>JAPDVU010000003.1:110049532-112627032 GCA_026230045.1 Corynorhinus townsendii | reverse complement strand
AAATTGATATAAAGGAGAGAAAAAATGGTAACAGAAAAAAGAAAAAGGAAGAAAGAGGAAAAAACTTATAATAATAAAAGCATAATATGCTAATTAGACCAGACAGCTGAATGACCTTCTGGATGTCATTCTGAACATCCTTCTGGATGAAGTCACAGTGGCAGGGGTCAGGGGCAGAGGCAGTTAGGGGTGATCAGTCTGGCAGGCAAGCAGTTAGGGTCAATTAGGCAGGCAGAGTGGTTGGGGTGATCAGTCAGACAGGTGAGTGGTTAGGGGTGATCAGGCAGGCAGGCAGAATGATTAGGGGTGATCAGGCAAGCAAGTGAGTGATTAGGAGCATCAGGCAGGCAGAGTGGTTAGAGGTGATCAGGCAGGCAGACAGGCGGTTAGGGGCAATCAGGCAGGCAGGTGAGCAGTTAGGGGCAATCAGGCAGGCAGGCAGGCAGGCAGGCAGGCAAGCAGTTAGGAGCCAGTGGTCCCGGATTGCAGTCAGGGTACAGGCCGCTCTGAACCCCCACCCCAGCATGAATTTCATGCACCAGGACTTTATTATATATATGGAGAAAACACCACAGAACAAACAGATAAACCAAAAAAATGCAAATATCAAACACCCAGAAAAGAGGGTGGGGGCAGAATCTGTAGAGTCTGAGCTTATATTCAGAAAGTAAGGTTAAGGAATTGGATGAATATGGGGAAGACCTCGGTTCAGTATAGAGGAAGTAAGAAGAGGATGAATGGATAAGAAGAAAGAAAGAGAGAAAGAAGAAAAAAACAATTAATTATTAGTTAAAAATAGGATAAAATAAAATAAAAATAGAAATAGGCAAAAACTAAAACCATTTCCCCTAAGAACAGGAACAAGACAGGGATGCCCACTCTCACCACTCCTGTTTGACATAGTACTGGAAGTATTAGCCATTGTAATTAGACAAGAAGAAAAAATAAAAGGCATCCAAATTGGAAAAGAAGAAGTAAAACTGTCCTTATTGAAGATGACATGATATTGTACATAAAAAACCCTAAAGACTCCATCAAAAAAATATTAGACTTAATAAACGAATTTGGTAAGGTAGCAGGATACAAAATTAATGCCAAGAAATCTATGGCATTTCTATACACCAATAGTGAACTTACAGAAAGAGAGACTAAAAAAACAATCCCATTTACCATCACACCAAAAAAATTAAGATACCTAGGAATAAACTTAACTAAGGAGGTAAAAGACCTATAGGCAAAAAACTGCAGGACACTGAAAAAAGAGATAGAGGAAGACATAAATAGATGGAAGAGCATACATACCATGTTCATGGATTGGTAGAATCAATGTCATTAAAATGTCCATACTACCCAAAGCAATCTACAGATTCAGTGCAATCCCCATTAAAATACCAATGGCATATTTCACAGACCTGGAACAAACTCTCCAAAAATTCATCTGGAAGAAAAAAAGACCCCGAATAGCTGCAACAATCCTGAGAAAGAAAAACAAAGTAGGAGGGATCTCAATACCAGATTTCAAGCTGTACTACAAAGCCACTGTTCTCAAAACCGCCTGGTACTGGCACAAGAACAGACATTAGATCAATGGAATAGAATAGAGAACCCAGAAATTGACCCAAGCCACTATGCCCAATTAATATTTGACAAAGGAGGCATGAACATACAATGGAGTCAAGACAGTCTCTTCAATAAATTGTGTTGGGAAAATTGGACAGGTACATGCAAAAAAATGAAACTAGATCACCAACTTACACCATACACAAAAATAAACTCAAAATGGATAAAGGACTTAAATATAAGACAGGAAACCTTAAAAATACTAGAGCAATCCACAGGCAGAGAAATCTCAGACATATGCCGAAGCAAATTCTTCACCGGTACTGCTCCTAGGGAAATGGAAACTAAAGAGAAAATAAACAAATGGGACTACATCAAAATAAAAAGCTTTTTGACAGCAAAAGAAACCATCAACAAAACAACAAGAAAGCCCACTGCATGAGAGAACATATTTTCCAATGTTATTACCGATAAAGGTTTAATCTCCAACATCTACAGGGAACTCATACAACTTAACAAAAGGAAGATAAACAATCCAATCAAAAAATGGGCAACAGACCTAAATAGATACTTTTCAAAAGAACATATAAGGAAGGCCAAGAGACATATGAAAACATGCTCAAAGTCACTAATTATCTGAGAGATGCAAATCAAAACTACAATGTGGTACCATCTCAGACCTGTCAGAATGGCTATCATCAACAAATCAAAAAATGACAAGTGCTGGTGAGGATGCGGAGAAAAAGGAACCTCCATGCACTGCTGGTGGGAATGCAGACTGGTGCAGACATTGTGTAGAACAGTATGGAGTTTCCTCAAAAAATAAAAATGGAACTCCCATTTGACCCAGTGATCCCACTTCTAGGAATATATCCCAAGAAGCTAGAAACATCAGTCAGAAAGGTTACATGCACCCTATGTTCATAGCAGCACAATTCACCATAGCTAAGATTTGGAAATAGCCTAAGTGTGCCCATCAGCAGATGAGTGGATTAGAAAACTGTAGTACATCTACACAATGGAATACTATGCTGCGCTAAAAAAGAAGGAATTCCTACCATTTGCAACAGCATGGATGGAACTAGAGAGCATTATGCTAAGTGAAATAAGCCAGTCAGAGAAAGATAAGTATCACATGAACTCACTCATCTATGGGAAATAATGAACATAAACTGATGAACAAAAACAGACCCCGAGACAGGGAAGCATCGATCAGACTGTCAAACCTCAGAGGGGAGGTATGGGAGGGTGGGGATAAGGGTGAGATCAACCAAAGGACTTGTATGCATGCATATAAGCCTAACCAGTGGATACAGACAACAGGGGCGTGAGGGCATGAGTGGGGCGGGGGGCGGTTTGGGAATGTAATGGGGGGATGAGGACAAATATGTAATACCTTAATCAATAAAGAAATTAAAAAAACATAGATACATTTAGTTCATTTAAAAAAAAGAAAAAATAGAAATAGAATGATGAAAAAATAATGCAAGAAAAAATAAAAATAAACATAAAAAATATAGAAAAAAGTAAAAGACAACAAAATAATAATAAAATAAATAAAGTAAAATAAAAATAAAAATGAAAAAGTGAATTGTCGTTCCTTTCTGCTGAGTTTTAATGTCCCATGGTGGCTGGTTTAAGATGCTACTCTTCTGTACTGTCTGCCACTTCTCAGTTACTTGTTAAGGTTGTTGAAGTTCCAAGGGGTTCACTGCTCCTCTGTTTGTGTCCGTCTCCAGAGCCTTGACTGCCAGCAGGCAGGACCAATCTGCCCACTTAGCCTGTCTGCTCACTTTCAATCTTAATCTCTCAAGAGGCTGTTTCTGACAGGGCTGTAATTGGGGAGGTTGCCACATGGCTTTCAGGGACTGAATGGCCTCTCTTCAGGCCACTCCAGGGCTCTCAGGGACTATTTAAAAAAAGGTTTTTTTTGTATCCTTTGTAACACTCCAGGTGTAGTCTGGGTGTGGCTGTATTGGTTGCTTGGAGAATGCAGGGAGGGTCTATTTCTTCAAGAGAAAATGGCTGCCTAGGTCCGGCTAGTCAGGTATGTCTCAGTGCCAGACTCCCAGCCACCTCTCCCCAAGCTGCTCTTCTCTCCAGACTCCACAAGTCTGCACCTCAGCCACGGGCGAGTGTTTGTATTTGAAAGGTCCTATGAACTGCGTTTAGCGAATAAAAGCAAAGACCAAAGAGGGGAAAGCGCTGCGCCTCTGCGAGCCCCTCTCCTCCTGGCATGGCGTGGCTTGGGCAGTTGTTTAGGCTGCCCTCTCATGGCTGTGGGCTTAGTTCTAGAATTTCCTGTCACCCCAGCCCTGTGGATTTGTTTCCACAGTGAGATGTTACGCCTGTCCTAAGGGACACAGCATTGGTGCCGTGCGGCTTCCATATGACCCTCTGGGCTCGGAGGTCTCACAGTTCTCTCCAGCCCAGATACCTGATTTTACCATTCTCCAGGTGTCCTCTGTCCTTCCTGGCTGTGGATTGTCTCACCAGCTGTGTCTACTTCGGCAATTTGTGGTGGATGTTATTCGATTTAGTTGCTCCTTCTATCTGCTCCAGCACAAGGCTCGGGACACGTTTGCCTATTCCGCCGCCATTTTGTCTCCTCCATGTATTTTGTTTTAAAATTAAATTTATTGGGGTGATGTTGGTTAATAGCTTTCTATGACTTTTAGCTGTACAATTTATAATAAGGTCATTCATATACTCCACTGTGTACTCCCACCCAAAGTCTTGTCTCCCTTCATCACCCTGTATTTGTCATGGCCTCTTTGTGGTTTTTAAAAAAAAAAATATTTTTATTGACTTCAGAGAGGAAAGGAGAGGGAGAAAGAGATAGAAACATCAATGATGAGAAAGAATTATTGATTGGCTGCCTCCTGCATGCCCTACACTAGGGACTGAGCCTGCAACCGGACATGACCTCCTAGTTCATAGGTTATTGCTCAACCACTGAACCGCATTACCAGGCTGTCATGTCTTCTTTTCATTGTAGCACAGTCTGTTTTGTGAGAGCTGAAAAATTAATTATTTAAAAATCCATATAATTTCTTTTTTATCAGTCACATGAGACTATAGGCCAATGTTATTCTAAGATGTAAGTAAATTTTTCAATAATTGAAGACTTTTTAGAAAACAACCCAATATTTGGTATACATTAATGCAAGGTTTTTACAAAGTCTAGTACATTATCACAAAACTTAGAGGCCTGATGCACCAAAATTCATGCAAGGGGCTCAGCCCTCGCAGCTATGGCGGCTTGCCTCGGCCCTCAGAGCCCCGGCTTTGTCTGGAAGGACATCCAGAAGGTGGTTCGGCTGTCTGGTCTAATCAGCATATTACGCTTTTATTATTATAAATTGAGAACATGGTTAAGCAGGAGTAATATTAGCATGATCCCAAATGTCCTGTTGGGTAATCATATTAAAACAAAAATTTAATTAGAGACATTGACGCTGTTGTTGTATAGCCATAAAATTCTGAATTTATGCCCAGCGTAGGTATTGTTATTCTTAGTGAGGTAAGTAAGCAGAAAGAAGGAAATAAAAGATAATTATGTTGATTTGTTTTGGGGATATAATATTCCATGACTATTTAAAATCAAGAGTATTTTTGGAATCTGCACTTTTTTCAGAATATTGTGTTATCTTGATTGCCTACGTATCCCTATGAGGCTTAGATAACTTATAGCAATAATTGATACTTTGTTTAAGCAAATATATTTGAGATATGAGTAGGCCCTTTTATTGTCCCAGATGGAGCTCTCTATACAGTTGAGAGGGGATAACATTCTGTATAAACCAATCAACTTAGCACCTCATACTCTTTATTTTGAGGGACATAAGACCATTCTCGGAATAGAATTTTTTCTGATCTATGCCCATACACAAATGTTTAATTCCACATTTATCAACTGGGAGTAAAACTGGATATTTTTCTCTCCAGTTATATTCTTTTAGGTTAATTAGAACATGTACACACTAGTTATACCCTATCACTTCTCATCATATCTATGTACATACTAGCTTTTTATTTTTAAAATGTTATGTGTCACGTTAAGTATTTCTGTATCATTATTATAAAAGTCAATTCTTTTTGGCAGTGGTTCTAAAAGACACTTTCTTAATGAGTGTGAGATTATCCCAGTTGGGAGCTAACCTCAGTCCTCTTTGAAACTTCTAGTGATGCTGAGACTCAGGGCAATGCTCTGTGCTCTGATCTGCCCTTCACCTTCTGCCTATTGTCTTGTAGGCATTCTGGAATTTATCAGTATAGCCGTGGGCCTTGTCAGCATTCGAGGCGTGGACAGTGGACTCTACCTCGGCATGAATGAGAAAGGGGAGCTGTACGGATCAGTAAGTACTGTGAGAGGCTTCACAGCCTTTATGTCTCATACTGGCTTGAATGCACTTTCTCTAGGTTGTAATAGCCTAGAGAAAACCGAGTCTGTTGGGAAGGAGAGTGTGAACTCTTAAACTTTTTTGGGGCAAATAATATTGTTTTTATTAATAGATATCATCCCTGGGTCTTCAGTAGACCAAAGTTTCTAAGAAAATGTTTTATCATATGCCAAACCATTTTCATATCAAATACATAAAAATTTACGTGTGAAAAATGTTCCTCCCTCAATTTTTTTTCACCTTTAGGCATATAATGTGGATTTAAGTCAGTCACAGTTGAACTCAATATAATGCTTTTTGTGTTTAGGATACAATCTAACCTTCATTGGATGGCAGAGACTGTGGTTTGTCACAATGATCTCCAAACTTTTCAAATCATGTACCACCACCAAAAATGTTTTTGAGTATGGATTTCAATAATGTGTATTAAATTATTTCAAAACTAGAGGCCTGATGCATGAAATTTGTGCAAGGGGCTCGGCCCTGCCAGCTGCAGCGGCTGCTTCGGCCCTTACAGCCACAGTGGCTGCTCCTACTTCGTCCAGAAGGTCGTCCAGAAGGTGGTTTGGCTGTCTGGTCTAATCATATTACGCTTTTATTGTTATAGATTGTATATATAAGATATAGTTCATAGGTGTTAGTTTATAAAACATGAATTAAGGTAAACATTTTTCAAGGATTCAGTGACTGAGTCAACACAAATAGAGGCTGGACTATTTGTCCCCTGCTCTGGGGACCAACCACCTTGCATACCCCATCAGAGCCCCTTCCCCTTAGAGAGATGACTCATCTTTCAGATGAAATGGCTGTGTGACAGCCCCTGCAATTTGCTGTTTGATAAGGAGCAGATGGAACTTTGTATTCAGCACAGGAGCCTCCCGTTTGTTGTCTGGGATCAGTCTTGTCTCTCCTTCTGGATTCTTTGGGTGGCCTCCTGTCCTCTCATTCAGCTGCTCTCCTGCCTGTGTGGCTCCCTCTGTAGCACAGACTGTGGACAGAGCGAGGGCTCGGCCTCAGTGAACACCAGGGACAGGAGTATCTGAAAAGGTGGCCATAAGCAGAAAGTTGGAGAATCTCATTGTAGCAGGTTTTCTGTGACTTCCAGCTGCTTTGTTTAGAGCTTTTGGAGCCCCTGAGAAGGGCTAAGAGTGGACTTCTCCCCTCCACTACCCCACAACCATAGGACTAGTTGACAATCCTTATCACAGCAAAGGGGACAATCCCAGAAAAGCCAAAAAAAAAAAAAAAAAAAAAAAGCTCTTCCTTCTGTGTTTGAGAAATGCATACCTTCTCATGTGTGTCTCCAGGCTTGGAGGAAAGTGTGACAAGGAACACATTTCCATATAGTGTTTCCTTTGTGGGAAAGTATCTTAAATGGCTTCTGTGCGTTCTGCCTCTCTCATCTCCAGTTCATTCTCACTAGGAATGGGAGAATTACCTCCAAAACCCAGAGATGAATGTCCTTCTCAGCTCAGACCCCTTCCAATGCTTGCCTTTAAAAGCCAGTGCCCACATTCTTTAGCGATACCATCAATATTATTACAAACACTATGCCAGTTCCATCTCTTGCCCTCTTTCCCCATGTATTTTGAGTTTTCCACTTACTAATTTGTATGTGTGGTAAGTTAACTCCTTTCTCTGGCATGTCTTTCTCTTCTCTGCTCTACCTGATGAAGCTGCATTCTTTCTTTAAGATTCACAAAACCTTCACTACACCTCTAACTTGAACCCCAGTTATTCTGGTTAGCAGTTCTGGTGTTTTCCTTTGGGCCCCTGTACCACTGTTTATATTTTCATGACCACTCAAGTACAGTATGATATCCAGTGTAGTTAATTGTATTTTTGTATTCCCTAATGTTGCCTAATACATAGCCATGGCCCTTGTACATGATAAGGTGCTCAATATATGAATATTGGATTGAAATGAATGAAACATTGTGATTCTTTTTATGCTTCATTAAACATACAGGTGTGGACCTCATTGTATGGCTAGTGTGTACTTAGGACTCTGCTGGAAGGAAGAATTGCTATCTTCCATTGCCATGCTGGATCAGAGGGGATAATGTGTCCAGCCCCAGGGGGATATGGCTGAGCCTGGAGACAAAGAAAGTGTAGTGATGGGAGCAACAGAACAGAATCAGGAGACCTGGGCTCTTATTCTGTCTCTGCCACTAGCGAGATGCTGGCCCTCACTCTCATATATAAAACAAAAAGCATGACTTAGCTGTTTGGAATGTCTCTTCCTACTCTGCATCTCAAGAGTTTATGGTTTGGCTTTTTCAGGTTCACTCATGAGTCTTGTCTGTCTGACCTGTGATGTTCTCTCTGCACATGAAATGTTCGTGCAGTGAGCTCTTTTCCCTCCTACACACAGAGCTGGGAGGAAAACTCCCTGAGCAGCCAGGTTGCTTTTTCCATGGTCTGTATCTGATGCTGGTAAGGGGTAGAGAGAGGGTGACAGTAATGCTTCTCTATGGCCAGGGACCACATTGTCCATTGGCATTGTGGTCATCACACTTGGGAATGAGGAATGACCCAAATATCTCATTTCATTGTGATAAGATTCAGAGAAGGAAAGGAAAGAAACAAGCAATGATTCTACATTAAACTAAAAATTGCAAAGTTCTGTAAAGCTTAGTTATCTAAAGTGGAGTTTTTATTTCTAAATATCGAGAAAACTTTGAAAAGGTTGATCACATTATTAAAGAAGGTAAAGAGATTTGGAGAAATAGCAGACACTTGTATAAAGTAAATAAATGTGTAAATGTAGCAGAAATTAATTTAAAATGTATTTTGGAAATTGGGATTGTTTCTCTTTTTATCTATGTAGTCCTTTTGTTTTCAGGTTTATGGGAATGGATTTAAAAGGTCAAAAGTGAATGGGATGATATTGCTTCAGAATAATGTACATCTAGGATTCTGGTTTCCTATTAGAATGTGGAAGTAGGAAAAAGTATATTGCTGTGTATCATGGTGTGCGGTTTGAGGAAACCTGAATAATTCTAGTTCTGAGGTGGAATTAGATTATTTTATCATATGTTAATCATTCATTCACTTATTTGCTAATTTATTGACAAACATTTATACCTATTGTGTTCTAAGTGCATAACACTGCAACAAATATCTTAAAATCTGGTAGGATTATAAGTAGTTCAGTGCAATGTGAAATGCACAATATTAGAGAAATGCAGAGGTGTCTTGGGTGCCCAGAAGAGTATTTGGGGAAATTGAGTGGTTACATTTAAAGTGGATCTTGAGGGATAAATAGGACTGACAGAAAAGGACTGACAGACAATTTAGGGTACATAAGCCTTCAACTATAAAGATTAAGATATCCTGTCTCAGTGAAGTTTAGAGAGGGTGTTAGATTTCTCTCTCTCTCTCTCTCTCTCACACACACACACACACACACACAAACACACATACACACACTCATACTTGGCCAGAAGATTAAAGTATTAGAGTATGTTTACATTTGCCACTTTTGTTCTTATCAAAGAGACTATAAGTAAGGCTCAACTAGTTATTTTTACGGTCTGACCCCAAATTATTAAGATACTTGACTGTGATAAATATCTCATTAAAAAAGAACTTTAGTGAAAATTAATTTCCTTAAAAAAGCTTGCATTTAATGAAAAATTTTGATGTTTTCATTAAAAAAAAAGGTAGCACAATTACTAAAATTGTGATGATACAGGAAATACAGCAAGGACTCTACAAAAGTGATATAAAAGGACAACACAGATTCCTGGTTTGTATCCCTTTAATAGCACTTACTTCATTCTGTCCAAAATATTAATTCCTTTATCTTTCCCACTGAACTATGTTTTCTGGAGTCAAAGTCTCTGTATCTATAATCTTTCTGTTTCTTGAAGGCTCAGCAGTGCACATATGTGTGGTTGGCACCTGGTTTGGTGACGCAACTACTCATCCTGCCACAGCCCTCACACACAGAGTCTTGCTGTATTTGAATTTCATGTGTTGATACATTACCTACTATGTGATTGTCCAATTATAGAGTCCAGTTTTTTCATAGGAGTTGTCTTATTTAACTATTAAAACTGAAAACAAAAGAGGTTGAGTGACTTGCTCAAAGCCCAGAATTTGTAGGTGGTACAGTGGGGCCTTAAGGTAATTCTTGAAAGGACCTGGCCACCATCCTGACAGAGATGCTTGTAAAGTGAGTGTTTACTAGAGGATTTTGTGGTTATATTTACAGAGATGCAGTTGGGCCCTGTTTATGTGAATTCATGTAATCAATAACTGAAATTTGGTGGATTTGCCACATGTATAGTCTTAGAGAAAAGTAAATCCATTAGTTGGGGTGGCTGTCTTTACTGAGTAGAGAGAGGTACATGAGCCACCACCTACTAGAGGGGTGTTTTCACAATGTGGGGAGTGGCGAGGGGCCCTGGAGAGCCACCTGTCCTAGATTGAAGAACTGTATCCACCCCTTTAAGAGGAAAATATATCTCGGATCCTTAGAATCCCATATTGACTTAGATGATTTTATTGTTATTTAAATATGTACACACTCCTTATACCCCTTGACAAGGGCAATTCAAAACACATATTAAAATCCACACTAAATTATAAGACCAATACAAGCCAAATTGGCATGATTGGTTTAATGAGATGGCTATTGTTATCTGACTGAGGCTAAGATGTTGCTGAATGTTAGGGTGCTCTTATGTGGCAGCCCATCTTTTCTTGAGCTCAGAACACCTAGCCACTGGCACCTTTGGAAGACATTTTCCCCTACATCTTCCTATTCAATAACAGGCCAGATGATGTCATCTGATCTTCACTAATGTTCCATATATGTTATTTCCTTTTCCTATTATCCCTGAAAGTAACTTTAAGCACAACTGCACTCTTGGATGGCAGTATCTGGTAATATGAGGCCACCAGGAAGGTCTAGAATAGCCTTAAAATGATCCCTTAATTTTTTCATGAAATGAGAAGACAATGTGAAAATGTTCTTGTAGAAAACTTGTGGCCCCCAGGATAGGTCCATTGTTTTCCTGGGATCTGCAGATGCCAATTTTGAAAACATTGTGGTGGTGGGAAGTCCTAGCAAGGAGGGTTTGTGGTGTGCTGGAGGTGGCAGCTTGACCCTGGAGGTTTTTGGGAGGCATTTGCCAAGAACCAATTCCAGCATGTAATAATTACAAGAGTTTTACCAAAAGGTTGGTGAAGCTTGGGGAGCTCAACAGGGTTGAGTCACATGTAGTTTACCTGTTGGAAACGGCTAAAGGGCACTTCCCCCAAACCTGAGTGGGATTGTTAACTGCCAGACAGCTCAGGGCATTTTATTGCCTCCTGTTGGACAAAAACCTGAACAGCTGTAGGTTAGTCCCCAAACTGACAATGTTTCTGTAAACCCTTTGATACCGTACCCTTTGAAGTGTATATTTCCACCTTGCCTTGGGACAGATTGTGTTTAATAAAAGCACGGGTCCTTAGTCAAGGAGGAGAGCCTTCTCGCTCCTTCAGCTGGAAGCTCCTCTGACCCCCAATGCCTTTCAAAAATATCTTTCGTCCACGGACTCCTTCTTAATCATCTACGCACAGCCCCTTTCTCCAGAATGCTGAACCCTTTATAAGGCTAGGAAAAAGAACCCTGGCTATTGGCGCCCAACAAGGGGCTGGACTTCAACCCTGGAAACATTAATGGGGCGCTTCTGGAGAAAGAAGTATTCGCCTGAGCAGATGGTAAAGTTCACTGTGCGTAGAGCTCATGTCAGCTTGGGAACCCCGTGGATCTGCAAGTGCGTGAGTGATACTTTGTGTTTCAATCAGATTATATATAATGGGGAAAAATTTGGTCAATAGGCAAAATTAGAAAGAAATTGGAAAATAAAAAAGTACTTTTTAAATCAGGCTGAAAAAAGAGTACTGTGGTCATCTTTAATATGGTTTCTTGTTCAAACCATGAAAGACCTAATTTGTTTTGAGGATGGAAAATCTGAAATTTCTAAAAAGCCACCAAATCCTCTGCTCCTGGAGAGGAGAGACTGGGCCACTAGAGAGATTAAGGCCGTCAGCTCTCTCCCCAGAAGATTACTCAAAGTTTTGTTTAAAAATTATAGAACTCACTGGGAAATGCAAATTTTGGCCAAGATAACCTTGGGTGCTAGTAATTACCTCAGAAAGCGCAAAAGGAAAAAACTTAGGATCTGTTTTTACCTATTGAGCATGAAAAGATACTCTGACCAGATTTGTTACTAAAACTTCCCCGGAAGCAAGCAGGATGTGGGGGAAGGGAGACACGTGGCAATCCAATATGGAAAGCCACTCTCCCAGTATGCTAATTTAAAGTTTTTTTTCTCGCCATGAAAAAGTTTTAAAAATTTAGAAATGTGTCTGGTATTTCTGTGCCCGTGGAGAGAGAAAGCTAGCTTAAAGACAAAATGTGTGCACGGTCTGGTTTTGGATTTTAATAGTGTTGAACTAAGCTTAACTCTCTTTAGGGATGGTGTAGAAAAACCCAAGATTGGTCTTTTCCTAAGAAAAATGGCGGATTTGACCCAGGAGAAGACACAGGCTAGGTTCTAGCAGCAGGATTGGCATTTCCATAATAAAGAGTAGTTTTTAAAATGCTAATGAACCTCGGTCAAAGTTAACTTTTAAGGCCTTCAAGAAAATCAGAAAATTGTCTATTAAAATTTGCCAAAGAAAATGCTTTAAAATAATTTTAATTGACTCTAGAATCTCAAAGAAATTGTTGAAAAATATATTATAAAAGTCTAAATAGCCCAGGTGAAGACTGGCTACGCCTTTTGTTAATGGAGGAAGGGGTGGTCACCCTTCCCCCAGCAGAACGGGTAGGCCAGCTTCCCGCCAATAGTTTTCCCGAGGCTGCAAACTCTTAAAAAAATAGTGGCTCCTTTGAAATCAGTTTCCTGCCAGCAGCCATCTTAAGGAATGTGGTAATTTACATTTGAAAAGATCAAACCTATTTCACCATCCAGAAAGGCAGCCTAAAAATTTTAGAAGTTTGCTTAGTTATATAAATAATAAAATTAGATGTTTATGTATTTTGAAATGATAAAAACTTGTTCAATAATCTGAATTTGTTTCCTTATGAAAAAACCAAGAGGACAGAATTGAAGCTATTAATTGATTATGTCTTGTGTTTTTGAAATTTATTCTTAAAAATATAAAGGGTTATTAATCTAGAAATGCTAAATATTTGACTTGCCAGCTCTAAAAGTTCAAGATTCAAATTGAATTGGGAGTAAATATAGTTGTGGTAATTAAATGCCTAAAGTATAAAAATTTTGAAAAAATGATTGTTGTGTTTCAAAAATAATTAGGAATTCAAAATATGTTTATTGTTCTAATTAAATAAGAAGGATTAATTCTGTGATCCCAACCAAAATTTTTTATATAAAGACCAGTTTAAATTTGATATCTTAAGGTAATTATAAAAAAGTATTATAATCTTTAAATCATATATATATACATATACATATATGTGTGTGTGTGTGTGTGTGTGTGTGTGTGTGTGTATATGATGGTTTTTTCCAAGTTAAACTTCAAGGTTATAAATATTTTTAATTTAACCAATCTAATATACTTGAAATCGCATGGAAAGCTTTAGCAAATAAAAACTTAATAACTATATTTTACTTATAAATGTTATAAATGTTTTGGCCTCTAAGAAGGTTAAAATAAGTAGCAAAATATTTCATAAAATCCAACAGCTGAATTTGAAAGACAAAAAGCCCATAGCTGCCTGCATTTTTAATTAGGCTTAAGGTGGGGCCGGTTTTGTGCCTTGTGAATCAGACTTAAACATTTACTAAATTTACTTTGCTTTTTAATAAAAGATACCTACTTAAATTACTTTATAAATTAGCTTTTTAAAATATAATCAAGGTTTCATATAAATTAAGTTACACGAGAAGCCAATGTTTTTATAAGTAATTGAATCCAAGTAAAATCTAAAAACAGATTAGAAGCCACCGTGAGAACTGCCTGGCTTGGCAGCCACCGTGATGACCACATGGCTTGCCACTCCCCTGGGGGCTGCCATCTTGAAACAGCAAAGGCCCACCCCTCCCTTTGAATAAGCCAATGTCTTTGTAAGCAATTTGATTAAGACTTCTAAGAAAGTTACTAAGACCTCCCATGAGTCTTCTATATATGCAAATAAGCCTAAGGGGATACTCTTTAAATATAAATTCTAGCTTAATAAAAAGGAGAAATTTTAAAATTTTGAAATCTCTTTCACTGATATTTACTGTGTAAACTAAGGGTGTTATTAAAATATTAAATCTGATCTGTAGTAGTGGTCAGCATGACCTTAAGGGAAGTTGTTTCGTATGACATGGCCTGGCAGTACTTGCTGGGATTAAACAGCAGCCCGAAAGGTTGCTTGGTAATAAAAAAAAGACAAAGATTCTTAAGTGAAACTCTCTGTAGCTTGAAAATTAATCTAGAAAGAAATAGAGAGGTTTTCTTGAAACATCTGAAGAACTGTAAATAAATGTATGTATATTTGACTTCTTGAACTGAAGTAAATAATTTGTTTTTTTGTCTCTCTGACAAAGTTAATGTTAAAGTTACTTAAAGACTAATTGCAGGGACTTAATTAGTGTCATTTACTGTCTATAACCTAGGACAAGTGAAGTTAAAAAATAAATCTTATTTCAGATTAATTTAATTGGCTAAATAAGTGAATATTCATGAAAAGTTAATTGTACTGGACAAAAAAAAAAAACTGTTCCTGAAGTATTCAGTTATATTTTTGTGCAAAAAAATTAAAATTTATCAAGACTGCATTATAAAATTTCAAAAGCCTCCTAATAATTAAATCAAAAAAGGGAGGATAGTGGAAAAATATGTATGTGGAGAAGTATCCTGTAAATAAATTACATCAAGAAAAATTTTACTTTGAAAATTAATTTTTATTTGTTATGCATTAGTAAGACACCCATGAAAAATCACATGGTGTCAAAATAAGCCAAAGGAAAATTGGGCAAAAATAAAAAGGATACCATGTCTAATTTATAGAAAAGATTCCTTTATTAACCTTTGGTCGAGAATATGTTTGTATATTTCCAGAAAAGCCCATGTGGATTCCTGCAACAATGGATCCCAGAGAGGAATTGACAGGACTGCTCCAGCCACAGAAATAGCAGTGGCTCCCGAGAACAGAGGAGAAACAGTCCAGAAATGAAGATGGTGAAGACACCTTGCCATGCTAGCAGTCAGCAGCTGTGCGTTGCAGCAGGTTGCCCAGGACCAAACCAGAGAAGGTTGGACCTGCATTGACACCATTTGTCCACCATCCAGAACTGAAATATCATTGCTGACATGTGCACATAAAGAACTATTGGACATTAAAATTGGGACTCAAAGAGCTGTTGGCCCAAAAAGAAACTGACTGCAGGCTAATTCCTTTATGGATAGCAATTTAAAGGGACTTGATAGAACTCTGTTCTTTCCATTGAATTTAGAAATCTTAAAACATACATTCTTGTTTAATTTTAAAAAATCAAAAAGGGTGAGATGCCGTGAACCAATTCCAGCATGTAATAATTACAAGCGTTTTACCAAAAGGTTGGTGAAGCTTGGGGAGCTCAACAGGGTTGAGTCACATGTAGTTTACCTGTTGGAAACGGCTAAAGGGCACTTCCCCCAAACCTGAGTGGGATTGTTAACTGCCAGACAGCTCAGGGCATTTTATTGCCTCCTGTTGGCCAAAAACCTGAACAGCTGTAGGCTAGTCCCCAAACTGACAATATTTCTGTAAACCCTTTGATACCGTACCCTTTGAAGTGTATATTTCCACCTTGCCTTGGGACAGATTGTGTTTAATAAAAGCACGGGTCCTTAGTCAAGGAGGAGAGCCTTCTCGCTCCTTCAGCTGGAAGCTCCTCTGACCCCCAATGCCTTTCAAAAATATCTTTCGTCCACGGACTCCTTCTTAATCATCTACACGCAGCCCCTTTCTCCAGAATGCTGAACCCTTTGTAAGGCTGGGGAAAAAAAACCCCGGCAGGCATTGTTTTCATTAGGTGCTCTGCTGTGGCAATTGTGAGAGAAATTTGAACAAGCAAATAAGCTCTGTGTTTATGAATCAGGACACCATAACACAGCATGTACCACCAGACAGCAATTTGTCATGGTGTGTGTTATTTCA
This sequence comes from Corynorhinus townsendii, assembly GCA_026230045.1. NCBI lineage: Eukaryota > Metazoa > Chordata > Mammalia > Chiroptera > Vespertilionidae > Corynorhinus > Corynorhinus townsendii. The sequence continues at coordinate 112,610,916 of JAPDVU010000003.1, read as the reverse complement.
GATGAGTTTGAAATAACAGGTATTTCCTTTACGTAGAGTCTCCAAAGAATATAATTCATATAAAGGAAATGGAAAGGGTCATTTGTCTGCTTGAGAGCAGGCATGCTCAGGAAACATTGGTTTTAAACTCAGATTTTGGGTGACAGAGCATTGCCTTCTACTGCATATGTTTTCTAAAGGATCAAGTAATCTTTGATGATAAAGAGGGCAGGACCTCAGAAGAATATCTTCTACCATATTATTTGATTTTGTTTCATACAGTGTCCTTATTTTAGAGATGAGGAGAGTGACAGTATAGTGGCTAGTGACTTAGTCAAGGTCACCCAGATAGTAAGTGACAATTATGATTTGAACTTGGGTGAATAAGTAAACCAGGTCCAACATATACGTATAAGAGTGGACATCCATTTTTGGGAATAACATTTTTTTTATCAGAATTAATCACATATTATAACAGGATTTTAGTATTTCCATCACAGATAATATTTGGAACAATTTTTTTTTTCTTTCTAGTAGCCTAGTTTTTATTGAGTGGTTCATATACTGGTACTTAGCATCTCTACTGCTGGCCATTAGTTAGTTTAAGATATCTTTTAAATAATGTAGTTATTATTTAATTTTAGTGAAGTTTATGTTGTTTAGCAGGGTAGCTACATTTACTGATTGCCTGAGGCGTGTTTAAAATGTCCAGGTCTGTAATGGCCAAAGTCATAGGGCATAGGTCTGTAGACCTTACAGGCTCTGCAAAGGATTTAGTTTTAATAGCTAACGGCTCTGTAGATGGCTATCATCCCCTTTCATGGTAGGGGTATGTGCTGGGTACCAGGTAACACGCTCAGTGATGGTCTTTCTTTAGGCTCAGGAATTCCCAAGCAGAATCTTCCTCCTGATGGGCACAGTTCTACACATGATCCTAACTCTTCTTTTTTCCTGCCCTTGGTATAGTCATTTTCCCTGTTCCACACTGCTGTATGCTCAGAAGTCCCCGTCAGAGTGGTCTGATGAGGAGAGCTGAGAGAATGGTTTTGGGAAGCCCCAAATCAGGCACTATGAAAGCTGTTTCTTGCAGTGAGAGTTCTTGATTCAGTGGAAGAACTTCCTCTGGACAGTTCTTCACTGTTCCTAATAGAATTCCATTTCATAAAGTGTGAATTCTGCGAAGGTAGGGTTGTGGTCACTTCAGTTTCCCTTGGAAACTAAACCATGTCTTGCATGGACTTAAACCATGTATTGCATGCAGTTAGCACTTAATAAATATTGCATGTGTCACTGTATTGTAAGTGGCTGTGAGTTTATTGTTACTGAATCAACAACATTTAACTTAAACAGAAACACACATAAAATAGGGTTATATATTGATTATTGAACAAAAATGTTATGCTGAGAGGCTGGCAGGAACCTAACCCTGTTTTTCCCTCAGGAACAAGTGGTTCAGTATTCTGTAATTCTGTGTTCATGGCTACTCTGTAGAACAGAACTACCATAACATAAATGATTGTACCTACAAATGCAAATGGTACCTCCTCATGTGGGTGATCCTAGAACTGATTCAAGAACTTGCAACTTTGTTGGGATAGATAGGCAAACCAAAAATTATAATTTGGTATAATAAATATTATAATAGAATTATTATATAAAAAAGAGGCTTGGAGAAGGGAGATAAGTTCTGGGGGGTGGAAGAGAATGTCAGAATTATTCACAGAGGAGATATAGGAAAATAGGTAGATATTCTACGAGAGAAGGCAGCTTTGCTGCAGGGTTTGGAAACATGGGTTGCTAGATGTCTCCTGAATATGTTGTCTTTACTTCTGCTCTCCTTCTATGGTCCTATCTCTGCTTCTGTTTTTCCCAGCTGCTGCTGGGGGCTACACTGCTGACATTGGGAGGGTACCTCCCTTGTCGTTGTCATTTGCCATCAAGGATGGTGCTGCTAAGTTGCTTTACATCCTGGCTTGGGAGGTGCCCTTGAGCCCCAGTGGAGGCAAGTGGGATTAATTGCCCTGGGGGCAGTTTTTGCAGTGGTCTGGCCACCTCATCCCAATCTCCCACAATGCCAGGGACTGACTTATACTTATGCAAAAATCTCTTGTCAATCTGTTGACCTGGTGGCCTCAGCAGCATCCCAACAGGTGCTGAGAAAAACATCGGTATTCCTAACATGCCTGCCACAGATGGCTCTCCTAAGGACGAAAAGGTTAAAGCGTTAAGTGGGAGAGACACACACAAGCTATCTTACTTTGCCCTCTCTGTAAATGCTTCAAATCCTGACATAAGTTGATCTCCTCCTTTCTTAATCTCTTTTTTTGTGTGTGCTGTTGTAATTTTTCATTGAAATCCAATGTGATTTGCCTTTCATTTGTGATGAAGTGCTCAAAGCTCAATGAAGTATTCCAAGAACAGACTTGCAAAGGTCATTCCAAAGACACCCCTGTCCCTGTGGGGTATCCTATGTTTGCCTTGATGTACCATGGAGTGATTTTTTTGCCTATTCACCTGCCACATTGCACTGTATAGTCTCACATAGTTGCTGTTCACTCTCAACTCTAGGTTTCTTTCTATTCTCCTGGTCCTTTCCTTTCCTTTCCTTCCTTTCCTTCCCTTCCTTCCTTCCTTCCTTCCTTCCTCTCTTTTTCCCCTCTCATCCATCCATACCTCCCTCCCTTCTTCCAACCATCCATTTTCCATATGAATTACTATTTCAGATATTTTTCTCTTGGCTTTTATTGTGTCTCTCCCCTCTCCCCTCTTCCTCTACCCTTAAAGTTGATTTTCAGTTTGCTATGTTTTGATGGAGTGGTCAATCCTATACTTGCATTCTGAACTGGTTGAACTTGGAGTTAAAGCATAGACTGGTGGGAACACAAGGCTCAAAATCCTATGTCTATTGACCACTAGCTGCACAAATTTGGGTAGTCTAGGAGAAGGGGCTGATGAAGCCACATGGCAATGTTGTCAAGGATAGAGGAGGTGGTGCCTATAAAGCAACTAGCATGGTTCTTGGTTCACTATGGCTGCTTAGTATTTCCCACTAAGTTCCTTATAGTTCTCATTAAATTGTTTGAGCATCTTTATAACCACTACTTTGAACTCTATCCTATCTAATAAAAGAATAATATGCAAATTAACCATCACTCCGCTACACCACAAGCCACAACCACCAGCCAATCAAGAGCGAGTATGCAAATTTACCCAACCAAGATGGCTGCGGCCACAGAGCTAGCAGGAGGCTTGGGTTTCTCTGGCAATGGAGGAAGCCAAGCTTTCCGCCCACCCTGGCAGGCCCAGGCCTCCACTCAATTATAGTTTCAATTATAGAAGTTTCAATTATAGAAGATAAATAAATCCCAACAAACATGGCAGCAGCCACAGAGCTGGTGAGAGCAGGAGGCTTGAGTTACCCCCAGCGATGGAGGAAGCCAAGCTCCTGCAGCCCTGGCCTGCCTTGGCCTTCACTTAAAGCTACAAAGTTTCAATTATAGAAGATAAATAAATCCCCCCAAAAATGGTTGTGGCCACGGAGCAAGCAGAAGGCTTGGCTCCGCTCAAGGCTACAAAGTTTCAATTGCAGAAGATAAATAAATCCCAGATCCCAGGGCCTCTGCTTGGGTCGCCGGGGTGTGTGGCCAGCCTGCAAACCACCACAGGCCCCTCACCCAGGCCACCCCACGCCCCAAGGGAACCCCCACCCTGATCCGGGCCACCCTTCAGGGCAAACCAGCTGGCCCCCACCCATGCACCAGGCCTCTATCCTATCTAATAAAAGAGTGATGTGCAAATTGACCATCACTCCAACACACAAGATGGCTGCCCCTATGTGGTTAAAGATCCTGCCCCCATATGGACACAAGATAGCCACCACAAGATGGCCAGCGGGGGAGGGCAGTTGTGAGGGACCAGGCCTGCAAGGGAGGGCAGTTGTGGGTGATCAGGCCAGCAGGGGAGGGCATTTGGGAGGGTCCAGGCCTGCAAGGGAGGGCAGTTGGGGGCAGTTAAGCCTGCATGGAGGGCAGTTCGGGGGGACCAGGCTGGCAGAGGAAGGAAGTTGGGGGCAACCAGGCCTGTAGGGAAGGGCAGTTGGGGTGCACCCAGGCCTGCAGGGGAGGGCAGTTGAGGGGAACCAGGCCTGCAGGGGAGGGCAGTTAGGGGCAAACATGCTGGCAGGTGAGCAGTTAGGCATCAATCAGGCTGGCAGGCAGAAGTGGTTAGGGGCATTCAGGAAGGCAGGCAGGTGAGCATTTGGGAGCCAGCAGTCCTGGTTTGTGAGAGGGATGTCCAACTGCCCGTTTAGTTGGACATCCCTCGAGGGGTCCCATATTAGGGTGGGTGCAGGCTGGGCTGAGGGACACCCCCTCCCCCCCCCCCCCCGTACATGAATTTTGTGCACCTGGCCTCTAGTATCTGATAAATTGCTTGCCTCCATTTTATTTAGCTCTTTTTCTGGAGTCTTACTTTTCTTTAATTTGGGGTTGTTTCTTTGTCTCCCCATTTTAGCTGCATCTTTGTGGGGTTTTTTTTTTCTTTGTATTAGATAGCACTGCTATGCCTCTCAGTTTTTGTGGGGTGGCCTTATATAATATGTCTTGTGGGTCCCAATTGTGCAGTCTCCTTGTTCTCCTAAGTTGGATACTCTAGGAATGTCCCTTGTGTGGGCCTTTTTGTTATATTTGGGTCTTGATTGCTATTGGCCCATTTGTGGGTGGGATTGACTCTCAGATTGGCTGGCTGAGGTTCAGTCTAACTATGGCATGCAAGCTGTTGTGTAGGTGCAATCTTGAGGTGTCTTGTTGGGCTCAGTGGCACAATCTTCCATTTGACCTGTGCTTCAGAAATGTTTCTTGTGGGTTATGTGCACCCCCTATTTAGTTGTGTTATGATGAGTGCTATTGGCCCCTTTGTGGGCGCAGTTATCCCTTCAGGTTGGGTGGCTATAAGGGTAAACTTTGATCGTCATGTATGAGATGTTGTGTAGGGGCTGCCCCCTGAGGTGGAGTTGTTTCCAGCACGGTCTGGTGCCTGCCAGATTCTTCCTTTGGGTGTGTTGCTTGTGTGGGTGGTAGGGTCAAGCTCTGGTGAGGTCTGAAGCTCACCACTAGGTATGTTGGTTCTGGGTTCATTTGGATGCAGTTCATGCACAGGTCACTGTCAGACATTGTGTATAACCAGTTTTGGGCTACCTGTCTGGAGCTTCCACATTATTTAATGTTTGTGTCTGCATAAATTGGACCTGGGTGTCTGTGAGAGGGGCCAATCTGTGTAGTCGGTTCTGCTTCCTGGAGCTCTGAGCTGTGGTGAGATCAATAAAGCTGGGCCCAAGCTTGGTAGGTTGGGGCAACCAGGTCAGACAGACAGGGTTAGTGGGTCCCCTAGTTTGGGGCAGTGTGGTCTGGCATTCAATGGGGGAGAGTGTGGCACCTACTCTAGAACCATACCATTCACACTGTGTGGGTCTCCAACTCTGTCTTCCCCAGGAGGAGTGTACCACAGGTTCAGGTTGGATGTAGCCAGCTTACCTCACTGCAGGAGCAAACTCAGTAGGACAGTACAGGTTCACTGGGACTTGGGCAAACAAATTAAGAAAGCCTTCCTTTGAGAGTGGCACCAACTGTGCCATGAAGCTCTGTAGCCCCACCTGCTCAAGCCCTTCACTGGATCCTCTGAGGTAAATACACTCTGAATGTCCCAGCTCTGAGCAGACCCTCCTTCCCCCTCAAAACTGAGCCTAGCAGGATGGGGCCAGCTGGACTTCTGAAAACAGATCAAGTCAGTCTTAACATTGGTGATCTTGATGGCTCTGCAGCCACGCCTTCAGAGATTCCAACTGATCTGCATTCCAAAACTCCAGGCTCCTGTTTGTTCCTAGTTATGCTCCTTGCTCCCTTCCTCCCTGAAGGACTTGGAGGAACAGATCAAGGCAACCCTCTACTGGGGTTGGTACCGGCTCTTGGGAGGCGAGATAGCTATTTACCTTCTTCTAGCTTTGCAGTGCATTGCCAGCGACCCTGACAGAGAGCTCTGAAGGGTCATGACAAATGCCCCAATTCTTAGTTGCTCCCCTTTCCCCCTGCAGATATGAGCTTAGCAGGATGGGGCCAGCAGGATTTGGGGGTGAAAATCAAGTCTGCTCTTCAATTGGGATGATGTGGGCCCTTGGTCCTTGGGAGGGGAGCTAGCTGCTTACCTTCTCCTAGCTTGGCAGTGCCCTGCCTGATGTGAAACTCCCAGGGAATCTTGCCAAATATCCCAGTTCTGAGTTGCATACTTTATTACCCATGTGGAACTGTGCTTGGCAGGTTAGTGTCAACAATATTTGGCAATGTAACTTAAGGCAGCTCTTTGTTAGGGGTGGCACAGGGTTATGGTTGGGGGTGCAAGGGCATGCCTCCCCCTAGCTCCACAGCTACCCTATGCCTGAGGCCCTGACAAGGGAGTCTTCCATTGGGGATGGCATCTGCCTCACCCATGGTAGGGGGGAAAGATGAGCCCTTGTTCCAAAACCACTTAATTCAATGATCATCTGAGAATCTGTCTATAGTTTCTCCCAGAAAATAGCGTACCTGAGGTCCCTGTTGTGCTGTAAGAATGGAAGTGCTCATCCCTGTGAAATGACACCTGAGGGTGGTATGGGATGTTGACTTAGGACCGGGATCTCAGTAGCCTACCTTCCAGATCACCAAAGCTATGCTACCCAGATCTTCTCTTTATGTCTTCCATATGACTTAAGTCTCCTTTCCTCTACTGTTGCCCCAAGTGAATGCCCAGGAGTGAGCCTCTGTGCATTGGCCCTTTAGGAGAACATCTAGGATTGTAGCAGACTCCCTTCTCTTTTTGGCAGACAAAATCTGGCAGCTTATTTTTGCTGCCACATTCTATGCAGGGTCTTTTCCTGGTCCTGATGCTTTGGTTTGGGGGTCCTGACATGTGGATAAGACCCCACTTTCCTAATGGGGACTTTTGTAGCCATGATATTTCTCTGGCTTCTCAGCCACTGCCCCTGAGTGCAGGGACCAGCCCTCTCTGCTTCTCTGACCTTCTTACAAGTCTCTGTGTAGCTTCTTTTTTCAATTCTTGGATATAATGCTCCTATTCAGGTGTACTCCATTGTTTATTCAGGTTGATTGCTCTAAATTTTAGCTGTAAATTGGATTGACGTGGGGAGGAGGTGTGTGTTGCTTTTACCTAGTCTGCAGCTATATTGGAATCTCTGACATACTACTCTTATCAGGTAATTTTCTATGTTAAGAAATGTTACAGAGGGCTTTCAAGATGGTGGCAGAGTAGGTAGGTCTTTCTTGCACCTCCTCCCAGAACGAAATTGGAAATAAAACGAAATTGGGGAATATTCACCTTGCATTACCAACTGAAGACTGGCTGAAGAGGTGACTTTTATTTATTTTTTTATTTTAAAATACATTTTATGACTTTTACAGAAAGGAAGGGAGAGGGATAGAGAGTTAGAAACATGGATGAGAGAGAAACATTCATCAGCTGCCTTTTGCACACCCCCTACTGGGGATCGAAACTGCAACCAAGATATATGCTTTGACCAGAATCGAACCCAGGACCCTCTAGTCCGCAGGCCGATACTCTATCCACTGAGCCAAACGGGTGAGGGCGAAGAGGCGACTTTTAAAAAGGAAGGGCACCTTGAGACTGGTAGGAAGGGCAGGGCCACGAGAGGGCTGGCTCATTGCCACCAGGTGGCAGGTAGAGGGAGAGGAGGAACATGGGTTTCCATGAGAGGAGAGAGGCCCAGACCCCAGGCTGGGTTTCTCAGCCTAGAGCATCAGTGGCCCACATGACATCTAGCCATGAAAGGTGTCAGGGCTTCTACCCTGGGAGAGAAGGCGCCAGCTGGAAATAAAATCACATAAAACAAAAATGCAAAAACCAGAGCAACAGATTTATATTTTTTGCAGCCAATAACACAAGGCTTCAGTGGAGGGAGGACAGTGTGTACTGGAATCATCTGAGGAAAGGCTAGGGTGGGAGGCATTGGGGGAGATGTGGAAGTACAACAACCCGGAAGAGCTGTGCTTGGTCATCCCCCCACATAGCACAGCAGCCATTTTCCCTGAGAAGTGCAAGCCCCTACCAGTAGCAACAGCCAGGGGAAAGGCAAATACCCTGCCCTCGGGGACACACTTTGCTCCACCCTGCATCTTGACCCCTGATTATGAGGCAGCAGCAGAGGCCCAACCTATGGGTATGGAAAGTCTCAGGGGCCTCAGTGACTAGCTTTGAGGTGGTACTATTTTCCTGACTGTCCTGGAAACCTGACTGGTGCTTCTTGTTCATGGGAGAGCTGATAGAAGCTCTCAGCTTATAGCAGACTGCATATGAGGGGCTCTTCCCAGGTCAGGGAAATATTCTGGGACAGACTCAGACGTGTAGCTCTGGGATGGAGGGAACACACCTGTCATCTTCCCTGAAATCTAAATGGCACCTTCTCCTCATGGGAGACCCAGATGTGACATCATCCCAATTACATCAAAATACTTTTCAGAAACATCTTTTTCAGTGACTAAGTTTGACAGCTGGCCGACAGGTAGAGGTGGGTGGAGGTGGATCCCAAGATGCCTTGGGACATTTGCTGACCCCTCTATAGGCGTTATGCTGCTAACAACTTGTTTAGAGTGCAGCTTGGCCACTCTTGCATGCAGCCAAGCCTTATGGGGACAGCCACAAACTACGGTGTGAATTGCATGAAGCTTTGAACTGGTTGCTAAAAGGCAAATATATACAACTTCTGACAGTGTTGCATTATTTTCATTGCTTTGTTAATTATTTTTGTCTCACTTTTTTCTTTCATATCTCTTATTTTTCTCTTTCCTTTTCTTAATCTATATTTTTCCTTTCTCCTTTCCTTTTTTCTTGTTAGTTAATTTCTTTTTTTCTTTATAACATTTTCCTTCCTCTTTTCTTTTATACCATTTTACTTTTCCTATTCCATATTCTTATTTTTTCTCTCCCTTTCCTTTCATATTCTTTTTTCTTTACTTTTTTTCTTCTCTTATTTTTCTTTTATTCTTATTTGCTCTTTCCTAATTCTCATTTCTTTTATGGTTGTTTTTATTGTTGTAGGAGGTCTGTCATAAGTTTTTGTTGTGTTTCTTGTTTTGTTCTGTAAGCACCTGCATAACAGAAGCACAATGTGGTTAGAGTCGAGCTTTCACAGTCACCCAGCCAGAGGGGATATATACCTATAAGTGGGACAACAACAATAAAGAACCAATTACAACAGGAGAGCCCAATAACCCACACAAGGTGACATTCCTAGAGTATCCATCTAAGGAGACTGCACCAATGGGTCCTACAGGATATTAACTACATAAGGCCACCACACAAAGATTGGGAGGCAAAGCAGTTCTATCTAATGTATAGCAACAAATATAAAGAGATAGCAAAAATGGGGAGACAAAAAAACAATCTTCAAATGAAAGAATAGGAGGAAGTTCCAGAAAAAAATAAATGGTATGGAAGCAAGCGATTTATCTCATATGAAGTTCAAAGTAATGGTTATAAGGATGCTCAAGGAACTTAGTAAGAATTACAAGGAACTTACTGGGAACTACAACAGCATGGGAGAGGAAATAGAAATCATATACAAGAACCAGTCAGAAATGAAGAATACCATATCTGACATCATGAATACACTGGAAGGAGGAAGATCGAATGAGTAATTTGGAAAATAAGGTAGCAAAAACATCCAATTAGAGTAGTGAAAAGAAAAAAGAATTAAAGAGTAGAAGGATAGTTTAAGGGAACTCTGAGACAAATGAAACATAAAAAAATCCACATCAGAGGGATGACAACAGAAGAAAGCAAGCAACGGATAGAGAGCTTGTTGGAAGAAATAATGACAGAAAACTTTCCTATCCTGATGAAGGAAAGGGTCACACAAGTACAGGCAGCACAGGGAGTCACAATTAAGGTGAACCCAAAGAAACCTACACCAAAACATATCATAATTAAATAGTCAAATGTTGAAGACATAGCGAGATTATTTTTTTTAGAATATTATTTAAAAAATAAATCTTTATTATTCAGATTATTACAGTTGTTCCTCTTTTTCCCCCCATAGCTCCCCTCCAACCCCTTTACCCCTCCCCCACTTTCCTTGTCCATAGTTGTACGATTTTTGTCTAGTCTCTTCCTGCACCCCCCACACCCTTTCCCCCCGAGAATTGTCAATCCACTCCCTTTCTATGCCCCTGATTCTATTATATTCACCAGTTTATTCTGTTTATCAGATTTTTTCACTTATTGATAGATATGTATTTGTTGTCACTTTGTTGTTCATAATTTTTATTTTTAGCTTTTTCTTCTTCCTCTTCTTAAAGAATACCTTTCAGCATTTCATATAATACTGGTTTGGTGGTGATGAACTCCTTTAGCTTTTTCTTATTGGTGAAGCTCTTTATCTGACCTTCAATTCTAAATGATAGATTTGCTCTGTAGAGTAATCTTGGTTGTAGGTTCTTGCTATTCATCACTTTGTAGATTTCTTGCCACTCCCGTCTGGCCTGCATAGTTTCTGTTGAGAAATCAGCTGACAGTTGTATGGGTACTCCCTTGTAGGTAACTAACTGTTTTTCTCTTGCTGCTTTCAAGATTCTCTCTTTGTCTTTTGTGCTTGGCATTTTAATTATGATGTGTCTTGGTGTGGTCCTCTTTGGATTCCTTTTGTTTGGGGTTCTCTGCGCTACCTGGACTTTTAAGTCTATTTCTTTCACCAGGTAGAGGAATTTTCTGTCACTGTTTCTTCAAATAATGACAGAAATAGGGTTTCAGTATCTTGCTCTCTCTCTTTTTCTGGCACCCCCGTAATTCTGATGTTGGTACGCTTGAGGTTGTCCCAGAGGCTCCTTACACTATCTGCATATTTTTGGATTCTTTTTTCTTTTCCTTTTCTGGTTGAGTGTTTTTTGCTTCTTCATATTTCAAATCTTTGACTTGATTCTTGGGATCCTCTAGTCTGCTGTTGGATCTCTGTATATTATTCTTCCTTTATGTCAGTGTATGCTTATTTGCTAATTGGTCCTTTTTCATACCTTGAGGGTCTCACTAAATTTCTTGGAGGTTTCTAGAAGATTCTTGAGTAACCTTATAACCATGGTTTTGAACTCTATATCCAGTCATTTGCTTTCCTCTGTTTCTTTCATTTGTGACCTATTTCTTTGTCTCCACATTTTTGTTGCTTCTCTGTGTTGATAGAGTGGCTTTGTGTGCTAGGTGTCCTATAGGGCCCAGTGACTCAGCCTCCATAATTACCTGAGGTTGACATTCTTGGTCCACCCCTTTGTGGGCTGTGAGCATGGTCTTGTTGTAGTTAAGCCTTGATTGTTGTTGGTATCACTGGGAGCAATTGACCTTCAGGCCAATTGGATGTGAGGACCAGTTGTGTCTACAATGGGAGAACTTCTGTGCTGGAGACACCCTTATGGGGCAGGGCTTGATTCAGTGGTACTTTTGCATTCACTGAGTCTGTCCCCTGAGTTTGTCTCTTATGGATGTGAAGAGTTGTAATCTGGATGGTCTCACTCTGACCACTGGGTACACTGGCTCTTGGATCTCCAAGGAGGTGCAAAGTCAGCCACTGCCTGAGGCCACCCCAGCAGGAGCTACAGAGAGATCTGCACATTCCTCCTCTTTGGGGTTTGGTGGTGCCCAGATGAGGTCCAGTTGTGAAGCAATGCAAGCTGCTGTTGAGCCTTGGGCCTTCTTTTGGAAACTCTGAGGCTCTCTGACCCAGCTTCAGTTTTTTTAGGTTTTAGATTGCAAAAGGCCAGACCATTCATATGCAAAAGCCTCTGTGTACAGCTTGGGTGGGGTTGTAAATTGGGTGGGCCGGGTCTCAGGGAATCACCAGGGCAGAGCAAACAGCAATGGCTGCCCGTCAGCCCTGCCTGCAAGAGGACCCTGGGTTTCTGTGTCCTGTGGCACCATGTAGGAACAATGATCACTGTAAGCACCTCTGAGAGAAAGCTGCCCTTGTGTTCTAGCCCAATGCCAGACAGTCCAGTTTCTCCCTGTATGAGTCTGGGTCCCCAGAGTCTTGCCCGGAACTGGAGTTCAGAGCAGTCGGGAACTTGTATCTCCCTCCCGATTGAAAAAGACAACGGCGTACCCAGTTGACAGCCTGTTTCTGTGCATGCCTCCGTACCTCCACACTTCCACACCTCCGCACCTCCTCCCAGTCTCAGTGCATTTTTCTCTTTCCTTCTAGTTTTATAACTTCCACTCAGCTAGCCTTCCTGTGGTTCTGGATGATATTTGTTTTGTCTTTTAGTTGTAGTTTTGATGTGGTTGTGTGAGGCAGCAAGTTTAGGTGTTTACCTATGCCACCATCTTGTTTCCTCGTCTATTCTTAGAATCTTTGACAAAGAGAGATTCTTAAGGGCAGCAAGAGAGAGATAGAAAGATACCTGCAAAGGAGTCCCATTACACTGTCAGAAGATTTCTCAACAGAAATATTTCAGGCCAAAGGAATTGGCATGAAATATTCAAAAGTAATGAAAGGCAAGAACCTGAAACAAGACTACTTATCCAGCAAGACTATAATTTAAAATTAAAGGTGAAATAAAGATCTTTCAAGACAAAAAGAGGCTTAAAGACTATATTTCCACAAAAATAGCATTGCAAGCATTGTTAAAGCGACTGCTTTAAGAAGAAGGAAAATTGAGAGAGAGAGGAATATAGGTATAAAGAATAAAATGGCAAAAATAAGTACTTATCAATAATCACCTTAAATGTAAATGGACTAAATGCTCCAATCAGAAGACATAGAATAGCTGAACGGATAAGAAAACATGACCCATATATTTTCTGTGTATAAGAGAGCAACCGCAGAACAAAAGATTCAGAAAGGCTGGAAATAAAGGGATGGGAAAAAACGTTTCATGTAAATGGGAATGAAAATAAGCTGGTGTATCAATACTCATATCTGACAGATTTGAAAACAAAGGCCATAAGAGAGAAAAGAAGGTCACTACATAATACTAAAGGGATTGATCTAACAAGAAATATCACCCTTGTAAAAATATATGCACCCAACATAGGAGCAGCTAAATATACTTTAAAAACTCTTGGTGGACTTTAAGGGATAAATCCATAGCAATACAGGCATAATATGGGACTTTGACACCCCACTGATACCAGTGGTAGTTCTTCCAGACAGAAAAACTCAACAAGGAAAGTGTGACATTAAACAACACATTAGATCAGATGGATTTAATTGATATTTACAGGAAATTTCATCCCAAAGCAGCACAATACATATTTTTCTCAAGTGCACATGGGACATTGTCAAAGATAGACCACATGTTGGAATACCAAATAAGACTTAAAAAATTCAAGAAGATTGAAATCATTTTAAGGATCTTCATGGTTCCCAATGGCATAAAACTAGAAATCAACTACAATAAAAATACTAACGAACATTCAAACAGAAGGAGGCTAAATAGCATGTTATTAAACAATGACTGGGTCACAAATGAGATCAAGAAAGAAATAAAAAATTACCTGAATACAAATGAAAATGAACACATAAGTAGCTAAAATCTATGGGATACGGTGAAAGCAGTGCTGAGAGGGAATATCATAGCATTACAGGCTTACCTCAAGAAACAAGAAAAAGCTCAAGTAAACAATCTAACTCTACAATTCAAAGAATTGAAAAGAGCACAATAAGAAAAGCCTAGAGTTAGTAGAAGGACAAAAATAATACAGAACAGAATGGAAATAAATGACATAGAGACTAAAAAACAAAACAAAACACACACACACACACAAAAAACACTGAAACCAAGAGCTGGTTCTTTGAAAAAGATATACAAGATTGATAAACCTTTCACCACAGTTATCACAAAAGAGAGAGGACCCAAATAAAATCAGAAATGAAAGAAGCTGAGTAACAACTGACATCACAGAAATACAAAGCATTGTAAGACTATACTGTGATAAACTATGCCAACAAATAGGACAACCTGGGGAAAATGGACAAATTCCTAGAAACATACAGTTGTCCTAAACTCAATCAGGAAGAATCAGAAAACCTGAAGAGGCCTAAAACAGCTAATGAAATTTAAGCAGTAATACAAAAACTCCCAGCAAACAAAAGTCTTGAACTGAATGGCTTCTAAGGAAAGTTTTAGTAAACATTCAAAGAAGAACTAACATCTCTCCTCAAGCTATTCCAAAAAATTCAAGAGGAAGGAAGACTTCCAGGGTCTTTTTGCTAGGCCAGAATTATTATCCTGATTCCAAAACCAGATAAAGGCATAACAAAGAAAGAAAATTATAGGCCAATATTCCAGATGAACATAGATGCTAAGCCCTGAGCACAATATTAGCAAATCAGATCAAGCTGTACATTTCAAACATCATACACCATGACCAAGTGGGATTTTGAGGATGCAAGACTGGTGCAATATTAGCAAATCAATAAATGTGACATCACATAAATTAAAGACAAAAATAACATGATCATATCAACAGGTGCAGAAAAATCATTTGGCAAAATCCAACACCCATTTTTGATAAAAACCGTCAGCAAAGTAGGAATAGAGGGATCAGATCCCAACATAATAAAGGCCTTATATGACAGATCTACACCCAACATCCCACTCAATGGGCAGAAACTAAAATTGTTTCCCTTAAGAAGTAAGACAGGCATGACTGCTTTCATTAATTTTATTCAACATAATGTTGGAAGGCCTAACCACAGTGATCAGAAAAGAAGAAGAAATAAAAGGCATTCAAATTGGAAAAAAAGGAAGTAAAACTGTCATTGTTTACAGATGATGTGATATTATATATAGAAAACCCTAAAGACTTCACCAAAAAACTGCTAGATTTAGTAAATGAATTTGGCTGAGTAGCATTATACAAAATCAACATGTAGACATTGATGGCATTTTCATACACCAACTGGAGGCCCAGTGCACAAATTCATGCACGGTTGGGGTCCAGCCTGCCGGCCCCAGTCGGGGTGGATTTGGGCTGGGCCTGTCAGGTGGATTTGGGATGGTGGGAGGTTGGCCGGCTGGCCTGCCCTGATCGGGGGCCAGGCTGGCTGGGGGAAGAGGCTGCAGGAGATTGGCTGGTGGGCCCCACCCCCGATCGCCGTTGGGGCGCAAATTGGGGACGGGGCTGGCCATGGGGAGGGGCTGTGGGCAATGGGCCAGCCATCCCCGCCCCTGAGTGGGGTTGGGGTGGGGTGATCAGGGGCGGGGCTGGCCAGGGGGAGGGGTGCATTTCTGGCCAGCCCCCCCCCTCTTGGGGTAGGGGGTGCAATCAGGGTGAAGCAGCTAGGGGAGGGGCTGCAGGAGGTTGGCTACTCATGATGCTCCCTGACTGGGCACCGCCATCTTGTGGCTGTGAGCGTCACCTTCTTTGAGGGTGGGGCAGTCAATTAGCATATTCCCTCCTTATTGGCTGTGGGTGCCGTCATCTTTGAGGGTGGGACAGTCAATTAGCATATTCCCTCATTGGCTCTGTGCGCCACCATCTTTGCAACAGCGTGAGGGTCAATTGGCATATTCCCTCTTTATTAGATAAGGTGATACATCTGACAAGTGGTTAATTTTCAAAATATATAATGTACTCATACAACTCAACACCAGGAAGACAAACAATAAAATTAATGTGCAAAGGACAAGAATAGACACGTCTGCTAAGAGGACATACAAATGACCAAGAGATGAAAAAATGCTCAAAGTCACTAATTACCAGAGAGATACAAATTAAAACTACACTGAGCTATTACCTCACACCTGACAGAATGGCCACCATCATTAAATGAACAAACAAGACATGCTGGTGAGAATGTGGAGAAAAGGGAACCCTACTACAGTGTTGGTGGGAGTGCACATTAGTGCACTGGAAAACGTTATGGAGTTACCTCAAAAAATTAAAAGTGGAATTGTCATTTGACCCAATGATCCCATTTCTGTGAATATATCCTAAGAATCCTGAAACACCAATTAGGAAGAATATATGCAACCTTGTGTTCATAGCAGCATTTTGTACAATATCCAAGCTTTGCAAATGACCCAAATACCCATTAGTAGGTGAGTGGATAAAAAGGCTGTGGTACATTTACACAATGGAATACTACATAGAAGTAAAAACGGAGCTTTTACCCTTTGCCACAGCATGGCTTGACCTGGAGAGTATTATGCTAAGCAAAATAAGACAGTTAGAAAAGAATAAATATCACATGATCTCACTAACGTATGGAAGCTAATAAACAAAATAAACTGATGATCAAAATAGGTCCAGAGGCATGGATGCATGGGAGAAAATGACAGATCTCAGAGGGAGGGTGGTTGGTGGTGGGGCTGGGATAGGAAATGATTGACCAGAGAACATATATGCGTGTATGTATAACCCATGGACACAGACAATATTGTGTGAAATGCCTGGGCTGGAGCAGTAATGGGGTGAAAGGGGCATGAATGCAGGGGGAGGAGAGAATGTTTGACATGTGCAATACTGTTAGCAATAAAGGAAAAAAGAATTGTTACATATAGTTTCTCTTTAATTTGTTGCTGTAAGTTCCTAAAGTAAATTTTGTGAATTCTTCCTGTAGTGTTCTTTATTGAAGAATTAGATGTGCATTGTCTACACGTTGACAGAAACAGTAGTTCTTTTTTTTAAAAATGTTTAGTGTTGAAAGTATCACAAATGTCTTCCTTTCTCTCCCTTTGACCTCTTTTAACACGCCTTCACCCCTCACCACAGGCCTTCACCACCCTATTGTCTGTGTCTGTGGGTTATGCATATATGCATTGAAGTTCTTTGGATTAATCTCTTCCCACTCATCCACCCTCCCCCACCTTGCTTCTGAGACTTCAAAGTCTGTTCCATGCTTCTGTGTCTCTGAATCTATTTTGTTCATCAATTTATTTTGTTCATTAGATTCCACATATGAGTGAGATCATGCGATATTTGTCTTTCTCTGGCTAGCTTATTTTTCTTGGCATAATACTCTCCAGGTCCCTTCATGCTGTCTTAAATTGTAAGAAGTCCTTCTTTTTTATTGCAGCATAGTATTCCATTGTATAAATACATCACAGCTTTTTTATTCATGAATCTACTCATGGTCACTTGCCTGTTTCCAGATCTTAGCTGTTGTAAATTGCACTGCTATGAATGTGGAAGGGGGTAGAGGGAATACATTCTTTCTGATTGATGTTTCAGGTTTCTTAGGATATATTCCTAGAAGTGGGATCACTGGATCAAATGGCAGTTGCATATTTTATGAGGAAACTCCATACTGTTTTCCATAATGGCTGCATCAGTCTGCATTTCCAGCAATAGTGTACTAGGGTTCCCTTTTCTCCACATCCTTGCCAGTCTTGTCATTTGTTGATTCTGACAGGTGTGAAGTGATACCTTATTGTTGTTTTAATTTGCATCTCTCTGATGACCAGTGAATTTAAGCATTTTTCATATGCCTCTTGGCCATCTGTATGTCCTCTTGGAGATGTGTTTATTTAGGTCCTTTGCCCATTTTTAGTTTTTTTGTTAATCCTCAATTGAGGATATTTTTCCATTGATTTTTGGAGAGAGTGGAAGAGAGAGGGAGAGACAGAAACATCTATGTGAGAGAGACACATCCGTTGGTTGCCTCCCACACGCACCCTGTCCAGGGTGGTGAATCCAGCCTGCAACCGAGGTATGTGCCCTGGAATTGAGCCTGGGACCCTTCAGTCCGCGGGCTCATGCACTATCAACTGAGCAAAACCAGCTAGGGTGGTCCTTTCCCTGTTTTTAAATTGTATTGTTCCCTTTCTTTTGCTAAGTTGTATGAATTCCTTATATATTTTGGATATTAGCCCTTTATCAGATATATTATGGCCAGATATATTCTCTCATGTAGTGGGCTTCCTTTTCATTTTGTTGATTGTTTCTTTTGCTGTGCAGAATCTTTATTTTGATGTAATCCCATTTGTTTATTTTCTCCTTAGTTTCCTTCGCTCTAGGAGATGTATCCACAAACATATTGCTATGGAGATGTTTGAGGTTTTGCTGCCTATGGTTTCTTCTAAGATTTTTATGGTTTCACGTTTTACATTTAAGAATTTTATCCATTTTGAATTTATTTTTGTGTATGGTATAAGTTGGTGGTCTAGTTTCATTTTTATTTATTTTTTGCATGTATCTGGCCAATTTTCCCAACAACATTTATTGAAGAAAGGGTATTGACTACATTATATGTTCTTGCCTCCTTTGTCAAGTATTAATTGAGCATTATGTCTTGGGTTGATTGCTGGGGTCTATGTTCTGTTCCATCGATCTATATGTCTATTTTTGTGCCATTACCAGGCTGTTTTGGTTACAGTGGCTTTGTAGTATTGTGATCCCTCCAACTTTGTTCTTTCTCAAGATTGCTGTGGCTATTTGGGGTCTTTTTGGTTCCATATATATTTTTGGAGTATTTGTTTTAGATCTTTGAAATATACTGTTTGTGCTTTAATAGGGACTGCATTGAATCTGTAGATTGCATTGGGTATCATGGACATATTAATGATGTTAATTCTACCAATCCATGAACACGGTATAGTCTTCCACTTGATTATATCTTCCTCTGTCTCTTTGAACAGTCTGCAGGCTGATGCTCCAGCCACGGAGCCAAACCGGCTAGGGCCAATTTGTTAATATTTTGTTGAGGATTTTAGCATCTACATTAATGAGGAATATTGGCCTGTAATTATCTTTCTTTGTGGTGTCTTTATCTAGTTTTGGAATTAGGATAATGCTGGCTTCATAAAAAGAGGTTGGAAGTGTTCCTTCCTCTTGGAGTTTTTAGAATAGTGTGAGGACTACAGGTGTTATTTCTTCTTTGAATGTTTGGTAAAACTCCCTTGTGAAGCCATCTGGACCTGGACTTTGTTTTTTGCTGAGAATTTTTTTTTTATTACTGCTTCTATTTCATCAGTTGTTTTGGCCTACTCAGGTTTTCTTATTCTTCCTGATTGAGTTTTGGAAGATTGAGGTTTTTTTTAGGAGTTTTTCCATTTTCCCCATTTGTCTAATTTGTTGGCATATAGTAGTTCATACATTTTTCTTACAATCCTTTGTATTTCTGAGGTGTCAGTTGTTACTTCACCACTTTTGTTTCTGATTTTTTAAATTTGGGTCCTCTCCCTTTTTTGATGAGTCAGGATATCAGTTAATCAATCTTGTTTATCTTTTCAAAGAACCAGCTCTTGGTTTCATTGATTTTTTTTTAAAGTTATAATAGACAATTTATTTATATATTTGAAACCCAGATGGTTTTAAATTGTGCATTTCAAGTTTAACCAACATAATTAAAATACTGAGGACAGATGCATCCACAGTTGATTCCATGATAATTTCTTTGCCCATTCTTCTCTTCTTTCCCGAATAACCTCTTTCAGATATGGTTCAAGGTAGAATTTATCCTTCTCATATTTTGTCCGCTGCTCTTTAGGCAAGATCTGCTGCCTCATGGACAGGTCCAGTGCTTTCTTAATGCGAAATTCCCTGTCGAAATACAGGTTCTCGGGAAGCCTTCTGATGGCTTCTTTTACATCTTCATTCACATGTATTGTATTGTCTTGCATTAGCCCACTTTATTGAATCCTGAAGCACTGTAATACCATTTTTAATACCCTCCAGCCACCGGCTGGATGCTGCAATGGCAGGCCGGCTTGCCATTTTGAACTGAGACTGAAGCGTTGCCTACTTCATTGATTTTTTTGTATTTTTTTTTAAGCCTCTATGTCATTTATTTCTTCTCTGATCTTTATTATTTCCTCCCTTCTACTTACTCTGGGATTTTCTTGTTGTTCTCTTTGTAATTGTTTAAGTTGTTGGGTTAAATAGTTTATTAATGATTTTTCTTGTTTTTTTGTTGTTGTTTTTTTCAGTTAGATCTGTAGTCCTATTTACTTCCCTCTCAGGAATGCTTTTGCTATGTCTCATAGATTTTAGGTTATTGTGTGTTCATTTTAATTTGTTTCCAGGAAGTTTTTTTTATTTCTTTCTTGATCTCATTGATAACCCATTTATCCTGTATAATAAAAGAGTAATATGCCAATCGACTGAACGGTGGAATGACTGGTCGGCGTGGGGTGGGGCTGGCGAGCAGGCAGCATCTGGTCAGCCTAGGCGTGTGCCAGCGGGCAGAGGGAAGGGACGGCAATTGGGGAACAGTGGTGACTCTCGGTGGCACAGGGGTGATGGGGGGGCGGGTGAAGGGGCCGGCCATTCGCCAACCCACACCGTCCCCTGATCAGCCCACCCGGTCGCCTCCCACAGAGCCATTAGTCGGACATCCCCTGAGGGCTCCTGGACTGCAAGATGGCGCAGGCCAGGCTGAGGGACCCCCCCAAGTGCATGAATTTTTGTGCACTGTGCCTCTAGTTGTTTAATAACATGCTATTAAGCCTCCATTTGTTTGAATGTTTTTAAGTGTTTTTATTGTAGTTGATTTCTAATTTCATTCTATTGTGATTTGCAAAAATGCTTGATATGATTTCAGTCTTCTTGAACTTGTAGAGACTTATTTTGTGTCCTAACATGGGAGAATGACCCATGTGCACGTGAGAAGAATATATATTTTGCAGCTATGGGGTGAAATGTCCTATAAATGTCTATTAAATCCATCTGATCCAGTGTGTCATTTAGAGCCACTGTTTCCCTGGTAATTTTTTGTCTTGAAGGTCTATCCAGTGAAGTCAGCAGGATGTTAAAGTCCCCTACTATGACTGTATTGTTGTCGATCTGGTCCTTAAAGTCTTCTAGAAGTATTTTTTAAAATATATTTAGGTGCTCTGTATTGGGTACATACATGTTTACCAGGGTTATATTATCATTTTGGATTGGTCCCTTTAGTATTATGTTAGCTTTGTTGTCTCTTATGATAGCCTTCAGTTTGAAGTCTATTTTGTCAGATATGAGTATTGATGCACCAACTTTTTTTTTCATTTCCATTTACATGGAAAATTTTTTTCTATCCCTTCACTCTCATCCTGTATGAATCTTTTATTCTGAAGTGGGTCTCTTTTAGATAGCATATAGTTGGGTCATGTTTCTGTATCCATTTAGCTACCCTATGTCTTTTGATTGGAGAATTTAATCCTTTTACATTTAAGTTTGTTATTGATAGGTACTTATTTATTGCCATTTTTAATTCTTTATGCCTATGTTTCTTTCTCTTCTACTCATTATAGCAGTTCCTTTAGCATTTCTTGCAGTGCTGGTTTGATGGTGATAAACTTCTTTAGGCTTTGTTGTTGTTGTTTTTTGGTCTGGTAAACTGTTTACTTTACTATCTATTTTGAATGGTTGCCTTTCTGGATATTGTAATCTTGGTTTCAGGTCCTTGCTTTTCATTACCTTGAGTAGTTCATGCCATTCCTTTTTGGCCTGTAGAGTTTCTGATGATAAATCAGCTGACAGCCTTATGTGAGTTCCTTTGTAGGTAACAAATTGCTTTTCTCTTTCTGCCTTTAAGATTCTCTCTTTGTCCTAATTTTTGACATTTTAATTATGAGTCTGTGTGTGTGAGTTTGGGTTCTTTTTGCTTGGGACTCTCTGTGCTTCCTGAACTTGTGTGACTTTTTCCTTCACCAGATTAGGAAGTTTTTTTTGCCATTATTTTTTCAAACACATTCTCTACTTCTTTGTCACTTTCTTCACCTCTGACACCTCTATTATGAGAATATTGTTACATTTCATGTTGTCTCACAGCTCCCTTAAGTTATCCTGCCATGTTTTTAATTGTTTTTTCTTTTTGGCTTTCTGATTATGTGATATTTCCTGCCCTGTCTTCTAATTCACTGATTTGATTCTCAGCTTCCCCTAAGCTGCTATATTCCTTCCACTGTGTGTATTATTGCCAAATCATTTTCCTATTTATGATATCTTTTCACATGCTGTTGAACTACTTTGCCATCATTATTCTGAACTCTATGTCTGATTAATTTTTTATCTCCTCTTCATTTAGCTCTTCTGGAAAATTCTCTTATTCTTTGATTTGGGGCTTGGTTTTTTTCCCACCCCATTTTGGCTGCCTGTTTGGGTTTGTGTCTGTTTATTAGGTAGATCTGCTATGACTACCAATCTCTAGAGCAGGACAATGTCAGACACTATTCATGACTGGCTCTGAGTACCCTGTTTGGAGCTATCAGCAATCCACAGCTTGTTGCTCCCTCTGCTTGGGCTGAGTGCCTTTGTAAAGGATGAAGATGTGCTCCAGGGTCTCCCTTTCCTAGCACTGCACCCTGGATTAGATCAGGCAAAGACTCAAAGTCTCCAGAGACCTGTCTCTGCCTGCAGTACCATTGACACTCAGTTTTGATTAGCCTTCAGGCTGTCAACCACAGGATAGGGTGAGACGTCTTACAGCAGGGTGGGGCAACTGCCTTCCCCAGGCAGAAAAGTGCCAGTATAGCAAGCAAAGGTTCACCTAAGGACGATGTCCTCTGCATTTTAAGGGAATGTCTCAGCACAGGAATCTGTGGTGGCTGCCCTCTAAGTTCCAACCCTTGATCCCCCAAACCTGGCTTCTGTTCAGCAGTTCCAGTCCACTCTGCCCTCACTCTGCCGGAGCCCAAGGTGGGTGGCTGTACACAAAATCTTGTATGTTGGCCCTTTAAAAAGGTGCCTACATTTCCAGCTGTCTCTCCCTCATAGACAGAAACCCTGCTGCTTTTCACAGCCAGAAGTTTTCTGAGCACTTTTGTCAGTTCTGGGCTGGGGAGTCCCACTTGGGGTTTAGTCCCCAGAGTTCTTAGTGGGAACACCTCCCACAGCTTAGATATCCCTTCAGCTGCTGTCTAAGAGCCCAGCCAGCCCTTTTTAGCCTGCGTACTTCTTACTAGTCTCTATGCAGTCTCCACTTTCTGTCCTTGGTTACCAGGGTTCTCTTTAGCTGGTCTTCAGTTGATTATTCAGGATAGCTTTTCTGTATTTTAGTTGTATTTCCAGTTTGTCCTGGGAGAGTGTCAGTGAAGCTTCCACTCACTCCACCATCATTTTAGAATCTCAAAAGACATAGTTTTTCCGAAAACACTTCTTAAAGTGAATATTAGACTTCTCAGATTTGGGTTCTGTTATACTCTCAGCTACGTTTTCTTTTCACATGGGACAGCATCTCTGAAAATGTATAGAAAGTTTATGATGTAATATGATTTGTTAAATAAGTGTCCATGTCTAGAGGTAGCTTCTTAGGAAGGCCTCTATGCTGTCTAGCTTGTCTTGTGGCATTGTGGCAGGTCTGTCGTTGGTGTCATTGATGGTGCCACAGAGGTGGTATGTGTATAATATCAGAGATATCTGAAGGTGCCCTTGGATTCAGACTTTGCTCAACCTTGAGTCCCCATATACCTAAGTCAGCAGCTTCTGGAAGGAAGGCATTTTTCTGTTTTGTTTTGTTTTTAAATTATTATTATTTTTAAATTGTTATTTTGTTTCGTTTGATTTGGTTTTGTAGGAGAGGAGTGGAGGCAAGAGGAATTCTTAACTTTCTGTATATTTTGAAGGGGCAGAATGAAAATTTTTTTTACCTACTTGCTTCTTGTTGTTTATATTGACCAGACACAGCTGATTCAATTGTTCCCACAATTCTGGTGGCAATTCTGATGGTCAGGATCATAGATCTGAAAGCAGGCTCATCTGGAATAAGGGATATTTTAAAGTGATTTTGAAAAGAGGAACTTAAGATTAGCCATATTGAAGGCACAAAGTGGTTGAATCTGAATTGGAACTTCTAATAAAACAATAGTGCTGCCTGCCAATTCTCTCCAAGGAAAGAAGAGTTAACAGACCTGGATTCTTTTTATTTTTTATTTATTTATTTTTATTTATTTTATTGTTTAAAGTATTACAAATAGTAGTACATATATCTGCTTTTTTCCCCATTGACTTTCCTCTAGCCTCTCCTACCCCCTGGCACATGCCCGTAACCCACCCCTCCCAACTCTTGTGTCCATTGGTAATGCTTATATGTGTCCATTGGTAATGCTTATATGCATGCATACAAGTCCTTTGGTTGATCTCTTACCCACCTCCCTCCCAACACTCCCCAGCCTTCCCACTGTAATTTGACAGTTTGTTTGATGCTTCTCTGCCTCTATATCTATTTTTTTGTTCATTAGGTTATAATGTTCTTTATTATCCATAAATGAGTGAGATCATGTGGTATTTTTTTTTTCACTGCCTGGCTTATTTCACTTAGCATAATGCTCTCCAGTTCCATCCATGCTGCTGCAAATGGTAAGAATTCCTTCTTTTTTATAGCAGTGTAGTATTCCATTGTGAAGATGTACCACAGTTTTCTAATCCACTCTGCTGATGGGCATTTAGGCTGTTTCCGAATCTTAGCTATTGTAAATTGTGCTGCTATGAACATAGGGGTTCATATATCCTTTCTGATTGGTGTTTCTGTTTTCTTGGGATATATTCCTAGAAGTGGGATTACTGGGTCAAATGGCAGTTCCATTTTTAAATTTTTGAGGAAACGCCATACTGTTTTCCACAATGGCTGCACCTGTCTGCATTCCCACCAGCAGTGAAGGAGGGTTCCTTTTTCTCACCATCCTCCCCAATACTTGTCATTTGTTGATTTGTTGATGATAGCCATTCTGACAGGTGTGAGGTGGTACCTCATTGTTGTTTTGATTTGCATCTCTTGTATGATTAGTGACTTTGAGCATGTTTTCATGTGTTTCTTTGGCTTTCTGAATGTCCTCTTTTGAAAAGTGTTTATTTAGGTCATTTGCCCATTTATTGATTGGGTTGTTTATATTCCTTTTGTTAAGTTGTATGAGTTCCCTGTAAATTTTGGAGATTAAACCCTTATCGGAGATAACATTGGCAAAAATGTTCTCCCATGCAGTGGGCTTTCTTGTTGTTCTGTTGATGGTTTCTCTTGCTGTGCAGAAGCCTTTTATTTTGATGTAGTCCTATTTGTTTATTTTCTCCTTAGTCTCTCTTGCCCTAGGATCTGTGTCTGTAAAGATAATGTTACGACATATGTCTGCAGTTTTGCTGCCCATGTAGTCTTATAGGATTTTTATGGTTTCCCGTCTTAACGTTCGTTCAACTCCTTTAGCCATTTTGAGTTTGTTTTTGTGTATGATGTAAGTTGGTGATCTAGTTTCATTTTTTTGCATGTATCTGACCAGATTTCCCAACACTATTTATTAAATAGGCTATTTTGACTCCATTGTATGCTCTTGCCTCCTTTGTCAAATATTAATCAAGTATAATAGCTTGGATCCATTTCTGGGTCCTCTATTCTATTCCATTGTTCTATATGTCTGTTCTTATGCCAGTACCAGGCAGTTTTGAGAACTGTGGCTTGGTAATATAGTTTGATGTCTGGTACTGTGATACTTCCTTTGTTCCTCTTTCTCAGGATAGCTGTGACTTTGCGGAGTCTTTTGTTGTTCCAGATGTATTTTTGGAGAGTTTGTTCTAGATCTTTGAAATATGCCATTGGTATTTAAATAGGTATTGCATTGAATCTATAGATTGCTTTAGGTAGTATAGACATTTTAATGATGTTGATTCTACCAATCCACGAACATGGTATGTTCTTCCATTTGTTTATGTCTTCCTCTATCTCTTTTTTCAGTGTTCTGTAGTTTTCTTAGTACAGGTCTTTTATGTCCTTGGTTAAGTTTATTCTTAAGGACCTTAATTTTTTTTGTGCAATGGTAAACGAGATTTTTTTTTTCATTTCTCTTTCTGTGAGTTCATTAATGGTGTATAAAAAGGCCATAGATTTCTTGGCATTAATTTTGTATCCTGCTACATTGACAAATTCATTTATTAGGTCTAGTAATTTTTTGATGGAGTCTTTGTGCTTTTCTATGTATAGTATCATGTCATCTGCAAATAAGGACAGTTTTACTTCTCCTTTTCCAATTTGGATGCCTTTTATTTCTTCTTCTAGTATAATCGCTATTGCTAGTACTTCCAATACTATGTCAAACAGGAGTGGTGAAAGTGGACATCCTTGTCTTGTTTCTGTTCTTAGGGGAAATGAGTTTAGTTTTTGCCCATTGAATATGATGTTGGCTGTAGGTTTTTCATATAGGGCTTTTATTATGTTGAGGTATGATCCCTCTATTCCCCCTTTGCTAGGAGTTTTTATCAAGAAAGGGTGTTAGATTTTGTCAAATGCTTTTTCTGCATCAATTGATATGATTATGTGATTTTTATCTCTCAGTTTTTTTATGTGATGTATCAGATTTATTGATTTGTGGATATTGTACCATCCTTGCATCTCTGTATAAATCCCACTTGGTCATGTTGTATGGTCTTTCTAATGTATTGCTGAATCCGATTTGCTAGAATTTTGTTGAGGATTTTAGCATCTATGTTCATTAAGGATATTGGCCTGTAGTTCTCTTTTTTTGTGGTGTCTTTATCTGGTTTTGGGATTAGGGTAACGCTGGCTTCATAGAAAGTGCTTGGAAGTGTGCCTTCCTCTTGATTTTTTGGAATAGTCTGAAGAGGATAGATTTTAGTTCCTGTTTGAATGCTTGGTTTAACTCCCCAGTAAAGCCGTCTGGACCAGGGCTTTTGTTTGCTGGAAGATTTTTGATTGCTGTTTCAATTTCTTCAGGAGTTATCAACCTATTCAGGTTTTTTGATTCTTCTTGGTTGACTTTTGAGAGCTTGTATATTTCTAGGAATATGTCCTTTTCATCTAGGTTGTTGATTTTTTTGGAATAGAGTTGTTCATATTATTTTTTCATAATCTGTTTTTATTTCTGTGGGATCGGTTGTTATGTCACCTCTTTCATTTCTGATTTTGTTTATTTGGGTCCTCTCTCTTTGCTTCCTGGTGAGCCTGGCTTGAGATTCATCAGTCTTGTTTAGCCTCTCAAAGAAACAGCCCTTGGTTTTGTTGATCTTATGTATTGTTTTTTTTTTTGTTTTTTCTTTTGGTCTCTATTTCATTTATGTCTGCTCTGATCTTTATTATTTCCTTCCTTCTGCTTACGCTGGGCTTTTCTTGTGGCTCTCTCTCTACCTTTTTGAGTTGTAGGGTTAGGTAATTTATTACCACTGTTTCTTGTTTTTTGCTGTATGCTTGTAGAGCCATGAACTTCCCTTTCAAGACTGCTTTTGCTATGTCCCATAGATTTTTATATTGTTGTGTTTTCATTGTCATTTGTTGCCATGATGCTTTCCATTTTTTCTTTGATCTCTCAGGTAACCCTTTCATTGTTTAACAGCATGCTATTTAGTCTCCATGTGTTTGAATTCTTTTGATTGTTTTTATTGTAATTCATTTCCAGTTTTATGCCATTGTGATCTGAGAAGATGCTTGATATGATTTCCATCTTCTTGAATTTGAAGAGACGTTGCCTGTGACCCAATATAAGGTCTATCTTCGAAAATTAACCATGTGCACTTGAGAAGAATGTATATTCTTTGGCTTTGGGGTGAAATGTTCTGAAGCTGTCAATTAATTCCATCTTTTCTAGTGAATCATTTCGGATTGTTGTTTCTTTGCTGATTTTTTGTTTAGAGGATTTGTCCAATGGTGCTGGTGGGTTATTAAAGTCCCCTACTATGACTATATTGCTGTTAATCTCTGCCTTGATATCCTCTATGAGTTTTTTTTTTTAATGTATTTGGGTACTCCTGTATTTGGTGTGTATATGTTTACCATTGTTATTTCTTCTTGTTGGATTTCTCCCTTTAGTATTATGAAGTGGCCTTCCTTATCTCTTGTTATGTCTTTCACTTTGAGATCTAATTTGTCAGATATAAGATCACTAACCCAGCTTTTTCTTTCATTTCCTGAAAAACCTTTTTCCATCTCTTTACCATCAGTCTGTGTGAGTCCTTTTTTCTGAGGTGGGTTTCCTGTAGACAGCAGATATATGGTTCATGTTTGCTTATCCACTCAGCTACCCTATGTCTTTTAATTGGGGCATTTAATCCATTTACATTTAAAGTTATTTTTGATAGGTACTTTTTGTCACCATTTTTATTCTTTATGTCTGTGTTCCTTCTTCGCTTCCTATTTCTCCTTTTTACAGAAGACCCTATAGCTTTTCTTGCATTGCTGGTTTGGTGGAAATAAACTCCCTTAGTCCTTTTGTGTCTGTGAAACTCCTGATTTCACCCTCAATTTTGATTGATAGCCTTGCTGGGTACAGTATTCTTGAATTCAAACCCTTCCTTTGCATGACTTTGTATATTTCATTCCATTCCCTTCTGGCCTGAAGTGTTCTGTTGAGAAATCAGTCACTAGTCTGATAGGGTATCCTTTGTAGGTAACTTTCTGTCTCTTTCTGGCTGCTTTTAAGATTCTTACTTTGTCGTTGGTGTTTGCCAATTTAATTATAATGTGCTTTGGAGTTGGTCTTTTGGGGTTCATTTTGTTTGGGACTCTGAGCTTCTTGGATTTGTGTGGGTTTTTTCTTTCCTATATCAGGGAAGTTTTCTGTCATTATTTCTTCAAACAGGTTTTCTATTCCTTGCTCCGTTTCCTCTTCTTCTGGTACCCCTATTATGTGGATGTTGTTTTGTTTTGTGTTGTCCCAAAGTTCCCTTAGGCTCTCCTCCTGCTTTTTAAGTTTTTTTTTTTTGTAGATGCTGCTCTGCTTGGGTATTTTTTCCTACCTTGTCTTCTAGCTCACTGATGCGGTCCTCTGCCTCTTCTAGTCTACTCTTGATCCTTTCTATTGACTTCTTTAGGGCAGCGATGTCAGTTTTCATTTCTTATTGCTTCTTCATTTCCTCTGGGTTCTTAAACATATTGTTGACTTTTTTTTCCATGTTCAGTGACCTTATGACCAGTTCTCTGAATTCTTTCTCTGACATATTGCTTGCATCCATTTCGTTTACTTTCTTTTCTTGTGTTGCCTCCTTTTTTTTCCTATGTGGGCTGTTTCATTGTCTCCCCATGATCTCTCTTCTCTGGTTATCTGGTTATGTAGTTCTCTCTCTCCTGCGTTGATTTAAAGGCACAAAATACAACACAGCAAGGCACAGTGCACAATGCACTGAACACCAATGTATTCATGATACTAATAACTCCAAATAAAGGTGGCCACCAGAGAAAAGAGAATTAGGGGATAAGAAAAAAGAATCGAGTGCAAAAATGATTTGAGAAAAGGAAAAAAAGTAAGAAAGAGAATAAAAAGAGGGGCTCTTTATATGGGGAGAAAAATCCAATTGAGCAACCACTAATCCCAAAAAATGCAAACAACAGACACCCAGTGATGAATGCAAACTACAGACAACAACTAACAAGCGAGGAGAGGGAAAACAGAAGCAAAAATAAATAACAAAAGAGTATCAATCTCACCAATAAACACCACAATAACCAAGCTAATCAACTATCAAGCAAACAACAATAGGACAGAGAGAAATCAAGACAAAAGAAAATAAAACAAAAAAACCTAGACAAAAACCCAAACAGAACAGGAAAACAATAACAACAATAAAAAACAGACAAACAAAAAAAGGGCAGAGAAAAAAAAATTTGATAGTGAAGAAAGTGGAGAGAGAGGTGTGTATGGAGGTAAGAGCAGGGGATCAGGAATTAGATATATAAATAGGGTGAATTTTTAACAGGGCTTAAAAAAGAAGGGATAGGGAAAATCTAAATCAGGAATTGGGCAAGAAAAACAGGACAACAAAAGGGGAAAAGTGAGGAAGAGAGTGTTGCTATAAAGGTAAAGTTGAGATAGAGTAAAATGATGCTAAAAGAAAAATTAAAATAAAATGTTGAACACTAATCCCAGAATAAAATAAAATACAATAAAGAGAAAATAAAATGACACTTTTAAAAACAAAGAAAAGGTAAAATAGTAGTAGTAATAATACTGATTAAAAATAAAAGTATAATGATTAAGAAGGTAAAATCAAGTGAGGAAAAAAGATAAAAGAATTTATTTTCTTAAGTAAAAGATGAAAAAATAGAAATGTGCAGTCATAAGGTCATTCACTTCCTCTACTGTTCTGTTTGGCATGCCTCTTTCCTGTCTTGTAGTCAGCACAGTATTGAAGTTCCCTGCGTTCTACTGCTCCTCTGTGTTGTAAACGCAGTCCTTATTTTTTAGCTGGCAGTATTTCTTTGTTTCTTCGACTCCTTTATTTGTGTTTACACAAGAGTCAATTTGTGATTCAACCCCTGGGTGGCAGTGTTTTTGGATTGACCTCCAGGGCTGTAAATCCTCTCTAGCCAGCATTTAGATTTTGTTTTCCCTGTGGCACTTAATACTGGTTTGGGAGTATGGATTGCCCCAGAGATGGTTCTCTGATATTTTCCCCAGCTCTGATCCCCAGGTTCCAGAAAAACAACTTTCCCCTGCAGTCTCTGAGAGTGTCCCCAATTGGGTGATCTTATGTACTGGACTTAGTAATCAAAAGCAAGGATTAAAGAGGAAAAAAAAATCCAAAGTAAGTGCGCGAACTTGCCACTTTTACCTTCTGGTGCCGAGTGCAAGTCTGTGCAGTCCTTTCCCTGTGGCTCTAAGCAGCTGGTACACTGTTAAAATTTTTAGGCTGCCCTTTTGCACCCAGTTCAGCTATGGGCTGCTTTTTAGAGTTCCATACTGCTAGCAGCCCTGCCGACTCCCTTCCACATTCGTGGATCACGCTAGCCCCAAAGGCCATGGCTTTTGTGGGGCGTAGACTTCCGGGAAATCTCTGGTTCCCATTGTGCGTGTTTTTCTTTCCTTCCTGGATTGCAGACCTCACCTTTTCCTAGGCGAAATCTGACCTTTCCGTGAGAAAGTGCAGAGCTCCTCCAAGTCTGCGTATTGGTGCTGATTGAGGTCCGGTGTTCCTGGGTTCACAGCTGTTCCCTAGGTGGTGTTGTAGATTCCTGGGATTTTTAGACTTCTGATAACAGTCACTCTCCCCTTCAAGATGGTGTGGTCTCCGTCTCAGAGCCGGTTGCTCTAGGAAAGATTTCAGCAGTAGAGGAATCTGCCCAGTCAGGGGAACCCAGTCTGGCAATCCCCAACAGTCCCTTGGAGTATAGCTGTCCCTCCACTCACACATATACACTCCTAGTGCTACCATACACTCTCCTTTTAATCTCTCACTCACGCACTATCTTGCAGTCTGCCTTCCCATTGGCAGCCTTCTTCCTCCCCGCACCTGGCTTCTTTTTAATGGTCATTATATTTAACCACCTTGATCCCTGCAACAACTCTCATTAGGACATTACTGCCATATTATTAGTGAGGAAGACTACACAGATATGGGTAATTGTGGTTCTGGGACATTTAAATACCATGACTAATAAACAGAATATATGAGAGCTAGTTATTACATCACATAATTAATTTAAAAGTTATTTGGGAACTCTACAGTCTGTCAGTTTCTGTACATCACCCACCTAAGATTCATGCAAATAGTTGAAGCAACCCCTTCAGTTGGACAAAAGTGACCATTTTCATAATATGGTTAAAGCTACACCATCTATATTTATTTACATGTTTATGTAAACATGTAAACCACATTTTAAAATTGCATGATAAAGTTTATTCATTTTCAAAGAAAACAAATTAGTTTTGAATTTTGAAAAATTCTGCTTTTTAAAAAAATGGCTATTGATATGAATTGGACATAATAAAGCCCATGTTGGTTCTATGTTTTCTTTTTTTTTTCAGATTTTATTTATTTTTTTATTGTTTAAAGCAGTGGTTGGCAAACTCATTAGTCAACAGAACCTAATATCAACAGTACAATGATTGAAATTTATTTTGAGAGCCGAAAACCGACTTCTGCACATGGGCCACGAAGTTTCAATTGCACTGTATGTGCATGTCCACACGTGGTATTTTGTGGAAGAGTCACACTCAAGGGGCCAAAGAGCCGCATGTGGCTCGTGAGCCGAATTTTGCCAACCACTGATTTAAAGTATTACATATATTAGTACATATATCTCTTTTTTTTCCCCATTTCCCTTCCCCCAACTTCCCCTACCCCCTGTCACATGCCCTCATCCCACCCCCCACCCCCAGTGTCTTGTGTCCATTGGTGTGCTTATATGCATGCATACAAGCCCTTTGGTTAATCTATTTCCCTTCTTCCCCAACACTCTCCAGCCTTCCTGCTGTAATTTGACAGTCTGTTGGGTGCTTTACTGACTGTGTATCTATCTTTTTATTCATCAGGTTATAATGTTCTTTATTTTCCATAAATGAGTGAGATCATGTGGTATTTTACTTTCATTGCCTGGCTTATGTCACTTAACATAATTGTCTCCAGGTCCATCCATGCTATTGCAAATAGTAAGAATTCTTTTTTATAGCAGCGTAGTATTCCTTTGTGTAGATGTACCATAGATTTCTAATCCACTCATCTGTTGATGGGCATTTAGGCTGTTTCCAAATCTTAGCTATGGTGAATTGTGCTGCTATGAACATAGGGGTGCATATATCCTTTCTGATTGGTGTTTCTAGTTTCTTGGGATATA
The DNA here is from genome assembly GCA_026230045.1 of Corynorhinus townsendii. Lineage (NCBI taxonomy): Eukaryota > Metazoa > Chordata > Mammalia > Chiroptera > Vespertilionidae > Corynorhinus > Corynorhinus townsendii. Next base: position 112,578,479 of record JAPDVU010000003.1, on the reverse strand, counting down.
TTCCTAGAAGTGGTATTACTGGGTCAAATGGGGCTCCATTATTAGTTTTTTGAGAAAAATTAAGTTCTCCAAAGTAGCTGCACCAGTCTGCATTCCCACCAGCAGTGCATGAGGGTTCCTTTTTCTCCGCATCCTCGCCAGCACTTTTCGTAGTTGATTTGTTGGTGATTGCCATTCTGACAGGTGTGAGATGGTACCGCATTGTTGTTTTGATTTGCATCTCTTGGATAATTAGTGACTTTGAGCATGTTTTCATGTGTCTCTTGGCCTTCCTTCTGTCTTCTTTCAAAAATATTCTATTTAGGTCCGTTGCCCATTTTTTATTGGATCATTTATCTTTCTTTTATTAAGTTGTATAAGTTCCCTGTATATGTTGGAGATTAACCCTTTATCAGTAATAATATTTGCAAATATGCTCTCCCATACAGTCGGCTTTCTTGTTGTTTTGTTAATGGTTTCTTTTGCTGTACAGAAGCTTTTTATTTTGATGTAGTCCCATTTGTTTATTTTCTCTTTAGCTTCCATTTCCCTAGGAGTGGTATCGGTGAAGAAATTTCATTGGATTATGTCTGAGATTTCTCTGCCTGTGGATTCCTTTAGTATTTTTATGGTTTCCCATGTTATGTTTAAGTCCTTTATCCATTTTGAGTTTATTTTTGTGTATGGTGCAAGTTGGTGGTCTAGTTTCATTTTTTTGCATGTACCTGTCTAATTTTCCCAACACCATTTATTGAAGAGACTGTCTTGACTCCATTGTATGTTCATGCCTCCTTTGTCAAATACTATTTGAGCATAGTGGTTTGGGTCGATTATCTGGATTCTCTATTCTATTCCATTGGTCTATGTGTCTATTCTTGTGCCAGTACCAGGCTGTTTTGAGAACAGTAGCTTTGTAATACAACTTGAAATCTGGTATTGAGATCCCTCCTACTTTGTTCTTCTTTCTCAGGATTGCTGTGGCTATTTGGGGTCTTTTTTTGTTCCAGATGAATTTTTGGAGACTTCTTTCTACGTCTGTGAAATATGCCGTTGGTATTTTAATGAGGACTGCATTGAATCTGTAGATTGCTTTGGGTAGTATGGACATTTTAATGATGTTGATTCTACCAATCCATGAAAATGGTATGTTCTTCAATCTGTTTACGTCTTCCTCTATCTCTTTTTTTCAGTGTCCTGTAGTTTTCTGCGTATAGGTCTTTTACCTCCTTAGTTAAGTTTATTCCTAGGTATCTTAATTTTTTTGGTGCGATGGTAAATGGGATTGCTTTTTTAGTCTCTCTTTCTGTAAGTTCACTATTGGTGTATAGAAATGCCATAAATTTCTTGGCATTAATTTTGTATCCTGCTACATTGTCTAATTCATTTATTAAGTCTATTTGCTTTTTGATGGAGTCTTTCAGGTTTTTTATGTACAATATTATATAATCTGCAAATAAGGACAGTTTTACTTCTTCTTTTCCAATTTGGATGCCTTTTATTTCTTCTTCTTGTCTAATTGCAATGGCTAATACTTGCAGTACTATGTTGAACAGGAGTGGTGAGTGTGGGCATCCCTGTCTTGTTCCTGTTCTTAGGGGAAATGGTGTTAGTTTTTGCCCATTGAGTGTGATGTTAGCTGTGCGTTTATCATATATGGCTTTTATTATGTTGATGTATGATCCTTCTATTTCCACCTTGTTGAGAGTTTTTATCAAGAAAGGGTGTTGGATTTTATCAAATGCTTTTTCTGCAGCAATTGATATGACTGATTTTTATCTCTCAATTTGTTTATGTGATGTATCACGTTTATTGATTTGCGGATATTGTGCCATCCTTGCATTTCTGGGATAAATAATACTTAGTCATGGTGTGTGATCTTTCTGATGTACTGCTGGATCCGATTTGCTAGAATTTTGTTGAGGTATTTGCCATCTATGTTTATGTGGGATAATGGCCTGTAATCCTCTTTCATTTTGTTGTCTTTATCTGGTTTTGGTATTAGGGTGATGCTGGCTTCATAGGAGGAGCTTGGAAGTGTTCCTTCCTCTTGAATTTTTTGGCATAGTCTGAGGAGTATAGGTTTTAGTTCTTCCTTGAATGTTTGGTATAACCCCTTTGAAGCCGTCTGTCCCCAGGATTTTGTTTGCTGGGAGCTTTTTGATGACTGCTTCAATTTCTTACACATTGGCCTATTGAGCTTTTTAGATTCTTCCTGATTGAGTTTTGGAAAGTTATATTTTTCTAGTAATATATCCATTTTCTCCAGGTTGACCAGTTTGTTGGAATTGAATTGTTCATAGTATTTTTTAACAATCCTTTGAATTTCTGTGGGGTCTATTGTTATTTCACCTCTTTCATTTCTGATTTTGTTTATTTTGGTCCTCTGTCTTTGCTTCTTGGTTAGCCTGGCTAGAGGTTCATCAATCTTGTTTATCCTTTCAAAGAACCAGCTCTTGGTTTTGTTGATCTTTTGTATCTTTTTTTTGGTCTCAATGTCGTTTATCTCCGCTCTGATCTTTATTATTTCCTTCCTTCTGCTTACACTGGGCTTTTCTTGTTATTCTTTTTCTAACTCTTTGAGTTGTAGGGTTAGGTAATTTATTACCATTGTGTCTTTATTTTTGCAGTAGGCTTGTAGAGCTATGAACTTCTCAAGGCTGCTTTCGCTGTGTCCCATAGATTTTCAATTGTTGTGTTTTCATTGTCATTTGTTGCCATGATGTTTTTTATTTGTTCCTTGATTTCTCTGGTAACCTAGTCATTGTTTAATAGCATGCTGTTTAGTCTCCAGGTGTTTGATTTTTTTGGATTGTTTTTATTGTAGTTGATTTCCAGTTTTATGCCACTGTGATCTCAGAAGATGCTTGATATTATTTCTGTCTTCTTGAATTTGAAGAGACTTTGCCTGTGATCCAACATATGGTCTTTCTTTGATAATGACCCATGTGCACTTGAGAAGAATGTATATTCTGTGGCTTTGGGGTGAAATGTTCTGAAGATGTCAATTAATTCCTTCTGATCTAGTGAATCATTTCGAATTGATGTTTCTTTGCTGATTTTTTTGTTTAGAGGATTTGTCCAGTGGTGATAGTGGGGTATTAAAGTCTCCTACTATGATTGTATTGTCAATCTCTCCCTTGATATCCTCCAGAAGATTTTTTATGTATTTGGTTGCTCCTGTATTGGGTGTGTATATGTTTACCAGAGTTATTTCTTCTTGTTGGATTGCTCCCTTTAGTATTATGAAGTGGACTTCCTTATCTCTTGTATATCCTTCACTTTGAGACCTAATTTGTCAGATATATTGCTACCCCAGCCTTTTTTTATTTCCATTCACCTGGAAAACCTTTTTCCATCTCTTTACCATCGGTCTGTGTGCGTCTTTTTTTTCTGAGGTGGGTTTCTTGTAGACAGCAGATATATGGGTCGAGTTTTCTTATCCATTCCATTACCCTAAATGTTTTCATTGGGGCATTTAATCCATTTACATTTACAGTTATTATTGATTGTTACTTATTTGTCGCCATTTTTATTCTTTATGCCTGTGTCCCTTCTTCGCTTCCTATTTCTTTCTTTTATAGCAGACCCTTTAACATTTCTTGCATTGGTGGTTTGGTGGTAATAAATTCCCTTAGTCCTTCTTTGTCTGTGAAGCTCCTGATTTCACCTTCAATTTTGATTGATACCCTTACTGGGTACAGTATTCTTGGATTTAGACCCTTCCTTTGCATGACTTTGTATATTTCATTCCATTCCCTTCATGCCTGATGAGTTTCTCTGGAGAAATCAGTCGCTAGTATGATGGGAATTCCTTTGTAGGTAACTTTCTATTTCTCTCTGGCCGCTTTTAAGGTTCTTACTTTGTCATTGGTGTTTGCCAATTTAATTATAATGTGCCTTGGTGTCAGTCTTTTGGGTTTCATTTTTCTTGGACTCTGTTAGCTTATTAGATTTCTGTGGGTTTTTTCTTCCCTATATTAGGGACGTTTTCTGTCATTATTTCTTCAAACAGGTTTTCTATTCCTTGCTCCGTTTCCTCTTTTTCTGGAACCCCTATTTTGCAGATGTTGTTTTGTTTCGTGTTGTCCCAAAGTTCCTTTAGGCTCTCCTTCTGCTTTTTAAGTTTTTTTTTTCTAGAAGCAGCTCTGCTTGGGTATTTTTTCCTACCTTGTCTTCTATCCCACTGATGTGGTCCTCTGATTCTTCTAGTCTACTCTTGATGCTACTATTGAGTTCTTTGCAGCAGCGATGTCATTTTTCATTTGTTCTTGGTTCTTCTTCATTTACTCTTGGTGCTTACTCATATTGTCGAATTTGTCTTCCATTCTTTTCATCCACCTCATGACCATTTCTCTGAATTCTTTCTCTGGCAGGTTGCTTGCCTGCATTTCATTTACTTCCTTTTCTGGTGATGCCTGCTTTTCTTTCATATGCCGGATGTTTCTTTGTCTCCCCATGGTCTCCCTTCTCCAGGTGTCTGTTTATGTAGTTCTTTCTCTCCTGTGTTGAATTAAATGCACAAAATACAACACAACCAGATACAAGGCACTGGACAGAAATGTATTCACGATATTTATAAGCCCAAATAAAGGTGACCACCAGAGAAAGGCATATTAGAGGATAGGCTAGAAATAAGAAGAGAGAGAAGAAAAAAAGAAAGTAGTGCAACAATGAAATTGGGAAAAGGAAAAATATGTAAGAGAGAAAAGAGAATAAGAAAGAAGAGGTGGACAAAATATATATATGGGGAGAAAACTCCAATAGAATAGCCACCAATCCCAAAAATGCCACCAAGTACCTGGAGGTGAATACAGACTACAAACTACAAGTATTATCAAGCGAGGCGAGGGAAAACAGAAGCAAAAGACAAACAAAAGAAAAAATAAAACAAGGAAACAAAATGAATAAGCAAAACTATCTCACAAACAAGCATAAAAAGCGATATAATCAGCATTCAAGCAAACAACAACAAAAGAATAGAGAGAAAATCAATTTTTGGGTTAGTGAAGACAGAGAAGAGAGAGGTGTGTATGGACTTCGAGCAGGGGATTGGAAATTTGATATATAATTAGAGTGAAATTTTAACGGGGTATAATGAAAGAATAGGGAAAATCTAAAGCAAGAAAAGGATAAGAGAAACAGGACAATAAAAGGGGAAATGTTAGCAAGAGAGTGATGGCATAACGGTAGAGTTGAGGTAGAGTAAAATGATGCTAACGGAACGATGAAAATAGACTGTAGAACACTAATCCCAAAGGAAAATAAAGATAAAATAAAAAGGTTAAATAGTAATAGTAATAATACTGGTTGAAAATAAAAATGTAATAATTAAAAAGTTAAAATCAAGTTAGGGAAAAAAATTAGTTTCTTAAGTAAAACATGAAAAAAAATGTGTAGTAGTGAAGGTCATTCACTTCCTCTACTGTCCTGTTTGGAACGCCTGTTTCCTAGTCAGGACAGTATTGCAGTTCCCTGCATTCCACTGCTCCTCAGTGTTGTAAGCCAGTCCTGATTTTTAAGCAGATAGTGTATCTTAATTTGTTGTATTCCTTTATTTGTGATTACACAAGAGTCAATTTGTGATTCAACCCCTGGGTGGCAGTGTTTCTGGATTGACCTCCGGGTCTATAGGTCCTCTCTAGCCTGTGCTTAGATCCTGCTTTCCCTGTGGCACTCGATACCGGTTTGTGGGAGTGGGTTGCCCCAGAGCTGGTTCTCTGATGCTTATTCCCATCTCTGATACTCAGGTTCTAGAAAAACAACTTTCTTTTGCAGTCTCTTAAGGTGTTCCCAATTGGGTGATCCTATGTATTGGGCTTAGTAATCAGAAGGAAGGATTTAAAGAGGAAAAAGCATAAGTGTGCAAACTCCTGGGCTGCGCGCAAGCCTGTGCAGTCTTTTTTCCTCCTTGGGTCTAAGCAGCCAGCACAGTTTTAAAATTTTTAGGCTGTCCTTTTGCGTCAGGTCAAAATGGGTTGCTTTTTATAGATCCCTTCTGTTAGCAGCCCTTCCACATTCATAGATCATGCTAGCCCCAACAGCCATGGATTTTTCCAGGCTGAGACTTCCTCTGGTCCTCCAGCTCTCACAGTGTGCTTGTTTCTCTCTCCTGCCAGGAGCAAAGACCTCACCTTATCCCAGGGGAATTCTGACCTTTCCTTGGTAGAGTGTAGAACTCCTCTGCATCCTCGTGTTTGCGCCAATTGGGGCCCGGTGTTCTGTATTTTGCAGCTGTTTGGTGGGTGCTGTAGTTGTAGATTTTCAGGCTTCTGATAACATCCACTTTCCCCTTCAAGATGGCGCCATGTCCGCATCTGAGTCGGTTGCTCCAGGAGGGAACCCAGCAGCAGTGGGGGCTGCCCGGTCAGGAGAGCCCCATCCAGCATTCCCCCACCGTTTCCCTGAGTATAGCTGTCCCTCAACTCACCAACAAACACTCCTCATGCGACTCTCAGCTGTTCTTTCTATCTGCTCCGGGACAAGGCTCTGGACATGTCTGTCTATTCTGCCACCATTTTTTTTTTATTAAATTTGTTCTATGTTTTCAATTGTCTAATATTGTAGATTATTGTCTGTATGAGTTTATGTCTTATTATGTCTCTAAACATTATCTGGGGTTTACTATAATTTTCACATTATTACCTCACTAGTAGCCCTGCACATGAATCCATGTGCCAGTAGCTCGCTGCTGCCCTCCAGTAGCTCTTCACCCACTGCCCTGCCCTCTTATAGCTCCTCCCCCCCTTAGCTTGCTGCCCTGCCCCCTCCTGTAGCTCTCCACTGCCCGCTTGTTTCTTTGAATGCAGAAACTTTTTTCTTCTTTGCATATATTTATGAGAATACAGGTTAATAAATTTGCCGCTGTCCCAATTTGCCTTCATTTGCTTAATTTTAACTTAGAAAATTCATTTTGGAGTACAAATCCAAAACATAAATATATTCACCTCAATTAAATATTTTATTACTAAGTATTGAAGTTTGAGGATAAAGAGATTAATTCTGTAAGTCTTGCTACTTTTATCAATCTGTGTAAAACAAAATCTCATGTTAACACTGTCCCCAGTAAGAGGAAGAAATTATTTAAAAGCATGTACATGGTAGAGAAAAGTTAACGGGTCTCTAATTTTAATGATCATTAAAAATAAGCTTATCTGAGCGGCATTATACCAAATGTAATAATTGCAAGAGCTGAAAGGTCCCAATGGTTTTGCAATGTAATGTCTGCACAACCACATTTAACTTGTTAAGGGAAGTTATAACCCTCCCATGTATGAGACAACTGAACTATTAACCATCATAACAAATGCTGGCCTTAGATTATACTGATTTAAATGAATTGTTTTCTGGGTTGCTAGATAGTTATATTATGGGTGTATAAATGATACTAAAATAGCCTACAAGGGGAAACACTAGTGTTCACTGAGCATGAAAAGGCATATTCAATTTGTTTGCTTATTCAACTTTTTAAAGTGTTTTTTTAAAACTAAAACAAAACAACAACAAAAAAATAAAACCCAAAACAGGTAAAATATGAATCTTTTCTTAAATACTAAAAATAAATGTGTTTCATTGTTAAACTGTGATATACCTACTTGTAGAATTTTGTTCATAATCTGTTTTTTTTTTTCATCTGTTTCCATTCCTCCTATAAAATGGTGTTTTTAAAAAGTTACGTTTTTGAAGTAGAGAAATAATGAAGTCTGAGTCTTAGGTAAGAGTGACTTTACCCCAGTCTGTCTCCTGCACAGTCTCCAGTGACTGGCCCTTAGGGAGCAGCATCAGAAAGCTTCCGAGACAGATTGACTTGGGGGTCTGGAGGCATCACACTGCTTAGTGACAAGGGGAAAACAGAAGGGCCTGCATTTCCAGTAGGGACCCTGAAGACTTCTAGTGGCTTCATTACTGTTACAAGATCCTGCAGCATAGATGGGGGCAGATCACTTTATGCATATTTGACAGGAAAAGTTGCACCAGCTGTCTTCTAAGGCCTGTTCCAGATCTGAGAGACTATGGAGTTAACTTAAGCACTGTCTGTGCAGGGTTTCCTGTGTGCCAGGCAATGCTCTCTGCGTGCATATTTGCGATAGTCGTCTCTCGAAATTCTTACTCCTTACCTGCTTTAAGAGTGGGGCTTCTGAAATTTGGGAGGTTAATAAGTAGTTATAAATGCCCATGGCCAATAAGGGGAAAAGTCAGGGTTCACATGGGCCTCAGACTCCAGAGCCATGGTACATGCCAGCTGTCTCCCACTGAGGTTACTTGTGTGTGTTCTTTACCCAAGACAACTAGGTGTGATGTGTGTACAAGCTAGTGCACAACTCATGTTTCAGAAAGAGGAGGAAGAGTTGTTTTTAAGGAAAGTGCCTGTCAAGTAATGTCATTTCCTGCCAAGAAGAGGAAACCTTAATTTCAGTTAGCTTTTCACATCTTTGTAGAACTAAAGGCTCATTATACAATTCCATAGTTTGGTCCATTTTATGAAGTTAAGAAAAAGTGAACATATTTTGTTTAGAAAATTTAACTTAATCTCATAGCAAATCCAAACCAGACATTTTAGCCATGAACAATCTTGTCTGTGAGGACAATATTTATTATACAGTTGGAAGGAAAGATTGAAATAACTGTTAGTGTCTTTAACACACAATTTTTATTTTGCCAGTTTTAATAGAGATTTAGCCTCATCTCCCCAGTGCAGTGGGTGCAGGTGGTGCCTCTCAGAAGAACGTGCCTGTAGTTTACACGTAGAGGAGGTGCAGGGCCCTTTCCTGCAGGGCACAAATTCTGCTGGCACCCCAAATGGGAGTGGTTTTGCAGAGGGGAATATGGATCACTTCTCACTCCCTGCCACTCATTTGTCTCCCATACACCAGCATTAGCAATTCAGTTTTCCCATCCCTTCTGTCCTTGCCAGATGCATTGTTTTTAATTTCTGTTTTCCCCTGTTTCCATTCGCTTAGCAAAAACTAGTCCAATAAGTTAACATTTTTGTTACAGACCTACTTAATGCTTCCTGGTCACCCGGAAGAGCACATGTCAGGAAATGCAGGCCCTGGTGTGCTTTTGAGTGGGTTTTAAGCCTTCAGTTAATTAAAGAAGAGAAGGCTAGAAGGTGGGCTTTATTAGACTACTGATTTTGTCAGACTTCCTCCCTTTTCTCCCCTCCTTCACTCTCCTGATTTACTCCACAGCAGTCAGAGAGAATGGATTCTGCCCAGCTGATATTTTATGAACTCAGTGTCCTAAGTTGTGTTGTCAGGTGTGTGCATGTGAAAAGGGCGTTTGTATTTTGGTGATGTATAGTTTGCTGTCTGTCTTCTGGGTCTGAATGACAGAATTAGAAACACGTCAAATGTCCTGATCTGTTCTGCTGTTTTAACTGTGTGTGTGTGCTCAATATTTATTTGTTTTCTTATTTATGTAAGGTGTCAGGTGGGCAAGAGCAAGGAGGAGATTTTAAAAAGCCATTTTTGTGTTTATTTTTAAAAAGTACCATCTAGGAAGGGATTGATTTGAAAAGTTTTAGTTGAGGAGAAGAGCAGAGAGGCCATTTAGTCTGTTGCCTCGTTTCTCCAGGTGTCAGGTGAGCAGTTTGAGGTTGTACTTGGGGCATTGTTCACAGTTCTGGGATGTAATGTGCACATTGTTTCTGGCCACGACTCCAGCCCACTACAGGCAGCTGCAGGAGCCCCAGATTCGGGGGTGGTGATAACCTTTTTGCTTGATGAATGTAGGAAGTAGTACAGCTTTTCTCTTGGTAGCTGCATGCCTGACAATGTGGCTTTTTAAGATGGGGGGGAAGTTTCTTGTTCCATCGAAGTTCAGGAAAATAGAAGGGCTAGAATATTTGTTTTTACTTCAGTCATGACCAAAAGCATTATATCTTAAAATGAAGATCAAGGAGTGTCTGCATCAGAATTTACAAATGAGTATTTTCATACTTTCTGGATCAGAATTTTAAAGAATTGGGATTGGAAGTCTGCATTTTCAAAAAGCATCTGAGGTGATTCTTTTGTACACTGAGGTTTGAAAACCAGATGTATGGAGGGAGAAGCAAACAGCACTCTTCAAAGGTTAGACAACAACTGACATCATTGGTGATGTTGCTCATGTTGGTCTATGTAGCAAGTACTTTATGTATGAAAAATATAGAAAAGATGAAGCAGTTACCTGAACCTTTGGCTTCTGCTGGGATGGTCATCACCCTAATTGCTGTAGTAAAAATGAGAACAACTCATCTTGTTAGTTGTCCTTTGCCTGTTTTACTCATTCTGATAATTGGTAGGCATAAAAGTCTAACGAGAAAATACTTTGAATCTTTTGTGCTTTAATCATTCTGAATAAGAAATGAGAATGTGTTAAATTCATATAGTAAAGCAGTTTTGGCAAAATGTGTTAAAATGGTTTAGTGGGTTAAAATCACCATTTTCTTGCCAGACTTATAGTGTGTAGCAAATGAAAATTGTTTTAAATACAGAATGTAACTAATTTAGTAAAAATACTCATTTTGCTTCCTTTTCTTTTTAAACAGGAAAAACTAACCCAAGAGTGTGTATTCAGAGAACAGTTTGAAGAAAACTGGTATAATACGTACTCTTCGAATCTCTATAAACATGTGGACACTGGAAGGCGATACTATGTTGCATTAAATAAAGATGGGACCCCAAGAGAAGGAACGAGGACTAAACGGCACCAGAAATTCACACATTTTTTACCAAGACCAGTGGACCCTGACAAAGTACCTGAACTATATAAGGATATTCTCAGCCAAAGTTGACAAAGACCATATATTCACTTGAGCTCTTAAAAAAGTAACCACTATAAAAGTTCCGTGCAGTGGGTTCTTATTGATTAGCTGTGTCATCACATCTGCTCCACTGTTGCCAAACTTTGTCGCATGTATACCGTAGGATGGAGGCTTGGATGGGGATGTGCTGACTTTGTGTTGCACTTACAGGCCTGTCTTCTGGGAGGCCTGCCTGTGCCCACTTGATTTATTGTGAAAAGAGACAAGGGTGTATGTATGTTAGTGTGTGTATGTGTGAGTGTGAGTGGATGAGCAGCAGGAAATCAAAGACAGGAGCAAAGTAGAAGATGGTAGCCTGATGCATGCTGAGGAATAGACACACTTTCACATGTCCAATCAGTTGTCCTTCAGCTGGTATCAGCACAGCTGCCACACTTTGACTCATGGGATCTTGGCTGGTCGCCTGCTCAAGGGTACACTGCATTTTCAAAGGCATGGAGGGTGCAGTCTTACTTAAGAGACCTTTTCAGTTAATTCTCACTGGTGCCATCCCAGTGAATTTAAAGTAAAGATCTCTTAGTAAAAAAAAAAAAAAAAAAGGTTAAATTTATTTATAGAAATTCCAAAGGCAACATTTTATTTATTTTATATATTTATTTATTATATAGAGTTTATTTTTAATGAAATATGTACAGGCCAGGTAGGCATTTTGGAAGCTTAGGCTCTGTAAGCATTAAATGGGAAAGTCTGCTATGAACCTGTGGTGAATTCATGCAAGTGAATATAACTTTGCATGGATATGAGAAATTCTGATGACCCTTACTGTACTGAAGGTGACAATCTCTTTTGTGCCCGTATTATTGTAAACTTATGCACATCATTCATGACACTGAGTATTCACTCTTCAGAATGCTTGTTTCATAGCTTATCCCAGAGGATTAAAGATACTGGGTCTCAAACTTTTATTCTGTGTCTGTACTATTTACTCTTTCATAAGTGACTGACGCCATCCTTGTAATGTCACAGTTGGAAAATATGAGGGTCAGTATATATCTGACTCGTCTAAATCTATTGCAGAATGTACCAAAGCTAAGCAGTAGCCATGCTTTTATATTAGATGGTCTATAGAACAATGGGATGAACATCAAACATTGTACTGATTTAGAGTTCTCAAAAAGAAAAAAGAAAAAAGCTTACATAGCACAGATTATTTTTTAAAGGGACACTTGAACCAGATTAGAAGGATCATTCTCGTAAATATTTTATTTGTACATTTGGTTATCAAATATGAAATATACAAGTACCATAGAGGTCATTGTAATATCTTTTATGGAAAATTGATTTTGGTGTGAACTGTCATAATGCGTGGTAATAGAACCTTCAAGTAAAACTTGCAAATGAAACTATTAAGTCTTTACTAATAATTGACAATGAGGGGGAAGTATTATACTTGTTGACTGTTATGTTTTTAAAAAGGTCTTCACAAGCGCTCAGTTTTTTTTTTAAAGGGAAGGTTACTATATAGAATATCTTTTACAAGGCTTTTATAACATTTTATGCTGAAAAGCATAAGAATACATATTTATTTAGTAGCAATAATTTTGGAACTTGCCCTTGGGCAAGAGGACTATTCCTTACTATATCTAAGGAGAAAAGAGCCAAATTCTTAAAGCAATATTTAAGAAAAAGGAATTTATAACAAATTCTCATACCATAGAGAACAGTTTTTAGTCAGTTATGTTGGGAAATTAAAAGCGACAGTTAAAAAATGTGTTGGGATTTATGTAGCTAATTTTATAATTTAATACTCCAATTTTGTTTTGCTGTGATGCATATTCTCTATGAAAAGTAAAGGTATGTCACTGGTGAGTTAAAGCTGTTTTGAAGTAGAAGCCCATGACTTATAGCCGTGAACATATGTGGCCCTTCTAAGGTCCAAGCTGGAGCACACAGAAGAGCCCTCCTGCTGATAGGCATTAAGGAAAAATGAAGTTTAACCTTTGGAATTAAATATTTTGGGGATGGGGGACTGGAGCAATGTAAGATAGTTGATTTATGATAAAGGTCAGAATGTTCTCTTCATTGTGTTTCCTTTTTTTTTAACTTTCTAAAGAGAAACTGTATTTAATCCCACGATGTAGTAGTCTTATTTATTACTTAACTCTTTGCTGCTGTTAAAATGTGCACATATTCAGGCTTTAGTTTTTCCAAAAGGCATTTAATATTTTTGACTGAGAAACATTAAACATCTAATCACAGGGATGAATCAAGTTTGTAGGATGTCATAGGTACAATATTTAGCACTGGAAAAATTGATTTTAGGTGATAACCAAAAGTAATCTTAAAGTAGCATGAGGTGCAATTAGCCCAAAATAAAGAAAACAATTTGTGAAAAAGACTAAAAGCTCCATGCATTCCTAGAAAAATGCTACTTTAATGTCTACATTTGGAGTTATTTTGTTTTGGTACCTATTTTTTTTAAAAAAAGAAAAATGTTTTTTTGCTTTTAGCAATGGATACAATAAACTGTAATGGTCTGTAAATAAATAAATATTGACTTATGCAATTTATGTAAATAAGTGTTCTGGGAGAGTAGATTGCTCAGGGTTTTGGTGGGCATTATTCTATTGGGCAGCAGAGTGAGCTCATAGGTTTGCATCTGGTTCTTCTCCTAAGAGGCTTAGAGCCCTTCATTTGGCAGCCCTGAGCTACTGTGAAATGGGTGGTCCCAGTTTTCACTAACAGATGTTTAGACAGCTCAACCACTGTGTTATTGGTGCCAATATGTGCACCTTGGTTAAAGACTTAACATGATTGAACCACCCTCCCATCTATCTCTGTGAATATCCCAGGCAGTGTCGAAGGACGTGCCAGGTTGGGGAACCTATCTCCACTAGATTCTGTTGTGTAGATAAATGAATGGATTCAGTTTATGGTGTTTTCATTCTGTTTCTTCTCATGAACACTACAACCTTGCGTGATTTCCTGGATAATCTGTAATTTATGTAAATACATACAGAATTATGTACTTTGTGTAAATACATAATTACAGACTTTTGAAAACTGTTATTTTTTTTAACTTGACATCCATTTGGACCTACTTCAAATTATGTGCCTACTTGAACCAGTGGAATTTTAAAACATGCTTTTCTTGCTCTTACAGATGTTGCATATGTGTTGAGCGAGTAGAGGGAGGGAAGTGGAGAGGGAGGAACAAACACATCCAGATGCCTTTTCTTTTTGTAAGCATTAGATGCAGAAGCAGGTAACCTCCTGGGATAGACATTTATGGAGTTGTAGCAAGGAAAATGGTATGTGTGTGGACATTTGTGTGGATGGGTGAATGGACAAAGTCACATTGTTTGAGGTCAAATTCTGTTTACTTAATAATTTGACCTTGAAATGTGCCAAATTTAGGTCCAGTTTTTGGTCACTTGCACCAAAGAGCAAAGCAGTGGTGGGGTGGGGGAATATGTCAGATGGATTCAGAAGATGTGTTGGCTCACAAGCCCCTCTGGAGGTCATGTGTGTACATGTGTGTTATACACATATACCCACATGTGTCCATAGACATTGCACAATTTAAAACTTTTTTTGCCACTTCAATAATTTTGAGTTTTGGTAGTTTCTGAGAGTTATCTTGGCATTACCATGAAGTTTTAAAAAGTATATTCCTTGAGCCTCAAAACACTCCTAGACAATTTAGGACGACATACATTGCCTAGGTTAATTTACTTCAATTTATTTTTATTCCCATCCTCCCACCCCCACCCCTTTGGCAACTATCAGCTGTATTTATGAGTCAGTTTTTGTTTTGTTTATTCATTTATTTAGGGTATTTTTCTTTTTAGATTCCACATATAAATGAGATTGTACTGTATTTGTCTTTCTCTAACATTTCACTTAGCATAATACTCTTCAGGTTCATCCATGTTGTCCTAAATGACAAGATTTCATTCTTTTTTATAACTGTGTCATATTCCATTGTGCATATGGACCACATTTTCTTTATTGATGGACACTTGAGTTGCTTCCATATCTTGGCTATTGTAAATAATGCTGCAATGAAACACAGGCATGCATATGTTTTTTTGAATTAGTGTTTTGGGTTTCTTTGGATAAACCCCCAGAGGTGGGATTGCTGGGTCATAAGGTAGTTCTATTTTTAATTTTTTGAGGAAACTCCAAACTGTTTTCCATACTGACTGTAGCAATTTGCATTTCCACTAACAATGTACAAGAGTTCCTTTTTCTCCACATTCTTGCCAAACTTTTTGTTGAAAAAACGGGTCAACTTGACAGATGTAAAGTAATGTCTCATTGTAGTTTTAATTTGCATTTCCCTGATGACTAGTGATACTGAGCATCTTTTACTTACTTGCCATCTGTATGTCCTCTTTGGAGAAATATATGCTCAGGTTCTATGCCCATTTTTAAAATTGGATTTTTGTGTGTGTGTGTGTGTGTGGGTGGGTGTGCAATTGTGAGTTCTTTATAAGTTTTAGATATTAACTCCTTATCGGATATATAATTGGTTAACATGTCTTCTGATTGAAGCATTTAATCTATTTACATTTAGAGGAATTATTGATAAATAGATACTTATTGCCATTTTATTAATTGTTTTTAAGTTGTTTCTATAGTTCTCTTCCTCTCTTCTCTTCTTGATCTCTTCCCTGTGGTTTGCTGTTTTTCTTTAGTGTTTTGTTTAAGTTCCTTTCTCTTTGTTCTTTGTATGTCTTTTGTAGGTTTTTGGTTTGTGGTTGCCATGAGATTTATGTATATCATTCTTTATTTTAAGCTGATAGGTGTTTAAATTAGAATATATTCTATAAAGGCTACATTTTTACTTTCCCTTCTATGTTTTATGTTATTGATGTCATATTTTAGATCCTTTTGTGTTGTGTATCTACATACTATATTTTGAGTTGAGTTTGATACTTCTTTCTTTTAACTTTTGCAGTAGCTTTTAAGATGTCAGATTGCTGTATTTACTGAATGTTTGGCTCTACCTGTGAGGATTTTCTGTTTCTCATATTTTGAAAATTTTCTGGTTCTGGTCTTCCCTTTTCTACTGAAAGAAGATCCTTTAACATTTATTGTAAAGCTGGTTTAAGGGTGATTAAGTCCTTTAGTTCTTGTTTGTCTCAGAAAATTTTTATCTCTTCTTCAATTCTGAATGACAACCTTGCTGGGTATATTATTCTAGGTTGTAGGGTCCTTTCATTCAGCACTTTAAAGATGCCTCACCACTCCTTCCAGCTGTAAAGTTGCTGCTATCAGCTAATATTCTTACAGGTTTTCTTTGTATATAACTTGTTTTTCTCTTTCTTTATCTTTTACTTTTACCGTTTTAACTACAGTATGTCTTGGTATGGGTCTCATTGGGTTCCTTTTGCTTAGAACTATCTGTGCTTCCTAGATCTGGATGTCCTGTTTTCTTTCCCAGGTTAGGAAAGTTTTCAGCCATTATTTCCTTAGAGTTTCTGCTCCTTTCTCTCTCTCTTCTCCTTCTGGGATCCCTATAATGTGAATGTTTGAGCACTTGATGTTACTTATTCCAGAGATCCCTTAAACTATCCTCATTTTTAAAATTCTTTTTTCTTTCTGCTTTTCTGATTAATTGATTTCCAGTAGTCTGTCTTCTAGGTCTCTGATCTATTGTTCTGTGTTAGGTAATCTGCTGCTGATTTCTTTTCTTGTGTTTTTCATTTCAATTACTATATTCTTTAGGTCTGTTAGATTCTTCCTTACACTTTCTAACTCTTCGTTGAAGTTTTCCCTTAGTTCCTCTATTCCACTCTTGAGTTTGGTGATCATCCAATGACCATTTCGTTGAATTTTTAATCAGGCAAATGATTTTTGTTTCCTTAGGTTTCCTCCCCCCCCTCCCCCCGAGGATTTTTCTTGTTTCTTCACTTGAAAGATATTCTTCTGTCTTTTAATCTTAAAAATTTGTTTTTAAATCTTGTTTGACTTTCTATGTTCTTTTTCATAGTTTCTTTATATGAATTAGAAAAAAATAGCTCTCTCTTCCAGTCTTGGGAAATTGACCTATATAGAAGTGGACTCTGTATAGACTGTATGTGCTAGGTAGTTTTGACAGGCAGATAGGTAGGAGCCAAGCAGGTGTTTAAGGCATCTGGTCTGTCTATCTGGAGCAGCTCTGGGTGAGGAGGACAGTTGTGTGTAGTACTGCGCAGTTGATCCTGCCTGCTTCCTTTGGGTCAAAATGGGTTCAGATAATGTGTCCAGGAACACACTGCAGCTACCTTGCAGGCAGGCCAGAGTGCCTGCATAGAACCTCTGCCCACCCTATCTAGGTGGAGGGGGACATACACAATGGTGGAGGACTTCCATGGCTCCTAGTCTCTCTGTTTGTTCTCTTTCTCTTGTTTGCTGTCAGCACTCAGTTGCTTTGCAGGAGTAATGCTATCTACATATATGCATATTTGAGTTTGCTCACAGAGAGGACTAGGTCAGTGTCCACCTACTTGGATGCCACCTTCTTGGACCTCCCAATATTGCACATTATAAAATCAATGTTTTGTTGTTAAAAGTTGAACATGGAGGAATTATAAGGATAAACTGTGCCTACCTGCTTTAGTATGTAGCCCCAAATTCTGGGACACAGGTTTGTAGAATGAACCCTGACCACAACAGGTTGGTTACAAAAGTACCTTGGCATGTGATCTTTGCCTTTTACTTGAAGTATTCCTGGGTGGCTCCCTGCTCTTAGGTCTTTAGAAGAATTTTTCCAGTTTTATTTAAATGTAATTAACATACATCACTGAATAAGTTTAAGGTGTATAGCATCATGGTTTCACTTATATATATTGTGAAATGATGACCTCAGTAACGTCAGTTAATCATTATCTAGCAGAATTTTTGATGTAACATTTTCTTCACAGGGAGGAACATGCTGAAATAAGAAATAGTGTCTTCTACAATTTTATTTGGAAAGAAAGTGAAATGAGTATTCTTTATAGTAGTCTTCCCTTTGCTTCACCACCAGTATAGTCATCAGATTGATGGACATCCATCTCTAAAGCTGGGCAATTGTTTTAATGGCCATCTGGGAAGCCAGGAAAACAGCCAAGAGAAGTCTTTTTGCTATTTTAGTTAATAGTAAAAGAGAAAATTTTTATTTAGAATTCTTATTATTCTCCCACTATATTTCAGCTTATATCTTGGAAAACACTTTTAAAAACTTGCTTTTAACTTAAAAAACATGTAGGTACACTGACATCTTAATAGCACTTGGCACACTGTGCTTATAGCCGGCCCTTGCTTCCATCCCCCCCTCCCCCCCGCCACCCCCCCCCCCTCCACGTGGCACCCCTCCCGCTGTCCCCTTGTCAAGATCCTTCTAACTATGTCTATGGTTTTGGTTATTTCCATTGTTACTAGTGGACTTAGCCAGGAACAGTTGATACTGGGAACTAAAGAGTTAGAAGGAGTGCAGTGAGGAACTTCAGAACTGAACAACTGGTTGTACCTTCCTTACACAGGGGAAGGACAAGCATTAGTGACAGTGTTCATGGTCCAGCTTGGAGAAACTTATTTTTAAAAGCACTCATATGGGCTTTTTTCCTAACCATTTTGTGGGATGCTGAAAAACATCCTCTAAGCTGTAACTGGCAGTTGCCTCTGGCTTCCAGTGTATGTACAGGGATAGTAAGTAACAGCATTGTGGGATTTCTGTTTCTAACTAATAAAAAGAAGACTTTTACTAGTCTGTGAAGTTATTAGAGTTATAACTGCTTTTTCTGAAGGAAGCTATACTCGGAACACCCCTTTACTCTGTGGTTGACTTGTTTTCCCCCAGTTCTGCTCTCTTGTCCTATTTTTCTATTCTCCCTCTGTCCTACCTTTGTTTTATTGTGTGGAGCTGGCACCAGCAATAGGACATGAACAGTCCTGATGGCACACAGAGTTTAATCAAACAGACACTTTGGTAGATCATGAAGAACACAGTGATGAGGGAGCCAGGGGCTGTGGGACAGAAGGTATACCCAATACAAACTTATGAGGTCAGAGGTGAGATGCAAAAGTGAGTAGGAGGACAATGGGGGGAAAATGAGCACATGTAATACTTTCAACAATAAAGATTTATTTTTTAAAAGTCACACTAAAGAGGTACAATTAATTTTAATATATTTTATTTACAGTAACCAAAATAGTGTTTTGATAAATGATAATAAATAGAAATACTAGTTGTAAAGTAAAAAAAAAGAAAAAAGTGAGTAGGAGGTCCAAACGAGAGAGCTATAGTCTCTAGCATTTGAAATATGCTAAGAGAGTGCTTTGTATTTGGAGAATTTGGGTGCATCATATTTTTTTCATGTTTCCTGGATGACTGTGACTACCTGATTGGCCAGCATTCATTCTGGTTTCCTACCTCTAGTAGGGCAGTGGTTTTTGAGGTGATCAAAACCATTTGTGAGTCAGACCAGCTCGTTGCCCTGGACCTATCAAGGCCATGACCAGAATGCTCTCTCTTACTCTTGGTTTCTATACCAAGGAAGCTGACTGTTCATTTTCCTTAATATTATTTCAATTTTCTCCTTCAAGTCATAGGCAAAATTCACAACAGAGTAGCAATTAAAACATGGGATAATAAAAGGGGTGAAAATATAACCTACTTTTTAACATATCTACTTAATTCTTTAAATAAATGGCTATTGAGTAATTGCTACACAACATGGAACAGAGCTGAGGATATAGTGGAGAACAGAACAGAAAACATTTGATCTTGTTGCTAAACACTGGGTTGGGTTCTATGTCAATGATTTTATAAGCAAGCAGTACCTGTTTAAGATACTGTGTGATTGGGATACCCACATTACAAGGCAATTAGGTCAATGTTGGCAATTTTTCATAAACTTTCCATATCTTTAACTATGAATTCAACTTACATTTACATAAAAGGATATAAGAATTCGGATGGAGTTCCATTCATATCCTATTGTGTTTTTCTTTTTTCAGCTTTTCACATAAATTGGGTGGTTTTTAAAAAAATCTTTATTGTTAAGATATTACAGATATTCCCTCTCCCCCCCCCCCCCCCATTGTCCTCCTCACCCAGTTTTGCCTCAACCCAGGCATTCACCACCCCATTGTCTGTGTTTATAGGTAAGATCTTTGGTTAATTTCTTCCTGCACTCCCCTCCCTACTTCCCTCTGAGATTCATCAGTCTGTTCCATATTTCCATGCCTCTGGTTCTATTTTATTCGTGAGTTTATTTTGTTCATTAGATTTCTTGTTTGCTTATCTTGATATTTAGATTCAATTGATAGATAAGTATGTATTGCCATTTTATTGTTCATATTTTTATCTCTTCTTCCTTTTCCTCTTTCTCTTCCTCTTCCTCTTCCTTTTCCCTTTCTTAAAGAATACCCTTCAACCTTTCATGTAACACTGGTTTGGCGGTGGTGAGCTCCTTTAGCATTGTCTTATCTGTGAAGCTCTTTATCTGCCCTTCAATTCTGAATGATAGCTTTGCTGAGTAGAGTAATATTGGTTGTAGGTCCTTGCTGTTCATCACTTTGAATATTTTCATTCCACTCCCTTCTGGCCTGCAAAGGTTCTGCTGAGAAATCAGCTGACAAGTTGTATGGGTGCTCCCTTGTAGGTAATTAACTGTTTTTCTCTTGCTGCTTTTAAAATTATCTCTTTGTCTTTAATCCTTGGCATTTTAATTATGATGTGTCTTGGTGTGGGCCTCTTTGCATTCCTCTTGTTTGGGGTTCTCTGCGCTTCCTGGACTTGTAAGTCTTTCTTTCACCAGGTGGGGGAAGTTTTCTTTCATCATTTCTTCAAATAAGTTTTCAGTATCTTGCTCTCTCTCTTCTCCTGGCACCCCCATAATGTGAATATTGGTATGCTTGAAGTTGTCCCAGAGGCTCCTTACACTATCTTCATATTTTTTGGTCCTTTTTCCTTTTGCTCTTCTGATTGGGTGTTTTTTGCTTCCTCACATACCAAATTGTTGATTTGATTCTCAGAATCTTCTGCTTTACTGTTGAATCCCTGTAAATTATTCTTTGTTTCCATTAGTGTATGCTTAATTTCTGACTGGTCCTTTTTTTATGTCTTCAACATTGTTACTATGATCCTTAAAAGTCTCACTAAGTTCCTTGAAGTTCTCATTAATTCTCTTGAAGCTCTTATTAAGGTCCTTGTGTAACCTTATAACCATTGTTTTGAACTCTGTATCCAGTAGTTTGCTTGTTTTTATTTCTTTTATTTGTGACTTGTTTCTTTGTCTCTGCATGTTGTCTGCTTCCCTGTGTTTGTTTCTATGTATTAAGTAGAACTGTTATGTCTCCTGGCCTAGAAAGTGCCCAGGCAAGGCTAAGCTGTGAAGCAAGGCAAGCTGGTGCTAGTGCTGGGTCTTGGGCCTCTTATTGATAGGTATGGGGCATACAACGCCAGATGCTGCTTGTTTAAGAGATTTTAGGAAACTCTGAAGCCTGGGACCAGGACAGGCCATTGATATAAAAAAGCCAAACAGCTTGGGTGGGGCTGCAGATTGGGTGGAGCAGGATCTTAGGGAATTACCAGGGTATGGCAAACAGTATGGGCTAGGTTGATGAAGACTGAGATATGGCACCTTCCAGTCAGCTCGAGGGAACAGGGAGGTCTCAGCAGAGGAACAATACCTCTGCTAGCACTTTTGTCTTGGATAAAGCTGTCCCCCAGTTCTTGCCCTTATGCAAGATAATATACTTCCTCGCTGTATGTCCCCAGATCCTTTCAAGTTGCTGCCCTAGTGCTGGAGGGAGTAAATTCAAGTAAATCTGTACATCTTTTAAGAGATACTGCCTTGGACTTCCACAGCCTCCTGTCACTTAGCCACAATTTTCACTGGTTTTTACAGCCTGAAGTTACAGGGAATTCTCTTCCCTGCACTGGAACCCTGGACTGGGGATGTGGTTTGGGGCTGGGACCCCTTGCTCCTCGTGGGAGGCCTCCTTAGCCAAGATATCCCTCCCTATTGAAAAACATGCAACATGTGAGTGTCAGACCAGCCTGTTCCCCTCACCAGTCTCAATGTGGTTTCTTCTTTCATTCTCTAGTTGTAGGGCTTCCAATCAGCAGATTTCAGGCAGTGTGAATGATGGTTGATTTATATTTTAGTTGTAATTTTGAAGTGGTTGTGGAGAGTATACTAGTACCCCACTTATCTACACTGCCATCTTGGTTCCTTCCTAAAGGAAATAAAAGTTAATTAATTCAAGACCCACAAAACTACAGTAATTAAGACTGAAACTGACATAAGATAAATGAATAGATTAATGGAACAGAATACAGAGTCCATAAATAGACCCATACATAAATAAACATCTAATTTTAAAATATACTTATTATTCTCTGTTTTATCTTGAAAAGCAAATACCCAGAAAGAAAATATAATTTACCAACAGAATCACTGAAAAAGAGATCTGACATGCTAAATTGATAATTTTTATCTTTATACTTTTTTGAAAACTAGACTTTATATTTAGAGCCTCTTTAGGTTAACTGTAATGTGAAGGGAGGGTTCCAAGATTTCCCATATTCCCCCATTTACACACATGCGCAGCCTTCCCATTATCCACATCCCCTGTCAGAATTGTATGTTTGTGATAATCAATGAAATTACATTGACATAATTAACCAAAGTCCAAAATTTACATTATGATTTACCCTTAATGCTGGGCATATTTTGGGTTTGGACAAATGTATAATGAAATGTATCCATTATTATGATATCACACAAAGTAGTTTCATTGCTGTAAAAATCCCCTGTTCTCTGAAAATGTTCCCCACACTACCTCCAAATCTCTGGCAACATTGATCTTTTACTGTCTCTGTGCAGTGTTGCCTTTTCCAGAATGTCATATACTTGGAATCATAATAGTATGTAGCCTTTCGGATTGGCTTCTTTCATTTAGTAATATGCGTTTAAGTGTCCTTCATATCTTTTTTTTTAAATATGGTATTGTTTAAAGTATTACATATGTCTCCTTTTTTCCCCATCAACCCTTCCCCAGCTACTCCCCGCCTTTCCCCCCAGGACATGCGCCCACCGCACCAGTGTCCGTGTCCAAGGTTATGTTTATATGCATGCATGCAAGTCCTTCGGTTGATCCTTTACCACCCCACCCAACCCTCCCTTGCCTTCCCTCAGAGGTTTGCTGGTCTGTTCAATGCTCCCTGTCTCTGGATCTATTTTTGTTAATCAGTTTATGTTGTTCATTATATTCCACAAAGGAGTGAGATAATGTGATATTTATCTTTTTCCAACTGGCTTATTTCACTTGGCATAGTGCTCTCCAGGTTCATCCATGATGTTGTGAGTGGTAAGAGTTTTCTTTTTATACAGCAATGTAGTATTCCATTGTACAGATGTACCACAGTTTTCTAATCCACTCATCTGCTGAAGGGCACTTAGGCTGTTTCCAAATCTTAGCTATTGGAAATTGTGAACATAGGGTTGCATATGTCCTTTGTGATTGGTGTTTCTAATTTCTTGGGATATATTCCAGATTACTGGGTCAAATGGGAGTTCCATTTTTAATTTTTTGAGGAAACTCCATACTGTTCTCCACAGTGGCTGCACCAGTCTGCATTCCCACCAGCAGTGCATGAGGGTTCCTTTTTCTCCACGTCCTCTCCAGCACTTGTCGTTTCTTGTTTTGTTGATGATAGCCATTCTGACAGGTGTGAGACAGTCCGCATTGTCATTTTGATTTACATCTCTCGGATGTTTAGTGATTTTGATCATGTTTTCATATGTCTCTTGGCCTTCCTATGTCCTCTTTCAAAAAGTGTCTATTTAGGTCCTTAGCCCATTTTTTAATGGATTGTTTATCTTCCTTTGTTAACTTGTATGAGTTCCCTGTAAAATTTGGAGATTAAAGCCTTATTAGAGATAATATTGGCAAGTATGTTCTCCCATGCAGTGTGCTTTCTTGTTGTTTTGTTGATGGTTTCTTTTGCTATACAAAAGCTTTTTATTTTGATGTAGTCCCATTTGTTTATTTTCTCTTTAGTTTCCATTGCCCTAAAAGCTGTATTGGTAAAGAAATTGCTTCGGCATAAGTCTGAGATTTTGCTGCCTGTGGATTCTTCTAAGATTTTTATGGTTTCCCATCTTACATTTAAGTCTTTTATCCATTTTGAGCTGGGTGTTTTGTGTTTTTTTTTGGTATATTTTAAGTTGGTGGTCTAGTTTTATTTTTTGCATGTATCTGTCCAATTTTCCCAACACCATTTATTGAAAAGACTGTCTTGACTCCATTGTATTCTCTTGCTCCTTTGTCAAATATTAATTGAGCATAATGGTTTGGGTTGATCTCTGGGTTCTCTGTTCTGTTCCATTGATCAATGTGTCTGTTCTTGTGCCAGTACCAGGCAGTTTTAGAACGGTGGCTTTGTAATACAGCTTGGTACCTGGTATTGTTATCCCTCCAACTTTGTTCTTCTTTCTCAGGATTGCTGCAGCTATTCGAGGTCTTTCTTTATTCCATTAAATTTTTTGGAGAGATTTTTCTAGGCCTGTGACATATGCCATTGGTATTTTAATGGAGATTGCATTGAATCTATAGATTGCTTAGGGTAGTATGGACCTTTTAATGATGTTTACCAATCCATGAACACGATATATCTTCCATTTGTTTATGTCTTTCTCTCTCTTTTTTTCAACGTCCTGTCGTTTTCTGAGTACAGGTCTTTTACCTCCTTAGTTATGTTTATTCCCAGTATCTTATTTTTTTTTATTGCAGCAGTAAAGGGGATTTTTTTAAAGTTTCTCTTTCTGTGAGTTCATTATTGGTGTATAAAAAAGCCTTAGATTTCTGGGTGTTAATTTTGTATCCTGCTACATTGCCAAATTCATTTATTTAGTCTAGGAGATTTTTTATGGAGTCCTTAGGGTTTTCTATGTATAGTATCATGTCATCTGTGAATAATTACAGTTTTACTTCCTCCTTTCTAATTTGGATGCCTTTTATTTCTTCTTGTCTGAGCGCTATGGTTAGCACATCTAGTACTATGTCAAACAAGAGTGGTGAAAATAGGCATCCCTGTCTTGTTCCTGTTCTTAGGGGAAATTATTTTAGTTTTTGCCCATTGAGTATGATGTTGGCTGTAGGTTTGTCATATAAGGTTTTTATTATGTTGAGGTACTGTTCTTCTAGTCCCACTTTGTTGAGAGTTTTTGTCAAAGGGTGTTGGATTTTGTAAAATGCTTTTTCTGCACCAATTGATATGACTATGTGATTTTTGTCTCTCAATTTGTTTATGTGATGTATCATGTTTATTGATTTGCAGATATTGTACCAGCCTTGCATCCCTAGGATAATCCCACTTGGTCATGGTGTATGATTTTCTAATGTAGTGCTGGATCTGATTTTCTGGAATTTTTAAAAGGATTTTAGCTTCTGTGTTCATGAGGGATATTGGCCTGTAATCACTTTCTTTGTAGCATCTTTATCTGGTTTGGGGATTAAGTTAATGCTGGCTTTCTAGAAAGAGCTTGAAAGTGTTCCTTCCTCTTGAATTTTTTGGAATAGTCTGAGGAGGATAGGTTTTAGTTCTACTTTGAATGTTTGGCAAAACTCCCCTGTGAAGCCAATGGTCCAAGGCTTTTCTTTGCTATAAGATTTTTTTATTACTGCTTCAATTTTATTGGTAGTTATTTGCCTGTTCAGGTTTTTTTATTCTTCCTGATTGAGTTTTCGAAGCTTGTATTTTTCTAGGAATATGTCCATTTCGTCTAGGTTGTCCAGTTTGTTGGAGTAGAGATGTTCCTAGTATTTTTTACAATCCTGTGTATTTCTGTGGGGTCTGTTGTTAGTTCACCTCTTTCATTTCTGATTTTGTTTATTTGGGTTCTCTTTCCTTGCTTCTTGGTTAGCCTGGCTAGAGGTTCATCAATCTTGTTTATTCTTTCAAAGAACCAGCTCTTGGTTTCATTGATCTTTTATATTATTTTTACTTATGCAGGCCTCGGGTTACGTTGGACTTGATATATGTCATTTCGTGGTTATGTTGCCATCTCCTATTTACTTATAAAAAAATTGTTCCATCAT
Organism: Corynorhinus townsendii; assembly: GCA_026230045.1. NCBI lineage: Eukaryota > Metazoa > Chordata > Mammalia > Chiroptera > Vespertilionidae > Corynorhinus > Corynorhinus townsendii. Next base: position 112,552,675 of record JAPDVU010000003.1, on the reverse strand, counting down.
TTTGACATATGTACATATATGCTTTATGTTTTTTATTTTTTACTTACCACAAGTAAAGGTCAGGAATTGTTATCTTTCTTTTAAATTTGCTTTTTACTGTTTCACTTTACAGCTGTGTATGTGCTCCATGTGAGTGATGTAGCTGCTTATGTAGGTGGGCTCTGACTTACAGTGAAAATTGCATTACGTCGCGCCGTAGGAACGGATCTCCGACATAACCCGAGGACCTACTGTATTTGGTCTCTAAGTTGTTTATTTCTGTTCTGATCTTTATTATTTTCTTCATTCTTCTTACTTTGGAGTTTCTTCTTGTTGCTCTTTATTTCTTTAAGTAGTAGGGTTAAGTAATTTATTACTTTTTTTTTTAGGTAGCCCTGTAGAGCTATGAACTTCCCTCTCAGGACTGTTTTCACTGAGTCCCATAGATTTTTGATTGTTGTGTTTTCATTGTCATTTTTTACCTGGTTGCTTTTTATATCCTTTTTGATCTCTTTGGTAACCCGTCATTGTTTAATAGCATGCTATTTAGCCTCCAAGTGTTTGCTTTTTTTTCCTTTTTTTTTTATTGTAGTTGATTTCTAATTTTATGCCATTGTTATCTGAGAAGATGCTTGATATGATTTCTATCTTGATATGAATTTAAAGAGGCTTTGCCTATGTCCCAATATGTTGTCTGTCTTTGAAAATGTACCATGTGCACTTGAGAAGAATCTGTATTCTGTAGCTTTTAGTGAAATGTTCTGAAGATATCAATTAGTTCCATCTGATCTCATGACTAATTCAGGATTGATGTTTCTTTGCTGATTTTTTGTTTAGAGATTTTATCCAGTGGTGTCAATAGGGTATTAAAGTCCCTTATTATGACTGTATTGCTATGGATCTCTCCCTTGATACCTTCCAGAAATTTTACGTATTTGGGTGCTTCTGTATTGGGTGCATGTATGTTTATCAGAGTTATAGCCTCTTGTTGAAATTCTCCCTTTAGTATTATGTAGTGGCCCTCTTTATCTCTTGTTATGTCCTTCACTTTGAGGTTTATTTTGTCAGATATAAGTATTGCTACCCCAGCTTTTTCTCATTTCCATTTGCATGAAAAGTTTTTTTTTCTCCATCCCTTCACTATCAGTCTTTCTTCTGAGGTGGGTCTCTTGTAGACAGCAGATATATGGGTCATGTTTTATTGAGCTACCCAATGTCTTTTTATTAGAGCATTTAATCCATTTACATTTAAGGTTATTATCGATAGGTACTCGTTTGTTGCCATTTGTGCTGCGCCAGCACAGCCAAGGGTTCGGCCAGCCTGAGGGAGGGCAGCGAAGGATGAAGAAAAGACAGACAAAGAGAATAAGCTGGGTCTAGGTGGATCTTCTGTGTGTGACTAAGACCACAGAACAGATCCAGACTACAAGCTGATGCTTTATTTTATAGTCAGAGGTAAACAAGGTAATTTACAATGTTCTTGTAAGTTTCACTTGTTTTAGCAGCATTTTCTGCACCTCCCACAGTCCATTAGCTACCCAGGAAAGATCTAGGGAGTGTCACAAGATCAAGCTTAGTTATGCTAAAAGGGCTGTGCCCTCTATGCTGGGACTTGTTTGCGGCTTTGCCAGCAGGTCAGTCTGAGGCTTAACCCTATAACTGCTCCCTACAGCCATTTTTATTCTTTATGACTGTGTTCCTTCTTCCCTTCCTATTTTTTCTTTTTACAGTAGTCCCTTTAGCATTTCTTGCATTGATGGGTTGGTGGTAACAAACTCCCTTTGCTATTTTTGTTTGTGAAGCTCCTGATTGCCCCTTCAGTTTTGAATGGTAGCCTTGCTGGGTATAGTATTCCTGGATTCAGTCCCTTGCTTTGCATCACTTTGTATATTTCATTCCATTCCCTTCTGGCTTGATGTGTTTCTGTTGAGAAATCAGCTGATAGTCTAATGGGAAATCTCTTGTAGATAACTTTCTCTCTCTCTTGCAGCCTTTAAGATTCTTACTTTGTTGTTGATGTTTGCCAATTTAATTATGATGTCTCTTGGTGTTGGTGTTTTTGCATTCATCTTCTTTGAGACTCTGTGTGCTTCTTGGACTTGTGTGGCCTTTTTCTTTCCAAAATCAGGGATATTTTCTACCATTATTTCTTCAAACATGGTTTCTATTCCTTGCTCAGTTTCCTCTCCTTCTGGCACCCCTAATATGAGGATTTTGTTTTATTTCGTGTTGTCCCAAAGCTCCCTTGCACTCACTTCCTGCTTTTTAGGTTTTCTTTCCAGTTGCTGCTGTGCTTGGTGGTTTTTTCTATCTTGTATTCTAACTCACTGATGGGTCCTCAGTTCTTCTAGTCTACTGTGGATACTTTCCATTGTGTTCTTTATTGCTGCTATGTCATTCTTCATTTCCTCCTGATTCTTCTTCAGTTCCTCTTCTTACACATGTTGTTGAATTTGTCTTCCATCCTTTTCAGTGTCCTCGTAACCAATGCTCTGAATTCTTTCTCTGACAAGTTGCTTGCCTCCATTTCATTGATTTACTTTTCTGGCAATGCCTCCTCTTTGTTCTTATGGGGGTTGTTTCTTTGTCTTCCATTTTTGCTGTTCCTTTGTGGTTGTTTCTATGTATTAGATCAAACTTCTATGTCACCCATATTTTTTTAAATATATTTTTATTGATTTCAGAGAGGAAGGGAGAGAGAGAGAGAGAGAAACATCAACAATGAGAGAGAATCATTGATTGGCTGCCTCCTGCATGCCCCCCACTGGGGGTTGAGCCCGCAACCCAGGCATGTACCCTTGACCAGAATTGAACCTGGGACCTTTGAACCTGATGCTCTATCTACCGAGCCAAACTGGCTAGGGCCACCCATATTTTTTGAGTTTGTCTTATATAGTAGATGTTTTGTTGGACCCAGTTGTGCAATCTCTCAGGTCTTCTGGGTTGGGTATTCTAGGGATGCCCCCTACTTTGGATAATTGGGTTCTCTTGGTGTAGTTGTGTCTTTGTGTTATTGTCCTGTTCATGTTATGGGTTCTCCTCTTAAGGTGTGTGGTTATGTGGCTCACCCTTTACCATGTTGACCAAAAGCACAAAATACAACTTGACAAGACACAACACAAAGGGGACAAAACCTGAATGTACTCACAACCCCAATAACCCCAATAAAAGTGACTGCTAGAGAAGAGAGAATTAGGAGTGATAAAAATGATATTGAGAAAAGGAAAAAAGGTAAGAGGAAAAAAAGAAAAAGAAAAAAGATGGGGAAAAATATCTATGGGGAGGAAACACCAGAAAACAAAAAAATAAACCAGAAAATGCAAACAGCAAAAAAAGTGGGGGAGATGGGGGTGAGGGCAAGTCTGTAGAGGCTGAACTTTTATACAGATAGTAAGGTTAAGGAATTGAATAAATAGAGGAAGGGTTACAGTTTAGTATTATGGAGGAAGAAAGAGAGTGAGTGCCTAAGAAGAAAAGTTAAAAACAAAATAATCTGTAAATAAAAAATAGATAAAGTTTAAAATTTATCTCTATATATATTTGTCTATTTTTGGAAAAGCAGAATAGGGAGTGAGCAGATAGACTTGAGTTTAGTGAGTGAAACTAATTAAGCAACTAGGAATAAAAGAAGAGAGGAAACACAAAAGCATTAAAAATTGGCTAGCAAAGATAGAGAAAAGAGAAGGTTGCATGGACTTGGAGCAGGGAAGAGGAAATTAGATATGAATAAGCCAACAGAGACTACAATAATAAGAACACATCAATGAAGCAGATAAAGAAGATCAATTTTCAACAAGGGGTAAAAAGAAAAGAGAAACTAAAGCAGGGATAGGAGAAGAGAAACAGAGTGAAAAAGATGTGAGGAAGAAAAGGGTGAAAAATAATGATAATGATCCTATCTAATAAAAGAGTAATATGCAAATTGACTATCACTCCAACACAAGATGGCCGCCTCCATGTGGTCAAAGATGGCTGCCCCCATGTGGACACAAGATGGCCTGCAGGGTAGGGCAGTTGTGGATGATCAGGCCAGCAGGGGAGGGCAGTTGGGGCTATCAGGCCAGCAGGGGAGGGCAGTTAGGGGTGACTGGGCCTGCAGCAGAGGGCAGTTGGGAGGGACCAGGCCTGCAGGGGAGGACAGTTGCGGGGGGGCACCCAGGCCTGCAGGGGAGGGCAGTTGGGGGGAACCAGGGCAGCAGGGGTGAGCAGTTAGGGGAGACCAGGCCTGCAGGGGAGGACAGTTGGGGTTGACTGGGCCGGCAGAGGAGGGCAGTTGGGGGCAACCAGGTCTGCAGGGAAGGACAGGGGCGACCAGGCTGGCAGGGGAGGGCAGTTAAGGGCAATCAGGCCAGCAGGGTAGCATTTAGGCATCTATCAGGCTGGCAGGCAGCAGTGGTTAGGGGCAATCAGGCAGGCAGGCAGGGGAGCAGTTGGGAGCCACCAGTCCTGGATTGTGAGAAAGATGTCACCAGGATCGGGCCTAAATGGGCAGTAGGACATCCCTTGAGGTATCCCAAATTGGAGAGGGTGCAGGCTGTGCTGAGGGACACCCGCCCCATGCACGAATTTCATGCACCGGGCCTCTAGTAAAAAATAAAAATACACTGAAGAAAAATAATACAAAAAATAAAAGATAAAAACTGTCATTCACTTCAGCTGAGTTTTAATGTCCCCTATGGGGTGATTTAAGACCCACTCTACTGCTCTGTCTGCCACTTCTCAGTTTCCTGTTAGATATTCAGCATCGTGTTGAAGTTTCCAGCCATCCACCACTCCTCTGTGTCTATCTCCACAGCCTGGGTTGCAAGCATGCACAACCAATCTGCCAGCGTTGTTTGTCTGCTTGTGTCTATTTCTGACACAGGCTTTATGTGGAGGTGTTACTGTATTGGTTTCCAGGACTAAATGGCCCCTCAACCCAGTCCCTGAGAGGGCTCCCTGGGGCTTTTCAGAGTTTTTGTTTCCTCTGCAAAGCTTGAGACTAGGTGCGGCTGCACTAGTTGCCCTGTAGCTGCTGGGAAGGGATGGCCCTTCCAGAGAAAAATGGCTGCATAGGTTTGGAGGGTCTGGAATGTGTCAGTGCCAGATTCATGCTCACCTCTCCCTGTTCTCCTCTCCATAGCCTCTCCCCAGCCTCCACAAAACACCTCTGCCTACACTGCAGTCTTGGTGCATGTTTGTAATTGGAAGGTCCTATGAACTGTGTTTGGTGAATAAAAGCAAGGAAAATACAAAGGTAGAAGAACTGTGATACTGCGAGTTTCCCTCCCCCAGGTACCACGTGGCTTGGGCAGTTCCTTAGACTGCCTTTCTGGGCATAACCTCTCATGGCTATGGACTTAGATCTAGATTCTCTGGCTGCCAGCAGTCCTGTGGATCTCCCTTCCACAGTTGAGTGTTACGCATGTCCCCGAATGACATGAACTTGGTGCAGTGCAGTTTCCTTCTGACCCTCTAGTCCCGTTGGTTGCACATCTTTCTCTCCAACCCAGATCCCTGATCCTACCATTCTCTGGGCATCCTCTGTCCTTTCCAGCCATGGCTTGTCTCACCAGCTGTGTTTAATTCACCAATTCCAGGTTGATGTTATTTGATTTAGTTGTTCCTTCTATATGCTCTGTGAGAAGGTACAGGAAACATCCACCTACTTGGCTGATATTTTGAACCGCCCCCCCGCCCCCATGTCTTTTGATGGCTTGAGAGCTCATTTCTTTTTAGTGCTGAATAATATCCCATTTCTGGACACACCACAGTTTATTTACCATGATCTATTGAAGGACATCTTGGTTTCTTCCAAGTTTTGGTAATTATGAATAAAGCTGCTATATGTGTGTGTGCAGGTTTTGTGTGAACATAAGTTTTCAATTCCTTTGGGTAAATACCAAGGAGCATGATTCCTGGATTATATAGTAAGAGTATGTTTAGTTTTGTAAGAAATGGTCAAACTATCTAAGTGGCTACACCATTTTGCATTCCCATCAGTAATGAGTGACAATTCCTGTTGCTCCATATCCCCACCAATATGGACAACTAATTAAAAAAAATATATTTTTATTGAGAGAGAATCATTGATCAGTTGCCTCCTGCACAACCCCTGCTGGGGATTGAGCCCGCAATACAGGCTTGTGCCCTGACTGGGAATTGAACCATGGCCTCCTGGTTCACAGGTCAATGCTCAACAATTGAACTACATCAGCCGGGCTGGACAACTAATTTTTGACAAAGTTGCAAAGGGGATTCAGTGAAATAACAGCCTTTCAGCAAATGGTATGGAAAATGGGATATCCATATAAAAAAATTCAATCCACACCTTGTTAATTTCTATACAGAAATTATCTCAAAATGGATTAGGGAGCTAAACATCAAACCAAAAACTATAAAACTTTTAAAATTAAACATAAGAGAAGACATATTTGATCCTGGATAAAGATTTCTGATACAAGACAGAAAGAGTACAATCTCTTTTAAAGATACCATTAAGAGAATGAAAAGAAAAGCCACTGGCTGGAAGAATATATTTGTAAATTATACCCAGAATTACATGTCCAGGGACTTATGTCCAATGTGTAGAAAGAACTATCAAACCTCAAAAAGATGGGGAAAATATTGATCAAATGCTTCAACAAAGAATATATGAATGGGAAATAAGTACATAAAGATATTCAATATCATTCATTGCTCATTAGGGGAATGCAAAAATAAATCACAATGAGATACCATTGCATACTTGTTAAAATAACTAAAAATTAAAAGAACTGACCACTCATAGTGTTGGTGAGGATTTAGAAAATTTCAAACTCTCATACATAATTGGCAGGAATGCAGAATTGGCCATCCTATATAATAAAGAGGTAATATGCAAATTGACTGTGACACCTTTGCACAAGATGGCCGCCCCATGTGGTCACAAGATGGCCACCACAAGATGGCCAGCAGGGGAGGGCAGTTAGGGGCAACCAGGCCAGCAGGGGAGGGCAGTTGTGGGCAATTAGGCCTGCAGGGGAGGGAGGGTAGTTGGGGGGGCCCAGGCCTGCAGGGGAGAGCAGTTAGGGGTGACCAGGCTGGCAGGGTAGGGCAGTTGGGGAAACTAGGTCGGCAGGGGAGGGGAGTTGGGGGTGACCAGGCTGGCAGGGGAGGGCAGTTAGGGTCAATCAGGCCTGCAGGGGAGGGCAGGTGGGGGTGACTGGGCCTGCAGGGGAGGGCAGTTGGGGGCAATCGGACCAGCAGGGGAGCAGTTAGACATCAATCAGGCTGGCAGGGGAGTGATTAGGGGTTGATCAGGCTGGCAGGCAGAAGCAGTTAGGGGCAATCAGGCAGGCAGGCAAGCGGTTGGAGCCAGCAGTCCCAGATTGTGAGAGGGATGTCTGACTGCTGGTTTAGGCTTGATCTCAGGGGGGGTCCCAGATTGGAAAGGGTATAGGCTGGGCTGAGGGATACTCCCCCCCCCCTCCAGTGCATGAATTTAATGCACCGGGCCTCTAATTTCTTTAGAGGAAATAATTTAATATTGCTATTTGCCCTTTCTCTATAATAGAAGTGTCAGAGATGAAAGAAAATGAGTAAAATGTACATGAAAATCTTCCTCTTGTCAGAGTCTGGGACATGGCATGGGACCCAGAGTCAAGTCCCCGCCCACCAGTGGTGCCTCAAAATTGCACAATACCCATACCCAGCCAGTTTCACCCCCATTGGGCAAGATCCAGACCCAGCCGGCCCCACCCCCATCAAGTCCCCGTGGGCAGGGGGCGCAACCTCAGTTCCTCCATCAAGCCCCGCCAGGTGGGGGTCGCAGCCTCAGATACCCTGGCCCAGTGCCGGGCGGGGGGGGGGGGGGGGAAGCAGCCTAAGTTGCCTCATCCTGGCGCCAGGGCGGGTGGCATGGCCTGAGGTCTCCCATCAAGCCCCACTGGGCCGGGGGCACAGCCTGAGGTGCCCTGGCCCGCTGCTGGGGCTGGGTGTGTGGCCTGAGGTCCCCTGTCAAGCCCCACTGGGCTGGAGGTGCAGTCTGAGATCCCCTGTCAAGCCCTGTCAGGTGGGGAGTGCAGCTTCAGGTCCCCCAGCATTGGGGCAATGGGCACACCTTGAGGTCCCCCTTCAAGCCCTGTGAAAGAGATGAGATGAGGCGAGAGGTGCAGCCTGAGGTCTCCAGCCTGATGCCTGGGTGGGGGGCATGGCCTGAGGTCCCCTGTCAAGCCCCACAGGGCGGGGGGCGCAGGCTCAGGTCTCCTGCACAGGCCCAGCGCCACACAGCCTCAAGTCCCTGCTGATTGCTCCTTAAGGCTTGTTATGGGAACGCAGCCTCAGCTGTGGGTGCCTCCATCTTTGTGACAGTGTGATGGTATTTGCATATTCCCTCTTTATTAGATAGGATATTTTGACAGTTTCTTAAAACAATATGACATTTTAAAGTTTATTTATTTACTAATTAAATTTATTGGGGTGACATTGGTCAACCTGAACATATAGGTTTCATGTGTGTGTTTCTATGTTACAAGATCTGTATATTGCACCACCCAAAGTCAAATCTTCTCCCCTTATCCCCTTCCCTCTGGCAATTACCACACTCTTGTTTGTGTTCTTGAGTTTCAGTTTTATATCCCACATGTGAGTGAAATCATATAGTTTTTAGCTTTTTCTGCCTGATTTATTTCACTTAGCATAATGTTCTCAAAGTCTATCCATGTTGTTGCAAATGGTGCTATTTCTTCCTTTCTTATGGCTGAATAGTATTCCATTGTGTATACGTATGTGCCACATCTTCTTTATCTAGTCTTTCATACAGGTCACTTTGGTTGTTTCCTTGTCTTGACCATTGTGAACAGTGCTGCGATGAACATAGGGGTGTATATATCTTTGCAAAAATGTGATTTTGAGTTTTTCAGGTATATACCCAGGAGAGGGATTGCTGAATAGTATGGTAGCTCTATTCTTAATTTTTTGAGGAATTGGCAGATTGCTTTCCATATTAGTTGCACCAATCTTCTACATTCCCACCAGCAGTGAATGAGAGTTCCCTTTTTTCCACGACCTCTCCATCACTTGATATTGTCTTGTTGATTATAGCCACTCTAACAGGTGTAAGGAGGTATCTCATTGTAGTTTTGATTTGCATCTCCATAATCAATGGGAACTTCCAGCTAGTTGCATCAAAACTTTTCTCATAGCATGTGCTCAGATCATTTGAGGTTGAACATTTTTTTTTTCATATATCTATTGTCTGTTTGTATGTTCTTGGGAGAGGTGTATTTTTAGGTCCTCTGCCCACTTTCTGATTGGGTTTCTTGGGGTTGAATTTTATGAATTCTTTATATATTTTGGAAATTAAATCTTTGTTGGAGCTACTATTTGCAATATCACCTCTTACCTGGTTGGCTGCCTCTTTGCTCTGTTGTCAGTTTCTTTTGCTGTGCAGAAGCTTTTTAGTTTGATATAGTTCCATTCATTTATTTTTGGTTTTACTTCCCTGGCCTTTGGTCAAATTCATAAAATGTTCTCTACTACCAAGGTCCATAAATTTGGTGCCTATATTTTCTTTAAAAAATTTTTTTTTATTGTTTAAAGTATTACATATAGTAGTACATATATCTCCTTTTTTCCCCATTGACCTTTCCCCAATCTCCTCTACCCCTGTCACATGCCCTTATCCCCCCCCCCCCCCAGTGTCTTGTGTCCATTGGTTGTACTTATATGCATGCATTCAAATCCTTTGGTTGATCTCTTTACCCCCCTCCACAACACTCCCCAGCCTTCCTGCTATAATTTGACAGTCTGTTCGATGCTTTACTGCCTCTGTATCTATCTTTTTGTTCATCAGGTTATAATGTTCGTTACTTTCCATAAATGCGTGAGATCATGTGGTACTTTTCTTTCACTGCCTGGCTTATTTCACTTAACATGTTCTCCAGGTCCATCCATGCTGCTGCAAATGGTAAGAATTCCTTCTTTTTTATAGCAGTGTAGTATTCCATTGTGTAGATGTACCATAGTTTTCTAATCCACTCATCTGCTGATGGGCATTTAGGCTGTTTCCAAATCTTAGCTATGGTGAATTGTGCTGCTGTGAATATAGGGGTGCATATATCCTTCTGATGGGTGTTTCTATTTTCTTGGGACATATTCCTAGAAGTGGGATCACTGGGTCAAATGGGAATTCCATTTTTAGTTTTTTGAGGAAACTCCATACAGTTCTCCACAGTGGCTGAACCAGTCTGCATTCGCACCAGCAGTGCATGAGGGTTCCTTTTTCTCCACATCCTCACCAGCACTTGTCCTTTGTTGATTTGTTGATGCTAGCCATTCTGACAGGTGTGAGATGGTACCACCTTGTCATTTTGATTTGCATCTCTTGGATAATTAGTGACTTTGAGCATGTTTTCATATGTCTCTTGGCCTTCCTTCTGTCTTCTTTTGAAAAGGATCTATTTAGGTCTGTTGCCCATTTTTTTTTAAATTTAATAAATCTTTATTGTTCAGATTATTACAATTGTTTCTCTTTTTCCCCCACATAGCTCCCCTCCACCCGGTTTCCACCCCACCCTCTGCACTTCCCTTCCCTACACTGTCCTCATCCATAGGTGTACGATTTTTGTCCAGTCTCTTCCTGCACCCCCCACACCCCTTTCCCCCTGAGAATTGTCAGTCCACCCCCTTTCTATGTTCCTGATTCTATTATATTCATGAGTTTATTGTGTTCATCAGATTTTTAATCACTTGATTTTTAGATTCACTTGTTGATAGACATGTATTTGTTGTTCATAATTTTTATCTTTACCTTTTTCTTCTTCTTCCTCTTCTTAAAGAATACCTTCCAGCATTTCATATAATACTGGTTTGGCGGTGATGAACTCCTTTAGCTTTTTCTTATCTGTGAAGCTCTTTATCTTCCCTTCAATTCTGAATGATACCTATGCTGGGTAGAGTAATCTTGGTTGTAGGTTCTTGCTATTCATCACTTGTAGATTTCTTGCCACTCCTGTCTGGCCTGCATAGTTTCTGTTGAGAAATCAGCTGACAGTCATATGGGTGCTCCCTTGTGGGTAACTAACTGTTTTTCTCTTGCTATTTTTAATATTCTCTCTTTGTCTTTTGTGCTTGGCATTTTAATTATGATGTGTCTTGGTGGGGTCCTCTTTGGATTCCTTTTGTTTGGTGTTTTGTGCGCTTCCTGGACTTGTAAGTCTATTTCTTTCACCAGGTGGGGGAAATTTTTGGTCATTATTTCTTCAAATAGGTTTTCAGTATCTTGCTCTCTCTCTTCTTCTGGCATCCCATAATTTGGATGTTGGTATGCTTGAGGTTGTCTCAGGCTCCTTACACTATCTTCTAGTTTTTGGATTCTTTTCTCTTTTTGCTTTGCTGGTTGAGAGTTTTTTGCTTCTTTGTATTTCAAATCTTTGACTTGATTCTTGTGGTCCTCTAGTCTGCTGTTAGGTCTCTGTATAATATTTTTTTATTTCAGCCAGTGTGTGTTTAATTTCTAGTTGGTCCTTTTTCATATCCTCGAGTGTCTTGTTAAATTTATTGCCTTTTCTAGGAAATTCTTGAAAAACCTTATAACTGTGGTTTTGAACTCTATATCCAGTTATTTGCTTTTCTCCATTTTTTTCATTTGTGATCTGTGTCTTTGTCTCTGCATTTTGGCTGCTTCCCTGAGTTGGTATAGTAGCTTTGTGTGGTAGGTGTCCTATAGGACCCAGTGGCTCAGCCTCCCCCAGTTACCTGAGGTGGGCACTTTTGGTGCACCCCTTTGTGGACTGTGTGCACAGCCTTGTTGTAGTTAAGTCTTGATTGTTGTTGGTATCACTGGGAGGAATTGACCTGCAGGACAATTGGCTGTGAGGATCAGCTGTTTCTATGCTGGGAGAACTGTGCTGGAGACCCCTTATGAGACAAGACTTGCAAAATGGCAAAAGCCTCTGTGCTCAGCCTGGATGGGGCACAGTCTCAGGGTGGAGCAGACAGCCCTGGCTTCCCTTCAGCCCTGCCCTATGAGGCCCCTGGGTCTCAGTGTCCCTCGGTAATCGCTGCAAGCACCTCTGAGAGAAAGCCGCCCTTGAGTTTCGCCAGCTGCCAGACAGTCCAGTTTTTCCCCGAATGAGTCTGGGTTCCAAGAAACTCACCCAGAACTGGAGTTCAGCGCAGTTGGGAGCTTCCGTCTCCCTCCCGCTTTAAAAAGCCAGCTGCACACTCAGCCACCCGTGCACTCAGCAGTCAGTCCTCTCTGCGTGTGCACACACCTCAGGACCTCTGCCTTCTGCAGCTCCCCTGAGTCTCAGTGTGCTTTCTCTTTTCCTGACAGTCCATATCCCACCCCAATGAGTCTGGGTTCCCACAGTCTCACCTGGGACTGGAGTTCAGCGCAGTTGGGAGCTTCCGTCTCCCTCCCGCTTGGGAAAGCCAGCCACACGCTCAGCCGCCCATGCACTCAGCTGACCGTCCTCTCCAAGTGCATGCACATTTCCGTACCTCAGCCTTTTGCAGCTCCTCTGAGTCTCAATTTGGTTTCCTCTTTACTTCTAGTTGTAGAATTTCCATTCAGCCAGCTTTTCTGTGGTTCTGGATGGTGTCCATTTTGTCTTTTAGTTGTACTTTTGATATTGTTGTGCAAGGCAGCAGTTTAGGTATTTACCTATGCCACCATCTTGGTTTCTCCCATTGCCCATTTTTTTAATTGAATCGTTTATCTTCCTTTCATTAAGTTTTATGAGTTCCCTGTAAATGTAGGAGATAAAACCTTTATCAGTGATAACATTTGCAAATATGTTCTCTCATACAGTGGGCTTTCTTGTTTTCTTGATGGTTTCTTTTGCTGTACAAAAGGATTTTTATTTTGATGTAGTCCCATTTGTTTATTTTCTCTTTAGTTTCCATTTCCCTAGGAGCGATATCGGTGAAGAATTTGCTTTGGCATATATCTGAGATTTCTCTGCCTGTGGATTCCTCTAGTATTTTTATGGTTTCCTGTCTTATGTTTAAGTCCTTTATCCATTTGGAGTTTATTTTTGTGTATGGTGTAAGTTGGTGATCTAGTTTCATTTTTTTGCATGTACCTGTACAATTTTCCCAACACCATTTATTGAAGAGACTGTCTTACTCCATTGTATGTTCATGCGTTCTTTGTCAAATATTAATTGAGCATAGTGGTTTGGGTCGATATCTGGGTTCTCTATTCCATTCCATCGGTCTATATGTCTGTTCTTGTGCCAGTACCATGCTGTTTTGAGAACAGTGACTTTGTAATAGAGCTTGAAATCTGGTATTGAGATCCCTCCTACTTTGTTCTTCTTTCTCAGGATTGCTGTGGCTATTCGGGGTCTTTGTTTATTCCACATGAATTTTTGGAGAGTTTTTTCTAGGTCTGTGAAAAATGCCGTTGGTATTTTAATGGGGACTGCATTGAATCTATAGATTGCTTTGGGTATTATGGACATTTTAATGATGTTGATTCTACCAATCCATGAACATGGTATGTTCTTCCATCTGTTTACGTCTTCCTCTATCTCTTTTTTTCAGTGTCCTGTAGTTTTCTGTGTATAGGTCTTTTACCTCTTTAGTTAAGTTTATTCCAAGTATCTTAATTTCTTTGGTGCGATGGTAAATGGGATTGCTTTTTTAGTATCTCTTTCTGTAAGTTCACTATTGGTATATAGAAATGCCATGGATTTCTTGGCATTAATTTTGTATCCTGCTACCTTGTTGAATTTATTTATTAAGTCTAATAGTTTTTTGATGGAGTCTTTTGGATTTTTTATGTACAACATCATGTCATCTGCAAATAAGGACTGCTTTACTTCTTCTTTTCCAATTTGTATGCCTTTATTTCTTCTTCTTGTCTTATCACAATGGCTAATACTTCCAGTACTATGTTGAACAGGAGTGGTGAGAGTGGGCATCACTGTCTTGTTCCTGTTCTTAGGGGAAATGGTTTTAGGTTTTACTCATTGAGTATGATGTTGGCTGTGGGTTTATCATATACGAGTGGCATGGTGCATGAAATTTGTGCACAGGGTAGGGGGTTTTCTCTCAGCTTGGCCTGCATCCTCTCCAACCTGAGACCCCTGTGGGATCGGCCCTAAACTGGCAGTTGGACAACCCCCTTGCAATCTGGGACTGCTGGCTCCTAACCGCTCACCTACCTGCCTGCTTGATCACCCCTAACCACTCTGTCTGCTGGTCTGATTGCCTCCAACTGCCCCCCCCCCCTGCCGGCCTGCTTATCCCCAACTGGTTCCCCTTGCTGGCCTGCTCGCCCCCAACTGTCCTCCTGCCAGCCTGATCACCCCCAACTGCCTTCCCCTCCTGGCCTGATCACCCCTAACCGCCTCTGCCTCGGCCCCACCACCATGGCTTTGTCTGGAAAGACTTCTGGAAGGTCTCATGGTCTAATTAGCATATTACCCTTTTATTAATATAGATAGGATATGACATACTGCCATATCTATAACATATGCACCAGTATTGCTCTATGAGAATACATACTTCATGCGTTAGGAAGGCATCTAATACTTTGCATTGTATATGTTGTAAGTAGTAGGAAATACTGTATTCATAGCAATAATACACACCCTGTGACTTCCTTTCCTGATTTGGGAATGGTTCCCCAGTTCTTTGAATGTTTTCTGGCCCATAATGTATTTTTTTTTAGTCGTTCAGTGTAACTTTATTTACTGTTTATTGCACATGATTTGAGGTCTTTAATTTCTAACTACCAAAGATTCAAAGGACTATTTTTTCCAAGAAGTTTAACATTAACATGAATGAATTCATGTATTCATGTGTTTTTATTGTAAACATCTGAATTATTTACATTGTCATAGATCCTGAACTCATAAGCATGGACCATGCACAGGCTGGCGGGAAGCCACTCTGCAAGCAAACAGATACTCTGCATAATGAGAAAAGTCATAGCACAACATTTAATGTCCAACCTGAGTCACCTCAGAATGTTACATATATTAACTTCTTAATTCATATAGTATCGGGAACTCAACTGCTTGGTTGGTGACAGGGTTGACCTGGTTTCAGGAGGATTATTCTTGAAATAATTAAGGAAAAGGGGGCTCAATCTTTTCTTTGTTGCTTGCTCCTCCCCAGCACCTTCATCTTTCTTCTCATCCTCAGCTTCTTGGGCATCTTCTCCTTCACCTTTACCTCCTTCCTCTTCCTCCTTTGCATCCTCAAATTCTTCCTTGGCACCTTCTTCCTCTTCCTCTCCTTCCTCTTCGTCAGCCACTTCCTTCTCCTTCTCCTCTTCAGCTTCTCTTTCAGAGGGGAGTTCATCCTTATCTTCCTCGGCTTTTACAGCCTTAATGGTCTCCACCTCGATCTGCTCCTCCCGGATGTGGCTGGTGCATTAAGAAAGGAAGGAGCGAGTGGACATCAAGTTGGAGCTAGTCTGTAAACCACCTTAGGCAGATCAACCAAAGGTCTGGGAACTCTGGGAGTAGCCACTGGCTATGCTTCCCACACTGGTGAAACTGAGCTGAGTCTCCTCACCTTCCAAGAGTTTCCTGTAAGCTGCAATGTGAATGTCCAAAGGCACATTGAGAAGGTCCTGGTATTCTTTTAAATGTGAATGTCCAAAGGCACATTGAGAAGGTCCTGGTATTCTTTTAAATATCATGCCATTTCACTCTTTGTAGTTCTCCACTCATTTTCTAATTTGTTGATTGTGTCCTGCATAGCACTAACGTCGGAGTTCTGCTTATCCTCCAGCTCTTGCAGCTGCTTTCCCAGAGCTTAGTTCATGCCCTGGCATGTTTTGATCTCCAGGGTCTTGGCCTTGAGCAGGCAGTAGCCTTCAGACACCTCCTGCTTGGCGGTGCACACCCCATAGGTGTTCTTGGCAGTGCTCTCAGTCAGCATGGTGAAACAGCTCTTGTACCATTCTTCTACATTCTGCATGTTCTTGGCAGCAAGCTTCTCCTACTGGGTGCAGATGTCCTTGAGCGCGGCAGAGAGGTCGGACTTGGAGAACATGTCCATCTCCATGGAGATCTGAGTGTACTGGATCTGCGCCTGCAGCTCGGGGATCTCCTCTTCATGCACCTTCTTCAGAAAGGCGATTTAGTCCATTAGGCTGTTGATGCGCTTTTCAAGCTCAGTGCCAACAAGAGCCGCCTCATCTGTACCTTTGCGTGTCTCCATCAGCCAGCCCTCTGAGTCATCATGGTTCAGCACCTCTTCCTGGTAACATGCCTGCAGGTTGCTCCCAGTCCCTTCCAAGCCCTGGTACCTGCAAACTGCCCACTGCCCTCTCCTCGCCAGGGACGGGTGCCGCGGCCTGGGGCACAGGCATCCCATTTTCATTAAAATGTTCAACCCGAGCCTGCTATACCAGTGTCCACAGGCAGCCTGGGGGCAGACAGTGATCCCAGAAACCCTGGCCACCCCCACATACCCAGGTCCCCGATGGCGGCCTGGCCTGCCTTGTCCCCTATGGCAGCCTGGACCTCGAGGGCGGTGTCAGGTGATGCCCACCCCTCCTGCATATGCAAATTTAACCTCCATCTTTGTTGGCTTAATTTGCATATCACTCCTGATTGGCTGTGAGCATAGCGGAGGTATAGTCAATTAGCATTTTTCTCTTTTATTAGTGTAGATGGCTTTTATTATGTTGAGGTATGATCCTTCTATTCCCACCTTGCTGAGAGTTTTTATTAAGAAAGGGTGTTGGATTTTATCAAATGCTTTTTCTGCATCAATTGATATGATTATGTGATTTTTATCTCTCAATTTGTTTATGTGGTGTATCACATTTATTGATTTGAGGATATTGTACCATCCTTGCATCCCTGGGATAAATCCTACTTGGTCATGGTGTATGATCTTTCTGATGTACTGCTGGATCCGATTTGCTAGAATTTTGTTGAGGATTTTGGCATCTGTGTTCATGAGGGATATTGGCCTGTAACTTCCTTTCATTGTGTTGTCTTTATTTGGTTTTGGTATTAGGGTGATGCTGGCTTCATAGAATGAGGTTGGAAGTGTTCCTTCCTCTTGACCTTTTTGGAATAGTCTGAGGAGGATAAGTTTTAGTTCTTCCTTGAATGATTGGTAAAACTCCCCTGTGAAGCCATTTGGCCCCGGGCTTTTGTTTGCTGGAAGCTTTTTTTTTTTTCCATTTTTTTTTATTAAGGTATTATATGTGTACATATCTTACCATTGCCCCCCCCCCCACCCCACTCCCATACATGCCCTCATCCCCCAATGTTTTGCATCCGTTGGTTATTCTTATATGCATGCATACAAGTCCTTCGGTTGTTCTCTTATTTCCCCCACCTCTCCCTAACCTTCCCGTTGTAATTTGACAGTCTGTTTGATGCTTTACTGCCTCTGTATCTATCTTTTTGTTCATCAGTTTATAATGTGTTTTTTATTATCCACAAATGAGTGAGATCATGTGGTATTTTTCTTTCATTGACTGGAAGCTTTTTGATGACTGCTTCAATTTCTTCCATAGTTATTAGCCTATTGAGATGTTAGATTCTTCCTGATTGAGTTTTGGAAGGTTGTATTTTCTAGGAATATGTCCATTTCCTCCAGGTTGTCCAGTTTGTTGGAATAGAGTTGTTCATAGTATTTTTAACAATGCTTTGTATTTCAGTGGGGTCTGTTGTTATTTCTCCTCTTTCATTTCTGATTTTGTTTATTTGGGTCCTCTCTCTTTGCTTCTTGGTGAGTCTGGCAAGAGGTACATCAATCTTGTTTATCCTTTCAAAGAACGAGCTCTTGGTTTTGTTGATCTTTTGTATTTTATTTTTTTAGTCTCTATGTCGTTTATCGTACTCTGATCTTTATTATTTCATTCATTCTGCTTACATTGGGCTTTTCTTATTGTTCTCTTTCTATCTCTTTGTAGGGTTAGGTAATTTATTACCATTGTTTCTTGTTTTTTTGCAGTAGGCTTGTAGAGCTATGAACTTCCCTCTCAAGATTCCTTTTGCTGTGCCCCGTAGATTTTGGATTGTTATGCTTTCATTGTCGTTTGTTGCCATGATGTTTTTTATTTCTTCTTTGATCTCTCTGATCACCCAGTCATTGTTTAATAGCATGCTGTTTAGTCTCCAGGTGTTTGATTTTTTTGGATTGTTTTTATTGTAGTTGATTTCCAGTTTTATGCCATTGTGATCTGAGATGATGCTTGATATGATTTCTCTTATTCAATTTGAAGAGACTTTGCCTGTGACCCAAAATATGGTCGATCTTTGACAATGACCCATGTGCACTTGAGAAGAATGTATATTCTGTGACTTTGGGTGAAATGTTCTGAAGATGTCAATTAATTCCATCTGGTCTAGTGAGTCATTTAGGATTGATGTTTCTTTGCTGATTTTTTGTTTAGAGGATTTGTCCATTGGTGATAGTGGGGTATTAAAGTCCCCTACTATGATTGTTTTGCTGTCAATCTCTCCCTTGATATCCTCCAGAAGTTTTTTAATGTATTTATGTGCTCCTGTATTGTGTGCGTATATGTTTACCATTGTTATTTCTTCTTGTTGGATTTCTCCCTTTAGTATTATGAAGTGGCCTTCTTTATCTCTTTTTATGTCCTTAACTTTGAGATCTAATTTGTCAGATATAAGTTTTCCTACCCCAGCTTTCTTTTCATTTCCATTCGCCTGAGAAACCTTTTTCCATCCCTTCACCATCAGTCTGTGTGCGTCTTTTTTTCTGAGGTGGGTTTCTGGTAGAAAGCAGATATATGGGTCATGTTTTCTTATCCATTCGGTTACCCTATGTCTTTTGATTGGGGCATTTAATCCATTTACAGTTAAAGTTATTATTATTTTTTTAAAATATATTTTATTGAGGTTTTACAGAGAGGAAGGGAGAGAGATAGGGAGTTAGAAACATCGATCAGGTGCCTCCTGCACGCCCCCCACTGGGGATGTGCCCGCAACCCAGGTACATGCCCTTGACCGGAATCAAACCCGGGACCCTTCAGTCCACAGGCTGACGCTCTATCCACTGAGCCAAACCAGTTTCGGCTAAAGTTATTATTGATAGGTACTTGTTTGTTGCCCAGTCAGGGGAGCCCCATCCAGCAGTCCCTCACAGTCTCCTGGAGTATAGCTGTCCCTCAACTCACCAACAAACACTCCCCGTGCGACCACACACTCTCCCTTTGTTTTCTCACTCACACACTTTCTTGCTTTCTGCCTTCCCATTTGCAGCCATCTTCTTTTCTCTATATTTTCTTCTATGTAACTTATTGTTTTGGATTTTATATTTAGGTCTTTGATCCATTTTGAATTAATTTTTGACCATGGGGACAATCTGTAATCCAGTTTAATTTATTTGCATATGGCTTTCCAGTTTTCCCAGCACCATTTATTTTTGAGACTATCTTTATTCATTGTGTGTTTTTGGCTCCTTTGTTGAAAATTATCTACCCATATACATGTGGTTTTATAGCTGGGCTCTCTATTCTGTTCCATTGATGTGTGTGTCTGTTTCTTTGCCAAAACCATGATATTCTGATTATCATAGCTCTGTAGTATAAGTCAAAGGCAGGTAGTATGATACCTCCAGCTCTGTTCTTTTTTCTCAGGATTGCTTTGGGTATTTGGGGTCTTCTGTGGCTCTGTACAAAGCTGATGAGTTCTTGCTCTATTTCTTTAAAAAATGATATTGGGATTTTCATGGGGATTGCATTAAATCTGTATATTGCTTTTGGTAATATGGCTATTTTAACTATGTTGATTCTTCCAATCCATGAACATGGAGTAGTTTTCCATTTTGTCATTTCTTTTTCAATCTCTTTTAATAATGCTGTGTAATTTTCAGTTAAAGGCTTTTCACATTCTTTGTTAAGTTTATTCCTAGGTATTTTATTCTTTTGGTTGCAATTGCAAAAGTAATTGTTGTTTTTTTTTCATTTTTTTCTTAAGTTTTTTTATTGGTATACAGAAAGGCAATGGATTTTTTCACATTGATTTTGTATCTTGCAACTTGATTGTATTTGATTATTGTTTCTAATAGTTTTTGTGTGGAGACTTTAGGGTTTTCCAAATGATAGAACTATGTCATCTGCAAAAAGTGACAGTTTTACTTCTTCCTTCCCCATTTGAATACATTTTATTTATTTCTCTTGCCTTATTGCTCTGGCTAGGATTTCCAGCACTATGTTGAATAAGAGTGGTGAGAGTGAATATCCTTGTCTTGTTCCTGATCTTAGAGGAAAAGATTTCAGCTTTTCACCATTGAGTATTATATTACTGAGGGTTTATCATAGATAGCCTTTATTGTGTTGAGGTACTTTTCTTTTATTCCTATTTTATTGAGTATTTTAATCATAAATGGATGTTGTATCTTATTAAATGCTTTTTCTGCATCTATGATCATATGGTATTTATCCTTACCTTTGTTAATGTGGTGTATTACATTGATTTGTGTATATTGAACCATCCTTGTACCCCTGGAATAAATCCTGGTTGATCGTGATATATGATTTTTTTGAGGTACTGTTGTATTTGATTTATCAGCATTTTCTTTAGGATTTTTGCATCTGTAGTCATTAGAGATATTTTTGTGTTATCTTTACAAGGTTTTGGTATTAGGGTTATATTGGCCACATACATAGAATGTGTTAGGAAGTATTGTCTCTTCTTCATTTTTTGGAAGAGTGTGAGAAGGGTAGATTTTAAATTTTCTTTGAACATTTGGTAGAATTCACTGGTGAAGCCATCTGGTCCTGAACTTTTGTTTTTTGGTAGGTTTTTGATAGTTGTTTCAATTTCTTCACTGCTGATCAGTCTATTTAGATTTTTCAATTCTTCTTGATTTAGCCTAGGAACTTATCCATTTATTCTAGATTATTGAATTTGGTTCTTTCATAATATTCTAGTATTATCCTTTATATATCTATGTTGACTTTGGTGATAGACTTTTACCTCTTTCCCTTTTATCTTTTTGTTGTCACAAATTATCCCTTTTTATGCTGTAAGTTTTTTGGTGATCTTACTTGTAGTGTTGTGACCTTATATTCTTTGTTTCAGGTAGAATACCTCCTTTGAGTATGTCCTTCAATGGAGATTTTCTGGCAATAAAATCCCTCAGCTTCTGTATGTATGGGAATGTCTTTATTTCTCATTCATATTTAAAGGATAATTTTGCTGGATATATTATTCATGGCTGGTAATTTCTCTCTTTCAGATGTTTGAATATTTGGTTCTACTCTCATCCGGCTTATAGAGTTTCTGTTAAGTTGGATGAAATTCTGATGGGTTTTCCTTTGTAGGTCACTTCCTCCTTTTCCCTGGCTACTTTGAGAATTTTTTCTTTTCTTTTTTTTTTCACATTCAAGGTTTATTTAATTCAGTTTCTATACACATTACACTATATTTCTAAAGAAGAGATTTTTTTTTTTAATGCATATCAAGACTTTATTTTTCCTTTCCTTTTTCGGATATCAGTCTTTATTTTTATTTTTATTTTTTTAATAAATCTTTATTGTTCAGATTATTACAGGTGTTCCTCTTTTATTTTTCCCCATAGCTCCCCTCCACCTGATTCCCCACCCCACCCCATACCCTTACCCCCCGCCACTGTCTTCATCTTTAGGAGTAAGATTTTTGTCCAATCTCTTCCCGCACCCCTCACACCTGCTTCCCCTGAGAATTGTCAGTCCACTCCCTTTCTATGTCCCTGATTCTATTATATTCACCAATCCATTCTGTTCTTCAGATTTTTCATTCACTTGATTTTTAGATTCACTTGTTGGTAGGTATGTATTTGATGTCATTTTGTTGTTCATAATTTTTGTCTTTATCTTCTTCTTCTTCTTCCTCTTCTTAAAGGATACCCTTCAGCATTTCGTGTAATCCTGGTTTGGTGGTGATGAACTCCTTTAGCTTTCTCTTGTCTGTGAAGCTCTTTATCTGACCTTCAACTCTGAATGATAGCTTTGCTGGGTAGAGTAATCTTGGTTGTAGGTTCTTGCTGTTCATCACTTTGAATATTTCTTGCCACTCCCTTCTGGCCTGCATAGTTTCTGCTGAGAAATCAGCTGACAGTCGTATGGGTACTCCCTTGTAGGTAATTAACTGTTTTTCTCTTGCTGCTTTTAATATTCTCTCTTTGTCTTTTGCCCTTGGCATTTTAATTATGATGTGTCTTGGTGTGGTCCTCTTTGGATTCCTCTTGTATGGGGTTCTGTGCGCTTCCTGAACTTGTAAGTCTATTTCTTTCACCAGGTAGGGAAAGTTTTCTGTCATTATTTCTTCTAATAGGTTTTCAATATTTTGCTCTCTCCCTTCTTCTGGCACCCCAAAAATTCGGATGTTGGTTCGCTTGAAGTTGTCCCAGAGGCTCCTTACACTATCTTCATATTTTTGGATTCTTTTTTCTTTTTGTTTTTCTGGTTGGATGTTTTTTTGTTTACACATATTTCAGATCTGTGGTTTGATTCTTGGGGTACGTTGATCTACAGTTGAGTTTCTGTATATTTATTTTAGACAGTGTATGCTTCATTTCTGACTGGTCCTTTTCCATTTTTTTGGCATTCTCATTAAGGTCCTTGAAGGTCTCACTAAGCTCCTCAGAAGTGTTATCAAGTTTCTCAGTGGTTTTTAGAAGATTCTTGAGTAATCTTATACATGTGGTTCTGAACTCTATGTCATCCAGTAGTTTGCTTTCCTCCGTTTCTTTCATTCGTGACATGTTTCTTTGTTTCTGCATTTTGGCTGCTTCCCTGTGTTGATGGAGTGGCTTTGTGTGGTAGGTGACCTATAGGGGGCAGTAGCTCAGCCTCCCCAATCTCCTGATGTGGACGCTCTTGGTACACCCCTTTGTGGGCTGAGTGCAAAGTCTTGGTGCAGTTAAGCCTTAATTACTGTTATGCTGGGAGGAATTGACCTCCAGACCAATTAGCTGTGAGCACTCCCTGTGTCTATAATGGAAGAACTGCTGCGCTGAGACACGCTTATGGGGCAGGACTTGTTTGAGTGAGGCTTTGGTGCTCACTGAGTCTGCCTCTTGAATGTGTCACTTATGGATGTGAGGAGTTGAAATCTGGTGTCTCACACTGACCACTAGGTACACTGGCTTCTGGATCTCCAATGGGGTGCAGGTCAGCTACTGTCTGAGGCCACTCAGCAGGAGCTACAGTGAGAGCTGCAGTTTTCTCCTCTTTGCTTGGGGTTTGGAGGTTTTGGAGCTGTCTGACCCAGGCTGCAAGTTTGCTAGGTTAAGCTGTGATAGGGCAGGCCTTTCTCATGCTAATTGAGCTGCTTAGAGCTTGGGTGGGTTTGTAGGGCGGGGCCTCAGGGTGTCACTAGGTTAGGGCGTGGCAAACAGCAATGGCTGCTAGTTAGCCGGCTCTGGGTCTCCAATGGCATCTGCGAGTCCCGTGCCCCAGTGCCATAAACAATTATTCCTGCTCGCAGCTCTGCAAGCAAGCCACCCTCTCTGGCAGACAGTCCAGCTTCTCCCCGTAGGAGTTTGGGTCCCCTGCGTCTCCCCAGAGACTGGATTTCAGAGTAATTGGGGGCTTGTCTCCGTTGGGGTTGAAAAAAGCAACGCACCCAGTCGCCCGCAGCCAGCCCAGATCACGCGCCTCCGTACCTCAGCTCTTCAGCGCTCGTGCACGTCTCAATGCTCTTTTCTCTTTCCTTCTAGTTGTAGAACTTCCACTCAGCCAGCTTTCCCGTGGTTCTGGGTGATAGACGTTTTGTCTTTTAGTTGCAGTTTAAATTGTTGTAGGAGGCAGCAGTTTAGGTGTTTACCTACGTCGCCATCTTGGATTCTCTCGAGAATTTTTTCTTTGTCGTTAATTTTTGACAGTTTTAATACCAAGTGCCTTGGAGAGGGCCTCTTTGGATTTAGGTAACTAGGTGTTCTGTTCACTTCTTGGCTTCAAGGATTTAGTTCTTTCCATTGGTTTGGAAAGTTCTCATCCACTGTCTATTTATGTATTTGGGGGCTCCTGTTTTGGGTGCATATATGTTTACCAGAGTTATATCTTCTTGTTGAATTGCTCCCTTTAGTATTATGAAGTGGCCTTCCTTATCTCTTGTTATGGCCTCCACTTTGAGGTCTACTTTGTCAAATATAAGTATTGCTACCTCAGTTTTTTTTCCTTCATTTCCATTTGCCTGAAAAACTTTTTTCCATCACTTCACCATCAGCCTGTGAAGTCCTTTGTTCTAAGGTGGGTTTCCTGTAGACAGCAGATCATGTTTTCTTATCTATTCAGCTATCCTATGTCTTTTGATTGGGGCATTTAATCCATTTGCCTTTAAAGTTATTATTGACTAGAGGCCCAGTGCATGAAACTCGTGCACTGTGGGGGGGGGGGGAGTGTCTGTAAGCCCAGCCTACACCCTCTCCAATCTGGGACCCCCCTGGAATCAGGCCTAAACAGGCAGTCGGACATCCCTCTCACAATACAGGACTGCTGGCTCCCAACTGCTCGCCTGCTTGCCTTCCTGATTGCCCCTAACCGCTTCTGCCTGCCAGCCTGATCACCCCCTAAACACTCCACTGCCAGCCTGATTGATGCCTAACTGCTCCCCTGCCGACCTGGTTTCCCCAACTGCCCTACCCTGCCAGCCTGGTCACCCCTAACTGCTCTCCCCTGCAGGCCTGGGTCCCCCCTAACTGCCCTTCCCTGCAGACCCAGTCACCCCCAACTTCCCTTCTTTCCCAGCCTGGTCACCCCTAACTACCCTCCCTTGCAGGCCTGGTCCCTCCCAAATGCCCTCCCCTGCTGGCCATTTTGTGGTGGCCTTCTTGTGTCCACATGGGGGCAGCCATCTTTGACCACATGGGGGCAGCCATCTTGTGTGTTGGAGTGCTGGTCAATCTGCATATTACTCTTTTATTAGATAGGCTAGAGGCCTGGTGCATGGGTGGGGGCCAGCTGGTTTGCCCTGAAGGGTGTCCCGGATCAGGGTGGGGATTCCCTTGGGGTGTGGGGCGGCCTGGGCAAGGGGCCTGTGGTGGTTTGCAGGCCGGCCACACCCCCTGGCGACCCAAGTGGAGACCCTGGTATCTGGGATTTATTTATCTTCTACAATTGAAACTTTGTAGCCTGGAGTGGAGCCAAGCCTTCTGCTCGCTCTGTGGCGGCAGCCATTTTTGTTGGAATTTATTTATCTTCTATAATTGAAACTTCGTAGCCTTAAATGGAGGCCAAGGCAAGCCAGGGCTGCAGAAACTTGGCTTTCTCCATTGCCGGGGGAAACCCTAGCCTCCTGCTCTCTCCAGCTCCATGGCTGCTGCCATTTTTGTTGGGATTTATTTGTCTTCTGTAATTGAAACTTTGTAGCCTGGAGTGGAGGCCTGGGCTGGACAGGGTCTGGGGAAAGCTTGGCTTCCTCCATCACCGGGGAAACCCAAGTCTCCCTCCTGCTCTCTCTGTGGCCACATCCATCTTGGTTGGGTTAATTTGCATACTCACTCCTCTTTTGGTGGGCATGGCTTGTGGGTGTAATGGAGTGATGGTTAATTTGCATATTACTCTTTTATCAGATAGGATAGGTACTTGTTTGTTGTCATTTTTATTCTTTATGCCTGTGTTCCTTCCTCCCTTCCTATTTCTTCTATTTACAGCAGACCCTTTAGCATTTCTTGCATTGCTTGGTTGTTGGTAATAAACTCCCTTAGTTCTTTTTTTTCTGTGAAGCTCCTGATTTCACCCTCAACTTTGATTGATATCCTTGGTGAGTACAGTATTCTTGGTCCACTGTTTATTTGAATAGACTCTACATTCCCTACTCTCTCTCTTCCTGTTCTACAATGCCTATATTATAATATTGCTTTTTCTGATGGAGTCATATAGTTCTCGTAGAGCTCTTTCATTTTTCTTTATCCTCAGGTTTGTCTCTCCTTCTCTCTGTGTCTAGATTTCTAGATTCCCATTTTCGATATCACTAATTCTTTCTTCCATCTGGTTGGCTCTGTTTTCTATACTCAGTAGTTCACACTTAATGTCCTTAATTTTAGACTTAATTTCCATGATTTCTGATTGGTTCTTTTTTAAAGTTTGAATCTCTTTAGTAAAGTATATGTTTTGTTCATTGATTTGTTTTCTGAGTGTATTGAATTGGCTTTCTGTATTTTCTTACAACTCATTGAGTATTTTCAGAACTGCACTTTTGAAATCTCTGTCATTTATATCACATGTGTTCCAGCTTGTTTTCTGGGAATTTTAAATTTTATCATTGCTCATCCTGTTTCTGTGGTTATTCATGTTATTTGCTGTTCTTCTTAGCCTACACATTTATCTCTGTCTATATATTATTTTCCAGTAGATGGTGATGAATCACAACATTTTTATCTCTGTGGTCTCCTAGTCTTGACTTCCGTGGCTTCAGTCAGACAGCACAGCTGTGCTGCTTGGGGGTGGGGGGGGGGATTTGTTTTGCCATCACTGTAATGACTACCCCTGACTTCCCTGGGGTCCTGCCCCAAGCACCCCTCTTGGGGATCAGTCACAGAGGAAAATATAGTCCCAGTGTTTCTACTGCAACAGCTCTACAGCTCTTGGTTTATAGATAATATGCTCCTGGACCCAACTCCAAGGGCATTGGGAGGTGAGTTTTGGGAGTCCATGCGGTGGCAGGGCTCTGTGATTCCATTTGTTTGTCTGAAATACCACCACTGGAGAGCCACATTACAGAACCCCATGCTCCATCAGGGGTCTTCTGACTCAGACACTGTTTGCTCTCTTGCTGCTTGCCCTGCTGGGCTTCCCCCCTGCAGCTATCTGTTCCTCCTGGCTAAAGGAAGCACCTGCTACTGCTGGCTTTCTCCCCTCTGTGTCTATGGGCCATCTGCGCTTTCCTCCCTTCTTGCCTCCCCATTTATTCTTGGTTGCCCACCTGTAGATGTTTCAATGCTCAGGTCTCTCAGGCATGCTTATGTGTTGAGCAGGGATTTCTTTGTTGAATTATAGTTGGTTAACTTGCTGAAATTTCAGTGGGAGAGGCCAAGGGTCTCTCTCATACTGCCATTCCACTGACACCCAAAGTATATGTCTTAGCATATGACTGCTATATGATTCAGCCATTCCACTCTTATGTATGCAGCCCATAAGAATTGAGTCATATGTTCATACAAAGACATATGTAACTTCTTAAATGATTACCAAAGACTGGGAAAAATCCAAATGTATACTACAGGAGAAAGAATAAACGATGGTACAGTGGAATACTGTCTAACAATAAAAATGAATTAATTATTGAAACATGTTGCAGCAATGATGAACCTCAAAATAATTGTGCTGAATGAAAGAAGTTGGACAAAAAGAAATACATGCTGTATGTTTCCACTTAAAGAGAATTATAAGAGTAAATATAATGCAGTTATACAAAGTAGATCAGTGTTAGGAGAGGCAGGGTGGGAAGGATTAGCAAGGGTCCTGAGGGGACTTTGGAGGAATTTGTATGTTAATGATCTTGATTTTCTGGATATATAAATATCTCAAACTTATCAAAATATACATTTTGTGCAATTTATTTTATTCCAATTATGCCACAATAAAAAATTTTAAAAATTATATGAAATGGTTGCAAAGAATACTGACCCTCCAGAGCTGTCAGGTAGATAAAATGAGATAATTAATGCTGGCATATCAGGGAGCGCAAATATACATAAGTCAGCTCCCTGAACTTACATTTTCCATCAAGAAAGAGCTCCTAAAATTTGCTGAAGACTACCATGTTTAAAACTCAGCTTTTTAGACTGGAGTCATTAGTCAGAGAGGAAGATGAATAGAGCAACAAGAAAGCATTCCCTGATGGGTGATGGCTGAGTCCTCCACCCTGATCCTAAGCCAAACTTGGTGTGGGCATGGCACACTTCATAGGAGAGAGTGGCTTGATTACAACATACAATATAGGAAATGTGAAAGCAAACAAACAAACAAACACCCCAAGAAAAATTGAGATATGTAATGTCATATAAAATACCTTTTTTTGACATGCTTGTAATGATTAGTTTTATATATTTTTTATTTTAAAATTTACCTTTATTGTTGAAAGTATTAGAGATGTTCTCTTCCCCCTCCTCCATTGACCCTCTCCACCCTGCACCTGCCCACCCCCCCCAAAGCCCATGCACTTGTCTGTGTCCATGGGTTATGCATATATGCATATAAATTCTTTGGTTAATCTCTTCCTGCCTCCTTCCCACACTTCCCTCAGAGATTCGTCAGTCTGTTTCCTGCTTCCATGCTTCTGGATCTATTTTGTTCTTTAGATTCCACATATGAGTGAGATCATGTGGTAATTGTCTTTCTCTGACTGGCTTATTTTGCTTAGCATAATACATTCTAGGTCCCTCCATGCTGTCTACTTCTTAACAGAAGTTAAATTTCAGAATTCCTATTTAGCTGTTTTTATCTCAGAAACACGTGACACTTTGTCATGAGGCTAAATTGGGAGTCACACCCAATGGTTCTGAGTGCACTTTAGGAGTTGTATTAAGGGCTACATAACAAATGTATGAACAAATTATAAGCCCAATTGATTAGTTATAGCCCCTAGAAAGGGCTGAGCATTTTTAACAAATGCCAGAGTTAGACTATGCTGTGAAGTACACAAGAAATTAGTACAGAGAATTAATACAATGTGTAATCTAGTGATGTAATTGCCCTTTCTTGAGACTGTAGGATTTTATGTTTCAGATGTGATAGGAAGGTCAAGACTAGGATTATGGATTAATGGTCTGAAAACAAGTTATATATAAAGGATAGAAAGTCCAATAAAAACCTTCTCTTTGTTTTCTTCACTAGAATGAGAACTTTTCATTTGGAAGGCACTAAATAAATCAGTGATAGTTTGTCTCAATAGAAAGTAGGCCATTTTGTGCTTAGTATTGTTCCTACCCTAAATGGGAACTGTACTGTTTAACTATTTAAAAAGATTGGACCCATTGAAATATTAATCATTTATACTGGTGTTAATTCACATTGGATAATACTAATTCATAAAGAATATTTATTTTTACTTATTTTATTTTTGTATTTATTTTTTTATTGTTTGAAGTATTACAAATAGTAGTACATATGTCTCCTTTTCCCCCCCTATTGACCTCTCCCCCGCCTCTCCTACTCCCCAGTACATGCCTTCACCTGCCCCCCACCCCAGTGTCTTGTATCCATTGGTTATGCTTATATGCATGCGTACAAATCCTTCGGTTGATCTCTTACAGTACCCACCTCCACCCCTGCAACCTCCCCTGCCTTCCCGCTGTAGTTTGACAGTCTGTTTAATGCTTCTTTGCCTCTGTATCTATATTTCCCCCATTTCTTTCCTTTAAAAAATCTTGCCTCTGTAGGCTAGAAATAAACATATAATAACAAAAAATGTTTGAGTCCCAATTTCAATGTCGAATAGTTTTTGACAAAAAATGTTTGAGTCCCAATTTCAATGTCGAATAGTTTTTGAGTCCCCGTTTCAATGTCAAACAGTTCCTTATGTGTACATGTCAGCAATGATATCTGGATGGTGGGCACATGGTGGCAATGCAGGTCCAACCCTCTCTGATTTGGTCCTAGGCAACCTGCAGCGAAGCACAGCTGCTGACTGCTAGCGTGGCAAGGTGTCATCAGCATCTTCCATCTCTGGACTGTTTCTCCTCTTGTCTTCGTGGTTGGAGCAGACCTGTCAATTCCTTTCTGTTGCAGGAATCCACATGGTCTTGGAGTTGTTTTCTGAAAATATACAAACATATTCTTGACCACAGTTAATAAAGGAAACTTTTCTATATAATTGATTTGGGATCCTTTTTATTTTTGCCCAAACTATTTTCCTTTGTCTTATTTAGACACCATGTGTGTTTTTCATGGGTGTCTTGCTGTTAGCATTACAAATGAAAATTAATTTTGTAAAGTAAAAATTTTCTAGATGTAATTTACTTATAGGATATTTTCCTTTATATGATATTACCCTACTATCTCCCCCCTGCCTTTTTTTTTTTATTATTAATGGAGGCTTTTGTAAATTTTATAATGCAGTCTTGATAACTTTAAATTTTAATTTTTTCCCAAAATAATACTGCTTTATGTTCATTGCATGTTCAGGAATTTTACCATTATATGAACTACCAATAGAAATTTTAGTTATTACTTTAGGAACAGCTTTTTGTCCAGTACAATTAAATTTTCTTGAATATTCACTTATTTCAATTAGCCTATTTAAATTAATCTGAAAACTTGATTACTATTTTACTGTCAAATTTAATACTCTACCAACAATCTTAGTTTACCCTGTAAATATTAGTGGAAAGGATTATTTGTATTCTTGAGTAGGCCCTGAGCATTCCTGGTGCTAGGCTGGATTTAGATATAGGGCAGCTGCTGTTGGCCAAGTCTCTGTCTGTTACCTGGGTCCCAACCTGAGCTGGGCCAAGTCTCTGTCTGTCACCTGTGTCCCAATCTGAGCTGGGCGTGGGAAGCAAAGCAGCCATGGGGGCAGGAGACCTCCCTCAGAAGGGGTGAGGGTTCAGGACTCTTCAGGGTTGGGGGAGTGAGGGTCTGCACCCCACCTCTGTTGACCCCCAAGTTATCTCCTGATGGCCCCTCTGCGACTGTGCCTGTCTTAGGTTGTTCCTTCCCTGAGGAATCTTACCCGTCTCGGGCTAACCAGCCATCCTCCGGGGCCAAGCAGGGTGATGTGAGGTTCATTTCTGTCTCCTTGGTAGTCTATGCCCCCATGGCCTCCATGCCCAGCACCTGCCTTGGGATCTCCCTGGCCTGCTGGCAGGGTCCCAGGGCTGATCACGTATATTGGGGAACTCAGGTTTCTTCTCCAGTGAGGGCCCAGCTCATGGTTGGGCGAGAGACAGATCCATGGTACCAGCCACCACGAGGCTTCAAGCTCAGCATGAACAGAAAGCTCAGGCAACAGCTGAGGGCAATTGGATTGTGAGAAGAGGGTCCCTCTTGGCACAAAAGGCAAAAGGGGCCAATATAGGATGCTCAAGGGCCTTCCCAGTACCTTAATTCCTTCTGAAAGGGATTAATTCCTTTCATGTCCTTTTTAAAAATTGCTGCCAACCATTCAAAGAATTAGTTTGTAAGTTTGTTTGGGATAATTGTACAATATGCTGTTTATTTGTATTTTCTCATGGGATGGAAAATGAATGAAACTGATCAATATTTTAAGCATAGTGGAAATTAACATCAGTGTCACTTTTCAACATTTACTTATTGATTTATTGGGGTGACATTGGTTCACAAAAACCATGTAGGTTTCAAGTGTACAACACAAAATATCATCTGCACATAATCATGCACCCATTGCCAAAAGCAAACTCTTTCTGTCCCCATTTATTCCCCTTTTCCCACCTCTACTTATCTCCATCCCCTTTCCCTCTATCATCACACTGTTGAGTTTTCTATGTTGATATAGATATCTATATCTATGTATATCTATATCTATCTATATCTATCTGTCTATCTATCTGTCTATCTATCTATCTATCTATCTATCTATCTATCTATCTATCTATCATCTATATCAGTCTGTTCCATGTATCCATGCCTCTGTTTCTATTTTATTTGTCAGTTTATTTTATTCACTAGACTCCACATATAAGTGAAAACATACGGTATTTGTTTTTCTCTGACTGGCTTATTTCACTTAGTATAATAATCTCAGGTCAATCGGTGGGAATACAGACTGGTGTAGCCACTGTGGAAAACAGTATGGAGTTTATGAGTTTATTCAAAAAAATAAAAAAGGGAACTTTTTTGACCTAGCGATTCCATTTCTGGGAATATATCTGAAGAAACCAGAAACACTAATTCAAAAGAATATATGTATCCCTATGTTCATTGCAGCATTATTTACAATAGCCAAAATCTGGAAACAGCCCAAGTGCCCATCAGTAAAAAAGCTGTGGTACATTTACACAATGGATATTACTTGGCTGTAAAAAAGAAAGAAATCTTACCTTCTGAATCAACATTTATTAAATACCCATTCTTCACCAAGCCATTTAGCACAGTGTTTAAAAGCCTAGACTTTGTGCCATGGCTGGTATGGCTGTGTTGGTTGTACTGGTACATCATCCCATGTTTGATTTCTGGTCAGGACACATACCCAGGTTTTGGGCTATATCCAGTAGGAGGCAGCTGATCGATATTTTGCTCTCACATTGATGCTTCTCTCTCTCTAAAACAAAACAAAACAAAACAAAACAAAAAAACAATAAAAACCTTAAAAAAGAGTGTGTAGACTTTGTAATCAGGTTGCCTGGATTTGAATCCCATCACCACCATTTATTCTAACTCTGTGGCCTTGGATAAAGCTATATCCATCTTTTTTCCTTAGCTTGGTCCTCTGTAGGGTTGTTGTTAGGATTGAATACGTGAAGAATTTGTGCCTGGCATACAGTAAGCACTCATCAGGTTTTGGCTATCCTTACTTACCTTATGTTTGAATCCTTAAAACAGCATAAGAAGGATTTGGTTATCCCTGTTTTACAGATAAACTATCTCATTCATGCTATATCAGTTGGATCCAGGCTTTCTGACCTCAGCTTTAGCTTTTCTCCTCAACATTGCATTACAACACAAGAGAGGTGCTATCCACTAAGATGTCTATTGTTTGGAAACTCCCATTGAGCATGTTCCTTACATTATAATGGATTTGTATGTACTCCTCCTGTGCCTTAGCCATCCAGATGCTCAGTATATAATGTCCTTTGCAAGCTGTGGTGTTCCCTGGAATGCAAAGCAGTGGGCATGCACTATCTCACCTACTTTCACCACATTCCAGAGAGGGGAAGTGATGGCCCAGCACTAACTTCTCCTTCTCCTTCTCCTCCTTCTCCTTCTCCTTCTCCTTCTCCTTCTCATTCTCCGTCTCCTTCTCCTTCTTCTTCCCATCTTCCTCCTCCTCCTCCTCCTCCTCCTCCTCCTCCTCCTCCTCCTCCTCCTCTTCCTCCTGCTCCTCCTTCTTTTTCTTTTTAGTTGGAAGTGACTTGATCTGGTTCAGTTTCTAATGGGAGAGACAGTCCACCCTAGAAGATAAAGAATCTAATTTTCACTTATGTATCTCCTGTGCCCTCTGTTCAATATTCTAGATCCATTTGTACTTCATTTCCACGCAGAGGGGACCTGTTCTAGGAATCCTGAGATAGGATCCATCTGGGCTACACTTGTTCCTGGGCTTGATGGGCAAAGACCACAGGTTGTCAATTCAGGTCTATTCTTCCCTTTTTCCAACTAGTGGGTAGCTGGGCTCATCGTGATCCATTTCCCAAGCTGGGCTGGGCTGACCACTGGATTAATATTTAGACATGGAATGCAAGCAGAAGAGATTTTTGGCATCTTGAGACTGGGCCTCAAGCAACACACATGTATTCCCTTGTCTTTCTTCTTCCCATGAGTTGGAAGTTTGTATGACCTTAATACTCAACATACAGACAAGCCCAGTGTCCTGAGGGGTAGTGGGACAGTGTGGGTATGAGAGGGAAGAAACGTTAGTTCCTTCAATATCCTTGTGGGTTACAGAATCCAGCCCACCTACTCTGGGCTGTTAAGAGGGAAATAAACAAGAACCTTACTGACACTACATTATGAAATCTCTTCATAATATAGTGTTAGTAATGTCAGTAAAGAACCAAAGACAGGGTCCTTAGGCTCTTTATCTCTGCTGGGTCTTTCACAACAGAGTTTTATCCACTTTAAATGAGTAACAAATTCTAAAGACAAAAACAGAAAATAGCCCATGAGCAGTGTTGTTATCTGTACTTATTGAGCGAGATTTTGTTTCACCAGAAATGACTGCAATTTTTGGGAATTCCACTTTTCTTCACCAGAACTACGCTTTTTTAAATAAAGCAACCTTGTTATCAACTCTTTGGCAGATGCATTGTTATGCGTTTCCACTGCTTTGGAATTTGGCGATTTATTGCTGGATACCCTGCCTGCATATCATAGAGCACTTTTGACACCATTTCAGAAATTATCTAGAGAAGACTTAAAATATGTATACGAGGAATCAAGCATGAGAAAGTGTGGTGATGGAAGGTTATATAGTTGTCTTATTATAGCTACCTGTATTTAATAAAAAGTCAGTTTAGAAGATTCTGTAACTCTTTATTGTACCAAGTTAGGAAAATGTACAGACCCACATTCTCCCACCTCTCTAGCACAATAAAGAAAAGCCAACAATATGTTTCTACTTTATTGTTCCACAATGGTGCTTGAATTGCTGCTATGCTGTTCATCCAATAACTGGTATCTTTGAAATTAGAAAAGGGACATGGATGGTGACACCCATTGGGAAGTAGGGAGGCTATACAAGGAGAGTTGCTTTGGTGCTAACCAAGCCCAGTGGAACAGCCCTTTGTCTGCTTTCCTGCATCTGTCTCTGCAGAACTTTAGGGAGTTTCTGGAGAACCTGGCCTGACATTCTCGCTCTGCCATTCTCTCCTTGCTAGGTGGAAAAAAATTCTGATTCGTTTTTGCTCTGTACCAACTTATGAAATTTTAATTTGCCACCATGCATTGCCAATCATCCCCTGTGAGCTTACGGTTTGTATATCCACCTCCCTGTTGGATGACTCTATCTGGATTTCTCCTTGGTACTTCAAACTTTGTATGTTCAAATGGAACCATCACTTTACTCCCTAATCCTGCTCTGTTTTTTATGAAAACCATCTTAAAGGTGACACTATCACCCATGCAGGCACCCAGGGAGAAACTTGGGCATCCTTGTCCCCACCTCAAACCCTATACCTCAAAATCACCAAATCTTGCTGATTTATCTTCCAATCACTTTTCAAAATCACTTCTTTCTCCCTATCCCTCTTAGCACACCCCAGTTCAGGCCTGTGCTCATTGTTGATCATGCTGTCACAGCTGACCTGGGTTCCCACCTCAGCCTTGGCCCCTCCCATCTATCCTTCACAAAGCTGCCAGAGTGTGGCCCATCTGCAGCCCCACCACTGGAGCATCCTGTCTTTGGGAATGTTCCAGATTTAGAAATGTGATGGCAGTATACACACCACACATGATGTAATACCCCAGCAGGATCCGAGGTAGCACTGCACATTCCAACACACTAATATTTCTGCTCAGAAAAATTGGTCACATGAAGTAGGTTAATAAAGTTTATATATAGCTTCAGACCAGGGCAGGTGGAATTTTGTGGCTTTGTGTTCTTTTTGGGTGCCAGGTTACACATGTTCAGTTGCATATCACTATATGGCCCTCTCCACAAAAGGAACTTCTATGGGCTCCCTGTACCTCCTTGGGGTGACATTTGCTCCTCCTTCTATCTCTGCTCCAATGACCCTGAAATGCTTTCTGTTCCCCAGATGCACCAAGCTGTTTCTTGACTTCATGCATCTGTTCATGCTGTTTCTTCTACCTGCTTTTCTCTGCTCCCCTGCTGGCCACATTCTGAGATTACTTCAGACTCAGTCTTGACCTTTGTGCACAAGACTTTCCCCTTACTGGCTGCACAGCACATTGGTGTGAAGTGGTTTGTTTCTGTGCCTGGGTTTCAGAGGCAGCTAGTGAGTACAAAGTACCTCGGAGCCTAGAGGCCTTCAAATTTGTAAATTGGAAATCAGCTGCATCCCCTTGCATTCACTCTGGGTTGTATTTAGTGTTTTATTTTGGGTGCTAATGGGGCATTAGGATTCCATGGATGGACTTCAGGCTTTGAAGATGACTTTTTCAGAAACACATGTATTCATCCAGGGCATCTGGACTTTGCCTCCAACATTTGTCACTACAGCTCATAAGCATTGGCTAAACTGACCAAGAAAATTCTGTGTTCTTCATGAAGGGTGCAGAAGAACCAGGGGTTTGGGTAGGGTCAGGCAGGTGAACTCTGCAGGCAGCCTGGTGGGCTCAACCTTAGCTCTGCCACTTGCTTGAGACCATTATTGAATGTCTTACAGCCTCAGTTTCCTTATCGGTAAATGACAGCATACTCAGAATGGCACCTGGTGAGTTCAGTACACACACAATGGAGCTTTTCCTGTAGTTTTGGCTGTGC
Source organism: Corynorhinus townsendii (assembly GCA_026230045.1). NCBI lineage: Eukaryota > Metazoa > Chordata > Mammalia > Chiroptera > Vespertilionidae > Corynorhinus > Corynorhinus townsendii. The sequence continues at coordinate 112,516,730 of JAPDVU010000003.1, read as the reverse complement.
AACAGATTGGGTCACCTGGAGCATGTTACTCCCACTAATCTGCACATAGCAGTGCTAAGCTAGAATGGCAGTCCCCATCTATTGCATCTCAACACATGAATTACAACAATGTGGAGTAGTGGAGCAAATCATTGTATTATTAAAAATGCAAAACACGAGGAGGAATTCAAGATGGTGGCGTAGGTAAACACCTAAACTGCTGCCTTGCACAACAATTTAAACTGCAACTAAAAGACAAAACATCTATCACCCAGAACCACAGGAAAGCTGGCTGAGTGGAAGTTCTACAACTAGAAGGAAAGAGAAAAGAGCACTGAGACGTGCACAAGCGCTGAAAAGCTGAGGTACGGAGGCGCAGGATCTGGGCTGGCGGCAGGCGTTGCTTTTTTCAACCCAAAGGGGAGACAAGCCCCCGATTACTCTGAAATACAGTTTCTGGGGAGACGCGGGGGACCCAAACTCCTACGGGGAGTAGCTGGATTGTCTGCTACCGGGTCGGAAAGTGAGGGGGGCCTGATTGTAGAGCTGCGCACAGGAATAATTGTTTATCTGCGCTGGGGCACGGGACCGGACGCAGTCAGAGACACAGAGCCAGCTAACTAGCAGCCATTGCTGTTTGCCACGCCCTAGCCTAGTGACGCCCTGAGACCCCGCCCCACACAACCTACAAACACACCCAAGCTCCAAGCAGTGGCTTTTGCATATGAATTGACTGCCCTATCTTCGCAGCTTAACCTAGCAAACTTGCAGCCCGGATCAGACAGCTCCAAAACCTCCAAACCCCAAGCAAAGAGGAGAAAACTGTAGCTCTCGCTGTAGCTCCTGCTGGGTGGACTCAGATAATAGCTCACCTGCACCCCATTGGAGATCCAGACGCCAGTATACCTAGTGGTCAGTGTGAGAAACCAGATTTCAACTCCTCACATCCATAAGTGACACATTCAAGAGGCAGACTCAGCGAGCACCAAAGCCCCACTGAAACAAGTCCTGCACCATAAGCGTTTCTCCAGCACAGCAGTTCTTATAGACACAGCGAGTCCTCACAGCCGATTGGCCTGGAGGTCAATTCCTCCCAGCGTACCAACAGCAATTAAGGCTTAACTACACCAAGACTTTGCACTCAGCCCACAAAGGGGTGTACCAAGAGCGTCCACATCAGGTGATTGGGGAGGCTGAGCTACTGCCCCCTATAGGTCACCTACCACACAAAGCCACTCCATCAACACAGGGAAGCAGCCAAAATGCGGAAACAAAGAAACATGTCACAAATGAAAGAAACGGAGGAAAGCAAACTACTGGACGACATAGAGTTCAGAACCACATTTATAAGGTTACTCAAGAATCTTCTAAAAACCACTGAGAAACTTGATGACACTTCTGAGGAGCTTAGTGAGACCTTCAAGGACCTTAATGAGAATGCCCAAAAAATGGAAAAGGACCAGTCAGAAATGAAGCAAGCACTGTCTAAAATAAAGAATATACAGAAACTCAACTGTTGATCAACGTACCCCAAGATTCAAACCAAAGATCTGAAAAATGAGGAAACAAAAAACACCCAACCAGAAAAACAAAAAGAAAAAAGAATCCAAAAATATGAAGATAGTGTAAGGAGCCTCTGGGACAACTTCAAGCATACCAACATCCGAATTTTTGGGGTGCCAGAAGAAGAGAGAGCGCAAAATACTGAAAACCTATTAGAAGAAATAATGACAGAAAACTTTCCCTACCTGTGAAAGAAATAGACTTACAAGTCCAGGAAGCGCACAGAACCCCAAACAAAAGGAATCCAAAGAGGACCACACCAAGACACATCATAATTAAAATGCCAAGGGCAAAAGACAAAGAGAGAATCTTGAAAGCAGCAAGAGAAAAACGGTTAGTTACCTACAAGGGAGTACTCATATGACTGTCAGCTGATTTCTCAGCAGAAACTGTGCAGGCCAGAAGGGAGTGGCAAGAAATATTCAAAGTGATGAACAGCAAGAACCTACAACCAAGATTACTCTACCCAGCAAAGCTATCATTCAGAGTTGAAGGTCAGATAAAGAGCTTCACAGACAAGAAAAAGCTAAAGGAGTTCATCACCACCAAACCAGGATTACACGAAATGCTGAAGGGTATCCTTTAAGAAGAGGAAGAAGAAGAAAAAGGTAAAGATAAAAATTATGAACAACAAAATGACATCAAATACATACCTACCAACAAGTGAATCTAAAAATCAAGTGAATAAAAATCTGAAGAACAGAATGGACTGGTGAATATAATAGAATCAGGAACATAGAAAGGGAGTGGACTGACAACTCTCAGGGGAAGCAGGTGTGAGGGGTGCGGGAAGAGATTGGACAAAAATCTTACTCCTATGGTTGAAGACAGTGGCGGGGGCTAAGGGCATGGGGTGGGGTGGGGAATCAGGTGGAGGGGAGCTATGGGGGAAAAAAAAGAGGAACACCTGTAATAATCTGAACAATAAAGATTTATTTAAAAAAAAGGCAAAACACAAATCCTAGCTGGTTGCTCAGTGGTTAGAGCATTGGCCTGTGGACTGAAGGGTTGCAGGTTTGATTCTGGTCAAGGGTGTGTACCTTCTTTGCAGGCTAAATCCCTGGCCCTAGTTGGTCTGAGTGTGGGAGGCAACCAGTCGATGTGTCTCTCTCACATCAATGTTTCTCTCTCTGTCTCTCCCCTCCTGTCCATTCTATCTAAAAAAGTCAATGGAAAAAATATCCTTTGGTGAGGCTTAACAAACAACAGCAAAAAAGCAAAACACAAGAAATGTTCTTGTGCACTAGGGAATGTGTGAGCCTGTGTCAGGGCTAGGCACCCCTGCCCACATGGAGGCTGAAGTACAACAAGGGAGGTGTCTGTGAATATGCAACACACAAGGGTGCTCAGCGAGGGTTACAAAAAGTGTGCATTATTTACCTTTTTTTTCTTAAATCTTTTAATTTAAATTTTATTAAATTTATTGGGGTGACATTGGTTAATAAGATTACATAGGTTTCAAGTGTACAATTCTGCTATACAACCTCTGTATATTGTATTGTGTGTTCACCGCCCAAAGTTAGGTTTCCTTCTGTCACCATCTAATTGACCTCCTTTACCTTTAAAAAATATTTTAATTAAATTTATTGGACTGACCTTGCTTAATAAGATCATATAGGTTTCAAGTGTACATTTCTGTGACACATGGTCTGTATATTGCATTGTACCCAAAATCAAAAATCTTCTACTGTCACCATATATTTGGCCCCCCTTTACCTTTTTATTATATATTAGAGTGGCTTTAAAATTATCCATTTGATAATGGCACTCTCATTTACTTGCATTCTGATAAGAATTTTTTTTTTACAATGAAAAGAAAGTTTTGGAATTACATTAGTGTGCTGGAAGTTGTGTAAACCTAGGAACACACCTGAACTGGTCTGGAAAAATCAAGTTAAGAATCACTGAAATAGAAGACTTTCAATGGCCCTTCTAACCCTGAAATCGTTATCCTATCATTTAGAGCAATGATCCTGCTGGATCTTTGACACTTCAGTATTACCATTACTACATATTGTTTTGGGTAATAAATGCTTTACTTATTCTGTTTCTTTGCAAATCAATCATTTTTCAGTCTTCCATCTAGTCAATGCTTATGGGACAATGACAATGAAGTGGGCACAGCACTGGGTGTGGGGCATCAACAATGAGCATAAGAAATCCATTTCTACCTTCTCTGAGCTTCCAGTCTCCTGGGGAAGAAGAAATGACAATAAAGTGAAGTATAACTTAGAGGTAGTACAGGAAACCAATATAATTTCAAAAAAATAGCATTTCCTCCTGCTGAATCATAACATTACTCCTTGGTATTTTAAATTTCTTTCTCTCTCTCTCTCTCTCATCTTAAAAAAAAATCAAACACAATTCTCTTAACATTCTTCATAAATTGCCCTTTGCTTCATCTCACCCTCATTACTGGGGCTGCCTTGTACCAGCTAAATAACTCTTCCCCTTCCGTGTTTACATGTCTCCATTATTTATAGACTGCTATGTTTTCCCCTTTGCTCTCACCAGTCACCAGTCAGATGTGATGTACATAGTTAGTTAATCTTTCTTAGTAAATCAATTCTCCCAACCTCCCCATCATTTTTATTACTCTTCTCTGAACTCCCTTCAGCTTTTCTACATCTTTATGGTATTGAAGTGCCCAGAATTTAATGTAAATTTTCAGGTGGGATTGCATAGAGGCTGTTAAAGAGGGACTCTCACCTCTGTTCGTTCATGATGGAACCAATGGGAACAAAGCCCTAAACTGCATTAGTCCTTTTGCTGCTGTATCAGCTCTATTAACTCATATATAATTTTTTTTTTCCATCATCACTGTGCCAGCTCTTTCTCTTGGCCTTAGTGGTAGCTTGGTGGATAAAATGAGCTTTGCTGTTTCTATAATGGTTGTACTAGCTTCTAGCTTCTAGTCAAGGAACCAGCACCAAGAGTCAGAGGAAGAAAAATCGAGAACAGAGCCCCTAAAACAAAGCAAATTTAGCAGTGTAATGATAGTGGTTCCAGCTGCCATGAGGAAGGACTGACTGTATGCTACAAGACTTAGATTATTTATTGTCGTTTGCAGTACTCATCATAATTCTGTCATGTGGACTGAGGAATCTGAGGCTCAGAGATGCTAGTTAAGTATGGGGAAGTCACAGTTGGGTTTTAATCCCAGCCATCCGCACACCTTTGCTCTTGGGAACCAGGGGTGAGGAGATGCAGGTGGCAGTCACAGAGGGTTGCATGAGGTACTGTTGGAGAGCTATGGAGTAAAGTACAGTTTCAGCGTTGACTCACTGAGGCATCACTGCTTGCACTGTCTGGGCCTCACTGCCTCATCCTGATAACATGTGGATCCTCAAAGGACCACCGAGGTCTTCAAATAAGTGAGTGAAGGCTAACATTCTAGAGGTAGTAGGTACTCAGAAAATGCCATCACTCAGCCTCCTCTTCACCTCCACCGCTCAGAAATCAGTTTTGGGAGTTACCTGAATGACAATAAATGCAAAGCTCAGTAAGACACGCTCTATCAGCAGATATTTAAAAATTTAATTCTGAGGGGTAGAATTAGCCAGTCTCTGAGGACATTTCTAGAAGAAGTTTTATTTGAAGTGGATCTTAGTGGCTAGTCGCCAACTCTGCAGTAGCACCACTTCTTGACACCCCACTTCTGTTTTTCCTCCTCCTTTTTAGGTCAAAGTTAAAATGAAGTAATTCAACATTATTTTTCCTAATACTTGTGTAAACTTTGATCAGGTGTACTACATGGAAAATGGAGTTTGATGAGAAAAACTAGGGTTCAAATGATATAATTAGTGTGCATAAACGTGACTTTTTTGTAGAAGAAGTAAAGTTGGTATTTTACTGCTGGGCTTCACCTCTCACCATCTACCAATTCCTCATGGGCTTAATTGTTCTATAACATGGTATAGTAGAAAATGTATAGCTCTGGGATTCATGTAGACCTTAATTAATTTTATAAAATTGGGTGTCATTTAATTTACTTGATCTAAATTTTTCTAATCTTTAAGTTAGAATTTCTACCAATGAGCTATTGTGAGATATAAACAAGAGAATACAGGGTTGGACAAAAGTATGTTTACAGTTGTGAGTATGTGAAACAGCATTTATTCTTGTATTATTATTTATGATTTATTGTATTATTTTCCATATGAACAACAGAATATGCCTATCCTGTATATTTTCATGGTGCTTGATATCTGAGCAAGTGCTGCACATATGTTGGTTCTCACTTCTGCTTATTTCTACCTCTTACTCTCTTTTTAATTAAAGTAGTATATGGTTTGGCAGATGATCCACATATCAATGAAAACTTCTAAATTACTATGCCTTTATAGTATACTGTAGAATGTATACTACACACAACTATTATAACCACATAATCACCACCATCATAATCTACCACCACCATCGTGATCACCACCACCACCATCATGATCACCACCACTACCACCGTGATCATCACCACCACCATTTGTGATCACCACCACCACCTGCGTGATCACCACTACCATCGTGATTACCACCACCTTTGTGATCACTACCACCACCACTGTATCATCACCACCACCATAATTGTGATCACTACTACCACCAGCGTGATTACCACTTCCACTATCGTGATCACCACTACTACCATCATGATCATCACCACCACCACTATGATGATGGCAATGGTGACCACATCCCCACTACTACTACCACCACCACTGTCATTACTATGACTACCATAATCACTGCCACCACTACCACCACAATCATCATCATCAGCCTTACCACCACTGCCATCACTATCTCCAGCAGCACTTTCTGAATACTAGTGTTCCAGGGACTAAGACAAGCACTTTACAGAGACATGTTCTCATTTATTCTTCATAATTAACCTTTAAAGTAGGTAATATTATTATACTAGTTTTGAAAATGAGAATATTGATGCTTGGAGAGGTTAAATAACTTATTCAAGGTCATACAAGATATGAGAGATAAAAAAGGAAACATGAGCCATATGTCCTGCCCTGAGAAAGTGTATGATCTGATTGGGAAGCAAAATTAAACCACAAGCAAAATTAGTGACCTTGAGAAGACATTCTGAGTAAGTGCCCAATGAAGGTCCCAATTGGATTCTTCTTTTTATAGATTTAGCATGTATTAAGGTTCCCCTAAGCACTGTGCAGGTATACATGGGGGGGATGGGCGGGCAGGAATCTCAAGCAGCCTTTCAGAGTGCACAAGATTTCAGGAAAAAGTCTATAGACAAGGTTCTTAGGGAAAACAGAAATCGAGTGAGACCTGTCCCATAGAAACTGGACTAGTGGAGTTGTACTAGAGCCACAGCTGCTTTAGTAATAGGGCAATCTTGTGTCCTGGCAGCAGCAGGAATTCTGGCTTCTTCTCTAAGGCTTTATTGTTAACATAGCTTGATAACTTGCTGAGGTACCACTCCTGCTCCTATAAGTTAGTCTCTCTCTTCTTCTCCTCCTTCTCCTCCCCCTCCTCCTTCTCCTTCTCCTCCCCCTCCTCCTTCTCCTCCTCCTTCTCCTTCTCCTTCTCCTTCTCCTTCTCCTTCCCCTTCTCCTTCCCCTTCCCCTTCTCCTTCTCCTTCTCCTTCTCCTTCTCCTTCTCCTTCTCCTCCTTCTCCTTCTCCTTCTCCTTCTCCTTCTCCTTCTCCTTCTCCTTCTCCTTCTCCTTCTCCTTCTCCTTCTCCTTCTCCTTCTCCTTCTCCTTCTCCTTCTCCTTCTCCTTCTCCTTCTCCTTCTCCTTCTCCTTCTCCTTCTCCTTCTCCTTCTCCTTCTCCTTCTCCTTCTCCTTCTCCTTCTCCTTCTCCTTCTCCTTCTCCTTCTCCTTCTCCTTCTCCTTCTCCTTCTTCTTCTTCTTCTTCTTCTTCTTCTTCTTCTTCTTCTTCTTCTTCTTCTTCTTCTTCTTCTTCTTCTTCTTCTTCTTCCTCTTCTCCTCCCTTTCATATCCCTCTTTCTTTCCTCCGTTTAGATTTCCAAGAGAGAGGATCTTATTGGTCTGCCTATATCTCAGCATCCTTATGTAAGCAGAGCTTTTACACCTAGCATACTCATTGGTTACTGGCAAAACTACTGACTGTCTGGCTTAGATTGGGAGCTCGCACTAATCTAATAGGCTTTGGATAGGATCTTGGTCATACAGAATATGGCCACCTATGCAGAGGAGCTCCTTGAGGCTTCTGTCACAGGGGAGCTCTGGATGTGGCAGACACCTTGACTGGCCTATTGACTGCAGGTGGGGAAGCCTTTCTGAAGGAGAGGAACTTGGTAGGCAGGAATTTTAAAAGGGGTGTTTCAGTTTTGGAGAAAAATATATTAGAGATGTCCACAGAGGATGCACTGAAATTAGCTTTTGGTAGCAAAGGACACAAGGAGAAGAACAGTGGGAACCAATCAGAGGATTTACAAGTCAGGTAGGAATGTTTGGACAATAGTTGCAAAGCACGAGGGAGCCATTAGTGGTTTTGAATACAAGAGTGATGTGAAAATAGTACTTAAGAAGAACCCATGTGACAGATATGAAGCATAGGTTGGAATGGACAAGTCCAGAGTTGGAGATCCCATCAGGAGGTGGCTACTTTCATCCTGAAACATGACAAGTACACAAGAAATCAGAGTTCCTTCTCAGAGAGATTTTCATTTCCTGTGCTTAGGTCCTTTCAGGGTTTCTAGCCCTTTGCAGACTCAAGCAATTAACATGTTCATGTCACACATTGTTTATTAGATAACTCATAGTTTAGTTTGAACAACTAAATACCTATTTGAATAAACTAAAATCATAGAAGTTGGTAATGAGTTACAGGTTATTTTAAAAATAACTATTTTCTTTACTAAATTTACCTGCTTGCTAAATTCCTGAACTAAATTTCTATAGCTCTTGCTGTGATATACTTTCTCCTATATTTTCAGTTTTATTTCTTACCTTTCATTTTTAAGAACTCCATTCTCTGTTTTTGTAAAAGTCTCAATTTCTATTCTTTAATTTTTATGTGTTCGTACATGCACCTGCCAAAAACCACCAAGTCAGCTACCCAACCCTTTGAGGTCCTTCCAGAGAACACTGCACTGAATGCACTGAACACATAAGTGAGTTTGACTAGCTTTACTTCAAGAAAGCACTTCATTGTCTCCAAGAGCTTCCTTAAGATGCAAGATTTTGAAATCTGATTAACAATACATACCAATGATGGTTTTGCTTCCTCTGGATTAATATGAATAATTTGATTTTCTACTATGTTTTGAATGTGTTCACTATATTACATAAAATGTAAGATGCTATTGATCAATAGATCCATCATTATTCTACATTAGAGGCCTGGTGCACAAAATTTGTGCATGGGGTGGTCCCCTCAGCCCAGTCCACACCCTCTCCAATCTGGGACCCCTCAGAGAATGTCTGACTGTGGGTTTAGGCCCGATCCCGGGGATCGGGCCTAAACTGGCAGTTTGACATCCCTCTCACAATCTGGGACCGCTGGCTCCTAACTGCTCACCTGCCTGCCTGCCTGATCTCCCCTAAATGCCCCCGTGCTGGCCTGGTCACCCCAACTGCCCTCCTCTGCCAGCCTGGTTGCCCCCAACTGCCCTCCTTGTCAGCCTGGTTGCCCCACGCAGCCTGCTGTTCAGTCGTTTGGTTGTCCTCACTAACCCCGCTGCTGGCCTGGTCACCCCACGCAGCCTGCTGCTCAGTCGTTACTGTTACTGTGACGGCATTCTGGACAATTTTCATATTCCTCTATTATTACTATAGATACTGCCATTGCTATGAGTAAGTATACTGCCAATTAAAGGAAGACACATAGATGTGTTTAAGACAGCTCCCAAATGTGTAAAAATTGGAAAAGCGATATATTACAATTGATGAGTTATGATGAGTATAAGAATCTTTTAAAAAATTATCTTTATTGTTGGAAGTATCACATATATTCCCCCTTCCCCCCCATTGACCCGTTCTAGTCTGTCCCGCCCCCCACCACAGGGCTTCATCATACTATTGTCTGTGTCCATGGATTTTGCTTGTATGCATACAAGTTCCCAGCTTAATCTCTCCCCACCCAACCCATCTACTCCTTCATTCCCACTGAAATTCATCAGTCTGTTCCATGCTTCCATGTCTCTGCATCTATTTTGTTCATTAGATTCCATATATGAGTGATATCATGTGATACTTGTCTTTCTCTGACTGGCTTATTTCACATAGCACAATACTCTCCAGGTCCCTCCATGCTATCTCAAAGGGTAAGAACTCCTCCATTTTTTTTTTTTTTACAGCTGCATAGCATTCCATAGTGCAAATGTACCACATCTTTTTTTTATCCACTCATCTACTGATGTGCACTTGGGCTATTCCCAGATCTTAGCTATTGTAAATTGCACTGCTGTGAATATAGGGTGCATATATCTTGTCTGACTGGTGTTTCTGGTTTTTCAGAATATATTCCTAGAAATGGGATCACTGGGTCAAATGGCAGTTCCATTTATAATTTTTTTGAGGAAACTCCATAGTGTTTTCCATAGTGGCTGCACCAGTCTACATACCCACTAACAGTGCAAGGGGGTTCTTTTTCCCCACATCCTCACCAGCACTTGTTATTTGTTGATGGTAGCCATTCTGACAGTTGTGAGGTGATACATCAGTTGTCATTTTAATTTGCATCTCTTGAATGATTAGTGACTGTGAGCATTTTTTCATATTGCTCTTGGTCATCTGTATGTCCACTTTGGAGAAGTGTCTATTTAGGTCTTTGCCCACTTTTTGATTGGATCGTTTGAATTCGTTTTGTTAAGTTGTATGAGTTCCTTATGTATTTTGGATATTAAGCCTTTATCAGATGTTTCATTGGAAAATATGTTCTCCCATGCAGTGGGCTTTCTTGTTATTTTGTTGATTATTTCTTTTGCTGTGCAGAAGCTTTTTATTTTGATGTAATCCCATTTATTTATTTTCTCCTTGGTTTTCATTGTCTTAGGAGATGTATCAGTAAACATATTGCTATGAGAGTTGTCTGAGATTTAGGTGCCTATGTTTTCTTCTAGGACTTTTATGGCTTTACACCTTACATTTAAGTCTTTTATCCATTTTAAGTTTATTTTTGTGTATGGTGTAAGTTGGTGACCCAGTTTCATCTCTTTTGTATGTGTCTGTCCAGTTTTCCCAACACCATTTATTGAAAAGACTATCTTGACTTCATTGTAAGCGTTTACCTCCTTTGTCAAATATTAATTGATCCTAATGGCTTGAGTTGATTTCTGGGTTCTCTGTTCTGTTCCATTGGTCTATATGCCTGTTCTTGTGCCAGTATCAGGCTGTTTTGAGTACAGTGGCTTTGTAGTATAACTTGATATCTTGTATTGTGATCCCTCTAACTTTGTTCTTCTTTCTCATGATTGCTGTGGCTATTCCATATAAATTTTTGGAATATTTGTTTTAGGTTGTGAAATATGCTGTTGGTATTTTAAAATAGGGATTTCATTGAATTTATAGATTGCTTTGGATAGTATGGACATGTTAATGATGTTGATTCTACCAATCTATGAATACGGTATATTCTTGCACTTGTTTATACCTTCCTCTATCTCTTTTTTCAATGTCCTGTAGTTTTCTGAGTACAGGTCTTTAACCTCTTTGGTTAAGTTTATTCCTAGGTATCTTAATTTTTATGCTGCAATGGTAAGGGGGATTTTTTTTTTTTTTAGTTTCTCTTTCTGAGAGTTAATTATTGGTGTATAAAAAAAGCCAGAGTTTTCTGAGGGTTAATTTTATATCCTGCTACATTGCCAAATTCATTTATAAAATCTAGTAAATTTTGATGGAGACTTTATGGTTTTCTATGTATAATATCATGTCACCTGTGAATAATTAGAGTTTTACTTCTTCTTTTCCGATTTGGATGACTTTTATTTCTTCTTCTTGTCCAATCGAATGGCTAGCACTTCAAGTACTGTTTTGAACAGGAATGGTGAAAGCGAGCATTCCTGTCTTGTTCCTGTTCTTAGGGGAAATGGTTTTAGTTTTTGCCCATTGAGTATGATGTTGGCTCTAGGTTTGTCATATAAGGCTTTTTATCATGTTGAGATGTAATCCCTCTATTCCCACTTGCTGAGAGTTTTTGTCAAATACTTTTTTTGCATCAATTGATATGATCATGTGATTTTTATCTTTCATTTTGTTTATGTGATGTATCACATTTATTGATTTGCTGATATTGAACCATCCTTGCATCTCTGGAATTAATCCCACTTGATCATGGTGTATGATCTTTCTAATGTATTGCTGGAATATGATTTGCTAGAATTTTGTTGAGGATTTTAGCATCTAAAATCATCAGGGAGATTGGTCAGTAATTCTCTTGCTTTGTAGTTTCTTTATCTGATTTTGGGATTAGGCTAGTGCTGGCCTCATAGAAAGAGTTTGGAAGTGTTCCTTCCTCTTGAACTTTTGGAATAGTTTGAGGAAGATAAGTGTTAGTTCTTCTTTGAAACTTTGGTAAAACTCCTTTGTGAAGCCATCTGAACTAGGGCTTTTGTTTATTACTGGGAGTTTTTAAAATTTTTTTATTGCTCTTTCAATTTCATCAGTAGTTACCAGTCTATTCAAATTTTCTGATTCTTCCTGATTTGAGTTTGGGAGGTTGTATTTGTCTAGGAATATGTCCATTTGGTCAGGGTTGTCCAGTTTGTTGGAATAGATTTGATCATAGTATTTTTATTTATGATCCTTTTTATTTCTATGGGGTAAGTTGTTACTTCACCTCTTTCATTTCTTTTAAACTTTATTTATTTATTTATTTATTTATTATTGTTTAAAGTATTACATATATTAGTACGTATATCTCCTTTTTTCCTCCCCATTGACCTTCACTCAGCTTCTCCTACCCCTGTCACATGCCCTCATCCCACCATCCCCAGTGTCTTCTGTCAATTGGTGTGCTTATATGCATGCCTACAAGTCCTTTGCTTGATCTATTTCCCTCTCCCCCAACACTCCCCAGCCATCCTGCTGTAATTTGACAGTCTGTTCAGTGCTTTACTGCTTCTGTATCTATCTTTTTATTCTTCAGGTTATAATGCTCTTTATTTAACATAAATGAGTGAGATCATGTGGTTTTTTTCTTTCATTGCCTGGCTTATTTCACTTAACATAATGCTCTCCAGGTCCATCCATGCTGCTGCAAATGGTAAGAATTCCTTCTTTTATATAGCAGCGTAGTATTCCATTATGTAGATGTACTATAGTTTTCTAATCCACTCATCTGCTGACGGGCATTTAGGCTGTTTCCAAATCTTAGCTATGGTGAATTGTGCTCCTATAAACATAGGGGTGCATATATCCTTTCTGATTGGTGTTTCTAGTTTCTTGGGATATATTCCTAAGATTGGGATTACTGGGTCAAATGGGAGTTCCATTTATAGTTTTTTGAGGAAACTCCATACTGTTCTCCACGGTGGCTGCACCAGTTTGCATTCACACCAACAGTGCACGAGAGTTCCTTTTTCTCTGCATCCTCACCAGCACTTGTTGTTTGTTGATTATTGCCATTCTGACAGGTGTGAGATGGTATCTCATTGTCGTTGTGATTTGCATCTCTCAGATAATTAGTGACTTTGAGCATGTTTTCATATGTGTCTTAGCCTCCCTTCTGTCTTCTTTTGAAAAGATTCTATTTAGATCCATTGCCCATTTTATGGGATCATTTATCTTCCTTTTATTAAGGAAGAACTTATACAACTTTATTAAAGTTGTATAAGTTCCCTGTAGATGTTGGAGATTAAACCTTTATCAGTGATAACATTTGCAAATATGTTCTCCCATACAGTGGGGTTTCTTGTTGTTTTGTTGATGGTTTCTTTTACTGTGCAAAAGCTTTTTATTTTGATGTAGTCCCATTTGTTTATTTTCTTTTTAGCCCCCATTGCCCTAGGAGCAGCACCTGTGAAGAAATTGCTTCGGCATGTGTCTGAGATTTCTCTGCCTCTGGATTCCTCTAGTATTTTTATAGTTTCCTGTCTTATGTTTAAGTCCTGTATCCATTTTGAGTTTATTTTTGTGTATGGTGTAAGTTGGTGGTCTAGTTTCATTTTTTTGCATGTATCTGTCCAATTTTCCCAACACAATTTATTGAATAGACTGTCTTGACTCCATTGTATGTTCCTGCCTCCTTTGTCAATTTATTAATTGAGCATAGTGGTTTGGGTCCATATCTGGATTCTCTATTCTATTACATTGGTCTATATGTCTGTTCTTGTGCCAGTACCAGGCTGTTTTGAGAACAGTGGCTTTGTAATACAGCTTCAAATCTGGTATTGAGATCCAACCTACTTTGTTCTTCTTTCTCAGGATTGCTGTGGCTATTCGGGGTCTTTGTTTATTCCAGATGAATTTTTGGAGAGTTCTTTCTAGGTCTGTGAAATGTGCCATTGGTATTTTAACAGGGACTGCATTGAATATATAGAATGCTTTGGGTAGTATGGACATTTTAATGATGTTGATTCTACCAATCCATGAACATGGTATGTTCTTCCATCTGTTTACATCTTCCTCTATCTCTTTTTTCAGTGTCCTGTAGTTTTCCATATATAGGTCTTTTACCTCCTTGGGTAAGTTAATTCCTAAGCATCTTAATTTCTTTGGTGCAATGGTAAATGAAATTGCTTTTTTAGTTTCTCTCTCTGTAAGTTCACTATTGGTGTATAGAAATGCCATAGATTTTTGGCATTAATTTTGTGTCCTGCTACATTGCCGAATTCATTTAAGTAGGTTAGTTTTTTGATGGAGTCTTTTGGGTTTTTTATGTACAATATCATGTCATCTGCAAATAAGGACAGCTTTACTTCTTATTTTCCAATTTGGATGCTGTTTATTTCATCTTCTTGTCTAGTTTCAATGACTAATACTTCCAGTACTATATCGAACAGGAGTGGTTAGAATGGGCATCCCTGTCTTGTTCCTGTTCTTAGGGGAAATGGTTTTAGTTTTTGCCCATTGAGTATGATGTTAGCTGTGGGTTTACATATATAGCTATTATTATGTTGAGGTATGATCCTTCTATTCCCACCTTGTTGAGAGTTTTTATCAATAAAGGGTGTTGGATTTTGTCAAATGCTTTTTTTGCATTAATGGATATGACTATGTTATTTTTATCTCTCAATTTGTTTATGTGATGTATCACATTTATTGATTTGCAGATATTGTACCATCCTTACAATCCTAGGATAAATTCATGGTGTATGATCTTTCTGATGAACTGCTGGATCCTATTTACTAGAATTTTGTTGAGGGTTTTGGCATCTATGTTCATTAAGAATATTGGCCTGTAATTCTCTTTCATTGTGTTGTCTTTGTTTTTGGTATTAGGGTGATGCTGGCTTCATAGAAGGACCTTGGAAGTGTTCCTTCCTCTTGGATTTTTTGTATTAGTATGAGAAGGATAGGTTTTAGTTCTTCCTTGAATGTTTTGTAAAACTCTTTAGTTCTGGCCCTGGGCTTTTGTTTGCTGGAAGCTTTTTGATGACTGCTTCAATTTCTTCCATAGTTATTGGCCAATTGAGATGTTTAGATTCTTCCTGATTGAGTTTTGGAAGGTTATATATTTTCTAGGAATATGTCCATTTCCTCCAGGTAGTCCAGTTTGTTGGAATAGAGTTGTTCATAGTATTTTTTAACAATCGTTTGAATTTTGGTGGGGTCTATTGTTATTTCACCTCTTTCATTTCTGATTTTGTTTATTTGGGTCCTCTCTCTTTGCTTCTTGGTGAGCCTGGTTAGAGGTTCATCAATCTTGTTTATCCTTTCAAAGAACCAGTTCTCGGTTTTGTTGATCTTTTCTATTGTGTTTTTTTTTTTTTTTTTTGGTCTCCATGTCGATTATCTCTGCTCTGATCTTTATTATTTCCTTCCTTCTGCTTACATTGGGCTTTTCTTGTTGCTCTCTTTCTAACTCTTTGAGTTGTAGGGTTAGGTAATTTATTACCATTGTTTCTTGTTTTTTTGCAGTAGGCTTGTAGAGCTATGAACTTCCCTTTCAAGGCTGATTTCACTGTGTCCCATAGATTTTGGATTGTTGTGTTTTCATTGTCATTGGTTGCCATTATGTTTTTTATTTCTTCCTTGATCTCTCTGGTAACCCAGTCATTGTTTAATAGCATGCTGTTTAGTCTCCATGAGTCTGATTTTTTTGGATTGTTTTTATTTTAGTTGATTTCCGTTTTTATGCCACTGTGATCTGAGAAGATGCTTGATATGCTTTCTATCTCCTTGAATTTGAAGAGTCTTTGCCTATGTACCAACATATGGTCTATCTTTGAAAATGACCCATGTTCACTTGAGAAGAATATATATTCTGTGGCTTTGGGGTGAAATGTCCTGAAGATGTCCATTAATTCCATCTGGTCTAGTGAGTCATTTAGGATTGATGTTTCTTTGTTGATTTTTTATTTAGAGGGTTTGTCCAATGGTGATAGTGTGGTATTAAACTCTCCTACTATGATTTTATTGCTGTCAATCTCTCCCTTGATATCCTTCAGCACTTTTTTTTTATGTATTTGTGTGCTCCTGTATTGGGTGCGTATATATTTACCAGAATTATTTCTTGTTGTTGGATTGCTCCCTTTAGTATTATGAAGTGGCCTTCCTTATCTCTTGTTATGTCCTTCACTTTGAGGTCTAATTTGTCAGATATAAGTATTGCTACCCCACCATTTTTTCATTTCCCTTCATCTGAAAAACTTTTTTCCATCCTCTCACCTTCAGTCTGTGTGTGTCTTTTTTCTGAGGTGGGTTTCTTGTAGACAGCAAATATATGGGTCATGTTTTCTTATCCAATCCATTACCCTATGTCCCTTGATTGGGGCATTTAATTCATTTACATTTAAAGTTATTATTGATAGGTACATATTTGTCACCATTTTTATTCTTTACCTTTGTGTTCCTTCTTCGCTTCCTATTTCTTTTTATTTTATAGCAGGCCCTTTAGCATTTCTTGCAGTGGTGGTTTGGTGGTAATAAATTCCCTTAGTCCTTTTTGTCTATGAACTTCCTGATTTCACTTTCAATTTTGATTGATAGCCTTGCGGGATACAGTATTCTTGGATTAAGACCCTTCCTTTGCATGACTTTATATATTTCATTCCATTCCCTTCTAGCCTGGTGAGTTTCTGTTGGAGAAATCAGTTGCTAGTGTGATGGGGGTTCCTTTGTAGGTAACTTTCTGTCTCTCTCTGGCCGCTTTTAAGATTCTTACTTTGTCATTGGTGTTTGTCAATTTAATTATAATGTGTCTTGCAGTCGGTTTTTTGGGGTTCATTTTGTTTGGGACTCTGTGAGCTTCTTGGATTTGGATGGGTTTTTTCTTCCCTATATCAGGGAAGTTTTCTGTCATTATTTCTTTAAAGAGGTTTTCTATTCCTTGCTCAGTTTCCTTTCCTTCTGGAACCCCTATTATGTGAATGTTATTTTGTTTTGTGTTGTGCCAATCTTCTGTTTTGCTCTCCTCCTGCTTTTTAATTTTTTTCTAGAAGCTCCTCTACTTGGATATTTTTTTCCTACCTTGTCTTCTAGCTCACTGATGTGGTCCTCTGATTCTTGTAGTCTACTCTTGATCCTTTCTATTGCATTCTTTACAGCAGCAATGTCATATTTCATTTTTTCTTGGGTCTTTTTCATTTCTTCTTGGTTCTTACACAATTTGTTTTCCATTTTTTTTTAAGCCACCTTATAACCATTTCTCTGAATTCTTTCCCTGACAGCTTGCTTGCCTCCATTTCATTTACGTCCTTTTCCGGTGATGCCTGCTTTTCTTTCATATGCAGGTTGTTTCTTTGTCTCCCCATCATCTCTCTTCCCTGGGTGTCTGGTTATGCAGTTTTCTCTCTCCTGTGTTTATTTAAAGACACAAAATACAACACAACCAGGTAAAATGCACAAGGCACTGAACAGAAATATATTCTCGATATTAATAATCTCAAATAAAGGTGACCACCAGAGAAAGGCAAATTATAGGATAGGAGAGAAAGAAGAAGAGAAGAAAAAAGAAAGGAGTGCATCAATGAAATTGGGAAAAGGAAAAAAAAAGTAAGAAAGAAAAGACAGAGAATAAGAAAGAAGAGGGGGACAAACTATATATATGGGGAGAAAACTCCAGTAGAACAGCCACTATTCTCAACAAATGCCAGCAACAAGTACCTGGAGATGAATACAAACTACAAACAACAACTAATATCAAGCGAAGCTAGGGAAAGCAGAAGCAAAAAACAAACAAAAACAAAAACAAACAAACAAAAAGAATAAACATAAAAATACATATAATCAATGATCAAGCAAACAACAACAAAAGGACAGAGTGAAAAACAATTTTTTGGATAGTGAAGACAGAGAAGAGAGAGGTATGTATGGATTTGGAGCAGGGGATTGGAAATTAGATATATAAGTAGGGTGAAATTTTAACAGGGGGTAATAAGAAAGAACAGGGAAAATCTAAAGCAGGAAAAGGGTAAGAGACACAGGACAACAAAAGGGGAAAAGTTAGGAAGAGAGTGATGGCATAAAGGTAAAGTTGAGATTGAGTAAAATGATGTTTAAGGAAAGAAGAAAATAGAATGTAGAACACTAATCCCAAAGTAAAATAAAGAGAAAATAAAATGACACTTAAAAAAAAAAGGTAAAATAGTAGTAGTAATAATACTGATTAAAAATAAATATGTAATAATTAAAAAGGTTAAATCAAGTGAGGAAAAAAGAAAAAAATTAGTTTCTTAAGTAAAACATGAAAAAAATAAAAATAAAAATGTGTAGTAGTGAAGGTCATTCACTTCCTCTACTGTTCTGTTTGGCATGCCTATTTCCTAGTCAGGACAGTATTGCAGTTTCCTGTGTTCCACTGCTCCTCAGTGTTGTAAAGCAGTCCTGATATTTTAGCAGGCAGTACATCTCTATTTCTTCTTTTCCTTTATTTGTTTTTACACAAGAGTCAATTTGTGATTCATCCCCTGGGTGGCAGTGTTTCTGGGTTGACCTCTGGGTCTATAGGCCCTCTCTAGCCAGTGCTTAGATCCTACTTTCCCTGTGTGTGGCACTCAATACTGGTTTGTGGGAATGGGTTGCCCTAGAGCTGGTTCTCTGATGGTTGTTCCCCCCTGTTATCCCCAAATTCCAGAAAAACAACTTTCCCCTTCAGTCTCTTCGGGTGTCCCCAAATTGGGTGATCCTAGGTATTGGGCTTAATAATCAGAAACAAGGATTTAAAGAGAAAAAAGAAAAAAAAAAAAGATCCAGCCTAAGTGTGTGAACTTCGGGGCTGTGTGTAAGTCTATGCAGTCTTTTTTTCCCCCTTGGGTGTAATCAGCCAGTACACTTTTAAAATTTTTAGGCTGTCCTTTTGTGTCAGATCAAAATGGGTTGCTTTTTAGAGTTCCTTTCTGTTAGCAGCTCTGAGGACCCCCTTCCACATTCACAGATCACGCCAGCCCCAACAGCCACAGATTTTTCTAGGCGCAGACTTCTTCTGGTCCTCTAGCTCCTGCAGTGTGTGTGTTTCTCTCTCCTGCAGGAATCAGAGACCTCACCTTATCCCAGGCGAAATCTGATTTTTCTGTGGTGGAGTATAGAGCTCCTCTGAATCTGCGTGTTTGCATCAATTTGGAACCAGTGTTCTGGGGTTCACAGCTGTTCCATGGTGCTGTAGTTGTAGATTTTCAGGCTTCTGATAATATCCACTTTCCCCTTCAAGGTGGTGTGGTCTCCGCATCCAAGCTAGTAGCTTCAGGAGGTAACCCAGCAGCAGTGGGGACTGCCCGGTCAGGGGAGTCCCATCCAGCAGTCCCCCACTGTCTGTTGGAGTATAGCTGTCCCTCAACTTCACCAACAAACATTCCCCATGTGACCCTCAGCTGTTCTTTCTATCTGCTCTGGGACAAGGATCAGGACACGTCTGTTTATTTTGCTGCCATTTTTTTTCGATCCTTGGAAACACCTCACCTCTTTCATTTCTGATTTTGTTTTTTGGGTCCTCTCTCTGTTTCTTGGTGAGTCTGGCAAGAGGTTCATCAATCTTAGTTATCCTTTCAAAGAAGCAGTTCTTAGTTTTATTGATCTTTTGTAGGATTTTTTTGTCTCTATGTTATTTATTTCCACTCTGAACTTTAATATTTCCTTCCTTCTACTTACTCTGGGCTTTTATTGTTGTTCTTTTTAGTTTTAGGGAAAGATGACTTATTATACTTATTTATTTATTGTTTTTGAAGTAAACCTGTAGTGCTATGAACTTCCCTCTCAGGATTGCTTTCATGGTGTCCCATAGATTTTGGATTGTTGCGTTTTCATTGTCAATAATTTCCAGGATGCTTTTTATTTTTCTCTGATCTTTGGTAGTCCATTCATTGTTTAGTTGCATGCTACTTAGCCTCAATGTGTTTAATTGTTTTTTTATTGTTTTTATTGTAGTTGATTTCTAATATTATGCCATTGTGATCTGAGAAGATGCTTGATATGATTTCTATCTTCTTGAATATGTAGAGACGTAGCCTCTGTACCAACATGTGCCTTATCTTTGAAAATGTCCCATGTGCACTTGAAAATAATGTATATTCCATTGCTTTGGAATGAAATGTTTTGAAATATCCATTAATTCCATATGATCTAGTGAGTCATTTAGGATTGCTCTTTTCTTGTTGACTTTTTGTCTAGAGAATTTATTTTATGATGTCAATGGGGTGTTAAAGTCTCCTACTATGACTGTATTGCTGTCAATCTCTCCCTTGATATCTTCCAGAAGTTTTGTTATGTATTAGGATACTCCTTTATTGGGTGCATATACTGTATGTTTCCTTATCTCTTTATTATTTTTTTATTTCTTTATTGATTAAGATGTTACATATGTGTCCTTATTCCCTCCTTACACCCTCCCATAACCCCACTCATGCTGACACCCCCCTGTAGCCTGTGTCCATTAGTTAGGCTTATATGCAAGTATACAAGTCCTTTGGTTGTTCTCTCCCTCTTACCCCGACCCTCCCATACCTTCCCTCTGAGGTTTGATGGTCTGATCGATGTTTCTCTGTCTCTGGATCTGTTTTGTTCATCAGTTTATGTTGTTTATTATATTCCATAAATGAGTGAGATCTTGTGGTATTTATCTTTCTCTGACTGGCTTATTTCACTTAGCATAATGCTCTCCAGTTCCCTCCGTGCTTTTGCAAACAGTAAGAACTTCTTTTTTTTTTTTTTTTTACCACAGCGTAGTATTCCATTGTATAGATGTACCACAGTTTGTTAATCCACTCATCTGCTAATGGGCACTTAGGCTGTTTCCAAAGCTTAGCTATTGTAAATTGTACTGCTATGAACATAGGGGTGCATAAATCCTTTCTAATTAGTGTTTCTAGTTTCTTGGGATATATTCCTAAAAGTGGGATCACTGGGTCAAATGGGAGTTCCATTTTTAGTTTTTTGAGGAAACTCCATACTGTTCTCCACAGCAGCTGAACCAGTCTGCATTCCCACCGGCAGTGCACGAGGATTCCTTTTTCTACGCATACTCGCCAGAACCTGTCATTTTTTGATTTGTTGATGATAGCCATTCTGACTGGTGTGAGATGGTACTGCATTGTTTTGATTTGCATCTCTTGAATGATTAGTGACTTTAAGTATGTTTTTATATGCCTCTTGGCCTTCCTTCTGTCTTCTTTCTTCTTTCGAAAAGATTCTTTTTTTTACCCATTTTAAAAATAGAGGTAGTATATGTGTACATATCTTACCATTGACCGCGGCCCCCTTGCATACATGTCCTCACCCCCAATGTTTTACATCCGTTGGTTATTCTTATATGCATGCATATAAGTCCTTCAGGTGACCTCTTATTTTTCCCACCTCTACCTAACCTTCCTGCTGTAATTTGACAGTCTGTTTGACGCTTTACAGCCTCTGTATCTATCTTTTTTGTTCATCAGTTTATAATGTGTTTTTATTATCCGCAAATGAGTAAGATCATGTGGTATTTTTCTTTCATTGGCTGGCTTATTTCACTTAGCATAATGTTCTCCAATTCCATCCAGGATGCTAGAAATGGTAAGAATTCCTTCTTTATCATGGCAGCATAGTATTCCATTGTGTAGATATACTATAGTTTTCTGATACAGTCATCTCCTGACAGGCACCTAGGCTGTTTCCAAATCTTAGCTATTGTAAATTGTGCTGCTATGAACATAGGGGTGCATATATCCTTTCTGATTGGTGTTTCTAGTTTCTTAGGATATATTCCAAAAATGGGATTACTGGGTCAAATGGAGCTCCATTTTCAGTTTTCTGAGGAAACTCCATACTGTTCTCCACAGTGGCTGCACCAGTCTGCTTTCCCACCAGCAGTGCAAGAGGGTTCCTTTTTCTCCACATCCTCGCCAGAACTTGTCATTTGTTGATGTGTTGATGATAGCCATTCTGACAGGTGTGAGAGGTACTGCATTGTTGTTTTGATTTGCATCTCTCTGATAATTAGTGACTTTGACCATGTTTCCATGTGTCTCTTGGCATTCCTTCTGTCTTCTTTCAAAAATATTCTATTTAGGTTCGTTGCCCATTTTTTATTGGATCATTTACCTTCCATTTATTAAGTTGTATAAGCTGCCTATAGATGTTGGAGATTAAATCTTTATCAATGATAACATTTGCAAATATGTTCTCCCATACAGTGGGGTTTCTTGTTTTGTTGATGGTTTCTTTTGCTGTGAAAAAGCTTTCTATTTTGATGTAGTCCCATTTGTTTATTTTCTCTTTAGCTTCCATTGCCCTAGGGGTAATATCAGTGACGTTCTTTCGGCATATGTCTGAGATTTTGCTGCCTGTGGATTCCTCTAGTATTTTTATGGTTTCCCGTCTTATGTTTAAGTCCTGTATCCATTTTGAGTTTATTTTTGTGTATGGTGTAAGATGGTGGTCTAGTTTCATTTTTTTGCATGTATCTGTTCAATTTTCCCAACACAATTTATTGAATAGACTGTCTTGACTCCATTGTATGTTCCTGCCTCCTTTGTCAAATATTAATTGAGCATAGTGGTTTGGGTCATATCTGGATTCTCTATTCTATTACATTGGTCTATATGTCTGTTCTTGTGCCAGTACCAGGCTGTTTTGAGAACAGTGGCTTTGTAATAGAGCTTGAAATCTGGTATTGAGATCCCTCCTACTTTATTCTTCTTTCTCAGGATTGCTGTGGCTATTCGGGGTCTTTGTTTATTCCAGATGAATTTTTGGAGAGTTCTTTCTAGGTCTGTGAAATGTGCCATTGGTATTTTAACGGAGACTGCATTGAATATATTGAATGCTTTGGGTAGTATGGACATTTTAGTGATGTTGATTCTACCAATCCATGAACATGGTATGTTCTTCCATCTGTTTATGTCTTCCTTTATCTCTTTCTTCAGTGTCCTGTAGTTAGTTTTCCACGTATAGGTCTTTTACCTCCTTTGGTAAGTTTATTCCTAGGTATCTTAATTTTTTTGGTGCGATTGTAAATGGGATTGCTTTTTTAATCTCTCTGTGTGTAAGTTCACTATTGGTGTATAGAAATGCCATAGATTTCTTGGCATTAATTTTGTATCCTGCTACATTGCCAAATTCATTTATTAAGTCAGTTAGTTTTTTGATGGAGTCTTTCGGGTTTTTTATGTACAATATCATGTCATCTGCAAATAAGGACAGCTTTACTTCTTCTTTTCCAATTTGGATGCCTTTTATTTCTTCTCTTTGTCTAATTGCAATAGCTAATACTTCCAGTACTATGTTGAACAGGAGTAGTGAGAGTGGGCATCCCAGTCTTGTTCTTGTTCTTAGGTGAAATGGTTTTAGTTTTTGCCCATTGAGTATGATGTTAGCTGTGGGTTTATCATATATAGCTTTTATTACGTTGAGGTATGATTCTTCTATTCCCACCTTGCTTAGAGTTTTTATCAAGAAAGGGTGTTGGATTTTGTCAAATGCTTTTTCTTTTTATCTCTGAATTTGTTTGTGTGATGTATCACATTTATTGATTTGCGGATATTGTACCATCCTTGCAACCCTGGGATAAATCCTACTTGGTCATGGTGTATGATCTTTCTGATGTACTGCTGGATCTCATTTGCTAGAATTTTGTTGAGGATTTTGGCATCTATGTTCGCGAGGGATATTGGCCTGTAATTCTCTTTCATTGTGTTGTTTTTATCTGGTTTTCGTATTAGGGTGATGATGGTTTCATAGAAGGAACTTGGAAGTGTTCCTTCCTCTTGAATTTTTTGTATTAGTATGAGGAGGATAGGTTTTAGTTCTTCCTTGAATGTTTGGTAAAACTCCCCTGTGAAGCCGTCTGGCCCTGAGCTTTTGTTTGCTGGAAGCTTTTTGATGGCTGCTTCAATTTCTTTCATAGTTACTGGCATATTGAGCTGTTTAGATTCTTCCTGATTGAGTTTTGGAAGGTTATATATTTTCTAGGAATATGTCCATTTCCTCCAGGTTATCCAGTTTATTGGAATAGAGCTTTTGTAGTATTTTTTAACAATCCTTTGTATTTCAGCGGGATCTGTTGTTATTTCACCTCTTTCATTTCTGATTTTGTTTAAAAGGTCTTCTCTCTTTGCTTCTTGGTGAGCCTGGCTAGAGGTTCATCAATCTTGTTTATCCTTTCAAAGAACCAGCTCTCCCATTTGTTGGTCTTTCTTATTGTTTTTTTTTTAGGTCTCCATGTCGATTATCTCTGCTCTGATCTGGTATTATTTCCTTCCTTCTGCTTACTCTGGGCTTTTCTTGTTGCTATTTTTGTAACTCTTTGAGTTGTAGGGTTAGGTAATTTATTACCATTGTTTTTTGTTTTTTGCAGTATGCTTATAGAGCTATGAACTTCCCTCTCAAGATTGCTTTCGCTGTGTACCATAGATTTTGGATTGTGGTGTTTTCATTGTCATTTGTTGCCATGATGTTTTTTATTTCTTCCTTGATCTCTCTGGTAACCCAGTCATTGTTCAAGAGCATGCTGTTTAGTCTGCATGTGATTGATTTCTTTGAATTCTTTTTATTGTAGTTGATTTCAAGTTTTATGCCACTGTGGTCTGAGAAGATGCTTGATATGATTTCTATCTTCTTGAATTTGAAGAGACTTTGCCTATGTCCCAACATATGGCCTATCTTTGAAAATGACCCATGTATACTTGAGAGGAATGTATATCCTGTGGCTTTGGGGTGAAATATTCAGAAGATGTCAATTAATTCCATCTGGTCTATGAGTGATTTAGGATTGATGTTTCTTTCATGATTTTTTGTTTAGAGGATTTGTCCAATGATGATAGTGGGGTTTTAAAGTCTCCTATTATGATTGTATTGCTGTTAATCTCTCCCTTGATATCCTCCCGGAGTTTTTTTTTTATTTTTTTTTTATGTATTTGGGTGCTCCTGTATTGGGTGCATATATGTTTACCAGAGTTATTTCTTGTTGTTGGATTGCTCCCTTTAGTATTATGAAGTGGCCTTCGTTATCTCTTGTTATGTCCTTCACTTTGAGATCTAATTTGTCAGATATAAGTATTGCTATGCCAGCTTTTTTTTTTTTTCATTTCCACTCGCCTGGAAAACCTTTTTCCATCCCTTCACCCTCAGTCTGTGTGTGTATTTTTTTTCTGAGGTGGGTTTCTTGTAGACAGCAGATATGTGGGTCTTGTTTCTTAACCAATCTGTTACTCTATGTCTTTTGATTAGGGCATTTAATCCGTTTAAATTTAA
Organism: Corynorhinus townsendii; assembly: GCA_026230045.1. Taxonomy (NCBI): domain Eukaryota; kingdom Metazoa; phylum Chordata; class Mammalia; order Chiroptera; family Vespertilionidae; genus Corynorhinus; species Corynorhinus townsendii. Next base: position 112,491,428 of record JAPDVU010000003.1, on the reverse strand, counting down.
AGTTATTTCTGATAGGTACTTATTAGTCGCCATTTTTATTCTTTACCCCTGTGTTCCTTCTTCGCTTCCTATTTCTTTTTTTCATTACAGCAGACCCTTCAGCATTTCTTGTATTGCTGGTTTGGTGGTAATAAATTCCCTTAGTCCTCTTTTGTCTGTGAAGCTCCTGATTTCACCTTCAATTTTGATTGATAACCTTGCTGGGTACAGTATTCTTGGATTCAGACCCTTCCTTTGCATGACTTTGTATATTTCCTTTTGGCCTGATGAGTTTCTGTTGGAGAAATCAGTCGCTAGTGTGAAGGGGGTTCCTTTGTAGGTAACTTTCTGTCTCTCTCTGGCCGCTGTTAAGATTCTTACTTTGTTGTTGGTGTTTGCCACTTTAATTATAATGTGCCTTGGCGTCGGTTTTTTGGGGTTCATTTTGCTTGGGACTCTGTGAGCTTCTTGGATTTGGATGGGTTTTTTCTTCCCTATATCAGGGAAGTTTTCTGTCCTTATTTCTTCAAACAGGTTTTCTATTCCTTGCTCAGTTTCCTTTCCTTCTGGAACCCCTATTATGTGTTTGTTGTTTTGTTTCATGTTGCCCCAAAGGTCCCTTAGGCTCTCCTCCTGCTTTTTAATTTTTTTCTAGAAGCTCCTCTACTTGGGCATTTTTTTCCATCTTGTCTTCTAGCTCACTGATGTGGTCCTCTGCTTCTTCTAGTCTACTCTTGATGCTTTCTATTGAGTTCTTTACAGCAGCAATGTCATTTTTCATTTCTTCTTGGTTCTTCTTCATTTCCTCTTGGTTCTTACTCATATTGTTGTATTTGTCTTCCATTCTTTTCAGCCACCTTATGACCATTTCTCTGAATTCTTTCTCTGGCAGGTTGCTTGCCTCCATTTTGTTTACTTCCTTTTCTGGTGGTGCCTGCTTTTCTTTCATATGCAGGTTGTTTCTTTGTCTCCCCTTGTTCTCTCTTCTATGGATGTCTGGTCATGTAGTTCTCTCTCTCCTGCGTTGACTTAAAGGCATAAAATACAACACAACCAGGTACAACACACAAGGCTCTGAACAGAAATGTATTCATGATATTAATAACCTCTAATAAAGGTTACCACCAGAGAAATGCAAATTAGGGGATAGGAGAGAAAGAAGGAGGGGAAAAAGAAAGGGAAAAAAAGGAGTGTCAAAATGAAATTGGGAAAAGAAACGAAAAACAATAAGAGAGACAAGAAAGAGACTAAGAGAGAAAAGGGGAACAAACTATATATATGTGGAGAAAACTCCAATAGAACAACCACTAATCCCAGCAAATGCCAGCAACAAGTACCTGGGGATTAATACAAACTACAACACCAACTAATATCAAATGAGGCAAGGGAAAACAGAAGCAAAAAACAAACAAAAACAAAGCAAACAAAACAAACAAAAGAATAAGCAAAACAATCTCACAAAAAGCATAAAAATTCGATATAACCAACATTCAAGCAAAGAACAACAAAAGGACAGAGAGAAAAACAATATTTTGGATAGTTAAGACAGTGAAGAGATAAGTGTGTATGAACTTGGAGCAGGGGAGTGGAAATTAGATATTTAAGTAGGGTGAAATTTTAACAGGTGGTAAACAGAAAGAATAGGGAAAATCTAAAGCAGGAAAGGGGTAAGATAAACAGGACATCAAAAGGGGAAATGTTGGGAAGAGGGTCATGGCATAAAGTTAGAGTTGAGATAGAGTAAAATAATGCTAAAGGAAAGATGAAAATAGAGTGTAGAACACTAATCCCAAAGTAAAATAAAGGCTAAATAAAATGACACTTAAAAAAAAAAAGGTAAAATAGTAGTAGTAATAATACTGCTTGAAAATAAAAATGTAATAATTAAAAAGGTAAAAATAAGTGAGGAAAGAAGAAAAAAATTAGTTCTTTAGTAAAGGATGCAAAAAATGAAAATAAAAAAATAAAAGAATATAATGTGCAGTAGTGAAAGTCATTCACTTCCTCTATTGTTCTTTTTGGCACGCCTGTTTCTCAGTCTGGATAGTATTGCAGTTACCTGCGTTCCACTGTTCCTCAGTGTTGTAATCCAGTCCTGATTTTTAAGCAGGCTGTGTCTTAATTTCTCATATTCCTTTATTTTGGATTACACAAGAGTCAATTTGTGATTCAGCCCCTGGGTGGCAGTGTTTCTGGATCGACTTCTGCGTCTATATATGGCCTCTCTAGCATGTGTTTAGAGCCTTCTTGCCCTGTGGCACTCAATACCTGTATGTGGGAGTGGGCTGCCTCAGAGCTGGCTCTCTGAAGGTTACTCCCTGCTCCGACTCCCAGGTTCCAGAAAAACAACTTTCCGCTTCAGTCTCTTAGGGTGTCCCCAACTGGGTGATCCTATGTATTGGGCTTAGTAATCAGAAGCAAGGATTTGAAGAGGAAAAAACCCAAGTGTGCGCAAGTCCAAGCAGCCGGCACACCTTTGAAATTCTTAGGCTGTCCCTGCACATCAGATCAAAATGGATTGCTTTTTAGAGATGCGTTCTGTTAGCAGCTTTAGGACCCCTTCCACATTCATGGATCACGGCAGCCCTGACAGCCATGGATTTTTCTAGGCACAGACTTCCCTGGTCCTCCAGCTCCCGCAAAACACACGTTTTTCTCTCCTGTCAGGACCAGAGAGCTCACCTTATCCCTGGCAAAATCTGACCTTTCTGTGGTGGAATGAAGAGCTCCTTTGAATCCACGTGTTTGTGCCAATTGGGGACTGGTGTTCTGGGGTTCGCAGCAGTTCAGTGGTTGCTGCAGTTGTGGATTTTCAGGCTTCCGATAAGCTCCACTTTCCCTGTCAAGATGGTGTGGTCTCCGCTTCCAAGCCAGTAGCTCCAGGAGGTGACCCAGCCACATTGGGGGCTGCCCGGTTGGGGAACCCCTCTAGCAGTCCCTCACCTTCCCCTGGAGTTTAGCTGTCCCTTTACTTGCCAACAAACTCTCCTCGTGCGACCCTCAGCTGTTCTTTTTTCTGCTCCTGGACAAGGCTCGGAACACGTCTGTCTATTCCGCTGCCATTTTTCTCCTCCGGAAAAGATTCTGTTTAGGTCCATTGCCCATTATTTGATTGAGTTGTTTATCTTCCTTTTGTTAAGATGTATAAGTTCCCTGAAAATGTTGGAGATTAAACCCTTTTCAGTGATAACATTGGCAAATACGTTCTTTCATGTAGTGGGCTTTCTTGTTGTTTTGTTCATGGTTTTCTTTGCTGTGCAAAAGCTTTTTATTTTGATGTAATCCCATTTATTTATTTTCTATTTAGTTTCCATTGCCCTAAGAGCAGTATCAGTGAAGAAATTGCTTCGTTATATGTCTGAGATTTTGCTGCGTGTGGATTCCTCTTATATTTTTATAGTTTCCCATCTTATGTTTAAGTCCTTTATCTGTTTTGAGTTTATTATTGTGTATGGTGTAAGTTGGTGGTCAAGTTTCATTTTTTTTTTTTTGCATGTATCTGTCCAATTTTCCCAACACAATTTATTGAAGAGACTGTCTTGGCTCCATTGTATGTTCATGCCTCCTTTGTCAAATATTAATTGAGCACAGTGACTTGGGTCGATTTCTGGTTTCTCTATTCTATTCCATTGATCTGTATGTCTGTTCTTGTGCCCGTACCAGGCTGTTTTGAGAACGGTGGCTTTGCAATACAGCTTGAAATCTGGTATTGAGATCCCACCTACTTTGTTCTTCTTTCTCAGGATTGCTGTGGCTATTCGGGGTCTTTTTTTTATTCCAGATGAATGTTTGGAAAGTTTGTTCTAGGTCTGTGAAATATGCTGTTGTTATTTTAATGGGGAGTGCATTGAATCTATAGATTGCTTTGGGTAGTATAGGCATTTTAATGATATTGATTCTACCAATACATGAACCCAGTATGTTCTTCCATCTGTTTATGGCTTCTCCTATCTCTTTTTTCAACGTCCTGTGGTTTTCTGTGTATAGGCCTTAAACCTCCTTAGTTAAGTTTAATCCTAGGTATCTTAATATTTTTGGTGGGGTGGTAAATGTGATTGCTTTTTTAGTCTCTCTTTCTGTAAGTTCATTATTGGTGTATAGAAATGCCATAGATTTCTTGGTGGTAATTTTATATCCTTCTACATTGCCAAATTCACTAATTAAGTCTAATAATTTTTTTGTGGAGTCATTAGGGTTTTCTATGTACAATATCATATCATCTGCAAATAAGGATAGTTTTACTTCCTGTTTTCCAATTTGGATGCCTTTTATTTCTTCTTTTCTTATCACAATGGCTAGTACTTCAAGTACTATGTTGAACAGGTGTGGTGAGAGTGGGCATCCCTGTCTTGTCCCTCTTCTTTGGGGAAATGGTTTTAGTTTTTGCCCATTGAGTATGATGTTGGCTGTGGGTTTGTTGTACATGACTTTTATTATGTTGAGGTATGATCCTTCTATTCCCACCTTGCTTAGAGTTTTTATCAAGAAAGGGTGTTGGATTTTGTCAAATGCTTTTTCTGCATCAATTGGTATGACTATGTGGTTTTTATCTCTCAATTTGTTTATGTGATGTATCACATTTATTGATTTGCGGATATTGTACCATCCTTGCATTCCTGGGATAAAACCTACTTGGTCATGGTGTATGATCTTTCTGATGTACTGCTGGATCTGATTTGCTAGAATTTTGGCATCTACATTCATGAGGGATATTGGCTTTAATTCTCTTTCATTGTGTTTTCTTTATTTGGTTTTGTATTAGGGTAATGCTGGGTTCCTAGAATGAGCTTGGAAGTGTTCCTTCCTCTTGAATTTTTTGGAATAGTATGAGGAGGATAGATTTTAATTCTTCCTTGAATGTTTGGTAAAACTCCCCTGTGAAGCCGTCTGGCCCCGGGCTTTTGTTTGCTGGAAGCTTGTTTGATGACTGCTTCAATTTCTTCCATAGTTATCGGCCCTTGTAATTTCCAGAATCTTCCTGATTGAGTTTGGAAGGTTGTGTTTTTCTAAGAATATGTCCATACGTCCAGGTTGTCTAGTTTGTTAGAATAGAGATGTTCTTATTATTTTTAAAAAATCCTTTGTATTTCTGTGGGGTCTGTTTTTACTTAACCTCTCTCATTTCTGATTTTGTTTATTTGGTCCTCTTCTTTACTTCTTGGTGAGCCTTGCTTGAAGTTCATCAGTCTTATTTATCCTTTCAAAGAACCAGCTCTTGGTTTCATTGATCTTTTGTGTTTTTTTGTGTGTGTCTCTATGTCATTTATTTCTGCTCTGATCTTTATTATCTCCTTCCTTCTGATTACTGTGGGCTTTTCTTGTTGCTTTCTTTCTAATTCTTTGAGTTGTAGAGTTAGATGATTTATTACAATTTTTTTCTTGCCTTTTTTGAGGTAGGCCTGCAGCAGTATTAACTTCCATTAGAGGACTGTTTTCATATATATATATATATATATATATATATATATATATATATATATACACACACACACACACACACACACACACACACACACACACACACAAACACACACACACACACACACACACACACACATATATAATTTTTTAATAAATCTTTATTCAGATTATTACAATTGTTTCTCCTTTCCCCCCCCATAGCTCCCCTCCACCTGGTTCCCACCCCAATTTTTGCCCTTACCTCCCCCGCGACTGTCCTCATCCATAGGTGTACGATATTTGTCCAGTCTCTTCCTGCAACCCCCTCATACCCCTTTCCCCCTGAGAATTATCAGTCCATTCCCTTTCTATGCCCCTGATTCTATTATATTCACCAGTTTTATCTGTTCCTCAGGTTTTTAATTCACTTGATTTTTAGGTTCACTTGTTGATAGATATGTATTTGTTGTTCATAATTTTTATCTTTACCTTTTTCTTCTTCCTCTTCTTAAAGAATACCTTTCAGCATTTCATATAATACTGGTTTGGTGGTGATGAACTCCTTTAGCTTTTTCTTATCTGTGAAGCTCTTTATCTGCCCTTCAATTCTGAATGATAGCTCTGCTGGGTAGAGTAATCTTGGTTGTAGGTTCTTGCTATTCATCACTTTGTAGATTTCTTGCCACTCCCATCTGGCCTGCATAGTTTCTGTTGAGCAATCAGCTGACAATCATATGGGTGCTCCCTTGTAGGTAATTAACTGTTTTTCTCTTGCTGCTTTTAATATTCTCTCTTTGTCTTTTGCTCTTGGTATTTTAATTATGATGTGTCTTGGTGTGATCCTCTTTGGATTCCTTTTGTGCTTCCTGGACTTGTAAGTGTATTTCTTTCACCAGGTGGGGGAAGTTTTCAGTCATTATTTCTTCGAATAGGTTTTCAGTATCTTGCTCTCTCTCTTCTTCTGGCACCCCCATAATTCTGATGTTGATGTGCTTGAAGTTGTCCCAGAGGCTTCTTACCCTAACTTCAACTTTTTGGATTTTTTTTCTTTTTTTTGGGGGGATCAAATTTTTTTTTTTACTTCTTTTTCTTTTTCCATTTTTTTTATTGTTTTAAGTATTACAAATAGTAGTACATATGTCTCCTTTTTTTTCCACATTGATCTCCCCCCGACCTCCCCTACCCCCCAGGACATGCCTTCACCTGCCCACCCTCCCCTCCGCCCCAGTGTCTTATATCCATTGGTTGTGCTTATATGCATGCGTACAAGTCCTTCGCTTGGTCTCTTACAGCCCCCCTCGCCCAACCTCCCCTGTCTTCCCAATGTAGTTTGACAGTCTGCTCAATGCTTCTTTGCCTCTGTATCTTTTTCCCACCATTTCTTTCCTTTAAAAAGTTTTGCCTTTGCAGACTGGAAATAAACATATAATAACAAAACAAGACAAAACAAAAAAATGTTTCAGTCCCAATTTCAATGTCCAACAGTTCCTTATGTGTACATGTCAGCAGTGATATCTGGATGGTGGGCACATGGTGGCAATGCAGGTCCAACCCTCTCTGGTTTGGTCCTAGGTAACCTGCAGCAGTGCACAGCTGCTGACTGCTCCCATGGCAAGGCGTTGTCAGCGTCTTCCATCTCTGGACTGTTTTTTCCTCTTGTCTTCGTGGTTGGAGCACTCCTGTCAATTCCTCTCTGTTGCAGGAATCCATCTGGTCTTGGGGTTGTTTTCTGAAAATATACAAATATATTCTCGACCACAAGTTAATAAAGGAATCTTTTCTATATAATTGATTGGAGATCCTTTTTATTTTTGTTCAAACGATTTTCCTTTGTCTTATTTAGACACCATGTGTGTTTTTAATGGCCGTCTTGCTGTTAGCATTGCAAATGAAACTTAATTTGGTAAAGTAAAAATTTTCTAGATGTAATTTACTTTTAGGATATTTTTCCTTACATGATATTGCCCTACTACCCCCCCCCCCTTTTTTTTTATTAATGGAGGTTTTTGTAAATTTTATAATGCAGTCTTGATAACTTAAAAAATTTTTTTTCCCCCCACACATATGACTGTTTTAGGTTCATTGCATATTCAGGAATTTTACCATGAGATGAACTACCAATAGAAATTTTAGTTATTACTTTAAGAACAGCTTTTTGTCCAGTACAATTAACCCTACTTGAATATTCACTAATTTCAATTAGCCTATTTAAATTAATCTGAAAACTCGATTACTATTTTACTGTCAAATTTAATACTCTACCAACAATCTTAGTTTACCCTGTAAATATTAGTGGGAAGGATTATTTGCATTCTTGAGTGGGCCTTGAGCATTCCAGATGCTCGGCTGAATTTAGATATAGGGCAACTGCTGTCGGCCAAGTCTCTTGTCTGTTACCTGGGTCCCGATCTGAGCTGGGCCAAGTCTCTGTCTGTCACCTGTATCTCGATGTGAGCTGGGCCAGGTCTCTTTCTGTTGCCTGGGTCCCGTTCTGAGCTGGGTGTGGGAAGCGTGAAGCAGCCGTGGGGGAAGGAGACCTCCCTCAGACGGGGTGAGGGTTCAAGCCCCTGCAATGTTGGGGGGGTGAGGGTCTGTGCCCCACTTCTGTTGCCCCCCTAGTTCTCTCCTGATGGCCCCTCTGCGACTGTGCCTGTCTTAGGTTGTTCTTTCCTTGAGGAATCTTACCCGTCTCTGGCTAACCAGCCACCCTCCGGGGCCAAGCAGGGTGATGTGAGGTTCAGTTCTGTCTCCTTGGTAGCCTTTGCCCTCGTGGCCTCCACACCCAGCACCTGCCTTGGGAACTCCTGGCCTGCTGGCAGGGTCCCGGTGCTGATCACATTTCTAGGGGAACTCGGGTTTCTTCTCCAGTGAGGTTCCAGCTCACACAATTGGGTGTAAGACAGATCCATGGTACCAGCCCCCACGAGGCTTCAAGCTCAGCATGAACAGAAAGGTCAGGTAACAGCTGAGGGCAATTGGATTGTGAGAAGAGGGTCCCTCTTGGCACAAAGACAAGAGTGGCCAATATAGGATGCTCAAGTGCCTTCCCAGTGCCTTAATTCCTTCTGCAAGGGATTAAATCCTTTCACGTCCTTTTTTTTTTTTTTTTTTAAATTGCTGCCAACCATTCAAAGAATTAGTTTGTAAGTTTATTTGGGATAATGGTAAAATATGCTGTTGTAAAATATCTAAAATTATAATGACATTGTAGAATAATATCATGTAAGGATATTCTTTGCCCTAGGCCCTCGCAATTCCATTTCAAACCGGCTGTCAATTTCTTTTTATAGCTTTATATAAACTTTGTCAGGGAGGCAAAAACACAAATTACTTACTTTAGTTCAAGGCCAAATATATTGACTTTCAATTACAATCCTTATGACTTTTGAAGGAAACATCTTTGTTTTCTTCCAAAATAATTTTCAGTCTACAGAGAGTCATTTAAAAATTTTTGTCACATGAGACAATTTCTCTTAATGCCCCGCCCCCTTGTTGTCTGTGTCCATTGATTAGGTTCATATGCATGCATACAAGTCCCTTGGTTGATCTCTCCACCTTACCCCCACCCTCCCCTACCTTACCTGAGGTATGATGTTCTGATCGACGTTTCTCAGCCTCTGGATCTGTTCTTGTTCATCAGTCTATGTCGTTCATTATATTCCACAAATGAGCGAAATCATGGGATATTTATCTTTCTCTGCCTGGTTTATTTCACTCCACATAATATTCTACATCTCCATCCATATTGTTACAAATGGTAGGAACTCCTTCTTTTTTACCGCAGCGTAGTATTCCATTGTATAGATATACCACAGTTTTTTAATCCATTCATCTGCTGATGCGCATTTAGGTTGTTTCCAAATCTTGGCTATGGTGAATTGTGCTGTTATGAACATAGGGGTGCATATTTCCTTTCTGATGCGTGTTTCTAGATTCTTGGGATATATTCCTAGAAGTGGGATCACTGGGTCAAATGGGAGTTCCATTTTTATTTTTTTGAGGAAGCTCCATACTGTTCTCCACAGTGGCTGCACCAGTCTGCATTCCCACCAGCAGTGTAAAAGAGTTCCTTTTTCTCCGCATCCTCGCCAACACTTGTTGTTTGTTGATTTGTTGATAAAAGCCATTCTGACAGGTGTGAGATGGTACCTCATTGTTGTTTTGATTTGCATGTCTCTGATGATTAGTGACTGTGAGCAGGTTTTCATATGTCTCTTGGCCTGCCTTCTGTCTTCTTTTGAAAAGTGTCTATTTAGATCAGTTGCCCATTTTTTTGATTGGGTTGTTTATCTTCTTTTTGTTAAGTTGTATGAGTTCTCTGTATATGTTGGAGATTAAACCCTTATCATTGATATCATTGGCAAATATATTCTCTCATGCAGTGGACTTTCTTGTTGTTTTATTGATGGTTTTCTTTGCTGTGCAAAAGCTTTTTATTTTGATGTAGTCCCATTTGTTTATTTTCTCTTTAGCTTCCATTGCCCTAGGAGTAGTATCAGTGAAGAAGTTCTTTCAGCATATGTCCGAGATTTTGCTGCCTGTGGATTCCTCTAGTATTTTCATGGATTCCCGTCTTATGTTTAAGTCCTTTACCCATTTTGAGTTTATTTTTGTGTATGGTGTAAGTTGGTGATCTAGCTTCATTTTTTTGCATGTATCTGTCCAATTTTCCCAACACCATTTGTTGAAGAGACTGTCTTGACTCCATTGAATGTTCGTGCCTCCTTTGTCAAATATTAATTGAGCATATTGATTTCGGTCAATTTCTGGGTTCTCTATTCTATTCCATTGATCTATATGTCTGTTCTTGTGCCAGTACCAGGCTGTTTGAGAACAGTAGCTTTGTAATACATTTGATATCTGGTATTGAGATCCCACCTACTTTGTTCTTCTTTCTCAGGATTTCTGTAGCTATTCGGGTTCTTTTTTAATTCCAGATAAATTTTTGGAAAGTTCATTCTAGGTTTGTGAAATATGTTGTTGGTATCTTAATGGGAAGTGCATTGAAATTATAGATTGCTTTGGGTAGTATGGACATTTTGATGATGTTGATTCTACCAATCCATGAACATGGTATGTTCTTCCATCTGTTTATGTCTTACTCTGTCTCTTTTTTCAGTGTCGTGTAGTTTTCTACATATAGGTCTTTTACCTCTTTAGTTACGTTTATTCCTAGGTATCTAATTTTTTTTGGTGCGATGGTAAATGGGATTGCTTTTTTAGTCTCTCTTTCTGTAAGTTCATTATTGGTGTATAGAAATGCCATAGATTTCTTGGCATTAGTTTTGTATCCTGATACATTACCGAATTCAGTTATTAAGTCTAATAATTTTTTTATGGAGTCTTTAGGGTTTTCTATGTACAGTACCATGTCATCTGCGAATAAGGACAGTTTTACTTCTTCTTTTCCAATTTGGATGCCTTTTATTTCTTCTTCTTGTCTGATAGCAATGGCTGGTATTTCCAGCACTATATTAAACAGGAGTGGTGAGAGTGGGCATCCCTGTCTTCTTCCTGTTATTAGGAGAAATAGTTTTAGTTTTTGCCCATTGAGTATGATGTTGGCTGTGGGTTTGTTGTATATGGCTTTTATTATGTTCAGGTATTATCCTTCTATTCCCACCTTGCTGAGAGTTTTTATCAAGAAAGCGTGTTGGATTTTATCAAATGCTTTTTCTGCATCAATTGATATGACTATGTGATTTTTATCTCTCAATTTGTTTTTGTTTATTGATTTGCAAATATTGTACCATCCTTGCATTCTTGGGAAAAATCCTTCTTGATCATGGTGTATAATCTTTCTGATGTACTGCTGGATTCGATTTGCTAGAATTTTGTTGAGGATTTTGGCATCTGTGTTCATGAGGGATATTGGCCTGTAATTCTCTTTCATTGTGTTGCCTTTATCTGGTTTTGGTATTAGGGTGATGCTGGCCTCATAGAAGGAGCTTGGAAGTGTTCCTTCTTCTTTATTTTCTGGAATAGTCTGAGGAGGATAAGTTTTAGTTCTTCCTTGAATGTTTGGTAAAACTCCCCTGTGAAGCCATCAGGCCCTGGGCTTTTGTTTGCTGGAAGCTTTTTGATGACTGCTTCAATTTCTTCCATAGTTATCAGCCTATTGAGATTCTTAGAATCTTCCTGAGTGAGTTTTGGAAGGTTGTATTTTTCTAGGAATGTGTCCATTTCCTCCAGATTGTGTAGTTTGTTAGGATAGAGTTGTTCATAGTATTTTTTAACAATCTTTTGTATTTCTGTGGGGTCTGTTGTTATTTCACCTCTTTCCTTTCTGATTTTGTTTATTTGGGTCCTCTCCCTTTGCTTCTTGGTGAGTCTGGCAAGAGGTACATCAATATTGTTTATACTTTCAAAGAAGCAGCTCTTGGTTTTGTTGATCCTGTGTATTGTTTTTTTTGGTCTCTATGTCATTCATTTCTGCTCTGATCTTTATTATGTCCTTCTTTCTCTCACTGTGGGCTTTTCTTGTTGTTCTCTTTCTAATTCTTTGAGTTGTTGAGTAAGAAGATTTATTACCATTTTTTCTTGTTTTTTTTAGAGGTAGGCCTGTAGAGCTTTGAACTTCCCTCTCAAGACTGCTTTCATTGTGTCCCATAGCATTTGCAATGTTGTGCTTTTATTGTCATTATTCTCCAGGATGTTTTTTATTTCTTCTTTGATCTCGTTGATTACCCAATCATTGTTTAATAGCATGCTATTCAGTTTCCACGTGTTTGAATTTTTTGGAATGTTTTTATTATAATTTATTTCTAATATTAATGCATTGTGGTCTGAGAGAATGCTTGACATGATTTCAATCTTTTTGAATTTAGGGAGGCTTTGTTTGTGACCCAATATGTGGTCTATTTTTGTAAATGTCCCATTGGCACTTGAGAAGAACGTATATTCCGAGGCTTTGGATTGAAATGCTCTGAAGATGTCAATTAGGTCCATCTGATCTAATGTGTCATTTAGAATTGCTGTTTCTTTGCTGATTTTTTGTCTAGAGGATTTATCCAGTGATGTCAGTGGTGTATTAAAGTCTCCTACTATGATTGTATTGTTGTCGATCTCTCCCTTGATCTCTTCCAGGAGTTTTTTTTATGTATTTGGGTGCTCCTGCGTTGGGTGCATATATGTTTACCAGAGTTATATCTTCTTTTTGAATTGCTCACTTGAGTATTATGTAGTGGCCTTCCTTATCTCTTGTTATGGCCTTTACTTTGAGGTCTATTTTATCAGATATAAGTATTGCTACCCCAGCTTTTTTCTCATTTCCATTTGCTTGAAAAATATTTTTCCATCCCTTCACTCTCAGTCTGTGTGAATCCTTTGCTCTGAGGTGGGTCTCTTGTAGACAGCAAATATATGGGTCATGTTTTCTTATCCATTCAGCTATCCTATGTCTTTTTATTGGTGCATTTAACCCATTTACGTTTAATGTTATTATTGACAAGTACATGTTTGTTGTCATATTTTTCCCCTTAGTGTTTGTGTTTCTTTTTGCCTTTCTCTTTCTTCTTTTTACAGCAGTCCCTTTAGCATTTCTTGCATTGCTGGCTTGGTAGTGATAAACTCCCTTAGCCCTTTTTTCTCTGTGAAGCTCCTGATTCCACCTTCAATTTTGAATGATAACCTTGCTGGGTATAGTATTCTTGGATTCAGTCCCTTGCTTTGCATCACTTTGTATATTTCATTCCATTCCCTTCTGGCCTGGTGTGTTTCTGTTGAGAAATCAGTTGCTATTCTAATAGGAGATCCCTTGTAGGTAACTTTCTGTCTCTCTCTGGCAGCCTTTAAATTCTTACTTTGTCAGTGGTATTCGCCAATTTCATTATGATGTGTCTTGGTGTCGGTCTTTTGGGGTTCAACTTGTTTGGGACTCTATGTACTTCTTGGACTTGCATAGTTTTTTCAATATCAGGCAAGTTTTCTGTCATTATTTCTTCAAACAGGTTTTCTATTCCTTGCTTCTCTTCCTCTCCTTCTGGTATCCCTATTATTCTAATATTGTTTCGTTTTGTGTTGTCCCAAAGCTCCCTTAGGCTCTTCTCTTGCTTTTTAAGTCTTCTTTCCATTTACTGCTGTGTTTGTGTGTGTTTTCCTACCTTGTCTTTTAATTTGCTGATGCGGCCCTCAGCCTCTTCTAGTCTACTGTTTAAGCCTTCCAATGTGTTCTTTATTGCAGTTATGTCGTTCTTCATCTCCTCTTGGTTTCTTTTCATGTTGGTGACATTTTCATTCAGCTCCTTATAGTTCTCATTGAGTTGTGTGTATTTGTCATTGAGTTGTGTGTATTTGTCATCCATCCGTTTAAACGTCCTTATCATCATTACTCTGAATTCTCTCTCTGTTAAGCTGCTAGCCTCAGTTTCATTTAACTCCCTTTCTGGTGATTCCTCTTTTTCTTTCCTTTGGGTATTGCTTTTTTGTCTCCCCATGCTTTCCTGAAATGTTTTAATTGTAGATCCAATTGCTTTGCTACCCAGGTTCTTTTGGTGATGGTGCTACTGGTGAAATCTTTCTGTTCTCCTGGGCTTCGTTATCTAGTGTAATTGAGGTGCTTAGCTTCTAAAGATTTCTCTTTAGAGTAGATCCTATGGCCTCAGGGAGTATTCAGATTCCTTGGTGTTAATCAGGGTGGAATGTGGGTGTGGCTATATTGGTTGCCTAGAGACTGGGGGGAGGGGCTATCTCTCAGGAGCAAATGGAGTCTGTGGGCTTAGATATGACTCAGCACCAGACTTGCTACCACTTCTCCTGGACCGTCCGTTGCCCACTCTGCCCAGGTTCCACAACTCTACCCCTTCCCCCGCACTTCTGTCACAGGTAATCGCCTGTCTCCAAAAGGTCCCACGAACTAGGTTCAGTGGGAAAAGGCGCAGGCCCCAGCGCGAGGAAGGACCGCATCTCTGCCAGTTCCTCTCTTGCCGGCACTCGGAGGTCCGGCAGCTCTTAAAGGCTGCCTTTGAGCTCAGATCCCAAATCCAGACTCTATGGTCTAAAATCCTTAAGACCTTGCCTGTCCTCAGGGACGCGGCTTGGCACTGTGTAGTTTCTCCCTGACCTTCTGGGCACAGAAGTCCGGGAGATTCTACTGCCTAGATCTTTGATTTTACCTTTATCCGGGGGATCCCTGCTCTTCCCAGCTGCAAACTGTCTCACCAGCTGTGCCTCCTTCGTCAATTCGGGCTGGATTCTGCTCGTCTCAGCTGCCTCCTCTATTTGCTCCGGGACAAGGCTCAGGACACATCCTTCTATTCCACCGCCATTTTGTCTCCTGGATTCTTTTTTCTTTATGCTTTTCGTTTGAGTGTTTTTTTGCTTCTTTGTATTTCAATTGTTTGACTTGTTTCTTGCATTACTCTAGTCTGTTGTTGGGTCTCTCTATAATATTTTTTATTTCAGCCAGTGTATGTTTAATTTCTAGTTGGTCCTTTTTCATTTATTCGAGGGTCTCTTTATATTTATTGGCCTTTTCTAGGATATTCTTGAAAAGCCTTATAACTGTGGTTTTGAATTGTATATCCAATCATTTGTTTTCCTCCATTTCTTTTGTTTGTGATCTGTTTCTTTGTCGCCGCATTTTCACTGCTTCCCTGAGTTGGTAGGGTAGCTTTGTGTGCTAGGTTACCTATATGGCCTAGTTGGTCAGCCTCCCAGTTACCTGAGGTGGACACTCTTGGTGCACCCCTTTGTGGAGTGTGTGTACAGCCTTGTTGTAGGTAAGTTTTGATTGTTGTTGGTATCACTGGGAGGAATTGACCTCCAGGCCAATTGGCTGTGAGGATCAGCTGTGTCTATGCTGGGAGAAGTTCGGTGCTCGAGACAGCCTTATAGGATTAGACTTGGCAAATTGCAAAAGCCTCTGTGTTCAGCTAGGATGGGGTAGAGTCTCAGGGCCGAGCAGACAGTCTTGGTTTTCCGTCAGCCTTGCCCTTGTTCGTGCATGCGCGCTCTGCCTTCCCCCGCTCCTGAGCCTCCGCCTGAGAGTCCAGATTCCCCCGCAAGAGCGTGGGTCCCCAGGGGCTTGCCTGGAACTGGGGTTCAGTGCAGTCAGAAGTGGGGTTCAGTGCAGTCATGAGCTTCCGATTCCCTTCTGCTAGGGAGAGCTTGTGGCAACCTCCTCAGTCTTTGTGCGCACTGGCGCGTGTGTGCCTCCAGACCCCCTCCCCTGGGTCTCCTTTGGGTCTCCGAGTCTCCGAGTGCCTTTCTCTCTACCTGACAGTACAGACTTCCCCTGTATAAGCCTGGGTCCATGGGTTTCACCTGGAACTGGGGTTCAGTGCAGTTGGAACTGGGGTTCAGTGCAGTTGGAACTGGGGTTCAGTGCAGTCGGGGCCTTCCTTTCCCCTCCCGCCAGAGAAAGTCAGCCAGGTTCTCAGCGCCCTTCTCTGCGTGCACAAAGACCCTTTACCGTACCTCAGCCCCAATTCTCCGTGAGCTTTTCTCTTTCCTTCTAGTTGTAGAATTTCCACTCAGCCAGCTTTTCTTGGTTCTGGATTGTGTCCGTTCTGTCTTTTAGTTGTAGTTTTGAAATTGTTGTGTGAGGCAGTGGTTTAGGTGCTTACCTATGCCACCATCTTGGTTTCTCCCTGTTTCCCATATATTTTGGATTGTTGTGTTTTTATTGTCATTAGTTTCCAGGATGTTTTTAATTTCTTCTTTGATCTCTCTGGTAACCCAATCACTGTTTAAAAGCATGCTATTCAGCTTCTAAGTGTTTCAATTTTTTGTGCTGTTTTTATTGTATTTTATTTCTAACATTATGACATTGTGGTCTGAGAAAATGCTTGATATGATTTCAGTATTTTTGAATTTGGGGAGACTTTGCATGTGACCCAATATATGGTCTATTTTTGAAAATGTCCCATGTGCACTTTGAAGAACGTATATTTTGTGGCTTTGGGGGGAAATGTTCTGAAGATGTCCATTAGGTCCATCTGATCTAGTGAGTCATTTAGGATTGTTGTTTTTCTGCTGATTTTTTGTCTATAGAATTTATCCAGTGATGTCAGTGGTGAATTATATTCCTCTACTATGATTGTATTGTTGTTGATCGCTCCTTTGATATCTTCCAGGAGGTTTTTTTTTTTTTTAATGTATTTGGGTGCTCTAGCATTGGGTGCATATATGTTTATCAGGGTAATATCCTCTGTTAGTATCAATCCTTTTAGTGTTATGGACTGGAAGTCTGTATCTCTTGTTATGCCCTTCAATTTGAGGTTTATTTTGTAAGATATAAGTATTGCTACCCCAGCTTTGTTTTTCATTTCCGTTTGCCTGAAAGATATTTTTTCAACCCTTCATTTTCAGTCTGTGTGAGTCCCTTGTTTAGAGGTAGGTCTCCTGTAGACAGCTTATATATGGGTCATGGTTTTTTTTTTTTTTTTTTTTTTTTTATCCATTCTGCCATTTGATGTCTTTTTAGTGAAGCATTTAGTTTGCTTCCGTTTAAAGTTTTTATTTAAAAGTAATTGTTTGTAGTGAATTTTATCTTTTGTGCCTGGGTTCTTTCTTACCTTTTTATTTCTTCTTTTTACACCAGTCCCTTTAGCATTTCTTGCATTGCTGGCTTGGTAGTGATAAATTCCCGCCCCCCGCCCCCCTCGCACTTTTTTTTTTCGTCAGTGAAGCTCCTTATTTCTCCTTCAATTTTGAATGATAGCCTTACTGGATAGAGTATTCTTGGATTCAGTCCCTGGCTTTGCATCACTTTGTAAATGTACTTACATTATTTTCTGGCCAGATGTGTTTCTGTTGAGCAATCATTGGATAATCTATTGAGACCACCCTTGTATATAACTTTCTGTCTTTCTCTTGCAGCCTTTAAGATTCTCTCTCTGTCCTGAACATTTGCCATCATAATTATGATGTGTTTTGGTGTGGGTCTTTTTGGGTTCATCTTGTTTTGGACTCTCTGTGTTTGTGTGACTTTTTTCTTTCCCACATTAGGGAATATTTCTGACATTATTTCTTTAAATAGGTTTTCTAGACCTTGTTCCTCTTCCTGTTGTTCTGGCACCTTTATTATTCATATGTTGCTTCGTTTCATGTTGTCCCATAGCTCCCTTAGGCTTTCCTCCTGTCTTTTAATTTTTTTCTCCAATTGTAGTTTAGTTTGGGTGTGTTTTGCTTCCCTGTCTTGTAATTTGCTAATGCGGTCCTCCACTTCTCCTAGTCTACCGTTGAAACCTTCCTTGGTGTTTTATATTGCAGCTATATCACTCTTCATTTCTTATTGATTCTTACGTAAGTTGTTGATTTTTTCCTCCATTATGTTTATGAACTGTGTGACCCTTTTTCTGAATTCTTTTTCTGACATATTGCTCACCTCTGTTTCACTTAGCGGCTTTTCTGGTGATTCCTCATTTTCTTTCCTCTCGGGTTTTCTTTGTCTACCCATTTGTGGTCTCACTGACTTATCTAGATGTTGAGTTGTGCAAGGGCTGCTCCTTGGGTGGCAGTGGCTTCTCAGGCTGCAGTTGCTCCTCAGGTGGTGCTGAAGTGGCTGCTCCTCAGTTGCCAGTGGCTCCTCTGGTGGGTGCTGTTCGCAGCAGTGGTATCTCCTCTGGCTGGTGGGGGAGGCTGCTCTCACAGCTGCTGTTCCTTGGATGGGGGTGGGCTGCTCATGTGGCTGCTGCTCCTTGGACAGGAGCAGACTGCTCACATGGCTACTGCTCCTTGGATCAGGCTGGCTGCAAGTTGCTGCTGTTCCTCAGATGGGGCAGGCTGCTCATGAGGCTGCTGCTTCTTGGACAGGGCCATGTTGTTTGCCAGGCGGGTGCTCCTCATATGGGTGTGGGCTCCTTGTGCAGCTGCTGCTCCTCGGATGGGGGACTGGCTGCTTGCATGGCTGCTGCTCCTCAGATGGGAGTGAGCTGCATGTGTGGCTGCTGCTCCTCCGATGGGGGCGGGCTGCTCACCCAGCTGCTGCTCATCGGACAGGTGTAGGCTGAGTGTGGCTGCTGCTCCTCGGACCAGTGTGGGCTGCACAGGGCTGCCACTCCTCATACGTGGGTGGTCTGCTCGTGTGGCTGCTCTTCCTTGGTCCTGGGTGGGCTGCTTGGGTGGCTACTGCTCCTCAAATGGGGGTGGGCTGCTGTTACTCATACAGGGGTGGGCTGCTCACACAGCTGCTGCTCTTTGGATGGAAGCAGGCTGCTCGTGTGGCTGCTGCTCCTCGGATGGGGGCAGGTTGTTCACACAGCTTCTGTTCCTTGGACAGGTGCAGGGTGTGGGATGTGTGCAGCTGCTGCTCCTTGTTTGGAGGTGGGATGCTGCTCCTCAATCGTGGGCAGGCTGCTCTTGTGGCTGCTGCTCCTCATATGGGGCAGGCTGCTCATGTCATTGCTGCCCCTCAGACAGGGGAGTGGGCCATTTATAACAGCTGATACTCCTTGGACAGGGGCAGGCCATGTGAGGCTGCTGCTCTTAGGCCTGGGACAACCTGCTCGTGGGGCTGCTGCTCCTTGGATGGGGGAGCAGGCTGTTCACACAGCTGCTGCTTGAACAGAGATAGGCCACATGAGGCTGCTGCTCTTAGGACTGGGGTGGGCTGCTCACGGAGCTGCTGCTCCTCAGATGGGGGAGAAGGCTGCTCACACAGCTGCTGCTCCTTGGATAGGGAGAGGTCACATGAGGCTGCTGCTCTTAGGCCTGGGAAGGGCTGCTCCCAGGGCTGATGCTCCTTGGACAGGAGTGGGCTGCTCATGTGTCTGCTGCTTGCGTGGTTGCATTGTGCTGGGAAGCACTGCTGCATGAGGGTCACTGCATGCCCATTCCTCTGCATGGAGCAGACCTGTGGAAAGACGAATGCTTCAGGGTGGCTGCTGTCTCCCTCACCATAGCCAGGAGTCCGGCTAGCACACAGCCAACTCCTCAGCCTTATATCTTGTTATGGCTTTCACTCTGAGGTCTATTTTGTTAGCTGTAAGTATTGCTACCTCAGCTTTTTTTTTTCATTTCCATATGCATGGTAAAAATATTTTTCCATCCCTTCACTGTCGTCCTTATGAGTCTTTTGTTCTGAGATAGGTATCTTGAAGACAGCATACATTTGGGTCATGTTTTCTTTTCCATTCAAATTACCCTATGTCTATTGATTGAAGCATTTAACCCATTTACATTTAAGGTTATTATTTATTGCAATTTTAATTCTTTATGCCTATGTTTCTCTCTCTCTATCCCTCTCTCTCTATTTCTTCTTATTATTACACCTGTCCCTTTAACATTTCTTGCATTGCTGGTTTGGTAATGATAGACTTTAGTCCCCCCCCCCCCTTTTTTTTTTTGGTCTGGGAAGCACTTTATTTCACCATCTATTTTGAATACAATAGTCTTGGTTTCAGATCCTTTCTTTTCATTACCTTGAATATTTCATGCAATTCCCTTCTGGCCTGTAGAGTTTCTGATGAGAAATCAGCTGACAGCCTTATGGGAGCTCTTTTGTAGGTAACAAATTACTTAACTCTTGCTGCCTTTAAGATTCTCTCTTTGTCTTTAATTTTTGGCATTTAATTATGATGTGTCTGAGCATCAGCCTCTTTGGATTCTTCTTGCTTAGGAGAATGTCAGATACTGTTTGTGACTAGCCCTGAGCACTTGTGGATTGTTGATAGCTACAACTTGCTAGGGCTGTCTGCATTTGGAAAGGACCAAGGTGCACTCCAAAGTCTGCTTTTCCTAGCCTGGGGTCCATAAACAGATCAGGCAAAGACTCAAAGCCTCTGCCTGCAGGGTGATTGTTATTATCAAGCTCTTAATGAGGCTCAGACTGTGAACTCCACAGGGTGGGGAAAGAGGTTTTCCAACAGGGTGGAGCAAATGCTTCCCTCCCCAGGCAAAGATGCCTGGATGATAAAGGTCTGCTTCTGAAAGATGTCCTCTGCAGTATGGGGGAATGACTCAGCACAGGAAAC
This sequence comes from Corynorhinus townsendii, assembly GCA_026230045.1. Classification (NCBI taxonomy): domain Eukaryota; kingdom Metazoa; phylum Chordata; class Mammalia; order Chiroptera; family Vespertilionidae; genus Corynorhinus; species Corynorhinus townsendii. The sequence goes on along the minus strand of JAPDVU010000003.1, from coordinate 112,471,134 downwards.
CAGGTGACTGCCTTTCAAGCTCTATGCCCAGAGCACACAACCCTGGATTCTTCTCACACAGCTCTGCCCTCCCTCTACCAGAGCCCAAGGTCAGTGTCAGCACACAAAATTTTGTGCATTGGCCTTTAAGAGGGTGCCTGCATTTCCAGCCATCTCTCCCTGTCAGATAGCAACTCTGCTTTTCACAACAAAATATTTGTGGGCAACTCTCTCAATTGTGGTGCTCTGGTCCTTTGAAGAAAAGTTTGCTGCTTCCCTTACCCCAATTCCACCCAGTCTAAGACATCTTAAAGGCACCATCCTATAGTGTCTGACAGTTATAGCAGTCACTTCTTGTCTCCACTAAAAAAATAAAATAAGTGGAAGATAAAATGATGAGTTCATAATAATAAAGAATAAATTAAAAGTAGAATAAAAAGAAAAATAGAAAAAATATTAAAAGCAAAAGACCGGTTAAAATCAATAAGCCCAAGTCCAAGCTAAGGTTATTATCCAAATTAATTCCCTTGAAAATGCCTTGAAAGTTTGCTCTTGGTGCCTGCAGTGATAATGGACTCAATGGCTGGGATCAGAAGGAGAACCAGAAAGAGAAGACATTTATTTATTTATATTTTTAAAATAAATCTTTATTGTTCAGATTATTACAGGTGTTCCTCTTTTTTTTCCCCCATAGCTCCCCTCCACCTGATTCCCCACCCCACCCCATGCCCTTACCCCCCACCACTGTCTTCATCCATAGGAGTAAGATTTTTGTCCAATCTCTTCCCGCACCCCTCACACTTGCTTCCCCTGAGAATCGTCAGTCCACTCTCTTTCTATGTCCCTGATTCTATTATATTCACCAGTCCATTCTGTTCTTCAGATTTTTTATTCACTTGATTTTTAGATTCACTTGTTGGTAGGTATGTATTTGATGTCATTTTGTTGTTCATAATTTTTATCTTTACCTTTTTCTTCTTCTTCTTCTTCTTAAAGAATACCCTTCAGCATTTCATGTAATCCTGGTTTGGTGGCGATGAACTCCTTTAGCTTTTTCTTGTCTGTGAAGCTCTTTATCTGACCTTCAACTCTGAATGATAGCTTTGCTGGGTAGAGTAATCTTGGTTGTAGGTTCTTGCTGTTCATCACTTTGAATATTTCTTGCCACTCCCTTCTGGCCTGCATAGTTTCTGCTGAGAAATCAGCTGACAGTCGTATGGGTACTCCCTTGTAGGTAATTAACTGTTTTTCTCTTGCTGCTTTTAATATTCTCTCTTTGTCTTTTGCCCTTGGCATTTTAATTATGATGTGTCTTGGTGTGGTCCTCTTTGGATTCCTCTTGTATGGGGTTCTGTGCACTTCCTGAACTTGTAAGTCTATTTCTTTCACCAGGTAGGGAAAGTTTTCTGTCATTATTTCTTCTAATAGGTTTTCAATATTTTGCTCTCTCCCTTCTTCTGGCACCCCAAAAATTCGGATGTTGGTTCGCTTAAAGTTGTCCCAGAGGCTCCTTACACTATCTTCATATTTTTGGATTCTTTTTTCTTTTTGTTTTTCTGGTTGGATGTTTTTTGTTTCCACATATTTCAGATCTTTGGTTTGATTCTTGGGGTACGTTGATCTACAGTTGAGTTTCTGTATATTCTTTATTTCAGACAGTGTATGCTTCATTTCTGACTGATCCTTTTCCATTTTTTTGGCATTCTCATTAAGCTCCTTGAAGGTCTCATCAAGTTTCTCAGCGGTTTTAAGAAGATTCTTGAGTAACCTTATACATGTGGTTCTGAACTCTATGTCATCCAGTAGTTTGCTTTCCTCTGTTTCTTTCATTCGTGACATGTTTCTTTGTCTCCACATTTTGGCTGCTTCCCTGTGTTGATGGAGTAGCTTTGTGTGGTAGGTGATCTATAGGGGGCAGTAGCTCAGCCTCCTCAATTACATGAGGTGGATGCTCTTGGTACACCCCTCTGTGGGCTGAGTGCAAAGTCTTGGTGTAGTTAAGCCTTAATTGCCGTTGGTACACTGGTAGGAATTGACCTCCAGGCCAATTAGCTGTGAGCACTCCCTGTGTCTATAATGGAAGAACTGCTGCACTGAAGACACGCTTATGGGGGAGGACTTGTTTCAGTGGGGCTTTGGTGCTCACTGAGTCTGCCTCTTGAATGTGTCACTTATGGATGTGAGGAGTTGAAATCTGGTGTCTCACACTGACCACTAGGTACACTGGCTTCTGGATCTCCAATGGGGTGCAGGTCAGCTACTGTCTGAGGCCACCCAGCAGGAGCTACAGTGAGAGCTACAGTTTTCTCCTCTTTGCTTGTGGTTTGGAGGTTTTGGAGCTGTCTGACCCAGGCTGCAAGTTTGCTAGGTTAAGCTGCGATAGGGCAGGGCTTTCTTATGCAAAAGCCGCTGCTTAGAGCTTGGGTGGGTTTGTAGGTTGTGCAGGGCGGGGTCTCAGGGCGTCACTAGGCTAGGGCGTGGCAAACAGCAATGGCTGCTAGTTAGCTGGCTCTGAGTCCCTGTCGGCAGTCCGTGCCCCAGTGCAGTAAACAATTATTCCCGCACGCAGCTCTGCAAGCAAGCCACCCTCACGGGCAGACAGTCCAGCTTCTCCCCGTAGGAGTTTGGGTCCCACGCGTCTCCTCAGAAACTGTATTTCAGAGTAATTGGGGGCTTGTCTCCCTTCGGGTTGAAAAAAGCAACGCCCGCCGCCAGCCCGGATCACGCGCCTCCTTACCTCAGCTTTTCAGCGCTCGTGCACGTCTCAATGCTCTTTTCTCTTTCCTTCTAGTTGTAGAACTTCCACTCAGCCAGCTTTCCCGTGGTTCTGGGTGATAGACGTTTTTTCTTTTAGTTGTATTTTTGAAATTGTTGCAGGAGGCAGCAGTTTAGGTGTTTACCTATGCCGCCATCTTGGATTCTCCTCAAGAGAAGACATTTAGTGCCTTGCTGGAAAGCTTGTTTTTAACTTATGGAGCCCAAGTCCTCACCATTCTCTCTTTCCTGTCCCCTGTCCCTTCCTTCCTGCTCACTCCTAATCTCCCTGTGTAGGAATCTCTTGCATCTAGCCTGGGATGTGGGCACTCTCATTCTTCCTGTCTGTGGTCACCCTCAGCACTAAACTGTGCTTAAGAAATCTAAGACTGAATTTGGGGAATAGAGGCTTGGGTGAGAAACTTGTCTTTTCAGAGACAATGCAACTGCTCAGATGGCCGAAGAGCTCTGTGGTGCCTGAGAGAACATATGTCACTCCAGGGGAAAGCAAGTGGGTTTATTGGGAAGTGAGCCTCAGAGTGGCCTGGCATGTAGAGAAGCAGAATGTTTTTCCCTTTTCTCTAAACTCCTTTCTTTGCTATTTATATTCAAATATCATCTTTTATCAAAGCTTTCAGGTGAGGAGATAATGGGTGTTCTCATGTAAGCAGCTCACAGGCACAAGGACCAGAACCCTGGATAATCTGGCAGTATGGCTTGTATCCAACAGGGCCATATGTCATATAATCCTAACCTTGACCCTTTGCCAAACCAAGCTATTCTTAATTGTCATTCAGAGACAGCATCCAAAAGAAAGATCTAGAAGGGTTTGTGGCAGTCAGGTGCTGTACAGGGTATGCCCAAGTCAGAAGCTTCAAAATGTATTTCTGATCAAATATAGTTAAACTAGAGGCCCAGTGCACGAATTTCATGCATGAAATTTGTGCATGGAGAGTGTGTGTCCCTCAGCCCAGCCTGAGGGACACACACTCTCTCCAATCTGGGACCCCTTGAGGGATATCCGACTGCCTGTTTAGGCCTGATCCCACCTGTGGGCAGTCAGACATCCCTCTCACAATCCAGGACTGCTGGCTCCCAACTGCTCACCTGCCTGCCTGCCTGATTGCCCCCTAACCATACCCCTGCCAGCCTGATCGACACCTAACTGCTCCCCAGCTGGCCTGATTGCCCCTAACTGCCCTCCCCTGCTGGCCTGGTCACCCCTAACTGCCCTCCCCTGCTGGCCTGGTTGCTCCTAATTGTCCTCCCCTGCAGGCCCGGTCACCCCTAACTGCCCTCCCTTGCCAGCCTGGTTGCCCCTAACTGCCATCCTCTGCTGGCCATCTTGTGGTGGCCATCTTGTGTCCACATGGGAGTAGCCATCTTTGACCACATGGGGGCGGCCATATTGTATGTTGGAGTGATGGTCAATTTGCATATTACCTCTTTATAATATAGGATGTCCCATTGACCATGTGGGTAATGCCAGGACTGTCCTTGACCAGGTGTTGGTTGGGAAGGAGCAGGACAAAGGGAGAGCCACAGACAAAGTGTGGTGATTAGTTGCAATTGCTTGGTCCCTAAATTTGTGGGTGGCATGGTTCTAAGAAGTGACATAGAGAGGGCTTTGCCAGCTGTTGCTTCAAACAACAGCTCTGTTCAGATGTACAGAGCCTTCTCACAAAACCACCTTGTCACCAGCCATCCCAAGACCTGGGAGGAGACTCCCTATCCCCACACTCCTCAGCCATTTGCTATTCTCTTGTGGGTGATTTGTTTTCTCAGTTCAATCAAATAGGTTGTATTGTGGGCCCACTCGGTTCAGTATGCGTGGGGCCAGCAATGTTTGTACATAAAGCTGGAAGTGTGTGTGTGCAGGCGTGAGTTCTGTGTGTGCATGTGTGTGATCATGTGAATGTGTGTATGTGTGTGCATGCATGTATTGCCTATGTGCATATGGGTGTGTGTGCCTGTGTGTGTTGTGATAAATATAATATGTGAGAAATCAATAAAATGCTGATTGGATTTAGAGTGATATCATGCTATTGGGGTGATGAAGAAAATTTTATAGAGGTGAAATATGAGAATTGAGATGGGTCTAGAGCGAGGAATAGAATTTCAACAAGAGCAAATCAATTCAGGTGCAGTGTGAGAAAAGGTAGAGAAATAGATGCAAGTTGGGGAACAACATGTTGCTATTTTAAGTGATGGGTAGGATATAGTTAGGGGTTTGTGTTAGGTGAGATTTATATTAGTGAAGATTAGGTTTGGCTGAGAGTGGCAGAAAATCAAAAGTAACAATCTTACCTAATAATAGACAAACATGTAAATTGACTGTACATCTGCTACATCCACAGCCAATCAGAGTGAGTATGCAAATTAGAAGGCCAAAGCTGGTGGCCATCCAGCCGCTCCAGGCGTAGAGTGGCCAGGCGGGGCAGAACGCCTACTATGAGTGAGAGGGAGGGCGGGGAAGGGATCTACAGGAGTGGAGTGCCGCAGCAAAGAAGACTGCAGACTCCAGAGTCTGCAGCGAAGAAGAAAGATGTCAGACTCCAGCCTGAGTCTGCAGCAAAGACGAAGTAGGCAGACTCTGGCCAGAGCGAAGCCCTGGGTCCCGGGTGCTAGAGGAAATCAGGTGCTGGAAGCCAAGGGAAGGAAGGCCTATTGCATGAATTTCTTCATGCAACAGGCCTCTAGTAGCTTAAATAAGATACCAGATGTACTGGTTCACAATGCCAACTTTGTAATCAAAGAAAACACAATAATTTCAAGAGAAACATCAAAAGTACTTTATTCAAAGTAATTTCCATCGCTAGCTATACATTTTCCCCATCTTTCAGGTAATTTGTGGATACCGTCCCAATAGAGCTTTTCTTGTTTTGAGGTAAACAATACAGAGACTCAATTTTCCTCTTCTTTATACATTTTGAAAGTGCAAGTGGTAATCTGAAGGAGCAACGTCTGGTGAATACAGTGGGTGGGTTAATAGTTCTCAGGCAAGATCTTTTAATGTGTCTTTAACTGGTTTTGAAGTGTGTGATGGTGCATTATCATGAAGCAAAATTACTTTGCCGTGTCTTCTGGCCCATTCTGGTCATTTTACTATCAAAGCGTGGTTCAAATTGATTATTTCTTGTCAGTAGCGAGTAGTATTAATGGTTTCACATGGTTTTAGAAGCTCATAATACACCACACCTTCCTGATCCAACCAAACCAGAGCATTGTCTTCTTTCCAAAGGGATTTGGCCTTGCAATCGATGTTGATGGTTGACCTGGATCAACCCATGATTTTGTGCATTTGGAATTCTCAAAATAAATCCACTTTTCATCGCCAGTCACAATTTGATGCAAAAAAGACTTTCTTTCATGCCTTTGAAGCAACATTTTACTGATAACTTTTCAGTTTTCTATTTGTCTTTCATTCAGTTGATGTGGCACCCATTTTCCTTCCTTTAAAATCTTTCCCATTGCTTGTAAATGATCGGAAATTGCTGAGCAATGTTTAATCTTTCTGCAAGTTGGTTTTGAGTTTGACACACATCTTCATCCAATAATGCTTGTAATTGTTGGTCTTCAAACTTTTTCAGTTGACCTGGATGTTCTTTGTCTTTCACATTGAAATCATCACTTTTAAAGCGTTAAAACCAGCATTCACAAGTATCTTGAGATGAAGCATGTTCACCATAAGCTTCCTGAAGTATACGATAACTTCCAGTAGCACTTTTCTTAAAAATAAAATAATGAATTAAAATTTCCCGCAAATGCTCTTTTTTTAGCACAAAATTTGACATTTGTAAGCGTAAAAATATCTATGATGTTAATACCTTCAGCAAATTTGACATATGAAGTTTTGAATCTTGCTGTCAATACAACAAAATAGCATATATATCAAATCACATATATATCAACATATGTGTAAGTCCACCTATTGGAAAAAATCCGCATTATTAACTGGTACACCTGGTATACGCATAGTCCAGTGATCCCCAGGTATATTGTGGACCCCTGTGTCAGGAACCCTGGTTCCTTCTCTCTTGTTACTCCACAGTGTGGGCCTATTAGTTGATGGTCTAAAATTGTAGCATCATGTTCTATACATCAAGATGGACAATGGAACAAAGAAGAAGGTGAATGTCATGTGTGTTCTGTCTCTTAGAATGAATTCTTAGAAACTCCTACTAGATTCTTAGAAACTACTGTAAGAGCTTACTTATATTCACTCCATTGGCTGCACTTAGTCATATGGCCACATATAACTGCACAGAATATGTACTTGTTAGGCCAGATGTCCACATTCGCAGCAAATCACTGGGGGTTCTATTACCATAGAAGGAGGAGAGAATGGTTATTAAAGGACACCTGGTGGTATCTGCCCTAGGTTGTGTAGGGCCTTGACTGCTGGATAAAGGACCCACTAAACTTCAGAGCTTATAGGAAGCTTCATATGTGAAGCTTTGAGTAAGAAGTGATGTGAATGGAGGATTTTAGGAAGACTAATCTTTCAGTAGTGTATAGATGGATCAATGTGGGAAGGCCAGAAAGTTGATTGCAGCATTGTGGTTGAGAATTAATGGTGATACTGGGAATAGAAAGTAGGATGTAGATTCAGACTCATTGCAAAGATGATTCAGAGCCAATCTGTTGAGAAAAAATTAAAAAAATGTTGAAAATTATGTGAAAGTTTCAAACCTGCGTGTTTGGGAGCATGGGATTGGCAATATTTGAGTTAGAGAACAGTAAGAGGAGCTGAGTTAGAGAAGATTATGGTGGATTTTGAACATGTCAAATTTGAGGTTCCACTGAGGCTTAAAATGAGTAGTTGGACTTGTGGGTCAAGAATAACAGGCAGCCTGGCCAGTGTGGCTCAGTGGTTGAGTGTCGAGGTCACGGTTCAATTCTGGGTCAGGGCACATGCCTAGGTTGTGGGCTCTATCCCCAGTAGGGGACATATAAGAGGCAGCCAATTGGTGATTCTCTCATCATTGATGTTTTTATCTCTCTCTCCCTCTTTCCTCCTCTCTCTGAAATCAATAAAAACATATTAAAAAAAGAATAACAGGCCAAAGTTGGGCTTCAGGTGCATTTTGTTTGCTCTGAATGGGGTTAACCCACATAATTAAAAAAGTAAATTAGTTGTTAATGAATTGCTTATAAAAATTTATATATCTTACTTTTGTAGAACAATCATAAGTTTTGGAATCACTGGGCTCTCAATTCTTGCAAGGCAACAGTTGTTTAGAGTTGAGAGTGAAGTACATGCTTTCCACTTTGTCATAGTCACTAATCTACCCTATTACCTCTACTTGCCCAACCCCTATAGGTATTTGGGCATTGAACCCCAGTTCCAGGTTTGTAAAAGATGTGAAAATCACAGATGCAGACTTGGAAACCATGATTTTAGAAGAGAGAGTTTATTACAGTGAAATGAATTACACTGATGAAGGGGGAGAATACAAAGAGAAAAAAGAGGTCTAGGAATGTTGGCTGTCCCATATTCATGAAACAGGACAAGTGGAGCCTGTAACATAGACTTGGAGGAGAAGCATCAAAGAGGCAGGAGAAAACCAGAGCAGCATCCCAACATGGAAACCAAGAGAGAAAAAGCATTTCAGGTGGAAATCAGCCTGTCAAATGCTGCAGGAAAGTGAGGAGAACAAATCACAAATAAAGGCCATTTGCTGTGGAGGTTTTGCAGAATTTCAATAGCGTGGTGAGGGCAAAAGTCAAATTCAAATGCCACTTTGATATTCCTAATAATCTGAGTTCATTGGCATGAAGATACTGTGGTGCAGAGGAGGCAGGCATACCTGAGATTGGCTGTGCTTTTGTTTCTCACTCACCTGGTGGGGACCAGCCAGAAGGGCAGCAGGCCATTCTCTATGGAGGAAGGCATGTGTTGTGTACCTGCACATGTGTGTGCATGTGTATATTGCATATGTGCATATGAGTGTGTGTGCATGTGTGTGTTGTGATAAATATAATATGTGAGAAATAAATGAAATTCAGTATTCCACATTGATTTAAGTAACAGTTTCTTTAAATATGTTATCTCATTTATCCTCATTGAAACTTCGGAGTCAGTTCTCGTTCTTTGCAGTTTTTACAGACAAAGAAACAACCTTGCAGAGGTTATGCGATTTGTTCAAAGTAAATCACAAAGAAACGAAGCTGAAAGGTTAGGAATGACAGGTGAGTTTCTACCTTCCCTGTTCTTTTCACACCAGCCAATTCTACAATTCTAGGGGAGCTTGGGCACTCTGGGGCCCTCTGTTCCTTAGATTTCAGCATATTAGGCTACAATACTTCCGACAGTCAGCAAAGGACCTCTTCACTACTTTTCAGCACTGTTTAATTCAATAGCTACACCTTGCTCTAGGTGTGCCCTCAAATAGTTAAAAGACACTAACTTTTACAGTGGGAAAAAGGTGTTTTGGTTCTCTTCATATTATTTAATACATGAAAGGCCTTTGGTTTGTCCCAATTACGCTAATACCCCTGAAAATTGTGTGCCACAAATAACATCCACATTATCATCTTGAAAAATGGAAATTATCCATGGCAATATGATCAATCATGAACTGAATTTATTTCACTATAAACTTTCACTACACTGCTCATAAAATTCTTAAGGCTCAGGAGGCATTCAGTTCACATTGGAATGAATGAATGGTTCTCTCAATGGCAACAGGCAGGACAATTCTGTACATGTAATCATCCTTCATCCTCCAGCTAGGAAGAGGTAAGACAGTTGAGAAGTTAGCATCAGTATCTAGCATAATAGTGCCTAATATTGCTTGAACAATTACTGTATGCTAGATTTCAGGGTAAGTGCCTGGACCTGCATGTCCTGCTTTTATTTTCATAACAACACCTAGAAGATGTTCTCATTATCTGTGATGAAACAGAGAATCTTGAGAGCTGGGAGATTTTGCTTAAAGCCAGTTAGTCAGCGATTGAGCTGGAATAGGGGTTACTTGTGTCCATATCTCTGTGTGCTTGCTGCACAATCAGTGGTTGTATTAGGAGTCAGGACATAGCACCTGGCTAGATTGCTTGACGTGAGATCCCAAAACTGCTTCTCACAGCAAGTGGGCCGGCTTGCTCTCTCTCCTTTGGGGGATATGTCCATTCTATATTTAATAATTCTGCAATGAAAAAGAACAAAATAAAAAAAGCTGAGGCCCCTCTGGGAACCTGAGAAGCCTGTTTGCTAAGAGGGCTATTCTATCACAGTAATCCTAAGAGTGGCTTGTCAGGTTGGAAGGGGCCCAGAGTGCCTGACAACTCCTCTGTGCAGATGGCTTATCCTCTGGGAAGGAGCCACACACAGTAATGGACCCCTTGTGTTAACAAGAAACATAAGGTGGGGATGGGCAGAGGTTTAAGTAGGTATTTACCACAGTGATTGTGCCCAGGGGTTTCTCATAGTGGTTGCTTAATAAATTTTAATAATCTTTTCTCCTCTGATTGGTGTGGCTTTTAAAAATGGCATTGTTTGTAATACATTAAGGTGGATGCTAAATATAGCTGAAGTGAGTCCATGGGTGCTCTGTTGCCCATGGAAGGCTGGCATCTGCCAGTCCATAACCTAGTTTTGTTCCAGTCTTTCTTGCTGGAATATACCATGCTGTAGAGACTATTTATATCCAGAAAATATTCTGAAAGTTGTAGAAATGCTTCCTGCTGCAGCGCACTGCCCTCTCAGGAGCTGCTGGCATGTCAGTGTGCAGCCAGGCGTCCCTCCCCACAGTGTCTGGACTGGGTGACCTTGATCTTCGACATCCTTCCCTTGAAAACAAAAACACCAACTTGGAATTTTAATTAAAAGGCAGAAGGTGGGTTATTGGGCTTATGGCATTGGCTAAGCTGCTGTTAATGGCAGTGTTGATTTGAGGTCACCATTGTGAAGCCTGAAACATTAACTTATCAGGGAAAATGCATCAGCTGACTTTATGTTCAGGTTCACCAGGTGGGAGAGGCCCAGAAGAACTTTTTTTGGGTGTATGAATCTGTCAAATGATGGTCGTTGGCACCAATTCAATGTCAACAGTAATCCCCAGTTTGGGATATAGTGAAGAAGGAAACTTTATTCAGTGTAAAAAAAAGCTCAATTGTGATACAGCATGGCTATGGAAATAACACTGCTGTGAGGTGCCCCCTCTCCAGCTAGACAGCTCTACTCAAGACATCTTCCATGTTTCAGCTCAGCCAGGGAACACAGTCTCCAGTCTTCAGGGTAAGGGAAAGCACATACCTTAAGCCAGAGGGAGCAGGCTTATGTAGACAGAAGTCCTAGCCCCCAGTCCTCATGCAAATAGGACTTCAAATCCTCACAGTTTGATTGGTCGAAAAGGCACTGTCTTGATTGGTCAGAATAGAGCCCCTAAACAGCAGCTATGAGTGGTTGGAGCTACACAGCTTCAATTGGATGGGGAAAGTCTTAGTTGTATTGGTTAAACTAGGATTCTAGAAATTGCTTTATAAGGGGTGGCTCAGATGGCAGAAACATAGTGCTGGCAGGCAGTTCAGTGCAGGCTTATCCCGGGAGTGTAGCTCGTGTGAGAGGCCCTTGTGTAGAAATGGCTACTAAGCTCTACTCTAAAAAAAATTGAGCCCAGTTAGCCACTAGAAGCCCTTCTTAGTAGGTAACTTCTTTCTTAGAGTCGACAAAATGGACATGGTTAAGAACACAGGGAATTTGCCCTGGCTGGGTAGCTCAATTGGTTAGAGCAGTGGTCGGCAAACTGCGGCTCATGAGCCACATGCAGCTCTTTGGCCCCTTGAGTGTGGCTCTTCCACAAAATACCATGGCCTGGGCGAGTCTATTTTGAAGAATTGGCTTTAGAAGAAGTTTAAGTTTAAAAAATTTGGCTCTCAAAAGAAATTTCAATCGTTGTACTGTTGATATTTGGCTATGTTGACTAATGAGTTTGCCGGCCACTGGGTTAGGGCATTGTCCTGATATGCCAAGGTTGCAGGTTTGATCTCTGGTCACGCACGTGCATAAATAAGTGGAACAGCAAATCAATCTCTCTCTCTCTCCCTTTTACTCTCTCTCTCAACTCAATTAAAAAATAAACACACACACACACACACACACAGGACTTTCTATTAGGACAACGCTAGCTGCCATCCTAAAGTGTGGGCAAGAAGGAAAACACACAAATGCCATCTTATTGGTCAGGACTGTCCAGACCCTATGAGTCTAGTCACTTGTGTGATATAGCTCAGTGTGGTTCTCAGGATGCTATTGGCTCAGCTGACCTATAAAGTGAATTAGGTCTGCTCCAGTGGGTTGTTTGCATTGAAAAAGTTATTTAAAACCTTTTAAAAATAGCATTATTGGAGAGAGAAAAAATGGCGGCTGAATAAGCAGATGTGTCCAGAGCCTTATCCCAGAGCAGATAGAAGGAACATCTAAAATTGAATAACATTCATCCAGAATTGGCAAAGTGGGTACAGATGGTGAGACAATTCACAGCTGGGAAGGGCAGAGGACGCCTGGAGAATGGTAGGATCAGGGATCCGGGCTGGAGAGAGTTGTGAGACCACTGAGCTGAGAGGGTCAGAAGGAAGCTGCATGGTACCAAGTCCATTCCTTGGGCACAGGCATAAAATCTGACTGTGGAAAGGAAGTCCACAGGGCTGCTGGCAGCAGGGGATTCTAGATCTAATTCCACAGCTGCGAGAGGTTGAGCATAGAGAGGCAGCATGAAGAACCACCCGAGCCACATGGTGCCAGGGAAGAGAAATTAACAGTCATGTGGTTGTTTTGCCTTTGGTCACCTGTGGCTGAGGTGCAGGTGGAGGTGCAGACTTGTGGAGTCTGGTGAGAGGCTGTGGAGGAGAGCAGGTTGGGGAGAAGTGAACAGGATTCCAGCACTATGACATTCCTGACCCTCTGGACCTAAGCAGCCATTTTTCTCTTGAAGAGCCAGGCCCTCCCAGCAGCCTCAGGGCAGCCAATACAGCCACACCCAGGCTATACCTGAGCAGTAAAAAGGACACAAAAAATTTGAATAGCCATGAAGAGCCCTCAGGGACTGACTGTGTTGAAGAGAGGCTGTTAAGTCCCAGAAAGCAATTACAGCACCCTTCCTATCTATAGCCCTGTCAGCAACATCCACTTGAGAGATTAAGATTGACAGCAGGCAGACAGGCTAAGTGGGCAGATAGGTCCCGCCTGCTTGCAGTCAAGGCTGTGGAGATAGACACAAACAGAGGAGCAGTGGATCTCTTGGAACTTTAACATGGTGCTGACTACCTAACAGGAAACTGAGAAGTGGCAGACAGAAGAGTGGGATCTTAAACCAGCCCCATGGGACATAAAACTTGGCTGAAATGAATGACACTTCACTTTTTTATTTTATTTATTTATTTTTTATCTTTTATTTTAAAAATTTGTTTTCTTTATTTTCTTTTTTCTCTTTAATTTTTTCACATTATCATTTTCTTCATTCTATTTTTATTTTTATTATTATTTTACCTTATTTATTTATTTTTTATTAAAATTTTTTTCTTTCTGTTCCTCTTATCCACTCATTCTCTTTCTACCTCCTCTACATTGAACCAAGGTCCTCCCCTTATCCATTCAATTCCTTAACCTTACTATCTTATCTAATAAAAGAATAATATGCAAATTAACTGTCACTCAAACACACAAGATGGCTGCCCCCATGTGGTCAAAGATGACTGCCCCCATGTGGACACAAGATGGCCACTACAAGATGGCTAGCAGGGGAGGGCAGTTGGGGAGGGACCAGGCCTACAAGGGAGGCCAGTTGTGGGAGATCAGGCCAGCAGGGGAGGACATTTGGGAGGGACCAGGCCTGCAAGGGAGGACAGTTGGGGGTGATCAAGCCTGCAGGGGAGGGCAGTTAGGGGTGACCAGGCCAGCAGTGGAGGGAAGTTGGGGGCGACCAGGCTGCAGGGAAGGGCAGTTGGGGTGGACCCAGGCTTATAGGGGAGGGAAGTTAGGGGTGACCAGACATGCAGGGGAGGCCAGTTAGGGGCAAACAGGCTGGCAGGGGAGCAGTTAGGCATCAATCAGGCTGGCAGGGAGAAGCAGTTAGGGGCAATCAGGCAGGCAGGCAGGTGAGCAGTTGGGAGCCAGCAGTCCTGAATTGTGAGAGGGATGTCCGACTGCCCGTTTAGGCCTTACCAGGATTGGGCCTAAATAGGCAGTTGGACATCCCTCAAGGGGTCCCAGATTGGAGAGGGTTCAGGCTGGGCTGAGGGACACCCCCTGCCCCCCGTGCATGAATTTCATGCACCAGGCCTCTAGTCCTATCTAATAAAAGAGTAATATGCAAATTGACCATACCTCAACCACACCCACAAGCCATGCCCACCAGCCAATCAGGAGTGAGTATGCAAATTAACCCAACAAAGATGGCTGCGGCCATGGAGAGAGCAGGAGGCTTGGGTTTCCCCGGCAATGGAGGAAGCCAAGCTTTCCGCCTGCCCTGGCCTGCCTTGGCCTCTGCTTAAGGCTACAAAGTTTCAATTATAGAAGATAAATAAATCCCAACAAAAATGGTGGCAGTCACGGAGCTGGAGAGAGCAGGAGGCTTGAGTTGCCCCCGGCAATAGAGGAAGCCAAGTTTCTGCAGCTCTGGCCTGCTTTGGCCTCTGCTTAAGGCTACAATGTTTCAATGATAGAAGATAAATAAATCCCAACAAAAATGGCTGCAGCCATGGAGCGAGCAGGAGGTTTGGCTCTCTTGAAGTCTACAAAGTTTCAATTATAGAAGATAAATAAATCCCAGATCCCAGGGCCTCTGCTTGGGTCACCGGGGGGCGTGGCCGGCCTGCAAACCACCACAGGCCCCTTGCCCATGCTGCCCCACGCCCCAAGGGAACCCCCACCCTGATCCAGGACACCCTTCAGGGCAAACCAGCTGGTTCCCACCCATGCACCAGGCCTCAAGCCTATCTAATCCTATCTAATAAAAGAATAATGTGCAAATTGACCATCACCCCAACGCACAAGATGGCTGCCCCCATGTGGTCAAAGATGACTGCCCCCATGTGGACACAAGATGGCCACCACAAGATGGCCTGCAGGGGAGGACAGTTGGGAGGGACCAGGCCTGCAAGGGAGGGCAATTGTGGGCAATCAGGACATCAGGGGAGGGCAGTTCGGAGGGACCAGGCCTGCAAGGAGGGAAGTTGAGGGCAATCAAGTTTGCAGGGGAGGGCAGTTAGGGGTGACCAGGCTGGCAGAGGAAGGAAGTTGGGGGTGACCGGGTCTGCAGGGGAGGGCAGTTGGGGGGCACCCAGGCCTGCAGGGAGAGCAGTTGGGGGGTACCAGGCTTGCAGGGGAGGGCAGTTAGGGGTGACCAGGCCTACAGGGGAGGGCAGTTAGGGGCAAACGGGCTGGCAAGGGAGCAGTTAGGCATCAATCAGGCTGGCAGGGGAGTGGTTAGGGGGTGATCAGGCTGGCAGGCAGAAGCATTTAGGGGCAATCAGGAAGGCAGGCAGGCAAGCAGTTGGGAGCCAGCAGTCCTGGATTGTGAGAGGGATGTCCAACTTCCTGTTTAGGCCCGATCCTACCATTAGGTACATTATCCTACTGGGTAATCTAGGGTGATCAAGGAGTCGGACATCCCTCAAGGGGTCCCAGATTGGAGAGGGAGCAGGCTGGGCTGAGGGACACCCTCCCCCCATGCACGAATTTCATGCACCAGGCCTCTAGATGGTATATAAGCTCTGTCTCTACAGATTCTGCAACACGCCCCCCCCCCCCCCCTTTTTCTGGGTGTTTATTGTTTGCATGTTTCGGTTTATCTGTTTGTTCTGTGGTGTTTTCTCCCCATATTTATTTATTTATTCCTCCTTTTTCTTTTCTCTCTTACCTTTTTTCTTTTCTAGATATCATTTTTGCTCTCTTTCCTTTCACCTAATTCTCTCTTCTCTGGTAGTCACTTTTCTTGGGGTTATTGTTGTTGTGAGTACATTCATGTTTTGTTCCCTTAGTGTTGTGTCTTGTTGAGTTGTATTTTGTACTGTTCAGTCAACATGGTAGAGAGCAAGCCACATAACCAGATTCCCTGAGAGGAGACTCCATCCTCAAATGGGACAATAGCCGAAACTGGTTTGGCTCAGTGGATAGAGCATCAGCTTGTGAACTAAAGGGTCCCGGGTTCGATTCTGATCAAGGGCACGTACCTGGGTTGCAGGCACATCCCCAGTAGGGGGCATGCAGGAGGCAGCTGATCAATGTCTCTCTCTCATCTATGTTTCTAACTCCCTATCTCTCTCCCTTCCTCTCTGTAAAAAAATCAATAAAATATATTTAAAAAAAATGGGACAATAACACTCAAAACCCAACTATACCAAGAGAACCCAAATATCCCAAAGAGGGAGCACCCTAGATTACCCAGTCCAGAAGAATGGAGAGATTGCACCACTGGGTTCCACAAAACATCTACTATATAAGACAAACTCACAAAATATGAGTGACATAGATGTTTGATCTAATACATAGAAACAATCACAAAAGAGCAGCATATATGGGGGGACAAAGAAGCAACCCCCTTCAAAAGAAAAGGAGGAATCACCAAAAAAGGAAATAAATGAAATGGAGGCAAGCAATTTGTTAGAGAAAGAATTCAGAGCAATGGTTATAAGGATGCTGAAGAGGATGGACAAAAAATTCAAAAACATGTGTAAGAATCAAGAGGAGGGCAATGGAAACTAAAGAGAAAATAAACAAATGGGACTACATCAAAGTAAAAAGCGTTTGCACAAAAAAGAAACCATCAACAAAACAATAAGAAAGTCCACTGTATGGGAGAACATATGTGCCAACGTTATCACCAATAAAGGTTTAATCTCCAACATTTATAGGAAACACATACAACTAAACAAAAGAAAGATAAACAACCCAATAAAAAAATCAGCAAAAGAACCTAAATAGATACTTTTCAAAAGAAGACATAAGGAAGGCCAAGAGACATATGAAAACATGCACAAAGTCACTAATCATCTGAGAGATGCAAATGAAAATGACAGTGTGGTACCATCTCACACCTGCCAGAATGGTTATCATCAACAAATCAACAAACAACAAGTGCTGGTGAGGATGTGGAGAATAGGAACACTCGTGCACTGCTGGTGGTAATGCAGGCTGGTGGAATGCAAACTGGTGCAGCCACTGTGGAGAACAGTATGGAATTTCCTCAAAAAACTGAAAATGGAACTTCCATTTGACCCAGTGACCCCACTTCTAGAAATACACCAAGTGGCCAGATTATTATGATCCCTGAACACATAGTAAGCTGGCCACTATATAATAAAAGGCTAATATGCAAATTGTCCCCTTGACCAGGAGTTTGACCAGCAGGCAGGCCAGCCAACCACCCATATGCCCTCCCCTTGGCCAAGCTGGCCGGATGGCACCCATGCATGAATTCATGCTCTGGGCCTCTAATACACACACACACACACACATACACACACACACACACACACACACACACACACTGAGTGGTCAGATTATTACGTGTTCAGAGATCATAATAATCTGGCCACTCAGTGTATATCCCAAGAAACTAGAAACACCAATCAGAAAGGATATATGCACCCCTATGTTCATAGCAGCACAATTTACCATAGCTAAGATTTGGAAACAGCCTAAGTGCCCATCAACAGATGAATGGATTAAAAACTCTGGTACATCTACACAATGGAATACTATGCTGTGGTAAAAAAGAAGGAATTCTTACCTTTTGCAACAGCATGGATGGAATTGGAGAGCATTATGCTAAGTGAAATAAGCCAGTCAGCGAAAGATAAATATCATGTGCTCTAGCTCTTTTATGAAAAATAATGAGCAACACAAACTGATGAACAAAAACAGATCCAGAGACAAAGAAGCATCTATCAGACCGTCAAACCTCAGAGGAAAGGTAGGGGAGGGTGAGAGTAAGGGGGAGAGATCAACCAAAGGACATATGCATGCCAATGGACACAGACAACAGGAGTGTGAAGGCATGAGTGGGTGGTTGGGGGGGGGGCAATGGGGCGATAAGGACATGTATGTAATACCTTAATAATGAACAATAAAGCAAACTGAAAAAGAAGAATGATCTATATGTACTTGAAAAAAATAGAATGTCAAATGCAAAAAAAAAAAAAAAAGAATCAAGAGGAAATGAAGAAGAACCAAGGAGAAATGAAGAATGACATCTATGCAATAAAGAACACAATGGAGGGAGAAACCAAGATGGCGACATAGGTAAACACCTAAACTGCTGCTTTGCACAACAATTTCAAAACTACAACTAAAAAACAAAATGGACATCATCCAGAATCACAGGAAGGCTGGCTGAGTGGAAATTCTACAACTAGAAGGAAAGAGAAAAGCCCACTGAGACTCAGAGGAGCTGCAGGAGGCAGAGGTACTGAGACGCGTGTGTGCAGAGAGGAGTGGCAACTGAGTATGTGGCTGGCTTTCTCAAGTGGGAGGGAGACAAAAGCTCCTGACTGTGCTGAACTCCAGTTCCGGGTGAGACTCTGGGGACCCAGACTCATTTGGGGAGAAACTGGACTGTCTGGCAGCAGGCGGAACTCGAGGGCAGCTTTCTCTCAGAGGTGCTTGCAGTGATTACCACGGGACACTGAGACACAGGGGCCTATTAGGGCAGGGCTGATGGGAAACCAATGCTGTCTGCTCCACCCTGAGACTCCGCCCCATCTAAGCTGAGCACAGAGGCTTTTGCAAGTCTTCTCCCATAAGGGAGGCTCCAGCACAGAAGTTCTCCCAGCGTAGACACAGCTGATCCTCACAGCCAATTGGCCTGGAGGTCAATTTCGTCCAGTGATATCAACAACCATCAAGGCTTAACTATAGCAAGACTGTGCACACAGCCCACAAAGGGGTGCACCAAGAGTGTCCACCTCAGGTAACTTGGGAGGCTGAGCCTCTAGGCCTTATAGGACACCTAGCTCACAAAGATACTCTATCAACTCAGGGAAGCAGCCAAAATGCGGAGACAAAGAAACAGATCACAAATGAAAGAAATGGAGGAAAGCAAGTGACTGGATATAGAGTTTAAAACCACGGTTATAAGGTTTTTCAAGAATTTCCTAGAAAAGGCGATAAATTTAACAAGACCCTTGAGGATATGAAAAAGGACCATCTAGAAATTAAGCATACACTGACTGAAATAAAAAATATTATACAGAGATCTAACAGAAGTCTAGAGGATCCCAAGAATCAAGTCAAAGATTTGAAATACAAAGAATCAAAAAACACTCATCTGGAAAAGCAAAAAGAAAAAAGAATCCAAAAATATGAAGATAGTATAAGGAGCCTCTGGGACAACTTCAAGCATACCAACATCAGAATTACGGGGGTACCAGAAGAAGAGAGAGAGCAAGATATTGAAAACCTATTTGAAGAAATATGACTGAAAACTTCCCCCACCTGGTGAAAGAAATAGACTTACAAGTCCAGGAAGCGCACAGAACCCAAAACAAAAGGAATCCAAAGAGGACCACACCAAGACACATCATAATTAAAATGCCAAGAGCAAAGGACAAAGAGAGAATATTAAAAGCAGCAAGAGAAAAACAGTTAATTACCTACAAGGGAGCACCCATATGATTGTCAGCTGATTTCTCAACAGAAACTATGCAGGCCAGACGGGAGTGGCAAGAAATATTCAAAGTGATGAATAGCAAGAACCTACAACCAAAATTACTCTACCCAGCATAGCTATCATTCAGAAGTGAAGGTCAGATAAAGAGCTTCACAGGTGAGAAAAAGCTAAAGGAGTTCATCACCACCAAACCAGTACTATATGAAATGCTGAAAGGTATTCTTTAAGAAGAGGAAGAAGAAGAAAAAGGTAAAGATAAAAATTAATACATATCTATCAACAAGTGAATCTAAAAATCAAGTGAATAAAAAATCTGATGAACAGAATAAACTGGTGAATATAATAGAATCAGGGGCATAGAAAGGGAGTGGACTGACAATTCTCAGGGGGAAAGGGGTGTAGGGGGTGTGGGAAGAAACTGGACAAAAATTGTACACCTATGGATGAGGACAGTGGGGGTGGGGAGGTAAGGGCAGAGGGTGGGGTGGGAACCAGGTGGAGGGGAGCCATGGGTGAAAAAAGAGGAATAATTGCAATAATCTGAACAATAAAGATTTATTAAATTAAAAAAAACCAATTGAATCTAAAACACAAAATAAAAGAACAAGCAAAAAAATAAATAATATGTTACCATTTACATAATGTCTTCATATATGTAATTAATAAAAAGTATATTGGAAACATCAGAAAAAAATAACACAATAGAAAGTATCAGTAGTAGACTAGAAGAAGCTGAGGACTGCATCAGTGAGCTAGAAGACAACGTAGGATAAAACCACCCAAGAACAACAGCAACTGGAAAGAAAATGTAAAAAATAAGAGGAGAGCCTAAGAGAGCTTTGGGACAAAAGAAATGAAACAACATCCTCATAATAGGTGTGCCAAAGGAGAGGAAGCAGAGCAAAGAATAGAAAACCTGTTTAAAGCAATAATGACAGAAAACTTCCCTAATTTGGGGAAGAAAAATTCACACAAGTCCAAGAAGCACACAGAGCCACAAACAAGATGAACCCAAAAGACTGACACCAAGACACATAATTAAATTGGCAAACATCAATGACAAAGGAAGAATCTTAAAGGCTGCAGAGAAAGACAGAAAGTTACCTACAAGGGATCTCCTATTAGACTATCAACTGATTTCTCAACAGAATCACATCTGGCCAGAAGGGAATGGAATGAAACATACAAAGTGATGCAAAGCAAAGGACTTAATCCAAGAATACTCTACCCAGCAAGGCTATCATTCAAAATTGTGGGGAAATCTGGAGCTTCATAGACAAAAGAGGGCTAAGGGAGTTTATTACCACCAAGCCAGCAATGCAAGAAATACTAAAGGGATTGCTGTAAAAAGAGGAAATAGAAAGGGAAGAAGAAACACAGGCATAAAGAATAAAAATGATGACAAACAAGTACCTATCAATAATAACTTTAAATATAAATGGATTAAATGTCCCAATCAAAAGACATAGGATAGCTGAATAAATAAGAAAACATGACCCATGTATCTGCTGTCTACAGGAGACCCACCTCAGAACAAGTACTTCACAGGCTGATAGTGAAGGGATAAAAAAAACTTTTCAGGAAAATGGAAATGAGAAAAAAGTTGGGGTAGCAATACTTACATCTGACAAATCAGACCTCAAAATGAAGTCCATAACAAAAGATAGGAAGGGCCAATTCATAATATTAAAGAGAACGTTTCAACAAGAGGATATAATTCTGGTAAACATATATGCACCCAATACAGGAGCAGCCAAATACATAAAAACAAAACAAAACAAAACAAAAAAACAAAAACAACAACTTATGGAAAATATCAAGGGAGAGATCAACAGCAATACAGTCATAGTAAACTTTACTACCCCATTGACACCACTGGATAAATCCTCTAAGCAAAAAATCAGCAAAGAAACAGTAAACCTAAATGATTCACTAGATCAGATGGAACTAATTGATATATTCAGAACATTTCATCCCAAAGATACAGAATATACATTCTTCTCAAGTTCACATGGGTTATTTTCAAAGATAGACCAAATATTAGGACACAGGCAAAGTTTTTTAAAATTCAAGAAGATAGAAATCATATCAAGCATCTTCTCACGTCACAATGGCATAAAATTAGAAGTCAACTACAATAAAAACTATGAAAAAATTCAAACACTTGGAGGTTAAATAGCATGTTATTAAACAATGATTGGGTTACCAAAGAGATCAAAGAAGAAATAAAAACCATCCTGGAAACAAATGACAATGAAAACACAACAATCCAAAATCAATGGGACACAGTGAAAGCAGTTCTGAGATGGACATTCATAGCATTACAGGCCTACCTCAAAAAACAAGAAAAAATGGTAATAAACCATTTAAATCTGTAACTTGAAGAATTAGAAAGACAGCAACAGGAAAAGCCCAGAGTAAGCAGATGGAAAGAAATAATAAAGATCAGAGCAGAAATAAATGACATAGAGACCAAAGAAACAATACAAAAGATCAATGAAACCAAGAGCTGGTTCTTTGAAAGGATAAACAAGATTGATGATCCTCTAGCCAGGCTCACTAAGAAGCAAAGAGAGAGGACCCAAATAAACAAAATCAGAAATGAAAGAGGTGAACTAACAACCGATCCCACAGAAATACAAAAGATTATAAAAAAATAGTATGAACATCTCTACAACAAACTGAACAGTCTAGATGTAATGAACATATTCCTATAAAAATACATGCTTGCAAAACTAAATCAGGAAGAATAAAAAAAAAAAACCTGAATAGGCTGATAACTGCTGATGAAATTGAAGCAGTCATCAAAAAACTTCCAGCAAACAAAACCCTGGCCTGGACGGCTTCACAGAGGAGTTTTACCAAACATTCAAAGATGAACTATCCTTCTCTGATTATTCCAAAAAATTCAAGAGGACAGAACACTTCCAAGCTCTTTCTATGAAACCAGCATAACCCTAATCCCAAGACCAGATAAAGACACTACAAAGAAAGAGAATTACAGTTCAATATCCATGATGAACATAGGTGCTAAAATCCTCAACAAAATTTCAGCAGATCATATACAGCATTACATTCGAAATATCATACACCATTACCAAGTGGGATTTATGCTGGGGATGCAAGGATGGTACCGTATCTTCAAATCAATAAACGTTATAGATCACATAAACACTGAGAGACAAAAATCACATAATCATATAAATTGATGCAGAAAAAGCATTTGACAAAATTCAACACACTTTCCTGATAAAAACTCTATGAACAGGAACAAGACAGGGATGCCCACTTTCACCACTCCTGTTTGACATAGTACTGGAAGTGCTAGCCATAGCGATTAGACAAGAAGAAGAAAGAAAAGGCATCCAAATAGGAAAAGAAGTAAAACTGTCATTATTTGCAGATGACATGATATTGTACACAGAATACCCTCTCCATCAAAAACTACTAGACTTAATAAATGATTTTGGCAGTGTAGCAGGATACAAAATTAATATCCAGAAATCTATGGCCTTTTTATACATCAATAATGAACTCACAGAAAGAGAAACCAAAGAATACAATCCCATTTACCACTGCACCAAAAAAAAAAAAAAATAAGATACCTAGGAATAAACTTATCTAATGAGGTAAAGGACCTGTACTCAGAAAACTACAGGATGTTGAAAAAAAAAAAAAGAGATAGAGGAAGACATATACAAATGGAAGAATGTATCGTGTTCATGGATTGGTAGAATCAACATCATTAAATGTCCATACTACCCAAAGAAATCTACAGATTTAATGCAGCCCCCATTAAAATACCAAATGGCATATTTCAAACAACTGGAACAAACTCTCCTAAAATACATATGGAATAAAAAAAGACCCCAAATAGCCTCAACAATCGTGAGAAAGAAGAACAATGTGGGAGAGATCACAATACCAGATTTCAAGCTATATCACAAAGCCACAGTTCTCAAAAATGCCTGGTATTGGCATAAGAACAGACATATAGACCAATGGAACAGAACAGAGAACCCAGAAATCGACCCACACCATCATGTTCAACTAATATTTGACAAAGGAGGCAAGAGCATACAATGGAGTCAAGACACTCTCTTCAATAAATGTTGTTGGGAAAATTGAACCGAATTATGCAAAAAAAATGAAACTAGACCACCAACTTATACCATACACAAAAATAAACTCAAAATGGATAAAGGACTTAAATGTAAGATGGGAAACCATAAAAATATTAGAAGACTCCATATGCAGCAAAATATCAGACATATGTCGCAGCAATATTGTTACTGATACAGCTCCCAGGACAATGGAAACTAGGGAGAAAATAAACAAATGGGACTACATCAAAATAAAAAGCTTCTGCACAGCAAAAGAAACTATCAACAAAACAAGAAGAAAGCCCACTACATGGGAAAACATATTTGCCAATGTTACCTCTGATAAGGTTTTAATCTCCAAAATTTACAGGGAACTCATACAACTTAACAAAAGGAAGATAAACAATCCAATAAAAAAAATGGGCAACGGACCTAAATAGGCACTTTTGGAAAGAGACATACAGAAGACCAAGAGACATATGAAAACATGCTCAAAGCTACTAATCATCTGAGAGGTGCAAATCAAAATGACAATGAGATATCATTTTGAAACTGTCAGAATGGCTATCATCAATAAATCAACAAATGACAAGTGCTGGCGAGGATGCAGAGAAAAAGGAACCCTCCTTCACTGCTGGTGGGAATGCAGACTGGTGCAGCCACTGTGGAAAACAGTATGGAGTTTCCTTAAAAAATAAAAAATGGAACTCCCATTTGACCCAGTAACCCACTTTTAGGAATATATCCCAAGAAAACCGAAATACCAATCAGAAAGCATATATGCACCCCTATGTTCATAGCAGCACAATTTACAATAGGTAAGATTTGGAAACAGCCTAAGTGCCCATCAGCAGATGAGTGGATTAACAAACTGGTACATCTACACAATGGAATACTACCATGCAGTAAAAAAAGGAAGGAACTTTTACCATTATTCTAGGAGAAATAAGGCAGTCGGAGAAAGATAAATTTCACTCCTTTGTGGAATTTAATGAACAACATAAACTGATGAACAAAAATAGAGCCAGCGTTATAGAAGTATTGAACAGACCGTGCAACCTGAGAGGGAAGGCAGGGGAAGTGAGGGAGGGGGGAGGTAAGAGACCAATCAATGAACTTGTATGCATGCCTATGAGGATAATGGACACAGATAGTAGAAGGGTGAGGGTATGTGCTGGGGATTGGTAGCAGCTGGGTAGAGGTTAATGGGGGGAAAAGGAAATTTATGTAGTACTTTAAACAATAAAGAATTTTAAAATAAAATAAAATAAAATGAAATGAAATGAAAAAAATAGCAGTATTGGAGTCTGTTATTGCCTTACACTACTTTGTGAGAAGGCACACAGTTGTTTATTGCAATGATCTCCCTTTTCCAGATTTAAAAAGCCCTCTAAATTAAGGAATCATCCTCACCTAAGACCATCTTGAGTGGTTTGGTGACTTTTGCCTGGACATTGACATGTGGGGTCAGCAGCAGGACCCCCTGGGAGCTTCCTGACCAAGTGCAATCCTGGACTCACCAAGGTGTCCTCTGTCAGGGTTTCTGCACCTGTGTTTTAAGGAATTTCCCAGAAGATTTTAAGGTTTGGCATCTTTTGTTTAAGGAACTTTGGAAGTCCAGACTCATCATAGGATAAAAATAACAGGGATTTTTCAGAGAAAAAGAAGGGAAGATAAGGAGAAGCCCCCTGTGACTTTCTCCTGCTTCTCTCATGAGGACTACCTCTGTGCTGGCTTTTGTGATGCTCCAGACATTATATCACTTAGTCCTAACAGTCCTTGAACAGATAATAGATAGGAAAACTGAGGCACAGAGACTGAGGGAGGAGGAAGAGGCAGAGATCCTGGCTTACTCTCCTTCTCATCTCGTCTCCATTTTCTCCTGGGCTATCATGCAGCAGCTCAGCCCTTCCAGCTAAGTCTTATTCACTATTCATAGCCACTTATGTGACTGACAGTAGGAGGACAGGAAGCTAGTACACCCCACATCCCAATCCTCTGTCATTCACAACACCAAGCTCCAAACCAAACTTAGGTTTAGCACAGGATGTACCAGCCTCCATTATTGTGTAAGCTGACATCCTTGTCCTATGCTCTCCTTGCTGGACCCTAGAACAAGAGGAAAGGAGAAGAGGGCAGAGTAGTAGTGTTCTCCACTTCCCACTGTTGTCAAGGTGAGGTGAGAGGTGGGGACGCCAAGTGTGTGGGACTTGCCAATTTTCACAGTGTAAACACTTTCATCATGACTGATTTCAAACTACTTATGAAAGTTCCTGAACCTGTGACCACTGAGAAGTTCATGCCAGCAATTAAAAGTGTGCCTGGTACATGTGGGTTGATGTTTGTACCCTGCTGGTCTCCCCTGCTCACTGGTGCCTCTTGTTCCCACAAGTCACACACCCTTGTGTTGTAACCTTAGTCCACTCATCCAGATAGTCTGATGCCCCTCTGTGCATTCTGCACACACTCTGGCAGTGTGATGACTAGCATACAGTAGGTGTTGCCTGAGGGAATGGACCTGACCAATTGGCTGTACTCTAGCCGTGCCAACAACTAGAGCTACACATTTTAGCAAAACACAGGAATCTCATGTGCCTGTCATAACTGGAGGTCAGCATCTGGAGTTACATATTATTGGATCCTGTGCTTGGGGACTGGTGGAAGAAATAATTTCCTGCAGATAGAGCAGGGACTGAAACTTGGAGCTGTAGGTGAGTCAGGTGGATGACCATCCCCTAAACCTCCTGGCACTCAGTATCAGTATGTGGCCTGGAGCAGAGACATTGAGCTTTGGGACAGCTAGAGCAAGATGAGGCAGAGGGGGCCCTATATAGGGCAGGATGACAAACAGAGACAGGTGCTGGAGGAGCAGTAGCAGCTGCACAGCTGAGAACAATATTTATATGGGAAACACTGGGAGTATGCGCTGGAATTTTTAAGCCATTTCTCCCTTCCACTCACACACCCTGCACAGAATCTCCTTAGAGCAGAAAAATAGTGATGTGGATGTGGTCATCCCTTGCTTACATATTATCTAGTCATCTTTAAAAGTACAGTGCTCATCATAATGCTCACTCCACATCTAGCTGGACTCCAGGAGCTCATCCAAATTTCTCCAGAATTCAGCCCCTTATGTCCATATTGTGGCCTCTCAGTCCAGGGCTTTGTGATGCTCCTTAGGATGAGGCCTATACCTTCTGTTCAGACTTCCTCCTCTGTTCTTGAGTATCTGTGGCTTGCCCTTAATCCCTGTGGAATTTTCTAATAATGAAAATGTGATCATTGTCTTGCTTCCACTGCCTTTAGGATCAAATCCACACTTCTTGGGAGGCATCTGAGCCCGGTTCCTCTCTGGCCCTGGGTCTTTTTTAGGTTGGCCCCCAACTCCATGCCCACTCATTCTGAGCTTCAGCGCTGCTGCCTGCCATGAGTTGGACACTGTGCTGCTTGCCCTCCTCAGGGGCTGCCCGGCCTGTATGTGGTTCCTCCTGTCCAAAGTTCCAGTTCTATCTCCTTTCCCACATCCATTCCTCCTCCTTTTCTGGTTCCTCTGTGCTCTGAGGCTCCCTCTCAGGCCCACTCTAGTGCACTATGGAGTGATGGTTACAGCTCTTTGTTCACTCTGATATCCATGACTCAACAATATTGATGCCTAACTTGTAGCAGGCACACACACACACAAAATGCTTTTAAAGTGGGTTTATTCAAATGCATGATTCATCTTTTGCATGTTTGCCTGAATCATGGCAAATTGGAACCCAGTCTCAATAGCTCTCTCCAGGATCACTGGGTTGGGGAGGCGGGTGGTGAGTGAAGAGATGCAGGGAACAGGGGTGGAGTAGGTGTGCTTACATCATAAGGATGTTCATAGCACTGTGCCCCCTTTCCTATCTCTAGAACAAAATATAATAATTGACTGCATATGTGAGCATATTGTCTAGGATAAGCTCTAAAGGGCAGAGAGCACAAACACCTGGTTGTCTTTGTCTGCAGCCCATAGATAGAAGAGAGCTTGATAAACACCTGACAACCCCAGAGGCTGACATGTGGCTGGCTTACCCCTGGCATTGAGCCTACATCTCTGGTGGTAAGAACGTCAACAGCTATGGCCACCCTCATTGCAATAATAGGGCATTAATTTGAGCAAATATCCACCAGGGCAATAAATATCTGTGGTGTTGTGTAATGGGCTTTAATCTTGTCCACAACAGAAAGTGGGTCATTGAAATGTGGGCAGTGAACACCTGAGGTGATGCCTGTACCTGAGAAAGATATGATTTCAGTTCTGTCATGTTGTTTTGATACCAGAGGCCACAGCACCATGACGTGGATGGGAATGTTAGAAGGACTCGACACAAGCCTTTTGGGAGACTTTGGCCCTTTGTCTGATGAGTCTGTTTTGATTTTTACAATTGATGGTTCACTGAGTCAACACAAGAACTACACTCCAGTAGTCTCTGGGAGAACTGTGCTGAGGGGCTATACAGCTTTTATACTACCAGAACTGTGCTGAGGGGTTATACAGCTTTTATTCTACCAGGTATATAAATTTCACAGACATCTGACCATTTGTGATTTTATTTTTTAAAATTTATTATTTATTTATTTTATTCTTTTTATTTTTGTAATATACTTTATTAATTTCAGAGAGGAAGGGTAAGGGAGAGGGAGATAGAAACACCAATGATGTGAGAGAATCATTGACTTGTTGCCTCCTGAATGCCCCCCACTGGGGATCGAGCCCAAAACTGGGCATGTACCCTTGACCGGAATCAAACCCAGGACCCTTCAGTCTGCAGGCTGACATCTATCCACTGAGCAAAACGGGCTAGGGCTATTTTATTCTTTAAAAAATACTTTTAACTGAAAGCAAAGGCATGGAAAAACATTTTTCAGGCAAATGGAAATAAGAAAAAAGCTGGGGTTGCGATACATATAACTGATAAAATAGACCTCAAAGTAAAGACCATAATAAGAGATAAGGAAGGTCACTACCTAATACTAAAGGAAGTAATTCAACAAGAAGATATAACTCTGGTAAACATATATGCACCCAATGAAGGAGCACCCAAATACATAAAAAATCTTCTGGAAGATATCAAGGGAGAGATCAACAACAATACAATCATAGTAGGAGACTTTAATACACGACTGATATCACTGGATAAATCCTGTAGACAAAAAATCAGCAAAGAAACAGCAATCCTAAAAGCACACTAGATCAGTTAGACATAATTGACATCTTCAGAGCATTTCATCCCAAAGCCACAGAATATCCTTTCTTCTCAAGTGCACATGGCACATTTTCTAAAATAGACCACATATTGGGTCACAAACAAACAAAGTCTCCCCAAATTCAAAAATATTGAAATCATATTAAGCATTTTCTCAGACCACAATGGCATAATATTAGAAATAAACTACAATAAAAACATTCCAAAAAATGCAAACACTTGGAAGCTGAATAGCATGCTACTAAACAATGATTGGGTTATCAATGAGATCAAAGAAGAAATTAAAAACATCCTGGAGACTAATGACAATAAAAACACAACATTGCAAATCCTATGGGACACAATGAAAGGAGTCCTGAGAGGAAAGTTTATAACTCTAAAGGCCTACCTCAAAAAACAAGAAAAAATTGTAACAAATCATCTAACTCAACAACTCAAAGAATTAGAAAGAGAGCAACAGAAAAGCCCACAGTGACAGAAGGAAGGAAATAATAAAGATCAGAGCAGAAATGAATGACATAGAGACCAAAAAAAATATATATATATACAAAAGATCAAGAAAACCAAGAGCTGGTTTTTCGAAAGGATAAACAAACTTGATGAACCTCTAACCAGGCTCACCAAGAAGTAAAGAGAGAGGACCCAAATAAACAAAATCAGAAAAGAAAGAGGTGAAGTAAAAACAGACCCCACAGAAATACAAAGAATTGTTAAAAAATACCATGAACAACTCTATTCTAACAAACTAGATAACCTGGAGGAAATGGACACATTCCTAGAAAAGTACAACCTTCCAAAACTTACTCAAGAAGATTCTAAAAATCTCAATAGGCTGATAACTATGGAAGAAATTGAAGCAGCCATCAAAAAGCTTCTGGCAAACAAAAACCCGGGGCCAGACAGCTTCAGAGGGGAGTTTTACCAAACATTCAAGGAATAACTAATACCTATCCTCCTTAGACTATTCCAGAAATTTCAAGAGGAAGGAACAATTCCAAGCTCCTTCTATGAAGCCAGCATCGCCCTAATATCAAAACCAGATAAAGATAACACAATGAAAGAGAATTACAGGCCAATATCTCTCATGAACATAGGTGCCAAAACCCTCAACAAAATTAGCAAATCAGATTCAGCAGTACATCAGAAAGATCATACACCATGACCAAGTAGGATTTATAACAGGGATGCAAGGATGGTACAATATTCGTAAATCAATAAACGAGATACACACATAAACAAATTGGGAGATAAAAATCATATAGTCATATCAATTGATGCAGAAAAAGCATTTGACAACATCCCACACCCTTTCTTGATAAAAACTCTCAGCAAGGTGGTAATAGAAGGATCATACTGCAACATAATGAAAGCCATATATGACAAATCCACAGCCAACATCATACTAATGGGCAAAAACTAAAACCATTTCCCCTAAGAATAGGAACAAGACAGGGATGCCCACTCTCACCACTCCCGTTCAACATAGTGCTGGAAGTACTAGCTATTGCGATCAGACAAGAAGAAATAAAAGGCAGTCAATTTGGAAAAGAAGAAGTAAAACTGTGCTTATTCGTAGATGACATGATACTGTACATAGAAAACCCTAAAGACTCCATCAAAAAATTATCAGACTTAATAAATGAATTTAGCATTGTAGCAGGATATAAAATTAATGCCAAGAAATCTGTTGCATTTCTATACACCAATAATGAACTTACAGAAAAAGAGACTAAAAAAGCAATCTGATTTACCATCGCACCAAAAAAATTAAGATACCTAGGAATAAATTAACTAAGGAGGTAAAACACCTATATGTGGAAAACTACATGACACTGAAAAAAGAGATAGAGGAAGACATAAACAGATGGAAGAACATACCATGTTCATGGATTGGTAGATGGAAGAACATACCATTTTCATCATCAAATGTCCATTCTACCCAAAGCAATCTATAAATTCAATGCACTTCCCATTAAAATACCAACGGCATATTTCACAGACCTATAAAGAACCTTCAAAAAATTCATCTGGAATAAAAAGAGAGCCCGAATAGCTGCAGCAATCCTGAGAAAGAAGAATAAAGTAGGGGGGATCTCAATACCAAATTTCAAGCTGTATTACAAAGCCACTGTCCTCAAAACAGCCTAGTACTGGCACAAGAACAGACATATAGATCAATGGAATAGAATAGAGAACCCAGAAATCGACCCAAACCACTATGCCCAATTAACATTTGACAAAGGAGGCATGAACATACAATGGAGTGAAGACAGTCTCTTCAACAAATGGTGTTGGGAAAATTGGACAGATACGTGCAAAAAAATGAAACTAGATCACCAACTTTCACCATACACAAAAATAAACTCAAAATGGATACAGCACTTAAACATAAGATCGGTAACCATAAAAATACTAGAGGAATCCACAGGCAGCAAAATATTAGACTTATGCTGAGGGAACTTCTTCACCGATATCGCTCCTAGGGCAATGGAAACTAAAGATAAAAGAAAGAAATGGGACTAAATCAAAATAAAAAGCCTTTGTACAGCAAAAGATGATCAATAAAACAACAAGAAAGCCCACTGCATGGGAGAACATATTTGCCAATGATATCAACAATAAGGGTTTAATCTCCAACATATACAGAGAACTCATACAACTTAACAAAAAGAAGATAAACAACCCAATCTAAAAATGGACAATGGACCTAAATAGACACTTTTTGAAAGAAGACAGAAGGAAGGCCAAGGGACATATGAAAACATGCTGTAAGTCACTAATCATCCCAGAGATGCAAATCAAAACAACAATGTGGTACCATCTCACACCTGTCAAATGGCTATCATCAACAAATCAACAAACAACAAGTGTTGGTGAGGATACTGAGAAAAAGGAACCCTCATGCACTGCTGGTGGGAATACAGACTGGTGCAGCCACTGTGGAGAATAGTATGGAGTTTCCTCAAAAAACTAAAAATGGAACTGCCATTTGACCCAGTGATCTCACTTCTAGGAATATATCCCAAGAAACTAAAAACACGAATCGGAAAGGATATATGCACCGTTATGTTCATAGCAGCACAATTTACAATAGCTAAGATTTGGATACAGCCTAAAAGGCCATCAGCAGATGAGTGGATTAGAAAACTAAGGTAGAGAGACAAAATGGTGGCAGAATAGAAGGATGTGTCCTGAGCCTTGTCCGGAGCAAATAGAGGAGGCAGCTGAGACGAGCAGAATCCAGCCCGAATTGGCGAAGGAGGCACAGCTGGTGAGACAGTTTGCAGCTGGGAAGAGCAGGGATCCCCTGCATAAAGGTAAAATCAAAGATATAGGCAGTAGAATCTCCCGGACCTCTGTGCCCAGAAGGTCAGGGAGAAACTACACAGTGCCAAGCCGCGTCCCTGAGGACAGGCAAGGTCTGAAGGATTTTAGACCATAGAGTCTGGATTTGGGATCTGAGCTCAAGGGCAGCCTTTAAGAGCTGCCGGACAGTGGAGTGCTGGCAAGAGAGGAACTGGCAGAGACACGGTCTTTCCTCGCGCTGGGGCCTGCGCCTTTCCCCACTGAACCTAGTTCGTGGGACCTTTTGGAGACAGGCGCTTACCTGTGACAGAAGTGCGGGAGGAGGGGTAGAGTTGTGGAATCTGGGCAGAGTGGGCAACGGACGGTCCAGGAGAAGTAGTAGCAAGTCTGGTGCTGAGTCATATCTAAGCCCACAGAATCCATTTTCTCCTGAGAAATAGCCCCTCCCTCCAGTCTCCAGGCAACCAATATAGCCACACCCAGATTCCACCCTGATTAACACCATGGAATCTGAATACTCCCAGAGGCCATAGGATCTACTCTAAAGAGAAATCTTTAGAAGCTAAGCACCTCAATTACGTGGCTACACTGCCAGGGCCCTCCAGAGTTCTTCAGTGTACCTCACTGGCAAACTTACTGCCAGTGCTCCTGTGAGCCGCCACCTGGAGAAAGCGCCTACCCACCACAGACTCAGCAGCAAAAGTTGAGTCTGCCCACTGCACAACTACAGAACTCTGGGCAACACAGTTACCCTTTTCCAAAGTGTAGCCCCCTGAGCCACATCACCCTGACAGACAGTTCCTTGGTGCCACTGTGAAGCCCCACTGGGCACATGTGATTTAAATTAAGGGTGCAAGTCAGCAAAAATTGGGACACTCCCCTCCATAGCAGCTGACTTCTAGGCACTTCAGTTGTGCCTCTCAAGCTTACAGGCCTACATCAAGAGAACCCAAATAGCTCAAGTAGGGAGCTACACTAGATAACCAAGCCCAGGAGAACAGAAAGATTTCACCAGTAGCACCATCACCAAAAGAACCTGGGTAGCAAAGCAATTGGATCTACAATTAAAAAATTTCAGGAAAACATGGGGAGACAAAAAAGCAATACCCAAAGGAAAGAAAAAGAGGAATCACCAGAAAGGGAGTTAAATGAAATTGAGGCTAGCAGCTTAACAAAGAGAGAATTCAGAGTAATGGTTCTAAGGATATTTAAACGGATGGATGACAAATACACACAACTCAATGAGAACTATAAGGAGCTGAATGAAAATGTCACCAACATGAAAAGAAACCAAGAGGAGATGAAGAACGACATAGCTGCAATAAAGAATACATTGGAAGGCTTAAACAGTAGACTAGAAGAGGCTGAGGACCGCATCAGCGAATTAGAAGACAAGGTAGGAAAACACACACAAACACAGCAGCAAATGGAAAGAAGACTTAAAAAGCAAGAGGAGAGCCTAAGGGAGCTTTGGGACAACACAAAATGAAACAATATTAGAATAATAGGGATACCAGAAGGAGAGGAAGAGAAGCAAGGAACAGAAAACCTGTTTGAAGAAATAATGACAGAAAAATTGCCTGATATTGGCAAGAAAAAAACTATGCAAGTCCAAGAATTACATAGAGTCCCAAACAAGTTGAACCCCAAAAGACCGACACCAAGACACATCATAATTAAAATGGCGAATACCACTGACAAAGTAAGAATCTTAAAGGCTGCCAGAGAGAGACAGAAAGTTACCTACAAGGGATCTCCTATTAGAATAGCAACTGATTTCTCAACAGAAACACACCAGGCCAGAAGGGAATGGAATGAAATATTCAAAGTGATGCAAAGCAAGGGACTGAATCCAAGAATACTATATCCAGCAAGGTTATCATTCAAAATTGAAGGTGGAATCAGGAGCTTCACAGACAAAAAAGGGCTAAGGGAGTTTATCACTACCAAGCCAGCAATGAAAAAAATGCAAAAGGGACTGCTGTAAAAAGAAGAAAGAGAAAGGCAAAAAGAAACACAAACACTAAGGGGAAAAATATGACAACAAACATGTACTTCTCAATAATAACATTAAACGTAAATGGGTTAAATGCACCAATAAAAAGACATAGGATAGCTGAATGGATAAGAAAACATGACCCATATATTTGCTGTCTACAAGAGACCCACCTCAGAGCAAAGGATTCACACAGACTGAGAGTGAAGGGATGGAAAAATATTTTTCAAGCAAATGGAAATGAGAAAAAAGCTGGGGTAGCAATACTTATATCTGATAAAATAGACCTCAAAGTAAAGGCCATAACAAGAGATAAGGAAGGCCACTACATAATACTAAAGGGAGCAATTCAACAAGAAGATATAACTCTGGTAAACATATATGCACCCAACACAGGAGCACCCATATACATAAAAAAACTCCTGGAAGAGAACAAGGGAGAGATCGACAACAATACAATCATAGTAGGAGACTTTAATACACCACTGACATCACTGGATAAATCCTCTAGACAAAAAATCAGCAAAGAAACAGCAATTCTAAATGACACACTAGATCAGATGGACCTAATTGACATCTTCAGAGCATTTCACCCCAAAGCCTCAGAATATTCGTTCTTCTCAAGTGCCCATGGGACATTTACAAAAATAGACCACATATTGGGTGACAAACAAAGTCTCCCTAAATTCAAAAAGATTGAAATCATATCAAGCATTTTCTCAGACCACAATGTCATAATATTAGAAATAAACTATAATAAAAACATTCCAAAAAATTCAAACACGTGGAAACTGAATAGCATGCTATTAAACAATGATTGGGTGGTCAACGAGATCAAAGAAGAAATTAAAAATATCCTGGAGAATCATGACAATAAAAACACAACATTTCAAATGCTATGGGACACAATGAAAGCAGTCTTGAGAGGGAAGTTTATAGCTCTACAGGCCTACCTCAAAAAACAAGAAAAAATGGTAATAAATATTCTAACTCAACAACTCAAAGAATTAGAAAGAGAGCAACAAGAAAAGCCCACAGTGACAGAAGGAAGGACATAATAAAGATCAGAGCAGAAATGAATGACATAGAGACCAAAAAAACAATACACAGGATCAACAAAACCAAGAGCTGGTTCTTTGAAAGGATAAACAAGATTGATGAACCTCTAGCCAGGCTCACCAAGAAGCAAAGAGAGAAGACCCAAATAAACAAAATCAGAAATGAAAGAGGTGAAATAACAATAGACCCCACAGAAATACGAAGGATTGTTAAAAAATACTATGAACAACTCTATTCTAACAAACTACACAATCTGGAGGAAATGGACACATTCCTAGAAAAATACAACCTTCCGAAACTCATTAGGGAGGAATCTAAGAATCTCAATAGGCTGATAACTATGGAAGAAATTGAAGCAGTCATCAAAAAGCTTCCAGCAAACAAAAGCCCAGGACCTGATGGCTTCACAGGGGAGTTTTACCAAGCATTCAAGGAAGAACTAAAACCTATCCTCCTCAGACTATTCCAGAAAATTCATGAAGAAGGACACTTCCAAGCTCCTTCTATGAGGCCAGCATCACCCTAATACCAAAACCAGATAAAGACAACACAAGGAAAGAGAATTACAGGCCAATATCGCTCATGAACATAGATGTCAAAATCCTCAACAAAATTCTAGCAAATCGGATACAGCAGTACATCAGAAAGATCATACACCATGACCAAGTAGGATTTATCCCAGGGATGCAAGGATGGTACAATATCCGCAAATCAATAAAAGTGATACATCACATAAACAAATTGAGAGTTAAAAATTACATAGTCATATCAATTGATGCAGAAAAGCATTTGATAAAATCCAACAACCTTTCTTGATAAAAACTCTCAGCAAGGTGGGAATAGAAGGATCATACCTGAACATAATAAAAGCCATATACTACAAACCCACAGCCAACATCATACTCAATGGGCAAAAACTAAAACCAATTCCCCTAAGAACAGGAAAAGACAGGGATGCCCACTCTCACCACTCCTGTTTAATATAGTGCTGGAATTACTAGCCATTGCAATCAGACAAGAAGAAGGAATAAAAGGCATCCAAATTGGAAAAGAAGAAGTAAAACTGTCCTTATTTGCAGATGACATGATACTGTACAAAGAAAACCCTGAAGACCCCATAAAAAAATTATTAGACTTAATAACTGAATTCGGTAATGTAGCAGGATACAAAATTAATGCCAAGAAATCTATGGCATTTCTATACATCAATAATGAACTTACAGAAAGAGAGACTAAAAAAGCAATCCCATTTACCATTGCACCAAAAAAATTAAGATATTTAGGAATAAACTTAACTAAAGAGGTAAAAGACCTATATGTAGAAAACTACACGACACTGAAAAAAGAGATAGAGGAAGACATAAACAGATGGAAGAACATACCATGTTCATGGATTGGTAGAATTAGCATTATCAAAATGTCCATACTACCCAAAGCAATCTATAAATGCAATGCACTTCCCATTAAAATACCAACAACATATTTCACAGACCTAGAACAAACTTTCCAAAAATTTATCTGGAATAAAAAAAGAACCCAAGTACCTACAGCAATCCTGAGAAAGAAGAACAAAGTAGGTGGGATCTCAATACCAGATATCAAGTTGTATTACAAAGCTATTGTTGTCAAAACAGCCTGGTATTGGCACAAGAACAGACATATAGATCAATGGAATAGAATAGAGAACCCAGAAATTGACCCAAATCAATATGCACAATTAATATTTGACAAAGGAGGCACGAACATTCAATGGAGTCAAGACAGTTTCTTCAACAAATGGTGTTGGGAAAATTGGACAGATACATGCAAAAAAATGAAGCTAGATCACCATCTTACACCATACACAAAAATAAACTCAAAATGGATAAAGGACTTAAACATAAGATGGGACTCCATGAAAATACTAGAGGAATCCACAGGCAGCAAAATCTCGGACATATGCCGAAAGAACTTCTTCACTGATACTACTCCTAGGCTAATGGAAGCTAAAGAGAAAATAAACATATGGTACTACATCAAAATAAAAAGCTTTTGCACAGCAAAGAAAACCATCAATAAAACAACAAGAAAGCCCACTGCATGGGAGAATATATTTGTCAATGATATCAATGATAAGGGTTTAATCTCCAACATATACAGAGAACTCATACAACTTAACAAAAAGAAGATAAACAACCTAATCAAAAAATAGGCAACTGATCTAAATAGACACTTTTCGAAAGAAGACAGAAGGCAGGCCAAGAGACATATGAAAACCTGCTCCAGTCACTAATCATCAGAGACATGCAAATCAAAGCAACAATGAGGTACCATCTCACACCTGTCAGAATGGCTTTTATCAACAAATCAACAAACAACAAGTGTTGGCGAGGATGGGGAGAAAAAGGAACTCTTTTGCACTGCTGGTGGGAATGCAGACTGGTGCAGCCACTGTGGAGAACAGTATGGAGTTTCCTCAAAAAAATAAAAATGGAACTCCCATTTGACCCAGTGATTCCACTTCTAGGAATATATCCCAAGAATCTAGAAACACGCATCAGAAAGGAAATATGCACCCCTATGTTCATAGCAGCACAATTCACCATAGCCAAGATTTGGAAACAACCTAAATGCCCATCAGCAGATGAATGGATTAAAAAACTGTGGTATATCTATAAAATGGAATACTACGCTGCAGTAAAAAAGAAGGAGTTCCTACCATTTGTAACAATATGGATGGAGATGGAGAATATTATGTTGAGTGAAATAAACCAGGCAGAGAAAGTTAAATATCCCATGATCTCGCTCATTTGTGGAATATAATGAACGGCATAGACTGATGAACAAGAACAGATCCAGAGGCTGAGAAACGTCGATCAGAACATCATACCTCAGGTAAGGTAGGGGAGGGTGGGGGTAAGGTGGAGAGATCAACCAAGGGACTTGTATGCATGCATATGAACCTAATCAATGGACACAGACAACAAGGGGGCGGGGCATTAAGAGAAATTGTCTCATGTGACAAAAATTTTTAAATGAAACTCTCTGTAGACTGAAAATTATTTTGGAAGGAAACAAAGAGGAGTTTCCTTCAAAAGTCATAAGGATTGTAATTGAAAGTCAATATATTTGGCCTCTTGAACTAAAGTAAGTAATTTGTGTTTTTGCCTCCCTGACAAAGTTTATATAAAGCTACAAAAAGAAATTGACAGCCAGTTTGAAATGGAATTGCGAGGGCCCAGGGCAAAGAATATCCTTACATGATATTATTCTACAATGTCATTATAATTTTAGATATTTTACAACAGCATATTTTACAATCATCCCAAACAAACTTACAAACTAATTCTTTGAATGGTTGGTAGCAATTAAAAAAAAAAAAAAAAGGACATGAAAGGATTTAATCCCTTGCAGAAGGAATTAAGGCACTGGGAAGGCACTTGAGCATCCTATATTGGCCCCTCTTGTCTTTTTGCCAAGAGGGACCATCCTCTCACAATCCAATTGCCCTCAGCTGTTACCTGAGCTTTCTGTTCATGCTTGAAGCCTCGTGGTGGCTGGAACCATGGATCTGTCTCACATCCAATTGTGTGAGCTGGGCCCTCACTGGAGAAGAAACCCAAATTCCCCGAGATACGTGATCAGCACCGGGACCCTGCCAGCAGGCCAGGGGTTCCCAAGGCAGGTGCTGGGTGTGGATGCCACAGGGGCATAGGCTACCAAGGAGACAGAACTGAACCTCACAGCACCCTTCTTGGCCCCGGAGGATGGCTGGTTAGCCAGAGACGGGTAAGATTCCTCAAGGAAGGAACAACCTAAGACAGGCACAGTCGCAGAGGGGCCATCAGGAGAGAACTTGGGAGGGCAACAGAAGTGGGGCACAGACCCTCACCCCCCCAACATTGCAGGGGCTTGAACCCTCACCCCTTCTGAGGGAGGTGTCCTGCCCCCATGGCTGCTTCGCGCTTCCCACACCCAGCTCAGAACGGGACCCAGGCAACAGAAAGAGACCTGCCCCAGCTCACATCGAGATACAGGTGATAGACAGAGACTTGGCCCAGCTCAGATCGGGACCCAGATAACAGACAAGAGACTTGGCCGACAGCAGTTGCCCTATATCTAAATTCAGCCGAGCATCTGGAATGCTCAAGGCCCCCTCAAGAATGCAAATAATCCTTCCCACTAATATTTACAGGGTAAACTAAGATTGTTGGTAGAGTATTAAATTTGACAGTAAAATAGTAATCGAGTTTTCAGATTAATTTAAATAAGCTAATTGAAATAAGTGAATATTCAAATAAAGTTAATTGTACTGGACAAAAAGCTGTTCTTAAAGTAATAGCTAAAATTTGTATTGGTAGTTCATCTCATGGTAAAATTCCTGAATATGCAATGAACCTAAAGCAGTCATATGTGTGGGGAAAAAAATTTAAATTTAAAGTTATCAAGAATGCATTATAAAATTTACAAAAACCTCCATTAATAAAAAAAAGGGGGGGGGATAGTAGGGCAATATCATGTAAGGAAAAATATGCTATAAGTAAATTACATCTAGAAAATTTTTACTTTACCAAATTAAGTTTCATTTGCAATGCTAACAGCAAGACTGCCATTAAAAACACACATGGTGTCTAAATAAGACAATGGAAAATCGTTTGAACAAAATTAAAAAGGATCCCCAATCAATTATATAGAAAAGATTCCTTTATTAACTTGTGGTCGAGAATATATTTGTATATTTTCAGAAAACAACCTCAAGACCAGATGGATTCCTGCAACAGAGAGGAATTGACAGGAGTGTTCCAACCACGAAGACAAGAGGAAAAAACAGTCCAGAGATGGAAGACGCTGACAACGCCTTGCCACGCGAGCAGTCAGCAGCTGTGCACCGCTGCAGGTTACCTAGGACCAAACCAGAGAGGGTCTGACCTGCGTTGCCACCATGTGCCCACCATCCAGATATCACTGCTGACATGTACACATAAGGAACTGTTAGACATTGAAATTGGGACTGAAACATTTTTTTTTTTTGTCTTGTTTTGTTATTATATGTTTATTTCCAGTCTGCAAAGGCAAAACTTTTTAAAGGAAAGAAATGGTGGGAAAAAGATACAGAGGCAAAGAAGCATTGAATAGACTGTCAAACTACATTGGGAAGACAGGGGAGGTTGGGCGAGGGGGGCTGTAAGAGACCAAGTGAAGGACTTGTACGCATGCATATAAGCACAACCAATGGATATAAGACACTGGGGTGGGGGGGAGGGTGGGCAGGTGAAGGCATGTCCTGGGAAGTAGGGGAGGTCGGGGGGAGATCAATGGGGAAAAAAAAGGAGACATATGTACTACTATTTGTAATACTTAAAACAATAAAAAATAAATTTAAAAGAAAAAAAAAAGAAAGAAAACGATGGTACATCTACACAATGGAATACTACGCTGTGGTAAAAGAGATGGAGTTCCTACCATTTTCAGCAACATGGATGGAGAAGGAGAGAATTATGCTAAGTGAAATAAGCCAGGCAGAGAAAGATAAATATCACATGATCTCACTCATTTGTGGAATATAATGAAAGGCATAGACTGGTGAACAAGAACAGATCCAGAGACTGAGAAACGTCTATCAGAACCTCAAACCTCAGGGAAGGAGGGGGTTGGTGGGAGTAAGGGGAGAGATCAACAAAGGGACTTGTGTGCATGCATATGAGCCTCATCAATGGACACAGGCAACAGGAGGGTGGGGCATGAGTGGGGGTTGGGGGGTAATGGGGGAATAAGGATACATATGTAAAAAAATATAAAAAATAATAAAAATAATTTAAAAAATAGAAAAGAAATTGTGAGGTAACCAGAACCCCAAGAACACCTGAGAACGTCTTTCTTGACATGCTAGCTGTCATCAGCTGTATGGTAATATTGCCTGGGGCAAATAGGGAAGTATTTTGGACTTATGTTCCTGACCCTTCATAGGTAAGAGCCCTTATGTGGGCTGATTCCCCGCCTAATGTAGTCACCAATAATACCAAACACTTTGGTCATCCAGGAGGACCATGGGTGGAGCAAGGATATATAATTATACAGGGGTCACCACCCAGCTTCCCTTTTGTATGACACAAAATCAAACCACTGCTCCTTTGTGTGTAAAATTAAAGAGAGGTTTCTGGCTCGTGTGGACACCAAAGGAAAGGGCTATCACTACTTGCTCCTGGGAGAGGTGCAGAAAATGTAACTGAGACCTTGTCTATACAAAAAGAAATTGACAGCCAGTTTGAAATGGAATTGCCATGGTCTAGAGCAAAGAATATCCTTACATGATATTATTCTACAATGTCATCATAATTTTTCACAGATTTGTATTACCCCCATTACCTATAATAGTACCTTGCACCCTTGGGAATCAATAAAAAATCATCTTTTTGGTGCTTGGAGACAAAGGTAACACATCTTTTGATATTTTAGAATTACAACAGCATAATGTACAATTATCTCAAACAAACTTACAAACTAATTCTTTGAATGTCTGGCAGCAATTTAAAAAGGACATGAAAGGATTTAATCCCTTCCACTGTGTAGAGGGCCCTCGAGGAAGGCACCTGAGCATTCTATATTGGCCCCTCTTGACCTTTTGGCCAAGAGGGACCCTCTTCTCACAATCCAATTGCCCTCAGCTGTTGCCTGAGCTTTCTATTCATCCTGAGGTTGAAGCCTTGTGGTGGCTGGTACCATGGATCTGTGGCTGGTACCAGTGGGGTGAGCTGGGCCCTCCCTGAAGAAGAAACCTGGGTTCCCCAAGATATGTGACCAGTGCCGGGGCCCCACCAGCAAGCGAGGGGATCCCGAAGCAGGTGCTGG
Organism: Corynorhinus townsendii; assembly: GCA_026230045.1. Taxonomy (NCBI): domain Eukaryota; kingdom Metazoa; phylum Chordata; class Mammalia; order Chiroptera; family Vespertilionidae; genus Corynorhinus; species Corynorhinus townsendii. The sequence continues at coordinate 112,429,265 of JAPDVU010000003.1, read as the reverse complement.
GCATGGAGGCCATGGGGGCATAGACTACCAAGGAGACAGAACTGAACCTCACATCACCCTGCTTGGCCCCGGAGGATGGCTGGTTAGCCAGAGATGGGTAAGATTCCTCAGGGAATGAACAACCTGAGACAGGCACAGATGCAGAGGGGCCATCAGGAGAGAACTTGGGGGTCAACAGAGGTGGGGCACAGACGCTCACCCCACCCCCCCAACTTTGCAGGGGCCTGAACCCTCACCCCTTCTGAGGGAGGTCGCCTGCCCCCATGGTTGCTTCACTTCCTATGCCCAGATCAAATTGGGACCCATGCAACAGACAGAGACTTTGCCGACAGCAGCTGCCCTGTCACTGCAACAAGACTTGTTTGAGTTGTCTTGTACCCATGGTGTGGGGAAGTGGGTTTTCAATATCTAAATCCAGCCTAGCACCAGGAATGCTCATGGCCTACTCAAGAAGGCAAATAATTCTTTCCATTAATATTTACAGGGTAAAATAATATTGTTGTTAGAGTGTTAAATTTGACAGTAAAATAGTAGTCAAGTTCTCAGACTAATTTAAATTGGCTAATTGAAATAAGTGAATATTCTAGAAAAATTAATGGTACCGGACAAAAAGCTGTTCCTAAAGTGTTAACTAAAATTTTTATTGGTATTTCATCTCATGGTAAAATTGCATAACATGTAATTAACCTAAAGCAGTCATATTTTATTGCAAAAAATGAAAATTTAAAAGCTATCAAGACTACATTATAAAATTTCCAAAAGCCTCCTAATATTTAAATAAAAAAAGGGGGGATAGTAGAAGAATATCATGTAAGGAAAGATATCCTGTAAGTAAATTACATCTAGAAAATTTTTACTTAGAAAATTAACTTTCATTTGAAATTCTAACAGCAAGACACCCATGAAAAACATACATGGTGTCAAAACAAGCCAAAGGAAAATTGTTTGGGCAAAAAATGAAAAAGGATCCCAAGTCAAATTTATAGAAAGGATTCCTTTATTAACTTTTGGTTGTGAATATGTTTGTATATTTTCAGAAAACAACTCCAAGACCATGTGGATTCCTGCAACAGAGAGGAATTGACAGGACTGCTCCAGCCATGAAGACAGAAGAGAAACAGTCCAGAGATGGAAGACCCTGACGACGCCTTGCCATACTAGCAGTCAGCAGCTATACGTTGCTGCAGGTTGCCCAGGACCAAGCCAGAGAGGGTCAGACCTGCATTACCACTATTTGCCCACCATCCAGAACTGAAATATCATTGCTGATATGTACACATAAGGAACTGTTTGACATTGAAATTGGGACTCAAAAGAACTGTTGGCCCAGAAAGAAACTCACTACAGACTGATTCATTTGCCTCTCAGCATAACCATTATTGCTTGTCTCATTTTCTGTTCTTATAAGTGTATTTCTAGTATCACATGATCTCACTCATCTAGGGGAAATAATGAACAACATAAACTGATGAACAAAAACAGACCCAGAGACAGGGAAGCATCGATCAGACTGTCAAACCTCAGTGGGAATGTAGGGGAGGGTGGGGGTAAGGGGGAGAGATCAACCAAAGCACTTGTATGCATGCATATAAGCCTAACCAGTGGTCATGGACAACAGGGGTTGGGGGCATGAGTGGGGAGGGGTTTGGGATGGGAATGGGGGGATGAGGACAAATATGTGATACCTTAATCAATAAAGAAATTAAAAAATACTTATTAATTTCAGAAAGGAAAAGAGAGGGAGAGATAGAAACATTAATGTGAGGGAGAAACATTGATCAATTGCCTTCCATATGTGCCCAGACTGGGGATAGAGCCCAAAACCTGGGTATGTGCCCTGATTGGGAATCAAACCCACAACCTTTCAGTGCTCCAACCAACTGAGCCACACTAGTTAGGGTGACCCATGTGATTTTAAAGAAGAAAACATATAAATCCCAAACCTGTGCAACTTGATATATCTTGATTATGACTGGCAATTTTCTGTTTTAATCCAGCATCTTCCTTTTAACCTAGCAATGTGATCATTCTATTGAATAACAATGTGAGATGGTACCGCATTGTCGTTTTGATTTGCATCTCTCTGGTGATTAGTGACTTTGAGCATGTTTTTATGTGTCTCTTGTCCTTCCTTATGTCCTCTTTCGAAAAGTATCTATTTAAGTCCATTGTCCATTTTTAGATTGGGTTGTTTATCTTCCTTTTGTTTAGTTGTATGAGTTCCCTGTAAATGTTGGAGATTAAACCCTTACCAGTGATAACATTGGCAAATATGTCCTCCATGCAGTGGGCTTTCTTCTTGTTTTATTGATGGTTTCTTTTGTTGTGCAGAAGCTTTTTATTTTGATGTAGTCCCATTTGTTTATTTTCTCTTTAGTTTCTATTGTCCTAGGAACTGTATCAGTGAAGATTGCTTTGGCATATGTCTGAGATTTTGCTGCCTGTGGATTCCTCTAATATTTTTATGGTTTCCCATCTTATGTTTAAGTCCATCTTGAGTTTATTTTTGTGTATGGTGTAAGTTGGTGGTTTAGTTTCATTTTTTTGCATGTATCTGTCCAGTTTTCCCAACACCATTTATTGAAGACACTTTCTTGACTTGATTGTATGCTCTTGCCTCTTTTGTCAAATATTAATTGCACATAGTGGCTTGGGTTGATTTGTGGGTTCTCTATTCTATTCCATTGGTCTATATGTCTGTTCTTATGCCAGTACCAGGCAGTTTTGAGAAGACTGGCTTTGTAATACAACTTGATATCTGGTATTGAGATCCCTCCTACATTGCTTTTCTTTCTCAGTATTGATGCAGCTATTTGAGGTCTTTTTTTTATTCCAGATGAATTTTTGGAGAGTTCTTTCTAGGTCTGTGAAATATGCCATTGCTATTTTAATTGGGAATGCATTGAATCTATAGATTTCTTTGGGTAGTATGGAGATTTTAATGATGTTGATTCTACAAATCCATGAACACAGTATGCTCTTCCATCTATTTATGTCTTCCTCTAACTCTTTTTTCAACGTCCTGTAGTTTTCTGAGCAGAGGTCTTTTACCTCCTTAGTTAAGTTTATTCCTAAGTATCTTAATTTTTTTGGTGTGATGGTAAATGGGGTTGTTTTCTTAGTCTCTCCTTCTGTAAGTTCATTGTTGGTGTATATAAATGCCGTAGATTTCTTGGCATTAATTTTGTATCCTGTTACATTGCCAAATTCATTTATTAAGTCTAATAATTTTTTAGACTTAATAATTCATTTATTAAGTCTTTAGGGTTTTCTATGTACAGCATCATGTCATCTGTGAATAATTACTATCTTACTTCTTCTTTTCCAATTTGGATGTCTTTTATTTCTTCTTGTCTGACTGTTGTGGCTAGCACTTCCAGTACTATGTCGAACAGGAGTGGTGAAAGCGGGTATCCTTGTCTTGTTCCTTTTCTTAGTTTTTGCCCATTGAGTATGATGTTGGCTGTAGGTTTGTCATATAAGGCTTTTATTATGTTGAGTATGATCCCTCTACTCCCACTTTGCTGAGCATTTTTATCAGAAAGGGGTGTTGGATTTTGTCAAATGCTTTTTCTGCATCAATTGATATGATTACGTGATTTTTGTCTCTCACTTTGTTTATGTGATGTATCACATTTATTGATTTGCGGATATTGTACCAGCCTTGCATTCCTATAATAAATCTCACTTGGTCATGGTGTATGATCTTTCCAATGTGATGCTGGATCCAGTTTGCTAGAATTTTGTTGAGGATTTTAGCATCTATGTTCATTGGAGATATTGGCCTCTAATTCTCTTTCTTTGTGGTGTCTTCATCTGTTTTGGGATTAGGGTAATGATGGCTTCATAGAAAGAGTTTAGAAGTGTGCCTTTCTCTTGAATTTTTTTGAATAGTCTGAGAAGGATAGGTTTTAGTTCTTCTTTGAATGTTTGGTAAAACTCCCCTGTGAGGCCATCTGGTCCAAGGCTTTTGTTTGCTGGAAACTTTTTGATTACTGTTTCAATTTCATCAGTAGTTATTGGCTTATTCAGCTTTTTGAGTCTTCCTGATTGAGTTTTGGAAGGTTGTATTTTTCTAGGAATGTGTTCATTTCATAAAGGTTTCCCAGTTTGTTGGAGTAGAGCTGTTCATAGTATATTTTTTACACTCCTTTGTATATCTGTGGGGTCAGTTGTTATTTCACCTCTTTCATTTCTGATTTTGTTTATTTGGGCCCTCTTTCTTTGTTTCTTGGTGAGCCTGGCTGGAGGTTCATCAATCTTGTTTATCCTTTCAAAGAACCAGCTCTTGGTTTCATTAATCCTTTGTATTGTTTTTTTGTCTATGTCACTTATTTCTGCTCTGATCTTTATTATCTCCTTCCTTCTGATTACGGTGGGCTTTTCTTGTTGCCATGTGCCTGCCAACCCGGTGGGGCTGAGGGGACTGGGTGCCATCATCTTGTGGCTGTGGGCACTACCATCTTTGAGGGCATGGCAGTCAATTAGCATATTCCCTCTTTATTAGCTGTGGGCACCGCCATCTTTGCGACATTGTGAGGGTCCATTAGCATATTCCCTCTTTATTAGATAGGACTGCTGTTAATTCTATTTATTTCTAAGTCTGCCAATTCCTTTTAAAAAATAGCATCTTATTTGTTTCTTACATTTTGATTATTTTAATTTTTAGTTTTTTAGTCTTTATACAAGAATTCTGAAAAATTGAATCCTGCTGTTTGTTTTGTCTGCTGACTCTTACTGATGGTGGTTTCTTTCTTCATATGCTGTGTGTGCATTGGAGTTTGAGTGTCAGGTTCCTCCAGAGAGGTTCTGCATTGGTTTTCTAGGTGACCTAAGATTTCATGATCATCCCAAACTTCTGAGAGATCTAGCCTAGGGAACTTTTAAAAAAACCCAGTAAGAGATAGAAAGGCATTCTCTTTCTCTGCCTGTGCTGGAGGTGAATTGTTCCCTATGTCACTGTTTCCTGATTTCCCTTGAAAGCTGTATTTTTTATATTGGAGTTTCAGTTTCACCTCCTGGCTCCTGTGGGTGGCTGAAACTGGTCCTCCCTCTCCTCCCTTTTGTTGTCACAGTGAGGGCTCACACAGGTCTCATTCTGATTTTTGATTGTCTCTTCATTTCTGGGCTTTTTTGAGAACCCATTAAGAATTTAAAAGGAATCTCATATTTTATTTAGTATTTTAAATTGTATTATAGTGAGAAAGTTTCTAGGTTATTAAATCCTTTATATTGTTGGAATTAGAAGTTCTCTATGTATTAAATATAATTATCATAATTCTGAAGGTTATCTCCTTTAGAGATCATGGTTATCTCCAGTTTTCAAATAATAAAGTGCTTCATAGAGGTTTCATAACTTACACATTGGTAAATGAAGGAGTCCAGATCTGTCTTATCAACCAGTGCTCTTTCTAATACACACAGGCCAAGAACTGGGGCAAGGAGCAAGCTCTGAGAGAATAGAAAGTGGCTAACAAGAATTGTTTATGGCTTATTCTCTTCACTTCACAGGTCTCTTAGGACCAGATATGAAGCCCTAGCCTTTTTAGGGATACAAAATTGGGACACCAAAAATATGTCATCAAGTGATGAACAATATACTTGAGAATAAAGAGCAGTTGGCTCACAGAGGCAGAAAGCAATGGTTATTCATGAGCTTTTATTAGGTAATTATTTGTCCCTTGAGAAAGAAGACACGGGTACATGTAGCGATATCCCAAGGAATACCACACCACAGGAAAGTCTGACTGAAGATGTTTTGCCAAGGGCAAAGATGCAAGGTCAGTGCTGTCTGAGAGGTAGTGCCCATGTCTCCTGTGAGCATGGCTTTTTTTCATCCAGACAGAGGCTCACTAAGACCCTTTAGATCAATCCATAGCTCAGATTAGGAAATTTAAAACCAGGGGCATTAAAAATGAATCCCTTGTCTCTATTTTCAGCATCTTCTTCTCTTCGTCCTTGTATTTCAGTTTCATAAGGGCCCAAGTCTTGTTTAAGTCATTAATTGGTAAAGATATTAGGTTTAGACAGCATTAAGTGATTCTGGACTTCCAGGCAGGTATGGCAGAGTGAACATCCATGTAGCACTGCTACATGGACAATAAGATGTTGATGTTAAAAAAGCATAAACCACCAGGTCAAAAAAAAAAAAAAAAAAAAGGAGAGTTGGTTGTGTCAGTACATGTGTTTATATTTGAATATACTGTGAGGAAGTTTACAGAACTAGAGAAGATTTGGAATTGAATTAATAAGAACACAGAAATAAAGGAAAAAAGTATGAACTCCACAGAAAGTGAATTATTATATCAGCCAAGGAAAATAGCTACTGAATAACATGAATAATCTGTGAATAGCATTTACACAGATATCATAGTAATCCCTAAGTATTGGTCAAACATAAATTATAATATAACTAAATTGGAAAGATGGTGGAAAGGAAATGTATGATTTTGTATGTAGGGGTGGGCTGAGACTCAACAGATAATTCCTAAAATGGAAAAATTCAGAAGAAGTAATATGTGTAGGTTATTTAAGGACATGGACACAAATACAAAAATAATTAGCAAAAAGATTTGAAAGTGGCTGCCTTGGGGAGCAAAAAGTGGAGCAGGAGCTGTTACTGGTGTTTTTCTTGACAAGTCTTGACACTGGTCTGAGCACATGTGTAATTTCAATAAAAATCAAATGAAACAAAAACCAATATGCAATTTCATAATATAAAGTATTTTATTTCTAAAAGAAAATTAAAAAATTAAGTAACTCAGAGCCTAATCAGAAATTGGAGTATCTAGTGGAAATGCTGTTTGGAAGTCCCAAGGAAAGGTGGACACAGAGCATTAGTCCCAGCTTGTCCTGCCTCCAGCCTGGCCTGCTGGGCCCACTGCATATTTTCACATGAGAACTTCGGGCTGCCTATATCCTGAGATTGGTTTTTGGACAGACCTGGCTCTTTTAAGCAAGCAGGTCCTAGTTTTGCACTTAACTGCTTCCTATTTAACGGACTGGATCCTGAACATCTATACTGGAGGTGGCAGAGAGCTGCCAGGGGGTCCAGTTTTGCCTGAAGATGTTTTGCTGGGCAGCAGAAAGTTTTTTTTCTCTCTCTTTTTAAAAATCGTTATTGTTGAGAATATTACAAATGTCTCCTTCCCATCCCCCCATTCCTCCCCTCAATCTGGTTCCCACCCTGCCCCAGGCCTTCAGCACCCTATTGTCTGTGTCCATAGGTAATGCATATATGCATATGTTCTTTGGTTAACCTCTTCTAGCCACCCCCACTTCCCAGAGATTCATTAGTCTGTTCCATGTTTCCATGCCTTTGGTTCTATTTTATTCATCAGTTTATTTTGTTCATTAGATTCCTTATCATTTATTTTTAGATTCAATTATTTATAGCAAATTTATTTATTTCCATTTTTTGTTCATATATGTATATATTAATTTATCTTTATTGTTGAAATAAGTACCTATCAATAATAACCTTAAATGTGACTTAAATGCTGCAATCAAAAGACATAGCATAGCTGAGTGAATAAGAAAACATGATTCATATATATACTGTCTATAAGAAACCCACCTTAGAACAAAAGACCCACACAGAATGGGGGTGAAGGAAAAAATTTTTCCAGGCAAATAGAAATGAAAAAAAAAAAAAAAAGCTCTGGGGTAGCAATACTCATATTTGACAAAATAGACTTAAAAGTGAAGGACATAACAAGAGACTTCATTATACTAAAGGGGATATAACTCTGGTAAACATATATGCACCCAAGACAGGAGCATCCAAATATATAAAAAAACTTCTGAAGGATTTTAATGGAGAGATGGACAGCAATACAATCATTGTGGGGGACTTTAATACCCCACTGACATCACTGGATAGATTTCCAGACCAAAAAAATCAACAAGGAAACAGCGATCTTAAATGACACATTAGATCAGATGGAATTAATTGACATTTATAGAACATTTTACCCCAAAGCTCCAGGATATACATTTTTCTTAAGTGCACATGGGACATTTTCAAAGATAGACTACATGTTAGGACACAAACTAAGTCTCTACAAGTTCAAGAAGAATGAAATCTTCCCATATCACAATGGCATGAAATTTGAAATCAACTACAATAAAAACACAAAAAAACATTCAAACACCTGGAGGCTAAGTAGCATATTATTAAACAACTAGAGGCCCGGTGTATGAAATTTGTGCATGGGGGGCGGTCTCCTCAGCTCAGCCTGCACCCTCTCCAATCCGGAACCCCTCGGGCGATGTCTGATTGCCTAATTGCACCTAACTGCCCCTCTGCTGGCCTGGTCAACCCAACTGCCCCCCCTGCAGGCGTAGTCACCCCCAACTGCCCCCCCTGCTGGCCTGGTCATCCCTTACTGACCACCTGCCAGCATGGTCGCCCCCAACTGCCTCCCCCCTCACCAATCTGTTGCCCCTCATTGCCCCCCTGCTGGTTTGGTCACCCCCAACTACCCCCTCTGTGGGCCTGGTAGTCCCATGCAGCCTGCTGCTCAGTCATTTGGTTGCCCCTCACTAACCCCTCTGCCAGCCTGGTTGCCCCACACAGCCTGTTGGGTCGTTTGTTTGGATGCAATGGTCGCTTAGCCTTTTATATATACAGATGAATGAGTTACCAAACAGATCAAGGAGGAAATAAAAAAACTTCCTAGAAACAAATGAAAATGAACACACAACAACCCCAAGTCTATTGGACACATTGAAAGCAGTTCTAAGAGGGAAGTTCATAGCATTACAGGCCTACCTCAAAAAACAAGAAGAATGTCTAATAAACTATCTAACCATACAACTTAAAGAATTAGAAAGAGAACAACAAGAAAAGCCCAGAATAAGTAGAAGGAAGGAAATAATAAAGATCAGAGTGGAAATAAATGACATAGAGACTAAAGAAACAATACAAAAGATCAATAAAACCATGAGCTGGTTCTTTGAAAATAAAGGTTTTTAAAACCTTGACCCTGAATATATCTGGCTAGGCATGTGTTCCCCAATTGCCCCATAAGTGTCTTCTCTGTTTTCCTACTTATCCTGTTGAGTTCACAGTTACCTGTCCTTTCTGCATTCCAAAGACCTTTGAGCAGTTGATTTCTATTCTAGATTCTTACACAATCTGTAGACTCTGGTTTTGGTCATTTCTGTGCTTCCTGGTGCCAACTCCTCATCCTGTTTATTGCACTGTTGAGGATTAGAGCTCAGAATCAAATACATATGATCCCCCAATTTTCTGTTATTTTTCATGGCCTATGAAAAATATATGTACCAATTCTCAAAAATTTGAACATTAACGAGTATCTTCATTAGGTAACTAATAGAAAAGGTGAGAGCTAGCCTTCCTGTCACTAAGAGCTCATCCTAGTGGTGTGGTATGACTGACATGCTCCAACCTTCTCTTCTGTGCAGTCTAATCTAGCTGAAGTCTCTTCTCGATTACAGCTCCACGGCATTTAGTACAACCCCTTACTTAACCACTACATTAACTTCAAAGGTACATGTACCTACCTACCTGTTTTGTGTACTCTGCCAGAAAACTCACCTTCTTGAGTCCCAGTGGAAGGCTCTTCTCCATAGTGAAGACTTATTCTTCCAGGTACTTCCTTACATACCATCTTAATAGTATTCTCTAGTTGTCTCTGAAATATCAGCATGTTTTGTCTCTCTAGTGTAAAATGGTCAAGCCCTCTAGAACAGACTTTTCCTTGAGTTCTTTCTTCTTCATAGAATACAGCCCTGTTTTAGGCTCATATTTGGCTCTGGAAAAAATGGATACTTGTTAGTAGACTTCCATCTTTACTAAAAAATTAGTAAAATAAAGATGTCAATAACTTTTAGCATGGTGAATTTCTGAACATGACATTTGTTTAAAGTTTCAATGCTCATCACCATTTAGCATTTAATGCCATTGTAAAAAAAAAGTTGGAATCTGTCTCATGTAGGCCAGAAACACAGAGGAAAGCTCATTTACTCTTAAATCCATCTGGTGAAAAAAAATGAAGCAGTAGAAATAATAGCTCAGATCTGGAAACCAGACTGGGAAGCTCTAACATGATGGATTATTTTCCCTCTTTAAAATGGTTTTGAACTTAACCATTCTCATGAATAAAATGTTTTTGTCTTTATGACTTACAGTATAAACATGGATCACCTTATCAGTTTAAAGGACCTTATGACTATTGTCTGTTTTTAGGCAAATATTCTATCATATTTACTCACAGCCACTAAAAAAAGGCACTACTTATTTAACAACTAGAGGCCCGGTGCTCGAAATTCGTGCACAGGGTTGGATTGTCCCTTACCCAGTCTGCACCCTCTCCAATCTGGGACCCCTAAAGGGATGTCTGACTGCCTGTTTAGGCCCGATCTCACAATCCAGGACTGCTGGATCCCAACCGCTCACCTGCCACTGCCTGATTGCCCCTAACTGCTTCTGCCTGCCAGCCTGATCACCCCCTAACCACTCCCCTGCCATCCTGATTGACACTTAATTACTCCCCAGCCAGCCCGATTGCCCTAACTGCCATCCCCTGCAGGCCTGGTTTCCCCCAACTTCCCTCCTCTGCTGGCCCGGTCACCTTAACTGCCCTCCCTGCTTGCCTGATCACCCACAACTGCCATCCCCTGCCAGCCTGGCCCTCTACAACTGCCCTCTCCTGCAGGCCTGGACCCCTCACAACTGCCCTCCCCTGCAGGCCTGATCATCCACAACTGTTCTCCCCTGCAGGCCTGGTCCCCTCCAACTGCCCTCCCCTGCAGGCCTGGGTTCCCCCCAACTGCCCTTCTCTGCTGGCCTGGTAACCCCTAACTGGCCACAACTGCCCTCCTTTGCAGGCCATCTTGTGGTGGCCATCTTTTGTCCACACGGGGGCAGCCATCTTTGACCACATGGGGGTGGCCATCTTGTGTCTTGGGGTGATGGTCAATTTCCATATTACTCTTTTATTAGATAGGATTGCTAAATGTTTTTTTATTCTGCTATTTACCTTGATTGTATGTTCCTACCCAGTTGTTGATTTCCTTAAAGGTGGGAGATACTGTATAACCAATGGTATACCTTAGGTTTTTATTTCCCTTTTCTCTTTATTTAACACTTATCTAGGTCCCCTTTAACAGCTTAAAAAATGATAACTTTTTTAATCTTCACAAGTCCTATGAGGTAATGTCCTGTAATGTCCCCACTTTACAGATAAGGAAACTGAGGCACAGAGATATTAAGCAATTTGCACAGCGTTACATAGTTAGTGAGTGATATAGCCTAGAATTCTGACCCAGGAGGTCTGGCTCCAGAAACTGTGCTCTTAACCAATATGTTACCTTGCAACTCAAAAATTTTTGCTGGTGTTGATTTAAATTGAACAGAACTTTAACATTATGGGGGAGGAGGAGGGATAAAATGTCTTCCTCCCCATTCATATCAGGCTGGAATGTATGTATAGAGTTGTACAATGTTTAACTAGGATACTTAGCATTTTAGCTGACAATCACATGCATTTGATTTCCAACTCTTTGCAAAATGCAATCAAGCTTTGTACTTGTTTGTCTCAGGGTTATGTCCTGGCATGGTCTCCCAGATAGCCAGATGAGAACTTAGAAGTTGCAGGAGTAATAGTTTCATTGAAGGACTATAAAGTTAATAGAGTCTTTCTTCAGTGCCTTCTATCTTCCCTTCTATCTCTCTCTAGTTGAGTGGGGATAAATTGGACTAATATGAGAAACATAGCAGTCTGTGAAGAGTCATATGAGGCAATGGCTACATCCTGCCCTGAACGGGGTTACACAGACTGTGTAACAGAGGGAGGGTTTAGGAAGGAAAAGAAGGATTAAAAAGAAATGCTAAGTTGAGTTTGTTAGTGGAAGATAGAATTAACTTTAAAAGTATTCATGGAGATCTGGAATTTTTTTTTGTCTTTTAGCACCTAAGAAACAGAATGACAGTATTAAAACTTAAATAAAATAACTCTGATATATTTTTTTAGGAAAACAGATCCTGGGAGTACACATAATTTTGCTTGCATATGTATGAATATTTAGTTGTAGAGATAGTAAATGTGATAAAATACTAAACAGAGGGGGACGTTATTTGAAATAACTAATTGTTAACATGTTTAATTATGTGGATTATATCCTTGAAAATATTTTTAAAAAGCACTCCTATTTTCTAACCTCAGATAATCCTCTGTATTAAAGTCATATAAGCAATTGTTTACTCTTTTGTTAGTGAAGGGATTAGAACTAGCAGGCAGCTGTAGAGAGGAACTAATCAACTCTCTGAAAAGTCTGAATGTGTTTTAGTTTGGACTTCTGAATGTGGAACTAGAGCTAAAGAGTCAGATTCTAATCACTGGGATAGGAAATGGCCCCAGCTTCAGATTTGTGTACTTGCGCCAAAGTGGGAAGGACCAGGGAGATCTTCATTTAGATTTCATAAAAGAGTTCTTAAAATTAAACTGGAGCTCCCTTCTGGTTGGGCAGCAGGGAGATGCCACTGACATGAGTCAGAGGCTCAGTCCCCACATTGTATGAATCTGTAGAGGATTTCAGAGCTATTCCACATGTCACTTGATTCTAGGTGACCTGGAATTTAGCAATATGGCCAGGTGCCAAAGACCTGAAACAGAGGAACTGCATAACTGTCAGGACCAGAGAGATGCTCATTCCTTACAGATCCAGCAAGGGCCACCATTCTACTCCTAGAAAAGCTATGGTGCCTTAAAGTGGCAGTCTCCAATTACCAAATATTTTTCCTGGTTCTTAGGTTTCTGTGGATTTCCCCCATTCTCTGCAGCCATCTTTCAGTCCTGAGGAAAACTTTGATTCCATGAAAGAGCATGGAGTTTGGATCAGGCAGGTGTGACTCACCATCAGCTGTGTGATTTAGGGCCAACTGTCCCTCCTGGGCATTGATATCTTTATCTGTAAAATATACTCAGAAAACTATTTCACGGGGTGGATGAGAGGATGAATTAGCCAGTGTACTCACAGGACGGACCTGGTGCCTCCTCTTGCTGTCGATGGATGCCCCATGCTTTCCTGATGACAGATGTGCTCTAGCATTGAACTCCAGGGCCAGTCAGACAGGAGGAATTGACTTTCCCTCTGGAGCAGGTCTTATCTCACAGGGATGAAGAATGGCTGGTCAGAAGGATCCAATGTCCTGTCTAGGACTGCTGCAAGAGCATCCATGTTCTGTCCAGAATGTGGCTTCTTTTCTTTATTCGTTTCACTTGCTTTTTAATACAGTCCCTTCACCCTTATAAAATCATTATGTTGAAGGCTGTAATATATACAGAGAGAAACATGGGAGGAACAAGACCTTTTCTGCTTCTCCAAGTTTGGTCCTCTCTGTGCTGTATTTCATGAGTAGCAAGAAATGCAATTGGATGTACTGGGCTTGCCTGGGAGCCTGGCATGCTGAGTCTGTTGGGGGAGCTGTTCTTAGGAGAGAGCCAGGAGGCCCCTGGAAAGCATGCATGCTCAGGGTGGAGGGGGAGCTGACTTTGAAACCATTTGTGGTCTCTTGTTCACACTGTACACAAGCCTGTCCTAGATGTGTCTGGGTCCTAGTGTGATAGGATGGAGACATACATAGAAGTAGCTGCCTTGCTAGTCTCTGCAATCCCAAAGTGCAGGGGCACTTGCTAATGAGCTCCATGGCAAAGATACTGCACACATAAGTGACAGAGGAAGATGGTCGGCTTTTGGCAGGGAGGTGGTGTCTGTATTTGGTAGCCATGGTGGGAGAAGGGGTTGACCCCTTAGCATGGACTTCTGTGCCCTCCGCAGGGACAGCTTTTGTGCAGACTCCTGGCAGCATCTTCCCAGAGACACCGTCTGCAGTGGCTGCAGTAGAAGTAGTGTCCTATGAGCTCACACAGCTCAGCTGCTTCCTGACCTTTGGAGCCATGGATGGCAGAACTCAGTAGGGGCAGGAGCAGGAGGGTAGAGAGGGGACAGACTCTGTGATGTCACTGAGGAAGGCTTTGTTCCTGAACATTCCTTGGGACTTCTTGAGAGGGGATGTGTTTGAAGAGAAATTCGGGTTCTGAGATGGTGGATATGGCTGGGATGGCCCAGGAAACCCAAGTTGCATTTGTAAATTATAGTGCATTTAGTGTATAGATTTATACTGAGGAAACCACTGTCAAAAGGAGACTGACAGGCAGTTGACTAAGATGATAGATGTGAATATATAACTCAAGCACTTAGAAAATTGAAAAAGAAATCCCCATGAAACACAAAACAAAACAAAACAAAGATAGAAATGATATATTTAGTGGAAAAATGCAAGCCAGACTTCAGAGCTGGAAATCAACTTAGACCTGTGGCCTGAGGAAAAGGCACTTGTCTGGAGACAAGGTTAGGTGCAGTGGGAATAACCAACCAGAATAGGACTCATGGAAGCAGCAGAAATATGTGCCAACTGAAGGTATTATTGATGTCACCGGCCAGAGACAATCAGGGAGGCTTAGGGAATGCTGGGCCTAAAGGTTGAACTGTGTGTGTGCATAGTGTGCATATGTGTGTATGTGGTAGGTACATGTGATATGTGGCATTTGCATATATATGTGTGTGTGTATGTGGACATGTGTGTTCTTGGGCACATGCATGATGGAGGGTATGGCACCAAAATGAGAAGATCAGACCAATTTCTTCTGAAACCAGGAGGGTGACTCTGAATGAACCATCTACCTGCTATGGTTGCTGTATGGGAAACTTCAGAACTAGAGGTGCAGAGTGAGACAGCTTCCTGTTGGATAAAGTGAGGTTTTTGGGGACTTGGGGTCTATCTGTCCTTGTCTATGTACATAGAGTTGATACTAGTACAATGTTCATCCTCCATGACAGGGATAAAGGAAAGTCTTTACAGGTTTAACCATTTTGTAACTGTCTGTGGATAAGAGTATCATGAGTTTTATGTAAAGAGGTGAACCTTATTGCATTGCATGACTTCAAATACTGAGTTTGCCAATTTAGTTGAAAATGAATAAACAATTGGGACATTTTGACTTTATCCTGATATCCTAAATATTTGACATCACCCAGCTGGCTTCTGACAGATACCAGATTTGAACCTTTTCTGAGTGATGTGTGCTCCCCACATAGGGCAAGTAAAGATGAATAAAACAGAACCAGAAAATTCAATGTTGGTTGCCAGCCAATCAGAAAAAGATGGGATTTCTTTCTTATAGAAGGTTGATTGATTGCTTTTTCAAGGTAAATGCCACAAGTATGTCTCCATATTATCAAATATCTTAATTTCAACCTGAAGCACATAGAGAAAAGAAGAAAGAGGAGGAGGAGAGGAGAGGGAGACATAGGGAATGAGAACATGAGGGTTTGCGCAGGGAAAGGGTATAGCAAGTGGATTGTCAGCAGCCTCAGCCATCAGATAAGCAGGAATGAACTATAATTTCAATTTCAATGATTCATTTGTCTGGGTTTATATTTGTTCCTGAATTTTTATCTACAGCACATTGATAATATTCTTAGTTTTACTGTGGGACTTTCCCAGATTTCACACCAAGCTCATAAAATTCCCCTTTACAATCTCCCCGTCCCCCCCTCCTCCCCTCCTTCCCCCCCCTCCTCCCCCTCCTCCTCCTCCCCCTCCTCCACCTCCCCCCCCTCCTCCTCCTCCCCCTCCTCCCCCTTCTCCCCCTCCTCCTCCCCCCTCCCCCTCCTCCTCCTCCCCCTCCCCCCTCCTCCTCCTCCCCCTCCCCCTCCTCCTCCTCCTCCTCCCCCTCCTCCTCCTCCTCCTCCTCCTCCTCCTCCTCCTCTTCCTCCTCCTCCTCCTCCTCCTCCTCCTCCTCCTCCTCCTCCTCCTCCTCCTCCTCCTCCTCCTCCTCCTCCTCCTCCTCCTCCTCTTCTTCTTCTTCTTCTTCTTCTTCTTCTTCTTCTTCTTCTTCTTCTTCTTCTTCTTCTTCTTCTTCCTAGATGTGGAAGCAGAGAAACACTCCTAGACCAACAGAGAATTATATAAGCTGTAGCACTGGCTCATGGCAGCAGTTTCCCAATGAATATGTTATGTATTAAAGCCCAGTTCTTCAAGGGAAGAAAATAGATGGAAAGGTGATGGCCACATGTTAAAAATTCACACCCCTCATCTGAAAACAACAGAATTTAAAAAGCAATTTTACACACAGGAGAAAAGAAAAATATGCAAGGGTACTTGTAGCAAAGTCAAGTTCGCCATGCCTCATGCCAAGAACAATTCATCGCCCTGAAGGCACATACCCTCTTGCCTGCCAGTTACTTGCAGCAAACCCAGGGTAGGCCTTTTGCATAATTGGCTATTACCTTGGCTCTTACAGTGTATTCTTGGCATTTTTCACAGGATGCACTTTGAAGTTAGTGGATATGTCTGTACATTTCTGAGAGATATGATGGGATCCATTGTCTGCTGTTCTATCATATATTATGTCACCTAACATCATAGTGCCCGAAGTTCAGACCACCAAAGTCATTTAGAAGGAAAATGTTCCAGAAAAGAGTTTTCCCTTTTATTTCCCAAGAAGTAAACTTGGAAGAGAATATCCTTGTATAGGGTAACGTTATTTCTTATATGAAAAGCAAAAAAGACTTGAACATACAGAGGAGGTCTGCTTCCCTGTACATCTCCCTTTCACACTGGGCTCAGCATTTACTATGACTTTTTCCTTAAACCTCCACGGTGGCCTCAGGGAGCACGTGTATAGTATGGTTGGTAACATAAGACAAAAGGTGGCCTCTTAGAGTTTGTTAAGCCCAATGAGGGATTTACAGTGTCCTGGGGTTTCACATATCTTTCATTCCAATGGCTAAACCGTTTTTTAAAAATTAATTAAATTAATTTAAATTCCAATAGATCTGTGGCCCATCCCCAAATTATTTTGATGAAGTTACCTTGGGCTTTTTCTTTGCACCATGGTGTGTTGCTGACACTGGGTGAGTGAGAGGTGAGTGCCACCTTCTAGAACCTTGGTCAAATCAGCCCAACACATCTCTGTGCTTTTCGTAAGTTAATTACTAACTTCCAAGAAAAAATACCGATTCTTACTTGCTGGTCTCTTATTACACATGGCTTAGTTAAGCAGTAACTCTTGCTCGGCAAATAAACAGAATTCCCTCACGCCCCTCCTTTCCACATGAATTTACATGATAACCCTGAGAAAATAACCAGCACTATTATTAACATGCTGAACTGTAAGTGTCAGTTTCTTTGATGCACCTTGAGAATACTTACATCTTCAGAGGACTGAGTGTTTACAGGGCCTAGTGCTTATTTATCTGAGAATGCTTTTATGGAAAAGCAGCTTATTGGGCTCTGAGGGCCATTCCCCTGCCAGGTATGGACCTTCAGCAGGAGTGGTCTGTGACTTGAGTAAAACCTTAAGTTTCACCAATGCTGGCCTTCACCTCTACTTTACAGAGTCTTTATAAATGACTAGTATCTAAAGAGTCAGAGTGTCTGGGGGAGATGTGGGTGGTATCGGATACAAACAGAGTTGAGAAGTGGTGGCTGAACTATGGTTCTGTCCACACAAGCAGGTGGGTGTATTGGGCCACCTATGTAGTGTGACTTGGAAGTTGTCAGGAAAGCAGCCCCCTGGCCAGGACTTAGGCCTCTCTCTCCTCAAAGATCTACCTCAGTTTGAATTGAAGACCAGCAGATTTCTGCATTTCAGTTTAGGTACAGTCTCCCAAACCTCTCCTTTGAAATGCAAAAATTCTACTTTACAGAGGAATGTAATTCATAGACCACATACTATGAATTAAAGGGTCAACTAAGTAGATGTCACCTGCAAGGTCCTGCAGATTAGGGGGGGGGAGGTGTGTCTCAGAAAGTGCCACCATCACTTAGCTGGCTTCTGACCAAGTTGTTACCTGCAGGTTCCTGTGAGCACCTGTAGAGGGCCATCACCTCTGGTTTCTGAAGCCCCTGTTTCTCATGGTGGCTTTGATGTTCACATTTAGGACTGGAGCAGGATCTTTATGGAGCCTAAATATGCCAGTGATCTCCCCCTCCTGCCTATGATAAATCCAAATTCAAATTTATTTAGACTGTAAAACAGACTTAATGGTGGCTCAACCAAGTGCTGATTTTCCCCATGAGGACGAGTTTTTTGAACTTTTTTGAGATACAAACTGTAAAAATTTTTCAAAATCTTTTCTTTATTTGGTTCCTGCTTTGCTAATACCCTGAGGGTCTGCTTACTCTGCCCACTGGGCAATCTGGCCCTGTCTTCACTTCAGCATCCTATCATCACCGTTTATGACCCAGCAAACCCTGATCTCATTTACCAGATCTCCTTTCTGAATGCCAGACTCACCTCCTCCATGTCCAACAACTATGTGCACTCAGATGTTCCAAGGGCACCTCCATCTCACCAAGCCCAAAGCAGGACTCGTGGTCTCTTTCTCCAAATATGCTCCTCTGCCTATTTTCCTTGAAACCTCATCCAGGTGCTCAAGTCAGAAATCCGGGAGTCATCCTTAACATCTTCCTTTTTTCACTTCTATATCCAAAACCACCACAGTTGTCCTCCTAAACATCTAATTCCATCTACTGTCACTTTTATCCCAACTGCCATTACCCTTTTTAAGCCTTCATGAGCTCTGACCTGGGCCATTCAGGTAGCCATCTAACTGACCTCCTGCCTCTGCTGGTCGAATCTGAAATACCTATTCTGCATCTGTGGCCTGAGTGTCATTCTACCCTGATTACACTGCTCATCCCTCTGATTTCCCAGCTGGGATTGCACCCATGGCTTCTCTCCTCTATAATTCTCACCCGGCTGCTCTTTGATCCAGCTGTGCTTCCTGCTGCAGCCCATGTCGGGCCACCTTCCACCTGCTATTCTGCACCCCTGCTATTGTAATGCTTACAAAGCACTGTAAACATAGTAATCTGCTACCCTTTGGCCATTTGCACTCATTGTTCCTTTTGTCTGGAGCCATCTTGGCACTTTGTATTTGCCTAACCAAGTCCTTCTCATCCTCAGCTCTGACAATTCTCTCTCTAGGTCTTTTCGTGGGCACCCTGAATACCCCATGTCTTCTCCATACGGCAGAGCCCCCCTTGTCCCTTCCCTATCCTGTGAGCCCCAAAATAGCAAGTCTTGTGTGGGTCTTGTTAACATTGCTTGCTCAGTGCCCCAGCACAACACCAGTCACCTAGTAAATATTCTTGGTAAATACTTGTTGACCAAATGACTCTATTTCAATACATCAACCTTGAAGAGAAAAGGATTGGATGGTACTTCAGTTAAGGACTGTAAGTAGATAGATGATGCATCTGGGTTCTGAATGTGGCATGTGTTGGGGGAGGACACAAGATTCAGACATAAAATATAACAAGAGCCATCACTTGATGTGTTCACCAAGGTCAGATTCTCCATAGTATCTCATGGTTGTCCCTAATTTATAGTGAGGAAAACAAGGCATTGATAGCTTTAGCCACTTAGCCAGGGTCACTAGGCAGGTGTGAACAGATGTGGTGATGGTGGGGCTGAGCAATATAAGGACAGGCTCTCTGCCCCCAGTGTTGCCTGGGCCTATCTGTGTAAAGTCTAAACTTATTAGGGTGTCTAACACTATCACAACTTTTTTTTTTTTTTTGCAAAATTGACATCCAGTTGTAGTCATTTTCCCCTAATATATATTTGAAAAGTTTTATTTGTGTCAGTGGTAAGATGCCTATTGTGTGTGTGTGTTCTTCAGGGTAGAGAAAGCAAGGGACGGTAACATCAAGAGTTACTGGGTTGATTAATGGAAATAGCATTTGCTATTTTGAATTAGTTGGTTCATTTTTTCCCAAATGATTACCTCATAAAGTCAATAAATCAATTAATTCCTTCACCAAATATTTATTAAATAAGATGCAAGGTGCTGTTCTATACTCTGGTTAGAGAAAAAGGGAGGTATCGGGTGGTCTTCCTCTGCCAGGGAGAGAGGAGACAAGCTACCCTTCACCAACACAAAGCAGAAGAGTCTGTCACATATGTGGGACTGGAAAGTGTGGGTCTTCTTTCCCTCTTCCTTTCCCCTTCCCTCCCTCCCTCCTTCCTCCCTCCCTCCCTCCCTGCCTCCCTCCCTCCCTCCCTCCTTCCCTCCCACCTTCCCTCTTCTCTTCTTCCTTTTTTCATTCTTTTCTTTCTTTTTACAAGCAAATTCACCAGAAGCCTTCTTTTCTTTAAATGTACCATTTTCCTCATCCTGTCCTTTCTGCTGATCCTTTGAGGACAGGAACCATGTTTTATTGAAATTTGTATTATTGATACTTAGCAGAGTAGTCTGACATGTTGGTTGAATGAATGTGTCTCTTTGATGTGCTGATATAGAGCAGTGTAAGGGGCTGTCTGGGGCACATAGTGGCCACCAAACCAATGCCCCTTGTAAGGCAGCCTCTTTTTGTACCTTATGGCAACTTGGATTGGACCCATATACTCTGTAGATAAACAGAGACTCAGATTTCAGAGTCCAAAGGCAGCCAACTTCTTCTTGGGATTCAAAAGGTTAAGTAGTATTTTTTTTTAAATTATCTTTATTGTTAAAAGAATTATAGATGTCCCTTTTGTTCCCCCATTGACCCCTTCTAGCCTGCACTCGCCCCTGCCCCAGGCCTTCACCACACTATAGCCTGTATCCATGGATTATGCATATATGCATATAAGTTCTTTGGTTAATCTCTTCCCACCCATCTACCCACTTGTCATTTGTTTACTTGTTGATGCTAGCCATTCTGACAGTTGTGAGGTGATACCTCAGTTGTCATTTTAATTTGTATCTCTCTGATAATCAGTGACTTTTAGCATTTTTTCATATGTCTTTTGGTCATCTGTATGTCCACTTTGGAGAAGTGTCTATTCTGGTCCTTTGCATATATTTTAATTGGATTGTTTGTATGAGTTCTTTATATATTTTGGATAATAACCTTTTATCAGATGTACCATTTGCAAATATGTTCTCCCATACAGTGGGCTCCCTTTTCATTTTGTTGATGGTTTCTTTTGCTGTGCAGAATCTTTTTTTTTTTTTTTTTTTTTTTTTTATGCATCCCCATTTGTTTACTTTCTCCTTTGTTTTCCTTGCCAAGCAAACATATTGCTATGAGAGATGTCTGGGATTTTAATGTCTATGTTTTCTCCTGGATTTTTATGGTTTCACAACTTACATTTAAGTCTTTTATCTGCTTTGAGTTTATTCTTGTGTATGGTACAAGTTGGTGGCCTATTTTCATTTTTGTGTGTGTACCTGTCCAATTTTCCCAACCATTTTTTGAAGATACTATCTTTATTGTATGCTCTTGCTTCCTTTGTCAAATATTGAGCATAATAGCTTGAGTTGATTTCTGGGTTCTCCATTCTGTTCCACTGATCTATATGCCCATTCTTATATCAGTACCAGGCTGTTTGCTTATAGTGACTTCGTAGTATAACTTAATATCTGGTATTGTGATCCACCCAACTTTGATCTTCTTTCTGAAGATTGCTGAGACTATTAGGGGTCTTTTTCGGTTCCATATAAATTTTTGTAGTGTTTGTTCTAGATCTGTAAAATATGCCATAGGTATTTTAATAGGAATTGCATTGAATCTATAGATTGCTTTGGATAGTATGGACATTTTAATGATATTATTCTACCAATCCATGAACGCAATATATTCTTCCACTTGTTTATATCTTCCTCTATCTTTTTTCTCAATGTCCTGTAGTTTTCCAAGTACAGATCTTTTATTTCCTTGGTTAAATTTATTCATAGGTATCTTAATATTTTTGTTGCAATGGTAAGTGGGATTGTTTTTTTAGTTTCTCTTTCTGAGAGCTCATTATTGGTATATATAAGTGCTATTGATTTCTGGGTGTTAATTTTTATCCTGCTACATTGCTGAATTCTTTTATTAAATCTAGTGGTTTTGTTTGGTGGAGTCTTTATGGTTTTTTATGTACAATATCATATCACCTGAGAAAAATGAGAGTTTTACTTACTCCTTTCCAATTTGGATGCCTTTTATTTCTTCTTCTTGTCTGATCACTGTGGATAGGTCTTCCACTAGTATGCTGAATAAGAGTGGTGAAAGTGGATATCCCTGTCTTGCTCCTGTTTTTAAGGGAAATGGTTTTAGGTTTGCCCACTGAATATATGTTGGCTGTAGGTTTGTCATATATGGCCTTTATTATGTTGAGGTATGATCCCTCTATTTCCACTTTGCTGAGAGTTTTTATCAAAAATGGGTGTTGGATTTTGTTGAATCCTTTTTCTGTGTCTATTGGTAAGATTATATGATTTTTGTCTTTCAAATTGTTTATGTGATATATCACATTTACTGATTTGTGAATGTTGTACCAGCCTTGTATCTCTGGGTAAATCCTACTTGCTCATGTATGATCTTGTTACTATATTACTGGACCCATCCGAGGAGCAGCAGCTGTGCGAGCAGCCTGCACCTATCTGAGGAGCAGCAGCTTTGTGAGCAGCCTGCCCCCATTCAAGGAGCAGCGTACTCCTGTCTAAGGAGAAGCAGCTGTGTGAGCAGCTCACCCCATCTGAGGAGCAGCATCCCTGAGAGCAGCCTGCCCCCATTTGAGGAGCAGCCCATCCCATTCAAGAAGCAGAAGCCTCATGAGTAGCCTGTCCTCACCAGCCAGAGGAGCCACCACTGCTATGAACATGCCCACCAGGGGAGCTGCTGCCAACTGAGGAGCAGCCGTTGCCACGACCACCTTAGGAGCAGCCACTGCATGACTTGACACCTAGATCCTTCAGTGAGAGCAAAAATGGGTAGACAAAGATACCCCCAAAGGAAAGAAAAGGAGGGATTGCCAGAAAAGCAGAAAAGTGAAAGAAGGCATGCAATTTGTTAGAAAAAGAATTCAGAATAAGGGTCATACAGTTCATAGACGGGATGGAGGAAAAAAAATCAACAATTTATGTAAGACTCAAGAATGATATAGCTGCAATAAAAAACACTGTGGAAAGTTTCAACAGTAGACTAGGAGAAATGGAGGACCAAATTAGCAAATTAGAAGACAGGGAAGCAAAATACACTCAAACTGAACTGCAATTGGAGAAAAAAAATTGAAAGACAGGAGGAGAGCCTAAGGGAGATTTGGGACAACATGAAATGAAGCAACATACAAATAATAGGTGTACCAGAATGATAGGAAGAGGAACAAGGGTTAGAAAAGTTATTTGAAGAAATAATGTCAGAAAACTTCCCTGATGTGGGAAAGAAAAAAGTCACACAAACACAGAGAGTCCAAAACAAGATGAACCCGAAAATACACACAACAAAACACATCATAATTACGATGGCAAATGTTCAGGACCAAGAGAGAATCTTAAAAGTTGCAAAATAGAGACAGAAAGTTATGTACCAGGGATCTCCCATTACATTATCAAATGATTTCTCAGTAGAAACACATCAGGCAAGAAAAGAATATAAGTAAATTTACAAAGTGATGCAAAGCAAGGGACTGAATCCAAGAATACTCTATACCAGTGGTTGGCAAACTGTGGCTCCCGAGCCACATGCAGCTCTTTGGCCCCTTGAGTGTGGCTCTTCCACAAAATACCACGGCCTGGGCGAGTCTATTTTGAAGAAGTGGCATTAGAAGAAGTTTAAGTTTAAAAAATTGGGCTCTCAAAAGGAATTTCAATCATTGTACTGTTGATATTTGGCTCTGTTGACTAATGAGTTTGCAGACCACTGCTCTATCCAGTAAGGCTATCATTCAAAATTTAAGGGGAGTAAGGAGCTTCTCTGACAAAAAAAAGGATAAGGGAATTTATCACTACCAAGCCATCAATGCAAGAAATGCTAAAGGGACTGGTGTAAAAAGAATAAATAAAAAGGAAAAAGGAGAACAGGCACAAAAAATAAAAATGGATACAAAAAAGTATCTATCAATAATAACTTTAAATGTAAATAGACTAAATGCTCCAATCAAAAGAAGCCAAGTGGCTGAATGGATAAAAAACATTACCCATATATATTTTGTCTACAAGAGACTCACCTCAGAACAAGGGACTCACACAGACTGAGAGTGAAGGTATGGAAAAATATATTTCATGCAAATAAAAAAAAAGCTGTGGTAGCAATATTTATATCTGACAAAATAAACCTCAAAGTGAGGGCCATAAACAAGAGATAAGGAAGGCCACTTCATAATACTAAGGGGATTGATACAACAAGAGGATATAACCTTGATAAAGATATATGCACCTAATGCAGGACATAGAAATACATAAAAAAATCTCCTGGAAGATATCAAGGGAGAGATCGATGATAATACAACCATAGTAGGGGACTTTAATACCCCACTGGCACCACTGGACAAATATTCTAGACAAAAAAATCAACAAAGAAACAGCAATCCTAAATGACTCACTAGACAAGATGGACTTGATGGACATCTTCAGAACATTTCATGCCAAAGCCACAGAATATACATTCTTCTCAAGTGCATATGGGACATTTTCAAAGATAAACAGTGTATTGGGTCACAGGCAAAGTCTCCCCAAATTCATGAAGATAGAAATCATATCAAGCATATTCTCAGACCACAATGGAATAATATTAGAAATAAACGACAATAAAAACAATTAAAAAATTCAAACACTTTGAGGCTGAATAGCATGCTATGAAGCAATGATTGGGCTACCAAAGAGATCAAAGAAGAAATTAAAAACATCTTGAAAACTAATGACAATGAAAACACAAAATCCAAAATCTATGGGACAAATGAAAGCAGTCCTGAGAGGGAAGTTTATAGCTCTAGAAGCCTACCTCAAAAAACAAGAAAAAGTTGTAGTAAATAATCTAACACGACAACTTAAAGAATTAGAAAGGGAACAACAAGAAATGCCCAGAGTGAGCAGAAGGAAAGAGATAATAAAATCAGAGCAGAAATAAATGACATACAGACCAAGAAAACAATACAAAAGATCAATGAAACCAAGAGTTTGTTCTTTGAAAGGATAAACAAGATTGGTGAATCTCTAGCCAAGCTCACCAAGAAGCAAAGAGAGAGGACCCAAATAAACAAAATCAGAAATGAAAGAGCTGAAATAACAACAGACCCCATAGAAATACAAAGGATTGTAAAGTAATACTATTAATAACTCTACTCCAACAAACTAGACAACCTGGAAGAAATGGACACATTCCTAGAAAAATACAACCTTCTAAAACTTACTCAGGAAGAATCTAAAAATCTCAATAGCCAATAACTATGGAAGAAATTGAAGCAGTCATCAAAAAGCTTCCAGCAAACAAAAAAGCCAGACAGCATCACAAGGGAGTTTTACCAAATATTCAAAGAAGAACTAAAACCCATCCGCCTTAGACTACTCCAATAAATTCAAGAGGAAGAAATACTTCCAAGCTCATTCTATGAAGCCAGAATTACCCTAAAAAAAACCAGATAAAGATAACACAATGAAAGAGAACTACAGGCTAACATCCCTCATGAACATAGATGCCAAAATCTTCAACAAAATTCTAGCAAATAGGAATCAGCATTATATCAGAAAGATCATACACCTTATCCTGGGGATGAAAGGATGGTACAATATCTGCAAATCAATAAATGTGATTCATCACAGAAACAAAGTGAGAGATAAAAATCACATAGTCATGTAAATTGATGCAGAAAAAGCATTTGTCAAAACCTAACACCTTTTCTTGATAAAAACCCTCAGCAAAATGGGAATAGAAGGATCATACATCAACATAATAAAAGCCTTATATGACCAACCTACAGCCAACATCATACTCAGTGGGCAAAAACTAAAACCATTTCCCCTAAGAACAGGAACAACTCAGGGATGCCCACTCTCACCACTCCTGTTTGATATCGTGCTGAAGTACTAGCCATTGTGATTAGACAAGAAGAAATAAAAGACATCCAAACTGGAAAAGAAGAAGTAAAACTGTCATTATTTGCAGATGACATGATACTGTACATAGAAAACTCTAAAGACTCCATAAAAAATCTATTAGACTTAATAAATGAATTAGGCAATGGAGCAGGAAACAAAATTAACATCAAGAAATCTATGGCATTTGTATACACCAATAGTGAACTTACAGAAAGAGAGACTAAAAAAACCCCAAAAATCCCATTTACCATCATACCAAAAAAAAATTAAGATACCTAGGAATAAACTTAACTAAGGAGATAAAAGACCTGTAATCAGAAAACTACAGGACACTGAAGAAAGAGATAGAGGAAGACATAAATATATGGAAGAACATACTGTGTTCGTAAATTGGTAGAATCAACATCACCACAATGTCCATACTACCCAAAGCAATCCATAGATTCAATGCACTCCAAATTAATATACCAATGGAATATTTCACAGACCTAGAAAAAACTCCAAAAATTCCTCTGGAATAAAAAAAGACCCTGAATAACTACAGCAATCCTGAGAAAGAAGAACAAAGTGGGTGGGATCTCAACACCAGATTTCATGCTGTATTATAAAAGCACTGTTCTCAAAACTGCCTGGTACTGGCACAAGAACAGGCATATAGATCAATGGAATAGAACAGAGAACCCAGAAATCGACCCAAACCACTATGTTCAACTATATTTGACAAAGGAGATAAGAGCATACAATGTAGTCAAACAGTCTCTTCAATAAATGATGTTGGGAAAATTGGATAGATACATGCAAAAAAATTAAACTAGACCACCAACTTACACCATATACAAAAATAAACTCAAAATGGCTACAGGACTTAAACATAAGATGGGAAACCATAAAAATATTAGGGGAATCCACAGGCAGCAAAATCTCAGACATATGCCAAAGCAATTTCTTCACCAATACTGCTCCTATGGCAATGGAAACTAAAGAGAAAATAAACAAATGGGACTACATCAAAATAAAAAGCTTCTGCACAGCAAAAGAAACCATCAACAAAACAACAAGAAAGCCCACTGCATGGGAGAACATATTTGCCAATGTTATCACTTACAAGGGTTTAATCTCCAACATTTATAGGGAACTCCTACAACTTAACAAAAGGAAGATAACACAATCAAAAAATGGGCAACAGACCTAAATAGATACTTTTCAAAAGAAGACAGAAGGAAGGCCAAGAGACATATGAAAACATGCTGTAAGTCACTAATCATCCCAGAGATGCAAATCAAAAGAACAATGTAGTACCATTTCACACCTGTCATAATGACTGTCATCAACAAATCAACAAACGACAAATGCTGGTGAGGAAGTGGAAAAAAAGGAACCCTCATACACTGCAGTTGGGAATGCAGACTGGTGCAGCCACTGTAGAGAACAGTATGGAGTTTCCTCAAAAAACTAAAAATGGAACTCCCATTTGACCCAGTGATCCCACTTCTAGGAATATATCCCAAGAAATTAGAAACAGCAATCAGAAAGGATATATGCACACCTATGTTCATAGCAGCACAATTTACAATAGGTAAGATTTGGAAACAGACTAAGTGTCCATCAGCAGATGAGTGGATTAGATAACTGTGGTACATCTACACAATGGAATGCTACGCTGTGGTAAAAAATAAGGAATTCTTACCATTTTCAACAGCATGATGGAACTAGAGAGCATTATGCTAAGCGAAATAAGGCAGTCATAGAAAGATAAATATCACTTGATCTTACTCATTTATGGAATATAATGAACAACATAAACTAATGAACAAAAACAGATCCAGAGACAAGAAGAATCTATCAGACTGTCAAACCTCAGAGGGAAGGTAGGGGAGGGTAGGGTTAAGGGGGAGAGATCAACCAAAGGACTTGTATGCATGCATATAAACCAACCAATGAACACAGATAAGGGGGGTGAAGGCATGAGTGGGGGGATGGGTGGGCAATGGAGGATAAGGATATTTACATGTGTAATACCTTAATCAATGGAAGATATTTACATATATAATACCTAATCAGTAAGGGGAAAAAAAAGAAAAATATATTCTGATTTGCTAATATTTTGTTGAGGGTTTTGGTATCTATGTTGATCAGGGATATCCTATATAATAAAGAGGGAATATGCTAATTGACTGCTTTACCCTCAAAGATGGCTGCCCCACTTTCAAAGATGGTGGCACCCACTACCAATATAGAGGGAATATGCTTATTGACTGGCAGTGCCCAGTCCCGTCAGCCCCACCAGGGCCACAGGCTTCGCTGTTCCATGCACCTGCCTCCAGAGTCCCTCAGTCCCCTCAGGCCCCCCAGCCGCCCAGGGCTGGCCCAAGGGAGAGGCCAGCTTTGGATGACAGCTGCCCAGCTGCCCAGGGCCAGCCTGAGGTGCAGGCAAGCCTCAGATGGTAGCTGCGCATTTGCCCAGGGCCGCCTGAGGCTCAGGTAACCAGGGCTGGCTGAGGCTTGCACTGCCAGCAGTGGCAGCAGCAGAGGTGTGATGGGGCATTGCCTTTCCCTGATTGCCGGATCACCTCCTGCCCCTGAGGGATCCTGTACTGTGAGAGGGGGCAGGCCAGGCTGAGGGATCCCCCCATTCAGTGCATGAATTTTCATGCACTGGGCCTCTAGTTGGCCTATAATTCTCTTTCTTTGTAGTCTTTATTTGGTTTTGCAATTAGGCTAATGTTGGCCTTATAAAAAGAGCTTGGAAGTGTTTCTTCATGTTGGATTTCTTGGAATAGTTTGAGGATAATAGGTATTAGTTCTCTGAATGTTTTGTCAAACTCCCATGTGAAGCTGTTTGGACCAGGGTTTTTGTTTGCTGGGAGTTTTTTCATTACTGCTTCTATTTCATGAGTTGTTATTGGCCCATTCAGGTTTTCTGTTTCTTCCTGATTCAGTTTTTTTCAAAATATGTTTTTATTTATTTTCAGAGAAAAGGGAGAGATAGAAACAGCAATGTTGAGAGAGAATCATTGATTGGCTGCCTCCTGCATGTCCCCTGCTGGGTATCAAGCTGAAACCCATGCATGTGACCTGACTGGGAATCAAACTGTTACCTCTTGGTTCATAGGTCGACAGTCAACCTTTGTACCATGCTGGTGGGCTACCAAATATCTTTTGATTGGAGCATTTAATCCTTACATGTAAGGTAACATTGATAGCTACTAATTTTTGCCATTTTAATTCTTTATGCCTATGTTTCTGTGTTTCTTCTTATTACACCACTCCCTATTTCCTTTAACATTTTTTGCATTACTGGTTTGGTGATGATAAAATCCTTTAGCCTTCCCCCCCCCCCTCTACCCCGATATGGGAAGCTCTTTATTTCACTATCTATTTTGAATCATAGCCTTGCTGGATATAGTAGTCTTGGTTTCAGATCCTTACTTTTCATTACCTTGAATACTGCATGCCATTACCTTCTGGTCTGTAAAGTTTGTAATGAAAAATCAGCTGACAACCTTATGGGAGCTCCTTTGTAGGTAACAAATTGCTTTTCCTTTACTGCCTTTAAGATTCTCTCTTTGTCTTTAATTTTTGGCATTTTAATTATGCTGTGTCTGGGCATTGGTCTGTTTGGGTTCTTTTTGCTTAGGACTCTCTGTGCTTCCTGGACTTGTATGACTTTTTCCTTCAAAAGGTTAAGAAAGTTTTCTGCCATTATTTCTTCTAACTGGTTCTCTATCCCTTGTTCAATTTCTTCACCTTCTGGTATAATCTCTATGTGGTCTCCATTTTACATCCTTGGTTATAAGGTGTCTTTCTAGCTAGTCTTCAGTTGATTATTCAGGATGGTTTTTCTATATTTTAGTTGTACTTACAGTTTGGTCCTGGGGGAGTGTCAGTGTAGCTGCCACCATTTTGGAAACTGTAAAATAGTTTTTTGAAATGAAAATTTTCTTCTGAGACACTGCTACACGTAAAGGTGATGAGTTCTCTTATAGTTGATGTTTAAATGTTTTATCTCTTTGCAACCTTTAAAGTTCAGCCACAGAACATCTTACTGACTTGATAAATGCTATTTCCCCAGGACCATTTCTCCTGGACCACCTCCCATCTGGTTCCTATCTGCATCTAATATGGCTAGTGCTTTTCTTTTCCCATTGTGTACACACTTAAGTTTATTGTTATATTCTGAGTCTCTGACAAAAGTAATACATGCACATTGCAGAAAATTGAGGAGCAGATATATGAGAATATGGAAAGAATTTCATCATTCATTGATAAAATTATTAACACACTAGTAGCCCTGTGCACAAATCCGTGCACCAGTAGCTCCCTGTGGGGCCTGGCCACTCTGCGCCCGCTGCCCAGAGGCTCTCCATGGTCCAGAGGCCTATCCATGCCCCGGCTGGGCCAGAGGCCCATCCACAGCTGGGAAATGCAAACAACTTCCCTCCCTGTTCTCAGGAATTCCAATAAAGGGCTTCTTTCCTCTTTCTTGGCCGGCTTTCACCCCTGTGCCTCCACCACCAGCCCCTCCTGTCACACTATCCTCCACCCCGTCTATCTTCTGGCTGCCTGGACGTGACCTTGCTCAGGAGTCGGGGGCCACTCAACTCTGCTCAGCTCACCAGGTCCTTCTCTTTTTACACAAGTGTTCCATGCCCTGGCCAGGCCAGAGGCCCATCTGCAGCTGGGCACAGAATGCTTATGCCGCCCTCTCTCAGCAGCCACCTCCCCCCGGGACTTGGGGACTCCAGTGGGGCTGAGTGGACTGGGCACTGCCATTTTGTGGCTATGGGTGCTGCTATCTTGTGGCTATGGGTGCCACCATCTTTGTGATGTAGTGATGGTTAATTTGCATATTACCCCTTTATTAGATAGGATTAGTAGAAAAATCTCTTTGTAGATATAGCACACACAATTTTTTCATATTATAACAAGCCAAAAGTACTTGTTCCAGTTTCTATTAATTAACAGACAGGGATGTCTCAGAAGGAGTCTTGTTCAAACCTTTTTTCATTGAAGCCCTCCTACACTTTCATTTACTGTGCTATATTGGGAGAAGAATTTTAGAAATGAAATGGGCATGAGATGCAATTTGTTGAATAAAAATGTTAGAATGCTTAAATTAGTGTGTAGGATAAGTATTTTATTTTTTTTCATGCCCTGAGCTGCTGAAGTTTGGAATACTCCTTCCATGTTCATTTTTGAAGTTGGCAAGCAGCAGCAGTAAACTACCATGAGGTTTGCTTATTCCATTTATTTCCCCTAATTATTTGTACTGTAGTATGCTGACATAACATGTCACTGAATATTTAGGTTTATGGGATGAGAGTCAGCCAATGACAGTGTGGGTTGGAAAGCAGCTGCATTAGAAAGTTGATATAGAAAGGACTAATAAGGATTAATGAGTTGTTTGAGAGATATTTTTAGAAGATGTGTAGCATTTATTCCAATGGCTATGCTGGTGTGTGAGGCCAGCCCTGCACCCCAGAATTCATGGCTGGCTTCTGGATTCTCTGATTACACTGACACTGATTACAGCACAGGTGCAACTGCCTTCATTGGGTTACAATGTCCTAGCCAAAAGTAGGAGCACAAGAAGCACAAATTCGGGTTAGTTTACTGTTATTGACAAATGTAGAGGTTAAATGAAAGGTCAGGGAATCTGCCAGTTACAACCAGATTGGAGGTGTTTATGTTAAAGACAACGGATATCCCCTGGGATTTTACAAGCACAGCAAACTCCACAACCACAAATACAACCATCACAGCAACATCTGTTTGGAAACAAAAATAGGGACACTATGGGTAACATTTACCCTGGACTTACTAAATAGAACTTAAACATCATTTAACCAATGAGAAACTCCTTCTGTGAAGCTTCCTGCCCCCACCCAAGAAAAGACATCAATTTACCTTGAATGCTTCCCTGTAAGAAGTTGCTAATATCTAAGCACACAGCATGTTTATATCTTGGTTTCTAAATATTATGATCCACAAAGTAAACCAATTATCCTTAAAGAAATAGATGATTTCAGAGCCTGGGGGAAGAAGAAAGTACAAGAAAAGTCTGGGACATCTCGATATGTCAGAAAGTAAGGAAGTGCTAACAAAATATTTGGAGCATGTCATAAGGACACAGGGACAGGCTTGAAGAGCTCTCACTGGCCAAATGAGGGGCAATCTGAGCATAAAAATGAATGATGACAGGTTATAATTCACTGAACTGTATAAGAATCTTCAAGTCCACAGTGATGATAAATAAATGGAGAAAAAAGGGAAGGTCCTCCTTAAAATCAAATGCTATTAGATAAATGTAGAAAGATTAGAGTTAGAAAATCATCATTTTGTAACCATCAGAGAAAAAAGATAGATTCAGACCAGAATCTTCCATGGATGCCAAAACTTTTGGATGAGTTTGGGGAGGAACTGGATATTCACATTCTCTCCAAGTCTTTCACACAGACTACTTGTTAATTACAAAGGTAATAATGGTAATATTATAGTGAATAGACAGATGATGCACTGAAAGCACCTCTTACCTAGCATTTCTGCCCCCAGTGCATAACCGGAATCTAATTCAAATTGAGGAACAACTGGCCTGAAAATTCAAAAGTGCCAATGTTATGAAAGACCAGGAAAGATGAAGTAACTTTCTAGATTAAAAGGATTAAAGAGTCATGACAACTAAATGCAACACATGATCCTGAATTGGATTCTGGATCAGCGGTAAGACTGATATAAAAGATAGTATTAGGACAATTGGTGAAATCAAATTTTTGGACTGTAGATTAGATAACCCTGTTATATCAGTTACTTTTTCATGCTATTAAACAATGACTGGGTGACCAAAGAGATCAAAGAAGAAATAAAAAGCATCCTGGAAAAAATGACAATTAAACACAACAATCCAAAATCTATGGGACACAGTGAAAACAGTCTTGAGAGGGAAGTTCATAGCTCTACAAGCCTACCTCAAAAAACAAAAACAAAGAAATGGTAATAAATTATCTAACCTTGCAAATCAAAAAATTGGAAAGAGAGCAACAAGAAAAGCCAGAGTAAGCAGAAGGAAGGAAATAATAAAGATCAAAGCAGAAATAAATGGCATAGAGACCAAAAAACAAACAAATAAATAAATAAACAAAAGGAAAAAATACCAAAGATCAATGAAACCAAGAGCTGGTTCTTTAAAAGGATAAACAATATTGATGATCCTCTAGCCAGGCTAACCAAGAAGCAAAGAGAGAGGAACCAATTAAACAAAATCAGAAATGAAAGAGGTGAACTAACAACTGATCCCACAGAAATACAATTATTAAAAAAATCTATGAACAACTCTATTCCAACACACTGGACAACTTCAACGAAAAGGATATATTCCTAGAAATATACTAGCCTAGAAAACTCAATCAGGAAGAATAAAAAAACATGAATAGGCTGGTAACTATTGATGAAATTGAAAGAGTAATAAAAAAACTTTCAGCAAACAAAAGCCCTGGACCAGATGGCTTCACAGGGGAGTTTTACCAAACATTCTAAGAAGAAATAAAACCAATCCTTCTCAGACTATTCCAAAAAATTCAAGAGGAATGAACATTTCCAAGCTCTTTCTATGAAGCCAGAATTACCCTAATCCTAAAACCAAACAATGACACTACAAAGAAAGAGAATTGTAGGCCAATATCTCTGATGAACATAGATGCTAAAATTCTCTATAAAATTCTAGCAAACCAG
This sequence comes from Corynorhinus townsendii, assembly GCA_026230045.1. Classification (NCBI taxonomy): domain Eukaryota; kingdom Metazoa; phylum Chordata; class Mammalia; order Chiroptera; family Vespertilionidae; genus Corynorhinus; species Corynorhinus townsendii. The sequence continues at coordinate 112,395,653 of JAPDVU010000003.1, read as the reverse complement.
ATCCAGCATTACATTAGAAAGATCATAGACCATGACCAAGTGGGATTTATCCCAGGAATGTGAGGCTGCTACAATATTTACAAATCAATAAACATGATAAATCACATAAACAAATTGAGAGACAACAATCACATTATCATATTGATGCAGAAAAGGGATCAGGCAAAATCCAACCCCCTTTTCTGATAACAACACTAAGCAAAGTGGGAATAGAGAGATCATACCTCAACATAATAAAAGCCTTATATGACAAACGTACAGCCAACATCATACTCAATGGGCAAAAGTAAAACCGTTTCACCTAAGAACAGGAATGAGACAGGGATACCCACTTTCCACACTCCTGCTCGACATAGTACTGGAAGTGCTAGCCACAGCAATCAGACAAGAAGCAGAAATAAAAGGCATCCAAATTGGAAAAGAAGTAATATTGTGATTATTCACAGATGACATGACATTGTATACCGAAAACCTGAAAGACTCCATAAAAAACTCCTAGTCTTAATAAATGAATTTGGCAATGTAGCAGGATACAAAATCAACGTCCAGAAATCTATGGCTTTTTTATACACCACTAATGAATTCACTGAAAGAGAAAATAAAAACATAATTCCATTTACCATTGCAAAAATTAAGATACCTAGGAATAAATTTAACCAAGGAGGTAAAGGACCTATACTCAGAAAACTACAGGATACTGAAATAAGAGATAGAGGAAGACATAAACAAATGGAAGAATATACCATATTCAAGGATTGGTAGCATCAACATCAGTAAAATGTCCATACTACCAAAAGCAATCTATAGATTCTATGCAATCCCCATTAAAATACCAATGGCATATTCCAAAAACCTAGAACAAACTCTCCAAAATTTCCTTTGGAGTAAAAAAAGACCCCAATTAGTTGCAGCAATATTGAGAAAGAAGAATTATGTTGTAGGGATCACAATATCATATATCACGCTATATTACAAAGCCACTTTTCTCACACCTGCCTGGTACTGGCACAAGAACAGACACATAGACCAATGGAACAGAACAGAGAAACCAGAGATTGATCCAAGCCATTATGCTCAATTAGTATTTGACAAAATAGGCAAGAGCATACAATGGAGTCAAGACTCTCTCTTCAATAAATGTTGTTGGGAATATTGGACAGATACTTGCAAAAATTGAAACCTGCCCACCAACTTACACCATACACAAAAATAAACTCAAAATGGATAAAGGACTTAAACATAAGACAGGAAACCATAAAAATCTTAGAAGACTCTATAGGCAGCAAAATAGCATACATATGTCGTAGCAATATCTTTACTGATACAGCTCCTAGGGCAATGGAGACTAAGGAGAAAGTAAACAAGTGGGAGTACATCAAGACTGAGTTTCTCTGCACAGCAAGAGAAACCACCAACAAAACAACAAGAAAGCCCACTGCATGGGAGAACATATTTGCCAATGCTATTTCAGATAAGGGTTTAATCTCCAAAATTTACAGAGAACTCACACAACTTAACAAAAAGAAGATGAGTGATCCAATCAAAAATTGAGCATTGACCTAAATAGACACTTTTTGAAAGAGGACATACAAAAGGCCAAGAGATAAATGAAAACATGCTCAAAGTCACTAATCATCAGAGAGATACAGATCAAAACAACAATGAGATACCATCTCACACCTGTCAGAATGGCTATCATCAACAAATCAACAAATGACAAATGCTGGTGAGGATGTGGAGAAAAAGGAACCCATGTACACTGCTGGTGGCAATCCAGACTGGTGCAGCTCCTGTGGAAATCAGTGTGGCAGTTCCACAAAAAATTAAAAATGGAACTCCCATTTGACCCAGTAATTTCTCTTCTAGGACTATATACCAAGAAACCAGAAACTCCAATCATTAAGAATATATGCACCCTTATGTTCATAGCAGCAAAATTTACAATAGCTAAGATTTTGAAACAACCTAAGTGCCCATAAGTAGGTGAGTGGATTAAAAAACTGTGGTACATATGCACAATGTAATACTACGCTGCTATAAAAAAGTAGGAACTTGGCGGAAACCAAGATGGCGGCATAGGTAAGCACCTAAACCGCTGCCTTGCACAACAATTTCAAACTACAACTAAAAGACAGAACAGACACCATCCAGAACCACAGGAAAGCTGGCTGAGTGGAAATTCTACAACTAGAAGGAAAGAGAAAAGCTCACAGAGAATTGGGGGAATAGCAAAGGGTTGAGGTACGACATAGGGTCTTTGTGCACGCAGAGAGGAAGGGCGGCTGAGAACCTGGCTGACTTTCTCTGGCGGGAGGGGGAAGGAAGCCCCTGACTGCACTGAACCCTAGTTCCGACTTCACTGAACCCCAGTTTTGGGTGAAACCCCATGGACCCAGGCTCATACAGGGGGAGTCTGGACTGTCAGGTAGAGAGAAAGGCACTCGGAGACTCAGAGACCCGGGGGAGGGGGTCTGGAGGTGCGTGCACCAGTGTGCACAAAGACTGTGGAGGTTGCCACAGGCTTTCCCTAGCAGAAGGGAGTCAGAAGCTCCTGACTGCACTGAACCCCAGTTCTGACTGCACTGAACCCCAGTTCCAGGCGAGCTCCTGGGGACCCACGCTCTTGTGGGGGGAATCTGGACTTTCAGGCGGAAGCTTGGGAGCCGGGGAAGGCAGAGGTCTGGAGGCGCACGCACGCACAAGGGCAGGGCTGACGGGAAGCCAAGACTGTCTGTTCTGCCCCGAGACTCCACCCCATCCAAGCTGAACACAGAGGCTTTTGCAATTTGGCAAGTCTAATCCTATAAGGCTGTCTCCAGCACCAAACTTCTCCCAGCGTAGACACAGCTGATCCTCACAGCCAACTGGCCTGGAGGTCAATTCCTCCCAGTGATACCAACAACAATCAAGACTTATCTACAACAAGGCTGTACACACACTCCACAAAGGGGTGCACCAAGAGTGTCCACCTCAGGTAACTGGGAGGCCGACCACCTGGGCCATATAGGAAACCTAGCACACAAAGCTACCCTACCAACTCAGGGAAGCAGTAAAAATGTGGCAACAAAGAAAGAGATCACAAACAAAAGAAATGGAGGAAAACAAATGACTGGATATAGAATTCAAAACCACGGTTATAAGGCTTTTCAAGAATATCCTAGAAAAGGCCAATAAATATAAGGAGACCCTCAAAGATATGAAAAAGGACCAACTATAAATTAAACATACACTGGCTGAAATAAAAGAATATTATACAGAGACCCAACAACAGACTAGAGGAATGCAAGAATCAAGTCAAAGAATTGAAATACAAAGAAGCAAAAAACACTCAACCAAAAAAGCAAAAAGCAAAAAAAATCCAAATGGTTGAAGATAGTGTAAGAAGCCTCTGGGACAACTTCAAGCGTACCAATATCAGAATTATGGGGGTGCCAGAAGAAGAAATAGCACAAGATACTGAAAACCTATTTGAAGAAATAATGACTGAAAACTTCCCCCACCTCATGAAAGAAATACACTTACAAGTCCAGGAAGCACAAAAGGAATCCAAAGAGGACCACACCAAGACACATCATAATTAAAATGCCAAGAGCAAAAGACAAAGAGAGAATATTAAAAGCAGCAAGAGAAAAACAGTTAATTACCTACAAAGGAGCACCCATACAATTATCAGCTGATTTCTCAACAGAAACTAGGCAGGCCAGACAGGAGTGGCAAGAAATCTACAAAGTGATGAATAGCAAGAACCTACAACCAAGATTACTCTACCCAGCAAAGCTATCATTCAGAATTGAAGGGCAGATAAAGAGCTTCACAGATAAGAAAAAGCTAAAGGAGTCCATCACCACCAAACCAGTATTATATGAAATGCTGAAAGGTATTCTTTAAGAAGAGGAAGAAGAAAAAAGTAAAGATAAAAATTATGAACAACAAATACATATCTATCAACAAGTGAACCTAAAAATCAAGTGAATTAAAAACCTGAGGAACAGAATAAACTGGTGAATATAATAGAATCGCGGGCATAGAAAGGGAGTGGACTGATAATTCTCAGGGGGAAAGGAGTATGGGGACATGCAGGAAGAGACTGGACAAAAATCGTACACCTATGGATGAGGACAGTGGAGTGGGAGGTAAGGGCAGAAGGTGGGGTGGGAACCAGGTGGAGGGGAGCTATGGGGGGGGGGGAAAGGAGAAATAATTGTAATAATCTGAATAAAGCTTTATTAAAATAAATAAATAAATAAATAAATAAAATTGAAAAACAATAAATAAAAAAGTAGGAACTTTTACCATTTGCAACAGCATGGATGGAACTGGAGAGCATTATGCTAAGTGAAATAAGCCTGTCATAGGAAGATAAATATCACATGATCTCATCCATTTATGGAATATAATGAACAATATAAACTGATGAACAAAAACAGATCCAGAGACAGAGAAACATCTGTCAGACCATCAAACCTCAGAGGGAAGGTAGGGGAGGGTTGAGGAAGGAGGAGAGATCAACCAAATGACTTGTATGCATGCATATAAGCATAACCAATGGACACAGACAACAGGGGGGTGAGGGCATGAGTAGGGGAATGGAGGGGTAATGGGGGAATAAGGACATATATGTAACACCTTAATCAATAAAGAAATTTAAAAAAAAGAATTAAAATGAAAAGTGGTAGGTAGAATTAGTCCAAGAAAAATAAGATGTAGCAGTAGCCACATTGGCTCTGCATATAATAAACAAGTCTCATGAACAGATTACTGAAATTGAAAAAAATATATATAAGAAAACCAAAAACATAAATTGATGAATAAAAATAGATCCAGAGACAAATGGCAGGGGAGGTGGGGTGGTTAGATATCAATCAAAGAACTTGTATGCATGCATATTAGCATAACCAATTGACATAGAACTGGGGTGGTGGGGGCTTGCCCTTGGGGGTGGGAATGGCTGGGGGTGGGTCAATTGGGAAAAAAGGAGACATATGTAAAACGTGAGACAATAAAAGTACCAAAAAAAGAAAAAAGAAAAAGGTGAAATGATTAAGAAGTACAAATTGGCAGTTACAAAATAGTCATAGGAATGTAAATTACAACATAAAAATATCCTATATAATAAAAGCCTAATATGCTAAGTATCTGGTCATCCGTTCAACCTATCAAAGTGTAATATGCTAATGATATGCTAAGGCAGCTTAATTGCTCCCTATGATGTGCACTGACCACAAAAGAGCAGACAGTCAAACAGTCAACCAGTCATTATGACGTGCACTGACTACCAGGGAGTGGATGCTCCAACTGGTAGGTTAGCTTGCTGCTGTGATCCTTCCAATGGGGACTGAGTGAGACAGGCTGGATACACCCTGGAGCCCTTCTGTGGTTCATCTTCGGCTGGCCAACCTTCTGCATCCCTCCCCAGGCCTGATCATGCACCTGTGGGGTCCCTTGGCCTGGCCTGCACCCTCACCCAATCCATGACCCTTTGGGGGATGTCAGAGAGCTGATTTTGGCCTTAATCCCTCAGGCTGGTGAGTGCTGCTGTGGCAGTGCAAGCCTCTCTCGATTTGGTCTGATTGGGCTTGAGCCCAGGGCAGGCACAGTGGGGCCGGGATGAGTGGGAGTGGCAGGTAGAAGCTGCAGGCAGTGTTGGACTGCAGGTTTTGGCCTGATTCCTGCAGGCCACCCAGACGCACCCCATCCATGCACAAATTTGTGCACTGGGCCTCTAGTATTAAATAATATTGTAAAAATTATGTATGGTCAGGGAGGTATTAGACTTATTAGAGCTATCACTTCATAAGTTACATAAATGTTTATCCACTATGCTGTGTACCTGAAACTAATATGATATTGAATGACAACTGTAACTGAAAAAAAAATTTAAATTGTAAAAACAAAAGCAAAGAAAAAAAGAAAGACTCATTGACCAACAACAGTATGGTGAATGGCAGAGGAAATGGGAAGTGGGGAAAGGTAAAAGAGTGTAAAAGGAGGATAAATGATGATGGAAGGAGACTTGACTTGGGGTGGCAAACACACAATACAATATACAGATGATGTATTATAGAATTGTATACCTGAAACCTATATAATTTTATTAACCAACTGGAGGCCCAGTGCATGAAAATTCATGCACTGGAGGGAGGGTGCTTCAGCTCCGCCTGCCCTCTCTCACAGTCTGGGAGCCCTCAGGGGTGGGAGGCGACCTGGTGATGAGGGGAAGGCGAAGCCCCATCATACCTCTGCTGCTGCCACTGCTGGCAGTGCAAGCCTCAGCCGGCCCTAGTTACCTGGGTCTTGGGAGGCCCTGGGCGGCTGGGGGGCTGAGGGGATGGGACTATGCGCCACCATCTTGTTGCTGTGGGCGCTGTCACCTTTGAGGGTGGGGCAGTCAATTAGCATATTCCCTCCTTATTGGCTGTGGGTGCCACTATCTTTGCAATGGTGTGAGGGCCAATTAGCATATTGTGTCTTTATTAGATAGGATGTCTTGCCAATAAATTTAATTTTTAAAAGACAGTGGTTAAAAATAAAAAGGTAAAAAAAAGAAAATGGACATACAGAAGTAAAAGAGACATATGAAAACATGCTCAAAGTCACTAATCATCTGGGAGATGCCAATCAAAATGACAATGAGATACCATCTCACATCTGTCAGAATGTCTATCATCAACAAATCGACAAACGACAAGTGCTGGAGAGGATGAGGAGAAAAAGGAACCCTCGTACAATGCTGGTGGGGATGCAGACTGGTACAGCCACCTGTGGAAAACCATATAGAGTTTCCTCAAAAAATTAAAAATGGAACTCCCATTCAACCCAGTAATCCCAATTGTAGGAATATATCCCAAGAAATCAGAAACACCAATCAGAAAGGACATATGTTCATGGCAGCACAATTTGCAATAAGTAAGATTTGGAAACAGGCTAAGTGCCCTTTAGCAGATGAGTGGATTAGAAAACTGTGGTACATCTACACAATGGAATACTACATTGTGGTAAAAAAAGAAGGAATTTTTACCATTTGCAACCACATGGATGGAACTGGAGAGCATTATGCTAAGCAAAATAAGCCAGTCAGAGAAATATAAATGTCACATGATCTCACTCATTGTGGTATATAATGAACAACATAAACTGATGAACAAAAATAGATCTAGAGACAGAGAAGCATTGAACAGACCGCCAAACATCAGAGGGAAGGTGGAGGTGTGTGGGTAAGTGATCTGCCAAAGGTCTTGCATGCATGCATATAAGCATAACCAATGGACATAGACACTAGTGGGGTGAGGGAATGTGCTGGGGGGGTGTGGCTGGCCAGGGAGAGTTCAATCAGAAAGGATATATGCACATATATAATACTATATGTAATACTTTAAAGAATTTAAAAAAACATTTGGCAACAAATATAACTGTATGCGTTATGTTGTATATAATATGTAAAAAGCATAAAAACTTGTTCTATATAGAAGGGGGAGTATAAAGCAAATGTAGCCAAGTGTTAAAATTGTGAATCTGAATCAAGAATGTACAGCAGTCCTTTGTACTAATTTTGCAACTTGGATTAAATTATTTGAAATTGAAAAGTTAAAAGCAAAACAAGTGACTAATATCACCACAGTTTGGGCATGGGGAGGGAGGGAAGGTAAGTAAGAAGGTTAATTTCACATCTCAATTTATTCTCTTCTCTGATGTTTTATTTTCCTTCTAAGGCCCAAAGTGACCCTGTGGCATCTGTGTCCCTGCTGTAGAGCTCAGACTCCCATTCCCTGCTGCCAGGAACTGCCATTCTCCACACTCCAGGGATGAAAACCGGCCTGCTCCCCCTCTTCCCCAACTTGCTTTCCACCATGTTTCCTACCATAAGGCTGTCATCTTCCTCCTATGCTGAGGGTATCTGAAATAAGGTTACATGATATCACTCAAATAGTCTATCTCTTATGTTGTGGCTCTTCTTTTCCTAACCTGCTGCTTGAGGTGGCAGGCCTTTTATTTTCCCCAGGAAACACCATCATTTAGGTGGACAAGAATGCCTTCCTTAGGAATAACAGACACTCTCACCTTGGCTTTCCTCAAATGTATGCCCTCAAAAAATGTACATTATTGAAGTACATGGCAGGTCTTCAAAACTTCAAAGGCCACCAGAATCTGGCAGAACCTTTGCTTTCATACTTTCCTTTTCACTCCCCTCTGCCCATTGCTTGCGGCCCAATTGCAGATCTTAACAACATTCTATCATTGAGTGGATATGTGATTAACCAGGTGAAAATAACACTGTGAAGATTATCATGTGATTTGTAATGCTAACTCTTTCACATTAGGGGAATATGATAATCTTGGCATTAAGAAAATTTGTGAAAATACTGTTATTAACCAAGAACTGGAAGACACCAAGTTTTGGTTTATGTGCAGAAAGACATTATTATATTAGTTTCAGGTGTACAGTGTAGTGATTAGACATTTGCATAATTTATGAAATGACCCCCTGATAAGTTTAGTACCCATCTGGCACTACACATAGTAATTACAATTATTATTGACTATAGTATTTATATATGCTATACTTGCATCCTCATGACTATTCTGTAACCACCAATTTGTATTCTTTTGTTGTTGTTGTTAATCCTCACCCAATGATATTTTTCCCATTGATTTTTAGAGAGAGTAGAAGGGTTGGAAGGGGGAGGGAGGGAGAGAGAGAGAGAGAGAGAGAGAGAGAGAGAGAGAGAGAGAGAGAGAGAGATGTGAGAGAGACATATCGATTGGTTACCTCCCACATAATCAGGGTCAGAGGGAAGCCTGCAACCAAGGTATGTGACCTTGACCAGAATTGAATCCTGGACCCTTCAGTCTGTGGGCTGATGTTCTATCCACTGAGCCAAACCGGCTAGGGCCAATTTGTGTTCTTAATCCCTTCACTTTTTCACCCAGCTTCCCAATCCCCTCTCTTCAGGTAACTATCAGTTTATTCTCTGTATCTATAAGTCTGTTTCTCTTTTGTTTCTTTGTTTACTCTGTGTTTTAGATTCCATATATATACGTGAAATCAGATGGTATTTGTCTTTCTCTGCCTGATTATTTCACTCAGCACAATACCCTCTAGATTCATTCATGTTGTTACAAATATTAATATTTCATTCTTTTTTAAAAAATTTAAATTTTTTATTGTTTAATATATTATGTCTCATTTCCCCCCCATTGACCTCTCCCGGGCAGCTCCCCAAACCCCAGAACATGCCCTTACTCCCCTCCCCAACTGTGTCCATTGGTTATGCTCATATGCATGCATGCATACAAGTCCTTTGGTTGCTCTCTTACCCCCTTGTCTCCCACCCCCACATCGCCTTTCTTCACAGGTTGAACAGTCTATTCCATGCTTCTATAAGTCTGGTTCTTTTTTTGTTCATTAGTTTATGCTGTTCATTATATTCCACAAATGAGTGAGATCATGTGATATTTATCTTTCTCTGACTGGGTTATTTCACTTAGCATAATGCTCTCTGGTTCCATCCATGCTGTTGCAAATGGTAAATATTCCTTGTTTTTTACTGCAGCGTAGTATTCCATTGTGTAGATGTACCACATTTTCTAATCCACTCATCTGCTGATGGGCACTTAGGCTGTTTCCAAATCTTGCCTATTGTAAATAGTGCTGCTATGAACATAGGGGTGCATATATCCTTTCTGCTTGGTGTTTCTGTTTTCTTGGGATATAGTCCTAGACATGGGATTATTGGGTTAAGTGGAAGTTCCAGTTTTAATTTTTTGAGGAAATGCCATACTGTTTTCCATAGTGGCTGCACAAATCTACATCCCCACCAGCAGTGCAAAGGGTTCCTCTCCCCCCCCACGCCCACCCCCATCCTCTCTGGCAATTGTTTGTTGATTTGTTGATGATAGTCATTCTGACAGGTGTGAGATGGTATCTCATTGTTGTTTTGATTTGCATCTCTCAGATGATTAGTGACTTTGAGCATGTTTGCATATGTCTCATCGCCTTCCGCCTTCCATATGTCCTCTTTCAAAAGGTGTCTATTTAGGTCATTTACCCATTTTTTGATTGAATTGTTTATCTTCCTTTTGTTAAGTTGTAGGAGTTTCCTATAAATTTTGGAGATTAAGCCCTTATCAGAGATAACATTGGCAAATATGTTCTCCCATGCACTGGGCTTTCTTATTGTTTTGTTGATGGTTTCTCTTGCTGTCCAGTAGCTTTTTATTTTGATGTAGTCCCATTTGTTTATTTTCTCCTTAGTTTCCATTGCCCTAGGAGCTGTATCAGTAAAGATATTGCTACAAAAAATGTCTTGCTATTTTGCTCCCGATGACTTCTTCTAAAATTTTTATGGATTCCCGCTTTATGTTTAAGTCCTTTATCCATTTTGAGTTTATTTTTGTGTATGGTGTAAGTTGGTGTCCTAGTTTCATGATTTTGCATGTATCCATTTAATTTTCCCAACATCATTTATTGAAGAGAGTGTCTTGACTCCATTGTATGCTCTTGCCTTTTTTGTCAAATATTAATTGAGTATAATGGCTTGGGTTGATTTCTGAGTTCTCTGTTCTGTTCCACTGGTGTATACATCTGTTCTTGTGCCAGTACCAGGCAGTTTTGAGAATGGTGGCTTTGTAATATAGCTTGAAATCTGGTATTGTGATCCCTCCAACTTTGTTCTTCTTTCTCAAGATTGCTGCAGCTATTCAGAGCCTTTTAAAAAAAATTCCAGATGAATTTTTGGAGAGTTTGTTCTAGATCTTTGAAGTATGCCATTGGTATTTTAATGGGGATTGTGTTGAATCTATAGATTGCTTTGGGTAGTATGGACAGTTTAATGATATTGATTCTTCCAATCAATGAACACAATATATTCTTCCATTTGTTTATGTCTTCCTGTATCTCTTCTTTCAGTGTTCTGTAATTTTTTGAGTACTGGTCCTTAACCTCCTTGGTTAAATTTATTTCTATGTACCATAATTTTTGTGTTGCAATGGTATATGGGATTTTCTTATTTTTCCTTTTTTTTAGTTTTTCTTTCTGTGAATTCATTATTGGTGTATAAAAAACCCATAGATATCTAGGTGTTAATTTTGTACCCTGTTACATTGCCAAATTCATTTTTAAGTCTAGGAGTTTTTTGATGGAACCTTTAGGGTTTTCTATGTACAATTTCATGTCATCTACAAATAATGATAATTTTACTTCTTCTTTTCCAATTTGGATGCCTTTTATTTCTTCTTCTTGCCTGATGGCTATGGCTCACACTTCCAGTACTATGTCAAACAAGACTGGTGAAAGTGGGCATCCTTGTCTCATTCCTGTTCTTAGGGGAAATGTTTTAGTTTTTGTCCATTGAGTATAATTTGGCTGTAGGTTTGTCATATATGGCCTTTATTTTGTTGAGGTATGATCCCTCTATTCCCACTTTGCTGAGAGTTTTTATCAGGAAAGGGTGTTGGATTTTGTCAAATGTCTTTCTGCATCTATTGATATGATTATGTGATTTTTGTCTCTCAATTTGTTTATGTGATGTATCGCGTTTATTGATTTGCGTATATTGTACCAGTCTAGCATCCCTGGAATAAATCCCACTTGGTCATGGTCTATGATCTCTCTAATGTAATGCTGGATCTGATTTTCTAGGATTTTTTTTTAGGATTTTAGCATCTATGTTCATCAGGGATATTGGCCTGTAATTCTCTTTCTTTGTAGTGTCTTTATCTGGTTTTGGGAGTAGGGTAATGCTGGCTTAATAGAAAGAGCTTACAAGTGTTCCTTCCTCTTGAAGTTTTTGGAATACTCTGGGAAGGATAGGTTTTAGTTCTTCTTTGAATGTTTGGTAAAACTCCCCTTAAAGCTGCCTGGCCCCAGGCTTTTATTTGCTGGAAGTTTATGATGACTGCTTCTATTTCCTCCTTAGTTATCAGCCTGTTGAGATTTTTTGATTCTTCTTGAATGACTTTTGGATGATTGTATTTTTCTAGGAATATGTCAATTTCCTCCAGGTTGTTTAGTTTATTGGAATAGAGTTGTTCCTAGACATTTTTTTAAAAACAATCTGTTGTATTTCTGAAGAGTCTGTTGTTAATTCACCTCTTTCATTTCTGGTTTTGTTTATTTTGGTCCTCTCTCTTTGTGTCTTGGTGAGCTTGGTTGGAGGTTCATCAATCTCGTTTATTCTTTCAAAGAACCAGCTCTTGGTTTCATTGATCTTTTGTATTGTGTTTTTGGCCTCTATGTAATTTCTTTCTGCTCTTATATTTATTATCTCCTTCCTTCTGCTCATTCTGGGCTTTTCCTATTGCTCTCTTTCTAATCCTTCCTTTTGTTAAGTTGTTTAGAGAATAAGAGCTCTACTTCTTTATCCTTCATCAAAATAGGGATCAGTTGCTGAAAAGTATATTGGCATTTTCAAATGCCTGCCTTTTGAAAACAATGTTATGGTAAAAATGGGATAAATTATCCTTTAAAGCAAACCTGACAACTCTAAGTTACTCAGCTTTGCAAATTTCTTCTTTCTCTGTGTAGTCTTGACCTTGGTTAGCTGAGATAACATGATTTATAGTATGAGTGATGTCTAGAAGGAAGAAACTATGTCATACATGTTCTAAGATATAAGTCATATAACATTTGTATGAAAAAATTAGAAAGTTTATGTATATGATTAATTGCTTAATGGAATTAATTATTTAGAATCTTTTTATAGAATATATCTTAGGTATATTATGATTTTAAGAGTGATTTTAAATTATCCTTTAAAAGTTAATTTGAAAGCGAAGATAATATATGCCCAGTGTTGAAAAATACAACAAGGCATCAGGATATGTAATAAAAATGAGTGGTCCCAGGGCTCATCCTTCCTCATCTCTCCTTCCTTTACTCAGGGGCAATTACTTTTATCTCTTTTATTTGTTTCTTCGGTTAGTTATTTTCAATCCCTAGTATTGTGCGTGTACTGTTATTTCTTTGTTCTGATGGGATTGATGAGGATTTAATTAATCTACACATTTCATCCCCATTTTCCCAATATGTGGAATTGACTCTTTAAAGTAACTTTCAATCATTTCCTCATTTTCTCCCCAGAGATCACCCCTCTCTCCCTCTGTTTTCCTGGTTTGGTTGCACAGAAGCTCCTCGAATTATGATGGGTTTGTCCAGTTAAGCCAGTTGTAAGTTTAAAACATCATAAGTGGGGGGCGGCATCCAAGATGGTGGCGGAATAGATGGAAGCTATACTCATCTCCTCCTAGTGCCAAATGAGAATTACAACTAAATTATAGATCAACCTGAATAACCAACTGAAGACTAGCTGAACAGAAGTCTTACAGAAGGGTATACAGAAGGAGCCACATTGAGATTCGTAGGAAGGGCAGAGACATGAAAAAGGCTAGCCTTGAACCCATGTGCAATGGCTAAGAATCTGGAGGGATATCTCAGTGGCAAAGGTTCCCTCTGAGGAGCATGAGGTCTCAACTCCATGCAAGGCTCCTCAGTTCAGACCACCATAACCAAGAAGTGGAGCCCCCATAGCACCTGGTTGTGAATATCAGCAAGGTAGAGAGGTGAGCAAGCTAGAAACTCAGGAACCTTCTTAAAGGGCCAGCGCACAAAATCTCATTCTCACCACTCACTCAGGGCTCTGACGGAAGGAAGGCAGTTCAGAGAAAACTGAAGTCATACAGAGAAGTACTGGGTTGTGTGTCCCTGAGGAGAGAACTGGAGGGTCAGCCATCAAAGTCCCGGTGTTGAGTCCCTCTCCCACAACACCCACAGATGCCATCTTTCCTTGGTGGAACACCCATCTCCCTATGGCACCAGCCTGGAGGGGTACACTAGTCCCATCCTCCCAACTCCATGTGCCCTGGCCCTGCCAAGCTCACACCTTGCAGAAAAATCCACTTGCTGCACTGAGACTGGGCCCACAGTGCAGTTTTTCTTGGGAAGCTCTTGAGGAGATTTGGTGGTCTCAGGGATTGCTGAAGACAGCTTGGGGAGAAACAGTTGTGTGACTTTAAAGGGGGGGACCCACTTTTCCCCCTGACTGGCACCATCCTCCACAGGAGATCCACTAGCTTCATTTTCCAGACTCCCGGTGGCCCTGCCCTACTGAGCTCATACCCTGAGAAGGAGACTGCAGGTTGTGACCAGTATAAGCCCACTCTAGAGACTTTTTCAGGAGGCTATCAAGGAAGGCCAGGCAGCCTCAGGAGGTGGTGGAGTAGCTTAGAGGCAGAGGTGGATCTTGGGGTACCTTGGCCTTTTGTTGACCTGCCCCTGGGCTTGGTGTTGGTAGAAGCTGACTTTGGTATGCAGTTTGGGATCTCCTGTATGTACCCAAGCCCAGGAGAAGTAGCCACAAACTGGTGATCACTTTGTAGCTCCAAATGAGTAGCTCACAGGCAGCCCATGACATTGACCTGTGCTAGAAACCCTCATAGGAAGCCCCAGAACCAACATACCCAGTGGTAGGCTTCAGACTATATCATAGCATGACCCAAGTAACTCCACAAGAAGCACACTCAAAGGAAGATCTTGGCAGGCACCAGACCCTGCTGGAGCAGATTTTTCATTGTGGGTCAGCTCCTGCACAACAGCTTCTACACTGTGGTCTTGATTAATCCTCATAGTCATCCAGTCTGAGGCTCAATCCCACTCATGGGGCCAACAACTATCTAAACTCATAACAGGCAGGCTTGCATAACCCACAAAAGGGACATTTCTGGAGCATTTAACTGAAGTGATCAGGGAGACTGCACCATTGAGCCCCACAGGACACTTATTACATAAGGCCACCATGCCAAGACTGGGAGACATAACAGAGACAAATCCAGAGAGACAGCTAAAATGAGGAGTCAAAGAAACATGCTCCACAAGAAAGAAGAGGAAAAATCCCCAGAAAAAGAACTACCTGAAATGGAGACAAGCAAGCTACCAAATACAGACTTCAAAATAATGGCTATAACGATGCTCAAGGAATGTAGAGGAAGAATGCAGACATGTACAGAAATAATGGTGAACAGCAAGGAGATATAAACAGAGTGGAAGAGGGACTCAAGAGAAAGGTTAACCAAGTTGGGAGCTGGGAAGTTCTTGTGGAAAATAAAAGTAGGAAACTAACACTCATTGATATTCTGTTATGCATGCAGACTTCATGGTGGCTGGTGTTGATGTTAGTACTTAAAATAAGAATTGAATTTCAGTGAGTAAAAGAGGATCTATGCTAACGATCAAATCAAACAAAGGTGGCAGACAGAGAGGGAGGCGGGCACAATGTCTTGAAGAGACTGGGCTCTCAAGTCAAACACACTTGAATGGCAGCTCTGCCTTGTGCTAATCACAGAAGTCTCATTCTACAGCCTCCCTAAATCTCAATTTCCTCATGTGTAAATTGTAGATGATAACACCTTTCTCAAAGGTGTTGACTCAATGAGATGCTTGCACACTGCCTGACACCTAGTGAGTACTATGTTTTGGTTAAAAAAATAGTCAAAGTAAATAAATAAACAAACCACACTATTATATAATAGTTTTTTAAATTAGCCAAATAAAACTCCTCTAACATAATTTCTACTTGCTCCTGTTTAGTATTCAATGGACCTACTTACTCTCTATCTGTAATATTCAGATCAAGTGCCATGGATGTTATTATGGTTTCCAAATTTCACAGTCATTTCCCTCATAGTCCCACCATGAGGGTATTGTACAAATGTCCCAAAAATAAGCACTAAATGCTCAAAAATATTTGCTAAATATCACTCCTGTTGCCTGTACAATGAGAAGAAAGGCAGAGAGTGGCCTTTAAGAGCTGTTAGCCAATGTGCTTTCCTTGGAAGTAAAAATATCTGCATGAAAATTACTGAAACATTACAGACAAAAAGTTATGTGGGGAGTTGACAGGTCTCTCAATGCTTTAAGATGACTCCTAGGCTAACACTCAAACCCACATCCCCATGAGAAGGAGCAATTTAATTGATTCCTTCATTTTACACATTACTTTTGTAGTATTTGTCCCAATTCCTGGATAAAAAAATGTATCTTACTGATCAATTTATTTATAAGCTTGAGTAAAGGTAGAGCTCAATCAGCCATATGTACATTTTAAAATAATAGAAAGATATGAGACCTGATGACTTGGAGAATACCTAGTGGCCTAAAGCCACATTTTTTTTTTAAAATTAAGTTTATTGGGGTGACATTGATTAATAATACTATATACATTTCAGGTATACAATTCTAAAATCCATCAACTGTATGTTGCATTGTGTGCTCACCACTGAAAGTCTAGTTTTCTTCTGTCATCATATATTTGACCCCTTGACCCTCTTGTGCCCACCCCCTTCCCCTTTGTATTGTCTGTGTCTATGAGTTTGTTTGTTCATTTGTTGTAAAGTCATGCTTTTAATTAAAATTAAAACTCTTTGCTAATTTAAAAAGAATAACAAAATCACCTCCATCCTTTCTAAAAGTGACTATATCTGTACCTTCTCTCTGAAACCTCATTTATACACTCTGGCCCATTTGAATAATTTCTGTTCTAATACCCAGAAGGAATGGTTTTCTTATATAATGACTAGTGGTCTGGTGCATGAAATTCGTGCATGGTGGGGTGGTTTCTTAAGCCCAGTCTGTACCCTCTCCAATAGGGGACCCCTTGGGAGATGCAGACAGACATTCCTCTCACAATCTGGGACCGCTGGAACCTAAATGCTCATTTGCCTGCCTGCCTGATCTCCCCTAACTGCCCTCCCCTGCCTGCCTGATCTTGCCCCCAACTGCCCTTCCCTGATGGCCTGATCTTGCCACCAACTGCCCTACCCTGCTGGCCTGGTTGCCCCCAACTTCCCTCCCTTGCCAGTCTGATCTTACCCCCAACTGCTCTCCCCTGCTAGCCTAATCTTGCCCCCAACTGCCCTCCCCTGCCAGCCTGATCCCATCCCCAACTGGCTTAAAACCCCTCCTCAGCCCCCACCTTAGGTTTGCCTTCGCAGTTCACCCAGATTTATTTCTGATTGGTCAGTTTCTATGCCAGTCAGCATCAAAAGCTCCGCCTCCTAGGCAGCCATTGGCTCCTCACAGTTCACCCAGATTTGGTCCTGATTGGTCAGTTTCTATGCCAGTCAGCATCTCCGGGCCTATCTCCAGGCCTGATCAGAGAGGTGGGGCTGATCAGCAGCCCCCATGGAGGCCCAGAGAGAAAGAGAGGCATGATGCTGGCCAGGCCTGGAGAGAAAGAGAGAGGCAAGGGCTGATTAACAGCTGCCACGGAGGCTATGGATCAGGCTTGCTTCTCTCTCCAGGCCTCTCTCTGGGCCTGCTCTGCATCCCCCTCAGAAGTCAGTGCTGGGTCACCACAGCACTGACTGCAGGATTGACTTACGGTGTTCAGTTGAGCCTTCAGCCATTAAGGTCACTATATATATATATATATATATATATATATATATATATATATATATATATATCATGGTTTTCCTATATACATTTACATTGATTTTTCTCCAACTATACCAAGTGAGAAGCATCATGAGAATAAAGTAGTATTTACATGGAACCAATTGACATAACAGACAATACCATCTCCAGATGCCATAGGCTGCTGAAATGAAGATTAAGGACTTCCTCAAAAACATTATTGATTGCATTATCTTCCTTCAAGACTTCACTTAAATGACAGTAAAGAAATTAAGGGATTATAAGCCAATAATGATGCAGAAAAGGAGAGGGAGGAGTTTAGCCTATTTAGAGAAGTGAGAAGCTGTGGAGAAGGTGGTACAGATGGAGCAACACAGAGTGAGCATATGAAGCCACTGAGCTCAGGAGAATTTTAGAAATATAAGGATTAAACAGGACAGCACCTGAAAACAGTACAAACGGTGCCCTATTTATGATGGTTTTAATTACAATGGTTTGACTTACAATTTTTTAAATTTATAATGAAGCAAAAGTGGTAGGAATTCAGTAGAAACCACACTTCCAGAAATATGAGGATGATACTCTTCTGTGATGTTGGACAGAGGTAGTGAGATGATTTCTCTTAACTGTAGCTAATATGTGTTCTAAGTACATTTAGGGTGGTCTAGACTAAGCTGTGATGATCTGTAGGTTAGGTGTATTAAATGCATTTTTTATTACAACTAGAGGCCCAGTGCACAAAATTTGTGCATGAGGGGGTGTGTGTCCCTCAGCCCAGCCTGCACCCTCTCCAATCTGGGACCCCTCAAGGGATGTCTGACTGCCCATTTAAGCCCGATCCAGGTAGTATTGGGCCTAAATGGGCAGTTGGACATCCCTCTCACAATCCAGGACTGCTGGCTCCCAACTGCTTGCCTGCTTGCCTTCCTGATTACCCCTAACTGCTTCTGCCTGCCAGCCTGATCACCCCCTAACCACTCCCCTGCCAGCCTGATTGATACCTAACTGCTACCCTGCCAGCCTGATTGTCCCTAACTGCCCTTCCCTGAAGGCCTGGTCACCCCTAACTTCCCTCCTCTGCTGGCCTGGTAACCCCCAACTGCCCTTCCTTACAGACCTGGTCCCTCCCAACTGCCCTTCCCTGCTGGCCATCTTGTGTCCACATGGGGGCAGCCATCTTTGACCACATGGGGGAAACCATCTTGTGTCTTGGAGTGATGGTCAATTTGCATATTACCCTTTTATTAGATAGGATAGAGGCCTGGTCCACAGGTGGGGGCCAGCTGGTTTGCCCTGAAGGGTGTCCTGGATCAGGGTAGGGGTTCCCTTGGGCCGTGGCGTGGCCTGGGGGAGGGACCTGTGGTGGTTTGCAGGCTGGCCACACCCCCCAGTGACCCAAGCAGAGTCCCTGGTATCTGGGATTTATTTATCTTCCATAATTGAAACTTTTTAGCCTTGAGTGTAGGCCTGGGCCTGCCAGGGCAGCAGGGAAGCTTGGCTTCCTTCATTGCTGGGGAAACCCAAGCATCCTGCTTGCTGCAGCCATCTTGGTTGGGTTAATTTGCATACTCACTCCTGATTCCCTTTACCATCAGTCTGTGTGAGTCTGAAGTGGGTTTCCTCTAGACAGAGATATATGGGTCATGTTTTCTTATCCATTCAGCTACCCTGTGTCTTTTTTTTATGACTAAGTAATATTTTTTTTATTGTTTAAAGTATTACATATAGTAGTACCTTTATCTCCTTTTATTTCGCACCTTGGACCTTCCCCCAGCCTCCCCCACCCCCTATTGTATGCCCTCACCCACCCACCCCCAGTGTCTTGGGCCCATTGGCCATGCTTATATGCAAGCACACAACTCCTATGGTTGATCTCTTCCCCCCTACTGCTCCCCAACACTCCCTAGCCTTCCCCGCTGTAATTTCACAGTCTGATCAGTGCTTTACTGCCTCCGTATCTACATTTTTGTTCACCAGGTTATAATGTTCTTTATTTTCCATAAATGAGTGAGATCATGTAGTACTTTTCTTTCATTGTCTGGCTTATTTCATTTAACATAATGCTCTCCAGGTCCATCCATGCTGCTGCAAATGGTAAGAATTCCTTTTTTTTTTATTGTATTGCATTGTGTAGATGTACCATAGTTTTCTAATCCACTCATCTGCTGATGGGCATTTAGGCTGTTTCCAAATCTTAGCTATGGTGAATTGTGCTGCTATGGACTTAGGGGTGCATATATCCTTTCTGATTGATGTTTTTAGTTTCTTGGGATATACTCCTAGGAGTGGGATTACTGGATCAAATGGAAGTCCCATTTTTAGTTTTTTAAGGAAACTCCATACTGTTCTCCACAGTGGCTGCACCAGTCTGCATTCCCACCAGCATTGAAGGAGAGTTCATTTTTCTCCACATCCTCGCCAACACTTGTCATTTGTTGATTTGTGGATGATTGCGATTTTGACAGGTGTGAGATGGTATCTCATTGTCGCTTTGATTTGCATCTCTCAGATATTTAGTGACCTAGAGCATGTTTTCATATGTCTCTTGGCCTTCCTTCTGTCTTCTTTTGAAAAGATTCTATTTAGGTCCGTTGACCATTTTTTTATTGGAACATTTATCTTCATTTTATTAAATTATATAAGCTGCCTATAGATGTTGTAGATTAAACCTTTATCAGCGATAACATTTGCAAATATGTTCTCCCATACAGTGGGCTTTCTTGTTGTTTTGTTGATGGTTTCTTTTGCTGTGCAAAAGCTTTTTATTTTGATGTAGCTCCATTTGTTTATTTTCTCTTCAGTGTCCATTGCCCTAGGAGTGGTATTGGGGAAGAAATTGCTATGGCATATGTCTGAGATTTCTGTGCCTGCGGATTCCTCTAGCATTTTTATGGTTTACCATCTTATGTTTATCCATTTTGAGTTTATTTTTGTGTATGGTGTAAGTTGGTGATCTAGTTTGATTTTTTTGCATGTATCTGTCCAATTTTCCCAACACCATTTATTGAAGAGACTGTCATGACTCCATTTTATGTTCATGTCTCCTTTGTCAAATATCAATTGAGCATAGTGGTTTGGGTCGATATCTGGGTTCTCTATTCAATTCCATTGGTCTATATGTCTGTTCTTGTGCCAGTACCAGGCTGTTTTGAGAACAGTGGCTTTGTAATACAGCTTGAAATCTGGTATTGAGATCCCACCCACTTTGTTCTTCTTTCTCAGGATTGCTGTGCATATTCGAGGTCTTTCTTTTTATTCCAGATGAATTTTTGGAGAGTTCTTTCTAGGTCTGTGAAAAATAGATCTATGTCCCACAGATTTTGGCCGTTGGTATTTTAGTGGAGAGTGCATTGAATGTATAGATTGCTTTAAGTAGTATGGACATTTAAATGATGTTGATTCTACCAATCCATGAACATGGTATGTTCTTCCATCTGTTTATGTCTTCCTCTATCTCTTTATTCAGTTTCCTGAAGTTTTCCATGTATAGATCTTTTACCTCCTTAGTTAAGTTTATTCCTAGGTATCTTAATTTTTTTCGTGCAATGGTAAATGAGATTGCTTTTTTAGTCTTTCTTTCTGTAAGTTCACTATTGGTGTATAGAAATGCCACAGATTTCTTGGCATTAATTTTATATCCTGGTACCTTGCCGGATTCATTTATTAGGTCTAATAGTTTTTCGATGGAGTCTTTCTTTTTTTTAAGTACAATATTATGTCATCTGCAAATAAAAACAGCTTTATTCTTCTTTTCCAATTTGGATGCCTTTTATTTCTTCTTCTTGTCTAATTGCAATGGCTAATACTTCCAGTACTAAGTTGAACAGGAGTAGTTAGAGTGGGCATCCCTGTTTTGTTCCTGTTCTTAGGGGTAATGGTTTTAGTTTTTGCCCATTGAGTATGATGTTGGCTGTGGGTTTTTCATATATGGCTTTTATTATGTTGAGGTATGATCCTTCTACTCTCTCCTTGTTGAGAGTTTTTATCAAGAAAGGGTGTTGGATTTTGTCAAATGCTTTTTGCCTCAATTGATATGACTATGTGATTTTTATCTCTCAATTTGTTTATGTGATGTATCAGGTTTATTGATTTGCGGATATTGTACCATCCTTGCATCCCTGGGATAAATCCTACTTGGTCATGGTGTATGATATTTCTGATGTACTGCTGTATTCGATTTGCTAGAATTTTGTTGAGGATTTTGACATCTATGTTCATGAGCGATATTGGCCTGTAATTCTCTTTCACTGTGTTGTCTTTATCTGATTTTGGTATTAGGGTGATGCTGGCTTCGTAGAATGAACTTGGAAGTGTTCCTTCCTCTTGAATTTTTTGTAATACTCTGAGAAGGATAGGTTTCAGTTCTTCCTTGAATGTTTGGTAAATCTCCCCTGTGAAGCCATCGGGCCCTGTGCTTTTGTTTGCTGGAAGCTTTTTGATGACTGCTTCAATTTCTTCCATAGTTATTGGCCTATTGAGATGTTCAGATTCTTCCTGACTGAGTTTTGGAAGGTTGTATTTTTCAAGGAATGTGTCCATTTCCTCCAGGTTGCCCAGTTGGAATAGAGTTGTTCATAGTATCTTTAAAGAATCCTTTGTATTTTGGTCGGGTCTGTTGTTATTTTTCCTCTTTCATTTCTGATTTTGTTTATTTGGGTCCTCTCCTTTGTTTCTTGGTGAGCCTGGCTAGAGGTTCATCAGTCTTATTTATCCTTTCAAAGAACAAGCTCTTGGTGTTGTTGATCTTTTGTATTGTTTTTTTTAGTCTCTATGTCATTTATCTCACTCTGATCTTTATTATTTCATTCATTGTGCTTGCACTGGGCTTTTCTTGTTGCTCTCCTTCTAACTCTTTGAGTTGTAGGGTTAGGTAATTTATTACCATTGTTTCTTGTTTTTGCAGTAGGCTTGTAGAGCTATGAACTTCACTCTCAAGACTGCTTTTGCCGTGTCCCATAGATTTTGGCTTATTGTGTTTTCATTGTTGTTTGTTTCCCTTACATTTTTCATTTCTTCTTTGATCTCTCTGGTAACCCAGTTATTGTTTAATAGCATCCCCTTTAGTCTCCATGTGTTTGATTTTTTTGGGTTGTTTTTATTGTGTTGATTTCCAGTTTTATGCCACTGTCATCTGAGAAGATGCTTGATATGATTTCTATCTTCATGAATTTGAAGAGACTTTGCCTATGTCTCAGCATATGGTATATCTTTGAAAATGAGCCATGTGCACTTGAGAATAATGTGTATTCTGTGGCTATGGGGTGAAAGTTCTGAAGATGTCAATTAATTCCATCTGGTCTAGTTAGTCATGTAGGATTGATGTTTCTTAGCTGATTTTTTGTTAAGATGATTTGTCAAATGGTGATAGTGGGGTATTAAAGTATTCTACTATGATCGTATTGCTGTCAATCTCTCCCTTGATATCCTCCAGGAGTTTTTTTTATGTATGTGTGTGCTCCTGTATTGGGTGTGCAATGTTTACCAGAGTTATTTCTTCTTGTTGGATTGCTCCCTTTAGTATTATGAAGTGGCCTTCCTTGTCTCTTGTTATGTCCTTCACTTTGAGATCTAATTTGTTGGATATAAGTATTGCTACCCCAACTTTTTTTTCATTTCCATTTGCCTGAAAAATCTTTTCCCATCTCTTCACCCTTAGTCTGTGTGCGTCTTTTATTCTGAAGTGGGTTTTTGTAGACAGTAGATAAATGGATCATGTTTTCTTATCCAATCTGTTACTCTATGTCTTTAGATTGTGGTATTTAATCAATTTACATTTAAAGTTATTATAAATAGGTACTTGTTTATTGCCATTTTTATTCTTTACCCATGTGTTCCTTCTTCACTTCTTATTTCTTTTTTTTTTTTTGTTACAGTAGACCCTTCAACATTTCTTGCATTGCTGGTTTGATGGAAATAAACTCCCTTAGTCCTTTTAGTCTGTGAAGCTCCTGATTTCACCTTCAATTTTGATTGATAGCCTTGCTGGGTACTGTATTCTTGGATTCAGACCCTTCATTTGCATGACTTTGTATATTTCATTTCATTCCCTTCTGGCCTGATGAGCTTCTGTTGAGAAATCAGTTGCTGGTCTGATGGGGGTTCCTTTGTAGGTAACTTTCTGTTTCTCTTTGGCTGCTTTTAAGATTCTTACTTTATCATTGGTGTTTGCCAATTTAATTATAATGTCCATTGGTGTAGGTCTTTTGGGGTTCATTTTGTTTGGGACTCTGTGAGCTTCTTGGATTTGTGTGGGTTTTTTCTTCCGTATATCAGTTAAGGTTTCTGTCATGATTTCTTCAAACAGATTTTCTATTCCTTGCTCAGTTTCCTCTTCTTCTGGTATGCCTATTATACAGATTTTGTTTTGTTTCATGTTGTCCCAAAGTTCCCTAGGCTTTCCTCCTGCTTTTTAATATTTTTTTTTTAGAAGGTGCTCTACTTGGATATTTTTTCCCACCTTGTCTTCTAGCTCACTGATGTGGTCCTCTGCTTCTTCTAGTCTACTCTTGATGCTTTTTATTGTGTTCTTTACAGCAGCAATGTCATTTTTCATTTCTTCTTGGTTCTTCTTCATTTCCTCTTGATTCTTATACATATTGTTGAATTTGTCTTCCATTCTTTTCATCCACCTTATGACCATTTCTCTGAATTCTTCCTCTGACAGGTTGCTTGCCTCCATTTTGTTTACTTCCTTTTCTGGTCATGCCTGCTTTTCTGTCATATGCGGACTGTTTCTTTGTTTCCAAATGATCTCGCTTCTCTGGCTGTCTGGTTATGTAATTCTCTCTCTCCTGCGTTGTTTTAAAGGCACAAAATACAACACAACAAGGTACAATGCACAAGGCACTGAACACAAATCTATACACGGTATTAAGAACCCCAAATAAAGGTAACCACCAGAAAAAGGTGAATTAGAAGATAGGAGAGAAAGGAGAAGAGAAAAAGAAAAAAAAGGAATGTAAAAATGCAATTGTGTAGAGGAAAAAAATGTAAGAGAGAAAAGAGAGAGAATAAGAAATAAGAGAGGAAAAAACTATATATATGGGGAGGAAACCAATAGAACAGCCACTAATTCCAACATATGCCAGCAACAAGTACCTGGAGATGAGTGCAGACTGCAAACAACAACTTATTGAGGCAAGGGAAAACAGAAGCAAAAAACAAACAAAAACAAAACAAAAAGAATAAGCAAAACATTGTCACAGAAAAGCATAAAAGAATCAATATAATCAAAAATCAAGAAAACAACAAAAGAACACAGAGGAAAAAAAGATTTTTGGATAGTGAAGAAAGAGAAGAGAGAGGTGTGCATGGACTTGGAGCAGGGAATTGGAAATTAGATATATAAATAGGGTGAAATTTTAACAGGGGGTAAAAAGAAGGAATAGGGAGAAGCTAAAGCAGGAATAGTGTAAGAGAAACAGGACAACAAATGGGGAAAAGTGATGAAGAGAATGATGGCATAAAGGTAAAGTTGAGATAGAGTAAAATGATTCTAAAGGAAAAATGAAAATAGAATGTAGAACACTAATCCCAAAGTAAAATAAAATGACACTTTTTTTTTAAAAAAAAGGTAAAATAGTAATAGTAATAATACTGATTGAAAATAAAAATGTAATAATTAAAAAGGTAAAGTCAAGTGAGGGAAAAACTTAGTTACTTAAGTAAAAGATGAAAAAAATAAAATAAAATGTGCAGTAGTGAAAGTCATTCACTTCCTCTACTGTTCTGTTTGGTACGCTTGTTTCCTAGTTAGGACAGTATTTAAGTTCTCTGTGTTCCACTGCTCCTCTGTGTTGTAAGCCAGTCCTGATTTTTAAGCAGGCAGTCCTTATTTCTTCTATTCCTTTATTTGTGTTTACAAAAGAGCCAATTTGTGATTCAACCCCTGGGTGGCAATGTCTCTGGATTGACCTCCAGGTCTATAGGTCCTCTCTAGTGAGTGTTTAGGTTTTGTTTTCCCTGTGGTACTTAATACTGGTTTGCCCCAGAGCTGGTTCTCTGATGGTTATTCCCCACTCTGTTCCCCAGTTTCCAGAAAAACAACTTTCCCCTGCAGTCTCTTAAATTGTCCCCAATTGGGTGATCCTATGTATTGGGCTTAGTAATCAGAAGGAAGGATTTAAGGGGGGGGGGGGGGGAGAGCCAGAGTAAGTGTGTGAACTCCATGGCAGTCTTTTTTCCCCTTGGGTCTAAGCAGCCAGCACACTTTAAAAAATTTTAGGCTGTTCTTTTGTGTCAGATCAAAATGGGTTGCCTTTTAGAGTTCCCTTCTGTTAGCAAATCTGTGGACCCCCTTCCACATTCATGGATCACGCCAGCTGCAACAGCCACAGATTTTTTTAGGCTCAGACTTCCCTAGGTTCTCCATTTCCCATCATGCATGCGTTTCTCTCTCCTGCCTGGACCACAGACCTCACCTTATCCAAGCTGAAATCTGATCTTTCTGCGAGGGAGTGTAGAGCTCCTCTGAATCCGTGTGCTTGCACCACTTGGGGACCAGTGTGGTGTTCTCAGGTTCGCAGCTGTCTGGTGGGTGCTGTAGTTGTAGATTCCCAGGCTTTTCAGGTTTCCAATAACATCCACTTTCCCCTTCAATATGGTGCGGTCTCTACATCTGAGCTGGTCACACCGCGAGTGAACCCAGCAGCAGTGGGGGCTGACCAGTCAGGGGAGCCCTGTCCAGCAGTCCCCCACAGTCTCCTGGAGTATAGCTGTCTCTCAACTCACTAACAAATACTCCCCATGTGATCACACACTCTCCCTTTGTTTTCTCACTCACACACTGTATTGCAGTCTGCCTTCCTGTTGGCAGCAATATTCCTTTGCCTACCCTATGTCTACCCATATTATAGCTATGTGCTTGTTTTTTGACATTTTTATTATTTATGCCTGTGTTCCTTCTTCCCTTCCTATTTCTTCTTTTTACAGCAGACCCTTTAGCATTTCTTGCATTGCTGGTTTGGTGGTAATAAACTCCCTTAGTTTTTTGTTTTTTTTGGTCTGTGAATCTCCTGATTTCACCCTCAACTTTGATTGATAGCCTTGCTAGGTACAGCATTCTTGGATTCAGACTCTTCCTTTGTATGACTTTGTATATTTCATTCCATTCCCTTCTGGCCTGCTGTGTTTCTATTGAGAAATCGGTCAATAGTCTGATGGGAGATCCCTTGTAGGTAACTTTCTGTCTCTCTCTGGAAGCCTTTAAGATTATTGCTTTGTCGTCGGTGTTTGCCAATTTAATTATGATGTGTCTTGATGTCAGCTTTTTTTGGGTTCTTGTAGTCTACTGTTGATGCTTTGTATTGTGTTCTTGGTACTTCTTCATTTCCTCTTGGTTCTTGCAATATTGTTGAATTTGTCTTCTAGCCTTTTCAGCATCATTATGGTCATTGATCTGAATTCTTTCTCTGACATATTGATTGCCTCCATTTCATTTAGTTCCTTTCTCTGTGATTCTTCCTTTTCTTTTGTATAGGGGCTGTTTCTTTGTCTCCCCATGTTCACGCCTCTTAGGGTGTCTGGTTATGTAGCTCTGTCTCTCCTGCATTGATTTAAAGGCACAAAATACAACACAACAAGGCACAACACACAGTGCACCAAACAGAAATGTATTCATGATGCCAATAATCCCAAATAAAAGTGACCACCAGAGACAAGAGAATTATGGGAGAGAAAAGAGTGCAAATATGATATTGAGAAAAGGGAAAAAAGTAACAGAAAAAAGAAAGATAAAAAAGAAGGGAGGGGAAATATGTATATATGGGGAGAAAACTCCAAAAAAACCAACAACTATTCCAAAAAACACAAAGAAGAAACACCCAGAGGAAAATGCAAACAACAAACAACTAATCAAAAAATGCACACAACAAACTCCCAAACCACAGAGACCCAGATTAATCTGAAGAGGCAGAACTTATTTTCTGAAGGTGAGTTCAAGGAATTAAATGAATGGGGAAATGGCCACAATTTAATATAGAGGAGGTAGAAAGAGAATGGATGTATAGAAAGAAAAGTACAAAACAAAATAAAAAAAAGAGAAAATATATGTTAAATAAATATATATTCAAAAGAAAATTTATAGAGAGTAGATAGGCCTGAGTTGGTGATTGAAACTGATTAAGCTATTGGTAGAACAATAGAACAACTGAGGTGAGAAAAAACAGAAGCAAAAAAAGTTCTTAAAAAACAAACAAACTAACAAACAATCAAACAAACAATAAGACAGAAAGAAAGAAAAATAGAAAAGAAGAAAAAGGAAAAGAAACAAATTTGGCTAGTGTAGAAAGAGAAGAGAGAAGTGGCATGGACATGGAGCAGGGGAAAGGAAATTAGATATATGAGTAAGATCGATTTTTAACGGGAGTAAAAAGTAAAGGATAGAGAAAAACTAAAGCAGGAACAGGATAAGAGAAACAGGACAAAAAGGGGAAAAGTGAGGAAGAGAGTGTTGGCATAAAGGAAAAACTGAGAGAGAGTAAATAATGCTAAAATAAAAAATAGAATGTAGAACACTAATCCAAAAATAAAATAAACTAAAGAAAAAATAAAATGAAACTTAAAAATTTAAAATAATAGTAATAATAATAATTAAAAATAAAAATATAATAAGAAAGCAAAATCAAGTGAGAAAAAATTTAGTTTCTTAATAAAAGATAAAAAATAAAAAAGTGAAGTAGTGAAGATTGTTCACTTCAGTGGAGCTTCAATGAGGGGGGATGGTTTAAGACCCCTCTCTACTGTTCTGCCTGGCACATCTGTTTCCTGTCAGGTAGTCTGCACAGTGTTGAAGTTCCCTGTGATCCAATGCTCCTCTGTGTCATAAGCCACAACCTTGTTTTCAAGCAGGTGGGTTCTCTCTGCTCACTTTGTTTCTCTGCCTGCTTTCAGTTGTATTTACACAAGAGTCAATTTCTGATACAACCCCTGGGTGGCAGTGTTTTTGTATTAGTTTCTAGGATCAAATGGCATCTCAAGCCAATGTTTAGATTCTTCTTTCCCTGCCACACTTAATACTGGGTTGGAAGGATGGACTTACCCAGAGCTGGTTTCCTTGCTCATCTCTCCTTATTCTGATTCCCAGTTTCCACAAAAAGAAAACTTTCCCCTGCAGTCTCGGTGAGTGTTTTTAATTGAAAGATCCTATGCACAGGGTTTTGCAAATAAAAGCAAGGAAGTTATAAAGACGAAGCAACCACACCACCTTGTGTCTTTCTCCTCCCAGCACTGTGTGGCTGGTATAGAACTTCAGGCTGCCTTTTTGGGCACAGTCTCCCATAGCTGTGGGCTTAGATCTAAAGTCCCCCTCTGCCAGCAGCCTTGTGGGCCCCCTTCCACATTCATGGGCTATGCTGACCCCAAGGGACACAGATTTGGTCAGGCACAGTTTTCCTCTGAGACTCTAGTCCTCACTGTGTACGTTTCTCCCTCCATCCTAGATCCCAGAGCTCTCCTCTCTCTAGGCAATCTCTGACTTTTCCATCCATGGATTGCCTCACCAGCTGTGTTTAATTAGCCAGTCCTGGGTGGCTGTTATTTGATTCAGTTGTTCCTTCTATCTGCTCTGTGAGAAGGCATAGGACCTGTTAGAGTATTTGGCCGCTACCTTTCTCCCCTTGGACATACATTTTAGGCGCCTGCAGCCATGGAGGCTGGAGTCTTGTTGTTTGAGGGTTAGCAGCTGAAACAGCTGGTCCCTGTGCGTTGTGATTGTAGGGTCTCAGGAGGTATCTGAGGTCTCCCCGGTTGAAGGTAAGGCTGGGCTTTTGATCACAGCTGCTCTCCCCTTTAAGATGGTGTGGTCTCTGTGGCAGAGCTGGCCACTCTAGGAGAGATTTGAGCAGTAGTAGAAGCTTCCTGGCCAGGGGAGCCTGTCTGTCAGTCCCCAACAGTCCTGTGGAATATAACTGTCCCTCACTCACAAATACTGACACTTCCTGCACATCCACACACTCCCCTTTAGCTCTCTCACTCACACACTGTCTTGCAGCTGCCGTCCCATTGGCTGCCATCTTGGATCCCCCAAACATCCTTTCTGCCTGTTTTTTTTTTTTTTTAAATTATTCAGTTTTCTGGTGAAGATTGAAGACTCCATAAAAGCTATGAGAATGCTCAGAAAATAGAAATAAATGAATGTTGACTAGATTATGAGATATTTGAAGGTAGGGGCATTTGTTATTCATTAAGGCCCTACTTACAAGTGGTATGTTGCCTGTCACATACAGTTTGAATTATTTATTAGTATGTTGACTGGTAAGCCAAGGACCAAGATGTGCTCCCAAACAGGGCTGAATGGAACAGCATGGAGCACATCTTACCTAATAATAGACAAACATGTAAATTGATCGTACCTCTGCTATGCCACCAGCCAATCATAAGTGACATGCAAATTAACCAAACAAAGATGGCGGTTAATTTGCACACACTGTGATGGGGGTGGGACACTTGCATCATCGCTATGGTGACAATGCAGGCATTCTGCTCCACCCCCAGTCTCTCAGGGCCTCTGGGCAGCATGGGAAGGTGGGGCTGGAGCAGAAAAAGGCTACTCCTGGAGTGGAAAGAGGTGGCTCCTGGAGCAGAAAGAGGTGGCTCTGGGGCCTGAGCAGAAAGGGGCTGGGCCAGAGTGGAAAGGCAGTGCTGGCAGCCAGGGAAAGGAAAGCCCATTCTAGTACAAATCTTTGTGCATCAGGCTTCTAGTCCTGAAATAAACTTCATCCTGCTGATACACCTTTATGCTGAGCACCTGGGATTCCTAAAGGACTTTAACTAGGATTCTATTTTTTTTCTGTTTGTGTGAATTTTTTCCAATCTTTTCATTTTAATTTTCTGCAGCAACTTTCATTCTTATCTTTTGTTGTAATTGCTGGGTATTAAAAGATGGTGTGACAGTGTTATGAAACAAAATTGCATTGTCTGAATGCTCTTATCCTGGGTTTTTTCTTTTTTGTGATGTTATAAGAAATATCTTTTATCGCTCCTGTCAAATCTCTAAAGTGATTTTCTCAAGCTAATTTGGGATAATAAAGGCATTCACTCACTAATGCAGCTATTATTTTTAGGAATATTTATATTCCAGTAACTTCTATTAAATTGGCCTAAATTGAACTGTGTTTCCCACCCAATGGTTTGGAAGGAAATAATGCACTTGCCTGTGTCTTAACCACTCTTCCCACCACCCATCCATTTTCCAAGCAACCCTGCAACTCAGCCTTAATCTCTGTTACACAAAACAGCTGCTCAAATGCTCTGTGGTTTGTTGACTGTGATAAAAATGAAAAAGGCTGAGAAATTAGAGGTAAAAACATTGTCATTGAAAACAAAGCTGCTTGGTTTGAAGGTCATCTCTTTTGAAAGTGGAATGGGCAATAAAAAATAGAAGGTTAATCAATGTTTAACTTTGATAATGCTTTGCTTGGCCATTTGACATAAATGTTCATTAAATGCATGAAATATATCTTGTTGATTTCTTATATCCTAAAATGTTTATCAACACTATTGATTTTCTATCTGTTCCCTTTATATAGGAAGCACATGAACTTATAATTTATCTTCTCCCTTCCCCTCTTCACCTGCCTTTGTTTCTCTTTCCCTGTTCCCACGTATATCTCTTTCCTTGAGAATCACCCCATGCTGTCTTCTTGTATGTGTGTGTGAGTGTGTATGTGTTCACCACCCTTGGTTAAGTCTCCTTCTGTCACCATTCCCTCCCCCCATAACATCATCTACCTTATCTTCTTAGGTCACTTTCCTTTTAAAGAAAATGAGTCTTTCCTTATGTGACAGTTAATTCTCTGTGTAAACTTAGTTTGCTTTTGGTGCCCTTTTGATTAGACAAAAATTAGTCCAGATATTGCTGTGAAGGTATTTTGTAGATGTGATTAATATCTACAGTTAGTTGACTACATGTACAGGAGATTATCCTTGATAATGTGGGTAGGCCCCATCCAATGGGTTGAAGGACTCAAGAGCAAAAACTGAGTTTTCCTGGAGAAGAAAGAATGATGCCTCAATTGGAATGTCAACTGTTGCCTGAGTTTCCAGCTACTGGGCTTCCCTACAAATTTTAGACTTAACCATAATCACATAATTGCATAGATCAATTCTTTAAACTAAATCTTTCTTTATCTACCTCTATCTCTATCCCTATCCTGCCCTCTTTCTCTATCTCTCTATCTCCATCATCTATCTCTGTCTCCCCATTTTTCTCTCTCTAGTCTCTTTCCTCCCTCCCCCTCTCTCTCCACTTCCTATGTAATAAACAGGGAATATGCAAATTGACCATCATGCCATCACAAAGATGGCTATGCCCATAGCCACAAGATGGTGGTGCCCAGTCCCCTCAGCCCCGCCAGAGTCCCATAGTTCTTTCAGCCCCACCAAGGGGGAGGCAGGTGCATGGTGCGGCCAGACCTGCCCTCAGCCCCCCAGCTGCACAGGGTTGGCCCGAGGCACAGGCAAGCCTCAGATGGCAGCTGCCCAACCATTGTTTGAGGCACTGGCAAGCCTCGGATGGTGGTTACCCAGCCACCCAGGGCTGCCCGAGGCTCAGGTAACCAGGGCCAGCCAAGGCTTGTGCTGCTGGCAATGGCAGCAGCAGAGGTGTGATGGGGGTGTCGCCTTCTGTCCTTGAGGGCTCCCAGACTGTGAGAGGGGGCAGGCCAGGATGAGGGACCCCCCCTCCAGGGCATGAATTTTCATGCACCAGGTCTCTAGTATTATTATAAGTACCTCTGTCTCTTTTACTTGTTCTGTTTCTCTGGAGAACCCTAACTGATAAACCACATTTCAAATATCTAGACACACAGCCACACTCACTTTGATAATTTAGCAGGAAAGGGTTTTAGTTATACTTATTATTGAAGAATAGTTTCTAAAACTCAATCAATAGTGTTTTCATTGTCCAGGTTGATGAGATAACTTCTCCCACTGGTTGCTTTCTGATACACTTGGTCATGCCCTGATCTCTGATTATTCAGTGATTATTTTGAGGGCCTACCACCTGCATAATAGCATTCTCTTTCTATTTATTGCTCACTTTTTCTTGTCCTTGTTATGCAGACCACAAAATAGTGATCTTACAAAGAGAGTGTGTGTGTGTGTGTGTGTGTGTGGCGGGGGGGAGGGGGGATGTGAAAATCATTGCTATTTTATTGTTGCTTCAACTTCTTTTTTTAAAAAAATAATCCTCACCCAGAATATATTTTTTAAAATCTTTATTGTTGAAACTATTACATATGTCTCATTTCTCCCCTCTCATTGTATCCCTACCAACTTGCTGCTCCTGCCCCAGCAGACCTTCACCACCCCATTCTCTGTGTCCATGGGTTATGCATATATGCATACAAGATCTTTGGTTGATTACCTTCCACACATCCACCCTCCCCCACGTTCCCTCCAAGATTCCACACTCTGTTTCATGCTTCCATGTCTCTGAATCCACTTTGTTCATTATGATTATGTTGTTCATTAGATTCCACACATGAGAGAGATCATGTGATACTTGTTTTTCTCTGACTGACTTATTTCACACAGCATGATACCCTCCATGCTGTTTCAAAGGGTAAGAGTCCCTCCTTTTTTTTTACTGCTGCATAGTATTCCATGGCATAAACGTACCAAATCTTGTTGTTTTGTGGATGGTTTCTTTTGCTGTGCAGAAGCTTTTTATTTTGATGTAGTACCATTTGTTTATTTTCCCCTTAGTTTCCATTGCTCTAGGACAGTGGTTGGCAAACTCATTAGTCAACAGAGTGGCAAACCGTGACTCAAGAGCTGCATGTGGCTCTCTAGCCGCAGTTTGCTGACCACTGCCCTAGGAGATCTACTGATAAAGATATTGCTATGACATATGTCTGCTATCTTGCTACCTGGGGCTTCTTCTAAGATTTTTATGGTTTCCTGTCTTATATTTAAGTCCTTTATCCATATTGAGTTTATTTTTGTGTATGGTATAAATTGGTGGTCTAGTTTCATTTTTTTGCATGTATCTGTCCAATTTTCCCAACACCATTTAGTGAAGACACTGTTTTGACTCCATTGTATGCTCTTGCCTCCTTTCTCAAATATTAATTGAGGATAATAGATTAGGTCTATCTATGGGTTCTCTGTTCTGTTCCACTAGTCTATACGTCTGTTCCTGTGCTAGTACCAGGCAGTTTTGAGAACCAAGGCTTTGTGATACAGCTTGATATCTGGTATTGTGATCCCTCCAACATTGTTCTTCTTTCTCAGGATTGCTGCAGCTATTCGGGGTCTTTTTTCACTCCAGAGGAATTTTTGGAGAGTTTGTTATAGGGGTGTGAAATATGCCATTGGTATTTTAATGGGGATTGCTTTGAATCTATAAATTGCTTTGGGTAGTAAGGACATTTTAATGATGTTGATTCTACCAATCCATGAGCACAATATATTTCTCGATTTGTTTATGTCTTCCTCTATCTCTTTTTTCAGCATCCTGTAATTTTCTCAGTACAGGTCCTTTACCTGCTTGGTTACATTTATTCCTATGAATTGTATTTTTTTGTGTTGCAATGGTAAATGGGATTTTTTTTTTAGTGTCTCTTTCTGTGATTTCATTATTGGTATATAAGAAAGCCATAGACTTCTGGGTGTTAACTTTGTATCCTGCTACATTGATGAATTCATTTATTAAGTCTAGGAGTTTTTTGATGGAGTCTTTCAGGTTTTAAATGTACAATATCATGTCAACTGCAAATAATGATAATTTTACTACTTCTTTTCCAATTTGGATGTCTTTTATTTCTTCTTCTTGCCTGATGGCTATGGTTAGCACTTCCAGTACAATGTCGAACAGGAGTGGTGAAAGTGGGCATCCCTGTTTTTTTCCTGTTCTTAGGGGAAATGGTTTTAGTTTTTGCCCATTGAGTATGATGTTGGCTGTCGGTTTGTCATATAAGGCTTTTTAAATTGTTTTTTATTTTTGGTTCTCTGATTAAATGATGTTTTTCTACCCCGTCCTCTAATTCACTGATACAATCCTCAACTTCCCCTAATCTGCTTTGTATTCCTTCCAGTGTGTCCTTTATTCTTGCTATGTTGTCCTTTATTTCCATTTTCACATTTACATATTTTCTCATGCTGTTGAGTATCTTTACCTTCATTATTCTGAATTCTTTATCAGGTAAATTTCTCATTTCCATTTCTTTTATCTCTTCTTCTGGAGAATTCTCTTGTTCTTTCATTTGAGTGTTGTTTTTTTCTCCTCATTTTGGCTGCCTGTTGTGTTTGTATGTATTAGGTAGATCTGTTATGTCTCTCAATCTCTAGTGCAGGATATTGTCAAAAGCTACTTCTGAATAATTAGAGCAAGCAGAGACTCAAGGCCTCTAGAGACTGCCTCTGCCTATAGACTGATTAGATTTACTCTTGAATAGCCCTCAGCTAATTATCCATATGTGTGGCACCAGTTTTGCCAGTATGGTGGAGCAACTGCTTCTGTGTGGAGGCTAGTTGTTATTCTCAGTCTCTTAATGAGCCTCAGAAATTACACACCGTGAGGCAAGGTGTTTTCCAATAGGTTGGGTTGACTGTTTTCCCACCAGGCAAGACTGCCTAGATAGCAAATGTCTGTGAGGGAAAGATGACCTCCGCAGCATGAGGAAATGACTCAACAACAGGAAACCAAGGTGTCTGCCTTCTGAGCTCTAACCCCAGAGCCAACAACCCTGGCTTCTGCTCACATAGCTCCAGTCCACTCTACCCTCCTTCTGCCAGAGTACAAGGTGAGTGGCTGCACACAGAATTTTGTATGTTGGCCCTTTAAGAGTGTACCAGCATTTCCATCCATCTTTCTCTGAGAGACAGCAAACCTACTGCTTTTCACAGTCAGATGTTATGTTGGCACATTTCTTAGTTCTAATGCTCTCCGCTGGGGGGCCCATCTTGGGATTTAGATCCCAGAGTTCTCAGTGGCAACCCCCACAGCTGAATTATCTCTCTGGAACTTCAGCTGTTGCCTATGGGAGCCTGTCCAGCCGTTGTGTGCTTCTGCCCTTTCTACCAGTCTCTATGCAGTCTCCACTTCCTGTCCCTTGTTATCAGGGTTCTCTCCAGCCAGTCTTAAATTGATTATTCAGGATGTTTTTTGGATTTTTGGATTTTAGTTGTAATTCCTGAGGATATTTTTTCCATTGATTTTTTTAGAGAGAGTGGAAGGGGGAGAGAAAGGATGATGAAGAAAGAAAGAGAGAGAGAGAGAGAGAGAGAGAGAGGGGGAGAGAGAGAGAGAGGTGAGAGAAACACATTGGTTGGTTGCTTCTTGCATGTGCCTGGACCTGGCAGGGTATCAAACCATGACCCTTCAGGGCACAAGCCAACACTCTAACTACTGAGCAACACTGGCCAGGGCTGCTTTGATTTTTTTCATCTGAAGGTTGATTATTGAATTAAATTGTTGTGCAGAGTGAATGTTTGAAAAGCACTGGGATATGTTCTCCAAGCGTCCTTCCTTTTATTTTTACTTATTTTTTTAAAAATATATTTTATTGATTTTTTACAGAGAGGAAGGGAAAGGGATAGAGAGTTAGAAACATCGATGAGAGAGAAACATCGATTAGCTGCCTCCTGCACACCCCACACTGGGGACGTGCCCGCAACCAAGGTACATGTCCCCGACCGGAATTGAACCTGGAACCCTTGAGTATGCCGGCTGACGCTCTATCCACTGAGCCAAACCAGCCAGGACAAGCGTCCTTCCTTTTAAATGAATGTTTTGATAAATTGTGAACCTTCCAGAATTTCTAAGGTAGAGCATACAATATAGTTCACCTGATTGGAATTCTTGAATGGAAGAGAGAGAGCTCTTACTTGTTATGAAGGCTATGATGTAGCTGTACTTCATGAGGGACTTTCCACACAACCACACAAAAGGGCTCAGAGGGAAGCTAATTGACTGGGCCTGTGAACGTGACACTGGGATTCAGAGTGAGTTGAGTGATGGTCATATGGAAACTCTCAGATGTAAGAGGGGCTTCCTGGGAGGAGCCTGGCCACTGTCCCTGGAACAGATGGAATTAGAGCCTGGTGTCTAAGACCCAGCTGAGTCAAATCTCTTTCCAAGTGGGAACATGGAGACTCAATGTTTCCACTGAACACCAAAGGGAATTTGGGGTAAAATAGCTATATATTTTTTCCCACTAGTGACAAAGGTTTTACTGAAAATAAAAAATAGGGTGATATAATGGGAGTGGCTAGGAAGTTCGTGTAGATTAGGGAGAGGTATAAAATTCGGTGAGGTGTGTCTCATTTCCAATTTATTCTATATTTTTAAAAAAATTAAATCTTTTTTGTTGAAAGTATTACATATGTCCCCTTTCTCCCCCATTGACCCCTTCTACCCCACTTCTGCTCTGCCACCCCAGGTCTTCCCCACCTTATTATCTGTGACCATTGGTTATGCATATGCATACAAATTCTTTGGTTGATCATTTCTCTCCCACCCATCCTCTCCTACCTTCCCTTTGAGATTCCACACTCAGTTCCATGCTTCCATGTCTCTGGATCCAATCTGTTCCTCCGTTTATTTTGTTCATTAGATCCACATATGACTGAGATCATGTGATACTTGTCTTTCTCTGACTGGCTTATTTCACTTAGCTTCACTTAGCATAATATTTTCCATGTTCCTCCATACTGTCTCAAAGAGTAAGAAATTATTTTTTTTACTGCTGCATACTACTCCATGGCATAAATGTACCACAGTGTTTTTATCCACTCATGTACTGAGGGCACTTTCACTGTTTCCAGATGTTAGCTATTGTAAATTGTGCTGCTATGAACATAGGGGTGCATACATTCTTTCTGATGGGTGTTTCTGATTTCTCAGGATATATTCCTAGAAGCTGGATCAAATGGGAGTTCCATTTTTAATATTTTGAGGAAACTCCATACTGTTTTCCACAGAGGCTACACCAGTCTGCATTCCCACCAACATTGTAAAAGGGTTTCCTTTTCTCCACATTCCTGCCAACACTTGTAGTTTGTTGATGATAGCCATGCTGACAGGTATGAGGTGATACCTCATTGTCGTTTTAAATTGTATGACTCTGATGATCAGTGATTGAGCATTTTTTCATATGTCTCTTGGCCATCTTAATGTCTGCTTTGGGGAAGTGTCTATTTAGTTCCTTTGCCCATTTTTTTTATTGGATTGCTTGTCTTCCTTTTATTAAGTTGCATGAGCTCCTTATGTATTTTGGATATTAACTCTTTGTCAGATGTATCACTTACAAATATGTTCTCCCATACAGTGGGCTCCATTTTCATTTTGTTGATGGTTTCTTTTTCAGTGCAGAAGCTTCTTATTTTGATGTAGTCCCATTTGTTTATTTTCTCATTAGTTTTCTTTGTCCTAGGAGATGTATCTATAAACATATTGTTACGAGAGATGTCTGAGATATTTCTGCCTATGGTTTATCCTGGGATTTTTATCGTTTTGCTACTTACATTTAAGTCTTTTATCCATTTTGAGTTTATCATTTGAAAGGAGGAAGTAAATGTATGGTGTAAGTTGGTGGTCAAGTTTCATTTTTTTCCATGTATCTGTCCAATT
The DNA here is from genome assembly GCA_026230045.1 of Corynorhinus townsendii. NCBI lineage: Eukaryota > Metazoa > Chordata > Mammalia > Chiroptera > Vespertilionidae > Corynorhinus > Corynorhinus townsendii. The sequence goes on along the minus strand of JAPDVU010000003.1, from coordinate 112,357,674 downwards.
TTCCCAACACCATTTATTGAAGAAACGGTCGTGACTCCATTGTACGTTCTTGCCTCTTTTGTCAAATATTAATTGAGTATAATGGCTTGGATTGATTTCTTGAATCTCCAGTGATCTTAATGCCTATTGTTGTGCCAGTACCAGCCTGTTTTGATTATGATGGCTTTGTAGTATAACTTGATATCTAATGTTGTGATTCCTCCAACTTTGTTCTTTTTTCTCAAGATTGCTGTGGCTATTTGGGGTCTTCTTTGGTTCCATGTATATTTTTAGAGTATTTGTTCTAGATCTGTGAAATATGCTTTTGACATTTTAATAGGGATTGCGTTGAATCTATAGATTGCCTTGGGTAGTATAGACATTTTAATAATGTTAATTCCACCAATCCATGAACATAGTATATTCTTCCATTTGTTTATATCTTCCTCTATCTCTTTTTCAATGTCCTGTAGTTTTCTGAATACAAGTCTTTCATTTCCCTGGTTAAGCTTATTCCTTAGTATCTTAATATTTTTTGTTGCAATGGTAATTTGTATTATTTGTTTAAGTTCTCTTTCTGAGAATTTATTATTGGAGTATAAAAATGTCATTGATCCCTGGGACTTAATTGTGCATCCTGCTACATTGCTAAATTCATTTTACATAGCTCATAGTTTTTTTGGTGGAGTCTTTAGGGTTTTCTATCTACAATATCATGTCATCTGCAAATAATGAGTTTTATTTCCTCCTTTCCAATTTGGATGCCTTTTACTTCTTCTTGTCTTATTGCTGTGGCTAGGACTTCCAGTATTATGTTGAATAAGACTGGTGAAAGTGGACAGCCATATGTTGTTCCTGTTCTTAGGGGAAATAGTTTTAGTTTTTGCCCATAGAGGATGATGCTGGCTGTAGGTTTGTCATACATGGCCTTTGTTATGCCAAGGTATGATCCCTCTATTTCTACTTTGCTGAGAGTTTTTATCAAAAGTGGGTGTTGGATTTTGTTGAATGCTTTTTTTGAATGTATTTATATGTCAGGTGATTTTTGTCTTTTAATTTGTTTATGTGATGTATCAGTTTATTGACTTGTGACTATTGCACCAGCCCTCCATTCCTGGAATAAATGTACTTGGTCATAGTGTATGATCCTGTTAATATATTGCTGTACCTGATTTTTTATTATTTTGTTAAGGATTTTATCATTTTTGCTCAATATCCCCATTAGAGATATTGGCCTGTAATTCTCTTTCTTTGTAGTGTCTTTATCTGGTTTTGGAAATAGGTGAATGCTGGCCTCATAAAAAGAGCTTGGAAGTATTCCTTCCTGTTGGATTTTTTTTTGGAATAATTTGAAGAGTAAAGGTATTAGTTCTTATTTAAATATTTGGTAAAATTCCCTTGTGAAGCTGTCTGATTCAAAGCTTTTGTTGCCTGGAGTTTGTATGATTACTGCTTCTATTTCATGACTTGTTATTGGCCTATTCAGCATTCTGATTCTTCCTGATTCAGTTTTGGAAGATTATACTTTTCTAGGAATTTGTACATTTCATCCAGGTTGTTCATAATTTTGGCATATAGTATTTTCTTACAATCCTTTGTATTTCTGTAGTGTCAGCTGTTACTTCACTGCTTTCATTTCTGATTTTATTTATTTGGGTCCTCTCTCTGTTTCTTGATGAGTCTGGCTAATAGTTTATCAATTTTTTCTTATATTTTCAAAGAACCAGCTCTTGGTTTCATTGATCTTTTCTAGAATTATTTTTTAGTCTCTATGTCATTTATTTCTGCTCTAATCTTTATCATTTCATTCCTTCTACTTATGGTGGGCTTTTCTTGTTGTGCTCTTTCTAATTATTTAAGTTGTAGGTTTAAATAGTTTATTATTAATTTTTTTTTTGAGGTAGACCTGTAGTGCTATGAACTTCCCTATCAGGACTGCTTTTGCTATGTCCCAGAGATTTTAGGCTGTTGTGTGTTCATTTCCATTTATTTCCAGGAAGTTTTGTATTTGTTTCTTGATCTCATTGGTAACCCATTCATCCTATATAATAAAAGGCAATATACAAATAGACCAAACAGCAGAACAATCGAATAACTGGTGGCTATGACATGCGCTAACCACTTGGGGGTGCATGCGGAACATGGCAGGTGTCGGCAGCAAGTGGCAGAGTGCAGAACATGGCGGGCATCAGCTGCAGTGGGATGGCGGAGCAGGTAGGGGGGTGCCAGACCAAGGTGGGGCAAGCCTCTGCTAGTTACTGAAAATTCTTTCCTCCCATGCACCACAGTCCTGCCTGGTATTTGTACCTGCTGCGGTGCTAGCCCTGCTCCCACCTGCTGCTGGTGCCCAGCACCAGTCCCCATTGCTCGGCACCATCAGCAGATGCGAGTAGCAGCTGCTGGCCCCAAATGCCTGTTAGGACTTCTCCACCTCCCCCTACTCCTGTGGGGGATTGGGGCCGGCAGTCACCTCTCACACCCACTGCCGGTGCCCGCACCACTTGCACCCACAGCTGGCGCTGGTACCACCATTCACTCCTGCTGCCGGCACCAGCCCCAATCGCTCCATATGGTCAGCGGGTGTGAGTGGGGTTGGCGCCATCAGGGTGTGGCGTGTGGGAATGAAGGCGGTGGGAGTGGGGCTGCCAGCAGAGAGGGAACCGGGGTCCAAGGCGGGAGCAGCTGGGCAGGGGCATGGAGGATGGGCCGAGACCCACCCCTGTGCCCACCACAGCCTCACAGCCCACAGTTCCTTTCAAGGTACATGAATTTGTGCCCTGGGCCCCTAGTTGTTTAATAACATGCTATTTAGCCTCCATGATTTGAATATTTCTTGAGTAATTTTACTGTTGTTGATTTCTAATTTCATTCTACTGTGATCTGAGAAGATGCTTGATAGGATTTCAACTTCTTGAACTTGTGGAGACTTGTTTGTATCCTAACATGTGGTCTATCTTTGTGAATGACCTATGTGCACTTGAGAAGAATGTATATTCTGAAACTTTTTGGTGAAATGTTCTATACATGTCAATGAAATCCATTGATCCAGTGTGTCATTTAGACTCATTGTTTCCTTGTTAAAATTTTGTCTGGAAGATCTTTCCAGTAAATTCAGCTGGTGTTAAAGTCCCCTACTATGTCTGTATTGCTGTAATCTCTCCCTTGAAATCCTTTATTTGTTTTTAAATATATTTAGGTGCTCCTATATTGGGTGCATATGTGTTCACCAGGGTTATATCTTCTTGTTGGATCGATCCTTTTAGTGTTATGTAGTGGTCTTGGTTGTCTCTTGTGATGGCTTTCATTTTGAAGTCTATTTTGTCAGATATGAGTATTGCTGCTCCAGTGTTTTTTTTCATTTCTGTTTGCATGGAAAAATTTTCCCCATTGCTTCACTATCATACTGTGTGTATCTTTTGTTCTGAGGTGGGTCTCTTGTATACAGCATATAGCTGGATCATGTCTTTGCATCCATTCAGCTACCTTATGCCTTTTGTTTGGAGCTTATAATCCATTTACATTTAGGGTTATTATTGAGAGGTACTTAATTTATTGCCATTTTAATTCTGTGTGGCTAGGTTTCTCTTTCTGATTCTTCTCATCACAACAGTCCCTTTAGCATTTCTTGTAGTCTTGGTGGTGATGTACCCCTTTAGGTTTTTTTTTTTTTTTTTTTTTTTTTTTGGTCTGGGAAGCTCTTTATTTGACTGTCTGGGAAGCTCTTAATTTGAATGATAGCCTTGCTTGGTTTCAGATCCTTGATTTTCATTACCTTCAGTACTTCATGTCATTCCCTTCTGGTCTGTAGAGTTTTTGATGAGAAATCAAATATCAGCCTTATGGGAACTCCTTTATAGGTAACAGTTTACTTTCCTCTTGTTGCCTTTAAGATTCTTTCTTTGTCTTTAATTTTTTGGCATTTTAATTATGATGTGTCTGGGTGTGGGCCTGTTTGGGTTTTTCTTGCTAGGGACTCTCTGTGCCTCCTGAACTTGTGTGACTTTTTCTTTCACCAGGGTAGGGAAGTTTTCTGGCATTATTTCTTCAAACACATTCTCTATCCCTTGCTTGCTATTTTCCTCTTCTTGCACTCCTATTATGAGAATATTGTTATGTTTCATGTTGTCCCACAGCTCCCTTAAGCTTTCCTCCTGTTTTTTATTTATTTATTTTCCCTTTTGGTTCTTTGATTGAGCTACTTTTTGTACCCTGTCTTCTAATTCACTGTAAATGATCCTCAGCTTCACCTAATTTGCTTTATATTCCTTCCAAAGTGTTCTTCATTAGTACTATGTCATTCTTTATTTCCAATTGTTCCTTTTTCATAGTTACTATATTTTTTTTCTTGTGCTCTTGAGCATCTTTACCATCATTATTCTGAACTCTATATCAGCTACATTTCTTATTTCATTTCATTTATCTCTTCTTTTGGAGAATTCTCTTTCCTTTCATTTTGGGTTTGGTTTTTTTTGTCCGCTTCCCATTTTGGCCACCAGTTTTGGTTTGTGCTTATGTATTTAGTAGATCTGCTAATCTCTAGTGCAGGACAATGTCAGATGCTGTTTGTGATTAGCCCTGAGTATCCTGTTTGGGCTATCAGCAATCCTCAGCCTATAGCTCTCTCTGCTTGGGTTGGATGCTTCTCAATGGACCAAGATGTGCATCAGGTTCTGCTTTCTCTAGCCTCAGTCTCTGAAGGTATCAATCAAAGACTCAAAGCCTCCAGAGACCCACCTCTACCTGAATTCCCATTGTTATCAGGCTTGATTGGCCTCAGTATATTGACCATAGGGTGGGGCAAGAGTTCTTTCAATAGGGTGTGGTGACTGCCTTTCCCCTAGGCCAAAACTACCTGGATAGCAAAGGTCTGTAGAAGAAAGATGTCTTCCACAGTGTGAAGGAATGACTCAACACAGGAAGCCAGGGTAGCTGCCCTCTCTGCTTCAACCTCAGAGCCCCTAACCCTGGAGTCTCCTCACACAGTTCCAATCCATTCTGCCCTTCCTCTGCTGGAGCCCCAGGTGAGTGGCTGCACACACAATTTTATGCATTGTCCCTTTAAGAGGATGCCTGCATTTCCAACAATCTCTCCCTGGTAAACAGCAACCTTGCTGTTTTTCATAGTCAGGTGTTATGTAGACATCTTTCTCAGTTCTGGTGCTCTGGGCTGGGGAGCCCAGTTTGGGGGTTAAACCCCAGAGTTCTCAGTGGGAACCTCCCATAGCTGAGCTATCCCTCCAGACCTTCAGCTGCTGTCTGTGGGAGCCTGGACAGCCCTCTCTTACCTCTGTCCTTCCTATCAGTCTCTATGTTGTCTCCACTTTCTGTCCTTGGTTATCAGGATTCTCTCCAGTTAGTCTTCAGTTGATTTTTCAGGTTTTTTTTGTTTGTTTGTATTTTAGTTGTATTTCCAGTTTGGTCCTGGGAGAGTGTCAGTGTAGCTTCCACTTACTCTGCCACCATCTATACTAATAAAAGGGTAACATGCTAATTAGACTGGATAGACCTGACATCTTCCAGATGTCCTTTAGGACAAAGCCCTGTAGTTGTGAGGGCCGAGAGCAGGTGACAGCTGTAGTGGCTGCGAGGGCTTAGGGAAGGTGCCCTTGGTGGGGGCTGCAAGGGGCTAAGGAAGTGGCAGCAGCAGCGGGGTGATGGGGACGGTGCCTTCCCCTGATAGGCCCTGTTGGCTCCCACAGAGGGAAGCCAAACTGCAGCTTAGGCCCATGGGCCTAAGCTGTCAGTAGGACATCCCCTGAGGGCTCCTGACTGTGAGAGGGGCAGGCTGGGTTGAGGGAACCCCCCCAAGTGCATGAATTTTTGTGCATCAGGCCTCTAGTTTTTAATATTTCAGGTTAGATTTTTGAAAGAAAACCAGGTATTTGTATCTGAAAGTATAGGCAAAGAATTGCAAGCTTTTCCTAGAAGGACATCATTCTATACTTTTAACATAAAGTTAATGAAAACAGGATTTTTTTCCCCAAGAAACTTTCTTTTCAGCTTCTCTGGCATACATGTAGTCTATAACTTTTAGCACAGTCCCAGAATCCTAGGCTCCTACTGTTTATATTTCACTATCACATCACTTCCTTTTTACCTTCTTGGCTAGATATGTATGCTTCTGAGCTCTGAACTTTATCATTTTTTCTCTAAATTTTCACTTGCTTACATTTATCTAGCAATTGTGTGACTGAGACTTTTTGAATTCTTGTGTGGAGAACAGGAGGTGAAATTCATATTTTCCTTCGCTTTTTCCTGAAACTCTTCCAATTTCTTTTAAATTGAGTAACTGGCTGATACCAGTGAGTAAGTGGAATCTCTCTGGACCTGGTAGGAGTTTTGTGGTTAGGCAGCCTTGTCTTTAAATTCCAGTCTCACATTTTATAGCTTTATGACCTTAGATAACTAAGTACCCAACCCTCAATTTACTTATTTGTGAAACAGGACAAATAAATATATTATGTAGATTGAATAGAACAGATATAAAGAGTATATATGTAATTATTGGGTACTGCTATTTTTATTTATCAAAGACCATTTATTTATTTTCCAGGCAAAACAACAACAACAAATCCACATTATATCTGTTCTAAAGAATTTTTGACCTTTTCTATCTGACTTATTTCACTTTGCATGATATTCTCAAGATCCATCTATGTTTTTGCAAATGCCACTATTTCATCTTTTCTTATGGCTGAGTAGTATTCCATTGTATATATGTACCACATCTTCTTTATTCAATCATCTATTGAGGGGCAGTTCAATTGTTTCCATGCCTTTGCCACTGTGAATGATGCTACAGTGAGCATAGGGGCACATATACTTTTGTGAACAAATGTTTTCAAATTTTTTGAGTACCCAGACACGGGATGGCTGGGTCATATGGTAACTCTATTCTTAATTTTTTGAGGAACTCCTATGCTGTTTTCCATAGTGGTTGTACCAGTGTACATTCCCACCAGCAGTAAATGAGGGTTTCTTTTTCTCTACAACCTCTTGGACACTTATTATTAATTGTCTTGTTGATAATAGCCATTCTATTAGGTGTGAGGTAGTATCTCATTTTAGTTTTGACTTGCATTTCCTTAATAGTGAAGTTGAACATCTTTTCATATATCTGTTGGTCATTTGTATGTCTTCTTGGGAGAAGTGTCCATGTCCTCTGCCCTTTTTTAAATAGGATTTTTTAAATTGTTGAGTTGTATGAGTTCTTTATGGAATATACAGCTTAAAGCAACAAGTAAACAAACAAGACAAACAAACAAAAACTCATAGACACAGACAATAGTATCATGGTTATCAGAGGGAAAAGGGAGTGAGAGGTTAGTAAAGAGTGTCAAATATATGATGATGGAAGAAGATTTGACTTTGTGTGGTAAACACATGATGCAATGTATAGATATCATATATCTGTATATTTGAAACCTATATAATTTTATTAGCCAATGTCACTGCAATAAATTGAATTATTTTTGACCTACTCCTCCTTTTTACCTTCTTTCTTTGATTTCATAGAAATAAAAGACAATAGCTCTGACCAGTTTCTCAGTGGTTAGAGCACTGGCCTGAGCACTGAAGTGTCTTGTGTTTGATTTCCATTCAAAAGCACAAACTTGGGTTGCAGTTTTGATCCCCAACCCCACTTGGGGTGTGTATAGGAGGCAATCAATCAAAGTGTCTATCTCACATAGATGTGTGTGTCTCTCTCTCTCTCAAATCAGTAAGTATGATATACTAGAGGCCCGGTGCATGAAATTCATGTATGGGGGTGTGTGTCCCTCAGCCCAGCCTGCACCCTCTCTAATCTGGGACCCCTCGAGGGATGTCTGACTGCCCATTTAGGCCCAATCCTATGGGGCCTAAATGGGCTGTCGGACATCCCTCTCAATCCAAGACAGCTGACTCCCAACTGCTCACCTGCCTGCCTGCCTGATTGCCCTTAACTGCTTCTGCCTGCCAGCTTGATCAACAGCTAACTGCTCCCCTGCTGGCCCAATTGCCCCTAACTGCTCTCCCCTGCTGGCCAGGTCACCCCCAACTGCCCTCCCCTGCTGGCCTGATCGCCCACATCTGCTCTCCCCTGATGGCCATCTTGTGGCTGCCATCTTGTGTCCACATGGGGGTTGCCATCTTTGACCACATGGGGGTGACCATCTTGTGTGTTGGAGTGATAGTCAATTTGCATATTACCCCTTTATTATATAGGATGTTCTTGGTGAGGATTAAGTAAATTTAGGTCAGTGGGATCATCCCTTGAGGGGTCCCAGATTGGAGAGGGTGCAGGCTGGGCTTAGAGACAACCCCCACCTCCTGTGCACAAATTTCATGCACAGGGCCTCTAGTGGTATATAACAAAAGGCTAATATGCAAATAGACTAAACAGCAGAACAACTGAACAACCAAACGACCAAACAATCGGTTGCCATGACGTGCGCTGACCACCAGGGGGTGCGTGTGGAACATGGCGTGTGTTGGCCGCAGCAGGATGGTGGAACAAGTGAGCAGGGGATGCCAGACCAAGGCGTGGTACTGGTTGCTGTCATCGTGGTGAGCCACTGATGGTTACTGAAAATTCTTTGCTCCTGAGCACACCGTGGTCCCGGCCGGCATTTGTACCTGCTGCTGGCACTGGCCCCATTTGCACCCACTGCCAGCACCTGGCGCTGGCCCCAATTGCTCAGCACCATCAGCAGGTGGGCATTCTTATTTTTGTTACTGATCTTGGAGAAAATGCTTTCAGCTTTTCACCATTGAGTATATTAGCCATGGGTTTGTCATATACAATCTTTATTATGTTGAGGAATGTTCTCTCTATCCCCACTGGATTTTTGAAATTTGTCAAATTATTTTTTCTGCATCTATTGATTTATTATGATTTTTATCATTTTGTTTATGTGGTCTATCATGTTGATTGATTTGTGGATATTGAGCCAACATAAACATGATTCCTCTGTTTGAATTTAGCAGAACTCTTGTTGTAGTGAAAAATAAGCATGTCAGGAGAGGACAGGTCATTATTTAGGAATAAAAAATCTCAAATCTCAGTGGTCCACCACAACAAAGTTTATTTCTACTCATTTTCTGTGGAGGTTGAGGCCACAATTCAGAGTATCTGTCCTTTATGTGGGACGAGGTACAGACTGATCTGATCTTGTGGCTCCCATTATTTACAGAGAAGCCTCCACTATCTCAGCACCAGGGGATGAAAAAGCATAAGCCTGGCTGGAAGTCATGCATGTTTGGACTTAAATAACCCCAAGGCCCTTCCTAACTTCATTGGGTTAGAGGAGTCTTCTGTGTGACCAATATTTCTACTACACATAAGAAACTGGGGACAGGTGTCACTCATATTTTTTAGTTCAATGAATACTTACTGAGCAAATATTTTATGTTTAGCTCTTTCCCAAGCCATTTGGCGAAGTATAAAACAGTTCTCATTCTCAAAGAATTTAGCGCTTTCTGCAAAAGCAAGCCACTTTGAATAATTTAATAGCAATACAAGACCTCCTATGAGAACTTATAAGTTGATTTTTCAGATGTTTTCAGAACATTTTTTTCAGAAAGAGTGATCAGGAGAAGGAAGAGAAAAATGGGTTTCAGAAAGAGTGATCAGGAGAAGGAAGAGAGAAATGGGCAATCCAGGTGGGAGAAGACTATGAGCAAATGCATATAGAAGTGAGCTTGGTGGTCCTCATGAGAGAGGGGAATGAGGGCAGAGGGAGATGGAAAGCTGGAGGAGAGGAGAAATGGAGAAAGCAGGGGAAGAAGGAAGGGAGTGAAGGAAGGAGAGAAAGGTATCAAGGTCAACTTTTCTAGAGAAGTTGTAGTCTTAGGAGGAAGACCTTTGGAGTTAGAATATGTGGATTTGAATTCTTGCCCTCGTTATCCCATGTGCTTGCTCTGTGATGTTGGGCAAATTGATTCACCCCTGTGGGCCTAGTCTGTTTGTTTGTAAAATGGGTTGTTATGATGTTTAAGTGAAGTAATATATTCAAAGTATTTAGAAAGTTCCTGACACATGGTACTCAACTCTGCACTCTGGGAAGGATGGGTTAGAACAGGCAATTGTGCGAACCAGAGAGATAGTAGAAAAGTTTTCACTTGATTTTATGCAAAAGGGATACCCTGACTTAAGGAATATTTCCTAGATTTTCTAAAAATTTGCATTATAAAGTAAACATGCACCCTCTTCCCTGTTTTCTGACTTTAAGGACAGTTCAATTCAGTAGCTTCTTTCCAAATAATGAATGCTCATTGCGTAGACAGAAATTATACAGGGACATCCCTCTTTTGAGTAATTAGTTCTCTTCTGTCCATGTCAGTGCTCTGCTTCTAAGCTGGCTGTTACTTTCCTCCATTCAGTGCTGCTTCCTATGACTATATTCTGTTCATGTCACTTTCTGGGTCACACAAATAAATACAATGCATGGCTCCTGCTCTCAAGAAACTTACCAAATGGTTTTATCAAAACTTGGCTGTTCCAAGTCCATTTTTAGAACCTTTGTTTCTATGGAATGAGAAAAATAAAAATAGCCCAAGCAAACATTTCAAAGGTGTCTTAAATTATTCCTCACTCATTTTTCCCCTTATGTTGTGAATATCTTTAGCTTCTATAGATGGAAAAAGAAAAGTAAATTCCTGGCAGTCGTTAATTCTATTTATACTCAATGGTATGTTATATTTCAATAGAAATAGCTCAGGAGCCTGGAAGAGCCTGTTTCATAAGAAATCCAAAAATTTTTTTTGTGGTTATTGACTGTCTTTCTGCACATTCCAACGTCAGCTAGAAGAGTGAGGAAGAAGGAATGTGCACACTTAAAGTGCATCCTCTGAAGCAGGTGCTCAGCCCCTGTGTCAAACACTAGTCACAAATCCTGCCAACCTGGCTCCCTCTCCACCGTCAGTTTTCTTTTCGCAGAAAAATAACAGGGCTTAGGCTTTGACAGATAACTTGCTGGGGAAGCCCAGCAAGGCAGAGATGCATGCATATTGTTGGGCAGCTTTAAGAAATGACATTTTCTCTGTAGCCTTCTGTGCAGACATTTTCTCTGCCACCACAAATGGAGTGTGCACCCTCAGCCATACTGCCTACAATTGGCCACATGAGCTTCACAATATTTTAAACATCACTGCTCTGCTTTCTTTTTAAAAAAATATTTTTTATTGTTTAAAACATTACATATATTAGTACATATATCTCCTTTTTTTCCCAATGAACTTCCCCCAGCCTCCCCTAACCCTTGTCGCATGTGATCCATTCCCCCCTCCCAATGTATTGTGTCCATTAGTGTGCTTATATGGAAGCATACAAGTCCTTTGGTTGATCTATTTCCCTCCCTCCCCAACACTCCCCAGCCTTTCCACTGTAATTTGACAGTCTATTCAGTGCTTTACTGCTTCTGTATCTATCTTTTTATTCATCAGGTTATGATCCTTTTTATTTTCCATAAATGAGTGAGATCATGTGGTATTTTTCTTTCATTGCCTGGCTTATTTCACTTAACATAATGCTCTCCAGGTACATACATGCTGCTGCAAATGGTAAGAATTCCTTCTTTTTTATAGCGGCGTAGTATTCCATTGTGTAGATGTACCATAGTTTTCTGATACAGTCATCTGATGATGGGAATTTAGGTTGTTTCCAAATCTTAGCTATGGTGAATTGTGCTGCTATGAACATAGGAGTGCATATATCCTTTCTGATTGGTATTTCTAGTTTCTTGGGATATATTCCTAGAAGTGGGATTACTGGGTTAAATGGGAGCTCCATTTTTAGATTTTTTAGGAAACTCCATACTGTTCTCCACAGTGGTTGTACCAGTCGGCATTCCCACCAGCAGTGCACAAGGGTTCCCTTTTCTCTGCATCTTCGCCAACACTTGTCGTTTGTTGATTTGTTCAAGGTTGCCATTTTGACAGGTGTGAGATGGTACCGCATTGTAGTTTTGATGTGCATCTCTCCGATAATTAGTGACTTTGAGCATGTTTTCATATGTCTCTTGGCCTTCCTTCTGTCTTCTTTCAAAAAGATTCTATTTAGGTCCGTTGTCCAATTTTTTTATTGGATCATTTATCTTCCTTTTATTAAGTTGTATAAGTTCTCTGTAGATGTTGGAGATTAAATCTTTATCAGTGATAACATTTGCAAATAAGTTCTCCCATAGAGTGGGCTTTCTTGTTGTTTTGTTGATGGTTTCTTTTGCTGTGCAAAAGCTTTTTATTTTGATGTAGTCCCATTTGTTTATTTTCTCTTTAGCTTCCATTGCCCTAGGAGCAGTATCAGTGAAGAAGTTCTTTAGGCATATGTCTGAGATTTTGCTGCCTGTGGATTCTTCTAGTATTTTTATGGTTTCCAGTCTTATGTTTAAGTCCTGTATCCATTTGGAGTTTATTTTTGTTTATGGTGTAAGTTGGTGGCCTAGTTTCATTATTTTGCATGTATCTGTCCAATTTACCCAACAACATTTATGGAAGAGACTGTCTTGACTCCATTGCACGTTCATGCCTCCTTTGTCAAATATTAATTGAGCATAGTGGTTTGGGTCAATATCTGGATTCTCCATTCTATTCCATTGGTCTATGTATCTGTTCTTGTGCCAGTACCAGGCTGTTTTGAGAACAGTGGCTTTGTAATACAGCTTCAAATCTGGTATTGAGATCCCACCTAGTTTGTTTTTCTTTCTCAGGATTGCTGTGCCTTCCAGGGTCTTTTCTTATTCCAGACAAATTTTTGGAGAGTTCTTTCTAGGTCTGTGAAAAATGCCGTTGGTATTTTAACTGGGAGTGCATTGAATCTGTAGATTGCTTTGGGTAGTATGGACATTTTAATGATGTTGATTCTACCAATCCATGAACATAGTATGTTCTTCCATCTATTTATATCTTCCTCTATCTCTTTCTTCAGTGTCACGTAGTTTTCCACGTATAAGTCTTTTACCTCCTTAGTTAAGTTTATTCCTAGGTATCTTAATTTTTTTGGTGCAATGGTAAATGGGATTGCTTTTTTAGTCTCTCTTTCTGTAAGTTCACTATTGGTGTATAGAAATGCATAGATTTCTTGGCATTAATTTTGCATCCTGCCACATTGCTGAATTAATTTTTCAAGTCTATTAGTTTTTTGATGGAGTCTTTTGGGTTTTTTACGTACAATATTATGTCATCTGCAAATAAGGATAGTTTTACATGTTCTTTTTCAATTTGGATGCCTTTTATTTCATCTTCTTGTCTAGTTGCAATGACTAATACTTCCAGTACTATATTGAACAGGAGTGGTTAGAATGGGCATCCCTATCTTGTTCCTGTTCTTAGGGGAAATGGTTTTAGTTTTTGCCCATTGAGTATGATGTTAGCTGTGGATTTATCATATATGGCTTTTATTATGTTGAGGTATGATCCTTCTATTCCTACCTTGTTGAGAGTTTTTATCAAGAAACGTTGTTGGATTTTGTCAAATGCTTTTTCTGCAACAATTGATATGACTATGTGGTTTTTATCTCTCTATTTGTTTATGTGTGTATCTCGTTTATTGATTTGCAGATATTGTACCATCTTTGCAACCCTGGGATAAATCCTACTTGGTCATGGTGTATTATCTTTCTGATGTACTGCTGGATCCGATTTGCTAGAATTTTGTTGAGGTTTTTGGCATCTATTTTCATGAGGGATAGTGGTCTATAATTCTCTTTCACTGTGTTGTCTTTATCTGGTTTTGGTATTAGGGTGATGGTGGCTTCATGAAATGAGCTTGGAAGTGTTCCTTCCTCTTGAATTTTTTGGAATAGTCTGAGGAGGAAAGGTTTAATTCTTCCTTGAATGTTTGGTAAAACTCCCCTGTGAAGGCATCTGGCCCCGTGATTTTGTTTGTTGGAAGCTTTTTGATGACTGCTTCAATTTCTTCCATAGTTATTGGCCTATTGAGATGTTTAGATTCCTCCTGATTAAGTTTTGGAAGGTTATATTTTTCTAGCAATGTGTCCATTTCCTCCAGGTTGCCCAGTTTGTTGGAATAGAGTTGGAATAGTATTTTTTAACAATCCTTTGTATTTCGGTAGGGTCTGTTGTTATTTCACCTCTTTCATGTCTGATTTTGTTTATTTGGGTCCTCTCTCTTTGCTCCCTGGTGGGCCTGGCTAGAGGTTCATCAATCTTGTTTATCCTTTCAAAGAACCAGCTCTTGGTGTTGTTGATCTTTTGTATTGCTTTTTTTTTTTTTTTGGTCTCTATGTCGTTTATCTCCGCTCTGATCTTTATTATTTCATTCTTTCTGCTTACACTAGGCTTTTCTTGTCGCTCTCTTTCTAACACTTTGAGTTGTAGGGTTAGGTAATTTATTTCCATTGTTGATTTTTGTAGTAGGCTTGTGGAGCTATGAACTTCCCTCTCAAGACTGCTTTCACAGTGTCCCATAGATTTTGGATTGTTGTGTTTTCATTGTCCTTTCTTGGCACGATGTTTTTTATTTCTACTTTGATCTCTCTTGTATCCCAGTCATTGTTTAATAACATGCTCTTTAGCCTCCATGTGTTTGATTTTTTTGGATTGTTTTTATTGTAGTTGATTTCCAGTTTTATGCCACTGTGATCTGAGAAGATGCTTGATATGATTTCTATCTTCTTGAATTTGAAGAGACTTTGCCTATGACCTAAGATATGGTCTATCTTTGAAAATGACCCATGTGCACTTCAGAAGAATGTATGTTCTGTGGTTTTGGGGTGAAATGTTCTGAAGATGTCAATTCCATCTGGTCTAGTTAGTCATGTAGGATTGATGTTTCTTTGCTGATTTTTTGTTTAGATGATTTGTCAAATGGTGATAGTGGGGTATTAAAGTCTCCTACTGTGATTGTATTGCTGTCAATCTCTCCCTTGATATACTCCAGGAGGTTTTTTTATGTATTTGGGTGCTCCTGTATTGGGTGCGTATATGTTTGCCAGAGTTACTTATTTTTTCCCCCCATTATTTTTATTAAGGTATTATACATGTACATATCTTACCATTGCCACCCTCCACCCCACTCCCATACATGCCCTCACCCCCAATGTTTTGCGTCCCTTGGTTATGCTTATATGCCTGCATACAAGTCCTTCTTTTGATCTCTTATATCCACCATCTCTCCCTAACCTTCCCGCTGTAATTTGACAGTCTGTTTGATGCTTTAATGCCTCTGTATCTATCTTTTTGTTCATCAGCTTATCATGTTTATTTTCAACAAATGAGTGAGACCATGTGGAATTTTTCTTTCATTGACTGGCTTATTTCACTTAGCATAATGTTCTATGGTTACATCCAGGTTGCTGCAAATGGTAATAATTCTTTCTTTTATATGGCAGCATAGTAATCCATTGTGTAGATGTACCATAGTTTTCTGATACAGTCATCTGATGACGGGCGCCTAAGCTGTTTCCAAATCTTAGCTATTGTACATTGTGCTGCTATGAACATAGGGGTGCATGTATCCTTTCTGATTGGTGTTTCTAGTTTCTTAGGATATATTCCTAGGAGTGGGATTACTGGGTCAAATGGGAGTTCCATTTTTAGTTTTTTGAGGAAACTCCATACTGTTCTCCACAGTGGTTGCATCAGTCTGCATTCCCACCAGCAGTGCACGAGGGTTCCCTTTTTTCCGCATCCTTGCCAACACTTGTGGTTTGTTGATTTGTTGATGATAGCCATTCAGACAGGTGTGAGATGGTACCGCATTGTAGTTTTGATGTGCATCTCTCCGATAATTAGTGACTTTGAGCATGTTTTCATGTGTCTCTTGGTTTTCCTTCTGTCTTCTTTTGAAAAGATTCTATTTAGGTATTTTGCCCATTTTTTTTTTATTGGATCATTTATCTTCCTTTTATTAAGTTGTATAAGTTCTCTGTAGATGTTGGAGATTAAATCTTTATCAGTGATAACAGTTGCAAATATGTTCTCCCATAGAGTGGGCTTTCTTGTTGTTTTGTTTATGGTTTCTTCTGCTGTGAAAAAGCTTTTTATTTTGATGTAGTCCCATTTGTTTATTTTCTCTTTAGCTTCCATTGCCCTAGGAGCAGTATCAGTGAAGAAATTCTTGCGGCATCTGTCTGACATTTTGCTGCCTGTGGATTCCTCAAGTATTTTTATGGTGTCCCGTTTTATGTTTAAGTCCTGTATCCATTCTGAGTTTATTTTTGTGTATGGTGTCAGTTGGTGATCTAGTTTGATTTTTTTGCATGTATCTGTCCAATTTTCCCAACACCATTTATGGAAGAAGACTGTCTTGACTCCATTGTATGTTCATGCCTCCTTTGTCAAATATTAATTGAGTGGTTTGGGTCAATATCTGGATTCTCTATTCTATTACGTTGGTGAATATGTCTGTTCTTGTGCCAGTAACAGGCTGTTTTGAGAACAGTGGCTTTGTAATACAGCTTGAAATCTGGTATTGAAATTCCTCCTACTTTATTCTTCTTTCTCAGGATTGCTGTGGCTATCGGGGTCTTTTTTTATTCCAGAAAATTTTTGGAGAGTTCTTTCTAGGTCATGAAAAATGCCATTGGTATTTTAATGGGGAGCACATTGAATTTATAGATTGCTTTGGGTAGTATGGACAGTTTAATGATGTTGATTCTACCAATGCATGAATATGGTATGTTCTTACATTTGTTCATGTCTTCCTCTATCTCTTTTTTCAGTGTCTTGTAGTTTTCCACGTATCAGTCTTTTACCTCCTTAGTTAAGTTTATTCCTAGGTATCTTAATTATTTTGGTGTGATGGTAAATGGGATTGCTTTTTCAGTCTCTCTTTCTGTAAGTTCACTATTGGTGTATAGAAATGCCATAGATTTTTGGAATTAATTTTGTATCCTGCTACATTACCGAATATATTTATTAAGTCTAATAGTGTTTTGATGGTGTCTTTGGTTTTTTTATGTACAATATCATGTCATCTGCATAGAAGGACAATTTACTTCTTCTATTCCAATTTAGATGCCTTTTATTTGTCCTTCTTGTCTAATTGAAATGGCTAATACTTCCAGTACTAAGTCAAACAGGAGTGGTGAGAGTGGGCATCCGTCTTGTTCCTCTTCTTAGCGGAAATGCTTTTAGTTTTTGCCCATTGAGTATGACGTTAGCTGTGGATTTATCATATATGGCTTTTATTATGTTGAGGTATGATCCTTCTATTCCCACCTTGCTTAGAGTTTTTATTAAGGAAGGTGTTGGATTTTGTCAAATGCTTTTTCTGCATCAATTGATATGACTATGTGGTTTTTATCTCTCTATTTGTTTAAGTGATGTATCACATTTATTGATTTGCGGATATTGTACCATCCTTGCATTCCTGGGATAAATCCTACTTGGTCACGGTGTATGATCTTTCTGATGTACTGCTGTGTTCGATTTGCTAGAATTTTGTTGAGGATTTTGGCATCTATGTTCATGAGGAATAGTGGCCTGTAATTCTCTTTCAGTGTGTTGTCTTTATCTGGTTTTGGTATTAGGGTGATGGTGGCTTCATGAAATGAGTTTGGAAGTGTTCCTTTCTCTTGTATTTTTGGAGTAGTCTGAGGAGGATAGGTTTTAGTTATTCCTTGAATGTTTGGTAAAACTCCCCTGCGAAGCCATCTGGCCCTGTGCTTTTGTTTGCTCGAAGCTTTTTGATGACTGCTTCAATTTCTTCCTTAGTTATTGGCCTATTGAGATGTTTACATTCTTCCTGATTGAGTTTTGGAAGGTTATATATTTTTAGGAATATGTCCATTTCCTTCAGGTTGCCCAGTTTGTTGGAATAGTGTTGGAATAGTATTTTTTTTAACAATCCTTTGTATTGCGATGGGGTCTGTTGTTATTTTACCTCTTTCATGTCTGATTTTGTTTATTTGGGTCCTCTCTCTTTGTTTCTTGGTGAGCCTGGCTAGAGGTTCATCAATCTTGTTTATCCTTTCAAAGAACCATCTCTTGGTTTTGTTGATATTTTGTATTGTTTTTTTTTTTTTTGGCTTCAGTGTTGTTTATCTCTGCTGTTTTCTTTATTATTTCCTTCCTTAGCTTACACTGGGCTTTTCTTGTTGCTCTCTTTCTAACTCTTGGAGTTGTAGGGTTACGTAATTTGTTTCCATTGTTTCTTGTTTTTTACAGTAGGCTCATAGAGGTATGAAGTTCCCTCTCAAGAATGCTTTCGCTGTGTCCCATATATTTTGGATTGTTGTTTTTTCATTGTCCTTTGTTGTCATGATGTTTTTATTTCTTCCTTGATATCTCTCGTAACCCAGTCATTGTTTTATATCATGCTGTTTAGTCTCCATGTATATGCTTTTTGTATTGTTTTTATTGTAGTTGATTTCCAATTTTATGCCACTGTGATCTGAGAAGTTGCTTGATATGATTTCTATCATTTTGAATTTGAAGAGACTTTGCCTATGACCCAACATATGGTCTATCTTTGAAAATGACCCATGTGCACTTGAGAAGAATGTATATTCTGTTGCTTTGGGGTGAAATGTTCTGAAGACGTCCATTAATTCCATCTGTTGTAGTACGTCATTTAGGATTGATGTTTCTTTGCTGATTTTTTGTTTAGAGGAAGTCCAATGGTGATACTGGGGTATTAAAGTACCCTGCTATGATTGTATTGCTGTCAATATCTCCCTTTATATCCCCTAGGAGTTTTTTTTTATGTATTTGTGTGCTCCTGTAATGGGTGTATATATGTTTACCAGAGTTATTTCTTCTTGTTGGATTTCTCCCTTTAGTATTATGAAGTGGCCTTCCTTACCTCTTGTTATGTCCTTCAGTTTGAGATCTAATTTGTCAGATATAAGTATTGCTACCCCAGCTTTTTTTTCATTTCCACTCGCCTGAAAAACCTATTTCCATCCCTTCACGCTCAGTCTGTGTGCGCCTTTTTTTCTGAGGTGTGTTTCTTGTATACAGCAGATATATGGGTGGTGTTTTCTAATCCAGTCCATTACCCTAGGTGTTTTGATTGTGGCATTTTATTAATTTACATTTAAAGTTATTATTGATAGGTACTTATTTGTCGCCATTTTTATTCTTTACCCCTGTTTTTGTTCTTCGCTTCTTATATATATTATATTTTTTACAGCAGACCCTTTAGCATTTCTTGCATTGCTTGTTTGTTGGAAATAAATTCTCTTAGTCCTTTTTTGTCTGTGAAGCTGCTGATTTCACCTTCAATTTTGATTGATAGCCTTGCGGGGCACAGTATTCATGGAATCAGACCCTTCTTTTGTAAGACTTTGTATATTTCATTCCATGCACTTCTGGCCTGATGAGTTTCTGTTGAGAAATCAGTTGCTAGTCTGATGGGGAATCCTTTATATGTAACTTTCTGTCTCTCTCTGGCCACTTTTAAGATTCTTACTTTGTCGTTGGTGTTTGTCAATTTAATTATAGTGTCCCTTGGTGTTGCTCTTTTTGGTTTCATTTTGCTTGGGACTCTGTGAGCTTCTTGGATTTTTGTTGGGTTTTTCTTCCCTATATCTGGGAAGTTTTCTGTCATTATTTCTTGAAACAAGTTTTCTATTCCTTGCTGAGTTTCCTCTCCTTCTGGCACCCTTATTATGCGAATCAGATGTTGTTTTGTTTTGTGCTGTCCCAAAGTTCCCTTAGGCTCTCCTCCTGCTTTTTAATTTTTTTTTCTAGAAGCTGCTCTACTCGGGTATTTTTTCCCACCTTGTCTTTTAGCTCACTGATGTGGTCCTCTGCTTCTTCTAGTCTACTTTTGATGCTTTCTATTGAGTTCTTTAGAGCAGCGATGTAATTTTTCATTTCTTCTTGGTTCATTTCCTCTTGGTTCTTACCTATATTGTCGAATTTGTCTTCCATTCTTTTCAGCCACCTTATGACCATTTCTCTGAATTCTTTCTCTGACAGGTTGCTTGCCTCTATTTCGTTTACTTCCTTTTCTGGTGATGCCTGCTTTTCTTTCATATGTGGGCTGTTTCTTTGTCTTCCCATGGTTTCTCTTAACTGGGTGTCTGGTTATGTAGTTATCTCTCTCCTTTGTTGATTTAAAGGCACAAAATACAGCACAACAAGGTACAATGCACAAAGCACTGAACAGAAATATAGTCATGGTATTAATAACTCCAAATAAAGGCGACCACCAGAGAAAGGTAAGTTAGAGGATAGAAGAGAAAGAAGAAGAAGAGAGAGAGAGAAAAAAGAGAAAGGAGTTCGAAAATGAAATTGGGAAAAGGAAAAAAGAAAGTAAGAGTGAAAAGAAAGAGAATATGAAAGAAGAGGAGAACGAACTGTATATATGGAGAGAATACTCCAATAGAACAGCCACTAATTCCAACAATTGACAGCAACATGTACCTGGAGATGAATACAAACTACAAACCACTACTAATATCAAGCAAGGCAAGGGAAACAGAAGCAAAAGACAAAAGAAACAGAAAAATAGAATAAGCAAAACAATCTCACAAACAAGCATAAAAAATTGATATAATCAACAATCAAGCAAAGAACAACAGGGCAGAGAGAAAAACACATTTTTTGGATAGTGAAGACACAGAAGAGAGGGGTGTGTATGGACTTGGAGCAGGGGATTGGAAATTAGATATAAAAGTAGGGTGAAATTTTAATGGGGTAAAAAAGAAGGAATAGGGATAATCTAAAGCAGGAAAAGGGTAAGAGAAACAGGACAACAAAAGGGGAAAAGTTAGCAAGAGAGTGATGGCATAAAGGTAAAGTTGAGATAGAGTAAAATGATGCTAAAGGAAAGATGAAAATAGAATGTAGAATGCTAATCCCAAAGTAAAATAAAATAAAATGATACTTTTTTTTTTAAAAAAAGGGTAAAATAGTAATAGTAATAATACTGATTGAAAATAAAAATGTAATAATTAAAAATATAAAATCAAGAGAGGAAAAAAGAAAAAAATTAGTTTAAGTAAAAGATGAAAGAAATAAAAATAAAAATGTGCAGTAGTGAAGGTCATTCACTTCCTCTACTGTTCCGTTTGGCATGCCTGTTTCCTAGTTAGGACAGTATTGAAGTTCCCTGTGTTCCACTGCTCCTCAGTGTTGTAAGCCAGTCCTGATTTTTTAGCAGGCAGTGTGTCTTTATTTCTTGTATTCCTTTATTTGTGTTTACACAAGAGTCAATTTGTGATTCAACCCCTGGGTGGCAGTGTTTCTGGATTGACCTCCAGATCTATAGGTCCTCTCTAGGCAGTGCTTAGATCCTGCTTTCCCTGTGGCATTCAATACTGGTTTGTGGGAGTGGGTTGCCCCAGAGCTGGTTCTCTGATGGTTATTTTCTGCTCTGATCCCCAGGTTCCAGAAAAACAGCTTTCTCCTGCAATCTCTTAAGGTGTCCCCAATTGAGTGGTCCTATGTATTGGGCTTAGTAATCAGAAGCAAGGATTTAAAGAGGAAAAAGAAAAAACAAAAACAAAACAAAACAAAACAAAAAAAGAGCCAGCTTAACTGTGTGAACTCCAGGGCTGCACGTAAGTCTGTGTAGTTTTTTTTCCCCCCTTGTGTCCAAGCAGCCGGCAAACTTTTAGATTTTTAGGCTATCCTTTTGCATCAGATCAAAATAGGTTGATTTTTAGAGTTCCTTTCTGTTAGCAGCTGTGAGGACCTCCTTCCACATTCATGGTTCATGCCATCCCTAACAGCCATGGATTTTTCTAGGCGCAGACTTCCCCTGGTCC
This sequence comes from Corynorhinus townsendii, assembly GCA_026230045.1. NCBI lineage: Eukaryota > Metazoa > Chordata > Mammalia > Chiroptera > Vespertilionidae > Corynorhinus > Corynorhinus townsendii. Next base: position 112,336,036 of record JAPDVU010000003.1, on the reverse strand, counting down.
TCCAGCTCCCACAGTGCATGCATTTATCTCTCCTGCCAGGACCAGAGATGTCACCTTATCCCAGGCGAAATCTGACCTTTCCGTGATGGAGTTTAGAGCTCCTCTGAATCTGCATGCTTGTGCCAATTTGGGACCAGTGTTCTGGGGTTTGCAGCTGTTTGGTGGGTGCTGTAGTTGTAGATTTTCAGGCTTCTGATAACATCCACTTTCCCCTTCAAGATGGCGTGGTCTCTGCGTCTGAGCCTGTCGCTCCATGAGGGAACCCAGCAGCAGTGGGGGCTGCCCAGTCAGGGGACCCCTGTCCAGCAGTCCCCCAAGGTCTCCTGGAGTATAGCTGTCCCTCAACTCACCAACAAACACTCCCCATGGGAACCTCAGCTGTTCTTTCTATCTGCTCCGGGACAAGGCTTTGGACACGTTTGTCTGTTCTGCCGCCATTTCTTCTCAACTGCTCTGCTTTCTTATGAAAACATCTCTTCTTCCTATTTACACAATGATCATTTTTTGGGGGGGAACAGAAAATATAAAATATCAGCTCACTATATTGAATAAACACTTTTCTAATGAAAATGGTAGTGAGAGTTATGTTGGATGGAGAAAGGGAACTAGAGATACAAAACCCATTTGTTACTATTTGGTCCTCACTTGGAGGAAGTCATAAAATGCAAGCTGAACAGAAACTCCATGTACCCACCTGTCCTGTGGGCAGTTAGGTTCTGTATTCATGTGAGTTTACAAGGATCTGTGTATTCTTTAGTGTACATGTGGAGAGTATGGGATAGATGAGCTGTGGAGTCTTTTCTCTATGGTCCCGAAGCAGAAGAGATAGGACAGTCAGGTGCAGTCCCTCTTGTTTCCTGCTTATGGTTCTTTGATAGTTCCAACTACCACCCAGAGACTTTCACTCCAAATACCTCCTTTTATGGACTGGGCAGTGGTATCCTGCAAGGGATTGGAGGCATATTCTCCCCAGTTTATTGAGGAATGATTGACATATATCACTGTATAAATTTAAGGTGTGCAGCATGATGGTTTGATTTACATATATTGTAAAATTATAGCCACAGTAGATTCACTAATATCCATCTTTCTCATATAGATACAACAAAAATAAAAATAAAAATATTCTTCTTGAATTGAGAACTCTTAGGATCTACTCTCTTAGTAACTTTTCTATGTATCAGACAGCAGTTTAAGCTATAGTCATCATGTACATTACATCCTTAGTACTTATTTATGTTATAACTGGAAGTTTGTGGCTTCTGACCATGGCTTTCCTATTTCCTCAGCCCCCCTCTCCTTCGCCTCTGGTAACTATAAGTCTGATCTCTTTGTCTATGAGATTTTTACATTTTACTTTTATTTTTTAAGATTCCATATTTAAGTGAGATCATGTGGTATTTTTCCTTCTCTGACTTATTTCACTTAGCATAGTGCCCTCATGGCCTATATGTGTTGTTGCAAATGGTAGGATTTACTTTGTTTTTATTTTATGACCTAATAATATTCCATTGTATATAGATACCACTGTTTCTTTACCCATTTATCCTCTGATGGACACTTGTTTCCATATCTTTTCTCTATGGTCCTGAAGCAGGAGAGATAGGGCAGTCAGACACAGTCCTCTTGGGTCATGCTTATTATTCTTTGATACAATGCTGCAATGAACATGGGGGTGTATTTCTTTTTGAGTTAGTTTTTCTCCCTTTCAGATAAATACCCAGAAGAATTGTTGGATCATATGGTAGTTCTATTTTCAATTTTTTGAGGAACCTTCATACTGTTTTCCATAGTGGCTGCATCAATTTACATTCCCACCAACAATGCACAAGTGTTTTCTTTTCTCTACATCCTGGCCAATGCTGGGTATTTCTTGTCTTTTTTATAACAGTCATTGTAGCAGGTGTAAGGTGACAACTCATTGTGATTTTGATTTGCATTTCCCTAATAATTAGTGATGTTAAACACCTTTACATGTACCTATTAGCCTTTTGTATATCTTTGGAAAAACGTATTCAGGTCCTTTTCCATTTTTCAATTGGGTTATTTGTTTTTTGCTACTGAGTTGTGTGAGTCCTTATACATTTTGTATATTAACACCTTATCTGATATATGATTTGCAAATACATATTCTCATTCCATAGGTAGTCTTTTACTTTGTTGATGGTTTCTTTTGCTGTGCAGAAGCTTTTAAATTTGTTAATTTTGTTTTCTGCAACCTTACTGAATTAAAGTTTTTGATTGAGTCTCTTATGTATAAAGTAATGTCATCTGAAAATAAAGAATTTTACTTCTACCTTTTCAATTTTGATGCCTTCTATTTTTCTTCTTGCCTGATTGCTCTGGGTAGGACTTACTATCCTAATACTATCCTGGGTCATAATGACCTGTAACAACTGGAGGCTGACCAACCAGAAGTAGTGCTGGTCCCACCCCTAAGCAAGCAGTAAGGGGAAATCAGGCAGGCAGGCAGAGTGGTTAGGGGTGATCAGGTAGGCAAGCAAGTGGTTAGGGGAGATCAGGTAGGCAGGCCAGCAGTTAGGGGAGATCAGATAGTCAGACAGCCCCTCGACGGGCTGGCCCCGCCCCCAAGCAAATGTTAGGGCCAATCAGGCAGGTAGGCAGAGTGGTTAGGGGTGATCAGGTAGGTAGGCAAGCAGTTAGGGGTGATCAGGTAGGCAGATGGCCCCTCGCAGGGCTGGTCCTGCCCCCCAGCAAAGAAAGAGGGAGGCCCAGGCCAGCCAAGCCATTGCACCTCAACCTGTCATCTGCAGAGGGAGGCCACCAGTGGCAGGGGAGGGGGGGGCAGCGCTGAACAGATGGCAAGCAGTGGCAGTGGCAAGGGTGGGGCCAGCTGCCTGTAGCCCCTGGAAGGAAAGCCTCAATAGGCCCTGATCTCAGGCCTAGGGACCCTACCTGAGGGGTCCCGGATTGTGAGAAGGTGTAGGCCAGGCTGAGGGACCTCCCCCCATCCCCTGCCCCGAGTGCACGAATTTTTATGCACCGGGCCTCTGGTGTTGAATAAGAGTAGTAAGAGTGACCAAGCAATTGGGGCCAACACTGGGGGCCACCAGTGGGTGTGAGTGGCAGCTCTGGTGCTGGAAGTGGGTGTGAGTGGGGCCAGCGCTGGCAGCAGGAGCAAAGAATTTTCAGTAACCACCAGAGGCTTGCCCAAATGGCAGCGACCAGCGCCCCACCTTGGTCTGGTGTCCCCGCTCAACTACTCCACCATCCTGCTGTGGGCAATGGCCACTATGTTCCATGCTCTGCCACCTGCTGCAGACACCCACCATGTTCCACGCATGACCCCTTTCCTGGTGGTCAGCACACATCATAGTTGTTTGGTTGTTCTGCTATTTGGTCTATTTGCATATTAGCCTTTTATTATATAGGATATGTTCCTTCTGTGCCTAATTTGTTAAGAGTTTTTAAAAAAATGAATGGATATTGAATTTTGTCAAATGCTTTTTCCAGGTTTATTGAGATGATAATATGATTCTTTTCTTTTATTCTAATCATATGATGTATCGCATTGATTGATTTGTGGATGTTAAATAATTCTTGCATCCTAATAATTTTTGCATTTATATTTATCAGGATATTGCTCTGTAGCTTTCTTTTCATGTCTTTATCTGGCTTTGGTGTCAGGACAATCTTGGCTCAGAGTGAGTTAGAGAATTCTCCCTCCTCTTTGATTTTTTCGGAAGATTTTTGAAAAAGATTGGTGTTAATTCTTTAAATGTTTCATAAACTTCACCAGTGAAACCATCTGGTCCTGGGCTTTTCTTCATTGGGAGATATTTTTAAATTGAATTTATTGGGGTGGCATTGGTTAATAAAAACAGTACAGTTCTCAATAACATATCATCTGCATACTGGCTTGTGCACTCACCACCAAGGTAAAGTCTTTTTCCACCACCATTTATCCCTCCCCCTCTTCACTCTTTCATCACCCCCACCTCTCTCTCATTCTGGCAATCACCATACTGTTATCTGTGTCTATGTGTTTTTTCTTCTTTTCTTAATCCTTTTACCTTTTTCACCCAACCCTCACTCCTTTGACAGCCATCAATCTCTTCTATGTATTAATGATTCTGTTTCTATTTTGTTTGTTTGATTATTTTGTTCATTAGATTCCACATATAAGTGAAATCATATGGTACTTGCCTTTCTTTGACTGGCTTATTTCACTTAGTATAATACCTTCTAGGTCCATACATGCTATTGCAAAAGGTAAAATTTCCTTCTGTTTTATGGCCAAGTGATATTCCATTTGTAAATGTATCATAGCTTTTTTATCTTCTAATTTACTGATGGACACTTAGGCTGCTTCCAAATCTTGGATATTGTAAATAACACTGCAACAAACATAGGGGTACTTATATTCTTTCAAATTAGTGTTTTGAGTTTCTTCAGATTTATTCCCAGAAGTGGAATCCCTGGGTATAAGGTAATTCCATTTTTAATTTTTTGAGAAAACTCCATACTATTTTCCACAATGGCTATACCAATCTGCACTCCCACCAACAGTGCATAGAGGAGATTTTTGATTACTGATTCAATATCTTTACTTGTAATTGGTCTATTTATATTTTCTATTTCTTCTTGGTTCAGTCTTGGTAAGTTGTATGTTTTAAGAATGTTTCCATTTCTTCTAGGCTGTTTAGTTTGTTGGCATATAGTTGTTCATAGTAGCCACTTATGATAATTTCTGTGTTATCTATATATATAAAAGCCTAAGTGACCTTTATGGCAGAATGACCAAAAAGACCAGTTGCTATGATGTGCACTGACCACCAGGGAGCATACATTCAATGCAGGAGCTGCCCCCTCTGGTGGTCAGTGTGGTCCCACAGGGGGAGCACTGCTCAGCCAGAAGCTGCTCTCCCGACTCCACGGTAGCACTACTGAGCAGTGACAGCAGGGGCAGTGGGCTGGGATGAGTGTGAGCAGGGCTGCACCTGGCCTCGATTCAGGTTCCTCCCTGGCTGCCTGCCGCTTGGCACACTGCTACATCCCTAAAGGGGTGCCATTCTTGGTAGAAGGCAATCAGTCTGAACAACTCAGTGACTCAGGGAAGCACAGGGAACTCAGGGTGAGCCTGCCTCTGAGCTTGACTCACCAACTTGATGGTGTTCACAGGTTGGTGTTCACAGGTTAGACCAGTGGCCCAGCCCATACACATGCAGCAGCTGCTGAAGCTCAAGCAGCAGGCCATGCAGCAGCAGCAGAAGGCCATCCAGTCACAAGCTGGCAGGCGGACATCCCCTGAGGGGTCCTGGACTGTGAAAGGGCACAGGTCAGGCTAAGCACCGCCCCCTGCTTCCCCCAGTGCATGGTTTTCATGCACCAGGCCTCTAGTCAGTTATAATGTCTCCTTTTACATTTAAAATTTTGTTGACTTGGGTCCTTTCTCTTTTTTCCTTGGTTAACTTAGCTATGGGTTTGTCAGTTTTATTTATCTTTTCACAAAACCAACTCTTAATGGTTAATCTTTTTTATTGTTTTTTCTGTTCTCTATTTCTTTTATTTCCGCTCTGATCTTTATTATTTCCTTTCTTCTGTTAACTTTGGACTCAGTTTGTTTTTTCTAACTATAGTTCCTTAAGGCATAGAGTTAAGTTGTTTAGTTGTGATTTTTCTTTCTTTTTAATGTAGGCATTTACTGCTATGAACTTCCCTGTAAGAACTGCTTTTGCCACATCCCACAGGTTCTCATATGTGTGCTTCCATTTTTGTTTGTCTCAATAAAATTTTTATTTTCCCTCCCTTTTATTTCTCCTTTGATTCATTGTTTTTCAGGACAGTGTTATTTAATTTTCTCATATGTATAAATTTTTCAGTTTTTCTCTTGTTATTGATTTCTAGTTTCATGCCACTGTGGTCAGAGAAGACTCTTGATATAACTTGGATCTTCTTAAATTTAAGTCAATCTATGTCTCCAACTTTTTCGGAGGGCATCTTAAAATCTTTCTAATCCCATACCTCTATATTTACAACCACTTATTCCCTATGAAAGCTACTCTTTATTGAATGGCGACTATATGCCAGGGGCTTGACATTTCTCATTTATTTCCCACCACAGTCCTAAGAGTCAACATTGAATGAATACCAGACATGGTGAGTACTTCCGATTATTCCTCTTTATGTTTCAAATTATCACAACAGGCATGTACAATACTATTATTATACTATCATACAGTTGAAAAAACTGAGGTTCATCATGATTAAACAACTGGGCCAAAGTCACATAGCTAGTAAATTAGAAAACTGGAATTTGAACCCAAATTCACAGGACCTCAAGTCCTAGGCTCTTCCCTTTGCTCCTTGTGGTACAGTGAAAAGAGTAACTTTAATGCTTACAGAGATGTTCATTTCCTAGTTCTCTCCTTGAGTGAAGAGAGGCTATTATAAGTGTTTTAGAAACAAGTCACAGTTCAATAAAGGAATGTAAGTTTTAGGGATTTTTCTACACCTAAATTTACCTTGCCTAATACACTTTTACTAACCATTTAAAGTCACTGGTTACATTTTCTCATAATTTTATAGCAAAATCATTTTTGTTTTCAATTCATCCTGTAATTTATTCAAAAGATAATGATCTCAATTAAGCAAAGAAATACATCTGCTTAAAAGATAGGGCACATGAGATCCAAGTTGGCTGCTGACGGGATGGCAGGCTGCAAGATAGTGTGTAAATAAGAGAACGAAAGGAGAGTGCATGGATGTGCGGGGAGTGTCTGTATTTGTGAGAGAGGGATAGCTATATTCCACAGGACTGTTGGGGACTGGCAGATCAGGCTCCCTTGGCTGGGCAGTCTCAATTACTGCTGAAATCTCTCCCAGAGAGGCTGGCTCTGCCACAGAGATCATGCCACCTTGAAGGGAAGACTGGCTGTGATCAGAAGCTCAGCCCTAACTTCAACTGGGGAGACCTCAGATACCTCCTGGAACCCTACAACCACAACATCCAGGGACCACTTGCCTCAACTGCAAACCCACGAACACCAGGACTTCAGCCTCCCTGGCCAAGGGCACCTAAAAAGTCTGTCCAGGGGAAGACAAAGTGGCGCCAAATACACAGACGGCCCTGTGCCTTCTCACAGAGCAGATAGAAGGAACAGCTGAATCAAACAACACCCACCTGGAATTGGTGAATTAAACACAGCTGGTGAGGCAATCTGTGGATGGAAAGGTCAGATATTGCCTAGGGAAAGGTGAGATCTGGGATCCTGGATATTAGCCCTGGATATTAATACAGAAACACTGCCACCCAGGGGTTATATCAGAAATTGACTCTTGTGTAAATGCAACTAAAGGCAAGCTGAGAAACAAAGGAAGCAGAGAGATCCCGCCTGCTTGAAAACAGGATTGTGGCTTATGACATAGAGGAGTGGTGGATTGAAGGGAACTTCAATACTGTGCTGACTACCTGACAGGAAACAGACATGCCAAGCAGAACAGTAGAGGAAGTGAATGACCTTCACTATTTCAATTTTTTTCTTTTACTTAAGAAACCAATTTTTTTCACTTGATTTTACTTTATTATTATTATATTTTAATTATTATTATTACTACTATTACTTTACCTTTTCTAAAATTTTATTTTACTTGTTCCTTATTTTATTTTAGGATTAGTGTTCTACATTTTAATTTTAGCATTATTTTACTCTATCTCAACTTTTCCCTTATGCCAACACTCTTCCTCATTTTCCCCCTTTATTATTCAGTTTTTCTTACCCTGTTTCTGGTTTAGTTTTTCTCTACCCTTTCTTTTTACTCTCTGTTAAAAATTGATCTCACATATATATCTAATTTCCTCTCCCCTGCTCCAAGTCCATGCACACTTCTCTCTTCTCTTTCTTAACTGACCAAAAAATTTTGTTCTTCCTCTCTCTTTCCCCCCTTTTTCTTTCTTTCTGACTTCTTGTTGTTTGTTTGATTGTTGGTTTGTTTGCTTTCTTTTCTTTTTGTTGCTTTTGTTTTTCCTCTCCTTGCTTATTCTCTTTTTCTACTAATAGCTTAATTAATTCCAATATCCAGCTGAGGCCTATCTATTCTCTGTTCTCCTTTTCCAATAGTAAATGAATACTTAGATAGGTAGATTAAAGAAAGGGGAATATATATATATATATATATATATATATATATATATACACACACACACACATATATATATATATATATATATATAGACCTATATATATATTTATATCTATCTATATCTCTATCTATCTATCTATCTATCATCTCTATCTATCTATCTATCTATCTATCTATCTATCTATCTATCTATCATCTATCTATCTATTTATTTTATATATATATATATATATATACATTTTCTTTAATCTATATACTAGAGGCCTGGTGCACAAAAGTCATGCACCGGGGGGGGGGGGGAGTTGGTCCCTCAGCCCAGCCTGCACCCTCTCCAATCTGGGACCCCTTGAGGGATGTCCTACTGCCCGTTTAGGCCCGATCCTACTGGGATCGGGCCTAAACAGGCAGTAGGACATCCCTCTCACAATCCAGGACTGCTGGCTCCCAACTGCTCACCTGCCTGCCTTCCTGATTGCCCCAACCACTTCTGCCTGCCAGCCTGACCACCCCCTAACCACTCCCCTGCCAGCCTGATTGATGCCTAACTGCTTTCCTGCCAGCCCAATTGCCCCTAACTACCCTCCCCAGCAGGCCTGGTCACCCTTAACTGCCTTCCCCTGCAGGCCTGGTCCCCCTCAACTGCCCTTCCCTGCAGTCCTGGTTGCCCCCAACTGCCTTCCCTGCAGGCCCGGTCACCCCCAACTTTTTTCCTCTGCCGGCCTGGTCACCCTTAACTGCCCTCCCCTGCAGGCTTGATTGCCCTCAACTGCCCTCCCTTGCAAGCCTGGTCCCTCCCTTCTGCCCTCCTCTGCTGGCCTGATTGCCCACAACTGCCCTCCCTTGCAGGCTTGGTCCCTCCCAATTGCCCTCCCTGCTGGCCATCTTGTGGTGGCCCTCTTGTGTCCACATGGGAGCAGCCATCTTGTGTGTTGGACTGATGGTCAATTTGCATATTACTCTTTTATTAGCTAGGATAGAGGCATGGTGCACGGGAGGGAGCCGGCTGGTTTACCCTGAAGGGTGTCCCGGATCAGGGTGGGGGTTCCCTTGGGGCATGGGGCACCTGGGCGAGGGGCCTGTGGTGGTTTGCAGGCTGGCCACACCCCCCGGTGACCCAAGCGGAGGCCCTGGTACCTGGGATTTATTTATCTTCTATAATTGAAACTTTGTAGCCTTGAGCAAAGGCCAAAGTAGGCCAGGAGGCTTGGCTTCCTCCATCACTGGGGAAACCCAAACCTCCTGCTCTCTCCAGCTCCATGGCTGCCGCCATTTTTGTTGGGATTTATTTATCTTCTATAATTGAAACTTTGTAGCCTTGAGTGGAGGCCTGGGCCCGCCAGGGTGGGCGGAAAGCTTAGCTTCCTCCATTGCCAGAGAAATCCAAGCCTCCTGCTAGCTCTGTGGCCGCAGCCATCTTGGTTGGGTAAATTTGCATACTTGCTCCTGATTGGCTGGTGGGCGTGGCTTGAGGATGTAGTGGAGGTATGGTCAATTTGCATATTACTCTTTTATTAGATAGGATATGTTTAATATATATATTTAATTTATATATATTTTTTGGTATTTTGTTTTTTACATTTTTTCTTATACACTCATTCTCTTTCTACCCAGTCTATACTGAATTGTGGCTATTTCCCCATTAATTCAATTTCTTGACCTTACCTTTTTGAAATAAGCTCTGCCTCCTCAGATTCATCTGGATGTTTGTTTGCATTTTTTGGATTAGTTGTTGTTCATTGTTTGCATTCATCTCTGGGTGTTTGTTGTTTGTATTTTTTGAATTAGCTCTTGTTTTATTGGAGTTTCCTCCCATATACATATATTTTTCCCCTTCTCTTTTCTCTCTTACATTTTTTCTTTTTTTTTCTATATCACCTTAGCACTCTTTTCTATCCCCTAATTCTCTTTTCGCTGATGGTCACCTTTATTTGGGGTTATTAGTATCATGAATACATTTGTGTTTGATGCCCTGTGCATTGTGCTTTGTTTTGTTGTATTTTGTGCCTTTAAGTCAATGCAGGAGAGAGAGACACAGACACATAACCAGACACCCTGAGAGGAGCGATCATGGGGAGACAAAGATATGGTCTGAATATGAAAGAAAAGGAGAAATCACCAGAGAATATAGTAAAAAAAAAAAAAAATGGAGGCAAGCAATATGCCAGAGAAAGAATTCAGACCAATGGTCATTAGGACACTGAAAAGGTTGGAAGACAAATTCAACTATATGAGTAAGAACCAAGAGAAAATGAAGAATTAATAAGAAGTGAAAAAGGACATTGCTCCAATAAAGAACTCAATAGAAAGTATCAACAGTAGATTAGATGAAACAGAGGACTGCATCAGTGAGCTAGAAGAAAAGGTAGGAAAAAATAACCAAACAGAGCAGTATCTAGAAAAAAAACTTAAAAAAAGGAGGAGAGCCTAAGGGAACTTAGGGACAACATGAAACAAAACAACATCAGCATAATAAGAGTGCCAGAAGGAGAGGAAACTGAGCAAGGAATAGAAAACCTGTTTGAAGAAATATTGACAGAAAACTTTCCTGATATCAGGTAGAAAAAAACTCACAGAAGTCCAAGAAGCTCACAGAGTCCCAAACAAGATGAATCCCAAAAGACCAACACCAAGACACATTATAATTAAATTGGCAAACACTAATGACAAAATAAGAAATTTAAAGGCTGCCAGAAGAGACAGAAAGTTACCTACAAAGAATCTACCATCAGACTATCAACTGATTTCTCAACAGAAACACATTAGGACAGAAGAAAATGGAATGAAATATACAAAGTCATGGAAAGCATGGATCTGAATCCAAGAATACTGTACCCAAAAAAGCTATCAATCAAAATTGAGGGTGAAATGAGGATCTTCACTGACAAAGAAGAACCAAGGGAGTTTATTACCACCAAAGCAGCAACACAAGAAATGCTAAAGGATTTGCTGTAAAAAGAAGAAATAGGAAGGGAAGAATGAACACAAGCATAAACAATAAAAATGGCAACAAATAAGTACCTACCAATAATAACTTTAAATGTAAATTGATTAAATTACTCAATCAAAAGACATAGGGTAGCTGAATGGATAAGAAAACATGACCCATATATCTTCTTTCTAGAGAAAACCCACTTCAGACTCACACAGACTGATGGTGAAGGGATGGAAAAAGGTTTTTTCAGGTGAATGAAAAAAACCGAAAAACCTGGGGTAGCAATACTTATATCTGACAAATTAGACCTCAAAGTGAAGGCCATTAACAAGAGATAAGGAAATCCACTTCATAATACTAAAGGGACAAATTCAACAAGAAGCTATGACTCTGGTAAACATATATGCACCCAATGTAGGAGCACCCAAATGCACACACACACACACACAAACTTCTGGAGGATAACAAGGAAGAGATTGACAGAAATACAGTCATAGTAGGGGATTTCAATACCTCACTAACACCACTGGACAAATCCTGTAAACAAAAAAATCAGCAAGGAAACATCAATTCTAAATGACTCACTAGACTAGATGGAATTAATTGACATCTTCAGAACATTTCACCCCAAAGCCACAGAATATATATTCTTTTCAAGTTCACACAGGTCATTTTGAAAGATAGACCACATATTGGAACACAGACAAAGTCTGTAAAGAATTTGAAGAATTCAAGAAGGTAGAAATCAGGACTGAGGAAGATGGCTGCTTATGGGAAGGCAGACTGCAAGATAGTGCGTGAGTGAGAGAACAAAGGGAGAGTGTGTGGTCGCACGAGGAGTATTTGTTGGTGAGTTGAGGGACAGCTATACTCCAGGGGACTGTGGGAGACTGATGGATGGGGTTCCCCTGACCACGTAGCCTCCATTGCTGCTGGGATCCCTCCTGGAGAAACCAACTCAGCTGTGGAGAACACGTCATCTTGAAGGGGAGAGAGGCTGTTATTGGCCTGAAAATCCCAGGAATCTACAACTACGGCACCCAGTGAACAGCTGTGAATCTGAGAACACCAGTCTCCAAGTGGCACGAGCACGCGGATTCAGAGGAGCTCAGCGCCTCCTCCCTGAAAGGTCAGATTTCACCAGGGATAAGGTGAGGTCTGTGGTCCAGGCAGGAGAGAGAAATGTGCACACGGGAGCTGGAGGATCCGGGGAAGTCTCAGCCCAGAAAAGTCTGCGGCTGCTGGGGCTGGCGTGATCTGCGAATGTGGAAAGGGATCTGCAGAGCTGCTAACAGATGGGAACTCTAAAAAGCAACCCATAGCTGAACTGGGTGCAAAAGGACAGAGCAAAAAATTTTAAAAGTGTGCCAGCTGCTTAGACCCAAGGGGAAAAAAGACTGCACAGACTTGCGCGCAGCCCCAGAGTTTGCATACTTACTCTGGCACTTTTTTTTTCTCTCTCTCTTATTTTCTCTCTTTTTAAATCCTTGCTTTTGATTACTAAGCCCAATACATAGGATCACCCAATTGGGGACACTAAGAGACTGCAGGGGAAAGTTGTTTTTCTGGAACCTGTGCCACCTAATTCCCAAACCGGTATTAGGTGGCACAGGGAAAACAAAATCTAAACACTAGCTAGAGAGGAGCTATAGACCCGGAGGTCAATCCAGAAACACTGCCACCCAGGGGTTGAATCACAAATTGACTCTTGTGTAAACACCAATAAAGGAGTATAAGAAATAAAGATGTACTGCCTGCTTGAAATTCAGGACTGTGGCCTACAACACTGAGGAGCAGTGGAACACAGAGAACTTCAATACTGTCCTGACTAGGAAATAAGCATGTCAAACAGAACAGTAGAGGAAATGAATGACCTTCACTAGTGCACATTTTTATTTTTATTTTTTTCATCATTTACTTAAGAAACTATTTTTTTCTTTTTTCCTCACTTGATTTTACCTTTTTAATGATTACATTTTTATTTTCAATCAGTATTATTACTACTACTATTTTACCTTTTTTAAAAAAAAGTGTCATTTTATTTATTTTATTTTGGGATTAGTGTTCTACATTCTATTTTCATCTTTCCTTTAACATCATTTTACTCTATCTCAACTTTACCTTTATGCCAACATTCTTTTCCTCACATTTCCCCTTTTGTTGCCTTGTTTCTCTTACCCTATTCCTTCTTTAGATTTTCCCTATTCCTTCTTTTTACCCCCTGTTAAAATTTCACCCTACTTATATATCTAATTTCCATTCCCCTGCTCTAAGTCCATAAACACTTCTCTCTTCTCTATCCAATTTTTTCTCTCTCTGTTCTTTTGTTGTTGTTTGCTTGATTATTGATAACTCATTTTTTTTCCTTGTGGGTGAGATTGTTTTGCTTTTTTCTTTATGCTTTCTTTTTTTTTTGTTTTGTTTGTTTTCTTTGTTTTTTGCTTGTTTTCCCTCCTCTCACTAGATATTAGTTGTTGTTTGTCATTTGCATTCACCTCTAGGTATTTGTTGCTGGCATTTGTTGGGATTAGTGGCTGTTCTATTGGAGTTTTCTCCACATATAAAGACTTTTTCCCCTTCTTCTTTCTTTTTCTCTTTCTATTCTTGTTTACTTCTATTTCCTTTTCCCAATTTCATTTTTGCACTCCTTTTTCTCTCTTCTTCTTTTTTTCTTATCATCTAATTCATTTTTCTCTGGTGGTGGTCACCTTTATTTAGTATCATGAATACATTTGTGTTAAGTGCCTTGTGCATTGTGCCTTGTTGTGTTGTATTTTGTGCCTTTAAATTAACACAGGAGAGAGAGAACTACATAATGAAATACTTGAGAAGAGAGATCATGGGGAGACAAAGACATAACCTGCATATGAAAGGAAAGCAGGCATGACCAGAAAAGGAATTAAATGAAATGGAGGCAAGCAACCTGTCAGAGAAAGAATTCAGATAAATGGTCATAAGTTGGATGAAAAGAATGAAAGACAAATTCAACAATATGTGTGAGAACCAAGAGGAGATGAAGAAGAACCAAGAAGAACTGAAAAATGACATTGCTTCTGTAAAGAACTCAATAGAAAGTATCAATAGTAGACAAGAAGAAGCACAGGACCTCATCAGTGAGCTTGAAGACAAGGTAGGAAAAAATACCCAAGTAGAGCAGCTTCTAGAAAAAACATTAAAAATCAGGTGGAGAAATTAAGAGAACTTTGGGACAATATTAAACAAAACAACATTCACATAATAGGGGTGCTAGAAGGAGAGGAAACTGAACAAGGAATAGAAAACCTGTTTGAAGAAATAATGACAAAAAACTTCCTTGATATAGGGAAGAAAAAAACAACACAAATCCAAGAAGCTCACAGAATCCCAAACAAAATGAACCCCAAAAGACCGATGCCAAGGCACATTAAAATTAAATTGGCAAACACCAACGCCAAAGTAAGAATCTTAAAAGCGGCTTAAGATTCTTACAAAAATGAAATTGGGGATCCAGCCCGAATTGGCGAAGGAGGCACAGCTGGTGAGACAGTTTGCAGCTGGGAAGAGCAGGGATCCCCCGGATAAAGGTAAAATCAAAGATCTAGGCAGTAGAATCTCCCGGACCTCTGTGCCCAGAAGGTCAGGGAGAAACTACATAGTGCCAAGCCGCATCCCTGAGGACAGGCAAGGTCTGAAGGATTTTAGACCATAGAGTCTGGATTTGGGATCTGAGCTCAAAGGCAGCCTTTAAGAGCTGCCGGACCTCCGAGTGCCGGCAAGAGAGGAACTGGCAGAGATGCGGTCCTTCCTCGCGCTGGGGCCTGCGCCTTTTCCCACTGAACCTAGTTCGTGGGACCTTTTGGAGACAGGCACTTACCTGTGACAGAAGTGCGGGAGAAGGGGTAGAGTTGTGGAACCTGGGCAGAGTGGGCAACGGACGGTCCAGGAGAAGTGGTAGCAAGTCTGGTGCTGAGTCATATCTAAGCCCACAGAATCCATTTTCTCCTGAGAGATAGCCCCTCCCCCCAGTCTCTAGGCAACCAATATAGCCACACCCACATTCCACCCTGATTAACACCAAGGAATCTGAATACTCCCTGAGGCCATAGGATCTACTCTAAAGAGAAATCTTTAGAAGCTAAGCACCTCAATTACACTAGATAACGAAGCCCAGGAGAACAGAAAGATTTCACCAGTAGCACCATCACCAAAAGAAACTGGGTAGCAAAGCAATTGGATCTACAATTAAAACATTTCAGGAAAACATGGGGAGACAAAAAAGCAATACCCAAAGGAAAGAAAAAGAGGAATCACCAGAAAGGGAGTTAAATGAAACTGAGGCTAGCAGCTTAACAGAGAGAGAATTCAGAGTAATGATGATAAGGACGTTTAAACAGATGGATGACAAATACACACAACTCAATGACAAATACACACAACTCAATGAGAACTATAAGGAGCTGAATGAAAATGTCACCAACATGAAAAGAAACCAAGAGGAGATGAAGAACGACATAGCTGCAATAAAGAACACATTGGAAGGCTTAAACAGTAGACTAGAAGAGGCTGAGGACCGCATCAGTGAATTAGAAGACAAGGTAGGAAAACACACACAAACACAGCAGCAAATGGAAAGAAGACTTAAAAAGCAAGAGGAGAGCCTAAGGGAGCTTTGGGACAACACAAAACGAAACAATATTAGAATAATAGGGATACCAGAAGGTGAGGAAGAAAAGCAAGGAATAGAAAACCTGTCTGAAGAAATAATGACAGAGAACTTCCCTGATATTGGCAAGAAAAAAACTATGCAAGTCCAAGAAGTACATAGAGTCCCAAACAAGTTGAACCCCAAAAGACCAACACCAAGACACATCATAATTAAATTGGCGAATACCAATGACAAAGTAAGAATTTTAAAGGCTGCCAGAGAGAGACAGAAAGTTACCTACAAGGGATCTCCTATTAGATTATCAACTGATTTCTCAACAGAAACACACCAGGCCAGAAGGGAATGGAATGAAATATACAAAGTGATGCAAAGCAAGGGTCTGAATCCAAGAATACTATACCCAGCAAGGTTATCATTCAAAATTGAAGGTGGAATCAGGAGCTTCACAGACAAAAAAGGGCTAAGAGAGTTTATCACTACCAAGCCAGCAATGCAAGAAATGCTAAAGGGACTGCTGTAAAAAGAAGAAAGAGAAAGGCAAAAAGAAACACAAACACTAAGGGGGAAAATATGACAACAAACATGTACTTGTAAATAATAACATTAAACGTAAATGGATTAAATGCACCAATCAAAAGACATAGGGTAGCTGAATGGTTAAGAAAACATGACCCATATATTTGCTGTCTTCAAGAGACCCACCTCAGAGCAAAGGATTCACACAGACTGAGAGTGAAGAAATGGAAAAATATTTTTCAAGCAAATGGAAATGAGAAAAAAGCTGGGGTAGCAATACTTATATCTGATAAATTAGACCTCAAAGTAAAGGGCATAACAAGAGATAAGGAAGGCCACTACATAATACTAAAGGGAACAATTCAACAAGAAGATATAACTCTGGTAAACATATATGAACCCAACGCAGGAGCACCCAAATACATAAAAAAACTCCTGGAAGAGATCAAGAGAGAGATCGACAACAATACAATCATAGTAGGAGACTTTAATACACCACTGACATCACTAGATAAATCCTCCAGACAAAAAATCAGCAAAGAAATAGCAATTCTAAATGATACACTAGATCAGATGGACCTAATTAACATCTTCAGAGCATTTCACCCCAAAGCCTCGGAATATACATTCTTCTCAAGTGCCCATGGGACATTTACAAAAATAGACCACATATTGGGTCACAAACAAAGCCTCCCTAAATTCAAAAAGATTGAAATCTTATCAAGCATTTTCTCAGACCACAATGGCATAATATTAGAAATAAACTATAATAAAAACATTCCAAAAAATTCAAACACATGGAAACTGAATAGCATGCTATTAAACAATGATTGGGTGATCAATGAGATCAAAGAAGAAATTAAAAACATCCTGGAGAATAATGACAATAAAAACACAACAATGCAAATGCTATGGGACACAATGAAAGCAGTCTTGAGAGGGAAGTTTATAGCTCTACAGGCCTACCTCAAAAAACAAGAAAAAATGGTAATAAATCTTCTAACTCAACAACTCAAAGAATTAGAAAGAGAGCAACAAGAAAAGCCCACAGTGAGAGAAGGAAGGACATAATAAAGATCAGAGCAGAAATGAATGACATAGAGACCAAAAAAAAAAAACAAAAAACAATACAGAGGATCAACAAAACCAAGAGCTGGTTCTTCGAAAGGATAAACAAGATTGACGAACCTTTAGCCAGGCTCACCAAGAAGCAAAGAGAGAGGACTCAAATAAACAAAATCAGAAATGAAAGAGGTGAAATAACAACAGACCCCACAGAATACAAAGGATTGTTAATAAATACTATGAACAACTCTATTCCAACAAACTACACATCTGGAGGAAATGGACACAGTCCTGGAAAAATACAACCTTCCAAAACTCACTTAGGAAGATTCTAAAAACCTCAATAGGCTGATAACTATGGAAGAAATTGAAGCAGTCATCAAAAAGCTTCCAGCAAACAAAAGCCCAGGGCCTGATGGCTTCACAGTGGAGTTTTACCAAACATTCAAGGAAGAACTAAAACCTATCCTCCTCAGACTATTCCAGAAAGTTGAAGAAGAAGGAACACTTCCAAGCTCCTTCTATGAGGCCAGCATCACCCTAATACCAAAACGAGACAAAGACAACACAATGAAAGAGAATTACAGGCCAATATCCCTCATGAACATAGATGCCAAAATCCTCAACAAAATTCTAGCAAATCGAATCCAGCAGTACATCAGAAAGATTATACACCATGACCAAGTAGGATTTATCCCAGGGATGCAAGGATGATACAATATTCGCAAATCAATAAACATGATACATCACATAAACAAATTGAGAGATAAAAATCACATAGTCATATCAATTGATGCAGAAAAAGCATTTGATAATATCCAACACCCTTTCTTGATAAAAACTCTCAGCAAGGTGGGAATAGAAGGATCATACCTGAACATAATAAAAGCCATATACGACAAACCCACAGCCAACATCATACTCAATGGGCAAAAACTAAAACCATTTCCCCTAAGAACAGGAACAAGACAGGGATGCCCACTCTAACCACTCCTGTTTAATATAGTGCTGGAAGTACTAGCCATTGCGATCAGACAAGAAGAAGAAATAAAAGGCATCCAAATTGGAAAAGAAGAAGTAAAACTGTCCTTATTCGCAGATGACATGATACTGTACATAGAAAACCCTAAAGACTCCATAAAAAATTATTAGACTTAATAACTGAATTTGGTAATGTAGCAGGATACAAAATTAATGCCAAGAAATCTATGGCATTTCTATACATCAATAATGAACTTACAGAAAGAGAGACTAAAAAAGCAATCCCATTTACCATCGCACCAAAAAAATTAAGATACTTAGGAATAAACTTAACTAAAGAGGTAAAAGACCTATACATAGAAAACTACGCGACACTGAAAAAAGAGATAGAGGAAGACATAAACAGATGGAAGAACATACCATGTTCATGGATTGGTAGAATCAACATCATCAAAATGTCCATACTACCCAAAGCATCTATAAATTCAATGCACTTCCCATTAAAATACCAACAACATATTTCACGGACCTAGAATGAAATTTCCAAAAATTTATCTGGAATAAAAAAAGAACCCGAATAGCTACAGCAATCCTGAGAAAGAAGAACAAAATAGGTGGGATCTCAATACCAGATATCAAGTTGTATTACAAAGCTACTGTTTTCAAAACAGCCTGGTACTGGCACAAGAACAGACATATAGATCAATGGAATAGAATAGAGAACCCAGAAATTGACCCAATATGCTCAATTAATATTTGACAAAGGAGGCATGAACATTCAATGGAGTCAAAACAGCCTCTTCAACAAATGGTGTTGGGAAAATTGGACAGATACATGCAAAAGAATGAAGCTAGATCACCAACTTACACCATACACAAAAATAAATTCAAAATGGATAAAGGACTTAAACATAAGAAGGGAATCCATGAAAATACTAGAGGAATCCACAGGCAGCAAAATCTCGGACATATGCTGAAAGAACTTCTTCACTGATACTACTCCTAGCGCAATGGAAGCTAAAGAGAAAATAAACAAATGGGACTACATCAAAATAAAAAGCTTTTGCACAGCAAAGAAAACCATCAATAAAACAACAAGAAAGCCCACTGCATGGGAGAACATATTTGCCAATGATATCAATGATAAGGGTTTAATCTCCAACATATACAGAGAACTCATACACTTAACAAAAAGAAGATAAACAACCCAATCAAAAAATGGGCCACTGATCTAAGTAGACACTTTTCGAAAGAAGACAGAAGGCAGGCCAAGAGACATATGAAAACCTGCTCACAGTCACTAATCATCAGAGATATGCAAATCAAAACAACAATGAGGTACCATCTCACACCTGTCAGAATGGCTTTTATCAACAAATCAACAAACAACAAGTGTTAGCGAGGATGCGGAGAAAAAGGAACTCTTTTGCACTGCTGGTGGGAATGCAGACTGGTGCAGCCACTGTGGAGAACAGTATGGAGCTTCCTCAAAAAATAAAAATGGAACTCCCATTTGACCCAGTGATCCCACTTCTAGGAATATATCCCAAGAATCTAGAAACACGCATCAGAAAGGAAATATGCACCCCTATGTTCATAGCAGCACAATTCACCATAGCCAAGATTTG
Source organism: Corynorhinus townsendii (assembly GCA_026230045.1). Lineage (NCBI taxonomy): Eukaryota > Metazoa > Chordata > Mammalia > Chiroptera > Vespertilionidae > Corynorhinus > Corynorhinus townsendii. The sequence continues at coordinate 112,316,166 of JAPDVU010000003.1, read as the reverse complement.
GAAACAACCTAAATGCCCGTCAACAGATGAATGGATTAAAAAACTGTGGTATATCTATACAATGGAATACTACGCTGTGGTAAAAAAGGAGTTCCTACCATTTGCAACAATATGGATGGAGATGGAGAATATTATGTTGAGTGAAATAAGCCAGGCAGAGAAAGATAAATATCCCATGATCTCGCTCATTTGTGGAATATAATGAACGGCATAGACTGATGAACAAGAACAGATCCAGAGGCTGAGAAACGTTGATCAGAACATCATACCTCAGGTAAGGTAGGGGAGGGTGGGGGTAAGGTGGAGAGATCAACCAAGGGACTTGTATGCATGCATATGAACCTAATCAATGGACACACACAACAAGGGGGTGGGGCATTAAGAGAAATTGTTTTATGTGACAAAAATTTTTAAATGAAACTCTCTGTAGACTGAAAATTATTTTGGAAGGAAACAAAGAGAAGTTTCCTTCAAAAGTCATAAGGATTGTAATTGAAAGTCAATATATTTGGCCTCTTGAACTAAAGTAAGTAATTTGTGTTTTTGCCTCCCTGACAAAGTTTATATAAAGCTACAGAAAGAAATTGACAGCCAGTTTGAAATGGAATTGCCAGGGCCTAGGGCAAAGAATATCCTTACATGATATTATTCTACAATCTCATTATAATTTTAGATATTTTACAACAGCATATCTTACAATTATCCCAAACAAACTTACAAACTAATTCTTTGAATGGTTGGCAGCAATTAAAAAAAAAAAAGGGCCATGAAAGGATTTAATCTCTTGCAGAAGGAATTAAGGCACTGGGAAAGCACTTGAGCATCCTACATTGGCCCCTCTTGCCCTTTGTGCCAAGAGGGACCCTCTTCTCACAATCCAATTGCCCTCAGCTATTACCTGAGCTTTCTGTTCATGCTGAGCTTGAAGCCTCGTGGGGCCTGGTACCAGGGATCTGTCTCACATCCAATTGTGTGAGCTGGGCCCTCACTGGAGAAGAAACCCGAGTTCCCCGAGATAGGTGATCAGCACTGGGACCCTGCCAGCAGGCCAGGGGTTCCCAAGGCAGGTGCTGGTTGTGGAGGCCACAGGGGCATAGGCTACCAAGGAGACAGAACTGAACCTCACAACACCCTGCTTGGCCCTGGAGGATGGCTGGTTAGCCAGAGACGGGTAAGATTCCTTAAGGAAGGAACAACCTAAGACAGGCACAGTCGCAGAGGGGCCATCAGGAGAGAACTTGGGGGGGCAACAGAAGTGGGGCACAGACCCTCACCCCCCCAACATTGCAGGGGCTTGAACCCTCACCCCCTTCTAAAGAAGGTCTCCTACCCCCATGGCTGCTTCGCGCTTCTCACACCCAGCTCAGAGCGGGACCCAGGCAACAGAAAGAGACCCGGCCCAGCTCACATCGAGATACAGGTGACAGACAGAGACTTGGCCGACAGCAGTTGCCCTATATCTAAATTCAGCCGAGCATTTGGAATGCTCAGGGCCCACTCAAGAATGCAAATAATCCTTCCCACTAATATTTACAGGGTAAACTAAGATTGTTGGTAGAGTATTAAATTTGACAGTAAAATAGTAATCGAGTTTTCAGATTAATTTAAATAGGCTAATTGAAATAAGTGAATATTCAAGTACTGGACAAAAAGCTGTTCTTAAAGTAATAACTAAAATTTCTATTGGTAGTTCATCTCATGGTAAAATTCCTGAATATGCAATGAACCTAAAGCAGTCATATGTGTGGGGGGGGGGGAAATTTTTTTTTAATTTAAAGTTATCAAGACTGCATTATAAAATTTACAAAAACCTCCATTAAAAAAAAAAGGGGGGGGATAGTAGGGCAATATCATGTAAGGAAAAATATCTTATAAGTAAATTACATATAGAAAATTTTTACTTTACCAAATTAAGGTTCATTTGCAATGCTAACAGCAAGACGGCCATTAAAAACACACATGGTGTCTAAATAAGACAAAGAAAAATCGTTTGAACAAAAATAAAAAGGATCCCAAATCAATTATAGAAAAAAGATTCCTTTATTAACTTGTGGTCGAGAATATATTTGTATATTTTCAGAAAACAACCCCAAGACCAGATGGATTCCTGCAACATAGAGGAATTGACAGGAGTGCTCCAACCAGGAAGACAAGAGGAAAAAACAGTCCAGAGATGGAAGACGCTGACAGCGCCTTGCCATGGGAGCAGTCAGCAGCTGTGCACCGCTGCAGGTTACCTAGGACCAAACCAGAGAGGGTCGGACCTGCATTGCCACCATGTGCCCACCATCCAGATATCACAACTGACATGTACACATAAGGAACTGTTGGACATTGAAATTGGGACTCAAACATTTTTTTTGTTTTGTCTTGTTTTGTTATTATATGTTTATTTCCAGTCTGCAAAGGCAAAACTTTTTAAAGGAAAGAAATGGTGGGAAAAAGATACATAGGCAAAGAAGCATTGAACAGACTGTCAAACTACATTGGGAAGACAGGGGTGGTTGGGCGAGGAGGGCTGTAAGAGACCAACCGAAGGACTTGTATGCATGCATATAAGGACAACCAATGGATATAAGACACTGGGGCGGGGGGGGGGGAGGGTGGGCAGATGAAGGCATGTCCTGGGGGGTAGGGGAGGTTGGGGGGAGATCAAGGGGGATTAAAAGGAGACATATGTACTACTATTTGTAATACTTAAAACAATAAAAATAAAATAAAATTAAAAAAAATGAAATTGGGAAAAGAAAGTTACTTCCAAAAGATCTGCCATCAGATTAGCGACCATTTTCTCAACAGAAACACATCAGGCAAGAAGGGAATGGAATGAAATATACAAAGTCATACAAAGGAAGGGTCTGAATCCAAGAATACTGCACCCAGCAAGGCTATCAATCAAAATTGAGGGTGAAATCAGGAGCTTCACAGACAAAAAGGGACTAAGGGAGTTTATTACCACCAAACCAGCAATGCAAGAAATGCTAAAGGGTCTGCTGTAAAAAGAAGAAATAGGAAGTGAAGAAGGAACATGGGGTAAAGAATACAAATGGTTACAAACAAGTACCTATCAATAATAACCATAAATGTAAATGAATTAAATGCCTCAATCAAAAGACATAGGATAACTGAGTGGGTAAGAAAACATGACTCATATATTTGCTGTTTACAGGAAACACACCTCAGACAAAAAACATGCACACAGACTGATGGTGAAGAGAAGGAAAAAGGTTTTTCAGGAGAATGGAAATGAAAAAAACACCTGGGGTAGCAATACTTATATCTGACAAATTAGATCTCAAAGTGAAGGACATAAAAAGAGATAAGGAAGGCCACTTCATAATACTAAAGAGAGCAATCCAACAAGAAGAAATAACTCTGGTAAACATATATGCACCAATACAGGAACACCCAAATACATAAAAAAACTCCTGGAGGATATCAAGGGAGAGATTGACAGCAATACAATCATACCAGGGTCCTTTAATACCCCAATATGATATTGGACAAATCCTCTAAACAAAAAATCATGAAAGAAATATCAATCCTAAATCACTCAGTAGACCAGATGGAGTTAATTGACATCTTCAGAACATTTCACCCCAAAACCACAGAATATACATTCTTCTCATGTTTAAATGGGTCATTTTCAAAGATAGACCATATATTGGGTCACAGGCAAAGTCTCTTCAAATTCAAAATGATAGAAATCATATCAAGCAACTTCTCAGATCACAGTGGCATAAAATTGGAAATAAACTACAATAAAAACAATCCAAAAAAATTAAATACATGTAGACTAAACAGAATGATATAAAACAATGACTGGGTTACCAGAGAGATCAAAGATAAAATAAAAATATCATCACAACAAAGGACAATGAAAACCCAACATTCCAAAATCTATGGGACACACCTAAAGGAGTCTCGAGAGGGAAGTTCATAGCCCTACAAGCTACTGCAAAAAAACCAAGAAGCAATGGTAATAAATTACCTAACCCTACAACTCAAAGAGTTAGAAAGAGAGCAACAAGAAAAGCACAGTGTAAGCAGAAGGAAGGAAATAATAAAGATCAGAACAGAGATAAACGACATAGAGGCCAAAGAAACAATACAAAAGATGAACAAAACCAAGAGCTGGGTCTTTGAAAGGATAAACAAGTTTAATGAACCTCTAGCCAAGCTCACCAAGAAACAAAGGAGAGGACCCAAATACACAAAATTATAATTGAAATGGTGAAGTAACAACCAATCTCAAAGAAATACAAAGGATTGTTAAAAAATGCTATGAACAACTCTGTTCCAACAAACTGGGCAACCTGGAGGAAATGTACATATTCCTTGAAAAATACAACCTTCCAAAACTCAATTAGGAAGAATCTAAACATTCCAATAGTCCAATAACTGTGGAAGAAATTGAAGCAGTCATCAAAAAGCTTCCAGCAAACAAAAACCCAGGGCCAGACAGCTTCACAGGGGAGTTTTACCAAACATTCAAGGAAGAATTAAAACCTATCCTCCTCAGACTATTCAAAAAAATTCAAGAAGAAGGAACACTTCCAACCTCATTCTGTGAAGCCAGCATCACCCTAATATCAAAACCAGATAAAGACAACACAGTGAAAGAGAATTACAGGCCAATATCCCTCATGAACATAGATGCCAAAATCCTCAACAAACGTCTAGCAAATCGAATCCAGCAATACATTAGAAAGATCATACACCATGACAAAGTGGGATTTATTCTGGGGATGCAAGGATAGTACAATATCTGCAAATCAATAAATGTGATACATCACATAAACGAGAGATAAAAACTTATAATCATATCAATTGATGCAGAAAAAGCATTTGACAAAATCCAACACCATTTCTTGATAAAAAACTCTCAGCAAGGTGGGAATAGAAGGATCATACCTCAACATAATAAAAGCCATATATGACAAATCCACAGCTAACATCATACTCAATGGGCAAAAACTAAATCCATTTTCCCTAAGAATAGGAACACGACAGGGATGCCTACTCTCACCACTCCTCTTCAACACAGTACTAGAAGCAATAGCCATTTTGATGAGATAAGAAGAATAAATAAAAGGCATCCAAATTGGAAAAGAAGAAGTAAAGCTGTGTTTATTCACAGATGAAATGATATTGTACATAGAAAACCCCAAAGACTCCATGAAAAACTATTAGACTTAATAAATGAATTTGGCAATGTAGCAGTATACAAAATTAACACCCAGAAGTCTATGGCTCTATATACCAATAATGAACTCACAGAAAGAGAAATTAAAAAATCAATCCCATTTACCATTGCAACAAAAAATTAAGATACCCAGGAATAGACTTAACCATGGAGATAAAGGACCTGTACTCAGAATATTTCAGAACACTGGAAAAAGAGATAGAGGAAGACATGAACAAATGGAAGAACATACCATATTCATGCATTGGTAGAATCAACATCATTAAAATGTCCATACTACCCAAGTAAATCTATAAATTCAATGCAATCCCCATTAAAATACCAATAGCATACTTAAAAGACCTAGAACAAATTCTCCAAAAATTCATCTGGAATGAGAAAAAGGACCCTGAATAGCTGCAGCAATCTTGCAAAAGAAGAGCAATGTTGGAGGGATCACAATACCAGATATCAAGCTATACTACAAAGCCATTGTTCCCAAAACTTCCTGTTACTGGCATAGGAACAAACACATATACCAGTGGAACAGAACAGAAAACCCAGAGATAGACCCAATCCATTATGCTCAATTAATATTTGCCAAGGGAGGCATGAACATACAATGGAGCCAAGACAGTCTCTTCAATAAATGGTGTTGGGAAAATTGGACAGATACATGCAAAAAAAAATCAAACTATATCACCAACTTTCACCATACACAAAAATAAACTCTAAATGGATAAAGAACTTAAACATAAGATGGGAAACCATAAAAATTCTAGAGGCATCCATAGGCAGCAAAATCTCAGACATGTGCCGAAGGAACTTTTTCACTGATACTGCTCCTAGGGCAATGGAAACTAAAGAGAAAATAAACAACTGGGACTACATCAAAATGAAAAGCTTCTTCACAGCAAATGAAACCATCAACAAAACAACAAGAAAGCCCACTGTATGGGAGAACATATTTGCAAATGTTATCACTGACAAAGGTTTAGTCTCCAACATTTACAGGGAATTCATACAACTTAATAAAAGGAAGATAACTGATCCCATAAAAAAAGGGCAATGGACCTAATAGGTACTTTTCAAAAGAAGACAGAAGGAAGACCCAGAGACATATGAAAATATGCTCAAAGTCACTAATTATCCGAGAGATGCAAATCAAAACAACAATGCATTACCATCTCACACCTGTCAGAATGGCTATCATCAACAAATCAACAGACGACAAGTGCTGGCATGGATGGGGAGAAAAAGGAACCTGCATGCACTGGTGGTAGGAATGCAGGCTGGTGGAGCCACTGTGGAGAACAGTATGGTGTTTCCTCAAAAAACTAAAAATGGAACTCCCATTTGACCAGTAATCCCACTTTTAGGAATATATCCCCAAAAAGTGAAAACACTAATCAGAAAGGATATATGCACTCCTATGTTCATAGCAGCACAATTCACCATAGCTAAGATTTGGAAACAGCCTAAAAGCCCATCAGTAGATGAGTGGATTAGAAAACTATGGTACATCTACACAATGGAATACTACACTGCTATAAAAAAGAAGGAATTCTGAAAAATGGCGGCGGAATAGAAGGACGTGTCCTGAGTCTTCTCCCGGAGCAAATAGAGGACGCAGCTGAGACGAGCGGAATCCAGCCCGAATTGGCGAAGGAGGCACAGCTGGTGAGACAGTTTGCAGCTGGGAAGAGCAGGGATCCCCCGGATAAAGGTAAAATCAAAGATCTAGGCAGTAGAATCTCCCGGACCTCTATGCCCAGAAGGTCAGGGAGAAACTACACAGTGCCAAGCCGCGTCCCTGAGGACAGGCAAGGTCTGAAGGATTTTAGACCATAGAGTCTGGATTTGGGATCTGAGCTCAAAGGCAGCCTTTAAGAGCTGCCGGACCGCAGAGTGCCAGCAAGAGAGGAACTGGCAGAGACGCGGTCCTTCCTCACGCTGGGGCCTCCGCTTTTCCCCACTGAACCTAGTTCGTGGGACCTTTTGGAGACAGGCGCTTACCTGTGACAGAAGTGCGGGAGAAGGGGTAGAGTTGTGGAACCTGGGCAGAGTGGGCAACGGACGGTCCAGGAGAAGTGGTAGCAAGTCTGGTGCTGAGTCATATCTAAGCCCACAGAATCCATTTTCTCCTGAGAGATAGCCCCTCCCCCCAGTCTCCAGGCAACCAGTATAGCCACACCCAGATTCCACCCTGATTAACACCAAGGAATCTGAATACTCCCTGAGGCCATAGGATCTACTCTAAAGAGAAATCTTTAGAAGCTAAGCACCTCAATTACACTAGATAACCAAGCCCAGGAGAACAGATTTCACCAGTAGCACCATCACCAAAAGAACCTGGGTAGCAAAGCAATTGGATCTACAATTAAAACATTTCAGGAAAACATGGGGAGACAAAAAAGCAATACCCAAAGGAAAGAAAAAGAGGAATCACCAGAAAGGGAGTTAAATGAAATTGAGGCTAGCAGCTTAACAGAGAGAGAATTCAGAGTAATGGTTCTAAGGATGTTTAAACGGATGGATGACAAATACACACAACTCAATGACAAATACACACAACTCAATGAGAACTACAAGGAACTGAATGAAAATGTCACCAACGTGAAAAGAAACCAAGAGGAGATGAAGAACGACATAGCTGCAATAAAGAACACATTGGAAGGCTTAAACAGTAGACTAGAAGAGGCTGAGGACCGCATCAGTGAATTAGAAGACAAGGTAGGAAAACACACACAAACACAGCAGCAAATGGAAAGAAGACTTAAAAAGCAAGAGGAGAGCCTAAGGGAGCTTTGGGACAACACAAAACGAAACAATATTAGAATAATAGGGATACCAGAAGGTGAGGAAGAGAAGCAAGGAATAGAAAACCTGTTTGAAGAAATAATGACGGAGAACTTCCCTGATATTGGCAAGAAAAAAACTATGCAAGTCCAAGAAGTACATAGAGTCCCAAACAAGTTGAACCCCAAAAGACCAACACCAAGACACATCATAATTAAATTGGCGAATACCAATGACAAAGTAAGAATCTTAAAGGCTGCCAGAGAGAGACAGAAAGTTACCTACAAGGGATCTCCTATTAGAATATCAACTGATTTCTCAACAGAAACACACCAGGCCAGAAGGGAATGGAATGAAATATTCAAAGTGATGCAAAGCAAGGGTCTGAATCCAAGAATACTATACCCAGCAAGGTTATCATTCAAAATTGAAGGGGGAATCAGGAGCTTCACAGACAAAAAAGGGCTAAGAGAGTTTATCACTACCAAGCCAGCAATGCAAGAAATGCTGAAGGGACTGCTGTAAAAAGAAGAAAGAGAAAGGCAAAAAGAAACACAAACACTAAGGGGGAAATATGACAACAAACATGTACTTGTCAATAATAACATTAAACGTAAATGGATTAAATGCACCCATCAAAAGACATAGGGTAGCTGAATGGATAAGAAAACATGACCCATATATTTGCTGTCTACAAGAGACTCACCTCAGAGCAAAGGATTCACACAGACTGAGAGTGAAGGGATGGAAAAATATTTTTCAAGCAAATGGAAATGAGAAAAAAGCTGGGGTAGCAATACTTATATCTGATAAAATAGACCTCAAAGTAAAGGGCATAACAAGAGATAAGGAAGGCCACTACATAATACTAAAGGGAGCAATTCAACAAGAAGATATAACTCTGGTAAACATATATGCACCCAACGCAGGAGCACCCAAATACATAAAAAAACTCCTGGAAGAGATCAAGGGAGAGATCGACAACAATACAATCATAGTAGGAGACTTTAATACACCACTGACATCACTGGATAAATCCTCCAGACAAAAAATCAGCAAAGAAATAGCAATTCTAAATGACACACTAGATCAGATGGACCTAATTGACATCTTCAGAGCATTTCACCCCAAAGCCTCGGAATATACGTTCTTCTCAAGTGCCCATGGGACATTTACAAAAATAGACCACATATTGGGTCACAAACAAAGCCTCCCTAAATTCAAAAAGATTGAAATTCTATCAAGCATTTTCTCAGACCACAATGGCATAATATTAGAAATAAACTATAATAAAAACATTCCAAAAAATTCAAACACGTGGAAACTGAATAGCATGCTATTAAACAATGATTGGGTGATCAACGAGATCAAAGAAGAAATTAAAAACATCCTGGAGAATAATGACAATAAAAACACAACAATGCAAATGCTATGGGACACAATGAAAGCAGTCTTGAGAGGGAAGTTTATAGCTCTACAGGCCTACCTCAAAAAACAAGAAAAAATGGTAATAAATCTTCTAACTCAACAACTCAAAGAATTAGAAAGAGAGCAACAAGAAAAGCCCACAGTGAGCAGAAGGAAGGACATAATAAAGATCAGAGCAGAAATGAATGACATAGAGACCAAAAAAACAATACATAGGATCAACAAAACCAAGAGCTGGTTCTTTGAAAGGATAAACAAGATTGATGAACCTCTAGCCAGGCTCACCAAGAAGCAAAGAGAGAGGACCCAAATAAACAAAATCAGAAATGAAAGAGGTGAAATAACAACAGACCCCACAGAAATACAAAGGATTGTTAAAAAATACTATGAACAACTCTATTCTAACAAACTACACAATCTGGAGGAAATGGACACATTCCTAGAAAAATACAACCTTCCAAAACTCACTCAGGAAGATTCTAAGAATCTCAATAGGCTGATAACTATGGAAGAAATTGAAGCAGTCATCAAAAAGCTTCCAGCAAACAAAAGCCCAGGGCCTGATGGCTTCACAGGGGAGTTTTACCAAACATTCAAGGAAGAACTAAAACCTATCCTCCTCAGACTATTCCAGAAAATTCAAGAAGAAGGAACACTTCCAAACTCCTTCTATGAGGCCAGCATCACCCTAATACCAAAACCAGACAAAGACAACACAATGAAAGAGAATTACAGGTCAATATCCCTCATGAACATAGATGCCAAAATCCTCAACAAAATTCTAGCAAATCGAATCCAGCAGTACATCAGAAAGATTATACACCATGACCAAGTAGGATTTATCCCAGGGATGCAAGGATGGTACAATATTCGCAAATCAATAAATGTGATACATCACATAAACAAATTGAGAGTTAAAAATCACATAGTCATATCAATTGATGCAGAAAAAGCATTTGATAAAATCCAACACCCTTTCTTGATAAAAACTCTCAGCAAGGTGGGAATAGAAGGATCATACCTGAACATAATAAAAGCCATATACGACAAACCCACAGCCAACATCATACTCAATGGGCAAAAACTAAAACCATTTCCCCTAAGAACAGGAACAAGACAGGGATGCCCACTCTCACCACTCCTGTTTAATATAGTGCTGGAAGTACTAGCCATTGCAATCAGACAAGAAGAAGAAATAAAAGGCATTCAAATTGGAAAAGAAGAAGTAAAACTGTCCTTATTCGCAGATGACATGATACTGTACATAGAAAACCCTAAAGACTCCATAAAAAAATTATTAGACTTAATAACTGAATTCGGTAATGTAGCAGGATACAAAATTAATGCCAAGAAATCTATGGCATTTCTATACACCAATAATGAACTTACAGAAAGAGAGACTAAAAAAACAATCCCATTTACCATCGCACCAAAAAAATTAAGATACTTAGGAATAAACTTAACTAAAGAGGTAAAAGACCTATACATAGAAAACTACATGACACTGAAAAAAGAGATAGAGGAAGACATAAACAGATGGAAGAACATACCATGTTCATGGATTGGTAGAATCAACATCATCAAAATGTCCATACTACCCAAAGCAATCTATAAATTCAATGCACTTCCCATTAAAATACCAACAACATATTTCACAGACCTAGAACGAAATTTCCAAAAATTTATCTGGAATAAAAAAAGAACCCGAATAGCTACAGTAATCCTGAGAAAGAAGAACAAAGTAGGTGGGATCTCAATACCAGATATCAAGTTGTATTACAAAGCTACTGTTCTCAAAACAGCCTGGTACTGGCACAAGAACAGACATATAGATCAATGGAATAGAATAGAGAACCCAGAAATTGACCCAAATCAATATGCTCAATTAATATTTGACAAAGGAGGCATGAACATTCAATGGAGTCAAGACAGTCTCTTCAACAAATGGTGTTGGGAAAATTGGACAGATACATGCAAAAGAATGAAGCTAGATCACCAACTTACACCATACACAAAAATAAATTCAAAATGGATAAAGGACTTAAACATAAGACGGGAATCCATGAAAATACTAGAGGAATCCACAGGCAGCAAAATCTCGGACATATGCTGAAAGAACTTCTTCACTGATACTACTCCTAGGGCAATGGAAGCTAAAGAGAAAATAAACAAATGGGACTACATCAAAATAAAAAGCTTTTGCACAGCAAAGAAAACCATCAATAAAACAACAAGAAAGCCCACTGCATGGGAGAACATATTTGCCAATGATATCAATGATAAGGGTTTAATCTCCAACATATACAGAGAACTCATACAACTTAACAAAAAGAAGATAAACAACCCAATCAAAAAATGGGCAACTGATCTAAGTAGACACTTTTCGAAAGAAGACAGAAGGCAGGCCAAGAGACATATGAAAACCTGCTCACAGTCACTAATCATCAGAGAGATGCAAATCAAAACAACAATGAGGTACCATCTCACACCTGTCAGAATGGCTTTTATCAACAAATCAACAAACAACAAGTGTTGGCGAGGATGCGGAGAAAAAGGAACTCTTTTGCACTGCTGGTGGGAATGCAGACTGGTGCAGCCACTGTGGAGAACAGTATGGAGTTTCCTCAAAAAATTAAAAATGGAACTCCCATTTGACCCAGTGATCCCACTTCTAGGAATATATCCCAAGAATCTAGAAACAGGCATCAGAAAGGAAATATGCACCCCTATGTTCATAGCAGCACAATTCACCATAGCCAAGATTTGGAAACAACCTAAATGCCCATCAGCAGATGAATGGATTAAAAAACTGTGGTATATATATACAATGGAATACTATGCTGCGGTAAAAAAGAAGGAGTTCCTACCATTTGCAACAATATGGATGGAGATGGAGAATATTATGTTGAGTGAAATAAGCCAGGCAGAGAAAGATAAATATCACATGATCTCGCTCATTTGTGGAATATAATGAACGACATAGACTGATGAACAAGAACAGATCCAGAGGCTGAGAAACGTCAATCAGAAGATCATACTCAGGTAAGGTAGGGGAGGGTGGGGGTAAGGTGGAGAGATCAACCAAGGGACTTGTATGCATGCATATGAACCTAATCAATGGACACAGACAACAAGGGGGCGGGGCATTAAGAGAAATTGTTTCATGTGACAAAAATTTTTAAATGAAACTCTGTAGACTGAAAATTATTTTGGAAGGAAACAAAGAGAAGTTTCCTTCAAAAGTCATAAGGATTGTAATTGAAAGTCAATATATTTGGCCGCTTGAACTAAAGTAAGTAATTTGTGTTTTTGCCTCCCTGACAAAGTTTATATAAAGCTACAAAAAGAAATTGACAACCAGTTTGAAATGGAATTGCCAGGGCCTAGGGCAAAGAATATCCTTACATGATATTATTCTACAATCTCATTATAATCTTAGATATTTTACAACAGCATACTTTACAATTATCCCAAACAAACTTACAAACTAATTCTTTGAATGGTGGGCAGCAATTTAAAAAGAGGGACATGAAAGGATTTAATCCCTTGCAGAAGGAATTAAGGCACTGGGAAGGCACTTGAGCATCCTATATTGGCCCCTCTTGCCCTTTGTGCCAAGAGGGACCCTCTTCTCACAATCCAATTGCCCTCAGCTGTTACCTGAGCTTTCTGTTCATGCTGAGCTTGAATCCTCGTGGGGGCTGGTACCAGGGATCTGTCTCACATCCAATTGTGTGAGCTGGGCCCTCACTGGAGAAGAAACCCGAGTTCCCCGAGATATGTGATCAGCACCGGGACCCTGCCAGCAGGCCAGGGGTTCCCAAGGCAGGTGCTGGGTGTGGAGGCCACGGGGTCATAGGCTACCAAGGAGACAGAACTGAACCTCACAGCACCCTGCTTGGCCCCGGAGGATGGCTGGTTAGCCAGAGACGGGTAAGATTCCTCAAGGAAGGAACAACCTAAGACAGGCACAGTCGCAGAGGGGCCATCAGGAGAGAACTTGGGGGGGCAACAGAAGTGGGGCACAGACCCTCACCCCCCCAACATTGCAGGGGCTTGAACCCTCACCCCCTTCTAAAGGAGGTCTCCTACCCCCATGGCTGCTTTGCGCTTCCCACACCCAGCTCAGATCGGGACCCAGGCAACAGAAAGAGACCCGGCCCAGCTCACATCGAGATACAGGTGACAGACAGAGACTTGGCCCAGCTCAGATCGGGACCCAGGTAACAGACAAGAGACTTGGCCGACAGCAGTTGCCCTATATCTAAATTCAGCTGAGCATTTGGAATGCTCAGGGCCCACTCAAGAATGCAAATAATCCTTCCCACTAATATTTACAGGGTAAACTAAGATTGTTGGTAGAGTATTAAATTTGACAGTAAAATAGTAATCGAGTTTTCAGATTAATTTAAATAGGCTAATTGAAATAAGTGGATATTCAAGTACTGGACAAAAAGCTATTCTTAAAGTAATAACTAAAATTTCTATTGGTAGTTCATCTCATGGTAAAATTCCTGAATATGCAATGAACCTAAAGCAGTCATATGTGTGGGGGAAAAAAAATTTTTTTTTTAATTTAAAGTTATCAAGACTGCATTATAAAATTTACAAAAACCTCCATTAAAAAAAAAAAAGGGGGGGGATAGTAGGGCAATATCATGTAAGGAAAAATATCCTATAAGTAAATTACATCTAGAAAATTTTTACTTTACCAAATTAAGGTTCATTTGCAATGCTAACAGCAAGACGGCCATTAAAAACACACATGGTGTCTAAATAAGACAAAGGAAAATCGTTTGAACAAAAATAAAAAGGATCCCAAATCAATTATATAGAAAAGATTCCTTTATTAACTGTGGTCGAGAATATATTTGTATATTTTCAGAAAACAACCCCAAGACCAGATGGATTCCTGCAACAGAGAGGAATTGACAGGAGTGCTCCAACCACGAAGACAAGAGGCAAAAACAGTCCAGAGATGGAAGACGCTGACAACGCCTTGCCATGGGAGCAGTCAGCAGCTGTGCACCGCTGCAGGTTGCCTAGGACCAAACCAGAGAGGGTCGGACCTGCATTGCCACCATGTGCCCACCATCCAGATATCATTGCTGACATGTACACATAAGGAACTGTTGGACATTGAAATTGGGACTCAAACATTTTTTTGTTTTGTCTTGTTTTGTTAATATATGTTTATTTCCAGTCTGCAAAGGCAAAACTTTTTAAAGGAAAGAAATGGTGGGAAAAAGATACATAGGCAAAGAAGCATTGAACAGACTGTCAAACTACATTGGGAAGACAGGGGTGGTTGGGCGAGGAGGGCTGTAAGAGACCAACCGAAGGACTTGTACGCATGCATATAAGCACAACCAATGGATATAAGACACTGGGGTGGGGGGGAGGGTGGGCAGGTGAAGGCATGTCCTGGGGGGTAGGGGAGGTCAGGGGGAGATCAAAGGGGGAAAAAAAAGGAGACATATGTACTACTATTTGTAATACTTAAAACAATAAAAATAAAATAAAATTAAAAAAAAAAAAAAAAAAAAAAAAAAGAAGGAATTCTTACCATTTGCAGCAGCATGGATGGTCCTGGAGAGCATTATATTAAGTGAAATAAACCAGGCAATGAAAGAAAAATACCACATGGTCTCACTCATTTGTTGATAATAAAAAACATTATAAGTTGATAAACAAAAACATAGATACAGAGGCAGTAAAGCATTGAACAGACTGTCAAATTACAGCAAGAAGGCTGGTGAGTGTGGGGGAGGGGGGGAAAGAGATCAACTGAAGGACTTGTATGCATGCAATAAACACAACCAATGGACACAAGACACTGGGGGTGGCAGGGATGAGGATATGCTACAGGGGGTAGTGAAGGCTGAGGGAAGATCAATGGGGAAAAAAAGGAGATAGATGTAATACTTTAACCAATAAAAACAAAGAAGATAGAAATCATATCAATCATCCTTTCAGATCACAATGGCATAAAACTAGAAAACAACTACAATAAAAACAATGTAAAAACTAACCACCTGGAGGCTAAACAGCATGGTATTAAACAATGATTGGATTTCTAAAGAGATCAAAGAAGAAATAAAAAGCATCATGGCAACAAATGACAATGAAAACACAACAATGCAAAATCTATGGTACACAGTGAAAGCAGTCTTGAGAGAGATGTTCATAGCTCTACCGGCCTACCTCAAAAGTAAAAAAAAATATGGCAATAAATTATCTAACCCTACAACTGAAAGATTTAGAAAGAGAGCAACAAGAAAAGCCCAGCACAAGCAGAAGGAAGGAAATAATAAGTATCAGAGAGGAGATAAACAACATAGAGACCAAAAAGAAACAATACAAAAGACCAACAAAACCAAGAGCTGGTTCTTTGAAAGTATAAACAAGATTGATGAACCTCTAGCCAGGCTCACCAAGAAGCAAAGAGAGAGGACTCAAATAAACAAAATCAGAAATGAAAGAGGTGAAACAACAACCGATCCCACAGAAATACTAACGGTTATGAAAAAATAGTGAGAACAACTCTATTCCAACAAAATGGACAATCTAGATGAAATGGACATATTTTTAGGAATAGACAAGCTCCCAAAACTCAATCAGGAATAAATTGAAGCAGTGATTAAAAAGTGTCCAGCAAACAAAAGCCCTGGTCTGGCCGGCTTTACAGGGTAGTTCTACCAAGCATTCAAGGAAGAACTAAAACCTATCCTCCTCAGACTATTCCAAAAAATTCAAGAGGAAGAAATACTTCCAAACTCTTTCTATGAAGCCAGCATTACCCTAATCTGAAAATCAGATAAAGACCCCTCAAAAAAAAAAAAAAGAGAGAACTACAGTCCAATATCCTTGATGAACATAGATGCTAAAATCCTCAACAAAATTCTAGCAAATTGCATTCAGCATTACATGAGAAAGATTATACACCATGACCACGTGTATGGGATCTATTCTGGGGATGCAAGGATTGTACAATATCCATCACATAAACCACTGAGAGACAAAAATCACATAATCATATCAATTGATGCAGAAAAAGCATTGACAAAATCCAACATCCTTTCTTGATAAAAACTCTCAGCAAAGTGGGAATAGAGAGATCATACCTCAACATAATAAAAGCCTTATATGGCTAACCTACAGTCATACAGGTTGTAGGCAAACCTACAGCCAACCTCATAATGGGCAAAAACTAAAGTCATTTCCCCTAAGAACAGGAACTTGTGAAATATGCTGTTGGTAGTGTAATGGGGATTGCATTAAATCTATAGATTGCTTTGGGTAGTATGGGCATTTTAACGATGTTGATTCTATTAACCTGTGAACACAATATATTTTTCCATTTGTTTATGTCCTTCCTCTATCTCTTTCAATGTCCTGTAGTTTTCTGAGTATAGGTCTTTTACCTCCTTAGTTAAGTTTATTCCTAGGTACCTGAGAAAATTCTTATAATTGCTGGCTATGAGGTTATTTCTGAGGGATGGCTGATTTCTACTGCTACCATATTTTATCACTACCTTCCTGCCCCAACTGCCCAATTGCCTTTCAGAATAATCTCAATTCTGGTGTGTGAAAGAAAATTATAGCATAGTAAATTTGTGTCTACAACGTAGCCTCCATGATATGGAGTTGGTTTGGTTGCATTTATGATATTGTGTCCATGCCATGACATAATGGCACATCCAAATTTTGTTTTACATTTGGTTTTTGTTCTTGCAGTGGGGATAACAGAACTAAGTCAATGTTAAATTGTGTTTCAGGAACAAAAGTGGTAGGGGTTCAGCCACTTTAAGCTTTCTTGGGATGTTTAGTTTTTCCATCATATCTGCCATGAAGAGAGTTACTTTTTATTTGATAGTTGTTTTGCCTCTTTCTTCTTTTCAGATCCCTGGATCCTTCCTGGGTGGGTGGGTGCCTGTGTGGGTAGGTAGGGTGAGGAGTTAGAGGGAGACAAAACTGGCACTGGGGACCTTATCACTAGCTTCTGTGTTTTTTAATAAATAGTGGGAGCCATACAATTCCATTCAATTTAACTATTTCTTATGTAGGATCTAATGATAGGTTCTGTGAAGAATAAACGAGTGAGGTACTCTACAATTTCACATAGAACAAACAACTGTGATGAAGGGAGAGCTGTGCTTGTTTCCCAATAAATTCAGAAGGTGGAGAGAACAACCAGGAGTAACAAAGGATCTGAGAAAGCTTCCTAGAGGAGGGATACCTGAGATGAGCCTGGAGCGGTGATGAAGCAAGGGCTAGAGCGATGACTTCATGGAAAAGAAGTAAAGTGAAGAACACATGATATAGGAAAGGATGAGTGTGCATAAAATAGACTGATATAATGTTAGTATTATATTAGAGAATCTTGATTGCAATATTGAGTTTATAAATCCAACTCTATCTTTGCTGAGGTGTAGCCTTGTAACCTGCCTAGACCCCTTCACAGGTTTCAGTTTCCTCCCTCCTCTGTAACATTCAGTTCTGTGCTATTGTTTTTGGATTCAGAAAGACAAGGATCAGTAAGCGGTCTATCTAGGCAAGTAATAGAAGAACCTGTGTGGAATGGGGCTGTGGGAAAAGAAAGGAGGAAAAGGAAGGGATAGAAACAGTGCTCATTGCTTAGAAAGTATTGGATGTTGGATTAAGAGAGACAGGAAAACAAGGTTGTTGGATTTCAAGCCTTGGAA
Source organism: Corynorhinus townsendii (assembly GCA_026230045.1). Taxonomy (NCBI): domain Eukaryota; kingdom Metazoa; phylum Chordata; class Mammalia; order Chiroptera; family Vespertilionidae; genus Corynorhinus; species Corynorhinus townsendii. The sequence continues at coordinate 112,298,049 of JAPDVU010000003.1, read as the reverse complement.
TGGCATGATGGCATCCAGAGAAAGAAGGAAAGTAGAAGGAGCTAGTTTTATTTTATTTTTAAATATATTTTATTGATTTTTTACAGAAAGGAAGGGAGAGGGATAGAGAGAAATATCGATCAGCTGCCTCCTGCACACCCCCTACTGGGGATGTGCCCTCAACCAAGGTACAGGCCCTTGACCGGAATCGAACCTGGGACACTTCAGTCCACAGGCCGACGCTCTACCCACTGAGCCAAACTGGTTAGGGCAGGAGCTAGTTTTATTGATTGTGATGCTGCCTTTGAGGTGTTGGTTTAATGTCAGGGTGGACACATCTCATAAGGCTGTAGAAGAAGATTTGGGTCATTTACATGAAGGGATTGGTGAGGACAGAGTGGGAGGACATAGAAAGAAAATTGTTGGGCAAAAAGAGAATCAGCAGATAGGAGTGTTAAAGGAATTAGAAATAAAAGTCAGAGCAGAAGCAATAAGAGACATCTGACTGTCAAATGCTGCCTCAATGATGAGGAAGGGAATCATGAGTTTGGATGAAATGAAAAGAAAATCCTATAGGGTGATAAGAGGGACCACAGATGTTTCCCTTCCTATTACATCTGGGTTCATTGGCATTCAAGGAAAGCCAAGAGGAAGAGAAGGGAAACCAGTGTTCTAAGATGTGGGAAAAGACAAGTTTTGGAAATCTTCAAGAGAATTATTTGTTCTTATCTTACAATTTTCTTTTTTTTATTGTTTAAAGTCTTACATATGTCTCCTTTCTCCCCGATTGACGCCCCCCCCATCAAGCTACTCCACCCCTGAGGGCAAGCCCCCATTGTCTGTGTCCATTGGTTATGTTAATATGCATGCATACAAGTCCTTTGGTTGATCTCTAAAACCCTCCCCCCCCCCCCGCCATTTGTCTCTGGATCTATTTTTGTTCATCAGTTTACATTAATCATTATATTCCACATATGAGTGAGATCATGTGGTATTTATCTTTCTCCGACTGGCTTATTTTGCTTAATATAATGCTCTTCAGTCCATCCATGCTGTTGCAACTGGAAAAAGTTCCTTCTTTTTTATAGCAGCGTAGTATTCCATTGTGTAGTTGTACCACAGTTTTTTAATCCACTCATATGCTGATGGGAACTTATACTGTTTCCAAATCTTAGCTATTGTAAATTGTGCTGCTATGAACATAGGGGTGCATATATCTTTTCTGATTGGTGTTTCTGGTTTCTTGGGATATAGTCCTAGAAGTGGGACCACTGGGTCAAATGCAAGTTCCATTTTTAATTTTTGGAGGACACTCCATACTGTCTTCCACAGTGGCTGCACCAGTCTGCATTCCCACCAGCAGTGCAGCACTTATTGTTTGTGGATTTGTTGATGATAGTAATTCTGACAGGTGTGAGATAGTACCTCATTGTTGTTTTGATTTTCATCTCTCAGGTGATTAGTGACTTTGAGCATGTTTTCATATGTCTCTAGTTCTTCTGTATGTCCTCTTTTGAAAAGTGTCTATGTAGGTCCTTTGCCCATTTTTTGATTGGATTGTTTATCTTTTTTTTTGTTAAGTTGTATGAATTCTCTGTAAATTTTGGAGATTAAATCCTTTAAAATATCATTGGCAAATATGTTCTCCAATGCAGTGAGCTTTCTTGATGTTTTGTTGATGGTTTCTTTTGCTGTGCAAAAGCTTTTTTTTAAAAAAATATATTTTATTGATTTTTTACAGAGAGGAAGAGAGAGAGAGATAGTCAGAAACATCGATGAGAGAGAGACATCGATCAGCTGCCTCCTGCATGCCCTCCACTGGGCATGTGCCCGCAACCCAGGTACATGCCTTGACCAGCATCGAACCTGGGACCCTTCAGTCCGCAGGCCGATGCTCTATCCACTGAGCCAAACCGGTTTTGGCAGTGTGCAAAAGCTTTTTATTTTGATGTATTTCCATTTGTTTACTTTCTCCTTAGTTTCCATTGTCCTAGGAGCTGTATTGGTAAAGATATTGCTATGACATATGTCCGATATTTTGCTGCCTATGGAGTCTTCTAAGATTTTTATGGTTTCCTGTATTACATTTAACTACTTTATCCATTATGAGTTTATTATTGTGTATGGTGTAAGTTTGTGATCTAGTTTCTTTTCTTTTCTTTTTTCTTGCATGTATCTGACCAAATTTCTCAACACCATTTACTAAAGAGACTGTCTTGACTCCATTTTATGCTCTTGCCTCCTTTCTCAAATATTAATTGAGCTTAATGGCTTGGATCAATATCTGGGTTCTCTGTTCTGTTCCATTGGGCTATATGTCTGTTCTTGTGCCAGTACCAGGAAGTTTTGAGAACTGTGGCTTGGTAATATAGCTTTATATCTGGCATTGTGATCCCTTCAACTTTGTTCTTCTTTCTCAGGATTGCTGTGGCTATTCAAGGTCTTTTCATATTCCAGATGAATTTTTGAAGAATTTGTTCTAGGTAAAATATGCCATTGGTGTTTTAATGGGGATTGCATTGAATCTGTAGATTGCTTTGGGTAGTATGGACATTTTAATGAAGTTGATTCTACTAATCCATGAACATGGTATGTTCTTCCATTTGTTTGTGTCTTATTCTATGTCGTTTTTCAATGTCCTGTAGTTTTCTGAGTATAGGTCTTTTACCACCTTAGTTAAGTTTATTCCTAGGTATCTTAATTTTTTGGTGCAATGGTAAATGGGATTGTTTTTTAAGTTTCTCTTTTGGTGAGTTAATTATTGGTGTATAAGAAAGCAATAGATTTCTGGGTGTTAATTTTGTATCCTGCTACATTTCTGAATTCATTTATTAACTCTAGTAATTTTTTTTGTAAAGTCTTTTGGGTTTTCTATGTATAGTATCATGTCATCTGCGAATAAGGACAGTTTTACTTCTTCCTTTTCAATTTGGATGCCTTTTATTTCTTCTTCTTGCCTGATTGCTATGGCTAGCACTTCCAGTACTATGGTGAACAGGAGTGGTGAAAGTGCGCATCGCTGTCTTGTTCCTGTTCTTAGGGGAAATGGATTTAGTTTTTCCCATTGAGTATGATGTCGGCTGTAGGTTTGTCATATAAGAATTTTATTATATTGAGGTATGACCCCTCTATTCCCACTTTGCTAAGATTTTTTATCGGGAAAGGGTGTTGGATTTTGTCAAATGCTTTTTCTGCATTGACTGACATGATTATGTGATTTTTGTCTCTCAATTTGTTTATGTGATATATTACAGTTATTGATTTGCAGATATTGTATCATTCTTGCATCCCTGGAATAAATCCCACTTGGTCATAGTGTATGATCTTTCTAATGTAATGCTGGATCCAGTTTTCTAGAGTTTTGTTGAGGATTTTAGCATCTATGTTCATCAAGGATATTGACCTGTAGCTCTCTTTCTTTGTGGTGTCTTTATGTTGTTTTGGGATTAGGGTAATAGCTGGCTTCATAGAAAGAGCTTGGAAGTGTGCCTTCCTCTTGAATATTTTGGAATAGTCTGAGGAGGATAGGTTTTAGTTCTTTGAATGCTTGGAAGAACTTGCTTGTAAAGCCATCCCAGAAGGCTTTTGTTTGCTGGAATATTTTTGATTACTGTTTCAATTTCTTCAGCAGTTATCATCCTATTCAGGTTTTTTGATTCTTCCTGATTGAGTTTTGGGATCTTATCTTTTTCTAAGAAAATGTCCATTTCATCTAGGTTGTTAATTTTGTTGGACTAGAATTGCTTAAAGTATTTTTCACAATCTTTTTTATTCTGTGGGATTGGTTGTTACTTCACCTCTTTCATTTCAGATTTCTTTTGGGTCCTCTCCTTTGCTTCTTGGTGAGCCTGGCTAGAGGTTCATTAATCTTGTTTATCCTTTCAAAGAACCAGCTCTTGGTTTTGTTGATCTTTTGTATTTTTTTTTGGTCTCCACGTTGTTTATCTCTGCTTTGATCTTTATTATTTCCTTCCTTCTGCTTGCGCTGGGCTTTTCTTGTTGCTCTCTTTCTAATTCTTTTAGTTGTAGGGTTAGATAATTTATTACTACTTTTTCTTGTTTTCTTGAGGTAGGCCAGTGGAGCTATGAACTTCCCTCTGAAGATGCTTTCACTGTGTCCCATAGATTTTGGATTGTTGTGTTTTCATTGTCATTTTTTTGCAATGATGATTTTTATTTCTTCTTTGATCTCTTTGGTAACCCAATCATTGTTTAATAGCATGCTATTTAGCCTCCAAGTGCTTGATTTTTTATTTTTTATTGTAGTTGATTTCAAATTTTATGCCATTGTGATCTGAGAAGATGCTTAATATGATTTCTATCTTTTTGAATTTGAAAAGACTTTGCCTGTGTCCCAATATGTGGTCTCTCTTTGAAAAGGATGTGTTTGCACTTGAGAAGAATGTATACTCTGTGGCTTTGGGGTGGAATGTTCTGAAGATGTCAATTAATTCCATCTAATTTAGTGAATCATTTAGGATTGATATTTCTTTGTTTGTTTAGAGGATTTATCCAGTGGAGTTAGTGGGGTATTAAAGTCCCCTACTATGACTGTATTGCTGTTAATCTCTTCCTTGATATCTTCCCGAAGTTCTTTTATGTATGTGAGTACATACATTTTTATCACAATTATATCCTTTTGTTGATGTGCTCCCTTTAGTATTATGAAGTGGCCTTCCTTATCTCTTGTTATGGCCTTCACTTTGAGGTCTAATTTGTCAGATATAAATATTGCTACCCCTGCTTTTTTTTTCATTTCCATTTGCATGAAAAAATTTTCCCCATCCCTTCACTTTCAGTCTGTGTGAGTCTTTTGTTTTAAAGTGGGTCTCCTGTAGAAAGCATATATACTGAGTAGACAGATTATTATGACCACCTGATATTTGTAGGCAAATTAGCCATACACTGCATCATATGGGATTGGAAGCCAAAGGCCTGTTTGAACACCTTTGCTTTCTGCAGTTACTAAGATAAAACATCTCCAATTCGCACAGGAACATAAGGACTGGACAGTTGAGCATTGGAAAAAAGTCATGTGGTCCAATGAATAACGTTTCCAGTTGCATCATGCAGATGGCAGAGTGAGAATTTCACGGAAACAGCATGAAAGCATGCACCCCACAGGCATGAGTACAACCCTTCAAACTCGTGGGGGCAGTGTTATGGTTTGGGGCATGTTTCCCTGGCATGATTTGGGCCCTTTAATTCGTGTGGAACAACATCTGAATAGCACAACATACCTAAGTATCGTTGCTGATCAAGTTCATCCTATCATATTGATGTTGCCTCCCAATGGAGGGTGGCTTCTTCCAAAAAGACAATGTGCCATGCCACAGTGCTTGTATTGTGCAGGAGTGGTTTCAAGAACATGAGCGAGACTCTACCTTGCTTAGGTGCCCCCACAATCACCAGATCTCAATCCATTTGAGCATTTGTGGGACGAAGTTAAAAGAACCATCAGACAGCTGGTTCCACAACCATCAAATCTCACAGAACTGGACAGTGCTATTCATCAGGCATGGTGTCAGATTCCTCGCATCACCTTTCAACATCTCGTGGAGTCAATGCCAAGAAGAATTGCCACAATACTGAAAGCAAAAGGTGGCCCAATGAAGTACTGATGGGATGGTCATAATAATCTGGCCACTCATTGTATATGGGTCATGTTTTCTTATCCATTCAGCTACTCAATATCTTTTGATTAGGGCATTTATTTCATTTACATTTAAAGTTATTTTTGATAGGTACTTGTTTGTCACCATTTTTATTGTTTATGCCTGTGTTCCTTCTTTCTTTTCTATTTCTTCTTTTTACAGCAGTCCCTTTTGCATTTTTTTCATTGCTTGTTTGGTGGTAATAAACTTCCTTAGTCCTTTTTGTCTGTGAAGCTCCTGATTTCACCTTTAATTTTGAATGATAGCCTTGCTGGGTATAGTATTCTTGGATTCAGTCCCTTGTTTTACATGACCTGGTATATTTCATTCCATTCCCTTCTTGCCTGATGTGTTTCTGTTGAGAAATCAGTTGATAGTCTGATGGGAGATCACTTGTAGGTAACTTCCAGTCTCTCTGTGGCTGCCTTTAATATTCTTAGTTTGTCATTGGTGTTTTCCAATTTAATTATACTGTGTACTGGTGTCAATCTTCTTGGGTTCATATTGTTTGGGACACTTGGAGGTGCTTGAGTATTTTTCTTCCCAATATCAGGAAAGTTTTCTGTCATTATTTCTTCAAACAGGTTTTCTATTCCTTGCTCCACTTCCTCTCCTTCCAGCATCCTTATTATGCAGATGTTGTTTCATTTCATGTTGTCCCAAAGCTCCCTTAGGCTCTCCTCCTGTTTTTTAAGTTTTTTTTTCCCTAATTGCTGCTCTTTTTGGGTATTTTTTCCTACCTTGTCTTCTAGCTCAATGATGCGATCGTCAGCTTCTTCTAATCTACTGTTGATGTTTTCTATTGTGTTCTTTATTGCAGCTATGTCATTCTTCATTTCTCCTTGGTTCTTAATTTCTTCTTGGTTCTTACACATGTTGTTGAATTTGTCTTCCATCCTTTTTAACATTCTTATGACCATTGCTCTGGATTGTTTCTCTGACAAATTGCTTGCCTTCATTTCACTTACTTCCTTTTCTGATTATTCCATATTTTCTTTCATATGGGGGCTGTTTCTTTGTCTCCTCATTTTCACTCCTTTCAGTATGTCTCGTTATGTGGCTAACTCACTACTGCATTGACTTAAAGGCACGGAATACAGCTCAACAAAACACAACACAGAGGGCACAAAAACACGAACGTATTTATGATACCAATTACCTCAAATAAAGGCAACTATCAGAGAAAAGAGAATTAGGGGAGAGAAAAGACCACAAAAATTATATTTAGAAAAGGAAAAAATGTAAGAGAGAAAAGAAAAATAAAGAAGGGGAAAACAATATATGTATATGGGGGAAAACTCCAAAAACCCAACAACTAATCCAAAAATTGCAAACAACAAACACTCAGAAATGTAGGAGGGAAGCTGAATCTGACGAGACAGAGCTTATTTCCAGAAGGTAAGATCAAGGAATTGAATGAATGGGAAAATGGCCAAGATTCAGTTTAGAGATTGTAGAAAGAGAATAAGTGTATAAGAAGAAAAGTAAAAATCAAAACACTAATAAAAATAAAAAAATAAAATAATAATTGAAAAAGTAGTAATTAAAAATGTTATATATGAAAAAAATAAAATTTTCCCTTTCTTTAATATTTCTTTGTGTTCATCTATTTTTGAAAAGGAGAATAGAGAGCAGATAGTCCTAAGTTGGTGATTGAAATTAATTAAGCTATTAGGAGAAGAGAGCAAGTGAGGAGAGGAAAACAAAAGCATAAAATAAAGAAAACAGAAACAAAAAAAACAAACTAACAAACAATCAAACAAACAATAAGAAGAGTTTTTGGACAAAATGGTGGCGGAATAGAAGGACGCGTCCTGAGCCTTGTCCCGGAGCAAATAGAGGGAGCAGCTGAAATGAGTGGAATCCAGTCCAAATTGGCGAAGGAGGCACAGCTGGTGAGACAGTTTGCAGCCGGGAAGGACAGGGATCCCCCGGATAAAGGTAAAATCAAAGACCTAGGCAGTAGAATCTGCTGGACATCTGTACCCAGATGGTCAGGGAGAAACTACACAGAGCCAAGCCATGTCCCTGAGGACAGGCAAGGCATCTGACTAAAAAAAAAAAAAAAAAAAAAAAAAAAAGAGAGTCAATGGGACTGTGGGAGGTAGTGGATTTTAGACCTTGGAGTCTGGATTTGGAATCTGAGTTCAAAGGCAGCCCTAAAGAGCTGCCAGACCACACAATGCCGGCAAGAGAGGAACTTGCAGTGAGGCGGTCCTTCCTCATGCTGGGGCCTGCGCCTTTCCCCACTGAACCTAGTTCGTGGGATCTTTCGGAGACAGACACTTACCTTTGGCTGTAGTACTGGAGAAGGAGTGGAGTTGTGGAATCTGGGGAGAGTAGGCAGTGGAGAGTCCAGGAGAGGTGGTAGCAAGTCTGGTGCTGAGTCACCAGAAGCCATTTTCTCCTGAGAGATAGCTCCTTCCTCCAGTCTCCAGGCAACCAATATAGCTACACCCAGATTCCACCCTGATTAACACCATGGAATCTGAATACTCCCTGAGGCCATAGGATCTACTCTAAAGAGAAATCTTTAGAAGCTAGGCACCTTAATTACGTGGCTACACTGCCAGGGCCCTTCAGAGTGCTTCAGTGTGCCTCGCTGGCAAACTTACCGTGGGTGCTCCTGTGAGCCGCCACTGGGAGAAAGCACCTATTGACCATAGACACAGCAGTGAAAGTTGACTCTGCCCACTGCACAACTACAGAACTCTGGGCAACACAGTTACCCCTTTCCAAAGTGTAGGCCCCTGAGCCACATCACCCTGACAGACGGTTTCTTAGTGCCACTGCGATCCCCCACTGGGCACACGTGATTTCAATTAAGGGTGCAAGACAGCAAAAATTGGGACACTCCCCTCCACAGCTGCTGACTTCTAGATACCACAGTTGAGCTTCTCAAGCTCGCAGGCCTACATCAAGAGAACCCAAATAGATCAAGTAGGGAGCTACACTAGATTACCAAGCCCAGGAGAACTGAGAGATTTCACCAGTAGCACCATCACCAAAAGAACCAGGGTAGCAAAGCAATTGGATCTACAATTAAAACATTTCAGGAAAACATGGGGAGACAAAAAAGCAATACCCAAAGGAAAGAAAAAGAGGAATCACCAGAAAGGGAGTTAAATGAAATTGAGGCTAGCAGCTTAACAGAGAGAGAGAATTCAGAGTAATGATTATAAGGATGTTTAAACGGATGGATGACAAATACACACAACTCAATGACAAATACACACAACTCAATGAGAACTATAAGGAGCTGAATGAAAATGTCACCAACATGAAAAGAAACCAAGAGGAGATGAAGAACGACATAGCTGCAATAAAGAAACATTGGAAGGCTTAAACAGTAGACTAGAATAGGCTGAGGACCGCATCAGTGAATTAGAAGACAAGGTAGGAAAAAACACACAAACACAGCAGCAACTGGAAAGAAGACCTAAAAAGCAAGAGGAGAGCCTAAGGGAGCTTTGCGACAACACAAAACGAAACAATATTTGAATAATAGGGATACAGAAGAAGAGGAAGACAAGCAAGGAATAGAAAACCTGTTTGAAGAAATAATGACAGAAAACTTCTCTGATATTGGCAAGAAAAAAGCTATGCAAGTCCAAGAAGTACATAGAGTCCCAAACAAGTTGAACCCCAAAAGATCGACACCAAGACACATCATAATTAAATTGACGAACACCAACGACAAAGTAAGAATCTTAAAGGCTGCCAGAGAGAGACAGAAAGTTACCTACAAGGGATCTCCTATTAGAATATCAACTGATTTCTCAACAGAAACACACCAGGCCAGAAGGGAATGGAATGAAATATACAAAGTGATGCAAAGCAAGGGACTGAATTCAAGAATACTATACCCAGCAAAGCTATCATTCAAAATTGAAGGTGGAATCAGGAGCTTCAGAGACAAAAAAGGGATAAGAGAGTTTATAACTATGAAGCCAGTAATGCAAGAAATGCTAAGGGACTGCTGTAAAAAGAAGAAAGAGAAGGCAAAAAGAAACACAAACATGAAGGGAAAATATGACAACAACATGTACTTGTCAATAATAACATTAAATGTAAATGGATTAAATGCACCAATCAAAAGACATAGGGTAGCTGAATGGATAAGAAAACATGACCCATATATTTGCTGTCTACAAGAGACCCACCTCAGAGCAAAGGATTCACACAGACTGAGAGTGAGGGATGGAAAAACATTTTTCAGGCAAATGGAAATGAGAAAAAAGCTGGGGTAGCGATACTTATATTTGATAAAATAGACCTCAAAGTAAAGGCCATAACAAGAGATAAGGAAGGCCACTACATAATACTAAAGGGAGCAATTCAACAAGAAGATATAACTCTGGTAAACATATATGCACCCAACGCAGGAGCACCCAAATACATAAAAAAACTCCTGGAAGAGATCAAGGGAGAGATCGACAACAATACAATCATAGTAGGAGACTTTAATACACCGCTGACATCACTGGATAAATTCTATAGACAAAAAATCAGCAAAGACAGCAATTCTAAATGACGCACTAGATCAGATGGACCTAATTGACATCTTCAGAGCATTTCACCCCAAAGCCTCAGAATATACGTTCTTCTCAAGTGCCCATGGGACATTTTCAAAAATAGACCACATATTGGGTCACAAACAAAACCTCCCTAAATTCAAAATGATTGAAATCATATCAAACATTTTCTCAGACCACAATGGCATAATATTAGAAATAAACTATAATAAAAACGTTCCAAAAAATTCAAACACATGGAAACTGAATAGCATGCTATTAAACAATGATTGGGTGATCAATGATTCAAAGAAGAAATTAAAAACATCCTGGAGAATAATGACAATAAAAACACAACAATGTAAATGCTATGGGACACAATGAAAGCAGTCCTGAGAGGGAAGTTTATAGCTCTACAGGCCTACCTCATAAAACAAGAAAAAATGGTAATAAATGTTCTAATTCAACAACTCAAAGACTTAGAAAGAGAGCAAATAGAAAAGCCCACAGTTAGCAGAAGGAAGGACATAATAAATATCAGAGCAGAAATGAATGACACAGAGACCAAAAAAAAACAACAAAAAAAAACAATACAAAGGATCAACAAAACCAAGAGCTGGTTCTTTGAAAGGATAAACAAGATTGATGAACCTCTAGCGAGGCTCACCAAGAAGCAAAGAGAGAGGACCCAAATAAACAAAACCGGAAATGAAAGAGGTGAAATAACAACAGACCCCACAGAATACAAAGGATTGTTAATAAATACTATGAACAACTCTATTCCAACAAACTACACATCTGGAGGAAATGGACACAGTCCTGGAAAAATACAACCTTCCAAAACTCACTCAGGAAGATTCTAAAAACCTCAATAGGCTGATAACTATGGAAGAAACTGAAGCAGTCATCAAAAAGCTTCCAGCAAACAAAAGCCCTGGGCCAGATGGCTTCACAGTGGAGTTTTACCAAACATTCAAGGAAGAACTAAAACCTATCCTCCTCAGACTATTCCATAAAATTCAAGAAGAAGGAACACTTCCAGCTCCTTCTATGAGGCCAGCATCACCCTAATACCAAAACCAGATAAAGATAACACAATGAAAGAGAATTACAGGCCAATATCCCTCATGAACATAGATGCCAAAATCCTCAACAAAATTCTAGCAAATCGAATCCAGCAGTACATCAGAAAGATCATACACCATGACCAAGTAGGATTTATCCCGGGGATGCAAGGATGGTACAATATTTGCAAATCAATAAACGTGATACATCACATAAAAAAATTGAGAGATAAAAATCACATAGTCATATCAATTGATGCAGAAAAAGCATTTGACAAAATCCAACACACTTTCTTGATAAAAACTCTCAGCAAAGTGGGATTAGAAGGATCATACCTGAACATAATAAAAGCCATATATGACAAACCCACAGCCAACATCATACTCAATGGGCAAAAACTAAAACCATTTCCCCTAAGAACAGGAACAAGACAGGGATGCCCACTCTCACCACTCCTGTTCAATATAGTGCTGGAAGTACTAGCCATTGTGATCAGACAAGAAGAAGAAATAAAAGGCATCCAAATTGGAAAAGAAGAAGTAAAACTGTCCTTATTTGCAGATGACTTGATAATGTACATAGGAAACCCTAAAGACTCCATAAAAAAATTACTAGACTTAATAAATGAATTTGGTAATGTAGCAGGATACAAAATTAATGCCAAGAAATCTATGGCATTTCTATACATCAATAATGAACTTACAGAAAGAGAGACTAAAAAAGCAATCCCATTTACCATCGCACCAAAAAAATTAAGATACTTAGGAATAAACATAAGTAAAGAGGTAAAAGACCTATACGTGGAAAACTACACAACACTGAAAAAAGAGATAGAGGAAGACATAAACAGATGGAAGAACATACTATGTTCATGGATTGGTGGAATCAACATCATCAAAATGTCCATACTACCCAAAGCAATCTATAAATTCAATGCACTTCCCATTAAAATACCAAAAACATATTTCACAGACCTAAACAAACTTTCCAAAAATTTATCTGGAATAAAAAAAGAACCCGAATAGCTACAGCAATCCTGAGAAGGAAGAACAAAGTAGGTGGGATCTCAATTCCAGATATCAAGCTGTATTACAAAGCCACTGTTCTTAAAACAGCCTGGTACTGGCACAAGAACAGACATATAGATCAATGGATTAGAATAGAGAACCCAGAAATTGACCCAAATCAATATGCTCAATTAATATTTGACAAAGGAGGCATGAACATGCAATGGAGTCAAGACAGTCTCTTCAACAAATGGTGTTGGGAAAATTGGACAGATACATGCAAAATAATGAAACTAGGCCACAAACTTACACCATACACAAAAATAAACTAAAAATGGATAAAGGACTTAAACATAAGACGGGAAACCATGAAAATCCTAGAGGAATCCACAGGCAGAAAAATCTCAGACATATGCCAAAAGAACTTCTTCACTGATACTACTCCTAGGGCAATGGAAGCTAAACAGAAAATAAACAATTGGGACTACATCAAAATAAAAAGCTTTTGCACAGGAAAAAAAAAACACAAAACCCATCAATAAAACAACAAGAAAGCCCACTGCATGGGAGAACATATTTGCCAATGAAATCAACGATAAAGGTTTAATCTCCAACATATACAGAGAACTCATACAACTTAACAAAAAGAAGATAAACAACCCAATCAAAAAATGGGCTACTGATCTAAATAAACACTTTTCAAAGAAGACAGAAGGCAGGCTAAGAGACATATGAAAACCTGCTCACAGTCACTAATCATCAGAGAGATGCAGAATCAAAACAACAATGAGGTACCACCTCACACCTGTCAGAATGGCTATTATCAACAAATCAACAAACGGCAAGTGTTGGCGAGGTTGCGGAGAAAAAGGAACTCTTTTGCACTGCTGGTGGGAATGTAGACTGGTGCAGCCACTGTGGAGAACAGTATGGAGCTTCCTCAAAAAACTAAAAATGGAACTACCATTTGACCCAGTGATGCCACTTCTAGGGATATATCCCAAGAACCTAGAAACATGCATCAGAAAGGAAATATGCACCCCTATGTTCATAGCAGCACAATTCACCATAGCCAAGATTTGGAAACAACCGAAATGCCCATCAGCAGACGAATGGATTAAAAAACTGTGGTATATGTATACAATGGAAGACTACGCTGCGGTAAAAAAGAAGGAGTTCCTACCATTTGCAACAATATGGATGGAGATGGAGAATATTATGTTGAGTGAAATAAGCCAGGCAGAGAAAGATAAATATCACATGATCTCGCTCATTTGTGGAATATAATGAATGGCATAGACTGATGAACAAGAACAGATCCAGAGGCTGAGAAACATCTATCAGAACATCATACCTCAGGTAAGGTAGTGGAGGGTGGGGGTAAGATGGAGACATCAACCAAGGGACTTGTTTGCATGCATATGAACCTAATCAATGGACACGGACAACAAGGGGGTGGGACATAAATGGGGAGGGGGGTTATGGGGGAATAAGGACACATATGTAAAAAATAAAAATTAAAAACAATTAATTAAAAAAATTATAAAATAAAAATAAAATACTAAATCTAAACCATACTAGGGGTCACCATAACCTTAAGAGAAATTGTTTCATGTAACAAAGATTTTTAAATGAAACTCTCTGTAGCCTGAAAATTATTTTGGAAGGAAACAAAGGGAAGTTTCCTTCAAAAGTCATAAGGATTGTAATTGAAAGTCAACATATTTGGCCTCTTGAACTAAAGTAAGTAATTTGTGTTTTTGCCTCCCTGACAAAGTTTATATAAAGTTACAGAACGAAATTGACAGCCAGTTTGAAATTGAATTGCCAGGGCCTAGAGCAAAGAATATCCTTACATGACATTCTACAATGTCATTATAATTTTAGATATTTTACAACAGCATATTGTACAATTATCCCAAAAAAACTTACAAACTAATTCTTTGAATGGTTGGGAGTAATTTAAAGAAAAAAAAGGACATGAAATGATTTAATCCCTTTCAGAAGGAATTAAGACACTGGGAAGGCACTTGAGCATCCTATATTGGCCTCTCTTGCCTTTTGTGCCAAGAGGGACCCTCTTCTCACAATTCAATTGCCCTCAGCTGTTTCCTGAGCTTTCTGTTCATGCTGAGCTTGAAGCCTCGTGGGGGCTGGTACCATGGATCTGTCTCACGCCCAATCGTGTGAGCTGGGCCCTCACGGGAGAAGAAACCCAAGATCCCCGAGATATGTGATCAGCACCGGGACCCCGCCAGAAGGCCAGGGGTTCCCAAGGCAGGTGCTGGGCGTGGAGGCCATGGGGGCCTAGGCTACCAAGGAGATAGAACTGAACCTCACATCACCCTGCTTGGCCCCGGAGGATGGCTGGTTAGCCAGAGACGGGTAAGATTCCTCAGGGAAGGAACAACCTCAGACAGGCACAGTTGCAGAGGGGCCATCAGGAGAGAACTTGGGAGGCAACAGAAGTGGGGCACAGACCCTCACCGCCCCAACATTGCAGGGGTTTGAACCCTCGCTCCTTCTGAAGGAGGTCTTCTGCCCCCATGGCTGCTTCGCACTTCCCACACCCTGCTCAGATCGGGACCCAGGCAACAGAAAGAGACTTGGCCCAGCTCAGATCGGGACCCAGGTAACAGACAAGAGACTTGGCCAACAGCAGCTGCCCTATATCTAAATTCAGCCTAGCATCAGGAATGCTCAGGGCCTACTCAAGAATGCAAATAATCCTTCCCACTAATATTTACAGGCTAAACTAAGATTGTTGGTAGAGTATTAAATTTGACAGTAAAATAGTAATCAAGTTTTCAGATTAATTTAAATAGGCTAATTGAAATAAGTGAATAATCAAGTAAATTTAATTGTACTGGACAATAAGCTGTTCTTAAAGTAATAACTAAAATTTCTATTGGTAGTTCATCTCATGGTAAAGTTCCTGAACATGCAATGAACATAAAGCAGTCATATTTTTGGGCAAAAAAAATTTTTTTAAATTTAAAGTTATCAAGACTGCATTATAAAATTTATGAAAACCTCCATTAATAAAAAAAAGGGGGGGATAGTAGGGTAATATCACGTAAGGAAAAATATCCTATAAGTAAATTACATCTAGAAAAATTTTACTTTATAAAATTAATTTTCATTTGTAATGCTAACAGCAAGACACCCATGAAAAACACACATGGGGTCTAAATAAGACAAAGGAAACTCGTTTGGGCAAAAATAAAAAGGATCCCAAATCAATTATATAGAAAAGATTCCTTTATTAACTTGTGGTCAAGAATATGTTTGTATATTTTCAGAAAACAACTCCAAGACCATGTGGATTCCTGCAACAGAGAGGAATTGACAGGTGTGCTCCAACCACGAAGACAAGAGGAAAAACAGTCCAGAGATGGAAGACACTGACGACGCCTTGCCACACGAGCAGTCAGCAGCTGTGCACCACTGCAGGTTGCCTAGGACCAAACCAGAGAGGTTGGACCTGCATTGCCACCATGTGCCCACCATCCAGATATCATTGCTGACATGTACATATAAGGAACTGTTTGACATTGAAATGGGGACTCAAACATTTTTTGTTTGTTATATGTTTATTTCTAGTCTGCAGAGGCAAAAATTTTTAAAGGAAAGAAATGGGGGGGGGGAGGAAATAGATACAGAGGCAAAGAAGCATTGAACAGACTGTCAAATACAGCGGGAGGGCAGGGGAGGTGGGGTGAAGGGGGCTGTAAGAGATCAACCAAAGGACTTGTACGCATGCATATAAGCATAACCAATGGATACAAGACACTGGGGTGGGGGGAGGGCAGGCAGGTGAAGGCATGTACTGGGGGGTAGGGGAAGTCGGGGGGAGGTCAATGGGGGCAAAAAAAAAAAGGAGACATATGTACTACTATTTGTAATACTTCAAACAATAAAAAAAAAAAAACACCCAAGAAGAAATGGAGAAAGAAAAGAAAATTTTGGCTAGTGAAGAAAGAGAAAAGAGAAGTGTTCATAGACTTGGAGCTGGGGAGAGGAAATTAGATATATGAGTAGGCCAACAGAGACTACTTTAATAGTAATGCATCAATAAAGCAGATAAAGAAGATCAGTTTTTAACAGGGAGTAAAAAGAAAGGATAGAGAAAAACTAAAGCAGGAATAGGAGAAAAGAAACAGGATGAAAATGGGATGAGGAAGAAAGTGTTGGCATAAAGGAAAAAAATGAGATAGAGTAAAACAATGATAAAAAATAAAAATAGAATGTAGAACACTAATCCATAAAAAGTTAAGAAAAACGGTAATAATAATAATGATAATATAATAAAAAATAAAGTGAAAAAAATTTTAGTTTTTTAAGTAAAAATAACAAATAAAAAAGTGAAGTAGTGAAGTTCGTTTGTTTCAGCAGAGCTTCAGTGTTCCATGGTAGCTGGTTTAAGACCCCTCTCTACTGTTCTGTCTACCGCATCTCAGTTTCCTTTCAGGTAGTCAGCAGTGTTAAAATTCTCAGTGATTCACTGCTCCTCTGTATCACAACCTTGGTTTCAAGCAGGCGGAATCAATCTGCCCATTTTGTTTTTCTGCCTGCTTTCAGTCATATTTACACAAGCTTCTATTTCTGAAACAGCCCCTAGGTGGTGGTGTTTCTGTGTTAGTTTCCGGGACCACATGGCCCCTCAACCCAATACCTCAGGGCTCCATAAGGGTATTTAGAATATTCTTTTCACTGTTGTGCTCAAGACTGGGTGCGGCTGTGCTGATTGGGGGAGTCTGGTCTTTAGGAGAAAAATGTTTGTTCAGGATTGGAGGGACAGACTGTCCCAGAGCTGGCTCCCTGCTTGTCTCTCCCTGTTCTGCTCTGCAGTTCCACCAAAATCCACCTTCCCCTGCAGTCTCAGTGAGTGTTTTTTAATTGAAAGATCTTATACACTGGGTTTACCAAGTAAAAGCAAGGAAGCTATAAAGACAGAGCACCTGTGACTCCGCATGTCTTTCTCCCCCCAGCACTTTGTGGCCAGTATAGAACTTCAGGCTGCCTTTCTGTGTGCAGTCTCCCGTGGCTGTGGGCTTAGATCTAGAGTCCTCTGCTGCCAGCATCCCTGTGGACCCCTTCCACATTTGAGGGCTATACTGACCCCAAAGGACTCAGATGTGGTACAGTGCAGTATCCCTCTGAGACTCTAGTCCCTGTTGTGTACGTTTCTTTCTCCAGTCCAGATCCCCAATCTCACCTCTCTCTAGGCAATCTCTGACCTATCCATCCGCAGATTGTCTCAGCAGTTGTGTTTAATTCGCCAATTCTGGGTGGATGTTATTCAATTCAGCTGTTCCTTCTATCTGCTCTGTGAGAAGGTGCAGGACCCATCTGTCTATTTGACCACCACTTTGTCTCCCCCTGGACAAACTTTTTAGGCACCTGTGCCCAGGGAGGCTGGCATCTCAGTGTTCGTGGGTTTGTAGCTAAGGTAGCTGGTCCCTGGGCACTGTGGTTGTAGAGTTCCAGGTGGTATCTGATGTCTCCCTGGGTGAAGGCAAGACTGGGCTTCTGATCACAGCTGCTCTCCCCTTCAAGATGGCATGGTCTCTGAATTAGAGCCGGCCACCCAGGGATAGATTTGAGCAGTAGTAGAAGCTGCCCAACCTGGAGTGCCTGGTCCGCCAGTCCCCTACAGTCCTGTGGAACATAACTCACTCACAAATACACTCCTCACACATCCACATACTATCCTTT
This sequence comes from Corynorhinus townsendii, assembly GCA_026230045.1. Lineage (NCBI taxonomy): Eukaryota > Metazoa > Chordata > Mammalia > Chiroptera > Vespertilionidae > Corynorhinus > Corynorhinus townsendii. Next base: position 112,280,112 of record JAPDVU010000003.1, on the reverse strand, counting down.
TCCTCTCACTCACTCACACTATCTTGCTTACTGTCATCTTGTTGGCCTCCAATTCAATTGGGGATCTTAGATCTCCACTTCACCTCTTATAATTTTCTTAACAGCTTCCCCCATTTTCTCCTTGAATCAAAGCCCAGAGCTCTTCTGGTGTCCCTAGTAGTGACACAGGGTTCTACTGAGGTACATTATACCAATATTAGACAACAGGAGATTGAAAGTAACACAAACTCATTTTCCCCCAAACAGACTTAATGAAAGCTCAGTACTACCTGAAGTTGGAATTCTGGTGCTTGGAACAATTATCAATGGAAGAAAAAGAACCCCAAATTCAGCAAACCCAAAAGCAAACTTTGATTGTTTGACAACATAAGCAAACTACTGACAAAAGTGTCCAGCATTTCTTTTCTTTTCAGAGTGAGGACTGGGAAACCAGAGAAGTAAGTCAAGAGGTAAGGGCAGCAGAGCCACCTGGAAGGGGCACCTGAGATGGCTCAGCATCTCTGCCACTTGGGGTGCAATTCAAGACATTGTGCCTTTGATTTCTAAGCTCTTGCTCTGGGCTCTGCATTGGGTTGGTAACCTGAGTGAGGTCCCTCCCTCTGCACTTTGGGAGCCAGCATGTGATCAGGTGGGGCTAATGGTTTGTATTTCAGGGGTGGGGACTTTCAGACAAGGCAATTTTGGCAGGAAGCCCAGATTCTGGAATGTGTGTGCTCTGCCTGGTGGGCTACTAGTGTAGCATCAGGTTCCATGTGAGTGCAGAGAACAATGGGCATGGGCTCTGGGGCTAATTAGCTGTGTGAAGGTCGCGGGGAGGGGGGAAGCTCTTTCTCAGGCTATATGCTGGGCTGGGCCGCTAGTGTCACTGCCCCTGCCTCTGGGAGCCTGCTTGAAGCCTTGCGGGCTTCAGGAGCCCCACAGGCACAATGGCGTATCATGGAACTGGAGTCAGATGGCAGGAATCAGACTTGTGACTCGTATCACATGGGTGGCCTATGGTGACATTGAATCAGGAAATGGCCTGTGCAAAGCCATCGTGTTTCTTTTGGCACACTTGTATGCCTGCTTGTGAATAGCTGTGGGAGCAGACACACATTCCTGCCCCAGGACCAGCTGTGCTTGGATCTGACGACTCCGAGTACTCAGACTATTTAATTTTTTCACAGAGGGAGAATTCCTCTTTCTATATCAATGTGTTTAGTATTTCAGAGGGGCTAGGGGGTTGGCTGAATTGAAGGCCAGGCTGTGGAAGGCTTCAGTGTTCATGAAACATGAGCCAAAATCTTGGGGGGAAATGTCCCCCACTAGAGTCAGTGGAATCTTATGTTTGAGAGACTCAAAAGGTCTTAAATATTTGACAAGGGGAAAAACAATGATTTTGCATTCAGGGTCATCTAACTCAACTCAGGATAATTCAGATTAAATAAAGTTAAATTAAGAATGTTATTTATTTGATGAATATATTTACATTAGCAATCTATAATAATACAAGTATAATATGCTAATTAGACCAGATAGCTGAATGACCTTCCAGACGTCCTTCTGGACAACTTTCCAGACAAAGCAGGGGCCGAGAGGCCTGAGCCTCTTGCATGAATTTCATGCATCGGGCCTCTAGTCTTCTAATAAGAAGCTGTCCCTAGAGGCTATGAAACTTAAGCAGAGGTTCAACTTACATCTTTTAAGGTTTAGGAAATGAGGGTCAGCTGAATTCTGACCTTCCATGCCTCTTTAGTTTGGATGGAAGACATGGGAGAAGCCTTAGAAGGCATGAATGAATTTTTTTAAAAATCTGGTTTTAGTGCAAAACCTAACTTATTTTCTTCTGTAGCGTTCTTGCACCTGATCCCAGATCACTTTTTCTTTCTCATCAAGTGGGTCCCTCAATATTTAAGACTTAGACTCTACTTTGGACAACCTCAATTGGGCTAGAGTTGAGGAAATAGATACTTAAAATATTTCCGCCCAAAGTTCTTCCAAACAAAAAAAATTAAAATTGATGATTATTTTTCACAAGGATGGGAGAATCAATGCTTATTAATGAATCTGGAAAGTTCTGCCCATTGCAGATCCTTGCTTCTCAAAGTGTGGTAATTGTATCTATAGCATGGGCCTCACCCAGGAGTAGGTTAGAAAGCCCAGACTCTAACTTTGACAGATCCCTAGGGAACTTGTAAAAAACAGATCATGGGAATAAATAAATCTGTGTCTCAAATCTAAAATTCTCTCTTCTCTGCTCTCTCTATCACATTCTGCCCCTGCCCCTCCGCCCCCCATTTTAACTTTTAATTCACAGAGACACACTGGACCATCCTTAGGACACCTGGAGTTTTCTCTATATGAAGCATATGAGCTGATTTGACAGTTGGAGACCTTCCTGTTAATAGTATTATAATAAAACATTCTCCTAAATGAAATTTGACAATTATTAACATGTTTAAACAGAAAACAATATTTACTAAGGTATTCTTTCTGAGGCTTAACACAGCCTGTGGAGAGGGTAGGGTAGGAGTGAGGAGATAACTCTACCTGTAGTTCAAGGTAACATCAAAACTAGAAGCATTGAACAGACTGTCAAACTACATTGGGAAGACAGGGAGGTTGGGCGAGGGGGGCTGTAAGAGACCAACCGAAGGACTTGTACGCATGCATATAAGCACAACCAATGGATACAAGACACTGGGGCGGGGGGGAGGATGGGCAGGTGAAGGCATGTAATGGGGGGTAGGCGAGGTCAGGGGGAGGTCAATGGGGGGGAAAAAAAGGAAACATATGTACTACTATTTGTATTACTTAAAACAATAAAAAATAAATAAATTAAAAAAAAGAAGTTTAAGTAAAAAAACCAAAAAACACACCTCTGTCTTAGAAGCTGGAAATGGAAATTATTTTACACATACAATTGGTCAGTGATAACTTGTCAGTGAAGTGACTCCATTCAAGTAATAAGAGGCTGTGGCCAGTAGCAGAGATTGTCTCTACTCCTGGTTCTGTGCCAAAACATCCTCTAGTCAAGGACGGGGAACACTTGAACAAACAGGGCTGTTTCAGCTCCCCAGGACTGTGAGGGCAGGGACCAGGGGATTTGTGGCCACTGTGTCCTCACTGTCTGGCACAAAGCTTGGTCAATGAACCACAGCAATATTTTCAACTTGTGTCTGGGGCTAAAAATGTCTGAACCTTTGGAAGCTATGAATGTTCATTTGGCAAGATAGATGCAGGCCTTGAAGCGTGTCCTTTGTTTTTTTTGTTACAAGCAGATGTGCAGAGGGGATGTGCAGATACTGCGTATGACTTGTAGAAACCCTGGGTACCTGGACCTAGGGTCTCCTGAACCTCCTGGATGAGGGAGCTGTGGGAATTCTTGCAACAAATTGGCTCATTTATTCAACATGCTTCTGCTGCCATCTGCAAAGTGTATGTGAGCCGGGTCTGCACATGCCCTGATGAAGAGATGAAATACAGCTTCTGATCCCCATGAGCTCCCAGTTCAGCTGGGACTCAAGTGTTTAATAATGACACTGTTAAAAACACACACAAAAGAACCAGAAGTATATGGAAGGCACTATTGCCAAATGCAGAGGAAGGAGCTTCCTGAGATGAGGGTGGAAGGACATGGATGGTGTCAGGGCCATAATCCCATCACAGACATTGTTTCTCAAGAATCAGGAACAGTCTCAGGGTGACAACAGCTTATCAAGAGTTTTACATGTGCTAATTCATTTACTCTTCATAAAAACTGGTGTATTATCCCCTTTTGCAGGTTTGGAAACTGAGGTTTGAGATGTAAGGTAACTGTGCAACTGGTAAGTGGAGAGCAGAGCTTAAATGGAGGAGTACCACTCCAGGCCCTTTGTTCCTAAGCGTAAGGCCAGACACTTGCCCAGGCACAGGGAAAGGGCTGATGATAGGCAGGGGCTTGTTCCTCTCTAGGTGACAGTTATTGAAGGATTTTTTTTTTATTGTGGTAAAATTTACATAGCATAAAATTGAACCATTTCAACTATTTTTAAGAGTATAGTTCAATGCCATTAAGTACATTCACATTGTTTTACAACCATCACCACCATCATCTCCAGAATGTTCTCATCTTTGCAAATGGAAATCCTGTCCCATTAAATACCAACTCCTCATCCTCCTGGCCAAGCCCCTGGCAACCACCATTCTACTTCCTGTCTCCATGAACTGGACTGCTCTCGGTGCCTCATATAAGTAGAATCATGCAGTATTTGTCCTTTTGTGACTGGCTTATTTCACTTAGCATAATATCCTCAAAGTCCATCCAAGTTGTGGCATGTGACAGGATTTCCTTCCTTTTTTCAGTCTGAAGATTATTCCATTATATGTATAGACCACATTTTGTATATCCCTTCTTCTGATGGTAGATATTGCCTTGCTTCCATCTTTTGGCTACTGTGAATTGAGGGATTTTAATCTGAGGAATGATTTAGTGAGATTTACATTTTATTTTTTAATGTAATTTTATTTTTGTTAATCCTCATCTGAGGATATTTTTACATTGCTTTTTAGAGAAAGTGGAAGGAAGGGAGAGAGACACAGAGAGAGAAACATTGATGTGAAAGAGACACATCAATTGATTGCCTCCTACACATACCCAGACCTGGGACTGGGGATTGAGCCTGCAACAGAGGTACATGCCCTTGACCAGAATCGAACCTAGGACCCTTTGGTCCATGGGTTGCCACTCTATCCACTGACCAAACCAGCTAGGGCAAGATTTACATTTTAGAGGTAAAGGGGGAACATCTCTGTTTGCAAGGCTAGGTTGAAAAAGCAGAAGCCATGTCTCCCTCACATTCACAACTCTGGGCACAGTGCCTGGCATATAGTAAGGTCTCACTGAGTTACATATAGTAGTGACTCTACTTGTAGAAGTCTCTTTATACCTAAGAACTCAAGTAAAGGAAATGAAACGGAAACAAAATAAAATGTTATACCTGAAAGTACATAGAAGCTATAAAGCCAACACACAGTCCAGTTATTATCCTCACTATTTTCTCTATGATTATGATAAACTTGAGTGCATTGTTTCTGAATTCAGAGTCCAACTGATATATTTGTACAGCTTCATTAAAGCATTATCATTCTCTCTTCACAATTCCTGCCATCCAGAAATTTCAATAGTTACCTTAATTATTCAAGTGAGTTTATATAAAATATTTGGGAGTTAAATTTGCAGAAAGGATGCCTTTTCCTCCAGCTTGAAAGGTATCTGTGTCTCAGGTGGATCTGTGTCCTGGTTACCTGAGTATTTCACTTGAGTCTACAAAGATTAAAAATACCAATTACAGTAAAATATTCTGTTGTGCCTGGCAGGGTGGCTCAGTTGGTTGGAGTGTTGTCTAGTACACAAAAAAATTGCTGTTTCAATTTCCAGTCAGGGCACATACTTAGGGTGAGAGTTTATCCTTGGTCAGGCACTCAGGGAAGGCAACCAATTGATGTTTCTGTCTCACACCAATTTTTTGTTTGTTTGTTTTCTCTCTTTCCCTTCCTCTGAAATCAGTGAACATATTCTTGGGAGAGGATTAAAAAATAAATTCTGTTGTGAAATGTTGGCAAGCACACAAAAGTGAGGGAATAAAGAGCATTTATATTCACCACCCAGATCTAACAGTTATTGATATCTTGCTGCTCTGGTTAAACCATCTATTTATGATTTTCAAATTTAAGATATTTAAAAAATATCTGTGCCATTATTTCATGTTATTCCTGCAGGCTTCAGACTGTATCTCTGAAAAGTATGGCATTTCCTTTTATAGTCACAATGTCATTTGCATACTTAAAATTAATATTATTTGCATAACCAAATTTCTGTAATTGTCTGAGAAATGTGTTCTTACACAATTCAATTGAGGCTGCATGTCTTAGTTATATCAAAATAGTAGGCTTAAATAAGAAACATTTATTTTTCACAGTTCTGGAGGCTGATTATGGTGTCTGGTGAGACTCTCTTCCTGGTTCTGCAGAGAGCTGCCTCCTTGCCATGTCCTCAGATGGTGGATAGAGAGGGGCCTCTGGTATCCTCTTCTAATAAGTATTCTAAACCATCATGGGGCTCCTCACTTATGACTGAATCTAAACCTAACTACCTCTCAAAGATCCCATCTCCTAAGACAATCACATTGGGAATTAGGGCTTCAACATATAAATTTGGGGGAACACAAACATTCAGTCCATAACACTCCATAAATGTATCACTCATTGAATTTATTTATAATATCTCTTGAGTCTCTTTTAATACAGTACAGACCATGTCCATTTATGTTATTGCTGCAGAAATGGTCAGTTGTCTTAAAGAAGATCTCACATTCTGGATCTGTCTGTTAGCTTCCTTGTTTAATCATTGAACTTGTTCCTATAAGTGGAGGTGAGCTGTCAAGGGGTTGATGAGGTTCAGGCTCATCCTTTGCTTGGAGGAGTGTTTCATAGATGGTTCTGTCTGTCTCCTATGGCCTACAATGGATGGTCCACAACATCTGGTTGCCCCACCTTAATGCTGCTCAGAATCATTATGGATTCAGAGAAACCCTTAAAAATATATAGTAAAAAATAATTTTTCTTCTTATTCCAAAAGTAAGACATTAGTTGTTAAAAGATTTACAACATACAGATAAGCAAAAGAAATAAAACCATCTTAAAGTCCGACTCTTAGATAAATGCTATTAAAATTTTGATCTAGATACTTCTAGTATTTCTTCATAATATAGAATACATCATAATCATGCTTCCACTTAGTGTGAATATTTTTTTCTTTCTTGAAATATTCTTTTATAGCTTCACTGGCTGTCTAGTCCTTGTGTGGTGCAGTCAGAATTTAATTGACTTTTGTACACTTCATGAAAATCTCAAAGCCACAGTCCAAAATGGTCATTCAGATTTGGTCCTAAACCACTCTGAGAGCAAGTGATGATGCCCATCTACCTGCTTCCTGGAATGCTGCTCCTCTCTTCTGGGGGTAAAGGGGTGGGAGTTGTTAAGGGTTTGGGGTTATGGTAGTAGGTGTGCAGATGGGGTGAGGGAAGAGGGCTTCAGATTGGGTGCCAGTTGAGAGTCTTCCTGAAGTGTTAAAATATAACTTCTGTGTCTTACCAAATACTGTACCATGTTCTAGTGTTTGACATCCAGTTGCACAGTCTAATGGCTGATTTTATTCCCCTTCTCCTTGTGGTCAGGGACCAGAATCAGCAGCTTCAAGGGTTCTTGGGAGCCTCTTAGTAATAGTATTTCTTAGGATCTCAGGCACCCCAGGAGGAAAGGGTGAGATTCATGTTCCAAAGCACTTTTACTCAGTAAATGCCTGGAAAGTTGGTCCATCATGAGGTTCGCATGGGATGAACATGCTCAAGGCAGCTGTGGAGGAAGTCTTAGTGACCAGCCACCTGGCCTGCTTTCTTTCTGAGGAGGAATAAAGCCATGCTGGGCCTTGGGAAGGCAATCCAGCAGGGGTCTGGGTCTGCAGAACAGATTTGTCTTAATGATTATGAGATGTTAGTTACAAGTGGTCCAATCTTTGGTTTCCTCATCAGTGTGATAAAACCCTATTTTTTATTTCATAGGGATAGCCTGAGGCTTAAATAAAATCAGGCACATGAAGCACTTAGCACAGGGCCTAGCACAGTGCTCTGCCAGCTATATATATATATTTTTTTTAATGAAGAGGTGTGGAGAGCAATGGTTAACTGATAAATATTTCTTTGGGAAAAACCAAGTTGTTGAACTTTTCCCTCCTAACTTCCACTGCAAAGAAGGCAGCAATCACCTTAGCTGTAAACCATTTTAGGTGGAATACATCAACGTTATGTTCATAACAACCACTCTCTAGGATCATATGCTGACTTATTCTTTTACTCAACAGAGAAACAAAACAAAACAATTCAACTTCCCCTCACTCTTTTAAAAAAGGTCTTTCTCCTCAATACAGATTGAGGCTTAAATTTGCTTTGATTCCAAAGAGACTGTATTTACAAGGAAACTTCATCTTTAAAAAGATCTGTCTCATTAAATATATAGTTTTCTAAGAGTGGCACAACGAGATAGCCATAAATTACGCAGTTGACTCCACTTTTTGAAATAAATGAAGTAAACTGCTACCAAATGCAGTATGGACTTTTTCAAACCCCTAAAATAAATATTTGTAAAACAAGCTTTGATGGCACGAAGAACATGGTGATAGAAGCTTAGCACATGATAACATGTTTCTTAAAGTTGGATCTTCTGACAATTAAAAGTTGAATTCTTGTTCTGGAATCTAGCCTGAATGGGAAAAATACTTTCCATGGTTAAGTTCTCTCCTACTTGAAGGAAGCACACTATTTTGGGGGTATTATTTAGCTCCAGTGAAAGTAATCACAAATTGCCATCATAGAAATAAGTGTACCTGGTATGAACAACCCCTACAGTATAGGAATTTTCTTAAGTAGGTGAAGGATCACCCTAAATTATTTTAACTTTAGAAAGTGGAAGCATTCCTTATCACATCTGTGACTCTGCTCCTCCTGAGATTTTTTCCGACTTCGAGTTGCTGATGAGAATCTGGCATTTTCATTGTGACTCTGGTTCCAAGTTATTATTGAGTAGATTTGCTAACTACAACATGATACATACTGTTCAGAGTCCACTCTTGGTGTCTTTCAGTGGGGTCCCATATACAGCTTTCTTGTGGTCACTGAGGGGAGGAAGACAGTCTATGTCACCATGTAGATGGGATTCAGAGTCTGTATTCCAGGTTAAGAAGCCTAAACCTATAACTTACCTCCACTCAAGGCTACAAAGTTTCAATTATAGAAGATAAATAAATCCCAGATACTAGGGTCTCCACTTGGGTTGCTGGGGGGGCATGGCTGGCCTGCAAATCACCACAGGCCCCTCACCCAGGCCGCTCCATGCCCCAAGGGAACCCTCACCCTGATCCGGGACACCCTTCAGGGCAAACCAGCTGGCCCCCACCCATGCACCAGGCCTCTAACCTATCTAATAAAAGAGTAATATGCAAATTGACTGTCACTCCAACACACAAGATGGCTGCCCCCATGTGGACACAAAATGGCCACCACAAGATGGCCAGCAGGAGAGGGCAGTTGGGAGGGACCAGGCTAGCAGAGGAGGGCAGTTAGGGGCAAACAGGCTGGCAGGGGAGCAGTTAGGCATCAATCAGGCTGGCAGGGGAGTGGTTAGGGAGTGATCAGGCTGGCAGGTAGAAGTGGTTAGGGGCAATCAGGAAGGCAGGCAGGCCAGCAGTTGGGAGCCAGCAGTCCTGGATTGGAGATGGTGCAGGCTGGGCTGAGGAACACAACCCCCCCCCACCCCATGCATGAATTTCGTGCACTGGACCTCTATTTTGTTAATAATCACTATTTCCTAATTATTTTGTATATTTTTAGCATTTTTTTATGTTTCTAAGGCTAACAATTCAAACTAATTTGCTTATTACTACATTACAATTCCTTCACATCCTAAGTAACCCCCTCAAAGAAAAGATAGCACATATCCAATTTCCTTTAAACCCAGGGCTTGATTCTCATTGGTATTATACACATTTCTCCTAACTTGCAGAGTCATGAAACATGAGCCAATGTTTCTTTCCTAAGGACGGCATCTGCTATTCCTTTTTTTGTTTTGTTTTGTATTTAAATCACATTATGGTTTGAATATTAATTTACTTATTTATTTATTTTCTTTTTTATTGTTTAAAGTATTACAAATAGTAATACATATGTCTCCTTTTTTTTCTCAATTGACCTTCCCCCAGCCTCCCCTACCCCCCAGCACATGCCCTCACGCCCCTCCCAGTGTCTTGTGTCCACTGGTTATGCTTATATGTATGCTTACAAGTCCTTCATTTGATCTCTTACAACCCCCCTTCACCCCCTGACCCTCACCAACCTTCCCACAGTCGTTTGTCAATCTGTTTGATGCTTCTCTGCCTCTGTATCTATTTTTTCATCAGTTTATAATGTTCTTTATTATCCATAAATGAGTGATATCATGTGGTATTTTTCTTTCACTGACTGGCTTATTTCATTTAGCATAATGCTCTCCAGTTCAATCCATGCTGTTGAAAATGGTAAGAATTTATTCTTTTTTATAGCAATGTAGTATTCCATTGTGTAAATGTATCACAGTTTTCTAATCCATTCATCTGCTGATGAGCATTTAGGCTGTTTCCAAGTCTTAGCTATTGTAAATTGCGCTGCTGCTATGAACATAGGTGTGCATATATCCTTTCTGATTAATGTTTCTGTTTTCTTGGGATATATTCCTAGAAGTGGTATTACTGGGTCAAATGGCAGTTCCATTTGTAAGTTTTTGAGGAAACGCCATACTGTTTTCCACAGTGGCTGCACCAGTCTGCATTCCCACCAGCAGTGAAGGAGGGTTCCTTTTTATCCAGATTCTCTCCAGCACTTGTCCTTTGTTGATTTGTTGATGATAACCCTTCTGACAGGTGTGAGGTGGTACCTACCTCATTGTTGTTTTGATTTGCATATCTCCAATGATTAGTGACTTTGAGCATGTTTTCATATGTCTCTTGGCTTTCTGAATATCCTCTTTTTCAAAAAGTGTCTATTTAGGTCATTTGCCCGTTTTTTGATTTGGATTGTTTATCTTCCTTTTGTTAAGTTGTAGGAGTTTCTTATAAATGTTGGACATTAAACCCTTAATGGAAATAACATTGGCAAATATATTCTCCCATGCAGTGGGCTTTCTTGTTTTGTGGATGGTTTCTCTTGCTGTGCAGAAGCTTTTAATTTTGATGTAGTCCCGTTTGTTTATTTTCTCCTTAGTTTCCATTGCCCTAGGAGCTGTATCGTTAAATATATTGCTACAACAAATGTCTGGTATTTTGCTGCCTATGGCTTCTCCTAAGATTTTTATGGTTTCCCATCTAATGTTTAAGTCCTTTATCCATTTTGAGTTTATTTTTGTGTATGGTGTAAATTGGTGCTCTAGTTTCATTTTTTTTGCAAGTATCTGTTTGGTTTTCCCAACAACATTTATTGAAGAGACTGTCTTGGCTCCATTGTATGGTCTTGCCTACTTTGTCAAATATTAACTGCACATAATGGATTGTGAAGATTTCTGGGTTCTCTGTTCTGTTCCACTGGTCTATATGTTTGTTCTTGTGCCAGTACCTTGAAGTTTTGAGAACAATGGCTTTGAAGATATCTGGCATTGTGATCCCTCCAACATTGCTCTTCTTTCTCAAGATTGCTGTAGCTATTTGGGGTCTTTTTTTTTCATTCCAGATGAATTTTTGGAGAATTTGTTCTAGGTCTTTGAAGTATGCTGCTGGTATTTTAATGGGGATTGCATTGAATTTATAGATTGCTTTGGGTAGTATGGACATTTTAATGATGTTGATTCTACTAATCCATGAACATGGTATATTCTTACATTTGTTCATGTCTTCCTCTATCTCTTTTTCCAGTGTTCTGAAATTTTCTGAGTACAGGTCCTTTATCTCCGTGGTTAAGTTTATTCCTGGGTATCTTAATTTTTTGTTGCATTGGTAAATGGGATTGATTTTTTAATTTCTCTTTGTGTGAGTTCATTATTGGTATATAGAAAAGGCATAGACTTCTGGGTGTTAATTTTGTATCCTGTTACATTGCCAAATTCATTTATTAAGTCTAGTAGTTTTTTGATGGAGTCTTTGGGATATTTTTATGTACAATATTATGTCATCCACGAATAAGGACAGTTTTATTTCTTTTTTTCCCCAATTTGGATGCCTTTTATTTCTACTTCTTGTCTGATCGCAATGGCTAGTATTTCCAGTACTATGTTGAAGAGGAGTGGAGAGAGTGGGCATCCCTGTCTTATTCCTGTTCTTAGGGGAAATGGTTTTAGTTTTTGCCTGTTGAATATGATGTTGGTTGTGGATTTGTCATATGTGGCTTTTATTATGATCAGGTATGATCCTTCTATTCCCCCTTTGCTGAAGGCTTTTATCAAGAAAGGGTGTTGGATTTTGTCAAATGCCTTTTCTGCATCAATTTATATGACCATGAGATTTTTAACTCTCAATTTGTTTATGTGAAGTCTCACATTTATTGACTTGCTGATATTGTACCATCCTTGCATCCCTGGAATAAATCCCACTTGGTCATGGTGTATGATCTTTCTAATGTATTACTGGATTCGATTTGCTAGAATTTTGTTGAGGATTTTGGCATCTATATTCATGAGGGATATTGGCCTGTAATTATCTTTGTATTGTCTTTATCTGGTTTTGGGATTAGGGTATTGCTGGCTTTATAGAAAGAGCTTGGAAGTCCTCCTTCCTCTTGAATTTTTTGGAATAGTCTGAGGAAGATAGGTTTTATTTTTTCTTTGAATGTTTGATAAAACTCCCCTGTGAAGCAGTCTGGTGCAGGGCTTTTGTTTGTTGGAAGATTTTTGATTACTGCTTCAATTTCCTGTATAGTTATTGGCCTATTCAGATTTTTTTATTCCTCCTTGCTGAGTTTTGGAAGGTTGTATTTTTTTAGGAATATGTCCATTTGTTCTAGGTTGACCAGTTTGTTGGAATAAAGTTGCTCATAGTATTTTTTTTATGATTTTTTTTTTGTATTTCTGTGGGGTCTGCTGTTATTTCTCCTCTTTCATTTCTGATTTTGTTTATTTTGGTCCTCTCTCTTTGCTTCTTGGTGAGTCTGGCTAGAGGTTCATCAATCTTGTTTATCCTTTCAAAGAACCAGCTCTTGGTTTCATTGATCTTTTGTATTTTTTTTTTTTTTTTTGGTCTCTATATCATTTATTTCCACTCTGATCTTTATTATTTCCATCCTTCTACTCACTCCGGGCTTTTCTTGTTGCTCTCTTTCTAATTCTTCAGTTTGCAGAGTTAGATGTTTTATTAGTAGTTTTTCTTGTTTTTTTGAGGTAGGCCTGTAATGCTATGAACTTCCCTTTCAGGACTGCTTTCATTGTGTCCCAAAGATTTTGGAGTGTTGTGTTTTTATTGTCATTTTTTCCCAGGATGTTTTTTATTTCTTCTTTGATCTCTTTGGTAACCTACTCATTGTTTAATAGTATGGTATTCAGCCTCCATGTGTTTGAATTTTTGTGATTGTTTTTACTGTAGTTGATATCTAATTTTATGCCATTGTGATCTGAGAAGATGCTTGATATGATTTCAATCCTCTTGAATTTGGAGAGACTTTGCCTGTGTCCCAATATGTGGTCTGTCTTTGAAAATATCCCAGGTGCATTTGAGAAGAATGTATACTCTGTGTCTTTGGGGTGGAATGTTCTAAAGATGTTGATTAAGTACATCTGATCTAGTGAGTCATTTAAGATTGAAGTTTCTTTGTTAATTTTTTGTCTAGAGGATTTATCCAGTGATGTTAATGGGGTATTAAAGTCTCCTACTATGATTATGTTGCTGTCAATCTCACCCCTGATATCTTCCAGATTTTTTTTTTTTAATGTATTTGGATGCTCCTTATTGGGTGCATAAAAGTTTACCAGAGTTATATCCTCTTCTTGTATCAATCCCTTTAGAATTATGAAGTGGCTTTTCTTTTCTCTTGTTACAGTCTTCACTTTGAGGTCTATTTTTCAGATATAAGTATTGCTCTCCCAGTTTTTTTCCATTTCCATTTGCTTTCCATTTCCATTTGCCTGATAGATATTTTTCCATCCATTCCCTTTCAGTTTGTGTGAGTCCCTTGTTCTGAGGTGGGTCTCCTGTAGACAGCATATATATGGGTCACGTTTTCTTATCCATTCATTCACTGGATGTCTTTTGACTGGAACATTTAATCCATTTATGTTTAATGTTTTATTGATAGGTACTTGTTTGTAGCCATTTCTGTATTTTATGCCTTTTTTCCTTCCTCCTTTTCTATTTCTTCTTTTTACAGCATTCCCTTTAGCATTTCTCGCATTGCTGGCTTTGGAGTGATAAACTTCATTTGCTTTTTTTTTGTCTGTGGAGCTCCTGATTTTCTTTTCAATTTTGATTGATAGTGTTGCTGGACAGAGTATTCTTGGATTCAGTCCTTTGCTTTGCATCACTTTGTATACCTCTTTCCATTCCCTTCTAGCTTGTTGTGTTTCTGTTGAGAAATCATTTGGTATTCTTAAGGGGGATCCTTTGTAGGTAACTTTCTGTCTCTCTCTTGCCGCCTTTAAGATTCTCTTTGTCGTCAACATTTTCCATTGTAATTATGACGTGTCTTGATGTGGGTCTTTTGAGATTAATCTTGCTTGGGACTCTCTGTACTTGTGTAACTTTTTTCTTCCCCTATCAGGGAAGTTTTCTGTCATTATTTATTCAAATAGATTTTCTAATCCTCACTACCCTTCTTGTTCTTCTCGCAGCCCTATTATATGTATGTTACTTTGTTTTGCATTGTCCCAAAGCTCCCTTAGGCTCTCCTCCTGCTTTTTAATTTTTGTCTCCAGTTGCTGTTCAGATAGGGCTTGTTTCTGTACCTTATCTTCTAACTCACTAACTCTGCTTCTAACTCTGCTTCTTCTACTTTACTATTGAAACCTTCCATGGTGTTTATGTTTGTAGCTATATCACTTTTGATTTCTTTCTGGTTTTTGCATAGGTTGTTGATTTTCTCGTCCATCCAGTGTATGAACTGTACGACCATTACTCTGAATTCTTTTTCTGTCATGTTACATGCTTCCTTTTCACTTATTTTCTTTCTTGGCAATTCCTCCTTTTCTTTCCTTTGAGGATTGTTTCATTGTCGCCCCATTCTAACTATAACAAGAAGGTTCAAATGTCGAGTTGTGGGGCCCTGGGCCATGTGCAGTGGGAGCTTCACACTCCCCAAATGTCACTGAAGAGCTCCGACATCAAGATGTGTGGCTGTAGTGGGTTGGTGGGAGCCACACTCACCTAGGATCAAAGTCACAGGCACTTAGTGTGGCCTCGTGTGTGCACCAAGAATCAGGGATCCCACCTGCGCCATGCTGAAACAGAGACTGTGCTGACATGTGCCAAAAATCAGAGTCCCCTAGTGTGTGTCAGGAGTCAGAGACCCCCTGTGCCCACTCTGAGAATCAAGTATCAGAGTCTCTGTTGCTTGGTGTGGCCTTGCGCCGAGAATCAGGGTCCCTGTGTGCACATGTGCCAAGAATTGGAGTCATTGGCTGTTAATGTGAATGCACTGGGAATCAGGGATCCCAGGCATGCATGATGAGAAATGGAGTTAAGTCACTGGTGCTCAGTGCTGCCTCTGGCATGGAGAATCAGGGTCCCTTGTCTGCTTGGGGCACTGGGTTGCACTGTTGCACTGTGTTGGCAGGAGGTCCACTCCTGCCCTGCTGAAAACAGCCTTCTGTGTGCGCTTGCCCTGAATCAAGGTCAGGTGGCTCTGCCGTTCTTTTTGGGCGTGGGGTCTGGTCCCGCATGTGTGCACTGCGGGAAACAAACACCCTGTTTCTGTGTACCCAGGCTCAAATTCAGCACAGCCACCCTGGTGGGCCTTGGGTCTGGTCACAGGAAACAAACTCCCTGAGTTTGCGCTCTCAGGCTCAAATTCAGTGCAGCCTCCCTGCATGGGCAAGGGGTCTGTTCATGGGAAACTGGCTCCCAGAGTTTGAGTGCCCAGACTCAAATTTAGTGCAGCCTCCCATCGTGGGCCTGCCGTCTGGCTGCGGGGAAACAAACTTTCTATGTCCACACACCTAAGCTCAAATTTAGGTACATCTATCGCTGCTGTATGTGGGCAGGAGGCCTGTTTGAGCGGAGAGGGTCTGGCAGTTCCTATGCCACTGCTGCAGGGCTGGCGGGGAGTGAGATTGGCTCTGTGACTCACAGAAATCTGCGGCCAGCTGTGGTTGTAGGTCTTTTACCCAAGTGGCTGTAGGGTCCCTATTTGTGTCTGAGACCAGGATCCTAGTCTCAAGTAGTTCTGTTATTCAAGATGGTGTGGTCTCTCTCTGCTATTCCTTTATCCTTCTTTTCTCTGAGTGACTTGTATTTATTTTCAAAATCAATTTGTGGTCTTCACTGTCACAAACTTAGAAATATTGAGAAATAATTTGAAAACATTTGCTTAAGCTTCAGGAAGTGAGCGCAGAAAGGCTGCATGCATATGCTATCTTTCCTGGGAGCTGAGTCTACAGCAGAGTGTTGTTGGTGCCATTTCTTCAGGGGCTGCCCTTCTGGAGTACCTTCTTGATGGTTTTCTAACTGGCAACTTAATCTGAGGAACCTGGAAGTATGAATTTTTGTGTGTGAATATCACTCAGCCATAAAAATGTTTGTTTTGGAGATTTATAATGAAATCCAGGAGCTGGAGAAAGTCACTATTTTATTTTTAGACTACCTAGTTATAAAACAGTCACTTTAACCTTGTTGACTTTTTGTGTTAGTAATAATGCTTCAGGTACAAAAGGCTCCTCACTTTTTTTTATTGTGGTAAAATATACCTAACATGAAATTTTATTTTAGCCATATTTAATTATTCAGTTCAGGGACATTATTTGCATTCACATTGTTGTGCAACCATCCTTACCATTTGATTCCAGGACTTCCCAAAATGAAACTTTGTCCCCACTTTTCTACTTTCTGTCTCTATGAATATGACTAGTTTTGAGACCTCATATAAGTGGAATCATACAGTGTTTGTCTTTTTGTGACTGGCTTATTTGACTTAATATAATGTCCTCTAGATTTATCATATTGTAGCATGCATTAGACTTTCCTTTACTTTTAGTGCTAATAATATTATTACACATTATAATTTATGTAACATAAATAAATAATATCTCTCTATATAAAAGGCTAAGTGTCCATCCAAATAACCAGTAGCTATGATGCACACTGACCACCAGGGTGCAGACACTCAATGCAAGAGCTTTCATGACGCGCACTATCCATTTAAAAATAAATGGCACCACGGACCTGGTGCCAACAAACCAATACTCAGCTTCTCTTAAGTGGGACACAGGCCCCACTACCACCCCAGAGTGACACCCCACCAAATCGCAGTCAATGCTGCCAAGGCCCATGGCGCAGAATGTGGCCCACAGCCCAGCCCAGCCTGGAAATGGTCGCTGTGGGCGCTGGGTAATGACATCACATAGCAACACCTGGCTTCCTCTCCCTAGTGACTAGCCTCCTTGGAGTTTTTTCAGCCCAGGATTCTGACTTGCTTTATAGCCAGGTGCAAACATTTTATACTTTAACCAAATGTTTGTGAAGTGTTTTACCATGCCTCATCTCAGTTGATCCTCACAGAAGTACTAGAGTAGGTAGATAGGAGATTCAGTAGAATCCTATTTTCTTTTCATTAGCAAGACATGAATAGTGATATTAAAACTTTTCTTCTAATTAATTTCTTTTCAATGTGCATGAATCCATGCACTGGGACACTAGTAATATATATTATATTACATATTATATTATATTATATTATTATATATGTGTGTGTGTATACATATACATATATATAGTCACAATATTCCATTGTATGTATATAGAACATTTTATTTATCCATTCATCAGTACATGGACACTTGGGTTGCTTCTACCATTTGGCGTTTGTGAACAATGTTGCTGTGAGCACAAGTGTACAAATATTTATGTTTGAATCTCTGATTTCTTTACCTTTGCATATATACTCAGCACTGGGATTTCTGGATCAAGTAGTAACTCAATTATTACATTTCTTTGGGAAACTCCACACTCTTTTCCACAGTGACTACACCATTTTACATTTCCACCAACAGAGTGCACAAGGGTTCTAATTTCTTCACATCCTTATCATCACTTGTTTTCTGTAATAATAGCCATTCTATTATTACATGAAGTGGTATCTCATTGCGGTTTTGATTTGCATTTCCCTAATGACTGGTGATATTGAGCATCTTTTCATGTGCTTGTTAGCCATTTGTCTATTTTGGAGCAATGTTCTTTGCTCATTTTTGAATCAGGTTGTTTGACTTTATTTACTTACTCATTTATTCATTTATTCAGTTGTTAGGCCCTTTGCTTTTGCAGACCAGAGGGAGAGGGAAGCAAATCAGTGAGTCAATCAGCATCTCCTAATCTATATGAGTGCAACACTGTCTAAACTGATGCTCAATTCAGTTCACATAGCAATGCCTAAAACAGCTTCTAGGTAACAAGAGTTGATATTTTCTTATAGCTAAGTCACCTGGAACTTACCCAGGAATTTACAGGGGGTGCAAACCAATTTGAAGGAAGCCAGAAAGCAAACGAGTCCCCACATAAATCAGTAGGAAAGCTTTCTGATCAGAAAACTCTTCTTTCCCCTGGCACAAAAACCTTCTGGGTCCTAACTTTATTCTTCAGATACAATCTAACTTTAGGAAGAAAGCAGTGTCTCTGGAACGAAATACACTCTGGCACTTAGGGCACTTCCAAATAAAAGCTTACATTCTTTTCTTTTCTTTCTTCCTTCCTCTTCTTTTTTTTTAAACACTTCTTTGAAACTGGGACTTAACATGATTTAAGCTCATGTAAAGCCATTATTAACATCACTCTTCTACCACTATTCAGACCTTTACTTCTCACCGCTCTCTAAACACAGATAATTGCCATGGTAACCTCAGTGTTCCGGACTCTCATACATACACTTGCACCTTCCTTAAAGAAACACAGAACACAACAGTGTAGAATTAAACCAGTAAATCATTTGAATGATTTTTATTTGTTGTTACATAATTGTTAGACTTTTGAGAAAAGCTGGACATTGTCATCTGCTGCTGATCGTTCTTGGAAAAAGGGGTATTTGACCAGGCCCTTTGACATCCTACCAGAAAATAGGATCTTGTTTGTAACATGGTGTAAGAAATGACTGATGGGTCTCTAGATTGCTAGGGTTAGAAGACTTTCACAGAAGAAAATGTCATTAAGAGCACAAAGTGCTGAATAGTATAGATTTTTATACGACACATTCACTGGGCCAAATCTCTTCAGTGAAATAAAAGTTATGATTACCCTAAAGTTGGTAAAAGTTTTAGAAAACATGCTTTTTCCATAGTCTCAAATTTTATCTTTGCTTGTTTTTGGAAATATGCACAATTTTGTTGTGCTTTTAGTCTTTCTTTTTTCTTGGCTATGTAAACAAGTATTTTATTGCCCTACAAATACGGAATGAGTGGTTAACAGAATGAAACCCGTATGACACTTTCATTGAGGCATCTCCAAGCATCTTCTGGGGGCACTGGAGATGCAGCAAAGCTAACTGAAGAATAGTAATTACAAAAGCTTTCAGGAAGCCACATGCCCTCAGTTTTGAGTGTTTCACGATGTTTGGTACATGTCTGGGAAGAAATCTCTCTCTGTAATCCTACATGTGATGATGACTCGCTTTTCTACTAGCTATTGAAATGTAGCTCTGACATTTCCATCATGAAATATTCATGATAGAAAAGGATCCTCTCCTTTTTGATTGCTTTCTTTTAAATTAAGAGTAGTGATAAATCTAACCCAACCAAAATAACAGCTGAACATTTCATAGTAACATAGCAGTGAAGATGAACTTGAGCAGTGCATGATAAATGTTTTTTCATGCTTAGATTGGAATGCCTCCAAACCCTTAAACTCCCACACCAATTTGGAAAGGCCTACCTAAGGTTTTCATATCTTTAGCCTGAAGATTCATTTTTCATTTACAAGATACAGCCCCTTGGTTTCAAGGACAATCATACTATACTTCTGTAGAAAGTACACAGAGATAATGCTGGAATGTGAAACTGTTTTTTAACCTGGCAGATACATTATTTGCCTTCCAAATCTACCATGCACATGCTTTTCTACTTTTTCTATAATTTAATTATAATTCTATAAGCATGAATTCAATGAAGTAAGAAATAATTGGCAATCTTTTTATTAACCATGTAACTGTGTGGGAGATTAAGAACAGATGTGACATAATTCTGGCCTTTCCACTGCTGTCTTATCAAAGAAAATGATGCTTGAAACATCAGTATAAGACAGCCTTTCCTTGAATCTGACCAGCTAACTAAATGTGCTCTGCTTTTTTGTGCATAGGCTAGGTTAGTCAGAGATGATGCATGGAGGAGGTGACCTGAACAGGTGCATGAAAAAATGGGTAGAATATGGAGAAAGACCAAGTGATGACATGAGAATTCAATTGGTTGATGGACCTGTGTTTGAAGTAAACATTTCCTGTTTCATTTCTGGATTCAAAAGAACCACAGATGCTGGATGACATAGAGACCTTCAGAATTTAGTTTACTTTATGAATAAACCCACCTGATAGCCACAACAATATTTATTGTTGAGCTCCTACTATATGCTCAGTACTAGGTACTAGAGATATAAGATTCAGTACTGCCAGACAACAGTCTCTGCCCTCAGGGAGCTCACAGTCTAATAGAGACTGCGTAGATAATTAAATAGTGACACAAATGAAAAGCACAGTACAAATGATTATAAATGCTTACAAGGAGAGTTGGTTTTTACCTTCTCAGAGACCAAGGAATGAATCCTGTAAGAAGCAGTATTTGAATTTAGATTTGTCACTACAATTAATTTAAAAGTTGGGAGTGAATAGAAGGATGGTCAATTCAGGACTGGGAGATCAGGTTATCTAAGTCTCACACTTGCCATGAACTCGCCTGCAACAGGGAAAGTGACTGAGCTTTGCCCCTGCCCAGAATGCCTGTTTACTAGATAATTCATCTCCTCCTTCAAAATCTCAGTCTGGCAGTGCTGAATCCTATATCTCTAGTACCTAGTACTTAGCATATAGTAGGAGCTCAACAATAAATACTGTTGTTGTGGCAATCAGGTGGGTTTACTCATGTATGTGAATGCTCTTCATGTATCGTTTTACCTGTTCCTGATTCTTCTCCCAATTCCTGTCCCACAACCACTTGCCGGTCACCTTTATTTAGTTTTCATCATTCTGCTGTGCACTGTTCCTATGGGCTCTTAAGTGGTTTTGCTGTCTGCAGTTTTGCCCTTTTGCATGTGTACAATTGTTTTTATGGCCAGGGCAAACCTCAAAAATTTAAATCTGATCATATTGACCTCTACCATAGGTGAAAACATCCTTCCTGATGTGGGTTCTGCTTTTCTGACTCCTGAAGTACCTGACCTGTTCTATGGCACTTTTACCTTTCGAGACCCTCCTTCAGCTGCCTGAACTCTATGCTGGCTCACACTCCTCTAATTTCATACCTGCTGTTCTTTTGTCAGCACTACCTTTGCCCTCTCTCTTTTGTCTGGAAAAATCATATTCATTCTCTAGACCGAACCCAAGTAGTTGCCTTCATTAGGACATCTCCAGTCAATTCAGTGATTCTTTCTTGACCATCAACTGTGCCAAACAGATAGCTCTACTTTTTGCTCTTATCACAATTATTTATTTTCATGTCTATTTCCCTCATTAGACTGAGTTTCTGGAGAGTACAGAGCATACTATTCATGAATACTCCCCATTTTGTTTCCATAATTTAATACAGTAAATGCCAATAAATATTTTGAATTAATGAATGAATAAAGGAAAATCTCTCTTATTGTTCTTACCCACATTATAGGAATTTACTAAATTTTTTTCCCAGGAATGTCTGCTCCTCTCCTAAGTTAGATTTCAAACTTTTGGAAGCAGAAATAATATTTTAAAGTCTCCTTATATATCACTTTGTGCTAATTGCACACAATAAGACACCTCTAAACATTTGTTGATTGATTGAACACTAGGAAGCCAACTCTTTGAACATATATTTTGTTCTATATAAAAATAATTTTTAACTTGAAATCATATTGTTAGAAAAACACTAAGAAATATAATTTGCCACAGTCTGTGGAAAATGTAATTTTTACTAATATGTCTCCAAACCTTTCCAGAGGTTGTTCCTTTTATATTCATGCACAAAACTCCAACTGAGGTTTTTAAAAGTGTTATCCTTAAAATAAATTTCTTTCAATTAATGAAATTTTTATGTAATTTCATAATTTTTCCTAAAACATGATTTAGAGATTCAGTAATGGATGATTGCAATAAAAATTGAGATTTTGTGTTTTGGAACTGGGAATGGTTAAATAAGTTTCATGAACATACCTGTCACTGAGAATTAAAGAAAGCCTAGCAGAACCATTAGAATTGGACCTGAGTTGAGTGGAAATTGTTAAAAATTATTTAGGCCAGTGGTTGTCAGAGTGTGGTCCCAGACTAATTGCATCAATATCACCTGGGCTCTGGATAGAACTACAAATTCTCAGGCTCCAGCTCTGACATATTGAATCAAGAACTTTGGGGATGGGGGCTCAGCAATCTGAATTTTACAAGCCCTCCAGGTTATTCTGATGCCTTCTAAAGTCTGAAAACCACTGCTTTAGAGCAAACTTTCCTTTAATCCAGTGTCTTGCCTTCTTAACAGAGGGCCATTCAACTTTTGCTTGGCTTCTTCCATTGACTCAGAATAAGGGAGCCTTACTTTTGAATAGATTTGATCGGTAAAGTATTTTGCCTGCCTCCTTGTAATTTCCATTTTCTGAGCTGTATTTTCCATGGCACAGCCTGGAGCACCCATGCTCCCTCTCTGTGTACTTTCCTAGAGGACAGACTCCAGTCTCTGCAAAGTGTCCTTTGGATGTATTTTTGCTTAACTGGATTCTCTTTAGCATTTCAGGTTAGGGCTGAACAGAATGGACACAATACTTCTATCCATGTGGATAAGGGTTGTGCTCAGTTTTTGTTTGTTTGTTTGTTTTGTCCATAAGGTCATAGTGTTGACTCATATTGCTCTACATAGAAAATAAAAACATAAACAGAAAAAAATCTAATTGTGTGCCCCTAAGCCACTGGCAGTCAACAAGAAAAGTGGTTCATGTCATCATAAAATCAGATGCTCTGCTCAATCTTATGAAGTCTCATCTTTCACTAATATGGGTGGTAACAGCTATTGATTTCCCCAGATTGAGAATGTCATTTTGGTCAAAGTGATTTACAATGATTCCTTTTTAATTAGCACCGGTATCCTTAAACCATTAGCAAAATGGAAAATGGGTTGAAAGTCAGGAGAACCTATGCTTAGAAGACCTAAAGATTTCCACCTGAAGAAAAACTTGTCTGGCAGTGTCTGATAAAATAAAAGAGAATTATAAATGTTAGTTGTACTATGGCTGTTACACTTATTGAAGATGTCTGTGGGTAGGTGGGGTGGGGACTCGTCCATGATAAGTCCTATAAAATACTAATGGGAGAATATATTGAAGAATTCCTCTGACTTTATTTCATTAAAAATTTGGTTTCAAAATATTGGTTTTATAGCCTTGGCCAGTGGGAGAGGAATTGTGGATAAAGTAAGGCGAATGACAACACAAGTGCCAATTGGAAATGAGAACAAGAGAGAGTAGGTAAAAATCAGGCTTTTAGATGGAAAGAAATAAGTGAGAATAAACTTTGACTACTCCAAATTTCACATAAAAATAAATGGGTGAAAGGGAAAGGAAGTCTGGAAGAAGCAAGACAGATGAGATGGAAAGGCTTATGTTCAGTAGAGGCAGTGCTAGGCCCTGGAGTGTGGGAAAAGTTGGTGGTTGAGTCTTCTGTATACAGGCATGTCACCTTTACTTTAAGTGACTCCTAGAAATCAACCTCTATTTAGGATACATGGATGTGGGGAGGTGGGGGTTGGAGGAACCTGACTGGTTAGAGAAAGCATGTCAGGGTTCTCACTATCTAATTGTTGCCTTTCTTGGTTGAATGGAGTTTCATTGGGGCAGAAAAATTCACTCTAAAACTAAGGAGATGTTGTGAAGGGTGGGTTCCCAACTGGATAGACACATTAATGAGTTTATTTCTAAGTGGCATGAGTAAAGGACTTGGCAAAATTTATATGACAAAAGCATCACAAACTCTCCACTCCTGACCATCATGTGGTTTCAGAGTCTTTTCCTGGCCTGGTCATACATATTTTTTCTACATCTGAACCAATTCTTCTCTGATGTCAAAAGGCAGGGGAATTGCCCCATTTAGCTAGCCCTGGTGCTGGGCTGGAAATGGAACATCAGGATTGTCGCTAGGCTGTGGTACCTGTTTCCAATGTAGTCATTCTATGTTTACATCAGTTTCTGGGCCTTGGAGAGGTAGCTCTTTTGAAAGCTTTTGTTCAGTTGTGTGTGTTTTCCTTAATATGTTAATGTAATTGAAGAGGTATTAATATATTACTTTTTCCCTCTCTTGTGTTATAATGTTAATTTTTAATCATTATTTTATTTTGTTATTTTTATGGTGTTCTGTTCTAGCCTAATGTTCAGCTCCTCTCTGTTTTGGTGGGTATCAAACCACAAGTGGCTTAAGTGAAAGCCCTATCATCTTGCCCCTCCCAGCCTTCCTCTCAGCTGGTGGAAGCCATTACTCCACTCTGGCCACATTTCCCTGCCTGCTGTCTGCTTTCCTTGATACCGTAGGGCTGACTTACAGGAACTGTGTGAGGCTTCTGAGGAGGAGCTGCTGACTGGGAACAAGTAAAATTTAAATGAAGGAAGTAGTGGCAGCCCTGAAATCAGGAGTGGACAAAGGGGGTACAAATTGATGAAACTTCTGATGTTTTGTGGAAACGTTGGAATTGAATAGCCCAAGAAAAGTTGCATTCTAAAAACATGCTCTTGTAATATCATAAAATGAAGTTTCCTTGTGTACAAATTCAGGTAATTTTTCAGGTAATTTTGGGATGGGAAAACAGAAATTTCCACGATAATATAATAGTTAAATATAATAGGTAATATTTAAGATGACATAACAGTATTGGTGTAGCAGACCTCTGTTCCAATGAGCATATTTCATGTTGGCACACTTGATGGAGCTCAGAAATTGACATGGGGTTAAGAGCAGAGCACATGTGATCTTGGTCACAGCAGCAAAAACCTCCAAAAATTCCAATTCCAGTCATAACATCCTACCTGCTCTTCCTTAACACCTTTGTCAGGGAGTCATGGGGAAACGTACCATTTGGTTGTAGTAGTTTGAAATGTGCTCAAAGATATTGAAGTCTGTCATTCAATTGACGTGTGTCAAAGGTAATTGACAAAGCCTTTATTTGCTGGATGATGTTAAATACTGAGAGGACACCAAAGTTCTCTCTGAAGTAGAGTGAGAGGAAGATGTAGATTTGAGACTTTGACCCCAATCCCTGGGGCTATGCTTCCACATCTGTGACAAACTCCTGAAGGTATCCTGTGGCCATGAATAACACGATTCTATAAATCCTTGGCTTAATCCAGGTGCGGGGGTGGGATGTGGGGTGGAGAAAGGGGTGTTGTGCACATATTCCCTCTCTCCCAGGTTTCTTGAGCTGTTAGAAGGAAGAGTGTCTGTTTGCCTTCTGTCTTCTCTGAACTGTTCTCACAATAATTTCTAGCATTGGACAGGTGGCCTCAAAGGACACCTGTTCAATGAACAAATGGATTGCTTAATACTGATGTAGGAGGGTCAAAAGCAGCATTCTTAGAAGAAACCTCATGTGACAAGGAGGGTGTGCTTCTTTTCCTAGCTAGGAAATGCTCTTACTTATTCTTCTTCTAATATGGACTTTCACTGGCCAAAGATGTAGATCCAAAGAGAATATTAATATGAAAGTAGCAGAGTGTGAGTTTTTTTGGGCTCTGGACCACTCAGAGCCAGCTTTTTTTTTTTTAATGGGAATGCTGTTTCTCAGTCCTCTGTTCTCTGGCAGAGGGACTGGTGCACACCGACCTCTTGCAGAAGAAGGGCCTCTCATTGTTGATCCCTGCTTACTATAGAAGATGTTGAGCTTCATCTAATTCTTCCATAATATTTTTTAAAACTTAAATTCTTTATTGTTTAAAGTATTACATATGTCTCATTTTT
This sequence comes from Corynorhinus townsendii, assembly GCA_026230045.1. NCBI lineage: Eukaryota > Metazoa > Chordata > Mammalia > Chiroptera > Vespertilionidae > Corynorhinus > Corynorhinus townsendii. The sequence goes on along the minus strand of JAPDVU010000003.1, from coordinate 112,254,286 downwards.
TCCCCATTGACCTCTCCTGGCCGTTCCCACCCCCCAGCAAATTCCCTCATGCCCTGACTGTCTGTGTCCATGGGATATGCTTATATGCATGCCTATAAGTCCTTTGGTTGAACACTCCCTCTCCACCCCCGCCATCTTTCCTTTGAGGTTGGACAGTCTGTTCAGTACTTCTATGTCTCTGGATCAATTTTTGTTCATCAGTATATGTTGCTCATTATATTTCACAAATGAATCAGATCATGTGATATTTATATTTCTCCAACTGGCTTATTTAACTTAGCATAACACTCTCCAGGTCCATCCATGCTGTTGCAAATGGTAAGAGTTCCTGCTTTTTTTACAACAGTGTAGTATTCCATTGTGTAGATGTACCACAGTTTTTTATCCACTCATCTGTTGATGGGCACTTAGGCTGTTTCCAAATACTAGCTATTGTAAATGTGCTGCTATGAACATAGGGGTGCATATATCCCTTCTGATTGGTATTTCTCATTTCTTGGGATATATTCCTAGAAGCAGGGTTACTGGGTCAAATGGAAGTTCCATTTTTAATTTTTGGAGGAAACTCCATATTGTTTTCCACAGTAGCTGCACCAGTCTGCATTCCCATCGGCATCCTTGACATAGCCATTCTGATAGGTGTGAGATAGTACCTCATTGTCATTTTGGTTGGCATCTCTCTGACAATTAATGACTTTGAGCATGTTTCCTATGCCTCTTGGCCTTCTGTATGTCCTCTTTTGAAAAGTGTCTGTATAGGTCCTTTGCACATTTTTTTTATCGGATTGTTTATCTTCCTTTTGTTAAGTTCTTTGAGTTCCCTATATCCAATAAGATTATATGTTATATCCAATAAGATAAAACACTTATTGGATATAACATTGGCAAATATATTCTCCCATGCAGTAAGCTCTCTTGTTGTTTTGTTATGGTTTCCTTTGCTATGCAGAAGCTTTTTATTTTGATGTAGTCACCTTTGTTTATTTTCTCCTTAGTTTCCATTTTCCTAGGAGCTATATCAGTAAAGATATTGCTACGACATATATCTGACATTTTGCTGCCTATGGATTCTTCTAAGATTTTTATGGTTTCCCATCTTACTTTTAAATCTTTTATCCATTTTGAGTTTATTTTTGTGTAAGGTATAAGTTGGTGGTCTAGTTTAATTTTTTGTGTGTATCTATCCCATTTTCCCAGCACCATTTATTAAAGAGACTGTCTTCCATTGTATGCTCTTGCCTTCTTTCTCAAATATTAATTGAGCATAATGACTTGGGTCGATTTCTGGGTTCTCTGTTCTGTTCCATTGGTCTATATGTCTGTTCTTGTTCCAGTACCAGGCAATTTTGAGAACAGTGGCTTTGTAATATACCTTGATATCTTATATTGTGATCCCTTCAACTTTGTTTTTCTTTTTTAGGATTGCTGTGGCTACTCTGGGTCTTTTTTTATTCCATATGAATTTTTGGAGAGTTTGTTCTAGATGTGTGAAATATGACCTTGATATTCCAATAGAGATTGCATTGAATCTTTAGATTGCTTTGGGTAGTATGGACATTTTAATGATAGTGATTCGACCAATCCACGAACATGGTATATTCTTCTATTTGGTGATGTCTTCCTCTATCTCTTTTTCCAACATCCTGTAGTATTTTGATTTACCTCCTTAGTTAAGTTTATTCCTAGGTATCTTAAATTTTTTGGTGCAATGGTAAATTAGATTGTTACTTTAGTTTCTCTTTCTGTGAGTTCATTATTGGTGTATGAAAATGCCATAGATTTCTGGATGTTAATTTTGTATCCTGCTACATTGCCAAATTCATTTATTAAGTCCAGTAGCTTTTTTTTTTTTGATATTTAGGGTTTTATCTGTATAAGATCATGTCATCTGCAAATAAGGACACTTTTACTTCTTTTCAAATTTGAATGCCTTTTATTTCTTCTTTTTGTCTAATAACTAGAACTTACAGTACTATGGCTAGAACTTACAGTACTATGTCGAACAAGAGTGGTGAAAGTGGGCATCCCTGTCTCATTCCTGTTCTCAAGGGAAAGGGTTTTAGTATTTACCCATTGAGTATGATGTTGGCTCTAACTTTGTCATATAGGGCTTTTATTATGTTGAGGTATGATCCCTCTATTCCCACTTTGCTGAGAGCTTTTATCAAGAAAGGGTGTTGGATTTTGTCAAATGATTTGTCTGCATCAGTTGATATAATTATGTGATTTTTGTCCTCAATTTGTTTATGGGAAGTATCACATTTATTGATTTGTGGATATTGTATCATCCTTTCATCCCTGGGATAAATCTCACTTAGTCATGGTGTATGATCTTTCTAATGTAATATTAGATCCAATTTGATAGAATTTTGTTGAGGATTTTAGCATCTATGTTCATCAGGGATATTGGCCTGTAATTATTTTTTTGTAGTGTCTTTATCTAGTTTTGGGATTAGGGTAATCCTGGCTTCAGAGAAAGAGCTTGAAAGTGTGCCTTCCTCTTGAATTTTTTGGAATAGTCTGAGGAGGATTGGTTTTAGTTCTTATTTGAATGTTTGGTAAAACTCCCCTGTGAAGCCATCTGGTAAGGGCTTTTGTTTCCTGGAAGCTGTTTTATTACTGCTTCAATTTCATTGGTAGTTATTTGCCTATTCAGGTTTTTTTTATTCTTCTTGATTTAGTTTTGGAAGATTATATTTTTCTAGGAATATGTCCACTTTATCCTGGTTGTCCAGTTTGTTTTAGAGTTTGTAGTATTGTTTTTCAAATCCTTTGTATGTCTGTGGGGTTGGCTGTTACTTCACCGCTTTCATTTCTCATTTTGTTTATTTGGTTAGCCTGGCCAGATATTCATCAACCTTGTTTATTCTTTCAAAAAATCAGTTCTTGATTTTATTGATTTTTTTGTATTGTTTTTTAGGTCTTTATGTCATTTATTTCTGCCCTGTTCTTTATTATTTCCTTCCTTCTGCTTACTCTGGGTTTTTCTTGTTGCTGTCTTTCTAATTCTTTCAGTTGTAGGGTTCAATAATTTATTACCATTTTTTCTTATTTTTTGAGGTAGGCCTGTAGCGTTATGAATTTCCCCCTCAGGACTGCTTGCACTGAGTCCCATAGATTTTGGGTTGTTGTGTTTTCATTGTCATTTGTTTCCAGGATGATTTTTATTTGTTTTGTTTTTTATCTCTTTGGTAACCCAATAACATACTATTTAGCCTTCAAGTGTTTGATTTTTTTTCCCATTTTTTTTGTGGTAGTTGATTTCTAATTTTATTGCATTGTGATCTGAGAAGATGGTTGATAGGATTTTTAGCTTCTTGAATTTGAAGAGACGTTGCCTGTGCCCCAACATGTTGTCTATCTTTGAAAATTTCCTGTGTGCTCTTGAAAATATATATTCTGTAACTTTGGGGTGAAATGTTCTGAAGATGTCAATTAATTTCATCTGATCTAGTGAGTCATTTGGGATTGTTGCTTCTTTGCTGATTTTTTGTTTAGAGGTTTTATCCAATGTTTTCAATGAAGTATTAAAGGCCCTACTATGATTGTATTGCTGTTCATCTGTCTCTTGATATAACTTCTCTTCCAGAAGTTTTATTATGTATTTGGTTGCTCCTGTATTGGGTGCATATATGTTTACTAGAGTTATATCCTCTTGTTGATTTGTTCCCTTTAGTATTATGAAGTGGCCCTCCTATATCTCTTGTTATTACCTTCACTTTGAGGTTTAATTTGTCAGATATAAGTATTGCAATCCTAGATTTTTTTTTCCTCATTTCTAATTGCCTGCAAAATTTTTTTCTATCCTTTCGCTATCAGTCTGTGTGAGCTCTTTGTTCTGAGGTGGGTCTCTTTTGACAGAAAATATATGGGTCATGTTTTCTTATGCTTTCAACTACCCTATGTATTTTGATTGGCACATTTAATGCATTTATATTTAAGGTTATTATTGATTGGTACCTGTTTGTTGCTATTTTTATTCTTTATGCCTGTTTTCCTTCTTATATTTCCATTTCTTCTTTTTACAGTAGCCCTTTAGCATTTCTTGCATTGCTGGCTTGCTGGTAATAAACGACCTTTGCCTTTTTTTGTCTGTGAAGCTCCTCATTTCCCCTTCAATTTTGAATGATAGCCTTGCTGGGTATAGTATTCTTGGATTCAGTTCCTTGCTTTGCATCACTTTGTATATTTCATTCCATTCCCTTCTGGCCTGACTTGTTTCTGTTGAGAAATCTAATTTGATAGTCTAAAGGGAGATCCCTTGTAGGTAACTCCAGCAGCCTATATAATTCTTACTTTGTTGTTGATGTTTGCCAATTTAATTATGATGTTTCTTGGTGTTCATCATGTTTGAACTCTGTGTATTTCTTGGACTTGTGTGACTTTTTTTGTGTGTGTGTGTCTGTGACTTTTTCTTTCCAAAATCCTGGAAGTTTTTTGTCATTATTTCTTCCAATGGGTTTTCTATTCCTTGTTCAACTTCTTCTCTTTCTTGGACCCCTATTATATGAATGTTGTTTCATTTTTTGTTATCCGAAAGCTTGCTTGAGCTCTCCTCCTACTTTTTAATTTTTTTTCTAGTTACTGCTCTTGTTCTTTTTTTTTTTTTTTCTCTACCTTGTCTTCTAAATCACTGATGTGGTCCTCAGCTTCTTCTAGTCTACTCTTGAGAGTTTCCATTGTGTTCTTTATTGCAGTCATTCTTGATTCTTAACATGTTGTTGAATTTGTCTTGTATCCTTTCAGTGTCCTTATAAGCATTGCTCTAAATTCTTTCTCTGACAAATTGCTTGCCTCCATTTCATTTTTTTCTTTTTCTGGTGATGCCTCCTTTTCTTGTCTCCCCATTTTTGCTGTTCCTTTGTGATTGTTTCTATGTATTAGATCAAACTACTATGCGACCCAGATTTTTTGAGTTTGTTTTATATAGTAGATGTTTTGTGGGACCCAGTGGTATAAGCTCTCCAGTATTCAGGGCTGAGTATTCTAGGGAAGTACCCTACTTGGGATATTTGGGTTCTCTTGGTATAGTTGACTCTTGAGTGTTATTGTCCCATTTGTGGATCAAGTCTCTTTTGAGGGTATGTGGTTATGTTACTTGCTCTCTACCATGTTGACCGAACAGCACAAAATACAACTCAACAAGACACAACACAAAGGGAACAAAACATGAATGTATTCATGACACCAATAACCCCAATTTAAGTGACCACCAAAGAAAAAAGAGAATTAGGAGAGAGGAAAGAGAGCAAAAATGATATATGAAAAGAAAAAAGGTAAGCCAGAATAGAAAAATAAGAAAAAAGATGAAAAAATATATCTATAATAATAAAAGTGTAATACACTAATTAGACCAGACAACTGAACTACCGTCTGGACATTATTCTGTGGCAGTGGAGGCTGAAGCAGAGGCAGTTAGGGGGATCAGGCAGACAGGCAAGTGGTTAAGGGTGATCAGACAGGCAGGCAAATGGTTAGGGGTGATCAGGCAGGCAGGCAAGCAGTTAGGGGTGATCAGGCAGACTAGCAAGTGGTTAGGGGCAATGAGGCATGCAGGCAGAGTGGTAAGGGCAATCAGGCAGGCAAGTGGTTAGGAGCCAGCGGTCCCAGATTTTGAGAGGTGCAGGCAGAGCTGAGGGACACTCCCAAACCCCCGTGCATGAATTTTGTGCACCAGGCCTCTAGTATGGAGTGAAAACACCACAAAACAAACAAATAAACCAAAAAATGCAAACAACAAACACCCAGAAAAAAAGGGAGGGGGCAGAATCTGTAGAGGCAGAGCTTATATACAGAAAGTAAGTTTAAGGAATTGAATGAATGGGGAAAGGATCACAGTTCAGTATAGAGGAGGTAGAAAAAGAATGAGTCGATAAGAAGAAAAAAAAAGAAAAACAAATTAAAAAAATAAATGGATAAAACAAAAACTTTTTAAAATTTATCTATCCATTTATTCACTTATTTTTGGAAAAGGAGAATAGAGGAGAGAACAGATAGGCTTGAGTTTAGTGAGTGAAACTAATTCAACAATTAGGAGAAAAAGAGAGCAAGGGAGGAGAAGAAAAATAAAATCATAAACAAATTGACTAGTGAAGAAAGAGAAAAGGGAAGGTGCATGGATTTGGAGCAAGGGGGAGGAAATTAGATATATGAGTAAGCCAACAGAGACTACAATAATAATAACTCATCAATAAAGCAGATAAAGAGGAACAATTTTCAACAAGGGATAAAAAGAAAGGAACGAGAAAAACTGAAGTGGGGGCAGGATAAAAGAGGTTGAAAAAGTGAGAAGTGAGGAAGAAAATGGTGGAAAAAATAAGATAGAATGAAATAATAATAAAAATAAAAATAGAATGAAGAAAAAATAATACTAAAAGATAAAAAAAATATTAAATAAAGAAAAAAATTTTAAAATAAAAGATAAAAAACAAAAAGGTGAAGTGTTGTTTGCTTCAACATAATTTTAATGCCCCATGGGGGCTGGTTTAAGACCCCACTCTTCTGTTCTGTCTGCCACTTTTAAGTTTCCTTTTAGGTAGTCAGCACTGTGTTGAAGTTTCAAGTGATCCGCCACTCCTGTGTTTGTATCTGTGTCCATGGCCTTGGCTGTAAGCAGGCAGGACCAATCTGCCTGCTTTGCCTGTCTGTCTGTTGTCAATATTAATCACTCAAGCATCTGTTTCTGACAGGGCTTTAGGTGGGGGTGGTCCTGTATTGCTTTATGGGACTGAACAGCCCCTCTTAAACCTAGTTCCTGGGGGCTCTTTGGGGCTATTCAGAACTCAAGGTGTAGGCTGAGTGTGGCTGTATTGGCTGCCTTGAGGCTGCTGTGAGGGTCTGTCTCTTCAGGAGAAAAATGGCTGCTTAGGTTTGGAGGGTCATAAATGTCTCAGTGTCAGATTCCTGGTCACCTTTCCCTGTTCTCCACAGCCTCTCCCCAGACTCCACAAATCTACACCTCTATCTGCACCACAAAAATGACAGGTGAGTGTTTGTAATTAAAAGGTTATATGAACTGAGTTTAATGAATAAAAGCAAAGACAAAAAACCTCAGAGCGAAGTTAGGGGAGGGTGGGGGTATGGGGGAAAGATCAACCAAAGGACTTGCATGCATGCATATAAGCATAACCAATGGACACAGACACCAGGGGTGTGAGGGCATGAGCAGGGGCATGGGGGGCAAAGGGGGGATAAGGACACATATATAATACCTTAATCAATAAAGAAAAAAAGAATCAATTACTAAACCGAAAAAAAGAGGCAAAACAACCTTTGTGTTGTGTTCTGTTGTATTGTGTCTTGTTGAGTTGTATTTGGTTTAATTATCATATTACCCTTTCATTAGAGGCAAAACAATGACTGCAAGTTTCTCTCCCCGCAGCACCATGCAGCTCAGGCAGCTCCTCAGGCCCTCTTTCTGGGCTCAGCCTCTCGTGGCTGTAGACTTAGATGTAGACTAGAGTCCCAGTGTACAAAATTCGTGCATGGGTATGGTCCCTAGGCCTGGCCTGCAATCAGGGCCATCTTCCCCAGCTGCCTGCAGCCAGACCCACCCCTTGCTGCCACCCAGCCCTGGTTCCCCATTTGCTATTAGGTGATTGGTGCCTGATGGCAGGGGAAAGGAACCGAGAGGTTGGCTGTTCCCGTCTGCTCGCTGGCCCCGTCCCTGCCCCTCTTGTGGGTGGCCATAAGGTGCTTGGGCTGGCCTGGGTGAGGGGCCACGGGCAGTTTGCAGGCCAGCCACACCCCTGGCTTGGTCAGGAAGGACGTCTGGTCTATCTAGTCTAATTATCATATTACCCTTTTATTAGTATAGACTAGAGGCCCAGTGCATGAAATTCATACGTGTGTGTGTGTGTGTGTGTGTGTGTGTGTGTGTGTGTGTCCCTTAGCCCAGCCTGCACCCTTTCCAATCTAGGATCCCTCTCACAATCCAAGACTGCTGGCTCCCAACTGCTCGCCTGCCTGTCTGCCTGATTGCCCCTAACTGCTTCTGCCTGCCAGCCCGATCACCCCCTAATCACTCCCCTGCCAGCCTGATCAACACCGAACTGCACCCCTGCCAGCCTGATTGCCCCTAACTGCCCTCCTCTGCTAGCCTGGTCCACCCCTGACTGCCCTCCTTTGCCAGCCTGGTCCCCCCCCAACTGCCCTCCCCTGCTGGCCACCTTGTGGCAGCCATTTTATGTCCACATGGGGGCAGCAATCTTTGACCATATGGGGGCGGCCATCTTGTGTGTTGGAGTGATGATCAGTTTGCATATTACCTCTTTATTATATAGGTTCCTCAGCCACTAGCAGCCTTGTGGACTTCCTTTCCAAAGTTGGATATTACGCCTGACCCAAAGGGATACAAATTTGGTGCAGGGCAGCTTCCTTCCTTGGCCCAGTGGTCTCCTGTCTCTCCAGCTCAGATCTCTGATCCTACCTTTCTGCAAGTATCCTCTGCTCTTTCTAGCTGTGAATTGTCTCACCAGCTGTGTCTAATTACCAAATTCTAGGTGAATGTTATTTGATTTAGTTGTTCCTTCTATCTGTTCCAGGAGAAGGTGCAGGACACCTCTGCCTATTTGTCTGTTATCTTTTTCCCCCCCATAAGGTTTTAATGGAAGCCTGAATGGAGCCCTTATTATTTTTCATTTAAACCTGTAACCTCTTTAAAAGTTCAGTTAAAATGTTTCTGTGTCCATTGGTCTCTGTTCTCCCAAGTCACAATGTTGTCCTCTTGTAAATTTCTGTCATACTTTTGGGTATAGAACCCTCCCCTCTGGGACTAACCACAGGCTAATGTGGGGTAGGTCCTATCCTTTATGAAAGAGCCAGTCTTCTCCGGATAGACTCTGGCTTTATTCTTTTTATGTACTTCTTAGCACCTTACACTGCCCTTTTCCACACTTGTCCCTAACAGGTATTTATTAAATGTGTGAATGAACATGTGCAAATGAACAATTTCTAGGAAAGTTTAGGAATTTATCATTATTTCCTGTTGTTCCCCAATTTCCATTATTTCAGGAAGGTCATAATATTTTTAGAGATTGCAGGGGTCTGAGAGATTGTATAATCTAAGTTATTCACTCTGTATTATAGCTTCACTTCTGAGAATGTCCTCTCCGTGAGGTAGAAGTCTATGATTTCTATGACCTCAAAGACTTGAGATATTTTCAGCAGAAATGCAGTTGCAAATACCTTGTTTAGAAAGTAGAACTGGAGATTATCTACTTTCATGAGATGGAAAGTAGCAGTAAGAGTCTAAATCAATGTGGTTGTTTTAAATATGAAGACAACTGTACATCAGTTTTACAACAGTATCATCCCTTTCCTTCTCTTTCTCAACTCCTATACCTAACCTTTCACTTTATTATTGTTTGGTCTCCAGTGTCAAATAAAGCACCTTTCATATTGCGTACAATTGGCCCAATGTCAAGTTTGTCTAGCCCAAAGTGCTGAGCAAACATTAACCAATCTGCCTCCCCAGGACCCTGTCTCACACACCCATGTTTAAACACTGTAGTTATCCCAGACAACCACGTTGGGCAGGAGTATGGAGAACCAGAGCAAGCACAGGAGAGCTGAAATATCTGTTGGTGTGTGTTCCATACTGCTGTTTCCCCTGATGTAAAAGGTCTGAAATCCTAATTGTTTACAGTTCAAAAGTCTCCAGAGGGAGATTATGGGGTGAAATGCAAGATATAGGAAATGGCTGAATGTCTTTCAGGTGGTGAGGGCTTTAGATGATGAATGGTCTAAAATATTTCAAAATAGCAAAATACAAAGATTTTATTACCAAAGTAGAATTAGGCAACAATTCTTGAGATTCTCCATAAATCAAAAATTACCCCCAACAAAATAAAAATATCTGGCTGAGTTTGGGGAGTGAAAATATTAATTTATCTAAATGACATGTTGACTGTAGCTGCTCTCAGGAGGTTGTTTTTTCCCTATTCCATCTGAGACATCTAGCTCATCCCTCCTCTCTGTCTTTGGAATTTGTAATACTTTTTAAAAGGCTCATTCCAATTCTATCACAAGGAGTGGAATTTGAGAAGTTCACAGTTATTTCAGCCCTCTACACTTAAAAAAATTTAATAAAAGAAATAATGTATTCTATCATTAGGAGAATATTTAAAATATTAAAAAATTGCAATTACAATGGATATTTAACAATCACCCTAAAGTCTTGTTTCTAATTGCTATACAATTTTTAGCAAGGTACTTCAATTCTGTGGTTTAGTTTCCTATAATGGAATGTACTTGATGACCTTAGTGCTAATGCTTCTTTATTTTGACCTTTTATTCAATATCACAGTTATTTTAACTCTGGCTTAAGAAAAATCATAGCTGGAAGAAATTGAAGTAGTCATACTAATCCAAAAGCTTGGAGTTTTTAAATATCATCACTATTGTCATTTTTAATGTTTCAGGAGAGATTATGGCAATATACTCAGATCATTTTTTTTTCTTTTTGTCGTGTATGTGTGTTGAGTGTTTATATACGTGTGTGTGTGTATTTTCTACCTAGTAGAGAGCAAACATATTCAATGCACCTAATGACTTTAAATGTTTCTTATAGTATTTGTTGTTTAAATACCAGTTTAATAGCAAATACTTTTAAAACAATGGCTCAGAATTATAATATTTTCAAAATGAATGAATATTATAATTTCAGTCCTGTTTTCATTCAATAAGTGGAGATGTAAAGTATGATTGTCATCTAAGATAAATGGAAATTGTCACCCATATCTTCTGAATAATTTCTTGGGGATTCAACAAATGTTGCAGCTCCTGTGAAAAGCTGGTGGGATCCTGGCATGTATTGAGGGTATAGGGTGACCTTGCATCATGAGCTTCTCTTGTCACAGCAGGGGCCCTATGTGGTAAAGAAATTGGGGGTGATGTCCAGTCTTCTACACATTCCCTTTCAGCAGCAATGTGTAAATCAAAAATAAAAACACTTCTAAATTCTAAAATGGCAAAGCTCTGATGTTCCTCCATCACTTCTGTGCATCTTAAAAAATATTCAAATATCCAGTTATTTCAAAAGTTAATTGCTTTGGTACCATTGCTTGCCTTGGCATGCATTCAGAATACTGTGCTCATGTCCACAGGCTATGGTGAAGGGTAAAGTCTGGTTCAACCAGGGAAAGGATGGATGTTCTTATTGATGAGCTTCCTGGATTACAAAATACCCATAGGTATTTCTGCATTTCTGCAGGTATTTTGAACTACCAAGAGGATGGGGATCCAGGCTTAGTTCCTGGCACATAGCCCACATTTATATATCTTCTATAAATTTACTAGATCACATATTTATTATAAAAAGATGGCTCAGAAGAGATACATTGGGCAAGACTCAGGGAAGGGCACAGAGACTCCATGCTTTGTCCAGGTGTGCCACTCTTCCCTCATCTCCACATGTTCACCAACCTGGAAGCTCTCCAAAAAGGGACCAATGTGCTGTCTCCTAGATTTTTATGGAGGTTTCATTACAGAGTGATGACTGACCAAGTCATTGGTCACTGGTGATTCATTCAACCTCCAGCTCCTCTCCCCTTCCTGTGGTGTGTGTGTGTGAGAAGGTGGGTGGGACAGAAAGGCCAATTCTTTAATAATATGCTTGACTCCACTGGCATCAGCCCCCATCCTTAGGTGCTTCTAAAAGTTAGATAGCATTTTTCTACCTAAAAACATTGATAAGTCAAAGAATGATGCTAATATTTATGAAGTACACATATGATAATATTTATAAACAGAAGGGTCCATGAATGTTCACAAATCTTCAAATGAAGATTACACAAATTTGAGAAAACCGGTATTTTGCCTGTGTATCTCTTTTAACTATATAACGGTGGATAGCTTGTTCAGCTGTTTCCGTTGTGTTGCAAGTAGATTTTACCAAAATTTTGTAAGTTAACATTCTCCTGACTTTTCACTCTTTCAAAATAGATTTTCTTATTTTTTCTGCATAAAATTGTAAAGCTATAAAATAATAATTATGAAAATAATGTTAGAGCTTGAAACACTTAGAAACATCTCACTGTAATGGCTACACTAGTGCATAATCTAAAAAACACTGTATTTAATTTCTAGTTTTAGAAATGATTGTTTAATATTGTGTAGTACAGCTATACATGCAAATATGAATATACTATGGGTCAAGTCATATTTTTTGAGAGGAGCCAGAGTAAAGCTTTTACAAAATGATTATGATTGACCTTAAATGAATTCTTTGCTTGTTAAGTGGTAATAGTCTTATGAGGGCAAGAAAGTAAGAGTTCATACTATATGTGGCAAGGCCAGGGCTCCCAAATCTCTACATTTAACACAATTTGAGGCTAATGAGAAAGTATCCTCCAAAATAATATAAAACACACTATAATGTACTGAAGTGCATTAGGTCAGAATAGAGAGTTTTAGCACGTTTATGGTATTGCACACTATCTAGTAAAGTTAGCATATCAGAAAGTTCATATTCATGCTTGCCTTGTATTTTTTATTTTATTTTATTTACATTACTGCCCTGACTGGTTTGGCTCAGTGGATAGAGCGTCGACCTGCGGACTCAAGGGTCCCAGGTTCGATTTCGGTCAAGGGCATGTACCTTGGTTGTGGGCACATCCCCAAGTAGGGGATGTGCAGGAGGCAGCTGATCGATATTTCTCTCTCATCATGCTTCTAACTCTCTCTCCGTCTCCCTTCCTCTCTGTAAAAAAATCAATAAAATAAAAAAATAAAAATAAAAAAAATAAAAAATTTTACATTAAGAAATAGGATACAGACGCTTAGTAAGGTCTGAGAAGAAACAGCTAATGCAGTCATAAAGTGATAAACTGATGCCAAGATGGAAAACATACTCTGATTCAATATGAAAAATGGTCAGAACCCCTTTCTGTATGTTTGCATAACAAAAATAGCTGGTGCTATGAATTTCAGTTTTGTCCAAGTTCTGGCATTTGTCAAGAGGGTGGCACAGAACCCATTTATATATATAAATTTGTCCTCCAAATCACGGTGGTTTGGTTAGAGATCTGCTTCAGAAACTTTTCTTCCCCAGCTAAGAGTCTGAATCCTCTGTGATACTGCAGGATGTAAAATGACACTTAAAAATAACATAAAAATTAATCACAATTGACATGCAATATTATGTTAGTTTCAGGTGTACAGCATAGAAATTAGACATTTACAAACCATTTATAAAGTGATTCCCCTGATAAGTCTAGTACCCACCTGGCACCATACATGGTTATTACAATATTATTGATTATATATCCTATGACTACTTTGTTACCACAAATTTGCACTCTTAATCCCTTTACCTTTCACCCATCCTCTACACCCCCTCCCCTCTGGCAACCATGAGTATCTTGAATTTGTAGAAATTGAGATATTTTTGTTTTGGTGGTAATTATATTTTCTCTTTTTGTCTGTGTTGTATCTATTTAGGTGTTGCATGTACCATGTTGATTTTTGACTTTTTTCCTGTATCTTTTATGGGAAAGACAATCTGTACAGTTATGTCAATAAACACAATTTTATGGAGTAAAGATATTTTCCTGCTTATATTGGCTAGTGGGTTTCTCGTGATCTTTGAGGAAAATGACATGGTTGCTAATGCGATTTTTAGTATATGAATTAAGATAATAAACCTTTTCAAGGAGCCATGTCTTAAGGAGTGCTGTGACTTTCTATGGTCTCCTTTGGGCCCTTTGAGTTTATCAGAAACTTTGAATGGTGGTCCTCTTGGCTCAGAGATATTTTTTAATCATTCCAAATGCATTCTTTAACTCAGGAGTTATAATGATGACAAAACCATACTATGGCCAAGAACTGTGCATAAACATTTGTCTCTAGTGTACAGACAACCATAAATAGTACACTTCCATGTATTGGGCACAGGAATTACCATTCAGACCATTTTCTTTAAGGACTTTGGGAACCCTTAATCAAGAAACTGTGCTGCACCATGGTATGTGTTCTTAAGAGAAGCAATGTTTTCAAGAGGATACTCTTCTCTAAATAAAGACTGTTAAATAAAGAAACTGTCCTTGTTTGGGCTTTCCCAGAGGCTCTCTTCTTTCTACATTTGTTAAACTTTCCCCTGCTATTTCCATCTATCCTATTTGTGTTAGAATGACCAGCTCCTGTACCAGGGCATGTCTTTATTCTTGAATGTTTATGAAGTGCCTGGTAAGTGTGGGACACTATGTAAGACTGGAAGTAGCAGATAAAACATGGTCCCCATCCTCCAGGAGCTCTAGTTGGTGAGATCATATACTGGTGGATTCTTTAATTGCACAGGGGTGACATGTTGCTGCCACAGAGCTGCACCAACCAGGGCCAAGTGAGAAAGCAGGGGTATCTGAAAGTTTTCATAGAAAATTGACATCCTGCCTGTAGGAGTGGGTGTACAATGACAACTTTCTTTCTTTCTTTCTTTCTTTCTTTCTTTCTTTCTTTCTTTCTTTCTTTCTTTCTTTCTTTCTTTCTTTCTTTCTTTCTTTCTTTCCTCTCTCTCCCTTCCTTCCTTCCTTCCTTCCTTCCTTCCTTCCTTCCTTCCTTCCTTCCTTCCTTCCTTCCTTCCTTCCTTCCTTCCTTCCTTCCTTCCTTTCTCTTTCTTTCTTTCTTTCTTTCTTTCTTTCTTTCTTTCTTTCTTTCTTTCTTTCTTTCTTTCTTTCTTTCTTCCTTCCTTCCTTCCTTCCTTCCTTCCTTCCTTCCTTTCTTTCTTTCTTTCTTTCTTTCTTTCTTTCTTTCTTTCTTTCTTTCTTTCTTTCTTTCTTTCTTTCTTCTTCTTAATATATTTTTATTTATTTCAGAGAGGGAGAGAGAGAGAGAGAGAGAGAGAGAGAGAGAGAGAGAGAGAGAGAGAGAGAGAACATCAATGATGAGAGAGAATCATTGATTGGCTGCCTCCTGCATGCCCCCCACTGGGGATCAAGCCTGCAACCCAGGCATGTGCCCCTGACCAGAATTAAACCTGGGACCCTTCAGTCTAAAGGCCAACACTCTATCCACTGAGCCAAACCAGCCAGGGCCAATAACCACTTTCCACATTGCATTGTACTGAAAGGAATACAAGCTTCTGAGCATGTAAATTGCTACATAAAACAGTAGCTTTGTCAAACTATCCATAAAAAGAAATTAAGTAAAAAAAATAAACCAATGGTCTAGTGAGATTCATGATAGGAAAACAATTATTCCCAGTTATGACATTTTGTCTTGAGACTATATACCTACTAAAAATATTGTTTCTGTGGTTCTTTTAGAAGGCTTGTCTCTAAAAGGAAATTTTTGTTAAAGTATTCACACCATGCGATTTAAATTAAAACAGGGAAGTTGTTTCTTGTTCAAGCCATTGGGCAATTGCTCAAAGAAATCCCGGTTGCCAAACCATTTGTATGGAATTCCCTTTTTAAAAGGTGTATATGGAAAGTTTGAGTGCATGCGAGTAAATGGAAGACATGACTACATGCATGAACTAGGGGTCGACTTGATACAATTGTTGAGTTACCCTTAGCTTTAATAGCAGGTAATAATTTTAGCATTTTAAAGCTTCCTTTTTGGCTTCAGAATTGAAAAGTTATACCAGTTAGTTATTCATTTATTTTATAGGTATAAAAATAAAAAACAAAACATAACATCATACTAAAATTTCCCATATCCAAACTTGCCTTTGGGTGGAAAAGGTGAAACAAAAATCTCCCTATAGAGTTTCCCAAATACTCTGGTTTTTGCCTGAATTTTGATCTAAGGAACCAGTTTAGTAATTTGAAAACTTAAGTGTTAAACTCATGAACCAAAATGGATTTGAACATTGTGGACTTGTTTGAAAATATCCACAATTCTCTTATTATATTATCACTACATAATTCTTCCATGGTTTTAGCAAATTCTTTCCCATGATGCTACTGCCTTTTGACCATACAAATTATGTCATGCTTTAAATGCTTGTTCTGTTAATACTCCAATTACTTGCATTCTTTTAAAGAACATTTTCTAATGTATCTCTGTGGAACTGGGTAGAGAGTTCTATGTCTTTCTATCCCACTAGGGAGACATTCACAACTTCTTTGTAGTATCTTAGATTCATCTAGTTCATTTGGTGTTTTATTGATTTTTAAAAATATCCCAGTTTTTGCTGTCACTGGTTTAGCTATTTAGATTAAATCTTATTCTTTTATATTCCTGAATTGATTTTTTTCCATCAGAGTCACAATATTTAAGCCTGATAAATAATACTTACCAGACTATAATGGAGTGTGTCTTAAGTATTATTTACCATTTTCCATCTTTAATAATTAATGGTGAAGCATATATGAGATAAGGAAATTTAATTTTTTGGAAGACATTGACTTTGATTAAAAGGCAATGTTTATTTAGTCTGTTGCTAACTCTGAGGTGAGCAATTACAAATCCAATATTTGATGACTTTTAAAGTTCAGAAAATAAAATAAAATTAAACCAACAGGATGCCTAAAAGCTAAGAGATTTTTTTCCAAATATCTGTTTAGATGTACAGGTATAGAGTCAAGCAAGAATTTGGGAAGGAGACAGACACTGTTTCCATGTACAGGTCACTGGCTATACCCATCGGTACTGGAAGAGTGTTGGGCTCAGCTCTTATGCTCACGACCTCAGTGACTGTGGCCCCTCACATAACTGTCAGAATCCTTAGCTGTCAAATAAGGAAAATATATCCAATGTGAGCATTAAATGAGATGGAATATGTGTAATGTTGACATAACGCCTGTCAGAACTCTCCTCCTCTGAGGTCCCATAGCCCTAAATTCCTCTTTGGGGGTTCTGACTTTCTACCTTGTATTCAGCATCAGCACGTTAAAAACAAGGTCTGTGTTAGATTCACATTTGTGTCTTCTTCATTTCCTGGTGGAGTAAATGTTCTGTAACTATTTGTTGAATGACTAAATGGATGAGTAGTTACATGCAAACACTTTTTAAATATTTTTACTGTTCTTGGTAGTAATTTTAAGATTTGATGTCTGATACTGGCTGATGTGGATGTATGATCTGAATATAGAAGTGTGTTGTATCATAGAAATGACATCATGAATATAGTTGGGAACAACCTTGGATGGCTGCAGATATAAGCTTTATATTATCTCAAAACTAGTATCTGGATAGCTCTTAAAATAACAGATGAGTGTTGCGACCCAAATAGAGCCCAAACTGCTAGAGAATGGATTCATCAAGGGCCGCAAGTCTTAATAAAATAGATTCAATAAAGTATCTGATTTCCCCACCAGTGAATGATAAAGAAGGTCTTATTTTTTTAATAAAACTAAATCATTACTATTCAGCTGCTTTATAATCTTACCCTGCTATTTGGAATCCCTAGTCTGGGCTACTGCCCAGGTCCCTGCAAGTTGTCTACACATTGATCCACCAGAGGTTCAAAGAACCATCCTGTGCTGGGTCCAGTCTTGTAGGAAATCCATGTAGAAAGTATTAACTTGTGTGTCTCTCAAGAGACTTTGGAAACCTTGAAGAACATGTGTAACCAGTTGATTACATTTTTGTCTTGGTGGTTCTGATCACAGATTTACCTCCAATGCTAATATTTTTACTTTATTTCCTTAATGTTAATTATATTTAGTTTTTTACAGTGCTTACCCCCCCACTACTCCCGCCAGAGAGGGAACTCATATTAAAGTAAATGTAACCGTCACTCAGGTGTCAACGGTATCTTATTTTCTTTAGGAGAAGTAACTATTTTGATACCTTCCTAGATATTTTACTCCATATAATTCAAGATTTTATGAGGGATGTACAGGAAAGTACAGCTCTGCATACTTCACTTCTCACAACTACTTTCTGTGCAATTACAGTGCTCTATTCTACCTTCTCATTATTTCTGCATTTATAGTAAGATCTAGTAGGTCGCTGTATAAAATAAAGATCAAGGATTTTGTTTTTATTATTGAGCATATACTAGTAAATAACATGCCTCAAATGCTGAGAAGGTATTTCTGAGCATTAAAGGAAAATAAACTCGTAACTGCTGGGAGGGAGGGAAAGACTAGTATATTACCCTTTTAGGTTTGATTGTGCCTTTTCAAAGACTTGGCAATGAGCATCCTGCCTGTTGTGAAGAAGGCTGATTCTGGGCCAGCCTGGGATGTCACCTTGGATGCCCATGATTTCATCATTAGGCTTTTGGGCTGTAATTATAGCTCCACAACTTTGTAGCTGGCATCTCTACCTTTCAGGAAGAGACTCTGTAATTTAAATATGTGTCCTTGGAAACATTTTACTTAGAAGAAGCCACCTGATTTCTGAGTTAAGTGGTAAGGGGGACCACTTTGCTGTAAGAATGGTAGAGAAGGACAAATTCAAAGTTATATTGAGGCTAATCTGAATTTAAGCCTGTAAGCTAAGGAGGTGAGAACTTCTAAAGTGATAAATGGGAAGAAATTGATGGTGAGATCACATGGTTGGTGAGGACATTAATCATGTGCACTTCATTTTTATTTTGTTTTCATTTTCAACCTAAGAAAAAATAAAAGGAGTTGGTAATGGGATGTAACTTCAAATTCCCACAATGAACTGCATTTTTAATATTCTTGCTCTTTCTGTTTGTTGTTGTTTGTTTGTTTGTTTTTGGTTATAAACTTATTATTTTCATATGATAAAATGAAAATGTGTGGTGTAATTCATTAGCTCAGCCAGTAGAGGGGAATGACACCTATAACCACTCATTACTATGTGCAACCACTTCTTCAAACCACTGTCACAGGTTCAGTAGTGCAGTCTTGCAAATAGATGCCATCAAGCAGGGCAGGTCACATGATAAGTACTAAAGTGATCTTAATTTTTTGAACTGTGTCCCTATAACTTCCTTCTTTCTATGGCTTTTGTTTTTATTTCTGTGTCTTTGTCACTGCATCCATGTCCTCCCTTTTGTGTCTTTTTCTCCTGGTAAATTCTTGTGTCCAGTGTTGGTCTCCTCTGTGCCCATAAAACCTAGAAACTTCTTAGGTGCCTCTTTATTTTTTCTAGAATACCAATTTCCATAAAGATACTTTTCATAGAGGAAAAATACTAGAGTATTGTCATTTATTAAGCCACTGATTTATCCTAGACATGTAAGCTATAAATTATATTCATAGCTGAGACAAGTTCACAAATAATTATCCTAACTGTATAGACTGGGACACATCAAGTTTGTAGGTTTTATCTATCATCTGTATAGATATCATTGCCATAACTTTAAAGTTCAACAAATCTGTGGGAGAAAAGTCTCTAGAGTGTGAAAACCTATATCTTATTTCTAATGCTCTGATTTTACCTCTACTTTTTGTTAAAGTGTGTGCTTGAATGAGTGTCTTGATTTTGATTCTACCTGAGGGAAGTTCTTTCTGTTATTTGGCCATTGTAGTGTTCATAAACACTCACTGGGCTGAACATTTGCTCAAAGTGTAGTCTTTGAAAGTCAGATTTAGGAGAATATGTGAAATATAGTGCCCAAATAAATTAGACATTAAATTCCATCTTTTACTTAACAAGGCCACAGATAAGTTTGGATAGCTCTTCCTTCCAATAAACTAATTTGTTTAGACTATAAGTATGCATGATTTGTTCAATTGGTAAATAATAGTATAAGTCATTTCCAGTTTTTAAATTAATCACAGAGAATTCTATATTTTTCTATGTGATTGCAAGAAGGGTCAAATATGGTCCAAATGGGATTTATCCCTGGGATGTAAGGTTGGTTTAACATATGCAAATTAATCAATGTGATACACTACATTAATAAAATGAAAGACAGAAACTGACCACAAGATCATTTCAATAGATGAAGAAAAAGCATTTGATAAAGTTCAACATTTATTCATGTTAAAAAACTCAACAAAATAGCTATAAAAGGAAATTTTCTCAAGATAATAATGTCCAGTTATGAAAAGCCCAAAGCTAACATCAAAATCAGTGGGGAACTAAGAGGTATCCTGGTCAGGGTACATGCCCGTCTTGCAGGCTTGATTCCCAGTAGGGGTAATGTAGGAGGCAGTAGATCAATATTTCTCTCTCATTGGTGCTTCTATCTCTCTATCCCTCTTCCTTACCAAACTCTCTAAAAATCAATAAAATATATTTTAAAAAACCAGAGGGAAAAAATTGAAAGCCTTTCCTCTAAGACTCAGTATAAGACAAAGATGTACAATCTTACCACTTCTATTCAACATGGTATTAGAGTACTAGCAGGACAATCAGACAAGAAAAAAGGCCATCCAAGTCAGAAAGGAAGTAAAATGATCTCTGTTTGTAGATGACAAAATTCTATATATAGAAAACACTAAAACTCCACAAAAAACTGTTAGAACTAATCAACAAATTTAGTAAAGTTTCAGAACACAAAATTAACATACAAAAATAAGCTGCAGTTTACACCAACAACAATGTATATGAAAAGAAAATCAAGAATATCTCATTTATGATAGTATAAAAATACAATAAAATACTTCAAGGATAAATTCAACCCAGAGGTGACATCTACACACTGAAAACTATTACATTAATAACACCATTTAAAGAAGACACAAATAAATAGAAAGATAAATAGTGTTCATGGATTGGAAGAATTAACATTGTTAAAATGTTCATACTCAGGATTCCAAAATGGTGGCAGAGTAAGTGGAAGCGACACTGACACTCCTAGAACCAAACTGTAAATACAACTAAAATACAGAATAAAAAAAACAAAATCCTGAAAAATCAACTGAAGACTAGCTGGAGAGAACCTTAAAAACCAAGAATGGAAAATGGAGACTGCATAGAGACTGATAGAAAGTGTGGAGGCACAAATGGCCTCACTGGGCCCTAAAGACAGCAGCTGAAGGTCCAGAGGGATATCTCAGCAGTGGGGGGTTCCCACTGAGAACTCTAGGGTCTAAACCTCAAGCTGAGCTCCTCCCCAGCCTAGAATAATAGAATGAGAAAGGTGCCCACATAACACCTGGCTGTGAAAAGCACAGAGTTGATATCTGCCAATGAGACACAGCTGAAAATGCAGGCACCCTCTTAAAGGGCCAACACACAAAATTTCATGTGCAGTCACTCATCTTGGGTTCCAGCAGAGGGAGGGCAGAGTGTACTGGAGCTGTAGTGAGCAGAAGCCAAGATAGGGGGTTCTGGGGCTGGCACTTAGAGGGCAGCCATGTCAGTTTCCTGTGCTGAGCCATTCCCTCACATTGAGGAGGAAATCTTTCTTCTGCAGTCCTTTTCTACCAAGGCAGTTTTTGCCTGGGGGGAAGGCAGATACTCCACCCTGTTGGAAGGCATCTTGTGGTCAATAGCCTGAGGCAAATCAATTCTGAGTATCAATGGGACTTCAGAGGAAGGTCTCTGGAGGCTTTGAGTCTTTCCCTGATCTAATCCTGGGTCCAAGGCTAGGAGAAGCAGATCATTAAGCACATACTAGTTTTTTCCAAAAACTCCCAGCCACAGTAGAGGGAGCCACAAGCTGTGGATTGCTGATAGCTCCAAACAGGATACTCAGGGCCAGTAACAACCAGCATCTGTTTGTCCTTCACTAGAGATTAGGAATCGTAGCATTTCTACCTAACACACAGACAAAAAAAATCTCAACAGGCAGCCAAAAGGTAGAGACTAAAAAACAACCCCCAAATGAAAGAACAAGAGAATTATCCAGAAGAAGAGATAAATGAAATGGAGATAAAAAATTTATCAGACATTGAGTTCAGAGTAATGATGGCAGAGATGATCAACAGCATGTGAAAAGATATAGTTATTATTTGAAGAATGATATAGAATTAATAAAGAACACAGTGCAATACACAGCAGCTTAGGGGAAGCTGAGGATAGGTTCAGTGAATTAGAAGATGGAGTAGAAAAATACCATCTAATCAAAGAATCAAAAAGAAAAAAACAATTAAAAAACAGGAGGACAGCTTAAGGGAGCTGCGGTACAACATGAAATGTAACAATATTGTATAATAGAAGTACCAAAAGGAGAAGAAATCAAGCAAAGGATAGAGAACATGTAAGAAGAAATAATGGCAGAAAACTTCCCAAACCTAGTGAAGGAAAAAGTCACACAAGTTCTGGAGGCACAGAGAGTCCCAAGAAAGAAGAATCCAAACAGGCCCATGCCCAGACACATAATAATTAAAATGCCAAAAATTAAAGACAAAAAGAAAGAATCTTAAAGGCAGCAAGAAAAAAGCAATTTGTTACCTACAAAGGAGCTCCCATAAGTTTCATTTTCATCAGAAAATCTACAGGCCAGAAGTGAATGTCATTTTGTATTCAAGGTAATGAAAAGCAAGGAATGAAACCAGAACTACCAAGCTGAAAGAATGTATGAACCCCTATGTTCATAGCAGCACAATTTACAATAGCTAAGATCTGGAAACATCTCAAGTGCCCATTAATAGATGAGTGATAAAAAATCTGTGGTACATTTACACCATGGAATACTATCCAGCAGGATAAAAGGAGGATCTCTTACCATTTGAGCCAGTATGGAGGGACCTGGAGAGTATTATGCTAAGCGAAATAAGTCCGTCAGAGAAAGGCAAGTATCACATGATCTCACTCATATGTGGAATCTAATGAACAAAATAAACTGATGAATAAAATAAATCCAGAGACATAGAAGCATAGGACAGACTGTGGAATCATAGGGGATGGTTGGGGGAAGATCAACAAAAGAACTTGTATGCATATATGACACAGACAATAGGTGGGTGAAGGCTTGGGGTTTGGAGTGGGGATCAAATACAAGGAGTCAATAGGGGGAAAGGGGCACATATATAATACTTTCAACATTAAATATTTAATAATGATGATAATAATAGAACCAAGTGGGATGTTTTTCCAGGGATACAAGTCTGGTACAATATTCTCAAATCAATAAATGGGATACTTCACATCAACAAGCTGAAAGACAAAAACCACATGACCAAATCAATAGATGCAGAAAAAGTTATAAAAACTCTCAGCAAAGTTGAAATAGAGGGAGCATATCTCAACATGATACAGGCCATAAATGACAAACCTCCAGCAAGCATCACACTCAATGGGCAAAATCTAAAACCATTTCCCCTAAGAACAGGAACAAGACAAGAAAGGATATCTGCTTTCACCACTCTTATTCAACATAGTACTGGAAGTCCTAGCTACAGTGCTCAGACAAGAAGAAATAAAAGGCATCCAAATTGGAAATGAGGACGTAAAACTGTCATTATTTGCAGACTGTCATTTTCTATTTCTATACATAGAAAACCCTGAAGACTCCACCAAAAAATTACTAGATTTAATAAAAGAATTTGGCAATGTAGTAGGATAAAAATTAACACCCAGAAATTGGCGTCATTTTATACTCCAATAATGAATTCTCAGAAAGAGAAGCTAAACAAATAATCCCATTTACATTGCAATGAAAAAAAAATAAGATATTTGGGAATAAACTTAACCAAGATCAAAGATCTGGACTCACAAAACCACAGGAGTTGAAAGAAGGGATAGAGGAAGACGTAAACAAGTAGAATAATATACCATGTTCATGAATTTGTAGAATCAACATCATTAAAATGTCCCTACCACTCCACAGAATCTATAGATTCAATGCAATCCCTATTGAAATACCAATCATATTTTATAGATCTAGAAGAAATGCTCCAAAAATTTATATGGAACCACAAAAGACTTCACACATGTACAAATGGCTACTGTCAACAAATATACAAATGGTATCACATCACAACTGTCAGAATGGCTGCCATCAACAAATCAATAAATAACAAGTTCTGGTGAGGATGTGGAGAAAAGGGAACCCTAGTATATTGCTGGTGGGAATTCAGACTGGTGCAGCCATTATGGAAAACAGTATGGAGTCTCCTAAAAAAAATTAAATATGGAACTGCCATTTAACCCAGTGTTCCCACTTCTAGGAATATACCCTAAGACACCTGAAACACCAATCATAAAGAATATATGCATTCCTATGTTCATAGCAGGGAGGCAAGAGCATAGAATGGAGTCAAGCCAGTCTATTCAGTAAATAGTGTTGGGAAAATTGGACAGGTACATGGAAAAAAATGAAAGTATACCACCAATTTACACCATACACAAGAATAAACTCAAAATGGATAAAAGACTTAAATTTAAGTCGTGATACCAAAGAATCTTAGAAGTAACCATAGGCAGCCAAATCTTAGACATCTCTCATAGCAATATGTTTACAGATACTCCTCCTAAGGTAAAGGAAACAAAGCAGAAAACAAATGGGACTACTTTGAAATAAAAAGCTTCTGCACAACAAAAGAAACCATCAGCAAAATGAAAAGACAGCCTACTGCATGAGAGAAAATATTTGGCAATGATATATCTGTTAAATATCTGATAAAGGGTTAATTTCCAAAATATATAAGGAACTCATACAACATAACAAAAGGAAGATAAAAAAATCCAATCAAAAGTGGGCAAAGGACCTAAACAGACACTTTTCCAAAGTGGACATATAGAAGGCCAAGAGTCATGAAAAAATTCTCAAAGTGACTGGTCATCTGAGAGATGCAAATTACAAGGACAATGAGGTATCAACTCACTCCTGTCAGAATGGCTACCATCAACAAATCAACAAATGACAAGTGCTGGTGAGGATGTGGAGAAAAGGGAACCCTAGTGCACTGCTGGTGGGAATTCAGACTGGCACAGCCACTGAGGAAAACAGTATGGAGTTTCCTCAAAAAATTAAAAATGGAACTTCCATTTAACTCAGTGATCCCACTTCTAGGAATATGTCCTAAGAAACCCGAAACACCACTCAGAAAGAATATATGCACCACTATGTTCATAGCAGCATAATTTACAATAACTAAGATTTGGAAACAGCCTAATTGGCCATCAGCAGATGAGTGGATAAAAAAGCTGTGGTACATTTACACAATGGACTACTTACACACTTGTAAAAAAGATGGGACTCTCACAATTTGCAACAGCATGGATGGACCTGGAGATTATTATGCTTAGTGAAATAAACCAGTCAGAGAAAGGTAAGCATCATGTGATCTCATTCATGTATGAAATATAATGAACAAAATAAACTAATGAACAAAATAGATCCACAGATATAAAAGCATGGAACAGACTGCCAAATTTCAGTGGGAAGGCAGAGTTGAAGGGGTGTGGGGAGAGATTAACCAGAGAATTTACTCATGGACACAGACTATAGTGTGGTGAAGGCCTGGGAGGGGCAGGTGCAGGTTGGAGGGGTTCAATGGGGAAAAAAAGCACACAAAGGGGACATCTGTAATACTTTCAACAATAAAGATAAATTTTAAAAAAGCTCACAAGAAAACAATTAAAATAATCCAGGTAAAAAATGGGAAAATAAATATATTTTTCCAAATAACATATACAAATGGCCAAAACGTAGTTGAAAATGTGCTAAACACCACTAATCATGAGGGAAATAGGGATAGGTTGGTGGGAAGAGATTAAGCCAAGAACTTATATGCATATATGCATAATGGAGACAGACAATAGTGTGTTGAAGGCCTGGGGCAGAGGGCAGGTACAGGCTCTAAGGGGTCAAAGGGGAGCAAAAGGGGACATCTATAATCCTTTCAACAATAAAGATGAAAAAATGAAGTAATGGAAGAGGAGGGAGCCAGCAAAACAAAAAATTGCAACCGTTTTGGTTAGAGCATCATTTTGTGCTTGAAGGGTTGTTGGTTTAATTCCCAGTCAGGGCACATACCTAGGTTGTGGTTTGGTCCCCCATTGGATTGTGTATGGGAGGCAGCCAATTGATGTTCCCACCCCACCTGTCTCCTTGACCCTTCCTCTTTCTCTAGAATCAATGAAAAACATATCCTAGGGTGAGGATTTCAAAAACACACAACACAATGAGATATTACCTCATAATTGTTAAAATGGCTGAGATAAGTGTTAGCGAGAATATAAAGGAAACCCTTGTGTACTGTTGGTGGGAATGTAAATTGGTGCAGCCACTGTGGAAAACAGTATGAAGATTCCTCAAAAACTTAAAACTAGACTATAATATAATGTAGAAATTCTACTTCTGAGTATATATATAAAAGAAATGAAATTAGTATCTTGAAGAGACATCTGTACCTCCATGGTTCTAGGAAGCATTATTTACAATATCCAAAACATGGATAAATGTCCATTGACAGATGATACTTTAAATAAATAAATAAATAAATAATAAATAAATAAAAAATATGACATATTAATACCTCATGTGGTATATATACACAATGGAATATTATTCAGCTTTAACAAAAGGAGATTTTGCTATTTGCTACGTGGATGAACCTGGAGAACATTATGCTAAGTGAAATAAGCCAGATACAAAAAAGAAAAACTGAGTGATTTCAATTATATGTGGAATATAAAAAAGTTCAATACATAGAAACAGAGAGTAGAACTGTGGTTACTGGAGACAGGAGGTGGAGGATGAGGAGATGATGGTTAAAGTTGCAGTACCCTGCAGTACCCTGCAACTTATTCAGGATGAATAAGTTTAAAGATCTAATAGACAGCATGATAACTATCTATCTATCTATATATATAAAAGCCAAGTGACCAGAATGACCAGTTACTATGATGTGCACTGCAGTGGCAAACCTGCTCGATTGGCACCCCGATTGGTCCCCCCCTCCTGTGGCGCCTCCCCTTGGCTGACTCCCCAATTGGGGGGCAGGGCTGGCCAACTTCCTGTATTCCCACCCCACACCAGACCTGCCCACAATCAGCCTCCATTGGGGTGGGTGACCAGGCCCCACCCATGCACAAAGTCGTGCACCAGGCTTCTAGTAGTTAATAATACTGTATTGAATACTGGAAATTTGCTAAGAGAGATTTCAGGTGCTCTCACAATAAATGGTAACTAACTGAAAAGATGTATTCATTAGCTTGACTGTAATAATCACTTCATTATGCAGATGTATATCAAATCATCACAGTGTACTCCTTAAATATACACAATTTTTATTAAAAATAAAATGAAAATGATAAAAGAGGTCAACAGTAACAAATAGAAGAAATGCCTGAAGATTTGGTTTATACTCAACTTTGTTTAAAATGCCCCAGCACATTCTTGGGTTCTGTTTAGGGTCATAGTGTGGGAAGTCTGCCTGGGGAAGAGAGGAAGCCAATTACTCTGAGTTATCATGGATTAAACAACATGAAGGGAAGGGAAAGCCAATATGCAGTGCAACTGTTATGTGCCAACACCATGCCATAGTGGGCCATACGTGTTCTAGAGTGAAATCCCAATGAGAATGCTGGGTTGGGGAGGGTCAGCAGTGCCACTGCTTTTGTAAAAATGAGAAAATTGAAGCTGAAAATGTTTCTTTTTGCTGCTAGTAAGTGACAAGACCAAGATCCACATCCACCTTGGTGTAAAGCCTAAGGTAATTACTTCTTTCTTCACATCAGGCTGTCTCCCAAACCCTCTAAGGTTATTACTGTGGTCTTTCCATGGCTCTTTGTATGGCATTCTTCATCTGAAGAGGCTGTTCTTTCTTAACTTTCTTCTCTGAGCAATGTTCTTTTCTTGAATGTCTTAAATAATTTTGTTCTAGTTTACAAACTCAGAAATGGAAAAAATATTGAATAAGAATTGTAAGTAAAATTGGTTGATTTTATTTCATTTTTGGCTTTGAAAGACAAGGTACATTTTTTTCACCATGAGATCATACCCAGTGCCTTCAGTGGTGAGATGGGGCCGAGGTTCTTCAAGTTGTTAGCAGTGCTGGTGGGCTCCAGGATGGAAGAAAACTGAGGATTAAAGAGTGCCTTGGAGAGATATATGTAAAAGGACTATTAGTGGGCACTTTCACTTCTCAAATCAGAGAGAAAAGACCTCCTACAATTACTGCAGTAGATCCAGGTTTGAGGACTCCTGTTTGGCAAGGTAGAGTAAAAAATGTGTTTATTAAGAAACTAGCTGTGGAGCATAAATGGATGTTGAAATAGACCAGAACCAGGAGAAACAGCCCACCAGCAGATAGCCATAAAAATTAAGATTACAAAACAGAACACATACTTTTCCCTGCTGGTCTGTCTTTGAACTCGGGGTCAGGCCCTTTGCCTGAGCTCTGTTCCCCAGCTGGTGTTTGCTTCACTCCACACAGTCTTCCTAGGTTTCTCTTCCCAGCTGAGGCTAAGCCAAGATGTCATTTCTCACCTTTTTAAAAAATAATATTCGTTTAATATTATTTGTGTGTGGGATAACTGTCTTTAAGTTTTTCTAGACAAGATACAGGGTCCTTTTTGACAAGATAGACTTCCTGGGAGGTGGACACAGGAAAAAGAGTAAGGAAGTGGGGACAGAGTGTGTAAAGGCATTGCCTGCATTTTTTGTGGAATTCTTACTCAAGAGACCTCAGAAGATTTTACCCCAACCCCATACATCTCACCTCTTTTTTCATCCCAAATAATTAATGAAACTCTCTGAAGAGTGTCTTGATTCCAGCTTCATCAAACTTTTTTCCAAAAAGAATGAAATTTCCCTTGTTCTTTATGTTGAATGGGCACTTTATTAAATGCAGTCACAAGACAAAGTGGCCAAGATTCTGATAATATAGGATATCCTGATTACACATTATTAATGCAATGCAAAGGCTACTGGTTATGCAGTCTTTTTCAATCAACAATTAAGCACAGATGCTTCCTGAATACAGCAATTCATTGTTAATTATTATTATTGGCCATTTAAAAGACCTTCTACAAATTCAAAGTAAGCCTGGAGAAACATGCTAGTATTTCAGGAGAAATGAAGGAAGCAAAATAAATAGGAACTTTGTTTTTTGTACATGAGACATTTTAGGCCAGATAGATACAGTGGGTCCTGTGAGTAAGACCTAATTTACTGTACTGCCTTTTTAGCAGAACAAGTTAGAAAGTAAGGAAGAATAATAATTTTCCTATTTTTAAGGCAGCTAGAAATGTATTCATAAATAGGGAACCTATTAAAGGAATTTTTTCTTGTATGCAATGTTAGAGTAATTAAGCCAATGGAAAAACCTAGGAAGAATAAAATTCCAAGAGTTGATGTTTTCTGGGGAGGAGGGTGGAAAGATAAATTTTAATGCCTTGCAATTTTGCCACTCACTGAAAACCCTTTTCTAGTCATGAAAAACACATTAGGACCCCATTAGGCTGCCTGTTGATATCTGGTGCCATACTACCCAACTCTTATAGAATCTTTAATAAAATGCCTGTCACATCTGACAAGTATGTATGCCTCAGTGATTCTTAGAGGCATAGAATATTGATCAGGGCATTAATTTTTTTGAGGGTGATGTTCAGTGGGATAGGAAATTGGAATTTCTAAGTTTATATTAAATCAGATACCTATTTTATTGACTCAGGTCCATTCTTTGGAGAACCATACAAAAAATTTTAGAATTTAGATTTTGGAAAAATATATTGCTACCTTTATACCAGTAAAATATTTCCATTCCTCTCTTTCTCCCTCCATCCTTTCTCCCTTCTTTCCCATTTCCCTTATTCTAGTCTGTCAGTCTGTCCATTCATGGGTTCATCCATCTGCCTGTCTGTCCATCTGTTCATCCAATGCATCTGAAGTAATGAGATCTATATAATTACTTAGGTTACTTTTTTGCTTAGTCTTGCTGGTAGAGACCTTAGAGTTAAGCTTTATGCTAACTTCTAGAATAAAAATCCTATCTAATAAAAGAGTAATATGCAAATTGAATGTCACTCCAAGGCACAAGATGGCTGCCCCCATGTGGTCAAAGATGGCTGCCCCCATGTGGACACAAGATGGCCTGCAGGGTAGGGCAGTTGTGGGCAGTTAGGGGTGACCAGGCCAGCAGAGGAGGGTAGTTGGGGGAGACCAAGCCAGCAAGGGAGGGCAGTTGGGTGGGAATCAGGCATGCAGGGGAGGGCAGTTGCGGGGGGACCAGGCCTGCAGGGGAGGACAGTAGGGAAGGACCCAGGCCTGCAGGGGAGGGCAGTTGGGGGTTACTGGGCCAGCAGAGGAGGGCAGTTGGGAGAGACCAGGACTGCAGGGGAGGACAGTTGTGTGTGTGTGTGTGTGTGGGGGGGGGGGAACACAGGCCTGCAGGGGAGGGCAGTTGGGGGCAACCAGACTGGCAGGGGAGGGCAGTTAGGGGTGACCAGGACAGCAGGGGAGGGCAGTTAGGGGCAATTGGGCCAGCTGTGGAGCAGTTAGGTGTCAATCAGGCTGGCAGGGGAGTGGTTAGGGGGTGATCAGGCTGGCAGGCAGAAGCACTTAGGGGAAATCAGGCAGAGGCAGGCAAACAGTTGGGAGCCAGCAGTCTTGGATTGTGAGAGGGATGTCCAACCTCCCGTTTAGGCCCGATCCTACTGGGCCTAAACAGGCGGTTGGACATCCCTCAAGGGGTCCCAGATTGGAGAGGGTGCAGGCTGGGCTGAGGGACACCACCTCTGTGCACGAATGTCATACACCGGGCCTTTCATCTATAATAATAAAAGTGTAATATATTAATTAGACTGGACAGCCAAATGACCTTCTGGACATCATTTTGGATGTCCTTCTGGATGAAGCTGCCATGGCGGGGGCCAAGGCAGAGGTAGTTAGGGGCAATGAGGCAGGCAGGCGAGCAGTTAGTGGTGATCAGGCAGGCAGGCGGAGTGGTTGGGGAGATCAGGCAGGCAGGCGAGCCGTTAGGAGCCAGGGGTCCTGGATTGTGAGATGGTGCATGCCATGCTGAGGGACCCCCATGCATGATTTCGTGCACCGGGCCTCTAGTAATAATTATAATAGCTATCATTTATTGAGTACCTACTAGGCCTCTTTCAAGGTGATAAGTAAATAGTGTACATTAACCCTTCCAGTTAACAATTATTACTGCCCTACAAAGTAGCTACCAATATAATTCTCTTTTATGTTATTTACTTTTTGATCATAAAATTTTCTCTTTTATATTTTATTTCATTGCAAAATAATTCTTATTTAACAGATGCCAAAGTTGAGGTTTACTGAGAGAGTTGGCTTGTGTAGGTGACAGCTAGTTAGTGGTGAGGCCTGTGTTCAAATTCAGGTAGTCTATCCCACATCCTGTGCTTCTAACCCTGGTACCTCTTCTAGCCTCAGTATTCTCTTATAAATCTGCATTTCATAGTCTGGTTCTTTTATTCTTATTTAATAGATCAATTATAAAAGAATCATTTGTGGTAGAGTGCTCCAAATTTGCTTCAAAGTCATATATGACATAAATAAAAAGAGAAATAGAATAACCTGTTAACCCATAAATTTGGTGCTTATTTTATTTGAGTGGTATCATTCCCCAGGACTTAAAATTTTTATTTTTATTTTTCAATTACAGTTTACATTCAATATTACTTTGTATTTTAATAGATGCTTATGTAATCACTACCAACATGAAATAGATGTTAACTTACACATACATGTTTCAGATTTCTTATTAAAAATAAAAAAATTAAAGATATATTTTAAAACCACCTTCCTTCTCTTCCGTCTTTCTTTTATCTTTCACAGAGGAAATTATCATCCTGAAATCACCACTAACATCCTGGCATATATTTTTCCATGCACTTTTTTGGACTTCCCCACATAAGTATAAATCCACAAAAAACGTGTTATTTGTATGCTTTAAAAATGTGCATAAAGGTGCTATATTATGTTGCAACTCATTGTTTTACTCATTTATCTAAACTGCTGCATAATATACCATAATATTAATAAGCAACATTTTATTTATCCATTTCCTTTCCGATGGACAGTTGTTTTGTTGTTGCTAATAATACTGCAGCACACATTATTGTGCATTTCTGATTGGAGGCATGTGTGGGAGCATGTAGGGCAGATAACTAGAGTGAATTTGTGTCTTGCAGTATAGGATCATCTTTAACTTTGACCTGCTCCAGTTGGTTACTAGGTAGTCAAGTCAATATATACTCTGGCAAGCCATGTATGAGTTCCCTTCATATTGTGTTCTCCTCAACACTTGATGCTGTTGGACTTCCTAACTTTTGTCAACTAGATGGGTGTAAGATTTTATCTCTTTATTTTTATGTGCATTTCTCTGATTACTAGAAAGAATTTTAAGCATTTATTAAAAATGTTTATTGGGCATTTGGGATACATTTTTTCAGAATTCCTTTTCCATATTATTTGCATATTGCTGAGTTAACTTTATATTCACCAGTCATAGTCTTATCTATTCTGACAGATAAAAGATATACTTTGAAATGTGGAACTAAACAGCAGTGAACCGATTGACATTATGGTGTTTTAAGCTTCTAACGTACATTGGATCTATTAATTTTATTCTCTGTGTTGATTACCCTTTTTTAAAATATTTCCCATCTTTTATATTTCTACATGAAGCATTATTGCTAATTTCCTCTGATCTCCTAATTTAATAATTTTTTATTAACTTGTGTCTAATATACAGTTAGAACTATTGAATTTTATATTTTAATAATTATATTTTTTACTTCAGTAATTTCTAGTTGATTCCTCTAAGTATTGCCTATTCTTTTATAATGGTTATAAGACATTATTTGAAGTTTTTTTTTAAAAAAGCATATATTTTTATTGATTTCAGAGGGGAAGGGAGACAGAAATAGACACATCAATGATGAGAGAGAATCATTGATTGAGCCCAAAACCCAGGCATATGCCTTGACTAGGAATTGAACTATAATTTCCTCATTCATAAGTGAACACTCAACCACTGAGCCACATCAGTGAGGCACTTTGAGGTCTTAAATCTACTTAAATATGACCGTATTACAGTTTATAAAGTTGTTTCATTATTTGTTGCTTTTGAGATTCTATTTGCTGCATTAGCTGCATTAGCTGTCTCTTGCTATTGTTGCATCCTTTCTTCATGTGCTTTGTAGTTGTGGGTTGTAAGCTTGTCCTTAGCAGAGCTTGAGCTGTTTTCAACCTGTTGAGGTTGAGGGCGAGTCCCTAGAATATAGTTTATGACCATTTTTCTGAGAAGTCCTTGAGGTGGTCTAGGACTAATATTTATGTTATTTATGAGCTTATGGGTTTAGTGTGGGGATTTATAATCGCAGGTTTTTGTTTTTGCTTTCCTCCAAGAGCCTAGGCCAAGTTGGAATCCCAGTCCTCGTGGGTGGTTCCTCATCCATTCATCCTCTGAAGGTTCTGGTTCTCTACAGCAATTTTGGTTTGAACCCCCCATCTTGAATGGGACCAGTGCCTTATTGCCTAATGATATGAAACCCAAACCCAAGATCACCAACATTTTCACCCCCTTCTATTGGTCTCTATGGCACACAGAATAAGTTTGGGCAATTTTAGTTGCCTCTTTATACTTGGTACTTTGAGTTTTTTCTTGCAAGCTCAGCTGTCATATAATAGATAATTTTTACTATTTAATTTACCATTTCTAGGTACTTGTGGAGAAATAATTTGCAGGTTATCTGAGTCTATTGTCTGGCTGGAATGAGAGTTAGAAGCCCTTTCACATTGTGTTCAGGAAGTGGTTCCCTCTGTAGACTTCAGGACCATTTATAGCTTTAGGGTAGGATTCTCAGGAATTCCCAGGATTCTGGCTCTGCTGGGAAGACCCCTCCAGTCTGCTTACTGAGTATTTGTCTTATCTTGATCATCAAATGTCCGTGGGCCCCATTTATTCTTTTTGAACTGAAAAAACTAATATCTAGTCCTCCGTTCTAATATTCTCTTTTCTTTTTGTGATCTTAAGATGTCAGTTCCCATTTATATCATGTTAGTCTTAAATCAGCTTCTAAAATCATTTCTTTTAACAATACATCTCTAGTCCTCCTTTATTTTGATTTCATTATAAAAAACACTCCTCATCTGATAATAACACTAAAACTGCTTTTCAATCCAATCTAGTTTCTCTTTGATTATCCAGGCAAACTAAATTCCTAGATATGGAATATTCTCAGCATAGATCTTTTAAAATGCTTTCTTAACTTTGGGGTATACAGTCATTTTATGAAGTTCTTTCTCTCAACTCAAGATATGGCATATTTTCTTTTAATAAATGTCTTATTCATTCAAAACTATTCATTGAGCACCTACTAAATACTAGGTACTTTTCTTATTACTTGGGATATACCAGTGAACAAAACAATTTTTTGTCATTATCATTATTATTATTTTGTTAATCATTACCTAAGGATATTTTTTTCATTGCTTTTCAGAGAGACTGGAAGGGAAGGAGGTGGGGAACAGAGAGAGAGAGAGAGAGAGAGAGAGAGAGAGAGAGAGAGAGAGAGAGAGAGAGAGAGAGAAGTGAGAGCTACACATCAACTGGTTGCCTCCCACACATGCCCCAACCAAGGGCAGGGAGCAAATTGGAGACTCAGGTCTGTGCCCTTGACTGGGAATCGAACTGGTGACCCTTTGGTGAGGGGACTGACACTGAGCAACACTGGCCAGAGCAGTTATTATTATTTTTTAAAATCCTCACCCGAGGATATGCTCTTATTTATTTGAGAGAAAGAGAGAGAGTAAGGGAGAGAGAGAAACATTGATGTGAGAGAGAACCCCATCAGTTGCCTCCTGTACATAGCCTGACTGGGGATCAAACCCTCAACCTAGGTATGTGACCTGACCAGGAATTGAACCCACAACCGCTTGATGTATAGGTTGATGCTCCAACCAACTGAACCACCTGGCCAGGACTCCTGTGATTATTAATAAAATTTTATTATCCTACTGAGGATGAAGCCACAGTTCATGTTTTGAAATGTAACATCAAATCCTAATATAATTCATAAACATCAGCTGTTATAATCTGAGATCCTGTGGTATGGGGGTAATTTTTAATAGCTGTTGGAAGAGCAATGCAATAAGCAGAGCTCAGACAGGTTCTGATTCCTCGTTGGGTCCTGAGATCAGATAATGGGATTTGGGAAGCCTCTAGGTCAGAAAACATTTGAAGGCCAACCTCACATACAGCACAAGGAACTCAAATATGCAGTTTGTAAGGTCTCTGTTCCCAGCATTCTTGCCTTTGTGTGTGGCTGAGAAACCACTGTTCTGTATTCTAATACTCAAAAGCCTTTGTAGAGATAAAACCTCTTCTCCTTTAATAAAACCTGGGCTTTAGCTCTCCTGTGTGTCAATGGCCCTAGCAGCTACCTTGCTTTTTGAGACTCTAATTTGTCTGCCGACTTGCTAATGTCCCAAGTGGCCAGTATTTGCTGAATTCCAGGCTGTTATGAAACACCAGAAACCATAAAGACCTGCAGAGGTCAAAATCCCACATGACCTGTATTTACTATAGCTTAAGCCCTAAAGCTGCCTACCTTAGTGGTTGCTAGATCATCTGCATAGTATTTTGTTTTCCAAATGCCAGTCTTTGTTTCTTATTGTGCCCAGTCCACACAACCAGATTCAGTAAATACACTCCTCTCACCTGAGTTTAAATCAACAGACGGGAGAGAAGAGTCAGGGTGGGAAATGGGTTATAGCTCTGTGAATAAGTGGGTTTGCTAATGTTTCACCTTGAGTTACTCAGTCCCTCCCCAGTGCAGCTGGCGTAGAG
This sequence comes from Corynorhinus townsendii, assembly GCA_026230045.1. NCBI lineage: Eukaryota > Metazoa > Chordata > Mammalia > Chiroptera > Vespertilionidae > Corynorhinus > Corynorhinus townsendii. The sequence continues at coordinate 112,218,752 of JAPDVU010000003.1, read as the reverse complement.
GAGCCCTTGTCTAGTGTGGGGCTCCATTAGCTCACATGCCAATCTAGAGAGGATGGGGCCAGAGCACTGGCTCCATTTCCTCCCAGGTGTCACTCCTTCTCCCCCTGGGAGCAAGTAAAGGTGGAGAAGAGCCATGAATGTTATCCTAACAGAGGAATATGCTTGTGTGTGTGTGTGTGTGTGTGTGTGTGTGTGTGTGTGTGTGTGTGTGTGTGCGCGCGCTGTGGGCAAATGTCTTCCCCCAAATAAGCACTCTTACCATGGTTCTTACAATTTGAAAGTCAGCATTTGTTTGTCTCTTCCACTCTAAACTGGATCCTGCATGATTCTTGTTGTCCTCGTGTCCTGTACATGTTAGATTGATACACATATCGAATGAAGGAAGGCCTGGCTCTGCTAGTGAAACTGAAGAACAAAAGTGCTCACCTGCCTCTAATGAGCAATTTACCTGTTGTCTCCTGGAGCATTTCCTGTCCTCTTGTTGTCAAAGAAAGTTAAATGCATTTTATAAAGATATCAATTAACATGTTGTGGCTCTCCTAAAGATGAGCCAATTAAAGTCATAGAACATGTACACATTAACAGGCCTTATAATGAAGCTAGAGGCCCAGTGCATGAAATTCATGCATGGGTGGGGTCCCTAGGTGTGGCCAGCGATCAGGGTTGATCAGGGCCAGGCTGATCAGGGTCAGGCCGATCAGAGCAGTGTTGGAGAAGAGGCTACAGTCGCTGGGCTGGGTGTGGAAGAAACAAACACCAGATGCTGACGCTGCCATTGTCGGTGCCATGCCCCTGCATGGTTCCCCACCTTGTCCCCTTCTCTTTCCCTTGCTGCCTGGCTGCCACTGTGGTGGGCAGTGGGCCGATCAAGGCTTGCTGGCCAGGGGGAGGGATGGGACATGGGAGGTTGGCCATTGGCTCTGAGGAGGAAGCTGGCCCTCAGATCTCCTGGGAAAGAGGCCAAGTCCGCCACCACCCACCGCTGGTTCCCCATCCCAGCCTGGGGGCTAGCTGTGGGGGAGGGACCATGGGAGGTTAGCCGGCTGGGGGAGGTTGGCTGTGGGAATGCATTGACCATGAGGGGGCAGCTCCTGTGTTGAGCATCTGCCCCCTGGTGGTCAGTGTGCATCATAGTGACCAGTCATTTCAGTCACTTAGGCTTTTATATATATAGATAAGCTTCCTGTTAAATTCAAAACAAACATACAGTGACTTAAATATATTTAAAAAAAAACTACAAACATCTCCCTTCTCTCATTTCATCTTGCAATTGTGTATCCAGCAACAATGAAAGTTTAGTGTTGTTGTTTTTTTTAGTACATTTAAATAGTGTTGCAATAATAACTTTTATTTTGAGATTTTGAAACACAGGTACCAGTGGCAGGGATTGCATAAGGTAAATGGCACAGAACTCCTGTCAGACCTCTCAGGTGGTGACTCCAGCAAACAGGGAGGAAATAGAGGCTCTGTAGAAGGAAACAGTTGGTCCATGTTCTCACAGCTGGTCAGTGACCTGGTGGGAGTCAAACCCATTGCCACCTGATGCCAAAGGGGAGAGTTAACATGAAGGAAATGGGCCCCTGGGTCAGACCTGGGGTTTGGGCCCTGAAGAGCTTTACCTGTGGCTTTAAAATAACCCATCTTTATTTTAATTTCAATTTCAACAATAGATCTGCTCTCAGTCTTGGATTTTTTATCTCCAACTTATTAAGCATCAGTGACTGTTCACTCATTTTTAAGGCTGACATCATCATGTGTGGGATACAGTTTTAGATTACAAAAGTAAAACCAGGTATAAGGTGGACTGGAATTGAAATCTCTCCAGAGAAAATACAACAGTGAGAGAACAATATAAATTTTCAACGATGCCATGGTTAACACTGAAATAATTCCTGGTTGATACAAGTTCTTTTTTTATATTTTATTTCTGAATACTCTATATCCCAGTTTAGATTTATCAAAATCAGAGCCTCTCCTCTGGAAAGTCTCTGTTTGGAGAAACTTGAACTTTAAAAGAATTTTCAATTTTTTCTTTCATTTTCTGGCTTCCAACTCAGGCTGCCAACAGCAGAGATTTACATGCATTCTTGGGAGCATATTAATTTATTCCATAAGCAATTCCTGGCTGTGTTGTCCAGTCCATTTTCCAAAGTTGTCTAATACCATGTTATATTTATCATTTTAACTTCATTGAACTAAACAGACCTCTTAATTTTACTTAAGTTTCATGTTCATTTGGGTTTACATTTCTTCTGATTCTGAATCAAAGTGTAGACTTTTAGTCTTCTATTTATTTTTCTAATTAGATAACCTAGTGCAGTAAAAATTGAAACATCATTAGGTAACTTTATGTATTAATAAATTAGCCCAGACAAGCAACTAAAACCCTGCTAGACAAAACTCTGTTCATTCGAATGTTGCTCTACGTGGGACTGTGGTGTAAGATTAGCAATGCAAAATCATATCAAGTGAAAGTTGCAGCAAATCATTAGGACAAAATCAGGAAAGTGAGGGTTTCTGACAAGACTTCAAAACTATGGGAAGATTTCTTTATCTACCTTAAGAATAATAATAAAAATGATGTTACTAGAAATTTTCTAAGTTTGCAATAACCTGCTTAAAAATGAGAGCTGACAGGCTGTTTTCTGAGAGATAGTTTAAAGAAGTGGTTTTATGATTCATTTCTTAAAAACCTCCAGATTACAAATGCATGATATAAATATCTTATGAAAACTACAGAACTTACCCACATCTACCTCAGATTAAATAGGATTTCCACGTTTTAGTATGGTCATTTAGGAATTAAAGGTTGACACACACACACAAAAAAAATCTAAACAAATCTGTATATCAAGGATCTGATCCAGTTTATTTAAGTTGGAAATTTTCTGTATGTCTGGTCTGGGGACTCCTTTACCCCCTTAAAAGTTATTGGGAATGTCAGAGAACTTTTGTTGATGTGAGTTATATCAGTCAACATTTGTCATTTTACAAATTGAAATTGAGAAAAATGTAATTAATCCACAAGGACATATCCAAGAACACATCCTATTTGCTATGAGAACACAACTGCCAGCACATACATGTCACCTCTGGAAATATCACTGCATATTTGTGAGACAAGTGAGAAACACGATACACTTTATCATCAATAGGATTGGGTTCACCTCACAGATTCCCTGAATGGATTTCAGGGGCCTGAAGAGTGCCCAGATCTCACTTGGAGAACTGCTGGCTTAAATGACTTGATGTTATTAACATTTGACAATACCTTGTAGGGACTTCATAAAATAAGCAATGGCATTTGAAAACAATTCCCGCCATGGCTTTCAGGATCAGCCAAAGTGTACCTGGTAGCCTATTCACTCTGTGTCTACCTGGGATATCTTTTACAAGCCCCTTAAACCCTCAGAGCCTGGGTTTCTTAGGTGAAATTGGGACTCGCAGGGTTACAGTGAAGATGCAGAGCAACATGGCACATGGTAGGTATTCAGCACAGATCTCTGGAAGGGAAGAAATAGAGCATAATTCCCATCTCTGCCCAGGCTGGGCCTCTACTGCCCTCCCAAGAAGGAGGCTTGCTGATTACTGTGGTGTGAAGTGGAGTCTCCTGGGAAGGACAGTAGGGAGAAAGAAAGAGAAGTGCAGTTTCACCTCCCTTAGATCCCCCTGCCTGACTCCTTTCCTATAGTGTTTATCTTTGAAAGCTTTGATCTAAAATTAACAACTTCCCACACTCCCAAAGTCCAGGCTGATGTATTTTGGGCTCACTTTGTTGCTTTGTTAGATAAAATTTTATTACTATAGTATTGAAATGTTTCTCTCGTCACCCCCTGATACTGTTCGTTATTCTCAGCCCATGTCTCCCAGACCAGTTCTAGCCCTATTTTAGAGACAGTTCTTGCTCAAACTTACCCTTGAACATAGAACCAGTATTTAATAGGATTCTCTTCTATTAATTGTGGGTTGCTCTTGGTCATTTTCTGTTAACTTTCAGGTTTTGTGTTCTTGACCCCAGTGGGAAATGGACAATGTTCTTTTGACTGAGATTTCTTTTAGGGCCACTGAAGGGGATTTACAGGTAGAACCTGGGTTGGCACGGTCTGAAGAGGAGGGTGGTCGAGGACTTGGCCAAGGGCCCAGGACAGCAGTTCTCCCCACTGGGTGAGAAGATGCCCCAATGTCCAGGGATATGGCTGAAGGATCTCCTTGTAGGCTGTGTAAAGGGCTGCTGCATTTTCACAGCAGATGTTTTGAAAATGATTCCCATACAATGGTCTCAGTGACATTTGCTGAACTTTTCTGAAACCAATAGGAAAATATTCTGGTCCCTGAGGTAATAAATTTTGCCTGTACTGATTTCCTTGTTTTAATGTCAGTAATGACTTAATGAGCACTGCTTCTATGGAAGGGAGCCCTGGAGGTTTGAGAAGGAGAAGTGTACAGTGACCCCAATTTCTGGATCTGGTGCAGGAATAATGGCCCTGATATCCCCAGACATAAGCATTTAGGAAGATGAGTCAGTCTTGGGAGCAAGATGATAATTTAAACTTAGGACTTATATTATGAAATGGTGGTAGGATTTCTAAATGAAAAATTTGTCATAACCTTCCTGTAAGTAGTTATTGAAGCCATGGATGGCATAAAAAGTACAGTCTTTGAGCCAACGTTGGGGCCTTCCAGACTTGGATACTCACTTAAGCCAATAATTTTCAAGCTGAGTGACAATGGATACAATTCTTAGCATATTGGAACTCCCGTGTTCTCCTCTATAAAATCATGATTCTTAGTAAGTAAACCCAACAGTCAGGTTCTGTGTGTGTGTGTGTGTGTGTGTGTGTGTGTGTGTGTGATGCAGGTTTCAGAACCCCATTTGTTAGTTCAATATTTTAGTTTGAGACATTTGCAACTTGGCTTCAATCAGACAAGTAGGAACACCTTTGACTTGAGAGTGACAGCAAATGTAAATCTTAGTTGAAATAAGTTGACAATGAGGTTCAGGGAAAAGGAGAGGGATTTGTTTATGAATACACAGGGCTCAGAAGTGAAACCCATGTCTGTGACCCTGGTTCCTGTTTCATATTCAAACAGATGGGTTTGAATCCTCACAGAGCCACTTACCTGCTATAAGAGTTTAGCCAAGTTACTTACATGCTCTTTGCCTCAATATTATCATTCATAAAACTGAAGATAATGCTATGACCTCTCTCATGAATTGATGTGGGAATTCATTGAGGTAATAAATGTTAAGTTCTTTGCAGTGTCTGGCAAATATTGAGCGCTCAATAAATGACAACCATTATTATCCCTTAGACAATATTGCCTCTCAAATACACTCTTTAAATCTCAGACAGTTACTTTAAAATTAATTCCTGGAAGAGACCATTACATTGTTCAGAAGGTAAAACAGATCATGTGCAGAAAGCATAATACTGACTTCACAAGCCTGTGCTTTGAGGGTATCAGGAACTCCTCCTGACATATGGATTATTGTTGACCTTAGGGGGAGAAATTGCTGTAGACAAGGATGAATGGAATGTTTCTGAAAATTGTACAGATCATCTCAGATCTGGTAATCATGGATTTTATTGTCTCTCAATCCTGACTGAGATTAGCAAATCTCAGAAATGTAGGTCAGCCCTTCCTGGTTTCAAATGGAAACAAGGTTTCACCCTAGTATTACAGGGGCTTAGATTTTTTTCCAGTGGGATGAGGCAACCCCAGGGTGTTGTCATTTTTTATTTCTTTGCTACAATAGTAGAGTGACAGGCCTCTTGTGCCACCTGAAATGGTGGCTGATGTTTGAGTGGCTAGTCCTGGTGTCCTAGATGGCCTTCACAGGCTGCTGCTTGCTTTCATTCCTATGCCCTCCAATCACCCTTCACCTACCCATTCCTCAAGGTGTGGACTGGGACATGGATGTGGGGGAAAAAATCAAGTTGGAATTTGATGCATAATCTCTTATATAAATGTTCCTGAACATGGATAGTTCCTCCAGAACAGAATAAGGACAAGTGCACTCAATCAATTGCAGCCCCCATCTCCAGGGTCAGTGCCCTGTTGGGCACCCTCTAACACGAACCCTTCTCCAGGATACATCTGCTGTTTGTGCCTAATTTTTAGATGTGCTCTGTTAACAAAGATGTGTAATTTTGAATCATCATTATGTTTACTTCCTTATGTTGTACTTGCCTGGCCATCTTCACAGATGCTACATCTGTGAACATCCAGTTGTTGGTTCTGAGCATTTGGTGTGTTTGTGCCAGTGCTGAACTTTCTGGTGACCACAACATGGGAAACAAGTCCAATCATCTTTCTTCTCATTGTAGAAAGTCACCACAATGGCCCTACTGTTTGTCATAGCAACCAAAAACAAATTCAAAAATTTTAGTAAGTGATGAAATCCAGCATATATACTATTGGTGTCATAAAACTATATACACAGAAGATTATTATAAGGAAGCACAGCAGATACAGAATCAAACTTGTCTAGTTATGGGACTTCTGGATATCTGAAGAAATCCAAAACAATAATTAAAAAAGACATATACATCCCTATGTTCATTGCAGCATTACTTATAACAGCCAAGATAGGAAAGCAACATGAGTGCCCATCAATAGATAAGTGGATAAAGAAGTGGTTACATATATACAATTTGTACATATATACAAATACTTGGCCATAAAAAAGAATGAAATATTACCATTTGGGAAAGCATGGTTGGACCTAGAGGGTATTATTCTAAATTAAATAAGTCAGATGGAGAAAGACAAATAGCATATGATTTCGCTTGCAGGTGAAATCTAAAGAAATAAATGAACAAACAAAACAGAAACAGACTCATAGACAGAAAACAAACTGAGGATTGCCAGAAGGAAGGGAGGTTGGATCAAAAAAGGTGAGAGTATTAAAAGTACAAATTGACAATTACAAAATAGTCATGGGAATGTAAAGTACAGCATAGGGAATATAGTCAATAATCTATACTAATAAAAGAGTAATACGCTAATTAGACTGGATAGACCAGACATCTTCCAGATGTCCTTCTGGATGTCCTTCCAGACAAAGCCATGGTGGCGGAGGCCAAGGCAGAGGTGGTTAGGGGCGATCAGGCAAGCAGGGGAGAAGTTAGGGGCATCAGGCAGGCAGGCAGAGTGGTTAGGGGTGATCAGGCAGGCAGGCAGGTGAGTGGTTATGAGCCAGTGGTCCTGGATTGCGAGAGAAGTGTCTAACTGTCGATTTTGGGCCTAAACCAGCAGTTGGACATCCCCTGAGGGGTCCCAGATTGGAGAGGGCGCAGGCCAGGCTGAGGGGACCCCCCTCCATGCATGAATTCCTTGCACTAGGCCTTTAGTATTGTAATAACTATGTATGGTGACAAGTGGGTACTAGACTTATGGGGGATCACTTCATACAAATGTCTAACCACTATGCTGTACACCTGAAGCTAATATAATATTGAATATCAACTGTAATTGAAAAACAAACAAACAAAAATCCTCCTTCCAGGTACCCAGAACCATAGCTTAGGCCATCTGAGTCCTCTTCCTTACAGTGCACCAAGCTGTGGTCCAGCATGTGTTTCCTCCTCAAAGCCTGTGAGCAGCAGCTGACCACAGGCAGAGATGTCAGACAAGATAGTTCTTGATATGAGGACTGGCAAGGGTGTCCTGAGCCTCATTATTGGCTATGGTAACCTAGATCCTTGGAGCAGCTGTATTCTTTATGCTTCCTGGTTTTCAGATAGGTAGTCATTCAGATAATTCTCACCTTTTGTTTATAATGCTCTTGGTTATAAATGAAGAAAATATTCTTTGGCTCATCATCTACTGTTCTTTCCCTGTACAGGTTGAGTTCTATAACAGGACCTAGAGGGAGGAAGGGAACATGGGGAGAATTTAAAATTAAAGTGTCTGTCCACCACCCTCTTTTTGCTGCTCCTGGTGTCTGAATTGAGCTCTGCCTGTTAGGTAAAGGCCCATACTTCATTTGATTTAGAAAGCAATTTCATGTCTCGAGGGTGTCTTCTAAATGGTCTTCTGTAAATATGTTCTGTTTATTTTCCTGAGCAATCATCCCCATCCTAGACCCCTACTTATGCTTTGGTGAGTCACACTGCACTCAACCATGACCCCCAACACTGGATGTGCTTTGCAGTCAGGACTTTTGATGAATGACATATTTCACCTCCTGAGTCTGAGCAACCTGAAGCCTGGCTGTGGAAAAGACCTCATTGAGGACACAAAGATGGCCTTGGAATTGTGTTCTAATTGTGGATATCTTTGGAGATAATTTCCTCTACCATAATGCACGTGTTGGTGACAGAAATCAAACTTTGCGCCGCATTAGGCTACATTACCAGAAATGAAGAAACATTGCTGCTCAAGGGCTTTCAGGAGTATTTCAGATGATGCTGTTGCCTTGTAAGTTTTCCAGTCAGTTGTTCTCCATTAAAACTTTTGTGTGGAGGAAACAAAGGCAGCTCTAAACAGCTGCCCTGTGATGGGCTGGTTTCAGGGTATGGGGGCTCTTGCCAGAGTACTCAGGAGGTTTAAGGCCCGCTCACCATATGCATGTGCACAGGCAAGGCACAGCAGTATTACTATGTTAAAGGCCCCTTTGCCCTATGCATGCATGAGGGCAATGACTCAGCAGTAGCACTGTTATGTACTGTCCAAGCACACCCTTATATAACCTGCTTATGTTAATATGGTATAGCACAGCATCACTAATTGGCAGGAGGCATCTTTTGTTTGAGCGTGAATGTAAGGTGCCAATAACCAGCCAGTTTTTGGCTACTTTGTTCGTAATAAAGTATATCCCACCTACCTAATATGTTCTTCCAATTTCCTACACCCAGAGGGGTCAAGTCCCTGGCTGAGGAACTTGCCCCCAACACAGGGAAATGCTGGTCTTGAGAGAGGTAATTTAATATCCAGTCTTTCTCTTATGAAAATAAAGTGATGTGAAGTGATAGATCTTGACAAAAGGATGCTGATGACACTACATTCCCCACCTATTGATGACCAAAGCCGAATTTTAGATTCCACAGATAAGTGATTATTCATGAAAGGGTGGACTATGGCTCTGGAGGTATGCAACAGGCTGCATCTGAGACAGTGCAGTGCACATGTCAGGGAGGGTAAGAGCATAATTTTCTTTGGAGATGGTGAAAGAGTAACCACATGGGCATCTGGGCAGAGAGAGATCTCACACAAAGCAGGGCTGCACACCAATGTAAGTGTCTGTGCCACAATGTACACTATTGAGAAAGCAAGATAGGCTGCTCCAGATTTGTTCTGTGACATGTTTTTTTTCTTGGCAATGCAGTTGGCAAGGCTGCTATTGCTAAATCTATGTGCTGCCTTGTAGTTATAAAATGGGGATGATTTCCAAAGATGCCCAGCACAGTGGTAGTTAAAAAAAAATCTATCTAGAATAAGATTTTGATCCCTATTGGGAGAAATGGAATGCAGAGAGACAGGAAAAGAGAAGGACAGGATAGGGGAGTAAAAGTTAGATGAGTGGGGCACTAAGGTTCTCAGAAGTTGGTCCAGGAGAAGAATGTAGGAAGAATAAAGACACTTTAATTTTTATTTGCTTAATGCTAACCAGTGCATTTTTTTATTGTTTAAAGTATTACATATGTCTCCTTTTTCCCTGATTGACCCCTCCCCAGCCACCCGCACCCCCAGGACAAACTTTTACCACCCCAGTGCCCCTGTCCATTGGTTATGCTAACATGCATGCATACAAGTCACCCTCCCCTGCCTTCCCTCTGAGGTTGGACAGTCTGTTTGGTGTTGCTTTGTCTCTGGACTTATATTTGTTAATCAGTTTATGTTGGTCATTATAATCCCACATACGAGTGAGATCATGTGATATTTATCTTTCTCCAACTGGCTTACTTAACTTAGCATAACACTCTCCAGGACCATCCATGCTGTTGCAAATGGTAAAAGTTCCTTCTTTTTTATAGCAGCATAGTATTCCATTATGTAGATGTACCAACATTTTCTAATCCACTCACTGCTGATGGGCACTTAGGCTGTTTCCACATCTTAGCTATGGTGAATTGTGCTGCTATGAACATAGGAGTGCATATATCCTTTCTGATTGGTGTTTCTGTTTTCTTAGGATATATTCCTAGAAGTGGGATGACTGGGTCAAATAGCAGTTCCATTTTTATATTCTTGAGGAAACGCCATACTGTTCTCCACAGTGACTGCACCATCTGCATTCCCACCAGCAGTGCAAGAGGGTTCCTTTTTCTCCACATCCTTGCCAGCACTTGTCATTTCTTGATTTGTTGATGATAGCCATTCTAACAGGTATGAGATGTTATCTCATTGTCATTTTGATTTGCATCTCTCAGATGATTAATGACTTTGAGCATGTTTTCATATGTTTCTTGGCCTTCTGTATGTCCTCTTTTCAAAAGTGTTTATTTAGTGGTGGGGGTTAATTTCAGCAGTTCATAAATGCAAGAAGTTCATCAAAAGGTTGGTGAACCTTGAAGCTTCAGCAGGGTTGAAGATACATATTATTGCTCACTGCCAGACACTGAGGGCATTTCCCCAAACCTGAAAATCTACATGTTATTACCTACTGCTGGCCAAACAGCTGAACAGCCAAAGGCAGTTCCCACAACCTGATACTTTAATGCTTACCAAACTTTACCTTAGATATGTGTATTTGCTTTGCTTTAGGGCAAAAATGTGTGAATAAAAAGCCCTGGGTCCAGAGATTCAGAGAGAACTTAGTTACTAAAGCTAAGCCTTCCCTGACTCCCCCATGTATTACAAATTTATATTTCATGTCTAGTCTCTTTATTAATTTACCTGCAGCCCCTTCACTAGATTCCTGGATCCTTGTAGATGCTGAGAAAGACCCCAGCAATTTAGGACCTTGCCCCAGGTTTTGACTGGATTGTTTATCTTCCTTTTGTTAAGTTGTATGAGTTCCCAGTAATTTAGGATATTAAACCCTTCTCAGAGATGGCATTGGCAAATATGTTCTCCCATGCAGTGGGCTTTCTTGTTGTTTTCCTTGATGATTTCTTTTGCTGTGCAGAAACTTTTTATTTTGATATAGTCCCATTTGTTTACTTTCTCCCTAGTTTCCATTGCCTAAGATTTGTATCAGTAAAGACATTGCTACAACATATATCTGATATTTTGCTGCCTATGCAGTCTTCTAAGATTTTTATAGTTTCCCATTTAAGTCCTTTATCCATTTTGAGTTTATTTTTGTATATGATGTAAGTTGGTGATCAAGTTTCACTTTTTTGCATATATCTGACCAATTTTCCCAACACCATTTATTGAAGAGACTATCTTGACTCCATTATATGCTTTTTCCTCCTTTGTCAAATATTAATTGAGCATAATGGCTTGTGTCAATTTCTGGGTTCTCTGTTCTGTTACATTGATCTATATGTCTGTTCTTGTGCCAGTAGCAGGCAGTTTTGAGAACCGTGGCTTGGTAATATAGTTTGATGTCTGGCATTTTGATCCCACCAGCTTTGTTTTTCTTTTCCAGGATAGCTGTGGCTATTCTAGGTCTTTTTATATTCCAGATGAATTTTTAGACAGTTTGTTCTAGATCTTTGAAATATGCCATTGGTATATTAATGGGGATTGAACTGAACCTATAGATTGCTTTGGTTAGAATGGACATTTTAATGATGTTGATTCTACCAATCCATGAACATGGTATGTTCTTCCATTTGTTTGTGTCTTCCTCTACCTCTTTTTTCAATGTCCTATAGTTTTCCAAGTACAGGTCTTTTACATGCTTAGTTAAGTTTATTCCTAGGTATCTTAATTTTTTGGTGCAATGGTAAATAGGATTGTTTTTCAAATTTCTCTTTCTGTGAGTTCACTATTGGTGTATAAAAAGGCCAAAGACTTCTGGGCATTAATTCTGTATCCTGCTACATTGCCAAATTCATTAATTATGTCTAATATTTTTTTTTGATAGAGTTTTCTATGTATAGTATCATGTCATCTGCGAATAAGGACAGTATTATTTCTTCTTTTCCAATTTGTATGCCTTTTATTTCTTCTTCTTGTCTGATCACTATGGCTAGTACTTCTATACTATGTTGAACAGGAGTGGTGAAAGTGGGCATCCTTGTCTTGTTCCTGTTCTTAGGGGAAATGAGTTTAGTTTTTGACCATTGAGTATGATGTTGGCTGTAGGTTTGTCATATAGGGCTTTTATTATGTTGAGGTATGATCCTTCTATTCCCACTTGTTGAGAGTTTTTATCAAGAAAGGGTGTTGAATTTTGTCAAATGCCTTTTCAGCATCAGTTGATATGATTATGTGATTTTTGTATCTCAGTTTATTTATGTGATGTATCACATTTATTGATTTGAGAATATTGTACCAACCTTTCATCCCCCAAACAAGTCCCACTTGGTCATGGTGTATGACCTTTCTAATGTATGGCTGAATCCAATTTGCTAGAATTTGGTTGAGGATTTTCTTCAAGGATATTGGCCTGTAGTTCTCTATCTCTATTTTTTGTGTGGTGTCTTTGTTTGGTTTTGAGATTAGGGTAATGCTGGCTTCATAGAAAGAGCTTGGAAGTGTGCCTTCCTCTTGAGTTTTTTAGAATAGTCTGAGAAGAATAGGTTTTAGGTCTTCTTCAAGTGCTTGGTAGAACTCCTCTGTAAAGCCGTCAGGACCAGGGCTTTTGTTTGCTGGAAGATTTTTGATTGCTGTTTCAATTTCTTCAGTAGTTATCAGCCTATTTAGGTTTTTTGATTCTTCTTAGTTGAGTTTTGGGAGCTTGTATTTTTCTAGGGATATGTCCATTTCATCTAGGTTGTCCATTTTGTTGGAATAGAGTTGTTCATAGTATTTTTTCATAATCATTTGTTTTTCTATGGGATCGGTTGTTATTTCAACTCTTTCTATTCAATACAACACAACTAGAGAAAAGAGAAATTAGGGGATTAGAAAAGAAAAAGAGTGCAAAAATGATATTGAGAAAAGGGAAAAAGTAAGAGAGAAAAGAAAAAGAGTAAAAAATGGGGGAGGGAGACTATTTATATGGGGAGAAAACTTCAATAAAACAACAACTAATCCCCAAAAATGCAAACAACAAACACCCAGAGATGAATGCAAACTGCAAACAAGAACTAATAACAAGCGAGGAGAGGAGAAACAGAAGCAAAAAAAACCCCACAAACAAAAATCAAACAAAAACTAGAAACAATCTCTCAAACAAGCAAAATAGAAGAACAACAACAACCTTAACAATCAAGCAAACAGCAATAATAGGACAGAGAGAAAGCAAGGCAAAACAAAACAAAATAAAACAAAAAACCTAGGGAAAAAAACAGAATAAAGAAACAATAACAACAAAAAACAAACAAACAAAAAGGGCAATGAGAAAAAAATGTCGGATAGTGATGAAAGAGAGGGAAGTTCATAGCTCTACAACCCTTCCTAAAAAAAAAATAATAAGAAGAGAGAGGTGTGTATGGACTTAGAGCAGGGGATCAGAAATTAGATATATAAAAAGGGTGACTTTTTAAGAGGGGGTAAAAAGAAGGAATAGGGAAGATCTAAAGCAGGAATAGGGTAATCAAAACAGGACAACAAAAGGGGAAATGTGCGGAAGAGATTGTTGGCATAAAGGTAAAGTTGAGATAGAGTAAAATGATGCTAAAGGAAAAATGAAATAAAATGCAGAACATTAATTCCAAAATAAAATATAATAAAGAGAAAATAATATGGCACTTTTTTATAAAATGTAAAATAGTAGTAGTTAAAATACTGATTAAAAATAAAAATATAATAATGAAAAAAATAAAATCAAGTGAGGAAAAAAGAAAAACATTAGTTTCTTAAGTAAAAGATAAAAAAATAAAAATGTGCACTAGTGGAGGTCATTCACTTCATCTACTGTTCTGTTTGGTATGCCTGTTTCCTGTCTGGTAGTCAGGACAGTATTGAAAATCCCTGCATTCCACTGCTACTCTGTGTTGTAAACCTCAGTCCTGATTTTCAAGCAGGCAGTATTTCTTTTTTTGTGTTTACACAAGAGTCAATTTGTGATTCAACCCCTGGGTGGTACAGTTTCTGTATTGACCTCTGGGGCTATAAGTCCTCTCTAGCCAGCATTTAGATTTTGTTTTCTTTGTCACACTTAATACTGATTTGGGATAATGGACTGCCCCAGAGCTGGTTCTCTGATCATTACTCCCCACTCTGATCCGCAGGTTCCACAAAAACAACTTTCCCCTTCAGTCTGTGAGAGTGTGTCCCCAATTGAGTGAGCCTATGTACTAGGCTTAGTAATCAAAAGCAAGGATTTAAAGAGAAAAAAAGAGCCAGAGTAAGTGCACGAACTCTTGACTTTTACTCTCTGGCACTGCGCACTATTCCGTGAGTGTGCATGTCTTTTTTTCCCTGGCACTAAGCAGCAGGCACACTGTTAAAATTTCAGGCTGCCTTTGTGTGCACAGTCCAGCTATGGGATGCTTTATAGAGTTCCCTTCTGCTAGCATCCTTGTGGATCTCTTTCCACATTCATGGATCACACTAGCCCCAATGGCCACAGATTTTCTGGGGCCCCAACTTCCCCGGAACCTCTAGCTCCCATTGTGCAAATTTCTCTCTCCAGCCTGGATTGCTGACCTCACCTTTTCCTAGGCAAAATCTGACTTTTCTGTGAGAGGATGCAGAGCTCATCCAAGTCCAAGTATTAGGCCTACTTGAGATGTGGTATTCCTGGGTTTTCAGCTGTTCCCTGGGTGTTGTTATAGATTCCCAAGATGTATAGGCTTTTAATAACAGCCACTTTTCCCTTCAAGATGACGCGGTGTCCACAGCAGAGCTGGTTGCTCCAGGAGAGATTTCATCAACGTGGAGGCTGCCTGGTCAGGGGCAAGAGTACTCTGGTGGTCCACGCCAGAGCTGCTTCAGCAGTTTGGGCTGTGGCAGGAAGGATGCCACTGCCTGAGTTCTGTAGCTTGAAAATTTGGGTTCGCCTCCTACTGTTTTTTTTTTCTTTTGTTTTTACCTTTTTGGAATTTTCCTGCAGTTGTTTGGCAGTGGAGCTGTGTGCACCCACAGTTGGGATTTTTTTTTTTAGTTTTTCTTTCTGTGATTTCATTATCCTAGCTAATAAAGAGGGAGTATGCTTATTGACCCTCACACCGTCACAAAGATCCTAGCACCCACAGACAATAAGGAGGGAGTATGCTAATTGACTGCCCTGCCCTCAAAGATGGCAGTGCCCACAGCCAATGAGGAGGGAATATGCTAATTGACTGCCACACCTCAAAGATGGCAGTGCCAGCAGCCACAAGATGGTGGTGCCCAGTCCCCTTAGCCCCGCTGAGGTGGCAGGTGCAACACGGCTGGGCCCGCCCCAAGGCAGGTCTGACTACTTCATGTGTCTGCCTCTGGAGTCTCCCAGTCCCCTCAACCCCCAGCCCCCAGGGCCACCCAAGGCTCACATAATCAGGGCTGGCTGAGGATTATGCTGCCAGCAGTGGCAGCAACAGAGGTATGATGGGGCGTTTCCTTTTCCTGATCACTGTGTCACCTCTCACCCCTGAGTGTTCCCAGAGTATGAGAGAGGGCAGTCCAGGCTGAGGGACACCCCCTCCAATGCATGAATTTTCATGCACTGGGCCTCTAGTTGGTGTATAAAAAAGCCATAGACTTTTGGGTGTTAATTTTTATTCTGCTACATTGCAAAATCATACAGCATGATTTTTATTAAGTCAAATAATTTTTTGATGGAGTTTTCAGGGTTTTTTAAAGTACAATATTATGTCATCTGTGAATAATGACAATTTTACCTATTTTCCAATTTGGATGCCTTTTACTTCTTCTTCTTGTCTGATTGCTATGGTTAGCACTTCCAGTACTATGTCAAACAAGAGTAGTGAAAGTGGACATCCTTGTCTCATTCCTGTTCTTAGGGGAAATGAATTTACCTGTTGAGTATGATGTTGACTGTAGGTTTGTCATATAAGGCTTTTATTATATTGAGGTATTATCCCTCTATTCCCACTTTGCTGAGAGTTTTTATCAAGGAAGGGTGTTGGATTTTGTCAAATGCTCTTTCTGCATCAACTGATACGATTATGTGATTTTCATCTCTCAATTTGTTATGTAATGTATCATGTTCATTGATATGTGGATATTGTACCAGCCTTACATCCCCCAAATAAATCCCACTTGGTTGTGGTGTATCATCTTTCTAATGTAATGTTGGGTCTGATTTGCTTGAATTTTGTTGAGGATCTTAGCATCTATGTTCATCAGGGATGTTGGCCTGTAGTTCTCTTTCTTTGTATTATCTTTAGCTGGTTTTGTAGTTAAGGTAATGTTGGCTTCATAGAAAGAGCTTGGAAGTGTTCCTTCCTCTTGAATTTTTTTGAGTAGTTTGAGGGGGGTAGGTCTTAGTTCTTCTTTGAATGGTTATTAGAACTCTCCTGTGAAGCTGTTCAGACCAGGACTTCCTAAGTCCTTTTTTGTCTCTGAAGCTCCTGATTTTGCCTTCCTTTTTTTTTTTTTTTGCTGGTAGATTTTTTATTACTGCTTCAATTTCATTGGTAGTTATCAGCCTATTCAGATTTTTGATTCTTCCTGATTGAGTTTTGGAAGCTTGTATTTTTCTAAGAATATGTCCATTTTATCTAGGTTTGTCTAGTATGTTACACTGGAGTTGTTCATAGTATTTTTTGCAATCCTTTGTATTTCCTTGGGGTCTGTTGTTACTTGACTTCTTTCATTTCTGATTTTGTTTATTTGTGTCTTCTCTCTTTGTTTCTTAGTGAGCCTGGCTAGAGGTTCATCAATCTTGTTTATCCTTTCAAAGAACCAGTTCTTGGTTTCATTGATCTTTTGTATTTGTTTTTGTCTCTATATCATTTATTAATATTCTGATCTTCATTATTTCTTTCCTTTTGTTTACTCTGGGATTTTCTTGTTGCTCTCTTTGTAATTCTTTAAGTTGTAGGGTTAGATAATTTATTATCTTTTTTTTTTTTTAGGAAGGGTTGTAGAGCTATGAACTTCCCTCTCAGGACTGCTTCCACTGTGTCCCATAGATTTTGTTTTGTTTTGTTTTTATTGTCATTTGTTACCAGGATGCTTTTTATTTCTTCTTTGATCTCTTTGGTAACCCAATAATTGTTTAATAGTATGCTATTTCGCCTCAAAGTGTTTGATTTTTTTCATAGTTTTTATTATAGTTGATTTCTAAGTTTATATCATTGTGATCTAAGAAGTTGCTTGATATGATTTCTTTCTTCTTGAATTTGAAGAGACTTTGCCTTTATGTCAATATGTATTCTATCTTTGAATATGTTTCATGTGCACTTTAAAAGAATGTATATTCTGTATACTTGGTTGAAATATTCTGAAGATATCAAGTAATTCCATATGATCTAGTGAATCATTTAGTATTGATGTTTCTTTGCTGATTTTTTTTTAGAGGATTTACCCAATTGTGTCAATGGGGTATTAATGTCCCCTAATATGATTGTATTGCTATTGATCTCTTCCTTGATACCTTCTAGAATTTCTTTTATGGGTGTTCCTGCATTAGGTGCATATATTTTTACCACAATTATATCCTCTTGTTGAATTACTTTTTTAGTATTATGAAGTGGCCTTCTTTACCTCCTGTTATGCCCTTCACTTTGAGGTCTACTTTGTCAGGTATAAGTATTGCTATCCCAGTTTTTTTTTTCATTTCCATTCACCTGAAAAATATTTTCCCATTCTTTCACTATCAGTCCGTGTGAGTCCTTTGTTTCAAGGTGGGTCTCTTGTAGTCAGCAGATATATGTGTCATGTTTTCTTATCCATTCAGCTACCCTATGTTTTTTGATGGGATTATTTAATTCATTTACAATTAAGGTTATTATTGATAGGTACCTGTTTTTGCCATTTTTATTCTTTATGCCTGTGTTCCTTCTTCCCTTCCTATTTCTTCTTTTTACAGCAGTCCTTTTACCATTTCTTGAATTGCTTGCTTGGTGGTAATAAACTTCCTAAGTCCTTTTTGTCTCTGAAGTTCCTGATTTTGCCTTCAATTTTGAATGATAGCCTTGCTCTCTAAAGTAATCTTGGATTAATTCCCTTGCTGTGCATCATTTTGTATATTTCATTCCATTCCCTTGTGGCCTGATGTGTTTCTGTTGAGAAATCATTTGATAATCTAATGGAAGATCCCTTATAGGTATCTGACTGTCTCTCTCTGGTAGCTTTTAAGATTCTTACTTTGTCATTGGAGTTTGCCAATTTAATTATGATGTGTCTTGGTGTTGGTGTTTTTGGGTTCATCTTGTTTGGGACTCTGTGCTTCTTGGACTTGTGTGAGTTTTTTCTTCCTAATATCAGGGAAGTTTTCTGTCATTATTTCTTCAAACAGGTTTCCTATTCCTTGCTCATTTCCTCTTTTTCTGGCACCCTTATTGTGCGGATGTTGTTTTGTTTTGTGTCGCTTTAATGCTCCCTTACACTCTCCTTCTGCTTTCTAAGTTTTTTTCCCCCCAGTTGCTGCTCTGCATGGGTGTTTTTTTTCTCCCTTGTTTTTAGCTTGCTGATGCTGTCCTCAGCCTCTTCTACTCTACTACTCTACTCTTGATACTTTCCATTGTGTTCTTTATTGTAGCTATATCATTCTTCATTTTCATCCTGGATCTTCTTCGTTTCCTTTTGATTCTTACACATGTTGTTGATTTGTCTTCCGTCCTTTTCAGCATCCTTATGACCATTGCTCTGAATTCTTTCTCTGACAAAGTGCTTGCCTCCATTTCATTTACTTCCTTTTCTGGTGATTTCTCTTTTTTAATATGGGGTCTGTTTCTTTGTCTCCCCATTTATGCTGTTCCTTTGTGGTTGTTTCTATGTATTAAATCAAACTTCTATGTCACCCAGTTAATTTTTTTTTACTTTGTCTTAAATAGTAGATATTTTGTGGAACCCATTGGTGCAATCTTTTAAGGCTTCTGGGCTGGGTATTCTAGGGATTCCCCTTATTAGGGATATTTGGGTTCTTGTGGTGTAAGTGAATCTTAAGTTTTATTGTGCTGTTCATGGATGGAGTGTCCTTTCAGGATGTCTGGTTATGTGGCTCACTCTCTACCATATTGACCAAAAAACACAAAATACTACTCGACAAGACATGACACAGAGGGAACAAAACACAAATGTATTCATGACACCAATAACCCCAATAAAAATGATGACCAGAGAAGAGAATTAGTTGAGAAAAATGAGAGCAAAATGATATTCAAAAAAGTAAAAGAGTAAGAGAGAAAATAAAATGAAAAAGTGAAAAATATACATATATGGGGAGAAATCTCCAGAAAATAAACAAATAAACAACAAAAAAATGCAAACAACAACCACCCAGAAAAAAGTGGGCAACAGAATCTGTAGAAGCAGAGCTTATTCCCAGAAAGTAAGGTAAAGGAATTGAATTAATAAGGGAATGGCCATGGTTCAGTATAGAGGAGGTAGAAAGATAATGAGTGGATAAAAATAAAAATAAAAAAAGAAGTAATAAATAAAAAAATAAAAAGACAAAAATATTTTTTTCTTTAATCTATGTATATTGGTATATTCATCTAATTTTTGAAAAGCAGAACAGAGAAGAGAGTGGATAGGCTTGAGTTTAGTGAGTGAAACTAAGCATTTAGGGGAAGAAGAGAGCTAGAGAGGAGAGGAAAAACAAAAGCCTAAAGAATAAAAAAATAAAAATATTGTCTGGTGAAGAAAGAGAAAAGAGAAGGGTGCATGGACTTGGAGCAGGGGAGAGGAAATTAGATAGGTAAGTAAGCCAACAGAGACTACAATAATAACAATGTGTCAATAAAGCAGATAAAGATAAAATTTTAACAAGGAGTAAAAAGAAAGAAAAGAGAAAAACTAAAGCAGGAACAGGAGATGAGAGACAGGATGAAAAAGGGAGATATGTGGAAGAAAAGGGTGGTAAAAAAGAAAAAATAGATAAAGTAAAATAATGATAAAAAATAAAAGTAGAATGAAGAAAAACAACCCCCCAAAAAATAAAAGGTCAGATTCCTCATTCATAAGAATGATAATAATAACTGCTTTGTAGAGTTTCTGTTGTAGTTAATGTAGATGGAATGCTCAGCACTGTGTTCAGCACTTAGTCATCTTTCAATATATAGTAGTTATTGTATTACTGGTCTGATTGGGTGAGTCTATTTAGGGCGAGTCTGGTGGAACAGAGGAAGTTGGATGTCATCTGAGGGACTGGAGGATGGTGGTAGCCTCACAGGGGTGGAGAGCACAATGGAGTTGTAGACTTCAGAGGTAACAATGGGTTACATTCTGTACCTGTTGGATTGGGGACATACAGGAAGATTCCTCATGGGGTATAGAAATAATAAGTTAAGACAAAGAGAGAAAAGTCTTGGAACTAGATATTGTAGTTACTGTAAATAAAGGCTCCCATTTATGTTGATATAATGTTGCCTCACATCAGCTGTCTCCTCAGGGTTGTCTGCTCCACCTTGTTCATGTCATAACTCTACTCACAGGATTTCAAGGCTCCAGTCCCTTGTTCTGCATGCTCAGTCCAGATGTGATATGCATAGACAGTATTAAAGATATGTTGAATAATGAATTGCATTGTAAAATTGGTGACTTCAAATGTGTGTGGAGCACAAGGATGTGAGAAAAACAGCCTATATTCTGTTATTTACCTGCTATGCACTCTTGGATGCCTCAGTTAATTCCTGATGACCTTGCTCTGTAAGATGAAGTTTTTGACTAGACAGTTCCTCAAAATCATTTCATGGTCTACTATTTCCTGAAAATGTTTCACATTTATCATTAATTCATTCAACCATGGGTTCCTTCTTCATTCATATACTCATGACACCTTTTTTGAGTGCTTACTTCATGCCTGTGAGGGCTATCCACTTTGCATACAGATGCAAGTAAGCCCATATGAGCAAGTGAAAAAGACAACATTCACAAATGTGAGCTACTCTGTACTAAAGATGTGTATGGCGTGTTAGGGGCACAGACAGAAGTTCTCAACCTTTCTCTTCCCCATTTCTTTGCTCATTTGGCTGTTGCAGGAACAGAGCAAACTGACTTAGGAGGCTTTTATACCCTGACCTATACATATCAGTTACCAGAATCTGCAGCTGTCCTAGTCTTACACCTGAGAGCCACATCTAATAACATCCAAGATCAGTCACCAGGATGATGCAGGCACTTTTGAGCTCACTGAGTGAGGTCTTTTCCCATTAATGGCTTGTTCATAGCTCAGTCTAATAGAAACAACAATATGTTTGTTAGAGCTGCTTCACTCCCCTTGACAACTGAAGGGGCTCTGCAGGTGTCTCACTTTGATGAAAATATGGGATTGCATTTACCTGTCCCCATGGTATTGTATGACTTTATTTATACAACATTAACACAAAAGTGCTAAGAGAAAAGTAGGGCTAAATTCTTGGATCCCTTTCAGTCAATGAATAAAGGCCAGGTTTTAGCTCAAACAATTTTAATATGGTGCTGTTGTAGGGTTGGATATTATTTCTGCTTATTCTAATTTGTTCATTGTAATATCTAAAAGCAATAAAAATGCCTCAGATTTTCAGGTTTATTATTAAAAGAGCACAGATATTCCACCTGAGAACATGCCCAGTATTCTTTTATGGGCTGGAAGGGTGTCCCCATGCTCATGTATATGAAAGTGTGCACCTGCCTTCAATAAGACTGAATCAGCATATGTAAGTGAACTGTGTGCCAAATTTGCCTGGTAAGTCAATAATAAAAAGAGCAGATGTGTTTCTGGGCAAGGGAAAATGTGAAGAGGTTCAGCTGAGATCTGTGAGCTGAAAACAATCAGCAGAGACAATGAAACACTGAAAGATTCTAATTGTCATAGTTTTCAGATATTAATATGGCAAAAAAATGACCATTGCCATCATATGGAGTACAATATCCTCAAGACTGCAGCACTGAGAAACTCTGATGTCATGTAGTAATTTGTTATTAAAAATAAAACCTGCTCTTTCTGCCAGCATGAAAAACAGGACAGATGCAACCCATTAACACGACCCAGGCAGATAATCCATTTACAGCTTATTAAGAAAATTGATCACATTCTGTGGGTGACTTCCCATTACCCATTTCCTCCAGCTTGATTCAGTCCTGTTGGAGAGAATGGACTCAAGGTTCTGATTGCTCACTGGGCTGTCAGTTCCTGTCTGCCCACGTTCCCTATGTGTGTGTGTGTTTACTTGTCTATTTAGCTGTGTGAGGCTTAGAGTCAGAGTGACGCAACCTTCTGGGAAAAATACATTTTTGGAACAAAATCTGTAATTTTCTGAGACTAGGAGTAGAGGGAAGAAGTGGAAGCAGACAGGAATTAGTGCACAGCAATTATTTCTAGTGTCTGAGACTCCCTAGGGTTGAACTCGCCCACCATGGATATGGAGAAGTTGGAAGCCCTTCTGGAGGAACAGAAGGAAAGTGGATGAAGGCAGGTGCAATTGGGTGAATACAGAATAAAACAATGTATTAATTTATTTAGTTGGTTGGACTTGATGAGTTTAGATTGTCCCTAAGTCACAAGCATCTCAAGTGATTGGAGAGAATGCCTCTTTAAAAAAAAATATGGTAAATATATATTTTTACTTTTCAATATTATATTAGTTTTAGGTGTACAGTACAGTGCCAAACCATTATTTTATCATCCACTGGTTAGTGTAAGTGATCTTGAACCAGGAGGTTCAGAGTGCAGGCACTCTGACCTCAAATGAACTGACTTCAGTCCCTGGTTCTCAGTCAGGACAGGGACTAGATGTTGCCTTTGAATCCAGCCTTTATGGTGCTCAAGTTGCTCCTAAAAATGGCTCCCACACCAACCCTTCCCAAATTCTAGCTCTTGTCTTTATTGGTGTTATTGAAAGAAGCTTCCTGGGGAATCCAATGCAATCTTATCAGCCTGATTTAATTATTTTTTATAATCAGTGAATATAATTTATATCCAGATCTCACTGGGAAAGTGATTTTGGGCAGGGGATGAGCATCTGTGCTTGGATTTCACACTTGAAATTCTAAATTATCAGCCCTTGTTTCTATCTTCCCATCAAGAGGATGTTATTATCTCTTTGTGGGCCAAGACACCTCTGGACAGCGCAGTGATTTATAAATGGAACCTCCACAGGGAAAACAGTAGAAGAAAGTTTTAGGATACTTATTAAAACTCTTTGGCTTCAAAGGGTAGGTGGCTGTTATTAAAGGCACACAGGAAAATATATTAACACAGTATTGGCTAATATATTGTAGCAATTCTAAGATATTTATAGACACTTTAATCTCTCTAAGGGAGCATGACTTTCATCTTAAGTGACTGGAGAGAATTCCTGAAGCTGCCCACTCTCTCAGCGGCTGCTTACCGAGTCTTGTTGCATGCTAACTCTTGTCAACCACGATTAAAACAAGTTACCAAGAATGGGACGAAAAAAGGTTCCAGAAGTCAACAACCTGGAAAGCCAACACACTTCACATAGAGGACAGTGTGCTGGCAAAAGCTTGGATGCTGGAGTGAGAACTGAGTTTGTATTCTTGGTCAAGGACATTGACCTTCAGCAGCATTGTTCCATTTATAAATTAGTAGGCAAACTACAAGTCGGTTATAAGGGTGAATGCAGTGCCTCTGGTGTCTTCCCAGCTGTGTTTTTAACTTACCTGGTAATTGGAGAATGAGGACTGGATCCTAGACTTAACAAAGAGTTCATCCTCAAAGGGTCTGTTCTATGGTGAGCAGGGAGTTTCTGTCTTGCTACCATTTCTATTAATGGTCCACACTTCAGGGCATCCATGTCATGGTCAGGTAGTGTACAAGATAGTAGCATGAAGGTGAGCTGTGGGTTTATTAGCAGCAATGCCTTATTTGTACAGCTTTTAGTGACAATGTCACTCATTAGTGAATTCACTGAATGGGTTGAGCATCTGCTGTGTATCAGGCATTATTCTATGAGTGAAGCAAAGTCCTTGACATTAAAGAGCTCACATTTGAATGAGGGGAGGGTAGATAAAATAAATGAATATATAATATGTCAGAGAGCAGTGATCACTACAGAGAAAAATGAAGAGGGGTAAAGAGATGGGGGTATTGGAATGGGCATGTAGTGCTGCTTTACATGGGTACTCAGGAAAAGCATCCATAGGTAGGGGATTTTTGAAGGAGGAAAGAAGGAGGTCAATTTCAGATGTATGAGGGGTCATGACTGCAATTCAAGGAAAGTGCCAGGGCCCTGAGGTGGGGTGGGGAGGGGGCACAGCTTCAAGGAGAGTGGTGTGTGGAAAGCAGAGAGAGCTGGTATGAGATGGGTATCAGTGTGGGTGGCTAAGGGGCAGGTCATTGTGAAAGCTTTCGTTTCTCTCTCTTAGTGGGATGGAAGCTACTGGAGGGTTTTGAGATCATAAAGTTAAGATTATGTGTTAGGAGGATTGTAACTTCCCGAAGAGAGAGGATGGTGGTTTGGATCAGGGTGGTTGAAGTGGAGATTGTGAAAAGTAATAAGATATATCTAGGATATAATTTGAAGACAGAAGTTGGTGGGTTGAATGTGAGTGTGAGAGAAAGAGGACAGTTCAGAATGACCCATGGTTTCTGGTCTAATTGTTGGAATCATTGCACTGACATTTCTGAGGTAAGAACAAGGAGAGAAAGCAGGAGTTTGTGTGAATTTGGTTTTGGATATATTAGGATTGAGACACTATTGGAGAAGTAGTCTCTAAAGACGGCTGTGAATTCTCTGAGTGTCAAGGAGACATTAGCAAATATACTTACACTTTGTTGAGTATTTGAGGAAGGAAATGGCTTAGAGTGGGAAAAAGAAGCTGGAGTAATTTTGCCAACATTCTTGAACCTTCATAACATTTATCCCCAATTTTCTTTCCAAATTCTAGAGAGTTCTTCTATGAACACCCACAATTTTGGCCACTAAAAGGCAAAGGACAGAAGTAACCTGCGAGTGGAAGAGGTAAAATAGCTTGTAGAAAAAGACTTCAGAATTCATAGTAACTGCTCAAAAGTGTTTGTGTATAGAGATTGCTGAGAAAGCCAAGAGAAAGGAAAGTCATGGATTTCCAGCGACCAGAAAGAAAGGAGTGATGTTGTCTGTATGTCTTTGAAACTTCAAGCATTAGAAAGAATGGAAACAATGAACTACTGATTTTAGGGCTGATTGTTAATGTCTTAAAGTGGAAGTTAGAATAAGTCTTTTGGTCATGGTGGTTTCCAGGCTCGTGTGTTACTCTGGAATTGAGAAAATTTCCAAACTATCTTCTAATTGGTTTTCCACTGGTCACATATGAATGTAATAGAAATAGTAAACAAAGTGATGGCAGGCTGATGACAAATTCACCAGAGAAGTTTTGCTGTCCTAAAAGAGAGAAAGCATCATATTAAGAGAGCATAACTTGGAAGGGGCAAATTGCATACACACATAGTTTTTGCAAGATGGTGTTTTCAGTATTAGCAAAAGGGGCTGCATTAACTGGTAATACTCTTTCTGACTCATTGGACTACTCAGTGTCTCTCCTCATGAATATATCAGTACTGTCAACTTTGGAGAAGGATGCTGAGATCTTAAAAGTAATTATTGTTCTGCCTTGATGGGAGTGTTTTGGAAACACAAATTTACAAAGTAGCTGAGTATCTTCTCCTTATGGTGGTTGTGGTGGTAGTTTAGTTTGCATGAGAGGGAAATCCAGGAAGACTATGCTTCACCTGTGGGTGCTGGAGAAGTGTTCTCTTATTGGAGAGTACTGAAAATGTGAAGAGTGATGAGAAGAAATATGCTGTCTGCCTGCAGCACTGGCTCCCAAATTGAAGTGCAGAAAGCACTTTTGAAAGCCAACTTTTTGAAAATAGGAATTCAAAGAATTTTCTAGGTCATTAAAGCCCCTGCTGTAATTCCTCGACTCATAATGTTACCACCATGCTCTGATGACTGATTTTTATTCTTAAATTGGAAAAGGCTGAACATAATCTACAAGAATCGTGTCACTGGAAGTCATCTTTGAGTCAGTGCAGGTTTTTGTTGTCTAAAGAGAGTCCATTGTAGAAAGCTGAAAGTTAAGAGTGATTGCAAATGTATGGATGGGTTTCTTTAAAAATTTACATACACACTGAAAGACATGTTGAGATGTAGGTTCTTGCATACTTGTGGTCTCTTTGGGAGAACTCTGTGGCAGAGTCACTGGTTCCTTACAAGAGGATGAACAGGGCTGCAAGCTGACATCGAGCTAGTTTCTGTTCCTTACCATCTGAATCTCTCTCTGTGTGTGTATTTGGATGAGGCTTTATGGTGAAGAAGAGGAGAGTGTGTAATTTAATAGGCAATCTGAGGCAGGACCATTTTTATTTGCAATGGCAATATGCTCCTGATGTGTCTCTGGGCTTGAATAATATGGAAACAGTGAGTAACACAGTCAAAAGAATTTCACTGGTGGAGGGGAGTGTATTGAATTTGTAAGAAAGATACCTCATAAGATTTTTCTATTTGCCTTTAAAGAAAGAATATGTCAGAAATGCAGAAAGGTATAGCTCTCCAGATGTTTTTAAACAATTGGTTATGTATTAAAAATGTAAGCTACTGTTTTGGTCTTTGAAATGGGAAATGAATGACTTGTGATTGTTTCTAAAGCCACAACAGGACTGACATATGTTTTCAATGACCATGGTCTAGCAGGCATTATGTCCTAACTATAAATTATCCATTACAAATTGAAAATGAGTAATCTGACAGAGGTAAAAAGGAATCTGTGCTGTGTATCATTGTACTCCCAGATTTCCAGGCTTGAGTTGCCATACCAAAGGCTTACAGTTTTCTTGCTAAAATTTCTAGTCTTGGTCCAAAGTTTGAAAAAAGTCCCATGAATTCAGAACAAAGTGTGGAAAGAATTTGATGAAGGAAACATTGTGGACCACCTAGAGCAAGATACTGATGGGATGAAAGGGCATTAAATAGTGTGAATGTTGACCACAGCCTTGAGCTTTGGACCATGCATCTTGCCTTAAGTTAAAACCTAAAAAACAATGAGTGCAATATAGTTCTTCTCCAGTAAATTTTGAACCTATATAGAGCATTTGATTCAATTTAGCCTTTGTGCTCAGATATTATCTGAATGTGTAACCCAACTGTGAGGCTAAAACATGGCTGGAGGGCCCAGCAGGAGAGTTCTTCCTGAGAAGGCACATTTCTCCCTCTTATGCTTCAAAGAAGTTTGAAGATTCCTTCCTTCTTTTCTTTCTTGTGTTTAAGGTTTGTATCTTTGTTCCCAGACATGAATTCATAGCCAGTAGTTGTCAAGTTATGTGAGTTTTCCCTAAGAAAAATACTTCTATTTTTTTTAATTGTTGGCTTTTACTCTAAATGAAACCCCAAATTCCCTAATGTTCTAGATGAAGCACAAAACTGTAATCATTTCTAATCACTATATAAATCTCCAGAACATTTTCCAGTCTGTTTTAGATGGCCAGCTAAATAGTTTTTATTTCTTCTCATCTTTATTTGATTAAAAAAAGTAAACAAATAACCTAAATTAAAAAGGATAGCAATCCTGGAAAATACTAATATCTATCAATCATCTTTATTCACAAATAGAGGATACACACACACACACACACACACACACACTAGGGGCCTGGTGTATGAAATTCGTGCACTGAGGGTGGGGGTCCCTCAGCCCAACCTGCCCCCTCTCACATACTGGGAGCCCTCAGGGGATGTCTGACGGCTTAGGCCCGGTCCCTGTGGGGAGCGGGCCTAAGCTGCAGTCTGGCCTCCCTTTGTGGGAGGCGACTGGGCTGATCAGGGGAAGGCACCAGCCCCATCACCCCACTGCTGCAGCCACTGCCAGTCACCACAGCCACCAAGGTATTTTCATCAACATGGACTCCAGTCCCTTCACCATGAAAAAATGACAACTTTCTTTAGGCATTTTCAAGATGTGTCTTTCACAGGATATGACATTTCTTTCTTTCTTTCTTTTTTTATCCTCACCTGAGCATATGTTTCCATTGACTTTTAGAGAATCTGAAAGAGAAAGGGAAAGACAGAGAAACATCAAAGTGAGAGGAACACTTTGATTGGTTGCCTCCTGCATGAGCCCTGACCTGGGCCCCAGCCAGGTAGGAGCCTGCAACCTAGGTACATGCCCTTGATCAGAATTGAACCCAGACCCTGTGGTCATTATCCACTGAGCCAAACCAGCTAGGGCAGGATATGACGTTTCTTAGCCCTCCAGCAGTGGACCTTCATTTTTTTCTCCAGGAGTGTGGTGGAAAAACCCTAGATCACCTTTTTGGATTCTTATTATTCAAGTTACTAAGAATATTGCCAGTGGCATATAGGAAGCTTAGCCAATGAGCAGTCAGAAAAGGTGTTTCCTCTGTAGTTCACACCAATTGCCAGCTGGGCCCTGCCCAGGCCTAAAACCTCTGGCCAAGGCTTTCGGCCTGGGCAGGGGACCCCCAGCTCCCTCCAATTGCTGGCTCCGCCCCTGTCCCCTTGGCTCTGATCGCAGGCTTGGCCTTGCCCAGGAGCCCCCAGGCTCAGGCCCTTCCCAGGCTGCTCAGGGCCCACGTGGGGCCTACCTCAGAGTGACCTGGGTGTCAGGATGTTCCCAGGACCCAGGCACTGGGCGCCTATGTATGCAAATTAATTTCCATCTTTGTTGGGTTAATTTGCATAGTCTGATTGGCTATGGGCGTAGCGGAGGTATGGTCAATTTACATGTTTGTCTATTATTAGGTAAGATAGAGAGAGAGAAAGAGAGAGAGTCAGATTTAAGGGAAGAATGAAATAAGTGTTATCTTGGTTCATTAGCTACAAAACTCATAAAGGCCTAGGGCAAATTAGAATCAAATTTTAAGGAATTTATTTCATTTTTCCAATTACATAAAAATTCAAAACAGATCCATCAATTTTATGGATTTGATTTTCATATGGTTGTGAATCAGTGTTTTGGACTGAAGGCTGAGGAAATCTTGAAGCAACCTGATGAGATTTCCTGACCAGGATACACCCTAGGCTGCCCACCTCCAGGCCCTTTCACCATTTCCATTAAAGACACAGATTATCTGCAACAAATTATTTTACCATGAGAGCTTGTTGCTGAGCTGTGTGCTGGCCTGGTGGCTTGGCAAGTGCCATGTCCCTTGCAGATGCCTGTGGGTTTCCCTAAGGATCAGGTAAGTGTGGATGTGAGGGCAGGAGCATTTACTGTGTGTGTACAGAGGCACACACACGTATATAGATGCACACAATACAACAAATGCATGCACCACACACATGCACACACAAGGACACATATGCACCACACATGTGCACACAAAGGCACAAACCACACATATACATGCAGCCATAGGCACACATGACACACATGTATGTACACACATGCATACTTACATATACCAAACAATACACACATACACATAAGATCACATACATAGCCCACATGCACACACACATATGGACACAAACCTACATTGTTTCTTATATTATCTATCAGTCTGAAACACTGCCACTTATTTTTATTATATTGTTGGAAAATGTTCACAATGATATCTCCAGTACCTCCCCCACCCCAAGCAGGGTGTAGAGTCTTTGGGCTCTATGGATAGCTGTTTGTTGTTTGATGGCTAGAGAAGCTCCTGGTGATGCTACTAGTAAAACTAAGAGGTTTGCAAGCATAGTAGGTACAGGAAGGAGGGCTCAGCCCTCGATGCATATCTGTATGATTAAGCTTGTGATCCCATAGAATTACCTCAGAGTTCCTAGTCTGTTTTTACCCTGTCCCCTCTAGTATTCATTAGCCTGTTAAGCTTTGAACATTTATTAGCTGTACCTACATATTTATTATTTTTTCCCCAAATCCCTACCTTCTCTTTTCTGTGTTTGGCTGATAATATTTTAGCATTATTATCTTCACTAGAAAACAGCTTGTAGTGGAAGCCTTTCTCCTGCTGTTTCTTCTTGGCTCATGGTGAGTCCCTCATAGCTCTCCCACCCTAGGTGGTCTGTTCATGGAATAAGGACAGACACCTGACTCGCCTGTGTCCTCTAAGGCTGGTAGAGAATATGAGGTTGTGTCTCAGGTGTCCAGATCTCTACATTCTGCTGGTTCTGAGGTGACATCAGGAACTGTAGGGACCTGCTCCTCAGAACCTGGTCTGAGGAGAAGGGGGATGTGGTTTAGAGAATGACCCTGGGAGGGAGGATGGGGAAGCATGAACAGGGTCAAGCATCCCTGCCCTTGGGTGAGAGGCTGGAACACTTGTCCTCACAGACATTCCTCTGTTGCTATAATTGAACTCTGCCCAAGTGTGTGTGAGTGACATGCATCCCCATGAAGCCTTAGCAACTGGTTGGTGCAGGATGAACCCTCTGCTTCATCTGGCCAAATTTCTGAAGGTTTGGTACAGGTCATATAATCATAGGAAATAAGTGGGAATGTGATCATTAGCCTTCAGGAGACAGTGGGTTCCTGGATTTTCTGGCTTGGGGCATAGGTGTCGGCTTGGTCACCTGCCCTTCCTCATTAGCCTCAGTCAATACTGACTTTCTACATGGCAAAACCGAGGGCTGAGTAAAGTGGAAAAAGCACAGATTCAGGATCTCCCTAGTAGGAATATGAAGAGGAGGCCCAATCGGTGTTGCGCATTGAGTGTTGACCTATGAACCAGGAGGTCACGGTGCAATTCCAAGTCCGGACACATGCCCAGGTAAGTAGGCTCAATCCCCAATGTGGGGTATGCAGGAAGCAGACATTCAGTATTTTTCTCTCATCATTGATGTTTCTGTCTCTCTCTCCCTCTCCCTTCCTCTCTGAAATATGGAGAAAGAGGAAGCCTCCCTTCACAATCCAGGAAAACATTTATATGGAGGTTAATTTATCAGAGAACATCTTACAATAATAAGTTTTAAAATAAAAATGTCAGGAATTACCAGATGTTGTGCTGAGGGACCATAGAGCATCTGGTCTCGGGATTCCTGATAGCATGAGGTGTGCAGAGGGGTGGTGAAAAGTCTGACTGTCTGTGCTGGTGTGGAAGGCCTTGGGGAGGGTTAGTGGATGGGTGAGGTGAGTGAGCTGCCAGCTCAGTGCTTCTGGAAAATGCTTAGAGAAGGGAGCATGTTCCCTGCTATTGGAACATCAGGATGATGAGCCTCTGGTTGTGGATTTGGGACTGGGTAATCACAGGGAAAACTGGACACCAGATAGTAGTTGCCTCTTTTTAAGAATGTGCTAGTGGCAAGGCTGGACCAGCACTGTTGAGTCTTTTTATTTTTTAATTATTTATTGCTTAAAGTATTACATATAGTATTACATAGGTCTCCCTTTACCCCCATTGAACTTTCCCCCCACCCCCCTCCAAAGCACATGTCCTCACTTCCCTAGTGTCTCTGTCCTTTGGTTATGCTTATATGAATGCATACAAATCCTTTGATAGATATCTTACCCCTCTCCCTTCCCTGCCCTCCCTCTGAGTTTGATGGTCTGCTTGATGCTTCTCTGTCTCTGGGTCTATTTTTTTAAAAATTTATTTTATTGTTTAAAGTATTACAAATAGGCCCTAGCTGGTTTGGCTCAGTGGATAGAGCGTTGACCTGCAGACTCCAGGATCCCGGGTTCGATTCTGGTCAAGGGCATGTGCCTTGGTTGCAGGCACATACCCAGTAGGGAGTGTGCAAGAGGCAGCTGATCGATGTTTCTCTCTCTCATCGATGTTTCTAACTCTCTATCCCTCTCCCTTCCTGTGTAAAAAATCAATAAAATATATTTAAAAAAAGTATTACAGATAGTAGTACATATGTCGCCTTTTTTCCCCCATTGACCTCCCCCCCAGCACATGCCCTCACCTGTCCCTGCTCCAGTGTCTTGCATCCATTGGTTATGCTTATATGCATGCATACAAGTCCTTTGGTTGATCTCTTAGCTCCCTCCCCATCCCGCCTGCCCCTGCCTTCCCACTGTAGTTTGACAGTCTGTTTGATGCTTCTTTGCATCTGATTTATTTTTGTTAATCAGTTTTTAATATTCTTTATATTCCACAAATGAGTGAGATCATGTGGTATTTATCTTTCACTTATTTCACTTAGCATAATGCTCTCCAGTTCCATTCATGCTGTGGCAAATGGGTAAGCATTCCTTCTTTTTTACAGCAATATAGTATTCCATTATGTAAATGTACCATTGCTTTATAATCCACTAATCTGCTGATGGGCATTTAGGCTGTTTCCAAATCTTAGCTATTGTAAATTGTGCTGCTATGAACATAGGGGTGCATATATCCTTTCAGATTGGTGTTTCTAGTTTCTTGGGATATATTCCTAGGAGTGGTATTACTGGATCAAATGGCAGTTACATTTTTAATCTTTTGAGGGAATGGCATACTGTTTTCCACAGTGGCTGCACCAGTCTGCATTCCCACCAGCAGTGAAGGAGGGTTCCTTTTTCTCCACATCTTCTTCAGCACTTGTCATTTGTTGATTTCTGTATAGTGTAAGTTGGTGGTCTAGTTTCACTTTTTTTGCAAGTATCAGTCCAATTTTCCCAACACTATTTATTGAAGAGACTGTCTTGACTCCATTGTATACTCTTGTCTCTTTTGTCAACTATTAATTGAGTAATGGCTTCTGTCAACTTCTTGGTTCTCCGTTCTGTTCCACTTGTCTATATGTCTGTTCTTGTGCCAGTACCCAGAAGTTTTGAGAACAGTGGCTTTGGAGTATAGCTTGATATCTGATATTGTGATCCCTCCAACATTGTTCTTTCTGAAGATTACTGCAGCTATTTAGGGCCTTTTTTCATTCCAGATGAATTTTTGGAGTTTGTTCTAGGTCTTTGAAGTAAGCTATTGGTATGTTAATAGGAATTGCATTGAATTTATAGACTGCTTTGGGTAGTATGCTCATTTTAATGATATTGATTCTACCAATCCATGAACATGGTATATTCTTACATTTGTTCTTGTCTTTCTCTATCTCTTTTTTCAGTGTCCTGAAATTTTCTGAGTACAGGTCCTTTATCTCTTGGGTTAAATTTATTCCTAGGTATCTTAATTTTTTTGTTGCAATGGTAAATAGGATTGTTTTTTAAATTTCTCTTTCTGTGAGTTCATTATTGGTGTATAGAAAAGCCATAGACTTCTGGGTGTTAATTTTGTATTCTGCTACACTGCCGAATTCATTTATTAAGTCTAATAGTTTTTTGATGGAGTCTTTGGGGTTTTCTATGTATAATATCATTTCATCTGTGAATAAGGACATTTTTACTCCTTTTCCAATTTGGATGCCTTTTATTTCTACTTCTTGTCTGATCTCAATGACTAGTACTTCCAGTATTATGTGGAACGGAAGTGGTGAGAGTGGGCATCTCTGTCTTGTTCCTGTTCTTAGGAGAAATGGTTTTTGTTTTTGCCCATTGAGTATGACGTTGGCCATGGGTTTGTCATATATGGCTTTTATTATGTTGAGGTATGATCCTTCTATTCCCACCTTGTTGAGAGTTTTTATTAAGAAAG
This sequence comes from Corynorhinus townsendii, assembly GCA_026230045.1. NCBI lineage: Eukaryota > Metazoa > Chordata > Mammalia > Chiroptera > Vespertilionidae > Corynorhinus > Corynorhinus townsendii. The sequence goes on along the minus strand of JAPDVU010000003.1, from coordinate 112,185,178 downwards.
GGTGTTGGATTTTGTCAAATGTTTTTTCTGCAACAATGGATATGATTATATATATATTTTAAATCTCTCAGTTTTTTATGTGGTGTATCACGTTTATTGATTTGCAAATATTGTACCATTCTTGCATCCCCGGGATAAATCCCACTTGGTCATGGTGTATGATCTTTCTAATGCAATGCTGGATTCAATTTGCTAGAATTTTGTTGAGGATTTTGACATCTATGTTCACGAGGAATATTGGCCTGTAATACTCTTTCTTTGTATTGCTTTATCTGGTTTTGGGATTAGGGTAATGCTAACTTCATAGAAAGAGCTTGGAAGTATTCCTTCCTCTCGAATTTTTTGGAATAGTCTGAGGAAGATAGGTTTTATTTCTTCTTTGAATGTTTTGTGAAGCAGTCTGGTCCAGGACTTTTGTTTGTTGGAAGTTGTTTGCTTACAGCTTCAATTTCTTCCATAGTTATCAGCCTACTCAAATTGTTTTATTCTTCCTGATTGCATTTTGGAAGGTCATATTTTTCTAGGAATATGTCCATTTCTTCTAGGTTGACCAGTTTTTTTGAAATAGAGTGGCTCATAGTATTTTTTTAAAAGTATATTTTATTGATTTTTCACAGTGAGGAAGAGAGAGGGACAGAGAGTCAGAAACATCAATGAGAGAGAAACATTGATCATCTGCCTCCTGCACACCCCCTTCTGGGGATGTGTCTGCAACCAAGGTATATGCCCTTGACTGAAATTGAACCTGGGACCCCTAAGTCCACAGGCTGACACTATCCACTTAGCCAAACCTGTTAGGGTGGCTCGTAGTATATATATATATATATATATATATATATTTATGATTCTTCATATTTCTGTGCGGTCTGTTGTTATTTCGCCTCTTTCCTGTTTGATTTTGTTTATTTGGGTCCTCTCTCTGTTTCTTGGTGAGCCTGGCTAGAGGTTCATCAATCTTATTTATCCTTTCAAAGAACCAGCTCTTGGTTTTATTGATCTTTTGTATTGTTTTCTTTTGTCTCTCTGTCATTTATTTCTTCTCTGATATTTATTATTTCCTTCCTTCTGCTCACTCTGGGCTTTTCTTGTTGCTCTCTTTCTAATTTTTCAGTTTGCAGAGTTAGATGGTTTATTAATATTACTAGTTTTTTTTTTTTCTTGTTTTTTTTTTGAGGCAGGCCTGTAATGCTATGAACTTCCCTCTCAGGACTGCTTTCACTGTGTCCCATAGATTTTGGATTGTTGTGTTTTCATTGTCATTTTTTTCCAGGATGTTTGTTATTTCTTCTTTGATCTCTTTGGTAACACACTTATTGCTTAATAGTATGCTATTCAGCCTCCAAGTGTTTGAATTTTTGTGATTTTTTTAATTGTAATTAATTTCTAATTTTATGCCATTGTGCTCTATGAAGATGCTTGATATGATTTCAATCTTCTTGAATTTGGAGACACTTTGCCTGTGTCCTATTATGTGATATATCTTTGAAAATGCCCCATGTGCACTTGAGAAGAATGTATATTCTGTAGTTTTGGGGTGGAATGTTCTAAAGATGTCAATTAATTCCATCTGACCTAGTGAGTCATTTAGGATTGCTTTTACTTTGCTAATTTTTTGTGTAGAGGATTTATCCTGTGATATTAATGGGGTATTAAAGTAAAGTCTTCTACTATGATTGTAATGCTGTCAATCTCTACCCTGATATCTTGCAGAAGTTTTTTTTTTAAATATATTTGGGTGCTCCTGCATTGGGTGCATATATGTTTACCAGAGTTATATCCTCTCGTTGTATCATTCCCTTTAGAATTATGAAGTGACCTTCCTTGTCTCTTATTATAGACTTCATTTGAGGTCTATTTTGTCAGGTATAAGTATGGCTACCACATTTTTTTTTTCATTTTCATTTGCCTGATAGATATTTTTCCATGCCTTCCCTTTCAGTCTCTGCGAGTGCCTTGTTCTGAGGTGGGTCTCCTGTAGACAGCATTTATATGGGTCATGTTTTCTTATCCATTCAGTCACTAAATGTCTTTTGATTGGAGCATTTAATCTATTTATGTTTAATGCTATTATTGATAGGAATTTGTTTGTAGCCATTTCTAGGCTTTATGCCTGTGTTCCTTCCTCCATTTCTATTTCTTATTTTTACAGCATTCCCTTTATAATTTATTGCATTGCTGGCTTGGTAATGATAAAGTCCCTTAGTTGTGGTTGTTTTTTCTGTTTTTGTTTTTGTTTTTTTTGTCTGTGAAGCTCATTATTTCCCCTTCAATTTTGATTGATAGTCTCAATGAATAGAGTATTCTTGGATTCCTTACTTTACTTTGCTCTGGGTCTATTTTTGCTCATCAGTTTATGTTCATTATATTACCAAATGAGTGAGGTCATGTGATATTTATCTTTCTCTGACTGGCTTATTTTGCTTAGTATAATGCTCTCCATGACCATCCATGCTGTTGCGAATGGTAGAACTTCTTTCTTTTTACAGCAGTGTAGTATTCCATTGTGTAGATGTATGACTGTTTTATAATCCTCTCATCTGGTAATCAGCATCTGGGCTGTTTCCACATCTTACCTATTATAAATTGTGCTACTATGAACACAGGAGTGCATATTTCCTTTCTGATTGGTGTTTTTGATTTCTTGGGATATATTCCTAGAAGTGGGATTACTGGGTTGAATGGGAGTTCCATTTAAAAATTTTTGAGGAACCTCCATAGTGTTTTCCACAGTGGCTACACTAGTTTTCATTCCCACCAGCAGTGCACGAGGGTTCCTTTTTCTCCACATCTTCACCAGCACTTGTAGTTTGTGGATTTGTTGATGATAGCCATTCTGACAGTTGTAGGATGGTACCTTATTGTTATTTTGATTTGCATCTCTCAGAAGATTAGTGACTTTGAGCATGTTTTCATATGTCTCCTGGCCTCCTATATGTCCACTTTTGAAAAGTGTCTATTCAAGTTGTTTGCCCATTTTTAAATTGGATTGTTTATCTTCCGTTTGTAAGATGTATGAGTTCCCTATAAATTTTGGAGATTAGGCCCCTATTGGATATAACATTGGCAAATATGTTCTCTCATCCAGTGGGCTCTCATTATTTTGTTGATGGTTTCTTTTACTGTGCAGAGGCTTTTTATTTTGATGTAGTCACCTTTGTTTATTTTCTCCCTAGTGTCCATTGCCCTAGGATGTGTATCGGTAAAGATATTGCTATGGCATATGTCTGACATTTTGCTGCCTATTGGATTCTTCTAAGATTTTTATGGTTTCCCTTCTTACATTTAAGTCTTTTATCCATTTTGAGTTTATTTTTGTGAATGGTGTAAGTTGGTGGTCTAGTTTCATTTTTTTTACATGTATCTGTCCAATTTTCCCAAAACCATTTATTGAAGAGACTGTCTTTATTCCATTGTATGCTCTTGTCTCTTTGTCAAATATTAATTGAGCATAATGGCTTGGGTTTATTTCTGGGTTCTCTGTTCTGTTCCATTGGTCTATATGTCTGTTCTTGTGCCAGTACCAGGCAATTTTGAGAACCATGGCTTCGTAATGTAGCTTGATATCTCGTATTATGATCTCTCCAACATTGTTCTTCTTTCTTAGGATTGCTGTTGTCTTTTTTTTATTCCATATGCATTTTTGGAGAGTTTGTTCTAGGTCTGTGAAATATGCCATTGGTGTTTTAATGGGGATTGCATTGAATCTATAAATTGCTTTGGGTAATATGGACATTTTCATGATGTTGATTCTACCAATCCATAAACACAGTATATTCCTCCATTTGCTTATGTCTTCCTCTATCTATTTTTCCAATGTCCTATTGTTTTCTGAATACAAGTCTTTTAACTCCTCAGTTAAGTTTATTCCTTGGTATCTTAATTTTTTTTGGTGCAATGATAAGTGAGATTATTTTTTCATTCCTTCTTTCTTCCTTCCTTTCTTTCTTTCTTCCTTTCTTTCTTTCTTCCTTCCTTCCTTTCTTTCTTTCTTTCTTTCTTTCTTTCTTTCTTTCTTTCTTTCTTTCTTTCTTTCTTTCTTTCTTCCTTCCTTCCTTCCTTCCTTCCTTCCTTCCTTCCTTCCTTCCTTCCTTCCTTCCTTCCTTCCTTCCTTCCTTTCTTTCTTTCTTTCTTTCTTTCTTTCTTTCTTTCTTTCTTTCTTTCTTTCTTCTGTGAGCTCATTATTGGTGTATAAAAAAAAGCCACAGATTTCTGAGTGTGAATTTTTTTATCTTGCTACATTGCCAAATTCATTTATTAAGTCTAGTAGTTTTTTAATGGAATTTCCAGGGTTTCCTATGTACAATATCATGTCATCTGCAAATAATGACAGATTTACTTCTTCTTTTCCAATTTGGATGCCTTTTATTTCTTCTTCTTGTCTGATTGCTATGGCGAGTCCTACCAATACTATGTCGAACAGTAGTAGTGAGGTGAGAGTGGGCATCCCTGTCTTGTTCCTGTTCTTAGAGGAAATGGTTATAGTTTTTGCCCGTTGAGTATGATGTTGGCTGTAGTTTTGTTATATAAGGCTTTTATTATGTTGAAATGTGATCTCTCTATTCCCACTTTCCTGAGAGTATTTATCAAGAAAGGGTGTTCGATTTTGTAAAATGCTTCTTCTGCATCCATTGATATGATTATGTGATTTTTATCTCTCAATTTGTTTATGTGATATATCACATTTATTGATTTAGGGATATTGTAGCATCCTTGCATCCCCTGAATAAATCCCACTTGGTCATGGTGTATGATCTTTCTAATGCAATGCTGGGTCCGATTTGCTAGAATTTTGTTGAGGATTTTAGCATCTGTGCTCATCAGGGATATTGGCCTGTAATTCTCTTTCTTTGTGGTGTCTTTATCTGGTTTTGGGATTGGGGTAAGACTAGCTTTATAGAAAGAGCTTGGAAGTGTTCCTTTAATTTATTTGGAATATTCTGAGGAGGGTAGGTTTGAGTACTTCTTTGAATATTTGGTAAAAATCCCATGTGAAGTGGTCAGGTCCAGGGCATATGTTTGATGGAAGGTTTTTGTTTACTGCTATGATTTTCTCCATAGTTATGAGTCTATTCAGTTTTTTTTTAATTCTTCCTGATTGAGTTTTGGAAGGTCATATTTTTCTATGAATATGTCCATTTCTTCTAGTTTGTTGGAATAGAGTTGTTCATAGTATTTTTTTACAATCCTTTGCATTTCTGTGGGGTCATTTATTATTTCCCCTCTTTCATTTCTGATTTTGGCTCCTCTATCTCTGTTTCTTAGTGAGCCTGGCTAAAGGTTCATCAATCTTGTTTAGCCTTTTGAAGAACCAGCTCTTGGTTTCATTGATCTTTTGTATTGTTTTGTTGTTGTTGTTGTGTATGTCATTTATTTCCACTCTGTTATATTTCCTTCCTTCTGCTCACTCAGGACTTTTCTTTTTTCTCCCTTTCTACTTTTTCAAGTTGTAGAGTTAGATAATTTATTATCATTTTTTTTCCCTCAGGTCAGCCTGTGATGCTATGAACTTCCCTCTCAGACCTGCTTTCACTGTGTCCCATATGTTTTGGATTGTTGTGTTTTCATTGTCATTTGTTTCCAGGAAGTTTTTTACTTCTTTAGTCTCCTTGGTAACACGACCATTGTTTAATAACATTCTATTTAGCCTCCAAGTATCAGATTTTTTTGATTGTTTCAATGATAGTGTATTTCTAATATTATGCCATTGTTATTGGAGAAGAAGCTTGATATGATTTCAACCTTCTTGAATTTGAAGAGACTTTGCCTGTGTCCCAATATATTTGAAAAAGACCCATGTGCACTTGAGAAGAATGTGTATTCTGTAGCTTTAGGGTGAAATGTTCTGAAGATGTTGATTAAGTCCATCACATCTAGTGAGTCATTTATGATTGATGTTTCTTTCCTTATTTTTTTGTCTAGAGGATTTATCCAATGATGTCAATAGGATATTAAAATCCCCTACTATGATTGTATTGCTGTGGATCTCTTCCTTGATATCATCCAGAATTTTTTGTATATATTTGTGTGCTCCTGCATTGGGTTCATATATGTTTACCAGAGTTATATTCTCTTGTTGTATTGATCCCTTTAATATTATGAAGTGGCCTTCTTCATCTCTTGTTAAGGCCTTCACTTTGAGGTCTATTTTTTCAGATATAGGTATTGCTACCCCACTTTTTTTTTCATTTCCATTGGCCTGAAAATATTTTTTTATCCCTTCCCTTTCAGTCTGTGTGAGTCCCTTGTTCTGAGGTGGGTCTCTTGTAGACAGCCTATGAACTGAGTAGCCAGATTATGATGATCTCTGAATGCATAATCGGCCACTCAGTGTGTGTGTGTGTGTGTGTGTGTGTGTGTGTGTGTGTGTGTATGTATGTGTGTATATATATATATATATATATATATATATATATATATATATGAGGCCCGGTGCATGAATTCGTGCATGGGTGGGGTCCGGTCAGCCTGGCCAGGGGGAGGGGACATGGGAGGTTGGTCGGCCTGCCTGCTGGTTGAACTCCTGGTCGAGGGCACAATTTGCATATTAGCTTTTCATTATATAGGATATACACCGAGTGGCCAGATTATTATGCGTTCAGAGATCATAATAATCTGGCCACTCAGAGTATATAGGTCATGTTTTCTTATCCATTCAGCCACTCTATGTCTTTTGATTGGAGCATTTAGTCCATTTACGTATAATGTTATTATTGATAGGAACTTGTTTGTAGCCATTTATATTCTTTATGCCTATGTTCCTTCATCCCTTTCTATTCATTCTTTTTACAATAGTCCCTTTAGCATTTCTTGCCTTGCTGGCTTGGTGGTCATACACTCCCTTAGCCTGTTTTTGTCTGTGAAGCCTCTGATTTCCCCTGAAATTTTGAATGATAGCCTTGTTGGTTATAGTATTCTTGGATTCAGTCCCTTGCTTTGTGTCACTTTGTATACTTCATTCCATTCCCTTCCGGCCTGATGTGTTTCTGTTGAGAAATCATTTGATAACCTAATGGGAAATCTTTTGTAGGTAACTCTCTGTCTCTCTCTTGCAGCTTTTAAGATTCCCTCTTTGTTGTTAATGTTTGCCATTGTAATTACCACATGTCTTGGTGTGGGTCTTTTCGGATTTATCTTGTTTGTGACTCTCTGTGCTTGTTTGACTTTTTTCTTCCCCAAATCAGGGAAGTTTTCTGTAATTATTTCTTCAAATAGATTTTCTAATTTTTGCTCCTCTTGTTGTCCTTCTGGCACTCCTATTATATGTATGTTTCTTTGTTTCATGTTGTCGCAAAGCTCCCTTAGGCTCTCCTGCTTTCTAATTTTTTTTCCAATTGTTTTTCAGATTGTTTTTCTGCCCTATCTTCTAACACTGCTAATTCAGTTGCCTGCTTCTTCTAGTCTACTGTTGAAACCTTCCATTGTGCTTTTTATGGTAGTTATATCAGTTTTTATTTCTTATTGATTCTTACATAAGTTGTTAATTTTCTCATCCATCTGATTTATGAACTGTATGATCCTTACTCTGAATTCTTTTTCTTATATACTGCATACCTCCATTTTATTTAGTTCCTTTTCTGGTGATTCCTCCTTTTCTTTCCTTGGGGGGTTGTTTCTTTGTCTCCCCATTTTGCTGTCTCTTTCTGGCCCTGGGCACCTTGCTTGGGGTTTGAAAGGTTGAAGGGCCTATCAGGGCAATGGTCCAGAAATTGTTAGCCCAGAGGCTGGGTCTGCCTTGAGTCTCATGTCTTTATTGTCTCTTTCTGAGTTGTATCTCCTTCCATGAATCTGGTCCCTCAGTTGTCTGCTTCAGATACTTGTGGTGGTGGGAGCGCATGCACAATTCCTCTGGTGTGCAATTCCCTGTGAGAACCCAGAGCCCTCTGGCATTCAATTTGCTGTGAGGTCCCGGCACCCATGACAAGGTGGCACTCTATGTCTCTCTGGCAGAGCACTTGCAGTACAGTCCTGTGGCCCTTGGCTCAGCACACTGGCTTGCTCCATGTCACCCCAGCAGTTCTCTCCTGTGGTCTGGAGTGAGGCATGTACTTGGTTGCTCCAGATAGCCCCTGCAGGACTGTCCCAGAGGCCATGGAGAAGTGGGTGCAGGTTGCTCTGGGTTGCACAGTCAGAGCTCCCTGTGGCCTGAGTGGGGCATGTGCTGGGTTACTCCAGGTGGCCCCGGCAGCAAGACCCTGGGTTTGGGGTGGAGTGGGCACAGGTTGCTCTGGGTCACACAGTCCCCACTTTCCTGTATCCAGGAGTGAGAAGCACAATGGGTTGCTCCAATTCCCCCCTCCTCTTTGGGGAGCTTGTGTGGGTTGCCCTGGGTCACTCAGTCCATGCTCCCCTGTTGCCCTGAGGTAAGGTGTGTGTTGGGTTGCTCTGATGGCCCCAGTAGGACTGTTTCAATGGCCAGGGTGGAGTGGGGTCAGTTTGCTCTGGGTCACACAATCAGAGCTCCCCTGTGGCCTGGACTTGAGCATGCTCTGGATCACCCCAACATCAGTTTCCAAGGCTGAGGGTGGAGTGGGTGCTGGATAGTTCTGGTCAGGCTAGCAGCAGAGTTCTGGAGTTCAGGGCAGGGGTGGAGCACAGGCTTCACTCACTGTGGGGTCCTGGTACCGGATCCTAGGATGCTGGGTCCCAGTGGGATGGTGAGGATGCCTGGGGCAGGAGTTCACCCTGGTGGCACATGCTTCCTGCAGACGTCTGGGAGCCTGCTGGGAGGTACTCCCCCACTCACTGCCAGGCACAGTGGTGGTTCCACATGGGTTATGGCTGGCAAGTTGTATTCTCTAGGCATCCTCTGCCCTTCCTTATTGAAAATTGTCTCCCCAGCTGGGTCTAATTTGTTACTTCATGATGGATATTCTCTGATTTACTTACTTTTCTGGCCTAGCCCTAGGAGGAGGTGAACAACACTGATACCTATTTGGCTGCCATTTTCTCTTAATCCCAGCATTGTGAGTCTTGTTCCCACCATACTGTGTGGCATCCCAGGCTGTCCAGGGTGAGGGTGGGCTTTGATAAAAGGGGCAATAAAGGGATAGTGGCTATTCTGACTTCTTCATGCCCTGGCCCTTGTATTAAACTACAGGATGGTCTGTGGGGATTCAGGGACATGAGGTTGATCACTGGGCACCAAGCCCATGCACAGAGAGGCTGGACATCTGGTGCTAACCTGAGAGTGAGTGCTCCTCTCAGTGGTTAAGACCTAGCCATCCAAATATACAACCTCTCCATACATGTCCTTCCCAACAGCCTCCCACTCTCTCTTATATTGTTCTCACCATTCCAGACTGTTATTTTCCTACTTCTTGGTATTTTCTTTTTCTCTTTAAACTGGGTCTTGCATTCCTTTTTTTTTTTTTTTTGCTGCTTATTTTATTATTTTTTAAAATGTTTATTTTATTGTTCAAAGTATTACAAATAGTAGTACATATGTCTCCTCCTCTCCCCCCCATTGATCTTCCCCTGACTTCTCCTACCCCCCGGCACATGCCCTCACCCCCCCCAGTGTCTTGCGTCCAATTGGTTATGCTTATATGCATGTATACAAGTCCTTTGGTTGATCTCTTACCTCTCCCCCACAACACTCCCTAGCCTTCCTGCTGTAATTTGGCAGTCTGTTTGATGCTACTCTGCCTCTGTATCTATCTTTTAATTCAGTAGGTTATAATGTTCTTTATTATCCATAAATGAGTGAGATCATGTGGTATTTTTCTTTCACTGACTGGCTTATTTCACTTAGCATAATGCTCTCCAGTTCCACCCTTGCTACTGCAAATGGTAAGAATTCCTTCTTTTTATAGCAGCATAGTATTCCATTGAGTAGATGTACTACAGTTTTCTAATCCACTCATCTGCTGATGGGCATTTAGGCTGTATCCAAATCTTAGTTACTGTAAATTGTGCTGCTATGAACATAGTGGTGCATATATCCTTTCTGATCGGTGTTTCTGTTTTCTTGGGATATATTTATAGAAGTGGTATTACTGGGCCAAATGACAGTTCCATTTGTAATTTTCTGAGGAAACGCCACACTGTTTTCCACAGTGGCTGCACCAGTCTGCATTCCCACCAGCAGTGAAGGAGGATTCCCTTTTCTCTGCATCCTCTCCAGCACTTGTCATTTGTTGATGATGATAGTCATTCTGACAGGTGTGAGGTGATACCTCATTATTGTTTTGATTTGCATCTCTAGGATGATTAGTGACTTTGAGCATGTTTTCATGTGTCTCTTGGCTTTCTGAATGTCCTCTTTCGAAAAGTGTCTATTAAGGTCCTTTGACCATTTTTTGATTGGATTGTTTATCTTCCTTTTGTTAAGCTGTATGAGTTCCCTGTAAATATTGGAGATTAAACCCTTATCAGAGATAACATTGACAAATATGTTCTCCCATGCAGTGGGTTTTCTTGTTGTTTTGTTGATGGTTTCTTTTGCTGTGCAGAGGCTTTTTATTTTTATGTAGTCCCATGTGTTTATTTTATTCTTAGTCTCTCTTGCCCTAGGATCTGTGTCTATAAAGATATTGCTATGATATATGTCTGCAATTTTGCTGCCTATGGAGTCTTGTAGGATTTTTATGGTTTTCCGTCTTACATTCAAGTCCTTTAGCCATTTTGAGTTTGTTTTTGTGTATGGTGTATGTGGTTGATCTAGTTTCATTTTTTTTTTTTTTTGCATGTATCTCACCAAATTTCCCAGCACCATTTATTAAAGAGGCTATTTTGGCTCCATTGTATGGTCTTGCCTCCTTTGTCAAATATTAATTGAGCATAATGGCTTGGGTCAATTTTTGGGTCCTATATTCTGTTTCCTTGGTCTGTATGTCTATTCTTATGCCAGTACCAGGCAGTTCTGAAAACTGTGGCTTGGTAATATAGTTTGATGTCTGGTATTGTGATCCCTCCAAGTTTTTTCTTCTTTTTCAGGATAGCTGTGGCTATTCAGGGTCTTTTTTTATCCCAGATAAAATTTTGGAGAGTTTGTTCTAGATCTTTGAAATATGCCATTGGTATTTTAATAGGTATTGCATTGAATCTATAGATTGCTTTGGGTAGTGTAGACATTTTAATGATGTTGTTTCTACCAATCCATGAACATGGTATGTTCTTCCATTTGTTCATGTCTTCTTCTATCTCTTTTTTCAATGTCCTGTAGTTCTCTGAGTACAGGTCTTTTACATCCTTAGTTAAGTTTATTCCTAAGTATCTTGATTTTCTTTGGTGCAATGGTAAATAAGATTGTTTTTTTAATTTCTCTTTCTGTGAGTTCATTATTGGTATATAAAAAGGCCATAGATTTCTGGGAGTTAATTTTATATCCTACTACATTGCCAAATTCATTTATTAGGACTATTAGGTTTTTTGATATAGTCTTCGGGGTTTTCTATGTATAGTATCATGTCATTTGCGAATAAGGACAGTTTTAATTCTTCTTTTCCAATTTAGATGCCTTTTATTTCTACTTCTTGTCTGATCACTATGGCTAGTACTTCTAGTACTATGTCGAACAGGAGTGGTGAAAGTGGGCATCCTTGTCTTGTTCCTGTTCTTAGGGGAAATGGGTTTAGTTTTTGACCATTGAGTATGATGTTGGCTATAGATTTGTCATAGGGCTTTTATTATGTTGAGGTATTGCTGAGAATTTTTATCAAGAAAAGGTGTTGGATTTTGTCAAATGCTTTTTCTGCATTGATTGATATGATTATGTGATTTTTGTTTCTCAGTTAGTTTATGTGATGTATCACATTTATTGATTTGCAGATATTGTACCAACCTTGCATCCCTGGAATAAATCCTACTTGGTCATGGTGTATGAGCTTTCTAATGTATTGCTGAATCAAACTTGCTGGAATTTTGTTGAGGATATTAGCATCTGTGTTCATCAAGGATATTGGCCTGTAGTTCTCTCTCTCTCTCTTTTTTTTGTGGTGTCTTTATGTGGTTTTAGGATTAGGGCAATGCTGGCTTCTTAGAAAGAACTTGGAAGTGTGTCTTCCTCTTGAATTTTTTGGAATAGTCTGAGGAGGATAGGTTTTAGTTCTTCTTTGAATGCTTGGTAGAACTTCTTTAAAGCCATCTGGACCAGGCTTTTGTTTGCTGGAAGATTTTTGATCTCTGTTTTAATTTCTTTAGTAGTTATGGGCCTATTCAGGTTTTTTGATTCTTCTTGGTTGAGTTTTGGGAGCTTTTATTTTTCTAGGAATATATCCATTTCATCTAGGTTTTCCATTTTGTTGGAATAGATTTGTTCATAGTATTTTTTCATAATTGTTTGTATTTCTGTGTGATCAGTTGTTATTTCACCTCTTTCATGTCTGATTTTGTTTACTTGTGTCCTCTCTCTTTGCTTCTTGGTGAGCCTGGCTAGAGGATCATCAATCTTGTTTATCCTTTTAAAGAACCAGCTCTTGGTTTTTGTTGATCTTTTGTATTGTTTTTTGGGCTCTATGTCGTTTATCTCCACTCTGATCTTAATTATTTCCTTCCTTCTGCTTACACTGGACTTTTCTTGTTGCTCTTTTTCTAACACTTTGAGTTGTAGGTTTAGATAATTTTTTACTATTGTTTCTTGTTTTTTGAGGTAGGCTTGTAGAGCTATAAAATTTCCTCTCAACACTGCTTTCACTGTGTCCCATAGATTTTGGATTGTTGTGTTTTCATTGTTGTTTGTTGTCATGATGCTTTTTTATTTCTTCTTTGATCTCTCTGGTAACCCAGTCATTGTTTAATAGCATGATATTTAGCCTTCAGGTATTTGATTTGTTTTATTGTTTTGTGTTTTTTTTAATAGTTGATTTCTAGTTTTATGCCATTGTGATCTGAGAAGATGCTTGATATGATTTATATCTTCTTGAATTTGAAGAGACTTTGCCTGTGACCCAATATATGGTCTATCTTTGAAAATTTCGCATGTGCACTTGAGAAGAATGTATATTCTGAGGCTTTGGGGTGAAATGTTCTGAGGATGTCAATTAATTCCATCTGATCTAGTTAGTCATTACGGATTGCTGTTTCTTTGCTGATTTTTTGTTTAGAGGATTTGTCCATTGGTAATAGTGGGGGATTAAAGTCCCAAACTATGACTGTATTGCTGTCATTCTCTCCCTTGATATCCTCCAGAATTTTTTTTTTATGTATTTGCATGCTCCTATATTGGGTGCATATATGTTTACCAGAGTTATATCTTCTTGTTGGATTCCTTCCTTTAGTATTATGAGGTGGCCTTCCTAATCTCTTGTTATGTCCTTCACTTTGAGATCTATTTTGTCAGATATAAGTATTGCTACCCCAGCTTTTATTTTCATTTCCATTCGCCTGAAAAAACTTTTTCCATCTCTTCACCATCAGTCTGTGTGAGTCCTTTTTTCTGAAGTTGGTTTCCTGTAAATAGCAGATATATGGTTCATATTTTCTTATCCACTCAGCTGCCCTATGTCTTTTGATTGTGACATTTAATCTGTTTACAATTAAAGTTATTATTGATAGATACTTGTTTGTCAACATTTTTATTCTTCATGCCTGTGTTCCTTTTCACTTTCTTTTTCTTCTTTTTACAGCAGACCCTTCAGCATTTCTTGCATTGCTGATTTGGTGGTAATAAACTCCCTTAGTCCTTTTTTGTCTTTGAAGCTCCTCATTTCCCCCTCAATTTTGATCGATAACCTTGCTGGGTACAGTATTCTTGAATTCAGACCCTTTCTTTGCATGACTTTGTATATTTCATTGTGGCCTGATGTGTTTCTGTTGAGAAATCAGTCTCTAGTCTGATGGGGGATCCTTTGTAGGTATTTTTCTGTCTCTCTCTGGCTGCTTTTAATATTCTTACTTTGTCATTGGTGTTTGCCAATTTAATTATAATGTGCCTTGGCATTGGTCTTTTGGATTTCGTTTTGTTTGTGACTCTGTGAGCTTCTTGGATTTAAGTTGTTTTTTTCTTCCCTATATCAGGGAAGTTTTCTTCAAACAGGTTTTCTATTCCTTGCTCAGTTTCCTCTCCTTCTCGCACCCCTTTTATGCAGATGTTGTTTCATTTCATGTTATCCCAAAGTTCCCTTAGACTCTCCTCCTGTTTTTAAGTATTTTTCCTAGATGTTGCTCTCCTCGGGTATTTTTTCCTACCTTGTCTTCTAGCTCACTGATGCATTCCTCTGCTTCTTCTAGTCTACTGTTAATGCTTTCTGTTGATTTTTTATAGCAGCGATGTCATTTTTTCATTTCTTCTTGGTTCTTCTTCATTTCCTCAGTTTTTACACATATTGTTGAATTTGTCTTCCATTCTTTTCAGCAACTTTATGACCATTTCTCTGAATTCTTGCTCTGACATATTGCTTACCTCCATTTTGTTTACTTCCTTTCTGATGATGCCTGCTTTTCTTTCATATGTAGGCTGTTTCTTTGTGTCCCTATGATTTGTGTCCCCAGGTATCTAGTTATGTAGCTCTCTCTCTCATACATTGACTTAAACGCACAAAATACAACACAACTAGGCACAATTCACAAGGCACTGATGAGAAATGTATTCATGATACTAATAACCCCAAATAAAGGTGTCCAACAGAGAAAGAAGAATTAGGGGATAAGAAAAAAAGGAGTGCAAAAATGATATTGAGAAAAGGAAAAAAGTAAGAGAGAAAAGATAAAGGGTAAAAAGGGGGGGGGGAGAGGAGACTATTTATATGGGGAGAAAACTCCAATAAAACAACAATAATCCCAAAAAATGAAAACAACAAACACCCAGAAATGAATGCAAACTACAAACAACAACTAATAACAAGTGAGGAGAGGTGAAACAGAAGCAAAATCAAACAAAAAAAGAGAAACAGTCTCACAAATAAGCAAAAAAAAACCCAACAACCTTAACAATCAAGCAAACAACAGCAACAGGAAAGAGAGAATGCAAGGCCAAACAAAACAAAATAAAGCAAAACAACATAGAACAGCAACAACCAAAAAACAAAACAAAGAAACAATAACAACAACAAAAACAAACAAAAAAAGGGAAGAGAGAAAAAATTTGGTTAGTGAAAAATGAGAAGAGAGAGGTGTGTATGGACTTGGAGCAGGGGATTGGAAATTAGATATATAAATAGAATGAATTATTAACAGGGGATAAAAAGAAGGAAAAGGAAAATCTAAAACAGGAGTAGGCTAAGAGAAGCAGGACAACAAAAGGGGAAAAGCGAGGAAGAGAGTGTTGGCATAAAGGTAACGTTAAGATAGAGTAAATTGATGCTAAAGGAAAAATGAAAATAAAATGTAGAACACTAATCCAAAAATAAAATAAAATATAACAAAATAAAATAAAAGAGAAAATAAATGACACTTAAAAAGGTAAAATAGTAGTAGTAATAATACTGATTAAAAATAAAAATATAATAATTAAAAAGGAAAAATCAAGTGAGAAAAAAGAAAAACATTATTTTCTTAAGTAAAAGATGAAAAAATAAAAATGTGCACTAGTGAAGGTCATGCACTTCCTCTACTGTTCTGTTTGGTATGCCTGTTTCCTGTGAGGTAGTCAGGACAGTATTGAAATTCCCTGCTTTCCACTGCACCTCTGTGTTGTAAGCCACAGTGCTGATTTTCAAGCAGGCAGTGTTTATTTGCTTCTTAGACTGCTTTTATTTGTGTTTACACAAGATTCAATTTATGATTCAACCCCTGGGTGGCAGTGTTTCTGTATTGCCATCTGGGGCTATAAGTCCTCTCTAGGCAGTATTTAGATTTTATTTTCCCTGTCGCACTTAATACTGGTTTGGAAGAATGGACTGCCCCAGAGCTGGTTCTCTGATCATTACTCCCCACTCTGATCCCCAAATTCCACAAATACAACTTTCCCCTTCAGTCTGTGAGAGTATCCCCAATTGGGTGATCCTATGTATTGGGATTAATAATCAAAAGCAAGGATTTAAAGAGAAAAAAGAGCCAGAGTAAGTGTACGAACTTGTGACTTTTACCCTCTGGCACTGCGCACTTTGAATGTCTTTGTGCACATCTTTTTTTCCCCTGGCACTAAGTAGCCATCACATTTTTAAAACTTCAAGCTGCCTTTTTGTGCCCAGTCTAGCTATAGATTGATTTTTAGAGTTTCCTTCTGCCAGCAGCCCTGTGGATCCCCTTCCACATTTGTGGATCACACTGGCCCCAATGGCTACAGATTTTGTGGGGCTCAGTCTTCCCCTGAACCTCTTCAGGGGTCCTCAAACTTTTTAAACAGGGGCCAGTTCACTGTCCCTCAGACCGTTGGAGGGCTGGACTATAGTTAAAAAAACTATAACTATGAACAAATTCCTATGTGCACTGCGGGCCTGGGACGAGTCAGCTGCTAAGCAGGACAGGCAGCGGCACCCGGCGGGCCGGATAAATGTCCTCGGCGGGCCACATGTGGCCCGCGGGCGGTAGTTTGAGGACCCCTGATCCTGCTGCGCATGTTTCTCTCTCCAGCCTGGATCGCAGACCTCACCTTTCCCTAGGCGAAATCTGACCTTTCCATGAGAAGGTGCAGAGCTCGTCCAAGTCCATGTATTCACACTGCTTGAGATCTGGTGTTTCTGAGTTCGCAGTCCCTGGGTGTTGTGGCTGTAGAGTCCCGGGATGTATAGACTTCTGATCACAGCCACTCTCCTCTTCAAGATGGTGTGTCTCCGTGGCAGAGCTGGTTTCTCCAGGAGAGATTTCAGCAGTAGTGGAGGCTGCCTGGTCAGGGAGCCCTGGTTTGGCAGTTCCCAACAGTCCCTTGGAGTATAGCTGTCCCTCACCCACAAATAGACACTCCCTGTACGCCCACACACTCTCCTTTCGTTCTCTCACTCACACACTATTTTGCAGTCTGTCTTCCCATCAGCAGCCATCTTCAATCCTCTCCTACTTCTTGTTTTTAATGTAATCTTTTAATTTGCCAAACCCTCAATGGCAGGTTATGCCAGATCAGAACAAGAAAGAAACCTTCTTTGCTTTGGTTGCAAGATGCAAAGGCCTCATCCTGAATGACTGTTTTCTCCTTCAATATGGCAATAGGCACTAAATGCTGGATTTCAGTGAGTTTCTGGGGGTGGAAATGGAAGACATTTGCTCACAAGCTTCACATAGCTTGTGCAGAACATGGGTGTAAGGTGAGGGAGGCCTGCATTTCCTGGGCACACTGGTTTTCACAAACCCCAACCTATGTGAAGAAAGGAGGGAGAGGCATGATGTAAATAATGGATAGCATCTCTTTGATGCACTGGGACTTTCACTAGATCTGTGACACCCAGCCAGGTGCTCATTTATAGGGCTGCTTGAGAATAATGGCTGAGGCTTTGGGCCAATACCTGTGATTATGAAAAAGTTTCAGAAATATAGCTAGTGGAGAGGTGGCTGGCTGTGATCCACTAGGAGGGGCTTGGGGACTCAGAGCAGAGGTTCTGGGGTCCTGAATGTTTTAAGTCTGTGTTGTGATTTTCACAGAAGCTTGGAATTGCAGTCACATATGCCAGTTTTGTGTTTTCATGGGAAACAGAGAGCTAGCCAAATGAAAGACGGCTGGGACAGGAATCTGGCCCTGGAAAGATCTCCAAGAGTTGACCATGTGCTATTTGGGCATTCACTAGGGAACTTGGTGTTGAAAGTAACCCTGAGACTCGTGATACTGCTGGTCAGAAACTCAAGAGACTTTATTTTTTAAATTGAATTTATTGGGGTGACATTGGTTAATAAAATTATATAGGTTTCAGTGGTACAATTCTATAATATATCATATGTATATTGGACTGTGTGTTCACCACTCCAAGTCAAGTTTCCTTCCATTACAATTTATTCCTCCTTTACCCTCACCCACCTTCCCACCCACCCCCTTTCCCTCTGGTAATCACCATACTGTTGTCTGTCTATGAGGTTTTTTTTTCTTAAGCCATTCACCTTTTCAACCCAGCCCTCCCCACCTTCCCCTCTGACAGCTGTCAGTTTGTTCTCTGAATCTATGAATCTGTTTCTATTTTGTTTGTGAGTCTATTTTGTTTATTAGATTCCTCATATAAGTGAAAGCATATGGTATATGTCTGGCTTATTTCTCTTAGCATAATACTCTTTAGGTTCATTCATATTGTTGCAAAGGGTAAGATTTCCTTCTATTTTTATGGTCAACTCATATTCATTTTGTAAATGTACTACAGTAGATAAAATATCCATTCATCTATTTAAAAAAGATATATATATATATATATATATATATATATATATATATATATATATATTATTGATTTTTTACAGAGAGGAAGGGAGAGGAATAGAGAGTTAGAAACATTGATCAGCTGCCTCTTGTACACTCCCTACTGGGTATGTGCCTTCAACCAAGGTACATGCCATTGACCAGAATCGAACCTGGGACCCTTGAGTCCTCAGGCCAGTGCTCTATCCACTGAGCCAAACTGGTCAGGACTCCATTCATCTATTGATGGTCACTTGGGCTGCTTCCAAATCTTGGCTATTGCAAATAATAATGCTGCAATGAATATAGTGGTGCATATATTTTTTCAAATTATGTTCTGGGTTTCTTCAAATATAGTCCCAGAAGTGGAATTGCTGGCTTATAGGCAGTTCCATTTAAACATTTTTAAGGTAACTCCATGCTGCTTTTCACAGTGGCTGCACCTATCTTCATTCCCACCATCAGTTGATGAGGGTTCCCTTTTCTCCACATCCTGACAAACACTTGTTGATATTTGATTTATTGATGATAGCCATTATGATAGGCATCAGATGATATCTTGTTTGGTTTGAATTTGCATTTCTCTGATGATTCCTGACATTAAGCATCTTTTCCTATATCTATTGGCCATCTGTATGTCTTCTTTGGAGAAGTGTCTATTCAGGTCCGTTGCCAATTTTAAAATTAGAGTGTTTGTTTTTTGGTGTTGAGTTTTATAAGTTCTTTATAAATTTTGGATATTAACCTCTTATCAGAAGTATCATTGGCAAACATGTTCTCCAGTTCCATGGGTTGTCTTGTCATTTTGTTAATGGTTTCTTTTGCTGTGAAAAACTTTTCAGTTTGATGTAGTACCATTTGTTTATTTTTTTTCTTTTGTTTCCCTTGCCTGAGGAGATATATCAGAAAAAAATATTGCTATGAGAAATGTCTAAGAATTTTTCCACTAGGATTTTTATGGTTTTGAGTCTAACATTTAAAGCTTTAATCCATTTTGTGTTTATTCTTGTGTATTTTGTAAGAAGGTGGTCTGGTTTCATTTTTTTGCATGTATCTATCCAATTTTCCCTACACCACTTACTGAATGGGCTATCTTTACCCCATTGTATGTTCTTGCCTCCTTTGTCAAATATTAATTGACCATAAAAGTGTGGGTTTACTCTAGACTCTCTATTATTCCATTGATCTATATGTCTGTTTTTATGCTAGTACCATGCTGTTTTGATTACTATTGCATTGTAGTATAGTTTGATATCAGATAGTGTGATTCCCCCAACTGTGTTCATTTTTTTAAAATACATTTTACTTGATTTCAGAGAGAGGAAGGGAGAGGGAGAAAGAGAGAAAAACATTGATGAGACAGAAACATTGATCAGCTGCCTCCTGCATGCCCCCTTCTGGGGATCAAGCCTGCAGCATGGGCATGTGCCCTGACCTGGAATTGAACCTACAACCACCTGGTGCATGGGATGGCACCCAACTAACTTAGCCACACTAACAGGGCCCAACTATGTTCTTCTTTCTCTAGATTGCTGTGGCTATTTGGGGTATTTTGTGGTTCCATATAAAGTTTTTGAATATTGGTTCTAGTTCTGTGAAATGTGCCATTGGTATCTTGGTAGGAATTGGGTTGAATCTATAGATTGCTTTGAGTAATATGGACATTTTACTTATTTATTTTTAATTTTTATTATATTTTAATCCTCATCTATGGGCATTTTCCCCCTTGATTCCAAAAGAGAGAAAGAGAGGAAAGTAGAGGGTGAAAGAGAGAAACATCAATGTGAGAGAAAAACATTGATCGGTTGCCTCACACACATACCCGTACAGGGATTGAACCCACAACCTGAGTACATGCCATGACTGGGAATTGAACCAATGACCCTTTGGTGCATGGCATAACAATATAGCCAGTGAATCACATGGGCCAGGGCTAGTATGAAAATTTTAATGACGTTAATTATTTCTGTCCATGAACACAGTATACGCTTCCATATGATTTGTATCTTCAATTTCTTTCTTCAGTGTGTTATAATTTTTTGAATACAGATCCTTTACATCCTTGGTTAAATTTATTCCTAGGTATTCTATTCATTTTGAAGAAATTGTGAATGGGATTGTTTTTTCAGTTTCCCTTGCTGGTAGTTGATTATTGGTGTAGAAATGCAGCTGATTTCTGCATATTTATTTTGCATCCTACTACTATAAATGAATCCATTTATCAGTTCTAGTTTTTTTTAGTGGAATCTTTAGGGTTCACTATATACAGTATCATGTCATCTGCAAATATTGATAGTTATACTTCTTCCTTTCTAATTAGGATGCCTTTTATATCTTCTTCTTGCCTTATTGTTGTGACTAGGACTACCAGTACTATGTTGAATAAGAATGGTGAAAGCGGACATCCCTGACTTTTTCCCAATCTTATGGAAAATATTTGTAGTTTTTGTCCATTGAGTATGATGTTGGCTGTGGATTTGTCATATATGTTCCCTATATTTTCACTTTGCTGAGAGTGTTTATCATAAATGGGTGCTGGATTTTATCAAACGATTTTTCTACATTTATTGATATCTCATATGATTTTTATCCTTCATTTTGTTTATGTGGTGTATCACAATTATTGATGTACCAAGGTTGCATCCCCGGAATAAATCCCACTTGATCATGGTGTGTGATCTTTTTAACGTATTGCTGGATCTGGTTTGTTAATATTTTGTTGAGGATTTTAGCAACACTGTTCATCAGGGATATTGGCCTATAATTTTCTTTGATTTTAGTGTCCTTATCTGGTCTTGGAATTAGGATAATGCTGGCATCTTAAAATGAGCTCAAGAGTCTTCTTTCCTTATAAATTTTTTTTGAAATAATTTGAGAAGGATAGGTATTAGTTATTCTTTGAATGTTTGATAAAATTCTCCTGTGAGGCCATCTGGTCCAGAACTTTTGTTGATTGAGGCAACCAATTAATATTTCTTTCTCATCAATGTTTTTTTCCTGATTCAGTTTTGGAAGATTGTATGTTTCTAGGAACTTATGCATTTTGTCCTGATTGTCCAATTTGTTGGCATATAATTGTTCATGATATTTCTTTACAATCCCTTGTATTTCTGTGAAATCAGTTGTTACTTCTACTCTTTCATTTCTGATTTTATTTATTTGGGTCATCTCTCTTTTTGTCTTGAGAAAGAGAAACATTGATGACACATCTATTGGTTGCCTCCTGCATTCACTCCGATGGGGCCAGAGATCAAGCCTGCAACCAAGGCATGTGCTCTTGACCAGAATTGAACACAGCACCCTTCAGTCCTCAGGCCAACACTCTACCCACTGATCCAAACCAGCTAGGGCTCTCCTTCAATTTTAAATTATAGCCTTGCTGGGTAAAGTAGTCTTAGTTATAGATCCTTACTATTCATCACTTTGAATATTTCATGCCAATCCCTTTTGGCATTAAATATTTCTATTGAGAAATCATCTGATGGTGTTATGATTATGTAACCTTGTAGGTAACTGTCTTTCTCTTGCTGCTTTTAATATCTTTTTGTCTTTTACCTTTGCCATTTTATTATGATTTGTCTTGATTTGGGCCTCTTTGGGTTCACATTGATGGGAGTCTCTGTGACTTTCTGAGAAACCAATACTTTAAGGGAAATCAAAAAGCCAAATTTGGTTTTCAAATCATATTGTGTGGACATTTCTGGGGCTAATGAGACTGTTATTTAACAAATGATACCTTTTCAGTGAAAAACTTCTTTATTCTTCAAATTTTCTAGAGTAAAAATCTGAAGAACTTGTGGGACTCATTGATGCTATAGGGTAACTTATTTGCTCATTTTGGAATCTATATAAATTTATGGATCAATAGTGCTATCTCTAAGGAATCTCTCTAGGAAAATCAGGAGGACTTTGCCTTTGCTTCTCTTATTTCTTACAATTACTGAGAGTACAAGAAATACCTCATCACTTGCTGGGCAGAGAGAGGAAAATGTTAGAAGTCCTGTGATAGTCCTTCTAATGGAATGTGTTCTGTTTTGTGTTGTATAGTTAAAGTTTGAGGAGATCCTAACATGATGGCCAGCAGGGCTGCAGTGAAGGAGAGTATGAGTGAGTAAAGGAGTAAGAGGGGAGTGTGTGGATGTGTGGTATGTGTGTGTGGGTGACTAAGGGAGAGTTAAATCTTGCAGGAGTCTCAGGGGCTGGTAGGTCAGGCTCTCCTGAATGGGGAGCACATGCTATCACCACAGGTACTCCCAGGCCAGGTGGATGCAGCTCTGGCAGCAGAGCCTATGCCATCTTGAAAGGGGAAGCAGCAAAGGCCAGGAGTGCAGCCACACTGACACACAGACTGGCCTTGTATACCACCCCAAACCCAAGCAGTGAGCCACTGGCCAGCCACAACTTGCAAGGGACCACCACAGCAACCCTACTGTGAGTGGCTTACTACCTCCCCATGGCTCCCAGATGTTTGCAGTGAGCACATGCTAGAGAGACCTCCCATGCTGAACCGCCCTGCCTGGGCTCCCAGACACTGTCAGTGCAAGCCAGAGAGACCCCACACCCCTCCCTTCCTCCCAGGATCCAGGACCTCACCACCCCATCCAGGATCCAGAACCTCACTGACAGTGGGAGAGAGTGAGAGGACCATGATGAAGGTGCAAGTGAGTTGGAGACACTTGATGCTGTGCTCTGCCCAGTACCCAGGACCACACTGAAGGTGCAAGCAAGAGACACCTGACTCTGCACCCTGCCAAGGACCCAGGGCCATGCTGAAGGTGCAAGCAAACTGGAGATACTTGACATTGCCCTACACCCAGGCATGATGACCTCACTGTAAGTGAATGTCAGATGGATATAGGATACCACCCTGCTGTGGGCACCAGGGCCAATGCAGTGAATTGCATGCTAGAGGACTCTGGATCCTCACAGGGAATCGCACACCAGAGGAACTGTGCATGTGCACCCTTGTTGAATCAGAGCATCTATAGTGGAACACTGAGGGACAAGATCCATGGGGGGAAAGGAGTATAACTCAGAGCAGAGACAATAAAGGCCTGAGACTCAAGGCAGACCAAACCTCTGGGCTAAGGAGTCCAAGACCATTAGACCACTAGGGGCTTCAACTTCTTGGACCTAAAAAAGGTTGCCTAGGGCCAGAAAAAACAGCAACTCACATTACATAGAAACAAATGAAAGGGAGAGAAAAATAGGAAGATAAAGAAACAATTCCCAAAGGAAAGAAAAGAAGGAATCATGAGAAAAGGAAATAAATGAAATAGAAGCAATCAATTTTCAGAGAAAGAATTTAGAGCAATGGTTATAAGGATGCTCAAACGCTTGGATAAGAGATTCAACATGTGTCAGAATCAAGGGGAAATAAAGAATGATAGCTGCAATAAAGAAAACAATGGACTAGACTAGAAGAAGCTTAGGACTGAATCAGTGAGTTAGAAGATAGGGTAGAAAAAAGACCCAATCTGAATAGCAACTGGGAAAAAAATTAAAAAGTAGGAGGAGAGATTAACGGATCTTTGAGACAACATGAAATGAAGCAATATCTGCATAATAGGGATGCCAGAAGAAGTAGAAGCTAAGCAAAAAATAGAATATATTTTTGATACAGAAACCACGCCATCTTGAAGGGCAGAAATGCTGTGACTGGGAACCCAGCCTCACCACCACCCAGACTGGCCTCAGACACAAACCAGGATGCTACAGCCACTCTGGACAAAGACCTGCTACCACAGTGCAGACCCACAGACATTAAGACTCCATCCATCCCAGGCACAGATTCCTGTGAGTCACAGAGCAGGTCCCCCTCCCACTGGCCCACCACAGTGGCATAGGGCTCACACAACCCATGGTTCATGAGCAGGCCTCCTGCTGACACAGGGCAGCCATGCAAACCAGGCCCCTGGCAGGCTGGTGATTCTGATTCTCAATGCAGAGGCACACTGCTGACACAAGGCAACCAAACTGAGCGATTGTGATTCTGATTCTTGGAGCATGCACATCGGGACTCTGATTCTTGGCACATGCACACCCGGGGTGGGGGCGGGGGGAGCTGTTGCTGACCTCCAGCAGCCACACCACCCGCCCTCGAGCAAGCCGACTCTTGAGCGGGCTAACTTTTGGCATGCATGGCTCCTGCCGACCCAACACAGCCACGTGTTTCAGTTCCTGAGCTCTTCAGTGACACTCAGGTTGTGCAATGCTCCCACACGCATGGCTTGGCCCCTGCAACTCAGCACCTGGACGTTTTGGTGATCACAAAAATGGAGAGACAACGAACAATCACCCAAGGAAAGAAAAGGAGGCATTGCAAAGAAAGGGACTAAATGAAATGAAGGCATGCGATATGTCATAAAATAATTCAGAGTAATGGTCAGCCAGTTCATAAACTGGATGGATGAGAAAATCAACAACCTATGCAAGAATCAGGAGGAAATAAAACATGATATAGCTACAATAAAAAACATGATGGCAGTTTTCAACAGTAGACTAGGAGAAACGGAGGACTGAATTAGTGAGTTAGACGATAAGGTAGAGAAAAAAGTCCAATCTGAACAGCAATTTGAGAAAAAAATTAATAAGCAGGAGGAGAGCCTAAATGAGTTTTGTGACAACATGAAACAAAGTTACATATGTATAATAGGGTTGCCAAAAAGACAAGAAGAGCAGCAAGGATTAGAAAACTGATTTGAAGAAATAATGACAAATCTGGGGTAGCAATACTTATATCTGACAAAATAGACTAAAAGTGAAGACCATAACAAGAGACAATTAATTCTAAAGGGTTACATACAACAAGAGGATATAACTTTGGTAAACATTTATGTACCCAATGCAGGAGCACCCAAATACATTAAAAACAACAACAACAACAACAAAACAAACTTCTGGAAGCTATCAGGGGAGAGATTGACAGCAATACAATCATAGTAGAAGACTTTAATATCCCATTGCCATCACTGGATAAATCCTCTAGACAAAACTCAGCAAAGACACAGCAATCATAAATGACTCACTAGATCAGATGGACTTAAAGGACATCTTCAGAACATTTCACCCCAAAGCTAGAGAATACACATTCTTCTCAAGTGCACATGGGACATTTTCAAAGATAGACAACATATTGGGACACAGGCAAAGTTTCTCAAATTCAAGACTATTGAAATTATATAAAGCATCTTCTCATATAACAATGGCATAATATTAGAAATAAACTACAATAAAAAACAAGCACAAAAATTTAAAGATTTGGAGGCTAAATAACAGGCTATTACACAAGAAAAACTGGTAATAAACTATCTAATGCTGCAGTTTGAAGAATTAGAAAGAGAAAAACAAGAAAATCCTAGAGTGGGCAGAAGGAACAAAATAGTAAAGATAAGATCAGAGTACACATAAATGACATAGAGACAAAAAAAATACAAAAGGTCAATGAAACCAAGAGCTCATTCTTTGAAAGGATGAACAAGATTGATGAACTTCTAGCCAGGCTCACCAAGAAGCAAAGAGAGAGGATCCAAATAAACAAAATCAGAAACGAAGGGGGCAAAATAACAATAGACCCCACAGAACTACAAAGAACCATAAAAAATTATACTATGAGCAACTCTATGCCAACAACTGGTCAACCTAGAAGAAATGAATATATTCCTAGAAAAATTCAACCTTCAAAAACACAATCAGGAAGAATAAAAAAAAATATGAATACACAAGTAACTATGGAGGAAACTGAAGCAGTAATAATAATAACAAAAACTTCCAAAAAACAAAAGCCCTGGACCAGAAGGCTTCAGAGGGGAGTTATTTCAAATATTCAAAGACGAACTAAAACCTATCCTCCTCAGACAATGCCAAAAAATTCAAGAGGAAGAAACACTTCCAAGCTCTTTCTATGAATCCAGTATTACTCTAACCCCCAAACCAGAAAAAAAAAATACAAAGAAAGAGAATTATAGGCCAATATCCTTCATGAACATAGATGCCAATATTCTAGCAAATCAGATCCAGCATTACATTAGAAAGATCTTACATCATGACCAAGTGGGATTTATTCTGGGGATGCAAGGATGCTATATTATCCACAAATCAATAAATATGATGCATCACATAAATAAATTGAGAGATAAAAACCATATAATCATATCCATTGATGCAGAAAAAGCACTTAAAAAAATCCAACACCCTTCCTTGACAAAAATTCTCAGCAAGGTGGGAATAGAAGGATGATATCTCAACATAATAAAAGCCATATATGACAAACCCATGGCCAACATCATACTCAATGGGCAAAAATGAAAACCATTCCCACTAAGAACAGGAACAAGACAAGAATGCCTACCCTCACCAGAGTACTGCAAGTGCTAGCCATAGCGATCAGACAAGGAGAAATAAAAGGCATCCAAATTGAAAAAGATGAAGTAAAATTGTCATTATTCACAGATGACACGATATTGTACATAGAAAACTTTAAAGACTCTGTCAAAAAACTAATAGAACTAATAAATGAATTTGGCAATGTAGCAGGATACAAAATTAACACCCAGAAATCTATGGCTTTTTTTGTACACCAATAATGAACTCACAGAGAGAAACTTAAAAAAATAAATAAATAAATAAAAAAAAATATCCCATTTAACATTGCAACAAAGAAATAAGATATATAGTAATATATTTAACCAGAAAGGTAAAGGACCTATTCTCAGAGAATTACAGTATGCTGAAAAAAGAGATAGAGAAAGACATAAACAAATGTAAGATTATATCATGTTCATGGATTGGTAGAATCAATATTAATAAATTGTTCTTACTACCCTAAGCAATCTATAAATTCAATGCAATCCCCATTAAAATACCAAATGGCATACTTCAGAGACATAGAACAAACTCTCCAAATATTCATCTGCAATAAAAAAAAGTCCCCGAATAGCTGCAGCAATCTTGAGAAAGAAGAACAAATTTGAAAGGATGACAATACCAGATATCAAGCTATACTCTAAAGCCACTGTTCTCAAAACTGCCTGCTACTGAAACAAGAACAGACATATAGACCAGTGGAACAGAACAGAGAACCTAGAAATTGACATAAGCCATTATGTTCAATTAATATTTAACAAAGGAGGCAAGAGCATACAGTGGTATCAAGACAGTCTCTTCAATAAATGGTGTTGGGAAAATTGGTCAGATACATGTAAAAAAATGAAACTAGACCAGCAACTTACACCATTCACAAAAATAAACTAAAAGCAGATAAAAGACTTAAACGTAAGATGGGAAACCATAAAAATCTTAGAAGACTCCATAGGCAACAAAATAACAGACATTTGTTATAGCAATATCTTTTCCAATATAGCTCCTAGGGCAATGGAAACTAAGGAGAAAATAAACAAATGGGTCTACATCAAAATAAAAAGCTTCTGCATAGCAAAAGAAAACATCAACAAAAGAAGAATGTCCACTGCATGGGCGAGCATATTTGCCAATGTTATCTCCCTTAAGTGTTTAATCTCTAAATTTTATAGGGAACTCATACAACTTAACAAAAGGAAGATAAACAATCCAACCAAAAAATGGGTAAAGGACCTAAATAAACACTTTTCAAAAGAGGACATAGAGAAGGCTAAGAGAGATAGGAAAACATGCTCAAAGTCACTAATCATCCAAGAGATGCAAATCAAAACAACAATGAGATATCATCTCACACCTCTCAGAATGGCTATCTTCAACAAATCAACAAATGACAAGTGCTGGCAAGGATGTGGAGAAAAAGAAACCCTCTTACACTGCTGTTGGGAATGTAGACTGGTGCAGCCACTGTGGAAAACAGTGTGGAGTTTCCTCAAAAATTAAAAAAAATGTAACTTTCATTTTTCCCAGTAATCTCACTTCTAGGAATACACCCCAAGATATCAGAAACACCAATCAAAAGGATATATGCACCCCTATGTTCATAGCAGCACTATTTACAATAGCTAAGATGTGGAAACAGCTTAAGTGCCCATCAGCAGATGAGTGGATTATAAAACAGTGGTACATCTACACAATGGAATACTATACTGCTGTAAAAAAGAAGGAACTCTTACATTTGCAACAGCATGGATGGAACTGGAGAGCATTATGCTAAGCAAAATAAGCCAGTGAGAGAAAGAGAAGTGTCACATGATCTCACTCATTTGTGCAATATGAGTATCATAAACTGATGAACAAAAATAGATACAGAGACAAAGAAGGATTGAACAGACTGTCAAAATTCAGTGGTAAGTCAAGGGACGGTGGCAGGTGAGGGTAAGTGATCAATCAAAGGGCTTTTATGCATTCATATAAGCATAAGCAATGGACACAGATACTAGGGGGGTGAGGGCATGTCCATGGGGTGGGGGATGCCGAGGAGAGTTTCATGGGGGGAAAGGAGTTATATGTATTACTATTTGTAATACTTTGAACAATCTATACTAATAAAAGGATAATATGCTAATTAGACTGGGTCAAGTGGACATCTTCTAGAAGTCCAACTTCATTCCAGACAGTTAGGGGTGGCCAGGCTGGCAGGGGCACAGTTCAGAGGCTACCAGGCCAACAGAGGGGCAGTTAGGGGACGACCTGGCTGACAGGGGGTCAGTTAGGGGATGACCAGGCTGGCAGGGGCCAGTTAGGGGGCAATCAGGCAGGCAGGTAGAGTGGTTGTGGCAATCAGGCAGGCTGGCAGAGGAGCAGTTAGGGAGCAACAAGGCTGGCAGGGGGGCAGTTAGGGGGCAACCAAGCTGGCAGGGGGGCAGTTAGGGGGTGAACAGGCTGGCAGGGGCACAGTTAGGGGGTGACCAGACCAGCAGGGGGGCAGTTAGGGGCCAACCAGGCTGGCAGGGCACCAGTTATGGGGCTATCAGGCCAGCAAACAGAGGCAGTTAGGGACGATCAGGCAGGCAGGTAGAGTGGTTAGGGGCAATCAGGCAGGCAGGAAGGTGAGCAGTTATGAGCCAGCAGTCCTGGATTGCGAGAGGGATGTTCAACTGCCATTTTAGGCCCAATCTGGCAAGGATTTGGACATCCTCCAAGGGGTCCCAGATTGGAGAGGGTGCAGGCCGGGCTGAGGGACCCCCCCATGCATGAATTTTGTGCACCAGGCCTCTAGTAATAATAATAAAACAAATAAAAAATATAGGCCCCCCTCCAATTCTTATGATTAAAAAAAAAAAAAAAAGAATATCTATTTGAAGAAATAATGACGGAAAACTTCTCTGACTTGGGGAAAAAAAAGTCACCCAAGCACAGAGAGTCCCAAACAAGATGAACCCCAGAAAACCCACATCAAGATACGTCATAATAACAATTGCAAATGTAATGAAAAAGAAAGAATCTTAAGGGCTGCAAGAGAGAGATAGAAGGTTATGTATAAGGGATCTATCATTAGACTATGAAATGATTTCTCAACAGAAACACATCCAGCGAAAAAGAACGGAATAGAGTATACAAATTAATGAAAAGTAAGGGACTGAATCCAAGAATACTCTATCCAGCAAGGCTATCATTCAAAATTGAAGGAGAAATCAGGACCTTTGCAGACAAAAACAGCCTAAGGGAGTATATTACCACCAAATCAACAATGCAAGAAATCCTAAAGGGACTAGTAGAAGAAGAAGGAATAGAAAGAGGAGAAACACAGAATAAAGAATTAAAATGGCAACAAAGAAGTTCCTATCCTATCTAAGAAAAGGGTAATATGCAAATTGACCATCACTCCAACAT
The DNA here is from genome assembly GCA_026230045.1 of Corynorhinus townsendii. Taxonomy (NCBI): domain Eukaryota; kingdom Metazoa; phylum Chordata; class Mammalia; order Chiroptera; family Vespertilionidae; genus Corynorhinus; species Corynorhinus townsendii. The sequence continues at coordinate 112,155,234 of JAPDVU010000003.1, read as the reverse complement.
GCAGAATGGCCGCCCCCATGTGGTCAAAGATGGCCACCACAAGATGGCCAACAGGGGAGGGAAGTTGTGGGTGATCAGGCCAGCAGGGGAGAGCAGTTGGGAGGGACCAGCCCTGCAAGGGAGGGCAGTTGGGGGCAATCAGGCCTGTTAGGGAGGGCAGTTAGGGATGACTGGGCTGGCAGAGGAGGACAGTTGGGGGTGACCAGGCCTGCAGGGGAGGGCAGTTGGGAGGGACCAGGCCTGTAAGGGAGGGCAGTTGTGGGGGATGAGGCCTCCAGGGGAGGGCAGTTGGGGGCAACCATGCCTGCAGGGGAGGGTAGTTGGGGGGGGAACCAGGCCTGCAGGGGAGGGCAGTTAGAGCTGACCAGGCTGGTAGGGGAGTGGTTAGGGTGTGATCAGGCTGGCAGGCAGAAGCAGTTAGATCTAATTAGGCAGGCAGGCAGGTGAGCGGTTGGGAGCCAGCAGTACTGGATTGTGAGAGGGATGTCCGACTGCCCGTTTAGGCCCAATCCCACCAGGATCAGGCCTAAACGGGCAGTCGGGCATCCCTCAAGGGGTCCCAGATTGGAGACAGTGCAGGTTGGGCTGAGGGACAACCCCCCCTTTCCCCCTCCCCCCCCCATGAATTTCGTGCACTGGGCGCATATATATATATATATATTTCTAAGTGACTGAACTATCAGATGACTGGATGACCAGCTGGTAGCTATGATGTGCACTGATCACCAGGGGACAGATGCTCAATGCAGGAGCTGCCCCCTGGTGTTCAGTGTGCTCCCACAGTGGGAGTGCTGCTCAGCTGACAGATGGGGGCCAGACGCTGAGCTCACAGGTAGCAAGCACAGCTGCGAGGGTGCAAGCCTCTCCTGCGGACATTCCCCCTGCATCCCTAAGCAGAGGTGGCAGGTGCAATGGGGCCTGGGATAAGCAGGAGTGGTGCAGTGCCCAGCCCAGACTCAGGCTCCTCCCCAGCCACCTGTCGCTTCCTGCACTACTTTGTGCTGGTCGGGATCGATGTGGACAGTGGGCTAGAGCTTAATGAGTTGGTGGGTAACGCCAGGCTGCAGCAGCACGGAGGACCACTGATCCCCACAGGCCAGGCTGAGGGACCCCACTGATGCATGAATCCATGCACCTGGCCTCTAGTCAATAATATCCTTAAATGTAAATGTATTAAATGCTCTAATCAAAAGATAGGGTGACTGAGTGGATAAGAAAACATGACCCATACATATGCTGTCTACAAGAGACCCACCTCAGAACAAAGGACTCACACAGAATGAGAGTGAAGAAATGGAAAAACATTTTTCAGACAAATAGAAATGAAAAAAAAAAATGCTGGGGAAGCAATACTTATAGCTGACAAAATAGACCTCAAAGTGAAGACCATAACAAGAGATAAGGAAGGCCACTTTATAATACTAAAGGGAGCAATTTAACAAAAGGATATAACTCTGGTAAACATATTTGTACCCAATGCAGGAGCACCCATATACATAAAAATACTTTAGGAAGATATCAAGAGAGAGATTGACAGCAATACAATCATAGTGGTGGACTTTAATATACCACTGCCATCACTGGATAGATCTCCTAGACAAAATATCAGCAAAGAAAAGCAATCCTAAATGACTCACTAGATCAGATGGAACTAATTGACATCTTTAGAACATTTCACCCCAAAGCTACAGAATATACATTCTTCTCAAGTGCATATGGGACATTTTCAAAGATAGACAACATATTTGGACACAAGCTCAGTCTCTACAGATTCAAGAAGATTTAAATCATATCAAGAATCTTCTCATATCACAATTTTATAAAATTAGAAATCAACTACAATAAAAACAATAAAAAACAAATAGATGCATGGGGACTAAATAGGCTGCTATTAAACAATAGATGGGTTGCCAAAGAGATCAAAGAAGAAGTAAAAAGCACCCTTGACACGAATGACAGTGAAAACACAACAATCCAAAATCCATGGGACATAGTGAAAGCAGTCCTGATAGGGAAGTTCATAGCACAATAGGCTTACCTAAAATAACAAGAAAAACTATTAATAAGTTATCTAACCCTACAACTTAAAGAAACAGAAAGAGAGCAACAAGACAAGCTCAGAGTAAATAGAAGGAAGGAAATAATAAAGATCAGAGCAGAAATAAATGACATACAGACAAAAAACAAACAAACATACAAAATATCAATAGAACCAAGAGCTGGTTCTATGAAAGGATAAACAAAATTGATGACTGTCTAGCCAGGTTCACTAAGAAACGACGAGAGAGGACACAAATAAACAAAATCAGAAATGAAAGAGGTGAAGTAACAACCAACCCAACAGACATACAAAGGATTGTAAAAAAAAAAAAAAAAATACTGCAAACAACTCCATTCCAACAAACTGGACAACCTAGACAAAATGGACATTTTCCTAGAAAAAATACAATATTCCAAAACTCAGTCAGGAATAATAATAATAAAAAAACCTTGAATAGGCCAATAACTACTGATGAAATTGAAGCAGTAATAATAATAATAATAAAACTTCCAGCAAACAAAAGCTCTGGTAGGGATGACTTCCCAGGGTAGTTTTACCAAACATTCAAAGAAGAACTAACACTTACCCTTCTCAGACTATTCCAAAAAATTCAAGAGGAAGAAACACTTCCAAGGTCTTTCTATGAAGCCAGCATTACCCTAATCCAAAAACCGGATAAAGATACTACAAAGAAAAAGAATTAAAGGCCAATATCCCTGATCAACATAGATGGTAAAATTGAGGAATAAAATATTAGCAAATCACAGCAAGCAATACATTAAAAACATCATACAATATGACCAAGTGGGACTTATTCTGGGGATGCAAGGTTGGTACAATATCTGCAAATCAATAAACATGATACATCACATAAACAAATTGAAAGACAAAAATCACATGATCATATCAATTGATGCAGAAAAAGCATTTAACAATAGCCAACACCCTTTTTTTTATATAAAATCTCTCAGCAAAGTGGCAATAGATGATCATATCTCAACATAATAGAGCCTTATATGAAAAAACTACAGCAAACATCTTACTCAATGGGCAAATACTAAAACCATTTCCCCTAAGAACAGCAACAAGACAGGGATGCCCACTTTCACCACTCTTGTTTGACATAGTATTGGAAGGGCTAGCCATATCAATCAGGTAAGAGGAAGAACTAAAGGGTATCTAAATTGAAAAAGAAGAAGTAAAACTAATTATTTGCAGATGACATGATATTGTACATAGTAAAGATTCCATTAAAAAACTACTAGATTAAATAAATGAATTCAGCAAGTTAGCAGAATATAAAATTAACACCCAGAAATCTATGTTTTTTTTTTATACACCAATAATGAACTCACAGAAAGAGAAAGAAACAACATCCCATTTACCATTGCAATAAAAATATTAAGATACCTAGGAATAAATGTAACTAAGGAGGTAAAAGACCTGTACTTGGAAAACTACAGGACCTTGGAAAAAGAGACAGAGGAAGATATAAACAAGTGGAAGAATATATCGTGTTCATACATTGGTAGAATCAATATCATCAAAATGTCCATACTACCCACAGAAATCTATAGATTCAATCCAATCCCCATTAAATACCAATGGCATATTTCAAAGACCTAGAACAAACTTGCCAAAAATTCATCTGGAATATCTCAAATAACCACAGCAATCCTAAGAAAGAAGAACAAATTTGGAAGGACCATAATATCAGATATCAAGCTATATTACAAAGCCACTTTTCTCAAACTTGGCTGGCACTGACACAAGAACAGATATATAGACCAATGGAACATAACAAAGAACCCAGAAATCGACCCAAACCATTATGTTCAATTAATATTTGACAAGGGAGGCAAGAGCATACAATGGAGTCAAGACAGTCTCTTCAATAAATGGTGTTGGATAATTGGACAGATACATGCAAACAATGAAACTGGACCACCAACTTACACCATATACAAAAATAAACTCAAAATGGATAAAAGACCTAAACATAATATGGGAAACCATAAAAACCATAGAAGAATATATAGGCAGGAAAATATCAGGCATATCTTGTAGCAATATCTTTACCGATACAGCTCCTAGGACAATGGAAACTAAGGAGAAAATAAACAAATGGGACTATATCAAAATAAAAAGCTTCTGCACAGCAAAAGAAACCATCAACAAAACAAGAAAGCCCAGTGCATGGGAGAACATATTTGCCAATGTTATCTCCAATAAGGGTTTAATCTCCAAAATGTATAGGGTACTCATACATCTTAACAAAAGGAACTTAAACAATCCAATAAAAAATGGGCAAAGGTCTTAAATAGAAACTTTTCAAAAGTGGACTTACAAAAGTCCAAGAGACATATGAAAAAATGCTCAAAGTCACCAATCATCTGAGAGATGCAAATCAAAATGACAATGAGGTACCATCTCACACCTGTCAGAATGGCTATCTTTAATAAATCAACAAAAGACAAATGCTGTGGAGAAAAAGTAAACCTCTTGCACTGCTGGTGGGAATGCAGACTGGGGCAGCCATTGTGGAAAACAGTAGGGAGTTTCCTCAAAAAATTAAAAATGGAACTCCCATTTGACACAGTGATCCCACTTCTAGGAATATATCCCAAGAAATCAGAAACACCAGTCAGAAAGGATATATGCACCCCTATGTTCATAGCAGCACAATTTACAATAACTAAGATTTGGAAACAGCCTAAGTGCCCATCAGCAGATGAGTGGATCAGAAAACTGTGGTACATTTACATAATGGAATGCTACAACTGCTATAAAAAAGAAAGAACTCTTACCATTTGCAACGGCACGTATGGACTTGGAAAATATTATTCTAAGTGAAATAAGCCATCCAGAGAAAGTAAGTATCACATGATCTCACGCATTTGTGAAATATAATGAGCGTCATAAACTGATGAACAAAAATAGATCCAGAGACAGAGAAGCATGGAATAGATCCTGAAACCTCAGAAGGAGTGCAGGGTATAGTGGGAGTCAGGTGGGGTGTGGGGGCAGTTAGAGACCAACCAAAGGAGTTCTATTCATGCATATAAGCACAACTGATGGATACAGACAATAGGGGAGTGAAGGCCTGTGCTGGAGAGTGGAGGCGGACTGGGAGAAGTCAATGAGGGGAAAAAGGGATATTTGTAATACTTTCAACAATAAAGAATAAAAAAATTGCGTAGTCACATTTAAAAAAGGATCTGTCCCAAATGATCTGTAAAGGTATGGAAGGAAAGAGACAAAATGCTTCCATGGTTGTTGAGGGGCAGGAAAGAGTGAAGGAATGCTGTCCCGTGTTCTATGATTGTGCAAGCTTTTTGAGAAGCGTTTGTCATGGGCCAGTGAAAAGGAATAACTTCCAAGAAGTACGGGTGGGAAAATTCATTTGAAAATCAGGTGGGAACTTGACGGACACAGGACTTTCTGTGCCTATGCCTCTTTATATAGGCTATTCACAAGGTGTGTTCCAAAGGAATTCCTGGATTGTTTTCAGCTACAATGACATTTTGGTGCTATCTGAAACACCTATTGGAAGTGTACCTGTAACATTCAGTACAAGGGAGGTACAGAGACAAGCCTATTTTCAAAAGAGAATAGCAATGGGAAAGGTATGTTGTCACTAGGTACACCTTGTAAACATGAACAGAAACCAGGACCTCCTGTTGGTACCATTTACAGCCACCTTGCCATGTCCTCCAATGGTGGAAGGGAACAGACATGCCCTTCTTGGGTCTGCTACCTCTTTACTAAATTCTCCCTCAATTTGATCTGCTTGTAAGCTATTCTTGGAGCTGCAGAATATTGTTTCAAAGAAGGGGTTACCTTCCCTGACTTTCATTGACATTTTTTGATTTTTAGACATCTCCACCCCTTATTGTTATTAAAAATTTTTAATGTTATTTTAAAAAACCTATCATGCCACCTTTCTCCTTAAGTCTTTACCCAAAGCACAGAGCTGTGGGCATGATGAATCCAGAATATGATTGTACTTGTTGGGCAAATGGCCCAACAACTAAAGAAAATTATTGAAGATGGTCAGCATGGCCAAAGGTCAAGGGCAAGAAAAAGGAAAATAAAAATTTCTACTCCGTTTGTGACTAGTAATATTACAATTTACTTTATTTTTTTTTTCATGTAACCAACAGTTTTATTTTTTAAATTTTGTTTAAAGTATTACAAATAGTAGTACATATGTCTCCTTTTTCCCCCCAATTCACCTTCCCCCAGCCTCCCCTGCATATGCCCTCACCTCCCTCCCAGTGTCTTGCATCCATTGGTTATGCTTATATGCATGCATACAAGTCCTTTGGTTGATCTCTTACCAGCATCGCCCCACCAATCCTCCCCAGCTTTCATGTTGTAGTTTGACAGTCTGTTCAATGCTTCTCTGCCTCTGTATCTATTTTTGTTCATCAGGTTATAATGCTTTTTATTATCTATAAATGAGTGAAATCATGTGGTAATTTTTTTTCACTGATTGTCTTATTTCACTTAGCATAATGCTCTCCAGCTCCATCCATGCTGCTGCAAATGGTAAGAATTCTTTCTTTTTTATAGCAGCATAGTATTCCATTGTCTAGATGTACCACTTTTTTCTAATCCACTCATCTGCTGATGGGCATTTAGGCTGTTTCCAAATCTTAACTATTGTAAATTGTGCTGCTATGAACATAGTGGTGCATATATCCTTTCTGATTGGTGTATCTGTTTTCTTGGGATATATTTCTAGAAGTGGTATTACTGGGTCAAATGGCAGTTTCATTTGTAATTTTTTGAGGAAACTCCATATTGTTCTCCACAGTGGTTGCACCAGTCTGCATTCCCACCAGCAGTGAAAGAGGGCTCCTGTTTCTTCGCGTCCTTGTAAGCACTTGTCTTTGGTGATTTGTTGATGATAGCCATTCTGACAGGTGTGAGGTGGTACCTCATTGGTGTTTTTGATTTGCTTCTCTCGGATGATTCGTGACTTTGAGCATGTTTTCATATGTCTCTTGGCTTTCTGATGTCCTCTTTTGAAAAGTGCCTATTTAGGTCCTTTGCCCATTTTTTGATTGGGTTATCTTCTTTTTGTTAAATGGTATGAGTCCCAGTAAATGTTGGAGACTAAACCCTTATCAGAGATAACATTGGCAAATATGTTCTCCCATGTAGTGGGTTTTCTTGATGTTTTGCTGATGGTTTCTTTTGCTGTGCAGAAGCCTTTTATTTTGATGTAGTCCCATTTGTTTATTTTCTCCTTAGTTTCCATTGCCCTAGGAGCTGTATCGTTAAATATATTGCTAGGACAAATGTCTGCAATTTTCCTGCCTATGGCTTCTAATAAGATTTTTATGGTTTCCCATCTTAGGTTTAGGTCCTTTATCCATTTTGAGTTTATTTTTGTGTATGGTTTAAGTTGGTGCTCTAGTTTCATTGTTGTTGTTTTTTTGCAAGTATGTGTCCAGTTTTCCCAACACCATTTATTGAAGAGACTGTCTTGGCTCCATTGTATGGTCTTGCCTCCTTTGTCAAATATTAATTGAGCATAATGGATTGTCTCAATTTCTGGGTTCTCTGTTCTGTTCCACTGGTCTATATATCTGTTCTTGTGCCAGTACTAGGCAGTTTTGAGAACAATGGCTTTGTAGTATAGCTTGATATCTGGTATTGTGATCCCTCCAACATTGTTCTTCTTTCTCAAGATTGCTGGTGCCTTTCCGGATTTTTTTTTATTCCAGATGAATTTTTGTAGAATTTGTTCTAGGCCTTTGAAGCATGCCGTTGGCATTTTAATGGGGATTATATTGAATTTATAGATTATTTGGGGTATTATGGACATTTTAATGCTGTTGATTCTACCAATCCATGAACATGGTATATTCTTACATTTGTTCATGTCTTCCTCTATCTCTTTTTTCAGCATCCTGAAATTTTCTGAGTGAAGGTCCTTTATCTCTTTGGTTTTGTTTATTCCTAGATATCTTAAGTTTTTTGTTGCAATGGTAAATGGAATTGCTTTTTAAATTTCTCTTTAAAAAATGTGAGTTCATTATTTGTGTATAGAAAAGCCATAGACTTCTGGGTATTAATTTTGTATCCTGCTACATTGCCGAATTTATTTATTAAGTCTAGTCATTTTTTGATGGAGTCTTTGGGGTTTTCTATGTACAATATCATGTCATCTGCAAATAAGGACAGTTTTACTTCCTCTTTTCCAGTTTAGATGCCTTTTATTTCTTCTTCTTATTTGATCACAATGCCTGGTACTTCTAGTACTATGTCAAACAGGAGTGGTGAGAGTGGGCATCACTATCTTTTTCCTGTTTTAGTGGAAATGGTTTTAGTTTTTGCATATTGAGTATGATGTTGGCTGTGTGTTTGTCATATATGGCTTTTATTATGTTGAGGTATGTTTCTTCTATTCTACCTTGTTGAGAGTTTTTATCAAGAAAGGGTGCTGGATTTGTCAAATGCTTTTTCTGCATCAATGGATATGATTATATGGTTTTTGTCTCTCAGTTTGTATATATGGTGTATTACGTTTATTTATTTACAGATGTTGTACCATCTTTGCATCCCCAGAATAAATCCCTCTTGGTCATGGTGTATGATCTTTCTAATGTTATGCTGGATTTGATTCGCTAGAATTTTGTTGAGGATTTTGGCGTCTATGTTCATGAGGGTTATTGGCCTGTAATTCTCTCTCTTTGTATTGTCTTTATTTGGTTTTGGGATTAAGGTAATGCTAGCTTAGAAAAAAAGAGCTTGGAAGTATTCCTTCCTCTTGAATTTTTTGGAATATTCTGAGGAAGATAGGTTTTATTTCTTCTTTGAATATTTTATAAAACTCCCCTGTGAAGCAGTCTGGTCCAGGGCTTTTGTTTGTTGGAAGTTTTTTTTTTTTTTTTTTTTTTTTTTTTTTTTTTTTTTTAATTACTGCTTCAATTTACTCCATAGTTATCAGCCTATTAAGATTTTTTAGATTCCTCCTGGTTGAGTTTTGGAAGGTCATATATATATTTTTAGGACTATGTCCATTTCTTCTAGGTTGACCAGTTTGTTGGAGTAGATTTGCTCATAGTATTTTTTTTTTTTTGATTCTTCATATTTCTGTGGGGTCTGTTGTTTTTTCACCTTTTTCATTTCTGATGTTGTTTATTTGGGTCCTCTCTATTTACTTCTTGGTGTGTCTGGCTAGAGGTTCTTCAGTCTTGTTTATCCTTTCAAAGAACCAGCTCTTGGTTTCATTGATCTTTTGCTTTTTGTTTTTTTTGGTTTCTATGTCATTTATTTGTGCTCTGAATTTTATTATTTCCTTCCTTCTGCTCACTCTGGACTTTTCTGGTTGCTCTCTTTCTAATTCTTCAAGTTGCAGAGTTAAATGGTGTATTTTCAGTTTTTCTTGTTTTTTTTTTTTTTTAGGTTGGCCTGTAATACTATGAACTTTCCTCTCAGGACTGCTTTCATTGTGTCCCAAAGCTTTTGGATTGTTGTGTTTTCATTGTCCTTTGTTTCCAGGATGTTTTTTATTTCTTCTTTGATCTCTTTGGTAACACACTCATTGCTTAATAGTATGCTCTTCAACTCCAAGTGTTTGAATTTTTGTGATTGTTTTTACTGTAGTTGATCTAACTTTATGCCATTGTGATCTGAGAAGATGCTTGATATGATTTCAATCCTCTTGAATTTGGAGAGACTTTGCCTGTGTCCCATATGTAATCTATCTTTGAAAATGTCCCAGGTGCACTTGAGAATAATGTATATTCTGTAGTTTTGGAGTGAAATGTTTTAAAGATGTCGATTAAGTCTATCTGATATATTGAGTCATTTAAGATTGATGTTTCTTTGCTAATTTTTTGTCTAGAGGATTTATCCAGTGATGTTAATGGGGTATTAATGTCTTCTACTATGATTGTATTGCTGTCACTCTCACCCCTGATATCTTCCAGACATCTTTTTATGTATTTGGGTGCTCCTGCATTGGGTGCATATATATTTACCAGAGTTATATCTTCTTCTTGTATCAATCCCTTTAGAATTATGAAGTGACCTCTCTTTCTCTTTATATGGTCTTCATTTTGATGTCTATTTTGTCAGATATAAGTATTGCTACTACAGCTTTTTTTTTCATTTCCATTTGCCTGATAGATATTTTTCCATCCATTCACTTTCAGTCTGTGCAAGTCCCTTGTTCTGAGATGGGTCTCCTGTAGACAGCATATATGTGGGTCATGTTTTCTTATCCATTCATTCACTGGATGTCTTTTGATTGGAGCATTTAATCCATTTAGGTACAGTGTTATTATTTACTAGAGGCCCGGTGCAAGAAATTCACCCTCCTGCACCCTCTCCAATCTTGGACCCCTTGAGGGATGTGCAACTGCCTGTTTAGCTCTGATCCCACTGAGATTGGGCCTAAATGGTCAGTCTGACATCCCTCTCACCATCCAGGACTGCTGGCTCCCAACTGCTCGCCTGCCTGCCTGCCTTCCTGATTGCCCCTAACCGCTTCTGCCTGCCAGCCTGATCACCCCCTAACCACTCTCCTGCCAGTCTGATTGATGCCTAACTGCTCCCCTGCCAGCCTGTTTGCCCCTAATTGCCCTCCCCTGCAGGCCTGGGTCCCTCCCAACTGCCTTTCCCTGGAGGCCTGGTCACCCCCAACTTCCCTCCTCTGCCAGCTTGGTCACCCCTAACTGCCCTCCCCTGCAGGCTTGATCACTCCCAACTGCCCTCCCCTGCTGGCCATTTTGTGGTGGCCATCTTGTGTCCACTTGGGGGCAGGATCTTTGACCACAAGGGGGCAGCCATCTTGTGTGTTGGAGTGATGGTCAATCTGCATATTACTCTTTTATTACATAGGATAGAGGCCTGGTGCATGGGTGGGGGCCTGCTGGTTTCCCCTGAAGGGTGTCCTGGATCAGGGTGGGGGTTCCCTTGGGGCATGGGGAGGACTGGGAGAGGGACCTGTGGTGGTTTACAGGCTGGCCACGCCCCCCGGCGACCCAAGGGGAGGCCCTGGTATCTGGGGTTTATTTATCTTCTACAATTGAAACTTTGTAACCTGGAGCAGATCCAAGCCTTCTGCTTGCTCCGTGGTGGCAGCCATTTCTGTTGGGATTTATGTATCTTCTATCATTGAAACTTTGTAGCCTTGATTGGAGGCCTAGGCCGGCAAGAGCAGGCAGAAAGCGTGGCTTCCTCCATTGCCAGGGAAACCCAGGCCTCCCTCCTGCTCTCTGTGGCTGTAGCCATCTTGGTTGGGTTTATTTGCATATTCGCTCCTGATTGGCTGGTGAGTGTGGCTTATGGGCATGGCTTGTGGATGTAGCAGAGTGATTGTTAATTTGCATATTACTCTTTTATTAGATAGGATAGGTACTTGTTTGTAGCCATTTCTGTATTTTATGCTTGTGTTCCTTCCTCCCTTTCTATTTCTTCTTTTTACAGCATTCCCTTAAGCATTTCTTGCATTGCTGGCTTGGTAGTGATAAACTCCCTTAGCCTTATTTTGTCTGAGCCTTTTTTTGTCTGCAAAGCTCCTGATTTCCCCTTTGATTTTGATTGATAGTCTTGCTGGATATAGTTCATCTTCATTGGGACTCTCTGTACTTGTGTAACTTTTTTCTTCCTCATATCAGGGAAGTTTTCTGTCATTATTTATTCAAATAGATTTTCTAATCCTTGCTGCTCTTCTTTTACCTCTGGCAGCCTTACTAAACGTATGTTACTTCATTTTGCATTGTCCCAAAGCTCCCTTAGGGTCTCCTCCTATTTTTTAACTTTTTTTTTCTCTAGTTGCTGTTCAGATTGGGCTTGTTTCTGGACCTTATCTTCTAACTCCCTAATTTGGTCCTCTGCTTCTTCTACTTTATTGTTGAAACCTTCCATGGTGTTTTTTATTGTAGCTATATCACTTTTGATTTCTTCCTGATTTTTGCATAGGTTGTTAATTTTCTCTTCCACTGGGTGTATGAACTGTATGACCATTACTGTGAATTATTTTTCTGTCATGTTGCATGGCTCAGTTTCACTTATTTCCTTTCTTGGTGATTCCTCCTTTTCATTCCTCTAGGGATTGTTTCGTTGTCTCCCCATTCTAACTATCACCAGAAGGTTCAAATGTTGAGTTGCGGGGGGCCTGAGCTGTGTGCAGTTGGAGCTTCTTACCCCCCAAGTGTCACTGAAGAGCTCAACACCAAGACATGTGGCTGCTGTGGGTTGGTTGGAGACACGCTTGCCCAGGATCAGAGTCACTAGTGATTAGTGTGGCCTTATGTGCACACCTAGAATCAGGGACCCTGCCTGCGCTGCGCTGAAACAGAGATCCCACTGGCGTGTGCCAAAAATCAGAGTCCTTTAGAGCGTGTCAGGAGTCAGAGACCCCCTGTGCCCACACCACAAATTTAGTATCAGAGTCACTGTTGCTTGGTGTGGCCTTGTGCCGAGAATCAGGGTCCCTATGTGCACATGTGTCAAGAATTGAAGTCACTGGCTGTTACTATGAATGCACTGGGAACCAGGCGTGCACAATGAGAAACAGAGTCAAGTCACTGGTGCTCAGTGCTGCCACTTGTGTGGAGAATCAGGGTCCCCTGTCTGCTTGGGGCACTGGGTTGCACTGTCTCACTGTGTCGGCAGGAGGTCCACTCCTGCTCTGCAGAAAACAGCCTTCCGTGTGTGCTTGCCCTGAATCAAAGTCAGGTGGCACTGCTTCCCTGTGTGGGTGTGGGGTCTGGTTGCAGGAAACAAACTCCCCAAGTTCATGCACCCAGGCTCAAATTCAGTGCACCCTCCTTGTGTGGGCACGGGGTCTGGTCACGCAGGTGTACACTGTGGGAAACAAACTCCCTGTGTCCATGATCCCAGGCTCAAATTCAGCACGGTCTTCCTGTATGGGTGTGGTGTCTGGTCGCGGGAAACAAACTTCCTGTGTCCACGCACCCAGTCTCAAATTGAGGTAAAGCTGCCACTGCTGTGCATGGGCAGGAGGTTCTGGCAGTTCCTATGCCACTGCTGCAGGGATGGTGGGGAGGGGGATTGGCTCTGTGACTCACAGAAATCTGTGGCTGGGTGCTGAGGTCTTGGTGTCCGTGGGTCTGTAGCTGTGGTCACAGGTCTTTGACCCAAGTGGTCTTAGGGACCTGGTTTGTGTCTGAGACTTGATTGGGTGGTGGCAAGTCTAGGATCCTAGTCTCAAGAAGTTCTGTTTTTCAAGATGGTGTGGTTTCTGTGCCGGTGGTGTCCTCCCCAGAGTGTTTGCTGTAGCAGCAGGGCTTCACCATCTAAGACTGCCCGGTTTGGCAGCCCCTTGGAAGACCTGCAGGATCTAATTGTCTCTAGCTCTCTCACACACACCACACATGTCCACATACTCCTCTATTGTTTCCTCACTCTCTCACACACTCTCCTTTCCTACTGTCTTGCTGGTCACCATCTTGTCCCTACAATGTACTTTATATAAACTATAGTAGAATGATGAGGTAATAGGCTTTTATCATATCAAGAATGTTGAGTAAAAGTGAAAATATAAAATGTATATACTTGTTAAGTAAAAGATGGTACGCTCATTATAGAGTTACTCAAACAAGTCTGTCTATACATTTAAATGATAGTTTACTCCAACACTTTGAAATTATTAGTGCACTATCTTCTTGTCTTCTAATTCTTAAGAAACCTTAAGAAAAATATTCAGAAATTCAATCAACTCCCTATATTTTTTAAAGAAAATTTTCTTTTTGTTTGGTATTTCTAAATGTCATTCTGATGTGATGAGGTGAATGTCTATCCCATTGTCCTACATGGTGCACACATAGGACCCAGGTGTTGGACCCAGTAGCCTGTGTCTTAAAAAACCCACTTTGGCTCAGTGGATAGAATATTGGCCTGCAGACCAAAGGGCCCCGGGTTCAATTCTGGTCAAGGGCACATACCTCGTTTGCAGACTCCTCCCTGGCCTGTACCCTGGTCAGGGCTTGTGCAGGAGGCAACTGATCAATGTGTTTCTCTCATATGGATGTTTCTCTCTGTCTTTCCCTCTCCCACTCTCCCTAAAAATCAATGGAAAAATATCCTAGGGTGAGGATTAACAACAACAAAAAACCCTCTTGGACTCTGATGTAGCTCCAGTGGGAGGGCCAGTGCTTTAGATTAATTTTCATCTTCAGCCACAGAATAAGGTCAGGCTGCATGGTGCTGTGGTGCTACAGAGGGTGGTCTAGACCAGTAGTTCTCAAGGTGTGGTCCCTGGAAGCTTGTGCAAAATGCAAGTTTTTGGGCCCTTCCCAGACCTACCTGATCAGAAACTTTGGGGCTGGAACCCAACAATCTGGTTTAACAATCCCTCTAGGTGATTTTGAGGCATGTGAACACTTGAGAATCATGCTTCTAGACCATGTTTCTCAAAAGTCTCTGTGCATAAGGACCACCTGGAGATCTTATTAAAATGCTCTTTCTGTTTTGTAGGTAGGTCTTGAGTGTCTGATTTTCTAATAAGTTTCCAGGTGCTGCCAAAGCTGTGGACCCATGGACCACCCTTAGAGCAGCCAGGTTCTGAAGTATTATGGTTACTAGAAATATGCATCCTCTATTGTAAGTGTATAAAATGCCATTCTAATTTAAATGTCATCCTCCTGTGGGTGTAGCTACAGTGAGTCAAGATCTAAAATAAAGTATCTCCTTGAGTAAACTTGATGACATTGTGAGTTCTTGAGGGCAAAAGCCTGAGAATATACTTTGGTTGTTGTTTGATTTCTCTTTGACATAAAGTAGGCACCTAATAAATTCTATAGAAAGAGTGAGTGGGGACCCTGTCACAGTTCTTCCAGGGATCTATTCCTGAGTGGCCAGACAGTATTACTCTCCTGAATCTTTTATAATATTAAGAAGGTATTAGAGCAGGAGAGGGACATGCACATGCAGGACTCTGAGGGAAGAACCGGGCTCAGCACTAGAGTCCCCTGAAGACACTTTCACTACTGTCAACACTTGGCTTATTCTTTTCTCTGGCTCAAATTTACACTTTTAATCACATTTCATTTGTTAGATGCCTCTATGTACTTAGCACCAGTCATTTTTGCTAAATCCTATCTCCCTCCAACACTTTCTTTAATTGCAACTGAGGCAAAAATGCACTTTCTGAGGCTGGGCAGGGACCCATGCTGGTGCCACTGCAGCCTTCCTTTGCAAGGAGGAAAGTATGGACTTGTCTTCTTGTTCCTCCCACTGATGGCTTCTTTCCCCCTTGCCTCCACCCCCACCTCTTTGCATTTTTGGTGCTTCACCCTTTATTTTAGACAAATTGACCTTGTCCTCTACAGAGGTCTCCCAACCAAACCTTATTCATTTGTTCATTCTTTCACATCCTGTTGGGGAGTAGCAGATACTAATCCTTACCACAAATGGCTGGTAACTTAGTGGCATTTTTTTTTTTTTCTAGTAGCCTCTTTTCTGTTTGAGAAGATACAGGCTATTGGTCTTCTACCTTATGTAAATTTTAGGAAAGAAAAGAAGTGGGTGAATCAACATGGAGGTATTCAAGTGCTGCCATTTCCACTGTAAGGAGACTCAGAGATTTGCAAAAAGCAGTGTGATTTGACCGACATCCTGGACCTTGGGATGGTTTGGTTAACTCAGGGAGCAATGGAATCCTCTTCTGGTTAGTTCCATTCTTCTCTGAGAGGTGTTGGGAAGTGCTGTTGGCTCCTCTGGGTGCTCTCAGGATGGTGCCGGCATTTGTGCAATTCAGCCTGAGCAACATCTCAATACAATGGGATTAGAAGCTTCTGGAACTTGTGTTAAATCAACTTATTTTCCTGCATGTAAAAAATTAAAAGAGAATGTGTAAAACATTCACCCTTCTATTTTTTTTCAGGGTAACAAAATGTTTGACCCACAAGCAGCCCCATAAATAATACCCACAGGAAAAAACTAGGAAATATATTTTGTTCCCATCACCCCTAAAAAAAAGTGAAGTTGGTGTTGCATTTCTTGAGAAGTTATGCAAACTGGAATGAGGGCTTTTCAAGTTAACCCTAAACACTCTGCCTGCAGTGCCTTGTACTCTGGTGTTGAATTGCGTGACTCCACACACTGTGTAACATTAGTATGTGCTGCCTTGTGACAGAATGCAGCAGGCATGACTTGTTAGGCCATTCAGCCCACGGACTGCTTGACCTCCCTAAAGACAACGGCATGTTCCTCACCTGTTTTGCATACTCGGTTAATGCGTTTATAAAGCCTCCACATCCATGCCCTGTGGAGGATGAGAATTCAATCTCACAAGTAGGAAAATGGTAAAAGGAATGTCAGGCAGCCAAATTAACCCACTTTTAGGTTTGTAGAATTGATTTTGAAATTGTGACATGTGGACTTTCATTCCTTTGTAAATACATGCTGTTAAATTTATGGCTTGATTTAGGCCTGGAATATGGCTACATTATAGTGACTTTGTGGATCATAACTTTCTTGCTTGGTTCTAAATCTTTATCTTGCATGAATATGCACTTTTCCTCCTTTCCCCCTGAATTATTCTAATTTTTACAAAGTGAGAAGTGTAAATGCCTCTCCCTGGCCACACTGGGCACACTCCCAACTACAGAGCTCTGCAAAGAGAGAACAATATTTATCTTCCAGCTTCAACACCTTCTACAGTGCAGACTGACAGAGATAGAACACAGCTCTGGGAGGAAGGAGCATTTCAGTGTGCTTGCAGGAGGTAGAGTCAAGGACACTCCTGGACAAAGGCTGCTGAGGCCACCCGAATCCCTGTCTCCCAGCACCCTTAGCCAGGGTTCTGTTGGGAATGCAGAGAGCTCACCCAGGGCTCCTGGGGTTCAGGCAGAACATGTGTTTTCAATTATGCTGTCCCAGCAGATTCCTACCTGCCCCATTAGGACCCTACTCCTAGGCTGGGGTCTGTTTTTCTGAGCTGCTCTGTACCCCATCCACTATCTCTGAATCTGAAAAAAAGAAAAAGTGAAAAGGCAAAAAAAAAAAATTATCCCAAGAAGTCTTAAGTGGATGTTAGATCAATCTCTCTTCCCTCTTCTCTGAGGATTTCCATTGTCTTGGACCTCAGAATAAGCAGGAGAGGCAGAAGTGACTTCATTCATTAAAAATATGGTCTCCAGGAAGGAAATGCTATTTGTATGGGATTCTCCATCCTTGCTCAGGTCGGACAATAATAACTCATGACTTGCTATTTTTTTAGTTTGCTTCCTTAGAGTGCCAAAATCTTGACTCCAGGTCAATAATTCCAAAATGATGGCAAGTGCATGATGTGAAGAGGTGACTCTCAATTGGCCCTGTGTCTATTTAAGGACCTTTGGAGGTATTTGCCTGATCCTTCCCTGCATACTCTGACCCTTCTGTGTGGACCTGTTGTTAATCCACCTCTTATTTAAAAATATACATACTGGAGGAATCCAAGATGATGGCGTAGGTAAACACCTAAACTGCTGCCTCCCGCAACAATTTCAAAAATACAACTAAAAGACAAAACGTCTATCACCCAGAACCACGGGAAAGCTGGCTGAGTGAAAGTTCTACAACTAGAAGGAAAGAGAAAAGAGCATTGAGACCTGCAAGAGCGCTGAAAAGCTGAGGTACGGAGGCGCGTGATCCGGGCTGGCGGCGGGCATTGCTTTTTTCAACCCAAAGGGAGACAAGCCCCCGATTACTCTGAAATCCAGTTTCTGGGGAGACGCGGGGGACCCAAACTCCTACGGGGAGAAGCTGGACTGTCTGCCAGTGAGAGTGGCTTGCTTGCAGAGCTGCGCGCAGGAATAATTGTTTGCTGCACTGGGGCACGGGACTGCCAACAGGTACTCAGAGCCGGCTAACTAGCAGCCATTGCTGTTTGCCACGCCCTAACCTAGTGACGCCCTGAGGCCCCGCCCTGCACAACCTACAAACCCACCCAAGCTCCAAGCAGCGGAGTTAGCATAAGAAAGTCCTGCCCTATCGCAACTTAACTTAGCAAACTTGCAGCCCCGGTCAGACAGCTCCAAAACCTCCAAACCACAAGCAAAGAGGAGAAAACTGTAGCTCTCACTGTAGCTCCTGCTGGGTGGCCTCAGACAGTAGCTGACCTGCACCCCATTGGAGATCCAGAAACCAGTGTACCTAGTGGTCAGTGTGAGACACCAGATTTCAACTCCTCACATCCATAAGTGACACATTCAAGAGGCAGACTCAGTAAGCACCAAAGCCCCACTGAAACAAGTCCTGCCTCATAAGCGTGTCTTCAGCGCAGCAGTTCTTCCATTATAGACACAGCGAGTGCTCACAGCTAATTGGCCTGGAGGTCAATTCCTCCCAGTGTACCAATAGCAATTAAGGCCTAACTACACCAAGACTTTGCACTCAGCCCACAAAGGGGTGTACCAAGAGCATCCACATCAGGTGATTGGGGAGGCTGAGCTACTGCCCCCTATAGGTCACCTACCACACAAAGCCACTCCATCAACACAGGGAAGCAGCCAAAATGCGGAGACAAAGAAACATGTCACGAATGAAAGAAACGGAGGAAAGCAAACTACTGGACGACATAGAGTTCAGAACCACATTTATAAGGTTACTCAAGAATCTTCTTAAAACCGCTGAGAAACTTGATGAGACCTTTAAGGAGCTTAATGAGAATGCCAAAAAAAATGGAAAAGGATCAGTCAGAAATGAAGCATACACTGTCTGAAATAAAGAATATACAGAAACTCAACTGCAGATCAACGTACCCCAAGAATCAAACCAAAGATCTGAAATACGGGGAAACAAAACACATCCAACCAGAAAAACAAAAAGAAAAAAGAATCCAAAAATATGAAGATAGTTTAAGGAGCCTCTGGGACAACTTTAAGCGAACCAACATCCGATTTTTTGGGGTGCCAGAAGAAGGGAGAGAGCAAAATATTAAAAACCTATTAGAAGAAATAATGACAGAAAACTTTCCCTACCTGGTGAAAGAAATAGACTTACAAGTTCAGGAAGTGCACAGAACCCCATACAAGAGGAATCCAAAGAGGACCACACCAAGACACATCATAATTAAAATGCCAAGGGCAAAAGACAAAGAGAGAATATTAAAAGCAGCAAGAGAAAAACAGTTAATTACCTACAAGGGAGTACCCATACGACTGTCAGCTGATTTCTCAACAGAAACTATGCAGGCCAGAAGGGAGTGGCAAGAAATATTCAAAGTGATGAACAGCAAGAACCTACAACCAAGATTACTCTACCCAGCAAAGCTATCATTCAGAGTTGAAGGTCAGATAAAGAGCTTCACAGACAAGAAAAAGCTAAAGGAGTTCATCACCACCAAACCAGGATTACATGAAATGCTGAAGGGTATTCTTTAAGAAGAGGAAGAAGGAAAAGGTAAAGATAAAAATTATGAACAACAAAAGGACATCAAATACATAGCTACCAACAAGTGAATCTAAAAATTCAAGTGAATAAAAAATCTGAAGAACAGAATGGACTGGTGAATATAATAGAATCAGGGACATAGAAAGGGAGTGGACTGACGATTCTCAGGGGAAGCAGGTGTGAAGGGTGAGGGAAGAGATTGGACAAAAATCTTACTCCTATGGATGAAGACAGTGGCGGGGGGTAAGGGCATGGGGTGGGGTGGGGAATCAGGTGGAGGGGAGCTATGGGGGAAAAAAAAGAGGAACACCTGTAATAATCTGAACAATAAAGATTTATTAAAAAAAATAATAAAAATAAAAATATACATACTGAGCTCATCTTGGACAAAAGCATAAATGTCTATTACCACTTTGCTGTTGTCTAACATAGCAGAACTTTGGACGATATCACATGGAGATAGTGGCTTTCTTTCCTTCTTATTTTTTTTCCCCCCTGAGGATGCTTAAATTTAAGGTGATAATCCTTTTTTTTTTAATTTAAAGAACCTTAAAAGAAATGCTTTTTCTGCATTTGACAATTTGGCAATGTTTTAACATTGATAATGTCTTGGCTTAATCTGAGCTTAAACATGAGAGGCTAAGAAACATATTTGTAACAACTGAAAAATTTCAGTGCTGCAATTCATGCATCAGTGATGTTCTCTCCTCCAGTTGACAATTTTTGAAGAAGCATTTCTTGGACATGACAGTTTGGGGGGTTTCATCTGCCTGACTGACTCTTGTCCCACTCATTTTGCACTCCTCCCTCTGCAGCCATGTGAGTTATTCACGGGAGAATCCAGCACCTCCAGCTATAGACCAGGTGACAGGCTCAGAGAGAAGCAACAGGCTGCCTGTCCCTCAGGGAAGCAGGGTTCTATGAATGTGAAAATGCCCTGGTTGTCAGGAATATAGGGCAGAGAGGCACATCTGAGTGCAGCCTCTGGTTGGGGGTGGTTCTGAAATTCGGTTTGAATCTGTATTAATCTCAGGCTCTTCTCATGACTTTTCAGAGTTCCCTTATATTCTGAGGAACTTGTATTTCTCAAAATACAAGGTTGGCATTTCCTAAACCCAGCTATTGTGGCACAAGGGCATTGGCCCACAGCAGATGCTCTGGTGGCCCCAGCAGCTGGCATTCTCTGTCCATGCTCTTTCTTCTCTCCTCTGGGCTGTGAGGCCCTAAAGGCCACACAGGTCTACACTTCTCAACTGCAGGGCTCGGATGGCAGATGCCGGAATGTGTTTTTCCAGCAGTGGCAGCGGTGGAAGCAGCAGGAGGACCATGGGGGCCTGTGGAAATAAACTCCCTTACTTGCTTCCTTGCTGGTTCTGAGGTCAGGCTGAAAATCTGTGTCTGCTTTGCTTGATGCCATTGTGCTTTGACTTGCTTTTCATGGCACAGACTTTATTGGCTCTGGGCATCAAGTTTCTGTGCAAACCTCTGCTACTGTGTATGCCGACTCTGAACTCAACAGCCAGAGTAAGACCTTACTGTATCTCTTAATCCTTCAAGCTTCCAGCGGGATGGAGGAGCCAGCCAGAATCATGGCAGGACAGGATGAGCCAAGTTTTACTCCTGGACAAGAAGAGACTAGACCAACTGAAAGTTAGGAAGAGACTATTTGTCTATCTTTGGATGTCCTCCTGCAGCGGTGAGATAAGAATGGCTGGGATTCTTTCCTCACATACCTATGCAAACAGGATAGTGTGTTTCCTGTATTCCAAAGCCCTGAACTGAATGGGGCATGAGGCAGAAATTCCATACACAGCCTGAGCATTTCAGGAGCACTGACTGCAGAGACAGGCAGATGAACCTCCCAAACTGTCATGTCCAGGAAATGTTTCTCTGAAAATTGTTTGTCAGCTGAAGAAGAGAGTCCCCTGGAGCAGAGCATGTCTTGGAAGCTTTGCAGCCTGAGAATATGGGCTCCATAAAGCTGATGGGAAGATGGGATGAGGGGAGAGAAGAATGTCTTTCTGGAACAATAGAACACCAAAAGCAAAAGGACCAGGCCCTGGCACCTTGTAAGCCAGCTTTGTTGCAAGTTATTCAGTGATTGATTGTACATGGAAGCTGGGAGAGGTAACAGTTTTCTGTCCCTGGTGCCACATAGGACTTCATTTTGAGTTATCCCTTGTGGGTGAGGAGCAGATATAGAGCTCAGTAAGCTCTATGTGCTAGGAGGGCTATTGAGATATGCTTTGAGTACATGCCCCCACCCCTATCTCTCACCACCCTCCCTTCACATTCTCTGCTCTGGCCACTCAATTCTCTCTATGCACCATTCTCTCCTACCTCTCTGGACCTTTGCATGGGCTGTCTCTCCTTTGTGAGCACGTGTCTTCTGTTCTTTATACCAGACTATCCCTAGCTTATTTCACAGAACACAGCCTCTACATCACTCTTCCAAGGAGCTTTCCCAGATGCCCAGGCCTGGGGATAGTGGTCCTGCTAAGGTTCCAATAGCAACCTTACCTCTATTGATTGGAGTATGCCTTTGGCTGGACTCTAAGTTACATCTCTGACTTCCTTCTAGTTTGTTAAACTTGGCTGAGGAAGGGACTTCTAGATGGTGATTGGTGCACGATAGGTTTTTAACAAATATTGATTGGATGATTAAATAAAAGTGTAGGTTTTATTGACCCTTACTCTTTAGACTAACTTTATGCTAAAAATATCTTAGCAGGAGAGTTAATATCATTATTGAATTTATTGATGTGACATTGGTTAATAGAATTATATAGGTTTCAGGTATACAATTCCATAACACATTATTTGTGTATTGTATTATATGTTCACCACCCCAAGTCAGGTCTCCTTCCATCACCATTTATCCCCCCTTTATCCTCTTCTAGCTTCCCATCCCTCTTTCCCTCTGGTAATCACCATACTGTTGTCTGTGTGTATGAGTTTTTTTCTTCTTTGTTTAATCCTTTTCATCTCACTTCCCAAACCCCCTCCCCTCTAACAGCTGTCAGCCTGTTCTCTGTATCTATGAGTGTTTCTATTTTGTTTGTTGGTTTATTTTGTTCTTTAGATTCCACATATAAATGAAGTCATATGGTACTTGTCTCTCTCTGACTGGCTTATTTCACTCAGTGTAATACTCTCCTGATATACCTATGCTGTTGCAAAAGGTAAGGTTTCCTTCTTCTTCTTCATCTTCTTCTTTTTTTAAGTAGCTGAGTAGTTTTTCATTGTGTAAATGTACCACAGCTTGTTTATCCACTCATCTACTCATACTGATACATATTGACTGACTACTATAGTAATACAACACTGTTACTATAAGCATTAAGGGAGTCCCAGGGATTTCCCCCCATTGGCCAAGATGGTGCAGGGGGAAGTTCTTAACACTGAACATGCCAAAAGCTAGAAAGATGAATGGATAGGGCCCCAGCATGTCAAAAGCTTGCAAGATAATGGGATAGAAAAAAGTCCTCCTCTCTCTATTGGTATAATAACTGCAGACTTGAACAGGAAGAGGGGATAGTCTTTGAGATGGGAGTCGACTATTCTCCCAGGTTGTGGTACCTGAATAAGCCTCTCCTTTTTCACCAGCACCTGTCTTACGAGTTTGGCTTTCATTGCATTTTCATTATAGTTTTTGGTGACTCTACCAGGATAGCATGGAACTTGGTAAGTCCCAGAAGACCTGGGCTGGGGTCCCAGCTGCCTGTGGAACAGGACTGTGGTTCTTCCTAGCAGCTGCTGAGAGCAGTTCTCTGGGAATTTCCCTGCACGCCTTCTCAAGGCATCAGCTGCCTGACAGCTTGGATGGTGAAAGGAATAGGTTTCTGGGCAGCAGGCAGATTCCAAAACTGGGTAAGTCCAACCAGCATGCACACTGGGGGTCCTCTATCCCTGCTGCTTAGGATTTGTGCCACATAGACTTCATGCCATTTGAGCTTCATGCCATTTAAGTCTGATCAGAACTGCTTGAAGTATCGGTTGGCAGGAGATAAGATACTAGGACTTGCTTGTGAGTGCTCATTTGAAGTAATGGGATTATGGATCCAAATTTTGTTTATATGCTTCCACTTTGTCTGGAGTTTGGGTTTGTACTTTCATGCCATCAGAGGTTGTTCTGTTTTGACTCCTGATGGGAGCCCACTGGGCTGAAGTTTACCAGATTGGTCCATGTACAACTATAATCCAATCACTAAGAAGGAACTGGTTTCTATTGTAACACTGCTTGGCTTATGTATACTTTAGACTCCAGGGGAAAATGGCCCCTAAAGGATTCCCTAAATTACTACACCATTATATATTTGGAATTGTTTTGCCAATGGTTTGAGGAATGGGACAAAATCCCTCATATTCAGGCATTTATGTCTTTGCACAATAAGGAGTCACCAAAGAAAGGGAACAACCTAATAATGCAGAGAAAGAAATTGGCTTAAAAACCCCTCCCTGATAGTAATACACAGGAAGAAAAGGAAAATGTGAAAGTGAGTTTCTTTAGTGCCTTGAACCTGCGGGACCCAGGATTATCAGCAGGAAGATTTCCCCCATCACCACCTGTGTTACTAGATACCCTAAGAAAGGGTGATATGCCCATATTTGGATGATGAAGGGATGGACTCCCCATTGAAGACCTGGCAGGGCTCCCAATTTGGCTAGGGAGCATCCCTATCTGGAACAGGACAATTCCCTTTGAGGCAATAACCTATACCTGGAATAAACCAGGAAGGCTAGCCCACTGGGCCCATATTCCATTTTATACTTCAGATTTGGAGAGAATTCCAGTCCCTTAGAAAATGGCAAATCTTATCACTTCCATTTTTGCCACTTAGCGTACAAACTCTTAATATCCTGAAAGGTGGATAGTTATAGGTAAGGCTAATGAGGAGGCTCATCACCTACATCAAGAGAATCCCAAGGGTACCCCAAACCCAGTCTGGGTAATTCCCTTGATAGAGCCCAACTAGGACCTATATGGCAAAGACTTGTTTCCCTAGAACATTACCAAAGGTGCATATTGGAAGGGTTTTAAAAAAAGGTGCCTAAACAAAGGATCCTGAATATGACATGTGCTGTTCAACAGAACTCAAATGAGGATCTTTCTGATTTTTTTTTCAGAACAGAAAATTTTATTACTTTTTATTGAAAACTGCACCAAATGCTAAATGTCCACCTTCACAATAAACAAATACAGTTAATGGTAACTCACACTAAAACAAAACTCTTCGAATAGCCATTATTTTTCTGTTTGGGACAGTTTTAAAGGTTTTTGTCACAAAAACAGGAATGTACCTATACAAAGGCTCAAAATAGGCCATCTTTTAAACAAAAAGGCAATGATTCACAAAAGACTATGAATATAACATGTAACTAGTTGATACAAATCTAATAGGATTTGTTAAAATCAGTCGCATCTAATAACACACCTGAAGTGTTCTTGTATAAAATATCATGTGAAGATTTTATCAATGTCTAAAAGAGTGGGTTTGTTCATAGACAATCTGACAAGTTACCATAAAAAGTGTTTCCTGAGACATAAGGAAATGCAACAGTATTCTTCTTGAACCCTTTCAGTTCAAGACTTTCCACTCAATAAAATAGCTGAGGATCTGAACTGAGAAAATATATTTGAGTACAAACAGTTTGTGAAGCTTAATACTTTTTTATTTTATTTTTGGCATCATTAGAGGGTATTACTTAACTCACAACCACTTGCCCGCTCAGTATGCAGTTCCGGCGGGAGACTTTTGTCCACAAGCGACTGTCTTCCATCAGTGCTTGCAGCGAGCTGTCTGACCCAGGCAAACAGTTTCTCCTGGTTTCATAGCAATGCAATCTTCCTATTAGCAAAGAGGTGACCAGCCCCGAGGACCAAAGGGATGAGAGGCATAGGACTGGGATTGCCTCTTAATATTTTTTATTTTGATGTTTGGAACTCTTGATGCAACATTCTATATAGCCAGGTGTTCAGGACCTGCTGTGCCCCAGGGGCTGTTTGAAAAAGATCTATTCTTTGTGATTTGATGCACAGTTGAAGAACTTAATACACAATAACAGAAGTTGGTAGTTAATTAATCACTTCCTAGTCTTTCCGGGCCTCCCTCCATGAGTAGAAGGCATCTTCTGCTTTCCCATGTCTCAGCTTGTAGTTTTAACACTGATGTCAATGGTGTGTATGCCCAGAATCAGTTACAAAGACATTCCTTTCCTCTTAGTTCAACTGTTGTCCACTGTCTCTTGGTCCCAGGTTTCTCTGACCTTTGTCATCCTCTGCTATTGCTCATTGGGGTGCTCTCTATTGTCCCCCTGTTTTGTGGGCTGGTTGGGAGATGGTGTTTGGGAAGGGTGTGCCACTGTGGGCAGGTTGTGCCTCACGGGGATGCCTCCAGGGATGATCCCTTCCAAGGCAGCAGGAAGCCCCCTCTGGGGCCATATCCAGGATGCCTGGCGGGTATCTGTAAGTGGCACCGTTGAGCTCTGGATGAATTGCTTGCTGGTCTATTACTGACCAAGGAGCCGTTGTAAAAAAAGAATTCCTTGTTCACACAGTTCCATAAGCTTTCTGGGATGCGGCCTGTGATTGCGCAGCGGATCTCGGTGTTGGCAGCAGCCCACATCTCTAGTGAGGCCTGTTCACTATACCAGGCCGTGTGGGGCGTGCAGATGAGATTCGGCGCATCTTTCAAGGGCCCCTGAGCAAAGCTGAAAGGCTCCTACTCGTGCACATTGAGGGCTGCTCCTCGTATCCTGCCTTCCTTGAGGGCCTGGGCTAAGGCCTTCTGGTCCACCAGCCCTCCGCGGGCCGCATTCACCAGGAAGGCCCCTTGCTTCATCTGCTTGATGGTGAAGTTATTGAGGAGATGGCGGTTATGCTCCTTGAGGTTTCAGTGCAAGGACACGCAGTCGCTCTGAGACAGCAGGTCCTGTAGGGTTAGACCCTCTGCATGCCCAGGGACCGCTTGATCCCGTCCTGCAAGTAGGAGTCATAGAAGATGACGCTGAAGCCAAAGGCCTTGGCTCGAACGGCGACCGCCTGCCCCGTGCTACCAAAGCTGATGAGGCCCAGCGTCTCCCTGCGGATGCCCCGGGATCTGCTCCACACTCCGTACCTGCGTGCCTTACTGCAACGCCTGGTACAGCCACGTGTTCCTTCGGTACAAGTTGATGATGTGGCAGAGGGTGGAGTCAGCCGTCTCCTCCATGGCTGCTGACTGGATGTTGCATAGGGCGATCCCCAGCTCGCTGGCCGCCTTGGTGTGGACGTTGTCGTAGCCGCTCCCTATCTACACGATCACCCTCAGGGCTTTGAACTTCTCCAGGTTCTCCCTGGTGAGGGTGATGGTGTGGTACATCATGGCACACACGGCTTTGTTCAGCACCTTCTTGTGGATCTCATGCGTGGACTGCTCATCACAGAAGGCCACGGTGGCCAGGTCTTCAGGATGGGCATCTCCACGGTGCAATCTCGGCTGCCTAGCAGCACCACCAGGTTGCAGGGGGCCATTCATGATCTGGGGGCGGATACCTGAGGGTGTGCTGTGGCAAAATTTCAGAATGTGTTACTGTTACTCTCTCAGGACCATGTTCACGATGCAGGTGAGACTGAAACCTCTGCTGTAAGAAATGGGCAGGAGGCTGGCGACCCACGCTTCACAAATTCTGTCCAATCGCTGGCGCTTGACTTTGTGCTTATCCACAAGGGTCATTCTTTATCGAACTTTGCAACTCTGATTCAAAAGGCAAAGCGGTACTCTAAGAACTTAGGGGGACCGGCAGGAGGCCACTATGAACCCAAAATAAATCTGTCCACGAACTTTACAGTTCACATGATGGGCTGTCCATCTCTTTAAGGGAATCCAGCTTCATTGGTTCAAAACCATTTACGGTGATGAAACCCTCGTCCAGGGCCTCTGGCGTGCACGGTGAAGGGCACCCACCCAGGAGGTGGCGGCGGCAGCTCCCACCCCTCTACCCCCACTTGGCTGCGTTTGCAGTGGCTGCAGCTGTGCGCACCCCTCCGCCCCCCTCCACGCAGCATGGATCTCCGTTCGGTCCTTAGCTCCTCGGGCCACTGCAGGCTCTTCTGGGCTGCTCCTGGGCCACCTTAAAATGACACACCTCCTTCTGAATTTTTAGAAAGGATCTATCAGGCCTATCAAAAGCACACTGTTGCTGACCCACTGGCACCAGAACGTCTGGATGCTAAAATGACGTTTACTAGGCAAAGTGCCCTGGCTATAAGAAAGTTCCAACATTTAGACCAGGTATTGAGAATGAATACCTCCCAGGTGGTGGACATAGCCTTTAAAGTTTACCATGCCTGGGAAACAAGAAAATTAAAGCAGGCCACCATTTTCCTAGAAACAGTTCAGAGAAACAAGGAGAGGTGAGACCTGAAAGGAAAAGGGAAAGACCCTCTAGGTGCTAATCAATATGCCTATTGCAAAGAGGAAGGCCATTGGAGAAAGGACTGCCTGGAACTCAAAAATAAAAATTTTTGAAGGTTTCAAGAAACCTTCCTTGAGAAACATTAGAAGGGTGTGATGAATTTGATGATGAATGAGGAGGCCTAGGGGCTCCCCTTAGACATCTCCTGACCTATTACTATTTCCCCACAGGAGCCCCAGGTACAGTTGACAGTGGGGAATAAGCCAATTGACTTCCTCATAGATACAGAGCTACATACTCAGTGCTAACTACAACACTATCCAAGGAAAGTTCAGCTGTGGTGACAGTTACTGGAGTGAACATATAATTACGAAAACAGGCATTCCTTCAATCTCTAGAATGCCAGCTTGGGAGGATCAAAAACTTATGAATAGTTTTCTCCACATGCCAGACTGCCCCATTCCATTGTTGGGCCAAGGTTTACTTTTTAAATGGAATGCACAAATAACATTTCCCCTGAGAAGTAGCAATTATGTTTAGGAGTCCCGCTGCAACATGCTTTCCTACTCCAGGTGCTCTTGATTTGCCTGGAAGGATCTGGAGGTGAATTCTTCCCACCCGAGAACCATGAGCAGTCGACAGAGCTGTTTGGGCTGACAGAACACCAGGTAAGCTGGTTAACATCCAACTCATAAAAATTAACCTAAAACAAGGGAGCAGATCCCATGGAAGAAACAATACCCCCTTAAAAAGGAAGTTATAGAGGGAATTCAACCAGTATTACAGAAATTCTTAAAATTTAGTCATGCCACTCGCCCAATAACACCCCTATTTTGCTAGTCAAAGAGCTTCACTCTGATGAATATCTGTTTGTACAGGACCTTAGGGCTATAAATGATGTTATCCAGGACATTCATCCTATGGTGCCCAAC
Organism: Corynorhinus townsendii; assembly: GCA_026230045.1. Lineage (NCBI taxonomy): Eukaryota > Metazoa > Chordata > Mammalia > Chiroptera > Vespertilionidae > Corynorhinus > Corynorhinus townsendii. The sequence goes on along the minus strand of JAPDVU010000003.1, from coordinate 112,126,503 downwards.
CCTTATACTTTGTTGACCATAGTGCCCAGGGATAGAAAATGGTTTTACTCAAGGTCATGAAGAGCAATTAGCCAATCAATGGACAGGTTCCCTAGGACATCCTGCTGACAACATACTCTTCTTTAAAGCTCACAGGAATCAAGCCTGAATCCATCACACACAAATAAAGCAGCCACCATCTGAGGAGGCCTCCGATCTCACTGCTGCTGTTAATACTGCAAGGGAAAGCTGGACCCGCACTCCTGGAAAAGATTTAAAATTCCTCTTTTGGAAAGGGACAGTGTCTCCCAAAGCTAAGTGACAATGTTACTTTTTATTTTATTACTAGAGGCCTGGTGCATGAAAATTCATGCACTGGAACGGGGGGGGGGAGGGGGGTCCCTCAGCCCAGCCTGCCCCCTCTCACATTCTGGGAGCCCTCAGGGGCAGGAGGCGACCCAGTGGTCAGGGGAAGGCAATGCCCCATCACTCCTCTTCTGCTGCCACTGTCGGCAGCGTAAGCCTCGGCTGGCTCTGGTTACCTAAGACTCAGGCAGCCTTGGGTTGCAGGGCAGCTGCCATTCAAGGCTTGCCTGTGCCTCAGCCTGGCCCTGGGTGGCTGGGGGGCTGAGGGGACTGGGCACTGCTATCTTGTGGCTGTGGGTGTGCCATCTTTGAGGGCGGAGCAGTCAATTAGGATATTCCCTCCATATTGGCTATGGGTGCCACCATCTTTGAGGGTGGGACAGTCAATTAGCATATTCCCTCCTTAGTGGCTGTGGGCGCCGCCATCTTTGCGATGGTGTGAGGGTCAATTAGCATATTCCCTCTTCATTAGATAGGACTAGAGGCCCGGTGCATGAAATTCGTGTACAGGGGGCGAGATGTCCCTTAGCCTGGCCTGCACCCTCTCCAATCTGGGACTCCTTGAGGGATATCTGACTGCCGGTTTAGGCCTGATCCCACACAGGGAGCAGGCCTAAACCGGCAGTCAGACATCCCTCTCACAATCCAGGACTGCTGGCTCCTAACTGCTTGCTTGCCTGCCAGCCTGATCACCCCCAACTACCCTCCCCTGCTGATCTGGTCGCCCCCAACTGCCCTCTCCTGCTGGCCATCTTGTAGCGGCCATCTTGCAGTGGCCATCTTGTGGCAGCCATCTTGTGATGATGTCGCGGGAGGGCATTGAAGGCATGATGCCACCTAGGCTTTTATTATATAGGACAATTACTATATTTTATTATTTTTGACAATTACTATACTTTATGCCCATGCTTGGGCTGATAACACTTTTGTCTGCATTTTCTAGACAGTGATTTCCTTGGCAAACTTATCCCACTGTTGGTTGTGGCACCAAAGCCCTGCTCTGGATTAGATCCTGGGGATTCGCTAGTCTCTCCAGTTTCTGATTCCACTACAATCCTCCCTGCATTACTAGACAAACCCCTCACTTAATACTTGATTGCCTGGCTACATAATAGGTCTCAGTTTAAAAGCCCATCTGCAAAACCACCTCTTGAAATATAAAGCAGTTTACCAACTTTGCTTGTTTAGCAGTGCCATCTTCTAGACACCACGCATGCTACCTCCTTCCTCGTGTAAAGGCTTCCCTCTATTATTGATCCCATTCTTTCTTTAGTAGATAAGAAGAATCTCTGGACCCAGGGATAGATAAGACTATACCCTTTGATAGCAGGAAGAAACTACAGATGAGATCTTCATCCTACTTACCCTTGTAAAATTACAAGGGTCCAGAGTTTTAAAGAGGATAATTATTACTATACACAATCAGGTTGCAGCAGGCAGCTGAACCTGCATTTTTGGTTACATTATGGGGAGGAGAGTGTAGGGACAGCATACCCTGCTTATGGGGCAGGCATACCTTTGATGAGCAGCAGGCTACTGAAATTCAAAGCTTTTGAATGCTGTCCACTTCTGCTAAGTCTCAATTATACGTAGATAGCAAATGCCAAACTTTTGGTGTGTGTTAAAAAAATAGAAGAACTCATAAAAGCAGAGATTCCTAGGCTTGTGCCTAGTGACACTAGGTCAATGAGGTTCCTGGGAATTAGGAATCTGCATATTTACAATCCCTCCAGTGACATTGTTGGAGATAGACCCACGGTTACACTTTGGGGATTAATGACTTATGTTTTTAGAAAAAAAAAGGCCAAAAACTATTAAAGGCAAATTTACATGTAGTGAATGCTTCATGGGGTCCCTGTTTGTTCAGCAAACTTGTTTCTGAGTGATGACAGTGTTACTGGGCTGAGGGAGGTGACTGGTACATGGTGTTTGATGGCATTCTCCTCTGGCTCTGGCTGAACTGTGATGCTGGCAGTCTTACTTGACAGTATCATTGAGTGAGTCTTCAGAGTGCTGGAATCATGTGTTGCTTCGTTGCCATGAGCAGCATGATAAGCTCCACTGCTATGCAGTGGTGAAAAACACTGACTTTTTAGAGTAGACATGTGAAGAGGGCTGAAGCAGAGGGAGAGCTGCCTGAATTTGTCCTTTAGATGCTGCTCTGTCCACAGCACCAAAAGCAGAATTCTGAGGTGGTAGAGACCCTAGCCAGGAAGACCAGTGGGAAAATGCTGTGGTATTCTAGGAGAGGTGAGAGTGTGACCAGAGCAGTGGGCATGAGAATGGGTTGGGAAATATATATTATGAAAACTCAGAAGTGCCAGCCTGAATGTAGAGGTGCAGAAGGGGCATGAACCAGGTGCCCCTAGGGCTTCTAGGGTGGGACTGGTGGGTGGTGGGCTAGAGAGTATGGGGTATGAGTGAGATCACTGGGAGTCTATTCTGGATATGGAGAACTTCTCTGCTGTGGGGTATCACAGTGAAGCCACTCCCTCTTCCCTTGACCTAAGAGGTTTAATTTGCCATTGGATAAACTATGTTAGCCTCCCTGGAACCTACCTTTCTCAGGGGGGTCACCAGCTTTATTGCATCCATCTTTGTTTACTTGGCACATGTGCCTAAAGCATTTTTTTCCCTCTCCTGGGTGGCTGTGGGACACTGTCATCACTGGTGAGCAAAGACCCCATCTCCCCTGTCAAAGGAAGGAATTCCATCCTCCCAGTCCTCAGGGAACAAGGTATTTTTGGTTCCTTGGCATCCATTCTCTCTTTTTACACATGTACCTCTTCTTAAGTCCCTTCAGGGGTCACACTGAGGAACCAATTTTTTGGTGTGGGGTAGTTTTTTATTACTGTGATCACTATAGAGATCAGGTGTGGCCAGTCCATGGAGGAAGCTTCTTTAAAGCTTCCATCACCCATCTTCTCTCTAAGAAGTTATCTTCTTTCCACCCAACTCAGGTGAGCTGATGATGGGACATGTCCACAGTCTCTTCAGTTGTCCCCTTCTTTGATGCTGTCCATGGAAGAAAATATAGATAATTGTGTTTAAAACTGAGAAGAGTAAGATGATATAAGCTTAGAGAAGTTTTAATAAATTCCCTTTAGTAAAAGTTATGGTTTAAAATTGTTTAATGATGTAATGTGTTATCCTCTGAGGAAGTTGTGGATCAGCTAAGGAGCCCTCCTGCAATCAGGAATAAAGATCTGGGCTTTCATCCTGGCTCTCTAACTCACCAGTTGTGAGACCCTCTGATCTTTGGTTTCTTTGCTTGGGAAAATGGGGTTTATATGCCTATTTCTCAGGGTCATCCATGGAGACTAAATGAGATAGCTCATGAATAAGTGCCTAGCACAGGACCAGGCAGAAGTAGAATTTCATAATCATTAATTTCCCACCAGTTGTCAGTTTCTTCCCTAATTGAAAATTTGGGAGAAAAGTTAATGTTATACTATAAATAGAATTCCAGAAAGAATTTGTGTTAAGCTGGATGACAGAAATGCTGATTATAAAGATGATAGCTACTACACTGTTCTATAATCTATCTATCTATCTATTATCATCTATCTATTATCTATCATCTATCAGTCTGCCTATCTATTATCTACCCATCATCTATCTATCATCATCTATCATCTATTACCTATCTATCTATCTTGTATCAGTCTGCCTATAATCTACCTATCAATGTATTTATCACCTATCTGTCTATCCATTTGTCTCTGTCTATATACCTATAATCTATTTACCTACTTATTATCTATATATCTACTTACCCATCACCTATCTGTCTATCATCATCTACCTACTTATCTACTATCTACTATCTATATATCTATCTATCTATCTACTATCTATCTATCTATCATCTATCATTGATCATCGATCATTATCTACTTACCTACCTAGACATTATCAATCATTATGGATCATTATCTACTTACCTACCTACACATTATCAATCTACTTTTCTATCTATCCATTATGTATCTTATCTATCTATCTATCTATCTATCTATCTATCTATCATCTATCTATCATCTATCATCATCTATCATCTGTCTTCTATCAGTCTACAAATCTATCAATCATCTATCTATCATCTACTTATCATCTATCTGTCTGCCTATCTATCCATACACACATACATGTACCCATAAATACACAGAAACACAAATGTAAACAAAAATAATTAAACTTGAGATAGCAGATTTTCTCCCACTTGAAAGAGGCTGTTTTAAATTTAAAGGGTTTCCATTTAAGTAATAAAAACTTGACAACTGTGATGTTTGACCTCCAGATTTCTTTCTAATTGCTTCCTGCATAACTCAGTGATGTCTCAACTCCACTTATAAACTTTTCCTTTATGTTTGCTGCTCTCCTTAATATTTTTCAACTTCATTAATGGGATCGTTATTTGTCCACAAAGGCACCTAAGCTGGAGACCAAAGACATCCTATAATTAGTTTTCCTCTTTCTTATCCAGTTCCTGGTTAGCATCCTTCTTTCCCAACAACATTGGTTCTATCCCCTGTCTATGGCCCTACCTGGAGAAAGTTAAGGGATAATTACTTTGAAGGGAAAATGGATTCTGCATTTTTTTTTTAGATAATTTTCCATAACAAGTCCCAAAGTTTTTTGACAATTAAAGTCTTGAAGGAAGCTCTGAGAACAATGTAAACTTTTCCTGTGAAAAAGGTACATCCTGGGCATGTTTCCTTAATGCTATCAAGTCCTCCAACCTTGGGTCTCACCTATACCTTTGAGGCTGTGAAAACTGTGACTTAAAATCAGTAATGTAATTGCTATCACATATTTTAAATTTCTTTCAGAAAATGAATATTTATACTTATTCTAGAGGCCTGATGCACAAAGGTTTGTGCAAGAATGGGCCTTCCTTCCCCTGGCTGTTGGCACTGCCTTTGCTCTGGCCCGGAGCTGCCTTTCTGCCTTTGCTTCGGCCTGGAGCCGCCTTTACGCTTTCCTATGCTGCCCAGAGGCCCAGAGCTGCTGGGGCGATGACACAAGCATCTTGCTCCTGGCCACTCGGGACCTGAGTATGCAAATTAACCCGCCATCTTTGTTGGGTTGATTTGCATACTCACTCCTGATTGGCTGGTGGGCGTCATGAATGTACGGTCAATTTGCATCTTTCTCTTTTATTAGTGTAGATAGTGTATCTTTTATTTCTAGTTTCTATCTTCTAGTAAACCTTATTTTTATATCAATGGTTTCTACTTCCTAAGGTCTTCCCTTTTTGTTTTCTCCATTATCCCTGAAGTATCATGATATTAATTGCATATTTTTATTGATTGCAATGTAATATTCCTAGAATTGTTATTTCCTTTTCTTATGTTTGGCTAAAGTACTCTATGTATTTAAATAAACATATTATAAATACATAGAGAACCTAGATTAAACAGGTTCATAAGGTTTCTATCATGTCCTTCAAAGTCTTAGTTCCCTAGCTATTTATAAAGTCAAATTAACTATTACACAATAAAGGTTTGACTGCTCTTTGTCCCACTTTCCTGAGAGGGAGCTTGTAAACTCTTGGGATTTCCTAAGTGATGGGAGCATCTTTGTTATTCATGGTGCATCCCTCAGACCACACCTGAATTTATGCTAATGAGGTGACTCTTGGTGGGTCCCTAAGTAGTTTTAGAATTGGGGTTGGCCATACCATAAAGATCAGTCATGTAATTAAGGGTTGGGGCTTTGAGCCAAATGATACCAGCCTGACCTCGGGAAAGGAGATGGGAGCTACAGATTGAGTTCAATCACTTGGCCAATGGTTTAATGAATCATGACTATGTAATAAAACCTTCCAAAAAACTCTGGACATCCAAAGTTCAAGTAAGCTTCCTATTTTGTGATCCTTATCCACTCAAGCTTTTTGTAAGGACTTAATGAGATAATGTGTAAATATTTAGAGTGGGGTGCAATACAGAAAGTGCTCAGAAATGTCTGTGAGTTAATTTATGCTAAAGTGGTAATGATTGCTAGCTCTATCAGATGTCCTGCATGAGGCATGCCCACGGTAGACATCAGAGCTGGAGTGGAGCCATTTAATACAGTTCTAACAGGGAAGTGGTGAGGGTGCAAAAGGTGAGTATTCCTGGAGAGATTATCTTGATTGGTTTGATGGCTTTCCAACCAGGACTGTCTCTAGTAACTGCCTTTTTTTATTAGCTTGTGATCTCTGCTGCCTATAGATTAAGCCTCCAGCAGTGAGGAGGAGGGAAGGGGAAGGGAAGGAGAATTTCTTTCTCTGTATTTGAAAGGCCTTTTCCTGGTGTTCCCCATATGTGAAGGGGGAACTGGGTTTTACTGTTTTGGTAGAACTTCACAGGCCTGGGTCTTTCTTTACTTTAATACCCAGTTGTTTGTTTCAGTCAAAATGCATCAGCCCTTTTAGTGCATTTCTTATTATAAATGCTTATTTACTTCCTAGAGAAATCTTACAGACTTGTTTAAAGATGATTGCAAAGCATTTGGGCTCTTTGAAAGTGTTTTTTTTTTCTGTTGTATAACTCAGGGTAACTTGTTAGAGTTTAGTGAATATTAATGGGAAAATACTCCCTAAAGATCAAAGATACTGATTTTACAGTTTAGTTAGTGATTACCCCGACTCATGCTGCTGTTCTGTGTTTATGTGAGAAGAGAACTCTTGGAGGGGATGGCAGAAGGAGCTACCTGAAACTAGGGGTGGCCAATGAAGCCACTTCTTCATTCATCCTTGTTGTAAGGACATGGATCCTCCAGCCATCAGGACAGCTGATTGGCATTGTCTTCAGCTATATCCTTGTAACACATGATCCTATGAAATTTCACATGTTATATTCAGAATTAAAGTACACTAAGTATACCTGCTCCCTGCGTTTTTCCTTTGGGGTTGGTAGAATATTGCTGTGGCTTCACCTGGTATTCATGCTCTACTTTTACATTGTCTTTGATGAAAGGATTCAATAAATGAAATACTGGCATCAACAAGACTTCAGGGAGAAGAATGGAAAATGCAAATACTTGGCAGTACTTGTCAGTTATATGCAGACAGTGTGCACATCACAGATGTGTCAAATGTGGAGTATTTGTTAAATGATGGCTACAGTCTTGTGACCCTTCTTGGTAGGTCCTGTTATGGTCCCCATTTAACAGATAAGGAAACTGAGGCTCAGAGTGACTCAGTAACTCTCCTAAAGTCACAGCTAATCAGCAGTAAAGCCATGCCATGTGGAGAACAGTAAGAGTCTCACAAATGATGTGTCTGACCTGTAAATGATACCAGAACACTGGGGCCGTAGGGAATGGCTTTATTTTTCTTCCTTAACAAGAAGTTCAGATATGAGCATTGCCTGGGATTTGTTCAGCTATTTGACAATGACTGGGCTCTGGGTTTGTGTCGCTGTGACTCAGTGGCAACTTTAAACTTCATTTTCTCCTATGATAACATCAGAATGCAGGACAGACAGCTGGCAAAGAGCACAGTCCTCACATGTCTCTCATTTTTTAATCAGAGAGAAAAATCTCCAGAATTTCTCCTGGAAAGATTTGGCCTTGAATGGGCTGGCTACATCCATGGTCTCAGAGGCAGTGAGGCTGGGACAGCCAGCAATAGGGTATGTGAGTTCAGTTGTGGGAGGGGCTCTGCTACCAGAGGAAGTGGGAAAATGACTCCCAAAGAGCTCTGAGGTCTCCTTCCTATGAGACAGGACCTTTTGGAGAGGCACTCTGCTGACCTGGCTCCATGTATCCTCACAGGCACTCACTGTGTGCAGGCTATGGTCCTTGGGTGCAGAGGTTTCACGTCCCCACTCTCGAGCCATAGTGGTCCAATCCCCTTGATTGTTACATTTCTCTCATTTCTTTCTATAAAGATTCACATATATTTCAGATGCCCTTTGAAGTGGAAATACTTCTGAATAATTTGTAGGCGAATCATTAGATGGCTTAGTTCAATTTAGTTACTTTCCTTATAACACAGGGACATGAAGGCATCAGTACATTTTTATTGTTTTATTTTATCATTTAAATTACTACATACTAGTGGCCCAGTGCATGAAATTTGTGCATGGAGGGGGCAGTTCCCTCAGCCCAGCCTGCACCCTCTCCAATCGGGGACCCCTTGGGGGGATGTCCAACTGCCGGTTTAGGCCTGATCAGGATTGGGCCTAAACTGGCAGTCGGACATACCTCTCGCAATCTGGGACTGCTGGCCCCTAACTACTCACCTGCCTGATCGCCCCTAACTGCCTCTGCCTTCCGCATCACCCCTAACTGCCCTCCCCTGCCAGCCTGATCTCACCCCCAAAGGCCCTCCCCTGCTAACTTGATCTTGCCCCCAACAGCCCTCCTCTGCTGGCCAATTTGGTTCTAATTGGTCAGTTTCTATGCCAGTCAGTGTCGAAAGCTCCATCTTCTAGGCAGCTATTGGCTCCTCACAGTTGACCCAGATTTGGTTCTAATTGGTCAGTTTCTATGCCAGTCAGTGTCAAAAGCTCTGCCTCCTAGGCAGCCACTGCTTCCTCACAGTTGACCCAGATTTGGTTCTGATTGGCCAGTTTCTATGCCAGTCAGTGTCTCTGGGCCTATCAACGGGGCCTGGTCAGAAAGGCGGGGCTGATCAGAAAGGTGTGGCTGATCAGCAGCCCTGGTGGAGGCCTGGAAAGAAATGGTCCTGGGCTGCTGGCCAGGCTTGGAGGGAAAGAGAGAGGCAAGTGCTGGTCAAAAGCTGCCTCAGATGCTACAGATCAGCCCCTGCTTCTCTCTTCAGGTCTCTTTCTGGGCCTGATTCAAAACCCCCTCAGCAGTCACTGCTTGGTCACCAGGCCTGCAGCTGTAGTAGTCAGTGCTGGGTCACCATGGCAACCCAGTGCTGACTTCTGTATGGTCAGCCTTTGGTCATGATTGGTCGTTACACCCTGGCACTTTATTATAGAGACTAGAGGCCTTGTGCATGAAATTCGTCCACAAGGGTGTGTGCCCCTCAGCCCAGCCTGCACCCTCTCCAATCTAGGACCCCTCGAGGGATGTCTGACTGCCTATTTAGGATCGGGCCTAAACAGACAGTTGGACATCCCTCTCACAATCCAGGATTGCTGGCTCCCAACTGCTCGCCTGCCTGCCTGCCTTTCTGATTGCCCCTAACTGCTTCTGCCTGCCAGCCTGATCACCCCCTAACCACTCCCCTGCCAGCCTAATTGATGCCTAACTGCTCCCCTGCCAGCCTGTTTTCCCCTAACTGCCCTCCCCTGCAGGCCTGGGCCCCCCCCCCCCCCAACTTCCCTTCCCTGCAGGCCCAGTCACCCCCAACTTTCCTCCTCTGCCAGCCTGGTCAACCCTAACTGCCATCCCCTGCAGGCTTGATCACTCCCAACTGCCCTCCCCTGCTGGCCATCTTGTGGCAGCCATCTTGTGTCCACAAGGGGGCAGCCATCTTTGACCACATGGGGACAGCCATCTTGTGTGTTGGAGTGATGGTAAGCTTGCATATTACTCTTTTATTAGCTAGGATAGAGGCCTGGTGCATGGGTGGGGGCCAGCTGGTTTGCCGTGAAGGGTGTCCCGGATCAGGGTGGGGCCAGTTCCCTTGGGGCATGGGGCGGCCTGGGCAAGGGGCCTGTGGTGGTTTACAGGCTGGCCACACCCCCTGGCGACCCAAGCGGAGGCCCTGGTATCTGGGATTTATTTATCTTCCATAATTGAAACTTTGTAGCCTTGAGTGGAGGCCTAGGCTGGCCAGGGTGTGTGGAAAGCTTGGCTTCCTCCATTACTGGGGAAACCCAAGACTCCTGATCACTCCATGGCTGCAGCCATCTTGGTTGGGTTAATTTGCATACTAGCTCCTGATTGGCTGGTGGGCATGGCTTGGGTGTAGTGGAGTGATGGTTAATTTACATATTACTCTTTTATTAGATAGGATAGTATTACATATATCTCCTTTTTCTCCCATTGACCTCCCCCTGGCCGCCCCCACCCCATAGCACATGCCCTCACCCCCTAGTGTCTGTGTCCATTAGTCATGCTTATTTGCATGCATACAAGTCCTTTGGTTGATCTTTTTATTTACCTCTACCCCAACTCCTCCCCTGCCTTCCCTCTGAAATTGGCATCAGTACTTTTGACTAGGAAGAGAAGGATCTGAGCAGAACAAGTGACCCCAGGAGAGAGAGATTCAGAAAAGGATACAGAGGATAGGTGAAGACAGAGAGTATCTGTTTTCCAAAGTTTGCACAGGATTGGTCCTGAGCAGTACATGGAAGGAGGGCACTGTCCCCTCCTGTTCTCACTCTCCATCCCCACTGATTCCCTAGTCTTGGGAACCAGAAATTTTAATAAAAACTTCACCCACTTTGTGAGATAACTAAGCTTTTGCCATATAGCTTAAGAAAATAACTTTCTGTGATTTACTCCAACCTCTCAAGATATCTCTAGGCCTCACATGTCATCTTTTCGCCTGCTCATGCTACAGTGCCCCATGTAAAAACCAAGGAGCTTGTGTCTGGGGTTCTGATGCATAGTTAGAAGCTTGTGGGACCCAGGTATGTTCTTGTTGACATCATCCTATTTCAGAGGAGGGGAAACATCTTATTTCAGAGGAGACCTGAAGAGAGAAGCAGGGGCTGATCTGTAGCATCTGAGGCAGCTTTTGACCAGGACACTCTTCAGGGCAAACCAGCTGGGCCGCACCCATGCACTTGGCCCTTTTATAAATATTTGCTCTCTCACATAGCTAGTGTGAGTTGACAGGCCTTGGGCTCCCTGCTGTTTGGGGAGCTCCCTCTCTGCCCTGAGAAGTACTACATTGGCCAGTTCTGTTTTGGGTCCTAGGTACAAATGTGTGTTTTTGCTTTGGTCCTCTATTCTGAAGAGGGATGAGTCCTGTGATGAGAATTGTACCACACACTCTCATCTCCCCCAGATTCATGTGTTGAAATTTTAACCAGGATGTGACATTATTTGGAGAAAGGGTCCTTAGTAATGAAGTAAAACAAAGTCATTAGGGTGGGCCCTAATCTAATGTGACTGCTGTCCTTATAAGGATAGATTAGGACACAGAAACACACAGAGGTATGTCCATGGGAGGACACAGGGAGAAGGCAGCTATCTACACATCAAGGAGAGAGGCCTTAGGAGAAACTACCCCTGCAGATCCCTTGATCCTGGACTTCCAGCTGCAGCTCTGGAGACAATGCATTTCTGTTGTGTAAGACTCCCTTGGGTAGGGCTTTGTTATGCAGCCTGAGCAACTAATACAAGCACTATTCCCATTGCTACTCCACTGAAGACCAGGGTCCCACAGGGCTAAGAGGAAAGGGACAGAAATAAACAGGCTTTCATTTCACCTCTGGCCTCATTCATTAGGTAGTGTCCTTGTGGCTGAATATTGTCCCACACAACAGGCTGGGTGCGATAGGTAAATAACAAACATGGTGTCTTGTCCTGCCACCTTCTCATGCCTTGTGCCCAGCAGGGAGAACCTGTGACTACTCAGGTGAGCAGCTGATCAAGGATTGGAACTCTGGCCCAGTACCTTTCAAACTTGTCACACAGTTGACAATAATAATCAATTATAACTTTGCATTCATAGGAAAATATGTTCTAAAATGCCAATAAAAATTTGCAAGTGTATTTTTGTTTCACAACTTATTTAAAAGAAACAATATTTGTAGATTTCTTACCAACATTCAAACTGTATATACTAGTACTTTTTACTGACACACTATATAGTTCAGCCTTTCCGCTAATGTGGACAGTCTTTCCCTAATGAGTATTCATCATTGTACCTGTTTCTCAGGTTGAGTAAATGGATTCAGAGGATTTTGCTCGTATCTACACTAATAAAAGAGAAATATGCAAATTGCCCATACCTCCACAATGCCCACCAGCCAATCAGGAGTGAGTATGCAAATTAACACAATGAGTTAATTTGCATATGTAGGTGTGGAAATAAGACTGAAGACTGAAGACTGAAGACTGAAGAGGCTTGGCTTCTCCGCTGTGGCCTTGGTCCCAGGTGCCAGAGGAAAACCAGTGCTGGCAGCCAGGGGAAGGAAGGCCTATTGCACGAATCTTCATGCAATGGGCCTCTAGTCTATATATATAAAAGCCTAAGTGACCATCCGACCATTCAACCATCCGACTGGCAGCTATCACATGCAATGACCACCAGGGGGCAAGCACTCAATGAGGGAGCTGCCGAGCTTTGGTGACTTGGCAGCTGCAATTCTCAGGTGATGCACCTGGGACCAGAGAGGAGGGAGCCTGATTCTGGGGTGCGTCACCTGAGAACCACCCTCTGCCAGTCCAGGACCCCTTGGGGGATGTTGGAAAGAGGGTTTCTGCCTGATCCCTGCAGGCCAGGCCAAGGGACCCTACCAGTACATGAATCCATGCACCAGGCCTCTAGTAAATAATAAGTGTGAAAAGTCTTTTTTTTTTTTTTTTAAGATACTGCAAATCCCCAACATTTAAAAAGGATGGTAACTTTTAGCTTTCAGTATGTCCCCTGTTTACATGAAAACACTCACTTTGTAACAACAAAATGCTGGTGAAAGAAGACAATATTTTTCCTTAATGATTTGCTGTGAAATACTCTGTTCTCTTTAGCATTCTTAGTACAATATAAAAGAGAACCAAATACTATACACTTCTTTAAAAGTGCATTAAATGAGTTCAACAATGGTTCAAGGTTGAAAAGTAGACTGTCATTGTTAACCAACTCATAACTATCAAATCCTGCTAAAGGTTTTAAAAAAGTTATGGAACAAGTATTTATTGAAAGCCTAGAGCTGAGCTTGGATGAATGAAATATGGTGCCTGCCCATAAGGAACTAGCAATTCAGGTCTGATTCAGTCACTAAAGAAATTCCCTTTAATGCCCATTAGTTCTAAAAATGAAAGGAGATAATCCTACAAATGCTGAGCCAATACTTGGCATACAATATAGTGTTCTATAAATGTTAGATGTTATTGTCACCGTTACAAAACGTAGCAAAAGAGATACCATTACTACTTTGTTGCCATTTGATTTGCTTTATCCTTTAGTTTCCTGTAGGGCAGTGCCTGTAAAGCAAGGTTAATTATGACAGAAATCTGAAAATGCTACCAAAGTGTTTGGTGACTGCCCATCACCTTTTCTACCCAGGGATAACATAAACAGCCACCTTCTCCCAAAAACATCACTGCATTTTACTTTTCAGATTTTATGTTTCCTTGTCATCTAGGCAAATCTGCCAATATGTCCATCTGATCTGATTTTCAGGCCTCAGGTCTGAAGTTTCTGAGGCCCCTTCCCCCCATCTCTTGCCAGCATTAGCACTGGATTTTTAAATGGAGCATAGATACAAGATTCAGGACTTTTGGATATTGTTTCACTTATATTTTTTTCAGCATAGGGTCAGACATTTAATGGAAAAAGTGAGCAATTAATGTTGAGACCCAGATGAAGGCAGAGAGATTACAGCATTGCTGACAGGCTTTTCTGTGCCCTTACAGCTGGAGGCAGAACAGCTCAGAGGGTTGGCAGGAAAGTAAGCAAATATCACTGGGGCGGTTGTGTCGATGGAATAAATTTCATGCTATTTAAAATCTCCTCGCAGCAGCTCCCTATGACTCTGGCAGCTGACCAACCCCTCAAGGGTACAATGACCTGGCACATGACTTCCTGGCACAACTGCACTCTGGTCCCAGCTCTCACGTGTCATGCCACATGGGGACACCAGGCTGCCCCTGCTCTGCTGTCCTCAGCTGGATTCCTCCCAGAGCTGGACACATAGTGGGCACAGGCTGTGGATTAACCAAAGCCTCACTTTGCAAACACCCTCTTTGGGCAAGCCCTGTCATGGAAGCAAAGACCTGCTTGCCTTTTTCTCTGGCATAGAGAATTAACTCCTTAATTAAATATGCAGGGTGTTTTTTCTTTTTTGTTTGTTTTTTACTCCATAGAAGAAGGAAAATCTTTATTTTTTTATGCAAGTTGAAGAAATAATTTATTTAACAAAGGAAACAAGAAATTTCACTATTCAACTCACAAAGTGAAGATAGACAGTAGAAGGATAATATTTTATTTAGATAATATTTTATTTAGCTTCTTTACAAAAAATCCTAAAAGTGAGGGAGACAGAGCTGGAAGATTTTGGGTGTCATCAACTTTAAGTGGATGGGTGGGGCTGGCTGTGTGTGTGGGGGAAGTGGCATAGACTTTCATTGGGAACTACTGGGTCTGGTCTAAGAACATCTAGTTGGGAGGAGCCTGAGAAAGCCACTGGTTCCTGGACCTTATCTCTTCCTCACTAAAACAGAGAGGGGTTGGCTGACCTCCAGGGTCTGTAAGAGCGAAAAGTCAGCATCATTTTCTTGGGAGGCACTGCTGGACTGTCACTGTCTTAGTGGTGTCCTTCTCTGCATGGATGCCTGCAGCACACAGGCATGACCTTGTCACAGCTCTCATGTCACACTGGGCATCTACTTTCACCCTCCACCTGGAGCCTGTTAGGGCAGCCCCTGCTCTTCTTGTGTCTTATCCCAGGCAGTAGCCCATTGTTAGCACATTGAGGACACCCAGTGAATAGTGATGACAGTGACAAAGGGAGGAAGAGAGGGAAGAAGGGGAAGGAAGTAAAAGGAAGAAGAGAGGTGGGAGAAGAATGAGGGAGAATGGATGCTTGTTATTCTTCCCTTCACATCTCTTTCATACCACACATGAGGGCTGTGATCCCCAGGAAGGTCCCTGTTCCCAGATTTCTTTTCTTCCAACTCCTCAATCCAATTTCCTCATTCCTGTATATTTGATTTTAGCGTCCCATTTGAAAAAGACCAATTTGTTGTAATATGAGTAATTGTGTTGACCTTTTCAGGACATAGTAACCCAGAGTTCCTGGGGATGGTGCTGCTAGTGAGAATCAGGGTTCTGAGGCAGCCATTCTGGAGAAATGTAACTTAACTGCAAATTCCAAATGCTCAGAAGGTCCACACTGAGAAAGAGCTTTGCATTTGCCCATTTTGGTTGAGACAACATGGACTCAACAGTGTCTCTCCTCCACTGTCATGAGAGGTCACCCAGTAGCTGTGAGCACAGGTGGTATGAACTCCAGGTTATGGCAGGAAACAGCAGAGGTGCTTGGTGCCTCCAGTTCCCTCTCTCTGGCCACATGTTGTAGGAGGCTGGCCTTGTATCAGTGAGAAGTGAGCCTTTACTGTGTTAGACCACTGAGATTTGGGGATTTGCCTTGTTGGAAGTTAGCATTAATTCCCAGACTAATACATACATTGTGCTACAAACCCAACAAAAACGACGAACACATCTACATCAAGATTTCTAGAGTTTTGAATGATGACCTTCTGCTCAGAGAAGGTTGTTAATTTGTGCTTTTTCACAGGGAGGGCAATATTTCTTCTCCATTGTAAAATCAATGTCAAAGTCATAGAAATACACCATTTGTGAATTAATATATTTGTAAAATGCTAAGGTGAGGGATAGTCTGAAAGTATGGGGTTGGATCAAGTTTTAAATGGCAGTGATGCCATGAGCAAGGTATAGTCACTTCATTACCCACAGAGTATTTCACATGTAAATAAAAATGATATACATACTATTTATACTTGTGAATCTAAAAAATGTTGGGTGTTGCCTGCCATGCTAATAGACTGTATTTGAGCAAATCTTGATTTTGACAGTTCCAGTTCTGTGTTGGGAAACTAGAAAGAGGAAAGACACAAGATATCTAAACGCTACTGTGTTTGTCCTTAGCTCCTTTCTACCCACCCCTACCCTGATGTGTATTACCACAGGGAGACAGTATTTATCAGAGGAAGTAAGAGGACTTTCTTATTCTGTATTTGAATTTTTATAATTAAGTTTCTTGGGGTGACATTGTTTAGTAACATTATATACATTTCAGGTGAACAATTCTATGATACATCATCTGTACATTGCACTGTGCACTACCCACCCAAAGTCTAGTCTCAATTTGTTGCCATATATTTTACCACCTTTACCCTCTTCATTCATCTCCCACCCCACTCCTCTCTGATAACCACCATACTATTGTCTGTGTCTATGAGTTTTTGTTTGTTCATTTGTTGCTTTTTATTTTATATCACACATATGAGTGAAATCATATGGTTTTGTCCTTTTCCATCTGACTTATTTTACTTAGCATGACATTCTCAAGATTCATCCATGTTGTCACAAATGACAGTGTTTTATCTCTTATTAGGGCTTAGTAATATTTTATTATATATATATATTATATAGATAGATGTACTATATATATCATGTATTTTTTATCTAATCATCCATTGAGGGACACTTACTTTGTTTCCATGTCTTGGATACTGTGAATAATGCTGTGAATAATATTACAAATAAATGTTTTCAAATTTTTCAGGTAGTTACCCAGAAGAAGGGTTGCTGGGTCATATACAGTAGCTTAACTCTTAATTTTTTGAGGAACCTCCATACTGTTTTTCAATAGCAGATTTGAACAGATTTCAATAGCAGCAACAGGAGATTCAGG
Organism: Corynorhinus townsendii; assembly: GCA_026230045.1. Taxonomy (NCBI): domain Eukaryota; kingdom Metazoa; phylum Chordata; class Mammalia; order Chiroptera; family Vespertilionidae; genus Corynorhinus; species Corynorhinus townsendii. Next base: position 112,109,638 of record JAPDVU010000003.1, on the reverse strand, counting down.
CATGCTCATGTCACCTGCCCAAACTTCACAGAGTCGGGTGACATTGTTTGTCATACAATACAAAATATGTATAGTCATGGGCTGGGCACAGGCAAGCACCATGCAGCTTCCCAGCTTCTTCTAAAAACTTTGTATGCAAAGATGTGTGAACACAGAGTTAAGGAATTTAACTAGTGGATAATTTAAAATATCCACATGTATGGACTAAAAGCACAAACATTTTGCATGAATGTGAAATTAAAACAGTGACAATTTTTTGCTTGTTCTCAGCCCACTTAAAGTTCTTTGCTGAGATGTCGGGGTTGGTCCACTCCTGTTCTTTGTTGTCTGGGGAATTTGATGGAAATTTGTGAGAAGCTCTGAGTGTGTGGAGGGTCTCACATATCCCCAGGCTGATTTTTATCTGGGTGATTTTATCTCTGTTCAATATACACTGAGTGGCCAGATTATTATGATCTCTGAATGCATAATAATCTGGCCACTCAGTGTATATCCCATATATAAAAGGCTAATATGCAAATTGTCCCCTCAACCAGGAGTTCAACCAGCAGCAGGCTGGCCAACCGCCCATGTCCCCTGGCCAGGCTGGCCAGACCCACCCATGCATGAATTCATGCACCAGATTATTATATATATATATATATATATATATATATATATATATACACACACACACACACACACACACACACACACACACACACACACACTGTGTGGCCAGATTATTATGCGTTCAGAGATCATAATAATCTGGCCACTCAATGTATAGTTTAGGAAGAGAAATTTGATACTTAAAGTATTCCACAGATTTACTTTTAAGAGCTCTTCTAATACCTATTGAATACTTAAAAATAAACTAGTTCTCACAGATATAAAGTGATCATTGCAATTGGCCCAGTGCCGTGATCTGCAAACTGTGGCTCGCGAGCCACATGTGGCTCTTTGGCCCCTTGAGTGCGGCTCTTCCACAAAATACCATGGCCTGGGCAAGTCTATTTTGAAGAAGTGGTGTTAGAAGAAGTTTAAGTTTTAAAAATTTGGCTCTCAAAAGAAATTTCAATCGTTGTACTGTTGATATTTGGCTCTGTTGACTAATGAGTTTGCTGACCACTGGCCCAGTGTGTTCAAGGCTTGAGGAAAAGATCAGCTTCTTTGGAATAAAGAAGGTGGGGTGCCTCTGGTTCCATTTTGGAGTGTTAAACCACACCCTCAGGCTGTTAAACAATTGGACTAACATAGATACCTTATGCTTATATAACAACGAACAATTTACAAACCACTTTTGGACCGGAATAATAAGGATTCTCAAAATTAAGGGTATTAAGACTACCAAGGACACTCATAGTCTCGTGGTGGAAATGAAGGCAGTGAGGCCCGGAGGAGGACAGGTGGCTTGCCAACACTCATGTAGCTGCCTAAGCGCAGCTGGGACTGGAATTAAGATTTCCCAAGTCCAGTGGGCTATCTTCCCACTGTCATATGGGACCCATTGCTGCCTACACAGCTGGTTGCCTTGTTGGAAGCTTTGGCCCTTCCAACAATCCTTCGAGGAGGAATGGCAGGTCATTTAGGGCATCTCTAAATTACAGAAAAAGAAACAGAGGTTCAGAAAAATGAGCACCTTGTTTAAGGGTGGAGTGCAGTTTGCTTAAGCCTTGAGGTCTTTTACCCAGCATGCAGGCTCACTGCTCTTAAGTGTGGCCATGGTCACAGCTGCCTAAAACCCTCCCCGAGGGCAGCCAGAGCACTTCATGCAAAGAAGTAAAATGTAATCATTGACACCTGGGTGAAAATAAAAAAAAAAGACAATTACTAAAATTTGTTACAGAACAAGAGAGCAGTTGGCTTGCATTGTGGGGGTGAGGATAGTGGATTTTGCAACAGGCTTTGAGAGGAAAGTGCAGATTTTGTCACCTTTGGACCACTCTCTTGCCACCTGCTGACTTCAGGAAAAATTTGTCTGAAGATGAGGATTAATGTAAAGGCTAATTCCATTACTTCTGTGCTTTTCGGATGAAATTTGATCATTCTGCTTCACATTCCTTCTCCTCACCTGCTCTGGAAAGCAAATTGAATTCTTTGAAGGAAAATTCAGTCCAGACCAGAACACACACAGGACCGGCCTCTCCCCCTCTTCTGAAAGCATCAGGGGCTCCTCGGAGCCACAAATGGTTCTCTGCCAGTCTGTTTACTTTGCTTGGTTTATTCCATCAAGGTCTAATTTCAGGTGCTCAGTGAGACCCAGATGTTTGAGGCTGGTGGCCCTGCAGAGTGAACAGTTTCTTACACTAATTTCTTCCAAGATTCATTTTAGCATTCACTGGAGACTCTGCTGGTGGAGAGTGTACTAATATCTTTAATCAGCTGGGTGTTCAGCCATCTCCATATTTGCTAACTCAGCTGCCCAGAAGGCAATGACTCTATGCAACCCAGAAGTCTCACCCTTGCTTCCAGGGACTCTCTCATTGCTCTACCTACTCCAGGCTCATAAACTCAACAAATTAAATGTCATGCAGAAAGATGCACCCCACTGTTCCTACCACCTTCTTTATAACTCTCTGTCCAAGTTTTTTTTTTTAGCTCCTTTAATATGTATACAGCACAAAATTGATACTGTTGCTTTATAAATATCTAGTTACAGGATTTTGAAGTAAAAGAGACTAATTAATATATCTTCTTCTGCAGTTGAGCACACTAAAGCCCAGGGAAATAATGTAACATGTGTAAGGAACCCAGACCAGTGGGTACTGGAACAGAGGGGTCCCAGTGTGAAGCAGTCAGAGTCTCTGCCGCTGTGGGCTAGCTCCATACACAGAGTTCATGGTCTCTAGTTCTCCTTCCTTCAAGGACAACATAAGTTCCTCTCTGTGATGCTAATTGACTTAAATTGCTCCCTATTTAAGTTACTTCTGCATGCAGTCCATGTGTCCCTGTCGTCCAAAGAATACCGAATGCTTCTTGTGCTGTCAAGGGCACTTGTTTTTTCCTTCCAAATGATCTGTAAAGTCTAAGGGAAGGGCTCAAGATCAGGTAGGGATGGCACATATAACAAACATGGTGGTTGATCATGCACAGATTGACATGCATACTGGCCACTGTTCCCCTATTATTTATTTTTTAAAAACCTATCTTTATTCTTGAAAGTATTACAGATGTCCTTTTTTCCCCTCTCATTGATCCCATACACCCATTCCTGCAACCCCTGCTCCCCAGACCTTCACCACACTATTGTCTGTGTCCATGGGTTATGCATGCATATAAGTTCTCCTTTTAATCATTCTCCAGCCATTCCCCCACCCTCTCCTTCCCTCTGAGGTTCCTCAGACTGTTCCATGCTTCTATATCTCTATCTATTTTGTTCATCAATTTATTTTGTTCTTTACATTCCATATATGAGTGAGATCACGTGATACATGTCTTTCTCTGACAGATTTATTTCACTTAACATAATATTTTCTAGGTCCCTCCATGTTGTTTCAAAGAGTAAGAGATCCTTTCTCTTTTCACAGCTGCATAGTATTCCATGGTATAAATGTACCACAGCTTTTTTTATTCACTCATTTACTGATGGGCACTTGGGCTGTTTCCAGATCTTAGCTATTGTAAATTGCACTGCTATGAACATAGGGATGTATATATTCATTCTGATTGGTGTTTCAGGATTCTTAGGATATATTCCTAGAAGTGGGACACTGGACAAATGGCAGTCCCATACTGTTTTCCACAGTGGCTGCACCAGTCTGCATTCCCACCAGCAGTATACTAGTGTTCCCTTTTCTCCACATCCTTGCCAGTACTTGTCATTTGTTAATTTGTTGATAGAACCCATTCTGACAACTGTGAGGTAATATCTCACTGTCATTTTAATTTGAATCTCTCTAATGATTAGTGACTTTGAACATTTTTTCATATGTCTCTTGGCCTTCTGTATGTTCACTTTGGAGAAGTGTCTATTTAGGTCCTTTAATCATTTTTTAATTGGGTTGTCTGTCTTCCTGTTCTTAAGTTGTATGAGTTCCTATAGATTTTGGTTTTTAACTCCTTACCAGATGTATCATTGACAAATATGTTCTCCCACACAGTGGGATCCCTTTTCATTTTGTTGATGGTTTCTTTTGCTGTGCAGAAGTTTTTATTTTGATTTAGTCCCATTTGTTTATTTTCTCCTTAGTTTCCTTTGCTCCAGGAGATGTATTGTAACTGGAAAATCAATGGGTCCATCTTACCTGTCACTACTTGAGCCAATTAAGCAGAGACAGGGTTGAATCATATATGGGCATTCATTTCAACACTGCCTGCAGTATGGGAGAGCAGCAGGTCATCCACAAAATCTGCTCTGCAGACCCCCAAAAGCCAACTGCTTATATAAGGTAGGACAGAGATTACATGGGGAAATATGGATTATAGGTATGGGGAATAAGGGATTACAGGCATGGAGAAGTAGGAGTCTGGGGTGAGACCCCATTGTTTGGACAACAAGGTTGTTAATCTTTCCATGTGAATGGGCCACATTCCAAGGTTGACTCCCAGGTCCCCGGGGGCATACAACTCGCAGAAAGGCCAACACAAGGCAATCATGGTTAACAGAGCATGATTAATATTTCCCATCAACATAGCTAGTCCTCAATATTCTGTTCTTGCCCCAACATTTCCCCACTGCTATTTCTATCATCTCATATCTATGAGATTAGTTTTAGATGAAAAGTCTCATCCTGCTGGACTGCATCTGCTTCTTCCTTGAAAGCAGTTCCCAGGGATGGAATATACCAAATGCAGGATCTTTAATATGTTTTCTATCAACTGGGAATTGTCAGAAAGATTAAAACAGCACATTCCTTTAAATTCCTCACAACCGTGGTTATGATGCAATAGCAAATAATGTATTGCTGACTGATTTTCTAGAACTGCTTCTCTGAACTGGCTCAGCTCTTGATCCCCTGTATAGCCCTAGAGGTGGCATTCAGGACTTTTATCATGCTACTAGCCAGCTGGGTCACTTCTACATGAAGGGAGCCCACCATTACCAGCATAACAAAAATGGTCAAAGCAATATATTCAGCAGGGCTCCACAGGTGGAGATCCTCATTGCAGTCTGGTGCCATGGCCTTGAGAAAGTCTCTTTTGGTTCAGACCCTGTGATGTTTCTAAGGCATAAAGACAGTCAGTCATACTAACGAACAGGGACTCCTGGTGCTGTTAGCAGGGATAAATAGTTAACCCACATATCAGAAACCAACCAGCCAGCAGCTTAGTATGTCCATTACTATAGGGGAAGGTGAAATTATCAGAACAACTCATATTGTAGTTATTACATACTGGAAGACAATAATTAGAACACCCAGTAAGAGTCAGACATTTGCCACAGGGAATTACTGCAGTAACCTTTAGAGGAAACATCCCTGCATCCTTTTCCCAGAGAGTGGGTCCCAACATACTGGTATAAAGGTCCCTGTATATACCTTCCCAAAATGAATGGAATAATTCTATATATTAGCAATAGGTGTCCCAACTCCTACTCAGCAAAATGTAAAGGTCAGTTCCACACAGGTTCCTCCACTGTCAGCTTCAGAGCAGTTGGAGTGGTAAGAAGTAAGTCTCAGTGTCCCATCCATTTCTTCTCTGGTTGGCTCATCATTCTTGCTCTTCTCACGTCTGTCTAACTGCCTATAACATCCCCCCTCAAAGATATTGGCTCTGAATTCTTTCACAGAAACAGGGGAACAGGTTCTCTTCTGTAACTGCTTCATGCTGAGGAAGGGTGAAGTTTTTCCTTCAGAGCTAAGAGATCCTTGCTGTCCATCAGAGGGATGATGCAGCCTGGTCACAGAAGGAGGTGGCAATGGTGTCTAGAGGTGGTATTTCCTGAGTGCAAGTAGGGCTTGTAACCTGGTGGAGACAAACTATGTTATAAAATTTAGCATTATTGGGCAAAAGTTAGAATAGCAAGAATTATGAAAATGGTCTGGTGGAAGGAAAAAACATTTCAATGCTAATAATTTCCTATTGAAACACAATTTTTTTTCTCCCTAAGAACACTCTCATTTTTATTAAAGAGCCAACTTAAGACCAATTTATTTACTGTATTAAGTTTAGTTATGATTTGGCCTGATTGTTTGCCTGAAGACAATAAGAATAACCGTTGATCACATAGGCCCGTGGCCAGCAAACTGTGACTCGTGAGCCACATGTGGCTCTTCCACAAAATACCACAGCCTGGGCGAGTCTATTTTGAAGAAATGGTGTTAGAAGAAGTTTAAGTTTAAAAAATTTGGCTCTCAAAAGAAATTTCAATCGTTATACTGTTGATATTTGGCTCTGTTGACTAATGAGTTTGCCGACCACTGACATAGGCTGTTTTAAAAAGATATGCTTTGCTGGAATTTCATGCTCAAGCTTTAATTAGCCCTGCAGGGGAAAGAAGCTGAGCCACCTAGCTGCCTTCAGGTTTGCCTGCAATACCTGTAGACTTGGGTGACTTCCTCAAGTTGAGGTCCCCAATGATGTCTTGAGGTTCCTTCTTTGCCATCTCTCAGGAAAGCAATCTTTGTTCCTTACCTGGAAAGACTGCCATGAAACACTGACCAAGCAAGTTACCAGGCTTTCTCCAAGGTGCTCTTATTAGCTTCATTCCTTAGAGCTTTCTGGTGACATCCAGAGTCCAGACATGTCTCTGTCAGACATGACATTCCAATCAAAGTCTTGGTTAGTAAAACCACAATTGGAAACATGTCTTATTGAATTCATGCAAAGAAATGTATTGCCACTAATTAAGAACTAGAGACCTGGTGCATGAAAATTCATGCACTGGAGAGGGGGGCCCTCAGGCTGGCCTGCCCCCTCTCACAGTCTGGGAGCCCTCAGGGGCGGGAGGCAACCTGGTGATCAAGGGAAGGTGATGCCCCCATCACTCCTCTGCTGCTGCCACTTCCAGCAGTGTAAGCCTCAGCTGGCCCTGGTTACCTGAGCCTCAGGTGGCCCTAGGCGACTGGGCAGCCGCCATCCAAGGCTTGCCTGCACCTTGGGCGTCAGCTGGGCAGCCACCATCTGAGGCTTGTCTGTACCTCAGGCCATCCCTGGGTGCTGGGCAGTTGCCATCAGAGGCTTGCCTGTGCCTCGGGCCAGCCCTGGGTGGCTGGGTGGCTGAGGGGACTGGGGGACTCCAGTGGCAGGCACACGGAGTGCCTGCTGCCTTGGCGGGGCTGAAGGGACTGGGCACCACCATCTTGTGGCTGTGGGCACCGCCATCTTTGAGGGCTTGGCAGTCAATTAGCATATTCCCTCCTTATTGGCTGTGGGCACCATCTTTGTGAGGGTGTGGAGGTCAATTAGCATATTCCTTCTTTATGAGATAGGATTGCAATAATTCTGGAGGGACAGGTAGGGAGAAAAATATATAATTTACCAAACTGCTTTAAAAAAATGTTTCCTTATATCTGAAAAACAAAAAGTCTAAGAATCAGCAATACTTTCAACAAAAGTTACAAAAACTATGTAATCATTTTCCATTCATTCAGCCCCATAAATCAAAGTTTTGTTTCTCCTGATTTTCCTGCCAGTACTTCTATAAATTCAGATACTTTACAGAGTTCTAATAATTTTCATCCAGTTAGAAAGATATGATCTGAATGTCAGAGTTCTTTCCCTGGATCCCTCAGAATATGTAACATTTTTTAAAATACATTATAACAAAACAGCGACTGTTAGATGACAGGAAGAAATTTAAAATGACATGGTTATGGATTTGATTATAATGGAACATCATACTTTCTGCAAAATACAATATTCCACAATATTATAACTAACAATTAGTTATAAATGAAAGCATAATATAGTTATTCTTTATTTGACAAAATTTCCCATGTGCCTTAAGCAGAAAATTATCCTTCATAAGAGAAAACAAATCCTTGAGGCATTCTAGGGTATATTGGAATGATCTAAAGCCAATCTAGGTCAAGAAAAAGTTTCTTAAAATTCAAACCCTGAGAAGGTTGTCTAACTTATTTTACCAAAAGATATTAAACAGAAACATAGGCTAGCAACCTTCAGTTTCCATCATTAAGAAGATGGCTTTAAAAAAAATAATCAAGTGCCTAATCAATATAACATATAACCATTTCAATTACTTATAGAACTTTTCTGCATGGGCAAAAACAGGAAAGACCGTTTCCCTTTCAATAGACTAGGAAAAGACTAACCAAAATGAGGTTTATTCTCTAACTTCATTTATCCTTAGGTGTGGTCAGAAAATGACACTAATTGGATTTCTGCTATCTGTCTACTTTGTATGTTGATATAAGCTATTTACCCAGTGGTTAGGGAGGCAAAATACAAATCATTTACTCTTAAGTGTCCTTGGTTTAGGAGTTACTAGAAGACCCCAAATTGCTGTTTAACCACCTCAGTTTCCCTATTCTACCTGTTCTGGCTTACTGGCCTATGTAATTTATATAATTTCCTTTCAACATTTCTCTTTACAAACATTCTACAACTTTCACAAACTTTTCTTCACAAATCTTACAACTTTCCGAAATAACCAACTTAGGACCTATTTTCTTTTTCCTTCAAAATGCATCTCCATGCCTCATGCCTTCTATCACACCAAAACCATAATTTCTTTTCAATTAGTTAGAATTCTTAACCCTTAGAAACATTTATTTTTAGGTGACATAGAAGTAATTAAAATTCCTCATTTGAGCAATACATTAACATTTTTAAAGAGATATTTCAAAAAATATATAAGACTAATTTATTAACAGATTCAAATCCATCCTCTAGATTTTCCATATGAGGCAAACAGATTAATATTTCCGTATCCTGTTATTTCAAAATACATAGATATTTAATAATTTTTACTATTTAACCCAGGAAACTCCAAAGTTTTAAGTTACCAAAGACTTTGGAAAACTGTGTTTAGGCATCTATAATTACCATGGAAAAAGCTTTATCATATACCCTTAATTTTAGTTATATTTATTTTGCCTTAACAACTTTGAGATTTCAAAGCCAATTATTATTACCCAAAGCATTTTCTTCGTAAATTTTGTAACAGGGATAACTCACCGGATTTCAGTGGCTTTAGTGTGAAAGTACTATATATATTTTTTTCTTACAAAAGTGGGAGTGGCTCCCCACTGCTATTTTTGCAGCCTGCTGGAAGGAACATCTGTAGATTTGGTCTTCCTAGGAAAAAGACTTGGGGGTTTCAGAAGGTTTTATTTCTCATATTTTTTTTCTTTCTGAGTAGACTAACAATATGAAATCTTGCATATAAGAAGAGATCTTAAAAACAGAAACAAACAAACAAACAAAAACACTACAGTAAATGAATAAGTACTCTCAAAAGAGTGTACTGGGACATTAGCCTGAGAATCTTATCTCACTCTAACCCAGCCCAGCAAATGGGTTCTGAGTGGCACAAAGCCCAAACAGCAGAGACAGAGATTTCCTATGCTCATAAAATGGCTTAGAACAAACTAAGTTCTCTAAAGATAAGAAGGGAAGCAAAGAACATCAATAACCAAGTTACTTACAGACAGATGAGAACTTTCACTAGCTAAGTGTTTCCAGTGGCTGATGCCTTGAGAGGGAGAGCAGGAAGGGTCCCCAAGATTCATAATTCTAAGCAGCTGCTGGGAAGTTCCTGAAATCCCTGCCACAGATTCAGACTGCCACAAGCAACTGGGGCCCCTAACAAAGTGGAATGTGCCCCATCTTTAAACAAATTAAACCAAACAACAAAGGCACAAAACAACAGAGACACTCTATGTACAATATTTACAGGTGTGCATAACTCACAGACAAGAGCTTTACAGCATGCTCCTTGTCTGTCCAGCCACAGAAACCTCAGAATGCTTTGCATTTAAAATCGACCGAAGCAGAACAATTTCTCTCATCCCAGAGTAGATCAGACTAAGGACTCAGAGACCAGGCAATGACTGTTGGAGGTCTCTTGCCACCAGGAGCTGATCAGGCTCGTCCAGACAAGAGGCAGTAAAATGCCTCCCGTGCCATTCACCATACTTCCCTACACAGTACATGTTTCCATAGCAAGCCCAGACGAGAGGCAGCAAGTGCTTCTTGTGCCATACAAACACACTTGATTCCTTCTACAAAAATGCTTGATTCAACTTAGGTCTCAGGTGAGACGATGGGGATTGCTGAGGCTAGAGCTAGGACTCAGAACAGGAAAAATCTTGTCAGTGCTAAAAATAAAGAGTCCAGGCCTCAGCCCCAGGAAGTCCCAGTGGAGGCAGCAAGCAGGATCCCCAGTACTCACCCCAGAGGAGTCTCTCCCTTACATCCTTTTATGGTCGCCAGAATAAGTAACCAGACAATAAATGGGTCCGTGCTGCCTGTCAATACTTGAGCCAATTAAGCAGAGTCAGGGTTGAATCATATAGGAGCGTTTATTCCAATACTGCTGGCAGTATGGGAGAGCAGCAGGTCATCTGCAAAAATCTGCTCTGCAGCCCCCCATAAGCCAGCTGCTTATACAGGGTGAGACAAAGATTACATGGGGAAATATGAATTATAGGTATGGGGAAGTAGGGATTACAGGCATGGGGAAGTAGGAGTCTGGGGTGAGACTTCATTGTTTGGACAGATTGTTAATCTTTCCATGTGAATGGACCACATTCCAAGGTTGACTCCCAGGTCCCCGGGGCATACAACTCCCAGCCAGGTCAGAATGTATTTTCTTTAACCAACACAAGGCGATCATGGTTAACAGAGCATGATTAATATTTTCCAAAACCATAATTAGTCCCCAATATTCTATTTTTGCCCCTAACAGTATTAGCAAACATATTGCTATGAGACATGTCTGAGATTTTGCTACCTATGTTTTCTTCTAGGATTTTTATGGTTTCATGACTTACATTTGAGTCTTTTGTCCATGTTGACTTTATTCTTGTGTATGGTGTAAGTTGGTGGTCTAGCTTTATTTTTTCCATGTATCTGTCCAATTATCCAACACCATTTATTGAAGAGACTGTCTTGACTCCATTGTATTCTCTTGCCTCCTTTGTCAAATATTAATTGAAATTAATGGCTTGAGTCAATTTCTGGGTTCTCTATTCTGTTCCAATTGATCTATATGCCTTTTTTTGTGTCAGTACCAAGCTGCTTTGATTACAGTGGCTTTGTAGTATAACTTGATATCTGGTATTGTGATCCTTCCAACTTTGTTTTTCTATCTCAAAATGGCTGGGGCTATTCAGGTCATTTTGTGTTCCATATAAATTTTTGGAGTATTAGTTCTAGATCTGTGAAATATGCCATTGTTATTTTAATAAGGATTGCATTGAATCTATAGGATATATTGGCTTTTATGAACATTTTAGTTATGTTGATTCTACCAATCCATGAACATGGTATATTCTTCTATTTGTTTACATCTTCCTTTATCTCTTATTTCAATGTCTTATAGTTTTCTGAGTACAGGTCTTTTACCTCCTTGGTTAAGTTTATTTCTAAGTATCTTAATTTTTTTTGTTGTTGCAATGATAAATGGGATCATTTTTTTAAGTTTCTCTTTCTGAGCATTCATTATTGGTGTATAAAAGTGTTATTAATTGCTGAGTGTAATTTTGTATTCTGCTACATTGCCGAATTCATTAATAAATATAGTAGTTTTTTGGTGGAGTCTTTAGGGTTGTCTATGTACTAGTATAATATGATGTCATCTGCAAATAATAATAGTTTTACTTCCACCTTTCCAATTTGGGTTCTTTTTATTTTTTCTTCTTGTTTGATCACTGTGGCTAGGACTTCCACTACTAGGCTGAATAAAAGTGGTGAAAGCAGCTATCCCTGTCTTTTTCCTGTTGTTAGGGGAAATGCTTTTAGTTTTTCCCAGGGGTGGGAAACCTTTTTTTCTGCCAAGGGTCATTTGTATATTTATAACATCATTTGGTGGACCCTACAAAATTATCAGCTTAAAAATTAGCCTACTATATTTAGTCAAACATATAATTAACTCACCCTAAATGGCTTGGCAGGGTCAGATCAAATGATTTCATGGGCCTTATATGGCCTGTGGATCCAACATTCCCCACACCTCTTTTAGCCTATTTAGTATGATGTTGGCTGTAGGTTTGTCATATATGACCTTTATTATGTTGAGGCATGATCCCTCTAATTCCTTCTTTGCTGAGAATTTTTTTTTTCAAAAAAGGATGTTAGATTTTGGTGAATGCTTTTTCTATATCAATTGATATGATTATGTGTTGTTTTGCCTTTCAATTTGTTTATGTGATGTATCATATTTACTGATTTGCAAATATTTTATCAGCCTTGCATCCCTGGAATAAATACCACTTGGTTATGATGTATGATCTTTTTAATATATTGCTGGATCCATTTTGTTAATATTTTGTTGAGAATTTTAGCATCTATGATCTTGAGGGATATTGGCCTGTAATTCTCTTTCTTTGTAGTGTCTCTATCTTGTTTTGGAATTAGGAACATGCTGTCCTCATAACAAGATCTTGGAAGTGTTCCTTCCTCTTGGATTTTGTGGAATAGCTTCAGGAGGGCTGGAATTAGTCCTTCTTTTAATGTTTGCTAAAACTCCCCTGAGGAGCTATTTGGACCAGGGCTTTTGTGTTCTGGGAGTTTTTTGATTACTGCTTCAATTTCATTAGTAGTTATCAGCCTGCTCAGGTTTTCTGATTCATCTTGATTAAGATTTGAAAGATTGTATTTTTCTATGAATATGTCCATTTCATCCAGGTTGTCCAGTTTATTGGAATATAGTTGTCTATATTCCTAGTCTGCCTATAATATAGTATTTTCTACAATAATTTGTATTTCTATGGGATCTTCACCACTTTCATTTCTAATTTTGTTTATTTGCATCTTCTCTCTTTGTTTGTTGATGAGTTTGGATAAAAGTTCATCAATCTTGTTTATCTTTTCAAAGAACCAGGACTTGTTTTATATTTTTCCCCAAATCTTTATTATTGAGAGTATTACAGATGTCCGCCTTTTGCTCCTCCTCTCCCCTGTTCCCACCTTGCCCTGCACCAGGCCTTCACCACCCTTTCATTTGTGTTTATAGGTAAGATCTTTGGTTAATCTCTTTCCAGCCCCCCTCCCCTTCCCTCTGATATTCATCAGTCTGTTCTATGTTTCCATGCCTCTGATTCTATTTTATTCACCAGTTTACTAGTATTTTGTTCATTAGATTTATTGTTTCTTTATTTTGATTTATTAGATTCAATTGTTGGTAGATACGTATTCATTACCATTTTATTGTACATATGTTTTATCTTTTTCTTCTTCTAATTCTTCTTCTAACTCTTCTTCTAATGCTTCTTCTAACTCTCCTCCTCCTCTTTCTCCTTCTTCTTCTTCTTCTTCCTCCTCATAATCTTCTTAAACAATATCCTTCAACTTTTCATGTAATACTGGTTTAATGGTGATTAACTCCTTTAGCTTTTTCTTATCTGTGAAGCTCTTTATCTGACCTCAAATTCTAAATGAGAGCTTTATTGGGTAGAATAATCTTGGTTGTAGGTCCTTGCTGTTCATCACCTTGAATATTTCTTGCCACTCCTTCTGTTGTGCCAAGGTTCTGTTGATAAATCAGTGGAAAGTCATATGGGTGCTCCCTTGTAGGTAACTGACTGCTTTTCTCTTGCTGTTTTGTTAAGATTCTCTCTTTGTCTTTAACCCTTGGCATTTTAATTATGATGAGTCTTGGTGTGGGCCTCTTTGGGTTCTTCTCACCTTGCTTTGGACTCTGCTCTTTCTGAACTTGTAAGTCTATTTCTTTCACTAAATAGGGGAAGTTTTCTGTCATTATTTCTTCAAATAGGTTTTCAATATCTTTTTCTCTCTCTTCTTGTTATGGCACCCCCATAATGCAAATTTTGGTACACTTGAAATTGTCCCAGAGGCTCCTTACACTATCTTCATATTTTTGTTTATTTTTGCTCTTCTGATTGGGTGTTTTTTGCTTCTTCATATTCCAAATCATTGATATGATTCTCAGAATCCTCTCCTCTACTGTTGAATCCCTGTAAGTTATTCTTTATTTCAGTTAGTGTATGCTTAATTTCTGACTGGTCTTTTTTAATATTCTTGACATTCTCACTAAGATCCTTGAAAGTCTCACTAACTCCCTTGAAGCTCTCTTTGAGGCCCTTGAAGTTTTCATTCAGATTCCTGAGTAATCCTATAACCATTGTTTTGAACTCTGTATCCAGTAGTTTGTTGCTGCCATTTCTTTCATTTGTAACATCTTTCTTTGTCTCTGATATAGTATATTATGTAAGATCACTATTTCCTCATTGATGTTTTTATTTAGAAGATCTGAACTGTGATGTCAGTGGGGTATTAAAATAACCTACTGTTATTGTATTGCTGCCAATCTCTCACTTAAAATCCTCCAGAAGGTTTTTTGTTTGTTTGTTTGTTTTTGGGTGCTCCTGTATTGATTGCAAATATGATTACCAGAGTTATATACTCTTGTATCAATTCTTTGCTATTATGAAGTGGCCTTCATTGTCTCTTGTTATGGGCTCCATTTTTAAGTTTATTTTGTCATATATGATGTTACCCCACCTTTTTTTTCATCCCTTCATTTTCATCCTGTGTGAGTGTGTTTTTCAGATGTAGGTATCTTGTCGATACCATATATATGGGCCATGTTTTCTAGTCCATTCAGCTACCTTATTTCTTTTGATTGAAAAATTTAAACCATTTACATTTAAGTTTATTATTGATAGGTACTTATTTGTTGCCATTTTCACTCTTTATGGTTGTGTTACTTTCTCTCTCTATTTCTTCTTTTTATAATAATTCCTTTAGCATTTATGGCAATGCTGGTTTGATGGTAATAAACTCTTTTAGCCTTTTTTATTTTTGTCTGTAAAGCTCTTTATTTCACCTTCAATTTTCAATGATAAATTTGCTGGATAGAGTAGTCTTGAATTCTGTCCCTTGATTTTCATTACTTTGTATTCTTCATGCCAATCCCTTCTTGCCTGAAGTGCTTCTATTGAGAAATCAGCTGACAGTTTATTGGAGTTTCCTTGTAGGTGACTTTCTGTTTCTCTCTTATAGCCTTTAATATTCTTTATTTTTCTTTAATGTTTGCCATTTTAATTATGATGTGCCTAGTGTGGGTCTTTTTGGGTTCATCTTGATTGGGACTCTGTGTTTCCTGGACATCAGTGACTTTTTCCTTCACCAGGTTAGGGAAATTTTTTGCCATTATTTCTTCAATCAGGTTCTCTATTCCTTGCTCAGATTATTCTTCTTCTTCTATTCCTATGATGCAAATGCTATTTAATTTCATGTTGTACCAAAGTTCCCTTAAATTCTCCTCTTGTTTTTATTTTTTTTCCCAATTGCTGCCCCGAATGGGTATTTTTTCTACCTTGTCTATTTTGCCGATTCAGTCCTCTGCTTCTACAGTATACTGTTGATTCCTTCCAGGGTATTTTTTTTATTTCAGCTATATCATTCTTCATTTCCACTTGATTCTTATTGATGGTTTCGACCTCTTTTTTATGCTACTATAGTTCTCATTAAGTTCCACAATGTTACCAATAAGTTGCTTGTAGTTATCACTAAGTGTTTAAGCACCTTTGTAAACATTACTGTGAATTCTTTGTCTCACAAATTGTTTGCTTCCATTTCATTTAGTTCCTTTTCTGGCAATTGCTCCTTTTCTTTCATTTGGGGGTACTTTCTTTGTCTTCCTCTTCTTGCTATCCTTTTGTGTGTTTTTTTTTTTTCTTCTTCTATGTATTAGATCAAACTGTTATGTCTCTCATTCTTTGTGGTGTGGTTTTATGTAGATGGTGTTTTGTGGGGTCAAGTGGTGCAGTCTCTTAGATCTCCTGAGCTGGGTGCTCTAGGAATGCCCCTTTTTTGAGTTATTTGTGTTCTAATGTTGTAATTGTATCTTGAATGTTATATTTTCATTCATGGATGGGATCTCATCTCTGGCTGACTATGAGGTTCACCCTGAACACGTTGTGTGAGCTGTTGTGGAGGTATTGACAGAAGAGAACAAAATACAGTAAAACAAAACAAGAAATAAAAGAAACAAAACAAAAACATACACACAATCCCTAAAAGAACAACAAAAGCAACCACCAGAGAAGAGATAATTAGGAAAAAGAAGAGAACAATAATAATAGAAGCAAAGAAAGGATGAAAGGAATACATGGAGAAAACAAACTAACTAGCAAAAAAAAAGGGGAGTGGGGAAAGAAAAAGGAAGATGAAGGGGCAGAGATGAAATAAAAAAATAAGAATAAGGAATAGGGAAAGGAAGACAGTTTAAAATAAAAGAGAAAGAAAAAAGCTTGAAAGAAATATAGGGGAAAGCAAATAGATCCAAAATAAGAAAAGGTGGGGGGGAGGGAGATGAGATAGCAGGAGAAAAAACAATATGAGTAGGAAAGTGGAAAAGTGGAATAGAAAAATTAGATATATGAACAAAACAATAGAGACTAAAATAATAATAAATAAAGCAGATAGATAAAGAAGAGAAATAAGAAAAGAAAAAAGGGGAAGAGAAAAAAGAAAAAGAAAGAAAAAATAAGTGAACTGGAGGTTCATCTCATCAGAGTTTAGTTTCTGCTGGGAGCTCCCTTTGGATCCTGTTCTTCTGATGACTAGGGTTGAGTCTTCTATCTGCCAATTCTGGGCTTCCTGGGAGGTATTTAGGTGCTAACCATGGTCAGAACTGTCCTTTGACTTTCAGCAACCTGCATCAAGCCCCAAGTGAATCATAGTTTGTGTCTATCTCCACTGGACTTGGCTGTACACAGGAGGGGGCCAAGCTCCATTCTAAAGCAGGTTTGCTACCAGTATGGGGTTCAGGTCTGGGTTAGTAAGCTTCCCAGGTTCACCAGGCTCCACCTCCACCTGCCTTTATCTGCCAGCCAGCTGTCAATCTTAATCACTCAAAAAGCTATTTATGAAAGGGCTTTAAGCACATTTGGGACTCTAGACTGCTGGGTCTCTTGTGAGGGGGATGTGCTGTTCAGATTTCAGGGAAAGTGATGGGTGCGCTTCCCTCTCCCAGAATTATTCCTTTTCGAGTGGCCCAGAAAATTATTCATCCCTCAGCTGGGCAGAGATCCTTTTATGCAGAACACTGGGATCAGCTGAAAACCTGGACTTTCTATCAAATTGGGGGAAGCACCAATCAGGTTCCTGGGATATTGGAGTGGAAGGCCCCACCTCTAATCCAGTCAATGTTACTTCTTGAGACTATTCAAACCCATAAGCTTGGCCTCTGTTGCTGTCTCCTCTCTGAAGATCAAGATGCAGGTTGTGACAGAAAGAGCTCCTTAGGGTGTGACAGGCTGTGTTGCCTAGGGCTGGGATTTTTCCTTCTCCTGAGCTGTGGCTTTTTGGAGCAGCTAGTGCCTCTCAGGAAAAATGGTCATTTCAGTTTGGGAGGATTATGACTGAATGTAGGTAGGACTCTCAGCTGCTGCTTTTCCACGTTTCTTCCCAATACTTGCCATCCAAGCCTCTCCTTAGGCACCTCAAGTCTGCACCACCCTCCCTCCACCAAAGCCTTGAATGAATAGCTGCAAATGAAACTAGTAACTGCTCTGGGTTTAAAAACAAACAAAAAACAGAAACAGGTTTTCTCTCTGGCTGGCTCCATTCTACTGGCTCCAGACTCCCCAATGCCCAGAAACCCTGCCTGCTTTCATGGATCGGCGTTATATGGGTCACTGGTCTTGGCTCTGGTGCTCTTGGCTGTGGAGTCCAGCCTGGGTTCCAGGTCTCCATGTTCTGAGGGAAAAGACCCTCCCATAATAGTCAAGAGCTGCTTCCTCACTCTTGGCCTGCTTTCTGTGAAAGTTGTTGGGTCAGGCCCTCCTATAAACTCAACCTTCCTACCAGTCTCCAGGTGTTTTCTACCCTTCCTTGATATGTCTCCTCTTCAACTGGACCTCAGTTGGCAATTCTGGGTGTATGTTCCCCACTTTAGTTTTATTCCAGTCTGGCCCTGGGAGGAGGTGCAAGAGAGGCCTACCTATTTGGCTGCCATTTTCTCTTGTCCACTATCCCCACTTTAAATCCACAAGATCATGTCTTGTAATGCTTGTGCTCATGGGTGTGGTATACTCTGTGATCTTGCAGGCAATCCTAGTCTGCCTGTTGATTTTAATGTTCCCTCACTTGCCATCCCCTGCTTATGCCTCTGCATTCAGCTCCCATCATTTTTTTTACCACTTTCCATAATCAAATGTAGGTCCTCTTGACTAGTTGCATCCACTGAGCTTGTCATGTGCACATGCCCCTTTCTCCCTTCTGTTTCATATGCTCATCCCACTTACTTGTCCTTTAAAATTCAGCTCAGTGCCACCTCCTTAGTAGGTAAAATCATTATTCCCTCAGTGCCCACACATGCTCATGGAAGAGGCCTCACCTGTGAGTCTGGAACTTGCCTCCATGTACCATGGTCATTGGTGTGCTATATTTCTCCTCTGCCAAGCTTGGGCACTCCAGGATAGCCAGGACCTATCCTATAACTTTTGCATCCACCAAGCCCCAAGCTTTTGTAAAGCTCTGAGTTGTAGTATCTGGAAATTGTTGTTGACTGAATGGCTAATTCAACTTGCCATTAGCATTTTTGCACACGCTAGTAGGAAAAAAGTTACAGAGGGTATCTGATAAGAGTTGCTGATGGGCCACGGCACATTTTGAACATACACCACCTACAGACCATCAACCTCTGGAGGGTTAGAAGAAGGTTTCTAAAATTAGAAGACCCAGGCTATGTCATTTCCATCTATTGGGAAAAAGTGAGTCTAGATGTAGATTTTCCATGACTAATAGAACATACAGTTAGGTACCTCACCCAGGGCCCTTCTAAGATCCTATACTTAATTTTGGACTTAGGAAAGCTCATAAAACTGTAGAACATTTGGCCTGAAAAAGTGGGATCCACTCTTGGATCTTCCCTTAGGAGAGGATCATGGCATCATTCTCCAGAGCTGTAGGAAGGGGCTGGATAATACGGGGTGGGTAAATTGGGGCTCTTCTGGAAGACTGTTACATTCTTCAGGGGATCAGATAGTTGGTCTTTCTGGCCCATTATTCTCTCTTTTACAGTTAAACCAAAGAATGTTTTAGGAGAATGAGTAGCACTTGCCCTCAATGACATCTGCCTCAAAAAGATAGGAAGTCACCTGCAAGGTCCCTCCAACGGAATAACCAATTTTAATTATGTTATGTATTTTCAAAGTTCCTTTGCATACTTCCATGCCATCCAGTCCTTCCACATGTCTTGGAAGGTAGATGGAGGTACTACTAGATGGTAGATGGAGGTACTTCCTCATCTACTAGCCAATGAGGAAGCTGAATTCAGGGTTAGTAACTCAAGTCAGGTCCCAGAACAACCAGTGTTTTGCTGAGGCAGAATTTGAGCCTCCAGATTAATCTATACTTGTCTCCTTCATGAGTGTCAGAGAATAAAAGTGTCATAAACCATGTATGGAGAAAAGGAGGAACTTACTTTTCACCCAAAATGTTCCATCATAGTGAGCATGGGAGCTGGTCTTCCAGGCTTGCAGTTATGATCAGATAGGAAGAGGTCAAGACAGGAAAGAGTGGTGTGTGTGTGTGTGTGTGTGTGTGTGTGGTGTATATGGTGAGTATGCGGTTTGTGATATGTGTAGTTTGATATGTACAAGTGTGTGGTATGTGCATGAATGTGTGTATGGTTTGTGGTGTGTATGAGTGTGTATAGTGTATGTCAGTGGTGTGTGTCTGTGTGTGGTGTATATATGTGTGTGCATATCTGTTCAGGTGAGCCATGTGTATTCCCTGGAAAATGTGTAGAAGCAAGAATGTTTCAGACCAGCTCACATCACATTCACAGATGAAAACTGGAGAAGGAGGAATCACAGGGGTTAAGAGTGATGATGATTTAACTTATCAACACATTTGGTGGATTATAAGAATTTAGAATTGAAAAAGATAGCTGGAACTCAGCTGGTTTTAGTATTTAACATTATTCAATACTTTGTTTCTACATTTAGTGTCCTCTCCTCAAAGAAACTAAAAGCCTCCCCAAACTTCATGGCAAGCCTACATGTGACACAGAACAGGCAAGAAGCCATATTTCCTAGAGGTCCTGTGCTCCTAAACCTAAGGCTCATTAGAAGTTCATGCCTATATTTTTGTAGTGAATTAAAATCCCTTTGGAAATATTTCCTGGTGAATTTTTGCAATCTATCCTTAAAGCAAATAACATACTTGAGATTCATTCAGGGTGGAAAGATGGCGGCTGGCAGGACGGAGGTAAGGGAGAGGAAGTGAGTGAGTGAGGGTATGAAATGAGAGTATGTGTGGATGTGCGTGGTATGTGTGTGAGTGATTGAGGGAAAGTTAAATCTCGCAGGAGCAGCAGGGGCTGGCAGACAGGCTCTCCTTGACAAGAAGAGACTACCACCACTGCGGGCACTCCCCAGACTATGGGACTCCAGCATGGAGCCCACACTATTTTGAAGGGGGGAAGAGCCTTCTTTTTAGGAACTCATCAACAGCACCAACCAGACAGGCCTTGGAACTGCCCTGCGAACCAGCAGCCACTCCAGCCAAAATCCTGCTACCCCAGCTGCAGACCCATGGACCCTGGGACCTCCACTTCCAAAGGTGCACCACTTGGCAGCAGTAAGTGCAACCTTCCCCTCCCCAGTGGCAGAACTCCGGATTCCCCAGTATCCAGCCGAGAGCCTCTGAGGGTGTGATTCTACACACACAAGGGTGCACGGCCCTGCAGTAGAAATTCTGAATACTCTCTTCCTGGATAACTGCCCACATACACCCCAGTGGCTCAACAGCAGTGTCAAGACCCCTCAGAGTGTATCAGAACTCTGTGCCCCGGCAAGCGCACCTCTACAGATGTGAAGTTCCAACAGGCAGGCACCCTGAGCCCATCTACCCACAGGGCACTAGTGGGAGCCACTGTGAGCTCTCCCTGGGTGTGATCTTGAACAAGCAGGGGTGCACTCACCCCAGCAGTAGAAGTTTTGAATTCACTCATCCTGGATTCCGGCTCACAGACATCTCAATTGTGCGGCTACAATGCCAGGGCCCTTCAGAGTCCTTCAGTGTGCCTCACTGGCAAACGTACCATGGGTGCTCCTGTGAGCCGCCACTGGGACTAAGCACCTATCCACCACAGTCACAACAGCAAAAGCTGGGTCTGCCCACTCCATGACTGCAGAACTCTGGGCACCACAGTCACGCCTTTCCAGAGTGCAGGCCCCCTGAGCCCCATCACCCCAACAGACAGTTTTTGGGTGCCACTGTGAGTCCCTGCTGGGCATGCATGATTTCAAATAAAGGTGCAAGTCAGCAAAAATTGGGACACTCCCCTCCACAGTGGCTGACTTCTAGACACTGCAGTTGTGCCTCTCAAGCTCGCAGGCCTACATCAAGAGAACCCAAATAGCTCAAGTAGGGAGCTACACTAGATTAACAAGATCAGGAGAACTGAGAGATTATGCCAGTAGCACCACACCCAAAAGAACTTGGGTAGCAAAGCAATTGGATCTACAATTAAAACATTTCAGGAAAACATGGGAAGACAAAAACGCAATCCCCAAAGGAAAGAAAAAGAGGAACCACCAGGAAGGGAGTTAAATGAATTTGAGGCTAGCAGCTTATCAGAGATAGAATTCAGAATAATGGTTATAAGGATGTTTAAATGACTGGATGACAAATAACACACAACTCAATGAGAAATATAGGGAGCTGAATGAGAATGTTGCCAACATGAAAAGGAACCAAGAGATGAAGAACGACATAGCTGCAATAAAGAACACAATGGAAGGCCTAAACAGTAGACTAGAAGAGGTTGAGGACCACATCAGCGAATTAGAAGATAAGGTAGAAAAAAGCACACAAACACAGCAGCAACTGGAAAGAAGACTTAAAAAGCAAGAGGAGAGCCTAAGGGAGCTTTGGGATAACACAAAACAAAACAACATTCACATAATAGGGGTACCAGAAGGAGATGAAGAGAAGCAAGGAATAGAAAACCTCTATGAAGAAATAATGACAGAACACTTCCCTGATATTGGCAAGAAAAAAAACAAAAAACTATGCAAGTCCAAGAAGTACATAGAGTCCCAAACAAGTTGAACCCCAAAAGACCGACACCAAGACACATCATAATTAGATTGGTGAACACCAATGACAAAATAAGAATCTTAAAAGTGGCCAGAGAGAGACAGAAAGTTACTCACAAGGGATCTCCTATTAGAATATGAACTGATTTCTCAACAGAAACATACCAGGCCAGAGGGAATGGAATGAAATATACAAAGTGAAGGAAAGCAAGGGACTGAATCCAAGAATACTATACTCAGCAAGGCTATCATTCAAAATTGAAGGTGGAACCAGGAGCTTCACAGACAAAAAAGGGCTAAGAGAGTTTATCACTACCAAGCCAGCAATGCAAGAAATTCTAAAGGGACTGCTGTAAAAAGAAGAAAGAGAAAGGCAAGAAGAAACACAAACACTAAAGAAAAATATGACAACAAACATGTACTTGTCAATAATAACATTAAATGTAAATGGATTAAATGCACCAATCAAAAGACATAGGGTAGCTGAATGGATAAGAAAACATGACCCATATATTTGCTGTCTACAAGAGACCCACCTCAGAGCAAAGGATTCACACAGACTGAGAGCAAAAGGATGGAAAAAAATTTTTCAGGCAAATGGACATGAGAAAAAAGCTAGGGTTGCAATACTTATGTCTGATAAAATAGACCTCAAAGTAAAGGCCATAATAAGAGATAAGGAAGGCCACTACATAATGGTAAAGGGAGCAATTCCACAAGAAGCTATAACTCTAGTAAACATATATGCACCCAATGCAGGATCACCCAAATACATAAAAGATCTGGAAGATATCAAGGGAGAGATCAACAACAATACCATCATAGTAGGAGACTTTAATACACCACTGACAACACTGGATAAATCCTCTAGACAAAAAATCAGCAAAGAAACAGCAATTCTAAATGACACACTAGATCAGATGGACCTAATTGACATCTTCAGAGCATTTCACCCCAAAGCCATGGAATATATGTTCTTCTCAAGTGCATATGGGACATTTTCAAAAATAGACCACATACTGGGTCACAAGCAAAGTCTCCCCAAATTCAAAAATATTGAAATCATATCAAACATTTTCTCAGATCACAATGGCATAATATTATAAATAAACTACAATAAAAACATTCCAAAAAATTAAAACCCTTGGAAGCTGTATAGGATGCTGCTAAACAATGATTGGGTTATCAATGAGATCAAAGAAGAAATTAAAAACATCCTGGAGACTAATGACATTAAAACACAACATTGCAAATCCTATGGGACACAATGAAAGCAGTCCCGAGAGGGAAGTATTTAGCTCTATAGGCCTACCTCAAAAACAAAACAAAACAAAACAAAAAACACACACACACACACAAAAAAAAACAAAACAAGAAAAAATGGTAATAAATCATCTAACTCAACAACTCAAAGAATTAGAAAGAGAGCAACAAGAAAAGCCCTCAGCGAGCAGAAGGAAGGAAATAATGAAGATCAGAGCAGAAATGAATGACATAGAGACCAACAAAAACAATATAAAACATCAACAAAACCAAGAGCTGGTTCTTTGAAAGGATAAACAAGATTGATGAACCTCTAGCCAGGCTCACCAAGAAGCAAAGAGAGAGGACCCAAATAAACAAAATCAGAAATGAAAGAGGTGAAGTAACAACAGATCCCGCCAAAATATAAAGGATTGTTAAAAAATACTATGAACAACTCTATTCTGACAAACCTGGAGGAAATGGACACATTCCTAGAAAAACACAACCTTTCAAAACTTACTCAGGAAGATTCTAAAAATCTCAATAGGTTGATAACTATGGAAGAAATTGAAGCAGCCATCAAAAAGCTTCCAGCAAACAAAAGCCAGGGACCAGACGGCTTAACATGGGGAGTTTTGCCAAACATTCAAGGAAGAACTAGAACCTATCCTCCTCAGAAAATTCAAGAGGAAGGAATATTTCCAACATCCTTCTATGAAGCCAGCATCACCCTAATACCAAAGCCAGATAAAGATAACACAATGAAAGAGAATTACAGGCCAATATCCCTCATGAACATAGATGCCAAAATCCTCAACAAAATTCTAGCAAATCGAATCCAGCAGTACATCAGAAAAATCATACACCATGACCAAGTAGGATTTATCCTAGCGATCCAAGGACGGTACAATATCCACATAAATGTGATACATCACATAAACAAATTGAGAGATAAAAATCATATAGTCATATCAATTGATGCAGAAAAAGCATTTGACAAAATCCAACATCCTTTCTTGATAAAAATTCTCAGCCAGGTGAGGTTCCAGGTGGGAACCTCAACATAATAAAAGCCATATATGACAAACCCACAGCCAACATTATACTCAATGGGCAAAAACTAAAACCATTTCCTCTAAGAACAGAAACAAGACAGGGATGCCCACTCTGACCACTCCTGTTCAACATAGTGCTGTAAGTACTTGCCATTGCAATGAGACAAGAAGAAGAAATAAAAGGCATACAAATTGGAAAAGAAGAAGTAAAACTGTCCTTATTTGCAGATGACATGATATTGTACATAGAAAAACCCTAAAGACTCCATCAAAAAATTATTAGACTTAATAAATGAATTTGGCATTGTAGCAGGATACAAAATTAATGCCAAAATATCTATAGCATTTCTATACACCAATAATGAACTTACAGAAAGAGAGACTAAAAAGCAGTACCATTTACTATTGCACCAAAAAAATTAATATACCTAGGAATAAACCTAACTAAGGAGGTAAAAGACCTATACGTGGAAAACTACACGTCCCTGAAAAAAGAGATAGTGGAAGACATAAACAGATGGAAGTACATATCGTGTTCATGGATTGATAGAATCAACATCATCAAAATGCCCATACTACCCAAAGCAATCTATAAATTCAATGCACTTCCCATTAAAATACCAATGGCATATTTCACAAACCTAGAACGAAGCTTCAAAAAATTCATCTGGAATAAAAAAAGACCCCGAATAGCTGCAGTGATCCTGAGAAAGAAGAACAAAGTAGGGGGGGATCTCAATACCAGGTATCAAGCTATATTTCAAAGCCAGTGTTCTCAAAACAGCCTGGTACTGGCACAAGAACAGACATATAGATCAATGGAATAGAATAGAGAACCCAGAAATTGACCCAAACTACTATGCCCAATTAATATTTGACAAAGGAGGCATGAACATATGATGGAGTCAAGACAGTCTCTTCAATAAATGGTGTTGTGCAAATTGGACAGATAGATGCAAAAAAAAAAAATGAAACTAGATCACCAACTTTCACCATACACAAAAATAAACTCAAAATGGATACAGGACTTAAACATAAGACAGGAAACCATAAAAATACTAGATGAATCCACAGGAAGAAAAATCTCAGACATATGCTGAAGGAACTTCTTCACTGATACTGCCTCCAGGGCAATGGAAACTAAAGACAAAATAAACAAATGGGACTACATGAAAACAAAAAGCTTTTGCACAGCCAAAGAAACCATCAATAAAACAACAAGAAAGCCCACTGCATGGGAGAACATATTTGCCAATGATATTAACAATAAGGGTTTAATCTCCAACATTTACAGAGAACTCATACAACTTAACAAAAAGAAGTTAAACAACCCAATCAAAAAATGGGCAACTGATTGAAACAGACACTTTTCGAAGGAGGACAGAAGGAAGGCCAAGAGACATATGAAAACCTGCTCAAAGCCATTAATCATCAGAGAGATGCAAATCAAAACAACAATGTGGTACCATCTTACACCTGTCAGAATGGCTATCATCAACAAATCTACAAACATTAAGTGTTGATGAGGATGTGGAGAAAAAGGGAACCCTTATGCACTGCTGGTGGGAATGCAGACTGGTTCAGCCACTGTGGAGAACAGTATGGAACTTCCTCAAAAAACTAAAAATGGAACTCCCATTTGACCCAGTGATCCCACTTCTAGGAATATAGCCCAAGAAACTAGAAACACAAATCAGAAAGGATATATGCACCCCTATGTTCATAGCAGCACAATTCACTATAGCTAAAATTTGGAAACAGCCTAAATGCCCATCAGCAGATGAGTGGATTAAAAAATTGTGTTACATCTGCACAATGGAATACTATGCTGCAGTAAAAAAGGAGTTCCTACCATTTGCAACAACATGGATGGAGATGGAGAGCATTATGCTAAGTGAAATAAGCCAGGCAGAGAAAGATAAATATCACATGATCTCACTCATTTGTGGAATATAATGAATGGCATAGACTGATGAACAAGAACAGATCCAGAGACTGAGAAACGTTGATCAGAACCTCAAACCTCAGGGAAGGAGAGGGTTGGTGGGAATAAGAGGGAGAGATCAACCAAGGGACTTGTGTGTATGACACAGGAGGGGGGGGCATGAGTGGGGCATAGTGGGTAATGGGGGAATAAGGACACATATTTAAAAAAATAAAAATAATAAAAAAATAAAAATAAATAGGAAAGAAATTGTGAGGTAACCAGAACTCCAAGAACTCCTGAGAATGTCTTTCTTGCCATGTTAGCAGTCATCAGCTGTACAGTAATATTATCTGGGGCAAATGGGGAAGTATTTTGGTCTTATGTTCCTGACCCTTCATGGGTAAGAGCCCTTAGGTGGGCTGATCCCCTGCCTAATGTAGTCACCAATAATACCAAATACCTTGGTCATCCAGGAGGATCATGGGTGGGGCAAGGAAGTTTAATTACACAGGGGTCGCCACCCAGCTTCCTTTTTGTATGACACAAAATCAAACCACTGCTCCTTTGTGTGTAAAATTACATAGAGGTTTCTGGCTTGTGTGGACACCAAAAAAAGGGACTATCACTACTTGCTCCTGGGAGAGGTGCAGAAAATGTAACTAAGACCTTGTCTATACAAAAAGAAATTGACAGCCAGTTTGAAATGGAATTGCCATGGCCTAGAGCAAAGAATATCCTTTCATGATATTATTCTACAATGTCATTATAATTTTTCCCAGATTTGTATTAACCCCATTGCCTATAATAGTACCTCGCACCTTTGGGAATCAATAAAAATCATCTTTTTGGTGCTTGGAGACAAAGGTAACACATCTTTGATATTTTAGAATTACAACAGCATAATGTACAATTATCCCAAACAAACTTACAAACTAATTCTTTGAATGTCTGGCAGCAATTTAAAAAGGACCTGAAAGGATTTAATCCCTTCCACTGTGTAGAGAGCCCCCCTGGGAAGGCATTCTATATTGGCCCCTCTTGCCCTTTTGGCCATGAGAGGCCCTCTTCTCACAATCCAATTGCCCACAGCTGTTGCCTGAGCTTTCTGTTCATGTGGAGGTTGAAGCCTCATGGTGGCTGGTACCAGGGACCTATCTCTCGCCCAGTGGGGTGAGCTGGGCCCTCTGTGGAGAAGAAACCTGGGTTCCCCAAGATATGTGACCAGTGCCGGGGCCCCACCAGCAGGCAAGGGGATCCCAAGGCAGATGCTGGGTGTGGAGGCCACAGGGGCATAGGCTACCAGATAGAACTGAACCTCACATCACCCTGCTTGGCCCCGGATTATGGCCGGTTAGCCAGAGATGGGTAAGATTCCTAAAGGAAGGAACAACCTAAGACAGGCACAGTGACAGAGGGGTCATCAGGAGCGAACTTGGGGGTCAATAGAGGTGGGGCAGAGACCCACACCCCCCCAACTTTGCAGGGGCCTGAACCCTCACCCCTTCTGAGGGAAGTCTCCTGCCCCCATGGCTGCTTCGCTTCCCATGCCCAGCTTAAATCGGGACCCAGGTAACAGAGACTTGGCCGACAGTAGCTGCCCTGTCACTGCAACAAGACTTGTTTGAGTTGTCTTGTACCCATGGTGTGGGGAAGTGGATTTTTGATATCTAAATCCAGCCTAGCACCAGGAATGCTCAGGGCCTACTCATGAAGGCAAATAATCCTTCCCACTAATATTTACAGGGTAAAATAAGATTGTTGATAGAGTATTAAATTTGACAGTAAAATAGTAGTCAAAGTTCTCAGACTAATTTAAATTGGCTAATTGAAATAAGTGAATATTCTAGAAAAATTAATGGTACTGGACAAAAAGCTGTTCCTAAAGTGTTAACTAAAATTTTTATTGGTAGTTCATCTCATGGTAAAATTGTGTAACATGTAATTAACCTAAAGCAGTTATATTTTAGTGCAAAAATTTAAAATTTAAAAGCTATCAAGACTACATTATAAAATTTCCAAAAGTCTCCTAATATTTAAATCAAAAAAGGGGGGATAGTAGAAGAATATCATGTAAGGAAAACTATTCTGTAAGTAAATTACATCTAGAAAATTTTTACTTTAGAAAATTAACTTTCATTTGAAATGCTAACAGCAAGACACCCATGAAAAACACACATGGTGTCAAACAAGCCAAAGGAAAATCGTTTGGGCAAAAAATGAAAAAGGATCCCAAGTCAAATTTATAGAAAGGATTTCTTTATTAACTTTTGGTCGTGAATATGTTTGTATATTTTCAGAAAACAACTCCAAGACCATGTGGATTCCTGCAACAGAGAGGAATTGACAGGACTGCTCCAGCCATGAAGACAGAAGAGAAACAGTCCAGAGATGGAAGACCCTGACGACGCCTTGCCATACTAGCAGTCAGCAGCTGTGCGTTGCTGCAGGTTGCCCACGAACAAACCAGAGAGGCTCGGACCTGCATTACCACCATTTGTCCATCATCCAGAACTGAAATATTATTGCTGACATGTACACATAAGGAACTGTTTGACATTGAAATTGGGACTCAAAAGAACTGTTGGCCCAGAAAGAAACTCACTACAGACTGATTCATTTGCCTCTCAACATAACCATTATTGCTTGTCTCATTTTCTGTTCTTATAAGTGTATTTCTAGTCTCACATGATCTCACTCATCTAGGGGAAATAATGAACAAAATAAACTGATGAACAAAAGCAGACCCAGAGACAGGGAAGCATCAATCAGACTGTCAAACCTCAGAAGGAAGGTAAGGGAGGGTGGGGGTAAGGAGGAGAGATCAACCAAAGGACTTGTATGCATGCATATAAGCCTAACCAGTGGTCACAGACAACAGGGGGGTGGGTGCATGTGTGGGGAGGGGTTTGGGATGGGAATGGGGGTTGAGGACAAAGATGTGATACCTTAATCAATAAAGAAATTAAAAAAGAAACACATACTTGACATCTGAACATTTCCACAATGCTATTGTAAATGACATGGGGCTTAACTTCCCAGGTGACAGGTGAGGCATTAGAGAGGACTGGGGCTCACAGATCCTAGCATCTTCCTTCCTATGGTCATTTGAATTTTGCCTGTCAAGTGAGTTGTGGCAATTATTCTGCAATTCCTTTCTATGAATCAACTGTTGTTTTTAAAAAAAGATAAGGTAAATGCAGTACCTGCCTCCTTCCACAACCACATCAAAAATTGCAACTAAACTACAAAAATATTGCCATTCAGAACCACCTGAAATCTGGCTGAATCCTACAACTAGGGAATTAAAGGGTAAGTCACATTGATTCTTATTGGAGGAGCAGAGAAACAAGCTGGTCCCAAACCCACTTGTGGGAGATAAAAATTGGGAGGGGTACCTTGGCTATAACCAGGCCCTCCATACCAGGGTACCAGTCCCAGGAAGAGAAACCTCCATAGCTTCTAGCTGTAAAAACTAGTGGGGATTGAAGCTGAGTGAGACAGAGGGCTGCTGGAGTCCCTCTTAAAGGGCTGGTGTATGGACTTCCTTAGACTCACTTCTTCTGAGCTCCAGCACT
The DNA here is from genome assembly GCA_026230045.1 of Corynorhinus townsendii. Lineage (NCBI taxonomy): Eukaryota > Metazoa > Chordata > Mammalia > Chiroptera > Vespertilionidae > Corynorhinus > Corynorhinus townsendii. The sequence goes on along the minus strand of JAPDVU010000003.1, from coordinate 112,079,712 downwards.
GGGGAAATAGCTCAAAGGGCACCAGGGACAGATGGGAAGGAACTGAACTGACTGGCATTAGGGCCAGAACCGGGAGGGCAGCTTTCTACCAGACAGAAGTGATTGCAGAGGCCATTGTTCCTTTTATGAGCCCTCCCCATACATCTGGCAAGTGGGTTCCATATCTGAGGCTCCATAAACCTGGCTCACACTGTTTGCCCCAACCCTGTGATTCATTGAGGCCCTGCCCACCTGACTTTCAGACCCACTTGAACTGTTTCCAGTGGCTTTTCCATACAAATTGCCTGTTGTGGTTCATGCTTCATATTTTTCTAAAATCTCCCAAACAAGCAGGATCTGGTCTGTGTGGCCTGTACCTCTTGTCAAGTGGCTCCATGTCTGGTACTAGCAGCAGCCTGCCTTGGTTTGTAGCTTGGTCTCTCCTGGGTAACCTCCAAACCCACCACAAATAGTAGCATCTACAGATCACTTTGTAACTCATGCTGGGTGACCCCAGGCATGGCAAAGGCAGTGGATGACCTTGGCTGGCACGTCCCAGAAGGCCCCAGAGCCAGTGCACCCAATGGACATCTTCAGACCACATCAAAGCATTACCACCCAATCACCCCATAAGCGACATACTCAAGGGGTAGATTCTGCAGGCACCAGAGCCCTGTTGAAGTATATCCTGCTCTGTGCAGTGGTCCCTGTCATAGTTGTTGTTCCATGGTGGTTGGAGGTTGGTGGCCAGTGGTCACAGTCAGTCGACCTGGGGTAAATCCCTCCCACTGATGTGTCAATAGGAATCAAGCCTCAACCACAAGAGGAGGGTATACACATGGTAGAGTGAACCTGGAATTCCCACCTGGGGTTATCAGGGAGGCTGTGCCACTAGACCCTACAGAATACCTACTGCATTAGGTGACTTTACCAAGTCTGGGAGACATAGCAGCTCTACCTAATATATTGAAACAAACACAGTAAGGTTGCAAATATGAGGAGACAAAGAAATATGTCCCAAATGAAAGAACAGAACAAAACTCCAGGAAAAAAACAAAAAACAAAAAACTAAACAAAATGTAGACAAACAATTTCCTAGATACAGAGTTCAAAACACTGGTTATAAAGATGCTCAATGAATTTAGTGAAAACAACAACAGCATAAAAAAGAGCCAATCAGAAATGAAGGATACACTAACTGAAATAAAAGAATAATTTATAGAGAATCAACAGTGGAATAGATGAAACTAAGAATAAAATCAGTAATTTGGAATATAAGAAAGCAATGCTAGCCAATCAGACAGCCAAAGGAAAAAGGAATTAAAAAAATTAAAATCGTGTAAGGAGCCTCTGGGACATCTTCAAGTGTTCCAACATTTGCGTCATGGGGAGTGTCGGAAGGAGAAGAGAGAGAGAAAGCAACTAAAAACCCACTTGAAGAAATGACAGAAAAATTCCCTTACCTGGTGAGAGTTCTAAAAAAGATAAACCAAAAAGGCCCACACCAAAACAAATCATGATTAAAATGCCAAAGGTTAAAGACAAATAAAGAATCTTATAAGCAGCAAGAGAAATGCAGTTAATTATGTACAAGGGAGTTCCTTTAAAACTATCAGCTGATTTCTCAATAGAACCTTTGCAAGCTAGAAGGGATTGGCTCAAGAAATATTCAGTGATGAAAAACAAGGAACTACAACCAAGATGATTCTACCCCAAAAAGCTATAATTTAGAATTGAAGGACATATAAAGAGTTTCCTAGTCAAGAAAAAGGCAAAGGAATTCATTACCACCAAACCAGTATTACATAAAATTTTAATTCTGGCCAGTGTGGCTCAGTTGGTTGGAGAGTCATCCCATACACTGAAAGGTCATAGGTTTGATTCTCAATCAAGTCACATACCCAGGTTGAAGTTTGATCTCCAATCAGGTGTGCACAATAAGAACCAATCAATATTTGTCTCTTACATTGATATTTTTCCTCCCTCTCCCTCCCTCCTCATTTCTCTCTCTCCAAAATAAATAAAAACATATCCTTTGGCGAGGATTAAAAAAATAATAAAATGTTAAAGTGCCTTCTTTAAGAAGAAAAATATAAAAAATATAAACAATAAAATGGCAATAAATACATATCTATAAATGACTGAATATAAAAAACAAAATAAATGAGCAAGCAGAACAGAAACAGACTCATAGATATAGAGAATATTTTGACAGTTTCTAGATGGGAGGGGAGTTGGAGGGATTGGTGAAAAAGATGAAGGGATTAAGAAAAACAAATTGGATGCTTCAGAATAGTCATGGGGATATAATGTACAGCATAGGGATATCCTAATATATAAAAACCCTGGGTCTGTCACATCCGCAATGACCATGAGGCTTGACCAACGGGAAGTCAGTCCTGCAGTCAGTACCGAGTTGCCACAGTGATTCAGCACTGACTGCTTTGGCTGCAGACATGGTGACCCAGCACGAACTGCTGAGGGGGCTGCGAATCAGGCCCAGAGAAAGGCCTGAAGAGAGAAGCAGGGTCTGATCTGTAGCCTCTGTGGCAGCTGTTGATCAGCACATGCCTCTCTCTTTCTTTCCAGGCCTGGTCAGCAGCTGTTCCTCCATTTCTCTCCAGGCCTCTACTGGGGCTGCTGATCAGCCCCGCCTTTCTGATCAGACCCCATTGATAGGCCCAGAGATGCTGAAAGGCATAGAAACCGACCAATCAGAACCAAATCTGGGTCAACTGTGAGGAGCCAATGGCTGCCTGGGAGGCAGAGCTTTTGATGCTGACTGGCATAACTGAGCAATCAGAACCAAATTGGCCTGTAGTGGAGGGCAGTTAGGGGTGATCAGGCCAGTGGGGAAGGGCAGTTGGGGATGAGGTCGGGCCAGCAGAGGAGGGCAGTTTGGGGTGAGATCAGGTTGGCAGGGGAGAGCCTTTGGGGGTGAGCTCAGGCTGGCAGGGGAGGGGAGTTGGGGGTGACCAGGCCAGCAGGGGAGGGCAGCTGGGGCTATCAGGCCATCAGGGAAGGGTAGTTAGAGGTGAGATCAGACAAGCAGGGGAGGGCAGTTGGGGGCAACAAGGCTGGCAGAGGAAGGCAGTTGGGGGTTATCGGCTGGCAGGGGAGCAGTTAGGTGTTAATCCGGCTGGCAGGGGACCAGTTAGGGGGTGATAAGGCTGGCAGGCAGAAGTGATTAGGGGAAATCAGGCAGGCAGGCAGGCATGCAAGTGGTTAGGAGCCAGCAATCCCAGATTGTGAGAGGGATGTCTGACTGACCGGAAGTAAGACATCCCTGAGTGCTTCCAGATTGGAGAGGATGCAGGCTGGGCTGAGGGACATCCCCCCCACAGTGCACGAATTTTGTGCACCAGGCCTCTAGTAGTCAATAATATTCTAATAACTATGTATGGTGTCACAAGGGTGAGAGATTTCTCAGGGTGACCACTTAATAAGTTATATAATGTCTAATCACTGGGATGTACAACTGAGACTAATATCATAACCTATGTCAACTATCAAAAAATAAAAATTATTAAAAATAGATATTTGAACCTGATGTAAGGGGAAAACCCCAAGACAGAAAATCCATGCCCCTGCAGGTGACATAGAGGACATGTCAGCAAACAAGACAGAGCTGAGGCATTAGGAGAGGAAAGGCACACTTCCCCCGCCCCCACCTCTTATAAGCCATTGGCACCAACCAAACATAATTCTGATCAAATCATCCCAACCAAGACCAGGATACCTCCGCAGAGCCCAGCACCATGTGGGAAGGGAGTACAGCTTAGAATGGAGACAATGAAGGTGTGAGACTCAAGGCAGACCCAGCCTCTGGGCTAAGGAGTCCCCACCCACTGGACTACTAGGGACTACAACCCTTTGGATGTTAACTAGGTTGTCCAGGACAAGAAACAGACAATAACTCACAATGACCTGCATCAGAGAAGCTTCCAGGGGGCCCAGGATATACACACCAAGGGACAATATTCAAAAATATCTGAGCAAAATCCAGTGAACTCCACAAATAGCGGGCTCACAGGTTTTTTAGTGTATGAGTGTATGTGGTTTTGTATTTTGGTCTGTGTGTGTATGAGTGGATTTTGTTGTTGTTGTTGTTTGTTAGTTTTTTCCCTTTTCATTCTTTTTTTTTCTTGCATATCTCTAATTTCTCTCTTCCTTTTGATTCTATTCTACTTTTGTCTATTCTTGTTGTTATTAATTTTCTTTTTATTTTGTTTTTCCTTTTCCTCATTTTTTTCATTTTACTTTTTCTATCTATATCTTAATACATTATCACTACATTTTAAATTAATGATTATTATTACACTTGTTTTCTGTTGTCTTTTCTTTTTTTCTTCTATACTAGTTTTTTAACTTCCTCAAAGCTTCAGCCTAGACTTTTTTGTCTTCTTCTTTCTCCCTTTTCTTTATATCTGCTCTAAGTCATTGGTTGCATGTCTTTTAGCATTCTTTTTATTTTTTCTTTGCTTTGCTTTCTCTTTTTTTTTTTCTTTCTTAGTCTTTCCTATTGTTGTTGAGTAGCTTTCTTTTTGTGGTATTTTTGGTTTGGTCATGTGGTGTCTTGTTCTGTTCTGTCAGCACCTGCATAACAGACGGCATGAGGCTGTTGGGGTTGAACCTTACTGGCAGCAAGTCAGAGGGGGGAACCCTCCCACAAATGGGACATCAACAATCAAGTCCCAATTATAAGAGGAGAGCTCAAATAATGCACCCATGGGGCATTCCTCAAGCATTCAGCTTAGGTGAACAAAGAGACTGGACCCCTCAAGATACTTTCTACAAAAGGCCATCCCATAAAGATGGGGAGGCATAACAGTTCTATCTAATACATAGAAGCAAATACAGAGAGACAATTATAATGGGGGAGGCAAAGGAACAACCCCAAAATGCAAGAAAGTAAGAAATCTCCAGAAAAATAACTAAATTAAATGGAGGCATGCAACCCATCAGAAATAGAGTTTAAAGCAATGGTTATAAAGATGTTTAAGAAACTTAGTGCAAAATACAACAGCCTGAAAGGGGAAATAGAGGCCATGAACAAGAACCAGACAGAAATGAAGGATGATATATCTGACATCAAGAACACACTGGAAGGTATTAAAAGCAGATTAGACAAAGCAAAGGATCGAATCAGCAATTTGGAAGACAAGTTAGAAATAAATAGCCAAGTAGAGCAGCAAATAGAAAAAAGCATTAAAAAACAGAAAGATAGACAAAATGGAGGCAGAATAGATGGACGTGTCCAGAGCCTTGTCCTGGAGCAGATATAACAAGCAACTAAATTGAATAACAACCACCCTGAATTAGCAAAGTAGAGACAGCTGGTGAGACAATTTGCACCTGGGAAGGGCAGAGGACACCTGGAGAATGGTAAAATCAGGGCTCTGGGCTGGAGAGAACTGCAAGACCTCTGAGCCCAGAGGATCAGAAGGAAACTGCATGGCACTGAGGCCATGTCCCTTGGGCAGGCATAGAGTCTAACTGTGGAGGGGAGATCTGCAGGACTGCTGGTGGCAGGGGATTCTAGATCCGGGTCCACAGACATGAGAGACTGAGCCCAGGCCACTCCATGCCAGGGGGAGAGGGGCTGCAGTGGCACAGCTCTTTCCCCTCTTTTTGGTCTTTGTTTTTGTTTGCTGAACCTAGTTCATAGGACCTTTCAAATACAGACATTCACCCATGGCTGAGGTGCAGGTGGAGGTGTGGACTTGTGGAGTCTGAGGAGAGGCTGGGGTGAGGAGAGGGCCTGTGGGAGGTGGCCGCAAATCTGGTGCTGAGTCATACCTGACATGCCAGACCTAGGGAGCCATTTTCTCCTGAAGATATAGCCCCTCCCTTCAGTCTCCAGGCAACCAATACAGCCACACCCAGACTATACCCTGAGTGGTATAAAGGATACAAAAAAAAATCTGAATAGTCCTTGAGAGCCCACAGGGACTGGTCTAAAGAGAGGCCTTCAGTCCCAGCAACAGGAAACTTAGAAGCAGCAGACAGTACCAAAGAGTGGGATCTTAAACCAGTCTTCATAGGGAATTAAAAATTAGTGAAAAGGAACAACACTTCACTTTTTCATTTTTATTTTATTTTATTTTATCATTATTTTGTTATCTCTTTTTTCTCTATTTTCCTTTTTTGTCTGTTTCTTTATTTTCTTTTTCTTTTTGCATTATTTTTCATCATTCTACTTTTTTATTTTATTCTATTTTTAAAATTAATTTAAAACATTTTATTATTATTTTTTCTTCTCTTTCTTCTTATCCACTCTTCCTCTTTCTACTTCCTCTGTACTGAACTGAGATCCATTAGGTTATTAAATGATTTCTCAACAGAAACACATCAGGCCAGAAAGAAATTGAAGGAAATTTACAAAGTGATGGAACAAAAGGGACTGAATCCAAGAATACTCTATCCAGCAAGGCTATCATTCAAAATTGAAGGGGAAATAAGGAGATTCACAGAGAAAAAGGCTAAGGGAGTTTATCACTACCAAGTCAGCAATGCAAGAAATGCTAAAGGGACTCGTGTAAAAAGAAAAAATGAAAAGGGAACACAAAAAATAAAAATGGCTACAAACAAGTACCTATCAATAATAACTTTAAACATAAACGGACTAAATGCGCCAATCAAAAGACATCAAGTGGCTGAATGGATAAAAAACATGACCCTTAAATATGCTGTCTATAAGAGACCCACCACAGAACAAGGAACTCATACAGACTGAAAGTGAAGGTATGGAAAAATATCTTTCAGGCAAAGGAAAATGAAGAAAGAAAAAAAAGCTAGGGTAGCAATACTTATATCTGACAAAATAGACCTCAAAGTGAAGGCCATACAAAAGATTAGGAAGGCCACTTCATAATACTAAAGGGATCAATACAACAAGAGAATATAACCCTGGTGAACATATATGCACCCAATGAAGGAGCACCAAATACATAAAAAGAAACTCCTGGAAGATATCAAGGGAGAGCTTGACAACAATACAAATATAATAGGGGACTTTAATACCCCATTAACATCACTGGATAAATCCTCTCAGAAAAAAATAAGCCAAGAAACATCAATCTTAAATGACTCACTAGATCAGATGGACTTAATGGACATCTTCAGAACATTTCACCTCAAAGCCATGGAATATATATTCTTCTCAAGTGCCCATGGAACATTCTCAATGACAGACCACATGTTAGGACACAAAACAAGTCTATACAAATTCAAGAAGATTGATATAATACCAAGCATTTTCTCAGATCACAATAGCATAAAGTTAGAAGTCAACTGTGATTAAAAAAAAAACAACAACACAAAAAAACAAAAACAAACAAACCCAAAACTATCAAATACATGGAGGCTAAGTAGCATGTTATTAAACAATGAATGGGCTACCAATGAGATCAAACAAGAAATTAAAAACTACCTAGAAACAAAGGAAAATGAACACACAACCATGCAAAACCGTGGGACATGGTGAAAGCAGTCCTGAGAGGAAAGTTCATAGAATTATCTCAAGAAATAAGATAAACCACTAATAAGTTATCTAATGATACAAATAAATGAATAAGAAAGAGAAAAGCAAGAAAATCTCAGAGGAAGTAAAAGAAAGGAAATGATAAATACTAGAGCAGAAATAAATGACATAGAAAATTTTAAAAAGAACAAAGTGCAATGAATCCAAGAGATGGTTTTTTGAAAAGATAAACAAGATTGATGTACCCCTAGCTGGCCTCATCAAGAAACCAAGAGAGAGGACCCAAATAAATAAAATCAGAAATGAAAGTGATATAACAACACACACCACTAAAATACAAAGGATTATAAGCATACACTATGAACAATTATATGCTAACAAATTGGACAACCACTTGGGGGGGCAACAGAAGTGGTGCACAAACCCTCACCCCCCCCAACATTGCAGGGGCTTGAACCCTCACCCCTTCTGAAGGAGGTCTCCTGCCCCCATGGCTGCTTCGCGCTTCCCACACCCAGCTCAGATCGGGACCCAGGCAACAGAAAGAGACTTGGCCCAGCTCACATCGAGATACAGGTGACAGACAGAGACTTCGCCCAGCTCAGATCGGGACCCAGGTAAAAGACAAGAGACTTGGCCAACAGCAGCTGCCCTATATCTAAATTCAGCCTAGCATCTGGAATGCCCAGGGCCCATTCAAGAATGCATATAATCCTTCCCACTAGTATTTACAGGGTAAACTAAGATTGTTGGTAGAGTATTAAATTTGACAGTAAAATAGTAATCAAGTTTTCAGATTAATTTAAATAGGCTAATTGAAATAAGTGAATATTCAAGTAAATTTAATTGTACTGGACAAAAAGCTGTTCTTAAAGTAATAACTAAAATTTCTATTGGTAGTTCATCTCATGGTAAAATTCCTGAATATGCAATGAACCTAAAGCAGTCATATTTTTGGGCAAAAAAAATTAAATTTAAAGTTATCAAGACTGCATTATAAAATTTACAAAAACCTCCATTAATAAAAAAAAAAGGGGGGGGGATAGTAGGGCAATATCATGTAAGGAAAAATATCCTATAAGTAAATTACATCTAGAAAATTTTTACTTTACCAAATTAATTTTCATTTGTAATGCTAACAGCAAGATGGCCATTAAAAAACACACATGGTGTCTAAATAAGATAAAGGAAAATCGTTTGAACAAAAATAAAAAGGATCCCAAGTCAATTATATAGAAAAGATTCCTTTATTAACTTGTGGTCAAGAATATGTTTGTATATTTTCAGAAAACAACCCCAAGACCATGTGGATTCCTGCAACAAAGAGGAATTGACAGGTGTGCTCCAACCACGAAGAAAAGAGGAAAAAACAGTCCAGAGATGGAAGATGCTGACAACGCCTTGCCACACAGTCAGCAGCTGTGCAACGCTGAAGGTTACCTAGGACCAAACCAGAGAGGGTCGGACCTGCATTGCCACCATGTGCCCACCATCCAGATATCATTGCTGACATGTACACATAAGGAACTGTTAGACATTGAAATGGAGACTCAGAACTATTGGACATTGAAATTGGGACTCAAACATTTCTTTGTTTTGTTTTGTTTTGTTATTATATGTTTATTTCTATTCTGCAAAGGCAAAACTTTTTAAAGGAAAGAAATGGTGGGAAAAAGATACAGAGGCAAAGAAGCATTGAACAGACTGTCAAACTACATTGGGAAGACAGGAGGTTGGGCAAGGGGGCCTGTAAGAGACCAACCAAGGGACTCGTACGCATGCATGTAAGCACAACCAATGGATACAAGACACTGGGGCAGGGGGCAGGACAGGCAGGTGAAGGCATGTAATGGGGGGTAGGGGAGGTCGGGGGGAGGTCAATGGGGGAAAAAAAAGGAGACATATGTACTACTATTTGTAATACTTAAAACAATAAAAAAAATTGGACAACCAGGGTAAAATGGACAAATGCTAAGAAAAATACAGCCTTCCAAAACTGAATCAGGACAAATCAGAAAACATGAACAGCCCATTAACAACTAATGAAATTGAAGCAGTAATTAAAAAACAAAACAAAAACTCCCAACAAATGAAAGTCCTGGACTGGATGGATTTGCAGGAGAATTTTAGAATCATTCAAAGAACTAATACCTATCCTTCTCAAACTATTCCAAAAAATTCAAGAGAAAGGAACACTTCTAAGCTCTTTCTATAAAGCCAGAATTATCCTAATTCCAAAACCAGATAAAGACATTGTAAAGGAAGAAAATTACAGGCCAATATTCCTGATGAGCACAGATGCTAAAATCCCCACAAAATAATTATAAATTGGCTCCATCAATATATTAAAAAGATCATATGCCATAATCAAATGAGATTTATTCTGGGGATGCAAGGCTGGTACAATATTCACAAATCAATAAATGTGATACATCACAGAAACAATCTGAAAGATAAAAATCACATGGTCATATCAATAGAAGCTAAAAAAGCATTCGACAAAATCCAGCAAACATTTTTTTTTTTAAATAAAAACTCTTAGTAAAGTGGGAATGGAGGGATCATACCTCAAGACAATAAAGGCCATATATGACAAGCCTACAGCCAACATAATACTCACTGGAAAAATTCTAAAAACATTTCCCTTAAGAAAGGAATAAGACAAGGATGTCTACTTTCACCACTGTCATTCAACATAGTACTGGAAGTCCTAGCCACAACAACCAGGCAAGAAGAAGAAATAAGAGACATCTAGATTGAATAGGAGGAAGTAAAAGTCATTATTTGCAGATGACATGATATTGCAGATAGGAAATCCTAAAGACTCCAACAGGAAACTAGTATACTTAATAAATAAATTTGGCAAGGTAGCAGGACACAAAATCAACATTAAAAAATTGATGGCATTTTTATACACTAATGATTAACTCTTTGAAAGAGAAACTAAAAAAAATCCCATTTACAATTGTAACAAAAAAACAAAACAAAACAAATAAGATACCTAAGAATAAACTTAACCAAGGAGGTAAAAGACCTACACTTGGAAAACTATAGAACATTACAAAAGGAAATAGAAAAAGATTTTTAAAAAATGGAAATAGTATACCATGTTCATGGATTGGAAAAATTAACATTATTAAAATGTCTATACTATCCAAAGCAATCTATAGATTCAAGACAGTCCCTATTCAAATACCAAGAGCATACTTCACTGAACTAGAATAGTCAAACAAAGTATATGGAAACATAAATGATCCCGAATAGCTGCAGCAATCTTAAGAAAAAAGAACAAAGTTGGAGGGATCACATTACCAGATATCAAACTATACTACAAAGCCAATATAACCCAAACTGCCTGGTACTGACACAAGAACAGGCATAGAGAGCAATGGATCAGAAGAGAGACCCCAGAAATTGACTCACACCATTATGGTCAATTAATATTTCACAAAGGAGGCAAGAAGATATGATGGAGTAAAGACAGTCTCTTCAACAAATGGTGTTGGGTAAACTGGGTAGACACATGCAAAAAGATGAAACTAGACCACCAACTTACACCATACAACAAGCATAAACTCAAAATGGATAAAAGACTTAAATGTAAGGCATGAAGGCAAAAAATCTTAAAAGAAAACACAGGCAGTATTATCTCAAACTCCTAGGGCTGTGATTGGCAAACTGTGGCTCGAGAGACACATACGGCTCTTTGGCCCCTTGAGTGTGGCTCTTCCACAAAATACCACGGCCTGAGCGAGTCTATTTTAAAGAAGTGGTGTTAGAAGAAGTTTAAGTTAAAAAAATTTGGCTCTCAAAAGATATTTCAATCATTGTACTGTTGTTATTTGTCTCTGTTGACTAATGAGTTTGCCCACCACTGTAAAAGGAGAAAATAAATAAATGGGACTACATCAAAACAAAAAGTTCTGGTCAGCAAAAGAAACCACCATCAAAATGAAAAGGGAACCCACTCTATGGGCAAACATATTTGTCAATCACACATCTGATAAGGGGTTAATATCCAAAACATAAAGCACTCATACAACTCAACAAAAGGAAGACAAACAATCCAATTAAAAAAGGGCAGAAGACCTGAATAGACATTTTTCCAAAGAGGACATACAAATGGCCAAGAGACATATAAAAAAATGCTCAAAGTCCCTAATCATCAGAGAAATGCAAATTGAAACCACAGCAACATATCACCTCACACCAGTCAGAGCGGTATCATTAAAAAAATCAATAAAGAACAAGTGCTGGTGAGTATGCCAGGAAAAGGGAACACTAGTTCATTACTGGTGGGAATGCAGATTAGTGCAACCACTGTGGAGTTTCCTCAAAAATTTAAATATTGAACTGCCATTTGACCCAGTGATCCCCCTTTTGGGAATATATCCTAAAAATCCTGAAATACCCTATGTTCATAGCAGTTCTATTTATGATAGCTAAGATTTGGAAACAACCTAAGTGCCCATCAGTAGATGAATGAATAAAAAAGCTGTGCGACATTTACACAATAGAATACTATGCAGCTGTTAAAAAGTGGTGTATCTTACCCTTTGGAACAGCATGGATGAAACTGGAAAATATTATGCTCAGTGAAATAAGCCAATCTGAGAAAGATAAATATCTCATAATTTCACTTATTTGTGGAATCTAATGAACAAAATGAATTGACCAATACAATAAGAGCAGAAGCATGAGGCATGGAACAGATCAACATACCTTGATGTGTGGGTTGGGGGACAAGAAGAGATAAACTAAAGAACTTTTATATCTAGATGCATAGCCCATGGACACAGACAATAGGGTGGTGAAGACCTGGAGGGGGATGGGTAGGGGCTGGGTGGAGGAGAGTAAAAGGGGATAAATGGGAGACATCTGTATCACTATCAACACAACAAAAAATATTTTAAAAAAGATAATGAAATCCCAAAAGATATGTAGTGACTCAAGCAAGTTATGAATGTTTTTGTAGTGGATTAGAGTCAGAGTCTCAGGTGAACTTTCTGATCACTGTCTCTTATTTATGACCATAAGCCTGATACATTCTTTAACTGCAGTGTCGGGTTTAACATGGAATTGCACAAAATGCACATTTTCATAAATGGTCACACATCTTTGAATTCTAATACCAGACAGAGCTCAGCTCTGGGAGTTGGGGTTCAGGCTAGCCTGGGTCTGAGATGCAGGGTATGTTGGGAGTCTGTGGTCTTGCCTTTCTGAGTTCTGGGAAGTCAATGAGATGCCATTTTTAGGTCCAAGTGCGGTTGGCATGGGGCTGAAGGCCTGAGCCACAGAAAGTGTGTTTGGAGACAGTGGTTGAATTCTGTGGATTAATGGGATGAAAAAATGGAGAAAGATAAGAGGTGAAGGATTAAGAGAAAAGAAGTGTCAACTTCGCAAGAGAAGCCTGGGTTTTATGGAATGTGCTCTGTGTAAAAAATAACTGCATTTTGATATCTCTTCCAGGCTTTTCATAGGGAGACAGCTGCAGAGAGAGAGAGACAGAGAGAGAGAGAGAGAGAGAGAGAGAGAGAGAGAGAGAGAGAGAGAGAGAGAGAGAGAGAGAGAGATATGCAGGGCCCTCAGCAGCATAAGTGTTTCCAGAAGACTTGTTGTGGCCTCAGGAAGTGATCTGCACTCTGTACTTTCCTTCAGATCAGCACTACTTGAAAGCCTGGCTGCATCACCAACTGGATACTGCCTTTCTGGTGGCATTTTATGGTAAGCAGTGACTGTTTGGAGACATATTAGTACACACCTACTTAAACAAATAACTTGAGTTGGAAGATCTAGCCTCATCTTTTGAACATGTAGTTAGTCCAGATAGTCATGCCTCTTGATATTCAAGTAGGACTAAGTGTAGGTGTATAGGTGCACACATACTCACATGCACCCACATATATGCACACACAGACACACACACACATAAGCACACAAACATTTCAGAGGTGGATTAGAAAACATGAATGTTCAGCTTTGTTCTTGGGGCTCTTAAAGCACTTACCATGAGGTGATGCACGTTTAAAAGCAAAAGGACTGTCACTTTGAGGCCTGTACATGGGAAGAAGTGCTTTTTTTGGCCACAAAAATCTCCATTTCCCTGCAGTTAATCTCAGTAGATTCTCTTCACGTTTTATTCAAATTTCCACCTTGCAGAGACTTGTTTTTAATATTTTGACAGGTGGAAACATCAAGAGCATAGTTCTGTTAAAATAATGACTTGTTTGTATGAGGACAGAGGCACTTTAGCATGTATCAGTTATTCATGATGTCTGTTTTGATAGTTTTTTCATTTGTGAAATATTGGCATATTTTTATCTGTGAGGCCTCTCAATTATATTTGGAGGAAAGAGATTCAGGAAAAAATGAACGATGAGCACAGCCATGGGCAGCCAATTCTAAATTAAATGTTCTCTGCTTGATCTCGCCATCTTATTTTTAAAAAGTGAAATTAGCATGAGTGCATTTACTATGTTGCAAAGTCTGAGCCAGAAATAATTCGTAATCCTAAAGGGTCATTTCTATTTTTGCCTTCAAAGAGCTCTTTAAATGCACATGAGCCTTTTGTTTTCTTTCATGTCTCTAGGTATTTGACCTGGAGTCTGTTTCATGCATACCCTTCTCCTAATCTCTTTTGGGAAATCCTTTTAGGGCTGATGGTCAAACAACATTCATATTTTTTATCCTGAGCGCTCATGGCTCTGTATTTCTTCTTTGGTTCTGGACCAGGAGGACTGAGTGAAAATCTTTTACCCAAAATGAAAAATATGGTTTTTCAAAAACACCGTATGAAAACTATCCACATAATGTAGAGAGGGATGGGGAGTGATCTGCATGCCATGGTTTACTCACTTATTATAATAAACCACCACTAGAAGTATTGTAGCTGCTGGGTCAGCTCCCTTACATTTATATTCAGCAGTGGAAATTTGAATTTTAATGCATGTTATGAAAGAAGATGCATTAATGTACTCTGAGCCTAAAATCTCATGAAAACCATTTCTCTGAGATCCCTTCCATATTTCCCATTTCTAGAGGTATAATTAGATTTACTTATGACTTCAGAGGCTGTTACAACTTTGGTTATACAACTAGGGTGGCTCCTGTCAGAGCTGTAAAATTGCAAAGAACCTTACTGGACCCCGATCTCAGGTACCCAGAGAACATTTTATCTTAACTGGGACCCTACTGCAGGGTACACTGGGCTAGGCATTGTCCATCCTACTTTATCCCAGGGCTCCCACCCACTTCCTGTCCCTGAGTAGAATTAGTGTTGATTCATTTAACAAATTTTCTACCTGGAACTCAGAAGAGGATGGTACCCAGTCTCAGGACTCTTACAGAATAAGTTTAAGTCACTGATCACATGGCAACAGGTTGGGAAGTTTGCAGTGTCTCTGAAGAGTGATCTGGTGACAGGGGGGACAGTGAGAGAGGGGACAGTGAGGACCCCTAACAGGAAGTCCTTGGAAGGGGACATGGAGCACGTGTGGTTGGAGCAGAAAAGGATGGACAGGTGAGCAGAAGCCCTGGTTCTTACAATGTTTGAAGACATCTTAGAAGTTGTACTCAAATAGTATTGTTTTACTCTTAGGGCACCATTTTAGGAAATATGTAATATTTTGAATATTTAAACATTTTTATGATTCTTTTGTCAGTTTCTTAGGTAGTGCATCAACTTTGGTTTGCTATTTCTAGTACCTGATAGCCAAATACATTTTTAATTGATTAAGGTATTACATATATGTCCTTATCCCCCCATAGCCCTCCTCCCCAGTTCATGCCCTCACCCCCCCCCCCCGGTGTCTGTGTCCATTGGTTATGCTTATATGCATGCATACAAGTCTTTAGGTTGGTCTTTCCCCTTTACCCCCACCCTCCCCTACCTTCCCTCTGAGGTTTGAGCATCTGATCAATGCTTCTCTGTCTCTGGATCGGTTTTTGTTCATCAATTTATGTTGTTCATTATAATCCACAAATGAGTGAGATCATATGATATTTATCTCTCTCTGACTGACTTGTTTAGCTTAACATAATGCTCTCAGGTTCCATCCATGCTATTGCAAATGGTAGGAGTTCCTTCCTTTTTACAGCAGCATAGTATTCCATTTTGTAGATGTACCACAGTTTTTTAATCCACTCATCTGCTAATGGACACTTAGGCTGTTTCTAAATCTTAGCTATTGTAAATTGTGCTACTATGAACATAGGAGTGTGTATGTCCTTTCTGA
Source organism: Corynorhinus townsendii (assembly GCA_026230045.1). Classification (NCBI taxonomy): domain Eukaryota; kingdom Metazoa; phylum Chordata; class Mammalia; order Chiroptera; family Vespertilionidae; genus Corynorhinus; species Corynorhinus townsendii. Next base: position 112,064,016 of record JAPDVU010000003.1, on the reverse strand, counting down.
TTGGTGTTTCTAGTTTCTTGTGATATATTTCTATAAAGTGGGCTTTGTCTCTTTCTAGGTTGCATTTTATGTTTCTCACTTTTAATCATAGGTAGGTTGGCTATTACAATCATCTTTAGTGGGCTAGCCTGTTCACATATCTCATAAACTTCCTTTTATTGTACTTTTATTTTAAATTGTTCAATTATGTTCAATTCTTGAAAAATTTCCATACTATCTAATAAAGAGTAATATGCAAATTAACCATAACTCTGCTATACCACAAGCCACGCCCACCAGCTAATCAGGAACAAGTATGCAAATTAACCCAACCAAGATGGCTGCGACCACGGAGTAAGCAGGGGGCTTAGGTTTCCCTGGCAATGGAGGAAGCCAAGCTTTCCACACACCCTAGCCAGCCCTGGCCTCCACTCAAGGCTACAAAGTTTCAATTATAGAAGATAAATAAATCCCAACAAAAATGGAAGTGGCCACAGAGATGGAGAGAGCAGAAGGCTTGAGTTACCCCCAGGAATGGAGGAAGCCAAGCTTCCGCAGCCCTGGCTTGCCTTGGCCTCTGCTTAAGGCTACAAAGTTTCAATTATAGAAGATACATAAGTCCCAACAAAAATGGCTGCCACCACAGAGCAAGCAGGAGACTTGGCTCCACTCAAGGCTACAAAGTTTCAATTATAGAAGATAAATAAATCCCAGATACCAGGGACTCCACTTGAGTAGCGGGGGGGGGGTGGCTGGCCTGCAAACCACCACAGGCACCTTGCCCAGGCTGCCCCATGCCCCAAGGGAACCCCCAACCTGATCTGGGACACCCTTCACGGCAAACCAGCTGGCCCCCACCCATGCACCAGGCCTCTATCCTATCTAATAAAATAGTAATATGCAAATTGACCACCACCCCAACACACAAGATGGCTGCTCCCATGTGGTCAAAGATGGCTGCCCCTATGTGGACACAAGATGGAACCCACAAGATAGCCAGCAGGGGAGGGTAGTTGGGGGCGACCAGGGAGGGCAGTTGTGGGAGATCAGGCCAGCGGGGGGGGGGGGCAGTTAGGGGTGACTAGGCCGGCAGAAGAGGGAAGTTGGGGGCAACCAGGCCTGCAGGGAAGGGCAGTTGGGGGGGACCCAGGCCTGCAGGGGAGGGGCAAACAGGCTGGCAGGGGAGCAGTTAGGAATCAATCAGACTGTCAGGAGAGTGGTTACAGGGTGATCAGGCTGGCAGGCAGAAGCAGTTAGGGGCAATCAGGAAGGAAGGCAGGTGAGCTGTTGGGAGCCAGTAGTCCTGGATTGTGAGAGGGATGTCCTGGATTATGAGAGGGATGTTCTGGATTGTGAGAAGGATGTCCTGGATTGTGAGAGGGATGTTCTACCAGGAATGGGCATAAATGGGCAGTCAGAAATCCCTAGAGGGGTCCCAGATTGGAGAGGGTGCAGGCTGGGCTGGGGGACACCCCCCCCCCCATGCACAAATTTCATGCACCGGGCCTCTAGTTGCATTATAAAGTTTGCATGGATAGAAATTCCACATAAATCTATACCCTTGAACAATGGTAAGATTAGGCAGGCCAGCCCCACACAATAGAAAATTCATGTATAGTTTTGACTCCCCCAAACACTTCAGTTGTTCTCTGGGAGATTGGTTCCAGGACCCCTGCAGATACCAAAGCGCAAGGATGTTCACGACTCTTATATAATACTAGGGGCCCGGTGCACAAAATTTGTGCACTGTGGAGGGTGGGGTCCCTCAGCCCAGCCTGCCCCCTCTTACATACTGGGAGCCCTCTAGTATGACATCAGGGGATGTCCTACTGAGGTGACCGGGCTGATCAGGGGAAGGTACCAGCCCCATCACCCCGCTGCTGCAGCCACTGCCAGTCACCAAGCCACCAAAGTGTTTTCATCAACATGGACTCCAGTCCCTTCACAATGAAAAAATGACAACTTTCTTTAGGCATTTTCAAGATGTGTCTTTCATAGGATATGACCTTTCTTTCTTTCTTTCTTTCTTTCTTTCTTTCTTTCTTTCTTTCTTTCTTTCTTTCTTTCTTTCTTTCTTTCTTTCTCTCTTTCTCTCTCTCTCTCTCTCTCTCTCCTCTCTCTCTCTCTCTCTCTCTCTTCTCTCTTTCTTTCTTTCTTTCTTTCTTTCTTTCTTTCTTTCTTTCTTTCTTTCTTTCTTTCTTTCTTTCTTTCTTTCTTTCTTCTCCTCACCTGAGGATATGCTTCCATTGATTTTTAGAGAATGTGGAAGAGAAAGGGAAAGACAGAGAGAAACATCAAAGTGAGAGGAACACTTTGATTGGTTGCCTCCTGCATGAGCCCTGACCTAGGCCCCAGCCAGGGAGGAGCCTGCAACTTAGGTACATGCCCTTGATCAGAATCAAACTGGACCCTGCGGTCGGCAAGCCTAGACATTATCCACTGAGCCAAACCAGCTAGCACAGGATATGATGTTTCTTAGCCCTCCAGCGGTGGACTTTCATTTTTTTCTCTAGGAGTGTGGTGGAAAAACCCTAGATCACCTTTTTGGATTCTTATACCCAAGTTACTAAGAATATTACCAGTGGCAAACAGGGAGCTTAGCCAATGAGCGGTCAGAAAAGGTATTTCCTCTGTAGTTCACAACAATCACCTCTGATCTCTGGCTCTGCCCCTGCCCAGGTCCCAGAGGCTTGGGGCCTGGGCAGGGCCCCCCCAGATCCCTGCAATCACCTGTTCCACCCCTGCCAAAGCCTAAAGCCTTGGGGCCTGGGCAGAGGCCCCCCAGCTGCCTCTGATCGCCCAGCTCCACCCCTGCCCAGGTCCCAAGCCTCTGGCCAGGGTTTGGGGCCTGGGCAGGGAACACCCAGCTCTTTCCGATCACTCACCTCCGCTCCTGCCCAGGCCCCAAGCCTCTGGCCAGGGTTTGGGGCCTGGGCGGGGTACCCCCAGCTCCTTCTGATTGCCACTCCACCCCTTCCCAGGAGCTTCCTGGCTCAGGCCCTTCCCAGGTTGCTCAGGACCCACGGGGGGCCTACCTCGGAGTGACCTGGGTGCTGAGAAAGTTCCCTGGACCTGCACTGCTCGATGCCTATTGTATGCTAATTAACCTCCATCTTTGTTGGGTTAATTTGCATACTCACTCTGATTGGCTGTGGGCATAGTGGAGGTACGGTCATTTTACATGTTTGTCCATTATTAGGTATGATGGCATAGATCTGTGCATACAGTCAGCCCTCCACACTGAGGATTCCCAACCCAGTTAGTTGAATCCATGATGCAGTACCAAGGATGTGAAGGGTCAACTGTATATTTATTGCAAAGAAATCCACATATTAGTGGACCTGTGTTGTTCAAGGGTCAACTGTGAAATGGGTCAAATGAAGCATACACTGTCTAAAATAAAGAATATACAGAAACTCAACTGTAGATCAACGTACCCCAATTTCCTTCCTCACTCATTGACCCTTCAATTTCCCTTATCAATTTTTACTCAAAGCTTATTCTGTGCTTGGCATGATAAAGGCCTTTGGGAATATACAGGTTAAATAAAATTTTTGTTCTGTAAATATTGAGGCTCTAAATAATGAATGTTGTCTGTAGACTCTTGTTTCATTTTTAATTTAACAAATTTGGTTTAGCTTATTACACTATAGAAATGCACGATAGACCTACTATTTCTCTATAATAATTTGGTTTGGGAGGTGATGGCAGCTTTTTGTTTTTCTTCCAAAAATACATAAGATTTCATCATGGCTTTCTACAAACCTGACTTCTATGGCTAATATTGATAGCACTCAACTTTTTTGTATACCTAATATTTGAAAACTTAAAAGTTACCTTCTTCTTAACCTAGCAAACTTGCAGCCCGGGTCAGACAGCTCCAAAACCTCCAAACCCCAAGCAAAGAGGAGAAAACTGTAGCTCTCGCTGTAGCTCCTGCTGGGTGGACTCAGACAGTAGCTGACCTGCACCCCATTGGAGATCCAGAAGCCAGTGTACCTAGTGGTAAGTGTGAGACACCAGATTTCAACTCCTCACATCCATAAGTGACACATTCAAGAGGCAGACTCAGTGAGCACCAAAACCCCACTGAAACAAGTCCTGCATCATAAGCGTGTCTCCAGCACAGCAGTTCTTCCATTATAGACACAGTGGATCCTCACAGCCAATTGGCCTGGAGGTCAATTCCTCCCAGTGTACCAACCAGCAATCAAGGCTTAACTACACCAAGACTTTGCACTCAGCCCACAAAGGGGTGTACCAAGAGCATCCACATCAGGTGATTGGGGAGACTGAGCTACTGCCCCCTATAGGTCACCTACCACACAAAGCCACTCCATCAACACAGGGAAGTAGCCAAAATGCGGAGACAAAGAAACACGAATGAAAGAAACGAAGGAAAGCAAACTACTGGACGACATAGAGTTCAGAACCACATTTATAAGGTTACTCAAAAATCTTCTAAAAACCGCTAAAAAACTTGATGAGACCTTTAAGGATCTTAATGAGAATGCCAAAAAAAAAAAAAAGGGAAAAGGACCAGTCAGAAATGAAGCATACACTGTCTAAAATAAAGAATATACAGAAACTCAACTGTAGATCAATGTACCCCAAGAATCAAACCAAAGATCTGAAATATGAGGAAACAAAAAACACTCAACCAGAAAAACAAAAAGAAAAAAGAATTCAAAAATATGAAGATAGTGTAAGGAGCCTCTGGGACAACTTTAAGCATACCAACATCTGAATTTTTGGGGTGCCAGAAGAAGAGAGAGAGCAAAATATTGAAAACCTATTAGAAGAAATAATGACAGAAAACTTTCCCTACCTGGTGAAAGAAATAGACTTACAAGTTCAGGAAGCACACAGAACCCCATACAAGAGGAATCCAAAGAGGACCACACCAAGACACATCATAATTAAAATGCCAAGGGCAAAAGACAAAGAGAGAATCTTGAAAGCAGCAAGAGAAAAATGGTTAGTTACCTACAAGGGAGTATCCATACGACTGTCAGCTGATTTCTCAGCAGAAACTATGCAGGCCAGAAGGGAGTGGCAAGAAATATTCAAAGTGATGAACAATAAGAAACTACAACCAAGACTACTCTACCCAGCAAAGCTATCATTCAGAGTTGAAGGTCAGATAAAGAGCTTCACAGACAAGAAAAAGCTAAAGGAGTTCATCACCACCAAACCAGTATTATATGAAATGCTGAAGGGTATTCTTTAAGAAGAGGAAGAAGAAGAAAAAGGTAAAGATAAAAATTATGAACAACAAAATGACATCAAATACATACCTACCAACAAGTGTATCTAAAAATCAAGTGAATAAAAAATCTGAAGAATAAAATGGACTGGTGAATATAATAGAATCAGGGATATAGAAAGAGAGTGGACTGACAATTCTTAGGGGGGAAGCGGGTGTGAGGGGTGCGGGAAGAGATTGGACAAAAATCTTACTCCTATGGATGAAGACAGTGGCAGGGGGTAAGGGCATGGGGTGGGGTGGGGAATCAGGTGGAAGGGAGCTATGGGGGAAAAAAAGAGGAACACCTGTAATAATCTGAACAATAAAGATTTATTAAAAAATAATAAAAGTTACCTTCTTCAAATTTACTAGTTTATTCCCTAGTTCTCCCTCTCTTTCTCTCTTCCTACTTTTTCCTCTATCTATCTTTCTATCTCTCCACACCTTGATTAGCTCTAAGTTGTTTTTGGTCCTTTGAACTATTTAGGTCAAGTGTCTGGCTTTTAAGTGGGGCCCATTTAGGTTATTTCATGGATTTCTGAAGATACCAAACACACTATTGCCACATTCCACCTCCCCTCTCCCTCATAATACAATACATAATTGTAGGGAGTGGTTATAGGGTTAAGCCTAGGACTGACCTGCTGGCAAAGCCGCGAACAAGTCCCAGCTTAGAGGGCACAGCACTCTTAGCATAATTAAGCTTGATCTTGTGACTGCTCCCTAGATCTTTCCTGGGTAGCTAATGGGCTGTGGGAGGTGCAGCAAGTGCTGCCAAAACAAGTGAAACTTACAAGAACATTGTAAATTACTTTGTTTACCCCTGACTATAAAATAAAGCATCAGCTTGCACTCTGGATCTGTTCTGTGGTCTCAGTCACGCACAGAAGATTCATCTAGACCCAACTTATTCTCTTTGTCTGTCTTTTCTTCATCCTTTGTCAGCCCTTCCTCAGGCTCACCAAACCCTTGGCTATGTTGGTGTGGCACAAGTGGCACCCAACGTGGGGCTGAATTTGGCCCAAGTGGCACTCGATGCGGACCTGAGTGTGAGGGAACTGCAATTGTCAGGTGAAAGGAGGCCCCAAGGCGTATGCATGCAGTAAGTAAGGTAGGGGTGTAGTGCTAGCTAGGTGTAAAATATGGGAAATTCAGGATCACAGGGAAAGAATGTACGTGTATCCATGCTTAAGGCTATGCTCCAAGCAAGGGGTGGTTCTGTGAGGTATGAACAGCTTTTTAATTTTTTGGATTTTGTGAGTAAAACCTGCCTATGGTTTTCTGAGGAAGTAAAGGTAAATATAGAGGCATGGGAGAAAGTAGGAAAACAACTTTGTGATCATTATATAGCTGAAGGTCCAGAGGAAATGCCTGCCTCTACTTTCAGTCTGTGATCCATGATTCGGGACTGCCTAGAGCTCACTCCAGAAGGGGAGTGGAGGAATGTGTCAGGGGAATCAAGACAGATGGGGGAAGGTTGCCAAAGGCTTCCAACTCCACCATCGGTGCCTCCCCGCCTCCGCCAGTCCCTGGGGCTATACAGCTCCTGTGGGAGAGAGCCCTCCAGATGATGTGCTTCCTCCCAAATATGAGCAAGGATTGGAGGAAGCAAGGGAACATTGCCAGTGGGTTTGGGATGATTGGGGTGGAGATATGCTAAAGTATTGCCTCAGGGCATGGCCAATAGTCCTACCTTATGTCAGGATTTTGTAGCTGCAGCCATACATCCTATAAGGAAAAAATATCCTGAGGCTTATATTATTCATTATATGGATGACATTCTCTTAGTTCATAAAAATGAAATGCATCTAAATAATATTTATATAGATTTGCAGGATTCCCTGCATTGTGCTGGATTGCGCATAGCACCCGAAAAGTTCAAAGGACGTTTCCTTTTTCTTATCTTGCAGCATTATTGAAGGAAAAACAATAAAACCTCAGAAAATTCAAATTCAGACTGACACTTTACTTACATTAAATGACTTCCAAAAATTATTAGGAGATATTAACTGGGTTCGACTTGCTTTAAAATTAACCACTGCTGACTTAAGCCCTTGATTTCATATACTAAGGGGAGGTTCATCTCCATCATCCCCACACTGCTTGACAGAGGAAAGTTGAGGATGCCTTAAGTTCAGCACAACTTAATAGAATTGATTACTCCCTTCCCTTATAGGTTTTAATTTTCCCTATGACACATACACCCACTGGGGTCATTTGGCAAGCTCCTGGAGTTGTTGAATGGCTATATTTGGCTCATTCTCCAACTAAGGTATTAACTCCTTTCCATGATTCGGTTTCCCAGCTAATAGCTCGAGCCCGCCTTTGAATAGGCTAATTAGTGGGCTAAGACCCTGACCTTATTATAGTGCCATTTACAGTTATACAACAAGACTGGCTCTGGCAACAATCAACAAATTGGCAAATTGCACTTGCTAATTTCTCCAGACAGGTTGGTAACCATTATCCAGCAAATAAGGTTTTACAATTTCTCTCAGCTACTACCTTTACCTTCCCAAAGATAGTGAAGTCACAACCTATACCACAGGCATTAACCATTTTTACAGATGAATCCAGTTCTGGAAAAGCTGGATACTACTGCAGCAGAGGTGCAAAGGTCCTTCAACCCCCTTATATTTCAGCACAACGGGTAGAAATACAAGCCCTTATCTATGCCTTGACAGCTTTTGTTACGGAGCCCATTAACCTATATAGTGATAGTGCCTATGTGGTAAGTATGGCCAAATAAATTGAAACGGCTACTTTAGGGCACACTAATTTGGAGGAACTCTTTCATTTATTTTTCAACCTTCAAAAAGTCATTAGAGAACTACAATTTCCCTGCTTTATTGGTCATATCTGATCTCATTCAGGTCTCCCTGATCCATTAGCTATAGGCAATGATGCTATTGATCGCCTCCTTGCTGTAATGCAAGAGGCTACCCCATTTTCTCTTGTCCAGTCCTCCCATGCTTTGCATCATCAAAATGCTGCTGCCTTAGGCAAACAATTCCATATTTCTAGGGAGCAAGCTCATCAAACTGTTAAGCAGTTCTCTCAGTGTGTAATTCATTGCCCTGTACAATCATTGGGGGTTAATCCTAGGGGTCTTAAACCTAATCAAATTTGGCAAATGGATGTCACTCACATACCGGAATTTGGTAAGCATAGATAGGTACATGTTAATGTAGATACCTGCTCTCGCTTTATCTTTGTGACTCCCCAAATGGGAGAGAGTGCCAAGCATGTAATTAATCATTGCCTAGCTGCCTTTGCAGTACTAGGTCCTCCCTTAGAGCTAAAGACAGACAATTGACCCGCATACACTAGTTCTGCTTTTCAACATTTTTGTCAGCAGTATCAAATTTGTCATAAAACTGGTATCCCTTACAACTCTCAAGGTCAAGCAATAGTGGACAGAAAGGGGGAGACGGATGTTATGTATCACCTCAAAACAAACACAGTCATGTTCTTTATACTTTAAATTTTTTGAATTGCAATGCAGAGGGTCATACAGCAGCCGAAAAGCATCGGGCCTCCTGTACAATAGCCTCCGTGGGGTTAGTCTGATGAAAGGATGCACAAACTGGACAATGGTTTGGACCAGATCCAGTAATGATGTGGGGGAAAAGATGTGTTTGTATCTTTCCAGAAGGAGCAGCACAGCCAATTTTGGTGCCAGACTGTTACGTGCACCACCACAATGGACCCAGAGAAGCTCCTTGTCTCATAGTTCAAAAGACTGAGAGTTGCCCTGATGACAGCAAAGTGCAAAAGAAAGATGATGAAGGCTATACAAAAGACCGAGGTGCCAACATGGGGTCAGCTGAAAAAGTTAACAACTGAAGCCCAGCAGATGGCAGAAAATCAAGAAGTGGAAGTTACTCCCTCAATCATGTTTCTGGCCATGCTAGAATTGGTTAGCTGTCAATCTTCCGCAAACTCTTGCGCAGCCAAGTCCGAGGACTCTTGAGTAAATCAGCAAAATAAACTTTCATGTAGTTTGATTTCTCTATTATTGTGGTATTGCACTGGCATTGTTTTATTAATAACCATGTCTGGGTTTTACATTGGCATTGTTTTGTTATTGGGTTTTGCATTAGCATTGTTTTGATAATATTTTAATAGTCAGAACTTTGTTCTTGATGTTTAAGTTTTACTTCCATTATTAGTAGCTTAAAATTAAAAGAAGGGCGAGATGTAGGGAGCAGTTATAGGGTTAAGCCTAGGACTGACCTGCTGGCAAAGCCGCGAACAAGTCCCAGCTTAGAGGGCACAGCACTCTTAGCATAATTAAGCTTGATCTTGTGACTGCTCCCTAGATCTTTCCTGGGTAGCTAATGGGCTGTGGGAGGTGCAGCAAGTGCTGCCAAAACAAGTGAAACTTACAAGAACATTATAAATTACCTTGTTTACCTCTGACTATAAAATAAAGCATCAGCTTGCAGTCTGGATCTGTTCTGTGGTCTCAGTCACGCACAGAAGATCCACCTAGACCCAACTTATTCTCTTTGTCTGTCTTTTCTTCATCCTTTGTCAGTCCTTCCTCAGGCTCACCGAACCCTTGGCTGTGCTGGTGCGGCACACATAATAAAGCCAACTTTAATATTATCACCTGGTAGGCATTTTCCAAGACTGTTACTGTGATGTCAGTGTATGGTGATCCATGGAATGGAGGCTGGAAAACTCTGCTGTTGTGAACAGAACTATGCAATGCTCATGTAAACAAGCTTGATGCCCCACAATTGATCTATAAAGTAATCAATGAAATGTTACAAATATGTTTTCCTCATACCATTGGAAGGGTCAGGGAGGCAGGCTTCAGGCCAGAACTCTGGAATAATACTTGGACTGAGTTAGGGGAGTTTTAGAGGTGATGTGGAGCCAGGTCATGAAGGATGCCCAGGGCTTCATCAGGAGAAGTTTCATTTTAGGCAGAGGGACCAGGATGGGTCTTGTTTATTCAAAAGACCAAAAAAAAATCATGTTCTTTTTTTTTTTCTTGCTATTTTGGCACTAGATAGAGAGCAGTGGAGAGTTTTATCCTTCCCAACAATAATTTTTGGGTACAATTTTATAAGAAAACTCTTGCTTAGGTTTCTAATGAGATCTGTGGCCTCAAGAATCTGAAGAGATTTTGTGGTTTGGTTTTATTTTCATATACCAAAAAAAAAAACAAACAAACTAACAAACAAACAACAAAAAAAGCCCTCTATAACACAAATTGATTTTGTGTTTTAGGTTTGTTCTATAGCTTCTGACAACCATAAAGCCATCCCACTTTCAAACTTATGTCAACTTCAACGAGTGAGCAACAGTGTCTTGTGTGTCAACGGATGGCCAGATGCCTCTGTTTAGTTATGAGAGTTGGAAGTATGAGTGACTTATAATTCTATGTTTCTTGAAAGTCTTCCTAAGAAATCATCTTTAAGTATCTCATTTTTAATTCTGTATCATACATTTATATTTTGGGTGAAGCATAGTTTGTAAATAGCCAAGTGCAATGGGTTCTTTACCCAAAAGTGCTTTAATGTCTAATGAAAATGATGCTTTCCCAGGAAACAAAGAGAAAATAAGTTTTGAGCTTTGTTTCTGCAGTTTGAACCAACTTTTGGGCATGGTATTTGTTTGAGGGTTAACAGGCTTTACTTACAATTTGCCCACAGGACTTTTTCTTCCTCCCTCATATAATCATCCTATATGTTGGAACCAAGACATACTGAAATATTACAGATGATTTTTTTCTCCACCAGACACATTTGAAGTGGGATAGAATAGTGAACTAAAATAAAGTGGATTGGTTCAATTCTAAGCCTAGACTTTATGAATTTTGGAATTGGGAAGTGGTATTCTAAGGAATAGTTTGTCAGTCAGACATTTTCCTTCCAGGCATTATTTGGAATGTGGCATCTGTTGACTCTCCATGAATTTGAAGCTGCCCTTACCCCCACACAATAATGGATAGTTTGGTTAGCCCTTCATGCTCTTGACTTCTAAACTTGGGGATAATATTAGAAGCTAGCTCACAGTGCTAATCTGAGGACTACAGAAAATTAAATTGCATCCACAGAGCTTTACAAGACTTGTCACAATTCCCAGAATAGTGAGTGTGCTAAATTAATGTTATTATTATCATTAATGCTATCAATGACTGTCAGACCAGCTTGAGCTGATGTACATTGCTGGTTCTTTATCTGCTAAATTTAAATAAATTCTGAGGAACGTAGTAAATTATATTCAGTGGAGCAATCTACAGGTCCAGGAATGTGCTGTTTCTAACAAGTGCAGCCCATGGTCATTGGTAGGTTTAACTGTACAGGTGGAGACAAAGTCAGAAGAAGCTACAATGTTATGTGAAATGAATTATTGAAATAAACTTTTATGAAAAGTACATGTGTCAGTTGGAATGTGGATGCACCTTTGTTGAGAGCAGATAGGGAACCATCCTTTCTAAAGAGTCTCTTTAATCAAGGAAGCCCTCAGATTCTTGTTTCCTTATAGGTAAGCAAGGCTTGAGAGGGTGAATAGACCCTTCTATGCATGGTTATTTAAGTAATTGCTAAAATTAAATATTTACTAGTGAATGAAATTAAGGAGGCTAGTGCAATGCACAGTAGCTCCCCAATATGTTATGACCAAAGGGACCTCAGGTGTCCCAGGAGCTGTGAAAGAGGCTGGTGAGAATCAAGAGACTGTGTATTTCACCAAGCTCCTGGAGACACAGCCTGCGGCGTCCATCTGCAGAGGGTGAAGGACCATCTTCATCTTAGGAACTGAGAGTGGACTCAGAGCAAGCATCCCACCTCATTCTGAGTGTCCTAAGGGGTGAATGGGCCTCTACCAGAAACAGTATTCTCAGGAGCTCAGCCTGTACTTGCAATATGGGCTTGACCCACTTCACTGGGTTATAGCATTGGATAGGATTTTTTCCTACTAGTTAAAAACCAGTCCATCTCTTGGCGTCTGTGTTGGAATAAGTCTTTGAGGAGCACTGCAGAGTCACTCAGGTGTCTGATTAGTATTGGAGTGACCCAGAACAGGGCTTGTTTCAACCCCACCCCAGTAAAGCACATATATCTGTCAAATGATGCAAAGTCTGAGTGAAGTCTTTGGAATGATCACCTAGTGTATATATGTCAGAACTGGCATCGGGTTTTTTTGCAAATACATATTTCCTGGCCTCAATTCTGGAGATTTTGATTGGCGAGGGTGGGGCAGATAAGAGTGTTACAGAGATGGCATTGAGAGCAATGTTCTTTTCCGTATTGCAGTGAGAAACTACCTTTGCATTTATTAACTATAAAGGACTACAGATGCCCCCTAGTTTTTCTATGTACTTATTTATTTCTGGCTAAATTCTAGCTGAACATAGGAGATAGGGCAGCATTTTCCCGGATAAGCTGTTGCTGGTTCAGTGAGTCAAGCATGGGGCCTAATCTTGTGTATTAAGTATTTTAAAGCCCTCTGATGATTTAGGCACCTTGATTTGAAATATTCTGAACTATAGGATTTTTAAATTTGTGTCTCCCAAGTGAAATCTGCATTCCTAACTCCTCAGACTGTGCCAGTGACCTGGGGGATTTGAAATTACCAATGGGACTGACTTATCTTCCAGAGGCATTTCTTGAGGTTTCTGGACAGCATAAGGCAAATTCTGATCTCCATGACATGTTTTAAGCATCCAAAAAACATCATTTCATGTATGTTGGCAGGAGAAAGCCTCCTCCAGTTGAGATGAACCACCTTTATCTGATTCCTGCATAAATCCCACTCCTTTGGCCTGACTCTATCCATTTGGTCTCTGAGTAGCTCCTCCTCATGGTGGTGGTAAGTCTTGGGTCAACACTGCCTTACCAAGATCCCAAGTAGATGGAAAACAGCAGTAGGAGGGAAGAACTTCTGTGCATTTTCTTCTGTAATTTCCTTCTTTAAAGCAAAACTCTGCCATTCAAACACTGAGGACACCTGTGTATAAGAACTGACATCCCAGCCTGGCCTGTCTTGTCCCATGGAGACCAGAAGAAAATGCTTCCGCCCTCCTCTACCCCAGGATCTCCTCCATCTTGCAGCTAGTGAGCACCATGGCTAGCAGTGACTTCTTCCATCACAAACGACAGTGACTACTGAAAGAGATAGGCAAGGTATCCGCTGAGCAAACTGATATTGCTGGTCAAAAAGGAATTCTGATGTTGCCTAGCCCTCAGCATTTGCTCCACTATTCAATGACATGGTTTTGAAACAGAAAGTAGTTGTGTTCTTCTTGCTCAAAAGAACATGATCACATAAGTGGTACTAAGTCAACAGATGGAGGGGCAGGCAGAGACTTAGAGGAGGAAAGGGGGAAGAACTGAGATTGGCTGAAAAGTCAAGCCCTTTGAAGTGATGTATTTTTTAAAAACAAAAACAAAAACCCACAGCATTTCCCTGACCACATTATGCATTTTCACAGAAAGAAGGTACAAGTTTTGAAACAAAATTTTAAAAATGTAGGTTATCTTTAAGAAACAAAAGGTCAACTCTAGGAAGACATAATAACTTATAATTTCTCTAATTTTACTCAGCAAATAGATTAGTACTGTGAAAATATAATTCCTATGTCAAAACAGATGCTTGAAACAAGCAGCAGGTTTCATAAATGTCTCTTTGTAGATTCTTCTCTATTCCCTGGTGCCCTCCTATCCCCCAGGGAAACTAACGTCCTCCCCTCCCTCCCCCCAGCCCAAATGACAGGCTTCACTTTGTCACTTCCTCCCTGTGACAGTTTTCAGTGCATCCTTCAGGGACCCACACATGGCATCTATTCAGGGACACTCTCTCCTGCTCCCTCCAGACAGAATTGGCTGTTCAAATATCTGTTATAGACTCCTACACTGTCCAAACCTCTGTTATAAGAGATTTCACATCCCAATGTGATTTCTTCTGTAAATGTTTACCTGCCTCTCTGCATGGAAAAGTCTAAGGTCTCTGAGAGCAGATGTTGCCTGTGTTTCAAGGGCTCAGGGAGGTGCTGAGTAGAGCAGGCAGGCTAGGAAGGCCTGTTGATGAAAGATTCAGGAAATAGTGTGGGAGCTGCATCACCTTCCTCATTTCAGCTGAGACAGAGACACATGGTTAGTTCTGAGTTGTAAAAGGGTGACAACTGAAAGGGAGTTCCTAAAACAACTCTCACCTTGAAAGTACATGGCATTTATAGTCATAGAGTATCAGGGTGGATAATGTTTGCTTGCAAATGTTTGTTGAACACAAAAACCTTAAGGTAGGTGTTGCAGGATGATTAGCTATTGGTAGATGAGAAGACCAGGATTCAAAGGTAGACATGACTTCCCAGGTGTTACCCAGTGGCCCTGTGGCTCCCAGCCCTGAAATCCATCCCCAAGTCCGTTGTAGTGCACCAGAATGCCTTTCATGCACAACCTCAAACTTCTCTGTTTCTGAGTTAGCATCTTAAATAAAGGTGATGGTTGGGACATGAATTGTGAGTAAGCCAGGCTGTGGTGGTCCTATGGAATAATGGCCTAATGACACTCTCTTCCACTCTCTTGCAAACCACAGGCAAAGTTCCCAAGGCTCCCAGCTCATTGAAAGTGAGGTGCACATCTGTGTAAGGGCTTCTGTCTGTCATTGTTAACTCCAGAATTCATGTCAATTTTGCTATTTCTTATATAAACTGTGACTTGCTGTGGTTTCAGGGTTTGTAATGAGCAGGAAAATATAAGTGGACATTTACTTAAAACTTATACATGTCAGCATTTAACCAAATAAAAAGAAGGAAGAAAAGTAAACTGATGATGATTAATATTATTAATGATTTGTTTTGCTTATTTTATAAAGTTGTAACCTCATTGTCTCTGCTTAAAGTGGCAGATTGGCCAGTGTGGCTCAGTGGTTGACCAGGAAGTCACTGTTCCATTCCTGGTCAGGGCACAAGCCTGGGTTTTGGGCCAGATCCCCAGAAGGGGAGTGAAGGAGGCAGCCAATCAATGATTCTCTTTCATTGTTCTGTCTCTCTTCTGAAATCAATAAAAACATATTTTAAAAATGGGCAGAGAAATGCTACAAGGAAGTTCAAAGGCAGCTCAGCTTTTTTTCCCTACCCATTCCTTTGTCATTATTAGGGAAAATTTTATCTTCTGTGGAATTAAATGTGTAAATATTAATTTTCATTGAGCAACAAAAATGTAATTGAGGTTGTGAACATTTTGGTAAAGATAACCATGTCTAATTTCTTTTTATAAAAAATTTAATGTTGACAGTATTGCAGATGTTTCCCTCCCTTCTCCCCCCTTTGCCCAGCTCCACTCATGCCCAACGCCCCCTCCTTTGGCCTTCACCACACTATTATCCATGTTCATGTGGTAGGCATATATCTTCCTTAGCTAATCCTTTCACGTTCTTTATCCAATCATTCCCACCCCTCTCTCTTCTGGTGCTCACCAGTCTGTTCCATCTATTCATGCTTCTGGTTCCATTTTGTTCATCAGTTTATTTTGTTCATATAATCCCACATATTAATGAGATCATGTGGTATTTGTCATTCTCTGACTGTCTTATTTCACATAGCATAATACTCTCCAGATCCATCCATGGTGCCGCAAAAGGTATGAGTTCCTTCTTTATATTGTGTAGATGTATCACAGTTTTTAATCCACTCATCTGCTGATGGGCACTTAGGCTGTTTCCAAATCTTAGCTATGGTGAATTGTGCTGCTATGAACAAGGGGTGCATATATCCTCTCTAATTGGTGTTTCTTGGGATATATTCCTAGAAGTGGGATCACTGGATCAAACGGGAGTTCCATTTTTAGTTTTTGAGGAAACTCCATGCTGTTCTCCACAGTGGCTGCACCACTCTGTATTCACACCAGAACTGTACTAGGGTTTCCTTTTCACTACATCCTTGTCAGAACTTGTTGTTTGTTGATTTATTTATAGTAGCCATTCTGACAGGTGTGAGGTGATACCTCATTGTAGTTTTAATTTGCATATCTTTAATGATTAGTTATGTTGAGCATTTCTTCATGTTTATTGGCCATCTATATGTCCTCTTTGGACAAGTGCCTATTCAGTTTCTTTGCCCATAGTTATTTGCTTATTTACTTTTTATCATCACATTTACTTTTTTATCACATTTACTTTTATTAATATTTTCATTTAGCTTTGTAAGATAGTTATCTTTATATTTAAAATGCCATAAAGATAGACAGGTTGGGAGACACACACATTTTGGTGAGATAGGAATAATTTAACTTTATAGCATGCTAAATGTGGTCTGTTGGGTCGTAATATTTTTTATATTTATTTGTTTCATTTATTGTTTAAACATTGTAAGTGTTTAATTTCATAGTGTGTATACTATTTAATATTTTTACATCATCCTATGTATAAATTTCAATCAAATGAAAAGAATGAATTTTAAAATAGAATATTTTTTATTCTTTATTGTTTAAAGTATTACATATAGTATTATATACTAGAGGCCCGGTGCCTGAAATTCATGCACAGGGTGTGTGTGTCCCTCAGCCCAGACAGCACCCTCTCCAATATGGGACCCCTTGAGGGATGTCCAACTGCCCAATTGGGAATGGGCCTAAATGGGAAGTTGGACATTCCTCTTATAATGCAGGACTGCTGGCTCCCAACTGCTCACCTGCCTCCCTTCCCGATTGCCCCTAACCGCTTCTGCCTGCCAGCCTGATCACCCCCCAACCACTACCCTGCCAGCCTGATTGATGCCTAACTGCTCCTCTGCCAGCCTGATTGCCCCTAACTGCCCTCCCTTGCAGGCTTGGTCACCCCTAACTGCCCTCCCCTGCAGGCCTGGTCACCCCTAACTGCCCTCCTCTGCTGGCCTGGTCACCTCTAACTGCCCTCCCCTGCAGGCTTGATCGCCCACAACTGCCCTCCCTTGCAGGCCTGGTCCCTCCCAACTGCCCTCCCCTGCTGGCCATCTTGTGGTGGCCATCTTATGTTCACATGGGGCAACCATCTTTGACCACATGGGGGCAGCCATCTTGTGTGTTGGAATGATGGTCAATTTGCATATTACTCTTTTATTAGATAGGATGTCTCCTTTCCCCTGCATTGTCCTCTCCCCAGTCAACCCTACCCCCCAGCACATGCCCTCATCCCACTATTGTCTGTGTCCATGGGTTATGCTTATATGCATGCATAAAAGTCCTTTGGTTGATCTATTAAACAGCGCCCCCCCACAACTCACATTCTCCCTTGCCCTCTCTCTGAGGTTTGGGAGTCTGTTCGATGCTTCTATGTCTCTGGATCTATTTTTGTTCATCAGTTTATATTATTCATTATGTTCCACAAATGAGTGAGATCATGTGATATTTATCTTTCTCCAATTGGTTTATTTCACTTAGCATAATGTTCTCCATGTCCACCCATGTTATTGGGATTGATAAGTGTTCTTTTTTTTACAGCAGCATAGTATTCCATTGTGTAGATGTACCATCATTTTTTAATCCACTCATCTGCTGATGGGAACTTAGGCTGTTTCTAAATCCTAGCTATTGTAAATTGTGCTGCTATGAACATAGGGGTGCATATGTCCTTTATGACTGGTGTTTCTGATTTCTTGGGATATATTCCTAAAAGTGGAATTACTGGGTCAAATGGGAGTTCCATTTTTAACTTTTTGAGGAAACTCCATACTGTTTTCCACAGTGGCTATACCAGTCTATATTACCACCAGCAGTGCACAAGTGTTCCTTTATTTCCACATCCTTGCCAACACTTGTTGTTTGTTGATTTGTTGATGACAGCCATTCTGCCAGGTGTGAGATGGTATCTCATTGTCTTTTGATTTGCATCTCAAATGATTAGTGACTTGAGCATGTTTTCATAAGTTTCTTGGCTTTCTGTATGTCCTCTTTCCAAAAGTGTTTATTTATATCCTTAGCCATCTTTTGATTGGATTGTTTATCTTCCTTTTGTTAAGTTGTATGAGTTCCCTGTAATTTTGGAGATTAAACTCTTATCAGAGTTAGCATTGGCAAATATGTTCTCCCATGCAGTGGGCTTTTTTATTGTTTGGTTGATGGTTTCTTTTGCTGTGCAGAAGCTTTTTATTTTGATGTAGTCCCATTTGTTTATTTTCTCTTTAGTTTCCATTGCCCTAAGAGCTGTATCGGTGAAGATATTGCTCCAGCATATGACTGAGATTTTGCTGCCTTGGATCTTCTAATAGTTTTATGGTTTCCCTTCTTACATTTAAGTCGATTATCCATTTTGAGTTTACTTTTGTGTACGGTGTAAGTTGGAGGTCTAGTTTCATTTTTTTTTTTGCATGTATCTGTCCAATTTTTCCAACACCATTTATTGAAGAGACTGCCTTGACTCCATTGTATGTTCTTGACTCCTTTGTCAAATATTAATTGAGCATAACAGCTTAGCTTGATTTCAGCATTCTCTGTTCTGTTCCATTGGGCTATATGTCTGTTCTTGTGCCAATTCCAGGAAGTTTTGAGAACAGTGACTTTGTAATATAGCTTGATATCTGGTATTGTGATCCCTTCAACTTTGTTTTTCTTTCTCAAGATTGCTGTGGCTATTCGGGGTCTTTTTTTATTCCATGTGAAATTTTGGAGAGTTTGTTTTAGATCTGTGAAATATGCCGTTGGTATTTGAATGGAGATTGCATTAAGTCTACAGATTGCTTTGGGTAGTATGGACATTTTAAGATGTTGATTCTACAAATAACTGAACATGGTATATTCCTCCATTTGTTAATGCCTTCCTCTATCTCTTTTGTTGATGTACTTTAGTTTTTAGAGTACAGAACTTTTACCACCTTAGTTAAGTTTATTCCTAGGTACCTTAATTTTTTTTTTTTTTTTTGGTGCAGTGGTAAATGGGATTGTTTTGTTGCTGTTGTTTGTTTTTTTTGTTTGTTTCTCTTTCTGTGATTTCATTATCTGTATATATATAAAAGCCTAAGCAACCATTGCAACCAAATGGATGACTGAACAGGCTGTGTGGGGTGACTAGGCCAGCAGGGGGGTTACTGAGGGGTGATCAAATAACTGAGCAGCAGGCTGCATGGGGCGACCAGGCCAGCAGGAGGGTCAGTGAGGGGTGATCAAATAACTGAGCAGCAGGCTGTGTGGGGCAACCAGGCCTGCAGGGGGGGCAGTTGGGGGCAACCAGACTGGTGGGGGGCATTTGGGGGCAACTAGGTGGGCAGGGGGGGCAGTTAGGGGTGATTTAGCAGGCAGGCAGATGAGCAGTTAGGAGCCAGTGGTCCCAGATTGTGAGAGAGATGTCCAATCCCCAGGATAGGGCCTAAACCGGCAGTCGGATATCCCCCAAGGGGCCCCAGATTGGAGAGGGTACAGGCTGGGCTGAGGGGAGCCCCTGTGAATGAATTTTATGCACTGGGCCTCTAGTCCTATATAATAAAGAACGAATATGCAAATGGTTGTTGCAACCTTGCACCCTTGCACCCTTGCACCCTCATGCCTTCGTGTCCTCATGCCCTTGTGTCCTTGCACCAGGGCCAGGGGACCTGAGGCCATGCCCCCCACCCTGGGGCCAGGGACAGGGCCAGAGGACCTGAGGCCGCACCCCCTATCCTAGCGCTGGGGCAGGGGCACCTGAGGCCAGGCCAGGGGACCTGAGGCTGTGCCCCCTGCCCTGGCACCAGGGCCAGGAGACCTGATGCTGCACCCACCACCCAGTGGGGCTTGACAGGGGACCTGAGGCTGTGGCCCCTGCCCTGCTGGGCTTGACAGGGGTGGGGCTGGCTGGATCTGGGTCTTGTGTGATTTTGAGGCGCACATGGGTGGGTGGGGACTTGACTCTGGGTCCCAAGGCGCGCCCCAGACTGTGACAGGAGGGAGATTTTCATATACATTTTACTAATTTTCATTCACCTCTGACACTTTTATTATAGAGAAAGAGCAAATAGCAATATTAAAATATTTCTTCTAATTAATTCCCTTTTAATATGCACGAATTTTGTGCACTGGGCCACTAGTTGGTATATAAAAAAAAACCATAGATTTCTGGATGTTAATTTTGTACCCTGCTATATTGCTGAATTCATTTATTAAATCAGTAGTTTTTTTTTTTTTATGGAGTCTTTAGGATTTTCTGTGTACAATATCATGTCATCAGAGAATAATAATATATTTACTTCTTCTTTTCCAATTTGCATGCCTTTTATTTCTTCTTCTTGTCTGATAACTATGGCTAGCACTTCTAGTACTATGTCAAACAGGAGTGGTGAGAGTGGGCATCCTTGTCTTGTTCCTGTTCTGAGGGGAAATGCGTTTAGTTTTTGCCCATTGAGTATGATGTTGGCTGTAGGTTTCTCCTATAAGGCTTTTGTTAGGTTGAGAAATGATCCTTCTATTCCCACTTTTCTGAGAGTTTTTATCAAGAAAAGGTGTTGGATTTTGTCAAATGCTTTTTCTGCATCAATTGATATGTTTATGTGATTTTTTTGGTCTTTGCTATTTAATTTATAATATGAATCTCCACATTTGTGAATATAAACAAAAGTTATCTAAGGCACTATAAGAAATTTACAAAAGCCATATCTAATTTCAAAATAGTTTATCACATTTTAATGATTATGATATATATGGTCATGTTGGGTCTGTTTTCTCTTCCATCCCCTTTGATTTTATTTCTTTAAAAAATGTACAAGTAATATTCTCCTAGAACTGATCAACAATTGTAGCAGGGTTGCAGGATACAAGGTTAATATACAAAAGTTAATTGCTTTCTAATATATCAGCAATAAACAAAAAATTTGAAATTAAAAACACAATACTATTTATATTAACAACCCAAAAATTCGAGGCTTAGTTATAAACCAAACAGAATATTCTAGGATCTATATGAGAAAAGCTACAAAACTCTGATGAAAGAAATCAAGGGTGATCTTTAAATGGATAAGAAGACTCAATATTGTCATGATGCCAGTTCTTCCCAGAAATCCCAATAAAAATTTCAGTAAGCTATCTGTTGCTATCAAAGAACTAATTCTAAAGTTTATACGGAAAGGCAAAATATACAGAATATCCAACACAACATTGAAGATGAACAAGTCAGAGGACTGACACTATCAAACTTCACAACTGGATGCAAAGCCTCAGATAGAAGACAGTATGGTATTGGCAAAACCTGGACACAGATCTGTAAAGTGGCTTTATTCACAATTGTCAAAACTTAGGAGCAACTAAGATGCTCTTCAACTTTGTTCTTCTTTCTTAGGATTGCTGTGGCTATTTGGGATCTTTTTTTATTCCAGATTAATTTTTGGAGAGTTTGTTTTAGGTCTGTGAAATACGCCGTTGGTATTTTAATGGGATTGCATCAAATCTATAGATTGCTTTGGATAGTAGGGACATTTTAATTATGTTGATTTCTACCAATCCATGAACATGGTATGTTCTTCCATTTGTTCATGTATTCCTCTATATCTTTTTTCAATGTCTTGTAGTTTTCTGAGTACAGGTCTTTTACCTCCTTAGTTTAGTTTATTCCTAGGTATCTTAATTTTTTTTGCTGCAATGGTAAGTGGGATTGTTTTTTAAGTTTCTCTTTTGGTGAGTTCATTATCTATACTAATAAAAGCCTAGGTGGTCCTCGTGCCCTCACGCAACGCCCTCACATCATCACAAGATGGCCACCACAAGATGGCTGGCAGGTGAGGCCAGTTGTGGGTGAAGGCAAGCAGGGGAGGGCAGTTGGGGGTGAACAGGTCAGCAGGGGAGGGCACTTGAGGTGAACTGACCAGCAGGGAAGGGTAGTTCAGAGTGACTGGGCTGGCAGGGGAGGGCAGTTGGGGGCAATAGGTTGAAGACCCTATCAGGGCAATGGTCGGGAAATCATTAGCTCAGAGGCTGGGTCTGCCTTGAGTCTCATGCCTTTATTGTCTCTATTCTGAATTGTATCCCCTTCTCCCATGGATCTGGTCCCTCAGTTGTCTGCTTCAGATGCTTGGGGTTGTGGGAGTGCGTGCATAGTTTCTCTGTTATGCACCTACCTATGAGAACCCAGAGCCCTCTGGCATGCAATTCGCTCTGCGGCCCCAGCATCTGTGCCAGGGTGGCACTCTAGGTCCCTCTGGCAGCACACTTGCAGTGCAGTCTTGTGGCTTCTAGATGGGCACACTGGCTTGCTCTGGGTCACCCTGGCAGCACTCTCCTGTGGCCCAGTATGATGGGTTGTTCCGGGTAGCTCCTGCAGGACTGTCCCAGGGGCCAAGGAGAAACAGGTATGGGTTGCTCTGGGTCACACAGTCAGAGTTCCCTTGTGGCCCTGTTGAGGCACATGTTTGGTTACTCTAGGCTGCCCCAGTAGCAAGACCCTGGGATCAGGGTGGAGTGGGCACAGGTTGCTCTGGGTCGCACAGTCCTCACTTTCTTGTAGCCTGAAGTGAGGTTGCTCCAGTTTGCTGCTCCTCAAACTGGAGCGGGGCGGTTTGGCCTGGTTAGCTCAGTCTGCACTTTACTGTCACCTGAAGTGAGTTGCACAATGGCTTGCTCTAGATGGCCCCTGCAGGACTGTCCCAGGGACTGGGGTGGAGAGGTCACTGATTGCTCTGGGTCGCACAGTCAGTGCTCCCCTGTGGCCCTGAGAGAGGCATGCACTGGGTCACCCACCCTGGAATGGATGAAGTGGCCGTGGGTTGCTCCTGGTTATTCCAGCAAGGCTGTCCAGGGGGCCAGGGTGGAGCAGGCACCTGTTCTTCTGAGTCTCATAGTCCATGCTCTCCTGTGGTCCTGGGTGGGGTGTGCTCTGGGTTCTCCGGGTTGCCCCACAGCAGGTCCCAGGGCTTGGGGTGGAGCAGGTGCCAGGTGGCTCTGGGTCATGCTAGTAGCACAGTTCTGGGTACTGGGGCTGGGGTGAGGCACAGGGTTCCCCCTGGCTTGCACTCACTGCAGGGCCTTGGGGCTGGATCATAGAATGCTGGGTCCCAGTGGGCTGGTGAGGATGCCTGGTGTGGGAGCTCACTCTGGTAGTGCATGCTCCCTGCAGATGTCTGGGAGCCTGCCAGGAGGTACTGCACCACTCACTGCCCAGGCGCTGTGGTGATTCCACATGGGTTACAGCTGGCAAGCAGCATTCTCTAGGTGTCGTCTGCCCTTCCTTATTGAAAATTGTCTCCTCAGTTGTGTCTAATTTGTTAACTCAGGGTGGATGTTCTCTGATTGAGTTGCTTTTCTGGCCTGGCCCTAGGAGGAGGTGCCTGACATTGCTGCCTATTTGGCTGCCATTTTCTATCCCCTCTTTGCGCATTTTTAAATTGGATTATTTGTCTTCCTGGTGCTGAGTTGTATAAGTTCTTTATATACAGTGGAACCTCAGTGGTTCTCAAACATTATTTGTTCCAGAAGACTGTTCAAGAAGCAATTGTTCAAAAATTGAATCATATTTTCTCATTACAAATATGTAAATTGAATTAATCCATGCCCAACCCATAAAAGATTCCCTGTTTAAAGTTTCTTATATACAGTACATATCTAATGTAGTTTAATCTATTATCATACACTTCTTAAATTTATGAAACCACCCCATCCCATCCTTAAACAAATCACTTTCAGCATTCATTTTAGGGGTGTGTTTCAGGAAGTCAGTATGCAGCATCTTTACCAGCTAACTGCTTTTTGTTTATTCAAATCAATAACAATTTTTCTTTCTTTTTTTGTTGTTAATACTCACTCCAGGTTATTTTTTTTTTCATTCATTTTTAGAGAAAGAGAGAGAGAAACATCAATGTGAAAGAGACATATCAATTGGTTGCCTCCCACACACACCCTGACTGAGGCCGGGAATTGAACCTGCAATCCAGGCACCTGTTCTTGACCAGAAATCAAACCCATGACCCTTCTGCAGGTTGGCAGATGCTATAACGACTGAACCACACTGGCCAGGGCAAACCTTTTTCTATAGTTGCCTGTGATCATTGTTTTGTGAGCACTTTCATGTCCTTAGCAACATCAGCATACTTGGTGGCCTCTTTATGTTTCAAAATTGTGCAAATTGTCCATTTTACCAGCAACAAAATATAAAAACATAAAAATATTCACAGCATGGTAAGCTGACTCCAATAGTCTCCGTTGATTTTGACCTGAGAGGAGCTTTTTGTTATGGTGATGTATTAGCATGAAAGGGTTGTCAGGTTGAGAACTGAGATTTTGTTCAAAAACAGAGATTTTTTTTTTTTTTTTTTTTTTTTTTTTTGGTGAACAACTGAGGTTTAATTGTATTTTTTTAAATTAGCCTGTTATCGGATGTATCCTTGGCAAATGTATTCTCTCATACAGTGGGTTCTCTTTTCTTTCTTTTTTTATTGTTAATCTTCACCTGAGAATATATTTTCCATTGATTTTTTTAGAGAGAGTGGATGGGAGAGAGGAATGAGAGAGAGAGAGAGAGAGAGAGAGAGAGAGAGAGAGAGAGAGAAATCTATGTGAGAAAGATACATTGATTGGTTGCCTCCTGCACAAGTCCTGACCAAGACCAGGGAACAAATCTGCAACCCAGGCATGTGCCCTTGACCTGGAATAAAACCCACAACCCTTGGGTGCATGGGCCAATGCTATAACCACTGAGCCACTGGCAAAGGCTCTTTTCTATTTGTTGATTTTTTTTTTTTTTTTTGCTTTGCAGAAGCTTTTTAGCTTGATGTAGTCCCATTTGTTTATCTTTCCCTGAGATTCCCTTTTCTGGGGAGGCATTTAGGCAAAAATATTGCTCCAAGTAATGTCTCAGACTTTACTGGCTATGTTTCCTTCTAGGATTCTTATAGTTTCACAACTTACATTTAAGTCTTTTATTCATTTTGAGTTTATTCTTCTATATGGTGTAAGCTGGTGGTCTAGTTTCATTTCTTTGCATGCACTTGTTTAATTTTTCCAACATCATTTATTGAAGAGACTGTCTTCACTCCATTGTATGATCTTGCCTCATTTTTCAAGTATGAATTGTCCATAAAGGCATGTGTTTATTTCTGGGCTCTCTATTCTGTTCCATTGGTCTATATGCCTATTCTTATGCCAGTTCTAGACTGTTTTGATTACAGCACCTTGTTATTACAGTTTGACTAGAAGCCTGGTACACGAATTCATGCGTGGGTGGGATTGGCCCTCTGGGTGGCCAGTGGGATGCCTTTGAAGGCCTGGGATCTGGATCCATCCCACTGACATTCGCACTGGTTGTTGGGAGCCACCTGGCAGCTGCTTTTATACCCTTTCTTCCTTGTGGAGCATCTAGGAAGGGGAAGTGGCCACAGGGCCCAATGCTGAATTCTAGGAGTCTGGTGGTTCTGTCGGGATCGTGCCAGAGGAGCTGGTCTGTCTGTGCCTGGCCCATTCTCTGGAGATTGGACCTGCAGGACCACTGGGGGAGTGAGTGGCTGCCGCCAGGCTGGTGGGCCACCAGGACTGGTGGGTCAGCTGAGCAGCGCTCCTGCTGTGGGAGTGCACTGACCACCAAGGGGCAGTTCCTGCATTGAGCATTTTCCCCCTAGTGGTCAGTGAGTGTCATAGCGACCAGTTGTTCAGTCATTCTGTTGCATAGGCTTTTATATACATAGATACCTCTAATTTTTATCTTCTTTCTCAAGATTGCTACAGCTATTTGGGGTCTTCTTTGCTTCCATATAAATTTTTGGAATATTTTTCAAGGTATGTGAAATATAGCATTGGTGTTTGAATAGAAGTTGTGTTGAATCTATAAATTGCTTTGGGTAGTGTGGACATTTTAATGATGATAATTTTCCCAGTTCATGAACATGGCATATGCTTCCACATATTTGTATCTTACTTAATTTATTTCTTCAGTGTCCTTTAGTTTTCTGAGTACAGGTCTTTTACCTTTTTGGTTAAATTTATTCTTAGGTACCTTATTTTTTGTTGTTGCAATAGTAAATGGGGTTGTTTCCTTAGTTTCTCTTTCTGATAGTTTATTATTGGGGTAAAAAGGGCCATCAATTTCTGGATATTGATTTTGTATTCTGCACTTTTGTCAAATTTATTTTTTAAACTTAGTAGTTTTTTGGTGGAATTTTTAGGTTTGTTATATAAAATATCATGTCATCTGCAAATAATGACAGTTTTACTTTCTCCTTTCCGGTTTAGATGCCTTTTATTTCTTTTTCTTGTCAGATCATTGTGGCTGGAACTTCCAGTACTATGTTGAATAAGAGTGTTGAAAACGGACATCCCTGTTTGGTTCCTGACCTAAAAAAAAATGCCTTTATTTTTTGTTCATTGATTATGATGTTGGCTGTAGATTTTTTCATATATGGCCTTTATTATATTGAGGTATGATTCTTCTATTCACACTTTGCTGGTAGTATTTATCAAAATGGGTGCTGTATTCTATTGAATGCATTTTCTGCATCTATTGATATGATCACATGGTTTTTAACTTTCATTTTGTTTATGTGATGTATCACATTTATTTATTTGATAATATAATAGCAACCTTGCATCCTGGGAATAAATCTGATTTTGGTATTAGAATAATGTTGTCCTCATAAGAAAGAGTTTGGAAGCCTTCCATACTCTTAATTTTTTATGGAACAGTTTGAGGAGAATAGGTGTTAGTTCTTTGAATATTTGGTAAAATTCACCTGTGAAATCATCTGATCCAGTGCTTTTGTTGGCTGACAGTTTTTGATTACTGCTTCAATTTCATTTGTTGTTATTGGTGTATTCAGATGTTCTGCTTCTTCCTGATTCATGTTTGGAAGATTGTATGTTTCTATGAAATTGTCCATTCTTCCCAGGTTGTCTATATTGTTGGCATATAATTGTTCTTAATCTTTTCTTACAACCATTTGTATTTCTGTGGTATTACAGCTCTTTGAGCATTATTTTTTAGTAATAAAACTTGGAATGACCCCACCCCTTTCATTCTTGATTTTATTTATTTGGCCACTCTCTTTGTTTCTTTTTATTGTTGTTGTTAATACTCAACCAAGGGCATTTTTTTTCATTTAGTTTTTTAGAGATAGTGAAAGGGAGAGACAGAGAGAGAGAAACATCAATATTAGAGAGACGCATCAATTGGTTGCCTCCCACATGCGCTGAAGATCAAGACCACAACTGAGATATTTGCCCTTAAATGGAACCAAATTTGTGACCCTTCAGTCCAAGGGCTGTCGTTCTAACCACTGAACAAAACTGGCTAGGGCTCTCTCTCACTCTTTTTTTTATCAGTCTGGTTAAAGATTCATCAATCTTGTTTATCCTTTTAAATAACTAGCTTTTGGTTTCATTGATATTTTTTTTTCTTTTTTAGTTTCTATGTTATTTATTTCTGCTCTGATTTTTATTATTTCATTTCTTCTACTTATTCTGGGCTTTTTGTGTTCTTCTTTTTCCAGTTCTTTTTGATGTAGGTTAAGAATGTTGACTAGAGATTGTTCATGCCCCTTGAGGTTGGCCTTTAATGCTATGTACTTCACAGGACCACTTTTGCTGTGTCCCATATATTTTGGGTTATTGTATGTTAATTTTTGTTTGTTTCCAGGTACTTTTAAAATTTCGTCCTTGATCTCTTTAGTAACACATTCATGCTATCTAATAAAAGAGTAGTATGCAAATTGACCATCACTCCAGCACACAATATGGTCACCACTATGTGGTCAAAGATGGCCACCCCAATATGAACACAAGATGACCACCACAAGATGGCCAGCAGGAGAGGTCAGTTAGGAGAAATCAGGCCTGCAAGGGAGGGCAGTTGGAGGCAATCAGGCCTGCAGGGGAGGGCAGTTAGGGGTGACCAGGCTGGCAGAGGAGGGCAGTTAGGTATTGATCAGGGTGGCAGGGGATTGGTTAAGGGGTGATCAGGCTTCCAGGCAGAAGTGGTTAGGGGCAATCAGGTAGGCAGGAAGGAGAGCAGTTGGGAACCAGCAATCCTGTATTGTGAGAGGGATGCCCGAATGCCCTCAAGGGGTCCCAGATTGGAGAGGGTGCAGGAGGAGCTGAGGGACACCCTCCCCCCTGCAAGAATTTTGTGCACCAGGCCTCTAGTTGTTTAATAACATGCTATTTAGATTCCCTGAACAGCTGTGAACCCGAGAACACTGGTTCCCAAGTGGCACAAGCACGCGGATTCAGAGGAGCTCTTCACTTCCTCACAGAAATGTCAGATTTTGCCTGG
The DNA here is from genome assembly GCA_026230045.1 of Corynorhinus townsendii. NCBI lineage: Eukaryota > Metazoa > Chordata > Mammalia > Chiroptera > Vespertilionidae > Corynorhinus > Corynorhinus townsendii. The sequence continues at coordinate 112,035,647 of JAPDVU010000003.1, read as the reverse complement.
GATAAGGTGAGGTCTGCAGTCCTGGCAGGAGAAGAAAGACACACAGTGGGAGATGGAGAACCTAGGGAAGTCTGAACCTAGAAAAATCCGTGGTTGTTGGGGCTGGCGTGATCCGTGAAATGGAAGGGGGTCTGCAGAGCTGCTAACAGAAGGGAACTCTAAAAAGCAACCATTTTGACCTGGGTGCAAAAGGACAGTCTAAAATTTTAAAAAGTGTGCCAGCTGCTTAGACCCAGGGGGAAAAAAGACTGCACATATTTGCACGCAACGCTGGAGTTCTCACATTTACTCTGGCTCTTTCCTCTTTTTTTTTCTTCTTTAAATCCTTGCTTCTGATTACTAAGCCCAGTACATAGGATCACCCAATTTGGGTCACTTTAAGAGACTGCAGGGGAAAGTTGTTTTTCTGGAACCTGGGGATCAGAGCAAGAAATAAGCATCAGAGAACCAGCTCTGGGGCAACCCACTCCCCCAAACTGGTATTAAGTGCCACAGGGAAAACAAAATCTAAACACTAGCTAGAGAGGACCTATAGACCCGGAGGTCAATCCAGAAAAAGTGCCACCCAGGGGATGAATCACAAATTGACTCTTGTATAAACACAAATAAAGGAATTTAACAAATAAAGACATACTGCCTGCTTAAAAATCAGGACTGGCTTACAACACTGAGGAGCAGTAGAATGCAGGGAACTTCAATACTGTCCTGACTAGGAAACAGGCATGCCAAACAGAACAGTAGAGGAAGTGAATGACCTTCACTACTGCACATTTTTATTTTTATTTTTTTTCATATTTTACTTAAGAAACTAAATTTTTTTTTCTTTTTTCCTCACTTGATTTTATCTTTTTAATTATTACATTTTTTATTTTCAATCAGTATTATCACTACAACTATTTTACACTTTTTTTAAAAAAGTGTCATTTTATTTTCTCTTTATCTTACTTTGGAATTAGTGTTCTACATTCTATTTTCATATTTCCTTTAGCATCATTTTACTCTATCTCAACTTTACCTTCATTCTATCACTCTCTTCCTCACTTTTCCCCTTTTGTTGCCCTCTTTCTATTACCCTATTCCTGCTTTAGATTTTCCATATTCCTTATTTTTACCCCCTGTTAAAATTTCACCCTACTTATGTATCTAATTTCCAACCACCTGCTTCAAGTCCATACACAACTCTTTCATTCTCTTTCTTCACTATCCAAAAAAATTTTTTTCTCTCTTCCTTTTGTTGTTGTTTGCTTGATTGTTGGTTATATCAATTTTTTTATGCTTGTTTGTGAGATTGTCTTGCTTTTGCGTTTTTTGTTTTGTTTTTGTTTGTTTTTTTTTCTTCTGTTTTCCCTCTCCTTGCTTGATATTGATTGTTGTTTGTAGTTTGCATTCATCTCCAGGTACTTGTTGCTGGCATTTGTTAGGATTGGTGGCTGTTCTATTGAAGTTTTCTCCCCATATATATAGTTTGTTCCCCTGTTCTTTCTTATTCTCTTTCTTTTCTCTCATAATTTTTTTTCCTTTTTCCAATTTCATTTTGGCACTCCTTTTTTCCCCTCTTCTTCTTTCTCTCCTATCTTATAATTTGCCTTTCTCTGGTGGTCACCTTTATTTGGGGTTATCAATATCATGAATACATTTGTGTTCAGTGCCTTGTGCATTGTACCTTCTTGTGTTGTATTTTGTGCCTTTAAATCAATGCAGGAGAGGGAGAACTACATAACCAGACATCCGGAGAAGAGAGATCATGGGGAGAGAAAGAAAAAGCACGCATATGAAAGAAAAGCAGGCATCACGAGAAAAGGAAGTAAACAAAATGGAGGCAAGCAACCTGTAAAAGAAAGAATTCAGAGAAATGGTCATAAGGTGGATGAAAAGACTGGAAGACAAAATCAACAATACCTGTAAGAACCAAGAGGAAATGAAGAAGAACCAAAAAGAAATGAAAAATGACATCACTGCTGTAAAGAACTCAATGGAAAGCATCAAGAGTAGACTAGAAGAAGCAGAAGACCACATCATTGAGCTAGAAGACAAGGTGGTAAAAAATATCCAAGTAGAGCAGATTCTAGAAAAAAAATTAAAAAGCAGGAGGAGAGCCTAAGGGAAATTTGGGACAATACAAAACAAAACAACACCCGCAAAATAGGGGTGCTAGAAGGAGAGGAAACTGAGCAAGGAATGGAAAACCTGTTTGAAGAAATAATGACAGAAAACTTCACTGATATAGGGGGAAAAAAACCCATACAAATCCAAGAAGCTCACAGAGTCCCAAGCAAAATGAACCCGAAAAGACAGACACCAAAGCACATTATAATTAAATTGGCAAACACCAAAGACAAAGTAAGAATATTAAAAGCAGCCAGAGAGAGACAGAAAGTTACTTACAAAGGATCCCCCATCAGACTTCCAACTGATTTCTCGACAGAAACACATCAGGCCAGAAGGGAATGGAATGAAAAATACAAAGTCATGCAAAGGAAGGGTGTGAATCTAAGAATACTGTACCCAGCAATGCTATCAATCAAAATTGAGGGGGAAATCAGGAGCTTCATGGACAAAAAAGGACAAAGGGAGTTTATTACCACCAAACCAGCAATGCAAGAAATGCTAAAGGGTCTGCTGTAGAATGAAGAAATAGGACGCGAAGAAGGCACACAGGGATAAAGAATAAAAATGGCAACAAACAAGTACCTATCAATAATAACTTAAAATGTAAATGGATTAAATGCCCCAATGAAAAGTCATAGAATAACAGATTGGATAAGAAAACATGACCCATATATCTGCTGTCTACAAGAAACCCACCTCAGAAAAAAAGACACACATAGCTCTGTGTGAAGGGATGGAACATCACACCCAATGGGCAAAAACTAAAACCATTTCCCCTAAGAACAGGAACAAGACAGGGATGCCCACTCTCACCACTCCTGTTTGACATAGTATTGGAAGTATTAGCCATTGCAATTAGACAAGAAGAAGAAATAAAAGGCATCCAAATTGGAAAAGAAGAAGTAAAGCTGTCCTTATTTGCAGATGACATGATATTGTACATAAAAAACTTGAAAGACGCTATTAAAAAACTATTAGACTTAATAAATGAATTTGACAATATTGCAGGATACAATATTAATGCCAAGAAATCTATGGCATTTCTATACACCAATAATGAACTTACAGAAAAAGAGACTAGAAAAGCAATCCCATTTACCATCACACCAAAAAAATTAAGATAGCTAGGCACAAACTTAACTAAGGAGGTAAAAGACCTATAAACGGAAAACTATAGAACATTGAAAAAAGAGATAGAGGAAGACGTAAACAGATGGAAGAACAAACCATGTTCATGGATTGGTAGAATCAACCTCATTAAAATATCCATACTACCCAAAGCAATCTATAGATTCAATGCACTCCCCATTAAAATACCAATGGCATATTTCACAGACCTAGAAAGAAATCTCCAAAAATTCATCTGGAATAAAAAAAGACTCCAAATAGCCACAGCAATCCTGAGAAAGAAGAACAAAGTAGGTGGGATCTCAATACCAGATTTCAATCTGTATTACAAATCCACTGTTCTCAAAACAGCCTGGTTCTAGCACAAGAACAGACATATAGACCAATGGAGTAGAATGGTCGAGTATGCTCGATTAATATTTGACAAAGGAGGCATGAACATACAATGGAGTCAAGACAGTCTCTTCAATAAATGGTGTTGGGAGAATTGGACAGATACATGCAAAAAAATGAAAGTAGACCACCAACTTACACCATACACAAACATAAATTCAAAATGGATAAAGAACTTAAACATAAGACGGGAAACCATAAATTTACTAGAGGAATCCACAGGCAGAGAAATCTCAGACATATGTCAATGCAATTTCTTTTCTGATACCGCTCCTAGGGCAATGGAAACTAAAGAGAAAATAAACAAATGGGACTACATCAAAATAAAAAGCTTTTGCACAGTAAAAGAAACCATCAACAAAACAACAAGAAAGACCACTGTATGGGAGAACATATTTGCAAATGTTATCACTGATAAAGGTTTAATCTCCAATATCTAAAGGAACTTATACACCTTAATAAAAGGAAGATAAATGATCCAATAAAAAAATGGGCAATGGACCTAAATAGAATCTTTTCGAAAGAAGACAGAAGGAAGGCCAAGAGACATATGAAAACATGCTCAAAGACACTAATTATCTGAGAGTTGCAAATCAAAATGACAATGTGGTACCATCTCACACCTGTCAGAATGGCAATCATCAACAAATCTACATATGACAAGTGCTGGAGAGGATGTGGAGAAAAAGGAACCCTCGTGCACTGCTGGTGGGAATGCAGACTGGTGCAGCCACTGTGGAGAACAGTATGGAGTTTCCTCAAAAAACTAAAAATGGAACTCCCATTTGACCCAGTATTCCCACTCCTAGGAATATATCCCAAGAAACTAGAAACACCAATCAGAAAGGATATATGCACCACTATGTTCATAGCAGCACAATTCACCATAGCTAAGATTTGGAAACAGCCAAAATGCCCATCAGCAGATGAGTGGATTAAAAAACTATGGTACTTCTACAAAATGGAATACTATGCTGCTATAAAAAAGAAGGAATTCTTACCATTTGCAGCAGCATGGAGATACCTGGAGAGCATTATGTTAAATGAAATAAGCCAGGCAATGAAGGAAAAGTACCACATGATCTCACTCATTTATGGAAAATAAAGAACATTATAACCTGATGAACAAAAAGATAGATGCAGAGCCAATAAAGCACCGAACAGACTGTCAAATTACAGCAGGAAGGCTGGGGAGTGTTGGGGAAGAGGGGAAAGAGATCAACCAAAGGACTTGTATGCAGTCATATAAGCACAACCAATGGACAGAAGATACTGCGGTGGGGGGGGGGGATGAGGGCATGAGACAGGGGGTAGGTGAGCCGGGGGCAAGGTCAATGGGGAAAAAAAGGAGATATATGTGCTACTATATGTAATACTTTAAACAATAAAAAATAAGAAAAAAATAACATGCTATTTGGCCTCCATATGTTTGAATATTTTGAGTTTTTTTTAAATCCTGATTGATTTCTTGTTTCATGCTATTGTGATCTGAGGAGATGCTTAGTATGATTTTAATCTTCTTGAATTTATGAAGACTTATTTTGTGTCCTAACATATGGTCTATCCTTAATAATGTTCCACGTACCCTTGAGAAGAATATATATTCTGCTGTTTTGGGAAGACATTAAATCCATCTAATCTAGTGTGTCATTTAAGGTTTATGTTTCCTTGTTGATTTTTTTTTTCAGACAGACCTATCTATTGATGACAATCATTGCTAAAGTCCCCTAATATGGCTATATTGCTGTTGATTTCTCCCTTAAAGACCACAAAGAGTTTTTAAAATATATTTAGGTGCTTCTCTATTTGGAGCACATATGTTTATAAGGGCTATATTCTCTTGTTGGATCAACCTCTTTATTATTATGTAGTGATCTTCTTTGTCACTTTTATGGCCTTTGTTTTAAAGTCTATGTTGTCATATAGAAGTATTGCTACTCCAGCTTTTTTTTTTTATTTCCATTTGCATGGAATATTTTTTCCATCCCTTCCTTATCAGTCTGTGTGAGTCCTTTGTTCTGAGGTAGGTCTCTTGTAGATAGGATATATATAGATCATGTTTTCTTATCCATTTGGCTACCCTATGTCTTTTGATAGGAACATTTAATCCATTTACATTTAGGGTTATTATTTGTAGGTGCTTATTTATTGACATTTTAACTCTTTAGACCTATGTTCTTTTCTCTCTATATATTTTTTCTTCTTAAAGTAGTCCCTTTAGCATTTCTTGAAATGCTAGTTTGGTGGTATTGAAAACCTTTAGTCTTTTTTTTTTTTTTGTCTTGGAAGCTTTTTGTTTCACCCTCCTTTTTAAGTTTAACATTGCTGGATAGTGCAGTCTTGAATTCAGGTTCTTATTTTTCATTACTTTGAATATTTTATAGTAATCTCTTCTGGCCCGAGGTAGTTCTGTTGAGAAATCAGCTGACAGTCTTAATGGAACTCCCTTGTAAGTAACTGATTTTTTTTCCTCTTCCTGCCTTTAGGATACTCTCTTTGTCTTTAATTTTGGCCATTTTTATTATGATGTGTCTTGGTGTGGGTCTTTTTGGGTTAATCTTGATTGGGACTTCCTGTGCTTCCTGAACTTTTCAGACATTTTTCTTCACTAGTATAAGGAAGTTTTCTGTTATTATTTCTTCAAACAGGTTCCCTATGCCTTGCTCACTTTATCTTGTACCCTTATGATGCAGATGTTGTTATATTTCATGTTGCCCCACAGTTACCTTAAACCAACATTTGCCTGCCAGTGGTCTGTGGAACACTGGTGGCCCGTGAAGTATGAAAGGTTGGTGACTGCTAGTTTAAGGAAACCTTTGGAGCAGTGGTTGCCAACCGGTGGTCCGCAGACCACTGGTGGTCTGTGAAGTCTGAAAGGTCTGCTGCCTTAAAGTGTAGTCCTACTTTTAAATTATTTTTTTCTTTTTGCCATTCTGATTGAGTGATTTTTAAATCTTCTCTTCTAATTCATTGATTTGATCCTCTGCTTCATCCAGCCTAGTGGCTATTTCTTCCAGTGTATTCTGTATTTCATTTATGACATTATTTATTTACAAATGATTATTTTTCATGCTTTCTATGTCTTTTTTCATGCTGTTGTTATTCTCATTAAGTAACTTGAGCATCCTTATTACCGTTGCTTTTAAATCTCTATCTGATAAATTGCTTGTCTCCATTTCATTTAGTCCTTTTTCTGGAGATTCCTCCTGTTCTTTCATTTGGGCCATGTTTCTTTGTCTCCCCATTTGGCTCTTTCTTTTTTTCTATATATTAGATATAACTTCTGTAACTCCCAGTCTTGGTGGAGTGGCATTCTGGAGTAGGTATCCTGTGAGACTGCTTGATTTCCTGAGCTGGCTACTCTAGGAATGTTTCTTGTGTGAGTTATTTAGACCCTTATGTTGTAATTGGGTGTTGATTGCTGTTGGACCTTTTGTAGATGGAATTAAGCCTCAGGCTGGCTGACTGTGAGGTTCAACCCCAAAAATGGCATGCAAACTGCTGTGTAGGTATGGTCTTGAAGTATGTCTTGATGGGCTCAGTGGTACAATTGTTAACCCTTGAGCCTTGGTATCTATAGAGGTAAATCTTTATCACCATCTATGAGACACTGAGCCTTCTGGGATCCACCTTTGTGTGTCCCATTTGTGTGTGAGCTGGATCAAGCTCTGGTGTGGTCTGAAGTCCACCACTGGTTGTGTTGGTTCTGGGTTCTTTTGAGTGGGCTTCAGATACAGGTTACTGTCAGATGTTGTGTGTAATTGGCCTTGAGCTACCTGAGTGTAGTTACCACTCTATTCACTGTTTGTGTCTGCATTTATTAGATCTGTGAGTGTGGGAGGGACCAATGTGTATAAATGGGTCAGCTTCTTTCAGCCCAGAGCTTGGGACAGATCTGTAGTCAAATTGATGATCGTGTGATCCACCTCCACCTGTCAGCTACTGCACCTCCCTGTTGAGGTTGCCTGGTCTTCCCCCAGAGCTTTCCAAAGAGAATCTGTAAGATGAACCCAGGATTGCCTAGCTCAGGCTAGTAGGCCCCCTGCTTGAGAATTCTGCACTCAATGAGGAGAAATTAGTCTATGCTTTAAAGCCAAACTCCTCTGTCTCTACCAGAGACTCAACTGTAGTTCTCCCTAAGTGGCCTTGCTGCAGGTTAATGTTGGGTATAGCCTGCAGTCTCCTCTGTAGGAGCAGGTTCAGCTGCCCTGAGCTCTGGGGGAGAGATAAAAAGTTTTTGTTTGAGGGTGTTGCTGCTGTAGCCCACAGCAGTTGGCTAGGCACTTCCTCCCGGCCCCAGACTCTGAGGGTATCACACTTTGAATGTCCAACCCTGAGCCACTCTCCGTTCCACCACAGAACTGTACCCAGCAGGGTTTCTAGGATTTCACAGGGCTGAACCAAATACTTTCCTGTTTGGGGTGGTGTCTGCAGCCTGCAGGACACGCTCTACCCTTCATTCCTGGGGCTGGCTGAACTCATAGGGACCTTAGATCAGCCTCCTTACAATGCAACAACAGAGCTCAGCATTCACCCATCTTCTCTCTGACAGAAGCCTCCCCAGGGGATACAATCCAAAAACCCAAGCTCTGCATGGCACCTGTGACCTTATGCCACCAGACCAACCAGAAGGGGGTAGAAAATCAGCCCTGTGCAGGACTTTGATCTCTCTGCACAGCTGGTTTCTGCAAAACGGAGGCTGAAATTCCCAGTTTAGGCTCCAGACTCCACAGTGTAGGCCATAAATCCCAGACCTGGGTCGTTCCCCTGTGCCACCAACCCAGCAGGATGGGGCAGTTTGGGTGGCTCCACAGGTGGGCACAGGGGATTCTGACAATGTGCTAGAGATTGGAAAGACCTTTCCCCTTTCCCCAAGCCAAACAATTTAGTCACTGACTGGGGCTCTGCACAATGCCTTTTAAGAAAATAGAGGGTCCCACATAGTCACTGCTAGGTACAGTCTGCAGACCTCTCTGCTAGATCCAAACATGACAGAGCAGCCTGTCCAGCAGTTAGTGCCTGGAACAAACTTCTCAGGCTGGGGCTGTTAATAATAGGAACACTCCTTCACTGGGAAAGTGTGGTCTGAGTCTCCCAGTTAGACAGAATCCCCTGGTTCCCTCTGGCTGATGCTATGTGGGCGCTTCTTCCTGTCTCTGCTGCACTGGGTTTGATATCCCTGCCTGGGGTTGAGACCATACACTCCCAGGTGGAGAGAGCTTTGCAGCCATGATATTCCTCTAGCCTCTTAACCACCAGCTGCTTGAGGTGGCTCTCCCTTTCCTCAACTATGCTATTCTTATGAGTGTCTATGTGGCTTCTTCAGTGCTCATTAGATATAATATTTCTGATCAGCTGCACTTTACTTAGTTTTTCAAGTTGATTGCAGTGTTGTAGCTATAAATCTGGCCCCTGGCTGGGAGCAAGTGTGTTCAGCCTCCCCAACAATATCTAATTTAATGATAATTATTCACATAAATTGACATGCTGTGCAATGATGACATCCCAACATCTAGAACACAGTCTGTAAAGTCATCTCTTTCTGAGATAAAAGAAGTCATTAAAGCATGTTAATGTTGCAGATTTTGCTTTTCATAGGAACAAATCAAGAATGTAACAGATGTGAAGCCTGGAAGGAACTTTGAGAATTGGTTGAGACAATGGAGCTCTTGCTTTTAGTTGAGATGCAAGGAAAGCCAGGCTATACCAATCTATTTCTTATTAAGAGGTTTCATAGGAGCAAGTTCTCCTGAAGATCTCAATGTGCTCTCCTCTGCAGTATTTTCCTTATATTACTTTCAGGCATTGCTGCCTTTTTGGATCTTTTCTGGTTGGATGACTTGGGCTGTTAAACTGGGCATTTTGAAATTTGCCCCAGGAACTCCAGAATGTCCATATGAAATCAGATCCTGATATTATCAGTGAAACTGTGTTGTGCTGTCCAAAAGCAGCTTTGAATTGCAGATTCAAAATTACCAGTCTAGGAGTGACAAGAGCACAGGGAGTCTTTCAAAATGGCACTGGCTTGTAAGTGACATCACTGTACTGGCTTGAAAGATGACTTGCTATCTGAGCCTTTGCATGACATTTCCTTCCAGCAGGAGAGACTTGATACTGCAAGAGTGTCTGAATATGTCCTGTTGTCATGAGAAATAGTGGTTGGTTAATTGTCTGATGGGTGGCTTTAAATAACAGTTGGTGATGACAGTGAGAATGAACCAGGGTGGTGGCAGGTGACACACACAGTTTCTTAACACTGCATCTGGCAAGGCTGTGATAATTTGTTTCTTCCATACCCAAGGGAAACTGAAAGGTCTCATTCCTCATTATTTATTAGTGACTCATTAAAACTGCCAAATAAAAATAAATTTTTGAAAAATAATGTTAATTTTAAAATGGTGGTTATGCTCTAGAGCAGATAAAGCAGCCCACCACCTGGTTTTTCATATATAGTTATACTAGAGGCCCAGTGCATGGAATTTATGCACAGGTGGGGAGGTCCCCTCAGCCCAGCCTGCACCCTCTCCAACCCAGGATCCCTCTCACAATCTCACCTGCCTGCCTGCCTGATCTCCCCTAACTGCACCCCCCCCACCAGCCTGATCACCCCTAACTGACCCTCCCGCTGGCCTGGTCACCCCCAACTGTCCCCCCTGCCAGCCTGGTCATCTCACATGTGGAACAACAGAAAGCTCATTTTGTTCTAGATATTTTCTCAGTTTAGATTTCTATGATAATCAGGAAAAAATAATTTGTATTCATACACTTATGTGCATGGTTGTGTGAGCATAAGTGACTGAATAAGACAAGGAGTACTGCCTGATATATTAAGAAACATCTATTGGGGAGGGGGCGGGCTAGAATGAGTCAATAGGGAGAAAATGGTACAACACTATTACTTTCAACAATAAAGGTTGCCAGAAACCAATTCCAGAATGTAATAATTACAAGTGTTTTACCAAAAGGTTGGTGAAGCTTGGGCGGCTCAACAAGGGTGAGCCACATATCTAATTTACTTGTTGGAAATGGCTGAATGTCATTTCCCCCAAACTTGAATAGGATTGTCTGCTGCCAGACAGCTCAGGGCATTTTATTGCCTCCTGTTGGCCAAACACCTGAACAGCTGTAGGCTATTCCCCAAACTGACAATGCTTCTGTATACCCTTTGAAACCTTACCCTTTGAAGTGTATATCTCCATCTTGCCTTAGGACACATTGTGTTATAATAAAAGCATGAGGTCCTAGACAAGGAAGGAGTCTTTAGTTCCTTCAGCTGAAGCTCCTCTGACCCCCCCAATGCCTTTCAAAATTATCTTTCGTCTCTGTCTCCGGACTCTTTAATCATCTCCGCCTTTCTCCAGAATGCTGAACCCTTTGTAAGGCTGGGAAAAGAACCCCAGCAAAAGATAAATTAAAAAAAAAAAAAGAAACATCTATTTAGTTCCTGGGCTTAGACAGTTAGAGATAAATCCATCTGAAGTATTTTAGTCCAGAATTTCTGAACATGTAGTGAGTGTTTGGGGGAGCAGGGAATTATCCCAAATAAATCTGGTCCCTCAGTACTACAGAAATTAGGGAGGGAGAGATAGTAGCAAAGGTCTTATGTAACCATGACCTGATGTCTCTCTGTCAGTTCAACAGAAAGGTCTTCAACCTTTAATCTGTTGTGTTTAATTAGTAGCCTTATTTCCAAATAAAATCCCACAGAGGAGATCCAGTAGAGCTGCTCTAGGCTCAGCTGGGGCTCAAGTCTTGTGCCCCTCCTATGTTCCTGAGGCTGTGTGAACCATGTGAGATCTTTGGGGACCCATTAACAAAGTTGTAAAGCCACAAGTCATCTTTTTGTGTGAATGCAAAGCCCTGCACTGACACCAGAACTGAAGATAACAGTAAAACAACAGTGGCACTGTTCATCCATTAGTTAAAGTCCTCTGAAGAAGGAGTATACTGTGACAAAGAAGCAAATGATGAGTAAGAATTGGATAGAAAGAAAAGAGGGGGTAGAGGAGGTGAGAGAGAGACAGAAAGAAAGAGGGAAACAAGTTTGAGCCAAACATGTGAGCTGATCTAAACTGTCTTTTTTTTCATTACTTGAATAAACATTGATCTTACAATTTAAAATTTGTTTTTAAGAAATAATAACTTCAGCACAAATTACAGGAAGACAAAACATATAAAGAATTATAGGGATACAGTATGTTCAATGTAATTTTCAAAGGTCCTTTTTTTTTGGTGAGGAATTATAGCAAATTTCTCTGAATACAAAGAAACTTTGAGTATATTGGACTACATGGCCTACTGTTCTGCGATGCTGGAGGTAGATCTATATTAAGCTATCAGCAAGCAAGCCTCTTTTTACATGTGTCTTCTACCTATTCATAGAAAATTCTGCCTCCAAAATACTCTAAAATTCGCTAAAACGAATACAGAGGGCAATTATGCACTTTATAAAGTCATGCTGTTATGTGGTCCAGGAGTCCCTTACTATATAAATGAAACATTGTCTGCACCTTTTTTTTTTTTTCTAACTCTTTTTTTTCTACTTTTATTTCCAAGAGCTCAGAATGAAATACCTTCATTTTGGAAAAAGAATAAAGAGAAATGTTTATGCCTGACTTTCAAACAGACCACACAGCCAAGATTTGGGGCAGGGGAGGCAACCTCAAATGTCAAATATTTTATATAATTATCAGATCATGCATTACTATTTAGTGCTCAGAAAAGATGTTCCTATGTCATTCTAGATTCAGTAGATGATATTTAAATTCCAGGTATATGTAGCACAGGTCAGCAAACTCTGCTCACCCTGCTCAGTCAGCAAATGCTGCCCACATCCACATTGTACACCCAGCACTGTGTACAACTCAGCACTGTGTACCACAGGGAAAAAAGGCAAACCCTGCAATCTCCCTCACCTCTGTTACTGCCTTGGCTGGCTAACTCTAAAGTTGTTCCCTATAACCCACCTCTCCTCTGCAACCAGAATGATTGTTTCAAAATGCCCATTGGCAGCTCAGGCGGGTGTGGATCAGGTGGTTGGAGTGTCATCCCATATATCAAAAGGTGACAATTTTGATTCCTGGTCAGGGCACATACCCAGGTTGTGGGTTTGATCCTTAGTTGGGGCACAGGTGGGGAAAGCAACTGATCAATGTTTCACTCTCACATCCATGTTTCTTTCTCTCTTCCTTTCTCTTTCTAAAATCAATTAAAAAAAACCCACAAACATTTCTTCAGGTGAAGATTAAAAAAACAACTCTCTCCTCCCTCAAAGCAAACAACAAAAAGCAAAATGCCCACCGGCCATGTCACACCCCTGCTCATAAAGGCATTCCCTCTCTCCTCACTCCCACCATGAAGAACCTCCCTCCCACACCTGTGCTTTCATACATGCTACTTTCCTGGCCTGGAACACTCTGTGTCCCTCATCACCCAGCAAATACACTCTCTCCCTTAAAGGCTCTGCCAAGAACAACCCCCATCTCCCATCAAAAATTTTCCTGATGATGATGTTGCTTCTCTCATCAACCCACCGAGGTCTAAGTGAGGAGGCTGTTTTACTGTTATTCACTGTACCTGGTGCCCATCTCTACAGTAATGACTTACTATAATATAATTGTCTGGAAGTTTGTGTTGTTATTTTTAATTAATGTTTTACTTTTTTCAAGCAGATTTAGGTTTAAAGAAACATTGAGCAGCAAGCACAATAGGTCCTCATGTACCTCCTTGCCTCCCCCCACTCCCACCATGTTTCCCTACTAAAACTTGCATTTATGTTTCCTTTGTTTAGCTCACTTCTAATTTAGCTCATTGTCTAGATCAAGCATGTCAAACTTAAAGGCTAACATGGGCCAAATAAGCAAGGTTTAAGTTTATGTGGGCTGTAAAAAAACAAAAGCTTCAATTTTCATAGAATTGTAGGTTTATTTCAATAGGTACATGCTGAATAAAAAGGGCTGAAATAAGTGAGTAATCATTAACATAAGATAATAGAACATTTTAATAAAAATTAATATTTTTCTTGAACATTAAGTTACCAGACACTGTATAACTGCACAAATTAATAAGCATAACACAAATAAACCTATTTTTCTTGTTCTCTGAAAGTGAAATATTTCCTGTTGTGCACAGCAAACAAGTCAGTACAGGACTAATGTCAACCTCTAACATTATTATATTTAAAATCGTTATTCTTGAAATTAAAAAAATTGAACAAATAAAATCAATGAAGACATTAAAAAAAAGACTAATGACATGGCAATCGGCTGCTAAAATATTCGCTGCTAGCATTAGTGGAGGGAAATGGTGCGCCTGTGCATAAGCACATAAGGGAAATGAATGCAACACGATTTTAGTAATCAGTCATTAGTGAATGTTGTAGTTCATTATTAATAACTAGAGGCCTGGTGCATGAAGTTTGTGTACAGGGGGCAGGGGGTTCTCCTCAGCTTGGCCTGCACCCTCTCCCAATCTGGGACCACTGGCTCCTAACTGCATACCTGCCTGCCTACCTGATTGCCCCTAACCACTATGTCTGCCTGCCTGATGCCCCTAACTGCTCACCTGCCTGCCTGATCGCCCCTAATCACTCTGTCTGCCTGTCTGGTTGCCCCTAACCTCTCACCCACTTACCTGATTGCCCCTAACCACCTCTGCCTGCCTGCCTGATCACCCCTAGCCACTTGCCTGCCTGCCTAATTATCCCTAACCACTCTGCCTGTTTGCCTGACCACTCCTAATTGCTCACCTGCCTACCTGATCATCCCTAACTGCCTCTGTCTTGGCCCCTGCCACTGTGGCTTCGTCCAGAAGGACATCTGGAATGACTTTTGGAAGGTCGTTCAGCTGTCCGTTCTAATTAGCATATTATGCTTTCATTATTATAGATTATGTATAATAGGATATTGTAAAAATTAAGTTACAGAATTTCTTATATACTGTTATATTGGCTGGACTGCAAAAATATTCATTGTGGGCTGCATGACTATATGGACAAATGACTTTATGTCAGGTACTTTACCTATATTTTCTTATTTAATCCTCATAAGATACCCATGAGAGGGTTATTGTATGCTTATTTGCAGATAATAAAACTAAGATTCATAGTGAGTGCTATGCTATATGAGTTATTCAATGTTAATATTAAGAGTAGCTAAAAAGCAAGAAAAATAGAAAATCAATTTGGATTTCAAGATGAAAATATATTGATAATTTATGAAAGTCCATCTCTCATCCTCCAGGTAGGGTTCAGTGGCTACCTCCCTCAAGGGGGGCGTGTAGTGTCACAGGAAGTCTCTGTGGTCCCACAGGGAAGAGTGGCTTGAGATCTGGATACAGTAGATATAGCAGGAAGCCTAATGATGGATTGTATTCCAAAGGGACATTGGACAGTGTTATGTAGAGTTTTTAAAAAATAAGACAACAGGCCTAAATGGAGTCAGTTATTCCAGTCCCACATCACCAAACTGAGACTTAATTACAGTGACAACTCTCCCAGAGATGGAATCTTAAACCAGCCAATCAGAAATCACCTGGTCAGCACTAGTAAGGTCATCTGCCTGGTGGATTCCTGCCATCCCCTGAAGGAAAGTAATCTTCACTGAACCAATTTACTTTTTGCTAGTATACCTTCCATGTTCCTGCTCCCTGCTGTCTATAAAAATCTTTCCTTTTATTTAGTTCTTCAGAGTTCCTTTCTGTCCTTGAGTTTGGATACTGCCAATTCATGAATTGTTGAATAAAGCCAACAAGATCTTTAAATTTCACCCAATTGATTTTTTTTCACTAATCATCACCCATTGATTTTTAGAGAGAGTTGAAGGGAGGGAGGGGGAGAGAGAGAGAGAACAAAACATGGATGTGAGAGAGAAACATGGATTGCCTCCTACATACGCCATGACCCGGGCTGGGATCAGGCCTGCAACCCAGGTACATGCTCTTGACCAGGAATCAAACCTGGACCATTAGGTCTGTAGGCCGACACTCTAACCACTGAGACAAACCAGCCAGGGCTGATTTTTTTAAAAACAATTTTTGATTTTCACAAAAATGTACTTTAATGTCATTTGGGTGTAGAGACCAGGAATGCTGGTAAACACCTTACAATGCACAGGGCAGTGGTCTAAAATGACAGTGGTGCCAAAGTTGAGAAACCCTGCTTAGTTAACCCAGCTTGATTTATGGAATTTCATAGATTCATTTGTAGAATTCAGTTGGAAGATTCAAGGAATTTGAGGTTGGGCTTTCCTAATGGCTTGGATCTTTTTCACATTGTGAATAGACACCCTTCACCTGCCTCCTCCCAACATGGCACTGTGCACAGCAAGATGTAGGCTGGACTGGTCTGAAAACCTGGAGGCCAGCTAGCTTTGGTGTGGGAAACTACTTAATCAGACTAAGGCCGCTGAGATGAAAGCCTGGGAAGAACGAGGAAATAGATGATGGTTTTGGAACATCAGATTCCAAAGGACTACTCACCATTTTTGAAAACCCAGCTTTGGGATTCTGGCATCAAGAAGTACATTCTATTCCATCTCTTGTTTCCCTAGCACGCAGAATCCAACTACCAGTTCAAGGAATGTTTTTCTGTTCACAGAGTGAACTAAGCTCATTACAGCTCAAGGAATGTTTTTCTGTTCACAGAGTTAACTAAGCTCATTATTACCTCAGGTTTTAGCATCTGCTGTTTGCTCTACCTAAAGTATTTCTTGTTCCCTCACATCATATACATTTCTGCTTAAAAGTCAGAAAAACTGCCTGATCTTAAAGTAATCTTCACTCCTTTATACTTTCTATTCTTTTCAGTTGCTTTATATTTTCACTGCTCTTTTTGAGATTGGAAATTATTTATTTCTTTACTTGTTTACTTGTATTCTGCCTTTTGCTAGAATTTAAGTTTCAAGAGAGCTAAGACTGTGCTTGTGTTGGTCACTGTGTTATTATGTATTGCACAACCTATCAAATGATCAGTGTTTGATAATTTTTTCCTAATGAAAGGATAAAAGTGTGTGTGTGTGTGTGTGTGTGTGTAACTAAGTACATGTATGTGAGACTTCTGAGTTATAATTCCACAGCACAGCAGAACTGGGTATGGTGAGCAAGATCTTAAAAGGTCATATATGACTTGAATCATGGACTTGAAGGGAATATCCATACAAGGATCCCAAGTTCTCAGTTACAACTCCTCCTCTAAGAGTTGAAGGTAATGATAAAGTTAGGAAGGCAAAGTGGAACAAGGTCTCTTAAAGCCTGACGAAGCCATCTTCATTTAACCAGTGATAAGCATCGGACTAGGTAGCATTTTATTTAGAGTTTAACAAAATATCTATTCAGATAATCTGTCTCAGGAACAATAAATACACAAAAAATATAAATTCAAAATAATTAGGAAGATAGCACATTGGGCAATCCATTACCCATTTGGGAAAGACAGAGTGATAGCAATGTTATGTTCAAAGAATCTGAAGTTATTCCTAATTGATCAAAATACCATGATGTTTATAGCAAATGAGAGTGACTCAGAACAAAATGATGTCAGCAAAATGCCAGAAGTTTTTACATCCAAAAAGAGACATGGCCCATATGTTCAGAAATACTTTTGTTCTTAAGAAATGTTTATAAAAAATGGATAGACAGTTCCTCAAAAATAGACTCAACTAATAGTAACACAATTTGGTTCAGATAGCAGAAGCATTTTTCCACTAAGATCACCTTTCCTTTTATTTGATAATTGCTCCTTATATTTGAGAAACCATTCAGACACCTAAGAAAAACAGTTGTCTTCATGGCACATTTATTTTATGTGAAAAATTTTAAAATGTTGAAAAATTTTCAGTAAGTTTTTAATGGTATCATCCATATATTACTTTTGGTAATAAACACGATAAATGATAAATAATGCCATTGTCTCATAATATACAAAATATATACACATATTTTTATATGGGCTACATTTTAGAGCATGTGTGACAACTGACACTTGGCCTCAGAGCTGGGGACAGTGGAGGTGGTGGGAAGACAAACTGTAGATGGCAAACCCATGTGAAAAAACCTCTTGGGTTAAATCTCCACACTTTTATTTTTTCTCCAGATAATGTTAGCTAGTGCAGTGGTTCAAATGTGAAAAATATGTTAACATTTGGACATGGGGAAGTGTCACAGGAAAACCTGGAGTTCCATATTTTCATAAAAGACAAGAAGATGTAGCCACAGAGACTACACACCATTTCTGTGCAGCTGCAATAATGACTTGGGAAGAAAAAGAACATAACCTACTTCTCTCTCTCTCTCCCTGTCTTTCTCTCTTTTTCTTCCTTCCTTCTGCACTAACTCCTGAAACTGAACTGCTGCATTGGAGTGTTTCCCCCAAAAAGATGCTCTTCAGAGAGTTTGAGATGGACACATCAAGGTTCCATTATAAGTAGCTGACTTTTCACCATATAGAAAGATGGAATTTGAATTGATTTTGTATGCTTTATGCCTAATGTGTTTAAAGTACACAGGTGACCCAGGGCCTTGACGTGAACACATGAAATGACAACAATTAAATAAGATCCAACTGAAAAAGTAAAAGCTAATAGAATACAAACCATTGCTTGGGCAGGAGCCCTATCTGACTTTGCCCATGAGGACTGAAGCCAGGATCAAAGCTTCAGATGTCAGTGCCCAGAGAGAAAAGTTCCTGGGACAGAGGTCCTCTGTCCTCATGTTCAAGAATCTCATCCAGGCGAGATGCTTCCCCAATGCTTTATTCCAACATTGTCACTACCCAGAAGAACAGTGTTAAGGAGGCCACATTGGCATAAGAAAGGACCTAGAGCCCTAACTGGTTTGGCTCAGTGGATAGAGCGTCAGCCTGTGGACTGAGGGGTCCCAGGTTCTATTCTGGTAAAGGGCATGTACCTTGGTTGCAGGCACATCCCCAATGGGGGGTGTGCAGCTGATCATCGATGTTTCTCACTCTCTATCCCTCTCCCTTCCTCTCTGTAAAAAAAATCAATAAAATATATTAAACAAAAAAAAGGACCTAGAACTCAGACCCCTCTATTGTTAGCACTGTTGTGAATACTGGTATTAGGGGTTCAAACTCCTGCACAGCCAGTGATTAACTGTGCAACCCTTGGCAAGATTGGGAGTGGTATCATGCTTCTGCTCTCACCTTAGTAAAGATGGGCTAGGTACTTGTTATTGCTCCCTAGGTGGTTATGGAGACCTACAGCTGGGCAGAGCAAACTTCTCTCAGGGCAGTGATTCCTACTGCTTAAGAATGTGCCAGGAATTCAATGAGGATGGGCAGACTTGAGACTAACTCCTCTGACATCAAGTTGACGGGAAGGATTGGAGGCAGTGATCACAGAATCTGAAGGATATGGCCCTTGTCCTTTGTAGGTGGCTATGCCTATGACACATGCAGGGCCTGCTGAGGCAATAGGTGTTCACCCCAGCATTCATAATTTCATGATGGGAGCAACTGCAAACAGGCCATGCAGAAGGACTTGTGGTTTTCAGTCTTCTGCCTCTGCAAAGTTCTCAGAGTTATCTTACTTGATTTGAGGTGACTTTCACAGTTTCATACTGTCGATGAATCTGAAGCAGACCAGCAAATCACTATGGTAGCTGAGAGATCATTGCAGCCAGAGTAAGAATTTATGGTAAAGAGGAAAATGAGATCACCTGTGCAGGTGAGACCTCTGTGTCTGCAGCACAATAGCCAATTCTTAGTTAGGGTCACCTGGGTGCATTCCTGAGGGTGGGGCTCTTTTCTAATCAGTGCACTTGCCCTTTCAGCCCTCACACAAGTGTGAAGGGCCCATAAAAGATATGGCTCTTGACATGTGTTTCAGAGCCAGTCTCACCTGGTTGTGCCTTGTGGCTGCTGCTAACTGGCAAAGAGGACTTGGACAAGCCTTTCACAATCTAAGCCTTACTTGTGTATTTGGTAAATTGGGTAAATAATTAAGTGCAGCCATGGAGTTATCCTAACTAATAAAAGAGTAATATGAAAATTAACCATCACTCTGCTACACCCACAAACCACACCCACCAGCCAATCAGGAGTAACTATGCAAATTAACCCCAACCAAGATGGCTGTGGCTACAGAGCGAGCAGGAGGCTTGAGTTTCCCCGGCAATGGAGGAAGCCAAGCTTTCCACACACCCTGGCGGGCTCAGGCCTCCACTCAAGGCTACAAAGTTTCGATTATAGAAGGTAGATAAATCCCTACAAAAATGGCTGAGGCCACTGAGCGAGAAGGAGGCTTGGCTCTGCTTAAGGCTAAAAAGTTTCAATTATAGAAGATAAATAAATCCCAGGTACTAGGGCCTCCACTTGGGTAGCCGGGGGGGCATGGCCAGCCTGCAAACCACCACAGGTCTCTCAGCCAGGCCACCCCATCCCCCAAGGGAACCCCACCCTGATCTGGGACGCCCTTCAGTGCAAACCAGCTGGCCCCCACCCATGCACCAGGCCTCTATCCTATCTAATAAAAGAGTAATATGCAAATTGGCTGTCACTCCAACACAGATGGCTGCCCCTATGTGGTCAAAGATCCTGCCCCCATGTGGACACAAGATGGCCACCACAAGATGGCCAGCAGGAGAAGGCAGTTGGGAGGGACCAGGCCTACAAGGGAGGGCAGTTGTGGGTGATCAGGCCAGCAGGGGAAGGAAGTTGGGGGCAACCGGGCCTGAAGGGAAGGGCAGTTGGGGGGGGACCCAGGCCTGCAGAGGAGAGCAGTTGGGGGAGACTAGGCCTGCAGGGGAGGACAGTTAGAGGCAAACAGGCTGGCAGGGGAGCAGTTAGGCATCAATCAGGCTGGCAGGGGAATGGTTAGGGGGTGATCAGGCTGGCAGGCAGAAGCGGTTAGGGGCAATTAGGAAGGCAGGCAGGCGAGCAGTTGGGAGTCAGCAGTCCTGGATTGTGAGAGGGATGTTGGACTGCCCGGTAGGATTGGGCCTAAATGGGCAGTGGGACATCCCTCGAGGGGTCCCAGATTGGAAAGGGTGCAGGCTGGGCTGAGGCACACCCCTGCACGAATTTTGTGCACCAGGCCTCTAGTCATGAGGATAAGAAGACAAGGTATGTGTGACATTCAGCCTGCAGAGTATAGTGCTGACAGCCACATGAGCGCTTGGGCTCCTCTCTGAGTCATTGTTACTCATGAGGCTGGGCCAGGAGGAGGCAGGCCAGGGCCCTTTCTTCTCACATTGAATCAGAATCTTTACTGTTGTTGTCCATCCAAAAGGAGAACATGAGTCCCCTTCCCAGGGTCTGATCTAGGCCTGTGTGATGATGCTAGTCACCCCCGCAGCTGCAATCCCATTCCATTCCTGACTCTGGTTTTCTCATGACTTTGTTTAGCATAAAGAACAGAATTATCAGAAACTTTCTGGTTTTCTTTTATCACATTCTGAAAGAGCACAGGGAGAGAGTGGCTGGCACTTAGTCATTTTTGTATCCCTGACATGCTGTGGGCACTGGACAAGTGTGGCAAAAAGGGTCCCTACTCTGCTTGTGGTAGAATTAATATGGAACCTGCTAGGACACCTGGGTAAGTTACTAACAAGATACCTAAAGTTTTAGATGATCTGCCTCACGCTACAGCCCAGATGGACTCCAACCCTGAGAAGGCCTCCCAGCTTCTCCTAACCTGTTCCCCAGACAGGCAGGCAAATTTTGGCTCCTCCACTTTATCTGCACCAGGTGGGCATCAGGTAAGGTCTCTGTGGGCATTTACCTTCTGCCACTTTCCCTCCTGGTGATTAGTTACTCCTTTAAAACTCATTGGTGGGAGATGCCTGGAGCACTGTGTTTACCCACACCATGGCCCTGCTTCTCCTTGGGCTCCTGGAAGGCATACATTGCCTCTTTTTGCAGCCATATTCCAGGGCCAGCACCTTTGTTGGAACCCAATGAATGACTGAAGAATCAATAAATGTTTTTACACCACCAATGTCTTTGCTTTCAGCATCGGTTAACCCACTTAATATTTAATTGCATTGTCTTATATTAAAATAGTTGCTTCTGTTTTGGCTGAGTCATCCAGCTCTGTTATAAACTTTGGCTGGTTTCATGGTTGATACACAGTTCACTGGTCAATATTTTATTACTACTTCTGGTCTGTGTTTGTAGTGCTAATAGCAGGTTTGTTGATACAAACTTCCTCCAGGCACAGACCTACATGTGAGCCTCACACTATGCTTGAGGTGGGCAGGACAAGCATTTTCATATTTTACACTGAGGCTCAAACAAGTTAAGAGAGGATTTGAATTCAAGCCTGTGTTTGTTTGGGTGGAAAAAATAGAATTGCTGTAAAATAATTTATGGAATTGCATCTACTGCTTATTCAGAAGGTTCTGGTCTGGAGGAATGGCCTAGTTGAATAGTTATAGCCCTGCAAGAACTGGGGTAGGAGTCTTCCATTCACAGCCCCCTGGGGCAATCACACTCTCCAGAAGGGTAATTTGTTCGAACCTTGTTAAACCTTTAATAGTAATTTCCAACTCCAACCTCTAGGCTTCCTTTCATCTCCCCTTTCTTTCCTCATCTATTACAAACCTTTCCAGGAGAAGAAATGATAGTGGATGGCTGCAGTGATTTTAATGGCTAATTAAAATATCATGGGCTTTTGAAGCTCAGAAAGGGTTTCAAAAAGATTGATGATGGCCCATGGGCCTGGATATCTATGTCTCTCTTTCTCTCTCTCTCTCAGCTGAATGTCAGTGCTTGTTGGTATGTGATATTCAGTAATTTCCCCTTCTTTTCAGTTACAAACTTTGGATATAGTAAGAAGGCCTGGATATTTTGAGATTGAAATTTTTCCCTTTAGGTCAGTGGTCGGCAAACTGCAGCTCGTGAGCTGCAGTTTGCCGCTCTGTTGACTAATGAGTTTGCTGACCACTTTGTAAGGCATTACCCTTACCCAGAAGTTTTGACTTCAGGTTAAATACATTAGTACATTATTAAAATGTTTTTTAAGTGTTTTTCTCTAAGGCAGTGGACGGCAAACTCATTAGTCAACAGAGCGGCAAACTCGTGAGCCGCAGTTTGCTGACCACTGCTCTAGGTGAAACTGTGGCTGTCATTTATTCTACACCATGAGAAATATACCGTCTTTCCCAAAGTGGTAAAGAGACCCTTTTAAACAATGAAGTGTCATGGTGTGCACATGGATGGTGATGTCATCAATACCTAATCAATAAAATAATATTTTATATTTAATGCAGTGATTCTGCTTCCCCAAATCCTTCAGCTACAGCATAAGCCAATTTGAATGTGTGTGAATATACATTAAGGAGTGAGAATTCAGAGCTTTCTTTGTAATTGTCACACTGTTATTGAGAGTACTTGAGGATGTTCTCAATTTCCATGTAGTAGTCCAGGAAAGTAGTTCTCAGACTTGGGATGCTATACAGCAATAAAATTCCCCAAAATATTAGAATATTGACATATTTGTCAATTTTTAATTTTTCTATAGAAAAAGAATATTAGAAATATAAAATTAAAATAAAACAAGCTCAAAACAAATCAGGTCAACAAATAGTCCCCCTCTGACCTATAATTGCTGTGTCTTTTATAAAAGAAACACAATTTCAATATTAAAATGTTTAGAAAGCTAAGGCCTCTAATTTGTAAACAACAGCCTTTTAAATACACTTCATTTGCATTATGAAAAATTTACTACATTTTTCTTATTTTATCATGGGCTAATTTTATTTTTAAACTCTGACAAAGGAGGGACTAAAATAGATGATAAATTAAGTGTGCCAAATTAAATACAGAAAAATAAAGCCTTACTCACTGGAACCAAAGGGATGATTTTTAATTTTTCTGCTTATGTGTGTATTCAAAGACTTGTGAAAAGTATTTAACATCCTAAATGGCAACCCAGCACTGACTGCTTCCACTGCAGGTGTGATGTGCAGCACTGACTGCTGAGGGGGCTGTGAATCAGGGCCAGAGAGAAGCCTGAAGAAAGAAGCAGGGACTGATCTGTTGCCTCTGTGGCAGCTTTTGATCAGAACTTGCCTCTCTCTTTCTCTCCCAGTCTGGCCAGCAGCCAAACCTCCATTTCTCTCCAGGCTTCCACCAGGGCTGCTGATCAACCCCTCCTTTCTGACCAGGCCCTGTTGATAGGCCCAGAGATGCTAACTGGCATCAAAACTGACCAATCAGAGCCAAATTGGCCTGCAGGGGAGGGCAGTTGGGGGTAGGATCAGGCTGGCAGGGGAGGGCCATTGGGGGCGAGATCAGGCTGGCAGAGGAGGGAAGTTGGGGGCAACCAGGCTGGCAGGGGCAGGCAGTTGGGGGCAAGATCACACAGGCAGAGGCAGTTGGGGGCGAGATCAGGCCAGCAGGGGACAGCAGTTGGGGGCAAGATCAGGCCAGCAGGGGAGGGCAGTTAAGGGCAATCAGGCAGGCAGGCAGAGGCAGTTAGGGGCAATCAGGCAGGCAGACAGGTGAGCAGCTAGGAGCCAGCAGTCACAGATTATGAGAGGGATATCTGACTGTTGGACATCTCCCAAGGGGCCCCTGATTGGAGAGGGTGCAGGCTGGGATGAGGGAACCCCCCCACACACACTCCATGCACGAATTTCATGCACCGGGCCACTAGTTAATAATAATAGAATTACATACACTATGTTGCTCTTCAAATCAGATTTTTCAGGGGAAGGGGGAGCTCTAAAGACATGTCTTAGAATATCACTGGAAGTGTCAAACAAGCACCTGGGTGTTTCTGCCTTTAGCTGATGGACTTCATGGGTTTCCTTCCATGTGGTGACTCAAGTGTTATGTCTTTGTCTCTGCTTGTGATGCTGCTCCTGCTGCCACCACTCCCTTCTGCCTTATCTACTGCTTCCTGAGAGCTTCCTGTAGACATTCCATGTCCCTGCTGCCTCAGGCCTTCGTCCATGTGGCTTTTCCGAATCTGTGTCCCATTTGGGTGGCCTGCAACCTCCCATTCCATCTCCAGGTTAACTTCCTGGAGAAGGAAGATTCTGGTTGGGCCTGTTGTGTATTGTGCCCTGTGTGAACAGAACTTTCATTTAGCCAATTTGTTGGCTGCTGCTGGGGTTGGTGCTCAGCTTTGGGCCAGCTAGTGGTATCTTGGGGCATGTATCTCATACCAGGCACATTCATGAGAGTTATTGACTTCATAGCTCTCAGAGACCTGTAGGTAGGTGACAATGTTGAACTTATCTGAGCCTTGTGCTCTGGAGATAACAGCCATAGTTAGCAAATCCCGCCCCCCCCCCCCCCCCCAGCAAAGGCTAATCTCATAAGACCACCCAGCTCTCTCATATTCTCAGATGAGGCCCACCTCCACCCTTACTATGTGACTCCCATAAGACTTGCCATGACCCTTTTATTTAGTCACCTTCATAAAACCCCATTGTTTCATATTAATGAATGTTCTCCCTGTTGCAATAGCCTGAATAACATCATCCTCTTTATTCTTCATTTTTCACATAGGATTATTTTCTCCATTCCTGTTCCCAAGTAATCTAAAACTTGCCCCATCCCACACAGACAAAAATGGCTGGTGTTTGATTTTGAGAGTAGCTGTGGAAAGACTATTGTCGTCAGGTCAGCATCAGCAGGTTACCTGGAGACTTTTCCAGGATGTGGCTCTCTTTGTTGGGCAAGTCAACAGTTCCCAGTGATAGAGGTTCTCATGTTGTATAAACCTTGAGGGACTTTGTATTTAAAGCAACATTCTTTTTTCCTTCATCTCTGTCTCAAGATTTTCAGAAGCAAACTCGGTGTTCTCCCAGGAGCTTCAGTGTCAAGTACCATTCTCAGAATGAGCTCTGGAGTCTTGGCAAGAAGCTCGCAAATTTTAGATGTGAAACAGGCAGCAGACTTGTTGTTGGAAGTGAGTGAATGTTAGATACTGTCTGGTGGTCTTATAGACATGATGCCTGATGCTCTCTCTGATCCCCATGACTGGGGGTCAGTGGAAGAAACATTTGTCTCTTTTTGCTGGCTACTCATGCCATAGCTCTGGGTTTATGCACATGTTATTTGTCTAGGATACAATGTCCCTGGAACTTGTGTGTAATGGATAGAACAGATGGTGCACAGCCCATCTCCAAGTGTGTCCCGAAGATGACCAGCTCACTGGGCACTGAGAACTCCTGGGACCCTGTTGACAGGGACAGCAGTGAGTTCCCTACTTCATGTGCCATGTCAGGCAAGATGCCTCCACATGGCACAGTCTTGCCCCAAAATGTATTTTGTGATCCTGAGTAGAAGTTAAAGAAATTCAATATATGTGTGTGTGTGTGTGTGTGTGTAAATGCATTTTGTACACAATAAAATTTTCCAAATTTGTTGTCTTTAATTATTTTTTTTACTTTTTAATATCAAATGACTTTGATGTCTGTAAAGAACCCATTAAGAAGACCTTTATGGGTTAAATTTTGCTGATCTCAATTTCCTTCCTAGAGGATGTCTAGTCATCACTTCTGTTGAGGGTAGGGAGGGGATCTGCACTGGCCCTGGTGCCTAGCTCAGGCCCAGACAATCACAGGGAAGGAATGAGATAGAGGAGCCAGCTCTGCTTCACAGAACCCAGGTATTGGCCTGCACTTTCCTCCTGGTTTTAAATATATATATATATACACACACCTCAGAATATATGATAATTCTAGGAAATGCTTATTTTCTTTGTGTCTCTGAAGTGTTTGAGATCATTTTCATTTAAGGCCAATGGGCTTCTTGTTTTTATAAAACATGATGCTATGATTTAACAGGAATGTATAATACATTGAATCATACACACAAGCAGGGTAAACGATATTCCCAAGGTCCAACTGTGTAAAAACAAGATTAACTCTGCTCTTGCTTTTCTGAGGCTGTTGGCTGAACCTTAAACACTAGCTCTATTAACAATTTGCATTGAAGAAAAACAAAAATAATAGGCCACATCCTTTATTTCAAACACCCTGACACTTTAAAAAATGTATTTACACCAACAAATTACTGTTAAATAGGAAAATTGCTACCAATGGAGTTTAAACGTTTGTTCAATGATAAAGAAAGGCCAAGGAATTGCCTTGCCAACCCTGCGGCTGCCTCTGGAATTTCACTGCCTTGGATCAAATTCCTATACTGCCACTTACAAAATGTGTGATGCAGTTAAATTATAAAAATGCCATTGTCTTGGTGGCTTACAAACAGCAAACATGTATTTCTCACAGATCTGGAGCTGTAAGTCCAAGATCAAGATGTGGCCACATTTAGTGTCTGGTGAAGGCCCACTTCCTGATTCCTAGATGGCTGTTTTTTCTCTGTATGATCACATGAACAAAGGAGTGAGGGCAATCTCAGTGTCTCTTTTATAAGGACACTAATACATTTCATGAGGACTTTACCCTCATGCTCTAAGCACCTCTGGAAGACCCTGCCTCCTTATACATTATGTTGGGGATAAGTTTCAACATATGAATTTTTATAGCACTAACCAGCTTGAATTCTAAGTGCCTTTGCTTTGAAATGAGGATACCTACTATATAGACTTCTTCAGGAGAGTCGAGTCAAGGGGGTGAAATTTTATGAGAAAGTGCAGAAACCTCATCTAGAATAGCTTTGTTTTAACTAAGGTTTGTGCTTCATATATTAGCAATCAATGGTCAAGCTCTCACTATTCCAATAAGTCCTTTCAAATTTTCCATTTTATTTTTCTCTGGTGAGCACAGGACCCAGGCTTTCTACACTGTCCATTTTGCTCCCCTTCAGACTGCCTACCCCATGGACCATGACCATGGTTTTTTCTTCCTACACTGAGTCTGGCCAGTTGCATCTGCTGAGGTGGGAGGGAGAAATTGCATCCTGCAGCATATCCAGGTCTCCATTTATTTTTAATTTGATACTGGATCACCAGGGTCTTGTGGTAACTATATGAGAAGCCATTGTCTCTCTCAACAGTGCAATGATTTATGTCATATGAAAACACTAGAAGATCAAAAGCAAAATCGGACTTAATGGTAACATTATCATTTGTGTCTGCTTTCCTGAGTGTGCGGTGAGCTCCTTGAGGCCACAGTTGATGTTCTCTGGGGCAAAGCAGCAGGTCTTCACAGAATGCTCCAGAAATAAGTCAAGGAAAGCAAATTCTGTGCTGCAACATCAGCGAGCAAATATCTTGGCCAGCATGGAGACAGCAATAGAGAAAGCAGTCAGCTGTTCTCTGAGAGTGTGAACAGAGCTTGCAAATTAACTTCAACCCTAAGAACGCTCTTTATAGAGGCATCAAAGAATACCCAGAAGAGCTCCCCAGAGGCATGGCTGAGGGTAGACACAGCTGCAAGTTGTCAGGGAAAAACCCACATATGCACGTGGACCACCTCCCAGTACATCAACTCTGGCCTCCAGCCTAGTGTTGACTGGCCTCAGAGGGATGCTGTGGATTAATTTCCAAGGTGCTTTTTATAGGCCCTATTATGAACAGAAGATGCACAATCATTCTGCAGGAGATGCGAAGTAGAACATTCTGTGCATAACCTGAGCACCTTCTAATATGAGGGGACACCTCTCATGGCCTGGGCTGCTTCAATGTCTGATTCAACTGGGAAATGCACAGGCCACAGGTGGACCTTGACCACTAAATCATGGGATTCAGGGGAAGGAAAATACCTAAGGCCCTATATATTAGCTTACATTCCATAGTTACACTCACAGATTGCATTGTGTTATTTTTTTCAATTAAAAACAAAAAGTGCAATCTGAAAAAGATTGTGAAAATGACTCCTATGTTGCATCTTTATATATCTGGCAGAGGTAACTTTCTGAAAGTAAGACACTTGCATTTTACAGGAGGGACCAGTAGAACTTAGAAAGAGCAAACCACTTCAGTTTCAAATAACAAATATTTACTGTCTGCTTGTTTTATATAACACAACCTCACGTCATTTGTCTTTTAAGAATGGGATGTGCTTACCTGTCCACAGGTATGAGAGCAGTCTATCTGGGTGGACATAGAAATGCATAGGTTCTGTTTCATCCTGCCCTTGCATATATACACACACATGCACACACAAGAAGAGCTGCTGTGCAAGCCCTCTGGAAGGTCTAGGTGGTATCATCACATCTGTAAACTGGGTGTTTGTAGGTAGGTATACATAAAACAAAGTTTCCAGAATTAACTTTTGGTATTTGTAGTTTTGCCAGAAGGTTTTTTTCTCTGAGCATTGATTCTGCTGCTGTAAGTTTTTTATTGCTGTCCTGAAACCAAGCTGGAAGTCAAGTGTCTCTGAGCAAGAACCTGTCATTCTAGCTTTCAGAAGCTCATCTACTAACCTGTCCCACATAGATGTTGGGTCAGGATATACATGGAGACTATGAAATTTTTATGTGTGATTGTCAGCCACATTAAGGATTTCTTTTAATATAGTTTTTCTTTCTATTAAGGTGCTTGCAGTCAATCTCAGATCTTCCATAGTAGCCTTTAAATTTAGGGCAATCTCTGTCATGCACTTGACAATTGATATGACTTATATTGACATTTAGAGACTGAAAATTTTCCAGAAAGAGAGCAAAATAGAAAGTTTTATAACTATAGTTGAAATAAAAAAGTCCATTCATTTTCCTGTTCCATAGCTCACCATGTCCTGGTTTAAAACTCAAGTTAGAAAAATCAATAGAGTAATGAAATTTGAATTTGACCTTGCCAATCACATGGGGCTGCCCAACAAGGTTCTGGGGGGTGGGGGGCGGCGGAGGGAATATAGGAGATTTGGGAAAATGTGGTTCATTTGGAGCTAAGGGAGAAAGTGCTTGTACGGGGCTTTAGGGGAAGGAAAATATGGAAAAATATAGGCTGCACAAGGCTGAAAAGATAATTTTAATATGAGTAGCCAAAACCATGTGCCTCTAGCAGGATCTCGTCCATCCATCAAATAACCACATCGCACTGGCATCCACCCCAGTGCATGTGCCATTCTGGTTCTCCTCAGTCTCAGTCAGCTCCCTAGTTTCAGGCAGTTCTCCAACCCCAGACACAGAGGGTTGTGTGTGGGGAAGAGGAAAAGGGAAGGAGCTGGTGATGGATCTAAGGAATCTGAGTAAAAATGAAAAACTTCCAAGAAAGAAGTAGTAAGTTGGCATGGTTTGAAAAACAGAGAAAATAACAATGGACAAAATAAAGTTTTTGTTTGTTTATTTGTTTTTTGCTATTAATAAAACCCTCTCATTTATTTATTCAGTAAGTATGCACTGACCCTCTGGGCATCTCAAGGAACATATTGGTGCTGAGGGTACCAGCAGGATCAGAAACTGGTACAGTATCTGCCTCTTATCAGATGAATCTTTGATAAATATGTTCTCCCATTCAGTGGGTTGTCTTTTCATTTTGTTGATGTTTTCCTTTGCTGTGTAAAAACTCTTTAGCTTGATGTAGTCCCATTTGTTTATTTTTCCTTTTGTTTCCCTTGCCCCAGGAGAAATATCAGAAAAATATATTGCTGTGAGAAATTTCTGATAT
This sequence comes from Corynorhinus townsendii, assembly GCA_026230045.1. Taxonomy (NCBI): domain Eukaryota; kingdom Metazoa; phylum Chordata; class Mammalia; order Chiroptera; family Vespertilionidae; genus Corynorhinus; species Corynorhinus townsendii. Next base: position 112,005,534 of record JAPDVU010000003.1, on the reverse strand, counting down.
TTTACTGCCTATGTTTTCTTCTGGATTTTTATGGTTTCAAGTTGTACATTTAAGTTTTTAATCCATTTGGAGGTTATTCTTCTGTGTAGTATAAGAAGCTATTCTAATTTCATTTTTTGCATCTATCGGTCCAATTTTCCCATCACCATTTTTTAAATAGACTGTCTTTAGTCCATTATATGTTTTTGCCTCCTTTGTCAAATATTAATTGACTAGGGAGAACCAAGATGGCAGCCTAGGTAAATGCCAGTACTCGCTGCCTCTCACAACCACATCAAAATTACAATAACATACCGAACAACCATCATTCAGAAACACCTGAAAGCTAGCTGAATGGAAGTCCTATAGCTAGAGAAGTAAAGAAAAAAAGCACATTGAGACTGGTAGGAGGAGCAGAGGCAAGGAATGGACTGGTCCAACACTTATATGTGCTGTTCATTTAATCAAGAGGGAGAACATCTCTGTAGAGACCACCTGTGAGGAGAAAGAGGTCCCAGCCTCACATCAAACCCCCAACCCAAGGTTTCAGAGCTTGAAGAGAAGTGCCCATAACGTCGGGCTGTAAAACCCAGCTGGGACTGTGGCTGAGTGACAAGGAGAGTGTAGGAGTCTCAGGTGTTTCTCTTAAGGGGCTAGCGCATGAACATAGTCATACTGGATCCTTCTGAGCTCCAGAACCAGGTGGCTTTGGGGGACCCAGACACATATGGGGAGGAACTGGATTATCTGGCATTGGGGAAGGGACTTTGGGGTGGCTTTCTCCCAGATTGGGGTGCTCAAAGGGGTCATTGTTCCTCTGCTGGGACCTCCCCTATGGCAGGGCTGACTGGCAGCCATATCTGAGTTTCCATCAGCATGGTTCACACTGTTTGCTCTGCCCTGGTAATTCCTTGAGACCCTGCCCCATCCAATTTGCAGCCCTACCAGAACTATATGCACCAGGTTTTCCATATGAATGGCCTGTCCTGGATCAGGCTTCAGACTTTGATAAATCTCTCAAACAAGTTGCAGCTTGTGTCAGTGTGCCCCAAACCTATCAATAAAAGGCCCAAGACCTGGCACTAGCACCAACCTGCCTTGCTTCACAGCTGGGCCTTACCTGGGCACTTCCAAAACCAGTACAAATAGCAGGCATCTGCAGATATCACTGTAGCTCCTACCTGGTGGCCTCAGGCAGTGGATGACTTTGCAACTTCCTGGAGGCCCTAGAGCCAGTGTACAGGATGGACAGCTTCAGACCATACCAGATTACAACTCTACATATCCACAAGTGACACACTCAAGGGGCAGACTCAGTAAGCACCAAAGACCCACTGAAGCAAGTCCTGCTCCATAGAGATGTTTTCTGCACAGCAGCTCTCCTACTATACTTGCAGTTGGTCCTCACAACCAATTGGCCTGGATGTCAACTCCTTCTAGTGGTGCCCACAGCAATAAAAACTCAACTACAACAGGACTGTACACACAGCCCACCTGGAGTGCCCTTCTTAGGTGAATGGGGAGGCTGAGCCACTGGGCCCTGTAGGACACATACTACCCAAGGCCACTCTATAAACTCCAGGAAATATTTCAGCTCTACGTAATACATAGAAACAAACACAAGGAAGCACCCAAAATGTGGAAACAAAGAATATGTCACAAATGAAATAAATGGAAGCAAACAAACTACTAGATACAGACTTCAAAACCACAGTTATAAGGTTACTCAAAGATCTCCATGAGAGCTATAAGAAACTTAGTGAGACTTTCAAGGATCTTAGTGAGAATGTCAAAGACATGGAAAAGGACCAGTCAGAAATTAAACATATACTAACTGAAATAAAGAATAATTTACAGGGATTCAACAGTAGAGGAGAGGATTCTGAGAAACAAATCAATGTTTGAAATATGGGGAAGCAAAAAGAAAAAAGAACAAACAAAAAAATATATGAAGATAGTGTAAGGAGCCTTTGGGACAACTTCAAACATACCAACATTCTCATATTGGGGCTGCCAGAACAAGAAGAGAGAGTGCAAGATATTTAAAACCTATTTGAAGAAATAATGACAGAAAACTTCCCCTACCCAGTGAAAGAAATAGACTTACAAGTCCAGGAAGCACAGAGAGTCCAAAACAAGAGGAATCCAAAGAAGCCTACACCATGACACATCAAAATTAAAATGCCAAGGGTTAAAGACAGAGAGAATCTTAAAATCAGCAAAAGAAAAGCAGTTAGTTACCTACAAGGGAGCTCCTTAACAACTGTCAGCTGATTTCTCAATAGAAACTTTATAAGCCCGAGGGAGTGACAGGAAATATTCAAAGTGATGAATAGCAAGGATCCACAACCAAGATTATTCTACCCAGCAAAGCTATCTTTGAGAATTTAAGGTCAAATAAAGAGCTTTACAGACAAGAAAAAGCTCAAGGAGTTCATCACCACCAAACCAGTATTACATGGAATGTTGAAGGGTATTCTTTAAGAAGAGGAAGAATAAGGAAAAAAGATACAAAATATGAACAATAAAATGGAAATAAATATATATTTATCAGCAACTTAATCTAAAAATAAATGTAAATGAGCAAGAAATCTAATTAACAAAATAAACTGGTGAATAAAATAGAATCAGAGGCATGGAAACATGGAACAGACTGACAAATCTCACAGGGAAAGCGGGGGGAAGGGAATGAGAGGAGATTAACCAAAGATCTTATATGCATATATGCATTATATATACACACAGACAATAGGGTGGTGAAGGCCTGGGGTGGGAACTGGTTGGAGGGGAACAATGGTAAAGAAAACAAGATATATCTGTAATACTCTCAACAATAAACATTTAAAAATATGTACTATTTGACTATAAAACATGGACTTATTTATGGGCTCTGTATTTCATTCCATTGATCTATATGACTGTATTTATGCCGGTACCATGTTGCTTTGATTACTATATCCTTGTAGTATAGTTTGATATCAGGTAGGGGGATTCCTCCAACTTTGTTCTTCTTTCTCAAGATAGCTGTTGCTATTTGGGGTCTTTCGTGATTTCATACAAATTTGTGAAAAGTTTGTTCTAGCTCTGTGAAATACTTCATTGGTATCTTGAAAGGAATATCTTAACTGTACAGATTGCTCTAAGTAGTATGACATTTTAATGATGTTGAGTCTTCCTATCCATGTACACAGTATAGGCTTCCACTTATTTGTTTCTTCCTCAATTTCTTTCTTCAGTGACTTATAATTTTACATCATTAGTTAAATTTATTATTAGGTATTTTATTCTTTTTGAAGCAATTGTGAATGGGATTGGTTTTTAGTTTCCCTTTCTAATAGTTCATTATAGTTGCATAAAAATGCAATGATTTCTGGATATTTATTTTGTATCCTGCTACTTTATTGAATTCATTTATCAGTTCTATTAGTTTCTTGGTGGGATCTTTAGGGATCTCTATGTAAAGTTGCATGTCATCTGGAAATAATGACAGTTTATTTCTTCCTTTCCAATTTTGATGCCTTTTATCTTCTTGTCTGATTGCTGTAGTTAGAACTTCCAGTATGTTGAATAAGAGTAGTGAAAGTGAACAGCTGTCTTTTTCCCAATCTTAAGGGGAATGCTTGTAGTTTTTGCTCATTGGGTATGATATTGGCTCTAGGTTTGTCATATATGGCCTTTATTATGTTGCGGTATGCTCCCTCTATTTCCACTTTGTTGAGAGGTTTTATCATAAACTAGAGGCCTAGTGCACAAATTCATGCACGGATGGGGTCTGGACAGCCCACCCCAATGGGGGCCAATCGGGGCTGGGCCGGCTGCAGGGAGAGGCTGTGGGAGCTGATCGGGGGCCCCCATCGGGCCGGTTGGTTGCCACAGTGGGCATCATAGTGATCACTTGTTCTGGTCATTCCGCCATTCCAGTCGCTTAGCTTTAATATATAGGGGCCCAGTGCATGAATTCATGCACCATGAAAAGAACTGTGGACCGTGAGGCTGTGGTAGGCACAGGGGCAGGTTTCAGCCCATCTTCTCTGCCCCTGCCTGAACTCTCCTGCCGTGGCCCCCAGTCCCCTGTTTGCCCACAGTCCTGCTCCCGCTCCCGCTGCTCCCATGCACTGATGGCACTGGCCCCACTCACACCTGCTGATGGCGCGGAGCAATTGGGGCTGGCACCAGCAGCAGTACAAGTGGGGCTGGTGTGGTCAGCAGGTGTGAGCGGTGGCTGCTGCCCCAGTCAGCTCTCAGGAGCAAGGGGATGTGGAGAAACCCTGAGGGGTGATCAGGGCCTGCAGCTACTGCTCACACCCACTGATGGCTCTGAGTAATTGGGACTGGTGCCAGGCACTGGCAGTGAGTGCAAGTGGTGCCTCCAGTACCAGTAGAGGGTGCGAGTGGGGGCAGTGCTGGCAGCAGGTGCGAGTGCCAGGCAGGACCACAGCATGGGGGAGCAAAGAATTTTCAGCCCTGATGACAGCGACTGGTGCCCCACCTTGGTCTGGTGACCCTGCTCACCTGCTCCACCATCCTGCAGCGGCCAACACCCGCCATGCTCCATACATGCCCCCTGGTGGTCAATGCACATCATAGTGACCAGTTGTTTGGTTGTTCCGGTTGTTCTGCTGTTTGGTCTATTTGCATATTAGCCTTTTATTATATAAGATTGATGAGTGATGGATTTATCAAATGCTTTTTCTGTATCTCTTGATATGATCATGTAGTTTTTATCCTTCAATTTTTTTTATTGTTTTGTGGATATTGTACCAGTATTGCATCTCCAGAATAAATCCCACTTGATCATGGTGTATGATCATTTTAATGTATTGCTGGGTTCAGTTTGCTAATATTTTGTTGAGGATTTTAGCATCTATGTTTCTCAGGGATAATGGCCCATGGTTCTCTTTCTTTGTCATGTCTTTATCTGGTTTTGGAATTAGGATAATGCTGGCCTTGTAAAATGAAATTGGAAATCTTTCCTCCTTTTAAATTTTTTGGAATAGTTGAGAAGGATAGGTGTTAGTTCTTCTTTTAATGTTTTGTAAAATTCACCTGCAAGGCTATCCAGTCCAGGGCTTTTGTTTGTTGAGAATTTTTTGATTACTGCTTTAACTTCACTAGTTGTAACCTGTCAATTCCAATTCTCTGATTTTTCCTGATACAGTTTTGGAAGAGTGTAGTTTCTAGGAATTTATCCATTTCTTCCAGATTGTCCAATATGTTGGCATGTAGTTGTTTGTAATATTTTTTAAAATCCTTTCTATTTCTTTGGTGTCAATCATTCTTTCTTCTCTTTCATTTCTGATTTTGTTTATTTGAGTCCTCTCTCTTTTTTTTTAATGAGTCTGGTTAAAGGTTTGTCAACCTTGTTTATCTTTTCAAAGGACCAGCTCTTTGTTTCATTGATATTTTGTATTTTTTTAGACAATATTTCATTTATTCCTGATCTTTATTATTTCATTTCTTCTCACTCTGGGCTTTGTTTATTCTTAAGTCCCTTAAGTGTAAAGTTAGATTTATTTATTTGAGATTTTCCTTGTTTCTTGAGATAGGTCTGTAATACTATGAATTGCCCTCTTAGGACTGCTTTCCCTGTGTCCCACAGATTTTGTATTGTTGTGTTCTCATTTTCATTCATTTCAAGTGTTTTTTGATTTCTTCCTTCATCTCATTGTTAACCCATTCATTGTTTAGTAACATGCTATTTAGCATCCCTATCTTTGTCTGTTTTTCATTTTTCTTCTTATGATTGATTTCTAGTTTCATTCTATATTGTCAGTAAAAATGCATAATATGATTTAATCTTCTTAAATTTATTCAAACTGCATTTGTGTCCTAATTCCATGTGTACTTGTAAAGAATGTATTCTGCTATCGGGTTGGAATGCTCTGAAGATATAAATTAAATCCATTTGCTCTAGTGTGTCACTTAAGGCTATCCTTATTCATGTTTTGTCTGAAATATCTTTCAATTGATGCCATTAGGGTATTAAAATCCCATATTATAACTTTACTAGTGGCCCAGTGTGCAAAATCGCATGCAGTAGGCTGTCCACCACTTCTGTGGGAGCCGGCAGCAGCTGCAGAGCACCCATAGGAGCCAGTGGGAGCAGTGTCACTTCTGCAGGAGGGAGGCAGGAGGGAGCTGTGCCACTTCCACGGGAGGCAAAAATGAGCCACCAGCACCCGCAGGAGGCAGGAGTGAGCTGCCACTGCTGCCTGCAGAAGCCGGGAGGGAGCTGCCACCACCACCTGTGGGAGACAGAGGGGGAACCAAGAGGTGCTCCATGCATCTCCTGGTGACTGGTTGCACATGCAGCCCCACCCACCTGCAGATGCCTCACCGTGCACGCAGCCCCACCCACCCTCGTGTGCCTGCTGCACACACAGCCTCCTGCTGATCGGTCATTATGCATGAGAGCATGATGACCATTTGAATATTAGCCTTTTATTATACAGGATATCTCTCCCTTTATGTCCAACAAGATTTGCTTTACATATTTATGTACTCCTATGTTGGGTACATAAATGTTTACAAGAGTTATTTCTTCTTGTTAAATTGACACCTTAATCATTATGTAGTGTCCTTCTTTTGTCTCTTCCTAAATCTTTGGTTGTAAAGCATATTTTGTTAGCAAAAAGTATTACTACCCCAGCTTTTTTCCCTCTTTAGCTGCATGAAATGTCTTTCCCATTCCTTTACCTTTAGCCTGTTTGTATCTTTTATCATTAGATGGGTCTCTTGTAGACTATACATATATATGAGTTTTGTTTTCTTATCCATTCAGGTATCCTGTTTCTTTTGATTAGAGCATTGCAGCCATATATATTTAAAGTGATTAACAATAGACATGTATTTATTGTTATTTTTTTTCTTTTAACTATGTTCCCCTTTTTACCCTTATTCTTCTTAAAGATGGCCCTTTAACATTTCTTGTAATACTGGTTTAGTGGTAATGAACTCCTTTAGCTTTTTCTTGCATGGGAAGCTCTTCATTTCATTCAATTTAAAAATTTTTATTGATTTTTAGAAAGAGAGGAAGGGAGAAGAATAGAGAGGTAGAAAAATCAATGTGAGAGAAACATTGATTGGCTGTCTTCTGCACACCCCCTACTTGGGATCAAGCTTAGAACCTGGGCATGTGCCCTGACTAGGAATTGAACTGTGACCTCCTGGTTCATTAGTCAATGCTCAATCACTGGCATGAATGTGCCACACCATCCTGGCATCATTCAATTTTAAATTATAACCTTGTTGGGTAAAGTAGCCTTGGTTGTAGGTCTTAGTTTTTCATCAATTTGAATATTTCATGCAGTTCCTTCTGGCCTAAAATGTTTCTGTTGAGAAACATCTGACAGTCTTATGTTAGGACCCTTGTAGGTAACTGATGGCCTTTCTCTGGCGGTTTTTAAGATTTTTGCTTTGCCTTTAACTTTTGCCATTTTAATTATGATGTGTCTTGGTGTGGGCTTCTTTGGTCCATCTTTTCTGGGACACTCTGTGCTTCTTGAACATGTGTGCCTTTTTCCTTCAACAGATTAGAGAATTATTCAGACATTATTTCTTCAAATAAGTTCTAGATCCCTTGCCCTCTCTTTTCCTTCTGGTACCTCTATCATGCAAATGTTGCTATGCTTCATGTTGTCCCAAAGGTCCCTTAATCTATCTTCACATTTTTAAAGTCTTTTTTCTTTTTGTTGCCCTGATTGGTTGTTTTTTGACCTTGTCTTCCAAATTACTTTTTTGATCCTCTGCTTCATCCAGCCTGCACTTAATTCCATCCAGTGTCTTCTTTACCACAGATATATCATTCTTCATTTCTGACTGGTCCCTTTTTATGGTTTCCATATCCTTTTCTATGCTGTTGAGCATCCTTGTAATCATTACTCTGAATTCTATATCTGATAAATTACTTTTTTCCACTTCCTTTAGCTCTTTTTCTAGAGAATTGTCTAAAAATTTGGCTCCTGTCTCTTTGTTTCCTCATTTTGGCTGCCTATTTGTGTTTGTTTCTTTTTTTATTTATTTGTAAAATATTTTATTGATTTTTTTACAGAGAGGAAGGGAGAGAGAGAGTTAGAAATATCGATAAGAGAGAAACATCAATCAGCTGCCTCCTGCACGCCCCCTACTGGGGATGTGCCTGCAACCCAGGTACATGCCCTTGACTGGAATTGAACCTGGGACCTTTCAGTCCACAGTCTGACGCTCTATCCACTGAGCCAAACCTGTTTCAGCATGTGTTTGTTTCTATGTATTAGGTATATCAGCTATGACTCCCAATATTGATAGGGTGGCCTTATGTAGTAGGTGACCTGTAGGATCCAGTGACACAGTCTCCCTGATCACCAAAACTGGGTGCTCTAAGAATGTCCCTTGTGTGCACTATATTGGCCCTCCTATTGTAATTGAGACTTAATTGCTATTGCCCATTTATGCGTGGGCTTGACCCTCAGGCTGGCTAACAGTGAGGCTCAACCCCTAACAAGCATGCAGATGCTGATCACATGAAAAGGAATTTACCTCAGCAGGTTTTGGTGCCTGCCAATATCTCCCTGTGTATATGTTGCTTGTGAAGTTTATTGGATTCTGCTCTGTTGTTGTCTGAACCTCACCACTGGGTCTATTTGTTCCAGGCCTTTTTGGAAGGACTCTGGTGCAGGCCAATGTCAGACACTGTTTGTGACTGGCCCTGAGTATCCTCTTTGGAGTTATTAGTGATCCACAGCTTATGGCTCCCTCTCCTGGGCCTGGGTGCATGTGGAAAGGACCAAGCTGCGCAATGATATCTGCTCTTAGTAGCTCCAGGCCCAAGAACAGGTCAAAGACTCAAAGCACCCAGGAATCCTCTTCAGTCTGTAGGCTGTCTGTTGGTCTCAGTCACTTAATGAGCCTCATGAGGGCTGTAGTCTCAGAAGGGCCTAAGCTCCACTGGTGGAGCTATTGTTTTCCCACCCACTGGCTAATGCTACATGGATGGAAAGGTCTGCCTGAGAAGAATGGCTTCTGCAGTATGAGGGAATAACTCAACATAGGGATTCAAGTGACTGTCCTCTCAGCTCTCTTCCAAGAGCCACCAGCCCCAGCCTCTCTTCAGACAACTCTAGTCCACTCTTCCCTATCTCTGCTGGATCCCAAGGTGAATGGTTACAAATAAAATTTATTGCATTGATCCTTTAAGGAGGGTGCCTGTATTTCTAGCTGTCTCTCCATGGTGGACAAAAACTCTGCTATTTTTCACAGCCAGATGTTTTGTGGGCCCCTTCCCTGGTTCTGGGGAGCCTGGTTTGGAACTTAGACCCATACATTTCAGGGGGGATCCTCTGTAGCTGAGATACCCCTCTACAACTTCAGCTGTTGCCTGTGGGAGCCCGGCCTGCTATCTCGTGCATGCACACTTCCTACCAGTCTCAATGTAGCCTTCTTTTTAATACCTTGGTTATAAGGTTTCTCTCTAGCTAGTCTTCAGGGGGTTATTTAGGATTTTTCTCTACATTTTAGTTGTAATTCCAATTTGGTCCTGAGAGAAAGTCAGTGTAGCTTAAACCTAATCTGCCACCATCTTGGAATCTTCCAATAACGACTATAAATATAAATGGATTAAATACTCCATTTATAGGGTACCTTAATGGAAATGAAAATAAGACCCATATATATGCTGTCTACAAGAGATATAACTCAGAATGAAAGTAAAACACATATTAAAAGTAAAGGAATGGATAAAGATATTTCATGGCAATGGAAATTTAAAAATAAAGCTGGAGTAGCAATACTTATGTCAGACAAAATAGACTATAAAACAAAGACTATATAAGAGACAAAGAAGAACAATGCATGATAATAAAGGGAGCAACCCAGCAGAGCATGTAACCCTTGAAAACCTTTACACATCCAACCTAGGAACACCTAAATATATAAAGCAAACATTGATAGACATAAAGGGAGAGATTGACAGTAATACAGTCATACTACGGGACTTTAACACTCCATTAACATCAATGAATAGATTTTCCAGACATAAAATCAACAAGGAAATAGATAGAACAGATGGATTTAATTAATATCTTCAGAGCATTTCACCCAAAAGCAACATAACACAAATTCTTTTCAGGTGCACATGGAAATTTTCCAGGATAGATCACATATTAGGATACAACACAAGTCTCAAAAAATTTAAGACTATTGAAATCATATCAAGCATCTTATATGAATACAATGTTATAAAATTAGAAACCAATTACAATAAAAAACTTAAAAACCTACAAACATATGGAGACTAAGTAACATGTAAACAATAAATGAGTTAACAAGGAGATCAAGGAAAAAAGTCAAAGGCTACCTTGAGACAATTGCAAGTGAAAACAAAACAATGGAAAATCTGTGGGATGCAGCAAAAGCAGCCTGAAGAGGAAAATTCATAGCAATACAGGCCTATATCAAGCAATCAGAAAATTCTCAAATAAACAATCTAACCTTATACCTAAAGGAATTAGAAAAAGAACAACAAAAAAATCCTAAAATGAGTAAAAGGAAGGAAATAATAAAGGTCAGAGCAGAAATAAACAAAATAGAATCTAAAAAACAATATAAAATCATTAAAATCAAGAACTGGTTTCTTGCCGGGATGGCTCAGTGGTTGAGAGTTGACTTATGAACCAGGAGGTCACAGTTCAATTCCTGGTCAGGGCACATGCCTGATTTGCAGCCTCGATCCCCAGTAGGGGGTGTGCAGGAGGCAGCCAATCAATGATTCTCTCTTATTACTGATGTGTCTAGCTCTCTCTCCCTCTTCCTTCCTCTCTAAAATCAATAAAAACATATTTTAAAAAAAGAACTGGTTTTTTGAAAAGATAAACCTTTAACCAGACTCATCAGAAAAATAAGAGAAAAACCCAAAATCAACAAAATAAAAATGAAAATGAAGACATAACATCTGACACTACAGAAATACAAAGATTATAAGAAAATACTATGAACAACTAGATGCCAACAAATTGGATAGATCTGAAAGAAATGGAAAGATTCTTAGAAACATAGTCTTCCAAAACTAAATTAAGAAGAAACAGAAAATCTGAACAGACTGAGTACAATTAATAAAACTGAAGCAATCATAAAAAGACCTCCCAATAAAAAAGGTGACTTTTATCAGACATTCAAAGAATGTCTGATTCAAAGAAGAAGCAACTTATCCTTTGAAACTATTCCAAAAAAACATAAGATGGAAAATTCTCAAGCTCATTTTGCATGTGTAGTATTACCTGATTCCAAAACCAGATAAAGATACTACAAAGAAATAAAATTATAGACTGATGCAAAAAGACTCAACAAAATGCTAGAAAGCGAAATTTAGCAATACATTAAAAAAATCATACGCCATGATGTATTCCCAGTATTTACTCCTGGGATGCAAGCTTGGTATAATGTCCACAAATTAATAAACATGATACATCATATAAGCAAATTGAAGGATAAAAATCATATGGTCCTATCAATAAATGCAGAAAAAAACATTTGACAAACCAAACACCCACTTATGACAAAACTCTGAGCAAAATGGGAATAGAGGGAACTACTTCAACATAATAAAGGCCATATATAACACACTCACAGCTGAAATCATACTCAGTGATGGAAAACTGAAAGTGTTTCCCTAACTATCACAAGATAGGGATGTCCTCTTTTACCATTCTTGTTCAACATAGTACTGGAAGTTCTAAGCTTTGCAATTATACAAGAAGAAGAAGTAAAAAGCATCCAAATCAAAAAGAAAGAAGTAGAACTGTCATTATTTTCAGATGACATGAAAGTGTGTAAAAAAAATCCTACAGATTCCACACACACAAAAAAAAATAGTAGAACTGATAAATGAATTCAGTAAAGTAGCAGTATACAAAATAAATATTCAGAAATCTGTTGCATTTTTATATGCCAATAATGGACTTTCCTAAAGAGAAAATAATAATAATAATAATAATAATAATAATAAAAACAATTCCCATTTACAATTGCCTCAAAAAATACCTAGGAATAAATTTAACCCATACAATAAAATACTTGTATTTGGAAAATTATAAGACATCAAAGAAAGAAATTGAAGAAGATATGAATAAATGGAAGCATATACTGTGCTTATGGATAGGAAGAAATAACATCATTAAAATGTTCATACTACCCAAAGCAATCTACAATGCAATTCTTATAAAAATACCAATGGCATATTTCTCAAAATTAGAACAAATATTTTAAACATTTATATGGAACCACAAACAACTCCAAGTAGTCACAGAATTTTGAGAAAGAAGAACAAAGTTTCTTCTAGTTTATCAGAGAAGCAGCTATTACTGCTATTGTTTCTCAGTTTCTTGATCTGACCTGGTGACTCTTAAACCAGCAGAAGTAATGTAGATGGATTGGAATATTGACTTCTTTCCAGGAACCTACAGAAAACTTGGAATGGAGACAGTCCAGAAATACACACATGTCCACATTTCCTAGTCTAGAAATGTCTATTTTTTAAGCAGCATGAGCTTGTTTTTGTTCAGGCAAGTTTACAGTAAACTTAAGCAAATATAAAATGTGTAACTATTTTCCAAGCTTTGTAATTCAGCAAAATTGCTAATTGCCTTCTATGAGCCACACATGTGCTATGGCCAGGGCGACACCAAGACCAGTAAGATCATAAGTTGCTGTCACCTCAGCAGAGAAAACATGTCCACACAGCTAAATTAAAGTGATATGGGCTCTTGAGGGTGATGGGACACAAGGGGGAGGGTCAGGCCTGCTGGAGAACTGCATGGTGACTGGCTGGGCTTTCCCCTTGGAGAAACTAGGAAGACTTTCTTTCAAGTAAATAGAAAGCTCACTTCTGACATATAAAAGCACACAGATTGTTCTTCTCTTTTCCTGAACTAGCTCAAAGAAGGAGGAAGTTCAGCTAGAGGGGCATGTGACCTGACCTTGCCCAAATGGTGTGATTTTTAGATTGTTGGTAATTTCTCTCCCTTCTTCCTCAAACCAGGATACTGCCTGAACCCTAGAGCTAAGGTGTGAATCTTCTTAATTTTCAGCTCTTTAGAGGAGAGTGTGGCCCACTCTTTCTATGACAATGCCCATTTGGAGAGTCACTTGGTCAAATCTTACCTCAAGTAGAACTTCCTTTCTTGTCATTTCCTGGAAATAAAATTTGGATACACAGAAAAGGTGAGTTCTCTGGGATCCCATTTTGTATGTGGTGAAGATGTAGAGTTGGGGACAGGTAAGGGATTGGGGAAGTGGGAGTGGGGTTGGAGAAGTGGTAGTGGAATGAGGGAGGTGGTAGGGGATGTGGGGGTAGATCTTGTAGACTGTTTGTGGTGGAGTTGATTGGGGAGGACTGCATAAGTGATAAGAAACGAGTCTGGGGGCACAAAATATCTGCTTCTTAACTTTTCAGTGTGGTTCTGTTCTCATTGAAAAGAGAGATGAAGGTTGAAATTTCTCACATTGCACTGTCTCCAACTCCTCCATTCACTTTTTTCTATGAAGGACACATACATGTTAGTTTAGGTGCTTCCTAAGATCCTGTAAGTAACTATGCTAGCTCATGCTTACAGCCTTGGTGGGTGGGATCCAAGGCAGGTCAGAGGACTTGAACAGACACCCTCTTTTCAGTGCCCTCCATATTTTCTGTGACTAGCATACACTGTTTCTAATAAAACATCAGCAAACTTGAAGGGACCTTAGAAGTCTTCTTATGCAGCAATTTTATTTTTCAAAAAGAAAAACAGAAGACAGATTTCCTGGGGTGACTTTTCCAATTTCGCTTGGTTAGCATATCCACTGTCCATTTACTCCCTGAACAGGCATACCCTCACCCCCATCACAAGTGCATGTGCTCACGCACGCACACATACATACACACACACACACACACAAGTTACCAGTAGAAATCCAGACACCTAATCCACGAAGTTCTGCTCAACATGGAAACTTCTGGGGAAGAGATTGTGTGAAGGACCATGGAGTTCTTCCCTGGGCTTGGGCAAGAGGTTGTCTATACCCCGTCCTCCATATTTTCTAGTCTCAGGACATCCTCCACACCTCCTCCTTGTTGACCCAGGACTGGTCAGGAGCAGGTATGAGAAGTGAATGGCATCCTGCAGTAATTGGTGGAGAGGAGCTCTGGTGTGGAAGGGCAGGGACTAGCAGGAAGGTTTCCTTTGATCTCCTTTTACAGCTTCTCCAGGATTTCACAAAGTTGGTAACTTTGAAATAGTTAATGAAGGAAAAAGAAAAGAGGCATGTTGTTAAGTAGATCTGTGAGTCAGAGCATCAGCAGGCTGTTCCCAGTATAGGAGGGTCCACATTATCTTAGGTTTTATATTCTCTGTTCTGATAACTAGCTATCATTCCTGAGATAGTGCCTTTGAAAGGGGAAAAAAATGCACAAAGGAAAACATACCTTTGGATTGAAGTGTTTTTCTTGTCATTTTAAATGTGCCCCCTCCGGGTGCTTTGCCTAGCAGGTATTTAACATTCCTTTAATTTCCCCACAGCGACCAATTTGTTGTCTTGAGGCCGCTGCTTGTCAGCAGTGCTCAAACCCAACCTGAAATGTCCTGTGCTCAACAGCACACTGCAGGTTCTGGGCAGTGAGGACACTTCCCACTGCCCAGGGGTCATTACTCTGCCTCAGGACTAGATACCATGAGAGCCTGAAGTCCCTCACAGTTCAGGGTTTCTGCACAAGAGGAACATGTGCTGTTTGAAAGGACAAAATCCTGACAATCATCTACAACTCCTCTGTTCCCAGTGTGGTTTGAAGTAACCTGTGTTCAGGTCCCTCAGTCCTGAGGCCTGAGCAAAACTATAGTCAGAGCTCTCTCGGCTACACTCTGCCCTTTGCAACTGTGTATTCCTTGAATTTTCTATTTAAAAGATCCATGTATTTTCCTGTTGTTTCTATTTAAAAAACAACAAACACATAAAAAGTTTAAACTATCTGGGCACTTCTGTCAGGGCCCGCAGGTGAAATGTCAGGAGGCTGTCTCTGCCGCAGTGGTTTGTGGAGGGCAGATCTGAAGGAGAGAAGAGTTTGCTGCAGGCAGCCCGTGTGGAGCCAGGCTCTCCAGGACTTGGGGTAGAAAGGCAGGGAGATTCCTTTACCCTCCTTCCTGCCCAGCCGCTGTTCTGCCTGAGCCCTACCCTTCCAGCTTAGCTTTAGTGTCAGGCCTGCTACCCTGAGAGTCAGTCATTTCCTTGTGCCCTGAGCCAGTCCTGTTGTCAATTCCATGTCAAAGGCTCACTATGGGCTCCCATGTCCTCACTAGATAGGAACCTCTCCAGGGTGAGTTCTGGACTCTGTTACTCCATGGACCCCCTGTTCCTGGATAATACCTGGCATGTGGTAGAGGTGCAGGTGGCAGTCATAAGACTAAGAATGAAACAGAGATGGATCCCGTTTCTCAAGGGCTTTTTCTGTGCAGCAGTGGACTGATTTAATCCTCGCAAATATACTTTAGTTAGGTCATTGTATAACCTCCTCAGGATACACAGCTCATAGGGGGCAGGGCCAGTGGTCTCACCTCAAAGTTATGCTCTTCACTTGCTAAGCTGATGGAGGGACAGTGCCAGAGCTGACTTGATGATAAGAAAGAGATCTATGGATCACAAAGCAAGCAATGGAGCTTTCTCTCCTTCATTCTACTCACTGAGGTGACCACTATCACTGGAAAATGTGTGTATTTTTACAGACCTGGAAGCCCCTGCACATGGCCATTCTGGCTGCTGGTGTCCCAGAAGGTTGAATGACAGAGAGAGACTCATCTGTCCAGGACTAGCCTTCATGGGGCCAGCCCTCTTCTCTCCGGCTCTTTGTTCTGATGGGGCCTCACAGCTGCTCTGAGTGAGACAGGAGCTCATGAACTGGAAGGAAATAGCACAGACTATACTAACAATCTAATTCTAGCTGCAACACTGCCAGCTATATAGGGAAAGGATGGATGAGCTTAGAATGATCCGGTCACTCCCTGGCAGTGGGGCCATCTGCTGCAGCCTCAAAGCCCACAGAGACAAGGTTTCTCTATAAGGCTCTCTAACCCCTCCCAGGTCTTACCTTCACACATGATTCTAGCACATGTGCCCACCTGGCCAGATGGTGAACAATGAGTGCCCACTGCAAACCTTTTTCATGACTATAGTTTCCTATAGTGTTTAAACTTGTTTTGTCTTCCTCTCCTTTCCTGCTTTTCTTTTTCTTGAATTTCAAGCTGTCATCCTTCCTGGTGGCTCTTGGTTTCCCCCTTCCTGTGCCCTTTTTCCTGAGGTCCACTTTCTCAGGGGAAGAAGCCCTGCTAGCCCCCACTTACCTCTGCAGGGCTGTGTTAGGCCATCCACTGACCACACTGCTCTGTCTCAGAACATGTAAGTGGATAGTACTGTGGGCCGCCCCTGTCAACAGAATGAATTTAAAGTTTTGTATTCAGAGGATATGTCTGAAATAGACTATGAGTAACTCATTTCAAGTCGCCCTGCTTCCTTTTTTTGCAGCAGAAACTACAATAATGCCGAGGTAGGTGGTAGTTTCACTAGATCAATACAGAATTAGTTTAATAGTTAAATGGTGACATAATGGGTTGCCTCCATCCTGTGCCAGCCCATCATATTTCATAGTGTCACTTGGAAATGAAAAATATTTTTCTACTGTAAAACCTACAAATTTTTGGAAGCAACAGCAATACTCCAGGTGTCTTTGCTATCTCAATATCACTTCGGGTACAAAGGTGCTCTGATTTGGGTTAGGACGCATTTGCTGTGATTAGCCTTATGGGACTGTTATGGATGTGCCTAGAGAGCCACAGTGCAGTTTTTGAACAGCTGAGCCCACAGCAAACTCAGGCTGTGAGCAGTTTCAGAATGGCCACCATTCTTATGTCATCTTAGGGCTTGAAGGGAAGTTATAAACCAAGAATACCTCAGGGGCAATGTGCTCAGGGCTTACTCCTAGGTTATTAGGTGTCATCTGCACTGTTAGGCACACAATGGAGGTATCTTCCAGTGAAGCTGCTCGGGCTCCTGGAAGGGAAGATGATGCCAGGGCCCTCACATACAATTCAGCAGGCACTTGCCACCTGTGGTTACTGAGCACAAAAATGTGGCTGGTCCAAATTGAGATGTGTTACAAAATGTAAAATACACACTGGATTTCAAGGACTTGGTATGAAAAAAAGAGTGCAAAGTATCTCATTCATAATATTTTAAATGATACCTTATAATGATATTCCTTTGAATATATTAGGTGAAATAAAATATATCACTAGGATTAATATCATTTATTTCTTTTTACTTTTTAAAATGTGGTTATCAGAAAATTTAAAATTATGTCTGTGGCTTGTGTTTGCATCTCACATTATATTTCTAAAGGACAGTTCTTATGTGGAATCTAAATAGATGGTCCTGAGTTGAACTCAGAGGTCATTTTGTAGCAGAGTGAGAGGCAACCAGGAGAGCTGGGCTGGGGACCAAGAGTCTCTGTGGAATAGGACATTTCCTCTGTACAGCTTGTCAGATTGTTAGAGAGTGGGAATTTTTGAGCACTCCTGAGGCCGTGGACTATGCCCCAGATAAAGTTGTCAGTGCTGACACCAGGCCAGGCCTTGAGATACGGTCTCATGGCCCCTTCCCAGCACGTAGGCCTTCTTTCATAGAACACTGTCAGCTTTCTGAAGAACAGGATGACCCTGTGAATAACATGGTCATCAATGGCATGATCCTGATGTTGTTTAGGAAAAACTGTTTTGTCTTGGGTTGCCTGCTCTGAAAAAACAGGATGTGGTTAATGTGCTTAAAAGTGGTCCTGCACAAAGGGTGGGGGCTGCTCTCCGGACTCCCTGAGTGGAGAATGCAGAGCAGTCACCTGGCTAGCTCGAATAAAGGCTCTTTGCTATTGCATCGGACTTGGCTCCCTGGTGGTCTTTGGGGATCACGAAATCTGGGCATAACATTTGGGGGCTCATCTGGGATCCCCAAGACCCACGAGGGACCCCAACCCGGAGAGCCTGACTGACTGCGGTAGGTGTCTGTGTCATTGTGTGTTCTGTTCTGTGCGAGCTCGTTTCTGAAATCTTTAGTGCCCAAAACGGTCTAGGTGGACGCACTAGAGGACCTCGGGCGGGAGGAGTCGGAGGACGCTCCAACCCTCCATCTGGAGGGTCATAAAAACCCCTGTCTGGAGGGGCGTGAAAACCCCTCATGAGGGGAGTGGGTTCCCCTCGAAACTCTGGGATGAGGCGGGTGGCTCCGGATGGTTGGCACACGGCCATTGTCCAGCTTTCGGTTTTGCTTCTGCGGGGTCGGAAAGCTGTTCTTGGGTGCCTTTGTTTGTCTGTGTTTGTGTTTCTCTGTTTTATTCTGTGGACTTACTGGATGCAGTCTTAACTCCTCCGGTAGGTTCTCACCAAGATGTTGGTTGAGAATTCTGCTCTGGGGCATGGGTGCCGGGAGTGCCCCCATGCCTATCTGGGAGTTGGGCATTGTTTCGTTTATCTGCTCAGCTCCAGTTTGGGCTAGTCTACTGAGAGAGTGTGAGTATGGATGTTTGTCTGTCTTGGCATAATTATCTGCTCATTAACTGGTCTGTGTGAAGTGAAAGCTACTTTGTGCCATCTGGCTGTACTCATGAGAGTATTTGTTATCCTCTTTCTGTTGTTTAATTTGTTTAAAGACAGTGCACCTCCCTGCTTTAGAGGGAAGACAGTAGAGAACTTTTAATTACTTTTCCTTGATTTATAATTTGCTGCTAGTTTAAAATTTTGCAATTCTAGGGTTAATTTGTGAAGATTGCCAATCCAGAAAAGTAAACAAAGACTTGTTAGGTTAAGATTAGTCATAATTAACTGCTTTGTAGGCTGCCTTTTTCAGGCCTGCTAGCAAACAGAGAATCATGTGGTCCTGAGAACTGCGACCTGCCTGCCCTTCTTGATAGATTTACAGTGGGTCTCTCTCTCTCTGGGGGAGGAAGAGAGATGAAAACTGCTCCAAAGCAGGTGTGAGAAAGCATAGAGGCAGTGGAATTCACTCTTAGCCTGCTGAGATAGAGAAGCTCTAGGCTGGGGGACAGGGGGATGGTTGGAGATATATCCTCTGGGACCTTGGAGTAAAGAAGGAAAATCTGGGAGGGAGAGCAGCTGTTCCTTAAGTGTAAAAAGCCTGGTTATACAGGATCTCAGACCGCTTGCCTTATGTCCCCTGCTAAGGACAGAGTAAATGGTTAATGCAGAAAAGGGGGGCGTGTCAGCGGGGAGAGCAGGGAGAGATAGGTTTTTGTTGATTTTGCTGGGTACAACCCGCTCTGCTGGCATCCTTGGTTTCTTACTTATCTGAACTATGCTGGCAGAACACAGTAGATAGAAATTCTGGCTGTTTAAAGGATTGAGGTTTCAAAGAATAAGGAATACTGAGTAGAAGGTCTGAGGCATGGTTATGCATTTTTAAAGGGCATAGAAAGAAGGTTTAAAGGCTAATTTGGAAGTATAAAATTAATAAGGATTGTGTATGTGATAAAGAAGGAGAAGAGAAATGTTATAAGGAAATTGATCAAATAATACAAGCCAGTAATCCAGGAAGAGGAACTAATTTACATTTTGCCTCCCTAAACAGAGGGTAAATAGCTTATACCAAAGTACTTAGGGAGGGACTGATAAAAGAAATGTAACAGTTACTGTTTATTATAATATGTTCAGAAAATATTACTTTGGAAAGTCCATAAAAAGGACTGGCAAGGAAAATTCTATCTTAAAGCAGGTCAGTATATTTTTCTCCTTATACAATTCCTCCGAAATTTGGCAATACTTAATAAATAAATCATGGCAATACATTTCTTTGCATAAATTCAATAAGACCGGTTTCTAATAGTGGTTTTATTGACTGAAAATTTGGCTGGAGTGTCATGTTTTAAAGAGCTCTGCCTGAACTCTGAAGACTTGAAGCCAATAAGAGTGCCAAGGAAAAGCCTGGTATCCTTCTTGGGAGCCCTGAAAATGGCTGGCGCTGGAGTGTCAGGCCCATGCCCTACCATCACTGGCAGTTGGTCAGAGTAGAAGGAGAGCAATAAGGGCGCCTCTGCGTCCCTGCGGGATCCCCACGTACTCTGAGCCACGATGAGTAGGAGGGCTGAGATGGGCCTTGAAACCTAGGTCATGGGCCCGGGTTGAGCCGCTACAGGTGAGGACGTCACCTAACTCAGCAGATACTACAGGCCGGCCTGATGGCAGCTGGATGACTGGCCCTATGGGGCACACTAAGATTCAATCATGAAATTCTGGCAAAGGTAGTCAGTTACCATTCTTGTTGTGTTTATGCAAAAAATCAGGCCAAATTAAATACAATAGATAAAGTAGTCTTGATTTGGCTCTTTTGATAAACATAGGAGTAATTTTGAGGAGAAAAATTCTATTTCAATAGAAGTTATTAAAACTGAAAGGTTTTCTTTTCAGACCATTTATTACAGTTTGTCTCCGCCAGGTCACAAGCCTACCTCCTTCTGTGCCCAGGCCTCATTGTCCCTCTGACAGACAGCAAGGATCTCTTGGCTCTGAGAGAAACTTCTGACCCGCCTCAGCAAGAAGTAGCTAGAAGAGCCCACCAACGTCCATTTTCCCTAAAAGAATTCAGAGCCAGGACCCTTGAGGTAATATATTAGGCAGTTAGACAGATATGAGCAGAGCAAGGACGATGGGCCAACTAGCACTACCAGATGTAATTAAGTCTTTCCATCTCTACCTATGTAAGACAAGGGGACTCCCCAGAAGCAAGAGAGAACGAGGCTGCAGATAAAGCAGCCCAGGAGGCTGCCCTAAAACCAGTGGGGCCTCTACAGATTCTAGGTGGGTAGGTCAGGTAGTGACCTGACCTACCCACCTCACCAGCTTACATAGAAACCCAATCTAGAAAAGCTGAAATACATAACCAATCTTTACTCAAGTTTTTACAGGCTTTACAGTCCACCCAGAAAGCAGTGCAGAAGCATGTCTGATCCGGTCCATCCTTCCACCCTGGTGACTGTTTAGATAAAGAAATTTGCCATGCAAGGACTGACTCCTACCTGGAAAGAACCACCTCCACAGCAGTCAAAGTCGACAGGATCCTGATGTGGCTTCATTACATCTGGCTTAAGATATCCCATGCAAAATAGAGAATCCAGGACTCTTCGGACTCTCTAAAGATTAGTCCTGGCCCTCATTCTGGGCCTTTATCTTATAAACAGGCCCACTTACTTTATTCAGATAGTCCCCATGGGTCAATATAACTCCCTCACCAACAACGACCCAAAAGAGTCAATGATTTGACTCAAGTACATAAAACCAGTGGGGAATGTTAGAGAGTGGGAATTTTTGAGCACTCCTGAGGCCATGGACTATGCCCCAGATAAAGTTGTCAGTGCTGACACCAGGCCAGGCCTTGAGATACGGTCTCATGGCCCCTTCCCAGCATGTAGGCCTTCTTTCATAGAACACTGTCAGCTTTCTGAAGAACAGGATGACCCTGTGAATAACATGGTCGTCAATGGCATGATCCTGACATTGCTTGGGAAAAACTGTTTTGTCTTGGGTTGCCGGCTCTGCAAAAACAGGATGTAGTTAATGTGCTTGAAGGTGGTCCTGCACAAAGGGTGGCGGCTGCTCTCCTGACTCCTTGAGTGGAGAATGCAGAGCAGTCACCTGGCTAGCTCGAATAAAGGCTCTTTGCTATTGCATCGGACTCGGCTCCCTGGTGGTCTTTGGGGATCACGAAATCTGGGCATAACAAGATGACTTAGTCTAGAACTGGTTTCTATGTGTTGTCCAGCCCTACAGGAGCAGTGACCTGATGACTTAGGTTATTTGCAAGTACCTACACTGTTGAGGACCAAATTCTGTACTCAGGACCTGAAGCATTTGGTTTAGTTCCTTATCCAAACCTGCTGTGTGGCTCAGGGAAAAATCACCAGAGTGACAGCATCTCTTCACCTCCACTACTTCATTATCTTAGGAGGGTAAAGGAAGATGTGTGCCATGAAGGCCACTGTGTGAATTGGGTACCAAAGGGGACATTGTTTCTGTCAAAACAGCATGACTGGAGTCTGGTAAATATTTCAGCTTAGCTCTGTTTTGAGTGAACTTTCCAGTCTGGGTGGAAAAGTCTAGTAGATGTGGGCTGCTGTGCAAACTAAAGGGGACTCTGTGGGGTGTTCTAGAGTCATGAAAGCTCTCCTGAGATGGTCCTCCATTCTACACTCAGTCTTATGTGTGGTTGTTGGCTGGGGTTGGAAAAAGGAGGGACCACATGACTGTGAGTGAGAGATTCTAAGTCCCCCTGGACAAGCACTGTGAGTCCCGTAGAAAGGGAGCAGAGATAGGGCTTGTTGATCAGCGAGGCTGCTGGCTTGGAAACGAGGAGGGCGCACTGCATCACAGCATCATCCTTCCTGGGCAGTGACAGTGCTCACTGGGACTGTTCATAGGCACAGCCAGATGGGGTATTTTCTATACAAGGAAACTAGACTAGAAAACCAAAAAGGAGGAGAAGGCACTGGGAAATTAACAGAAGAGAAACTCTTTTAATATGACCAGGGGGGGAATATCGAGAGAAAGGTTGTGTCACTGGAGATGGAATGCTAATTGAAAGCTGCCTACCAGGAACATTTGACATCAATACAATTTACTTAACCAAATTACTATTATTTGCAAGGGACAATGACAAAGAATTACCTGACATGCACACATTTAATTTTGATGATTATTATTTATATGTGATTTATTACCCCTAGTGCAAAGCACAGCTGGAGGGATCACAGGGGTGACTCACAATTTCCTGAGGCCAAATTTTTGTTTTGTTTTGTTTTTCCAAAATGATGGTTTTATTGAATCCTGGGATGATAGTTTGCTCCTGATGTTTCACTAGGCCAAACACATTGGAGGAAATGCAGGGGCATTGAATTATAACTTTGTTTCTAATGAGAGGTTTAACCTTCTCTTTGTTCTTAAACAAGAAGATCTAACCAGAGATCTTGAGAAGGATACAAGTCTAAGACTATCTTTAAGACAGTAGTTGTTGACTACAAAGAGGACACAATAACACTATGTTACATTCAAATCTCCTGAAATGATTTAATTACAGTATTTCTATCATTTCTGAGAAGGCTTCTTTTCCAACCCTTCCCCCCAAAAGGCACAGAGCACATTCTAAGCCTGCACAAAAGAATTTACATAATTGTTATATTCATGGAGAGTGGAGCAGAGAGGGTCACATTCTTGTCCCTGTATGTAGTGCTGTACTAGGCAACACTAGTTCCCTTGCTGAAGACACCCCCCTTGCTTATCTCAGCTGGAGCTGGGCAGCAGAAGGCTATATACATCATAACATATGTATTTAAATACAATTCTCTTTTATATAAAACTTTAGAAAAGGGTAAGCCTAACATATATCAGGCAATAAACCAAAGCACCAATCAATAGCAATAAAGATAGAATAAATTGGTTTAAAAAAATTGAAAGCAGGAACTAGTCTCCCAAAGGGTTGTGTTCTCTGATTTTCCAAGATAGCCAAGTGAGCAACCACCTTTAATGTGTACTCTGGGCATCAGGAGGAGACACCCAGGACTGGCTGAAGACAATGTTGCATATCTGTTCACTGGAGTAGCCTCTGGGCAGTCCACTACATCTGGTATTTGGACTTTCACTCAAAGACTCTGCTCATAACCACAGTGGAGCCAAAGTCTACAGGGAACCTTTTTCACTCACACAAGCTTTGTTATTAAACCATCACCAAGATTTTCATGAGACTTCCCTCTCCTCTATCAATTGGTTTACGTTTTCTGTTCCCAGAATCTCTGACATTTAGTATAAATGCCACCTCTGCCTAATTCCTAAGTAAATAGATAGGACTCTTATTTATTTGTTTTTTTATTATTAAACTAGAGGCCCGGTGCTTGAAAATCCTTCAGCCCGGCCTGCCTCCTCTCACAGTCAGGGAGTCCTCAGGGGCGGGAGGTGACCCAGTGATCAGGGGAAGGCAACACCCCATCACACTTCTGCTGCTGCCACTGCCGGCAGCACAAACCTCTGTTGGCCCTGGTTACCTGAGCCTGGGGTGGCCCTGGGTGGCTGGGCAGCCACCATCTGAGACTTGCCTGTGCCTTGGGCTGGCCCTAGGTGGCTGGGGGGCTGAAAGGACTCGGGGACTCCCAAGGCAGGCACGCGGAGTGGCTGGACCTGCCTGGAGGCAGGCTGTGCTGCCTGTCTGCCACCCTGGCGGTGCTGAGGGGACTGGGTGCCACCATCTTGTTGCTGTGGGCACCGCCATCTTTGAGGGTGTGACAGTCAATTAGCATATTCCTTCCTTATTGGCTGCGGGCGCCACCATTTTGTGGGGGAGTGATGGTCAATTAGCATATTCCCTCTTTATTAGATAAGATGACTAGGACAAATACTCCAATCAGACAGTCTGACAACAGGGAAGGTGAAGGAAGTTGAGTGCTTCAGTGACTCCTCCCATAGCCTCCATCTATGTAGCCACTCCCAAATAAACACTAATTCTGAGTAAAAATAGCATTCTTGCCATGCAAATGAAGATTCCAGATAATCCCTTCTATGCTCTCACCATCACCAGCTTCCCATCACTAAACTCTTTTCGTTCTGAAAATCCAGAAGCCAGCAGTGCTTCTGAAGGACCACCTTTCTATCGGCACCTACTATAAACTCCACATCTGAGGAAAACTAACTAGAGCTGTCATTGGGCTTCCAATACTGTTCATACCTTAGAGACTCTCATTTGTTCTAATTATCAATTTTCTGCAATGAGATTATTTTCTTAACATACATTTGAAAAACAAGGTGTTTTTTTTTTTTATGCAAAAGTTAAACTACCATGCTCTTTAGGAGTCCTGCTATGTCATGTCAAATCCTTAACTCAGTTTGTTGACTTCTATGTCAATTAGATTCAAACATAAATTCATCCCAGTTTTTACTAGCAGTTTATCCTGGAGATAAGAATTTTCTGGCTAAATGCTGCAGTGGGAACCAGCAGACCCAAGGCTTACCTCTGGTTTTATGACAGAGCATTTTGGCACATGATGGGGCATTTTTATACTGTCCTTTCTCCATGGATAAAATGAGAAAATATCACAAATGTGCCGAGCATGTGTATGTCACACATGTCATGGTTTGTGATAAGGTTATGACTCTTGAATGGCTTTTAGCTTATGAGTTTTTTTTTAGATAAATGTAATTTTTCTTTGCTAAGAAAATTAGTTTTGAAAATAAAGAACTCTAAAATGTTTTATAATTTTAAAATCTTAATTATAAACCTAAATTTTAAATCTAAATTTTTAAACCCAAATTTATATTCTACAGAACATAAATACATTCTGTAAATATATAAATAGAATGATGGGAAAGACAGTGAGAAATATTACTGGTACTGATAGAGTTTGCCTTCAGAGCACTTGACAGAAATTAGTAAATGGGTATATCCCATGGCCCTTCTTTCTTCTTAGCACTTGATAGTGCAAAGGACATCAGGGCTTACGCTGAAGAAAGAAGAGGCAACGAGGGAGTATAATTCAGGGTCCCAACATGTCCACAAATTGTTTATATTTGTTGTTTCTCTGTGGCAAGGTGTTCCCATGACACATGGTGGAGGGACTGAGTGAGCCACACTGATCTGAGATGTCCATACAACTTTCCCATGTCTGATCTTCTGTCTACCCATCATCTGTGTAGAATTCTTTAACAGCAACCAGATTGCTGCTTTGAAGAGTCCTTCCCCTCACACTCCACTCCACACAGAAACACTCATTCACATTCCAGTTTGGTTAGAAGAACAGTCCAAGTTCAGCTCACAACCAGCACTGTGTTGCCACACGTGGGGTTTGCCCAGCCCTACCTCCCTCCTTACCCCAGTGTACTGACTTAGCTCATGATGTTGCATTTTCTGTACATTCATGTGTCCTTCTTGGTTTAAGAGGCTCTTTTGAAGAGGGTGTTTTAAACAAATTATTAAAATCTTCACATCAGTCATTATACTTTGCACACAGTAGGCACTTAATAAAGTTTCATTGCTTTTAAATAATTGCAATTATCTCTAAGTTTCCATGCCTAGTTGTCTTATGAAATTCAGGTTGAAAATAATAAATGTGAGTTTTCCTATATCTCAGAATCCTCCTTAAATGTTGGCAGTCCCCACTATTCCAACCTGGGCCTTATGGTACTCTCATGCTTCACACTTTGGTGGTGGTGGTTATGCTTTTCCATTTTTGACCTCTATATGTTTTCTGATTACCTCCAATTCGGAGTCCCTGGTATCTCCTCTGTCCTGCTCTCCATCAGGCAACTCCACATGTGGCCAGGTGTCCTCCATGACTCAGATACACCTCCTGAACTCCTGATCTTCCTGAGGATATTACCAAGCACCCAATAACTTGAGCTAGAAACTTTGGAGTGATTTTTGAATCTTTCCCTATTTCTTCAAACCCAAAATTTTAGCTTTTATCTCATAAATAGCATCCTATATAATAAAAGCCTAGGAGGTGTTACACCCTTGCGTGACACCCTCACGCGATGTCGTCACAAGATGGCCATCACAAGATGGTTGATATGCACAGTGGAGAGGCAGGGCCCAGCAGCCACTCCATGCAGTGAAGCCTGGGAGTCCCACAGCTCTGCGCAGCATGGAGGAGGTGGGTCCTGGCTGAGGAGGCGGGTCGCTGCAGGAGAAGGCAGTTGGGGGCGATAGGGCCAGCATGGGAGCAGTTAGGGGGTGATCAGGCTAGCAGGCAGAAGCAGTTAGGGGCAATCAGGCAGCCAGGCAGGTGAGTGGTTAGGAGCCAGCGGTCTCAGATTGTGAGAGGGTTGTCTGACTGCCAGCAGTTGGACATCCCCTGAGAGGTCCCAGATTAGAGAGGGTGCAGGCCAGGTTGAGTGACACCGTCCCCCCTGTCACCATGCATGAATTTCGGGACTCTAGTTTAAATACCTTCTCTATTCTTCTGAATGCAAGATGAGTTACCAATTTTTCTGATACTACTCCTTAAAATATTACGAAACAAAATTTCCACTTAAGTCCAATAGACAGAGTTCTGCTCGGACTTACAAAATCTAGTTCAAATACTTTTGTACATCTCTCCCCCCCCCCCCCCCCCAACTCCATCTTGACTATGTCACAATAGCTCTTCTTTACACATCTGCGGTAGCATGGGATTATTATCACAT
This sequence comes from Corynorhinus townsendii, assembly GCA_026230045.1. Classification (NCBI taxonomy): domain Eukaryota; kingdom Metazoa; phylum Chordata; class Mammalia; order Chiroptera; family Vespertilionidae; genus Corynorhinus; species Corynorhinus townsendii. Next base: position 111,978,337 of record JAPDVU010000003.1, on the reverse strand, counting down.
AATTATGCTTACTTGTTCATGTTTTCACTAGACTTGGAGTACTTCAGAGGGAGGGCTGAGCTTTAGTTATCTTTACATGCACATCATATTTCCTAGTTAAAAATAGAAACTCTATTAGTATTCAATAAATAAATTTCATGTATCAGTTATCTGCACCTAAGGATATGGATATCATGTCACTTACCCATCACATCAGGGACAGATATGAACAGGGAGCTTCAGATCTTGCTCTTTGTGAACTCTAGACTCTGTGGTTTGTATAAGATATTTTCCCCCTGGACTAATCTTTCATTGTTGGCTCAACACCATCCTTGTGAGAAAGAGATTCTCTTTTTGCTTCCTAAGCCAGGTGACTCTTGCCTGAGGTATGTCCCTGTTCAGTCCTATCAGAAGGGAAGAAGATGGTTCTGGAAGAGAAATATTGTTTTGACTCATAAAAGTGTGGATAAAGGGATATTAGCCAGAGAGAAAGGTATGTGTGAATACATGTTGCGGTTAAAAAGAAAGAAGCAAAAATATATGATAGGGGAATGGAAGACAGGGCTAGAGAGGTAGCTTATGGCTGACTGTGGAAGACCATCCAGCTATCTGGGAGGACTTCACCTTGAAGAGAACAATGGGGAGCTATTAAAAGAGAACTTCCATTGAAAAGCAGTTTTACACTGTTTGTTAAGTAATGTGCATGGTGAGTCCCATTTAGTTGCAGTTGGATAAGTCCATTTTATAACTCTCTAAAGTTAAAAAGTTTAATAGAATGAGGTTTGACTAGAATATTTTTCAGAGATATAGTGCTTAAAACAAGTACATTCCGTGTATTTGTGGAGAAAGAGTTAACTACAATAAATGATTATTTAGAGCTGTATTTTATTTAGCACCTAGTACAATGTCTAACTTTCTAACTTGTAAGCTCTGCTGGGGTTTGGAGGGCAGGCACCTAAACCTAAGCAGCCACCCAGTCAGTTTTTTGTGGAGGTTCATCTTCTTAGGCTCAGAACTTGTGTAGAATTTATCATGAAGAGAATGACTTTGAAATTTTGCCATGGGACTTTCTAACTTTTAGTTATTGGTGGGAAAGAAATTATGACTCTCTTAACAATGAGAGATGTCAAATATTTTCTGTCAATTGTAAATGTCTATACTGCTGATTGTGTGTGTTATGTTTGTGTGTGTGTGTGTGTGTGTGTGTGTGTGTGTGTGTGTGTGTGTGTACAGTGTGTGTGTTTGTGTTTACCCATTCTGTTCTATATAAGTGTTTTGCAACTTCTCAGGGCAGGTCATTTTTTAAGCATACAACTCATAAAATAAATGTTAAGCCTTACATAGTAAGTCAAATTAGGCATTTCCAACTTATATCTTGGTGTGCATTGAAATGGATAAATGAGTGTGTTGTGATGGATTCACATCACAGAAGGCTACATACTGTGCTTCTTCCCCAAGGACATGTGTGTAGTGCAGCACATCCTGGGGCTGTAAAAAGAATTTCCTTTGGTCAGGACAGTGTCAAATAAATTCTGCCCTAATGAGCACAGTTCTCACCTTGGGCTAAGCCCAAAGTGCTGAGAAATCTCCCTTCTGAGGCCCAACTCCCAATCTGCACACCCTTTTCTCTTATGTCGTAGGCTTGTTTCCCTGCAGGTGAACTGGCCATGGATATGTGAGCTCTGTAGCCGCAGCGATGAAGGTCCTTCTGCTATGCAGTCCTGGTGACCCAGAGGGAGAAAAGCTGGGGTGAAAGGGAATAGCCTGTGCTCCTCTTTCTTTGCCAGACAATGACTCCAATTTCATTTCCAGTCATCACCATGGAAATCAGATGGTATTATTCATTCCCACTTTCCAGCTGAGTGAATTGAGGCACAAGGTGGAGGACGACTTGTCCTTCATGTAAGCTGTTTCCATGTGGTTTATGGGCACTTATGCATGCTGCATGTGTCAGGGAAGAAGAGTATGAGTATGCGTGCATGTGTTGTTTTGGGGTAGTAAGAAAACAGAGGTGGAAGAAAAATATTCTTCTGCTCACCTGAGACCTGTGGAGCATGGCCTTCCTGGTTTGGGGGACAGTTAGATTCCCTACCATTCTTGGACATCAATTGTCTAATGTATTTAGGTCTGTTTATTTCTCTGATAAAATAAACATTTTCTTTTCTCTTATGGATAAAAAAACTTTTTATTGCCCTGGCCAGTTTGGCTCAGTGGATAGTGTCGGCCTGTGGACTCAAGGGTCCCAGGTTCAATACCGGTCAAGGGCACATGCCTGGGCTGTGGGCTTGATCCCCAGTGCAGGGGCGTGCAGGAGGCAGCTGATCAATGATTCTCTCTCATCATTGATGTTTCTTTCTCTCTCTCTCCCTCTCCCTTCCTCTCTGAAACCAATAAAAATATATTAAAAAAAAAAAAACAAGCAAACGTTTTATTTCCTGGACAGCTCTTTTGTTTTGTTTACTTTAGTCTAAAGTATGCCACCCTTGAAAAATATTACTTTCTTTTTAACTGTTTCATAGTATTAAAATCACATCAATGTATTTATATTTAAACTAGATGTCTGGTGCACCAGTGGGGGCCCTCAGCCTGGCCTGCACCCTCCTGCAATCCGGGACCCCTCAGGGGATGTCGGAGAGCTGGTTTTGGCCCTATCCCCACAGGCCGAGGGACACCGTCGGTGCTCGAATCTGTGCACCAAGCCTCTAATATGCATATAAGGTCTTTGGTTAATCTCTTCTCCCCCCCCCCCTTCCCCTCTTCCCTCTGAGATTCCTCAGTCTGTTCCATGTTTCCATGCCTGTGGTTTCTACTCCCACATTGAGCATCTGCCCCCTGGTGGTCAGTACACATCATAGCTACCAGCCACTCAGCAGTCGCTTAGGCTTTTATATATATAGATATGGGGAATGTCAAAAACATTTTTATAGAATCTTTATTTTAATCTTTGTTTAAAGGGCTGGTTGGGGTATGTGGAAGGATTCCTAGGTTGTGTTTAATTTTGTCCATTTATGGAATGGCCTGATTGAAGGATTCCAAGCCTTTTGTGTTGAACAGATGTTCATATCCTTTGGATTGTCATGGGATATGGTAATATAATATTAAAATCACTAGGGTTGTTTTTTTTGCCTAATAATATTTAAATTTTTAAATACCACTCAACTCATTGAATGGTGCTGTATTCTGATAGATGTTTCATTTTTAGCTTTTGTTATTGGAATGTAAGTTGCAAAGCTGTATTGTAGTAACTTGGGATGATTATGGTTGAGTCAGAGGCATGCAGGTCACACTCCAAAGGTTCTAAAAGTGCTTGAAGAGTTAAATCCCCCCTTTCTGGCCAAATGTGATAATACTGATATGTGCCATGCAATTTGGTAACATGTGTGAGCAATACTCTTTGCTGTTGGGAATTTCAGGCTGCTGTTGACATGAACAATAGAAGATTTTCAGTTGTTGATAATATAAACAGACAAATGTAGGAGAAAAAGTAATTCTGCCTTTAAAAGAGCTGAGTGTTTTTGTTTTTATTTGAGGATAATTAATCAAGTGCTTCAAGGAGTTCAGTTTTGGCGGGGAAAGCATTTATGGAAATTGTTCTATATCTTAATTCTATGGATTTATTCTCTCACAAAAACTTATTAAATCAGGTGAAAATCTGTGAGACTATACCATGAACACCAAAGTGATTGAGATGAAATTATAGATGTTGTTATCTATTAAAATTCTATATACTGAGAGTCATTTAATCAAATAGAATTACAGAGATATGCCTGTTAAATAGTCAACATAATATTATGGAAAGATCTAGTGATCTGCTCTTAAAATTACCTCATTAATATTTTATTCCATGGATTTGCACATTTCTAAAAGATTGGGGGCAGGGAGCACGAAAGAGGAATAATCACAGGCTTCTTGGCTGCCATATGGCCTGTTCCCAGAAGTGTAGAGGATATTTCTGTGTTTCCGTGCACACTGTCAGGGCCATAGGACAGACACCAATGTTATTTTTATGGATGTATTTGAATTCACTTTGTTTTCTTATCTGTATCATATTCTCCTGTTCAGGAAAAGTCCTCCAAATATTCTCATTATGCTGAAAGATATCTGTCCAGTGTCATCTTCCTACTTCAAACCCATTTCTCTGTGAAATTTCCCAGTGAAGTTCTTCCCACCTATGATGTTTATTATGCCGGAGGATGATGGAGACAGGGCTCCTGGGACTACCATCCAGGTATGTCTACATTTGAATTTGGACTTCCTATCTCTAAATTTGGTTTTTCTTCAAAACTGAGATTGTTCTTGCTTGGACCCTATTTGTGCCAACTAACTAACTAATCATCTCCCAAGGCCAGTTGCATATAATGGGCTATGCTGTCCATCTCTGTAAATTATTCCTAACACAAGTTAGGAATCAGAATTGAGTCCAGAAATAGACAGTTACTCTAGCACTCATTCTTCCAGCCCTGTGTCCTTCTGCTCACGCTCAGCACCGCTATCCTCCTCTTGACTGAATATTCTAAATCCTACATACCTACACTGCAGCTGATTAAGATATTTTTCAACCTGCAGAATCTTCCCAAATTCCAACTGTTCAGTAAGCTCACCAAACTTTTGAGTACCCACTAATTGGTGAACTGAAAAGTAAGTGAAAAGAATATCCCTTAGTATTCAAAACAAATACCTTTATACCAACCATCTATCTGAACTGACACATTCTTTTACAATGTTAAAAGTTGTGAGATGTTTTAAAACTAGTTTAAAAGGTCTTTTAAGTCTATGGCTTGCAGTGCTGCCCATTTGTCATTGCAGGGTTGGCAGCCAGCACCCAAGTACACTTCTCCCTTGATGCACATAGTGACAGACGTATTACTGGGACAGAATATCAGAGCAGCTGCCATGGAGCCAGAGACAAGAGCTTAGACTAAGAATCAGATCTGGCAAACCCTAACTCTGGAACAGTGCGTTCAAATGCTGATGACCTAGACTCAGACTTATAAGAGGAAAGACCTTTTAACCTAGTTTTAAAAGTAGCAGCAATGAGCATGGAGGGTCCTTTAATGCTGAAGGTATTTTTGATGTTTAGGAGTCCTACGTAATCTGGATGCTTCACTTGCTTCTTTAAAAGGTGGCACTTCTCATCTACTTCAAAGGCTGCCTAGTAAAAAAAAAAACAAAAAAAAACAAAATGATTTGATTTGCTAACTATCCCTCATTGCAGCACATTCTACTTAGGTAAATAATTTTGTTTGCTTTGACTTTAGGGACTCTCACCCCCTTATGTCTAATTCCTTCTTCACTTTTCAACTTAATGCCCAGTCTCTAGAATAATTCCTATGAACATGATATGGATTCCCAGATATCTTTTTTTCTTATTCCATTGCCCTAACTCTTGGCTTTGGATCAGTAATTCTAATTATTATGCTACCTCTCTTTTTTTCTCTTTCTTTCTCTATGACACTCTCTCACACAAATCATACATATGTCAAGAATATTGGAAGGAAATTGCTCAAAGTATTAAGAATTAGTATAATGAGTGGTGGGATTATGGTAAATTTTGTGTGTGTTCCTGTTTTTGTTTTTGTTTTTAATTTATAACAAACATAAATCAATTTATTTTTAGAAAAATATTATTAAAATGGTCCTAGGGAAGTAGAAATCCATATCTTATGTACTATAAGATAAATATTAGTATATGTATACATATGTCTACTAATAAAAGGGTAATATGCTAATTGGACCGGGAGACTGGCCAGGGAGAGCAGTTGGGGTCATGAGGCCAGCAAGGGAGGGCAGTTGGGGGCCATGAGGCTGGCAGGGGAGGGCAGTTGGGGACCATAAGGCCAGCAGGGGAGGGCAGTTGGGGCCATGAGGCCAGCAGGGGAGGGCAGTTGGGGGCCATGAGGCCTACCCCTGAGCGAGTCTGCCTAGGGCCAGCTGGTAGTGTGTAGGTTCTTGACTTCATGCAGGAATGGTTTCGTATACTGAGTCCAGGTGATTGAGAGTATATTTATTAATGCTAGGGACAGTGCAATAAAGAAAGGCTTAGCATAGAAGAAACCACAGAAGAGCCTAGGATGGGCTGCTTTAGCTCACTAAGCATTGAGAGAAAAGGAGGCCTTGGAGACAGCTTCAGGGGTTGCAAGTTTCCTGGGGACCCTTAGAATTCAGAAGTTGCATGCCTGTGGGGGATGAAGAGTGCGGAAGTGAAAGGCACCAGCATGCTCCCCAGAGGGAGAGGGCATGCTGGGTCCTTTGTCTTGAAGGTTTTTATATCTCTCTTGCAGATAGGAATCTTTTAGGCAGGGCAAGTTTCAGAAGAGGGTTTCAGCAAAATATTCATCAGTTTCCCAGGTGTATTCTTTCAGGGTTGTGCTCTTTACTGATTGGTCAGGGCCAGGCATGGAGTTGTTAGTCATTATTGCTGGTCCTGGTGTCACCTACCTGGTTTTGTTGCTTTTCTAGGTCTGGAGCTGAAATACATTTGAAACCTAGATGTAATCTCTAGGGAGGTGACCTTCTGCATCTGGCTGTAAATTGCTCAGCAAGTTTGTTTAGCTATCTGCCTCAGTTTCCCCATTCTGCTTGTCAAGGAATTTTCCTAGTTTCTTACTATCCTGCCCCAAGGGGAGGCCTGCATGGTGACCTTACAAACTTAGACACCTAAAGGAACCACAGAGGATGGTCTGAAATTACAACTTTCTGACTAAAAGTGAGTTATGGTGGATAGTCATATCCTAGGCTGGTATCTTCCCTGACAAAGGTTACTCTTTACCTTACCTGAGCCTGTCTCTTGTCTTTTTGCATCTATGATAACATACCTTTGAATGTCAGGGTAATTTCCTTTTTTCAGATCCTTCACTTCACCAGAGCAGAGACAACAAAATCCCTTATTATTATTATCATGTTAATTTTTAACTGCTAACTATTCTATACCCACAAATGTAAAAGAAATAAGTGATGTGTCTATTTGTTCTACTTTTTATACAATCCCAGAGATTTCCCAGTTTTGCTTTCTTCTGCCTCCCTAATCTATCACCAATGGATTTCATGTAAACCCCTTACACCTCCTCCTTTGATTGTAATATATAAAAAATAAAGAGATCAAACTTGGCAGAAATATGAATGAGCCAGAACTTTACATATTGATGGTGAGATTCTTAAATCTTTTAAATTCTTTGGAAAACTAGCACTTTCTTACCAAGCTAAATACCCATCTTCCATGTAACTTAGCAGTCCCACTCCTCCTCGGTATTTTCCCAAGATTAATAAAAACATGCACTTACACAGGTCTTTAGAAGAAGGTTCATAGCAGCCTTTTTTTTTCATAAAATCATCAAGCCAGAATCAACCAGAATGTTCATTCACATGGGAGTAGATCATTAAATTGTAGCATACCCACATAGTGAAGTGCTGTCAGGAAGAAACAGGAAAAACTTCAACATGTAAATGAGTTTCAGAAATGTTGTGTCAAGTAAATGGTGCTGGACACAAAATGGAACTGACTTTATGAATCATTTACATGATGTTCAAGAACAGGGCAAACAATGTGCTGTTTTCTCATTTCATTGGTCATTGAGTGGGTTAGGTTATGTGAAGAAGTCTGGTGTATCAGGGTCACTGTGAAAAGCAAGCTGAGAGGCTTTGCAAATAGCAACCATGACCTAATGTGAGAATTTAACAGAATCAGATTAAATTTAACTGTGATTTAATAGGTGCAGAGGGCCAGGAGGTCCAGCTAGGGAAAGCCTGTGATTTGTGTCAAAGGTATCAGACCACATGGATTTCCCCAGTGCACAGGGCTAGTTTCAGGTCTTCAAAAGAAGAGAAATATTATTCTGAATAGAGAGAAAGCTTGTGACTAAAATGAGAGAATGGTGATTGCTTTAATAAAAAGGTATATATGGGAAATGTAGCTATTAATATGAGGTTATATTTCCTGATTAACTTCTTTAGCCTCCCTGATTCATAAAGTAAAGAATCCACTTCCCTGCACCATAAGAAGCATAGTGGCCCCCATCCCACCTGGGATTATGTGTTAACTGCTTCAGATACCCCTGAGATTCCAGCTAGATGCCAAGAGAGTTTTTTTAAAGATTTTTAATGTAACTTTATTATTTTTTACTTTTTTCCATTTTTTATTAAGGTATTATATGTGTACATATCTTACCATTGTCCCCCCCTCACCCCACTCGCATCCATGTCCTCACCCCCCAATGTTTTGCATCCGTTGGTTATGCTTATATGCATGCATATAAGTCCTTCAGTTGATCTCTTATTTCCCCCACATCTCCCTAACCTTCCCGTTGTAATCTGAAAGTCTGTTTGATGCTTTACTACCTCTGTATCTATCTTTTTGTTCATCAGTTTATAACGTGTTTTTTGTAATCTACAAATGAGTGAGATCATGTGGTATCTTTCTTTCATTGACTGGCTTATTTCACTTAGCATAATGTTCTCCAATTCCATCCAGGTTGCTACAAATGGTAAGAATTCCTTCTTTATATGGCAGCATAGTATTCCATTGTGTAGATAGATGTACCACAGTTTTCTGATCCAGTCATCTGCTGACGGGCACCTAGGCTGTTTCCAAATCTTAGCTATTGTAAATTGGTCTGCTATGAACATAGGAGTGCATATCCTTTCTGACTGGTGTTTCTAGTTTCTTAGGATATATTCCTAGGAGTGGGATTACTGGGTCAAATGGGATTTCCATTTTCAGTCTTTTGAGGAAACTCCATACTGTTCTCCACAGTGACTGCACCAGTCTGCATTCCCACCAGCAGTGCACGAGGGTTCCTTTTTCTCCACATCCTCGCCAGCACTTGTCAGTTTGTTGATTTGTTGATGATAGCCATTCTGACAGGTGTGAGATGGTACCGCATTGTCATTTTGATTTGCATCTCTCTGATAATTAGTGACTTTGAGCATGTTTTCATGTGTCTCTTGGCCTTCTATCTGTCTTCTTTCAAAAAGATTTTATTTAGGTCCATTGCCCACCTTGGATTGGGTTGATTATCTTCCTTTTGTTAATTTGTATGAGTTCCCTGTAAATGTTGGAGATTAAACCCTTATCAGTGATAACATGGGCAAATATGTTCTCCCATGCAGTGGGCTTTCTTGTTGTTTTGTTGATGGTTTCTTTTGCTGTGCAAAAGCTTTTTATTTTGATGTAGTCCCATTTGTTTATTTTCTCTTTAGCTTCCATTGCCCTAGGGGTAGTATCAGTGAAGAAGTTCTTTCCGCATAGGTCTGAGATTTTGCTGCCAGTGTGATTCCTCTACTATTTTTATGGTTTCCCATCTTATGTTTAAGTCCTGTATCCATTTTGAGTTTATTTTTGTGTATGGTGTAAGTTGGTGATCTAGTTTCATTTTTTTGCATGTATCTGTCCAATTTTCCCAACACAATTTACTGAAGAGACTGTCTTGACTCCATCATATGTTCATGCCTCCTTTGTCAAATATTAATTGAGCATAGTGGTTTGGGTTGATATCTGGATTCTCTATTCTATTCCATTGATCTATATGTCTGTTCTTGTGCCAGTACCAGGCTGTTTTGAGAACAGTGGCTTTGTAATACAGCTTGAAATCTGGTATTGAGATCCCTCCTACTTTATTCTTCTTTCTCAGGATTGCTGTGGTTATTTGGGATCTCTTTTTTTATTCCAGATGAATTTTTGAAGAGTTCTTTCTAGGTCTGTGAAATATGCTGTTGGTATTTTAATGGGGAGTGCATTGAATCTATAGATTGCTTTGGGTAGTATGGACATTTTAATGATGTTGATTCTACCAATCCATGAACATGGTATGTTCTTCCATCTGTTTATGTCTTCCTCTATCTCTTTTTTCAGTGTCCTGTAGTTTTCCGTGTATAGGTCTTTTACCTCCTTGGTTAAGTTTATTCCTAGGTATCTTAATTTTTTTGGTGCGATGGCAAATGGGATTGTTTTTTAGTATCTCTTTCTGTAAGTTCTTTATTGGTATATAGAAATGTCATAGATTTCTTGGAATTAATTTCGTATCCTGCTACATTGCCGAATTCATTTATTAAGTCTGTTAGTTTTTTGATAGAATCTTTCGGGTTTTTTATGTACAATATCATGTCATCTGCAAATAAGGACAGCTTTACTTGTTCTTTTCCAATTTGGATGCCTTTTATTTCTTCTTCTTTTCTGATTGCAATGGCTAATACTTCCACTACTATGTTGAACAAGAGTGGTGAGAGTGGGCATCCCTGTCTTGTTCCTTTTCTTAGGGGAAATGGTTTTAGTTTTTGCCCATTGAGTGCGATGTTAGCTGTGGGTTTATCATATATAACTTTTATTATGTTGAGGTATGATCATTCTATTCCCACGTTGTTGAGAGTTTTTATCAAGAAAGGGTGTTGGATTTTGTCAAATGCTTTTTCTGCATCAATTGATATGACTATGTGGGTTTTATCTCTCAATTTGTTTATGTGATGTATCACGTTTATTGATTTGCGGATATTGTACTATCCTTGCATTCCTGGCATAAATCCTACTTGGTCATGGTGTATGATCTTTCTCATGTACTGCTGGATCCGATTTGCTAAAATTTTGTTGAGGATTTTGGCATCTACGTTCATGAGGGATATTGGCCTGTAATTCTCTTTCATTGTGTTGTCTTTATCTGGTTTTGGTATTAGGGTAATGGTGGCTTCATAGAATGAGCTTGGAAGTGTTCCTTCCTCTTGAATTTTTTGGAATAGTCTGAGGAGGATAGGTTTTAGTTCTTCCTTGAATGTTTGGTAAAACTCTCTTGTGAAGCCGTCTGGCCCTGGGCTTTTGTTTGCTGGAAGATTTTTGATGACTGCTTCAATTTCTTCCAGAGTTATTGGCATATTGAGTTGTTTAGATTCTTCCTGATTGAATTTTGGAAGGTTATATTTTTCTAGGAATATGTGCATTTCCTCCAGGTTGTCCAGTTTGTTGGAATAGAGTTGTTTGTAGTATTTTTTAACAATACTTTGTATTTCGGTGGGATCTGTTGTTACTTCACCTCTTTCATTTCTGATTTTGTTTATTTGGGTCCTCTCTCTTTGCTTCTTGGTAAGCCTGGCTAGACGTTCATCAATATTGTTTATCCGTTCAAAGAACCAGCTCTTGGTTTTGTTGATCTTTTGTATTGTTTCTTTGGTCTCAATGTTGTTTATCTCCGCTCTGATCTTTATTATTTCCTTCCTTCTGCTTACACTGGGCTTTTGTTATTGCGCTTTTTCTAACTCTTTGAGTTGTAGGGTTAGATAATTTATTACCATTGTTTCTTGTTTTCTGCAATATGCTTGTAGAGCTATGAACTTCCCTCTCAAGACTGCTTTAACTGTGTCCCATAGATTTTGGATTGTTGTGTTTTCATTGTCATTCGTTGCCATGATGTTTTTTATTTCTTCCTTGATCTCTCTGGTAATCCAGTCATTGTTTAATAGCATGCTATTTAGTCTCCATGTGTTTGACTTCTTTGGATTGTTTTTATTGTAGTTGATTTCCAGTTTTATGCCACTGTGGTCTGAGAAGATGCTTGATATGATTTCTACCTTCTTGAATTTGAAGAGACTTTGCCTATGTCCCAACATATGGTCTATCTTTGAAAATGAGCAATGTGCACTTGAGAAGAATGTATATTCTGTGGCTTTGGGGTGAAATGTCCTGAAGATGTCAATTAATTCCATCTGGTCTAGTGAGTCATTTAGGATTGATGTTTCTTTGCTGATTTTTTGTTTAGAGGATTTGTCCAATGGTGATAGTGGGGTATTAAAGTCTCCTACTGTGATTGTATTGTTGTTAATCTCTCCCTTGATATCCTCCAGGAGTTTTTTTTAAGTATTGGGGTGCTCCTGTATTAGGTGCATATATGTTTACCAGAGTTATTTCTTCTTGTTGGATTGCTCCCTTTAGTATTATGAAGTGTCCTTCCTTATCTCTTGTTATGTCCTTCACTTTGAGATCTAATTTGTCAGATATAAGTATTGCTACCCTAGCTTTTTTTTTTTCCTTTCCATTCGCCTGGAAAACCTTTTTCCATCCCTTCACCCTCAGCGAGTGTGTGTCTTTTTTCTGAGGTGGGTTTCTTGTAGACAGCAGATATATGGGTCATGTTTTCTTATCCAGTCAGTTACCCTATTCTTTTGATTGGGGCATTTAATCCATTTACATTTAAAATTATTATTGATAGGTACTTTTTGTAGCCATTTTTGTTCTTTACCCCTGTGTCCCTTCTTCGCTTCCTATTTCTTTTCTTTTCTTTTTTTTTTTTTTTTTACAACAGACCCTTTAGCATTTATTGCATTGCTGGTTTGGTGGTAATGAATGCTCTTAGTCTTTTTTTTTCTGAGAAGCTGCTGATTTCACCCTCAATTTTGATTCATAGCCTTGATGGGTACAGTATTCTTGGATTTGGACCCTTCCTTTGCATGACTTTGTATATTTCATTCCATTCCCTTCTGGCCTGATGAGTTTCTGTTGAGAAATCAGTTGCCAATCTGATGGGGGTTCCTTTGTATATAAATTTCTGTCTCTCTTTGGCCACTTTTAAGATGCTTACTTTGTCATTGGTGTTTGCCAATTTAATTATAATGTGCCTTGGTGTTGGTCTTTTGGGGTTCATTTTGCTTGGGACTCTGTGAGCTTCTTGGATTTGTGTGGGTTTTTTCTTCCCTATATCAGGGAAGTTTTGTGTCATTATTTCTTCAAACAGGTTTTCTATTCCTTGCTCAGTTTCCTTTCCTTCTGGAACCCATATTGTGCGGATGTTGTTTTGTTTTTTGGTGTCCCAAAGTTCCCTTAGGCTCTCTTCATGCTTTTTAATTTTTTTTTCTAGAAGCTGCTCTACTTGGGTATTTTTTTCCATCTTGTCTTCTAGCTCAGTGATGCGGTCCTCTGCTTCTTCTAGTCTACTCTTGATGCTTACTATTGAGTTCTTTACAGCAGCAATGCCATTTTTTATTTCTTCTTGGTTCTTCTTCATTTCCTCTTGGTTCTTACTCATATTGTTGAATTTGTCTTCCATTCTTTTCAGCCACCTTATGACCATTTCTCTGAATTCTTTCTCTGGCAGGTTGCTTGTCTCTATTTCGTTTACTTCCTTTTCTGGTGATGCCTGCTTTTCTTTCTTATGCTGGCTGTTTCTTCGTCTCCCCATCTTCTCTCTTCTCCAGATGTCTGGTTATGTAGTTCTCTCTCTCCTGCGTTGACTTAAATGCACAAAATATAACACAACCAGGTACAACACCCAAGGCACTGAACAGAAATGTATTCACGATATTAATAACCTCCACTAAAGATGACACCAGAGAAAGACAAATTAGGGGATAGGAGAGAAAGAAGAAGAAGAAAAAGAAAGAAAGAAAAAAAAGGAGTGTCAAAATGAAGTTGGGAAAAGAAAGAAAACGAAATAAGAGAGACAAGAAAGAGACTAAAAGAGAAAAGGGGAACAAACTATATATATGGGGAGAAAAATCCAATAGAGCAACCACTAATCCCAGCAAATGCCAGCCACAAGTACCTGGGGATTAATACAAACTACAACACCAACTAATATCAAGCAAGGCAAGGGAAAACAGAGGCAAAAAACAAACAAAAACAAAGAAACAAACAAACAATAAAAGAATAAGCAAAACAATCTCACAGAAAAGCATAAAAATTCAATATAATCAACATTCAAGCAAACAACAACTAAAGGACAGAGAGAAAAACAGTTTTTTGGGTAGTTAAGACAGCGAAAAGAGAGGTGTGTATGGACTTGGTGCAGGGAATTGGAAATTAGATATATATGTAGGGTGAAATTTTAACAGGGGGTAAACAGAGAGAATAGGGAAAATCTAAAGCAGGAAAGGGGTAAGATAAACAGGACACCAAAAGGGGAAAAGTTAGGAAGAGAGTGATGTCATAAAGGTAGAGTTGAGATAGAGTAAAATGATGCTAAAGGAAAGATGAAAATAGAATGTAGAACACTAGTCCCAAAGTAAAATAAAGAGAAAATAAAATGACACTTAAAAAAAAAGGTAAAATAGTAGTAGTAATAATACTGATTAAAAATAAAAATGCAATAATTAAAAAGATAAAATCAAGTGAGGAAAAAGAAAGAAAAAAATAGTTTCTTAAGTAAAAAATGATAAAAAATAAAAAAATATATAATGTGCAATGGTGAAGGTCATTCACTTCCTCTATTGTTCTGTTTGGCACGCCTGTTTCTCAGTCCAGACAGTATTGCAGTTCCCTGCATTCTACTGTTCCTCAGTGTAAGCCAATCCTGATTTTTAAGCAGGCGGTGTCTTAATTTCTCGTATTCCTTTATTTTTGATTACACAAGAGTCAATTTGTGATTCAACCCCTGGGTGGCAGTGTTTCTGGATTGACTTCAGGGTCTATTTATGGCCTCTCTAGCCTGTGTTTATCTCTGTGGCACTCAATACTGGTTTGTGGGAGTGGGCTGCCTCAGAGTTGGCTCTCTGATGGTTACTCCCAGCTCCAACCCCCAGGTTCCAGAAAAACAACTTTCCCCTGCAGTCTCCCAGGGTGTCCCCAACTGGGTGAGCCTATGTATTGGGCTTAGTAATCAGAAGCAAGGATTTGAATAGGAAAAAGCCCAAGTATGCGAACAATGGATCTGTGCACAAATTTAAGCAGCTTTCACACGTTTGAAAGTCTTAGGCTGTCCCTGCACATCAGATCAAAATGGATTGCTTTTTAGGGATCCCTTCTGTTAGCAGCTCTTAGGACCCCCTTCAACATTCACGGATCACGCCAGCCCCACCAGCCATGGATTTTTCTAGGTACAGACTTCCCTGGTCCTCCAGCTCCCGCAAAACGCGAGTTTCTCTCTCCTGCCAGGACCCCAAACCTCACCTGATCCCAGGCGAAATCTGACATTTCTGTGGTGGAATGAAGAGCTCCTTTGAATCCGCGAGTTTGCGCCCTTTGGGGACCGGTGTTCTGGGGCTCGCAGCTGTTCACTGGTTGCTGCAGTTGTGGATTTTCAGGCTTCCGATAAGCTCCACTTTCCCTATCAAGATGGCACGGTCTCCGTGTCCGAGCCCGTGGCTCCGGGAGGGGACCCAGCTGCAGTGGGGGCTGCCTGGTCAGGGGAACCCCGTCTAGCAGTCCCCCACCTTCTCCTGGAGTTTGGCTGTCCCTTAACCTGCCAACATACACTCCTATTGAGACCCTCAGCTGTTCTTTCTTTCTGCTCTGGGACAAGGCTCGGAACACGTCTGTATATTCTGCCGCCATTTTTCTCCAAGAGAGTTTTTACCACTGTCATGAGGCAGCTACTTTTTCTCCTTAGGGCACTTGCCCAACGATTCTCACTAACACATAATTGCTGATTGGGGTGTGTTTCTCCCATTGATGAGACATCTTATATAGTTACAATGATGAAGGTTGATTCAAGAGACATGCAACTCACCTCCTGTCTCCCTCCAAAAAATTCCTTACTAATCCTAATCACTTCTATAATGATGATAGGTCAGCCCCACAAGGCAGTTGGACATTTTCCTTTTAGGGGAAATTGTGCTTTTTTTTTTTTGGTCTTATCTGAGAGAATGAAGGAAAGGCAGTTTTCATGAACTGTGAAAGTGGGCTAGCGGTGGCAGGACTATGGCCATCAACACCAGGAATATGCAGGTGGCCGTGAAGGCCACGGGGCCCCTGTGTGAAATTCTTTGCGAAGCACAGAATTCTGTTCTGCTCAAGTCACCTTCCCTTGTCCCTCACCTAATTTTCTGTATCAGCAGTTTTTCTATTAATCAGCCAAAAAGCATATAGAGGACTCCAGAAGATCTGGAAGAGGATAAATCAAGAGGTGCTGACTGGAAGAAGAGGATTCTGCTCTGACTTCCTTCCACATTAACTGGTTGTCATTCTGAACACTTTGGTAGAGTATGAAAGCATGGGACTGACTGACCACTCTGTGGAAAGGTGTGGATGGTGGTGTCTGGGAAAGGCTAGCTCAAACAAAAACAGATTATCAGCACTGAAGAAAAATCTGAGACATGTTTCACAAGGCAGAATCCTCTCCAGTGCTCCAATCAGTCAGGTTTCTGCAAGGAAAGGGCTTCAGAGGGGAAGGCTTATAGCACTTAGAGCAGGAATATCCGGCCTGTGGGCCATATATGGCCCTTGAAATCCTTTGGTCTGGCCCTGCCAAGGCAACCACAGGCAGAACTTGGAATTCAATAAATCTAGGGGCTTTTTCCATGGCAGCATAAATTCATATTAAGTCAATCATAATAATAATATAAATTATGAGGGACAAGCAAGGAACATCCATTAAGGGATAGACAGAACACATACGAATACATGACGAGAAAGACATGTATGCTTGTCAGCTCACCACAGCCCAAACTATATTGCGGTGATTCAGAGGCCAGTCAGTGCCGGGCAAGCTGGGAGTGTACATGGTGGGAAAGTGTTAAACTCACTGTGGTGAAACTATGGCGATCTGGTGATGATGAGATGAGATGCCATGAGATGATTCCTTGCGTTGTTGATGACCTTGCCTCTAATGATTGACCACGATGTTGTTGACTTCTTTCTTGACACAGACGATAACTCCAATACAACCTTTATCCACATGTCCACAATCAACAATCCTCACAAAAACTGAATCTCAGATAAAGATTAAGAAAATTATAGGACACAGTAAAGACCTCAAGAGTAGATGATACAAACATTGGATATATTCTAAATCCAAGATGCAGGATTAGAACAGCAGTCAAAGCAAACTAATTACGTTGCTGGCAAAACACACACTGGATAGTTATTAAAACTTAAGTGGTGTGACATACTACAAATGACAACTACAAAGAAAATATATTTCCAAGAGAAATGGACAAATGATCATTTTTTTTAAATTGAAGTCAAAGGAAAACCTGTGTGCCTAGTTTGTGGCAATGCATTAGCAATAATGAAAAAAGCCAACCTGGAGCATCATTACAGCTCAAACAGGCTAAACTTAATGAATTGGAAGGCCAAATGTGTCCGGATAAAATCAATGCTCTTCAGTGGAGTTTGAAATCACGACATGCCACTTTTACTAGGCCTTGTTGTGACAGACACAACATTGTTCAGACGTGTTATGTAGTGAGTTTTGAGCTAATTGCAAAGAGGCTGAGGCCTCATGTAGAGGGAGAGTTTGTAAAAGAGTGCATGGTGGCTGCTGCGGAGCTGTTAGCACCAAAGTAAAATTGTTTTCAGAGCATTAGTTTGTCTCAGAGAACCGTCTCAGAATGGATCTGGGTCACTGTGAAAGGAAGGCTAGCTGAGAGGCTTTGCAGATAGCAACCTTAACGCAAGATACTAAAAAACACTGAAGGATTTTGCAGGATATTTCCAGTTTTTCTCTCTGGCTTGTGACGAGACAATAGACATTAACAAATACTGTCCAATTGGCCATTTTTAAAAGTTCGTGGGATAACTGCAGCGCTTGACACACCAGAGGAACTGCTGTCACTGGAAGCCAGGCAAGGTACTATCACAGGTGAGGACTTGTTTGAGAGACTTGTTTTATCAATGGAGAAATTTCAGCTAACATTTGAAAAGTAAAGTAGCCTTATTACAGATGGAGTTCCAGCCATGATTGAACTTGCAGAAGGAATAATTGCATTCGTTAAGAAAGAACTGAATTGTCTGAGTTGATCCAAGTGATATAATTATATGCCACTGCACCATACACCAAATCATTGCAGCTCAACAATGTGATGTCAACAGTAGTGTCATGCATAAATTTTGTCAAAAGCAGAGGGTTCAACAGCCACCAGTTTAAGGAGTTACTGAATGATCTTGACTCTGAGTATGGTGATCTTGTTTATCACTATGAAGTGTAGTGGCTAAGTCGCCACAACATGCCCATTAGGTTTTATGAGGATGAAGTCAAGCAGTTCATGAAGTTGGAAGTGAAACCTGACAGGGAACTCAGTGATAGCCGGTAGCTGTGTGATCTAGTGTTCATGGTGAACATTACCAAGTACCTCATCAAGCTGCAGGGCCCCAACCAGCATCTCAGCTCCCTGCTTTCAAACGTGAAATAATTTGAAGCTAAATTAAGGCTGTGTAAAGTGCAACTCAAAAGGAATAACACAGTGCATTTCCCCACTCTGGAAGGACAAAACCTTCTAAGACACTTGAATATGTTGGTGAATGTGCGGAAATAACTGAGGCGTTTAATAAAAACTTAAAGGGTGTGAAAAGTAAACAAATGGAATTGAATATCTTTGCTACACCATTCTATGTGGAACCAGCTAATGTGCCTGATAACCTACAATATGAGGGCATGCAGTTGCAAAACGATGATGATCTGTAAGCTAGTTATAACAACCTCCCACTGCTTGAGTTCTATAAACCTGACTTAAGCAATGATGAATTTTCCACTTTGAGGAGATATTCATTGAAATATGTATCAGTGTTCAGAACTTACTGTTGCAAGCAGTTCTTTTCTATTTTTAATTTAATTTAATTTTTTTTCTTTATTGATTAATGTATTACGTATGTGTCCTTATGCCTCCATTGCCCCTCTACTTCCCCACTCATGTCCTCAACACCTGGTGTCTGTATCCATTGGTTAGGCTTATATGCATGCATACAAGTCTTTTGGTTGATCTCTCGCCCTTACCCCCACTATCCCCTACCTTCCCTCTGAGGTTCGACGGTCTGATCAATGTTTCTCTGTCTCTGGATCTGTTTTTGCTCATCACTTTATGTTGTTCATTATATTACATAAATGAGTGAGATCAAGTGATATTTATATTTCTCTGACTCACGTATTTCACTTAGCATAATACTTTCAAGTTCCATCCATGCTGTTGCAAATGGTAAGAATTCCTTCTTTTTACCAGAGCGTGGTATTCCATTGTGTAGATGTACCACAGTTTTCTAATCCACTCATCTGCTGATGGGCACTTAGGCTGTTTCCAAATCTTAGCTATGGTGAATTGTGCTGCTATGAACATAGGGGTGCATATATCCTTTCTGAGTGGTGTTTTTATTTTCTTGGGATATATTCCTAGAAGTGGGATCACTAGGTCAAATGGGAGTTCCATTTTTAGTTTTTTGAGGAAATGCCATACTGTTCTCCACAGTGGCTGCACCAGTCTACATTGCCACCAGCAGTGCACAAAGGGTCTTTTTTCTCCGTATCCTTGCCAGCACTTGTCGTTTGTTGATGAATGCCATTCTGACAGGTGTGAGATGATACTGCATTGTCATTTGATTTGCATCTTTCGGATGGTTAGTGACTTTGAGCATGTTTTCATATGTATCTTGGCCTTCCTTATGTCTTCTTTTGAAAATTATCTATTTAGGTCTGTTGCCCATATTTTGATTGGGTTGTTTATCTTTTGTTAAGTTGTATGAGTTCCCTGTAAATGTTGGAGATTACACCCTTATTGGAGATAACATTGGCAAATATGTTCTCCCATGCAGTAGGCTTTCTTGTTGCTTTGTTGATAGTTTTTTTTTTTCTTTGCTGTACAAAAGCTTTTTATTTTGATGTAGTCCCATTTGTTTATTAATCTTTACTTTCCATTGCCCTAGGAGTTATATCGGGGAAGAAACTGACTTGGCATATGTCTGAGATTTTGCTGCCTGTAGATTCCTCTAGTATTTTTATGGGTTCTCGTCTTAGTTTAAGTCCTTTATCCACATTTTGAGTTTACTTTTGTGCATGGTGTAAGTTGGTGGTTTAGTTTCATTTTTTTTGCAAGTATCTTTCCAATTTTCCAAACACCATTTATTGAAGACACTGTCTTGACTCCATTCTATGTTCTTGCCTCCTCTGTGAAATATTAATTGAGCATAGTGCTTTGAGTCGATTTCTGGGTTCTCTAATCTATTCCACTGATCTATATGTCTGTTCTTGTGCCAGTACCAGGCTGTTTTGAGAACAGTGGCTTTGTAATACAGCTTGAAATCTGGTATTAAGATCCCTCCTACTTTGTTCTTCTTTCTCAGGATTGCTGAGCTATTTGCGGACGTTTTTTTATTCCAGATGAATTTTTGGAGAGTTCATTCTAGGTCTGTGAAATATACCATTGGTATTTTAATGGGAAGTGCATTTAAACTATAGATTGCTTTGGGTAGTATGCACATTTTAATGATGTTGATTTTATCAGTCCAAGACACAGTATGTTCTTCCATCTGTTTTTTTATTTTTTTCCTATCTCTTTTTTCAGTGTCCTATAGTTTTCCAGGTACAGGTCTTTTACCTCCTTAGTTACCTTTATTCCTACATATCTTAATTTTTTTGGTGTAAGACTACTATTGCTTTTTTAGTCTCTCTTTCTGTAAGTTCATTATTGATGTATAGAAATGCCATAGATTTCTTGGTGTTAATTTTGTATCCTGCTACATTGCCGAATTCATTTATTAAGTCTAATAGTTTTTTGATGGAGTCTTTCGGGCTTTTTATGTACAATATCATGTCATCTGTGAATAGGGATAGTTTTACTTCTTTTCCAATTTGGATACATTTTATTTCTTCTTGTCTAATTGCAATGGCTAACACTTCCAGTACTATGTCGAACAGGAGTGGTGAGAGTGGGCATCCCTGTCTTGTTCCTGTTCTTAGGGGAAATGGTTTTAGTTTTTGTGCATGGAATATGATGTTGGTCATATAAGGCTTTTATTATGTTGAGGTATGATCTCTCTATTTTCATTTGCTGAGGGTTTTTATCAAGAAAGGGTGTGGATTTTGTCAAATGATTTTTTTCTGCATCAATTGATATGACTATAGATTTTTATCTCTCAATTTGTTTATGTGATGTATCATGTTTATTGATTTGCAGATATTGTACCATCCTTGCATCCCTGGGATAAATCCTACTTGGTCATGGTGTATGATCTTTCTGATGTACTGCTGGATCTGATTTGCTAAAATTTTGTTGAGGATTTTGGCATCTATGTTCATGAGGGATATTGGCCTGTAATTCTCTTTCCTTGTGTTGTCTTTATCTGGTTTTGGTATTAAGGAAAATGCTGGCTTCATATATTGAGCTTGGAAGTGTTCCTTCCTCTTCAATTTTTTGTAATAGTCTGAGGAGGATAGGTTTTATTTCTTCCTTGGATGTTTGGTATAACTCTCCTGTGAAGCCAACTAGCCTGGTACTTATGTTTGATGGAAGCTTTTTGATGATGCTTCAATTTCTTCCATAGTTGTCAGCCTATTGTGATGTTTAGATTCTTCCTGATTGAGTTTTGAAAGGTTGTATTTTTCTAGGAATATGTCCATTTCCTCCAGGTTGTCCAGTTTGTTGGAATAGAGTTGTTCATAGTGTTTTTTAACAATCCTTTGTATTTCTGTGGAGTCTTTTGTTATTTCCCCTCTTTTATTTCTGATTTTGTTTATTTGGGTCCTCTTTGTTTCCTGGTGAGCCTGGTTATAGGTTCCTCAATCTTGTTTATCCTTTCAAAGAACTCGCTCTTGCTTTTGTTGATATTTTGTATTGCCTTTTGGTCTCTATGTCATTTATTTCTGCTCTGATATTTATTATCTCTTTCCTTCTGCTCACTATGGGCTGTTCTTATTGCTCTCTTTCTAGTTCTTTATGTTGTAGCATAAGATGATTAACTACCATTTTTTTCTTGTTTTTTTTTTGAGGTAGGCTTGTAGAGCTATAAACTTCCCTCTCAGGACTGCTTTCATTGTGTCCCATAGATTTTGGATTGTTGTGTTTTCATTGTCATTTGTTTCCAGTATGTTTTTAATTTCTTCTTTGATCTCTCTGGTAACCCAGTCATTGTTTAATAGTATGCTATTCAGTTTCCAAGTGTTTGAATTTTTTTGATTGTTTTTATTGAAGTTTATTTCTAATATTATGCCATTGTCTTTTGCTTGATATGATTTCAATCTTCTTGAATTTGGAGATACTTTGCCTGTGACCCAGTATGTGGTCTTTCTTTGAAAATGTTCTATGTGTACTTGAGAATAATGTATAATCCATGGCTTTGGGTGAAATGTTCTGAAAATGTCAATTAAGTCCATCTGATCTAGTGAGTCATTTAGGATTACTATTTCTTTGCTGATTTTTTGTCTAGAGTATTTATCCAGTGATATCAGTTGGGTATTAAAGTCCCCTACTGTGATTGTATTGTTGTTGATCTCTCCATTGATATCTTCCAGGAGTTATTTTTTATGTATTTGGGTGCTCTTGCATTAGGTGTATATATGTTTATCTGGGTTATATCTTCTTGTTGTATCAAGCCCTTTAGTGTTATGAAGAGGCCTTCCTTATCTCTTGTTATGGTCTTCATTTTGAGGGCTTTTTTTGTCTGATATAAGTATTTCTACCCCAGCTTTTTTTTTCCATTTCCATTTGCCAGAAATATATTTTTCCATCCCTTCACTTTCAGTCTGTGTGAGTCCCTTGTTGTGTTGTGTGTCTTATAAATGGCATATGTATGGATCATGTTTTTTTATCCATTCAGCCACTTGATGTCTTTTCATTGTATCATTTAGTCCACTTATGTTTAAAGTTATTATTGATAGGTACTTGTTTATAGCCATTTTTATTTTTTGTGCCTGTGTTCCTTCTTTCCCTTTTATTTCTTCTTTTTACACCAGTCTCTTTAGCATTTCTTGCATTGCTGGCTTGGTAGTGATAAATTCCCTTGGCTTTTTTTTTTTTCTGTGAAGCTTTTTATTTCCCCTTCAATTTTGAATGATAGCTTTGCTGGCTAGAGTATTCTTGGATTCAGTCCCTTGCTTTGCATCACTCTGTAAATTTCCTCCCATTCTTTTCTGATCTGGTGTGTTTCTGTTGAGAAATCATTTGATAATCTAATGGGAGAGCCTTTGTACTTAACTTTCTGTCTCTCTTTTGCAGCCTTTAAGATACTTTCTTTGTCCTGAACGTTTGCCAACATAATTATGATGTGTCTTGATGTGGGTGTTTTCAGGTTCATCTTGTTTGGGACTCTCTATGCTTGTGTGACTTTTTTCTTCCCCACCTCAGGGAATTTTTCTAACATTATTTCTTCAAATAGGTTTTCTAACCCTTATTCCTCTTCCTGTTGTTCTGGCACCCCTATTATTTGTATGTTGCTTCATTTCATGTCTTCCCAAAGCTTTCTTAGGCTCTCCTCCTGTCTTTTAATTTTATTCTCCAATTGCTGTTCAGTTTGGGTGTGTTTTTCTTCCCTGTCTTCTAATTTGCTAATTCGGTCCTCTGCTTCTCCTATTCTACTGTTGAAACTTTCCATGTTTTTTTTTTAATTGCAGCTATGTCACTCTTTATTTCTTCTTGATTCTTACATAAGCTGTTGATTTTTTATCCATCTGGTTTATGAACTGTATGAGCCTTATTCTGAATTCTTTTTCTGACATATTGTATTCCTCCATTTCACTAGCTACTTTTCTGGCAATTCCCCCTTTTCTTTCCTTTGGGGGTTTCTTTGTCTACCCATTTTTGCTCTCATTAAATGATCTAGTTGTTGAGTCATGTCGGGGCTGCACCTTGGGTGGCAGCTGCTCTTTGGATGGTTGTGGCAGCTACTGCTCCTCAGTTGGCAGCAGCTCCTCTGGTGGGCACCATTCACAGCAGTGGTGGCTCCTATGGCTGGCAGGGGCAGGCTGCTCAGACAGCTGCTCCTCCTTGGATGGGGGTGGGCTGTTTGCACTGCTGCTGCTCCTAGGATTGGGTGAGCTGCTAATGGGGCTGCTGCTTCTTAGACAGTGGCTGGCTGTGCACACTGCTGATGCTCCTTGGACAGGGCGGGCTGCTCACAAGCTGTTGCTCCTCAGATGGGGGTGAGCTGCTCATGCAGTTGCTGCTCCCTGGATGAGGACAGGCTGCTCATGGGGTTGCTGCTCCTTGGATGGGGGTGGGTTGCTTGCACAGCTGCTACTCCTTAGATTGGTGTGGGCTGCGTGGCTTTGCCACTGCTCATACATTGGTGGGCTGCTTATGTGGCTGATGCTCCTCAGGTGGGGGCGGAATTGGGCTTCTCCTCAGACCAGGGCAGGCTGCTTGCAGAACTGCTGCTCTTCAAATGGGGGTGAGCTGCATGTGATGCTGCTGCTCTTTGGACAGGGAGTGGGGGGTGCTTGCACAGCTGCCACTCCTTGGATGGGTGCGGGCTGCTTGCAGGGCTGCTGCTCCTCAGACGGTGGCAGGCTTCTCTTGCAGCTGCTGCTCCTCGGACAGGGTTAGGCTGCTCGCACAACTGCTACTCCTAGGATGGGTGCAGGCTGCACGGGGCTGCTCCTCCTCAGACATGGGTGGGCTGCTCTGCTGGCTGCTGCTCCACTGGTGGGGGTGGGGGTGGGCTGTTCCTCAGACTGGGGTGGGCTGCTCATGCAGCTACTGCTCCTCAAATGGGGGTGGGCTGCTTGAAAAGATGCTTCTCCTTGGATGGGGTGGGCTGCTCACACAGCTGCTGCTCCTCAGACAGGGGTAGGCTGCTCGTGCAGCTGCTGCTCCTCAGATGGGGATGGGCTGTGTGGGATTGCCACTCCTTGGACTGGGGTGGGCTACTCACACAACACGAGCAGTTCTTTTCAAAAATAGCCATGGCAAAAAGTTGACTGCACTCTGGACTCATCTACACAAACCTGAAAAAGCAGTTGAGTAGCAATATCATCAATACCAGGTAACATCACACTCCTCACCAAAGAGAAGTCCCAGCAATCATATTAGGGGTGAGTTAATGAAATGTTTGATCAAATATAGGAGGCTAATTTTTAAATTGATAATTTTCTATGGTCCGAGAATGATGTTATAAATATCCAAATGGCCCTGGGCAGAAAAAGGTTTTCCAACCCTGTCTTAGAGGTTTGGATCTGGCTTACAACCAAAACTTAGAGTCCATACAGACTGATCAGTAAAGGGCAAGTGAGTTGAATTTTCTGGAAGGAGAAGAGGAGATAAAGACCAAGGTACTTTAAAGGGTCTGGTCCAGGACCTAAAAGGAGATGAAAATCCAGGTGCAGATCTATGATGTAACAAAAGCAAAATGAATATGCCAAGGATTGGGGTGGTCAAATTACTAGAGGCTACTTGATTTGACAGTGATTTTACAATAGTGCAAGTTTTAAAGGAAACATCATGTAATTCTCCAAAGATATATGCTTTTCTTTGGGGGAGCTCATTCAGAGTTTATCTGATGAAACACAGTGGCAGCTGATGTGATTTTAGCTTGAGTGTCATTCAATGACCTCTTAAGATGGGTTTTAACTGTACAAGTTTCCTCACTGATTCAGATGAGTTTAGTGAACTGACTGTGCTGGGGTCTCTTGTCTCCCCTCAGCAGAGCCCAAGGGGCCTGTTCTAGTCACAAGATAACTGCTATTGGCCAGGGGACTATGGATGTCTGCTTTAAGGTCTAGGGTTCTTGTGGCTCTAATAAGAAGTTTGGAAACAGAGTACTTCAGAATTTGATATATGTGGTTTAGGGGGATTTTTGGCAAACACTTAGGATCTCTTTACCTGAGTTCACATTCTGTAGCATTTCCTCACATACAACTTGAAAATTTCACCTTTGATTCTGCTGCCAGTCCAGAGACATCAGTGTTTCCATTAGAACTGGCCAGGTGAGAGTGTTTCAGTTACAAATGTTCCACTCACTCCATCCCCAGCTCTTGCTGGAATCAGAGTTCACAGGGGCTCACCTGTGGGTCACTATTGGTTGTCCTGTGAGCAGGCAGAGTAGGTTACACTGAAAACTGAAATTGGCTTAATAACCTGTGGCTGAAGCAATTCACATAAAAATAATTAAATTAACTCATTCTTGGTGTAAGGTCTTATGTAGAATGCAAAGGCATCCTATCTAATAAAGAGGAAATATGCAAATTGAATGTCACTCCATCACAAAGATGGCGGCACCCATAACCACAAGATGACAGTGCCCAGTCCTCTCAGCCCCGGGGCCAGAGGCCCTCAGATCCGGGGGTTGCCTGCTGTCAGAGTCCCCCAGTCCTTTCACAGAAAATGGGTTGCCTCAAAAGTTGATTAAACTTCTTAGAACAAAAAGCATTCAAAATCTTTAAAAAGGGAATTCAATATTTATAAAAGTTTGGACTAGACAATTCAAGTATTTCCACTACAACCTTCTATGACTTTGTGATGTTAACATTCTGAATTCACATAGTATGAGCTGTATTTTATGTAAGCAGATATTATTTAAAGGAACGGCCATTATTATTAAAACAACTCATAAAACCACACTGTTTTATGTCAAGGACATTCTGTGTGATTTTCCTAATGGCTGGAGTTAATGCCCCTAAACTGGCAATTGGACATACCCCCAAGGAGTCCCAGATTGGAGAGCAGGCAGGCCAGGCTGAAGAACAACCCCCATGCACGAATTTTGTGCACCAGGCCTCTAGTATAAAATACTGCCCTAGATTCCTGATAGTCTAGTTGAAAGGCAGATAATTACACAGAGAAAGACAACTACACTAGTGCTTATGCTAAATGCTAGAGTAGAGTACAAACCATAGAAAAGTCAGTGTTTGGACCCGCCTCCTGATTTCACCCTCAATTTTGATTGATTGCCTTGCTGGGTACAATATTCTTGGATTCAGACCCTTCCTTTGCATCGCTTTGTATATTTCATTCTATTCCCTTCTTGCCTGATGTGTTTCTGTTGAGAAATCAGTTGCTAGTCTGTTGGGGGGATCCTTTGTAGGTAACTTTCTGTCTCTCTCTGGCCACCTTTAGGTTTCTTACTTTGTCCTTGGTGTTTGCCAATTTAATTATAATGTGCCTTAGCTTCGGTCTTTTTGGGTTCATTTTGTTTGGGACTCTGTGAACTTCTTGGATTTGTGTGAGTATTTTCTTCCCTATATCAGGGAAGTTTTCTGTCATTATTTCTTTAAACAGGTTTTCTATTCCTTGCTCAGTTTCCTCTCCTTCTGGCACCCCTATTATGCAGATGTTGTTTCATTTCATGTTATCCCAAAATTCTCTTAGGCTCTCCTCCTGCTGTTTATTTTTTTTTTCTAGAAGCTGCTATGCTTCAGTATTTTTTCCTACCTTGTCTTCTAGCTCACTGATGTGAGCTAGAAGTCCTCTGCTTCTTCTAATCTACTGTTGATGCGTTCTATTGAGTTCTTTATAGCAGTGATGTCATTTTTCATTTTTTCTTGGTTCTTCTTAATTTCCTCTTGGTTTTTACACATACTGTTGAATTTGTCTTCCATTCTTTTCATCCACTCTATGACCATTTCTCTGAATTCTTTGTCTGACAGGTTGCTTGCCTCCATTGCATTCACTTCCTTTTCTGGTGATGCCTTCTTTTCTTTCATAAGCGGGCTTTTTATTTTTCTCCCCATGATCTCTCTTCTCTGGGTGTCTGGTTATGTAGTTCTCTCTCTCCTGAATTTATTTAAAGGCACAAAATACAACACAGCAAGGCACAACACACAAGGCACTGAACACAAATGTATTCATGACACTAGTAACCCCTAATAAAGGTGACCACCAGAGAAAAGAGAATTAGGCGATAAGAAAGAAAGAAGAAGAAAATAAAAAATAAAAAGAGAGAGAGAAAAAGGAGTGCAAAAATTTAATTGTGAAAAGGAATGAAAAGTAAGAGAGAAAAGAAAGAGAATAAAAAAGAAGGGGGAACTATTTATATGGGGAGAAAACTCCATTAGAACAGCCACTAAACCCAACTAATGCGAGCAACAAATACCTATGGATGAATGCAAACTACAAACAACAGCTAATATCAAGCGAGGTGAGGGAAAACAGAAGCAAAAAGAAAACAAAAACAAAAAACAAAAAGCAAAACAATCTCACAAACAAGCATAAAAGAACCAATATAATCAACAATCAAGCAAAAAAGAACAAAAGGACAGAGAGAAAAAAATTTAGATAGTGAAGAAAGAGAAGAGAGAGGTGTGTATGGACTTAGTGCGGGGGATTGGAAATTAGATATATAAGTAGGATGAAATTGTAACAGGGGGTACAAAGAAGGAATAGGGAAAATCTAATGCAGGAATAGTGTAAGAGAAACAGGACAACAAAAGGGGAAAAGTGAGGAAGAGAGTGATGGCATAAAGGTAAAGTTGAGATAGAGTAAAATGATACTAAGGGAAAGATGAAAATAGAATGTAGAACACTAATTCCAAAATAAAATAAAGAGGAAATAAAATGACACTTTAAAAAAAAGTAAAATAGTAGTACTAATAATACTGATTAAAAATAAAAATGTAATAATAAGGTAAAATCAAGTGAGAAAAAAATAAAAAAATAGTTTCTTAAGTAAAAGATGAAAAAAAATGTGCAGTAGTCAAGGTCATTCACTTCCTCTACTGTTCTGTTTGGCATGCCTATTTCCTAGTCAGGACAGTATTGAAGTTCCCTGCATTCCACTGCTCCTCAGTGTTGTAGGCCACAGTCCTGATTTTCAAGCAGGTAGTACTTCTCTGTTTCTTATACTCCTTTATTTGTGTTTATACAAGAGTCAATTTGTGATTCAATCCCTGGGTGGCAGTGTTTCTGGATTGACCTCCAGGTCTATAGGTCCTCTCTAGCTATTGTTTAGATATTTTTTTCCTTGTGGCACTTAATACCATTTGGGGGAATGAGCTGCCCCAGAGCTGGTTCTCTTATGGTTATTCCTGGCTCTGATCCCCAGGTTCCACAAAAACAACTTTCCCCTGCAGTCTCTTAGAGTGTCCCCAGTAGGGTGATCCTATGTACTGGAGTTAGTAATCCAAAGCAAGGATTTAAAGAGGAAAAAAAAGAGAAAGAGAAATAAGAACCAGAATAAGTGCACAGACTCTGGCGTTGCGGCACAAGTCTGTGCAGTCTTTTTTCCCCTTGGGTCTAAGCAGCCGGCACACTGTTAAAAAATTTTTAGGCTGCCCTTTTGCACCCAGTTCAGCTATGGGTTGCTTTTTAGAGTTCCCTTCTGTTAGCAACCCTGTGGATCCCCTTTCACATTAGCAGATCACGCCAGCCCCAAAGGCCACAGCCTTTTCTGGGGGCAGATTTCGCTGGCTCCTCCAGCTCCTGCGTGTGCATTTCTTTCTCCTGCCCGGACCACAGATCTCATCTTATCCCAGGCGAAATCTGACTTTTCCCTGAGGAGGTGCAGAGCTCCTCTGAATCCACATGCTCGTGCCACTTGGGGACCTGTGTTCCTGGGTTCGCAGCTGTTCGCTGGGTGCTGTTGTTGTAGAGTCCCAGGGTTTTCAGGCTTCCAACAACATCCATTTTCCCCTTCAAGATGGCGTGGTCTCTGCATCAGAGCTGGTTGCTCTGGGAGGGATCCCAGCAGCATGGAGGCTGCCCGGCAATCCCTCATGGTCCCCTGGAGTATAGCTGTCCCTCAACTCAGAAACAAACACTCCCGTGCGACCACACACTTTCCCTTTGTTCTCTCACTCACGCACTATCTTGCAGTCTGCCTTCCCATCAGCAGCCATCTTCCTCAGCAAGCATTTAGCATTATTTTTCCTGAATGATGCATTGCATTGTGAATATCTTTAGAAAACATAACTTTTTTTGTTTGTTTGTTTATTCTAGAACTATTGGGCCATAATTACATAAATGTGGTCAAGATATCTAGGTCTTCAGGAATTTCAAAGGATTGAGACAACTTCTGTGCATCCAGCAAATGTGTGGGGTTTGAATTCCTATTCTCCAAAGTACTGGAGCGGGTGGGAGGAACTGCAAATAAAGGACAAAATTAGAGCTACTTCAAGGATTGAACCTGGCCACTTCTAATTTATCTAACATTTTCTTTCCTCTTGCATAAAAAAATATCTTGGAAAAAAGACATAGTTGGTTCTCATACTACTGGAAAAAAATATCACACTGAGCCCTGGCTGAGAGCCACTATTTCCAGTGGAAATACTGACTTGTACCACAGCCTATTGTAAAATCTAGTGAAATGTGTATAAAACCTTGCATCTGGTTTGAAATTTATCTTGCTACCATGCCTGTATGTCTGCATTTTTTGACTCTGGGATGACTCCAGGGATGAGGGGCTATATCAAAGGGAGAATAGAATTAGTGAGAAAAACAAGAGAGAATGTGATTTTCTTTTGCTATCACAATGGCTTATTTAAAAAAATATATTTTTCTAAAGGAGGTAGCAAAAGATAAGGTAAATAGGAGATTTACTATAATGATTTTCAGGTGGTATCCCTTCTCACAGTGACCTTTATTAAATTAGGCTTTGGTGTAATAGAGGTGACACAGAGAGGATGCTCTCAGAAGAATCTGTCGAATATAGGTTTTTGCCATTCCGACATGACTAGAAATGGTTGACTGTTTCTTTGTGTCCCTGAGTAAAGCCCTGATTTAAAGCAAATGTGGGGAGAAGCTTTGCTCATTTTGAGGAACAGATTTGGTTTTTCTCTACTGAAAAATTGCTTTGCCATTATGTTTCCTGTATTCACCAGGTCCCATAACCATGAATACAGGGGCTGATACATAGAAGCTTCCCCACCTGGTACAGACATTGTTCTAACTTGATTTTCCCTGTTCCAAATTTATTTATTTATTTAATTTTTTAAATAAATCTTTATTCAGATTATTACAATTGTTTCTCCTTTTCCCCCCAATAGCTCCCTTCTACCCTGTTCCCACCCCTTCTGCCCTTACCTCCCCGCTACTGTCCTCATCCATAGGTGTACGATTTTTGTCCAGTCTCTTCCTGCACACCCCATACCCCTTTCCCCCTGAGAATTATCAGTCCACTCCCTTTCTGTGCCCCTGATTCTATTATATTCACCAGTTTATTCTATTCCTCAGGTTTTTAATTCACTTGATTTTTAGGTTCACTTGTTGATAGATATGTATTTGTTGTTCATAATTTTTATCTTTACTTTTTTCTTCTTCCTCTGCTTAAAGAATACCTTTCAGCATTTCCTATAATACTGGTTTGGTGGTGATGAACTCCTTTAGCTTTTTCTTGTCTGTGAAGCTCTTTATCTGCCCTTCAATTCTGAATGATAGCTTTGCTGGGTAGAGTAATCTTGGTTGTAGATTCTTGCTATTCATCACTTTGTAGATTTCTTGCCACTCCCGTCTGGCCTACATCGTTACTCTTCAGAAATCAGCTGACAGTCATATGGGTGCTCCCTTGTAGGTAATTAACTGTTTTTCTCTTGCTGCTTTTAATATTCTCTCTTTGTCTTCTGCTCTTGGCATTTTAATTATGTTGTGTCTTGGTGTGGTCCTCTTTGGATTCCTTTTGTTTGGGGTTCTCTGCACTTCCTGGACTTGTAAGTCTATGTCTTTCACCAGGTGGGGGAAGTTTTCAGTCATTATTTCTTCAAATAGGTTTTCAGTATCTTGCTCTCTCTCTTCTTCTGGCACCCCCATAATTCTGATATTGGTACGCTTGAAGTTGTCCCAGAGGCTTCTTACACTATCTTCAACTTTTTGGATTTTTTTTTTCTTTTAGCTTTTTCAGTTGAGTGTTTTTTGCTTCTTTGTATTTCAATTCTTTGACTTGATTCTTGCGTTCCTCTAGTCTGTTGTTGGGTCTCTGTATAATATTTTTTATTTCAGTCAGTGTATGTTTGATTTCTAGTTGGTCCTTTTTCATATCTTCGAGGGTCTCATTATATTTATTGGCCTTTTCTAGGATATTCTTGAAAAGCCTTATAACCATGGTTTTGAATTCCATATCCAGTCATTTGTTTTCCTCCATTTCTTTCGTTTGTGGTCTGTTTCTTTGTCGCTGCATTTTCACTGCTTCCCTGAGTTGGTAGGGTAGCTTTGTGTGCTAGGTTTCCTGTATGGCCCAGTAGGTCGGCCTCCCAGTTACCTAAGGTGGACACTCTTGGTGCACCCCTTTGTGGACTGTGTGTACAGCCTTGTTGTAGTTAAGTCTTGATTGTTGTTGGTATCACTGGGAGGAATTGACCTCCAGGCCAGTTGGCTGTGAGGATCAGCTGTGTCTACGCTGGGAGAAGTTTGGTGCTGGAGACAGCCTTATAGGATTAGACTTGCCAAATTGCAAAAGCCTCTGTGTTCAGCTTGGATGGGGTGGAGTCTCAGGGTGGAGCAGACAGTCTTGGCTTCCAGTCAGCCCTGCCCTTGTGCGTGTGTGCGCCTCCAGACCTCTGCCTTCCTCGGCTCCCAAGCTTCCGCCTGAAAGTCCAGATTCCCCCCACAAGAGCGTGGGTCCCCAGGAGCTCGCCTGGAACTGGGGTTCAATGCAGTCAGAACTGGGGTTCAGTGCAGTCAGGAGCTTCCGAGTCTGTCCCTTCTGCTAGGGAAAGCCTGTGGCAACCTCTGCAGTCTTTGTGCACACTCGTGGGCATGCGCGTGCTTCCAGACCCCTGCCCACCAGGGCTCCCCCGTCTCTCCCCCAGGTTTCCGAGTCTCCCAGTGCCTTTTTCTCTACCTGACAGTTCAGACTCCCCCTGTATTAGCCTGGGTCCACGGGGTTTCGCCCAGAACTGGGGTTCAGTGCAGTCGGGGGATTCTTTCCCCCTCCCGCCAGAGAAAGTCAGCCAGGCTCTCAGCCGCCCTTCCTCTCTGCGAGCGCAAAGACCCTTTGCCATTCCTCCAATTCTCCGTGAGCTTTTCTCTGTCCTTCTAGTTGTAGAATTTCCACTCAGCCAGCTTTCCTGTGGTTCTGGATGGTGTCCGTTCTGTCTTTTAGTTGTAGTTTTGAAATTGTTGTGCGAGGTAGCATTTTAGGTGCTTACCTATGCTGCCATCTTGGTTTCTCCTCCGAATTTATTTATTTACTAGAGGCCCAGTGCATGGGATTTGTATAGTAGTTGGGGTCGTGGCCTGCAGGGTGGGAGCACCACTCATCCCAGTTAACTGAGCGGCTGTGGAACCACCTTCTCAGCGGCTGTTCCCTGGTTTGGAATAATCCATGAAGCTGGAGCATTTGCCTCTCCAGGGGACCTGGTTGGGGCCAGGCCAAGGGACAATAGCACTGAGAGGTAGTAGAGTAGGCCACAGTCCTGCAGTGGCCATGATCCTGCCTCCCAACCTCTGGGGTCATCTCTGAGAGCCTGGCAGCAGCACTGTGTGGCCTGTGGGCATCTGGAGGAGTGGCAGGGAGTGAGGAGAAAGAGCCTGGGGCAAGGAGGCCATGATCGCAGCACGGGTTCCTGCCCGTCATCCCAGAGTTCGCAGTGGGAACAGCTGCTCATCCCGGTCAGCCAACTGACACTCCCACTGTGGTAGCACACTGACCACCAGGGAGCAGCTCCTGTGTTGAGTGCCTGCCCCCTGGTGGTCAGTGCATGTCAAAGCGACTAGTTGACCAGTCGTTCTGGTTGTTCCACCATTTGACTGCTGGGCTTTTATTATATAGGAGTTATTTATTTATTTATTTATTTATTTATTTATTTATTTATTGAAGTATCTTTATTGATTTCAGAGAGGAAGGGAGAGGGAGAAAGAGATAAAAACATCAATGATGAGAGAGAATCATTGGCCAGCTGTCTCCTGCATGTCCCCCACTGGGGATTGAGATGGTAACTTGGGCATGTGCCCTGACCAGGAATCAAACCATGACCTACTGGTTCATAGGTCGATGCTCAATCACTGAGCCACACCAGCCAGGCATGATTTATTTTTAATTGCTAGTATGATGCTACATACATTTTGTGAAATGAAGAGATACCAGTTGTTCATGAATGTGGCATTCAAATTCAAGAATGTGTCCTTATTCTCATATCGAAAGTTAGAATCAGTTATGAAATGTATTTAAGCCTGACTCAGTGGTGAGGCTGCTGAGAGTCTGCTTGGAATACCCAGCTTAAATGTCAAGAAAACAGATATGAAGTGCTCTTTGCCTCATCTAGGAAAGGAACATGCCATTGGGGAAAGCACTCCATGGCAATACTTCTAAATCTTGGAGTCCTGCAGGCACTTCAGGGACTTGGAGTCCAGGAGATACTTCCAGAGCTCAGGAACCAGCAGGAACTTCTGGCACTTGAGTAACTAAACTGCCATCTGGAGAAGCTCCCTGCAGAGACACCAGGTGGGTGTGGTAATGCCCTGTTGTTCTTGCTTTCTTTGTTCAGAGGCAAAAGGCTCCAGGCTGTGTAGCTATAAATGTGCTGTGGCAATGATCCTGCAGGTAGGCTAAAGTCTCCATTAAGCTCCCACAGACCTAGTGAGGTGGAGGGGAGGCAACACAGGTACTACCCACTCTTCCACTGGAGATTTCTTGCAGCTCCCAGAAGGCTCCTGCTGCTTCTCCAGTCTCTTTCTCTTTTTTGATGTCAGAAGCTATTTATTCATTGATTGGTTGTCTCATAGGACTAATTGCCACCATATTGGACCTTCAATACCCAGTTGATCTACTTTAAAACTTTTCAGGATCCTCCATAGTGGCTGCACCATTTTATAATCCCACCAACAGTGCAGGATGTCCTTTTTACATCCTTGCCAATACTTGTGAAAACAACACAGACTTACTGTCTTTCTTAAAAATGTATCTTTGTTGGTGACTAAAGGCCTGGTGCACAAAATTCGTGCATGGCTCACCCAGGTCCCTAGGCCTGGCTGGCAATCACGGCCATTCGGGGCCAGGCTGATCAGGGCTGGGCCAGAAAGGAGGTGATGGTTGCTGGCCAGGCATGGAAGGAACAGATGCCAGACACTGACACCACCATAGTCAGCTTCCCACCACCACATGGTTCCCCACCTCCACCCTCCTCCTTCCCTCACCACAGCGCTGCCACCATGGTGGGTGGTAAGCAGGCCTATTGGGACCTGCTGGGTGGGAGGAGGGATGGGCATTTGAGGTTGCCTGCTGGCCCCAAGGAGGGAGCTGGCCCTTGGCCCCCTTGGGAAAGGGGCCACATCTGCTGACACCTACCTCCAGTTTCCCATCCCAACCTAGGGCATGAAGGCCCCAGGCAGGGTCAGGAGAGGAAGTGATGGTCACTGGGCCAGGCACGGAAGGAATGGAGGCCAGATGCTGATGCTGCCATAGTCGGTGCCCCACCACCACACGATTCCCTGCCTCCCCCTCTCTTTCTTCCCTCACCGCCACACTGCCACTGCAGTGGGCAGGCAGCAGGCCAATCAGGGCCTGATGGTTGGTGGGAAGACCAGGTCACAGGAGATTGGCTGAAGGCCCCAAGGAGGGAGCGTGCCCTCAGCCCCCATCCACCCCCAGTTTCCCATCCCAGCCCTGGGCCCTGTCCCCATAAGGTGATTGGGGCCTGCTGGCTTGGGGGAAGGACCATGGGAGGTTGGCCAGCCAAGGGAGGTTTGCTGTCGGAGCGCACTGACCAGCAGGGAGCCGATCCAAGTGTCTCCTTGTGGTCAGTGTGCATCATAGCAACCAGTTGTTCCAGCCTTCTGGTCACTTTCCAGTCGTTTAGGCTTTTAAATATATACTAGAGGACTGGTGCAGGAAATAATTTAATTAGAGGAAATAATTTAATATTGTTATTTGCCCTTTCTCTATAATAGAAGTGTCAGAGATGAAAGAAAATTAATAAAATGTATACAAAAACCTTCCTCCTGTCAGTCTGGGACTCACCACAGGACCCAGAGTCAAGTCCCCGCCCACCCGCATGCACCTCAAAATTGTGTGAGACCCAGGCCCAGCCACGCCCCCCAATGGGCTAGATCCAGAGCCGGCAAGTCCCACCCTTGTCAAGCTCTGCCAGACAGAGGGTGTAGCTTCAGGTCCCCTGACCTGGCGCTAGGATAGGAGGCATGGCCTGAGGTCCCCCAGCCCAGACCGGGGCAGGGGGTGTGCCTTGAAGTCCTCCATCAATCCCTGCCAGGTGAGGGACACAGCCTGAGATCCACTGTCAAGCCCCACTGGGTGGGGGCATGGCCTGAGGTCCCCTGTCAAGCCCAGCCAGGCAGGGGGGCACAGCTTCAGGTCCCCTGGCCCAGTGCTGGGGCAGGGGGCACCGCCTGAGGCCCCTGTCAAGCCCCACTGGGCGGGGGTTTCAGTCTGAGGTACCCTGGCCTGGTGCCAGGGTGGGGGGCACGGCCTGAAGTCCCCTGTCAAGCCCCACCTAGTGGGGGGAGCAGCCTGAGGTTCCCTAGCCCAGCACCAAGAAGGGAAGTGCACCTTGAGGTCTCCCGTCAAGCCTACCAGCAGGGGGGGCACAGCCTCAGGTCCTCCATCAAGCCCCACTGGGCAGGGGGCATGGCCTGAGTTCCCCCAACCCAGCACTGAGGATGCACCTTGAGGTTCCCTGTCAAGCCCTGCCAGGCAGGGGGGCACAGCCTCAGGTCCCCTGGCCTGGTGCTGGGGTGTGGGGTGCAGCCTGAAGTGCCTTGTCAAGTCCCACCTGGTGGGGGGCATGGTCTCAGGTCACCTGGCCTGGTGCCAAGGCAGGAGGTGGGGCCTGAGGTCCCCCAGCCTGATGCCAGGGTGGGGGGCATGGCCTGAGGTCCCCTGTCAAGCCCCACTGGAGCAGGAAAGGGCATAGCCTCAGGTCCCTGCTGATTGCTTGTTAAGGCTACTTAAGGGAACTTGGCCTCAGCTGTGGGTGCAGCCATCTTTGTGATGGAGTGATGGTCAATTAGCATATTCCCTCTTTATTAGACAGGATGCGTATGTTTCTTTGGTTAATCTTTCCTTCTGTCTCCTTCCCTCTGAAATTCGTCAGTCTGTTGAATGCTTCATTGTCTCTGGATCTAGTATGTTCATCAGTTTACTTTGTTCATTGGATTCCAAATATAAATGAGATCATGTGATACTTGTCTTTCTCTTACTGGCTAATTTTGCTTAGCATAATACTCTTCAGGTCCCTCCATGCTGTCTGAAACGCTAAGAGATACTTCTTTTTCACAGCTGCATAGTATTCCACTGTAGCACATCTTTTTTTTTTTTTTTTTCTCATCTACCAATGGGCTATTGGGCTACTTCCCAATCTTAGTAGCTATTGTAAATAATACTGCTATGAACATAGGAGTGCATAGTTCCCTTTTCTCTACATCCTTGCCAGCACTTGTCATTTGGTGCTTTGTTAATAGTAGTCATTTAGGCAGGTGACAGGTGATACCTCACTGCTGTTTTAATTTGCATCTCTCTGAGGATTAGTGGCTTTGAGCATATACACTAATAAAAGAGAAACATGCAAATTGACCATACCTCCACTACGCCCACAAGCCATGACCACCAGCCAATCAGGAACAAGTATACAAATTAACCCAACCAAGATGACTGCAGCCACAGAGTGAGCAGGAGGCTTGGGTTTCCCTGGCAATGGAGGAAGCCAAGGTTCCCGCCCTTTCTGGCCAGCCCTGGCCTCTTCTCAAGGCTACAAAGTTTTAATTATAGGAGATAAATAAATCCCAAATACCAGGGCTTCCACTTGGGTTGCTGGGGGGTGTGGCCAGCCTGCAAACCACCACAGGCCCCTCACCCAGACCACCCCACACCCCAAGGGAACCCCCACCCTGATCCGGGAGGGCACACTTCAGGACAAATCACCCATGCACCAGGCCTCTATCCTATCTAATAAAAGAGTAATATGCAAATTGACCATCACTGCAACACACAAGATGGATGCCCCTGTGTGGACAAAAGATGGATGCCACAAGATGGCCAGCAGGGGAGGGCAGTTGGGAAGGACCAAGCCTGCAAGGGAGGGCAGTTGTGGGTGATAAGGCCAGCAGGGGAGGGCAGTTGGGAGGGACCAGGCCTGCAAGGGAGGGCAGTCCAATCGGAAGTGATCAAGCCTGCAGGGGAGGGCAGTTAGGGGCAATCGGGCTGACAGGGGAGCAGTTAGGCATCAATCAGGCTGGCAGGGGAGTGGTTAGGGTTGATCAGGCTGGCAGGCAGAAGCAGTTAGGGGCAATCAGGAAGGCAGGCAGGCGAGCAGTTGGGAGCCAGCAGTCCTGGATTGTGAGAGGGATATCTAACTGACCATTTAGGCCCTATCCCAGTAGGATTGGGCCTAAACGGGCAGTCAGACATCCATTGAGGGGTCCCAGATTGGAGAGGGTGCAGGCTGGGCTGAGGGACCCACACCCACATGCACAATTTCATGCACCAGGACTCTAGTTTTATTATATGTGTCTTGGCCATCTGTATGGTATCTTTGAAGAAGTGGCTATTTAGGTCCCATGTCCATTAGTTAATTGGATTATAAGTCTTCCTTTTGTTAAGTTGCATTAGTTCTTTATTACACTATCTATTTTTTTTCCTTTTTTATTTTCTTTATTGATTAAGAAAATCAATGTGCACTTATTCCCCTCTTGCACCCATACCCACCCCCGCTCATGCCCTCACCCTCCTGGTATCTGTGTCTATTGGTTATACTTATATGCATTCATACAAGTGCTTTGGATGATCTCTCCCCCTTACCCCCACCCTCCACTACCTTCTCTCTGAGGTTTGATAATCTGATTGATGCTCTTCTATCTCTGGACCTGCTTTTGTTCATCAGTTTATATTGTTCATTATATTCCACAGATGGGTGAGATCATGTGATATTAATCTTTCTCTGACTGACTTATTTCACTTAGCATAATGCTTTCCAGCTTCATCCATGCTGTTGCAAATGGTAGGAGTTCCTTCCTTTTTAAGCAATATAGTATTACATTGTGTAGATGTACCATCGTTTTTTAATCCACTCATCTGCTGATGGGCACTTAGGCTGTTTCCAAATCTTAGCTATGGTAAATTGTGCTGCTATGAGCATAGGAGTTCATATATCCTTTCTGATTGGTGTTTTTAGTTTCTTTGGATATATTCCTAGATGTTGGATCACTGGGTCAAATGGGAGTTCCATTTTTAGTTTTTTGAGGAGATTCCATACTGTACTCCACACTGGCTGCACCAGTCTGCATTCCCACCAGCAGTTCACGAGGGTTCCTTTGTCTCCACATCCTCACCAGCACTTGTCATTTGTTGATTTGTTGATGGTAACCATTCTGGCAGGTATGAGATGGTACCTCATTGTTGTTTTGATTTGCATCTCTCGGATGATTCGTCACTTTGAGCATGTTTTCATATGCCTCTGGGCCGTCCTTATGTCCTCTTTCGAAAAGTATCTATTTAGGTCCGTTGCCCATTTTCTTATTGGGTTGTTTATCTTCATTTGGTTAAGTTTTACAAGTTCTCTGTAAATGTTGAAGATTAAATCCTTATTGGTGATAATATTGGCAAATATGTTCTTTCATGCAGTGGGCTTTCTTGTTGTTTTGTTGATTGTTTCTTTCGTTGTGCTAAAGCTTTTTATTTTGTTGTAGACCCATTTATTTATTTTCTCTTTAGTTTGTATTGCATTAGGAGCTGTATCAGTGAAGATATTGGTTTGGCATATGTCTGAGATTTTGCTGGCTGTGGATTCCTCTAGTATTTTTATGGTTTAAGTCCTTAATCCATTTTGAGTTTATTTTTGTGTATGGTGTAAGTTGGTGGTCTAGTTTCATTTTTTGCATGTATCTGTCCAATTTTCTCAACACCATTTATTGAAGAGACTGTCTTTACTCCACCGTATGCTCTTGCCAACTTTATCAAATATTAAGAATAGTGGTTTGAGTTGATTTCTGGGTTCTCAATTCTATTCCATTGGTCTACTAGTAAATGTCTGTTCTTTGGCTAGTACCAGGCGGTTTTGAGAACTGTGGCTTTGTAATACAGCTTGATATCTGGTATTGAGATCCCTCCTATTTTGTTCTTCTTTCTCAGAATTGCTGAAGCTATTCAGGGACTATTTTTATTCCAGATGAGTTTTTTGGAGAGTTCGTCCTAGTTCTATGAGATATGCCATTGGTATTTTAATGGGGAGTGCATTAAATCTATAGATTGCTTTGGGTAGTATGGACATTTTAATGATGTTGATTCTACCAGTCCATGAACACGGTATGTTCTTCCATCTGTTTATGTCTTCCTCTATCTATTTTTTTAGTTTTCTGAGTAGAGGTCTTTTACCTCCTTAGTTTATTCCTAGGTATCTTAATTTTTTTGGTGCAATGGTAAGTGAGATTGTGTTGTTGTTTTATAATCTCTTTCTGTAAGTTCACTATGGGCATATAAAAATGCCATAGATTTCTCGATGTTAATTTTGTATCCTGCTATTTTGTCAAATTCATTTATTAAGTCTAATAATTTTTGATGGAGTCTTTAGTGTTTTCTATGTACAGTATTATGTCATTTGTGAATAATGACGGTTTTACATCTTCCTTTCCAATTTAGATACATTTTACTTCTTTTTTTCTGATCTCTATGGCTTTAATTTCCAGTACTATGTTGAACAGGAGTGGTCAAAGTGGGCATCTTTGTCTTGTTCTTATTCTTAGGTGAAATGGTTTTAGTTTTGGCCCATTAAATATGATGTTGGCTGTAGGTTTGTCATATAAGGCTTTTATTATGTTGAGGTATGGTCCCTCTATTGCCACTTTGCTGAGGGTTTTTATCAGGAACGGAGGTTGGATGTTGTCAAATTCTTTTTCTGCATCAATTGATATGTCTATGTGCTTTTTACCTCTCAATTTGTTTTTATCTCACATTTATTGATTTGTGGATATTGTACCATCTTTGTATCCCTGGGATTATTCCTACTGGATCATGATGTATGATCTTTCTGGATCTGGTTTGCTAGAATTTTGTTGAGGATTTTGGCATCTATGTTCATGAAAGATATTGGCCTGTAATTCTCTTTCACTGTGTTGTCTTTATCTGGTTTTGGTATTAGGGTAATGGTGGCTTCATAAAATGAGCGTGGAAGTGTTTCTTTCTCTTTAATTTTTTTTTGAATAGTCTGAGGAAGATAGGTTTTAGTTCTTCCTCGAATGTTTGGTAATACTCCCCTGTGAAGCAATCTGGCCCTCGGCTTTTGTTTTCTGGAAGGTTTTTGATGACTGCTTCAATTTCCACAATAGTTATCATCCTATTGAGATTTTTAGATTCTTCCTGATTGAGTTTTGGAAGGTTGTATTTTTCTAGGAATATGTCCATTCCTCTAGGTTGTCTAGTTTGTTAGAATAGAGTTGGTCATAGTATTTTTTAACAGTCATGTGGAGTCTGTTGTTATTTCACCTCTTTCATTTCTGATTTTGTTTATTTGGGTCCTCTCTCTTTGCTTCATTGTGAGTCTGGATAGAGGTTCATCAATCTTGTTTATCCTTTCAAATAACCAACTGTTGGCTTCATTAATCTTTTGTACTGGTTTTTGGTCTCTATATCATTTATTTCTGCTCTGATCTTTATCGTCTCCTTCCTTCTGCTTAACCTAGTCTTTTCTTGTTGCTGTTTTTCTAATTCTTTGAGTTGTAGAGTTAGGTGATTTATTATCATTTTTTCTTTTTCTTTTTTTTTTTTTTTTTTTTTTTGAGGTAGGCCTGTAGAGGTGTAAAATTTCCTCTCAACTCTGCTTTCACTGTGTCCCAAAGATTTTGGGTTGTGGTGTTTTCATTGTCATTCATTTCCAGGATGTTTTTAATTTCTTCTTTGATCTCTTTGATAACCCAATCAGTGTTTAATAGCATGCTATTCAGTTTCAAAGTGTTTGAATTTTTTGATGTTTTTATTGTAGTTTATTTCTAATATTATGGCATTGTTGTCTGAGGAGACACTTGATATGATTTCAATCTTCTTGAATTTCGGGAGATTTTGCATGTGACCCAATATGTGGTCTATCTTTGAAAATGTCCCATGTGCTCTTGGGAAGAAGGTATATTCCTTGACTTTGGGGAGAAATGTTCTGAAGATGTCAATTAAGTCCATCTGATCTAGTGAATCATTTAGGATTGCTGTCTTTTTGCCAATTTTTTATCTAGAGGATGTATCCAGTGATGTCAGTTGGGTATTAAAGTCCCCTTCTATTATTGTATTTTTGTTGAGCTCTCCCTTGATATCTTCCAGGAGTATTTTTATGTATTTGGGTGCTTCTGTGTAGGGTGCCTATATGTATACCAGGCTTATATCCTCTTTCTGTATTGATCCCTTCTAGTATAATGAAGTGGCCTTTCTTATCTCTTGTTATGGGCTTCATTTTGAGATCTATTTTTATCAGATATAAGTATTGCTACCCCAGTTTTAATTTTTAATTCCCATTTGCCTGAAAGATATTTTTCCATCCCTTTATTTTCAGTCCATGTGAGTTCCTTGTTCTGAAGTGGTTCTCTTGTAGACAGCATATGCATGGTTCATGTTTTCTTATCCATTCAGCCACTCAATGTTTTTTGTTTGGAGCATTTTGGCTTTTTACGTTTAAAGTTGTTATTGATAGTTACTTGTTTGTAGCCATTTTCATTATTTTGTGCCTGTGTTCCTTCTTCCGTTTTGATTTCTTCTTTTTATGCCAGTCCCTTTAAAAGTGTTTGCCTGGCTGGCCTGGTGGTGATAAAGTCCCTTAGCCTTTTTTTTTTTTTTTGGTCTGTGAAGCTTCTTATTTCCCCTTCAATTTTGTATGATAGCCTTGCTGGATAGAGTATTCTTGGATTCAGTCCCTTGCTTTGCATCACTTTGTAAATTTCCTTACATCCCTTTCTGGCCTGATGTGTTTCTGTTCAGAAATCATTTGATAACCTAATGGGAGATCCCTTGTACATAACTTTTCATCTTTCTTTTGAAACCTTTAAGATTCTCTCTTTGTCCTGAACATTTGCCATTGTAATTATGAAGTGTCTTGCTGTGGGTCTTTTCAGGTTCACATTGTTTGGGACTCTGTGCTTGTGTGACTTTTTCTTCCCCACATCAGAGAAGTTTACTGACATTATTTGTTCAAATAGGTGTTCTAACCCATTTCTCCAATTGCAGTTCAGTTTGTCTGTGTTTTGTTTCCCTGTCTTCTAATTCGCTAATTAGATCCTCTGCTTCTCCTAGTCTACTGTTGAAACTTTCCATAGTGTTTTTATTGCAGCTATATCCCTCTTTATTTCTTCTTGATTCTTATATAAGTTGTTGATTTTTTCATTCATCCAGTTTATGAAATGTACGACCCTTATTCTGAATTCTTTTTCTGATATTTTGCATGCCTCTGTTTCACTTAGCTGCTTTTCTGGAGATTCCTCCTTTTCTTTCCTTGGTGTCTCAATTTTTGCTCTCACAGAAGTATCTAGGTGTCGATTTGTACAGGGGCTGCACCTGGGGCAGCCACGGCTCCTCAGACAGTGGCTACTCCTCAGGCAGTTGTGGCAGAGGCTGCTCCTCAGTTGACAGCAGCTCCTCTGGTGGTCACTGCTCCCACAGTTGCTTGCAGCAGTGTTGGCTCCTCTGATTGGGTGCACTGCTGCTTGCACAGGGGCGGGCTTCTTGCATTGCTGCTGCTCCTTATATGGGGATGGGCTAGGCATGGCTGCTGCTCCTCAGGCAGGTGGGGCTGGGCTGCTCACTTGGCTGCTGCTCTTCAGACAGGTCGGTCTGCACACGGCTGCTGCTCCTTGGGTGGGTGGGGGTGAGCTGCTCACGTGACTTCTGTTCCTTGCAATGGGGTGGGCTGCTCATGATACTGCTACTCCTTGGACGAGGGCTGGTTGCATGTGGCTGCTGCTCCTTGGATGGGGGTGGGGTGCACATGGCCGCTGCTCCTTGGATGGGGGTGAGATGCTCATGAGACTACAGCTCCTTGCACAGGGCAGGGGTTGCATGTTGCTGATGCTCCTGGATGGGGGGGGGGTACTCACTGGACTGCTGCTCCTCTGACAGGGGTGGGCTGTGTACAGCTGCTGCTCCTTGGATGGGGGTGGGCTGCTCATGCAGCTGTTGCTCTTCAGATGGGTCGGGCTGCACATGGCTGCTGCTCCTTGAGT
Organism: Corynorhinus townsendii; assembly: GCA_026230045.1. Classification (NCBI taxonomy): domain Eukaryota; kingdom Metazoa; phylum Chordata; class Mammalia; order Chiroptera; family Vespertilionidae; genus Corynorhinus; species Corynorhinus townsendii. The sequence continues at coordinate 111,934,738 of JAPDVU010000003.1, read as the reverse complement.
GGGCAGGGATGAGCTGCTGGCATTGCTTCTGCTCCTTGGAAGGGGGTGGGCTGCTCGTGAAGCTGCTGCTCTTTGGACAGGGTTGGGCTGCATGTGGCTGCTGTTCCTCAAACAGGGGCAGGCTGCATGAGGCTGCTGCTCCTTGGACAGGTCACTATTTTTAATGATACCTTTACTATGTAATAGTCTTGGTTTCAGATCCTTGCTTTTAATTATCTTGAATATTTCACACCATTCCATTCTGCCCTGTAAAGTTTCTGTTGAGCAATCAGCTGATATCCTTATGGGATCTCCGTTGCAGGTAACAAATAGTTTTTGTTTTGTTTTTCACAGACAGATGTTATGGAGGCACCTTTCTCGGTTCTGGTGCTCTGGGTTGGGGAGCCCAGATTGAGGTTTAGACCCTATACTTCTCAGAGGGAATCCCCTTCAGCTGAGATATCCCTCCAGATCTTCAGCTGTTGCCTGTGGGATCCCAGCCAGCCCTCATGCACCTCTGTACTTCCTACCAGTCTTGATGTGGCCTCCTTTGTAAGTCCTTTGTTATAAAGCTTCTATCCAGCTAGTCTTCAGTTGGTTATTCAGGATTATTTTTCTATATTTTAGTTCTAATTCTATTTTGGTCTTTGGAGAGAGTCAGTGTAGCTGCCACTTAATCCACTGCCACCTTGGAATCTCAGTCATATACTCTGTGTCTTGTCTCTCTGTCAATTACTGGTTTCTGGCAATTTCAACTATTTCTAGTGAATGATATTTCCATTCTCCACATGGTGGAATAAGCAGAGGTACAGTCTTTCATATCATTGTTTATGTGACGTCTCCCATGGTTCATTGACAGTGATTCTGCATATAACTCCATCTACAGAGCTCCATCCAGCTTACAAGTCTGAAATCTTCAGGGCATGCCGGCAGTCTGGAGATACAGAAAGAGTTGACAGATTTATTGTCTTGAAGTTCTATAACTCAGAAGTCTGATGTGAATTTTATGAGCTAAAATCAAGGTGTCTAAGAGAGAGAACACATCTTTTTTTTTTTTTTTTCACTTCTAGAGACGTCCACATTCCTCAGTCCCTGCCTCCCTTTCTCCATCTTCAAGGCCAGCACCATGCCATTCTTTCATATTTACATCTCCCTCTGAGTCTTCTCTTCCACTTTTAAGAACCCTTGTGATGACATTACCTCACCCCAATCCAGAATAATCTCCCCATTTTAAGGTCAGCTGATTAGCAATCTTCATTCCCTTGCCCACACTCACAAGTTCTGGCAATTAGGGTGTATACATCTTTGGAGGGAACATATTTTGCCTACAAATTCTAAATGAGAATAAATGCAATTCAGGGTTAAAATGTGATATTTCTGCTTTTGTTCAAAAACATGTTTCCTACTAGTTAGCATACAAGTAGGAGAGCCAATAATTGAAAGATGTGAGAAGCATGTAATAGACATTACTCCTCTCTTCTCTCTGTTTTCTAATGAGTTTTTTAGCCTTGGCCTGGTCAGGGCTGAGGCCAGGGCTTCCCTGAAGAGCTTCATCCCAGGCCTAGAGACTAAGGCTTGTAGCTATGGGAGGTGGGTTGGGGGAAGGGAGGGAAGGCTGCAGTGCAGAAAGAAAGTGAGGGAAACCTCACCCAGTGTCCCCTTTTGTCTCTCAGATTTAATAGCTACAGCAGGCCTTGTATCTTTTTTCCCCTTCCTTATTAGTAAAATTTTTATTGTGATAAAATACACATAACATACAATTTACCATTTTAACCATTTTTAACAATGTAATTCAGTGGCATTAAGTACATTCATATGTTGTGCAACTGTCACTACCATCCATCTCCAGGAAGTTTTCATTTTACCAAATACTTTGTCCCTATTAAACACTAATTCCCTATTTATCCCCTCCCCCAGCCCCTGACACCCATTTTTCTACTTTTTATTTCTGAATTTATCTGTTCTAACGACCTTATTTAAGTGGAATTATACAATATTTGGATTTTTGTGATTGGCTTATTTCACTGAGCATAATTTTTTCTAGGTTCATCTGCATTGCAGGATGTGTCAAATTTTCTTCTTTTTATGGCTGAATAATATTCCATGTGTATATGTATATCATATTTTGTTTATCCATTTATCTGTTGATGAAAATTTGGATTATTTCCACCTTTTGACTATTGTGAACAGTGCTGCACTGAATATGGTGGACAAATATCTGTTCAAGTCCCTGATTTCAGTTCTTTTTGCTCTAAATGTAGTAGTGGAATTATAGCATCTTAGGTTAATTCTGTGTTTAACTTTTTGAGGGACCTGCACAGCTCTCCACAGTGGCTGCACCTCTTTAATTCTCACCAGCAATGCACAAGGGTTATAATTTTTGACCAATACTTGTTATTTCCCATTTTTTGACATGGGTATGAAATGGTATTTCATTGAAGTTTGATTTGCATTTCCCTAATGTCTAGTTACATTGAGCATCTTTTCATATGTTTATTGACAATTTGTATACTTTCTTTGGATAAATGTCTACTCAAGTTCTTTGTGTATTTTTAAATTGGGTTGTTTGGATTTTTGTTGCTGAGTTGTTGTCTTTTCACTCTTTTTAGAGTGTCGATGCACAGAAGTTTTAGTTTTGATAAAATATAAATTATTTATTTTATCTCCTGTTCTCCTATTTTGTGCTTTTGTTTTTATATCCAAGAAATCATTGCAAAATTCCATTTCATTAAGCTTTTCTCCTATGTTTTCTTCCGAGAATTTTATCGTTTTAGTTTTTACATTTAGGTTTTTGATCCATTTTGAGTGAATTTTTATCTACAGTGTAAAGTAAGAAGTTAAAAAATGTTTTCTGACATTTAACCTCATGGAGAACCATTCTGTGACATAGATTCCATACTCTCTGGATATATTTGTTTACAGCTAAAAATAATGAGGAACAAAAAAGATGAGTGGCTTGCCCAAATTTAAACACAAGTGGCTAAGGAAATTAGAATGCAGACCTTAAAATTCCTTGTCACAATTTTTGTTGTTGTTGAGGGAGGGATTAGACAATGATTCCCAGCTATAAACACATTTTCAAGAACAGTAAATTGTTATGTGAATAACTGTGTGAACACTTTACATTAGACATAATATATAACTCTCTCAGCTTTTATGTTAGATCTGCTAATTCACATGCTTTCTTGAAAATTTTCTATTAATTTATATCTACTTCCCATGGTAACATTCATGATGACTTTGATTCAAATATATTTCCCTCCTGAACAAGTCATTAGAAATAGTTCACCAGAACTAACTTTCTGTTCATCTTATAATTGAAACTGATGAAATCTGTCTAATTGATATCTCCTTTAGATATTTCAAGACACTTCTAACTCAATGTTTCAAAATAGAACTTCTCAAGCCCAGTCCTCTCTCCTCAATCAACTTAAACCCTCATATGCCAGGCACTATTCTCTGGTCAGTGAGGAAGGGCATCACCTCCACTCAGTTCTGCAACCAGCATCCTGAGTGTAATTTTTGACATTTCCATCACCCTCATCCCATCACCATCCCTGTTCATTTTATCCATGAAATATTTTTATATCTCCCCCGTTCTTTTTATCTCTACTCATATAAAACTGCTTTTGTCTAAACTACCATAATCTCTCACCTCAACCATGAAAACTATTTTTTAGTCTGTTTTCTTACATCCACCAAGGAATCCCTGCTGCCACCAGAGTGATCATTCTGCAAGAAAACCTTTCTTGGAAGAGAAAGATGGTGGCTGGCAGGACAGAGGTGAGGGAGAGGATGTGAGTGAGTGACGGGATGAAAGGAGAGTGTGTGGATGTGTGTGGTGTGTGCGTGTGTGTGAGTGAGTGAGTGAGGGACAGTAAAATCTGGCAGGAGCAGCAGGGGCTGGCAGACCAGGGTCTCTTGGACAGGGAGAGACTACCACTGCTGCGGGCATGTGGGCCCTCCCGGACTGTGGGACTTGGACATGGATCCCATGCCATCTTCAAGGAGAGAGTGGCCTTTTCTAGGAACTCATCAGCACCACCACCCAGACAGGCTTTGGACACTGTCCATGACCTGTCATCTACTCCAGCCAAAATCCTGCTGCCCGAACCACAGACCTGCAGACCCTGGTACATCCACCTCCTAAGGTGTGTATTTGTCATCCAGCCGTTTGAGCATCCTTATAACCATTACTCTGAATGCACTTAGGTGCACTGCCCCCGCAGCAGTAAGTGCAACTTCCCCCTTCCCAGCAGCAGACCCCCTGATACCACAGTCACACACACATTTCCAGTGTGCAGGCCTCCAGGGCACACCACTCCACAGGCTGCTCTTGGGAGCCACTGGGAGCCTCTGCTAGGTGTGATTTTGTACAGACAAGGGTGCACTGCCCCACAGTAGAAATTCTGAATTCCCTCTTCCTGAATAACTGCCCACAGACACCCCAGCTGTGCAACTTCAGCACTAGGGCCCCTCAGAGTCAGAGCTCTGTGCTAGCAAATGCACTGCCATAGTCATGCATTTCCAGCAAGCAGGCTCCCTGAGCCCATTGATCCACAGGGCACCCTTAGGAGCAGCTCTGAGCCCCCGCTGGATGTGATCTTGTACAAACATGGATGTACTCCCTGGCAGTAGAAATCCTGAATTCAGTCATCCTGGATACCTGCCCACAGACACCTCGATTGTGCAGCTTCAGTGACAGGGTCCTTCAAGAGTGCTTCAGTGCGCTGCACTGGCAAAAGCACAGTGGGCGCCCCTGTGAGTTGCCACTGGGAGCTTGTGCATGTAACCAACCATAGGCACAGCAACAAAAATTGACTCAACCCACCCCATAGCTGCATAACTCTGGACACTACAGTTGCTTGCTTTTTTAGCATGCAGGCCTCCCAATTCCACCACTCCATAGGCAGACCATGGGTGTCACTGTGAGCCCCCACAGGGCACACACTTATACAAAACAGGCGTGCACTGCTGGGCTGTAGAAACTCTGAATTCCCTCTATAAGGATACCTGCCACAGACGCCGTGATCACATGGCTTCAGTGCCAGGGCCCTTCAGAGTGAGTCAGTACACCCTGCTGGCAAATGAACCATGGGTGCCCCTGTGAAACAACACTGGAGGCATGTGTATCCAACCAAAGGAGCAGCAGCAAAAGCTCTGTCTGTTCACCACACAAATATAGAACTCTGGACGCCACAGCCACGCCTTTCCAGAGGACAGTCCTCCTGAGACCCATTACCCCAACAGACAGCTCCTAGGTGCCACTGTGAGTCCTCGCTGGGCACATGCAATTTCAAACAAGGGCACAAGACAGCAAAAATTGGGACACACCCCTCCACAGCTGCCTACTTTAGACAACACACTTGTGCCTTTCCAGCTCACAGGCCTACATAAAGAGAAGATAAATAGCTTAAGTAGGGGGCTACACTAGATTACCAAACCCAGGAGACCTGAGAGACCACACCAGTAGCACCATGCCCAAAAGAACCTGGGTCGCAAAGCAATTGCATCTACAATTAAGACATAGCAAAACACGAGAAGACAAAAAATCAGTCCCCAAAGGAAAGAAAAAGAAGAATTACCAGAAAGGAAGTTAAATGAAATTGAGGCAAGTAACTTGTCAGAGAAAGAATTCAGAGTAATAGTTATGAGGATGCTCAAATGGCTGGATGACAAATACACACAACTCAATGAGAATTTTAAGGAGCTAAATGAGAATTCCACCAACACGAAAAGGAACCAAGAGGAAATGAAGAATAACATAGCTGCAATAAAGAACACAATGAAAGGCTTAAACAGTAAACTAGAAGAGGTTGAGGACCACATCAGTGAATTAGTAGACAAGGTAGGAAAAAACACACAAACACAGCAACTACTGGAAAGAAAATTTAAAAAGCAAGAGGAGAGCCTACAAGAGCTTTGGGATAACACAAAATGAAACAACATTTACATAATAGGGGTAGCAGAAGGAGAGGAATAGAAGCAAGGAATAGAAAACCTGTTTGAAGAAATAATGACAGAAAACTTCCCTGATATTGGCAAGGAAAAAACTATACAATTCCAAGAAGCACATAGAGTCCCAAACAAGATGAACCCCCAAAGACCGACACCAAGACACATCATAATTAAATTGACAAACACCAATGACAAAGTAAGAATCTTAAAGGCTGCCAGAGAGAGCCAGAAAGATACCTATAAGGGATCTCCTATTAGAATAGAAACTGATTTCTCAACAGAAACACACCAGGCCAGAAGGTAATGGAATGAAATATACAAAGTGATGCAAAGCAAGGGACTGAATCCAAGAATACTATACCCAGCAAGGCTATCATTCAAAATTGAAGGTGGAATCAGAAGCTTCACAGACAAATAAAAAAAAAAAAGGCTAAGAGAGTTTATTACCACCAAGCCAGCAATGCAAAAAATGCTCAAGGGACTGCTGTAAAAAGACGAAACAGAAAGGCAAGAAGAAACACAAACATTAAGAAAGAAAATGACAACAAACAAGTACTTACCAATAATAACATTAAAAATAAATGAATTAAATGCTCCAATCAAAAGAAATAGGGTAGCTGAATGGATAAGAAAACATAACCCATTTATTTGCTGTCTGCAAGAGAACCACCTCAGAACAAAGGATTCACACAGGCTGACAGTGAAGGGATGGGGGAAAAAAATTCAGGCAAATGGAAATGAGCAAAAAGCTGGGGTTACGATACTCATATCTGACAAAATAGACCTCAAAATAAAGGCCATAACAAGAGACAAGGAAGGCCACTACATAATAATAAAGGGAGCTATTCAACAAGAAGATATAACTCTGGTAAAAATATAAGCACCCAATGCAGGAGCCCCCAAATACATAAAAAAAAAAAAATCTGGAAGATATCAAAGGAGAGAATAATAGCAATACAGTCGTAGTGGGGGCCTTTAATACCCCACTGACACCACTGGATAAATCCTCTGAACAAAAAATCAGCAAAGAAATAGCAATCCTAAAGACTCACTGGATCAGATGGACTTAATTGACATCTTCAGAATATTTCACTCTAAAGCTACAGAATATACATTCTTCTCCAGTGCACATGGGGCATTTCTAAAGATATACCATATATTAGGACACAAGCAAAGTCTCTTCAAATTCAATAGGATAGAAATCATAACAAGCCTCTTCTCAGATCACAAAGGCATAAAACTAGAAATCAACTACAATAAAACACTGGGGGGCGGTTAGGATAAGGGCATGCAACAGGGGGTAGGGGAGGCTGGGGGAAGGTCAATGGGGGGAAAAGGAGATATATGTACTATTATATGTAACACTTTAAACAATAAAAAATTAAAAAAACAATGAAAAAAATCGAACACTTGCAGGCTAAATAACTTGCTATTAAACAATGATTGTGTTACCAAAGAGATCAAAGAAGAAATAAAAAGCATCCTGGAAACAAATGACAATGAGAATACAAAAATACAAAAATCTAGGAGACACACTGAAAGCAGTCCTGAGAGGGAAGTTCATAGCTCTACAGGCCTACCTCAAAAAACAAGAAAAAATGGTAATAAATTATTTAACCTTGCAACTTAATGAATTAGAAAGAGAGAAACAAGAAAAGCCCAAGGTATTCAGAAGGAAGGAAGTAATAAAGATCAGAGCAGAAATAAATGAGATAGAGACCAAAAAAAAAAAAAACAAAAACAAAACACACACAAAAAAAACAAAAACAAAAACAAAAAAGCAATGCAAAAGATCATGAAACCAAGAGCTGATTCTTTGAAAGGATAAATAAGATTGTTGAATCTCTAACCGGGTTCACCAAGAAGAAAAGAGAGAGGAACCAAATAAACAAAATCAGAAATGAAAGAGGTGAAGTAACAACTGACCCCACTCATATACAAAAGATTGTAAAAAAAAAATACTATGAACAACTCTACTCCAGTAAACTGGACAACCTCGATGAAATGGACACATTCCTAGAAAAATACAAGTTTGCAAAACTCAATCAGGAAGGATAAAAAACCTGAATAGGCCTATAACTACTGATGAAATTGAAACAATAAACAAAATGATTTCAGCAAACAAAAACCCTGGACCAGATGGCTTCACAGGGGAGTTTTACCAAAGATTCAAATAAGAACTAAAACCTATTCTCTTCAGACTATTCCAAAAAAATTCAAGAGGAAGGCACACGTCCAAGCTCTTTCTATGAAGCCAGCATTACCCTAATCCCAAAACCAGATAAAGACACCACAAAGAAAGATAATTACAGGCTAATATCCCTGATGAACATAGATACTAAAATGCTCAACAAAATTCTAGCAAAGTGGATTCAGCAATACATTAGAAAGATCATACACCATGACCAAGTGGGATTTAGTCCAGGGATGCAAGACTGGTACAATATCCACAAATGAATAAATGTGATATATCACATAAACAAATTGAGAGATAAGAATCACATAATCATATCAATTGATGCAGAAAAAGCATTTGATAAAGTCCATCACCCTTTCCTGATAAAAACACTCAGCAAAGTGGGAATAGAAGGATCATACCTCAACATAATAAAAGCCTTATATGACAAACCTACAGCCAACATCATACTCAATGGGCAAAAACTAAAACTATTTCCCTTATGAACAGGAACAAGACAGGGATGCCTGCTTTCACCACTCCTGTTCAACATAGTACTGGAAGTACTATGACAAGAAGAAGAAATAAAAGGCATCCAAATTGGAAAAGAAGAAGTAAAATTGTCATTATTTGAAGATGACATAATGCTGTATATAGAAAACCCTAAAGACTCCATCATAAACTTATTAGATGTAATGAATTTGGCAATGTAGCAGGATACAAAATTAATGCCAAGAAATCTATGACGTTTTATAAACCAATAATGAACTTACAGAAAGAGAGATTTAAAAAACAATCCCATTTACCATTGCACACAAAAAATAAGATACCTAGGAATAAACTTAACTAAGGAGGTAAAAGACCTCTACTCAGAAAACTACAGGACACTGAAAAAAGTGATAGAGGAAGACATAAACAGATGGAAGAACATACCATGTTTATGGATTGGTAGAATCAACATCATTAAAATGCTTATACTACCCAAAGCATTCTATAGCTTAAGTGCATTCCCCATTAAAATACCAACAACATATTTCACAGATCTAAAAAGAACTCTCCAAAAATTCACCTGGAATAAAAACAAAAACAAAAACAAAAAACAACAACAACAACAGAAAAGCTGCAGCTATTCTGAGAAAGAAGAACAAAATAGGAGAAATCTCAATACCAGATATCACAATGTATTACAAAACCACTGTTCTCAAAACTGCCTGGTAATGGCACAAGAACAGACATAAAACAATGGAATAAAATAGAGAACCCAGAAGTCGAACCAACCCACTATACTCAATTAATATTTGACAAAGGAGGCTAGAACATACAATGGAGTCAAGACATTCTCTTCAATAAATGGTGCTGGGAAATTTGGTCAGATACATGCAAAAAAAAAAAAAAATGAAACTAGACCACCAACTTATACCATACACAAAATGGATAAAGGACTTAAACGTAAGATGGGAAACCATAAAAATATTAGAGGAATCCACAGGCAGAAAAATCTCAGATATATGCCGAAGCAGTATCTTCACTGACACAGCTCCTAGGGCAATGGAAACTAAAGAGAAAATAAACAAATGAACTACATCAAAATAAAAAGCGTATGCACAACAAAAGAAACCATCAACAAAACAACAAGAAAGCCCACTGCATGAAAGAACATATTAACCAATGTTATCTCCAAAAAGGGTTTAATCTCCAACATTTACAGGGAACTCATACATCTTAACAGAAGGAAGATAAACAATCTAATAAAAAATGGGCAACGGACCTAAATAGATACTTTTCAAAAGAAGACAGAAGGAAGGCCAAGAGAGATATGAAAACATGCTCAAAGTCATTAATCACCTGAGAGATGCAAATCATAATGACAATGAGGTACCATCTCACACCTGTCAGAATGGCTATCATTAACAAATCAACAAATGACTAATGCTGGCTAGGATGCAGAGAAAAGGGAACCCTTGTGCACTGCTGGTGGGAATGCAGACTGATGCAGCCACTGTGGAGAACAGTATGGAGTTTTCTCAGAAAACTAAAAATGGAACTCCCATTTGACCCAGTGACCCCACTTCTAGGAATATATCCCAAGAAACTAGAAACACGAATCAGAAAGGATATATGCACCCCTATGTTCATAGCAGCGCAATTCACCATTGCTAAGATTTGGAATCAGCCTAAGTGCTCATCAGCAGAGTGGATTAAAAAACTTTAGCACATCTGCACAATGGAATACTATGCTGCTATAAAAATGGAGGAATTCCTACCATTTGCAACAACATGGATGGAACTGGAGAACATTATGCCAAGTGAAAGTACTGAGTCAGAGAAAGATAAATATCATATGATCTCACTCATTTGTGGATTATAATGAACAACATAAATGGATGAACAAAAACAAATCTAGAGACAGAGAAGCATTGACCAGATGCTCAAACCTCAGAGGGAAAGTAGGAAAGGGTAGGGGTAAGGAGACTTGTATGCATGCATATAAGCCAAAACAATGGACATAGACAACAGTGTGTGAGGGTAAGGTCAGGACTGTGGGGATGGGGGGGACAATGGTGGGATAAGGACACATCTGTAATACCTTAATCAATAAAGAAAAAATGAAAAAAAAACTTTTTGACATCCCCAAGTAAATGGAATCTCTCATTACACTTTCTCACAGTAATATGCCTTTATGTCATTGCAATAGCCTCATTTGATAATTTAAAATTAACTTTACAATTTACATACAATAAAATGTATTGATTTTATAGTAGTTAAATGTATATACCCATATGAGCACCATCACAATGAAGATATAGAACTTCTTTTATGCTCCCACACATCATCCATGTGCTCTGATGATGCTTTATCCCCCAAATCTTACAAAATCACTGACCTACTTTATGTAACTACTAGACGCCCAGTGCACAAAATTCATGCATGGGTGGGGGGGTGTCCCTCAGCCCAGACTGCACTCTTTCCAATTTGGGACATCCTTCTCACAATCCACAACTGTTAGCTCCCAACTGATCACCTCCCTGCCTGCCTGATTGCCCCTAATGACTTCTGCCTGCCCGCCTAATAACCCCGTAACCACTCTGCTGACAACCTGATCAACACCTAACTGCTCCCCTGACAGCCTGATTGCCCCTAACTGCCCTCCCTTGCAGGCCTGGTCACCCCAAATGCCCTCCCCTGCAAGCCTGGTCACCCCTAACTGCCTTCCCCTGCCAGCCTGGTCACCCCTAAATGTCCTCCCCTGCAGGCCTGTTGCCCACAAATGCCCTCCCCTGCTGGCCTGGTTCCTCCTAACTGCTCTCCTCTACTGTCCTGGTCACCCCCAACAGCCCTCCCCTGCAGCCCTGCCACCCCCAACAGCCCTCACCTGCAGGCCTGGTTGCCCCCAACTGCCCTACCTTGCCAGTCTGATCTCCCATAACTGCCCTCCCCTGCTGGCCTGATTGCCTCTAACTCCTCTCCCTTGCCAGTCCAGTTACCCCTAACTGCCCTCTCCTGCTGGCCTGGTCTCCCCTAACTGCCCTCCTCTGCTGGCCTGGTTGCCCCCAACTGCCCTCCCCTACAGTCCTAGTCCCCCCAACTGCTCTCCCCTGCAAGGCTTATTCTTCCTACTACCCTCACCTGCAGGCCAGGTCACCCCAAACTGACTCTGCTTCAAGCCCAGTCACCCCTAACTTCCCTCCCTTGCCAGCCTGGTCACCCCTAACTGCCCTCCCCTGCCAGCCCGATTGCCCATAACTGCCCACACCTGCCAGCCTGGTCACTCCTAAATGTCCACCCCTGCAGACCTGGTCTCCTCCAACTTTCCTCCCTTGCCAACCTGGTCGCCCCCAACTGCCCTCCCCAGCAGGCCTGGTCACCCGTAACTTCCTTCCCTTGCCAGTCTGGTCACCCCTAACTGCCCTCCCCTGCACGCCTAGTTGCCCTTAACTGCCCTCTCCTGCAGAACTGGGCGCCCCTAACTGCCCTCCCCTGCTGGCCTGATTGCCCCTAACTGCTCTACCCTACTGGCCTGGTCACCCCTAACTTCCCTCCCCTGCTGGCCTGGTCCCACCCAAGTGCCCTCACTTGTAGGCCTGCCCCCCCCCTCCCAACTTCCCTTTCCTTCAGGCCCGGTCACCCCTAACTTCCCTACCTTGACAGCCCGGTCACCCTTAACAGCCCTCCTTTGCCGGCCTGGTTGCCCCTAACTGCTCTCTCCTGCTGGCCTGGTTGCCCCCAACTGCCCTCCCCTGCAGGCCCAGTCACCATAACTTCCCTCCTTTGCCAGCCCGATTTCACCTAACAGCCCTCCTCTGCTGGCCTTATTGCCCCTTTTCCCTCCCCTACCAGTCCGGTTACCCCTAACTGCCCTCCCCTGCAGTCCTGGTCGCCCCTAACTGCCTTCCCCAGCTGGCCTGGTTTCCCCCAACTGCCCTCCCCTGCAGTTTTAGTCTACTCCCCCCCCTGCCACTAACTTCCCTCCCCTGCAATCCTGGTTCCACCCAAGTGCCCTCACCTGCAGGCCTGGTCCCCCACAACTTTGCTCTCTTTCAGGCCCGGTCACCCCTAACTTCCCTATCTTGCCAGCCTGGTCACACCTAACTGCCCTCCCCAGCAGTCCCGATCACCCATAACTTCCCTCCCTTGCCAGCCTGGTCACCCCTAATTGCCCTCCTTTGTATGCCTAGTTTCCCTTAACTTTCCTCCCCTGCTGGCCTGGTCCCCCCCAACTGCCTTCCCCTGCAGGACTGATCCCCCCAACTGCCCTCTGCTACACCCCTGGTCCCCCCCAACTGCCCTCACCTGCAGGCCTGGGCCCCCTCAACTGCCCTCCCCTGCAGATCTGGTTGCCCCCAACTGCCATCTGCTGCAGCCCTGGTCCCCCCCAATTGCCCTCACCTGCAGGCCTGGGCCTCCTCATCTGCAGGCTCAGTCACCCCCAACTTTCTTCCCTTGCCAACCTGGTCGCCCCTAACTGCTCTCCCCTGCTGTCCTGATTCCCCCTAACTGCCCTCCCTTGCAAGCCTAGTCCTCCCCAGCTTCTCTTTCCTTCAGGCCTGATCACCCATAACTTCCCTCCCTTGCCAGTCCGGTAAGCATGTATTGTGTATTATTATGTCTATTCCTCCTGACTTACACCAGAATAAATGCTATTATTAATTATTATGTCTATTCCTCCTGACTTACACCAGAATAAATGCTATTGTTTGCATTTTCACAGATGAGAAACTCATGCACAGAGACATATGTAACTTGCCCAAGGTTCACAGCTGGAAAAAGGCAGATGAGTGAATGTCCCCCACAAATTGGCCCCAGAGCCCATGTGCACAGCCCAAAATGACAGTCTCTCTGTGTTATACTACATGCCACATAATGCATTATCTGCCACATGTAAGTAACTATAGAGAGTGCCTGGAAAGGCACATGGGCATTTCTTTAATTTTGTCAGCTGAATCCAGCATCATTGGAAAAGCCACGTCCTGGAAACACGCTTTGCCAGAGGCAGGAGTGTTGTCAGCTTGACCTTCAGCCCAGGTGCCAGGGGGTGGATTTTGTTATTTAAATCCAGCCAAGCATCAGAATGAATACGACTGGGGCCCACACAAGAATGTGCATAATGTCTTTTGTCTTGACCTTTAATAAAACTTCCTGGTTTTTGCTGTATAAAATAAACATGCTGTATTGGCCCTGGGCCCCTGTCTCTCCATCAGAGGACAGTGGTCTCACCCAGCCCCAGCTTTTTCCTTCCATCTCTGTGTCTGTCTCTTTCTTTAATTTTCTCAATCTCCAGCAGCCCCTATCCTTGGCCTTAAACTAAGTGCCCATGATTTCATGGAGGGGCATCTGAATTGCAAGCAGTGGTCTAGGCCCTTGACTGGCCAATCTGAATCACTGGCAGACTTGCTCAAGAGGTTCTGGTGGCTTTAACGCCTCCCTTGGTGGCAGCGGCCAGTAAAGTGCTGCAACCAGCAGGGGTGTAACTGAGAGAGGTGGACTCTCAAGGAGCTGGGTTTCTTCTCCCTCAGATGGTGGGGCATTTGGGGCTGCAGGTGGTGAGATAAAGGGAGGTGGTGTATCTGGCCCTCCCTGGCAGGTGGTGGAGTGCTAGGAGTTGAATGGTGAGCATATGGTGTTTGAAGGCTCAGTGGAGGGGCCTCCTCCATATCTCCCTGAAGAATGAGTGGCCTTTGGTCTTTCTGAGATGTCTGTTTCTTTTCCTGAGTGACTAATACCTTACACTATCCCTGATCACTAATGCAAAACCAGGCCCAAGGTGGCCTGACTTGGGCTATTTATAACCATTGATCTATGTAAGGAAATAGATTTGAATGACCTGGGTCTCCTATCACAACTCTATAAACAGCCTTCACTGTGGGGACATCTAAGGTTCCTTCTGTTGGTCATCCTACCCCAAAGGCTGGCCAGTCTACTTCACACATATGTTTTAACTTCCTAGGGACTAGTTTCACTCTGTAATCCCCTGAGAATCTTTTCTTGAAATTCTTCTGCACACATTCTAAGACAGTGGGTTTGGAGGGACTACCTCCCATGTTTTTGTGTGTGGTCCCTCCCAGTGAGCGGAGACTCAAAACAAACAGGGGGAAACCTTCACTTCATCCATCCAGATGTGCTTGTCACTGAGAATTGGGTATCTCTTGGCATTGATGGCGGGTTGGTATAAACCCCTGACCTAGATCGACACCACAGGGAGGGACCTAGTCGCCTCTGTCCCCCAGGTGCCGACACCACCCTAAGCCATATGAGGTAACCATGAAACTGTGGACTGGGATTCACTCGGGCTCTATAGCTTGTACTGTGGAGCATGGACTCTCACACTCTCATTTACACACTAGTCAGTCCAAGTTTGACTTCCACACCACAATGTCCCTGTTCTGAGGCAGTAAATACTGCCTAGGAGTTGATCAGTCTCCTCTTCTGCCCCTAAAGGTGGGCCTGAACTCGGACTGGTTACTCAGGGAAACTACCGATCAGACCTCTGGTCCTGAAAAGGCTTTTCTGCCTTCCTTGGAGTCCATTGGAGTGTGTGTGGGGGCCCAATCCATCTGGGCCCGGTGAGGACTGGGGTCCAGACAACTGCTGGTGGAACCTTCCCTTCATCACAAGAACCCGGTCGAGTGGGCCCACCCACCTGTTCTCACCAGTGGTGCCTCAAAGGGGCAGCTCAGCTGGTGTCTTCTCACTCAGGGAACCAAATTATGTTGCAGAAATTACCAGGCAACCAGAGGATACACAGGCAGGCACTTGGAAGATTTGGAAAAGGCACTTTATTGCAGGAGCACTGGTGCTATGGTACAGGGGAATTTGTTTCCAAAGCTGAGAAGTCCAATGCAGTGGGGGTTTGTTTATATAGCCCTAAGTTTCTTTGTCTGCTTTTCGTGGGCTTTTACAGCCCCTATGATAGTTATAAGGGGGAGGTGAGATTATGACCAATGGCCCTGGCTAGTGCCAGCAGATAATCCCTTGTGGGGGCTGTGCACGATTTATGGTCCCTGTAAGATAAGAATTCAGGGAAACAGATTTTGCAAGGCCAGGACACAAGTGGGAAGGGGAATGGGGCTTAATTATAGGTTAAGATATGTGTCAGAATGCAGGTTGAGGGGGCACAAACTCAGGCTTCCAGCCCAAGCTGCCTTCACAGTGATACTCACCTCTGTCTACAGCAAAGATTCAAGACATTTCAAGACAAGAGGCTACCTGCAATGAGGGCAGACATCTATCCCAGGATACCAACAAGGTCTTTCATATAGATTTCCCTAGATAACTGTGGAGTATTTGGAAGCTTGTCTGCTTGATTTCCAACTAGATTAGACTTGTGGCTAACGCTCAATGGAAGAACAATCAGCTTGAAAAAACACTTGCAGTATTGCTAATCTGAAATATTGAGAACAAGCAACATGAAAGAAAGATAAGAGGAGACATAGAGAGGCTCCCTGACAGCCCCAGAGTGCAGTTCCTTGGGGGAAGGGAGAGCAGCTCAGAGCAGGAACTTTCAAGGTGTGTGACCTGAGGCAGACCCATCCTCTGGGCTATGGAGGCCCTACTTACCAAACGACTAGTCCTCCACCCTGCTGAGCCTCAGACAGGTTGCCAAGAGCCAGGCAGGAATAGTGACTGATTTTGGTTTGCACCAGAGAACCTCCCAAAAGGCTCATGATACACAAACTGGTACACAGAGTAGCCAGTTTTGGACAACATCGGAGCAAAATCCAGTGAGCTTTACAAGCAGGGTATCCAAAGGCATCTGTATAACAGTTTGCACAATGTGATCGGGGTTAAGTCTCACATCTAGCCAGCCTGAGGGCTGAGTCCACCTACAGTGGGACAACAGCAATCAAGACATAATTACATCAGGAGGGCCCCTATAACACACACACATGGGCCATTCCTAGAGACTACACCACTATGACCCACAAGACACCTACTACAGAAGCCCACCCCATCAAGACTGGGAGTCACAGCAGTTCTATGCAATACATAGAAACAAACCCAAAGAAACAGCAAATATGAGGAAACAAACAAACAAACAAAAAATAGTCCCCAAATGAAAGAACAGGGGGAATATTAAAAAAAAAAAAAGCTAAATAAAATGGAGGAAAGCAATTTATCAGGAACACAGTACAAAGAAGATCGAAATATCAAGCATCCTCTCAATCACAATGAAATGAAACAAAAATAAACTACAATAACAAAACTGAAAAACATCCAAACGCACATAGGCTAAATAGTATGTTTTTGAACAATGAATGGGTTACCAATGAGATAAAAAAAGAAATTAAAAAATAAATTCTGGAAACAAGTGAAAATGAACACACAGCAACTCTAAATTTATTGGACTCAGTGAAAACTCTGCTGAGAGGGAAGTTCATAGCATTACAGGCCTACCTCAAGAAATAAGAAAAAGTTCAAATAAACAATCTAACACTCCATCTAAAAGAACTACAAACAAATCCCAGAGCAAGTAGAGTGAAGGAAATAATAAAGATCCAAGTGAAAATAAATGACATGACATTAAAAGAACAATACAAAAGATCAATGAAACTGGTTCTTTGAAAATATAAACAAGATTGATGGCAAGATATTCTTCTTACTGCTGCATAGTACTTTATGGTGTAAGTATACCATAACTTCTTTATCCACTCATCTGCTGATGGACACTTGGGCTGTTTCCAGATTTTAGCTATTGTAATTGCACTTCTATGAACATAGGGCTACAAATATTCTTTCTAATTGGTGTTTTCCTGCCCTTTGAGGCAACATGGAGAGACCTGGAGAGTGTTATGCTAAGTGAAATAAGCCAGAAAAAGACAAGTATCACATGATCTCACTCATATGTAGGATCTAAAGAGCAAAATAAACTGATGAACAAAATAGATCTAGAGCTATAGAAACATGGAACAAACTGATGAATCTCAGAGTGAAGGCAGGGGTAAGTGAATGGGAAGAGATAAACTGCAGAACTTATATGCATAAATGCATAACTCATGGACACAGACAATGGTGTGGTGAAGGCCTGGGGCCTGGCACAGGTGTGGGCTGGAAGGGGTCCATGGGGGAAAAAAGGAAATATCAGTAATACTTTCAACAATAAATACAATTAAAATAAATATCCTTGAGTGAGGATTAACAAAAAGAAGATTAAAAGTAAAGTTCAATGAAGGCCTGAGGGTGGGGGTTATGTGTGCAGGGTGGAAAGGGTCAATGGGGAGTAAAAGGAGACATCTGTAATACTTTCAACAATACAGACAATTTTTTAAAAAAATTCAAGAAGCAAAAACAAAAACAAAATGAGATTGATGAACCTTTAGCCAGACTCATAAAGAAACAAAAAGAGCCCTGACTGGTTTGGCTCGGTGGATAGAGCTTTGGCCTACAGACTGAAAGGTCCCAGGTTCGATTCAGGTCAAGGGCATGTACCTTGGTTGCAGTCACATCCCCAGTAGGAGGTATGCGGGAGGCAGCTGATCGATGTTTCTCTCTCATCGATCTTAATAACTCTTTATACCTCTCCCTTCCTCTCTGTAACAAATCAATAAAATATATTTTAAAAAAAAGAGAGAACTGAAATAAATACAATCAGAAATGAAAAAAGTGATATAACAATATCACAGGAAAATACTATGAACAAGTATAGCCAATGAAATAGACAACCTGGGTGAAATGGAAAAATTCCTAGAAACATGCAATCTTGCAAAACTCAATCAGGGAGAATCAGAAAACCTGAATAGATTGATAGCAACTAATGAAATTGAAGCAGTAATCCAAAAACTCCCAGCAAAGACCTATACCTGATGACTTCACAGGAAAATTTTACCAAACATTCAAAGAAGAACTAACACCTATCCCCTTCAAACTATTCCAAACTATTAAAGAGGAAGAAAGACTTCCAAGCTTTTATATGGGGTTAGCTAGCATTATCCTACTTCCAAAACTAGATAAAGACACTACACAGAAATAAAATTATAGGCTGATATCTCTGATGAACACAGATGCCAAAATCCTCAACAAATTATTGGCAAGTTTGATCCAGCATTTATTAAAAAGATCATACACTATGACCAAGAGGGATTCATTGTGGGGATGCAAGGTTAGTAAAATATTTGCAAATCAATAAACGTGACACATCACACAACAAAATAAAGAATAAAAATAACATGATCATATTGATACAGAAAAGCATTCAACAAAATCCAGCACCCATCCTACATAAAAAAGGTTAATATGCAAATCGATCGAATGGTGGAACAACTGGTCGCTATGATGCGTACTGACCACCAGGGGGCAGACACTCACTGCAGGAGCTTCCCCGTGGTGGTTAGTGCACTCCCACAGGAGGAGTGCTGTTCAGCCAGAAGCTGGGCTCACTGCTGGCGAGCGCAGCAGCAGTGGTGGGAGCCTCTCTCGCCTCCGCAGCAGCATTAAGGATGTCCGACTGCTGGCTTAGGCCCACTCCCTGGGGTGGGGGGGGGGCGCTAAGCTGTCAGTCGGACATCCCCCAGGGCTCCTGGACTGTGAGAGGGCACAGGCTGGGCTGAGGGACCGACCCCCTGAGTGCATGAGTTTTGTGCACCGGGCCTCTAGTTTATGATAAAAACTTTCAGCAAAGTGGAAATAGAAGCATCACACCTCAATATGATAAAGGCCTTACAGCCAACATCATACTCAATGGGCAAAAACTAAAACTTAAGAACAGAAACAAGACAGGGATGTCTTCTTTCACCATTCTTATTTAATATAATATTGAAAGTCCTTGTCACAGTGATTAGGCAAGATGAAAAAGAGAAAGGCATCCAAATTGGAAAAGAGGAAATAAAACATCATTATTCACAGATGACATGATATTATACATAGAAAACCCTAAGGACTCCACCAAAAATCTATCAGATGTAATAAATAAATACAGCAAAGTAATAGAATACAAAGTTAATATCCAGAAATCAATGGCATTTTTATATTCTAATAATGAAGTCTCAGAAAGAGAAGAAAATGATCCCATTTACAATTGCAACAACAACAACAAAAATAAGGACCTGGAATAAACTTAATCAAGGAGTTAAAAAGACCTATACTTAGTAAGCTATAGGACATTTAAAAATCAAATAGAGGAAGATACTACAAGTAGAAGCCTATGCCATGTTCATGGATTATAAGAATTAACATAATTCAAATCTCCATATTACCCAAATTCAATTTAGTCATTATTAAAATATCAATGGCATATTTCACAGATCTAGAATAAATATTCAAAAAATGTATATGGAACCAATAAAGACCCTGAATAGCCTCAGGAATCTTAAGAAGGAAGAACTAAGTTGGAGGGATCACAATACTGGATATCAAACTATGCTACAATGCCATTGTAATCAAAACAGCCTGGTATTGGCATAGAACAGGCATATAGATCAATGGAACCAAACAGAGATCCCTGATGTCAACCCATGCCATTTTGGTCAATTAATATTTGACACAGGAGGCAAGACCATACAATGGAGTAAAGACAGTCTTTTCAAAAAATGGTGCTGGGAAAATTGGACAGATACATGCAAAAAAACAAAACTAAATCACCAACTTACACCACACACAAGAATAAATTCAACATGGATAAACTATTTAAATGTAAGTCACAAAACCACTAAAATTCTTGAAAACATAAGCATCTGGCATATTTTTGCCAATATATCTCCTAGGGCAAAAGATGCAAAAGAAAAATAAACAAATGGGATAAATCTAACTGAAAAAAATCAGCACCAGAAACCATCAACACAATGAAAAGGGAAATTACTTTGTGGGAGATTATAGCTGCCAATGATACATGTGATAAGGGGTTAACATCCAAAATATATATAAAAACTTATACAACTCAACACCAAGATAAACAATGCAATTAAAAAATGGACAAAGGACCTAAATACATATTTTTTCAAAGAAGACATACAAATGGCCAATAGATTAGGAAAAAAATGCTCAAAGTCACTAATCATCAGATTGATGCAATTTAAAACTCACATCTGCCAGAATGGCTACCATTAATAAATCAACATATAACAAGTGCTGGTGAGGATGTGCAGAAAAGGGAACCCTAGTACACTACTGGTGGGAATAGAGACTGGTGCAGCCACTATGGAAAACAGAATGGAGTTTCCTCAAAAATTAAAAATGGAACTGCCATTTGACCCAGTGATCCCACTTCTAGGAATATATACTAAAAATCCTAAACACCAATCAGAAAGAATATATACACTCCTGTATTCATAGAAGCTTTGTTTGTAATAGCCAGCCTAAGTATCCATCAGTAGATGAATGGAGAAAGAAGATTTGGTACATTTACACAATGGAATACTGTGTGACTGTAAAACAGAATTCTTATCCTTTAAAACAGTGTGGATAGAGCTGGAGAATAATGCTAAGCAAAATAAACCAGTCAGAAAAAGAGAAATATCACATGATCTCACTTTGCCATGGAATCAAATAAATAAAATAGATTCACAGACATGGGTATATGGAACAGGCTGACAGATCTCAGGAGGGTGGAATATGTGGGGACTGAAAGAAATTAACTAAAGGCCTTATATGCATATATGCATATGCTATTGACAGAGATGATAATGGGGTAAAGGCCTAGGGAGTAGGTGGGTAAAGGTGGGGAAAATGGGGGTCATCTGTAATAATGTCAAAAATAAAATAATAGGAGAGACAAAATGGCAGCAAAATAGATAGACATGTCTCAAGCCTTGTCCTGGAGCAAATAGAATAAGCAGCTGAAACAAATAATATCCAAAGCGAATTGACAAAGGAGACTCGTCTGGTGAGACAATTTACAGCTGGGAAGGGCAGAGGAGCCATGGAGAAAGTCCAGGGCTCTGCTACCACACTAGCCGCAGACACGTGAGTAGCCCATCCCATCCAAGGAGCAGCAGCCACACGAGCAGCCTGCCCACGACTGAGGAGTGGCAGCCCCATGCAGCCTGCCCCTGACTGAGGAGCAGCAGCTCTGTGAGCAGACAGCCCCCATTCGAGGAGCAGCAGCGGCCCAATCAGCCCGCCCTCATCCGTGAAGAAGCAGCCACACGAGCAGACTGCCCATGTCTGAGGAGTGGCAGCCAGTGCAACCTGCACTGATCCAAGGAGGAGCAGCCACACATAGCCAGTCCCCATCTGAGGATCAGCAGTTGCACGTGCAGCTCACTCCTGCCCAAGGAGCAGCAGCAGCGTGAGCAGACCAACCCTATCTGAGGAGCAGCAGCCACATGAGAAGCCCGCCCCTGTCCAAGGAGCAGCAGCCATGTGCACATCGCCCACATTTGAGGAGCAACAACATCGTGATCAGCCCACCCCTGTCTGAAGAACAGCAGCTGTGCAAGGAACCTCCCCACCAGCCAGAGGAGCCACCACTGCTGCAAACAGCACCCACCAGAGGAGCTGGTGCCAAGTGAGGAGCAGCCATTACTGTGAATGCCCAAGGAGCAACCGCAGCCCAAGGAGCCACTGCCACCCAAGGAGCAGCCCCTGCACGAGTCAACATCTAGATCAGTTGGTGATACCAAAAATGGGTAGACAAAGAACCCCCAAAGGAAAGAAAAGGAGGAATCACCAGAAAATCAGCAAAGTGAAACAGAGGCAGGCAATATGTCAGAAAAATAATTTAGAATAAGGCTCATACAGTTCATAAACCCAATGGAGGAAACAATCAACAACTTATGTAAGAATCAAGAAGAAATGAAGAGTGATATAACTGCAATAAAAAACACCATGGAGAGTTTCAACAGTAGATTAGGAGATGTGGAGGACTGAATTAGCAAATTAGAAGACAGGGAAGCAAAACACACCCAAACTGAACTGCAATTGGAGAAAAACAATTAAAAGACAGGAGAGCCTAAAGGAGCTATGGGACAACATGAAACTAAGCAATATACAAATAATAGGGGTGCCAAAACAACAGGAAGATGAACAAAAGTTAGAAAACCTATTTGAAGAAATAATGTCAGAAAACTTCTCTAATGTGGAGAAGAAAAAAGTCACACAAGCACAGAGAGTCCCAAACAAGATGAACCTGAAAAGACTGAACCAAGACACATCATAATTACGATGGCAAATGTTCAGGACAAGGAGAGAATCTTAAAGGCTGCAAGAGAAAGACAGGAAGTTACGTACAAAGTATCTCCCATTAGATTATCAAATTATTTCTCAACAAAAACACATCAGGCCAGTAAAGAATGGAAGGAAATTTACAAAGTGATGCAAAGCAAGGGACTGAATCCAAGAATACTCTATCCAGCAAGGCTATCATTAAAAATTGAAGGATGGAGGCGGTGGCCAGAGTGAAGGCCTAGGTCCCTGGTGCAGAAGGAAAACCAGTGCCAGCAGCCAGGGGAAGGAAGGCCTATTGCATGAATCTTTTGCAAGTTGAATTAATGTAATAAAATATGTTGAATTAATGTAATAAAATATGTTACAGTATATAGTGTTTTCTTTGAATTCTTTAGGCCTTTTCTAAAGCAAGTTAAAACTATTTTTAGTAAATAAAGATGTCCAGTAGAAGTAGAAATTTGTGTGTAATATTTACGTGAAAAGAGTAATTTAGAAATATACTAAATTTCCTGATTAAAATATATTTTAAACACAGAACTTGGTGAGCAGGAAAAGACTGAATTCAGAGACAAATGTCATTGTGGATCTTTCATTGTTATATGAATTAGGAGCTCCATTTCAGTGTGTGGACTTCAGAAAAAATGATGATTGTGAAGGCAATGGTTTCATATAAATATATACTAGTACAGTGTCCTGTGAAGGTTATGTGATTACGTTAAAGAAGTTTTCCTAATTCATAACACTTGTAATTTGAGTAATGACAACTCATAGGGCACATCTTTTACTGGATATGTAAGGAAAAGTCAATAGGCTATTAAAGAATACCAGTGCCACCTTGTTCTTGGGATTTTCAAGGAGGAAAAGAAAGTAGACAACTACTGAGACAGCAATTACAGCAGGAGTGGGAGAGCCTGGTGAGCCCCTTGTGTCAGCCAGGTGGCGATGGGCTTTTGTGCATCTTCAGGGCTCTTTGAAAACTTGTATTTGAAACAGAAGTGCATGCATAGTCATCACCCTTGGAAAAATAGAATGACAGGAATTGTTGCTTTACAAAATCAACATAGCAACGATGTGGGTCATTAGTAGTCATCAAAACAATAACCTACAGAATGTGTTTCTTAAGTCTGAGCCCTCATGTAATTGGTGTTCATATTAACACCAGCAAACAAGGCATCCTCATATGGGGCTTGGATGGGGATCCTAGTGATACCAAGGCTAGGATACATGGCAGCTGGTGCCCTACATCTTGTTCTGATATGACTGAACCTAAGGTGAGTGCCTTGGCATACATATGATTGAATGTGATCATTTATTATAAGTTAACATGCTAACCCTGTACCTGAGAACCATTTTATAATTTACTAGAGGCCTGGTGCATGAAATTCATGCATGGGGGTGGGGTCCCTCAGCCCAGCCTGCACCCTCTCCAATCCGGGACCCCTCCAGGGATGTCTGACTGCCTCTTGCAATCCAGGACTGCTGGCTCCTAACCGCTCACCAGCGTGCCTGCCTCATCACCCCTAATCCCTCTGCCCGCCTGCCTGATCATCCCTTACTGCTCCCTTACCGGCCTGATTGCCCCTAACTGCTCCCCTGCTGGCCTGATCACCCCTAACCACCTCTGCCTGCTGATCACCCCTAACAACCTCTGCCTGCTTGCCTGATCACCCCTTACTGCTCCTCTACCGGCCTGATTGCCCCTAACTGCTCCCCTGCTGGCCTGATCACCCCTAACCACCTCTGCCTGCCTGCCTGATCACCCCTTACTGCTCTCCTACAGGCCTGATCACCCCTAACTGCTCCCCTGCTGGCTTGATTGCCCCTAACTGCCTCTGTCTCACTCTGCACCCAGGACCCAGGCTTCCCTCCCTCTGACCAGCCTCAGGCACCCAAGACCTGGGCCGGCTTCACCCAGGCCAGCCACAGCTGCAGGGGACCATGGACAGGAGGCTTTGCCTGAACCGCAGGTGCTGGCACCCTGGACCATGAGGTGGGCAGCTTGTCCCTCTCCTGGGCCACAGGTACAGGTTCAAGCACAGCTGTTGGTGCCTTGGACAACGGGGTGTGTGGCTTGTCCCTCTCCCAGGCCACAGCCCCAGCCACTGGCACCTGGGACCATGAGATGAGCAGTTTGTTCCTCTCCTGGGCTGCAGCCTTGCTGGTCCCCATTCCTCTCTCATGAGCTCATTTGTGCCTGGCTGGTCCCCATTCCTCTCTCCCCAGTGTTGAATGTCTGAGCAGTTCCAGCATGAGGGCGCAAGGGTGTGAGTGAGGACGTGAGGACATGAGGACGTGATGACCATTGCATATTAGCTCTTTGTTATATAGGATGGGTAATGTTCTTACTTTTCTCCAATAATGTTTTTCTTTTTTTTGATTCATTTACTATTTAGGTCTCTGTCTGTGGACTACAACATATGGTCTTTATTCCAGAAGATTTCTGTCTTATCCTATATCTTATCTGCATTTGTTACACTTTCAGCTGTTACAAATAAGAAAAATGAAGGTGACCCCTTATTGCAGGGCAGTCTTCTTCATGCTGAGATTTCTAAGTGCTGTCTCAGCACCTGGAATATATGAGCTTCAATGTGTATGTGAATTTTCTGGCTTTCTTCTCACCCAGTAATTTTCTTTCATTCATCAATTATTTACTCAATACTCACTCTGGCAGATTTTTCTTTTGTAGTGCCCTCTTGCAATCCGGGATAGGTTGTGCAAATGAGGGCATGTACAAGAATGCGCATGCCCTCATTTGCACAACTTAAAATAACTTAAAAATGAAGTTAAGTCTATTTTTATTTATTATTATTTCATTTACTGCATCTAACATATTATGTATTTCCCCCTATGCTATGTTTTTTTATTGTACTTATTTATTTATTTTATTTACACCTTTTAATTTTTATTGTTAGTTAATTTTTTTTATTGTTTTAAGTATTACAAATAGTAGTACATATGTCTCCTTTTTTTTTTTCCCATTGACCTCCCCCGACCTCCCCTACCCCCCAGTACATGCCTTCACCTGCCCGCCCTCCGCCCCACCCCAGTGTCTTGTATCCATTGGTTGTGCTTATATGCATGCGTACAAGTCCTTCGGTTGGTCTCTTACAGCCCCCCTCGCCCAACCTCCCCTGTCTTCCCAATGTAGTTTGACAGTCTGTTCAATGCTTCTTTGCCTCTGTATCTTTTTCCCACCATTTCTTTCCTTTAAAAAGTTTTGTCTTTGCAGACTAGAAATAAACATATAATAACAAAACAAAACAAAAAAAATGGGTTTACCATTGTATCTAGTACCTTGCAGGTTCATGGAATATACTAGGGACTCCATAAAACATTCCCCCCCTGAATTCAACAATAATGATAAACCTCTTTTTAAGCTTAAGTTCTTATTTTAGTGTTTCTTTTTTAAAATTTATCTTTATTGTTGAAAGTATTACAGATGTCCCCTTTGTTTTTTATTTCCCATTGATCCCCTTGACCCTGCACCCACCCTTCCTGTGCCTTCATCACACTATTGTCTGTATCCATGGGCTATGCATGTATGCGTATAAATTCCCTAGTTAATCTCTCTCCATCCACCCCGCCCACCCCTGCCTTTCCTCTGTAATTCATTAGTCTGTTCTATGCTTCTATGTCTTGGATCTATTATGTCCATCAATTTATTTGGTTCATTAGATTCCACATATGAGTGAGATCATATGATACTTATCTTTATCTTATTTTGCTTAGCATAATACTCTCCAGGTGTATCTATGCTGTTGTAACTGGTAAGAGTTCTTTTTTTTCAGCTGTGTAGTATTCCATGGTGTAAATATAACACAGCTTTTTTTATCCACTCATCTGCTGATGGGCACTTGGGCTCTTTCCAAATCTTAGGTACTGTATTTAATTTTTTTAGAATAAAAATTTAAACCATGGAGAAAAGTGTAGTGAATGGTGCTAAGTAATAGTAAGTCATAATCAAACTTAGAGTATCTTCCACCAAGCTTTGTTAGGTATAAAGTGTTTTACTACTTTTTTTTATAGATTTTTAAAATCTTTATTGTTGAAAGTATTACACATGTCTCATTCCCTTCCCCCCCCCCCCCCATTTTAGTCTGTCCCTGCTTCCCACTCCAGGCCTTCACTACCCTATTGTCTGTGTCCATGGGTTATATATACACACATACAAGTTCTTTGGTTGAGCTCTTTCCACCCACTTCCCCCTTCCCTCTGAAATTCAGCAGGCTGTTCCATGCTTCTATATCTCTGGATCTATAATTTCTATAATCTTATTTGAAGAAAACATTATAAGTATAGTTGAAGGCACTGTGTTCTCCTCCCTAGTCCCATTTCTCTTCCTCATTTCCCAAAGGAAACTGTGATTTGAGTTTATTGTTTAATATTCCCACATAGGATTTTAGGCTTCTATTTTCTCTGATTGTATTTTAAAACAATACCTAGCATTGTTTTGCATATTTGAAGATACATAAACATGGCAAGATATTCTCTGTATATTTTTGCAACTTGATTTCCTCAATCAATATTATGATTTGAAATACTCCATGCTGATAGATGTTGTCCTAGCCAGCTCACTTATTTTAATTTCAGAGTAGCATTCTATTGTGTGAACAAACCCACAATGTCTTAGTCAATGCCTCTAGTAACTGGCATTTAGATAATCTCCAATATATTTGCTATTGCAAACAGTGTGGCAGTTAACATTCTTGTACATGCCCTCATTTGCACATATGCAAGTGCAGTTGCTGGGTCAAAAGATATCAATATCATTAGTTATTACAGAAATACTATTTGATAAAAATAAAATCTGACAATTTTGTCTTTTGTGAAGTTAAGTCCATTTTTATTTGTTATTAGAGGCCCGGTGTACGAATTCATGCACAGGTGGGGTCCCTCAGCCTGGCCTGCGATCGAGGTGTATTGGGGGCTGGCCAGCTGGGGGAAGGGGCCCCAGGAGGTTGGCTAGCCAGCCCCCAATTGGGGCCTATCAGGGGGGCTGGACAGCAGGGGGCAGTGGCCACGGGAGGTTGGCTGGCTGCAGGAGGTTGGCTGAAGGAGTGCACTGACCATCAGTGGTCAGTCAGCTCCTGCATTGAGTGTCTGCCCACTGGTGGTTAGTGCACATCATAGTGACTGGTCGACCAGTCATTCCCATCATTCCAGTCATTCAGTCACAATGGTTGCTTAGGCTGATAGATAGATAGATAGGTAGATAGATAGATAGATAGATAGATAGATAGATAGATAGATAATTCCTCCTATATTTGGTTTCATTTCTTCTATCTAATCCTGATTTTCTATACTTCCCTACATTCTCTTTTCCTAGTTCTGGAATGTTATCATTACCCCTATCTTCTCTCTGTTAGTTGGAGGTTATACATGCATTATATTTATATTCTTCTAGTATCTACCCTTAAAATTTTAACATGGGTGCTTGAAATAACAAAGTAAAAAGTTAGTCAATAGTTGTATTATTTAAGAAGATACTTATAATCAAGGGTCCCATAGTACATGAACTTTGATGAGCCATTTCTGGTTTTCAAATAAGTTTTCTCTAGTACTTTAAAAATCTATTCCAAATAGTGGTAATTGAGATTTAATTATAAATTTGGTAATTTCATTATTTCTTCTTGAATATCTTTTTTTTTTTAATGAATATATTCTTCAGTAGGTCTGTTAGTAATGAAATGGTTTGGATTTTTGTTTATCCAAAAGTGTCTTACCTAGTCCTTATTCTTGAATAATTGCTTAACTGGGTTATAATCATTTCCCTCAGCACTTCAAAGACACTTTTCTTTTGTTTTCTCTTTTACTTCTACTATTGTAAGGTTGGCTGTCAGCACAATTACCATTTCTTTGTAAATAGTCTTTTTTCTCTATGATTCCTTTATGATTGCTGCTTTGTCTTTGTCCAGTGGTGAATTTATTTACCATGCTTTGGATCTTCCCTGGTTCCTTAAACTGAGAACTTATGATTTTTTTTTTCAATTCTGGAAACATTTTAGCCATATCCTCTTAGACTATGTTTCCTTTGCAATTCTCTTCTTAATCTCTATTTTGAGAAATCTTATTAGAAAACAATAAACTTTATTGTCTCAAACTCTCATATTGTTTTTATTATTAACAAATGCAAAACTATAAATATTGTAAACTATGAACAATAGATTCAATACACATCCATGGACCAGCACCCAGTTTAATTAAGATATAAAGATGACTACTGTCCTTGAATGTCTTCATGAGCCTCTTATTAATAATCCCGTCCCCAAGCCAGGTAACTGTTATCTTGTGAAGTGTGTATAGCATCCCCATACTTTTCTTAAGGAAAGTATTGCTTAAGTTTTCAAGATTTTGAACTTTATATACATGGAATCATGCCCTAAGTATTCTATGACTTGATTTTTATGCTCAGAATTAAGAGTAAAACATAATTTTAATTACGTAACTATAAGTTCTTTTGTGTTTTCTATTTCTAGGCTTTCTATTCTGTTTCATTGATATATTTGTCCTTTCACAAATACCACACTGTCTTGATTACTATTGTTTTATAGTTAGTCTTGAAGTTAGATGTGTCAGTCCTCCAACATTGTTCTACTTCAATATTTTATTGGTCAATCTAGGTGTTTTTGTTTGTTTGTTTGTTTGTTTTCTTTAGAGGTAATGTATCAGGATCCTTTGGTCTTTATTATTACTTCTACAATATATTTTATTGATTTTTTTTACAGAGAGAAAGGGAGAGGGATAGAGAGTTTGAAACATTGATGAGAGAGAAACATCTATCAACTGCCTCCTGCACACCCCCTACTGGAGATGTTCCCACAACCAAGGTGCATGCCCTTGACCAGAATTGAACCTGGGACCCTTCATCTGCAGGCTCTATCCACTGAGCCAAACCAGTCAGGGCTAATCTAGGTGTTTTGATTCTATATATAAACTTTAGAATCATTTGTCAATATCCACAAAACAACTTGCTGGAATTCTGATTAGGTTGCATTGAATCTATAGATCACAGTGAGAAGAACTGACATCTTGACAATATTGTCTTTTATCTATGAACATGGAATATCTCTCCATTTATTTAGTTATTTTTTATTTCATTCATTAGATATTTGTAGTTTTCTTCAATAGATTATGTCCATATTTATTAGATCGATACCTAAATACTTAATTTAATTACACAATACTAATATAAATGGTATTGCGGTGTCAGAGAGGAAGGGAGTGAGAGGTGGAAACATCAATGATGAGAGGGGATATTTGATCAGCTGCCTCCTGCATGCCCCCACCCAGGATTGAGCCCACAACCTGGGCATGTACTTTGGGAATCAAACCGCAACCTCCTGGTTCATAGATTAATGTTCAACCTAGCTGCCAGGATGGTATTGTGTTCTTAATTTTAAATTCCACTTATTTATTACTGGTATATAGGAAAGTGATTGACTGTTTTTGTATAGTAACCTGCAACCTTGCAATAATTGCTTCTTAGCTCCAGGAAGGTTTTTTTTAATTGATTTTTTTCCAAATTTTCTACATAACATAGATGATTAAGTCATCTGTGAACAAAGATGGTTTTATTTCTTCCTTCCCAAACTGTATAGACTTTATTCCCTTTTCTTGTCTTATTACATTAGCTAAATCTTCTAAAAAACTTGAAAAGGAGTAATGAGATAATGAGAGTGGACATACTTACCTTGTACCTAACATTGTGAAAACTTTGAGTTTCTGACCATTTAGTATGATGTTAGCTGGGGGTCTTTTTGTATCAAGAATGGGTATTGGGCCAAAGCCCATTTGGCTCATTGGATAGAGCATTGGCCTGCGGACTGAAGGGTCCCAGGTTCGAATCTGGTCAAGGGCATGTACTTGGGTTGCGGGCACATCCCCAGTAGAGGGTGTGCAGGAGGCAGCTGATCGATGTTTCTAGCTCTCTATCCTTCTTCCTTCCTCTCTGTAAAAAATCAATAAAATATATTAAAAAGAACAACAACAAAAGAATGGGTATTGGATTTTGTCAATGCTTTTTTTAATCTGATGATATGATTATGTGAATTTTCTTTTTCAGCCTGTTTGATGTGATAAATTACATTAATTGATTTTTAAATGCTGAGCCAGCCTTGTATGCCTGGGATATATTCCACTTGGTCATAATATATAATTCTTTTTATAGATTGCTGAATTAAATTTGGTAATATTTTGTTGAGAATTTTTTTCATGTTTGTTCATGAGAAACATTGGTCTATAGTTCACTCTTCTTGTAATGCCTTTGTCTGATTTTTATATTATGGTAATCCTAGTTTCATAGAATGATTTATGTATATTCTTCTGTTTCTATATTCCAAAAGATTTTTTATGGAATTTGTATAATTTCTTCCATAAATGTTGGGTAGAATTCACCAGTGAACCCATTTGGCCTGGTACTTTGTGTTTTAGAAGGTTACTAATTATTAATTCTATTTATTTAATAGATAGAGGCCTATTCAGATTGTATATTTCTTCTTGTATGAGTTCTTGCAAATTGTGACTTTCAAGGAATTGGTCCATTTTATCTAGGCTATCAAATTTGTGGGCATAGAGCTGTTTATAGTATTTCTTTATTATCCTTTTAATGGTCAGAAGGTCTATAGTGATGCTCTCTCTTTCATACTTGATATTAGTGTCTTTTCTTTTTTCTTTTTAAAAATTTATCTTTATTGATGAAAGTATTACAGATGTCCCTTTTCCTCCATCATTGGCCCCCTCCTCTCCTCCTTTGCCCCTCCCAAGGCCATCACCCCACTATTATCTATGTCTATGGGTTATGCATATAAGTTCCTTGGTTAACCTCTTTCCACCCTTCCTATCCCCACCCCATCCCTGAGAATCATCAGTCTGTTGCATTCTTCCATATCTCTGGATCTATTTTGTTTGTTAGTTTATTTTGTTCATTATATTCCACATATAAGTGAGATTATGTGATACTTGTTTTTCTCTGACTGGCTTAATGTCTTAGTCTAATAATCTCCAGGCTTTCTATGTTGTCTCAAAGGGTAAGAGATCCTTGTTGTTTGCTTGGCTAGAGACTTGCTGATTCATTTAAAATATCTTCTCAAAAAACAGCTTTTGGTTTCATTTACTTTATTCTATTGATTTCCTTTTGTGTTTTCTAAATGGCAATTATTTCATAGACTGATGAAATGGAGTTTGGAAGTTTGCCAGCAAACAACTTAGCTTTTTAAATAAAAGCGGAGATCCCCAAGAGTGCTGAAATCCATGAATCTATTCCTAGAGTAGAGAAAGGAAGCTTTTGTGCTGTTTTCATATGAATAATATGAAAACAAGCTCTGTGGCACAATCAACTGCCTCTTAGTAGTAAAAAAATCCTTTAAGAGGACAAAGATTCAACTTTATCACCTATTGATTCAGTTTAAAAGCATTGGCTACAACAGTGCCTATGATATATGGGATGGGTACAATGCTAATTGCTTTACTTCATTTAACTCTCAAAACAATAGCATAGTAGAGGTGCCCTTATTATCTCTGTTTTAGCTGGGAGGGATCTTAGAGACCACTATAGCTTTTCCAGGACACTTAGCCCATAAAGGAAAGATCTGGAACTGGGATCTTTATTGGTCTGGCTCCCAAAAGCATTCTCTTAAATGCCCTGGTATACTTCCTCCTTTTTCTTTGTAGGAAGACGTATTTAAAACAATATCACTTGGATTTTCCTAGAGGTAGAAAAAATTGCCAAAATTATCTTTTTTATGTATTTGTAGCACTAGTGATTAAATAATCAAGGGAGTTTTCATCAATACTCACTTTCTGTCTCTTTTCCTTTGTTAGTTTGTGAAAACTGAACATGTACTTGGTAAACTTGTTGAGATGCAAATTGGAGCCTCCATAGGACAAGGACATACATCTGGGGTTAGACCCTCTGAACT
Source organism: Corynorhinus townsendii (assembly GCA_026230045.1). Classification (NCBI taxonomy): domain Eukaryota; kingdom Metazoa; phylum Chordata; class Mammalia; order Chiroptera; family Vespertilionidae; genus Corynorhinus; species Corynorhinus townsendii. The sequence continues at coordinate 111,902,113 of JAPDVU010000003.1, read as the reverse complement.
TTAGTTACAACTGATGCTGTTCCTGTGAAGAACCTCTTCAGGGTTCTCTGGAAGGCAGTTCCTTTTATAGATGACCACAAGTGAAGACTAATCCCAGAACATGTGGGATTCTTGCACTTGTTGAACAAAGTTTTAAGTAACTGTTTCTAACTCTCTGCTAAAAGTTATATCTATCAGGGGAATAGGTTTGCTACTTTTCTTTCCTGAAATTCAGTAAAGAAATAAAAAATTCATATATTTTGTCCTTAGCTAGCAAACATTTTTCAGTGGATATGTCTAATTCAATTCACCTGCATTTGTTGAGTGCCCATTTTAATAATAATCACAACACCTACATTTTTTCAAGCTTTCCTAATTTTAAAGCATTTTTACAAATAATACAGACAAGGTTGTATTGGGAGAATGATGAGAAAAACATAGACCCTAATCAACCTAAGGGCCACCACATGAAAATGTCAGTTGTCTCTGCAGGCTTGAGGGAGTAAATCATTATCAGATATGACCTAATAGCCTTCAGTCACTCAACAGGCTTTTGGACGAAGAAGGTGTGGTCCACGTTGCTTCAGAAGAGTAGAAGCACGAGGCTTTATATATGGGAGAAGTTTTTCTGACAACATTGAATGAACTATCTTTTGATATTGGGAACTCCACACCTAAGAAGATGCCCAGGCTGAATGAACCAGTGTGGCTCGGAAGGGGATACCATCAGGATTGATGTTTAATGCTCTCTTTAGCTAAGGGCATGTGATCTGTAGCTATTTGACCTAACTTCTGATGTTGGTTGCCCAACTTGCTGTTTCTGTGAACTTGGGGAAGCAACAGTCTTTCTTTCATGTGGCTTCATGAGAATTAAATTGGTTAATGTAAAGGTTTACAAAAATTTCCAGTTGATGAATAAATCCTCAATGAATGTCAGTAATTATTGTTAAGGCCCTTTCCAAGTCCATAACAGCCAAGCTCACAAGAACAGGGATACCAATTGTGCTCACAGCGAAATCTGGCAAGAACAGGAAAATATGAAAAATTGTGAAAAAGTAGTGCAGTCTACTACAGATTACTTTCAAATGTGAACATTAACTATTCAATATTTGAATAGATAGTATGTGTTTTGAAAGAAAAGATCACAATTGTCACTCTGCATACAATAGGCATGCAAAGGGTCTACATAATCTATATTTATAAAAGGCTAATATGCAAAGTGTCCCCTTGGAAGTTTGTCCAGGAGTTCGATCACTCCCTATGATGTGAGCTGACCACCAGGGGGTGGTGCGGAATGAAGGAAGACCCCAGCCAGCAGCCAGAAGGCCCCAATTGGTCCTGATCGCTGACCAGGCCTAGGGACCCTACCCATACACAAATTTCATGCACTGGGCCTCTAGTTTTCATATAATAGCCTCAGTTGAAATCAGAATCACAGCAAACTCATCAGCCACTGGAAAATGCCCAATAAGTCACCTGTCTACCTGAAGATAGAAAAAAATGCTGAAGAGACAGTCCCCTGCCTCTCCCCTACCCCCCATCCCCCGCAATGTGCTCACATGCTCGCTGGAGAGGGAGACAAATGCTAAGGGCTGTAATTAGGACAGAACTGAGGTCTCTGCTTCTCACCACTTGGTGCATTGGAAATAGACTGTTACTAAAAGTGGCTCTAAAGGCCTGTGGTAAGTTGAGCAATCAAGAGTACACTGTAATTTCCAAAGGCCAGTGTGCTCACTGTAGTTGATTTAATGACAAGACACCTAAGAGAGTTTAGGGAACACTTGGTATTGTAGAAAACAGGTTTTCTTTCAGAATTCTGGTTCCTGGAGAACATTCTTCTTATATCCATACCTTTGAAATAAAAGATGCTAGGTATTCACAGCCTGACCTTCCAGATTATGGTTATGGCAGCTCCACAGGCTGGAAGCAGCAGAAACTGGACACCATGAATTTGAACTATGTTCCCTTGACTCCAATCTGGGGATAGGAAGGATGTTTCCTTTGGAGGGTGCAGACAATTGTATAAATATAATTCTAATAGTATTTACTATTTACCAAACATACTGTTAGTGCCTTTGTATTTTCATACTGTTATCCATGCAATGAATCCTTTACTCCTACAAATGACCCATGGGATAGGTATTCCTATTCCTTTTTAAGAGGCTTAGAGAGCCTAAATGTCTTGGTCAGTTTATCTCCAGAGGTTGGGCTCCTACCTACCACTTTTCCCTCTTTTTATTTAAATTAGTATTTTTTAATTTTGGAGTGGTCCTAAACCTATTTGAGAATCTGACACTCCCTTTTCTGAATGTTGTGCAAACACACAAATATGCACAATTTGTGGAAAATGTCAAGACATTCAACGAAACTTTAAAAACCATTAATGGAAGATAGATTAAAGATTCCTGGTAAAAATAATACAAATTGACCTACATAGAAAAAAACTGTGTTCTGAATAAGAGCTGAAGGGTAGAATTAACTTAAAAATCATCCATAACTTTTTGAAAGAAAAAATGAGGCCTCTTGAGAGCAAAGTGGCCTCATTGTTTAAAACCAAATGTGTGAACAGTGTAATACACACACATACACACACATACATACACACACACTCATTTGCATTGCATACACTCTTGAACCTACATTTTTATGAACTAGTTGATATTCAGAGTGAGTTTAGAGAGAGTTCTCACCACCTTTGTATGAAGAGGTACTCAGTCCAAATGATATTTTATTGGAGATGACAGATCACAAAACAATTGTTAAGAGGGCATCTTCTTTGAAAAGCTGTCAGGTCTTCCCCAATTGAAGCTGAGTCTGACATGTCAAGAAAATCCCCTCTCAAGGCATTTTGGCCAAATTCAAATAAGTCAGAGTCCTGGAAAGACTAATTAACCACAGGAGCTGTGTCTTAGCTGAGAGGAGCACAGACCTTATTATTGCATTAGGTCAGTTTCCTCAGTGAACCATGGGAGCTTGGACAGGCTCAGCGAAAAACATAGGGACATTTTCATTAAGGTTTCATATCAACTGCTTTCCTAATATCCTTAGTACTCCAGAAATTGTATCATTATTTCTAAAGGAAACAGTGTAAAGCTACTTATGCACACTGAATATTGTACCACTTACGCACAATGAATATTGTTTGACTTCAATCTTGACAAGATAGCTGTGCAACATCTATCTTACTTCTTCTTTTGGGGCCATGTTTAATGTGGTTACCTGTCATTATAATTTTTATGACAATGAACATATTGCTCATATAGACCACACTCCCACATGGTAAGAGTTCAATAAAGACAAGTGAGATAAATCAAACATCCTTTGGAGAATCGCCATGGATTATGGAAAGAGACTTTTAATATTTGTGTCTTTGGTAATGCATTTCAAAGAAGGAGACAGGCATTGTGAAAGAAGTCAACCAGCAGAAATGTCAGCACTGTTGCATTTTATCTAGAAGTAGACAGAGCAATCCAGCAATGGATGGGTCTGTTAATTGATCAGCTCATGCATACAGACTGCCTGTTACATGCCAGCCACTGTGCTGGGTCCCAGGGACAAAGTTCTAGGATAAATCCACAGAGAATAAATCTTACCTTGCATAACCAAGGTGGGCCCACAGGGTGCTATTTAACATGAGAAAAGTTTGGGTGAATGTGTATATTTTCTCAGGAAATGGCTCCCTGGGGAAGTCACTTGTAAACTAGTGTGTGGAGAAGGATTGAAATTATCAGGCAAAAACAGGGAGGAAGAAAAGAGGAAGGATTTGTAGGCAGAAGGAAACAATATCTACAAAGGTCTTGGCGCTGAAGATAGGGGTGCGGGGAGTGTGGCAGAAGTGAAGAAAAGTCCAATAGGTAGGCTCACAGTGAGGAAGGAGGGATGAATGAGTGAGGATGAGCTGAGACATGAGGCCCTGAGAAGGATTTTGAACCTGAGTCTGACATGGAAATGTGTTGAATAGGGGATGATATAGATGTTCATGTTGGAAAGATCATTTAGGTGTCAGCATGGACTGGCTGAGAGTGTTTGCATGAAGACAAGCTACAGCTTGAAAGGAACATGTTTCAGGGACAGATGGCATAACTTTGGATGAGCATAGTGACACTGGGGGTGCGGAGAAGTGAGTGTACACAAGGACTTTTAAGTGGCAGAACTGGTAGGACCTGGTAATTGATTGGACACCGAGCTGAGGGCTGGTTGGATCACAGAGGTCTGTGTGTTTGTGGAGTAAAAGATAAAATAAAAAGCCAGAAGTGGTATAAATAATCACATAGGACATTTATCATTTCTTGTGTCCTTAGATGTTTACATGCAATCATTCATTTAATTCTTGCAACTACTCTATGGTTTAGTTCTCAGAAAATGCCCTCCTGATCAAACTAAGTGCCATTATCTCTATTTTAACTCTGGAGAGGAGGAAGCAAAGAGGTGAAGTGCTTTGTTCAAGGCTTATTAAGTGCCCATGGTATAGGAAAACCTGAGCTGTCACCATGGATGTACCCAAGATAGTGAACATCACTATGATTTTTGAGAAGTGTGTTCCTTAATAGGAAAGATGACCCCAGAGGCCTGAATACAGTGATGTTACAGCGAACATATGAGTGTAAGAATACACTTTGCAGATGTGGTGCTGGGAACAAGAACAACAGCGGGTACAGGATTTGTCACAGAAGTGGAACTTTACAAGTGGGGACTTTCTGGAGGAAGTGGGATATAAGTTAGGTTTTTCTTTTTAAAATAAACTTTTAATTGCAGAATAGTTTTAAATTTACAGAAGAATTGCAAAGAGGTGCAGCATATTCCATGTGCCCATAGGGACCCCTATTGTTAACATTTACATTATTGGGGTACATTTGTCACAATTAATGAACCAGACATCATTATTAACTGAAGTTCATACTTTATTGGACTGCACTATGTTTGTTTGTTTGTTTGTTTTTGCTAATGTCATTTTCCTACTCTGGGACCCTGTCCAGGTCACCACAGTTGTGGTCTCTCCTTGGACTCCTCTGGGCTGACAATTTTTCAGCTTTCTTAGTGTTTGATGACCTTGATATTTTTAAGCAGCATCCATCTAACTTTTTTTCTTTTTGGCTTAGCTTAACTGTCACTGCCTTGGGAAGACTTGCTTATACTACAATTGGGGTAAGATTCTCATTACAGATTCTAAACTTTCCTTAGGGCTCATTTCTCCTTAATTTGCTCATTAATTTTTTTTTCATTCACTCAGTAAATTCAGTAAGTTAATTGTATACCAAGCAAGTGTTCAAGGTGCTGAAGATATAGCAGTGAACCAGATGTGAGGAGGACTGTGCATACTTGTAATATGTAATATGTTTGAGACTCATAAATACCATGGAGAAAAAACAAATTGAGTGTACATGGAGTGGAGAGAGTTTTGAATATAAATGGGATGGTCAGAGAAAACTGTATAGGCAAAGACTGAAGGAGGGGAAGGAATAACCCATTCCAGGTGAGTGCCTGCCTGATGAGCTACAGAATAGCCAAAGGGCTGAGTGTCAGGTGCCTATTACACATAAAGACCTAAATATCAAGTTGGCAATTTATATATGGCCTTGAGTGTAGGATTGAGACGTATACTGGGGATTCAACATTCGAGTGTCGATATTCAGATGACATTCAGATGGCACTTGAAGAGATGATAATAGATGATGTTCAACAACTGAGTTCTGGGCCACTCACATCATCCAGGCTGGGGAGACAACAGGAGACTAGCACAGGAGACCCATGAAAATCCCAGCAGGAAAAATAGGCAGCTATGGTATCCTGGAAGCCAAATAAAAAATGAGGGAGTGACCAATACTATTAATTACAGAATGTGGATGAACTGAGGACCAAATGGTCCAGTGTATTCAACCATGTGGATATCTTTGGGGAATTTGAAAGGGTAGCTCAAAGTGAGCTGTGGAGGAGATAACAGGATTGGAATGGGGCTGATGGGCACAGGAGGACAGACACCCAGGAACATATAGATGACTCGGGTAAGTAGCATGGCTGTAGAGGGAGCTGAAAAATATTATGATGGGCATAGGGAGATGTGGGATCAAAGAGGCACTTTTACTTTAATGGGGGAAATTATAGTACATTTGTTGGCTGATGGGAATAAAATTATAGAAAGAAAAAAGTGAATGATGTCACAGCAAGGGGTGAATTTTCATTCTGTATTTCTGACTGAATAATTGTTGGTGCAATGACTTAATTCTTCATTCTCTGGAAAAGCACAATCTGATGGCTGAGGGCATCTTATTTTTCACAAGATGTGGGTAGAATTGCTGGTGCTCCCACACTCCTGATCTCCCTTGACCTGAGAAGCTGCACTCAGGAAGATCTCTGCCCCAAGGCCATCTGCCTGAAGACCCAGGGCTCTTGCCACTGCCTCCTGCCCATATGCTTCCCTAAAGATCCAACTCCAAAATCACCAGGAATTGCTGAAGGAGGAATGTAGAAAGAAGCCACATGGCATATGACATGGCAGAATTTCCGCCAAACCCTTTAAGAATCTCCTCTCTCTTAGGTAGCTGCTTCACACTCCTCCCTCTAGCTCCCAAACCTTCTGCCTTCTAGCTGCACAGCTCCTACCTCTCCTACCTCTCCTACCTCCTGTTTATTACTATGCTCAGGCCCTTTGTTTCCAGGCCCTATTCATCCCACACACTTGGGGCAGACTACTCCAAGCCCAGAAGTACCTAGGCTGCAGGATGCATGGTTGGCTTTTCAGCTGAGATGATTTCAATAGTGAGAACACTATTTCCTTGGACTCAAAGGCTCTGGTAAATGTGCCTCAATTTCACACAAGCCCCTTTTCATTCTGTCCCCCATATTTACAAAGTTCCCAAGTGAAATTGGAGAGTCAAACTAGCTTGCCTGCAAGGCTAGGTCTCCTCCAGGAGACAATCACAATTGCTTTCAATGTATCTGTTTCAGTGTGGGATAGTGTTCTCCAACCTTATGTTTGAGAGCAGAATTTCTGCTCACATATTTTTCAAGGTACCACACACTCAATCACTGATACCAACTCACCAGCCCACAGAGGCATGCTTCTCTCTTAAACACACACACACACACACACACACACACACACACACACTCATATAAACCCAACTGCCCCTGACAAAAAGAAACCCACAATAAGCAGTGCTTTGTGCCCATCTGGGCTTGACCTGCCTACACTGTTTGCCTAAAATACTTGTGAGAATATATATAGCATGGCACAAAACTCATTTTTGAAGCAAATGTGGGGGCTCCAGGGCACTCTGCCATTTCCTCTTGTCCCTAAAGCTGTTAAACTAAATTATAGGGCTGGGAAAACGAGAAGCCAGCTGTGCTTCAGCTGCAGCCCAGTTGTTGTGACAAAGTGAAAAGTATGGGCACCGACAGATCATTAACTGTGTAGCCAGAAACAGGCTGATGATTGGCTGGCATGTTCCAGGAAGAGGTAAGGGCCCAGCTGATGCACCTGCTGGTTCCAGCCCAGGGTGAGACCCACCCTTATTTGTCAAAGCAGAAGTGGCCAGTGTGCCCCATACATGGCCTTATGCTTTGTCTTACACTGAGACAAACTTGATTTTTTTCTAAGTCTTTCTTAAAATTATTTGGAGTTTTTGTCTTGTTTTGAAAATTTCCCCACAATTTCTTCTTGTGCTATCTCTCTGGCTGAGTTCAGCTTGACTGTTGACTATAATTACCGGGAGGCCTGTGATAGGAGTTGAAAAATCTAGGTTGATGTTAAATGTGCATTATACTTGAATAAACCAGAGATATAGTATTGCACACTGGTTTGGAGTTGCCCCTGTATTAACAACTTTAGATGATTTTTGTTTTGTTTTGTTTTTTGTAGCATTAATAATGGTAGGGCAGTTTCTGAAACTTGTAAATAGTGCTCATAAATAGTTGCTAAAGTGTGAGGTTGAATAAACATTACCTCAAAGGACTGTGAAAACCTGGCCAGCAGGGTACCAAACTGTGGTTTGAAATAAGACCTTTCTCACTTCGAAAGAGGGTAATGAGAACAGATCAGGACACTAAGAAGTGGCTAATTTATTTTTTTTAAAAATATGTTTTATTGATTTTTTACAGAGAGGAAGGAAGAGGGATAGAGAGTTAGAAACATCGATGAGAGAGAAACATTGATCAGCTGCCTCCTGCACACCCCCTACTGGGGATGTGCCCGCAACCCAGGTACATGCCCTTGACTGGAAACGAACCCGGGACCCTTCAGTCCGCAGGCCGACGCTCCATCCACTGAGCCAAACCGGTTTGGGCAAGAAGTGGCTAATTTAATGCTTGCCTGGCAATCCAAAGGTGACCATATACAGTTGACATAATCTCCTGGTGACTATCATTATCTCTAAAAGGGCCATAATTGGGTAAACTACTGACATTTCACACACTTACTTGTTCCATGTTAGAAGGGCTGAGCATCTTTTTTTTGTTGTTTTTCTGTAGCCAAGTCACATGGATATAGGTGTTTGGACCTCACAGGATCCATGGACACCTGGTTCAGCATCATTTCACAAATGGGGAATCTTGGGCCCACAGAGCTGTTTGAGTTTGGGTAGTTTGGGCAGGAGAGGAGGCAGAGGGTTCCTTTCTCAAGGCCTCTGTCACCTGTGCCTGTCAGCTTTCCTATCACAACCCTCTTATGATTCTCCTGTTGGCAACATGGCACATTTTCATGGCAGGTATGGCCTGGCCTGGAGGTGGTAGAGAGTTGGTGAAGAGATGTTTGCCTATGAGGACATACAAAATTTTTTAATCTGGATGATGACTTAAAAAATTTAAACTTTGTTCCACTCATACAACTCAATATTCTTCTTTTCATATATCTTAAAATGTTGTTAAACCTTTATTTAACAGCCTGAGAAGACATTGGGAAGTGCTTCCACTGATTAGGTAGGGGAAGTTCGCTAACTGTAATGGTATTAATTGTATTTGCTCAGTGCTCAGTATGTGGCAGAATTTCATCTGATGGTATCTTATTTGGTCCTCATAGCACATCTCTGGGGTAAGTATTATTATAGTCACTATCCTATATAATAAAGAGCTAATATGCAAATGATCATCATGCCCTCACGCCCTCACACCCCTGCACCCTCATGCCCTCACGCCGTCGTGCCCTCGCAGCAGGGCTGGGGGCCTGAGACCATGCCCCCTGCCCTGGCACCAGGGCTGGGGGACCTGAGGCTGTGTTCCCCACTTGGCCGGGTTTGACAGGGGACCTGAGGCTACATCCCCCACCCAGCACTGGGCCCGGGGACTTGAGGCTGCCACCCCCTTTACCCCCCCCCGCCCTCCCCCCACGCCCTGCATGGCTTGACGGGGGTGGGGCTTGCCAGGTCTGGGTCTCATGCAATTTTGAGGCGCGCATGGATGGGCAGGAACTTGACTATGGGTCCCGCGTACACCCTAGACTCTAACAGGAGGGAGATTTTCATATACATTTTACTAATTTTCTTTCATCTCTGACCCTTCTATTATAAAGGGCAAATAGCAATATTAAAATATTTCCTCTAATTAATTCCCTTTTAATGTGCATGACTTTTGGGGCCCTTAGTTTTGTATATAAAGAAACTAAGTTTTAAGGAGGTAATACAACTGATGTAACTAGAATTTTAATTTTAACCTGGATATTCTGACAGCCCATGACACTTGCCCTTATCTCTGATTCAGCTATTAAAATGCCATTGTGCACATGTTCAGATTACCCATTACTAAAGATTTTTGTTGGAAAACCTGATTAACTGAATATTTTGTTTACTTTTTGGCCCTGTGAATTCCACACAGGGAGGATTATGGGAGTCTTCTGGGGAACACCTGTTGCTGGTGTTGCTTCATTCATAGTTCCATCGGTGCTCTGCCTCAATGAAACACTGGCTAGAAATGGCCTGGACTCTAGGATTGAACCAAAAGTTTTGATGAAATGGTTCACTAATCTTGTGACCATTTAATTAATGATTGACATCCAGGTCTATTTCTTAACAGAATTCTAATTTTCATTTCTATAAGTATGGGCAGATTGTCAATGACACAATTCAAAGGCCCTTCTCCTATGAAGCTTTATCAGTTCTCTCTCTCAGTGGGAAACTGTGTCCCTATAGCACCAGCATGGTGGCTTTTCCTTATGACACCCTCATGTCCCTCATGCCTTGTTGTGTCATAAGCATTGCCTGGTGATGACTTACTGAAAGGGAATACAGACAAACAGCCACATAGAGTGGACTCCACACTCTCTGGCTGCATGGCTTTGGGTTAACTTACCTCACAGAACTAACTTACTTTCATTACTTCTATTTCACATGTAATAGAAGTAAAATATTCCATGGAGAGTTGGTATGAAGAACAGATATAAGGTTTGTTAGATAGCAGCATGAGTTCTGGCAGAGGAGACACTCCATAGTTATTACAGGGCATATTTAAACATATTAAATAAACAGACCTAAAGGATGCTTCTTCAGAACAGAGGCCATTTATCTTACATTGTGTGACTGTCACACTCATTATAGACACTTAATACTATTCCTAAAATGAAAAAAACACCAGTGCTTGCTTTAGCAGCACATATACTAAAAAACACTAATACATTATACATGTCTATGTTTATATTATATTAATTATCTATATATATAAAAGCCTAATATGCAAATTGTCCCCACAGGGGTTTGACCAGTAAACCGATTGCTCTCTATGATGTGTGCTGATCACCAGGGGGTGGCGCAGAATGAGGGAAGGCCCCGGCCAGCAGTTGGAAGACCCCAATCGGCCCTGATCACTGGCCAGGCTTAGGGATACTACCTGTTCATGATTTTGTGTACTGGGCCTCTAGTATTATATATCATTATATACTTACTTGTAATTATATATATGATATATACTAGTACTGGAATCACACACATATTAAATATGTTGCTCTGTGGAACTCAAATTTTTTACCAGCTATTTCTACTGTCCTCATTCCCTATATTAGTTATATATCCTTACTAGAGGCCCATGCACGATATTTGTGCACTCAGTGGAGGGGGAAAGGGGGTACCTCAGCCTGGCCTGCACCCTCTTGAAGTCTGGGACCCCTTGGGGGATGTCTGACTGGCGGCTTAGCCCCGATCTGGGGATCAGGCCTAAGCCGGCAGGCAGACATCTCTCTTGCAGTCCAGGGCTCTCACAGTCTGGGGCAGCGGAGGCAGGAGAGGCTCCCACCATGGCCGCTGAGCTTGCCAGCTGTGAGCCTGGCTTCTGGCTGAGTGGTGCCCCCCCTGTGGGAGTGCACTCACCACCAGGGGGCAGCTCCTGCATTGAGTGTTGGCCCTCTGGTGGTCAGTGTGCATCATAGTGACCGGTCGTTCCGCCAGCCATTCAGCCGATTTGCATATTAGGGTTTTATTATATAGGATATGTGTATATGGTATCTGATATATACTAGTACTGGAATTACACACAGACAGATATAGTTAGATCTAGATCTCGATCTAGATATTAGATATGTTACTCTGTGGAATTCAAATTTCACAAATTATTTCTACCATACTCTAATCCCAACCAGTTAATGATTTGAGGACTATTGCTGCAGTTTTGTTAATGGATCTTTAGGTAAATTCTGAGAGAGCCAAGGCTCCTAATTTCAGATCTTCCCCATTCCTCCAGCCCCTGGCATTGTAGGCTAAGCACAAGCATGTCTATAGTCTCAGCAATGCATCTTGACACAAGTTATTTATTACTTACTCTCCAACTACTTATTAGTTCCTGTGTCACAAAATCTGCTTGTCACAGAAGGCTCAGAACCTGAACTCACATGCCGACTGTGAACAATCCACATTTGTTCATTGAGAAACCAGGCAGGGGATTGACCAGACTGTGGTCCCAGTGGGAAATGAATGGTGTGAGTCCTGTGGGTGTTAGGGGCTGAAACCCGGACCAGGAAATGTCTCACACCTTCCCACTTCAGAATACTTTGGCATGCACCTAATTTTTCAGTCATGTCTTTTGTTCTGGTGAGGGTTTAGCTCTGGGGAAGATTATATAGATGGTACTAGCCCCAAACATTTATTTAAAAGGAAACAGCTCCAGCTACCATTTCTACATCAATGATATGGATTCTTTGGGGGCTTTTGCCTGCCTGTTATGACAAGACAGATGAAGATAACAGCCTTCCAGGATTCCATTCACAGTGGAGGCAGCTCTCTTAAATCCCAGAAATGTGCTCCCAACTCCTTTCTCTGCTGTTTGCCTTTTTGTTGTTTGTTTGTTTATAATGAACAAAATCCAGGGTGGACAAGGATCTTACTGGGGAATTCATCAGCATTCCTTCTCTCCCTCAAAGCCCTGTGATAATTTAATTCTCTTACTGGTGCCCAGCACTGAAAGCACATGAAAAGTAAAGCTTTCAGATTGAAGTTGAAAGAAAACACCAAAAGTGGCATGTGGAAACAATGAAATACGGCACTTGATAGATGAAGACAGGTGGTATGGATGTGTTCACCATAGATTTCATGGGCACATTTCAGGGTTGCATGGGCCATTAAAAGAAAAACAGAGACCATAATTGTCCTTAATTTCTATTCACCCAGAAAATCTGGTTCAAAGGGTAATCTTGAGTGGGAAGATGAAGAGAAAAATAGGCATGAATCTTTGGACAGTGACAGATTTGATTTTCCTTCTTTGAAATCATGTTAAGATTTGAGATGGAAGTCAAGGTATGAGTTCTCAGGGGGAGTTGATGCTCCCTGACAGGGATGCACGAGACTGGACTTCATTGCATTGTTTTCTTCAGTCCCACCTGTGTCCACAATCCCCTTTTGTGTAGATGAAATACTTGTGCTGGGTTTTTGGCTCAGAAGCTAAGCAAGATGATCATGCCTACATGAGTGCTTTTACTTACTTTTCTTTTTGTGTTAATTTTATTTAAAAAATTTATTGTTGAAAGTATTACATATATCCCCTTCCCTCACTCCCCCCCTCCCCCTGTATTGATCTCATCTAGGCCCCTGCCCCCTGCCTCAAGGCCTTCACCAACCTATAGTCTGTGTCCATGGGTTATGCATATATGCATACAAGTTCTGTGGTTGATTTTTTCCCACCCACCTATCCTCCTCCTTCTTCCTTCTAAGGATCGGCAGTCTCTTCCATGCTTCTGTGTCTCTGGATCTATTTTGTTTATCAGTTTACTTTGTTCATTAGATTCCACTTATGAATGAGATCATGTGATACTTATCTTTCTCTGACTGGCTTATTTCCTTTATCACAATACTCTCTAGGTCCATCCATGCTGTTGCAAATGGTAAGAGTTCTTTCTTTTTACAGCTGCATAGTATTCCATTGTGTAAATGTATCAAAGCGTTTTTATCCACTCATCTGTTGATGGGCACTTGGGCGGTTTCTAAATCTTAGCTATTGTAAATTGCACTGCTATGAGCATAGGAGTGCATATATTCTTTCTGATTGGTGTTTCAGGTTTCTTAGGATATATTCCTAGAAGTGGGATTACTGGGTCAAATGGAAGTTCCATTTTTAATTTTTGAGGAAACTTTATACTGTTTTCCATAATGGCTGTACCAGTCTGCATTCTCACCAGCAGTGTACTTCTGCTCCCTTTTCTCCACATCCTCTCCAACACTTGTCATTAGTTGATTTGTTGATGGTGCTATTTTTGACAGGTGTGAGGTGATACCTCATTGCCATTTAATTTGCATCTCTTGAATGATTAGTGACTTTGAGCATTTTTTTATGTCTCTTGGCCTTCTGAATGTCCACTTTGGAGAAGTGTCTATTTTCACTTAATTTTCTTAAAATCAAAAGAAAAAAACACACACAATACAAAACAAAAACCTCAAAACCAGTTCTGCTTAAATTATAGTGAAATTACTTGAATGCCTAAGGAGTTACAGGTTGGGATTGGAAGCTTAGAGGGAAGAAAATGGCCAATTTTGTCTGGTTGTAGTAGAACCCTGGCAAAGTATTCCTCCATGAACTTATTATTCTCTTTCTCAATTCACCTAAGAACACTGATCTTTTCCAATCTTAAAAGCCTTATTTATGTTACTATCATTTTAAAAATGTGACACAATTTTATGCTGTGGCCCATATTTTTAACAAAAAAAAATGTATTATTTTTTATATAATAAAAATCAATAGTTAGCACTTGACACTAGTCTGCATAGGCTAGAATGTGAAGTATTCATACTCCAACATTCCCCAATTTCAGCATCCCATGTGAGAATATTTTGGAATGTGTATGACAATTGAACTTTCCTTTAGTATAACATATATCTTGCACTGGGTCTGTCATGTTATAAATTGCACTAGTGGCTCAGTGCATTAAATTCATGCATGGGGTGGGGGATTCCCTCAGCCGAGCCAGCACCCTCTCCAATCAGGGACCCCTTGGGGGATGTCCGACCACTGGTTTAGGCCAGATTCCTGTGGGTTGGACATCTCTCTTGCAATCTGGGACCACTGGCTCCTAACTGCTCACCTGCCAGCCTGCCTGATTGCCTCTAACTCCCTCTGCCTGCTTGTCTGATTGCCCCTGACCCCTCTGCCTGCCTGCCTGATCACCTCTAACTTCTCTGCCTGCCTTCCTGATTGCCCCTAACTGCCCTCCCCTGCCGGCCTGATCTCTCCCCCAACTGCCCTCCCCTGCCAGCCTGATCTCTCCCCCAACTGCCCTACCCTGCTGGCCTGATCTCACTCCAAACTGCCCTCTCCTGCCAGCCTCATTGCCCCTAACAGCCTCTGCCTCAGCCCCCACCACCATGGCTTTATCCAAAAGGAAGTCGGACGTCTGGAAGATGGCCGGTCAACCCAGTCTAATTAGCATATTACTCTTTTATTAGTATAGATAGATAATATAGGATAGGATTGCTTAAATAGGGGAGAGAAGCCTTTTTTAGCAGGAGGAGATGCTCTTGGCAGACAAAAATACATAATCCCTATATCTGGACTGATAGCCAGACATATGCACTATACTGCCAAACTGGTCATTAAAAAATTGAACTGCTTTCTTACACCTAACACCAAACAGCTGTTGCCCTTAAAACCCCTCAGCCCCCACCTTAGGTTCTGTCTTCCCAGTTCACCCAGATTAGGTTCTGATTGATCAGTTTCTATGCCAGTCAGTGTCAAAAATTCCACCTCTTAGGCAGCTATTGGCACTCCGCACTTTACCCAGATTTGATTCTGATTGGTCTGTTTCTATGCCAGTCAGCATCTCTGGGCCTATCAACAGGCCTGATCAGAGAGGTGGGGCTGATCAGCAGTCTCAGTGGAGACTGGAGAGAAAGAGAGGATCAGCTGCTGGCCAGGCCTGGAATGAAAGAGAGAGGCAAGTGCTGATCAACAGCTGCCACAGAGGCTATGGATCAGACCCTGCTTCTCTCTCCAGTCCTCTGTTCAGGTCTGAACCTGATCCGCAGCCCCCTCAGCAGTCAGTGCTGAGTCGGGGTGTCCACAGCAGCGGCAGTCAGTGCTGGGTCACCATGGCAACCCAGCACTGACTTTTGGTCGGTGGAGCCTTTGGTTGTTTTGGATGTTATGGACCCTGGGTTTTTATATATTAGGAAGGGCACGCTCTTAAATATTTTGCAATAGAGTGATCATAATACCTCAAAGTATTATTTCTTTCTACATTTACAGAGAATTAGCTTGCAATTGTTGTATGGAAAGAGTGAGTAAGACACCCCAGGAACTCTTCTTCATCTCCAGTTCTTCCATCTTATCTGTCTCCTTTGCCCTACATTGTTTCCAAGTGAAGCTTTTATCCTCCTGGTGACACTTCTTTTAAGCACAGCCCCACTTGTGCATTTTAAATTTTTGATACTCTCTAATCACTATAGGCAGATTCCCTTTCAGTATAAATCAAGTGGTATTTGATTTATACTGAAAGGTTCTGATTGATCGGTTTCTATGCCAGTCAGTGTCAAAAGCTCCACCTCTTAGGCAGCTATTGACACTCTGCACTCTACCCAGATTTAGTTCTGATTGGGCGGTTTCTATGCCAGTCAGCCTCAAAACTCCACCTCCTAGGCAGCCATTGGCTCCTTGCACTTCACTGAGATTTGATTCTGATTGGTCTGTTTCTATGCCAGCTAGCATCTCTGGGCCTATCAACATTTTTGAGACTCAACTATAAAAGGTTGCACTGACATGTAAAAGTAATTTGGTTTCACTGACTGGCTACTAGAAACAATATTTAAAATAATTTACAAAAGTTTAAATATAGAAAAGTATAAAGAATAAAATTCAGAAATAATCCCCTTCATATTTTAGTGTACTTTTTTGCATTTTTAATGTGAATAGAATTTTATTATTTGAGCATACTGGATGTATAATTTTACGTTCTTTTTAAAAAATTAATATATTTTCTTTTATTGTTAAAAGTGTCAGTGAATATTACTTAGTGATTATATAGTTATGTATCCTATGATCCTCAATAATTTACTCTGTGAATGGACATTGTCACCCATAATTTCCATGCTCAGGTTAGCTAAATATATTGCCTTTGGGAGTGGGGGGGAAAGGCTTAAGTTGATCTCCAAGGAAGGACAAACACATCGAGAACCAAAAGGCCTTTTCAGATCTGTAAACCGAATATCAAAGAATTTAGAAGCCCACCCCAGCTTTACAGGTGTCCGTTGCTTTGATCATTAATTAAAATGTGACTTCTATCTTGGTGTCACTGCTGAAGGACTTGACAAAACAAAGTATGTTAGATACCTGACAATTTCTTATAATGACCCGAAAGACAGGTGTTCATTCCTGCAAAAGCTTTGAAGCTAAAAATAAAATAACACAAAATTTAAATTAAAGGATATTCCCAAGCACATAGTAATCATCTTAAGACATGCTCTTCAGGGTCTTTTTCCTCCCAGATGATGGTTGTGATGGGGGCGGGGGTTGGTTTTAAAGGTGGGCAAAACTTGGCTGGAAAGGAATGTAGAAAATGGCTAAAGTAAACCCTGGGAAGTCATATGAGATCAATCGTCAGAGAATGTGTCTCAACGGTGTTATTATCAGATTAATATTTGAGTTCCAATCTAAGCTGGAATTATTTGGATAACAAAAATCAAAAGAAAAGTTTTTACAAACAATTTTTGCCTTGGAGCAAAAGAAATGTATTATGGGTAGGATTTTTTGTGACTTTCTACTACACCTCTCAAATTCCTGTAAGCTTGGGTGCTACATAAAGAATCAGAAGCATCCTTGCCTCCACAGCCCTGATTTGTTTTACCTTGAGTCAAAAATGGGAAAAAACAAAACAAAATAAAAAAACTCAACTAAATTCTTTTAATTTCATGTGAGTTTCAGGTGAGCTATAGACTTCTGGCCAAATAACATGCAGAATATTTCTCATAATTATGAAAACATGATTTCTTGGGCAGGTCACTCTAATTGAAAATGGAAAGAGATGTCTCCTTGGAGATAAAAGCCAACTTTTGGTTAACTGATTGCTTCTTTTTGTCTCCTCATGGGCATTTATAAGGAGCCAGAGTGCTCAATTGTGAATTTGTTAATAAAA
This sequence comes from Corynorhinus townsendii, assembly GCA_026230045.1. Classification (NCBI taxonomy): domain Eukaryota; kingdom Metazoa; phylum Chordata; class Mammalia; order Chiroptera; family Vespertilionidae; genus Corynorhinus; species Corynorhinus townsendii. The sequence goes on along the minus strand of JAPDVU010000003.1, from coordinate 111,884,607 downwards.
TGGTATTGAGCTTCTAAATAGCTTAAAACATGGAATAGTTGGCAACAGTCAGTAAGTAAATACTTTTAGTATAATACATGGGCCAAACAACTATATACAGAGGTGGAAAGAGGAATTGGGACATATTCATTAGGCTTATGAAACACTAAGTAGATACAGCATGGTGATGGTGATGGTGGAGGAACCACCTTGACTTCTGGTTAAGAGATAATTACCAAGGATGGGAATTCAGGGGTCCACAAAGAGGAAAGAATTCATTGGAGGTGAGTCCTGGAACATGGCAGGCCCAAGAGGCTCTCTGGGGTGAGAGATGCTGTTACCTAAGCATCCACTGAAGACAAGCTGTACAATAAAGAAGCCATGTAGTGTCCTCAGACCAGACGGAAGATTAACACAGAAAGGAACAGGCCTCATTGAGGGAGCTATCATGGAATTAATATGGTCAATAATTTTGGTGAGAAAAGTTCATTGGTCATAGCCTAGGTTACACCATAAAAGAACTTCTGTGAAAAGCAGAAGATAAGAGATAGAACAGTGGGTTTTATTCAGACTTCAGCTTAGCCATTAAAATAACATTGTGGGTGAATATTGACAAGGAAAGACACTCACAATATACAATGCTCCAATCTTTATAAGAAATAAATATATTTGAAAGAAAAGAGTTATGAGGGAAAGAATGCTGACAAGAATATTCATAATATACAGACATATATTACCATTTTTATTTTTCAAAAGCTGCAATGATAAAAAAGAAAGAGAATAACCAAGTGGAGGGCTGCAACCATGTGACTGACCGCAAGTGCTTTATTTGTTGGCCATTGAAATTCTTTCACTTGCGCTTTTCTTGTATTGGTTTATAGAAATTGGCTCTTTTCAATAAGTTATTTTAGAGTTAAAGCAATTAAACTTTCCATTTATGGCAATCTTTTTAAAAGAAGTTTTGCCTGCCCCACTCTCTCCTCCACTGCTTCCTTCAGTGCCTTGGTTATATTTTGGGAACTGGATTTGGTGGAAGTTCTGGAACACACACACATGATTCCAAACCCTGTCACTATGGCTCATGCTGCCAATTTGCTATCTTCTTGACCCCTGCAATATCCATTCTTAGCCTCATGAAGTTTGAGAATTTCTGTCTGGCAGCCACTGGCCTCATCTACATTAGTCTATCTGGTGCCCAAATGTGTGGCGAGGACATTTCTGGAGTTGGTAGCTAGAGATAAAAGGTGTGCAGTTGGTGATCATATCCCCCATGTGGAGGTTTTCAGCGAGTTACCCTGACATCTTTTTTTCTGGAAAATACTGAGTGCAGTTGATCAGGTAGCCAGCAACTGACTTGTTCAAGAAACACTGGTATTCTAGAAGGCTTTAGCTGACAGGCAGAGCTTTGGCCTTGTACATGCTAAGAGCTCTGTCTAAATGCAATTTACCAGGGTCTCTTGTTCCTTCATGATATCAGCAACCATTTGAGTGACAATATTGATTAGATAATGATAATATTTCTTGATATTATTGTACTAGAGGCCCACTGCAAGAAGAGATTAGTGCAATAGGCCTTCCTTCCCTTGGCTTCCAGCACCGGTTTTCCTCCGGCACCTGGGACCCAGGCCTTCACTCCAGCCAGAGTCTGCCACCTTTGTCTTCACTGCAGACTCCAGCTGCAGTCTGCCATCTTCACTGCAGACTCAGGCTGGAGTCTGCCATCTTCATCTTTGCTGCTTTGCTGAAGACTCTGGCCAGAGTCTGCCATCTTCACTGCAGACTGCCATCTTCGTCTTCGCTGCAGACTCTGGAGTCTGTAGTCTTCGTCTTTGCTGTGGCCAGAGTGCCGCTCCTGTAGATCCCTTCACCCCCCACCCTCCTTCTCATAGCAGGCGCCCTGCCCCACCCAGCCACTCTGTGCCTGGAGCAGGTGGGTGGCTGTCATCGTTCTCCTTCTAATTTGCATATTCCCTCCTGATTGGCTCGTGGGCGTAGCAGAGTGATGGTTAATTTGCATGTTTCTCTTTTATTAGTGTAGTTATTTACCTAACCTCAGTCTACTTGGAATCCTACAAAATAGATATTTTATGCTTATTTATTAATAAGAAAATTAAGCTTCAGAATCTAAATTCACACAACTAGAATGTGGCAGGCACAAAATTGATTCCATCTTTTTGTCTTTAATCTGTTTATGGGAGGGCACAAAATTTATGAAATGTACTTGCCTTGCATTTTCAATATTTTTAAGAAGTACAAGCTCTTGAAGCATAGTAAATCTTTAATAGTATTTTTTTGAGTAAATAAATTAAGATTTGGGAATTTCTACTATGATTTTATAACAAAGACTGCTCTTGGCCATGCTAGGTGGCTGAGATGTTCTTTTGAAGTGAGTGTGAAAACTCTCTCCCTCTGGGAATGAGATCTATAGAAATGAGGCAGGAAGAATGGTGAGCCATCTACTTCCTTTCTTCAGCATATCTTGTTTTTTTATGCTAGATATTGAGTTTATTTTACTAAGCAGATACATTTGAGCACCAATAATACTCATACCCATGGTCATGGACAATAACTTGCTAAAGGCCAAAAAAGGGGGAGGCAGAAGAAGAAGAAAGTGGGCAAAGCCAGGGGGAAAGGGGACTCTTGCAACAATATCAACATTAAACATTTTTTTAAATAAAAAAAGATGTCATGATTTAGAAATTTGGGGGCTCACTGTCTCTCACTCCCATCCTTCCTGAAGTTCAAATGTGATCATTAAAGCTGTACCAAAGGGAAGTTCAAGAATGGTCAGTGAGGTCATGTGTGGAAGTGGTGGGAGAAGAGTCACTTATGGGTCCAGTGGGAAATATATGTATATACACTAGTGGCCTGGTACATGAAATTCATGCATGGAGGAGTGTTCTGTAAGCCCAGCCTGCACCCTCTCCAATCGGGAACCCCTTGGGGGATGTCCAACTGCCGGTTTAGGCCCGATTCCACAGGGATCAGACCTAAACCAGTGGTCAGACATCCCTCTTGCAATCTGGGACCACAGGCTTCTAACCACTCACCTGCCTAGGGCCTGATCATCCCTAACTGCCTCTGCCTACCTGCATGATCGCCCCTAACTGCCCTCCCCTGCCAGGCTGATCTTGCCCCCAACTGTCCTCCCCTGCTGGCCTGATTCACCCCAAAGGCCCTCCCCTGCCAGCCTGATCTTGCCCCCAACTGCCCTCTCTGCCTCGGGCCCCACCACCATGGCTTTATCCAAAAGGAAGTCGGACGTCCGGAAGATGGCCGGTCAACCCAGTCTAATTAGCATATTACTCTTTTATTAGTATAGATAGATAATATAGGATAGGATTGCTTAAATAGGGGGGAGAAGCCTTTTTTTAGCAGGAGGAGATGCTCTTGGCAGACAAAAATACATAATCCCTATATCTGGACTGATAGCCAGACATATGCACTATACTGCCAAACTGGTCATTAAAAAATTGAACTGCTTTCTTACACCTAACACCAAACAGCTGTTGCCCTTAAAACCCCTCAGCCCCCACCTTAGGTTCTGTCTTCACAGTTCACCCAGATTAGGTTCTGATTGATCAGTTTCTATGCCAGTCAGTGTCAAAAGTTCCACCTCTTAGGCAGCTATTGGCACTCCGCACTTTACCCAGATTTAGTTCTGATTGGAAAAGGTTATAGCATTCTCAGCTGTCACTGTTTTCTTCAGGCAGTATATAATTTCTATATGCAGAAGAAACTGTGGGCTGCATGGCCTCACTGTAGAGGGGACACAATATGGATTTAATTGGTTGAGACCCCATGTGGTTTCTAACTAAGGAAAGTATGCACTTGATCCAGGATGAACTCAGGTTGCCATTAATTTGCTGATTTACAGGGTGAGTAAATACAAAAAGATGGGATAGAAACCATTGCAATGAGCTTGGAAAATGTTCTTTATCCTTTCCAGAATATTTCTGATTTTTATTATCACTGACATCTAAACATTTTGATATAGGTAATACATTTTAACAAACAGTTTAAATTAAGTGCATTGTTAAAAAAGTTCTCGTGAATATTGACTAAGGATATTTTGATACTCATTGTGGTAATGGCGAGAAAGCAACCTGGTTATGATCAAGTTGTCAGCATTTCATTCTTTTAAAAACACAAATCTAGCAGGGACTTGCCCTTCCTCACTCCCACTCATTCAATCTCTCCTGATTGTTTTTTTCTCACTCTAGAGCAAGAAACCTAAGACATACTTCTGCTCTCAGATTTTGAAAGATGATATTCTGTATAGATTATTCCTTATCTTTGCATCTGGATTTTGTTTAACATTTGTATTAGTTTGAATGCCTCTGCATGATCGGCAGAACACAATCTCAAATCTATTTCAGTTTTAGGGATAAAAGTATGCAATGAAACTAATTTTTTGACAATCAAGCTATAATTTTTAAAAGTTTGGATTTGGTTGAAAAAACAGCCTTCAAATGTGATCATCAAAAGTGCCTCAGGAGTTACTATAGTAACTAATTCGAAAGGGAATATTGACCAATCAGAGGGGATATTAGGACACAGGAAATGTAGCCTTTATAAACCATGGAAACAGGAAGTCTGTGGGACTCTTTCCTCCTCCCCACGCAGGAGTCTGTGCTGTGAGAATCTTTCCCTTTCCCCACATGGGAGTCTATATTTGTTCTTCAATAAATTTCCAACATTGCTATACCACCTTCTGTTATTGGATTCATTCTTTGAGTCTAGTGGACAAAGAATCCAGGTTTCAGTTAAAAAATTCCGTATCACCATCTTATTAAATATTTTTATCACAAATGCATGTCACATTGTATCTTGTCAAATGCTTTGTCTGCTTCTAGTGACATGATCATATTATTTTTATCCTTTATTTTGTTAATATGGTATATCATATTGATAGATTTACACATGTTGAACCATCCTTGTGCTCCTGAAGTTAACCCCACTTGATCTTAATTTATTTTTTAATTTATTGTTGTATTTGATTTGCTAGTATTTTGTTTATGGTTTTTGCATCTAGATTCATCAGAGATATTGGTTTGTAATTTGTGTGTGTGTGTGTGTGTGTGTGTGTGTGCCCTTGCTAGATTTTGGTATCAGGCTAATGTTGGCCTTATAAAATGAGTTAAGAAATATTACTGCCTCTTCATTTTTTTGGAAGAGTTTGAGAAGGATCGGTTTTAAATCTTCTTTGAGTGTTTGGTAGAATTCACTAGTGAAACAATATCTTTTTTTTTAATTTTTAAAATATATTTTATTGATTTTTTACAGAGAGGAAGGGAGAGAGATAGAGAGTTAGAAACATCGATGAGAGAGAAACATCGATCAGCTGCCTCCTGCATGCCCCCCACTGGGGATGTGCCCGTAACCCAGGTACATGCCCTTGACCGGAATTGAACCTGGAACCCTTCAGTCCACAGGCTGACACTCTATCCACTGAGCCAAACTGGTTTTGGTGAAACAATATCTTTAATAAGGGCCTAATATCCAAAATGTATAAAGCACTTATACAACTCAACAATAGAAAACCAAACAATCCAATTTAAAAATGTGCAGAGGACCTTAATAGACAATTCTCCCAATAAGTTATACAAATGGCCAACAGATATGCAAAAGAATTTCAACTTCACTATCTATAAGAAAAATGCTAATCAAAACCACAACAAGATACCATCTCTTACCTGTTACATTGGCTATTATCAACAAGACAGGAAATAACAAGTGTTGGAGAGAATGTGGAGGAAAAGGAACCCTCATTCACTTCTGGTGGCAATATTAACTGGTATAGCCACTATGGAAAACAGTATGGACATTTCTTTAAAAAATTAAGAACAGAGATGCCATATGATCCAGAAATTCCTCCTCTGGATATTTACCCCCAAACTTTTAAAAACATTTATTCATTTATTTGTATAGATATATGTACTCCTATGTTCATTGCAGCATTATTGTTGGTGGCTAAGATATAGAAACAACTGAAGTAGATGATTGGATAAAGAAGATGTGGTACATATATTCTATGGGATACAACTCAACCATAAGAAAAGATGAAATACTGCCATTTTTGACAACATGGATAGATCTTGAGAATATCATACTAAGTTAAATTGACTGATGAAAAAAAGACAAGAACCATATGATTTTATTCAGATGTGGAATATAAAACAGAAAGCAACCAATGAACAAATAAAATAAACAAAAACTCATAATGCACTGGCTTGTGTGTTCAGTGGTTAGAGCATTGGCCCATGGACAAAAGGGTCACAGTTTCAATTCCCTATCAAGGGCACATACCTGGGTTTAAGGTTAGATCCCTGGCTCAGGTCAGGGCATGAGCAGGAGGCAACCAGTTGATGTATCTCTCTCACATAGATGTTCCTCTCTCTCTCTGCTCCTCCCTCCCTTCCACTCTCTCTTAAAAAAAAAATCAAACCTAAATAAACTGGCTGATGGTTTTTTTATACCAGGACATATTTAATTTTCGTAGGGGTACCATGAGTTTGCTCTTGAAGGAATATTATTATTATTATTATGGCCATTTTGTTAAAAATAAGAATTTTTAAAAGGATATAATATAGATTCTTAGTTGACTATCTGTCTCCCATATCATGTTATGAAATAGAATGTGTGTCCCTGTTAGTCATGTGGATGAAAATGGGTCACATGCTAACCCAACAAACTCAGAGAAGGCCTGCATGGCAGTCTTGTAAACTCAAAGACCTAAAAAAACCAGAAAGGATGGTCTGAAATTAAAACCTTTACTATGGTGGGTAGTCACAGCCTAGGCGAGTATCTTCCCTGACAAGGTCTATCTTTACCTTTTTGCATCTACGATAACATATTGTTGAAATGTCAGGGTAACCAGTAGCTTTCCTTTTTTCTGAATCCCTCAGGGTCTAACCAAATGCCCTAGGTGACAGGACAGATACCATTCATTACTTCATTGTTATTATCATGTTAATTATTGACTGTTAACTATCCTGTACCCCCTAGTAAAAGAAGTTTGTGTCTATCATTTTACTTTTTATCCAATCCCAGAGATGTTCCCCCCCCCCCCCCCCACCATCCCTTTGCTTCCTCCCACCTCTCTAATTTATCACCAGTGGATTTCATATAACCCACTTAGGTTTTCACCTTTGATTGTAATTTATAAAAATAGATCCAGAGACATAGAAGCATCAAACAGACCATTGAGCCTCAGAGGGGAGGCTGGAAAGGGGAAGGGAGTAAGAAATCAAACAAAGGACTTGTATACATGCATATAAGCATAACCAAAGGACACAGCTAGTAGTGGGACAGGGACATTTGGGGCAGGGGGGGAGCTGCTGGGGAGAGGTCAATGGGGGAAAAAAGAGACATATGTAATACTTTCAACAATAAAGAATTAACAAATAAACAAAAAATAAGTGAAAACTGCTATTCTCCAGAGCATTATTGCAGTGTATTGAGATTCTGCTTCCAAGCATTTGTTGACAGTTTGGCTCAAATAAACTCACAAAAATTCTCTAAAGGTGTAAATGTTTTTTATATTAATAGTCATTTATTCAGTAAATAGTTGTGAGGTGCCTACAGCATGTTGGAGGCTGTGCTCTGTTTGGGAAACTTAAGCATGGTAGGACATAGTTCCTACTGCAGAATGAAAGACTGAGGGGGAAGCAGGCTCTGGTCCTTTGTCCAGCCACTTACTGAGAATAGTCTGTGCTGCTCACTTCACTGTGCTGGGGACAGAGCATGAGCCAGGACTGGACTCTGCTCTGAGAAGGCTTAGAGCAGAGAGGACATCGTCAATGTAAGAAACATGCCTCTGATTCACCTTTATAGAAAACAAACAGCATGTGGCCAAGTGGTTACTGAATTTCCCCAGAGCAAAGAGGATGTAGGGGGTGAGGGGGAGAGGGTATGAAAGCAGTGCATATGGCCCATAAAACATTTTCCAGGAAGAGTCCCCTAAACAAAGGGTGGTAGTGACAGCTAGAAAGGTCTCAGCCCAATATTTTAATGGCTCAATGGGACACAGCAAGGCCTAGGAGACATAGGAGGAAACAGTGGTCTCATAGTCCTCAGCCAATGAGGAACTGGATGAGGGTCTAAATAAATAGGCTATACTCACTGCCCCACATGTGTTCCTGTACAATGGTTGCCTGAAAGTGTTATTAAAAGTCTCATTTTCACCATGCTTCTGTTTCCCAGTCGGTCATTTGGAATTCAGACGGGTGAGTCATTTCTCACAGTCAAACCCATGTGCAGGCATGCTAGGCGCTAGACATTTCAAGGATGTGGCTCCACATGCTCTTTGTAGGGAATGTTGACCTGCTTGGAGACTCAGAGGAGGGTTTTTCAAGGGGAATTGTTAAAGCTGACTTCTGCAGTGAGTTATAGTCAGAGGGAGAGAGTTCCAGGCACAGCCAAGCTGGCAGTGAGGTGATGTGGAGAAAGGGTCGATCCAGGAGAAGCTCAGTGAAGTGAGAGGGACAGAGGAGTTGGTGACACTGGGCCAATGGGAACCCCTGCAGAAGCACTGTGCAGCCTGAATGCTCCTCAGGCACCATGGTCTGCAGGTTTGCCTCAGCATTAGCTGTGACAGTGATAACACCTCGACTAACAGAACAGGACTCAAAAGTTTCGACTACAGCCATTACCTCCAGGGACTTGGGGACTTGGTGTCTCCTTCTTTCATGAGCTTTGCACCCACGTACCAAAGTTAAGTCAGTACTGAGGAAATATCAGCCTCCAATTGCCAGCTCAGGGTGATCTGATTTTCTCTATGGTTCTTTTAGCAAACTAGGAATTTAAGATTGCTTAAGCTTTTATAGATGGGGTTGGAAAGAGTCCTGAAAAGATGCATATCTTATTTCAGGAGGTGGCAGGAGGGATAAGTAAAGTGGATATGAGTGTCTAAGAGTGAGTCTGTAGGGGGGGGGGGGGGGTGTTGGGGGGTGGGAACACACCGCTCAGAACAGTTGGGTCATTTTGGAAGTCTTTCCCATAGTTGAGCAACAGCTCACATAGGAGCTGAGTTTAGCAGTTATTTGCATTTGGCCAGTTGTTTGAAATGAAGCTTTAGTTTTATTTACAGGGAAAGATAACAATTTTTGAATTCTTGTAACTTAAGGTTTTTCAGATGAACACAGAACACCCAGATCTCAGCATCATCTGTAGCTATCATTTTATTTTACTCTCATCCCACCCCAAAGAAAAATAAATTAAGGACATTCTCTGGATCTTTTGGGTTACATGCTAGGTATAATTAATATGTCTGTTGAACTTCCTGTGTGGGTGGTACTCTATCAGAGTCCAGGAAAAAAATGTTTCTTTCTACATTGAGCATCATCAGTCATTGAATTCAACTCTTATGCACATCATCAGCCTTTCTTCCACAAGCTTTGTTTAAAACTTTGCTGAGTGCATTTTGGATGACATCATCTACAGGTGCCTTTATTATTTTTCTAAACTGCACATACTAATGAGATTTGCAGTGTTTAAATGTTTCTGATATGTAATGCTATGTCCTCCAAATGGAACTCTCCAAAATCGATACTGACATTCACCTTCTCTTGTAAATTTTGTGTTTTCATTTGAGATTTCTTTTATTCAAACCATAGTACCCTTCACCCCTCACCTGGGGATTTTTGTACCTTCATTATATTTCCCCTTGTTTTCTGTTTGTCTGGTTGGAAGTCATTGATTCTCTAGGTGTTTTAATGTGGTTGTCACAACTGGAAAAAGCGTCTCGACAAACCATTAAATAGGGCAAAGATACAGTATACCTGGACAGGTAAAACAGGTAACCTAGATGGTAAATGGAAAGAGCACACACTTAGGATCAGACCCACCAGATTACAAATCCTGACTGTACCATTTATTATTTGTTTGCCCTTAAGTGAGTCCTTAAATTGTTTCAGTCTCAGTTTATTTAACTATAAAATGAATAGAATAACTGCTGTAAAGGTTGCTCTGAGGACTAGTGATAATGTACATAAATGACTTACCTGGTCCCTGACTATTTAGCACTAGGAATTTAATAAATGGCGGTTATTGTTATCCATATAGTGATGATAATCTATATCATGCATACCTCTATGACTTCCTCATCAGAGCTGTTACCTTCAGAGAGGGGATTGATGTAAGCATGGTAGCAAAGTATTGCAATGAGACCTAGAGGCTGAAAACTTCAAATTAAACAAAAACTGAAGTTGGGGAGCTGATGAAATAAAAGCAAACAATCTGTGACCAAAAGGTGAAACTCATAGGAGGATACATTTCAGCTGATTCAGAGAGGGTTCTTCTAATGAATAAAACCATTTTAGGATCAATGGAGCTGCCTCATGAAGTGCTCTGCTTCTGGTCTGAATGTGTCCAAAAAGAAGGCAAATGTCCACTGGTCAGTGCTGTTGCCAAGGAGATTTTCCTCTGGGTAGGAATATGGATGGATATTCTTGAAATTGTTTATTTAACTCTAAGATCCTATGATTCGATGGCAGGGATCAACACATGGTGATAGGCATGGGAGGGTGGGAAGAACTTTGAGTCCAATGTCAGGAAGAGTTTCTCACAAGGACATTTTTCTCTTCATAACACTAAGTTCTGGTGAATATGAAAGAAATTAGTAGTTGAGGTTCACTTATTTTGTAGTTTATATTCACACATTCTATAGATTTTATAAGTTCCACAAAAGTCATTAAATTTAACCTTTCATCCAATTATATAATCTTCTAACACCACTGTGAAAAGGCCAGGAAATTGTGGCCTTTACTTAGCAAGACTAGCCCTGATGTTTTTGTACAACTCTAACTTTCTTAAAATTCTTCAATGTATTGAGTGAAAGAAACTACAGAATGTGTCCTACTTCTGAGGGATAAATCAGGTTTGTGGGCCAAGGATCCAACGTGGGACCTTGACAAACTCACCAACTCTTGGGAATTGGCTGGTGTACCCTAGGGGGGCACAACTACAAGCCATGCTATTCCACTTACAACCTTTAGGCAGTCACAATACACTGTTAACTCCTTTTGAGTATTTTGTAAAGCACTGTTTGTGTAAAGGTATTTTACAGAAGGACTACATTATTACATTGTACATGGAGTGCTTTTTTTTTCAGTCTATATGAAGAATAGTAAATGTAACTGGATTAATCACAATCTTATTTCTTTTGCACCCATTACACTATTTATTTGAATTCTGATTCTGTCACTTAGCCCAGAGATTGACAAACTGTAACCTGTGGAGTAAATCTGGTCAGCTTTAATTTTTTGTAGATACTTTTTTTTTTTTTTAAATAGAGCCACACACATTAGTTTATGCATTGTGGAATGTACTTTTGTTATACAATGGCAGAGCTGAGTATTCAGGACAGAGACCTTGTGGCCCCCAAAGCTTAAAATATTTACTCTTACATAACAAGTTTTATAGACACTGACCTAGCTTATTAACTCTTTACTCCAATTGTGTGTCATCTGAAAATTAAAAGAACACTTATAGGCTTCTGATTTTGTTGTTTATAAAATTATTAGGTGTAGCAGAGCCAAAGAATCCAACATAAGATGCATTGTAGATATAACCATCATTGTACTTCCATTGTGACAAAGACTGCTAGTACTCACTATTATTCATGTTATCCATAGTTTCCTTGACTTCTTTTGCCTATTGGTAGACCTCATTTCCCAATGTCCTTTTCAAAATGGATGTGGTCCTGAGACTAGGTTTTGGCCTATGGAATGAAAACAGCAGTGATGGAGTCATTTCCAGGCAGGTGCCAAAAAGCCTCTCCTGCTCAATTCTCTCTCTCTTCTTATCCCCTGGCTTCAATGAAAAGAACCTGGAGACCTAGAGGAGGCACAGCCACAGATGGATGAAGCCTTGAGTATTGAACAAAATGCCTTCACACTGGACTGTGGTATAAGGGAGAAATAAACCTCTACTATACCTAGATACTGTAATTTGAGGGTTGTTTGATATAGCACATAGAATACACTGAATAATGTCACCAACAAATTTTTATTCCTCTCATACACAAATATATAACATGGAAACTTGCCAGAGGTGTTTTTCAAACTTAGATAAATATGTTAACAATATTCCCTTAATCTAAGATGAATAGTCACAAATCTAGATACAATTTATAATAACTTTTCTTTGGTCAACTATTATATCCTCTATTAAACCCTTGTTTTTCTAAGTTTTCATCAATTAAATGTTAACTCATCAAGTCCTAATATCTTTGTAATGATCAAAAGGATTTATAACATACTTTATTCTCTTTTTTAAAAATTTGGATATCCATGAGTTCTCTGACATCTTTTTGTGTCCATTTGTGATTCTCATCTGCCTTATACTTCAGTCACATCTCTTAATCTTTTGGGAAATGGCTCACTTAGTCTGGAGAGTTGGCTAAATCTGTTCAGTGGCCTCAAAGTATTTCTTCACATGTCCTTTTTTCTCAACTTCTCTTTTGATTGTTTTAAATATAGCAGACCTTGTTTACCCTCATGGCCAACATGAAACCCAAAGCAGGTATTCCTTTTGGTCTTCTTTTGTTAAGGACCTTGGTAGAGATAAATGCAAATTCCTCTCTCTCTCCCTTCCTGTCTGTCTTTGTTGTGCCTTTCTATAATTGTTTTTATTATATGACCTTACAAATATTTGACTGGTAAATGAATGAATGAAATTTTTTGTGTGAATGATTTTTATCATTTTTATTCCCCTAGGAAAATTACAAGAAAAAGAGAAAAAAAAAAAACCCCACCCTCAATAAAAATATGTAAAATGATTTAGAGATTGTTTTTTCAAAAGTTGTTGAAAAATTTCCAAGAGTTGGATTTACTAATCAGCAGGGTATGAATTCAAACATAGCAGGAATAATAATTCCCTGATTTAAAGAAAAATGCTTTGAGATGTTATATGACCCTTACCAGTACTCCAGGAAAATCTCACTGAGGAAGCCTGGTTATATGCAGTGATTTTAGAGCATTCTCACTGTTGGGCAGTCAACTGAGCTCTGCCATGAGGAAGCTCCTGTGTGCCAAAACATTCTGTTCATAGAGAAGAGAAAGTTCTTTTGTTTGCTACTGGCACATAAATTAGAGCGGATAAAATGTCGGCTTTGATCTTCAAAAGTGTGGAGCTTATGGAAAAAAGGTAACTTACTTTGAGTTCAGATGTTTCAAAGGATTGAAGCATCTAACATACAGTGTGGTGAGGGAAGAAAGAAGGGCAGCATGAAGGGATACAACACATCAAATTTTAAATCACTTCACTTTTAAAGGGTATGCACACTGATCAAATATGACTAAGTGGCAAATTGAGACAACCTGATATGGGCAGAGGAACAAAGGACACAGAGTCCAGCTCAACTGCACCGCCCAGGTTGAGATTGTTTTCTAGTCTATTTTTCTCTTTTATGGAATAAATAAATAAATAAATAAATAAATAAATAAATGGTTTTTATTTTCCTAGAACTGTTAAAAAATATGGGATTGAGATTCTACCTCTCCTTCTATCAAGTCTCACACTTCACTGATCTATTAGATAAATAAATGTTCATCCAATTGGTCATGCAATCAAGCCTGGATTCATGTCAATCAAAGTATAATTTGAATATCCATTAACTTTCAAAGAATCAATTTTATAAATGTTCTTAATATCTAAAAATTTCAAAGTTGTTATGTAATTAGAAATCACTTTGGCAAGTTGTATTCTCCTCTTTCCCTCCAAATACTCAAATGATCACCTTCCACCTGCTGATACATCTGGTCATCACAATGCACTTTAAGGGTGCTTACCCATCAGGATAGATCTCTCAATGAGATCAAGACTACAGCTTCAGTTTTCACTTATGATAGTTTAACTTTTCCACCATCCCCAGGGAACTGTCTTGTTTGTAAATGAATGACTCTGCAAAGATCAGCTCATGAGGAAGAGGGACGTGTGGATGAGTCATGCCTTTAGCAGATATGCATCTATTACAGTCATGTACCTTGTACTTTGGCTTCCTTTCCTACTTTGGCTTAGAGACTAGAGGTAGAGACAGATAGCCCTCAAGTAAATACTAGTGTGATGAATGTTATAAAGAGAAAGTATTATATCCAAGGATTATTTGAAAAATAGGTTGTCAATATCTGTATCATTTTCATATGTAAAAACCCACATATTATTGTTATATTTATTGTTCACAGAACATGCTTTGATTTCTATCTTATAGCACTGATAGTTTTACTGCAAACAGCAAAAATTTTCTGCTGTCCAGGGAAAGAGAGTAGTCAGACACCAGTTTGCTCATTGTAATTGCTCCTCATCACTCCTCTTCTTAAAAGAAAGAAAACAAACTCTGCTGTAGTTGTATTTTATTTTATTTTATTTTATTTTACTTTATTTTATCATCTCAGCCATGTTGAAACTGATACCGGGTACCTGTACCAGCAGAATCAAATATCACACCTGCAGATAGATATTACATCATGTGTCATCCTGAGTACCACACATGACTCTTTTAAAAATATATATATTTTCTTGATTTTTTACAGAGAGGAAGGGAGAGTGATAGAGAATTAGAAACATCGATGAGAGAGAAACATCCATCAGGGCCTCCTGCACACCTCCTACTGGGGATGTGCCCGCAACCAAGGTGCATGCCCTTGACTGGAATTAAACCTGGGACCTTTCAGTCTGCAGGTTGATGCTCTATCCACTGAGCCAAACCTGTTAGGGCCACAGATGACTCTTTACTTCATCTCAAATAACATTATAATCTACACTGGAAAACTTCAGACTCTGTAGCCTTGGCCAAATAAAAGTTTTTGCAGCCAAACACATTAAACTCAATATATTTTACTGTGCCAATGAGATTTTTTTAAAGAAAGATAAATGTAATTAAATCTATCAATGGCATTTCAAATAAAAAGTACCTAGAAATGAAGGCTTATAAACAGTTGGCTGTCAGTCAAGAGGATGCCACAGAGTTTTGTGCTGAAACCAAAGAAATATTAAAGGACTCCAGTTTGTTATGTGATTTAAATAAGAAGTCACAAAAGAAAAAAGGATCAATAAGATCTGTTTTATAAAAAAGCCACAGTTATAAAGGTATAAATTTAAAGTCGGAGAACCAATTCAGGCAAAAATGAAAACTGTCCCAATTAACACATGTTCCAGGATGTAACCTGCAATATCTCCTCTGAACTTATGGCAATATTGTGTGGCTGTTTCAACGCCTACTCACCCCAGGCATTCTAATGGCCACTTGTGCACTTTGGTGCCTGACTGGCTTCTCTTGGAAAGCAGTTGCCACCTGCTCTCACTTTGATCCATTGGCTGGGAAGCAGATGCGTCTCTTTATTCAGAAAACCACTACAAGTGTTTATACAGATAGAGGAAGGGAAGAATGTCTTCATCTTCTTTCTTCTCCTACCAAATCCTTCAAGGAATTGGAAAGCTTTCCACCTGGTTATTGGGTTTCTCTGACTTTGGGTTCATTCTATGGTTCTCTTATTGTCTATGCCATTGCCCTAGCATTTTGAATTTTATAGACAGGCTTTATTTTATGTTTAAAATGGGTCACTAAACATCTCTGTAGTTTGGGTATGATTGTAGTAAAGGTCTTTAAAACCCCCTCTAATGCTGTCTTAATTTTCTAGTAGTTCCATGATTCAACAGGGACTCTCCTAGAACCCTGAAGTTTCCTGTGTATTGTCACATGAGTCTTAAGGATGTAAGACAAAGAAAGTGAGAGTGTTGTTTGGAGTCTATAAAATTTTGTAATGGGGACAATTAGAATATCCTGAATTTTTTTGGGAGAACATTGTACAAGAAGGAAGTTTGAAAACAGCTATAGTAGATATAAAGAATCACCAAAGAGAAATTTGATTTATGTCACTGTCTTGTGTTCTGTGACCACAGCTACTGGGAAATTGTTTATAGTTCTGGATAAATCATATAGATATGCAAGTAGAGATTTCTTCCACTGCTAAGTGAGAAGTGTATGTTTTTTAAAATAAATCTTTATTGTTCAGATTATTACAATTGTTCCTCTTATTTCCCCCAATAGCTCCCCTCCACCTGGTTCCCACCCCACCCTCTGCCCTTACCACCCCCCCTTCACTGTCCTCATCCATAGGTGTATGATTTTTGTCCAGTCTCTTCCCGCACTCCCCACTCCCGTTTCCCCCCCACCGAGAATTGTTAGTCCACTCCCTTTCTATGCCCCTGATTCTATTACATTTACCAGTTTATTCTGTTCATCAGATTTTTTATTCACTTGATTTTTAGATTCACTTGTTGATAGATATGTACTTGTTGTTCATAATTTTTATCTTTACCTTCTTCTTCTTCTTCTTCTTCTTCTTCTTCTTCTTCTTCTTCTTCTTCTTCTTCTTCTTCTTCTTCTTCTTCTTAGGGTGCTAATTGACTGACTTTATTTATTTTTTATTATTTTTTTTTCCATTCTTTTTATTGAGTTATTACATGTGTACATATCTTACCAATGTCCCCCCACCCCCACCCCACTCCCATACATGCCCTCACCCCCCAATGTTTTGCATCCATTGGTTATTCTTATATGCATGCATATAAGTCCTTCGCTTGATCTCTTATTTCCCCCACCTCTCCCTAACCTTCCCGTTATAATTTGACAGTCTGTTTGATGCTTTACTGCCTCTGTATCTATCTTTTTGTTCATCAGTTTATAATGTGTTTTTTATTATCCACAAATGAGTGAGAGCATGTAGTATTTTTCTTTCATTAACTGGCTTATTTCACTTAGCATAATGTTCTTCAATTCCATCCAAGTTGCTACAAATGGTAAGAATTCCTTCTTTTTAATGGCAGCATAGTATTCCACTGTGTAGATGTACCATAGTTTTCAGATCCAGTCATCTGCTGACGGACACTTAGGCTGTTCCCAAATCTTAGCTATTGTAAATTGTGCTGCTATGAACATAGGGATGCATATATCCTTTCTGATTCGTGTTTCTAGTTTCTTATGATATATTCCTAGGTGTGAGATTACTGGGTCAAATGGGATTTCCATTTTCAGTTTTTTGAGGAAACTCCATACTGTTCTCCACAGTGGCTGCACCAGTCTGCATTCCCACCAGCAGTGCACGAGGGTTTCTTTTTCTCCACATCCTCGCCAGCACTTGTCAGTTTGTTGATTTGTTGATGATAGCCATTCTGACAGGTGTGAGATGGTATCACATTGTCATTTTGATTTGCATCTCTCTGATAATTAGTGACTTTGAGCATGTTTTCATGTGTCTCTTGGCCTCCCTTCTGTCTTCTTTCGAAAAGATTCTATTTAGGTCCGTAGACCTGGATCATTTATCTTCCTTGCATGAAGTTATATAAGCTGCCTATATATGTTGGAGATTAAACCTTTATCAATGATAACATTTGCAAATTTGTTCTCCCATACAGTGGGGTTTCTTGTTGTTTTATTGATGGTTTCTTTTGCTGTGCAAAAGCTTTTTATTTTGATGTAGTCCCATTTGTTTATTTTCTCTTTAGCTTCCATTGCCCTAGGGGTAGTATCAGTGAAGAAGTTCTTTCCGCATAGGTCTGAGATTTTGCTGCCTGTGGATTCCTCTAGTATTTTTATGGTTTCCCTTCTTATGTTTAAGTCCTGTATCCATTTTGAGTTTATTTTTGTGTATGGTGTAAGTTGGTGATCTAGTTTCATTTTTTTGCATGTATCTGTCCAATTTTCCCAACACAGTTTATTGAAGTGACTGTCTTGACTCCATTGTATGTTCATGCCTCCTTTGTCAAATATTAATTGAGTACAGTGGTTTGGGTTGATATCTGGATTCTCTATTCTATTCCATTGATCTATATGTCTGTTCTTATGCCAGTACCAGGCTGTTTTGGGAACATTGGCTTTGTAATGCAGTTTGAAATCTGGTATTGAGATCCCTCCTACTTTATTCTTCTTTCTCAGGATTGCTGTGGCTTTTCAGGGTCTTTTTTTTTATTCCAGATGAATTTTTGAAGAGTTCTTTCTAGGTCTGTGAAATATGCCGTTGGTATTTTAATGGGGAGTGCATTGAATCTATAGATTGCTTTGGGTAGTATGGACATTTTAATGATGTTGATGCTACCAATCCATGAAAATGGTATGTTCTTCCATCTATTTACATCTTCCTCTATCTCATTTTCAGTGACCTGTAGTTTTCCATGTACAGGTCTTTTACCTCCCTGGTTAAGTTTATTCCTAGGTATCTTAATTACTTTGGTTCGATGGTAAATGGGATTGCTTTTTTAGTCTCTCGTTCTGTAAGTTCATTATTGGTGTATAGAAATGCCATAGATTTCTTGGCGTTAATTTTGTATTCTGCTACATTGCTGAATTCCTTTATTAAGTCTGTTAGTGTTTTGATGGAGTCTTTCGGGTTTTTTATGTACAATATCATGTCATCTGCAAATAAGGACAGCTTTACTTCTTCTTTTCCAATTTAGATGCCTTTTATTCCTTCTTCTTGTCTGATTGCAATGGCTAATACTTCCAGCACTATGTTGAACAGGAGTGATGAGAGTGGGCATCTCTGTCTTGTTCCTGTTCTTAGGGGAAATGGTTTTAGTTTTTGCCCATTGAGTGAGATGTTAGCTGTGGGTTTATCATATATAGCTATTATTATGTTGAGGTATGATCCTTCTATTTCCACCTTGTTGAGAGTTTTTATCAAGAAAGGGTATTGGATTTTGTCAAATGCTTTTTCTGCATCAATTGATATGACTATGTGGTTTTTATCTCTCAATTTGTTTATGTGATGTATCACGTTTATTGATTTGCAGATATTGTACCATCCTTGCATTCCTGGGATAAATCCTTCTTGGTCATGGTGTATGATCTTTGTGATGTACTGCTGGATCTGATTTGCTAGAATTTTGTTGTGGATTTTGGCATCTACATTCATGAGGGATATTGGCCTGTAATTCTCTTTCATTGTGTTGTCTTTATCTGGTTTTGGCATTAGGGTGATGGTGGCTTCACAGAAGGAGCTTAGAAGTGTTCCTTCCTCTTGAATTTATTGGAATAGTCTGAGGAGGATAGGTTTTAGTTCTTCCTTGAATGTTTGGTAAAACTCTCCTGTGAAGCCATCTGGCCCCGGGCTTTTGTTTGCTGGAAGCTTTTTGATGACTGCTTCAATTTCTTCCATAGTTACTGGCATATTGAGCTGTTTAGATTCTTCCTGATTGAGTTTTGGAAGGTTATATTTTTTCTAGGAATATGTTCATTTCCTTCAGATTGTCCAGTTTGTTGGAATAGAGTTGTTCATAGTATTTTTTAACAATCCTTTGTATTTCGGTGGGATCTGTTATTTCACCTCTTTCATTTCTGATTTTGTTTATTTGGGTCCTCTCTCTTTGTTTCTTGGTGAGCCTGGCTAGACGTTCATCAGTCTTGTTTATCCTTTCAAATAACCTGCTCTTGGTTTTGTTGATCTTTTGTATTGTTTCTTTGGTCTCAATGTCGTTTATCTCCACTCTGATCTTTATTATTTCCTTCCTTCTGCTTACACTGGGCTTTTCTTGTTGCTCTTTTTCTAACTCTTTGAGTTGTAGGGTTAGGTGATTTATTACCATTGTTTCTTGTTTTTTTTGCAGTATGCTTGTAGAGCTATGAACTTCCCTCTCAAGAGACTGCTTTAGCTGTGTCCCATAGATTTTGGATTGTTGTGTTTTCATTGTCATTTGTTGCCATGATGTTTTTTATTTCTTCCTTGATCTCTTTGGTAATCTAGTCATTGTTTAATAGCATGCTGTTTAGTCTCCATGTGTTTGACCTCTTTGGATTGTTTTTATTGTAGTTGATTTCCAGTTTTATGCCACTGTAGTCTGAGAAGATGCTTGATATGATTTCTATCTTCTTGAATTTGAAGAGACTTTGCCTATGTCCCAACATATGGTCTATCTTTGAAAATGAGCAATGTGCAATTGAGAAGAATGTATATTCTGTGGTTTTGGGGTGAAATGTCCTGAAGATGTCAATTAATTCCATCTTGTCTAATGAGTCATTTAGGATTGATGTTTCTTTGCTGATTTTTTGTTTAGAGGATTTGTCCAATGGTGATAGTGGGGTATTAAAGTCTCCTACTATGATTGTATTGCTGTTAATCTCTCCCTTGATATCCTCCAGGAGTGTTTTTTTTTTTTTTTTTATGTATTTGGGTGCTCTTGTATTGGGTGCATATATCTTTACCAGAGTTATTTCTTCTTGTTGGATTGCTCCCTTTAGTATTATGAAGTGGCCTTCCTTATCTCTTGTTATGTCCTTCACTTTGAGATCTAATATGTCAGATATAAGTATTGCTACCCCAGTTTTTTTTTATTTCCATTCGCCTGGAAAACCTTTTCCCATCCCTTCACCCTCAGTCTGTGTGCGTCTTTTTTTCTGAGTTGGGTTTCTTGTAGACAGCAGATCTATGGGTCATGTTTTCTTATCCAGTCAGTTACCCTATGTCTTTTTATTGGGGCATTTAATCCATTTACATTTAAAGTTATTATTTATAGGTAATTATTTGTCACCATTTTTATTCTTTACCACTGTGTTCCTTCTTCGCTCCCTATTTCTTTCTTTGTTGTTGTTGTTGTTTGTTTTTTTGTGTTTTTTTTTTACAGCAGACCCTTTAGCATTTGTTGCATTGCTGGTTTGGTGGTAATAAATTCCCTTAGTCTTTTTTTGTCTGTGATGCTCCTGATTTCACCTTTAATTTTGATTGATAGCCTTGCTGGATACAGTATTCTTGGATTCAGACCCTTCCTTTGCATGACTTTGTGTATTTCATTCCATTCCCTTCTGGCTTGATGAGTTTCTGTTGAGAAATCAGTTGCTAGTGTGATGGGGGTTCCTTTGTATGTAACTTTCTGTCTCTCTTTGGCTGCTTTTAAGATCTTCTTCCTCTTCTTAAAGAATACCTTTCAGCATTTCATATAATACTGGTTTGGTGGTGTTGAACTCCTTTACCTTTTTCTTGTCTGTGAAGCTCTTTCTCTGACCTTCAATTCTGAATGATAGCTTTGCTGGGTAGAGTAATCTTGGTTGTAGTTTCTTGCTCTTCATCACTTTGAATATTCTTGCCATTCCCATCTGGCCTGCATAGTTTATGTTGAGAAATCAGCTGACAATCGTATGGGTGCTCCCTTGTAGGTAATTAATTGTTTTTCTCTTGCTGCTTTTAATATTCTCTCTTTGTCTTTTGCTCTTGGCATTTTAATTATGATGTGTCTTGGTGTGGTCCTCTTTGGATTCCTTTTGTTTGGGGTTCTCTGTGCTTCCTGTACTTGTACGTCTATTTCTTTCACCAGGTGGGGGAAGTTTTCAGTAATTATTTCTTCAAATATTTTTTAGGTATCTTGCTCTCTCTCTTCTTCTGGCACCCCCATAATTCGGATGTTGGTACACTTGAAGTTGTCCCAGAAGCTCCTTACACTATCTTCATATTTTTGGATTCTTTTTTCTTTTTGCTTTTCCAATTGTGTATTTTTTGCTTCTTTGTATTTCAAATCTTTGACTTGATTCTTGCAATTCTCTAGTCTGCTGTTAGATCTCAGTATATTATTTTTTATTTCAGTCAGTGTATCCTTAATTTCTAGTTGGTCCTTTTTGTATCTTTGAGGGTCTGGCTAAATTTATCAGCCTTTTCTAGAAAATTCTTGAAAAACCTTATAACTGTTGTTTTGAACTCTATATCCAGTCATAAGCTTTCCTCCATTTCTTTCATTTGGGACCTGTTTCTTTGTCTCTGAACTTTGGCTGCTTCCTTGAGTTGATAGAGTGGCTTTGTGTGCTACGTGTCCTACAGGGCCTAGTGGCTCAGCATCCCCAGTTACCTGAGGTGGACACTCTTGGTGCACCCTCTTTGGGCTCTGTGTGCAGTCTTATTGTAGTTAAGCCTTGATTGTTGTTGGTATCACTGGGAGGAATTGACCTCCAGGCTAATTGGCTGTGAAGATCAGCTGTGTCTATGATGGGAGAACTTATGTGCTGGAGACACCCTTATGAGGCAAGCCTTGCTTCAGTGGGGCTTTGGTGCTCACTGAGTCTGCTCCCTGATGTGTCCCTTATGAATCTGAGGAGTTGTAATCTGGATGGTCCCCACTGGCTCTTGGATCGCCAAGAAGGTTCTAATTTAGTCTCTGCCTGAGGCCACCCAGCAGGAACTACAGAGAGATCTGCAGATTTCTCTTCTTTGTTTGGGTTTTGGAGGTGCCCAGATGAGGCCCAGTTGTGAAGCAATGCAAGCTGCTGTGGGGCCTTGGGCCTTCTTTTTTATGTTCTGGGTCTCTCTGACTCAGCTGCAGTTTGTTACCTGTTATACAGAGAACAAGACATATCTTCTCATCAGGTCTTTAGAGTCAAGTTTTACCAGAACAATTATTTTCTGTGAAACTATTTACATTGACCTCACATCAGGGAAGAGTATATATTAGGCACCTTTGCTGTGGAAATAAATGGTCTCCAAGTCCTCATGATTTCCAATAGTGTTTCTTTCTTCTTGACATTATATGTTGGTGACTATGGTTGGCAGTGGCTGCCACAGCTCTCCTTGGTATACATGAAGAATCTTCTCATTCTTGGGCCTAGGCTGAAGGAACAATGTTAATTTTGGACAAGCCATCCTCCTAGAAGAAGGAAGATGCAAGAAAGCTGGAGGAACCTGCAATACTTCTGCATACAATCTCATCTGCTTCCACTTTATTAATCCAATAAAGGCACAATAATTCCACACAGTAGACTGGGGAGTTGAATTCTCCCTATAGGGAGGCCACAGAAGAACAGACAGGAGATGTGTCATCTTACAGTGGCAATGATAATACAATCTGTCACCACATGTCAGCTCTCATGTAGTTCTTAATTTTGTAGACATCCAGCTTTAGAGTCAAGTGAAAACAGCCTGTTAAAGTTCTTGGATGTTTATTCATAACTATTTCTAGTTTGCACATGGAGTGATAATCAATATTTTCTAAGGTTTCATTTGTCACTTGTTTTTCAACTCTGAGTTGGAGTTCAACTAAGAGCTAAGTTGGACTGAAGGAAATAAATGTTGTATCCTACATATAGGTGTTTTTCTCTCGAGTTTAAATTTTACTTCATTATTAAGTATGTGATAATAAAATGTTCATTTATCCTCAAAGTGGACTCCATACAAACAGTTAAGGAATTAAGTATCAACATTATGCACAAGTGCCAGTAATTTACATGGACCATTTCTTCAAAAGGCTGTTCTAGTGTTGCTAAGCCTCCTCTAGTAATCAGCTCCCTAAGCAGTTAGGTCATTAGAGAGCTCTTGGCCCTTTACCTACAGGCTTCTGGGTGTTAATCCCGAACTCTTGGTCAGAATCCAAATACAGTAATGACTTTCTGACTCCTTAAATTACTCCTGCAGTTTTGGTCAAACAGGAAGTTCTATTCACTTTCTGTCCCACATGGTTTCACTAAGTGGTCTGCTTATTACAGAGATGTACCATCTTCTTTTGTAAATTAGATGAAGATAATTTAAAAGCACATGGACTCTGTCATGAATCCATCTTGAGTCTAAGCCTAGAGACATGAAATATAACCAAAGCAGGTGTTAATTTTCCTCCCCGTGATTTGCTTGGATGGTTTGTTTCTGGGTGAGCTCACTCCACAGAGGAAACCCAGTGAGAGGACCTGACTTGAATTCTGCTTCTGAATGAGAAGTGGAGAGGTTCTGAGGAACCTCCCTGAAGTCTTCTCTCTGGCTGATCAGACAGATTTCACATAATCTCTCTTGGAAAGATAGGTTATACTGAAGATTATGGAGAATCAATTTTGGATGTTCACTGAAAACTATTAATAAATATTTCTTATTATTTTTAATGTTTAAGGACATATTTATTATTTATCTCACTCATATATCCTATTTTTAAAAATGCACACATATTTTAACAGTACAAATAACTTGAATCCTAGCTTTATTATTAATAGAATAGAAAGAATAGGAAGTGATTTGTATAAAACATTATTATTATTTATTTATTTATTTTTGTTAATCTTCACTCAAGGATATTTTTTTCATTGATTTTTAGGGAGAGTGGAAGAGAAAGGGAAAGACAGAGAGAAACATCGATGTGAGAGAAACACATTGATTGGTTGCCTCCTGCATTCGCCCCAACCAGGGCCTGGTTTGGGAGAAGCCTGCACCTAAGGTACACGCCCTTGACCAGAATCAAACCTGGGACCCTTTGGTCCACAGGCTGACAATCTATCCTCTGAGCCAAACTGGCTAGGGCTAAAAGTTTATTTTTTAAATTAATCTTATTGTTCAGAGTATTACAGATGTCCTCCATTTTTCCCCTCTCCCCCTTTGGCCCCACTCCACCCATCTCCTACTTCATCATAGGCCTTCACCTATCTATAGTCTGTGTCTATGAGCTATGACTAATTTGTACTTCTAAATTGCTTCACCTTTTTCACCCATCCCCCCTCACTCCTTCCCATTTGGCAACCATCAAAATGTTCTCTATTCTGCTTATTCATTTATTTTGATTTTTAGTTTCAGTTGTTGATAAATATGTATTTATTGCCATTTTATTGTTCCTATTTTTTTCTTCTTTTTAAACAAGACCCTTCAGGTAATACTGATTTGTTAGTGATGAACTCCTTTAGTTTTTTCTTGTCTGTGAAGCTCTTTATATGACCTTCAATTCTAAATGATAGCTTTGCTGGGTAAAGTAATCTTGATTATAGGTCTTTGCTTTTCATCATTTTGAATATTCTTTTTCACTCCCTTCTGGCCTGAAAAATTTATGTTGAGAAATCAGCTAACAGTCATTTAGGTGTTCCTTTCTAGATAACTAACTCCTTTTCTCTTGCTGCTTTTAAGATTCTTTATTTGTCTTTAACTTTTGGCATTTTACTTATTATGTATCTTGGGTTCCTCTTGATTGGAACTCTCTGTGCTTCCTGGACTTGCATGTTTATTTCTTTCACAAGGTAAGGGAAGTTTTCTATCATTTTTTTTTCTAATAGGTTTTCAATTTCTTGCTCCCTCTCTTTTTCTGGCACCACCATAATGTGAATGTTGGTACACTTGAAGTTGTCTTTGAGGCTTCCTGCACTAGATTGGGTGTTTTTTGTTTCTTTGATTCTTGATGTTCTCTATTCTATTGTTCATTTTCTGTTAATTATTCTTTATTTCAGTTAGTGTATCCTTCATTTCTGACTGGTCCTTTTTTTATGTTGTTAATGTTGTTACTAAGTTCTTTGAAGTTCTCAGTAAGTTCCTTGGACATCATTCTAACCTTTGTTTTAAATTCTGTATCTGGTAGTTTTCTTGCTTCCATTTCATTTAATTCTTTTTCTGGAGATTTTTCCTGTTCTTTTATTTGTGACATGTTTCTTTATCTCTGCATTTTGGCTGTTCCCCTATGTTTGTTTCTGTGTATTAAGTAGATATGCTATGTCTCCCAGACTTGGTAGAGTGACCTTGTGCAGTAGGTGTGCTGTAGGGCACAGTGGCTCAGCCTTCACAGTCACCTGGGCTGGGCACTCCAGGTGCACCACTGTGTGAGCTGTGTGGAATGTCCTATTGTATTTGAACCTTGATTAATGTTGGAATCACTGGGAGTGATTGACCCTCCCCTCCCCCAGGCCAATAAGTTTCAAGGATTGGCTGTGACTACGGTGAAAGAACTGAAGTGAAGGAGCCAATCCTATAGAGCAGGACTTGCTTCAGTGGAGTTTTGGTGCTCACTGAGCCCACCCCTTCAGTGTGTCACTCATTGAGGTGATAGGGTTGTAATCCGACATGGTCAAAGTTGACCATAAAATGCACTGGCTCTGGAGCCTTCTGGGAAGTGCAAAGTCAACCACTGCCTGTGCCATGCCCAGAGCCACCCACCATGACCTATAAAACAATCAACAGATGGCTTCTACTTGTATTGGGCTTAGAGGTTCCCAGGAGAGGGCAAGCTATGAACCAAAGTGAGCTGCCACTAGTGCCAGGCCTGGGGCCACTTATTAAAAGGTACAGGACATGCTGAGGCCAGCTGTTGCTTGTTTGAGAGGTTTTAGGAAAGTCCAAAGTATGAGACAAGAGTGGACAATTATATGGAAAAGCCATTGGAAATGGCTTGGATGAGTCTGCAAGTAGGGAGGGGTAGAGTCTCAGTGAATCACCAGGACTGGGCAAAAAGTGTGAGCCAGGTTGATGGAAATTCAGATATAATGCCGTGTCTAGGTAGCTCTGTGGTAGGGAAGGCTCAGCAAATGAACAATGCCTCCACCAGCATTTCTGTCTGGGAGAAAGCTGCCTATTCAGCTCTCACCCTGATTTCAGGCAAGTTAGTTCCTTCCTGAATGTCTCTTTCAAGCTACTGCCCTAGCACTTGAGCTCAGAGTGAGAGATTCTGAGTAAATCCATGCACAGACCCTTTAAGAGGAACTTTCTGGGACTCCTGCAGCCTCCATGTCACTCAGCCACAATCCCCACTGGTTTTTACAGACAGAAGTTCTGGGGACTTCTCTTACTGGAACTGAAACCCTGGGCTGGGAGGCCTGGTATAAGGCTGGGATGCCTTACTCCTCAGGGAAACCTCCATAGCCAAGATATTCCTCCCAATTTTAAACTGCCACATGTGGGTGTGGGACCAGCTGGTTCCGAAATTCTACTCCATGTCTTTGCCCCTCTTACCAATCTCAATGTGCTTCTTCTTTAATTCCCTAGTTGTAGAATTTCTATTCAGCTAGATTTCAGGTGGTTCTAATGATGGTTGTTCTATATTTTGTTGTAATTTTGATGTGATTGTGGGAGGCAGTGAGTACTACATTTACCTTTGCCATGATCTTAACTGGACTGTATAAAACTTTAAATAAATAATTGCTGAATGGATATTTAATGCCTATGTATGTATTTAATTTCCTAAGTATCACACTGATTTCCAACATTTTACCAATAAAATAAACTTTAATTAGTTTTTGCCCAATTGATTTCAGATTATAAAGATTTTTGCCTCCTGAATGAAATGTCTCAAGTAATAACTAACTTACTTTCTTAGTTTTCTATTTTTTTCAAAGTCATATATAGCCAATAAATCATTTTTTTATCATCTTAAGCTCACTATTAGACTGTAACCTCTTTGAGAACCCAGAGAATCTTTTCTTATATCTATTCTTAGTGCTGAGCATGGGGTTAACACATCATAAATGCTCAGGAAACCTTATGGGAGAAAGAAGGAGGGAGGAAGGGAAGGAGGGAGAACTCCTTCATCAAACCCATCTAGCCTCATGCCTTTGTCTATTATCTCTAAGTGGATTATTGCAACAGCTGCAAGAGCCTCCACACTTATATCCTCACCATGGTGTCTCTATAATTTCACCAATTTCACATGGTCATTGTCATGATCCTTCTGAAACACAACGGGGCTTTGCTGGTACTCCAAACCAACTATCTATAAAACAGTTCAGCTCCTGACTGGTCCATGCTTACTTCTTGAGTACCTCACAATGCTCACTTGTCACTCCCTCACAACCTTTGCCTCAGATACACTGAATGTCACTGTTCTCATCCTTGCCTTCCTGAACTTGCCCTGCCCTTGAAACTTCTTAATAGGAAAGTAGTCTCTCCTCTTTGTGAAGACTTCTTTTACTTCTCTCGCACATCACCGAAGGTTAGTCATTTCTACCACTGTATTGTCCCATTGTATTAGTCATGCTTTGATTTAGCTCTTACTGTCTTTTTCCCATGACTGTCCCTTTTATTAAACCAAACTCCTCAAGGTAAGTGAATAAACATTTTCATCTGTTTAGTTATAGGTCTGCTATCTTCTTTGTAGTTATTTTTACTGAGAAACACATACATATTGGAAAGTAAGCATGTCTTTAGTTGATCAAGGTACATACATTTGGGGAAACTATCATTGATTTAGGCAGAACCTCTAGGTCTTATGCTTTAACTCACTAGGAACTCAGTTCCTGTGTATTTAACTCCCTTCTATGTACCACTCCACAGTGGATCACAGAGGCTCATTAGGGAACAGTGTAGGAGATTTTACTAATCAACTTCCTTGAGGTGGTATGGCAAAAATGGCTCTTGATGCCCAATATATAACCTCATCTGTGACTATTGTATTAGAAATTCTAGCTAGACACATGGCTTCCCAGCTAAAAACTACAATTCCTAGTCTGTCTTACATCTTGATCTGGCCACTGGTTCTAGAACCTTACCAATATGATGTAAGCAGAAGTGATGTGGGCAGATTCCAAACAAAAGGACACAGCTCCTCTTTTTTATTTCTTTCTTTCCATGAGCTTGGATGGTGGGAAGTGGAGCAAACATCTCTGACCAGATTAAAGAAGCCTGCATGTTGAAAATATTTAGAGTAATGAGATATACATAATCTGGGTTCCTATATTACCTACTATAATGATTCAATGTAGAGATGGCAGATGAAGACTTGAACTAAGGTAAAGGTGATGATGCTAAGGACCTAGATTACTTACCTTTTTGTTTTTGTTTTCACTTATAGCTTTGGTGAACATCTATGGACTTCCAACTTGTGAGTTTTAACATCTTATTTAAGCCATCTGTTTTGGGTGTCTTTGTTACAGCAGCCTAGCTGGTTCCTAACTGATACCAGTAGGCTCATATATTATTAAGCCTAATCACTAGGCATTTTCAACAAATATATGTTCCTGTATAAAAATTTTCCAACTTCTTTTTCTTATTTTAGTGGTATAAGGAAAAAAGCTCTTATACAGTCATAATATTAACATTTTCTTTTTTTCTTTTTCTTTCTTGTTTTTTTTACCTTCCCTCCAGGAGGTTGATAACATTATTCTGGTCTCTTCCTTATCATTTTAGTCTCTCTCTCTCTCTCGCTATATTGCATAATAGGAAATGAAGGGAAGAAATAAAAATTTCTGTAAAGTCTTGTGCAGCCAAGTCCGAGGACTCTGAGTAAATATACACCAGCAACAAAAGAAACTTTCTTTCATTTAGTAGCTAAAAATGTTAACATGTCTGTAGTTTTGTATATATATAAATTTCTTCCCTTCGTTTCCTATTATGCAACACATACCAGGTTGTAATATTTAACAAAACTTTGCTAAATTTCTAGGATAACAAAAGAAGTAATTTATACAATGAATAATATACCACTTGTTACTAAATGTGGTTTTTCTCAAATTCTCAGGCATCAACTCATCTCATAGGATCCCCTGAAAGAAATATCATGGTGGAGCGCCAAGCCTACCTCCTGTGGAGAGGTCAATGTACCACTTCCATCCTCCACCTAAGATCATGTCAGGCCATATTCATACTGTGAGGCTCAATAGAGTGTTTGAGATTGTCTTCCAGACTAAAGGTACTCTTGGAGATTCCACTTCTGGTCTCAGTATCTTCTCTATCTGATGTAAAAATATTTCTCTCTTTTCTCCGCGTCCAGCGCAGCTAGAGAGCGGGTCCAGTTCCTGAGTAGAGGAGATGGGGATTGAGAAATAAAAGAAAAAAAGAGACAAGACACAAAATGGAAGGAAAAAGCTGGGAACCAGGTAGGACCACTGCCCTCTTCTGCTGGAGAGACAGTGACCCAGAGCCAATACAGCGTGTTTATTTTATACCCACAAATACCAGGAAGATTCACCAAAAGTCAAGACAAAGGAGATTATTTGCATTCTTGAGTAGTCCCTGAGCATTCCTGGTGCTTGACTGGATTTACATATCAAAACCCACTACAGGACACCTGGGCTGAAATGATGGTCAAGCTGATAACACCCTTGTGTTTTTGGCAAAGCATGTTCCCAGGGCGTAGCTTTGCCTGTCAGCTTGGGTTCAGCTGACAATTTAAAGAAATGCCCATGTGCCTTCCCAGACGCTGTCTACATCTCACCCTTTTTTTAAGCTACTATAATAAAAGTAAATTTTAAACATCAAGAACAAAGCTCTAATACTAAAACAATTGCAAACAATGCCAATGCAAAAACCAAACTACATAAATATTATCATTTTAAAAATTGAATGTCAAGAGCAAAACTCTGGCTATTAAAATAATAACAAAACAATGCCAATGAAACACAGCAATAAGAGAGAAATAAAAACTACAGACATGTTAACATTTTTAGCTACTAAATGAAAGAAAGTTTCTTTTGCTGCTGGTGTATATTTACTCAGAGTCCTCGGACTTGACTGTGCAATACTTTACAGAAGACTGGCAGCTAACAGATGCTACATAGGCAGAGACATGGTTGAAGAAGTAGCTTCCACTTCTTGCTTTTCCACAATCTGTTGTGCTTCAGTCATTAACTTCTTCAGCTGACCCCATGATGGCACCTCAGTCCCTTGTGTTTTATTCTTCCACTTTGCTCTCATCGGGGTAGCACGCAGTCTTTTTGAGTGAAGGGACAAAGAGCTTCTCTGGGACAATTGTGATGACAGATGTAATGCTCTGGCACTTGAATTGGCTGCACTGCTCCTTCTGGAAAGATACAAAACACAACCTCTTCCCCACATTATTGATGAATCTGATAAAACTCTTGTCTGGTTTATGCTTCCTTCCACCTAGCTAACTCATTGGAGACTATTGTACAGGAGGCCTGATGCCTTTTGGCTGCTGTACAATCCTCTGCATCACAATTCAAAAATTTTACAGTATAAAGAGCATGACTGAGTTTGTTTTGAGGTGACACATAAAATCCTTCTCCCCCTTTTTGTTTTAGTAATTGCATTTTAAGAGTATGATTGGCTCTTTCCACAATTGAGAGACATCCATTTTGCCAGATTTAATTAGGTTTAAGTCCTTGGGGATTTACCCCTAAAGTTAGCACAGGGAGGTGGATAACACACTGAGGGCACTGTTTCCAATAAAACATGGAAATGGTCGTTCTCAAATAACATTTTGAAGGCTGAAAAATTCCTCCGAATTAGTGTGCCCCATAGTAGCTGTTTCAATAATTTGGGCCATACTTACCACATAAGCACTATCACTATAGGTTGATGGGCTCCGTAGCAAAATCTGTTAAGACATAAATAAGAGCTTGTATTTCTACTGAAATAGGGGTTTGAAGAACCTTTGCTCCCCTGATGCAGTAGATCCAGCCTTTCCAGAACTGGATCCATCTGTAAAAATGGTTAATGCCTGAGGTAATTTTAATTTTTGCACAGAAATATGACTGCTTTGGATTCCTTGCATGTTAAGCAATTTTACTATGAGATGAACTATCAATAAAATTGTTTAGTGAATACTTCAGAAACAGGTTTTTTGTCCAGTACAATTAAATTTTCTTGAATATTCACTTATTTCAAGTAGTCAATTTTAAATAATTTGAAATAAGGTTGATCTTTTAACTTCACTTGTAAACAATTGGTCTTTAAATAACTTTAACATAAACTTTATCAGGGAGGCAAAAACACAAATTATTTACTTCAGTTTATGAGGCCAAATATATTGACTTTCAATTACAATCCTTACAACATTTGAAAGAAACCTCTTTATTTCCTCCCAGAATAATTTTCAGGCTACAGAGAGTTTCATTTAAGAATCTTTGTCTTTCTTTACACCAATAATAAGTACTGGGTCATATGTCTAAGTAGCCATACCACAAGCACTTTTATGTTAAAGTTGACTACTAATTTACTGTCAGATTTAATACTTTAACAACAATCTTAGTTTACACTGTAAATATCAGTGAAAGAGATTTCTAAATTTTTAAAATTTCTCCTTTTTATTAAGCTAGAATTTTATTTTTAAAGAGTATCCCCTTTGGCTTATTTGCATATACAGAGGGATTATGGGAGGTCTCAGTAACTTTCTTAGAAGACTTAATCAAATTGCTTACAAAGACATTGGCTTATTCAAAGGAAGGGGTTTGGCCTTTGCTGTTTCAAGATGGCGACCCCTATGGGAGCAGCAAGCCATGAGGCCAACATGGTGGCTGCCAAGCCGGGCAGTCCTCATGGTGGCTTCTAATCTGTTCTTAGATTTTACTTGGATTCAATTACTGATAAAAACATTGGCTTCTCATGTAATTTAATTTATATGAGACCTTGATTATATTTTAAAAGCTAATTATAAAGTAATTTAAGTAGGTATTTTTATTAAAAAAGCAAAGCAAGCAAATTTAGTAAACTTACAGGTCTGATTTACAAAGCACAAACGCTGCCCCACAACCAACCTATTTAAAATGCAGGTGGCTATGGGCTTTTTGTTACTTTAAATTCCATCTTAAAAATTTGCTATTGGATTTTAAGAAATATTTTGCCCTCCATGAGGCCAAAAACTTCATAACATTTAATATATGTATATAAGTAAAATATATTGATCAATTTTTATTTGATAAAGCTTTCCATGCAATTTCAAGTTTCAATTGGTTTAATTAAAAAATATTTCTTTTAAGAGAGACAGACTTTTGAAAACATTTCAGGGCCCATGAAATGTCCAAAAGTTATTCTCAAAGTCTTGAAATATACTTGGAAATATCAAATATATATATATATATTTACATATATGATTTAAAGGTTATATACTTAAATTATCTTAAAGAATATCAATTACATTTAAAATGGTTTTTGTATTAAAGAATTCAGTTGGGATCACAGAATTAATCCTCCCTTTTTTAATTAGACCAATAAGCAACATTTTGAATTTAATTATTTCAGAGAAAACACAAAAATTATTTTCTCAAGAATAAATTTCCATACTTTAGGCATCCAGTTACCACAACCACATAATTTCTCCCAATTCAATTTGAACCTCAAACCTTCAGAGCTTCAAATTTTAGGTAGCAAGTCAAATACCTAGCACTTTCAAATCAACAACAACTTTTACATTTTTAAGGATACATTTCAAATAAAATACAAGGCATATTCAATTAATAGATTAAATTCTATCCTCTAGACTTCATAAGAGGCATACTCAGATCAACATTTCAGTATTATATCATCCTATCTAATAAAAGAGTAATATGCAGATTGACCATCACTCCAATACACAAGATGGTTGCCCCCATGTGGACACAAGATGGCCACCACAAGATGGCCAGCAGGGGAGGGCAGTTGGGAAGGACCAGGCCTGCAAGGGAGGGCAGTTATCGGTGATCAAGCCTGCAGGGGAGGGTAGTTAGGGGTGACCAAGCCGGCAGGGGAGGGTAGTTGCAGGGGACCAAACCTGCAGGGGAGGGCAGTTAGAGGTGACCAGGCCTGCAGGGGAGGGCAGGTAGGGTCAAACGGGTTGGCAGGGGAGTGGTTATGGGGTGATCAGGCCAGCAGGCAGAAGCGGTTAGGGGCAATCAGGAAGGCAGGCAGGTGAGCAGTTGGGAGCCAGCAGTCCTGGATTGTGAGAAGGATGTCCGACTGCCTGTTTAGGCCCAATCCTACCGGGATCCTACCGGGATTGGGCCTAAACATCGGACATCCCTCCAGGGGTCCCAGATTAGAGAGGGTGCAGGCTGGGCTGAGGGACACATACCCCTGCACCATACACAAAATTCATGCACTGGGCCTCTAGTTTTAATATATTTAGATGTAAGTTTTTATCATTTGATATAGTAAACTTCAAAGTTTTTAAGTTTCCAGCTGACAGGCCTGGCTCAGAAGCTTGACTTTTATTTTTTCCCAGGTCAAATCTGCCATCTATAAGCATGGCGAAGATGAGACCTTTTAAAATGGCTTTCTCGGGGAGTGGGCATCCATATTGGATCGCCATATGTCTCCCTTCCCCCACCTCCTTCTTGCTTTGGGGGAAAATTCAGTAATGGTCTGGCATCTACTGTTTTTATTTTTATTTATTTTTTATTTTTATTTTTTAAGGAAAGAAAAAGATTTTTTAAGATAAAGAATCATTGGCAGTTGCTGAGAAATTCCTTTAATCCTTTCTACTTGGTTCAGCCTAATACAAGTAGTTTGAGCCTCCAACAAAATGAAATATGAAGTTGCTTTTGGCCAAGTGCCTGCATCCAGCCATAAAGGCTGGGCAGCTGCCAGCAAAACCTTTCTTATCCCACTCACAATGATGCTTGTCCCGCTCTGCCTCAAACTCTAGCTCCTGCTCATAATTACGAGGTAAATCTTTATCAGGTGGGCTTTTGACTGCAGTCACAGGAGCGACACATGGAGGTAGAGGAGGCGCAGAGCGGGGAGGTGGTATTCTTAGAGATTCGCACCTCTCCACTGTAGGCTGTAAGGCCATGGCCACATCCTGCTTAGACATTCTTAAACTCTCTTGGGCTGGATCAAGGCCATCACAAATTAAAGTAGGAATAGGAATCTTCTCTGGACCTTCTGCTGTGTATCAGTCACGCAACTGCTTTCTGACCTTTTCCCACGTTTCATCAACAAAACTTAAGAAATCAAGAATGACTATGTTTAACAGAGCATCCTTGAGCTTTGAGCATAGTTTTAAACATTTGAGAATTACCCATGTTTTACACCCAGTTAATACAACTTACAACAATCCACTCCTTACCTTATTCTGTGGTGCGCACACTTCTTGGAGCAACCCCCTTGCCTCTTGCCTCTGTACTCAGCCAGACCACGTGGGCACCAGATGTAACTATTTTCTCTCTTTTCCACATCCAGAGTGGCTAGAGAGCAGGTCCAATTCCTGAGTAGAGGCTGCTGGGGATTGAGAAATAAAAGAAAGAGACAAGACACAGAGATAGAAAGAAAAGCTGGGGCCGGGTGGACCTCTGCCCTCTTCTGATGGAGAGACAGTGACCCAGAGTCTATAAAGCATGTTTATTTTATACCCCCAAATACCAGGAAGTTTCACCAAAAGGTCAAGACAAAGGAGTTTATTTGCATTCTTCAGTAGGCCCTGAGCATTCCTGGTGCTAGG
Organism: Corynorhinus townsendii; assembly: GCA_026230045.1. Lineage (NCBI taxonomy): Eukaryota > Metazoa > Chordata > Mammalia > Chiroptera > Vespertilionidae > Corynorhinus > Corynorhinus townsendii. Next base: position 111,849,834 of record JAPDVU010000003.1, on the reverse strand, counting down.
CTGGATTTAGATATCAAAACCCTCTACCCGACACCTGGGCTGAAATGAAGGTCAAGCTGATAACACCCTTGCGTTTTTGGCAAAGCGTGTTCCCAGGGCGTGGCTTTGCCTGTCGCCTTGGGTTCAGCTGACAATTTAAAGAAATGCCCATGTGCCTTCCCAGGTGCTCTCTACATCTATCCAGGATTATTGGCACTGAGATTACAGACACTCACTGTAATGGAGACATAACTCTATATTCCCCAGCCAAACCAGGGACAGAACAGGATCATCTCCTCACTGCAATAGGATTTAATTTTTTCCAATTTCACAGATGAGTAAATGAGAATCAGAGGGTTTAAACAAATTCTCTTAAATCACATGGCTTTTTAGTTTCAGAATGAGGATTTGAAACCATTGTTTGTATGAGGGATTTCCAAATGACAACCCAGTGACCTGCACCAATATTGCTGTCCAGAACCTTTAGGGAGCTTGCTAAAGTAGGGGTAAGTCCCTGATCCTGTTTGGGAGGTATCCTTTAAGTAGTTTTGGGTGAGTCTTAAGGCTTTAAATTTTATTTTTAATAAATTACTTAGGTGATTTCAGCACACAGTAATATTTGGTGTCACTGTTTTATGCCATACAGGGTATACTGGTCTCAGATTCTTTTTCAGTCCCTTTGACCATTTATCTTCTACCCCCATACAAAATGAATGTTTCAAAACAAGAGAAATAAGTCTCAAAATAAAATAAAACTAAATAGTTGTTGAGGCAATGCTTTGGAGATTAGCTATACAAATATATTGCACTTTAGCTACAATCTCCACCAAAGTTTAAAGGGTGTCTTCCATCACTGCTTCCATTACTACTTACTGAGTGATGTTTTGTGACCAGGCCTTATAGAGAATATCCTACAAGAATAACCCTATTTTCAGACTGCCTGAGATATCTGAGAGGGAGATCAAGTTACATGTGTTAAGCAATTCAAGAGTAATAAAAAGTGAGTAGATAATACATCCTCAGTTATAGTAACAGATACCAGGTGGACTAGGAATAGTGAGAATTGAAAAATTACAGGCAAAGGGAGAGGCAGAGAAAATTTAATAGTAAAGATGATGCTTAAAGTAAGTCTGGAAGAATGTATTAGACCTGTAAAGTCAGAGGTACAATAGAAAATCCAGGTGCGGGGAGTAGGAGAAGCAAAAGTACCTACTGTCATAAAGCACTTTGAGGGTTTAAGATGCTGTTATTTGTAACAGGCACTAATTTCATGAGCCATTAAAAATATAAACTGGGATTAAATAGAAACTCTAAGACTTTCTTGTGTCTATCAATCTAAAATTGTGTATGTAAGGGTGGCCCAATTGGATGCTATCAGAGAGGAGGCCAGCACAAAGTTAGGCCAATGAGGTGGTGGGAAGTGTTGCTAAAGGGTGACAAGAAGGGCTGAGTCACACTTTGAGACCAAGAGGAATGGGTGTCAGCTGCTGTAATCCATGTTGCAGGGGAGATGGGAAGGTGGAAGGCTGATTTCTGTGACATGGAGCATGGTGGATATGGTCCAGGAGGCATCTCATGATGAATTGATGACCAGCAATAACTTTCCTAAACTTTGGGCCCAATGACATGTTCTTCGCTGCTCCCTGGGTTGGTTTTGGAATTAAAATGTTAAATTTATTCTCCTTTGAAAACAAACTTTACATCATTTATCTGCCTCTCAAAAATGTTTGTCAAGATTCCTGCTTCTGAGCCAGTGCCTATGACTCAGATGGTGTGCATTTCAAAATTCCTTCAACATAACTTCACATAAAAAAAATAAAAAACATCTCACATTGGACCAACTTTTTAAACCAACTGTCTTGTATCGCTAATATGTAGCTGGATTGATTCATGGTATACATCTTCAAAGACTTGGATTATCATCTTTGTTTGCAAATTCCTTATTAATGTAGAGATAAATGTTATCATAAGTTGAACTTTTATATTATGAACTAAGTTTTTGTTTTTAAAATTCATTTCTAGAATATGTGATAGCATGATTGTAAGGGCTACATGGCACCTTCCCAGTTGGACAAAGTTTGAGATTTTGTGTGTGTGTATCCCTTTTATTCAAGCAAGATGATAAACACTTAATAAGAACATGGAACCGATGGTAAGTTGCCAGAAAAGAATAACATTTTACCAATGGAATTCCACTTCAGATGATGTGTTGGAAAGAAACTGTTGTCTCTCGCTCTTTTTGCCTTTTGATGATGGCTTTAAAAACTATGAAAACAGAGAAAGGAAAGTGTGTGGTCTTTGGCAATTTCATAATATTTTGTGTAGGAGAGAGAGAAGGTGGCTTGCTGGAAAAAAAAATCATTAATTTTTCTTTATGATGACAGAACACAGTTATAATTCAAAAATGCCAAAGGTTCTGCAGTCCTCCCTTATGGCAAACTGATAGGTAATCACTTCTTCCAGGTGATGTTTGCAATAAAGACCTTGGAAAGTGACACCCCTAGAGATGTCCTTGGGGCAGAGCCATTATCTAAGGAACCATGTAGAATTAGTAAGAGCATGGTTAGAAGAAAATACTGGATTTTTATTTAGGAAAATGTGCTTCTGATTTCCCAAAGTGTGTTCACAAGCATATGTCTTTGACTAACGAGCCATATGGACTACCCCTGTGTTTTACAATAATAATAATAAGTATTGTTGTTTAATTTGTCAGGCTCACTGTAACAGATATCTTTCAATAGACAATCTTTTGTTCCAAAAGGTTTTGTTTTTTTTCCTTTTTAAACTTCATTTCAGGATGTTTCCATTGATTGATTAGAGAGAGAGGAAGAAAGAGAGAGAGAGAAAAAAACATGGATCAGTTCCTTCCTGCACATACCCCAAACTTGGATCTAACCTACAACAATGGATACATGCCCTGACCAGGAAGCAAACCCACAATCTTTTGGTGTATGGGTTGACACTCTAAGTGAGCCATTAGGCTAAGTCCAAAATAGTTTTTTGGGGGGCAGGTTCAGACAAGTATTTATTTCTTTTGTTTTTTTTTTTCTTTATTGATTAAGGCATTACATGTGTGTCCTTATTCCCCCATTGCCCCTCCCTACCTGCTCATGCCCTCACCCCCTGGTATCTATGTCCATTGGTTATGCTTATATGCATGCATACTAGTCCTTTGGTAGATCTCTCTCCTTTCCCCCCACCCTCCTCTGCCTTTCCTCTGAGGTTTGACGGTCTGTTCTATGCTTCTCTGTCTCTGGATCTGTTTTTATTCATCTGTTTATGTTGTTCATTATATTCCACAAACGAGTGAGATCGTGTGATATTTATCTTTCTCTGACTTATTTTGCTTAGCATAATGCTCTCCAGGTACATCCATACTTTTGCAAATGGTAGGAGTTCCTCCTTTATACATCAGTGTAGTATTCCACTGTGTAGATGTACCACAGTGGTTTTTTTAATTTAATTTATTGTCTATAAAGTTTTACATATGTCTCCTTTTTCCCCAATTGACCCCCCACTCCCCCAGACATTCCCACCCTGGACAAGCCACCAATGCCCCAGTGTCTGTGTCCATTGGTTATGCTAATATACATGCATACAAGTCCTTTGGTTGCTCTCTAACATCCCCCTCCCCTGTCCTTTGTCTCTGGATCTATTTTTGTTCATCAAATTATGTTTATCATTATATCCCACATATGAGTGTGATCATGTGATATTTATCTTTCTCTGAATAATAATAAGATACAGTCTGACTGGCTTATTTCTTATTTTACTTGAGGATTTATCCAGTGGTGTTAATGGGTATAAAGTCTCCTACTATGACTGTATTGCTGTCAATATCTCCCTTGATATCCTCCAGAAGTTGTTTTTTTTTTTTTTATGTATGTGGTTGTCCCTGTATTGGGTGCATATATATTTACCAGAGTTATTTCTTCTTGTTGGATTACTCCCATTAGTATTATGAAGTAGCCTTCCTTATCTCTTGTTATGGTCTTCACTTTGAGGTCTAATTTGTCAGATATAAGTATTGCTACCCCAGCTTTTTTTTTTTTTTTCCATTCACCTGAAAAACCTTTTTCCATCCTGTCACCATCAGTCCGTGTGAGTCCTTTGTTCTGAGGTGGGTCTCCTGTAGACAGCAGATATATGAGTCATGTTTTCTTATCCATTCAAAAAGATATAGCTACCCTATATCTTTTTGATTGGAACATTTAATCCATTTACATTTAACGTCGTTATTGGAAAAGGACCAGCTGAACCCAGGCTGGAGGAAACACCTGACCATGTGGAACCCCAGTGCTGGGCAACCACGGCCAAATCCATACACCCTCTAATGTTGGGTTACCTGGAGGTTCCAATCCTGCCCATCCACCACCTGTCAATCTTGCCTTTCCTCTGGGATCCTTTCCTACTTCCCTTGGCCCCTTTCCCACTCCCCAGTCAGGCCCCCTTATCCTGTGCTACAATCAGCATATCCAGGATACCAACCACCAGGCCCCTATCCCCCTCCATATACACCACCTTCCCCTGGCATGCCTCCTATTAATCCCTTGACTCCTTGTGGGGGGCCAGATGTGGCGGGGGCCAGATATGGCGGGGATCTCCCTTTTCCACGTCCAGCACGGAAAGAGAGATGAACGAACCGGTTCTAAGTGGAGGCGGCCAGGGATTGAGAAATAAAAGAAGGAAAGAGACCAGACATGAAGATAGAAACAAAGCTGGGAGCCAGGTGGGACGCCATCCTCTCTGATGGAGAGGCAGGGACCTGGAGCCCAAGCAGCAAGTTTATTTTATACCCCCAAATATCAGGAAGTATCACAAAAACTTAGGATCAAAGAAGCTTATTTGCATTCTTGAGTAGGCCCTAGCATTCCTGGTGCTTGCCTGGATTTACATATCAAAGCCCACTAGGCCGACACCTGGACAAAGGTAAAAAGTCAGTACTGATAACAGCCCCCACCTTCTTGGGGAGGGTGTAACCCAGATGCTGCTCTGCCAATCGCCTTGGGCTCAGCTGACAACAATTTAAAGAAATGCCCATGTGCCTTCCCAGGCAGCCCTCTACAGTTCCTGGCATGGTAGCACCAGGAAAGGTGATGGACAAGAAGATGCAGAAGAAAATGAAGAAAGCTCATAAAAAGGCGCAGGCAAACCATAAGAATGGCAAGCACTCCTCCTCCTCCTCTGCCAGCAGTGACTCTGACTGAGTACAGGGTCCGGACCCTACCTTCAAGTCTCTCCAGTTCTGCTCTCCCATCAAGCTTCAAAGATATCTTGCACTGGGGAAAATTAGACATTGTGTCCCTCTACCCCTCACCCCAATCTGAGCCACAACTCTGCTGTTCAGCCCTAACTGCTTAGGGGAAATGGGAAAAGAATTGCCATGGTTTAGCAAAGGCCATCTTCACAGTGCTTGGATAGAGCTTTTAGCTGATGAGTTTTAAGGAGAATTATTTTTTGAAGATGGTGAAACCTTTGAGCTAAATGCTGAAGATAAGTCTAAGATCTAAAACAGTGGTCGGCAAACTGTAGCTATGTTGACTAATGAGTTTGCTGACCACTGACCTAGACTCTAGATTCCAATAATTACAGGCTGTTGTTGTTCCTTGTGATTAAGCCCCTATCTTGTCAGCAAACTCAGTCAATAGAGCAGCAAACCGCAACTCACGAGCCGCAGTTTGCCAACCACTGATCTATAAAATGTGATTTTTAACTTTCTTTTGTAATATTTATAGTTGGGGAGGTGTTGTGGAAACTTAATTGTGGGAGAAAAACAAACTACTTTTTTTTTTTTAATTGTGGCATGCTTGGCCAATTTAATGGCAAATACATTTCCCTGCAGACCTTTAATTGATTGCACTAAATGCAAGGCTGCTGGGAAGTGGAGTCCATTTGTGGATGAGTTCTGACTGCCATTTTGGAATCTAATCTCTATTCTTTAGTTCAGTATGTTATTTCAGGTCCTCCCCACATGCTCCAACTCTCAGTCCAAATAAAGCTGTTTGTCCTGGTCTCTGTACACCTGTGTCATTACCTTGATTGGGCCTAGTACATTCTACTACTTTTGCTGACCTACCATAGACTCTTTAAATTGTATCAATTTGCCCTAGCTGGTTTGGCTCAGTGGATAGAGTGTCAGTCTATGGACCGAAGGGTCCTCAGTTCGATTCTGGTTAAGGGCACATGTCAGGTTGCAGGCTCAATCCCCAGTGAGGGGTGTGCAGGAAGCTTCCAATGAATGATTCTCATTGATGTTTCTATCTCTACATCTCCCTTTGTTTCTAAAAAAGAATAAAAATATATTAAAAAAATAAAATCATTATTGGTAGATACTTGTTTGTCACCATTTGTATTTTTTATGACTGTACTTCTTCTTATTTCTTCTTTTTACAGAAAATCCTGTAGCATTTCTTGCATTGCTGGTTTGGTGGTAATAAAATCCCTTAGTCTTTTTTTGTTTGTGAAGCTCCTGATTTCACCCTCAATTTTGATTGATAGCATTTCTGGGTACAGTATACAGGATTCAGACCCTTGCTTTGCATGGCTTTGTATATTTCATTCCATTCCCTTCTGGCCTGATGTGTTTCTGTTGAGAAATCAGTCAATAGTCTGTTGGGAGATCCCTTGTAGGTAACTTTGTGTGTCTCTGTGGCAGCCTTTAAAATTCTGACTTTGTCATTGGTGTTTGCCAATTTAATTATAATGTGTCTTGGTGTCAGCCTTTTGGGGTTCATCTTGTTTGGGACTCTGTGAGCTTCTTGGACTTGTGTGAGTTTTTTCTTCTTCGCTATATCAGGGAAGTTTTCTGTCATTATTTATTCAGACAGGTTTTCTATTCCTTGCTAAGTTTCCTCTTCTTCTGGCACTCCTTTTATGCAGATGTTGTTTTGTTTAGTGTTGTCCCAAAGTTCTCTTAGGCTCTCCTCCTGCTTTTTAAGGTTTTTTGTTTGTTTGTTTGTTTTTTGTTTGTTTTTTTTGTCTGGTTGAAGGTAAGGTTTCAGATCACAGCTGCTCTCCCCTTCCAAATGGTGCAGTCTCTGCGGCAGAGCCGGCTGCTCTGGGAGAGATTTCAGTAGTAGTAGAGGCTACCTGGCCAGGGGAGCCTGGTCTGCCAGTCCCCAACAGTCCTGTGGAATATAGCTATCCCTCACTCACAAATACAGACACTTCCTACATGTCCATGCACTCTCCTTTCATGCTCTCACTCACACACTGTCTTGCAGCCTGCTGTCCTGTCAGCTGCCATTTTGGATCCCCCTCGTACCACAATTTTTTAATCCACTCATCTCCTTATGAGCACTTATGCTGATTCCAAATCTTAGCTATTGTAAATTGTGCTGCTATGAACATAGGGGTGCATAAATCCTTTCTGATTGACATTTCTAGTTTCTTAGAATATATTCCTAGAAGTGGGATCACTGAGTCAAATGGGAGTTCCATTTTACCAAGAGGTCAGGGTTTGATTCTGGTCAAGGGCATATGCTTGGGTTGTCGGCTCAATCCCCAGTAGGGCGTGTGCAGGAGGCAGCTGATTAATGATTTCCTCTCATCATTGATGTTTCTATCTCTCTCTCCCTCTCCCTTCCTCTCTGAAATCAATTTAAAAAATTTTTTCTCAAGATTGATTTTTATCATGTCATATCAGCCTGGCATGGAACTGGAGTCTTCACTGAGTTCTGTCCCTCAGGAATGTGCAGATCTTAGGCTCTTCCTGTGCTTCAGTTCCTTCCTTTGTAACAGGGAGTGAAAATGTAGCAGACAATGTGCAATGTGCAGGATTAATGCCTGTTTTGCTGAGAGAGACATATCTATTGCGTCAATTCTGAGTTCCTTTTTGAACACAGTGATGAGCCTTGGTATGTAAAAGTATAGCAGGCTATCCATCTTCTTGACAGCTCACAGTCCAATAATGGGCAGATGTTAGATCCTTCTGTTACCACGGGAAGGCAAAAATTAAGTAGAGTTATGCACAAGGTGCTCTAGACAGTTGTGGTATTTGAGGGGATATATTTTGACCACTTTGGGGCATTTCCATGGTGAACTAACATGTCTTATACCCTCCTTGTGTGCCTGCAGGAACTGAACAATATGTATGTCGATCAAGCCTATCTGTGTCTGTGCCCCACGTCCTTGCATCGTTGGCACTCCCTGGCTCAGTCTGTTTAGCCTCATCACAGACAAGGCCTTTTTCTGTTGTAGAATTCACAACTATTTATTCCTTTGGTGCCTAAAAGTAGAAGACTTCCAAAATTGAGCTTTCAATCCTAGTTCTCCTAAGATTCCTCAGGGTGGAAATAGTTCCTGAAAATAAATTTTGCTTAAGTGTTTATTTTTTGGTGCCTGTTACCTGAAGTTCTCATTCTTTGCACCTTCATGGTTTGATAATTTAGGCAAATTCTTCAGTAGCCCTAGAAATTGTGCAGCAAAAGCATCATTTGCACCTTAGCCTTTCTAGAACTTATCACTCCTCATATGTCCAGATTTTGACTTTTCTGGTTCTGATGGACAAGAAGAAAGTGTGGTAATCAGGATCTAATGAAGAAAATAACATCCACATAGCTTGTTTAGGCAAGGAAAATGCTGCTAATTAAAGGTCAGTCCTCATAAGAGATCTCTTGGCTGCTACCCAAGGCAGTTTAGAACTGCTACAGAAACTCAAGTCTGGGTGCCTGATGCTTCAAAAAGCCAACACTCAAAATGTCAGAGTTTGAAGTAGAGAAAGGTTTATAGTCAAGAAGGTGCCAACCAAGAAGATGGGATACCTAATGGTGCCTCAAATCCATCTTGCTCTCTGGACCAAGACAAGTATTTATAAGGATTAGAGGAAACATGTATGCAGAAGTGCTGTCAGGCAAATTTTAATTGGAAGACCTTGGAGTTTGGCCAGTTACAGTAAAGGGACATTAACACTGGATCCTTCTGGACAAGAAACCCTTGATTTCTGAAAGGGTTCTGGCATTCAAGTTTTGATCAAATCATGGTCCTTTGGTTCCTTGGGGAAGGCAGAGTTGTTGGGACTTTGGTTCCAGGTACAGCTGCAGGTCAAAGTTCTCTCCTATGTGCATACTTCTGCTACATGACTGCTGTTTTGTTGTTTCTTAAAATAAAGTCAGTATGTCCTTAACATGATAGAACTTTTTGGAGGTGATTCTCCTGTTACAGAGCTATGTGTTTGAATGCATGCAAGGTCCTAAGCTGTAGAGGTATTTCAGAAGAAAAGATTGTGGCAGGAATATTAACCTGAGACCTAGGCTGTGAAAAAATAGTAGATTTGTTAGTTTCCTCCCTTACTTGGAATGGTGAATGAGGGAATGAGATCTGACTCTCTGGTGGAGAGAGTGTAGTAGGTGAGCAGGTAGGCTGTGGCCTCACTTGACATGCACTAGGATAAGATGGTACCATACATCACAAAGCCTGGAGGATAGACATACTGTCTTTGGGAAGAATTCTTTTCATTTATCAAATACTCCGTTTTCAATTAGAGTGTTTATAGACCTTGTCCTCAGCAAAAGCCATCTTGATCCCAGCAACTGTAGGACATTTTTTGGTCTTTGAAATATTGAATTTTTCTTGCTGTAACTACCTTACTCCAACAAGTCTTATGGTAACAGACATATTCTACTGTGTCAAGCTCCTCCTTTAAATCTGTAGTTGCTCAGCACCTCCCTTGTAAGAAGTGACCCAGAAATGCTGGCTGGGTTGAGCTCTCGCCAGTCCTGGGCATTCAGGATCTCAGCCAGATATTGGGATTAAAGGACTGGGGCAATTCACACCATTTCGCTTTTCCGCAATATTTTCACCAAATAAAAAAAAAGCATTGAAACAATTTCTCTTAAGGTTATGGTGACCACTAGTATTGATTAGATTTGGTGTTTTATTTTTATTTTATAATTTTTTAATTATATTTTTTTAATTTTTATTTTTTAAATATGTGTCCTTATTCCCCCATAAGCCCCCACTCCCTAAATTGTTTCATGTGACAAAAAATTTTTAAATGAAACTCTCTGTAGCCTGAAAATTATTTTGGAAGGAAACAAAGGGAAGTTTCCTTCAAAAGTCATAAGGATTGTAATTGAAAGTCAATATATTTGGCCTCTTGAACTAAAGTAAGTAATTTGTGTTTTTGCCTCCCTGACAAAGTTTATATAAAGCTACAAAAAGAAATTGAAACCAGTTTGAAATGGAATTGCCAGTGCCTAGAGCAAAGAATATCCTTACATGATATTATTCTACAATGTCATTATAATTTTAGATATTTTACAACAGCATATTGTACAATTATCCCAAACAAACTTACAAACTAATTCTTTGAATGGTTGGCAGCAATTAAAAAAAAAAAAAGGACATGAAAGGATTTAATCCCTTTAGGAAGGAATTTAGGCACTGGGAAGGCACTTGAGCATCCTACATTGGCCCCTCTTGCCTTTTGTGCCAAAAGGGACCCTCTTCTCACAATCCAATCACCCTCAGCTGTTTCCTGAGCTTTCTGTTCATGCTGAGCTTGAAGCCTCGTGGGGGCTGGTATCATGGATCTGTTTCACACCCAATTGTGTGAGCTGGGCCCTCACTGGAGAAGAAACCCGAGTTCCCCGAGATATGTGATCAGCACCATGACCCCACCAGCAGGCCAGGGATTCCCAAGGCAGGTGCTGGGTGTGGAGGCCTTGGGGGCATAGGCTACCAAGGAGACAGAACTGAACCTCACATCACCCTGCTTGGCCCCGGAGGATGGCTGGTTAGCCAGAGACGGGTAAGATTCCTCAAGGAAGAAACAACCTAAGACAGGCACAGTCGCAGAGGGGCCATCAGGAGAGAACTTGGGGGGCAACAGAAGTGGGGCACAGACCTTCACCCCCCCAACATTGCAGGGGTTTTGAACCCTCGCCCCTACTGAAGGAGGTCTCCTGCCCCCATGGCTGCTTTGTGCTTCCCACACCCAGCTCAGATCAGGACCCAGGCAACAGAAAGAGACTTGGCCCAGCTCAGATCGAAATACAGGTGACAGACAGAGACTTGGCCCAGCTCAGATCGGGACCCAGGTAACAGACAAGAGACTTGGCTGACAGCAGTTGCCCTATATCTAAATTCAGCCTAGCATCAGGAATGCTCAGGGCCTACTCAAGAATCCAAATAATTCTTCCCACTAATATTTGCAGGGTAAACTAAGATTGTTGGTAGAGTATTAAATTTGACAGTAAAATAGTAATCAAGTCTTCAGATTAATTTAAATAGGTAATTGAAATAAGTGAATATTCAAGTAAATTTAATTGTACTGGATAAAAAGCTGTTCTTAAAGTAATGACTAAAATTTCTATTGGTATTTCATTTCATGGTAAAATTCCTGAATATGCATGAACCTAAAGCAGTCATATTTTTGGGCAAAAAAAAAAAAAATTTAAAGTTATCAAGACTGCATTATAAAATTCACAAAAGCCTCCATTAACCAAAATAAAGGGGGGGGGGAGCATAGTAGGGTAATATCATGTAAGGAAAAATATCCTATAAATAAATTACATCTAGAAAATTTTTACTTTACAAAATTAATTTTCATTTGTAATGCTAACAGCAAGACGGCCATGAAAAATACACATGGTGTCTAAATAAGACAAAGGAAAATCATTTGGGCAAAAATAAAAAGGATCCCAAATCAATTATATAGAAAAGATTCCTTTATTAACTTGTGGTCAAGAATATGCTTGTATATTTTCAGAAAACAACTCCAAGACCATGTGGATTCCTGCAACAGAGAGGAATTGACAGTTCTGCTCCAACCACGAAGACAAGAGGAAAAACAGTACAGAGATGGAAGACACTGAAGACGCCTTGCCACGCTATCAGTCAGCAGCTGTGTGCATTGCTGCAGGTTGCCTAGGACCAAACCAGAAAGGGTCGGACCTGCATTGCCACCATGTGCCCACCATCCAGATATCATTGCTGACATGTACACATAAGGAACTGTTAGACATTGAAATGGGGACTCAGAACTGTTGGACATTGAAATTGGGACTCAAACATTTTTTTTGTTTTGTATATTTATTTCTAGTCTGCAGAGGCAAGATTTTTTAAAGGAAAGAAATGGTGGGAAAAAGATACAGAGTCAAAGAAGCATTGAACAGACTGTCAAACTACATCGGGAAGACAGGGGAGGTTGGGCGAGGGGGCCTGTAAGAGACCAACCGAAGGACTTGTACGCATGCATATAAGCATAACCAATGTATACAAGACACTGGGTCGGGGGGGGGGGGGAGAGGGCGGGCAGGTGAAGGTATGTACTGGGGGTTAGGGGAGGCCAGGGGGAGGTCAATGTGGGGGAAAAGAAAGGAGACATATGTACTACTATTTGTAATACTTAAAACAATAAAAAATGCATTGAAAATAAACATTTAGAAGTTGAAAGGTAATAAGGAAAGCTAAAAGTGCATGTTTGGAATAAGAGTGGCATACATTTTGCCTGCTATGATGAGAAGGCTTGTCTATGAGTCATTGCTATACACGGGCACATCAAAACTCCTTTTCTTTAATCCCCAGATTTTTAATCTTTATTATTTTGTAAGCCTCACCGAATATATGCTTATTGATTTTAGAAAGAGAAGGGACAGATAGAGAAGGAGGAAAAGGAAGAGGAAGAGAAGGAGGAGGAGGAGGAGGAGGAGGGGGGGGAGAGGAGGGGAAGGAGGAGGAGGAAGAAAAGAAACATTAATGTGAGAGAGAACAATCAACTGGTCACCTTGCTTACATGACCCACTGGGGATCAAACCTACAACCTTTCAATATATGGTTGTGCTCCAACCAACTGAACCACACCTGTCAAGGTTCCCTAGTTTCTTTAAATAACCCTCTTTACTATTTCACGCTTCTGGCATCACTGAACCTCCACCAATACTACAGGATTTTGATGACCACATTAGTGATGCCACAGAGTCACACACACAACCCAAGCAAGAGGGACACTGCTGATGAGGAGACAGTGATAGCACAGCATCAGAGACAGTTGTCAGCACAGTAAGCACAGAGCCTGAGGCTTCAGATGGTCACTGAATATGCAGTTTTCCTAGTGTGAACAAGGTTTTGGTCAGTGGACATGCTTCCCAACAATTAAATCAGAGATTAGGATCCAATTTATGAAAAACCCTAAAGCAGACCACATACTTTTTCTCTGGTGATTCATTTGCCACCTGGAAGTGCTTGACACCAACCTGTGTCTGTTCTTCTCTTATCAGCATTTGCTTTCAGAAAAATGGCAACCATGTACTTTTGTGGGTTTTTTTGAAAAGTTTAAATGTGAGGGCGAGATTTTATTGAGAGCTAAGGGGAATTAATACACCCTCTGACACACGGAGGGTGGGCAGGCTCTAAAGCACCACCATGAGGCTTTAGTTAATCCTCCATAAACGGGCACTTTTGAAGTTACAGGTTGCTCAAACTATTTGCTTAAAAACATAAAGAACATTCAGTTAATAGATAGAAAGGTCTAAAACTGTATCATTACATTGGGATGGTGAAAATGATTTGAAGGGGTGGTGTAATGCATATTTCTGACCCCTCCAATTTGCTTCCTGAAATTCACTGAACAGTTAATTCCTTACTTTGCATATGAGTAGGTGCTGACCTATATAGTTCTCTGGTTTCTTTCATGAGCAAAATTTTAATGTGGTTGTGGGATGGAGAAAGAGCTACTGATACAAACCCTTATACAGGTTGTAGTAATTTGGATGCAGCATATTAGATTTTTCAGCCAAATTAATGCATCCTCCAATTCTGTGTCCCCTGTCTATAAAGCACCTACCACCGTACTGTTCACAATGAAAAGTTTTATTCTTTTTGGCAATTTTTAGTGTTAGTCTTTCTAGCCAGAATGGACAGTTTTACCCACAATCTTTTTACTTTATTTTATTTTAATGTTTAAAGTATTACAAATAGTAGTACATATGTCTCCATTTTTCGCCATTGACCTTCCCCTGGCCTCCACTACCCTCTGGCACATGCACTCACCTCAACCCTCCAGTGTCTTGTGTCCATGGTTATGCTTATATGCATGCATACAAGTCCTTCAGTTGATCTCTTACCCTTCCCTCACCACTCCCCAGGCTTCCCGCTGTAATTTGACAGTCTGTTTGATGTTTCTCTGCCTCTGTATCTATATTTTTGTTCATCAGATTATAATGTCCTTTATTATCCATAAATGAATGAGATCATGTGGCATTTTTATTTTACTGCTTGGCTTATTTCACTTAGCATAATGCTCTCCAGTTCCATCCATGCTGCTGCAAATTGTAAGAACTCCTTTTTTATAGCAGTGTAGTATTCCATTGTGTAGATGTACCATAGGTTTCTAATACATCATCAGCAGATGGGCATTTAGGCTGTTTTCAAATTTTAGCTATTGTAAACTAGAGGCCCGGTGCACAAAATTCATGCGTGGGGGAGGGGGTGTCCCTCAGACCAGCCTGCACCCTCTCCAATCTGGGACCTCTCCACGGATGTCCGACTGCCCATGTAGGCCCGATCCAGGGCAGTCAGACATCACTTTCACAATCCAGGACTGCTGGCTCCTAAACACTCGCCTGCCTGCCTGCCTGATTGCCCCTACCAGCTTCTGCCTGACAGCCTGATCACCTCCTAACCACTCCTCTGCCAGCCTGATCAACACCTAACTGCTCCCCTAATGGCCCAATGACCCCTAACTGCCCTCCCCTGGCGGCCTGGTCACCCCTAACTGCACTCCCCTGCTGACCGTCTTGTGGTGGCTATGTTGTGTCTACATAGGGGTGCATATATTTGACCACATGGGGGCCGCCATCGTGTGTGTTGGAGGGATGGTCAATTTGCATATTACCTCTCTATTATATAGGATTGTGCTTTTATGAACATAAGGGTGCATATATCCTTTCAGATTGGTGTTTCTATTTTCTTGTGATATATTCCTAGAGGTGGTATTACTGGGTCAAATGGCACTTCCATTTTTAAATTTTTGAGGAAATGCCATACTGTTTTCCACAATGGCTGCATCAGTCTGCATTTGCACCAGCTGTGAAGAAGAGTTCCTTTTTCTCCACATCCTCTCCAGTACTTGTTGTTTGTTGATTTGTTGATGATAGCCATTCTGACAGGTGTGAGGTAGTACCTCATTGTTGTTTAGATTTGCATCTCTCAGATGATTAGTGACTTTGAGCATGTTTTAATGTGTCTTATGGCTTTCAAAATGTCCTCTCTCAAAAAGTGTGTATTTAGGTCCTTTGCCCATTTTTTATTGGATTGTTTATCTTCCTTTTGTTAAGTTGTATGAGTTCCCTGTAAATGTTGGAGATTAAATCCTTATCAGAGATAACATTGGCAAATATGTTCTCCCATGCAGTGGGGTTTCTTGTTCTTTTGTTGATGGATTCTTTTGCTGTGAAGACACTTTTTATTTTTATGCATTCCCATTTGTTTATTTTATCTTTAGTCTCTCCTGCCCTAGGATCTGTGTCTGTAAAGATATTGTTACAACATATGTCTGCAATTTTACTGCCTATTGAGTCTTGTAGGATTTTTATGGTTTCCCATCTTATATTCAAGTACTTTAGCCATTTTGAGTTTGTTTTTGTGTATGGTGTAAGTTGGTGATCTAGTTTCATTTTTTTTTTGCATGTATCTAACTAAATTTCCCAGCACCATTTATTAAAGAGACTGTTTTGATTCCATTGTATGCTCTTGCATCCTTTCAAATATTAATTGAGTATAATGGCTTGGGTCAATTTCTGGGTCCTTTATTCTGTTCCATTGGTCTATATGTCTTTTCTTGTGCCAGTACCAGGCAGTTTTGAGAACCGTCTCTTGGTCATATAGTTTGATGTCTGGTATTATGATCCCTCCAACTTTTTTCTTCTTTCTCAGAACAGCTGTGGCTATTCTGAGTCTTTTTACTTTTTATTCCAGATGAATTTTTATGAGTTTGTTCTAGATCTTTGAAATATGCCATTGGTATTTTAATAGGTATTTGATCGAATATATAGATTGCTTTAGGTAGTATGGACATTTTAATGATGTTGATTCTACCAATCCATGAACATGGTATGTTCTTCCATTTCTTTATGTCTTCCTCTATCTCTTTTTTCAATGTACTGTAGTTTTCTGAGTACAGGTCTTTTACATCCTAGGTTAAGTTTATTCCTAGGTATCTTAATTTTTTTGGTGCAATAGTAAATGGGATTGTTTTTTTTTTTAAATTTCTTTTTCTATAAGTTAATTGTTGGTGTATAAAAAGACCATAGATTTATGGGTGTTAATTTTGTATACTGCTACATTGCAAAATTCACTTATTAGGTCTAGTAGTTTTTTGATGAAACTAGATCACTAACTTTGGGGTTTTCTATGTATAGTATCATGTCATCTGTAAATAAGGATAGTTTTACTTCTTCTTTTGTAATTTGGATGACTTTTATTTCTTCTCATCTCATTGCTATGGCTAG
The DNA here is from genome assembly GCA_026230045.1 of Corynorhinus townsendii. Classification (NCBI taxonomy): domain Eukaryota; kingdom Metazoa; phylum Chordata; class Mammalia; order Chiroptera; family Vespertilionidae; genus Corynorhinus; species Corynorhinus townsendii. The sequence continues at coordinate 111,833,404 of JAPDVU010000003.1, read as the reverse complement.
TATTTCTAGCACAATGTTGAACAGGAGTGGTGAAAGTGGGTTCCTTGTCTTGTTCTTGTTCTTAGGGGAAATGTGTTTAGTTTTTGCACATTGAGTATGATGTTGGCTGTAGGTTTGTCATATAGGGCTTTTATTATGTTGAGATATGATCCCTCTATATCCACTTTGCTGGGAGTTTTTATCAAGAAAGGGGTTTGGATTTTGTCAAATGCTTTTCCTGCATCAGTTGATATGATTATGTAATTTTTATCTCAGTTTGTTTATGTGCTGTATCAAATTTATTGATTTGTGGATATTGTACTATCCTTGTATCCCTGGAATAAATCCCACTGGGTATGATCTTTCTAATGAAATGCTGAATCCGATTTGCTAGGAATTTGTTGAGGGTTTTAGCATCTATATTCATCAAGGTTATTGGCCTGTAGTTCTCTTTTTTTGTGGTGTCTTTATCTGGTTTTGGGATTTGGGTAATGCTGGCTTTATAGAAAGAGTTTGGAAGTGTGCCTTCCTCTTGAATTATTTGGAATAGTCTGAGGAGATAGGTTTTAGTTCTTCTTCTTCTTCTTCTTCTTCTTCTTTTTTTTTTTTTTCATGTGGCAAAGGGGCTCCAAATCAGAGCTCAGAAGTTCTTTGAAAACATGTGTAACTTTTTTTAAATTTAATAAATCTTTATTGTTCAGATTATTACAATTGTTCCTCTTTTTTCCTCCCATAGCTCCCCTCTACCAGTTTCCTACCCCACCCTCTGCCCTTACCTCCCCCTCCTTCCTCATCCATAGGTGTGTTTTTGTCCAGTCTCTTCCCGCACCCCCACTCCCCTTTTCCCCCCAAAACTGTCAATCCACTCCCTTTCTATGCCCCTAATTCTATTATATTCACCAGTTAATACTGTTCATCAAATTTTTTATTCTCTTGGTTTTTAGATTCACTTGTTGATTGATACATATTTGTTGTTCATAATTTTTATCTTTATCGTTTTCTTCTTCCTCCTCTTCTTAAAGAATACCTTTCAGCATTTCATATAATACTGGTTTGGTGGTGTTGAACTCCTTTAGCTTTTTCTTATCTGTGAAGTTCTTTATCTGACCTTCAATTCTGAATGATAGTTTTGCTGGGTAGAGTAATCTTGGTTGTAGTTTCTTGCAATTCATCACCTTGAATATTCTTGCCATTCCCATCTGGCCTGCATAGTTTCTGTTGAGAAATCAGCTGACAGTCATATGGGTGCTCCCTTGTAGGTAATTAATTGTTTTTCTCTTGCTGCTTTTAATATTCTCTCTTTGTCTTTTGCTCTTGGCATTTTAATTATGATGTGTCTTGGTGTGGTCCTCTTTGAATTCCTTTTGTTTGGTGTTCTGTGCACTTCCTGGACTTGTAAGTCTATTTCTTTCACCAGGTGGGGGAAGTTTTCAGTCACTATTTCTTCAAATAGGTTTTCAGTATCTTGCTCTCTCTCTTCTTCTGGGACCCCCATAATTCTAATGTTGGTACGCTTGAAGTTATCCCAGAAGCTTCTTACACTGTCTTCAACTTTTTGGATTATTTTTTCTTTTTGCTTTTCTGGTTGAGGGTTTTTTTGTTTTTGTTTTTGTTTTTTTTTTTTGCTTCTTTGTATTCCAAATCTTTGACTTGGTTCTTGCAATCCTCTAGTCTGCTTTTAGGTCTCTGTATAATATTTTTTATTTCAGTCAGTGTATGCTTAATTTCTAATTGGTCCTTTTTCATATCCTTGAGGGTCTCATTAAATTTATCGTCATTTTCTAGGAAATGCTTGAAAAACCTTATAACTGTGGTTTTGAACTCTATATCCAGGCATTTACTTTCCTCCATTTCCTTCATTTGTGACCTGCCTCTTTGTCTCCACATTTTGGCTGCTTCCCTGAGTTGATGGAATGGCTTTGTGTGCTAGGTGTCCTAGCAGGGCCCAGTGGCTCAGCCTTCCCAGTTACCTGTGGTGGACACTCTTAGTGTGCCCCTTTGTGGGATGTGTGTGCAGTCTTGTTGTAGTTAAGCCTAGATTGTTGTTAGTATCACTGGGGGGAGTTGACCTCCAGGCCAACTGGCTGTGAGGATCAGCTGTGTCTCTGCTGGGAGAGCTTCTGTGCTCAGCTTGGATGGGGCAGAGTCTCAGGGTAGAGCAGACAGCCTTGCTTTCCCTTTAGCCCCACCCTATGAGGCCCCTGTGTCTCAGTGTCCCCCGGCAATGGCTGCACGCACCTCTGAGAGAAGGCTGCCCTTGAGTTTCACCCGCTGCCAGAAAGTCCAGTTTCTCTCCAAATGAGTCTGGGTACCCAAAAGTCTCACCTGGAACTCAATTTCAGTGCAGTCGGGAGGTTTTGTTTCCCTCTGAAAGAGACTGCTAGCCTCATGCTTGCTGCCTGCCCTCTCCTCACAACGCAAGTAAGCCAGCTGCGTATTCAGCCACCCACTCTTTCTGCACATACGTGTCTCTGTACCTCTGTACTCCACAGCTCCTCTGGCTCTCAGTGTCCTTTTATCTTTCCTTCTAGTTGTAGAATTTCCACTAAGCCAGCTTTCCTGTGGTTCTGGACAATGTCTGCTCTGTCTTCCAGTTGCAATTTTGAAATTGTTGTGTGAGGCAACAGTGTAGATGTTTGCCTATGCCACCATCTTGGTTTCTCCTTTAGTTCTTCTTTGAATGCTTGGTAGAATTCCCTTGTAAAGCCGTACAGAAACAGGGCTTTTGTTTGCTTTTTGATCACTGTTTCAATTTCTTCAATAGTTAGTGGCCTATTCAGGTTTTTTATTCTTCTTGGTTGAGTTTCGGGAGCTTATATTTTTCTAGGAATATGTCCATTTCATCTAGGTTGTCCATTTTGTTGAAATAGAGTTGTTCATAGTATTTTTTCATAATCATTTGTATTTCTGTGGGATCAGTTGTTATTTCACCTCTTTCATTTCTAATTTTGATTATTTGGGTCCTCTGTCTTTGCTTTGTTGTGAGCCTGGCTAGAAGTTCATCAATCTAGTTTATCCTTTCAAAGAACCAGCTCTTGGTTTTGTTGATCTTTTTATTGTTTTTTTTTTTTTTTGTGGTCTCTATTTCATTTATCTTCACTCTGATCTTTATTATTTCCTTCCTTCTGCTTATGCTGGGCTTTTTTTGCTGCTCTCTTTCTAACTCTTTGATTTGTAGGGTTAGGTAATTAATTACCATTGTTTCTTGTTTTGTTTTTTTGTGGTAGGGCTGTAGAACCATGAACTTCTTAAAGTAATAATTAAAATTTCTATTGGTATTTCATTTCATGGTAAAATTCCTGAACATGTAATGAACCTAAAGCAGTCATATTTTTGGGCAAAAAAATTAAAATTTAAAGTTATCAAGACTGCATTATAAAATTTACAAAAGCCTCCATTAATCAAAGAAAGGGGGGGGAGTATAGTAGGGTAATATCATGTAAGGAAAAATATCCTATAAGTAAATTACATCTAGAAAATTTTTACTTTACAAAATTAATTTTCATTTGTAATGCTAACAGCAAGACACCCATGAAAAACACACATGGTGTCTAAATAAGACAAAGGAAAATTGTTTGGGCAAAAATAAAAAGGATCCCAAATCAGTTATATAGAAAAGATTCCTTTATTAACTTGTGGTCAAGAATATGCTTGTATATTTTCAGAAAACAACTCCAAGACCATGTGGATTCCTGCAACAGAGAGGAATTAACAGGTCTGCTCCAACCACAAAGACAAGAGGAAAAACAGTACAGAGATGGAAGACGTTGATGACGCCTTGCCACGCTAGCATTCAGCAGCTGTGCGTCGCTGCAGGTTGCCTAGGACCAAACCAGAGAGGGTTGGACCTGCATTGCCACCATGTGCCCACCATCCAGATATCATTGCTGACATGTACACATAAGGAACTGTTAGACATTGAAACGGGGACTCAGAACTGTTGGACAATGAAATTTTTGTTGTTGTTATACATTTATTTCTAGTCTGCAGAGGCAAGATTTTTGAAAGGAAAGAAATGGGGGAAAAATAGATACAGAGGCAAAGAAGCATTGAACACACTGTCAAAGTACAGCGGGAAGGCAGGGGAGGTTGGGAGGGTGGGGGGCTGTAAGAGATCAACTGAAGGACTTCTATGCATGCATATAAACATAACCAATGGATACAAGACACTGCGGGGAGGGGGCTGGCAGGTGAAAGCATGTACTGGGGGATAGGGGAGGCTGGGTGGAGGTCAATGGGGGAAAATAAAAGGAGACATATGTACTACTATTTGTAATACTTCAAACAAAAAAAAAATAATATCCTCAGGTGAAGATTAATAAACAGACAAAAAATTTCACCTAGAAGCAGATGTCGGTAAAATAAACAAACAAACAAACAAACAAACAAATAAATAAACTGATTTCATTGTGTCCCATAGATTTTGGATTATTGTGTTTCCATTGTCTTTTTTTTCCCATGATACTTTTTATTTCTCCTTTGATCTCTCTAGTAAACAGTCATTGTTTAATAGCATGATATTTAGCCTCGAGGTGTTTGGCTTTTTTGGAATGTTTTTATTGTAATTGATTTCTAGGTGTTTTTTTTTTTTTTTTCCTTTTTGATCTGAGAAGATGATTGGTATGATTTCTATCTCTTTGAATTTGTAGAGACTTTAGCTTTGACCCAATATGTGGTCTATCTTTGAAAATGACCCATGTACACTTGTAAAGAATGTATATTCTGTGGCTTTGGGGTGAAATGTTCTGAAGATGTCAATTAATTCCATCTGATCTAGTGAGTCATTTAGAATTGACATTTCTTTGCTGATTTTTTGTTTAGATGATTTGTCCAGTGGTGATAGTAGGGTATTAAAGTCCTCTACTATGACTGTATTGCTGTCAAGCTCTCTGTTGCTAGCCTCCAGAAGTATTTTTATGTATTTGGCTACTCCTGTATTGGGTGCATATGTTTACCAGAGTTAATTCTTCTTGTTGGATTTCTCCCTTTAGTATTAGGAAGTGGCCTTCCTTATCCCTTGTTATTTACTTCAGTTAGATCTAATTTGTTAGATGTAAGTATTGCTACCCCAGCTTTTTTTTTTTTTTTCATTTCCATTCACCTAAAACACCTTTTTCCATCCCTTCACCATTAGTCTGTGTGAGTCCTTTTTTCTGAGGTGGGTTTCCTGTAGACAGCAGATATATTGGTCCTGTTTTCTTATCCACTCAGCTACCCTATGTCTTTTTAATGGGGCATTTAATCCATTTACATTTAACATTATTATTGATAGCTACTTGTTTGTCACCATTTTTATTCTTTACGCCTGTGTTCCTTCTTCGCTTCCTATTTCTTCTTTCTACAGTAGATACTTTTGCATTTCTTGCATTGCTGGTTTGGTGGTAATAAACTACCTTAGTCCTGTTTTGTCTGTGAAGCTTCTGATTTCACCCTCCATTTTGATTGATAGCCTTGCCGGGTACAGTATTCTTGGATTCAGACTCTTCCTTTGCATCACTTTGTATATTTCATTCCCTTCCCTTCTGGCCTGATGTGTTTCTGTTAAGAAATCAGTTGCTAGTCTCATGGGGGATCCTTTGTAGGTAATTTTCTGTCTCTCTGTGGCTGCTTTTAAGATTCTTAATTTGTTGTTTGTGTTTGCCAAGTTAATTATAATGTGCTTTGGCATCGGTTTTTTGGGGTTCATTTTGTTTGGGAGGCTGTGAGCTTCTTGAATTTGTGTGGGTTTTTTCTTCCCTATATCAGGGAACTTTTCTGTCATTATTTCTTCAAATAGGGTTTCTATTCCTTGCTCAGTTTTCTCTCCTTCTGCTGCCCCTATTATGTGGATGTTATTTCTTTCCTGTTTTCCCAAAATTCCCTTAGGCTCTCCTCCTGTTTTTTAAAATTTTTTCTAGATGCTGCTCTGCTTGGGTATTTTTTTCTACCTTGTCTTCTAGTTCACTTATGCTGTCCTCTGCTTCTTCTAGTCTACTGTTGATGCTTTCTATTGAGTTCTTTATAGCAGTGATGTCATTTTTCATTTCTTCTTGGTTCTTCTTCATTTCCTCTTGGTTCTTACACATATTGTTGAATTCATCTTCCATTCTTTTCAGCGACCTTATGACCATTTCTCTGAATACTTTCTCTGACATATTGCTTGCCTCCATTTCATTTACTTCCTTTTCTTTCATATGCAGGCTATTTCTTTGTCTAACCATGATCTTTCTTCTCCGGGTATCTCTTTATGTAGCTCTCTCTTTCCTGTATCGATTTAAAGACACAAAATACAACACAACTTGGCACAATGCAGAAGTCACTGAATACAAATGTATTCAGGATACTAATAATCCCAAATAAAGGTGACCACCATAGAAAAGAGATTTATGAGATAAGAAAATAAAGGAGTGCAAAAATAATATTGAGAAAAGGAAAAAAGTAAGAGATAGAAGAAAGAGAATAAAAAAGATGGGGGGAAACTATTTATATGGGGAGAAAACTCCAATAGAACTAATCCCAAAAAATGCAAACAACCAACACCCAGAGATGAATGAATACTACAAAAATAACTAATAAGAAGTGAGGAGAGGAAAAACAGAAGAAAAAAAAACAACAGAAAAAGAGAACCAATCTCACAAAGAATCACAAAAAACCCCAATCTAATCAACAATCACGTAAACAACAACAATAGGACAGAGAGAAAGCATGGCAAAACAAAACAAAACAAAAAAACCTAGAATAAAAACTAAACAAAAAACATTAACAACAATAAACAAACAAAAAAAAAGGGCACTGAAAAAAATTTGGATAGTGAAGAAAGAGAAGAGAGGTGTGTATGGACTTAGAGCAGTGGATCGGAAATTAGATATATAAGTAGGGTGAATTTTTAACATGGGGTAAAAAGAAGGAATAGGAAACATCTAAAGCAGGAATAGGGTAAGACAAATGGCAACAAAAGGGAAAAGTTAGGAAGAGAGTGTTGGCATAAGGTAAAGTTGACATAGAGTTAAATGATGCTAAAGGAAAAATGAAAATAGAATGTAGAACACTAATCTGAAAATAAAATAAAATGACACGTTTTAAAAAAGGTAAAATAGTAGTAGTAATAATACTGATTAAAAATAAAAATGTAATGATTAATAAGATAAAATCAAGTGAGGAGAAAAGAAAAAAATTGTTTCTTAAGTAATAGATGAAAAATAAAAATGTGAAGTAATGAAGGTCATTCACTTCTTCTACCATTCTGTTTGGCGCACCTGTTTCCTGTCCGGTAATCAGGACAGTATTGAAGTTCCTTGAGTTCCACTGCTCCTCTGTGTAGTAAGCCACAGTCCTAATTTTCAAGCAAGCAATATTTCTTTGTTTCTTAGACTCCTTTATTTGTGTTTACACAAGAGTCAATTTCTGATTCAACCCCTGGATGGCAGTGTTTCTGGACTGACCTCTAGGGCTATAAGTCCTCTTTATCCAGTATTTAGATTTTGTTTTCCCTGTTGCACTTAATACTGGTTTGGGAGAATGGACTGCCCCAGAGCTGGTTCTCTGATTGTTACTCCCCACTCTGATCTTCAGGTTCCACAAAAACAACTTTCTCCTGCAGTCTCTGAGGGTGTCCCCAATTGGGTGATCCTGTGTACTGGGCTTAGTAATCAAAAGCAAGGACTTAAACAGAAACAAAGAGGCAGAGTATGTGAGCAAACTTGTGGCTTTTACCCTTTGGCACTGTGCGCAACTCTGTGAACGTCTCTGTGCACGTCTTCTTTCCCCTGGCACTAAGCAGCCAGCATACTGGTAAAATTTCAGGCTGCCTTTTTGAGCCCAGTCCAGCTATGGGTTGATTTTTAGAATTCCCATCAGCTAGCAACCCTGTGAATCCCCTTCCACATTCATAGATCTCACTAGCCCCAACGTCCACGGATTTTGTGGGGAACAGTCTTCCCGCAACCTCTAGATCCCATTATGCACGTTTCTCTCTCCAGCCTGGATCACAGACCTCACCTTTTTCTAGGTGATATCTGACCTTTTCATGAGAAAGCGCAGAGCTCATCTGAGTCCTCATATTTGCACTGCTTGAGATCTGGTGTTCCTGGGTTCGCAGCTGTTCCCTGGGTGTTGTGGTTGTAGAGTCCTGGACTGTAAAGTACCCACTATCTTTTTTACTTTATAAAAAAGTATATTTGCATATTTTATATATATATATATCTTTTTTACTTTATAATATATATATATATATATATATATATATATATATATATATGTAATATGCAAATATACCGAACAGTGGAACACCCAAACAACCAAGCAACTGGTTACTATGATGTGTGCTGACACCAGAGGGCATGCACGGAACTTGTCGGGCATTGACGGCAGAGCATGGAACATGGCAGGCGTCAGCTGCAGTGGGATGGTGGACCAGGTGAACAGGGGTGCCAGACCAAGGCAGGGCACCAGTTGCTGTCATTGGGGTGAGCCTCTGATAGTTACTGAAAATTCTTTGCTCCTGCATGCCATGGTCTCACCCTGTGCTTGCACCTGCTGCCAGTGCTAACCCACTCGCACCCGCTGCTGGCACTGGAGCCACTGATTGCACCTGCTGCCGGTGCCTGGGGCCGGCCCTGATCACCCCTCAGGGCCTATCCACCTCTCCCTTCTCCTGAGGGGTGATGGGGGCAGCAGCTGCTGCTTGCATCCACTGATGGCACTGGCCCTGCTCTCACCTGCTGCTGGCTCTGGCCCCAATCGCTCTGCACCATCAGCAGCTGTGAGTGGGATCAGCGCCATCAGCACATGGGAACGGGGACAGCGCCATCAGTGCATGGGAGCAGTGGCGGTGGGAGCGGGTCTACCAGCAGACAGGGGACTGGGTGCCATGGCGGGAGGGGCTGGGCGAGGGCCCAGAGGATGGGCTGAGACCCACCCCTGTGCCCACCGCAGCCTTGCGGCCCACAGTTCCTTCAAAGGTGCACAAATTTGTGCACTGGGCCTAGTAATTCTATAAAACTGTTTGCTATACATTAAAGTGCCCAGCATCTTCTTTTTGGTTTCCAAACTGAAATTGTGGACTATTTTAGATTTTATGTAAAATTACACTCTATTCTTATGTTTTAATGGGGAACAAACCCATGATCAGTTTGTTCCCCATTAAAACATGAGCTCTGTATTAATATAAATTACAGTCTAACTTGCAATGAACACAATTTTAAATGAATACAAATTACAGATGTTAGTTTCTCCTTTTCAACTCCTGGAGGGAGGTACATGAGCCTCTAGCTTAGTTTTCAGGCAACACCTGCTTGCGTTTGCTGTCAGTAATCCTGAGGTGTGTGTGGTGGTGTCTGTTTCTGCAGTGGCCCATTTCACACACCAACAGAAGGTGTTAAAATGATGACACAGGTAATCTGAGCTCCATCCCTAAATTCAGATTCATGGATCCATTTTCTCCATTAGTCTATTGAATGTGTCTGCCTCTCCCCATTTCCAGGAAATGGAGTGATTGTAGTGTGAATCCTTCCTCTTTGTGTTAGAAACTCCAGACATTCATAAATAGCTCCTGACATTAAATCCTTAGTTTTGGTTTCTCGAGGCTTCTCCCACATCCAAGTATGGGGCAACACTAGCCATAGACCAAGAGCACTTGGACACCACTGGAGCACACAGATCCCAAAGGGACTTTGGTAGAAAAGTGTACAAAGGAAACAAGAGAAGCAGCCACATTAACCTACTCTCCTGATGGCTTCCTTCTCAGTCCTCATCCTCTTCCCCATCCTAGTACATCTTTGAGGCTGGATCCCCACTTGATCTAAATTGTTGCCTCTAAATTCAGACCCTCCTATGGTCTTTTATGTTCAAAATTAATGTTAACTGCTGCTCAGGGTAGCTTAGAGATGACTTCCAGAAAGTAGGAAGAGAGCAACCTGAATTTAGCTCCTGGGTACATTTATATGCAAGAAATAATTACATTTTTCCAATTTATTTAAAAATTTAGCAAAAATGGTTTTGTCTATTAGTTTTATTTTATTCTACTCTCATACTGAAAAGCCATTGTCTGTGAGACACTAACTTGGTTTCATAACTCGCTAACAGGCCACAGTACATAATTTGGACTCCACAGAAGCTGTTCTTTCTCTGATTCTATACTGGTAATTAACAGTTTGGGTTTAAACTCTTGGTTGAACCTATTAGCTCTTGAGGTTATGGAAACATGAATGTTCATCTATGCTTATAGCTTCCAAAGGAGGAGCGGTGACATTGCCACCAACGTGGGGAACTTACTTAGTTCATACACATTTGTCCTATAATTTCAGCTGAGGATATACACAGATGCAAACAATAATGCTATTGCAGGCCTACCTGAGGATTCTGTAAGAGCTGTTGTATAGCTCCACTAAAAAAGAACTTTCCAATAAACAAGGATATTTGACTATTTCTATTGAAGCATGAGGTGTCTGATAGCTATCAACAAAGTCCAAGCAGCATCCTTGTTCTCAGAAATCAGTTTTTGATTGTTCTGTACAATTGTACATAAGATTATGTATAGCTTTGATAATAATTAGGAGGTAATTAAATAATAAAGGGGAAATGTTAGATTAACTTTTATACTTAATTAGAACAAAGACCATTATCATCACCATCATCACTGTCATCATTGTCATCTTCAATAATTTACATTGATCATCTCTCCATTATAGAAATTTGGCCCAATATAAGATGACATAAATCATTTTGAATGCCTCTAATTGTTGCCAATAAGTTTGTCAATAAATAAAACTCACAAGCTTATGTTGATTCATTTTAAGTTTTCAAGCCACCCAATTTATAATTAGTTTTTAAAATTTATTTTATGAATGCTAAAAACCAAGCAAAATTGTTTTTTACTACTTGTTTGATTTTTAATACCTTAAAAATAGGTCTTGGTTTTATGTCAGACCTGTGGCATTGTCTTTCCCTGATGTATACTTTGTAGTATATTAGGACCCTTTTACAGTTAATGGTGCCAAGAGCTCTATATCTTTAGGTTTATGCTCCCTTAGGCACCTTTTTTTCTAAAAAACTTTACCTCGACATCACCTTTGCCCAGTGGTATAGCTGCTAGTGTTGCCTACATATGTGGAACCGTGTTGAATGTGAAGACAGTAACTCAAGGCTAGTCCAGTCATAAAAGACAAAATATTTATCAGTCTGTGTGGCACCAATCTCCAACTAATTGGTAGGTATGCAGGTCAATGTGCCAGCCTAGTCTCTGGGGGCCCCAGCTGGAAACTTGGATTCCTGACAGGAGGGACCCTGAGACACAAGTGACCAGGAAACACTCTGTGGTCTAGGGTTGGTGGCTAGTTGCTAACCAGCATGGACATATTTGAGCACCTGGTACAACCATCCTCATGCTTACTGACTTCATGGACAGGCCTGGATCAAGCCCATTGCAATCACTGCTTTATTTCTGGGAAAGGACATTTTTCATGCCTAAGTTTGCTAAATGCAAAACAACACTGCTTGGAGGTATGTTAAGCCAATTCTGACTCTGAGATTAGTTTTTAGGTTTCCTCCCCAGTGGCATGGACTGATATGGCTGTTATTTTTTGGAGCTGCATCCAGGCTTACATAGAAAGCATGTACAACCAAAGAAAACACTAAAGTCTTTGATTTTCCATATGACAGTCTTTAAAAATAGGTTTGAAGGACTTTATCACAAGTATGCTTCTTAACTTTACTAAAGACAGACTTTGCACATTTATGCTTTGAAGAAAATGAGTGCAGAATTACAGATTTCATGGAAATCAGAGGTTATGACCCATTGGGAGGGTGACTTGCTCTAACATGGAAGGACACATCTCTTTTTGTAATGCTGTTTTTTGTTTATTTCTAGGAGATAACTTGAGTTGCAGCTTATCAAATATGCTCAATTTGCCTTTTTTTTTGTTTCTTTGCACCCCCTTTTTGTTTACCTTTTTACTTCATAATATAATATTGAATTGATCTAAACCTGAGAATTTATTAAAAAATGGCCTGAGGGAAAATTTTGCCTGGAGATGTAAGGGGACAAAGAGATAGAGAGTGAGCAGAATGGGCTTCTTTTCTTAGGTTTGCTGTGATTCAGCTGAGATCCTGAGTAAATGATTCAACTTCTCTTTGTTTTATTTTCCCATTTGTAAAAACAGTTTTAATAATACCTGGGAATGCTGCCTGTGAAATAATATTTTTCTCCTTGGAAGAAATGAACTATCAAAATATAATATATAATTTGGTAATACATTGCTTTAGATTTGTACTAATGTTCCCAGTTTACCATATATATTTTGGGGGGCCAGCTTTCTGAAAGAAATCATTTGCTTTTCACTATCACTTGGGCTTATCAACCTATGATGTCCACAATAGCTATGTGTGTGCAGCAACCACCACTTTTATTTAGTTTGCTGCCTCCAACTCCACTAGTCAACTACACATGTAGATGACTGTTCAGCTTCATTTTTATATATTTTTTTGGCTTGTCACATCAGATACACATTTCAAAAAATTACCTAAGATTTGTTTCACCATATAAGTGACATTCTCTGCTGTGCTCCAATCAAGGGGGAAAAAGTAGAGAACCTATCAGAGTTGTTTCCAAAGTCTGTGTATGTGGGTCAAACTCTCACATGACTCTGACTATTGTTAGAGACAATAATGATTTATTATAATGTGCTTTTTATGCCAGCGTGTCTCGAAACTCTTTGCAACTGCACATATAAATAGGAATTACTTCACCCACCTCTGGAATTGGGCCGCGCTTTGCACAAATATGACAGCTATTCAACAATGCATAGAACATTCCACACAGTCAAGGCCTGGACATGAGGGACAAGCTTCATCCAACTGAGATCACCTAATATACCGCAGAGTTCTTGGCTGAGTCATGCTCTGTGAGTATGGGTTAGTTAGGGCATTTATGTCTCCCTAGGAAAGCCAGTCCCATTCTGTTTAGTGCTGGCTCATGGTCACTTGCTAAATCATTAGATCCCAGACCATAAGCTCATGGCAGTGTCTCTGAAGTGTGGTCTGATGGAGGAGTGAGTCAGCAAGGAGAGGAGGCCTTGGATAAGAATCATGGTGACCTGACTTCTGCAACAATCATTGGAACTGGGAATGGCCCATGGTGATAGAAGACTGTCTTAATTTTTCCTGGCCACTGGTAAACTATGTTCTCTGACTTCAGAGACACTTAACACAAATTCATCAGCTTCAAGTCTATACTGTACTTCACATATTTACTCATAGGTACCACAGTATCTTGGAGAAAAACAACACTGCAGAAAACTGTCTTTTCTTGAACCACAATTTCATTAGCAAAGACAGCTTCTGCTTTAGGTGAAAGAAGAACTAAATTTACACAGGAGATACATCTTTTCTGGGTCAGTTTTAATTTAAGGAAAAGCAAACCTGATAACCACATGTTTGCCTCATCCTTCTGTTTTCCCAGTGCCATGGGATTATTTTCATGGTGAAAGGAGGGGAAATAACACAAAATACCAGGACTCAGAGGAGGCAGTACTCACAGAAAATTATAACTGAAAATGCATGCATTAGAAAAAGAAGAAATACCTCAAATTAATAACCTTAACTGTACGCCTTAAGGAACTAGAAAAAAAATTAAGTTAAACCTAAGACAGCAGAAGGAAAAAACAAGATGAAGCAGAGATAAATAAAAAAGAATAGAGAAAATCAATGGAAACCAAAAGTTGTTTTTGGGGGGGAAGATCAACAAAGTCACAGATCTTAGCTAGACTGACTAAAAGGGGGAATCATCATGCACATACAAATTTGTAACTATGTGAAGTGATGGAGATTAACTAGACTTTCTGTGATAATTATCTATAATAATAAAAGCATAATATACTAATTAGACTGGACATCCTTCCGGATGACCTTCGGGACAATGCCGCTGTGGCGAGGGCCAAGGCAGCCGCCATGGTGGTGGGGTCCCAGCCCCTTGTATGAATTTCATGCATTGGGCTTCTATTTTCACAATATTTACAAATATTGAATTGTTATGTTATACACCTGAAACTAGTATGTCAAACTAGTATGTCAATTATCTCTCAATAAAATTTTTTCTAGTATTCACATTAAACAACATGAAAAAAGAGGTGAAATTAACTTTATATTTTATTTAACCCAATATATTCAAAAATTGCCATTTCACTATGTAGTCAATATTACAAATTATTATATAAAAATACTAAGCCTTACCCTATAAAAAAGAGAGTAGGGATTGGCAGCAGGGACTTACTGTTTCATTATAGGTGTTCAGTGGTGTCAGGCTAGTGTCTTCATTCACCAGAAACTGTCTTAGTTGATAGGGTAGTGGATGCTCCAAGGTCATTCCTGGGAGGCTGTGTGTACAGGTCAAATAAAATAGCATGCTTTCCATACCCCAGTTATTTTTCTAGAAACAAACAAACAAAAAAGAATCACAAGCATCAAAGGCAATCTTATGTGGAAAAGAGCAAGCTGGGGCTGGGCTGCAGAGTGGAGGGCTGAGTTAGGGTCAGTAAAGTCAGGTGGTACCAGCAGTGGTGGGATAGAAAGATTGGCTAACCAGGGTCTTGCTGCACAGCCTTTGCTGGTGAATCTGTCAGTTTTACCATACTGAATCACTATCTGAGCCCAGCAGTTCCATATTCTCCAAATGCAGGACTAAGGCAGTTGTCCCAAGTTGCCATGTCCTGGGGACAGCTCTGATTCTCCAGAGAAAATTCCACTTTCCCAATTAGCTCCAAATTAAATATTTACTTTACTGTGCTTTTATTAGGACATTTGTAAGAAATGTATAAGCAACCACTAGGATGTAACTTCCACCGCATGAGGTTTCAGGGACATGACCAGGTGACATGTGCCTAGGTAGTAATCAAAGGCTTAGCCCCAGAAACATCATCTTTGACCAGACACTTAAGAAGTTCTGGATTTCTGTAGATATGTCAAATTGTGTCCATTTTGTCAAGATTATCCTCTTTTCCTCACCTGCAATATCTAATCATGGAGTCTTAATGCTTTCTATTGTCTTACATTCTCCATGGGCCATCATTAGAGACCTGGTCCTCTTCTTAATTGCTACACTCCTCATCCAATTTCCACATAGCCAGCAACTTATTTCTCCAGATGCACCATGGTGATTTCCACTTCCAGAAGGGCTCCCACTGCCCACAGAGTGGACACCAGAGAAGCAATGTAATCTGGGGAGGACCTTTCTAGACCTATGCCCTTTAACCTCAACTTGCTCTCTAACAGAATATGCTGAAGCCACCAGGACTCCTCCCAGACCCCTGGCCTTCACGTGACCACAATCTAATTACAACTTCATGAGGGACCTTGAGCCAGGTCCACCCAGCTGAGTTGCTCCTGGATTGCTGACCCATAGCACTGTGATAGAAGTATGTCTGTTGTATCATGCTGCTACATTCTGGGAAGATTCTTTTACCAAGCACTGAACCCCCATCCTGGCCTGGTATTCTTATACATCAGGAGGACACAGCACTGTTGCCATGTTGCTCAGAGTGAGCAGAACTGTGGACATGGCCGCCATGATAGCACACTTGATTCAGTCAGCTGGCAACAGCACTGTTCAAACCAATGTCTAAAACATGGTGTTTTCTATGTGTGTTCAAGCAAGTGGATATTCAGAGGTATTGTGTTCTCATCAAATTCAGGAACAAACAGCATGAAAATGAAAAGATATAGGGCAAGCAACTTGTGAGCACAAGGTGGAGAAAGAAGAGAAGGGAAGAGGACCTGCTCACCAGTTGGTAATTGAAGGAAATCTATTGGCAGGGCCTCAGCTGGATTTTCCCTTCTCTCCATCAGGAAGGGACAGCAGAGTGGAGAGTAGACTGAATATTTTGAAAGTCTCCACAAATATTGGACAGTGTTTGTGTTTGTGGGGTTTGTGTGGTAGCAGTATATCAAGTGGTCAGGGTACTGTATAGTCCTTTAGGAGCAATAGCTCAGATTTCAAGCCCCATCCCCTTGGCGTTGCTCCACATTAGTATAGCTGTCCTTGAAATCACCTCTGGAAGGAATAAGGTAAGGAGAAAGCAAAGTCTGATGGCACACAGCCTCTTGTGTGTGACCTTCAAGCCTATAGCCTGGTGCTGAAATGTGACTGAGATACATTGCCCCCCTCTCCTCTTTCTCTGCTCTCTTTCTCCTGTTGCAACAACACAAGTTGTTCACTCTGACAATTACTGGGTCTCTGCTCAGTATGTTCTTGGTGTTGACAACTACCTTTAGCCATGAATACCTATGTGCATGAGAACATTTCACATGGCTTTCTGACACCCTACTTGATATGCTATCTCACCTGGGACATCATTATTGTAAACCTGTCCTCTAACTGTGGAAGGAATAGACTCTACAGTGGTTCTGAAGACAATGGGAAGACCTCAAGAGGTGGCATACAAAAATATTGCTCTGGTCTTCTAGTGAGTTGGGATTCAGAGGGGGATGAAGCTGGAACTTGGGGGGGTCAGTCCAAAATGTAATAAGGAAATCCTAAGGAGAGATGTTGGGGTCTAATCTAAAGCCTTGGCTAGAAGAAATAGTACCTGGAAACTGCCTTCTTCTCCCTCCCAATATGAGATTGACACAATTAGGATGTTCCTCTGTGACTGATTCAGTGACCATGTGTGGACTTCTTGCCCCATTGTAGGTGCTGCACTAGGCCTGGGATGGGAAAGAGGAGTGGACTGAGTTCTGCCCATGAGGAGTCCATGGTCTTATGAGATGGTCTTGCTAAGACTGGCAGAGCAATCTCATTTGCACCATAATTATGCATTTCACACAGGCTTAATAAGATAGCAGACACATGAGGTAAAAGCAGAATAATTACTTAAAATTGAGGCAGAACACTTTTTTTTATAACCTGTAGATATTAACATTTAGTGACCCAGACGAGCACATCAAATAGGTATCAAGTTAAAACCTTTCTTTGAGTAATTTATAATATACTAAACTTAGTCTAGAGGAAAACAGTTACAAAGTACTACTATCTTCTGTTCAAACAACCCACCTTAATTGTTTCTTCTAGAAAATACCATTTCCATACTCAATGTAAGAAAAATAAGCACTATTTAGTATTTTTAATCTTCAGAATACCTTATACTTACCAATTAGTAAAACAAATAAACAAATGCAACACTAAACAAAAACCAGCAAAATATTAGATATTTTATTCTCCAGGAATCATTTACTTTACAAAAAAAATTTTTTTTTTGCTTTGCTTTGTTTCTTGACAAGAACACTTTGTCTCTTTTTGCATGAGTTTGGTAGGTTTTTCCTTCTTTTGTTCTGCCATTAACAATGACAATGCAAGTCTCCTGAGCACTCCTGCCCAGCACTGCTGGCTTGACTATCTCCCCATGAGCTGGAGCCCTGATGGCAGAACTGGGGAGTTCAGCTGCTCCTCAGCAGGATCAGTGCCACATGGAGGATGCTTTAGAATGTGTTGACTGACTGTCTCAAAAAGTGAAAAGTGTTAAGTACAAATTGCCATGTATAAAAACAGTCATGAAGATATAAAGTACAGCATAAGGAATACAGTCAATCTATATAATAAAAGCCCAGTGAACATTACAGCGGAACAGCCAGAATGACCGGTCCACCAGTTTCTATGATGCACACTGACCACCAGGGACCAGACGCTCAATGCAGAAGGAGGGGAAGGTGTGCCATGCCAGCACAGCCAAGGGTTTGGCGAGCCTGAGTGAAGGCGGTGAAGGATTGAAGGAAAGAAAAAGAGAATAAGCTGGATCTAGGTGGATCTCCTGTGCCTGGCTGAGGCCACAGAGAAAGATCCAGATGGCAAGCTGATGCTTTATTTTATAGCCAGAGGTAAACAAGGTAGTGGCCACCATAGTTACAATGTTCTTATGAGTTTCCCTTGTTTTGACAGCACTTGCTGCACCTCCCACAGCCCATTAGCTACCCAGGAAGGATCTAGGGAGTATCATGAGGTCCAGCTTAATTATGCTAAGAGGGCTGTGCCCTCTAAACTGGGACTTGTTTGTAGCTTTGCCAACATAATCTGTCTGAAGCTTAACCCTATAGCCACTCCCTACAGGAAGGGGGGGGGGGCGCAGTGAGGCCTGGAGGAACACATTACGTCCCAGAGATCCCAGGAACTGCAAGCCCAGAGCTTGCTTTCCAATAAAAAAATAAACTGAAAAAAAAAGTAGCCCAAGGCTGCCACCCTGGGAAGAACGGCTCTAGGAGGGAAAGGCCTCCCTAGGCCTCACCTGGCCTGGCTGGCACACCATGGGCTCATGGGGACTCACTGGTGATATGCAGGAAGCACAGCCCCTCCAACTCCAAAGACTGTCGCATGACAGCTGCTCCCTGTCCAGATCCATGGCAGACGCAGCACTACAGCCACCTCAGCTCCCTACTTCCAGCTTGTGGCTTCCTGCCCACCCCTTGGTATACTACTTGTGCTTGAGGGAGTGGTTTGGGCCTTGCGGGTCAATGGTGCCACAGCATAGCCAGAGAATGGCAGAACACAGCCACCAGGCCTGGCTGGGCATTGATTTGGCCACTGACTGAGGTCCATGTGCAGCTAGGCTAAGAAAGGCCCGCTGATCTTTATGTTTCTCCTCCCATCCAGAATCAAAACCTCTTGGGGATGAATGATCCTAACAATGGTCCAAACACATGCTCAGTGTCACTATTACAGACATTCCCAGTCATTACAGCTTGTTCCTTAGCCTGCAGTGCCCTGCTCCACCACTTACCACTCCTCCCCTGTCACCCCCTGAAGACCACCTTATGTTATCCTATCTGAAATGTGAGCAAGATCTCAAATATCCCCTTGTCAATAGCTCTCTTGACCTACCTTTCTTCCTCTAAAAATCTTGCATTTAAAAACATATATTTGATTGACTTTGGAGAGGGAAATAGAGATAGAAACATCAATAATGATAGAGAATCATTGATTGGCTGCCTCCTGCATGTTCCAAACAGGGGATCGAAACTTCCCCTGGCCCTTCCACCATCCCTTCACCCAACCAGAAGGCCCCCAGCTGGCAGCATGACACTGAGGGAAGGAGGAGGGAGGGAGGCAGAGAACTGCGGGGTGGAGGGGCACCAAGGGCAGTGTCAGTGTCTGGTATCTGTTCCTTCTGCACCCAGCCCAGCGACAGTCACCTCCTCTTCCGACCCTGCCAAGCCTTTGGACCTCAATTGGCCTGGTCCTGATCAGCCCTGATCACCTGCCTGGCCTAGGGACCCCTTGTGAATGAATTTTGTGCACCAGGCCTCTACTAATCTTATGTAATAAAAGAGTAATATGCAAATTGACCATCACTCCACTACACCCACAGACCATGCCCACCAGCCAATCAGGAGCAAGTATGCAAATTAACCCAACCAAGATGGCTGCAGCTATGGAGAGAGCAGGAGGCTTGGGTTTCCCCTGCAAAGGAGGAAGCCAAGCTTTCCGCACACTCTGGACAGCCCTGGGCTCCACTCAAGGCTACAAATTTTCAATTATAGAAGATAAATAAATCCCAACAAAAATGGCTGCTGCCACGGAGCGAGCAGGAGGCTTCACTCTACTCAAGGCTACAAAGTTTCAATTATAGAAGATAAATAAATCCCAGATACCAGGGCCTCCACATGGGTCAAGAGGAGGTGTGTGGCCAGCCTGCAAACCACCACAGGCCCCTCACCCAGGCCACCCCATGCCCCAAGGGAACCCCCACCCTGATCTGGGACACCCTTCAGGGCAAACCAGCTGGCCCCCACCTGTGCACCAGGCCTCTATCCTATCTAATAAAAGAGTAATATGCAAATTGACCATCATTCCAACACACAAGATGGCTGCCCCCATGTGGTCAAAGATGGCCACCACAAGATGGCCAGCAGGGGAGGGCAGTTGGGAGGGACCAGGTCTGTAAGGGAGGGCAGTTGTGGGCAATCAGGCCAGCAGGGGAGGGCAGTTAGGGGTGATCAGGCTTTCAGGGGAGGGTAGTTAGGGGCAAACAGGTTGTCAGGGGAGCAGTAAAGCATCAATCAGGCTGGCAGGGGAGTGTTTAGGCAGTGATCAGGCTGGCAGGCAGAATCAGTTAGGGGCAATCAGGAAGGCAGGCAGGCGAGCGTTGGGAGCCAGCAGTTCTGGATTGTGAGAGGGATGTCCGACTGCCCATTTAGGCCTACCAGGATCAGGCCTAAACAGGCAGTCAGACATCCCTCGAGAGGTCCCATATTGGAGAGGGTGCAGGCTGGGCTGAGGGACACACCTCCCCATGCACAAATTTCATGCACCGGACATCTAGTATTATAATAATTATGTATGATGTTAGACTTGTGGGGGAATCACTTCACAAGTTATATAAATATCTAATCACTATATTGTAAACATGAAACTAATATAGTATTGTAAGTTAAATGTAGTTTAAAAATTAAAAATAATTTTAAAGTGAAAAGTTTTCTCTGTGTCCCTTTCACAGAAGAGGTATAATAAATTTTTTTGTTTGTTTTTATAATGTCATCACAACCATGATGAAAACAATAACTTTTTCAGTACTGATAGTGAAGAATCAAAGAGAACTCAATGCCCAGATTTACTTATATGATTTTGGATTATATCAAACCCTTGATCTTTAGTTCCTTCCCACATTGGGCATGACCACTCCTGCATAAGCATTAAAGAGCCCAGGAATCTAACTTCAAAGCACATGTGCAAACTCAGCTTCCATGAACTTCAACAAGAACCCTCTGCCCTCCATGCCTCCAACCTCTATTTACCAGACTTACGGTACTCATTTCCTGTCCTCCTCATGTTTTGGAATCATTCTGCTACCTCATAGGCAAAAAACAATCAGGGTGCATTCACACCAAGTATTTAACAAGAACTTGGCCCATAGTAAGTGTCCTATAAGAATTTCCTCTCACTTGACTTAGCAGTGACTATGGTCAGTGAAATAGTTCAGTTAACAGGAATTTACACAGAATAATGAATTGTTAAAATAAAAACATCATTATTTCTATTTACTCAGAATCGTTTCTGTGGTTCTGAATTGATTATGGCTAGAGAATACTGGCAAAACTAAAATCATTTATTAGGTAGATGGAATGTATTTTGTGGATTCATTTGCTTTATCTCTTTTTTTGAGTTATTTTTTGAAATGTTCTGGGCTTTACAAATATTTTTCTCCTGTGTGTTTCTGCTGTGATTGGATGGGTGCATATCTATCTTCACTCACTCAGGCTCTCTGTGATTCCTTCAGGTCCTGATGAGGACTCCACAAGACTATAGTGTGGGTTTTTAGAGCTCTGTCTCCTTGGAGCTTAACCCTGAAGACCTCAAATGAATATTGTCCTATTGGAATAACAGCAAGTGAAAACAAAGAAAACATAATATCAAACATTCTCCCTCAATGCATTTTCATAGGTTTAAATCCCTTACATAAATTTATTTTGGTAGGTTATTGTAAATATTCTTAATATTCAGGACATGAACCTGAATCTTAACAAGTATTTTGTTGAGGTTGCTCCTGTTGGTTTTCTTCATTATGTGGTTGTGCTGGGGGCAGGATATTTTCAACGGGGTGAATTCAAGGGTAGAAGTTTTAGATGAGGACACTTTTTCTTAAGTTTGAGAAAGGCTGAGTGGAACAGGTTTAATGAAGACAGACTTCTACAAAAAGAAAAAAAAAGTCTAGGACATGGCAGAGAAACCAGGAACTAAGTTCTAGAAAAATTAAGGAAAATGCCCCTAGTACTCCTTTCTGTCTTTCTTTTCTTGGTTAAGTGAAGTCCAGAGTGTCTTGCTTCCTTTAGAAACACTGCTCACAGGCTTGACATCATGGGAGAAAATCACCCTGGCTATATTCCTGGTGGTAATTCAACCCTGAATGTAAGAACAGAAACCCTTTTCTACATTCTGAGGTCACCAAGAACTATTGTGCAAATCACTAGGTCCCTGGCCATTTTCAAATACTTGCTTGTCTTTCTAACAACAGCCCCATAGATCAGAACACTGGGTGTTCTTAGGCACTGGAATTAGGTGTGAGTTTTCTCATCATTGACAATCACTCAGAAGCAACCAGGAGGGTCAGAAGACTAAATCACAGTCACAGTAGGGTGACCAGAAAATCTGAGCCTAACCTGTGGGGTCACTAGGCCCAAATAGTCATTTACTCCTGTGCCCTATCCACTAAAGCCTTGCCTTTGTTTTCACTTGCTGTTATTCCAATAGGACAATATTCTTGGCAGGTGAGTGTTGACTTCTCCAGTTTAATAATCCAAATCACCACTGCATCAAAGCTCAGGAACAACCATGGCTTTAGGACGATGCAGACTTTGATTTGCTTGTGCTTTATTTTTGTTGGTTTGTTTTTGTAAAGAAGCATCTGATTTTTGCGAGATGGTAACTCAGTGAATGTGAAAGTGAAAGATTTAGTTTGATGCCTGGGGCTGTGTCTTTAAGGTTATTTTTAATATATTTGAAAATGTTTTCTTTTCCTCAAGTGAATGAATTGATATTTTTGGCTAATTCTTTTTGGGTTATGGAGATAACTTAAAACTGCCCCCTCTATTTGAATATAATTACTGGTGATTGTCTTTATGTAAGATGAGTTATCACCTAACCATATAAAGAAAAATACCTATTTTCACTTACATCATTATTTGTGATATTTCCTCCCTATTTCAAGAAATCCATCAGTCAGTGAAAAATGTTTTATTTGAGAAATGTATGAGAAAGTGTTGGTATGACTAATTTTCTACTCTTCCTGGTTCTACACTGTGCAGAGGTCTGATGTTTGAGTTGATATGAAACATTTTCCCTGAGGTTTTATACTCAGCCATTTATTCATTTGAAAATGTTAGTATGAAATTCAAGGACTTTGGAATCAGGTCTGTTCCTCTCAGTATTAACTAGGCAGTTTGGCTTTGCTGATGCCTAGTTTCCTTTACCTATGATGTTGGAAGAATATTCTTTACTGTGCAGGATCCTGATGGGCTTAAACACAGTGCATACAAAGATCCAGGGCAGAACCTGATGTCCATGGATGTTCACTGAGTGGCTTGAGTGTATTAACACTCCAAAGTTCACAGTGGTGATAGTACACACTATTATTACCACAGCAATAATGCTGCTGGTGGTATGAATACTTTTTTCTTTGTCCTACACCATAACTCATTGAGCTACTTTATCTGAAAACAAAAGGGAGACACTCCCTATTTTGAAGCATAAGCTTAGCCCTATGATTTTAACATAGTCGAGTTGTCTTGTAAATAGAATATTAAAATAATGATTCCTTATGATTTGGGTCATGGAAATTCAGTGGTCTGTTGTTGACTTCAAGGCAGTGTGCTATAATGTCATTGTTCAAACGAATTCAAAAGCCATTCCCTGTGGTCAAAGGTGACTCATTTAGAACTGTAATTATTACTGTTTCCAAAGGAATTTCTGTATTGTTTCTGCAAATAACCAGGCAGCATTTCTCCATGTGTTGGTAAAAGTGAAGGTCACCACAAAATGTTAACAATTATAACCTTTCAACACCCTCATCACTTTTATGTTTGATGTCCTATTGCTGAGCCTCACTTAAGAGTGTTAACTGATCTCAGGAGACCCTTCTGTACCTGACTCATCATGAACAGATGCCTAGTGATATGTCACTAGAACCTTCTTAAAGGATTCATTTTCCCTATAAAGAAACAAGGGGGGGGGGGAGGTTTAATTCTTTGATCACTACCTCCAAATATCAAAATAGTGAATTGGAAAGGGTCCTGGGTTTGTGATCAGAATAGGCTTGAGTCTTGGCCTCAGTTTCCTAAAGCACTTAGTGAAGTACCTCTGGGATTGCTTAACCATGCTGGACTCTGGGTGGCACCTGGTGCCATGCCAGCTCTTTCCCACACATTTTCTCTTTTAGTGTTCTATTTAGTGCATAAATTGGACAGATGAAGACAAACCATATTAAGACACAAAATATAGATTTACATAATAGGTAATTTTTTTAAATTAAATAAAATAATAGATGGTCTTTTTGAGCATTCTTTAATGTCAGGCACTGACATATATGACATATGTTAAGCACTTCACAACTGCCATCTCATTTAACCCTCACAATAACACCATGAGGCAGGTACTGACTGAGACTGATAATCTTCAGGTCACAAGGTGAGTATGTGATGGTAGTGGAGGTAATAGTACAATTCTAAATAAAGAGTTATCTGATTCTAAATCTAGAGCTGCGGGACAGCTGTTTTCCCCAAGTAAAGAAGTAATAAGTAGTGAGTAATGAAGACATTACTCCTTCTTTAGGTTTAATATTTTGACAAATACTTCAAGATTTTGTTTGTATGTGGACCACAGAAGTTAGAAGAACTGGGAACAGCATTTGCATGTTACTTTCAGGAGGTCACACCTTACTTCTTCACATTCTTTCTTGTTTACTTCCAATCCCATTCCACTAAAGCCCTGTGGGTTTTTGAAGATAGGCTCCACAATTTGAATTTTCTCTTTACTTTATCCCAACCATCAAAGTGACAGAGACTCCATAATTCATGTGTATAGGCACTGCTGTGTTCTCCTCTCCTAAGTGAGGGACATTTCAAATGTTGGAAAAACTTGGTCATATGGCTGCAATCCCATCAAAGTTCTGTTTTGATTTTCTTGCTGTTGTTGCCACTACTGTTATTTTCCATCCAAACACTGAGGTTAAGAGAGATAAATTTTCAAGAGTGTGTCTCATTAAAGCGTTTGAACTGCTGTGGAAGAAAAGAACCCACAAGTCCAGCCAGATATGAATGTGGATCTCCTGATACAGTGCATGTCTTTACCATGATCTCATCTAATCCCTTGTTCCAAAGAAAGAACATGTTCTCTAGCATATCTATTGTTAGACAAAGGGAAAAAAGACACAATCTGACATGGCTAAGATTTTAAGCAAACAATAATGTAGGGAAAAATTATCTTTCTGGTAAGTGGCTAAGGCACCAAAGTTATGCACTTTATGCTCTTAGTTGCAAAAATTGGTTTTTCTTTGGTTACTTACACTGACTGCTTCAGTAGTTCCCCAAACTCCAAATCTAGTTGTGACCTGAGAAAGAATTACTTAATTTTTTTCTCCCTTCTTACAGCATATTGAGGGCCAGCTTGGACTTTTCCTTTCAGAAATCTGTTTCCCATGAAGAAAATGTGTCCTTGAAGCTGGCAGAGGAGAGACCAGGAGGCAGGACTTTCCATAGTGGAAAAAAATAAAAACAAAAAAGTGCAATGAGAGGAGGCAGAGGACAGCAAGTCTTCTCATGTGCTTGAAGGTAAAGTTACATGGGCCACATCTGGGTCCTGATGAGGTGAGGCCAGGGCTTTCCAGGACTGAGGGCTGAAGGAGGCCAGTTATCAAGGAGAACAGGGGCCTCAGGTCCTGAGAGCAGTACTGGAACCCATGACTTGCTATGAGTTCACCAGAAACTTAAAGTCCAACTGGAATGAGGGACAGTACTTTAAAGACCAATGATGTCACCAACATGCCCCTGAGGACCAACACAAGGTCAGAGGGGAACTCCACCTCCCAATATGAAGATATGCTAGACACCCTAACCCTCACACTTGGGAAATGAGCAGGAGGGGTCTCTGCTGGAGACAGACCCATTGTAATCTGTGAAAAGCTGGCTGTTACTTCAGAAAGAATGTTCCAATGATCTGATTCAAAGGCCAGGCATTACATTTTTCTGAGCATTTTAATTTAAATGCACAGTGAGTAAAATATGGCAACTTCATCACAACTGTTAACCCCAAATTGTGAGTCTCCAGTTGGCATATCAGCAGAGAGGAGACTATCTGAGGATGTTTCAGGTCTGTCCAAATCTCACCTCTTTGCTGCCTGTGACTAAGTGGTCTATGACCTTGTGGTCTGTTTAAAGCTGCTATTGACATTAAAACATAGTACACTAAATAAATCTTCATCTCAAATAAATGTTGGGTAAACCAGAATTCTAATTCTGAGAGCTTTTTGAACAGCTGGTAAGTCCCTTTGGGTACACTAAATGTTTTTCTGCAAATCTTCCAGTCCTTAATGATGGCCTTATTTAGCTTCTTCCTTTGTTTCTCTCTCACTTGGTCCCACTAGTAATCATCCCAGACTTTATATGGAATGCCTTTGCTTTTCCAGTGTGGACTTCTTTTTGGAGGCTTTGAAATGAGCAGAATGACTCACCAACATGAGGACATCTCAAACGCTAGTATTATGGTCCAGCCAACCTTCCGATGAGCTCCTGGTCCCATGCCTTCATGGGGCTGGGCTGACCCTCACTGACCCTCACACAAAGTTTAGCTCCTCTGAACTCTAGGTCAGGGCAAGCTGGACAAACAAAATGATAGTGAAATTCATCTTGTTCTCATTCAGCCTAGGGTCAAGAGAAGCTCTATGGTTTGGGCTTGGGATTAAAAAAGAACTGAGCTGGCCAACTAGGAAGAAGGGCCTGGGGCATGGATCTCTGTCTTACCTCATTCTGTTAATTATAGTCCCTGAAGTCAACTTGTAGATGAGCAGTAAACTGTCTCCATGCATGCCTGTAGTCGCTCTTAACAGACATTCTGGAAAATACTGTTCAAGAAACCCTATTGTACAATGGAATTAACTTACACAAGTAACTTATAGGACCAACTTTTTTATTATTTTTTAATGTCATAAAAATTCCATGAATTCAGCATCTGGGAAAGTCATAAGGTGGACTGGGCATCCCATTAGACAGGCCTAAAGGAGAGCAGATGGAAATTCTGAGTATGAAGTAAGAACAGATGGGGCTCTGCAGGTGAAATTGAACTTCAGTATTTCAAAGTTCACAATGCTGAACACAAAATCCTATTATTAAGCACCTTCCAATAAAGACTAAGCTGACAGGTTGCATGGTAATGTCCCCGTTATGAATTTCCAAGGCATTTAGCTGTCAATAATTTCTGTGGCAGAGGTTAAGAAAGCACTTCATTGGACACTCTCTGCTCATTTACAAATGGCAAAAATTTTAAGCTGTGTTTTCTCTTACCTGGGACTATAGGAAGGTGTCAATGCTATGAAAAGAGAGAAAAGATTTGGCCTCATTCTTTTTTAGCCAGCTGCTTGTCTCTCCTCTCCTCTATAATTTTCTCCTTCTCAATTTAGAGAGCTGTGCACCCACAGAAAACCATGCTGGCCAAGCAAACTGAACTGTATGCTGGCCATTCAGAAGCCTTCTGGTGTTTTGAAAATATGTGACCTCATCCCACACATGTCACTTTCTGTGCAAGAGGTCAAGCTCTCTGACACCATTACAGTCAGGGTAAGACAAGACTAGAATAGAATGTGCTGTTAACTGCTGGTGAGTGAGTGGCTCCACCACCTGCCAATTCTCAAATGGTACAGAACTCCACAAGTTGTAGCAGACACATAGGTTCTAAATTTAATCAAGTCTGTGTGAGTGGCCTGAGCAACCTAAAGGGAAGATTTGCTATGGTGGAGAAGGTAGCTCCTTGCCTTCTGATTTGCCTTTATATGTTAGAGTGAAGGTAGAACCGGTGGAGAGTTGGGATTGTGGCATCTAATAGATGCAGTTATTGTGTTGTCTACTCTTTTCCTATGTGGAATCCAACACCAGAATTTTCCTCCTGGGGTAAAGAGGACACTTACTTATTTCACCTTTTCTTGCTGGGTTGACCTTCCTGTGGTTAAGGATGGAATGGCTATGGGTATAGCAATGTCTTTGTTTAGTGGTTAGGGGTAGGGAGGTCTGGGGAGAGAGTTCTCTCTCTTATTTTCCCAGAAGTCCAAATTATCCTTCTCAAAACAAAACAGCACATACATTCCAAAGGAGCTTGAATTGTGAATGTAGTCTGCTTAATTCATTGGAGCTGGAGTGTAGGGCCTCCAAGAATCAGGTTAAAAAAAAAAAGTAAAAATTCATGTGGTTGCCTGAGATTTTAAATATGTGGAATGTCACATGTATAGATACTTCCAAAGGGGTGACACAACATATTTAGCTATCATGATGGCATAGCCAACTGGTATAGAGTCTGTTTCCATGAAAAATGATGCTGGCTCAGCACAACTAGGACGGTGACACTAGATGGAACATTAGCCTTGCTTCCAAACATGCACAGAAGACTGTGGCTACCTAAGTACTGGATTAAAAGTTCAGTGTTTTAGGTGATGCTTGTAGAGCCAAAATTGACCAAGGAGGACTATCAATAAAATACGGGTAAAATATTTGCTTTATTGTAAAAATAATGCCTGAAACTAAGTGCTCAATCAATAACAGCTGTTACTGTTATTAGCCATCATTCTTCAGACTAGCATAAAGTAACTCAATTTTTCATTTGTCAATTAATCTTTATATTTCTAATAATGCCAAGACTTCAGTGTTTGAGACATACCTAGCTTGTTATGAGCACTGAATGTATAAGAAACTATTTTAAATGTCAGAATAAGGGCTGACAAATAAAACCCAGGATACCCAGTTAAATTTTATTTTTGGATAAACAATAAAAAAATTGATGGTTTGTTTGATGTTTCTATGCCTCAGACCATCAAACCTCTGAGGGATGGCAGAGGAGGGTGGGAGTGGAGGTAAGAGATCAATCAAAGAACTTGTATGCATGCATATAAATCTAACCAGTGGACACAGACAGTAGGGGGATGAGGGACTATGCTGGGAGGCAGGAGTGGGTGTGGAGAGGTCAATGGCGGGGGGGGGGGGGGGCGGAGGGAAGGAGACCTATGTAATACTTTCAACAATAAAGAATTAAAAAAAAAAAACCCAGAAGATTATTTGCATGGGATATACTTATACTAAAAAAATATTCATTGTTTATCTGAAATTCAAATTCAACTAGATTTTTATTTGTTAACTATGGTACCTTCATCCATGGTTTGTTCTGGAGAAATTGATGTCTTAGGAATGCATGCCACTTCACATGTAGAACTTTGCAGCGTGGAGAGCTTGGGGAAGGTATTGCATGCAGGTATAAATTCTGCCTGTAAGCTGAACCAGGGTGTTTGATATTCCACTAAGCTCCAGGAACTCTCTGCCCTGATTATCGTTAAGTAATTTTTTTTTTTTAATTATCACCCTAGGATATTTTCTCATTGATTTTTAGATAGAGAGAGTGAAAGAGAGAGGGAAAGACAGAGAGAAATATCGATGAGAGAGAAAAACATTGATTGGTTGCCGCCTGCAGGAGCCCTGACCACAGCCTGGGCCAGGGAGGAACCTGCAACCGAGGTCTATGCCTGCCTTTGACTGGAATCAAACCCTGGACACTTTGACATGCAGGCTGATGCTCCATCCACTGAGCCAAACCAGCTAGGGCTAAGTCATTCTATTTTTATTTGTAACTAAACAGTCCACAACCATGGTGAAGTTGTGGAGGCCATAGATGACTGCCTTCTATGAAGTATGAATGAAATATCCAAACTGTGCAAGCTCATGGGTGAAAGTAATTCAAATGGCAGAGTTGTGGTTAATATTTAGTCTATTATAATGCCAAAATCCTTCCATTTTAACACAATTTCTATTTCCCTCTGGGGTTGTTCATTTATTTATTTTTTATTTTTTGTGTTAAGGTTGTTTATTTTTATAATTCGCTTCAAGATTGTTAATTTTTCCCTCATAAAGATGATTATAACAGCTGCTTTAACATCTTTTGTAATTCCAAGTCTGGGCATCTGTTGATTGTCTTATTCCTGGAAAAGTGTCAGGTTTTCGGATGTCCAGTAATTTGGGGTTGTGTACTGAATATTTGAATGTTGCCCTGTGAAATTCAGGATGCTTTAAAATCCTCCAGAGATTGTTGACTTATATGAACTGTTTTTAAATGTAGAATTCAACATAGCTTCTGAACCAATAATAAAATCAACAGGACATTTTTGGAGGACAGCATTTTTCTACCAGAGCTGCACAATAAAACTTTGGTGAGGATGGATATGTCCTCTATCTGTGACGCCCAACACTATAGCCACTTGTCTCAAATAGGGCACTTGAAATGTGGCTATTGTGAATGAAGAACTCAGTTTTTATTTATTTTTTATTTTATTTATTTATTTATTTTTATTGTTTTAAGTATTACAAATAGTAGTACATATGTCTCCTTTTTTTCCCCCATTGACCTCCCCCCCACCTCTCCTACCCCCCAGTACATGCCTTCACCTGCCCCCCCCCCCCCAGTGTCTTGTATCCATTAGTTGTGCTTATATGCATGGGTGCAAGTCCTTCGGTTGGTCTCTTACAGCCCCCCTCGCCCAACCTCTCCTGTCTTCCCAATGTAGTTTGACAGTATGTTCAATGCTTCTTTGCCTCTGTATCTTTTTCCCACCATTTCTTTTCTTTAAAAAGTTTTGCCTTTGCAGACTAGAAATAAACATATAATAACAAAACAAACAAAAAAATGAGTCCCAATTTCATTGTCCAACAGTTCTGAGTCCCCATTTCAATGTCTAACAGTTCCTTATGTGTACATGTCAGCAATGATATCTGGATGGTAGACACATGGTGGCAATGCAGGACTGACCCTCTCTGGTTTGGTCCTAGGCAACCTGCAGTGGTGCACAGCTGCTGACTGCTCGCGTGGCAAGGTGTTGTCAGCATCTTCCATCGCTGGACTGTTTTTCCTCTTGTCTTTGTGGTTGGAGCAGAACTGTCAATTCCTCTCTGTTGCAGGAATCCACATGGTCTTGGGGTTGTTTTCTGAAAATATACAAGCATAGTCTTGACCACAAGTTAATAAAGGAATCTTTTCTATATAATTGATTTGGGATCCTTTTTAATTTTGCCCAAACGATTTTCCTTTGTCTTATTTAGACACCATGTGTGTTTTTCATGGGTGTCTTGCTGTTAGCATTGCAAATGAAAATTAATTTTATAAAGTAAAAATTTTCTAGATGTAATTTACTTATAGGATATTTTTCCTTACATGATATTACCCTACTATCCCCCCCCCTTTTTTTTTTTGATTAATGGAGGTTTTCATAAATTTTATAATGCAGTCTTGATAACTTTAAATTTAAATTTTTTTTTTTGCCCAAAAATATGACTGCTTTAGGTTCATTGCATATTCAGGAATTTTACCATGAGATGAATTACCAATAGAAATTTTATTTATTACTTTAGGATCAGCTTTTTGTCCAGTACAATTAAATTTACTTGAATATTTAATTTCATTGAATTTTAATTAATGTGAATTTAAATAACCACACACTACTAGTGACTGAGATATTGGACAGGGCAGTAAAACTTTCTCAGGCTTAAAGTAGTTTCTTGGTGTGACATAAATTAAGGCAAAACACTTTCTACCATAAGATATTTTATTTATATTAAAATCATGAAGCTAAAACAGAATGAACCAAGGCTTCATTTATTATGTGTATTCACAGTGCATGAGTTAAAGTTGAGTTGAGCTCACTGAGAACCTTTGAGAAAGTCAATGATTTTAACTTATAAAATTTAGGAAAGTATAACCAGAGATGTCTCTCCCATATACACACAGGAGAGCCCATCCTCTGCCTCTTCTTGGCTGTTTCCATAAACTGGGTTTAAATTTGAAAAATTTACCCTAGAATGTGGATGTCCCCACTAGCTTTTATTTAGGAAAGTTAACATTAACATTTTTAATTCTTAATTTTTGTCTTATCTTATACTTGAATTATATTGGAATTTGCCACTTTAAAATGTTCTCCTTTGTTGGGATCTGTAACTCTTCAATATTATATTTCAACTAGAGGCCCAGTGCATGAAATTCGTGCATGGGGGTGTGTGCCCCTCAGCCCATCCTGCACCCTCTCCAATCTGGGACCCCTCAAGGGATGTCTGACTGCCCTACCCGGATTGGGTCTAAATGGGCAGTCGGACATCCTTCTCACAATCCAGGACAGCTGGCTCCCAACTGCTCGCCTGCCTGCCTTCCTAATTGCCCCTAACCACTCCCCTGCCAGCCTAATTGATGCCTAACTGCTCCCCTGCCAGCCTGATTGCCCCTAACTGCCCTCCCCTGCAGGCCTGGTCTCCCCCAACTGCTCTCCCCTGCAGGCTCAGTCACCCCCAACTCCCTCCTCTACTGGCTTGCTCTCCCCTGCTGGCCATCTTGTGGCAGCCATCTTGTGTCCACATGGGGGCAACCATCTTTGACCACATGGGGGAAGCCATCTTGTGTGTTGGAGTGATGGTCAATTTGCATATTACTCTTTTATTAGATAGGATTTGTACGTAGTTTGCTTCTTTTTTTGTTGTTCTTTTGATCTTGTCTACCCAGTCTCTGCATGTCATGACCCCACTCCTTAGTAGTCACAGTTGTCTATTGCTAAGTGAAAAATAAAACAAAACAACTCCTCCCTCCCAAAACCTAATAACTTAAACAATGTTTCACTGTTTCCCTGATTATGTGGTTCCCAGGAGTTTAGCCATGGTCTGGCCTGGCATTCTGTGAGCACACAGCTGACCTCTTGTTCCCAAAGCTTTCCAAGAGCCTAGGCTTCCACAGCCTTTCCTGGTGGCTAAATCCTAGTAGAATAGAAACAGAAGCTGCCATATCTTCTGAAAACTACAGCAGAATTGCAAAAACATTACTTCTTCCCATCACTTGGTCATTGGAAGTCACAGGCCAGCCAAGATCCAGCATGGATTCTGCTACATGAAGGGAGGCAGCAGAGAACTGGAACTATCTTTAGCCTGTCACAACAACCAGGTCAGTGTTTTTGTTCATTTCTTTTCTGTTCATTAATATATGGAGGTTTGGTGGAATCCATTTGTCAGACAGAGGGATGAAGAGAGGTGAAAGAAGTTTTTCAACTTTATAAGCTTATCAAGAAAGAAAAGAAAAAGACAAAAAAGAAACACACTGTCTTTTATAAGAATTCCCATTACAACTAATAATCAGAATGCCTATTACAATTAGTAAAATTTCTACTGTATGTAAGTCACATCCCAGGTTCTTCATTTCTCTCCAAAGTCACATTTATGCCTATGGTTTGTTTCATGCTATAGGGATACTTTTATACTTCCAGTATCAGAAAACCTAAATGCAGTGACTTAAATAAATAAGGGCTTTTCTCACAAAGCAAGCAGTCCAGAGGTAAGTGTTGGCTGGTGTTTGTTCAGCACCTCAGTGACTTGAGGGCCACTGGTGATTTAATTTTTCTGTCCTTTTCCTTCTGGTTGCCAGATGGCTGCTACATTTTCAGCTGTCAAGTCCACATGACAGGGGAGTCAGTAAGGAAGAAACATGGACTGCATCAGCAAGACTACCACATCCCCAGGGAGACCGGGGAGACTAGGGTTGTGGCTCCTCAGCCAGAACTCCAACACGGCTCGTCCCAGCTGGAACAAGGCTTCAGAGAAAAGGGTTTGGGAATTGGGGGGTAACAGGTAAACTCCTTCACATGGCCCCATATTCCCACTGCCTAATATTTATGTCTCTGTGCAATCTTTTTCTTTTTAGTATGTGTGGACCTTGTGAATCACTTCTAATGGAGAAACAATGGGAAAATTATTGACATGTCACTTCTGAGATTAAATTTCAAAGTGATTGTGACTTCTTTTTTGGGTGTATTCTCTCTTGCTATCCTTGTGAATTGCTGGACATGGGTGACTAGTTGCCACATTGTGAAGCAATCCATGTAGGTGAGCTTGGAAATGTATCTTTTGAGGTCTGTCAACAGCTATGTGAGTGGCTTGGAAGAGGGCCCTTTTGCCCATTTGAGCCTTTAGGTGACCAGCCCTGGCCAACAGCTTGACTACAGCCTTATTAAATCACTTGAGCTAGACACACCCATGTAAGCCACATCTACTCAGAGGCACAGAAACTGTGAGCTAATAACTATTTATAGCTTTAAGCTACTGTGTTTTGGACTAATGTGATACAAAGCAATAAATAATTAATCCATCGGATCAACTTACCATGTCAGCTACACCTATCTATATATATAAAAGGCTAAGTGACCGACCATACATCTGTCTGACCAACCAACTGCCTGGTACATATAATGTGCACTGGCAATTTAAAAATAAATGTTGACTTGTGCATGCACGATACATATAAAGCTCTTGCTGGCCCCAATAGCAAGCGTGTTTTAATTTTACAATAATACTAGAGTCTCGGTGCATGAACAGGGGGTATCCCTCAGCCCAGCCTGCACCCTCTCCAATCTGGGACCCCCCTGGTAGGATCAGGCCTAAACAGGCAGTCAGACATCCCTCTCACAATCCAGAACTGCTGGCTCCCAACTGCTCACCTGCCTGCCTTCCTGATTGCCCCTAACTGATTCTGCCTGCCAGCCTGATCACCCCCTAACAACTCCCCTGCCAGTGTGATTGATGCCTAACTGCTCCCCTGCCAGCCTGTTTGCCCCTAACTGCTCTCCCCTGCAGGCCTGTGTCCCCCCCAACTGCCCTTCCCTGCAGGCTTGATTGCCCCCAACTGCCATCCCTTGCAGGCCTGGTCCCTTCCAATTGGCCTCCCCTGCTGGCCATCTTATGGTGGCCATCTTGTGTCCACATCTTTGACCATATGGGGGCAGCCATCTTGTGTGTTGGAGTGATGGTCAGTTTACATATTACTCTTTTATTAGATAGGACTAGAGGCCTGGTGCATGAAATTTGTGCATGGGGGAGTACCTCAGCCTGGCCTGCACCCTCTCCAATCCGTGACCCCTCGGGGGATGTCTGAATCCCTGCGGGATCTGGCCTAAACCAGCAGTCGAACATCCCTCTCACAATCTGGGACCTCTGGCTCCTAACCGCTCATCTGCCTGCCTGCTTGATTGCCCCTAACCACTCTACCTGCTTCCTGATCACCCCTAACTGCCTCTGCTGGCTGGCTTGATTACCCCCTAACTGCCCCCCTTCCAGCCTGGTCACCTCCTAACTGCCCCACCCTGCTGGCCTGGATGCCCCCTATCTGCCCCCCTGCTGGCCTGGTCACCTCCTAACTGCTCCCCTGCTGGTCTGGTTGCCCCCTAACTGTCTGGAAGGAAGTCAGAGGTCCAGAAGGTGTCTGGTTGACCCGGTCTAATTAGCATATTACCCTTTTATTAGTATAGATATTATATACTAGAGGCCCAATGCACAAAATTTGTGCAAGGGGCTTGGCCCTCGCAGCCATGATAGCTGCCTCAGCCCTCACAGCCCCAGCTTCATCAGGAAGGTCATTCGTATGGCCATTCTGCTGTTCGGCCATCTGGTCTAATTAGCACATTACATTTTTATCATTATAGATACTATTTTGATATGTAATATTTTGCAGTAACTGAATAACCACACGAATCTTCTAATTAATTTACTTTCAATGTGCATGAATCTGTACACCAGGCCACTAGTATATAATGATACACACATACACAAAACCCAACACTTCTTGATGAGAAGATTATCAAAGGTTTCCTGAAAGCTTAAATCAACTAGGTACACTAATTCTCTTTGTCCTCAAAGTTCATCTTGTGAATACCTAGTTTATAATTTGAGTTGGCATTTTAGACTTTGTGTGTTTTACTCTTTATACTTGTTTTTTTCCCCCTTTAAAAACACCATTGGTTGTCTTCTTTCTTTTATTTAAATTAAACTACAGTTGACATACAATATTATATTAGTTTTGGTGTAAAAAATAGTGATCTGACATTTATATACCTTACAATGTGACCACCATAATAAGTTTAGTAACCAACTGTCACCATTCATAGGTATTATTGACTACATTTCCTGTGCTGTACTTCATATCTCCATGGCTTATTTATTTTATAACTGGAAGTACGTGACCCTTATTCTCTTCACTTTTTTCACACATCCCCTGACCTCTTTCTTTCTGGAAGCCATCAGCTTGTCTCTAGGTCTCTGAGTTGTTTTTTGTTTTCTTTGTTTTGTTTTCTTAGATTCCACATAGAAATGTAATCATACCTTCTACACTGGGACAACATGATGGGCAAAAGTCTCCTCAGCTTAGAAAGTTCAGTTACAGAGGTATAGATCCTTCAAATTTGGATATTTTAAGAGCAAAAGGGATACTGCTAATAATTATGTTGAAACAGTAGGACTGCTGAGGAAAAATCTGGATGTGTGGTCTCCCTAGTCAGAGAGGATATGATAGGTTGGTTTGTAGCAAAGCAGCAACACAGATGCTGCCATTTTTAGAAATTTCTACACACTAAGCACAGTGACAAACACTATATATGTCATCACTCTTACACCCAAAGACCAGCCAGTAAGATGGGATACTGAGGCTCTGAGAGGCTTCCACAGCTGCCAGTGAAGCCTGAGCTTCAAACCCATTGAAATGAAAAGCAGTACTTCTTTTTTTTTTTTTTTACAGTAAAAGAGTTTATTTGATTACTGTATACAGACAAGGCTTAAGTTATAATAAAATGAAACTGCATGCATATATATCTGAAAATGAAATAATTAAGTAGTCAAAATTTAAAAAAATATTCAGAATTTTATTAATTTTCTAAAATGTCTAACAAGTGAACATTTACTAAGGCTTTGATTTGGTTCTTTTAATTATGTACTTAAATATATATTTAAAGCAAGTATTTTGCTATTTCCACCTACTAGTATATCATTCAACAAATATTTAAGTGGCTACTCTTATGTTACCTACTTTAGGAAAGATATAAAAATTAAGGTCCAAAGCAGTACTCTTTACCAGTGTGCCTGGCCATAATTATTATAGGCAAGTGTCCCAGACCCCCAGGTTCCAGAACTGGGGACTCTGTGGAAATCTGAAAGAGGAAGTTTCTGGGAAGTGAGAGAAACTGTTATTTTACAGAATGGCTAGTCAGCTTCAAAAGGCATCATGAGGAGAAGTGATATAGGATGGAAATTTGAATAAGCCCATTATGAAGGCTGGATCAGTGCAAGACCTCAGAGGTCAGGGACATTGACAGAGACTAGTCAATGTCTGAGTGCCCATGTCATGAATAGCCATGATACCTTCTCAAATAGGTGGGCCACTGGCCTTCAGTCCTGAACATTTTTTTAAATTTATTTATTGATTTGAGAGAGAGAGAGAGAGAGAGAGAGAGAGAGAGAGAGAGAGAGAGAGAGAGAAGAGAGAAACATTGACCTGTCTTTCCACCCACCAATGCATCCATTAGTTGATTCTTGTATGTACCCTAACCAGGGCTAGAACCCACAACCCTGGAGCATTGGGACAATGCTCCAAACACCTGAGCTACCTGGTCGGGGCCTAACCTGTATTTTTGATGTTTGTATGGATTTTACAAGTAACTGGTTTCTAAACCATGTTGACAGACTCAAGGGATTGAAATTATTTCATTACATGAGTTTCCAATTTTCCACTTGTCAACTCTCACATCATTTGTCCAAGACACTTGCTATGCATTGTGACTTTTTTTCGGGCTAATGATGTAAAAAGAATTTGAACTTTTAACAATAAATATCTACTAGATAACAGCAGCTAAATGGATGGAAACCATCTCTGGTGCCACAAACATCCTCCCTCCTGCCAAACATTTTTGTCCTGTGGAGCACTATTCAGACCTGCCTTATGTCCTGGGAATGTTACTGACTCAGCAGATTTGATCTCAATGTTCTTATCTCTCATGGGACAAAAGTGTTTTTCCTACCAATGTGTGTTTATGTGTATATATGTCTAAAAATGAGAAGCTGGCAAGAATTCAATATGGACTTGTATGGATAGGTTGCCTTTGTGAGTGATAATATTTTATTCAATCGTTATCTCAAATTATAACCAACATTGTAGCACTTATTATGATGTGATAGAGCCAATAGTACCTCAGTAAGTGCTCTTGGAAGATTGGCTTTCCAATCTCTGTTTTGTGTCTATGAACCTAGAATCACCTGGATTATAACTTAGGAAAAGAAGGAATTACAGTATGTATTTTATGATATAACTAGAGGCCCAGTGCACAAAATTCATGCATGGTGGGCAGGTCCCCTCACCCCAGCCTACACCCTCTCCAATCTAGGACCCCTTGGGGGATGTCCGACTGCCAGTTTAGGCCTGATCCCGGATAAGAATATGTACAGTGAAAATTCATAATCTTGTGACCTTGGGTCCCTAGCCCTAATGTAGTATTGTATCAACTAGATCAGGCTTAAACTGGCAGTCAGACATCCCTCTCACTATCCTGGATCATTCACCTGCCTGACTGCCTGATTGCCCCTCACTGCCTCTGTATACCAGTCTGATCGCCCCTAACTTCCCCCCCTTCCAGCCTGGTTGCCCCTAACTCCCCACCCTGACACCCTAGTCACCCTCACTGCCCCCCTTGCTGGCCTGGTCACCCCACACAGCCTGCTTGTTCAATCGTTTAGTCGTACCTCACTAACCCCCCTGCCAGCCTGGTCGCCCCACACAGCCAGATTGTTCAGTCATTTGGTCATCCCTCACTAACCTCCCTGCCGGCCTGGTCGTAGGCAGCCATCTTGTGAGGGTATGAGGGTCAATTTGCATATTGCTTCTTTATTATATAAGATTTCATGCAAAACATAGATGTTGACCTCTACCTTTTCAAGTGTAAAATGGCCCAAAGGAGTAACTTCACTTACTCACAGATCTCCTCTTTCTTTTTAAATAAAAATGGTGTGAGTTTTTTCCCAATAGATAAGGAAATTCATTGGCTTCAGGGTATTTGAGGGGTCAGGAGGTCATTCCATTTAAAAGAATAAGAATATATACAGTGAAAACAGCTAGGGAACCCAGGTATTGTTGGTATCACTTTTATCCAATGTATGATATCAGAAATTGCTTTGTTGGAGGATTAAAAATGTACATTCTCATCACTGACCTCATATTATTGGATGTTCTGCTTATGTCTCTTTCCACTTGATACTGATTTCTAGTTTCTAAAAAGATTCCTTCTCTCCACCAAATAGTAGTCAGTATGCAAATAATTCCTTAAGTCTCACAACTAAAACTATTTTCCAAATTCTAATTATCATAATAATTATTACCAAATTAAAGGTATTCCAGTTCAGATACTGTGACTATTACAACAGTGGCCCTCATAATTCTTAATCTTGTGACTTTGGGTCCCTAACCCTAATGTGATATTATATCAGTGACTCAAAGGAGAACTCTAACTAGAGCCTTTAGTGATTATCAGGGAAATAAAAACAGAAAAAAAAATCTCAATAAACCATAACCATAGAAGAAGACACCAGTGTCGTGGGTTGGTATTTCAGTGCAGTGGAAATGAAAATAAGTCCATTGTTGCTAAAATCCAATTTTCTGTCCAGGGCTGCTTGGCACCCTACTGGTCTATGACGCTAGTGGAGGAGGGTGACAGCTGGAAGATGATAGTGGGATTTAGCAACCCTAATCCTTAAGTAATTATTTAAACACACACACACCATTGTGGTTTCTCCAGTATTTCTTGTTTATTTGTGGCATGAGAAGAATAACTTGAAATTTTGCACAGTATCTATAATAATAAAAAGGTAATATGCTAATTAGACTGGACAGCCGAACGACCTTCTGGACGTCATTCCAGACGTCCTTCCAGATGAAGCCATGGTGGTGGGGGCCGAGGCAGAGGCAGTTGGGGCGATCAGGTAGGCAGGCAGAGTGGTTAGGAGAGATCAGGCAGGCAGGCAGACTAGTAGTTAGGAGTCAGCGGTCCCAGATTACGAGAGGGTGCAGGCTGGGCTGAAGGACAACCCCCCACCCCCCATGCACAAGTTTCATACACTGGGCCTCTAGTCCTATATAATAAAAGCCTAATATGTAAATCAACCAAATGGCGGAATGACTGGTAACTATGATGCGCACTCACCACCAGGGAGCAGACGCTAAATGCAGGAGCTGCCCCAGCCTGCATGTCCCAGGCCAGCCAAGGCAGGTGCTGGCGGGGGTCCCCCGATTGCCCTGCCAGATGCCCTACAGATCGGCCCTGATTGCCAGCCAGGCCTAGGGACCCTACCCATGCATGAATTTCATGAATCAGGCCTCTAGTTACTTAATAATTAATCCAGAACCTGAAAACAGTTCTAACTAGTGTATTCCATGAAACCTTTGAAAAGTAAAATTTACAATTGCTTTCTTAGATGTCAATGATGAATTCATTTAGATCTCCTGAAAAAACAGATGTGTGGTGGGTAAAGCAAAATCTCATGGTTGGTGGAAAAACTGGTAAAGTTCAAATTATTTCCAGGAAGGTAGTATATTCCCTTGAGACCATAGGCAAGTGATAAAAGATAGGATTTTTTTCAGCTTTTCTTTCTCAGATATCACATGGAACTAAACATTCTCTTATGCAAGCTCAACATCCAGTATCACTCAAAATATTTTCTTTATTATGATGATATAATTTCTCATGTAATTTGGTTGATTTTAATGGAAGAATGAGATTGGTCACCTTGTCATATGACTTGTCATTCTAAGTCACCTGCTTTTAAGTGTACTCCCTCCCCGGGAGGCAAGGGTTTAGAGTTCAGGCTATGCTTGCTGAAACTTAAACCATGCTTGTCATTTTTGTCATTAGCATGACAGCATTGCCACTTCAGTCAAGGTATGGGTCGCCTACCAGACAGTAAACATATATATATAAATACAACTTCCTTCAGGCAAGAAGAAAGATTTATTGAATGACGTTAGATGTGAGTAAATGGAGGCTGGAGACTGAAATAAGAGGATTTGTTTTAAGGTTTAGAAATAATCAACTGTTTTCATTATAAAGAGGGCTCAGCATGTGGGTCCATGGTCCTAATAAATTAACTGAGTGTGCATATGTTTTAGAACTTAATTTATATTCTAATTTGTGTTTTAGAACTCACCAGTAGAAGACTCCCACGTTCACTAGAATAGCAAACCACTTTATAGGTGAATAGATTTCTGATTCTTGGAATATTTTAATTTAAACAATTAAACAAGTAAATCAATGTCTGGAAACATATTTACCTTAAGCATAAGGGCAATCTGTTATTATTGGGATAATCTACATGTTTTTGGTATTCAAAGTATATGCAGTACTTAAGATAATTTGGAAGTAAGAAAATTTAATGTATGAATTTTATGTTGAAATTAAGCAATATATTTTATTTATTTTTATTATTTTTTAAGAATGAAGAGTCCCAATTTTATTTTTTGTTCAAGGTATGACCTAATGGTTTTATTGCATTTAGTGCTCCTCGGTGTTTAGGTGTGTCTACACAGGCTCAGTAATCAGAATTATAAAACCTTGGCTCTTCCATTGGGTCTGTGACAGTGGCATCTCAATGTGACAATTACATAAATAATAAGGAACCTGGTTGCCTGCTGATGGACATGACATACATGTAATACAAAATCCCTACCTGGTGGCTTTGAAAGGCCCTGTACTTTCTTGACATTGAGCCTGGCTGACATTGCCAGGCTTCTAGAAACAATAAGACCATGGTTTTTGTTCCCCAAGGTTTCACTGCCAATGGTCACTCCCAATCCAGAACTCCAGGCCACAAATTTTCAAGGCTATGCTGATTCCAATGCAATGGAGAGCAAGCCAACTTAAGTGTCTGTTGATTCATCTGTTAATCAGGGATGACCAGATAGTCACCAGGCTTTCCATAATTGTGGGTTGAATTGTCTCCCCACCACCCAAAATTCATATTTACCTTAAAATTCTTAAGTTACTTACAACTTAGAACTTAGTCAAATTCTCTTACATATTTCAATATCTCAAGTCTAAAATCAATTACTTTCCTTAGAAATATGCTCTTAACTATTAACATTCACAGTTCTAAGTTGCAAGTAGCTTAAGATTTTTAAGTTGAACTTAAAGCTTATAGAAAATTGATTTTTTGCATTTGTAATACTAATTTTATGAGTATTAACTTAAAAAATCTGGTAACTAGAAATCATGGTCACTGTGCACAAAAAGCACCCCCTTCACAGGAAAACACTTGTAGTGACACCTTTTATTGATGCAGAAACGAGCCCCATCTATCTAGATAATGCTGCCTTCCTTCCCCTCACCCTATCTGGACACCTCCTCTGAGACCCTTCTGTAATGCAACTTCACCAGGTGGAGCCACTTCTCTTGCAGGTTACCACACCACCTTCAGCCTGCCTCTGCTGAGTTACTGACTGTTCTATGTTACAATTTTTTATTTCTATGTCTATCCTCATTTTACCCAGGAATTTACTCAAGTTTCTATTTGTATTACCTGTGAGTTCATGTTTTGTCCTTGTCATTGTGCTGGGCCCTCTGAGATGATACATAGACTATCTAAAGTGTTATATAACACTGTTTTTTACCCAAAGAGCTTTATTTTAATTTGGGAGATGAAACTACCCGGTAGGAAGTGACAGTTATAATTATGTAGCTCTTGGAGGCTCTGATGGATGAGCTCAGGGTGGGTCTCAGAAATCAGTAGGTTTAAGAAACCTGCAGAGGATCCCTGTGAAGCTAGGCTTGGTGGCTGCTGGTTCAGAAGGAGGAGAGTAGTGCTGGGGGCCAGATGTGGCAGGGATCTCCCTTTTCCATGTCCAGCAAGGAAAGAAAGATGAACAAACCAGTTCCAAGTGGAGGCGGCCAGGGATTGAGAAATAAAAGAAAGAAAGAGACCAGACACTAAGATAGAAAGGCTGGGAGCTGGGTGGAACCGCTGCCACCTCTGATGGAGAGACAGGGACCCTGAGCCCACACAGCAAGTTTATTTTATACCCCCAAATACCAGGAAGTAACACCAAAACTTAGGATCAAAGGAGCTTATTTGCATTCTTGAGTAGGCCCTAGCATTCCTGGTGCTTGCCTGGATTTACATATCAAAGCCCGCTAGGCCAACACCTGGACAAAGGTAAAAAGTCAGTACTGATAACACCCCCCACCTTCTTGGGGAGGGTGTAACAGAGACATGGCTCTGCCAATCGCCTTGGGCTCAGCTGACAACAATTTAAAGAAATGCCCATGTGCCTTCCCAGGCAGCCCTCTACAGAGTAGAATCAGGACTCTAGTTTAAAGGTACTAGACTATTAAAATGGTTACGCAAAAGATTGTTTAGTGTATAGGGAATGAGTAGAATAAGACAATGACAGTCTATTTGAGTGCAGATACTCCCAGTCCTAATTTGGTGCCTCTCCTGATGGCTACTGGGACCTATGAGTGCCATGGTGCAGTTGAGGCTTGGTTTCTGGGACTCTTGTTAGAAGGAAAGATTGTAGGTCTTTCCCCTGGTCTGGGAGTGTGTTTAGGAAACTGTCAAGCAGCTTAAGGTGAGGACAAAAAGCAAAAGACCCTGCGTGGAAAGAGCTTGGCTCAGAAAAATATGAGGACCTTGATGT
Organism: Corynorhinus townsendii; assembly: GCA_026230045.1. NCBI lineage: Eukaryota > Metazoa > Chordata > Mammalia > Chiroptera > Vespertilionidae > Corynorhinus > Corynorhinus townsendii. The sequence goes on along the minus strand of JAPDVU010000003.1, from coordinate 111,790,206 downwards.
AAGCCCTAACTCCATGAGATGGTGCAGGGTCCCATTGGACTCTATGAGGTCAAGAAAGAGCAGAACAGGTGGGTTGGGTCTTCACTCCAGAGGCAGACTGAGGACCCCAGCAAAGACCAGCAGGTTTTCTGATTTAAAGGTTGAGCAACCATTCTACCTTTCACAACCTGCAAGGACATTACTGCCTCTGCTCATTTCCATCCAAACAGAAGTCTATTCAGATAGTCAAAGAGAAGAAGAGTGGTCAGAAGTGACACAAAACAGCCTAGAGGGAGGGAAAACCCTGGTGGAAGAGATGTTTATGTTGAAATAGTAAATGAAAAAGTGTATGTAACTGTCTTGACCTAAAAGCATGATTTCATAACTAAACAATTAATGAATTAAAGATGAGATGGTCCCAGTTGAGAATCAACTTTAAGAATTAGAAGGTCAAGTAGACAGACTATCTCAAAAGAAAACATGATTATATACATGGAAATAATGAGGGGAAAAAACATTATTTTGGTGGGGAAAGCAATTTACCTTTAAGAGTGAAATGTTACATCCTGGTAGTAGAAATATTTGGTAACTTTGCTTTAAAAAAATTGTAGAAAATTATAAAATATAATATTAATAGAAAAAGTGTGGTATAATTTACAAACTTTAAAAACAATAATTAGAAACAAACTAACAGAACCAAGGAAATTTTTTTTAAAAGGAGAGCTAACAATTTGAAATATTTACTAATCATAAAGTAAGATAGAAGATATATAACCAAGTGTATTAGTCATTATGGTGGATTCAAATGGACCAAATGCTATTATTAGAAGTGACTGCTATGTTGTATTGTGATACAAAACCCAGTTATACACTATTTACATTAATCACCTTAAAATGAATCAATATAGAAAACATAAAAATAAGGGTGAAAAGAAAATATTAAAGGCAATATTAAAATAAAACTAATAAAACACTTACCAAAAACCCTATAAAAGCAGAAAATGGAAAAGGCAATATATTAATATATAGTATAATTAATATATAATTAATGTCATAGTATATTAAAATAATAATTTTGGATTTAAGGTTAAGCACTAGTGAAAACAAAGGACATTGAGTAATCATAAAAAGAAACTTAACAGTCTTGTATCTCTATGCAGCAAAAATATAGCAGCTAAATATGCAAGACAAATTGTGATAAAAGCATATTTGTAACAAAAAACTAATATACCTTCTTCAAAAATGGACAGATATAGTAGACAAAGCTTAAGTAACACTTGAAGAAATTGTCTAACACAATACACAAACAAAATAATTGTGGTGAACCTCAGCTAATATCTCTCAAATAGAAGCTATATAGTTTTGGTAAGACTTTCACAAAATAGTGTTCATTATTTAGCTATGAAGAAAAACCTAATAAATGAGATTCTAAGACCACAGAGTTTGTTAAGAGGTCACTAAAAACCTCTTACTACTTGAGTACAACGAAACACACTCCCATAAATTTTTTGGACAAAAACAGAATAAAAAGAGAAATCATAGGTTACCTAAAAAGCAGTGAGGAGAAAACTTTATACCAAATGTGAGAGGCACAGATGACCTCAGAGGGACATCTTATAGCTTAAATTAGTTTGTTATTCAGGAAAAATAAAAGTAGGAAGTCACCATAAGGAAGTAAAAAAAAAAAAAAAAGGGCGGGGGGAAACAAACTACAGAAACTAGGGGGAGAGAAGGAATAATGATCAAAGTTGAATTTCATGAAATGAAAAATGTACAATAAAAATTTTCAGAAAAATAACCTAATCAAAGTCTGTTTGTTTTTAAAAACCAGTGAAATAGAAGTTTGCAAGGGTCCTGATTCATGAAAAAGAAAAAAGAAAAAACAAAAGAAGGACATACTTTGACAAACCAGGCATTATATATACTTACTTTGAAAAAATCCTACATAATAAAACCCTAATATGCAAATCAACGAAATGGTGGAATGACCAGTGGAATGACTGGTCACTATGATGCACACTGACCACAAGGGTGCAGACACTCAATGCAGCAGCTGCCCCCTGATGGTCAATGCACTCCCACAGGGGGAGGAGGAGCACTGCTCAGCCAGAAGCCAGGCTCAGGGCTGGCAAACCAAGTGGTGGTGGCACAAGCCTCTCCTGCCTCCACAGCAGTGCTAAGGAGCAGCAAGCCACAGCAGTGTAAGGAGCAGCAAACAGGCGGGCAGTAAGAAGTGAGGGGTCTTAGATTGCAAGAGGGAATCCCGGACTGCGAGAGGGATGTCCGACTGCCAGCAGCAGGGAGCGGGACTAAGCTGGCAGGTAGACATCCCCCAAGGGATCCTGGACTGTGAGAAGGTGCAGGTTGGGCTGAAGGACCCCTCCCAGTACACAGATTTCATGCACCAGGCCTCTAGTCTATAATAATAAAGTGTAATATGCTACTTAGACCAGATGATCTTCTGGATGAAGCTGGGGCTGTGAGGGAAGCTCAGGTCCCAGGTGTCTGTTGGTGGCCGGAGGGAAGCCGGTGCTGGCAGCTACAGGGAAGGAAGGCCTACTCTTGCACAAATTTCATGCATTGGGCCTCTAGTAAGTTATAAAGAGGAATCCAAAATGGAGTATACTTTCTGGCCTAATAGGCATATACACTGACTAAGGGAGATTAAAATAGGAGGGAGAAATTTTGTTACTGATGAGTATATCTCTCAAAGAATTTTCTCAGTTTACAATTTGATGATTCATTGACTAATGCTCAACTTTAAAGTATCTTTAGCCTGGCTGGTGTGGCTCAGAAGTTGAACATCGACCCAGGAACCAAGAAGTCACTGGCTCGATTCCTGGTCAGGGTACATGCCCGGGTTGCAGGCTAAATCTCCAGTAGGGCAGAGGGGGTGCAGGAGACAGCCAACTGATGATGTTCCTCTATCATAGATGTTTCTATAACTCTATCCCTCTCCCTTCCTCTCTCTTTAAAAATCAATTAAAACAGTCCAGCCAGTGTGGTTCAGTGGTTGAGCATCAACCTATGACCCCTGAGGTCATGATTCAATTCTGGTTGGGGCACATGCTCAAGTTGTGGACTTGGTCCATGTAGGACCGGTGAATGATTCTCTCTTATCATTGGTATTTTTATCTCTTTCTCTTTCTCTCTGAAATCAATAAAAATATATTTAAAAAAATAAATGACTACTCAGGTTTAATTTTCTTTCCTGTGGGCAGTCTTATTAAAAAAATCAGGCAAAACATATTTTTAAAAGTATCTTTAAACTTAAAAAATGAAGGAGTCTATTTATTTATACTGCTGACATTCAGTATAAGATGTTATTGGTGTGCTTCATATCCAAGGTGCTTGGATATCGCTGGGGCAATCTGTAATGCAAAGTTATTAATGTCATCTACAACCCACATATTAATAATTTTCTTTTAGTGTGTATTTACATTAGAAAATATTGCTATATTGGTAGAGAAGACTAATATTAGTGAAGATAGATATACAGAACAGAAAGCTGTAAAATATTTAGGAACATTATAAGGGATTAAATACATGGGTTTACTCTGATTTTAAACAATACTACATAATAACAACATAACTTGGAACTAAAACATGTGCATATGTCAGAGCAAAGCAGCAATGGTTGCTATTAATATGTATGATGCTTATTTACTAAAGTGAAACTTAATCTTTGAACATATTGGTATGAAAGAAAAGGATGACTATATAATTGGAAAATAGAATTTAGTAAAAGAGCTGAAAAGTCTTGAGTTGATTCTTTTCCACATCTTTACAACTCTTTTGTGTATATGGAGGTCTAACTTCATCCTTTTGCACGTGATCATTCAACTGTCCCAGCACCATTTTTTGAAGGGACGATTCTTTATCCATTAAATGGCTTAGGTACTATTATTGAAAATCAGTTGGCCATAGGTGTTTGAGTTTATTTCTGTACTCTTAGATCTAGTCATTTTTGTGTCTATCCTTATGCCAGTACCACACTGTCCTGACCACTGTAGCTTTATAATAAGTTTTGAAATTGGGAAGTATGACTTATTCTAATTTATTTTACTTTAACATATTGTGTTGGCTAGTTGGGGACTTTTGTAATTCTACATGAAGTTGAGAATCAGGTTTTCCATATCTACAAAGAAGGCCATCAGGACCTTGGTAGAGAGAACATTAAATCTGTAGGTTATTTTGAAGAGTATCATCATTTTAGCAATAACTATTGCTATATTAGCAATATTAAGTCTTTCAGTCCATGAACATGGGGAGTCTCTCCATTTGCTTAAGTCTTCTTTAATTTCTTTCATCAATCTGTTGTAGTTTTTGGTGAACAAGTCTTTCATCTCTTTGGTTAAATTTATTCCCGGGGAGAATCCAAGATGGCGGCGTAGGTAAACACCTAAACTGCTGCCTCCCACAACAGTTTAAACTGCAACTAAAGGACAAAACGTCTATCACCCAGAACCATGGGAAAGCTGGCTGAGTGGAAGTTCTACAACTAGAAGGAAAAAGAAAAGAGCATTGAGACATGCACGACCGCTGAAAAGCTGAGGTACGGAGGCGCGTGATCTGGGCTGGCTGCGGGCGACTGGGTGCATTGCTTTTTTCAACCCGAACGGAGACAAGCCCCCGATTACTCTGAAATCCAGTCTCTGGGGAGATGCGGGGGACCCAAACTCCTACAGAGAGAAGCTGGACTGTGTGCCAGTGAGGGTGGCTTGCTTGCAGAGCTGCGCGCAGGAATAATTGTTTACTGCACTGGGGCACCGGACTCCTGGATGCCATTGGGGATTCAGAGCCGGCTAACTAGCAGCCATTGCTGTTTGCCACGCCCTAACCTAGTGACACCCTGAGGCCACGCCCTGCACAACCTACAAACCCACCCAAGCTCCAAGCAGCTCAGTTAGCATAAGAAAGGCCTGCCCTATCGCAGCTTAACCTAGCAAACTTGCAGCCTGGGTCAGACAGCTCCAAAACCTCCAAACCCCAAGCAAAGAGGAGAAAACTGCAGCTCTCACTGTAGCTCCTGCTGAGTGGCCTCAGACAGTAGCTGACCTGAACCCCATTGGAGATCCAGAAGCCAGTGTACCTAGTGGTCAGTGTGAGACACCAGATTTCAACTCCTCACATCCATAAGTGACACATTCAAGAGGCAGACTCAGTGAGCACCAAAGCCCCACTGAAACAAGTCCTGCCCCATAAGCGTGTCTTCAGCGCAGCAGTTCTTCCATTATAGACACAGGGAGTGCTCACAGCTAATTGGCCTGGAGGTCAATTCCTCCCAGTGTACCAACAGAAATTAAGGCTTAACTACACCAAGACTTTGCACTCAGCCCACAAAGGGGTATACCAAGAGCATCCACCTCATGTGATTGTGGAGGCTGAGCTACTGCCCCCTATAGATCACCTACCACACAAAGCTACTCCATCAACACAGGGAAGCAGCCAAAATGTGGAGACAAAGGAACATGTCACGAATGAAAGAAACGGAGGAAAGCAAACTACTGGATGACATAGAGTTCAGAACCACATTTATAAGGTTATTCAAGAATCTTAAAACTGCTGAGAAACTTGATGAGACCTTCAAGGAGCTTAATGAGAATGCCAAAAAAATGGAAAAGGATCAGTCAGAAATGAAGCATACACTGTCTGAAATAAAGAATATGCAGAAACTCAACTGTAGAGCAACGTACCCCAAGAATCAAACCAAAGATCTGAAATATGTGGAAACAAAAAACATCCAACCAGAAAAACAAAAAGAAAAAAGAATCCAAAAATATGAAGATAGTGTAAGGAGCCTCTGGGACAACTTCAAGCGAACCAACATCCGAATTTTTGGGGTGCCAGAAGAAGGGAGAGAGCAAAATATTGAAAACCTATTAGAAGAAATAATGACAGAAAACTTTCCCTACCTGGTGAAAGAAATAGACTTACAAGTTCAGGAAGCACACAGAACCCCATACAAGAGGAATCCAAACAGGACCACACCAAGACACATCATAATTAAAATGCCAAGGGCAAAAGACAAAGAGAGAATATTAAAAGCAGCAAGAGAAAAACAGTTAATTACCTACAAGGGAGTACCCATATGACTGTCAGCTGATTTCTCAACAGAAACTATGCAGGCCAGAAGGGAGTGGCAAGAAATATTCAAAGTGATGAACAGCAAGAACCTACAACCAAGATTACTCTACCCAGCAAAGCTATCATTCAGAGTTGAAGGTCAGATAAAGAGCTTCACAGACAAGAAAAAGCTAAAGGAGTTCATCACCACCAAACCAGGATTACACAAAATGCTGAAGGGTATCCTTTAAGAAGAGGAAGAAGAAGAAAAAGGTAAAGATAAAAATTGTGAACAACAAAATGACATCAAATACATACCTACCAACAAGTGAATCTAAAAATCAAGTGAATGAAAAATCTGAAGAACAGAATGGACTAGTGAATATAATAGAATCAGGGACATAGAAAGGGAGTGGACCGACGATTCTCAGGGGAAGCAGGTGTGAAGGGTGCGGGAAGAGACTGGACAAAAATCTTACTCCTATGGATGAAGACAGTGGCGGGGGGTAAGGGCATGGGGTGGGGTGGGGAATCAGGTGGAGGGGAGCTATGGGGAAAAATAAAAGAGGAACACCTGTAATAATCTGAACAATAAAGATTTATTTAAAAAAAAAACAAAAAACAACAAAAAATAAATAAATAAATTTATTCCCGGTATTTTACTCTTAATATCTTAGTAAAATAGAATTGTTTTATTAATTTTCTTTTTAATTGTTTATTCTTACTGTATGGAAACATAATTTGTGTGTGTTTGTCTTATACCCTGCAACTTTGCTGAATTTATTTATTACATTTAGTGATTTTTTGTGTGTGTGGATTTTTTTAAAAAGTTTCTGTATATAGTACTGGTTAACTGTGAATAGCTCTACCTCATTCTTTTCAATTTGGATGTGGAGTTTTTTTCTTGCCTAATTTCTCTAGCTAAGACTTCCTTCCAGGGCAGTCATACATAACAATGGTGAAATCAGGCATCCAAGTCTTATTTCTGATTTAGGAAGGATATTTTCAGTCTCTTGCTATTGAGTATGATGTTAGCTGATGCTTTTTCCTAAATGGCCTTTATCATGTTGATGAATTTTTTCTATTCCTGCTTTGTTGAGTGTTTTTGTCATAAAAGGTTGTTGAATATTAAGTGCTTTTTCTGTATCTATTAGTGAGGTATATTACGTTGATTTTCTCATGTTGAACCACCCTTGCATTCCTCAGATAAATTTGGGAGGTTTTGGGCTACAATTTTTCAATTTTTTTTTTTTCACAGAAGGTCTCTCTTCTCCTTCAGTGACCCCCATTATGCATATGTTGGTATACTTAATAGCATGCCACCATAGGATCCTAAGGCTTTGTTCATTTTTTTTCTTTCTTTTCCTTAGACTGGATAATTTCAGTTGAATTATCTATACACTGACGGATTTTTTTCTTATATATGTTTGAATCTGCTGTTAAATATCTCTAATAATTTTTACTTTAGCTCCAGAATTTTTATTTCATTCTCTTTTATGATTTACATCTTTTTATTAATATTACCAACTTATTAATACTTGTTCTCCTGATTTACTGTAGTTCTTTGTCTATGATTTCTTTCAATTCTTTGAATACATTTAATTCACTTCATTTAATGTCTTTGTCTCATAAATCTGATGTTTGGGATAGGTTTTATTAATTTCTCTTGTTCCTGTGAATAGGCCGTAATTTCTTGCTTCTTTGTATGCTTTGCAAATTTTTGTTCAGAACTAGATGTTTTGAATTTTGTAATGTGGTGACTCTAGAAATAAGATTCTACTCCCTCTCAGGGTTGCTGTTGTTACTTGATGAAAGCTGCAGCTGTCCCTTTGTTTATGACTTTTCCAAACTATTTTTGCAAAGACTTGTCATATGTGGTTACTGGAGTGTTGTCTCTGCAGTCAGCCAATGACCTCACAGAGATTTCCTTGAATGCCTGGGTCCAATAAGAAAAAGAAAAACCTGTATATAAGTGTCTAAATTTTCTCTGATCAATGTGGTTAAAAAACCTCTCCAGTCAGTGGGGGTTGATATAATGGTCAGCCTCTGTGCTGACCCCTCAGCTATCAAAATAAATTATTAAAATGGACAGTTTCTACTTTTGGAAGACAACATCCTAATAGCTCTAATTGGCACCAACTAGCCACACCAGGATGGTGGGTGACCTCCTCATGGCTGCCTGCCATATGGACTGGGAACGGGGTATGGCATTCACTAAGTGAAACACAAAATTTCAATGACATTTATCAGTCTCTTTCTTCATCAAGCACTCCCCTGGATATTATAAAGCTTTATTTAGACTTTAGAGTGCCACAATAGTTGCTTCAGAAAGTTCTTCCTATCTTTGTAGTTTCTTTTTGTGGAAGGAATAATTCCTAGAGCTTCCTACTCAACAATTCTTTTGTGATGTAACTTTGCTATGGATTTTGTTCTAGTCTTGATAAAGAAGACTCCACCCCTGGCCTGAGTGGCTCAGTGGTTTGAGCATTAGCCTGGACATCAGAGAGTCATGGGCTCAATTCCTGGTCTAGGGCATGTACCTGGGTTGCAGGTCCAAACCCCACCCTGGTGGGAGTAAATGTGGGAGGCAATCAATTGTTGTGTCTCTATCACATTGATATTTTTTCTCTTTCTTTCCCCCTCCCGCTCCCTTCCACTCTCTAAAAAGTAAATGGAAAAAATATTGACTCCTTGCGCCAAAAAAAAAAAAAAAAAAAAAGATTCCAAAGCAACGTGTAGGCAACTTAGCTATAATCACTGTGTAAAGTTTTGGTAGAAATGACTCACCCACTAATTTTCCTACTTTGTTGCTATGGACCATAGAGTAACAAGTGGAAATTTGGAAAATACATCAGGATTTTAAAACAGCCAACATGGATATACTACTCTTTTCATCTAGAACCTCCTGAGGACAGTAGAGAAATATGGTGATTTTGAAGTCTATTGTGAAAATATGTGTAGTGTGTGCTTTTTAATTAGTTATATTAAATTTCAGAGAAAAACACCATTAATTAATAACATTATGTCATGTGTAAACAAAGAAAAAATATATATATAACAATCTTATATCTTTGAGCAAGAGACTTGCAATAAATTTACCATATGAGCATTATGCCATCATGAAACATCTCTTAGAACAGCCCAACCAAGGTACCTTGGAAGCCCTGAAAATTATACCTGATTACTTAGTATGAGGCTTTTCTATTCCATAGAAATGCTATTCTCTCCTGAGCACATGTCCAAGTCTCAAGCTTCTTGTGAGAAGGAGGTATTAGCACACAAATGAAATTACTGATTGTCTCTAGTAAAGCACATTCACTTCTTGGAAGTTCCATTCTTTAAAAATAACTACAAAAATGGGTTGATTTGTGATATTTACCAATTTTTCTAAGTTTTTTGTAAAAGAAATATTAATAATATATATTTTTATTATGTGCTCCTTATGACTCTCCATAAGTTAAACTCCCTATTTTTATTTTCTAGTTATTAATGGAGCTTGGAGAGGTCATTTCCTGAACTGGCTCTAATAGAATATGAATTTTAAAAGTTTCATAAAAAGGGAAAATTTAGAGGTAATTTAATTAAACACTCTCATTTTATAATGAGATATAAAAATGCCAATTAAACAAGAATGCAACTTTATGTTTTATTAGTTAAGGACAACTTCTTAGGTGATTCTGGTTTTAATTATAAAGTTTATCGTACATTTAAACATTAAAATCATAAATGTTTTGTATAAAATTCTTATAAATCTAAAATCACTCCTAAATTTAGTTATTTCTTCCCAATGAATGTGCATATGCTTAGATCTTACAAACTCCTTTGGCACATTCACAGTATATGCAGTTGATTATAATTATAAAGGAATAACAGTAATAAGCATAAAGAAGGCGAAATAATAATGGTAGATTTAGGTTTTGTTGGCAAATGAGAGGTCAGTTTTTGAGATGTTTACAATAACATAGCGCCTAACTGTGTACAAACAACCCAACAATTTTGTTAACTTTTATAACCTAGTCAGCATTTTATAGTGGAGAAGTTTTGATAAAAACCCTGTTCATAAAATTTAGCTCCTGTATTCATGAGCTGTTTTGATAGCGAATGTTTCACTTAAGGAGGAATATTTCTGAGGCAGTTTTATATCTAACACATATGTCTTTATTAATTCTATGGTTTGAAATGTGTTATGGTACTTGATCAATTACTTCCAGAGATGCAAACTCGATACAATAGCCACAAAATAATAAAAGTGATACACCACATAAGCAAAATGAATGATAAAAATTACATGATTATATCAATAGATGGAGAAAAAGTATTTGATAAAATTCAGCACCTATTTATGATAAAAATTCTCAGCAAAGTGGGAATAGAGGGAACATACTCAATATAATGAAGGCCATATATGAAAAACCCAAAGCTAAAATAATATTCAATGGGCAAAAAACTACAAGCATCCCCGCGAAGGTCAGGAACAAGACAGGAATGTCCACTTTCACCACCCTTACTCAACATAGTACTGGAAGTCCTAGCCACAGCATCCAAAATAGAAAGGAAGAAATAAGTTAACAAAGCCTACACCCCATTTTCCTCCCTGTAGGAAACATGCCTCTGATTTATCTCCATAGAAAAGAAATAGTAGGTGGCTAGGCCATTACTGAATTTCCCCAGAGCAGACAGAATGTGGGGATGGGGAGACATATGGCCCACAGAACATGTCCTATGAAGATTCCCCCAGACAAAGGGAGGTAGGGACAACTTGCAGATGACATGATACTATACATAGAAAACCCCAAAGACTCCATCGAAAAACTGTTAGACCTAATAAATGAATTGGCAATGTAGCCGATACAAAATTAAAACCTAGAAATCTATGGCCTTCATATACGACAACAATGAACTCACAGAAAGAGAAATGAGAAAAAAAATCCCATTTACCATTGCACCAAAAAAATTAAGATACCTAGGAATAAACTTAACTAAGGACATAAAAGACCTGTACTCGGAAAACTACAGGACATTGAAAAAAGAGATAGAGAAAGACTTAAACAAATAGAAGAACATACCATGTTTATGGATTTGTTCAATTTCATTAAAATGTTCATACTACCTATGGCAATCTATAGATTCAATGCAATATCTATTAAAATACCAATGGCACATTTCAAAGATCTAGAACAAACTCTCCAAAAATTCATCTGGAATAAAAAAAGACTCCAAATAGCCACAGCTATCCTGAGAAAGAAGAAAAAAGTTGGAGGGATCACAATACCAGATATCAAGCTATATTACCAAGCCACAGTTCTCAAAACTGCCTGGTACTTGCAGAAGAACAGACACATAGACCAATGGAACAGAATAGAGAACCCAGAAATCGACCCAAGCCATTATACTCAATTAATATTTAACAAAGAAGGCAAGAGCATACAACAGAGTCAAAACAGTCTCTTTAATAAATGGTGCTGGGAAATTTGGTTAGATACATGCAAAAAAAAATAAATAAATAAACTAGATCACCAACTTACACCATACACAAAAACAAACTCAAAATGGCTAAAGTACTTGAATATAAGATGGGAAACCATAAAAATCCTACAAGACTCCATAGGCAGCAAAATTGCAGACATATGTAATAGCAATATCTACAGACACAGATCCTAGGGCAAGAGAGACTAAAGAGAAGGTAAACAAATGGGACTACATCAAAATAAAAAGCTTCTGCACAGCAAAAAAAAAAAAAAAAAAAAAAAAAAAAAAAATCAACAAAATAACAAGAAATCTCACTGCATGGGAGAACATATTTGCCAATGTTATCTCTGATAAGTTTAAATCTCCAATATTTTCAGGGAACTCATACAACTTAAACAAAAAGAAGATAAATGATCCAATCAAAAATGGGCAAAGGACTTAAATAGACACTGTTTGAAAGAGGACATTCAGAAAGCCAAGAGACATATGAAAACATGCTCAAAGTCATTAATCAACTGAGAGATGCAAATCAAAATAACAATGAGGTACCACCTCACATCTGTCAGAATGGCTATCATCAACAAATCAACAAACGAAAAGTGCTGGAGAGGATGTAGAGAAAAAGGAACCCTTCTTCACTGCTGGTGGAAATGCAGACTGGTGCAGCCATTGTGGAAAACAGTATAGCGTTTCCTCAAAAATTTAAAAATGGAACTGGGCCATTTGACCCAGCAATACCACTTCTAGAAATATATCACAAGAAAACAGAAACACCAATCAAAAAGGATATATGCACCCCTATGTTCATAGAAGCACAATTTACAATAACTAAGATTTGGAAATAGCCTAAATGCCCATCAACAGATGAGTGTATTAGAAAACTATGGTACATCTACACAATGGAATACTATGCTGCTATGAAAAAGAAGAAATTCTTACCATTTACAGCAGCATGGGTGGAACTGGAGAGCATTATGCTAAGTGAAATAAAAATAACACATGATTTCACTCATTTATGGATAATAAAGAACATTATAACCTGATGAACAAAAATATAGATACAGAGGCAGAGAAGAATCAAACAGACTGTCAAATTACAGCAGGAAGGCTAGGGAGGGTTGGTGTGGGGGAGGTAGGAGATCAACCAAAGGACTTGTATGCATGCATATAAGCATAACCAAGGATACAAGACACTGGGGTGTGGGGTCAGGACATGTGCAGTGGGGTAGAGGAGACCAGGGGAAGGTCAATAGGGAAAAAAAGGGAGACATATGTACTACTATTTGTAATACTTTAAACAATAAAATAAAATAAAAAAAATAAAACAAGGTTGGCAGGGGGGTTAGTGAGGGATGACCAAATGACTGAACAGCAGGCTGTGTGGGGAGATCAGGCTGGCGGCGGGGGGGGGGGGGGGAAGCGAGGGGGGACAGTCCTAAACTGGCAGTCTGACATCCCCCAAGGGGTGCCAGATTAGAGAGGGTGGAGGTTGGGCTGAGGGGACCCCCACCCCCTGTGCATGAATTTCATGCATTGTGCCTCTAGTACAAAATAAATATCTGGAAATCAGTTATGGTTTTATATACCAATAATGAAGTATCAGAAAGCGAAACAAAAAATTCCATTCTCAATTGCTTCAAAATGAATAAAATACCTAAGTCTAAATTTAACCAAGTATATAAAAGATATGTACTTGGGAAATTATAAGACACTGAAGAAAGAAATTGAAGAAGATATAAATAAGTAGAAGAATATACTGTGTCTGTGGATAGGAAAAAATAACATCATTAAAATATCTATACTACCAAAAGTAACCTACAGATTTAATGTAATTCCTATTAAGATACCAAGGATGTATTTCACAGAACTTGAACAAATATCCCAAAAATAATATGGGTCCATAAAGACCCTAAATAGCAACAGTAATCTTGATAAAGAAGAATAAACTTAGAGGAATCACTCTCCCTGATATCAAACTATATATACTACAAGGCAATAGTAATCAAAAGCATGGTACTGGCATAAAAACAGACATATAGATAAATGGAACAGAATAGAGAGCCCAGAAATAAATACACACCTTTATAGTCAATAAATATTTGACTAAGGTCGCAAAAACATACAATTGACTAAAGATAGTTTATTCAAGAAATGGTGTTGGGAAAATTGGATAGTATGTGCAAAAAATGAAACCAGACCCCCGTCTTACACTGCACAGGAAAATGAACTCTAAGTGGATTAAAGACTTAAATGTTAACAGTCAAAGCTTTAAAAACCCTAGAAGGAAACATAGGTAGTAAAATCTCAGACATTTCTCTTAACAATATTTTTTTTCTGATATATCTCCTTGGGGAAGGGAAACAAACAAACAAAAATAAACAAATATGACTACATCAAACTAGAAAGTTTTGCTCAGCAAAGGAAACCATCAACAAAATGAAAAAACAACACATTGAATGGGAAAACATATTCACCAATGATATATCTGTTAAGGGGTTAAAATCCAAAATTCATAAAGAATTTATAAAACTCAACACCAAATAAATAAATAATCCAATTAAAAATGTGTCCTGAATAGACACTTCTCCAAAGATGACATACAGATGGCCAATAGAAAATATTCTTAATGTCACTAGTCATAAGAGAAACGTAAATTAAAACCACAAGGAGATATCACCTCAATTCTGTCATAATAGCTATCATCAAGATATCAATAAACAACAAATGTTGATGAGCATGTGGAAGTAAAGGGAATCCTTGTGCACTATTGTTGGGAATGCAGATTATGTAGCCACTGTGGAAATTATTATGTGGTTACCTCAAAAAAATTAAAAATAGGACTGCCTTATGATCTAGTAATTCCAGTTCTGGGAATTTACCCAAAAGAAACTCAAAACACTAATTCAAAAGAATATATTCACCCCTATGTTTATTTCAGCATCTCTATATATAAAAGCCTAAGTGGCTGTCTGACCATTCGACTGTCCAACCGGTAGCTATGACATGCAATGACCACCAGGGGGCAGATAGATACTCCAACTGGTAGCTATGACATACAGTGACCACATGGTGACTTAGCAGCTGCGGTTCTTGGGTGACGCACCTGGAACCAGAGAGGAGGGAGCCCGATTCCAGGGTGCATCACCCAAGAACTGGCCTCTTGCAATCTGGGACCCTCAGAGGATGTCGGAGAGACAGTTTCAGCCCAATTCCCTCAGACTAGGCCAAGGGACCCCACTGGTGCACAAATCCATGCACTTGGCCTCTAGTTATTTATAATAGCCAACATTTGGAAGCAACCCAAGTGTCCATCAGTAAATGAACGGATGAAACAGCTATGGTACATTACAATATAAAATACTACTGGCTCTTCAAAAGGAAAAATATTACCCTTTGCAACAGCATGGGTAGACTTAGAGAATATTATGCTAAGTGAAGTAAGCCAGTCAGAAAAAGACAAATACCATATGCTATCACTAATATGTGGAATTTAATGAATAAGCTGAACTTTCAAGCAAAATAAAGACAAACTCATAGACTGAGAGCAGGCAGATAGCTCTGTTGGAGAGGGTGTTGAAAGGGATTGATCAACAAATAAAAAAAAGAGAAAACACTCATGGACAGGGACCACAGTGTTGTGTGGAAAAGGGTATACTGGGGATAAATGGTCATGTAAAAGAAAAAAAAATAAAGAAACAATTTTTATTTCAGTTATTTTAAAATAGTTTTCTCCTAAGTCTGTGCCATTTGAAATGTTTGCAAAATTTTATGAATAGATAAATTATATAAATTATTACATATTTGTATAAATGTATTTGTGTACACTGGTTATGGCAAAAGTAGGCTTACAGTTGTGAATACAAGAAACACAGACCTTATTCTTGTATTATTATTTATTAATTACTAGAGGCCCACTGCATGAATTCTTGCACAGATGGGATCCCTCGGCCTGGCCGGTGATTGGAGCCGATTGGGCCAGCCAGCTGGAGGTAGGGACCGCAGGAGGTTGGCTGTGGGAGCTTACTGACTACCAAGGGGCAGCTCCTGCTTTGAGCATCTGTTCCCTGGTGGTCAGTGGACATCATAGCTACAAGCCAGTCATCCAGTCATAATAGTCACTTAGGCTTGTATACATATATACTAGAGACCCGGTGCATGAAATTCGTGCACGGGGCGGGGGGTGGGGAGGGCTGTCCATCAGCCTAGCCTGCACCCTCTCCAATCTCAGACATCCCTCTCACAATCCAGGACTGCTGGCTCCCAACTGCTCACCTGCCTGCTTTCCTGATTACCCCTAGCTGCTTCTGCCTGCCAGCCTGATCACCCCTTAACCACCCCCTGCCAACTTGATTGATGCCTAACTGCCCTCCCCTGCAGGCCTGGGTCCCCCCCAACTGCCCTCCCCTGCAAGCCATCTTGTGGCGGCTACCTTGTGTCCACATGGGGGCAGCCATCTTTGACCACATGGGACAGCCATCTTATGTGTTGGAGTGATGGTCAATTTGCATATAACTCTTTTATTAGATAGGATAGAGGCCTGGTGCATGGGTGGAGGCCAGCTGGTTTGTCCTGAAGGGTGTCCTGGATCAGGGTGGGGTTTCCCTTGGGGCATGGGGCAGCCTGGGTGATGGGCCTGTGGTGGTTTGCAGGCTGGCCATGACCCCCGGTGACCCAAGAGAAGGCTGTGGTATCTGGAATTTATTTATCTTCTATAATTGAAACTTTGTAGCCTTGGGTGGACCCAAGCTTCCTGCTCGCTCCATGGCCCCAGCCATTTTTGTTGAGATTTATTTATCTTCTATAATTGAAACTTTGTAGCCTTGAGTGGAGCCCAGGGCTGGCCAGAGGGGGCAGAAAGCTTGGCTTCCTCTATTACCGGGGAAACACAAGCCTCCTGCTGGCTTTGTGGCCACAACCATTTTTGTTGGGATTCATTTATCTTCTATAATCAAAACTTTGTAGCCTTGAGTGGAGTCCATGGCCAGCCAGGGTGTGCGGGAAGCTTGGCTTCCTCCATTGCTGGGGAAACCCAAGCCTCCTGCTTGCTCCATGGCCACATCCATCTTGTTTGGGTTAATTTGCATACTCAGTCCTGATTGGCTGATGGATGTGGCTTGTGGATGTAGTGGAGGTACGGCCAATTTGCATATTACTCTTTTATTAGATAGGATTATATTATTTTCTATACAGCTGTACACCTATTTTTGCCCCACCCTATGCATATATACACACATAAAAACATATGTGCATATTTTCAGTTTTCTTTGCATAGAAACTTTATTTAAATAAAATAATAGTTATTGCAGTTCTTCAAAGATCTTGTTAGGCAGTGGGGTTGAGCCCGTTAAACCATGATGTGAAATGGGTATCTGCCACATGACAAATTGCTTCTGATGGTGTTAACCAAGAGGTAGGAATAATTAAACTGGGAGACTAAGAGTTTGTTTAGTTCAAAACTGCCACTCTCTGGAGCATTTTGCAATACCTTGAGATTTTGCTTCCTGGCAATTGTTCTCAGATTGGCTCAAATAAACTCAAAAAATACTTTTTCTTTTGATAGATGACTGATTCCTGGATCTGTTATAGGAGCTGTCAACTTTTTGATTGGGTTTGCACACTTTTTGAAGATTTCTTCTCTTTTTGATTCATAATTTCTTAAAGAGTCTCTAAGAATTTTCTCTTCTTTGCATGTTGGTATTCAAGGTGGCATCTGGTGTCTGTACACAGTAACCTCATGGGAAACTCTTCCAAGGGATGTGCACAGCTGTAGGATCTGATGGCCAATTGGACAGGATTTTTTAGTTGTTCAGCTTTGCAATCCAATGGACACACAAAATATTATTCAGAAACTAATGCTGCTTTCAAGAAAATTTGTAGAGGGGAGGAAAATAGGTTAGACTGGATTATCTAATCCAATTAGAACCAGGGGGAGTTTCTTCCTTATCTTCATACTAGAGGCCTGGTGCACGAAATTCAAGCACATTAAAAGGGGATTAATTAGAGGAAATAATTTAATATTGCTATTTGCCTTTTCTCTATAATAGAAGTGTCAGAGATGAAAGAAAATTAGTAAAATATATATGAAAACTTTTCTTCTGTCAGTCTGGGGCTCACCACAGGATCCAGAGTCAAGTCCCTGACCACTCACATGCACCTCAAAATCGTGTGAGACCCAGACCCAGCTGGGCTCCCCCTCCCCATTAGGCTAGATCCAGACCCGGCCAGTCCCACCCTTGTCAAGCCCTGCCAGGCAGGGGGCATAGCCTCAGGTCACCCAGACCAGACCGGGGCAGGGGGTGTGCCTTGAGGTCCTCCGTCAAGCCCTGCCAGGTCGGGTGGGGGGGGTGCAGCCTCAGGTCCCCTGGCCAAGCACTGGGAGGGGGACCCAGTTTCAGGTCCCCCATCAAGCCCCACTGGGTTGGGGCATGGCCTGAGTTCCCCTGACCCAGCACTTGTTGTGCATCTTGAGGTCCCCCGTCAAACCCCGCTGGGTGGGGGGCACTGCCTGAGGTCCCCTATCTAGCCCCTCCAGGCAGGGGGGATCAGCCTCAGGTCCTCTGGCCTGGTGCTGGGGCAGTGGGCACCACCTGAGGTCCCTGTCAAGCCCCACTGGGCCGAGGGTGCAGTCTGAGGTACCCTTGGCCTGGTGCCAAGGCAGGAGGTGGGGCCTGAGGTCCCCCAGCCT
The DNA here is from genome assembly GCA_026230045.1 of Corynorhinus townsendii. Classification (NCBI taxonomy): domain Eukaryota; kingdom Metazoa; phylum Chordata; class Mammalia; order Chiroptera; family Vespertilionidae; genus Corynorhinus; species Corynorhinus townsendii. The sequence goes on along the minus strand of JAPDVU010000003.1, from coordinate 111,772,007 downwards.
GACGCCAGGGTGGGGGGCATGGCCTGAGGTCCCCTGTCAAGCCCCATGGGGGCAGAGGAGGGCGTAGCCTCAGGTCTCTGCTTATTGCTCCTTCAGGCTCCTTAAGGGAACTTGGCCTCAGGTGTGGGTACAGCCATCTTTGTGACAGAGTGATGGTCAATTAGCATATCCCCTCTTTATTAGATAGGATAGTTTACTTCTAAACATATGATGGTGTGATCAAAGGTGACACAATAATGTGTTTTCAATTTAAATGCACTATGAAGTGCCAAAAGGTCACTGAGGGTGCTTGTGGAATATATTTTCTTCAGTTTTCTGGGCTTAATATGGAGCAGTTTTGTGTGCAGAGAACTGGAAAACCTAAATGATCTCTGGAGGTCTTTTCTCTGAACTTTTAAGTGATCAGTGGGTTGCAGTACAGAGTACAACTGCAAAGGCAACTCAGGAAAGTTGTAGAATGGTGAGCCAGAGTAAAAACTGCTTGTCTCACTGTTCCTCTTTTCCCTGTGTCTTGGTCCTATCTCTTCTTTGTTTATCTCTTTTTCTCTTTGTTACTCTTTCTCCCTTTGGCTCCCTTTTCTCCTCTCACAGTTAGAACATAGTCTGTTTCTCCTGAATCCTTTCCCAAAGCCTTTGTGTTGCATTCATGTATTTATTACTTTTAGAAATCAATAAATTTCTTATATAATTTGTTAAATGTGACTGAAAGGAAGATGCTGAAATAATTTCTACTTCATCAGAGAATCTGAAAATTAACCCATTGAGCAATACTCAGGTTGCTTCCATATTTTGGATATCTATATCCTATATAATAAAAGCCCAGCGATCATTACAGTGGAACAACCAGAACGAGCAGTAGACCAGTCACTATGATGCACTGACCACCAGGGACCAGACACTCAACACAGGAGGAGGGGGAAGGGGGTACAGTGAGGCCAGGAGGCCCACACTATGGCCCAGGGATCCCAAGAAGTGAAAAAAAGCAGCCAATGCTGCCACCCTGGGAAGAATGGCTCCAGGAGGGAAAGGCCTCCCCAGGCCCTGTCCAACATGGCTGGCACACTACAGGCTCATGGGAGCTCACCGGTGTCATGCAGGAAGCACAGACACTCCAACTCCAAAGCCAGTCACATTGATAGCCTCTCCCAGCCATCTCCATGGCAGTCCACCTCAGGTCTGACTTCCAGCTTCTGGCTTCCTGCCCACCCCTTCATATACTACATGCACCTGGTCAATAGCATCGCAGCACAGCCAGAGAGTGGCAGGACACAGCCACCAGGGCTGGTTGGGCATTGATTTAGCCATTGACTGATGTCCATGTGCAGTTACACTGTGTGTTTACATTTGTAGGGAAGCAGGGCAGCCAGCTCCTGCTGCTGCCTCACCTTCTAGGCTAAGGTCCACTGACCTCTATGTTTCTCCTCCCATCAGGAATCAAAACCTCTTGAGGATGAATGATCCCAACAATGGCCCCAACACACGCTCAGTGTCACTGTCACACACATTCCCAGTCATTACAGCCCATTCCTCAACCCGCAGTGCCCTGCTCCACCCACTGCCACTCCTCACCTGTCACCCCCTGAGGACCACCTTATGTTATCCTATGTGAAATGTGAGCAAGATCGCAAATGTCAATAGCTCCCTTGCCCTACCTTTCTTTGTATAAAAACCTTGCATTTTAAAAATATATATTTGATTAATTCCAAAGAGGGAAATAGAGATAGAATCATCAATGATGATAGAGAATCATTGATTGGATGCCTCCTGCACATTCCAAACTCATTAAAACCTCCCCTGGCCCTTCCCACATCCCTCTTCTGACCAGCAGGCCCCTGGTGGCAGTGATGGAAGGGGAAGGGGGGGCAGGGAATTGCGGGGTGGTGGGGTACCGAGGACTGCGTCGGTGTCTGGAATCTGTTCCTTCTGCACCTGGCCTGGCACCCATCACCTCCTCTCCCAACACTGCCAGGGCCTTTGAGCCCCAAAAACAGCCTGGCCCTAATTGGCTCCGATCGCCCACCAAGGCTAGGGACCCCACCTATGCACCAATTTCCTGCACCAAGCCTCTAGTATATATATAAAAGGCTAATATGCAAAGTGCCCCCTCGGAAGTTCAACCAGGAGACCAGGAGTTCAATCACTCACTGTGATGTGTACTGACCACCAGGGGTTGGTGCAGAATGAAGGGAGGTCCTGGCCAGCATCCAGGGAAGGAAAGCTCCAGCCAGCAGCTAGAAGGCCCTGATTGGCCCTGATTGCTGGCAGGCCTAGGGACACTACCCGTGTATGAATGTCCTGCACCAGGCCTCTAGTTATAAATAATGTCACAGTGAACATAATAAACCTGACAAGCTCAGGGGAGGTCTGCATGGTGGCCTTACAAACTCAGAGACCTAAAGTAACCACATAAGATAGTTAAAACTTTTAATTAAAAGCAAGTTATGATGGCGCTCTCCCTCAAGGGGGCTGTAAGAAATAAGGCAAACCCCCAAATTGTGGGGTCCTGGTAGAACAAAAAACATACTTGGGAGCCAGGCAGCAAGGCAAATATCTTTACTTCTAAGTAGAAGGGTGCACACACATGGTCTGGAAGCACACACTGAGCAGGTGGTCTGCTCGGCTTTATAATGCTGACACACATGACCTGTCCCTCACTCTTGATTGGAGCTTAGGCACAGTCTTTTGCAATTGGCTAATTCAAAGAGAGGAGTTGGCCTTTGCCTTTCAAGATGGCAGCCCCCTGGGGAGCTGCAAGCCATGTGGCCAACATGATGGCTGCCAAGTCACGCAATACAAAATGGTGGCTATCTAAACTGTTCTTTGACAGAAAAGATGAATTACTTATTCTCACACTTCCCCCCTTTTCTTTATTTAAACTCTTTTCTTCAAACTTGACTAATGTTCATTGACTTTCCTGCTCTGCAGTGTCTAGGAGGAGACTATTTTGCTGCTTGGTCAATGCGGTTTCAATTAACCCTTGGATAAGCTCCCCCCCACCCTACCCCATACATGGGATGATGTAACACCCCATTATTGTAACTTCTAATCAAAGGGGTGAATATGGACATGATCATTCCCTCCACTTTCCAAACCATTGCTCTAATGAATCAGAGAAAGGATCCTTAATTCTAGCTAACACATTAGCTAAAGCTGCCATTGTCTTAGGGCCTCCATGGTGGTCCATCTGGCTGTGTTGTCAGGGATGAATGTGCAGCTGACCCCCAACATTACACATATTCCTCCTTTTTCTGCCAGAATCACATCCAAGGCCAAACTCTTCTCCCAGGTCATCCTGCTGCTGGCATCTAGCTGTTCAGCTATCCCTTTAACTGCATCTTGAGTCTGGTTAATAAGCCTTTGCTGGTTAAAGTAAATATACTAGTAATTAATCCAGCCACATTCTTGTTTACAATGGGCCACCAGCACAGGACAGACTCAAACCCAGCAGCAATCTGACATCTAGCCTTAAACTCTTTTGGCACCCCTCCTGGAACCCCAATGGCATCTGTGTGTAAATATGGGGATCAAAGAAGCCCCCTGGACTCTCTCTCCTCTTCCTAGTCTGTCTGTCCATTGAAAAAGGTTTATGATACGCCAACATGAAAGGGATAGCCAATTGTCTCAGGGCGCAAGGTCCACTCCAACTGGGCAAGGTCATAATCAGGGTCCCCCATGACACTACCAGACATCAGCATGGGGTATCAACAGTGCAGCATGATGGGCTTCTGAGGATACGCATCTGGAAAAATTGCTCATAAATTCCAAGTACTAATCTTCCCCTTGAGAGGCAAGAGGTAAAGTTTACATCAGAGGACGGGGACAGATCATTTTCAGGGGTCCTTGATCTTTACTTCTGTTGTATGGGAACAGGGAGAGAGTTTTACAGGAAGTCTTTGCCCAGGAGATTTCCTCCTGGTACAAGGCAAGCACATATTCCATCCCGTTACTGTCTGAAGTCCATCTGAGTGGAAATGGGACCACTTGGACCTCTAGCCTTCCTGCCATGCAAGCGTAACAGTAGCTTTTGTTTTGCTTTTTTTTTTTTTTTAGGGTGTGTACACAATATTTTATCCATTCCACCCAGGCATGTGTTCCCTTACATCCTACTTCTATTTGCAAGGTGGTGGCAGTGGCCTAGGGGATCTTGTCCTGTGACATCTACTCCTAAATCTAGTCCTAGCCAATCTTTTGACCTAAAGGCTGAAATATCCAAATCATTCGCGTTATCTATAACTAATAACTGGGTAAGCATGATCTGGATTGTACACATTTCCCCAGCCCACATTGTAATCCCCTGCAATTTGTCAGTTCCCTAAAGCAAATAGAGCCCTGGCTCTGCAGTCCAAACAGCAGTCTCTGTGGTAAGCAAGACAGGTGGGGTCATTCCCAGGAGGGTTCTAACTTGCTTCCCTTCCAAGTCTGGATTAGAACAAAGGTAGTCTTCCAGTCCATGGCGATGAACCAGAAACTTAAGAGGGGCTTGGGTCAGGAGGCCTTCTAACCTGAGAGAGATTAAAGTAGATGAGATACCCAGTACATAGTTCTTAAGAAATCTGGTCCCTAGTTTCCACTATAGGACAGTCTTGAGGCATTCCAGGGCCTATTGGAATCACCTACAGCCAACTCTAGGTAAAACAAACAAACAAACAAATAATAAAAACCTTAAAATTTAAACACTAGGAAGGTTGTCAAACCTATCCTACCAAAAGATTATATAGCATTCAAAGTGACAAGAGGGTATTAAACACAAACATAAGCTAGTAAAACTTCAGTTTCCATAACTAACATATAATAATTTATAGAACTTTTGCTTCAGAAAAGGACTAACCAAAATAAGTTTTATTTTTTAATTTCATTTGTCATTGGGTGTGGTCAGCAAATCACACGAATTGGATTTCTTCTATCAGTCTCCTTAAGTATATTGATATAAGCTACTCTCTGTTTAGGGAGGCAAAATGCAAATCATTTACTCTTAAGTGTCCTTGGTCTAGGGAAGATAGGATTTACTAGATGGATCCAAATTGCTATTTAACTATTTTAATTATCCTATTCTACTTATCCTGGCTTACTGGCCTGTTTCATTTATTCAATTTTTTCAACATTTTTCATTACAAACATTCTATAAATTTCACAAATTTTTCTTTGGAAACCTTATAACTTTCATAAATAACCAGCTTTAGAAACCACTTTCTTTCTTCTTCAAAATGCATTTTCATGCCTCATGCTTTCTCTTATACCAAAACCATAATTTATTTTCATAATTTTAGAATTCTTAACCCTTAAGAACCCTAATTTTTAGGTGGCATGTAAGTAATTAATATTCCTCAGATTAGAAATAAATTCACATTTTAAAATATATTTCAAATCCTAATATATAAAAACCCTGGGTAGTAAGGACAAGTAACGACCAAGGCTCAACCAACTGGAAGTCAGTCCTGCAGCCAGTGCTGAGTTGCTGTGGCAACCCAGCGTTGACTGCTTCTGCTGTAGGCCTGGTGCCACAGCACTGACTGCTGAGGGGGCTACAAATCAGGACCAGAGAAAGGCCTGAAGAGAAAAGCAGGGTCTGATCTGTAGCCTCTGTGGCAGCTGTTGATCAGCACATGCCTCTCTCTTTCTCTCCCAGTATGGCCAGAAGCCATGACTCCATTTCTCCCCAGGCCTCCACCAGGGCTGCTGATCAGCCCCACCTTTCTGATCAGTTCCCATTGATAGGCCCAGAGATGCTGACTGGCATAGAAACCAACCAATCAGAACCAAATCTGTGTGAAGTGTGAGGAACCAATGGCTGCCTAGGAGGCGGAGCTTTTGACGCTGACTGGTATAGAAACTGACCAACCAGAACCAAATCTGGGTCAACTGTGAGGAGCCAATGGCTGCCTAGAAGGCAGAGCTTTTGATGCTGACTGGCATAGAAACTGAACAATCAGAACCAAATTGGCCAGCAGTTGAGGGCAGTTGGAGGCAAGATCAGGCCACCAGGGGAGGGCAGTTAGGGACGATCAGGCAGGCAGACAGAGAGGTTAGGGGCAATCAGGCAGGCAGGTGAGTGGTTAGGATCCAGTGGTCCCAGATTGTGAGAGGGGTGTCCAACCCCTGAGGGGTCCCCAATTGGAGTGGATGTAGGCTTGGCTGAGGGAATCCCCCTTCAATGCACGGATTTCATGCACCAGGCCTCTAGTAAAATGTAAGACTTATTCATTAATAGATTCAAATCCATCCTCTATATTTTTCCTAAGAGGCAAACTCAAATTAATTAATGTTTCAGTATCTTGTTATTTAAAAATATTTAGATGTTTATCATTTAACACAGCAATGCTCCAAAGCCTTTAAGTTATCAAAGACTTTGGAAAATTATGTGTAGGCCCATGAAGCTAAAGAAAAGGGCTGGGGGAGAAGGGAGCCAGCCCTGCAGCCTGTTCCCAACCTCTAGCTGCTTGGGTGCAAAACTGCCACATTTCTTCTTAGAGATAACATGCTAAGGTTTGGGTGATACTGTTGTGGCTTCTGTGCCTGGCCCTCTGGCCCAGCCCTTCCCTGAGGTACATGTTCCACAATTGTGAACATTATGTTAGCTTTCTGTTTCTGCCTTTCTTATCTTTATGTAGATAGACCTTCTGAGCCTCTTTTAACAGTTCTTCTGCACTTCTATCCTTCCAGTTCTCTAACTTTGCCATTTTCTTGAGATGTCAGGTCAATTATTGGTGACAAAATGTAATTTTTAATATTTCTTGGCCCAACAGGTCCTCGGGGTCTGGCCCAGAGTGCTTTCTCATTTGATCTTTTAGTCTTTAGTAAAATGTGTAAGGCCCTTCTTCTTTGCCTTAAATTAGAGACCAGAGAACTGCTTCCCTATTCCCTTTAATAATTACTTCCTTGAGAGATCTCTCATGGATCCCCTATGGGACTTGTTGTTAAGGTCCCACTGGGGCTCCTGGATTTCATCAGCTGGAAGTACTCCAGGGCCAGCCAGGTGCTCCCTTCCCCAGATAGCCATAGCCAACCTTCAAATCATTCCCCCTTCTTTTCCTGAGAATAATATTCCCCAGATAGACATTAACTTGGTCCATGTATACAATTGTGGGCCCAAAAATGAGTCTAGCTGGTCAGCTAAGCCACATGGGTCTTCCAGCAGAGGTTTTAACTCTAGTTTTTTTTGTTGTTTTTTTTTTTGTTTTTACTGCTCCAACTCTTTCACAACCTAGAAAAGCTGTTTCCTGGTGGTGAAGGGGCCTCAGGGCCAGATGGAGCCTTATCAGGAGAGCTCTCTTCCCAAGGGAGAGGCTAGAATTACAAATTACCATCTTAGCAGTTCCCTCATATTGTCCTCCAGTCACATAGGGAGGAAAGGCAGGACAAGGAATCCCACTTTTCTGTCTGCCATTGTTCCATTGTTCTCTTTTAGGCTTCTCTACTTTTACAGGAAGAAGGACGACTGGCCCCTTCCTCCAACAGAGAGCATAGTTAATCCTCTGTTGAGTGACTGGACTTTTATTATTAACACCAGAGGACTGGTGCACAAAATTCATGCATGAGGGGAGGGTTCCCCTCAGCCCAGCCTACACCCTCTCCTATCCAGGACCCCTTGGGGGATGTCTGACTGCCAGTTTAGGCTCGATCCCACAGGGCCTAAACTGGCAGTCAGACATCCCTCTCACAATCCAGGACCACAGGCTCCTAACTGCTTACCTGCCTGTCTGCCTGATCACCCCAACTGTGCCCCCACCGCTGGCCTGGTCGACCCCAACTGCTCCTGCCCACTGGCCTGGTCACCCCTCATTGCCCCCTCTGCCAGCCTGGTCGTCCCCAACTGCCCCCCCTCCCCCCCATGGGCCTGGTTGCCCCACACAGCCTCTGCTTAGTCGTTTGGTTGTCCCTCACTAACTCCCCTGCTGGCCTAGTCACCCAATGCAGCCTTTTGGTCATCCATTCAGTTGTGATGATTGCTTAGGCTTTTATTATTATAGATATTTATAATTATTACTGAAAACCTTTATCATAAATCCTTCATTTTAGTTACATATATTTATTATATCTTAACTTTGATATTTTTAAAGCCAGTTATTACCTAAAGTATTTTCTTTTTTTAAATTTAAATGGTTTATTGTTTAAAGTATTATATGCGTCTCCTTTTTTCTCCCATTGACCTCTACACCACCACCCTCTGCCCCAAGCACAAGCCCTCAGCCTCCTACTGTCTGTGTTCATTGGTATTACTCATATGCATGCATACAAGTCCTTTGGTTGATCTCTTACCTCCTAACCACCCACCTTCCCATATAGGTTGGACAGTCTTTTCAATGCTTCTATGCCTATGGTTCTATTTTTGTTCATCAGTTTATGTTGTTCAGTATATTCCACAAATGAGTGAGATTGTATGATACTTATCTTTCTCTGACTGGCTTATTTTGCTTATCATAATGCTCTCTAGTTCCATCCATGCTGTTTCAAATGGTAAGAATTCTTTCTTTTTTACAGCAGCATGGAATTTCATTGTGTAGATGTATCACAGTTTTCTAATCCACTTATCTGCTGATGGGCACTTAGGTTGTTTCCAAATCTTAGCTATTGTAAATTGTGCTGCTATGAACATAAAGGTGCATATGTCCTTTCTGAATGGTGTGTATGTTTTCTTGGGAGACATACCTAGAAGTAGTATTACTAAGTCAAATGGAAGTTCTATTTGTAATTTTTTAAAGAAACTCCATGCTATTCTCCACAGTGACTGCACAAGTCTGCATTCCCACCAGCAGTGCAAGAGGATTCCTTTTTCTCCACATCCTCTCCAGCACTTTGTGATTTGATGATGATAGCCATTCTGACAGGTGTGAGATGGTACCTCATTGTCATTTTGATTTGCATCTCGGATGATTTTAGTGATGTTGAGCATGTTTTCATATGTCTCTTGGCCTTCTCTATGTTTTCTTTCTAAAAGTGTCTATTTAGGTCATTTGCCCATTTTTTGAGTGGATTGTTTATCTTCCTTTTGTTAAGTTGTATGAGTTCCTTATAAATCTTAGAGATGAAACCCTTACCAGAGATAATATTGGCAAATACATTCTCCCATACAATAGGCTTTCTTGTTTTGTTGGTGGTTTCTTTTGCTGTGCAGAGCCTTTTTATTTTGATGTAGTCCCATTTGTTTATTTTATCCTTAGTTTCTATTGCCCTAGGAGCTGTATCAGTAAAGATATTGCTATGAAAAATATCTGCTATTTTGGTGCTTATGGAGTCATCTAAGATTCTTATAGTATCTCATCTTACATTTAAGTCCTTTACCATTTTGAGTTTATTTTTGTGTATGGTGTAAGTTGGTAGTCTAGTTTCATTTTTTTCATAAATATCTGTCCAATATTCCAAATATCATTTATTAAAGTGACTACATTGAATGTTCTTGCCTCCTTTGTCAAATATTAATTGAGCATAATCGGTTGGGTCATTCTCAGAGAATCCGTGCATTCTCAGTTTTGTTCCATGCATCTATATTGCTGTTCTTGTGCCAGTACTAGACAATTTTGAGAACAGTGGCTTTTATTATAGCTTTATATCTGGTATTGTGATCCTCCAACATTGTTCTCCTTTCTAAATATTGCTGTAGCAATTTGGGGTCCTTTTTACTCCAGATGAATTTTTGGAGAGTTTGTTCTAGGTCTTTGAAATATGTCATTGGTATTTTAATGGGGATTGGATTGAATCTATAGATTGCTTTGGGTAGTATGGACATTTTAATGATGTTGAGTCCACCAGCCCATGAACACCATATATTCTTCCATTTGTTTATGTCTTTCTCTATCTCTTTTTTCAGCATCATGTAATTTTCTGAGTACAGGTCCTTTACCTCCTTGGTTAAATTTATTCCTAGGTATCTTAACTATTTTGTTGCAATGGTAAATGGGATTTTTTTTTTTTAGTTTCTCTTTCTGTGGGTTCATTACTGGTATATAAAAAAAGCCATAAATTTCTGGGTCTTAATTTTTTATCTTGCTACATTGCAAATTCATTTATTCAGCCTAGTAGTTTTTTGATGGAGTCTTTAGGGCTTTCTGTGTACAATATCATGTCATCTGTGAGCAAGGACAATTTTACTACTTCTTTTCCAATTTGGATTCCTTTTATTTCTCCTTCTTGTCTGATTGCTTTGGCTAGCACTTCCAGTACTATGTTGAACAGGAGTGGTGACAGAGGCATCTCTGTTTTGTTCATGTTCTTAGGGGAGATGGTTTTAGTTTTTGCCCACTGAGTATGATGTTATCTGTAGGTTTGTTATATAAGGCTTTTATTATGGTGAGATATGATACCTCTATTCCCACTTTGATGAGAGTTTTTATCAGAAAAGGGTGTTGGATTTTGTCAAGTGCTTTTTCTGCAATGATTGATATGATTACGTGATTCTTGTCTTTCAATTTGTTTATGTGATGTATCATGTTTATTGATTTTTGGATATTGTACCAGCCTTGCATCCCTGGATCAAATCCCACTTGGTCATGGTGTCTGATCTTTCTAATGTAATGTTGGATCCAATTTGCTAGAAATTTGTTGAGGATATTAGCATCTATGGTCATCAGAGATATTTAACCTATAATTCCTTTCATTGTGGTGTCTTTATCTGGTTTTGGAATTAGGGTAATGCTGGCTTCCTAGAAAGAGCTTGGAAGTGTGCCTTCCTCTTGAATTTTTTGGAAGAGTGTGAGAAGGATAGGTTTTAGTTCTTCTTTGAATGTTTGATAAAATTCCCGTGTGAAGCCATCCTGTCTAGGGCTTTTGTTTATTGGAAGCTTTTAGATTACTGCTTCAATTTCATCAGTAGTTATCAGCCTATTCAGGCTTTTTTATTCTTCCTGATTGTTGGAAGCTTGTATTTTTCTAAGAATATGTCAATTTCATCGAGTTTGTCCAGTTTGTTGGAGTAGAGTTGTTCATAGTATTTTTTTTACAATCCTTTGTATGTGTGTGGAGTTGGTTGTTACTTCACCTCTTTCCTTTCTGATTTTGTTTCCTTAGGTCCTCCCTTTGTTTCTTGATGAGCCTGGGTAGAGGTTCGTCAATCTTGTTTATCCTTTCAAAGAATCAGCTCTTGGTTTCATTGATCTTTTGTATTATTTTTTGGTCTCTGTGTCATTTATTTCTGTTCTGATCTTTAGTATTTCCTTCCTCCTGGTTACTCTGGGTTTTTCTTGTTGCTCTCTTTCTAATTTTTTAAGGTGAAAGGTAATTTATTACCATTTTTTCTTGTTTTTTGAGATAGGCATATAGACTTATGAACTTCTTTTTCAGGACTGCTTTCATTGTGTCCCATAGATTTTGGATTGTTGTGTTTTCTTTGTTGTTTGTTTCCAGGATGCTTTTTATTGCTTCTTTGATCTCCTTGGTAACCCATTATTGTTTAATAGAATTCAATTTAGCCTCCAAGTTTTTGCTTTTTTTTCATGGTTTTTATTGTAGTTGATTTCTAATTTTATGCCACTATGATCTGAGAAAATGCTTGTTATGATTTCTATCTTCTTGAATTTGAAGAGACTTTAGCTGTATGGTAATATGTTGTCTATTTTGGGAAATGTCTATTTTGCCTTTGAGAAGAATGTATATTCTGTAGCTTTGGGGTGAATTGTTGTTAAGATATCAATTAATTCCAGATGACCTAGTGACTCTTTTATGATTGCTATTTCTTTGCTGATTTTTTAGAGGTTTTATACAGTGGTGTTAGTGGGCTATTAAAGATTGTATTGCTGTCAATCTCTCCCTTGATATCCTCCAGAAGTTTTTTTTTTTTTTTTTTTTTTTAATGTATTTGGGTGTTCCTGTATTGGGTGCATATATGTTTACCAGAGTTATATCCTCTTGTTTAATTGCTCGCTTTGGTATTATGATGTGGTCCTCTTTATCTCTTGTTATGGCCTTTACTTTGAGGTCTATTTTGTCAGATATATGTTTTGCTACCCCAGCTTTTTTCTCAATTCCATTTGCCTGAAAATAATTTTTTCCATACCTTCACTATCAGTCTGTGTGAGTCCTTTGTTCTGAGGTGGGTCTCTTGTTGACAGCAAATATATGGATCTTATTTTCTTATCCATTCAGCTACCCTATGTCTTTTGATTGGAACATTTAATCTATTTACTTTTAAGGTTATTATTGTTAGATATGTGTTGGTTTTCATTTTTTTTCTTTATGCCTGTGTTCCTTCTCCTCTTTCTATTTCTTCTTTTTACAGAGTCCCTTTAGCATTTCTTGCATTGCTGGCTTGGTGGTAATAAACTCTCTTAGCCCTTTTTTGTCTGTAAAGCTCCTGATTCCACCTTCAATTTTGAATGACAGCCTTGCTGGTTATAGTATTCTTGGATTCAGTCCCTTGCTTTGCATCATTTTGTATATTTCACTCCACTCTCTTCTGGCCTGATATGTTTCTGTTGAGAAATCAGTTGATATTCTAAAGGGAGATCTCTTGTAGGTAACTTTCTGTCTCTCTCTGGCAGCGTTTAAGATTCTTTGTCGTTGATGTTTGCCAATTTAATTATGATGTGTCTTGGTGTAGGTCTTTTGCAGTTCATCTTGTTTGGGACTCTATGTGGTTCTTGGACTTGTGTAGTTTTTTCTTCCCAGAATCTGGAAAGTTTTCTGTCATTATTTCTTCAAATAGGTTTTCTATTCTTTGATCTGTTTTCTCTTCTTCTGGTACCCCTATTGTACAGATGTTGTTTCATTCTGTGTTGTCCTAAAACTTCCTTAGGCTCTCCTCTTCCTTTTTAAGTTTTCTTTCCAGTTGTTGCTGTGTTTTTGTATTTTTTCCTACCTTGTCTTCTAATTTGCTGATATGGTCCTCAGCCATTTTCTAGTCTACTTTTTAAACCTTCCATTGTGTTCTTTATTGCAGCTAGGTCATTCTTCAGTTCTTAGTTCCTTTTCATGTTGGTGACATTCTCATTCAACTCCTTATAATTCTCATTGTGTTGTTTGTATTTGTTATCCAGCTGTTTGAGCATCCTTATAACCATTACTCTGAAGTCTTTCTATGAGATGTTTCTTGCATCCATTTCCTTTAATTAATTTTCTGGTGATTTAACTTTTTCTTTCCTTTGGGGATTGTGTTTTTGTCCCCCCATGTTTTTGCTGTAACATTTTGTTTCTATGTCTTCGGTCCACATACTTTGCTACCCATGTTCTTTTGGGGGTGGTGCTATGTAGATGTTGATTTTTGGGACCCAGTGGTGTGGTCTCTCAGGTAACCTGGGTTGGTGATCTAGTGGATCCCCCTACTTGAGCTCTTAGGGTTCCTTGATGTAGTTGGGTCTTGAATGTTAGTTTCTAATTCATGGATGAAGTCTTGTCATGGATTGGCAATGTGATTCACACTCGGCTTCATCATGGTTCAGGCTCTTGTGGAAAGGGTTGCCTGAGGTCTCGCTGATATGTGCTCACTGTGGGTTCCCAGAATCCTTGTCCTGGAAGGAAGGAGTCTTGGGGCCTGATGCTCAGGTACTGTTACTTTGGCTGGTGTTGTGTGACTCTTGCTGGAACAGCATCACTCTGCAACTCACTATGAGGTTCCTGGAGCCTGTGACAGTGGGGGGAGGGTGTCTCTTAGTCTGTGGTTGAGGCAGTGGTTCTCTGGCCAAAGTGATTTCCCTTTCTGAATCACAAGGGTGTTCAAGAGCCAGCAGCTGGGGACTTAGTAATCTCAGAGTCTGTGGCTGAAACAATGTGACCTTGTCCAGGGAAGCGAGTCCTCAGTAACTCACCAAGGTGTCCACAGGTAGGCAGCTGGGAGGGGGATGTTGTAAATCCTTCTGAGGGAGCTATACACTCTTGATTGGAGAGGCACATGCCCAGTGGCAGATCACAGAAGGGCCCAGGAGTCATCTGCCAGGGCTTTGTGCTTGTGAGGGCCGCACATTGGATTGGCACGATCCGGGTGTGCCACTGGCCCTGTGAAAGGAAAAGTCCCAGTTTCTGCTTCAGTAGATGTGTGCCCTTGGTTGGATACACATTCCCAGCTGCTGCTTACTGAGACCCCCAAGAGCTGTCTGCTGAGGTGGTAGGCTCAGGAGGCCTGTGTGCTGGAATGGCACTACTGCAGGCACTGGATGCTGGAAGTTGGAGTTGTACCTTGCAGCGGCTCAGAGAGGCACCCAGGGGCCATCTGTTGGGGCAGCTGGCTCAGGGGGCTTGCATGCTGAATCAGTGCAACTGTGGTGACTAGAGGTCAGCAGCCAAGGAGGGAAAGGTCCTTGTTTCTACTGCCAGGCTGTGCACCCTTGGTTGGTTACAAGTAGGCCCAGCAGTGGCTAACAGAATCACCTGGGAGTCACCTGCCAGGGCGGCAGACTCAGAGGGGCTACATGCTGGATCTGTGTGACTGTGGTGCCCAGAGGTTGGCAGCTCGGGAGGGGGAAGTCTCAGTTTATACTGCAGGAGCTGTGCGCCCTTCTTTGGATATGAGTGCACCCAGCTGGAGCTCACAGAGGCACCCAGGAGCTGCCTGTCAGAGCAGCAGGCTCAGGAGGCCTGCACTTTTGGAAAAGTGTGACTGTGGTGTCCCAAAGTTGGTAGCCGGGGAATAGGAAGTCCAAGTTTTTGCTGCCAGGGCCTTGCACCCTTGGTTGCATTCACTCACTCCCAGCAGTGGCTCACAGAGGCACCCAAGAGCCATTTGCCAGGGCAGCGAACTCAGAGGGGCCCATGTGCTGAAGCCATGTGAACGAGGTGTCTGTGGGCAGGCAGCCAGGAATGGGGAAGTCCGAGTTTCTACTCCTGGGGCTGTGCTCCCTCGTTTAGATAGGAGCAAGCCCAGTGGGAGCTCACAGAGGCACCCAGGAGCTGCCTGTAGGAACAGCTGGCTCAGGTTGCCTGCACTCTGGAAAGGCGCTACTGCGGTGTCCGGAGGTCAACAGCTGGGGAGGGGGAAGTTCCAATTTTTTCTGCCTGGGCCTTGTGCCCTTGGTTGGATTAATGTGCACCCAGCGGCAACTCACAGAGGCACCTGGGAGCCACCTGTCGGGATGGTGGGGCTCAGGGGATCTGTGCGCTAGAAAGGCAAGAATGCAGTGTCCAGCAGTCATCAGCTGGGGAGAGGGGAAACCCACTTTTTGCTGCCAGGGCCTTGCACCCTTGTTTGGATTCACACGTGGCTAGCAGCAGCTCACAGAGGCACCTGGGAACCATTTGCCAGGGTGGCAGACTCAGAGGGGCCCACATGCTGAAGCTGTGCAACTGTGGTATCTGTGGGAAAGTAGCTGGAATGGGGAAGTCTGAGTTTCTAATGCCAGGGCCATGTGCCCTTGTTTGGATATGCATGCTCAATGGTAGCTCACAGAGGCACCCAGGAACTGTCTGCCAGGGCAGTGCATTCAGAGGGGCCCACATGTTGAAGCTACACCACAACAGTGTCTGTGTGCAGGCAGGTGGGGTGGGAAAAGATCCAGTTTCTGTTGTTGGGGCCGTGTGCCTTTGTTTGGATACAAGTGTACCCAGTGGGGCCTCACAGAAGCACCCAGGAGCCTCCTGTGGGGCAATGGGCTCAGGTGGCCTGCATGCTGGAAAGGCAGGACTGCAGTGTCCAGTGTCCAGAGGTCAGCAGCCAGGAAGGGGAAGTTGCACTTTCTCCTGCAGGAGCCATGAATCCTTGGAGGTGGATGTTATAGCGTCTGCAGGTCTGCAGGCAGGGCAACAGGATTTTGGCTGGAATGGCTGCTGGGTCACAGTCAGTATACAAGACCTGTCTGGGTGGTGGTGCTGATGAGTTACTAGAGGAGGCCACTCTCCCCTTCAAGATGGTTTGGGCTTCATGCCCAAGTCCCTCAGCCTGGGGAGTGCCCGCAGTGATGGTAGGGGCTCCCTGTCCAGGAAAGCCTGGTCTGCCAGCCTCTGATATTTCTGCCAGATTTAACTATCCCTCCCTCACTCACACACACACCACACACTTCCACACACTCCCCTTTCACCCCCTCACTCACTCACAACCTCTCCCTCACCTAACTCCTGCCAGCTGCCATCTTTGGTGATCTCACTGACTCTCTTATTCCCTAAAGCATTTTCTTGACCAATTTTGTAACAGGGATAACTCAATGTGAAAGTACCATTTTATTTTATTTTCCTTTATAAAAACAGAAGTGCCCCTGCTTCACAGCTAGAGGGTACTTCTATTATATCTGTTTCTCCCAATGTTTTGGGGAAAAAACAGAATATTGGGGACCAGTTATAGTTATGGGAAATATTAATTATTCTGTTAATCATGATTGCCCTTTCTGTTCAAAGAAAGAACATATCAACCTGGCTGGGAGTTTATGCCCCCAGGACCTGGGAGTCACCCTTGGATGTGGTATATCCTCATTCAAGAACTGCCCATTATCATGGAAGCATTAACTTTGTTGCCCAACTTAGCTTGTATAGCTCACTTCCCCATATTCATAAACCAGGGAAGAGCAAACTAAAGTCACTAAGAGATAGAAAGCCAACATTAAATTATAAACACACAGACAGAAATCTCACTAGCTAAGAGTTTCTGGTGACTGAAGTCCTGAGAGGGAGAGCAGGATGAGTCGCCAAGAATAAAAATTCTTGGCAGCTGCTGGGACTTTCTTGCAGTCTCTGTCATGTGTCCAGCCTCACCACACATAACTGGGCTTCCTCAGAACAGGACTTGTCCCATCTTTAAACAAATTAAACAAACAACAGAGACATAAAACATCAATAGAAAAACTCTTATATCAGCACACACAACACACTAAAAGTTTGCATCACAAAATCCCCTGCATTAAGAACCACTAAAGCAGAGCAATGTCTTCTATCCCTGATTGGGGGATAGCCCCTCCCCAGAATCTTATCATCCTCCCAATGGACTATTTCAGGGGAATGTAATCTCTAGGCCTAGAATTTCCGTTTCCCATCCTTGGCAGGTCCCTTGTGACTATGTACTCAACCCCCCTTGTTGGAGGTTTCTTGTACTCCCCGAGATCTACTTCGTCTCTCTCTGGCCACTTCCCTTGCAGGAGAATAGAACCACTGATCAGAACTCTGCACTCACTTTATGTCTGAGACACATCCCAATCACATATGCCTAACCTCTGAGGATACCCAATCACCAAAGTAGTACTCAGTTCAATTCCCCACCTTGGCTCATGCATGAGGTTACCTAATTGCCGCGGGTCTTGCTTGGGCCCTTCCTGCATTGCTGGCTGACTTTGGATCCTGAGCTCATAGTCGGCCCAGGGAGTAATGGCTGTCCCTCCTCACTGAGGCCACTGCAACTTGGCAGCAGGGCACACCTCCTCAGGAGAGGGGTCCAATTTCCCCCTGTGATGACTGATGGCATCTCAGACATGCCCCCAAATTGTAAGAAATAAGGTGAGCCCCAATTTCAGGTGTCCTTGTAGAACACAAAACATAACTCGGGAGCCAGGCAGCAAGGCAAATATCTTTACTTAGAAGGGTGCACACACATGGTCTGGAAGCACGCGCACACCGAGCAGGCAGTCTGCTCAGCATTTTAATCCTGATGCATGTGACCTGTCCCTCACTCTTGATTGGAGCTCAGGCACACAGTCTTTCGCAAGTGGCTAATTCAAAGGAGGGGGTGGCCTTTGTTGTATCAAGATGGCAAGCCATGAGGCCAATATGGTGGCTGCCAAGTCTGGCAGTTCCAAATGGCAGCTGTCTAAACTGTTCTTTGACAGAAAAGATGACTTCTTTATTCTCACAGGGCAAGCCTTACCTTTCCCCTTCTCTACCCCTCCCCTTCCTTTACCTCTATAACTTATTTCCTAAGCCCATTTCCTCTGGGAGTTACTTTTTTCCCACTGTGATTTCTTAAAAAAACAGTTCATTGTGGGTAGTCATGTTTTAGCAAGTATCTTTCTTGACAAAGGTGATCCTTACCTCAACTAACGCAATCTATTGCGTTTTTACAACTATGATGACATTCCTTTGGAATGTCAGAGTAATACCCCTTTTTCAGACCCTTCAGGGCACAGTCTCCCACTGGAGCAGACCACAGAGCCCCACACTGTTATTGTTATCTTGTTCATTATTAACTGCTAACTATCCTATACCTGCCAATGTTAAAGAAGAATGTGTCAATTTGTACTACTTTTTATCCAACCCCAGAGATGTCCCCATTTTGCTTTCTGCCACCTTCTGAATATATCACTAATGAATTCCATGTAACCTCCTATGCCCCCTCCTTTGATTGTAATGCATAAAATAAGGTGCAAAACTACCATTCTCTGGAGAATTTTCTCAATTCCTTGAGATTTTGCTTTCCAGAAATTGTCATCAGTTTGCCTCAAACTCATAAAAATTCTTACTGGTTTGGACATTCTTTGTTTCTTTTCTTTTTCCCCCCATCTTTTTCTTTATTAATTAAGGTATTACACATATGTGTCCTTATAGCACCATTTCCACTTCCCCACACACATTCCCTCACCCCCCTGTTGTCTGTGTCCATTGTTAGGCATATATGCATGCATAAAAGTCCTTTGGTTGATCTGACCCCCTTATCACCACCCTCCCTTACCTTCCCTCTAATATTTTAACATCTGGTCGATGCTTCTCTGTCTCTGTTTTTGTTCATCGGTTTATGTTATTCATTATAATCCACAAATGAGTGAGATCATATGATATTTATCTTTCTCTGACTGACTTATGTCACTTAGCATAATGTTCTCCAGCTCCATCCATGTTGTTGCAAATGGTAGGAGTTCCTTCCTTTTTATAGCAGCATAGTATTGCCTTGTATACATGTACTGCGGATTTTTAATCCACTCATCTGCTGATGGGCACTTAAGGTGACTCCAAATCTTAGCTATGGTAAATTGTGCTGCTATGAACATAGGGGTGCATATATCCTTTCTGAATGGTGTTTCAAGTTTCTTGGGATATATTTCTAGAAGTGGGATCATTGGGTAAAATATGAATTCCATTTTTAACTTCTTGAGGAAACTCCATACTGTCTTCCACAGTGGCTGCACTAGTCTGCATTCCCACCAGCAGTGTAAGAGGGTTCCTTTTTCTTCACATCCTCTCTAGCACTTGTCCTTTGTTGCTTTATTGATGACAGTTATTCTGACAGGTGTGAGATGGTACCTCAGTGTCATTTTGATTTGTATCTCTCAGATGATTAGTGACTTTGAGCATGTTTTCATATGTCTCTTGGCTTTCTGTATGTCCGGTTTTGAAAAGTGTCTATTTAAGCCCTTTGCCCATTTTTTAATTGGATTGTTTATCTTCCTTTTATTAAATTGTACTAGTGGCTTGGTGCATGAAATTCCTGCACTGGGAGGAGTCCCTCAGCCCAACCTGCCCCCTCTCACATACTGGGAGTCCTCAGGGAATGTCCTACTGATGGCTTAAGCCTCAGTCTGGCCTCCCTCTGCGGGAGGCAACCACATTGATCAGGGGAAGGCACCAGCCCCATCACCCTGCTGCTGCAGCCACTGCCAGTCACCACAGCCACCAAGGTGTTTCATCAACACAGACTCCAGTCCCTTCACCTTAAAAAAAATGACAACTTTCTTTAGGCATTATCAAGATGTGTCTTTCATAGGATATGACATTTCTATATATATATTTTTCTTATCCTCACCTGAGGATATGTTTCCATTGATTTTTAGATAATGTGGAAGAGAAAGGGAAAGACAGAGAAACATCAATGTGAGAAGGACACTTTGAGTGGTTGCCTCCTGCATGAGCCCTGACCTGGGCCCCAGCCAGGGAGGAGCCTGCAACCTAGGTACATGCCCTTGATCAGAATTGAACCCAGACCCTGTGGTCAGCAGGCCGAGGCATTATCCACTGAGCCAAACCTGCTAGGACAGGATATGACGTTTCTTAGCCCTCCAGCAGTGGATCTTTGTTTTTTTCTCCAGAAGTGTGGTGGAAAAACCCTAGATCACCTTTTTGGATTCTTATTACCCAAGTTACTAAGAATATTACCAGTGGCAGACAGGGAGCTTAGCCAATGAGCTGTCAGAAAAGGTGTTTCCTCTGTAGTTCACACCGATCACCAGCTCGGCCCCTGCCCAGGCCTAAAGCCTTGGGGCCTGGACAGGGCCCCCCCCTCAGCTCCAATCGCTGGCTTGGCCCTGCCCAGGGGCCCCCTGGCCCAGGCCCTTCCCAGGCTGCTCAGGGCCCACGCGGGACCTACCTAGGAGAGACCTGGGTGCCGAGGATGTTCCCAGGACCTAGGTTGCTGGCGCCTATGTATGCAAATTAACCACTATCTTTGTTGGGTTAATTTGCATACTCACTCTATTGGTTGTGGGTGTAGCGGAGGTACGGTCAATTTACAGGTTTGTCTATTGTTAGGTAAGATTAGTTCCCTATAAAACTTGGAGTTGAAACCCTTATCAGAGATAACATTGGCAAATACATTGTCCCATACAATGGACTTTGTTGTTGTTTTGTTGATGGTTTCTTTTGCTGTGCAGCAGCTTTTTATTTTGATATACTCCCATTTGTTTATTTTCCCTAAGTTTCCATTGCTCTAGGAGCTGTATCGGTGAAGATATCACTACAACAAATGTCTACTATTTTGCTGCCCATGGCTTTTTCTAAGATTTTTATTGTTTCCCATCATACATTTAAGCCCTTTATTCATTTTGAGTTTATTTTTGTATATGGTGTAAGTTAGTGGTCTAATTTCATTTTTTTAATGTATCTGTCCAATTTTCCCAACACCATAATTGAAAGACTGTCTTGACTCCATTGTATGCTCTTACCTCCTTTATCAACTATTAACTGAACATAATGGCTTGGGTTGATTTCTAGTTTCTCTGTTCTATTCCATTGGTCTATATGTCTGTTCTTGTGCCAGTACCAGGCAATTTTGAGAACAGTAGCTTGGTAATATAGCTTGATATCCAGTACTAGTGGTCCAGTGCACTAAATTTGTGCATGGGGGAGGGTGCTTCTCAGCCCGGCCTGCACCCTCTCCAATCTGAGACCCCTCAAAGGATGTCCTACTGCTGGTTTACAGGGATCAGGCCTAAATCAGCAGTCAGACATTCCTCTCACAATCTGTGACTGCTGGCTCCAGCCATTCACCTGTCTGCCTGCTTGCCCCTAACCATTCTGCCTCCCAGCCTGATCACCCCCAACTGCCCCCCCTGCTGACCTGCTCACCCCCACCTTCCCTCCCCACTGGCCTGCTCACCCCAAACTGCCCCCCTGCTGGCTTGCTCACTCCAAACTGCACCCCCTCGCTGTCCTGATCACCTCCAACTGACCTCCACTGATGGCCTGCTCACCCCTAACTGGCCCCCCCTGCTGGTCTGCTTATCCCCAACAGCCCCTGCCATCCCACCCTGGCCTGATCACTCCCGGCAACCCAAGGTGCCAGCCCCTTCTTTTTTTCTTTTCCTTTTTTTTTTCAGTACTTCCTTGAGCGGAGGCCAGCGCCGGCTGGAAGCAAGTATCTAGTGTTTATTTATCTTCTATAATTGAAACTTTGTAGCCTTGAGTGGAGGCCAGGGCTGGCCAGGATGGGCAGAAAGGTTGGCTTCCTCCATCGCTGGGGCAACCCAAGGCTCCTGCTTGCTCCAACTCCATGGCCAGCCATCATCTTGGTTGAGTTAATTTGCATACTCACTCCCGATTGGCCAGTGGGCGTGGCTTGTGGGCATAGCTGAGTGATGGTTCATTTGCATGTTTCTCTTTTTTTAGTGTAGATTGTGATCCCTCCAACTTTGTTCTTCTTTCTCAGGATTGCTGCAACTATTTGGGGTCTTTTGTTTTATTCCATGTGAATATTTTGGAGAGTTTGTTCTATGTCTGTAAAATAGGCCTTTGGCATTTTAATGGGGATTTCTTGAATCTATAAGTTGCTTTGGGTAGTATGGAGATTTTAATGATGTTGATTCTACCAATCCATAAACACAATATATTCTTCCATTTGTCTAGGTTTTCCTCCTTGTCTTTTTTCAACATTTAGTTTTCTGAGTACAGGTCTTTTACCTCCTTAGTTAAGTTTATTTCTAGGTATCTTAAGTTTATTCCTAGGTTTTGTTGCAATGATAAATAGGATTTTATTTTAGTTTTTCTTTCTGTGAGTTCATTATTGGTATATAAAAAAACATAATTTTTCTGGGTGTTAATTTTTTATCCTGCTAAATTGCCAAATTCATTTATTAAGTCTAGTAGTTTTTCTTCTTCTTGTCTGGTCATTATTGCTAGCACTTCCACTACAATGTGAAACAGACAGGGTGAAAATGGGCATCCCTGTCTTGTTCCTGTTCTTAGGGAAAATGGTTTTAATATTTTCCAATTGGTATGGTGTTGGCCGTAAGTTTGTCATATAAAGCTTTTATTATGTTGAGGTATGATACCGCTATTCACACTTTGCTGAGAGTTTTTATTGAGCAATAGTGTTCAATTTTATCAAATGTTATTTGTGCATCAACTGATATTATTATGTAATTTTTGTCTCTCAATTTGTTTATATGAGGTATAACGTTTATTGATTTGCAGATATATTAACAGCCTTGCATCACTGGAATAGATCCCATTTGGTCATGTTTTATAATCTTTCTAATGTAATACAGTATCTAATTTGCTAGAATTTTGTTGAGGATTTTAGCATCTATGTTCATCAGGGATATTGGCCTGTAATTCTCTTTCTTTGTTGTGTCTTTATCTGGTTTTGGGATTAGGGTAACGCTGGCTTCATAAAAAGAGCTTGGAAGTGTTCCTTCCTCTTGAATTTTTTGGAATAGTCTGAGGAAGATAGGTTTTAATTCTTTGAATGTTTGGTACAACTCCCGTGTGAAGCTGTCCACACTGGGGCTTTTGTTTACTGGAAGAATTTTGATTACTGCTTCAATTTCATCAATCATTGCTGGAATTTTAAGGTTTTTTAGTTATTTTTGATTGAGTTTTGGAAGATTGTATTTTTCTAGGAATATGTCCATTTCATCTGGGTTGTCCAGTTTGTTGGAGTAGAGTTGTTCATAGTATTTTTTTAAATCCTTTGTATCTCTGTGGGGCCAGCTGTTATTTCACCTCTTTCATTTCTGATTTTGTTTATTTTGGTCCTCTCTCTCTGCTTCTTGGTGAGCCTGGCTAGCAGTACACAAATCTTGTTTATCCTTTCAAAGAACCAGCTCTTGGTTTTGTTGATCTTTTCTATTGTGTTTTTTTGTTTGTTGTTTTTTTTTCTCTATACCATTTATTTGCACTTTTATCTTTATTATTTCCTTCCTTCTGCTTACTCCAGATTTTTCTTGTTGCTCTCTTTCTAATTCTTTAAGTTGTTGGGTTAGATAATATATTATCAGTTTTCTTGTTGTTTTTTTGTTTGTTTGTTTGTTTTCAGGTAAGCCTGTAGAGCTATGAACTTCCCTCTCAGGATTGCTTTTGCTGTGTCCCATAGATTTTTGTCTTCATTTTCATTTTGTTTACCAGAAGTATTTTATTTTATTGCTTCTTTGATTACTTTGTTAATCCAATCATTGTTTAATAACATGCTATTTAGCCTCTATGTGTTTGATTTTTTAATTGTTTTCCTTTAGCTGATTTCTAATTTTATGCCATTGTGATCTGAGAAGATGCTTGGTATGATTTCTATCTTCTTGAATTTGAAGAGATTTATCCTAAAACTTAACATGTGGTCTTTCTTTAAATATATCCAATGTGTACTTGAAAAGAATGTATATTCTGTTGCTTTCAGGTGAAATGCTCTGAAGATGTCAATTAGTTCCATCTGATCTAGTGAGTCATTTAGGATTGTTGTTTCTTTGCTGACTTTTTGTCTAGAAAATTTATCCAGTGATGTCAGTGGGGTATTAAAGTTCCTTACTATGATTATATTGCTGTCTATCTCTCCCTTGCTATCTTCCAGAAAAATTTTTATGCCTTTGGGTGTTATGTTTTGGGTGCATATATGCTTACCAGAGTTATATCTTCTTATTGTATCTGTTCCTTTAGTGTTATGAAGTGGTCTTTTTTAATCTCTTGTTATGGCCTTCACATTGAGGTCTTTTTGTCAGATATAAGTATTGCTTCCCCCAGTTTTTTTTCCATTTTCCTGAAACTTTCTTTCCCTGCCTTCACTTTCAGTTTGTGTGAGTTCTTTGTTCTTTGGTGGATCTCCTTTAGACAGCATATACACTGAGTGGCCAGATTATTATGATCTCTGAATGCATAATAATCTGGCCACTAATTGTATATTTGTGTGTGTGTGTGTATATGTGTGTGTGTGTGTGTGTGTGTGTGTGTGTGTACATATGAAGCCTGGTGTATGAATTTGTGCATGGGTGGGGTCCAGTCAGCATGGCCAGGGGGAGGGGAGATGGGCAGTTGGCTGGCCTGCCTGCTGGTCGAACTCCTGGTTGAGGGTACAATTTGCATATTAACCTTTTATTATATAGGATATACACCCAGTGGCCACATTATTATGCATTCAGAGATCATAATAATCTGGCCATTCAGTGGTTATGGGTCATGGTTATTTTTTTTTTTTTTTAACCATTCAGCCACCCATTGTCTTTTGATTGTAACATTTAATCCACTTAGGTTTAAGGTTATTATTGACTAGATTACCAGTGCAAGAAATTTGTACATGGGTAGGTTCCCTAGGTCTGTCTGGTGATCAGGGCTGATCAGGGCTTTCTTACTGCCGGCCAGGGCTTTCTTTTTGGCTGTTGGCCAGGACCTTGCTTCCCCAGCTGCTGGCTTCAGGCCAGGTCCTCCCTCCCCTGGCTGCTTGGCTGCCTCTATGCAGCCTTCCTTCCTTCCATGCTGCCCCCCGTGGTCAGCACAGGTCATAGCAAGCAATTAAACTCCCGGTCTCTCAGTCAAACTCCCAACAGGACACTTTCCATATTTGCCTTTTATATATATATAAGTAGGTACTTGTTTGTTGCCATATTTATTCTTTTAACCTGTATTCCTTCTTCCTTTCTATTTCTTCTTTTTATAGCAGTGTCTTAAAATTTCTTAGATTGCTCGCTTGATGGTAATAGCTATTTTTTTGTTGTTGTTGTTTGTGAAGATGCTGATATCACCTTCAATTTTGATTGATAGCCTTGCTGGGTAGAGTATTCTTGGATTCGGTCCCTTGCTTTGCATCACGTTGTATACTTTGTTTCATCCCCTTGTGGCCTGATGTGTTTTTGTTGATAAATCATTTGATAGTCTAATGGGAGATCCCTTATAGGTTACTTTTTGTCTCTTTCTTGCCACCCTTAAGAGTCTTTCATTGTCATTAATGTTTGCCATTGTAATTACAATGTGTCTTGGTGGTGGTCTTTTTGGGTTCATCTTGATTAGGACTCTCTGTGCTTACATGAGTTTTTTCTTCCCAAAGTCAGGGAAGTTTTCTGTCATTATTTCTTCAAATATGTTTTCTAGTCCTCGCTCATCTGCTTGACCTTCTGGTACTCTTATTATGCGGATGTTGCTTTGTTTCATGTTGTCCCAAAGCTCCCTTAAACTCTCCTCTCTCTTTTTAATTATTTTTCCAATTGCAGTTCAAAGTGGGTTTTTTTTTCTATCCTGTCATCTAACTCACTGATTTGTTCCTCCACTTCTAGTCTACTGTTGAATCTTTCCATTGTGTTTTGTTTGTTTGTTTGTTTGTTAAACATTTTCTTTTATTATTTCAGGGAGGAAGAGAGAGGGAAGGAGAGATAGAAACATCAATGATGACAGAGAATTATTGATTGGCTGCCTCCTGCACTGCATGCCCCACACTGGGAATGGAGCCTGCAACCTGGGCATGTACCCTTGACTGGAAGCAAACCCAGAACCCTTAAATCTGTAGGATGGGTATTTATTCACTGAGCCAAACCACCTGTGGCCCCTGCCCTGGCTGGCCCTGTCCCTGATGAGTCCCCACCACTCTTATCAGCCCACAGCCCCTCCCACCAGCCAGCTCCACCCTCAGTTGACCCCCCCCCCCCTCCAATCAGGGGCAGGGCTAGCAAGTCAACCACCCATGGCCCTAGCCCCAGCCATTGACTCCCAATTGGTCCACCCACCCCATTTGGGAGTGGGGCTGGCTAGCCTACTGCACACAACCCCTCTCCATAGCCAGCCCTGCCCTCAATCAGCACCCCCCCCACTCCAATCAGTGGTGGGGCCCACTGGCCAATCACCCATGGCCCGTTCCCTCAACCAGCTTGGCCCTGATCAGCCTGCCAACTTCCTGCCATCTCCTCCTCCTGACACATCCAGCCTCCATCTGCCCTGATTGGGGCCAGGCCAGCCAGACCCCGTCCATGCACGAATTTGTGCACTGGGTCTCTAGTTTTAGATAATAGTGTTATCTCAAAATATAGGTTTGAGATTATGTACTTCTTTATAAGGAAACTTCAGAGTTCAAGAAAAATATTATCAGTGACCAACTTACTGATGATTAAAAAAAAGACTAGTTATTATAACATTTACTTAGCAGTTAAAGTATCAGGTTACTGGAAACTTTTCTCATACTGGTATTTCATGTTTCTGGTGGAATTCTATCAGTCCCTGAGATGATAACTGGAAAGTCCATAAAATCTGAAATATCTATAAATAAGTCAATTTCACAACTTTAATACCCCAACATGCCCTTGTACTTCAGCTTTTGCATATAATTACTGAGAAATAAAACTCAACCCCACACGGGGGTTTTGAGCCATGTGAGTATGTGAGTTGGAGAATTCTGAGTTTCAAATGGTATATAAGATCATAGAGTTTCTGGATTTCCCAGGAAAGGTTGACCTCATCAACTTGTACTTCTTTTTGGTCCAGGTAACACAGACTGAGGAGTTCCTTTGGACAGATAACTACATAAGTACCTTTAAGTGATGAGTATAATGATAGGTGTGACTGTTCAGCATAAGAAAAGTCAGGAAACTCAGTAGCCCACATTTCTGCCCTGTGCATTTACATTAGTCTGGTTTAAAACCTCTGGCAGAATTGAAAAATGCTACCCACATATACATTATGATTGTGGTGAAAGCCATAACTTTGAATTTACTGACTTGGGTGCATTTAGGGCTTTACTTGTGTTGTGCATGTTGTGCATGCTATGCAGAGCAGAATGCATGTCTCACTTTTATATGAAGACCAATTCAACTTTAAATATTTTTTTTAATTCTCTGGTGCTCCAAAAAAATGTAAGAGACTTCAACTCAGTTAAATTGCTCCATTTCCATTGGCTTCACTTAGAAAATATATCAGTCTTGTGTCCAAATCCCAAAATTTAGACCCAAAAGGAAAAATAAATTCCTTGTGAGGTCATCCCTCTAGTCTGAATGTTATCTGGTAGACTTCTTGAGCCAATAAAATGGCAAAGATCTTGGACATCTGCCCTGCTGTTGGAGAGAATGGGAGAGGTAGGAGAATAGCCAAGAATGGTGTCAGGTATGAACCCTGGGCCTGAACAGGCAAATAGGAGATGGAATGGTGCTGCACATTGATTATGGCTGCTTTTATGGGAGCAGAAAGAAACAAATCCCACATGTGCATGTGTTGGGAGACTAATAAAATTTTTTCAGAGAAAAGTAAAATGCTTACTCATTTCTTTATAGGTATTTAGTCAAAAAGGAGTGTCAGGAAATCCAAGAATATAGCTATTTGCTTTTTTGTTTCAAAAAGTCAAAAAAGTTCTAGGAATATTAAAAGCAGGAGCAGAGCTGAGATGTTTGTCAGATGTGTTTGGTAAGAGATCTGGGTGTGAGTATGTGTCTGGAAATTCCAGCTCATTTCTTGGTGCTCAACACGTCCTCAGTTGGCATTCCCCACCAGCAGTCTGGTCATCAACCTTCACAGAAATGTCTGTGGATATGGGGAAATTTTAGCAGCTCCCTAGCAAGATCCACACTAAAGGGACCACTTTTTATTCAGTTTTGTTCTTTCAAACACACTAGTTAGTTGTCTGAATGACATGAAAGGTCCAGAAACTCCTCAGTCCTGATGCTGGGAGCTCAAGATTTGTTTTCCATTGGGGCTCTTTTGAGGTGTTTGAGAATATTGAGAACATATTGTCATGTTTATTTCATTTTATTTTATTCTAAAATGTAACTTGGTACCTTTGTATTTCTTTATGGATAAAACCATGGGAAATTATTTTATGTTGCTTGACAGATGACATTGTTAACCCTCACAACATGTAGTGTGTGTCAGGAACACATTACGCACAGCACACAGCTTTAGACACTCTGACGTCTCTTAAATAATGATGAGAGCTGCTTGCTGTAAGCATCAAAGCATCTCTGTTCTACCAAGAGCAGTCAATATTGGGTTATTACCTGTTTGATTAATATAGCTTAAACACTTACTTTAAATAAAAGTACACATAAAGCAGAATACATTTGTGATCAACTTTGATTTGTAAGTGGTGCCAAAAATAATAATTTTACTGGGAACTCACCTATTCTCTGTCAAGTTGGTTGGCTGTTCACACATTTTTATAAAAGAGAAATATTTTGTCCATCTCTTGCGATTGAAAGGAAGTTCCATAAAGGCACTTCAATGTAAATTTTAAATCTTTTTCTGGCCTGCTAAAACCTTCCATATCTGTAAAATTTCTTTATAGCAATTTCAGCTGAAATTCCTAGTCAAAGCTGATGTCCATGAGAGATCACTAATGAATCCATGAAGCAAGGTCCTGTGGGCACTTCCACTTTCAGAGTAAAATCATTGTTTAAGTTAGATTTTGTACTTTCTAGGAGTCACAGAGAGGAAGAGCTGGCTGAGTCTGTATTTTTAATTTTTCCTCGCTGAGAACTCCCATAAAAATTTACATTTTTGAAGATGGAAAAAACAATAATTTTCAGGTCTGGATTATGTTCTGATATGTTCCTGAGAATACAAGAACTTCTCTGTCCATACTTAGGAGAATTCAGCTGATAAGAGCTTTTTCAAAATATTATGTTATATAAATATTTTAAAATTATACACATCTAGAGGCATGGTGCACAAAATTCATGCACAGGGGAGGGTGTCCCTCAGTGCAGCCTGCAACCTCTCCATTCTGGGACCCCTCACAATCCAGGACTGCTGGCTCCCAACTGCTCGCCTGCCTGCCTTCCTGATTGCCCCTAACTGCTTCTGCCTGCCAGCTTTGTCACCCCTAAACACTCCCGTGCTAGACTGATTGATGCCTAACTGCTCCCCTGCCAGTTTGGTCACCCCTAACTTCCCTCCCCTGCTGGTCTGGTCACCCCTAACTGCCCTGCCCTGCAGGCCTGGTCCCTCCCAACTGCCCTCCCCTGCTGGCCTGATCACCCACAACTGCCTTCCCTTGCAGGCCTGGTCCCAACCAACTGCTCTCCCCTGCTGGCCATCTTGTGGCAGCTATCTTGTGTCCACATGGGGGAGCCATCTTTGGCCACATGGTGGCAGCCATCTTGTGTGTTGGAGTGACAGTCAATTTGCATATTATTCTTTTATTAGATAGGTTAGAGGCCTGGTGCACGAGTGGGGGCTGGCTGGTTTGCCCTGAAGGGTGTCCCAGATCAGGGTAGGGGTTCCCTTGGGACATGGGGCAGCCTGGGAAAGGGGCCTGTGGTGGTTTACAGGCTGGCCACCCTCCCCCTCACCCCCCTGGCAACCCAAGCATAGGCCAGGGCCAGCTGGAAGCAGGTATCTGGGATTTATTTATCTTCTATAATTAAAACTTTGTAGCCTTGAGCAGAAGCCAGGGCAGGCCAGGGCGGGTGGGAAGCTTGGCTTCCTCCATCACTCGGGGCAACCCAAATCTCCAGATGGCTCCAACTCCATGTCTGCCACCATCTTTGTTGGGATTTATTTATTTTCTATAATTGAAACTTTGTAGCCTTGAGCAGAGTCCAGGGCTGGCCAGGAAGCTTGGCTTCCTCCATAGCCGGGGCAACCCAAGCTTCCTGCTCACTCCATCTCTGTGATGGCCGCCATATTATTTGGGTTAATTTGTATACTTGCTCTGATTGGCTGGTGGGTGTAGCAGAGTGATGGTCAATTTGCATGTTTCTCTTTTTTTTTAGTGTAGATTTTAAAATCATATACATCTAGAAACTTCACATATACAGAGCTAAGTTACATGTACAATGCTAAAAGTATTTATATACTCATATGCATGTATATGTGCATGTATATGTATGCATAAGTCTGAAAGAGGTGATCTTTTGTTAAGAAAAATATCATGATTGGTCATAGTGGAAGACCCAACAAACTCCAGGGCAGCCTACAGAGAGAGAGAGAGAACAAGGGACCCATGAAGAGAGCTGGAGAAGGAGCAAAAGAACTAAATGATCTAATGTGCAAATAGGTAAGTAGTTTGCGTTTCCTTGATGTCAAGTTTTTTTTGTGTGTTCATGCCTTCAGTGTCTTTGACTTTTAACATGGTGGAAATAAAGTAAACAGGGCTCTGTCTCATGGAGACTTATAACCTAAGGTGCAAAGGGAAAACCATTTCTTACCCAGACCACAAGATAAGGATCACTTTGTCAGTCATGTATTATCTGGTCACTTTGATATCTATAGACAGGTTTTTATGTGCAGCTTAAAAAGGACTATCTTCCATGAAAATGAATTCTACTGTGAAAGTTCTTAAGTTCACAAATGTAGTCATACTCACCTTTTCTAGGATTTTACAATGTGTTTGTGCATCTGTGTTAAATTAGATTTGAAAATATTTCTCTACTATAACAGGTTTTAAAATGCAGGATAATAGTAGTTTTTATTTCAAACTGATTTTAGATATCAGTTCAGGCTTTTATTACCAGGATAACAAAACTCTATTGGTTTTTTTTTTTAATCCCTTCTGTGTGGATAGATGTAATTGTTTCCAAAAATATTATAAAAATAATGTATTAAATGACTTTATAAAATTGGCATAAAATGAATTCTTCTTGGAGAAAATATGTCATATACACATATAAATAGAGAAAAACATTAAAATGTCAATCTGCACTGGATCTATGAAGAATTATCTGTAAATGTAATTGTATAACATTATTTTACAGCTTTTAAAAAATAAATTATGTTGAATTTACTGGAAGATGGTAGTGTATGTATTAAATCATGGTTTTATATAGAAAATTTTCTAATGAATTAGATTTTAGGTAAATGCTAGATTGAGAAGGTTCTTCATCTGTGTTACTTGGTAAAGTTTTAAAAAATAGTTCAAAGTCAACTACGCATATTGAACTACTAAATGAATTGATCACAATGATGATTTCTCAAGTAACTACAAATCAAAAAATGCTTCAATTTTTAAATAATAGAATTTGCAAAGGGCTCAATGAATAATTCATTTCCCCCAAATTAACTGTTTTTTGAGCAGCATCCAGAAGGCACTCAATTGCTTTTGTTGACATAACTGCCCTTTTTTTTTGCACTGATTCATGCTGTTGAAGTGCTTTCCATGTGAGAGAACTCTCCTATCTAGAGATTCTTACTTTAGAGATTGAAGGTAGGGCTTGCTCACTGCATTTTCTTTAAAGCTCCCCAGGAGAATTGAATATGCAGACATGGGTTGAGAGCCACTATTCCACATTTCTTGGATTAAAAAAAAATCTCTTTATCCAATTCAGCAGTCAGCTTTTTAGGGACAAGGATATTGTTCAGGACTGTGTTCCATGTCCCTAGTAAAGAGCCTGGTCATAATGAGCACTCAGTAAATGTTGGATGAATGAGTTCATGTGCTAAGTCTTCTAAGTTGCTACACAACTTCTAGTAAAGTAGCTCAGAAATTAAGCTGAATTGGAAAATAGAAACAGCTTTAACTCAATAAAACAAAACATGAAAACTAGAGAAATCTTGTCAAAGGCCCCAACCTGTGGAGTCAGTAGGGAGTGAAGGAGGAGGCTATAAACTCAGCACACAAGTTTGTGAGGTTCAAAAGGTTCTGGAAGTCCATCATCATCCTGAGCCAGGGAGCAGGGAGGACACAAGAGAAGACCAGGGATCCACGTGTGTAGCTCAGAAGAAGAAATGATGACCTGAGGACCCATATCTAGGCTTAAAGGAACTGAGGTTCTCCCAGATCTAATGAATGTCCAAGAATACCTCAGGCAAGAAGCTTGAAGATTTGTGTTTTTTTTTGTTTTTTGTTTGTTTGTTTGATTGTTTGTTTTGTTGTTGTTATTGTTCATTTCTAACCCAAACAAATGTAGATAGAACATTACAAAAGCATAGGTGTTCACCAACTTAACCAGGCTAACAATGATTTATCTAGGATTACAAACTTTGTAATAAGCAGTTTTTTTTGTTTGTTTTGCTTTTATAGATTTGAGCTCTATTGAGTCCCAGAGAGGTTAAATTACTTACCTAAGCTAAATGGCTATGATGTGGCTTAGTTGGCATTTGAAGGATTAATGAATGATGGAAATGCAAAACAAATGACTGCTCTGTGGGTCCACATTGTCTCCCTATAACATGAAGGGTCCCTCTCTTGCCTCTCTATTCACACTCACATTTTCAAGACGAATCCTCTGAGACAAAGATGTGAGCACTAGTTTATTACCTTACAAAGCATTTCTCTTAATAAAAACTCTATTAAAATATTGACTCAGTTATGGTTTTTCCCCTACCTATGGCCATTTTATACAAAAGTTCTTATAATCTGCAATAGGTTCATCTTTAGAAAGTCCTCAACCTTTAGCAAATACTTTAGTACCATGTAAACAAAGATAAGGAGAAAGAACAGTTTCTTATAAAAAAAATTAAGGTAAATTTACTTACGTACTTTGTGCAGAAAGGACCAGAAATTACAGGCTATGGGATTCATTCTGTGCCCTTCAGTATGTTTCATATTATGACACAGTAAGAGATTGTCTATTTTTCTTTCTAGTTAGTTTTGATTGTCTAGTCTTCCTTCTAGTTAGTTTTCAACTGTCAAATTTTTCTTTATTCTGCCCTTTATATTTTATATTTAGTCTTCCTAGTGTCTTTGGAATAGTAAGTTTTATATAACTGAGTATTTCCCACTTTCTGGATATATTTTTCTTTAAAACCCATGCTAGTCATAGACTAACTTTTCAATCATAGACTGGTTTATAACTTACAGTTCATCACATATTATCTTCTCTGTTCTGATTTCCAGTTAAAAGATATTCCTGAACTCAGTCATAGATCTGCACAATCTTGTTCGACACTTGAGGTGTTACTTCTTTGTTTCCACATCACCATTGTCTTGTCTGTGAAAACTCTTGTTTTGATTTACAATTATACTTACGTGCTATAGTTTTTAGTTAATCTTTCTATTTGATATTAATTACTTTACCATTTATTAATTAATCACTAACAATTTTAGAGGCTTGTTGCATTAATTTGTGCACAGGTGAGGCCCAGCCAGCCCGTCCCGATGGGGGCCGATCAGGGCTGGGCTAGTGGGGGAGCAGGAGGGGATGCAGGAGGTTGACCAGCCTGCCCTGCCCTTGATCAGGGTAGGGGGGACCAATCAGGGGCAGAGCTGGCCAGGGGAAGTTTTGTGGGGGCTGGTCGGGGCCCCCATTGTGCCAGCTGGCCATGCAGTGCGCATCATAGCGACCAGTTATTCTGGTTGTTCTTCTGTTCCAGTTGCTTGGCTTTTATACACTGAGTGGCACTAAGTGTATGAATATACACTTAGTGTGTGTATATTCATAGCCTGGTGCATGAATTCATGCATGGGTGGGGTCCAGCCAGTCTGGCCAGGGAGAGAGGACATGGGCGGTTGGCTGGCCTGCCTGCTGGTTGAACTCCTGGTCGAGGGGACAATTTGCATATTAGCTTTTTATTATATAGGATATACACTGAGTGGCCAGATTATTATGCGTTCAGAGATCATAATAACCTGGCCACTCAGTGTATATATAGATAGAAAGAAATCATTCTGAACTAGCTGCCCATAAAGATGCAAACCATGATGCAATATTTTACTGCTATTTGGCAAGAGAACTTGTAGATACTGACATCCTAAGTAACCTGGTCCCTGTACAGAGAAGAAGGCAAATAAATTTAACTTTTTACATTAGCAATGAATGGCTTCTGCTACCAATAGCACTGCACATTGTAGCAGGTGAGGTAAAGTTCCACAGGGAACTATCTCAAGTCATTCTAAATGAGCAGGAATAGTGCACAAGTACTAATTTGCCCACAGCCACCCAGGGCAGCCTGGTCTCCAACTTTTCAGTTCAATGCATGGAAAGGCTGGAGTAGGTCTGCCTGTAAAAGAGCCATGCGAGGCTGTGAGCAAGACAGCTTGACCCAATAGGAACATGACAATGGCTTAGAATAACAATTGTTATCTTTTCTCATCTCATGGCACACATATACTAATTACTAAAATTCTGCAGCACATCAAAAAAAATTTTTTTTGCAAATCTGACAAAAAATAGGCATAATTTTGGTTGATTTACCAATAATAAAAAAAAGTAATCACCTCTCCTTTTTGCTCCAAAGTGACTTTTAAAAATATCTGGTACCTATACTTGTATATAAGGATTTCTGGTACCAAGTATTAACCAGATGCAACCTTATTATGTGACATGACCAATAAGATGCAACTCTATTATATGACCTAAAATATATTTATGGTTCAAGACAGGGCATTCACACTAGATGGCTATTGTTGTGTTGGCTGTTGTCATTTTTTATTTGATATTCTAAGGGAAAGGTATTGCACGTTTTAAAAATTCTTGTGGCATACTGGAGGAAAATTGCTGGCTTAGAAGTCTTGTTAAGATCCTTCTAGGAGAGGGATTTGGGAACCAGGATATTGCTTCCCATGAAAGATGGCTAGACCTCTACAGGGAGGAGATCCTAGTTCCTTGAAGGAACACAATCAAGTTCAAGAGTGGAATGGAGACCGGCCAAGCTTCTGGCTTCCTTGTGGCAATGGCTCAACCAAAGACTGTACTTCACACATGAGGAGGCAAACCCCTATTTTGTAAAAACTACTGTTTGGAATTCTCTGCTGTTTTTTCAGACAGACTCTTATTCTAAGAAAACTTACTTTGCTTTCTAACATGCTTTAGCCAGCTTGAATAATGAGGAAGATAAACTTAACTGTCTGACCTTGTAGGCCACAGACTAGATATGCCCATACTCTCAATGCCATGCCAGGTGCATTTTTTAAATTGGATAGAACTGTGTTGTTTTCAAGGCCAGCAGCAAGATAACCACTAAGTGCACAAAGGCCTAGCTCTTTAATAAAAAGGGAAGTTCTGCTTGTAGCCGGGGCTTAGAATTTGAATTGATTTTCTCTAAGCCACCGCGGTAAATAAAGTGTTTCTCCGAACTCTCCGGCATTGTTTGATTATTCCGGTTCTTTGTAACACACACACACACACACACACACACACACACACACACACACGTACACATATGCACACAAGTATACATACACATATACATGGAGGAGAAGAGAGGGGGGTGAGAGAGAAAGAGAGAGAGTGAAAGAAGAAAGCAGAACTGACTATCTCCCATCTTGCAGAGCTAGATCCTCAGCTGACCCTCCCCACTGGGGGTCACCACAGGAATGTCAGAATTGTCCTAACTCCCCCAACCGCTGCCTGAGTAGACAAGTGAAGCTCCAGGAATGTAGCTAAGGTCCTAATAAGGCTATCAAGAAGCAAAAGTAGGGGGATGGCTCAGACCTTGGAATGTATTGGCCACCTCCTGACCTTTGTGCCGTAAAACCCTGCAGAAAAACCCTGACCAAAGTGACCACTCTCTGTAACCCACGTCACCCACCTAAGCCCACCCAAATGACTAGCCCTATATAACCTTTGTTCCCCTGGGGCTCGCTCTCTCGTCTCGCCGCTGCGTCGGTAAAGAGGCTGGGAGCCAAGCCCGGGCTTGAATAAAGACTCTTTTGTTTTTTTACATCGGAAGTGGCTCCCTGGTGGTTGAATTTGGGGACCCCGAAATCTGGGCATAACATTTGGGGGCTCGCCCGGGATCCCCAAAGCCCACGAGGGACCCTGATCCGTAGAGTCTGACTAACCGCGGTAAGTGTCTGTGTTGTGTGTTCTGTTCTGTGCGAGCACATCTCTGAAATCTGTAGTGCCTGAAACGGTCTAGGTGGACGCACTGGAGGACCACGGGCAGGGGAATTTGGAGGACGCTCCAATTCTCATTCAGGAGGGAGGTGGAAACCCCTCACGGGGAGATTGTAGTCCCCTGGAAACTCTGGGACGAGGCGGGTCGCTCCCGCTGGTTGGCGCACGGCCATCGTCCAGCTTTCGGTTTTGCTTCCGCGGGGTCGGAAGGCTGTTCTTGGGTGTCTTTGTTTTTCTGTTATCTGTGTTGTTCTGTCTATTTTTTTGTGGACTCACTGGACGGACGTCATGGGACAGACTCAGACCACTCCCTTAACTATTATGGTTGATCATTTTAAGGAGGTTAAGGGAAGGGCTAACAACCTTAGTGCAGAGGTGCGAAAGGGCCGTTGGCAAACTTTCTGTTCCAGCGAGTGGCCGGCTCTTAATGTCGGATGGCCGCCAGAGGGGACTCTCGATCTCCCCACCATTCGCCGGGTCAGGGAAGTTGTTTCCCGGCCGAAGGGGGGCCACCTCGATCAACTCCCTTACATTATTACTTGGCAGGACCTCGTGGAGGACCCGCCCTCCTGGCTTAAGCCCTTTCTAGCCCCGCGCCCCCAGGAGCGGGAACCCATTCTTGCCTTGCAGAAAGTGGAGAAGAAGAAGGAGGAGAAGAAAGCCACCATGCCATCAGCTCCGGCTCCCCTCTACCCGGTTTTGCAGGGGGGAACCGGAGAAGAATTAATTTTTCCTCCCCCATATCAGCTCCCTAGGACACTGGAGAGATTGGATCCTTCCCCTCCGCGAGAAGCCGGCGGAGTTCCTGGAGCGGCTGGGGGTGGAGTTCCGGGAGCGGCCGGGGGCGGAGTTCTGGGAGCGGCCGGGGGCGGAGTTCCGGGAGCGGCTGGGGGTGGAGTTCCGGAAGCAGCCGCGGTTCCGGTTCCAGTGGGAAGCCCGCCTCTTACTAGACAAAGGGCCCAGAGGGAGCTGTCTGTCACAGCCCCCGACTCCACTATTAAGACTCTGCCTTTGAGAAGATGGCGGCATAGGTAAACACCTAAACTGCTGCCTCCGACAACAATTTAAACTGCAACTAAAAGATAAAAGGTCTATCACCCAGAACCACGGGAAAGCTGGCTGAGTGGAAGTTCTACAACTAGAAGGAAAGAGAAAAGAGCATTGAGACGTGCACGAGCGCTGAAAAGCTGAGGTACGGAGGCGCGGGATCCGGGCTGGCGGCGGGCGACTGGGTGCCTTGCTTTTTTCAACCCCAACGGAGACAAGCCCCCGATTACTCTGAAATCCAGTCTCTGGGGAGACGCGGGGGACCCAAGCTCCTACGGGGAGAAGCTGGACTGTCTGCCAGTGAGAGTGGCTTGCTAGCAGAGCTGCGCGCAGGAATAATTGTTTACGGCACTGGGGCACAGGATTCCAGGACACGGTTGGGACACAGAGCGGGCTTACTAGCAGCCATTGCTGTTTGCCACGCCCTAACCTAGTGACGCCCTGAGACCCCGCCCCACACAACCTACAAACCCACCCAAGCTCCAAGCAGCTCAATTAGCATAAGAAAGCCTGCCCTATTGCAGCTTAACATAGAAAACTTGCAGCCCGGGTCAGACAGCTCCAAAACCTCCAAACCCCAAGCAAAGAGGAGAAAACTGCAGCTCTCACTGTAGCTCCTGCTGAGTGGCCTCAGACAGTAGCTGACCTGCACCCCATTGGAGATCCAGAAGCCAGTGTACCTAGTGGTCAGTGTGAGACAACAGATTTCAACTCCTCACATCCATAAGTGACACATTCAAGAGGCAGACTCAGTGAGCACCAAAGCCCCACTGAAACAAGTCCTGCCCCATAAGCGTGTCTTCAGCGCAGCACTTCTTCCATTATAGACACAGGGAGTGCTCACAGCTAATTGGCCTGGAGGTCAATTCCTCCCAGCGTACCAACAGCAATTCAGGCTTAACTACACCAAGACTTTGCACTCAGCCCACAAAGGGGTGTACCAAGAGCATCCACATCAGGTGATTGGGGAGGCTGAGCTACTGCCCCCTATAGGTCACCTACCACACAAAGCCACTCCATCAACACAGGGAAGAAGCCAAAATGCAGAAACAAAGAAACATGTCACGAATGAAAGAAACGGAGGAAAGCAAACTACTGGATGACATAGAGTTCAGAATCACATTTATAAGGTTACTCAAGAATCTTCTAAAAACTGCCGAGAAACTTGATGACACTTCTGAGGAGCTTAGTGAGACCTTCAAGGACCTTAATGAGAATGCCAAAAAAATGGAAAAGGACCAGTCAGAAATGAAGCATACACTGTCTGAAATAAAGAATATACAGAAACTCAACTGTAGATCAACATACCCCAAGAATCAAACCAAAGATCTGAAATATGTGGAAACAAAAAACATCCAACCAGAAAAACAAAAAGAAAAAAGAATCCAAAAATATGAAGATAATGTAAGGAGCCTCTGGGACAACTTTAAGCGAAACAACATCCGAATTTTTGGGGTGCCAGAAGAAGGGAGAGAGCAAAATATTGAAAACCTATTAGAAGAAATAATGACAGAAAACTTTCCCTACCTGGTGAAAGAAATAGACTTACAAGTTCAGGAAGCGCACAGAACCCCATACAAGAGGAACCCAAAGAGGACCACACCAAGACACATCATAATTAAAATGCCAAGGGCAAAAGACAAAGAGAGAATATTAAAAGCAGCAAGAGAAAAACAGTTAATTACCTACAAGGGAGTACCCATACGACTGTCAGCTGATTTCTCAACAGAAACTATGCAGGCCAGAAGGGAGTGGCAAGAAATATTCAAAGTGATGAACAGCAAGAACCTACAACCAAGATTACTCTACCCAGCAAAGCTATCATTCAGAGTTGAAGGTCAGATAAAGAGCTTCACAGACAAGAAAAAGCTAAAGGAGTTCATCGCCACCAAACCAGGATTACATGAAATGCTGAAGGGTATTCTTTAAGAAGAAGAAGAAGAAGAAAAAGGTAAAGATAAAAATTATGAACAACAAAATGACATCAAATACATACCTACCAACAAGTGAATCTAAAAATCAAGTGAATAAAAAATCTGAAGAACAGAATGGACTGGTGAATATAATAGAATCAGGGACATAGAAAGGGAGTGGACTGACGATTCTCAGGGGAAGCAAGTGTGAGGGTTGCGGGAAGAGATTGGACAAAAATCTTACTCCTATGGATGAAGACAGTGGCGGGGGGTAAGGGCATGGGGTGGGGTGGGGAATCAGGTGGAGGGGAGCTATGGGGGGAAAAAAAGTGGAACACCTGTAATAATCTGAACAATAAAGATTTAATTAAGAAAAAAAAAAAAAAAAAAAAAGACTCTGCCTTTGAGAGCCGCGGGCCCCCCAGATGCGGATGGCAATCAGCCCCATCACTATTGGCCTTTCGCCACTAGTGACCTCTACAACTGGAAGGCTCAGAATCCTAAATTCTCTGAGAAGCCAGCAGGACTCATTGATTTGTTAGATTCTGTTCTTTTCACTCATCAGCCTACATGGGATGACTGTCAGCAACTACTACAAGTCCTCTTCACCACCGAGGAGAGGGAGAGGATCCTTAGTGAGGCCCGGAAGCTAGTTCCAGGCGTGGACGGGAACCCAACCACCAACCAGGCCCAGATAGATGTTTCTTTTCCCTTAACCAGGCCTGAATGGGATTTCAACACGGCAGAAGGTAAGGAGAGGCTCCGGGTCTACCACCAGACTCTAATGGGGGGTCTCCGAATGGCTGCTAGGAAGCCTACCAATTTGGCCAAGGTAGGGAATGTGCAGCAGGAAAGGGATGAGTCCCCAGCTGCCTTTTTAGAACGGATCATGGAGGCATACCGCACCTACACCCCCATGGATCCCGAAACTCCTGGGAGTAAAGCAGCTGTGATCATGAGTTTTGTAAACCAATCGGCTGCGGACATTAGAAAGAAGCTGCAGAGGGTAGATAGATTAGGAGAGAAAAGTCTGCAGGACTTGCTGGAAGTAGCTGAAAAGGTGTACAACAACCGAGAGCCTCCTGAAGATAGGCAGGCCCGCGCCATGGTGGCTGCCAGCAGTAAGCAAACCCGAGACCTGGCCAGGATTCTGCTGGCCACCACTGCGGACTCTTCCGGGGAAGGGAACCGGCTTCTCCAGCAGCTGGCAGGCGACCAGGAAAAAGCTCTTTGGCGCCCTCTAGAGTCTGGTATACTGTGTTGGACTTGAAGGATGCCTTTTTCAGCCTGCCATTGGCGCCTCAAAGCCAACCCTTGTTTGCTTTCGAATGGCACGACCCGGAGGAGGGCTACAGTGGACAATTAACCTGGACGCGATTGCCCCAAGGGTTCAAGAATTCGCCCACCATCTTCGACGAGGCACTGCATGAGGATCTGGGTGAGTACAGGAGAGAGCACCCCGGTCTTACCCCCCTCCAGTATGTAGATGACATCCTGATTGCTGCCGACAATGCCAAGGACTGTGAGCAGGGGACCAGAGATCTGTTGGCCACCCTGGGGACCTTAGGGTACCGGGCATCTGCAAAGAAAGCTCAGATATGCAGAGAGAGGGTGAGTTACCTGGGATACATCTTAGAGGGCGGACAGCGGCGGTTGTCTGATGCCAGAAAAGAGACAGTCCTGAAAATCCCTACTCCCACCTCCCAGAGGGAAGTAAGGGAATTCCTAGGATCGGCTGGCTATTGCCGCCTCTGGATACCGAGTTTTGCTGAGATTGCCAAACCCCTATATGAAGCGACCAAGGAGGGGAAGGCGTTTGAATGGACTGAAAAAGAAGAGACTGCCTTTAATCAGATAAAGAAAGCCCTTTTAGCTGCTCCAGCCTTGGGCCTGCCGGACATTACAAAGCCCTTTCGCCTCTTTGTAGATGAGCACAAGGGAATAGCGAAAGGGGTTTTGACTCAGGCTTTAGGCCCCTGGAGCCGCCCGGTAGCGTACTTGTCTAAGAAGCTGGATCCAGTAGCCGCCGGCTGGCCACCGTGCCTGAGAATCATTGCGGCAACCGCGCTCTTAGTCAAGGACGCCGAAAAATTGACTCTGGGACAGGAAATCTGGATCACAACCCCGCATGCCATTGAGGGGGTCCTAAAACAGCCTCCTGATAGATGGATGAGCAATGCACGTATGACCCACTATCAGAGCTTGCTGCTCAACCCTCCTAGAGTACAGTTCCATCCCAGTGCGGCCCTCAACCCTGCTACCCTGCTGCCTGACCCTGACTTAGATGCCCCACTACATGACTGTGCGGGAATCCTAGAGCAGGTACATGGACTTCGGAAGGACTTGACCGATCGGCCCCTTCCTGATGCAGAGGCCACCTGGTTCACGGACGGAACCAGCTTCGTGCGGGACGGGTGCAGGTACGCGGGAGCAGCAGTGGTCACCGAAACGGACACCGTGTGGGCAGAGGCCCTGCCCCCTGGGACGTCAGCTCAGCAAGCTGAACTCGTTGCACTCACTAGGGCACTAACGCTGGGGGCTGGGAAACGGCTTAACATTT
Source organism: Corynorhinus townsendii (assembly GCA_026230045.1). Lineage (NCBI taxonomy): Eukaryota > Metazoa > Chordata > Mammalia > Chiroptera > Vespertilionidae > Corynorhinus > Corynorhinus townsendii. Next base: position 111,730,551 of record JAPDVU010000003.1, on the reverse strand, counting down.
ACACAGACAGCCGTTATGCATTTGCTACGGCTCATGTACATGGGGCAATCTATCAGGAGAGGGGGCTATTGACAGCAGAGGGACGGACGATAAAGAATAAGCAGGAAATTCTCGACCTGCTTGCGGCCTTGTGGCTCCCTGCTAAGCTAGCCATTATCCACTGCCAAGGGCACCAAAAGGCAGATGGCCCAGTGGCAAGAGGTAACCAAAAGGCTGATCAGGCAGCCAAAGCAGCGGCCTTCACTTCGGTCCCCACCATGGCCCTACAACTACCAGACCCCGGGGACCCAGTTTTACCAGACCAGCCCGGGTACTCCCAGGAAGAGCTGCAGCGGATCAGGAAGCTTCCCCTCGCCCAGGAGGTGAAAGGATGGTGGTACACACCAGATAAGGAACTCATACTACCAGACTGGCTTGGGGTCACAGTGTTAGAATGCATGCACCGGTCCACCCACCTGGGGGCCCGGAAATTAAAGGACTTACTCCAGCATGCCAGGATCAAGATTCACCAACAAGACCCCAAAATAAACCAAATTGTAACCTCCTGTAAGACCTGCCAGCTTACAAATGCAAGAGCCGGGTCAGGTGGAGAAGGAACCAGGCTCAGGGGCACCAAACCAGGAGCACAATGGGAGGTTGACTTCACCGAAATTAAACCAGGGAAGTATGGTTATAAATATCTTTTAGTGTTCATAGACACCTTCTCCGGCTGGGTAGAGGCATACCCAACCAAGCATGAAACAGCTCAGACGGTGGCCAAGAAACTACTGGAAGACATCTTACCCAGGTATGGTTTTCCTGCTATGATAGGGTCAGACAACGGACCAGCCTTCATTTCACAGGTAACGCAGGCAATAGCCAAGGTTATAGGGGCAGATTGGAAATTACATTGTGCCTATAGGCCCCAGAGTTCAGGGCAAGTAGAAAGAATGAATAGAACTCTAAAAGAGACCCTTACCAAATTAACCATGGAGACTGGCGGGGACTGGGTGGCTCTCCTTCCGTATGCCCTTTACCGGGTGAGGAACTCCCCTTACACCCTGGGTCTTACCCCCTACGAGATCATGTTTGGCAGACCCCCTCCTATCATTCCTAACCTCAAAGCTGAACTCCTTGCTGAGTTTGAAAATCAAGAAATATCTTCTCTCTTAAGAGGACTGCAGAGAGCACACGAGGACATTTGGCTGCGCCTCCACGCCATTTACGAGGCCAGCCCCACCCCAACGCCTCATCGGTACAAGCCAGGAGAGTGGGTGTTCGTCAAGAGGCACCGCCGGGAGACCCTCGAACCACGTTGGAAGGGCCCCTACGTCGTCGTGCTGACTACACCCACCGCTCTCCAGGTAGACGGCGTCACGACCTGGATCCACCACACCCACGTTCGCCCAGCCAGCCCCTCAGCAATCCAGAAGGACTTCATCGCGCAATGGAACATCGACCAAGACCAACGCAACCCGCTCAAGCTCAAGCTGCGACGTTCTCAACCTGCCTAATTCTGGTAACCCTGCTTGCGGCCACTCCCACCGCCGGGAGTACATCGCCTGCATCTCCTACCCCGACTCGCGGCCTTCTGCCTGATGCGGACCCCTTGTGGAGCACGGTTGTCGGGGCATACTATGTTCTAAATGCTTCAAGGCCTGACCTGACTGAGTCCTGTTGGCTCTGTCTAGATATCCAGCTACCATACTATGAAGGTATTGCCCTTAGCGGCAAGTACACCACAGCCATTAATTCCAGCTCCTGCAGATGGCAGCAGTCTGCTGCAAGACTAACCCTCCAGACAGTGACAGGGCAGGGCACTTGCATAGGCCACGTGCCCCCCGAACAGTCGCATCTCTGCAATAAGGCCCTTACTATTCCCAAAAAGACAGTATATCTACTTCCCCCTGAGAATGCATGGTGGGCCTGTTCCAGTGGCCTCACTCCTTGTGTTCACTCCTTAGTCCTTAATTCCCAAAAGGAGGGCTTCTGTGTACTTGTGCAGTTAATCCCCAAGTTAATATACCACTCAGGAGAAGAAGTACTTAACAAAATAGGCGCCATTAACCCCCGAAGTAAAAGGGAGCCTATTACTGCCCTGACTATGGCAGCCATCTTGGGACTAGGACTAGCAGGAGCGGGAACTGGAATATCCTCGCTTGTCATACAAGACAAGAACTATGGAGCCCTAAGAGCAGCCATTGACTTAGACATAGAGAGAATTGAAAAATCCATCACCCATTTACAAGAATCCCTCACCTCCTTGTCTGAAGTAGTACTCCAGAACAGAAGAGGATTGGACTTACTATTCATGCAGCAAGGGGGTTTATGAGTAGCCTTAGGGGAGGAATGTTGTTTTTACGTTGACCATTCAGGAGTTGTCAAAGAATCCATGGCCCTCATAAGGGAAGGACTGCAGAAGCGAAAGCTAGAGAGAGAGCAATCTCAGTCTTGGTATGAGTCCTTGTTTAACTGGTCCCCATGGCTAACCACTCTTGTTTCTGCCCTCGTCAGACCCCTTGTAATCCTCCTACTGTTGTTGACTTTTGGCCCTTGTATTATTAACAGACTAGTCCAATTTATCAAAGAACGCATAGGGGTAGTTCAGTTAATGGTCTTACAAGCCCAATACCAGCCTCTGGCAGTAGAGGACGAGGTGAAGATGCAGTCCGTCTCATGATTGAGCCGTAGGTTCCAAGACAAGGGGGGAATGAAAGAAGAAAGCAGAACTGACTATCTCCCATCTTGCAGAGCTAGATCCTCAGCTGGACCCTCCCCACTGGGGGTCACCACAGGAATGTCAGAATTGTCCTAATTCCCCCAACCGCTGCCTGAGTAGACAAGTGAAGCTCCAGGAATGTAGCTAAGGTCCTAATAAGGCTATCAAGAAGCAAAGGTAGGGGGATGGCTCAGACCTTGGAATGTATTGGCCACCTCCTGACCTTTGTGCCGTAAAACCCTGCAGAAAAACCCTGACCAAAGTGACCACTCTCTGTAACCCACGTCACCCACCTAAGCCCACCCAAATGACTAGCCCTATATAACCTTTGTTCCCCTGGGGCTCGCTCTCTCGTCTCGCCGCTGCGTCGGTAAAGAGGCTGGGAGCCAAGCCCGGGCTTGAATAAAGACTCTTTTGTTTTTTTACATCGGAAGTGGCTCCCTGGTGGTTGAATTTGGGGACCCCGAAATCTGGGCATAACAAGAGAATGACTGAGACTACAACCAAGGGAGGTAAAAGGTATAACTAAATTAATTATATTGATACCTGGAAAAATAACCCTCATGTCTTCCTCCTTTCAATCAGTTTGAAAATTTTATCTTGGGGTAGAATGAGGGGCTTATACCTAGAGATATATTGAGAACAAGAGCACATAAAAGGGACAAGAGTCTTCAGTTTCCTCCTCACAGACACAGTGAGTTCTATTCCACTTTCAGTAAAGAGCAGTTTTAAAATAACAAAATAACTATATGCTCACTTTGCTGCTCCCCTCTTCTTTTTTTTTATTTGTTTTTATGTCATGGACTTCTTTACCAACTCTGCAGAGCCTGAGGACCCTTCCACAGAACAGGACTTCTAAATACATAGAATATAGAGGATTACAAAAGAACCAATTATATTGAAATAGACTTCTACCAGGGGATCCTTTGGGGGAGTACCTGGTGCTTGTAAGGTTTGTGACGACACAGGATACAACACACAGAGAGTCCAGGTGATTAGAAAGGGGGGTTTAATCTTGCGCTCCCGGGCGAAATTCGCTGGTCTGAGTGTGGGCCAGGAAGTTCGCGCCAAAAAGGGGCGCAGGCACTTCTTTTATACAGCTGTTTAGTGAGGGGAGGGCGGAGGGCATGAGAGATGTGGAATTCCGCCTCGGGCCAGGGGTCTAGGAAGGTGCCAGTTATCTCCGCCACCATCTACCTTGCATATGCATGCATAGGCTCTGGACTTCCCCCCCTGCCTCAACCTAACAGTGCTTAGGTGAAGAATCAGTGTTAAATGAAGCTGCATAAGTCAGGGTCTCTGCAGGAAATTGGTGGCCCACCTGAGTTCAGCTAATTTGAGGACTATTTAATAAAATGTATTTCCAAAGCTTGGGCAGGGAGTAGGTAAACCCTGCAGAATTGTGAAGTACATGGTTCCAGAAACTGCTGAGCTATTGAATAGCAGAGAGGTGAAGCAGGAATTTTAGGGGGACATAGGCAAGCTTAGGGATTTTTTAGAATTGGGGGTCCATGGGAAAAGTGCGGGCCTGTATACTGGGAGAAGGTACATTTTCATAACACAAGGAAGCCAGGTGCAGTCACATTTCCATAAGACAAGGAGGCAGCAACAGGTATATTTACATTAGACAAGGGAACTGGAAGTATCCAAGAAAGGTCATATTTACAAAATAAAGAGAAGGAAGCCCTTCATTCAAAAGGAGGAAAAGAGGGCCCAGGGGGAATAGGAAGACAATAAGGAAGGAGATGGTGAGAATCTCACATGGAACAACCTCTGAGCCCAGGAGTTACTATAGTAACCAGTCTAAGGGAATAATTACCAATCAGAGGGGATATCAAAGCACCAGGATCTGCAGCCTTTATAAGTCATGGGGAAAAAGAATTCTATGGGACTCTTCCCCCACCTCCCCATGTGGGAGTCAGTTCAGAAACCCTTCTTCCCCTCCCTACTTGTGAGTCCATTCTGTGGGACTCTTCCCTCTCCCCACGTGGGAGTCTGTACTTGTTCTTCAATAAATTTCCATCTTTGCTATACCACTTTCTGCCCGTGGATTCATTCTTTGCTTCCGGCGGACAAAGAATCTGGGTTCCAGTCCAAAAATTCGGTATCAGATGGAGAGAGGAGGGGAGAAGAGGTTGTGAGCAAACCTATAGAATAACACATATCTTGGGAATGGCTTTTTTTGGGAGGGGGTAAGGAGCACAGGTACCCCATTTCTCTGTGTCTCCAGCTGGAGCTCCCCAGATGCTGTAAATTAAGCTGATTTAAAAAATATATCAATTCAGGTCTCAACAGTTCTCCAGTTTTAGAGTCAGAGATCCCTTCAGCTCCCACCTGGCTGCATCCTGTGTCCTGTTAACCATGAGCATCATCAAAAGGTGGCATACAAAAACAGGTAAATTTCTAAACACAGATGCCATTGGCAAAATATTTATTTACTACAAATTCAATCTTTATTTGTATTGGCAAATATTTAAAACTACTTTAAACCATATGTGAAATTAGAGTAATTAACTTTCCTCTCTTTTGTTAAATTTTTGTGTGTGATAGATTTTAAAAAGAACACACACTGATAGAGTTCTCAGGTAATCTCATTATTCATGGGTACTCTGGCCCAGGGCATCATCTGTCTGCTGAAGAGGAACTCTTTCAAATGTTTCAGCTTGAAAAATGGCTAAATTCACCAGATTCTTTGGGAGCAGCTATTGGCCTTTGAAAATGTAGGTGGAGTAATTGGGAACTATTGGAAAAGTAATTTGGCCTAAAGGTTAATATTGTTTGTCATTTTACAAATGACACAAAACCCTTTAAAAGTGGGAAAAAATAGAGCATTTATTCTTACCCTATGTAGACACATTAAGAACATAATACCCAATGTTCTGGATGGTTTCGTTTTGTAATGCTGAAGGATTAGGGGAGTTCTCTGGGGTGGTAGTGGTCCAGGCAGAGAGGCAGGTGGTCAGTGGCCTTAGTCATTCCCTGTTCTGGGGTTTCAGTCAGCACTGCTGGGAGATGATTTGCACATGGATGTACCAGGAGTTCCCAGAATTTGTTCCCAGGGTGTTCCCCTCCTGTTTCCACTGCTGGCTGTGGCTGACTGCACTTGGCTGTATGTCTCCATGTGTCATAATGTTCTAAAATACAGCAAAGGTCAGGAAGTTTTGCTTCCTTACAATCAAATTTGGTTCTTACGTGTAAAATACTGAGCTTCTTTCCATAAGGATTTTTGCTTTGCTTTGTTTTAAAAGTACAGAACAGTTCTCCAAAACTGGTCTCCAGAAACCAAGGTGGGGCCCTAAGTTCTCTCTCACATTGGACTTCCTAAATATCCAATTGCCACTATAGGTATTTTTTAGGTTTATTTTTTAGTCATGAGATCCTAACATGGTAGGTGACTTGATAATTGGAGACGGTATTATATTTTTATTCTTTTTTTCTTCAGACAAATTTTTTTTTAAAGAATTCTCTTAAGGTGAACAGAAATGAGAAGGGAGGAATAGCTGAATATTTCTGCTTAGTGTTTTGATCAGAACAGCTCTAAAGTGTTCTGTTTATTAACACAGGGGAGAACAGTTTGTATGTCTGAGGTTGGAATCACTCAGTCTGATCACTCCTTCTATAGAGTTTCTTCATGAATTAGGAAGGCTGCCAGGTGACCATCTATTAGCAGTACTGCCTCAGCCACAAGCAAACTAAGTGACAACCACACAAAGTTAGTCTTTCAAATAAAACTTGATAAAAGTTACTGGGCTTGAACCCTATCCACTGCAGTAACAGCATTACTAGTAAATCATCCTCTAACTAGCATTTATTTTCTTAGGTGTGCCTTACTTGTGTAGCTGTGCCATGCCCACCTTTGATTTCAAATGACCCCACTAGGATGAGCCTTTACAGTCCCCAATGGTCAGGATGTGTTCACGGTGATGTCTGAGGCTGTGTCCACCTGAATGCTCTCAGGCTGCAGAGCTGGCATCTGGTCTCTTATACATTCATTGGTCTTTAAGTCTTCTGATTCCTTCCAGATAATGGCAAACCACAAAGACATTCTCATAGCAGGGCTGGAGTGAAAGGGATAGAAAGACTCACCCTGAGGCAAGTGCCCTTCCCAACCCTCCTGGTTTTCTCATTTTGATGAACTTGGGTGGCAAAAGCACATTTGGGCTGATTTCAGCTCATCTGTGAAATATGAGTTATAGCCCTAACTGGTTTGGCTCAGTGGATAGAGCGTCGGCCTGAGGACTCAAGGGTCCCAGGTTCCATTCCAGTCAAGGGCATGTACCTTGGTTGCAGGCACATCCCCAGTGGGGGGTGTGCAGGAGGTAGCTGATTGATGATTCTCTCTCATCGATGTTTCTAGCTCTCTCTCCCTCTCCCTTTCTCTCTGTAAAAAAAAAAAAATCAATAAATATATTAAAAAAAAGAAATATGAGTTATAATTGAGTCCACTGGCACTGGGTTTCTCGTAGATGTATGTTCTTTCAACTTACATACTTTAAATCTTAAGTGATCCAATGGGCTAGTGGCTCCTTAGTGTGAGTCTTTTATCTCTAGCAATTTACACTCAACATGGTCCCTAAGGCACCTAGAAGACTTGATAGTGAAGAGGTATCTTCAGGGTAGGCTGTAAACATGGGCTAAGGTAAGAAAATGAAATGATGATGCAACATACTGTGTATTTTTTAACTCTTTGTACCTTTTGGAAATGAAGAGAAAAGCCCTTCCTAACTATGAGGACAAATGCCCAGAGACCATTCCTGAACCTGAACCATATGGTCACTATCAAGTCTTTAGAAAAACAATTGCACCTAAAATGCCATGAATAAATAATGCCTTTCCAATACCAAATCCCAACTTGTACAGAATTTGTAGTATTGTAGAAATTGGGGAAGAACACGGGTCTGGTGTACACTGATCACCCAACAATATTTGTTGAGTGAATGAGTGATTAAGTGGAAAGTGACCATGACTATGACAGTGTTAAAGGGTAAACAGTAAAGGAGAATAAGATCATGATTCTCATACAAATACAAAATCAACACCTGTCAAAAGCTTTATTTAATATTTTAATTAATGAAGAAAACAGTAAGATTTTATTACAACAGGTTCAAAATAGAGCTCAGAGAACCACACATTTACAGCAGATAAGAAATGTTGAAATGAATTTACAACTTGATGTAAACTGGCAAAACCAGGCCATGTACATATGGCCATCCTCAGTTGTATTCTGTGTTTCCCAGATATAATTATCACTTTCTATAATTGAACTTATATATATATACAGAGTTATACAATATCTTAGCCAAAGTAAAATAGCATGCATATCCTATAGAGGCATATATTCCTTATAACACAATGTTCTGTTAAAGGTTGTCCAACAACCCCTTTGGCCCAATGTAAAGTCTTCCACAATCCTTCCCCACGGCAATGAACATGTAACAGGACTCACATGCCAGACACTGTTCTTAATTATATGCTGCACATAATAAGTTATCTAATCTTCATAACAGCTCTACCAGGCAGATGCTTTTAGTCACACCATTTTATAACTAGAGAGCAAGTAAACAATGAGCTAGGGTTTGGACCCCACTGTGTAGTTCCTCCACCCCATGCTCTTATTGAGCATGCAGACCTGCCTGAGAGTGGATATACTCAAGGGGGTCACTAGCTTATGAGAGAGTATACTGCCACTGTTGGTCTGGAATTCACATGAGAAGCCATGAGGAAAAAGGAGGGCATTTGAGGTTCTCCTGGATTCTGTGTGGGGCTTTGAAACTGAAGTGGGAGCATTGTGTTTGTTGGTGTTCTTTATTAACTCATCAAATGTGCAATTGGCATGGCATTTTTATCTCACAGTGGTTTGCAGGTTGATAGACTGAAAGCCATGCACTGGTTATGATAAACTGCTTCATGGCAGGTTGAGTGGAATCAAGTCCTTACAGGTAGCTAATAATCTGTTCATTACAAATCCACAAAGGGAACAAATTTGGGCAAAATATTGGTCCAGCATGTTTGCTCTGGGACATCCCTTCTGTGTGCTCAGTTAGGCCTCCTAGCAAGGCCACCTGTCCACCCTGCTCTTGCATGGGAAGTGCTTGGCAGCACCTGAAATTGCCTGAACTTTTATCCTCAGAGGACCAGATCCAATTTAGTAAACTGCAATGCAGCATGCACAGAGAGCTACAAATTCCTAGAATGGCAAAAAGTATGTCCTATTCATTTTCTCTGGTAGTTTTACTGCTTCCTATTAAAATAAAAGTCTGAGAAATATTTAGTCAGAGAGCGGTGCCCCAGGAACCATAAAACTTCACTGTCTTTGATCTGATATCTCTCATTCTTACATGCCTTGAAATGGGAAAGTTTATTTTGGGGGAAGTCGTTTGTATTTTGTGTCATAAACTTGCCTTGTGTCATGCATCTAACTTGTGTTATGCATTTGCCCTGTGTCATGCAGTTGTCTTGTGTCATAAATTGGCCTTGTGCCATGCATTTGTATTGTGCCATACATTTGCTTAGTGTCATTCATTTGCTTTGTGATGTCATAAATTTGTCCTGTGTCATTCATTTGCCTGTGGTATGCCCCTTCTTTGTGTCATGTACTTGCTTTGTGTCATGCATTTTCCCTGTTTAATGCATTTGCCTTGTAGCATCCATTGGCCCTTGGTCATGCCCTGTGTCATGTACTTATTTATTAAATGTATGCCCTCTGTCATACATTTGCCTTGTGACATGTATTTGCTTTGTGACATGCATTGACTCTGGGTCATGTACTTGCTCTGTATCATGCACTTGCTTTTTGTCATGCATTGGTCTTATGCCATGCATTTACCTTATGTCATCCATTGACCCTCTTTTATGCATTGGCCTGTGTCATATATTTGCCTTGTGTTATGTACTTGACCTGTGCCATGCATTTTACTTGTTTAATTGATTTGTTTGGTGTTACATACTTGCTTTGTGTCATGAATTTGCCCTGTGTCATGAACTTGCATTATGTCATGCATTTGCCTTGTGTCATGAATTAGTTCTGTGTTCAAATGTGCCTTTTATCATGCATTTTCCCTGTGTCTAGTATTTGCCTGGTGCTATCCATTTGCCCTGTATCATGCCCTTGCCGTATGTCTTGTATTCGCCTTGTGTCATGCATTGGCCCTGTGTCATATATTCACATTCTGTCATGCATTTGTCTGTGTCATGAAGTTGCACTGTGTCATGCATTTGCTTTGTGTCATGCATGTACATATTGTCATGCCTTTGTCCTGTGTCATACTGTTGCAAATTAATTGCAAAGATGCCAGGAAAAGGAAGTGCCTGTGACTCTCCCTTCATTCTCTTCCAGTTTCTATATATATGCCCAGGCAGCTTGTCCCACAGTTCAGGTGTTTCCCAGAGAAAGAGATCAGGCCAGGTTCCTTCTATACAGTGGGGGTTCCCTTAAGTGAGTCATGAGAGGTTTTGGAGGATTGTGTGTGTGTGTGTTTTCAATTTTTTTCAGATATAATTTCTTTATTGATTAAGGTATTACATATGTGTCTTCATCCCCCCATTACTAAATGTGTATTTCTCTTTTTGTTTTTAATTGAACTTTATCCTTTCATGTATAAGTAAAGTTTGGGCAGAAGCTGATGTTTTATTTGATTCTTTATGAAGAAAAATGAGACAAAGCAATGTGGTGATGATAATAGAAATGGTTTGAAGTCAATTTCATTTTTTATATTGTCCTTGAAAACTTCCTTATGAAGAGGTTTGGTGAGGGAGGGGTATGATCTCACATTTTATCTGCAAGGTGAAATCAGAAAGAAAGCTCTGGGAGGTCAGGGCTGGGTGCCATAGTTTATTTATGAATATACCTGGTGCTGTGCTGGAACCAGAGCTGATTGTGGATATCTCTTACCAACTGTTCATGTTGTTGGCTGTTTGCAATTGTATATTCTGGAAGTGTTTACATCATGGCAACTGGCAAACTCTACAGATAAGGGCTTCCTCCCAGTCTCTGCCAGATACCCCAGCTGTTAAACTTACTAACACTCCATTGAACATGGTCCAAGTACCCAGACAGTGCTTTCCATACAGCTGGTGCTCAATAAATACTTGTTGAGAAAATGAATGAATGAATGAATGAATACAGTTTGCAACTTATGGAAACCTTGAAAAAATTTCATTTTTGTAAAATAAATTATATCCTCAAGGTATTTGATATTAGAATTTTATCCTGAAAATTAAAAAAAATATATATAATTTAACTTAAAAATTCTTTACTGTTTCAAGTATTACATATGTCTCCTTTCCCCCCATCTACCTCTCCCTGACCACTCCCCTCCAGCACATGCCCTCACCCCCCTAGTGTCTGTGTCCATTCGTTATGCTTATATCCATGCATACAAGTCCTTTAGTTGATTTCTTAGCCTTCCTCCCCCCTCGCAACGTCCCCTGCCTTCCCACTGAAGTTTGACAGTCTGTTCGATACTTCTCTGTCTCTGGATTTATTTTTGTTCATCAGTTTATGTTGTTCATTATATTCCACAAATGAGTGAGACCATGTGATACTTATCATTCTCCAACTGGCATATTTAGCTTAGCATAATGCTCTCCATGTCCATCCATGCTGTTGCGAATGGTAAGAATTCTTTTTTTTTTTTTTTTACAGCAGCATAGTATTCCATTGTGCAGATGTACCACAGTTTTTTAATACACTCATATGCTGATGGGCACTTAGGCTGTTTCCAAATATTAGCTATTGTAAATTGTGCTGCTATGAACATAGGTGCATATATCCTTTCTGATTCGTGTTTCTAGTTTCTTGGGATATATTCCTAGAAGTGGGATTACTGGGTCAAATGGCGGTTCCATTTTTATTTTTTTGAGGAAACACCATACTGTTTTTCAGAATGGCTGCACCAGTCTGCATTGCCACCAGCAGTGCACAAGGGTTCCTTTTTCTCCATATCCTTGTCAGCACTTGTCATTTGTTGATTTGTTGATGATAGCCATTCTGACATCTGTCAGGTAGTATTTATTGTCATTTTGATTTACATCTCTCAGATGATTAGTGACTTAACTTATTGTTTTGTAGAAAGTATTTATATGACTTTTCGTACAGTGTTAAACAAAGTGTAATTTCTCTTGTTTTACATAGAAGAAATGAAGATTAGACTAACCAAGTGAAGGTTCCAGTGCTATTCAGGGGCTGAACTCACACAAAATGCAAGTCAAAGCTGCTGTTTGGCCATGAGACACCAATACCCCATCTTAATGTGAAGGAGACGCATGTCCTACAGTGAAAGGAGAAATGTGTTAGTCTTCTGATTTCAGAAGCACTGACAGGTCCAGTGCTATCCTTCAGTTCTGACACTGCTTACAGAGTAGAACCAGTGAAATTCCAGCTCTGCATGTCTCTTTTTATTTTTTGCTGGGAGATATAAGAGCACAAACATTTTTCTGGACCTACGTAGCAGTTCATGCTATTTGGACTCAGGGAAGTAAAATTCAGCCACCTGGTTCCATCTGGGAATGTCTTCAGTAATGGGTGATAAGTATGTTGGCTGAGCAGAATAGACACAGTGATGTAAAACAGCTACAGTGTTTGCTCTCCAGCATGAAGATAGCTGTCTTTGAATGTCAATGCTCACTTGCAACAAAAACTTCAGCATGTTCAGAATCACCCCTTTGGTTTCAGGTTCCGGGATGCCTGCAGTGCCTGTCAGTCTGGAGAAGCTCAACAGGAGAAGGCATGAGAGAAGCTAGTATAAGCCCTTTGAACATCTTCAGTGAATAGATGGAAATAATAAGATATTTAAACTTACCCCCTACCAGCCTACCCATCAATACCTGGCCTGTTCCACTGTCACAGATAAAAGGGCAGCTGCTTGTCCAGCCATTCTCTCTCCTTTACACATTTTCTTCTCCTTTTACCTGCCCACTCGCTGCATCCAAATTTCAGCCTGAACACAGAAAGGGAAACAATGGGGAATTACATGATACAGCAGAACAATGGCCAGTTCTCTTAGGTCCCCGTTTTTTATGAAAGGGAAAAATGACATGCAATCACTGCGTGAACTAAAATGCTGTGGGGGAAACATGAGAAAGGGAAATGTGCCTATTCAGCTGTATTGAATGATATGAGCTAAAAATAGGATAGAAGGCAATCAATTCTAAGTATATTGCTATGTCTGCTTTGAATAAATTTCACAGAAGTTCATAAAGAAACCCTGTTCTGCCACCCTCCCAAAGTTTCAGTGCCTTCATCAGAAAGGTGTTTGTCTATTCCCTGTCTCTAAAAGGTGGTTATTTTCAAAACATAGTTTTGCAGGCTTCTGGCTTTGAGATTAGTTCTGCAACATTGATTCTTTACTCCCAGGCCTGGTCCTTCCCTCTCCCCTCCCCCTTGAAAGCTGACTATATGCTTCCATGTCACAGGAGTAACTCATGGCATTGTTTGTGATTGTCTCTCTGTAAGAGTGTAGCAAGCATGGCTATTTTAGTCCAGAAAGCCTAAATCTAAGAAATATTTGCCACATAATGAAAGAAAGTTAATGCTGTTACTACATAAACAGCTCTAAAAATCAATAAGATATAAATAAAGAGAGTGAAATAAAGTTCTGTGTCTTGGCCCAAATTACTAAGACCAGTGGAATGTGAAGGACAGACTGGGGCTTGCTTGTGTAGCATCTTGTGGGGTGTGTTCAGGGGATCTCACCTCATTCTAAGTGAAGGGGGTAAACAGTGAAATGTCTTGGAGGGACTCAGGGAGTGGGTATAGGAGAACATGGCATGATTATAGTTGCATTGCTAAAGTCTCTTTCTGTCTGGAGAGCAGGCAGAGGAGGCTGGGATCACAGCTTACATTGGTGACATTAGGAGAATCAAGGACAAAGACAATGGTAGCTGGAAAAAGCCTGGAGGTTAAGGCACTCAAAGATAGTTAATGGAATTAATACATTTTTAGGATGAAAAATTGACAGACCTGATGATGATTTGAATATGGGGATGAATATGAGGGAGAAGGAAGTGCCAAGACTGACTACTTGGTCTTTGCCTGGAGAACTGCGACAAGTTGAACCACTAACAATAACTCATACTTGCTGAGCAGCAGGGTTAGTGCTGGGTGGGAGTTCAGTGTGGTCCATTTTGGATTTGAAGTTATAATGCAGTCTCTTGGTGACCTGACAGAGGAGAGGGCTAAGCTGCAGGTGGAGTTTGGGGCATAGGTAGAGAAAAAAGTGGAGAGGGCCTAAGAGTTCATGTTTTAGGAACTTCAGAATGAAACATACAGGTGGAAGATTATAAACTTGGAAACAGCTCAGTGAAAGAATTAGTCAAAGAGAGAGGGGAAAAGCCAGTCATTGTGTCACTGAAAGAGGGAGGAGCATTAAATGTGGTGAAACATGCTGACAGGGCCATTGTGTTCAGCAATAGGGTGCTTACTGGTAGCTTTGATGAGAATCATTTTGTCATAGCTACGAGGGCAGGGGCCAAACCTAATAGGTGGAGAAGTTATAGGGAGCTAGGAAGTGAAGACAACAAATATAGAGGGATCTTGAAGAACTTGGCTATGAAGGTGGAGGGAGACATGGTAAGAGAAAGGATGAGAACCAGACAGAAGAGAGACAGTCTGTGGATCCTCACAGCTGATCCTCGTAGACACAGAGAAGATCATAGGAGGACAGACGCCAAGACAAGGACATGGTAACCTGAGCCTGGATGAGAAGTGGTTTTTCTGAGTGACAGGAAGAAAGGAATGTGTGCAGAAGGCAACAAAATTGTCCATTAGTATTTGAGACAAAGGGATTTTCCATATGATGGTTCCAAGTTGTCTCTGTAAAATAAGACCCAGGTGACTGTTGCTAATAAGCATAGATAGATGAGCCAGAGGAGAGGGACGGAGAAAAAGGCCCTTATGCAGAGTGGACAACTGGGCTACTAACTAGACAAACATCACAGAAAAAAATTTGCTCAAGACAGCTAGCTGTTGTAATTTGTGCTTCAGAATCTTGTCTTCATTGATTTAGAAGGTGTTCCTTGGCACCTGTAACTATGACATGAAACAGTTCAAGGCACTGTGTCCGTCTATTAGAGCTACCATCACAAAATATTACAGATGGGGTGGCTTAGTATGTGTTTTTTCAGGGATTGGATGGAACAAAGGGAAGAGGGGGTGACTGATCCAATTTAGGAGAACCCAGGAAGGATTCCTTAGGGGCATCATTTGAATGTTGCTTAGAGGAGGAGCAGATTTCACCAGGTGCAGGTGAGTGGCAGGACATTTCTGTGGGGTCTAGAACTGCCCCCTTGGACTGAGAGGGTCGGCTCTCCCCATTTCTCTCAGATGACCACATGTCATTGACATCTTAGCTTCTACTCACCTTTCTAGGTAGCTCCTCTGCCACTGGAATCAGGGAAGTGCCTGATTATATGTATTTTCATGGCAGCTCATAATCTTCACTTTAGTACCAGGAACAGTTTCTGATTTTATATTTATTGGTGAAGTCTGAACACTGTCTGTGTCCTTTCATAGACCATCCTCCCTAAGAGAAGAAGGACTCTGTCTACCTCTGTTCACGGTGGTATCACTATCCTTAGCAACGTGCTTCTTTTAGTAAAGGTTCCATAAATATTTGACAGGGAGAAGAATGCATGAATGACCTTAAGAAACAGAGAGTATTTTGGAGTGCCCAAAACATCCGGTACAAGGCGGGACATGATAGGAGGTACCCTGGACCTGGTGGGGTAATTCTGCTCAGGGTTTCCAGTCCTGTAGCCACTGCTTTAAAACCAGAGAGAAGATATGATAGTCTGTGGAGTAAAAATGAAATAATGGGTAAGGTGGGGAGAAATTGGGGAACTTGTCCAGGATGTGAGTCAACAAACTCAGTAATGGAAGGAGGCTGAGGTTGAACACCAGCTATATGTTTCCTCTTTTCCAGCCTGGCCTCCATGGCTATGACAGAGTCAAAAAGCACACAGCTTTCTGGGTCCATGACTGGCAACCCAGCTTCAGAGTTCAGTCATTTGCTCCATTTTTGTTCACAAGCCACTTCTCATGAACCCTCTGTTTTTAAATTTTTTATACTTTTAGCCAGAAAAGGCACACACACACACACACACACACACACACAAACAAAAAACAACACACACACACAACAAAACCACAAACTGCTTTCCAAGAAAAGTACAATGCATTCAAGAAAAACAAAGTGTAGTACATCCAAGCAAAATGTAGAGCTACTTATTAAGTGAGCTGGTGAGCCAATGGCTCATTGGCAAGGCCACTTTGTCAGTTTCTTTCAGTGGAACACATTACATGCACCTATGTTGATTTACAGAGCTCTTACATTATTAGGTTTAAAGCATAGGCTATGGAGAAAGACAAAATATGATTCTGATTTTTCTCTTTGTGATTTAAAAAATGACAAAATAATTTAAAGAACAGGATCTCAAATTGTTAAATCCCAAATTACCTCATTAAACACACACACACACACACACACACACACACACACACACACACCAATCCTCCTCCCTTTCTGTGAAGGTCAGCATATCACGACTTCTCTTTGCTGACAATTCTGGGTTACCTTAGCTAGGATGAATTTAATAACTAGGAGACTGCTCTCAGAGAGCCATTGAAATGGGATGACCTTTTGGTGCTTCAAGTTATAGGACAAGACTAGTGAGAAAATACCTGTCAAGGAACTTGCCTTGGTGATTTCTATAAATGACTCTACTTCAAATTGCGGGGATTATGTGACCTCCTACAATTACCGGTGTTTCATTTCCTGGGACTAATTTTAGAGGGTGGAAGATTTTAATCATGTAAAGGAATTGTCTCCATTGTCAGACTAACTTCAGAAGCTGAATTGAAAGCAGGCGATAAGCAATCCCAGAACATTCCACTGGGACTGGGCAGGCAGGCTGTATCTTGCCTGAGACAGGAAACCCTGTATGGATAGGACGTGTCTGATTCTCCCACTGAACTCTGGTATCTCATTTAACTTTATTTGTGTTACAAAAAAGCTATGGAGTCTAAGAATTTAGGGAAGATCTTGGAATGAGTTTATAGGCATCATTCTTCCTCAGGGAAATCGCTAGAGATTGAAGAGGCCTGGTACTTTAATGTGGCATTAGGTTGCTGACAGTCTATGTTCCTGTCAATAATAATAATAATAATAATAATAATAATAATGCCTTGAGGGGACAAGGGGCAGAGGATGGAAGGAGAGATTAAAGTAATAGGATGGCGCCCCTCTCTTCCTTGCTGCTGTCCCCTCTGTTTGAGCTTCCTTTGCTTCTTTCTCTCCAAGTCACACTCCTCTGCCCAGGAGATGGGAACAGAGATTGTCAGGGCTTTCAACAGTGACTTTCCCATTTAGAGCATTATAGGGCTCTTCCCTGACACACCTGGAGACAAACTTCAAAGCCCTGCCCTAAGCAGAACTTATCAAAGGTGATTTTCCTGTGCCCTCTGCACAGCCTCTTTAGAGTTAATTTGATTTTTTCTCTCATTGGTATAGACTCCCCCACATGCCTCTTTACCAACACTAACCTAAGTTTAGGATTTTGGATTTTAGGAAAAACAGTTCTCCCATTTAGTTCAATGTGCTGAGACTATTAGGAGGGGGATGCAGTGGGAGCCAGCTTATCAGCATCTTGTGGATCCCTTTTGAACTGGACTGGCCAGTCTTACTGCACAGAACCTCACATTGAAAGAAGCCTCTCCATCTAATTTTCCTTGAATAATTCCTTATGCTGCCTTCCTACCATAGATCCTCAGCCTCTCTTTTGAAAGTTGCAAGGACGAAAACAACTCAATACATTTCAATACATTCAAGTTAAAAAAAAACACAAAAAACATTGTGAGGCATAGAAAACACTACTAATACAATTTATGGTGAGCAAAAAAACTAAAGAAAGACACCAGCAATGTTTATTTCTAATAAATTTATTAGAAATTTATAAATTAGTTATTTGTTGTTGTTTTTTTTGGTTCTCTAATTTTTCTATGAGAATGTATATTTGGGCCATTTATAAAGAAGGCACACTAAAATACACTGGCCCTTAGTAGCCTGGGGATCCTCTGCTTAAACAGCTCTGGTGATAGGGACTTGGCTTTTGAAGAAATTTTAGAGATTTTATAGTGTAATATCCCACCTGATTTCAAGTGCGCTTTCCTGTGAGCCTTTGTAAAGTGTTGTTCAGTCCCTACCTGCATTCCCAATGGCAGTGTGATCACTACATTGCCAGGCCATGAACACCCTGTTGGGCAACTCTTGGTAGAAAGAAATAGACAAAGAATTGCCTCAATTGAGCATGGTGCCCTGAAGTGGGTGTAGGGACATACATGTGACAGAGCTAGTCCTTCTTTCCATCTGGATGCTATATATGTAGCATTGTGTAACTTCTCAGCCTGAGATGGCATTAGCATTTTTAATGGTTACATCGCACTGTTCACTTATATTATGATTGTGGTCATTTTAAATCCTGCTAGAATATTTTAAACTCATGGGGTAAGGGAGTCAGGACTGAGGAAATCCTGCATTGTGCCTGTGCCAGAGATTCAGACATACAGGCATGTCAGGTAACATGAAGGCAGCTAATGGGAGGACTGGGCCCTGGGCAGGACTGGTGGCAAGGAGGGGCTTCTCAGCAGTGGAGCTTATGGGCTGCAGTGCTAGGAAACTCCTCTCAGAGAGGACCCTTTTGGGTTCTGGGCACTCCGGGAGGGCGAGTTGTGTTAAAACTTGCTCTTGCACTAGGATGTGCAAACACAGAGAACCTAGAAAATCAGTGGATAGAATGCTTGTTGTGATGGGCAAAGTAAGTCTGCCAGCCTGGGTGCCTTGCCAAGGGCTGCAGTTGGGGAGAGAGCAGAGGCAGGTATGGTCGATAGCAGGGACACTGTAGCTGAATAGTGGACAGAATAGATGTGGAAAGAATTCTGGAGAAAGCAGTTGACCCCAGGACAGGGCAGAAGTTTGGAGTGGTACTGAATGGAGGCAGGACCCAGGAAAGATCTGGCAGTGAGAAGCACTTGTTCAGGTGGGTGCAGGGGCCTTGGGTAGAAGAAAACCCTTGGTGGTGTCACTGTGTCTTGGGAATGAGGGTATGAAAGGCGCAGTAGAGTCAGTGCATGGAACAAAGCTGCTTTGGAGGTGCAGGTAACAGCCCACACTGCTGTGAAGCAGTTGAGATGTATCTTTGACCTCCAGAAAATGCTGGATTGATATAAGGGCCTCAGATTGGGCAGAAGGCTATTGGGTCTTTAGATGTGACACTGGTGGTTTCTGTAACATAATCAGTCTTGGGGCATTGGAGTTTTCTTATACAGAAATGTTTTGAGCTAACCATTTGAGCTGGACATTGTTTTTAGTAGAATATTTGTGGTGAGAAGTAACAGTGAAATAGTCTTTTAAAGTGTTACGACTTTGTGAGCCTAATTGGGTCCAGAACAATCTGTGTGTGGACCTCACAGGATTTTACTCACTGCTCTGTTCTCAGTGGACACTAGACTCCAGCCTCCAGCTGGAAGCACCAGGACTTCCCTCCCCCCACCCCCCCAACCCCAGCACCCTGGAAAAGAAAAAGTATTTGGAAGACTTGGAGACTGGAACAGTTTGGTGGCAAGGTTGGACTGTGGAGGGGTAATTTGGTGGCTGGGTGGGATCATGGAGGGATGCTTCTACGAGAGGAAATCAGATTGGCTTTTCTTGACTTAACCATATGGGAATCAGTCAACTTTTACAAGTTTAATATTAGATGCACTCGTGTTGTCACTTAATTTAGCTGCCATAGTATAAAGAAGGGAGACTCTCAGGTGACATTGTCTAGTTCATTCTTTGATATTCTAATATACAGAATTAGACAGCAGATAGGATCACTAAAAAGATATCTACTTAATAATTCTATAATAATTTACATGTCTATTTAAATATCCATTTGAGTAATCAGTTGTTTTTCTTTTTAAATGAGAATATACAGATATATTGAAAAAATGGTGTTATGATTATCCTAGGTTATAATCTGTATTAACAAATGATTACATTCATTTCTATTTACAATATTCCTGCAATAATGGATTTCTAATTTATAAATCATTACAAATGACTCACTTTTTCTTAATATGTTTCTTACTTTGTCCTTAGTTTTGTATCTACTTTACCTCTGTTATTTTTGTATTTATTGTGTTGCAACTATCTTAATGAGATTTCAATGGAAAGACCTAAGTCCAGATACCTTATTGAGCTCACATGGCTGGCTGAAACAGGTGTTGGACTAGCAGGATCCCTGGTTGTCTCAGCTATAGTGGTCTCCTAATTGCTTGTAACATGGGACTAACTTTTGATCTTGACCGTGTTCTTCAAATTATTTAACCTTTGACAGCATGAAAACATGTTTAACCACATATCACGAGTAACAATCCAATATGACTTTTTCTCAAGGACTCATTTAGATTTAATACTAACAGTGGCTAAGGCAAATACACACACAAAACACAAGTGTATTTCCTGAACTCTGTTGAGGAGAACCTGGGAATGAGGGTGGAATGGAGAGGAAGCATCCTCAGCCTTCCCAGTGTAGACATCTACTGACACATTTCCTCTTAGTTTGGAGTCACTCCTGGAGTTGTGCGTTTTTCAGGAGTGTCCCTGGTGTGGTAGGTCTTTCTCACCAGGGAGGTGAGGACAGACAGACAGAGGGCTCACTGACAGATAAAGAAACAAGAAACAGATTTTGGTGTTTTACACTTATGCCCTTCTTTCCTACTTAAGAATATTTACATATTTTAAATATGTTCTTATTGATTTTTTTTAGAGAGAGAAGGAGAGAGAGAAACAGCGATCATCTGCATCCTGCATGCCCCCTATTGGGGATCAAGCTTGCAGCCTGGACATGTGCCCTGACTGGGAATTGAATGGGGGACCTCTAGTTGCATGGAATGAGGTGCAATCCTTGAGCCACACTGGCCAGGGCAGGAATATTTACATTTTATTTTATGTCATTTACATGTAAGGTCCTTACTGTCTTATCTGTTTATCATCTATGTCTAATAAATGTTTGCTGAGTGATCAATGAATAAGCAAATTAGCAATTTCAAGATGAAGGAATATTAAATTATGTTTGTCTTAGCTAATGACACATATGTGAATACTGAGGCCTCCCAGTAAGAAATTCAGAAGAAATTCTGCACCTTTTCTTAATTGCAGAAAAAGTATAGTCACTGAAGATGTCCATCCTGGGGATCACCAAGGAGTGCAATTGCTGGATCATATGGCAAGAGTGTTTTTGGTTTTGAAAGAAACAACCAAAATGTTTACAAAGGGGCAGCACCGTTGTGCATTCCCACCAGCAGTGGATGAGAGTGCTTGCTGCTCCACATCGTGAGCAGCATTTGGTGTAGCCAGTGTTCCACCTTTTGGAGAATCTAATAGCTATGTAGTGGTACACATTGTTTTCTTTCATTTGTTTATTTTTTAGATTTTTTAAAATTCTTTTTTTTTAACTCTTCACTTGAGGATATTTTTTGCATTGATTTCTTAGAGTGGGAAAGCGAGGGAAAGACAGAGAGAAATATTGATGTGAGAGAAACACATCGATTGCTTGCCTCCTGCACACGCCTTGATGAGGGCTCAGGTTGGGGAGGATCCTGCAACCAAGGTATGTGCCCTTGACCGGAATCAAACCCAGGACCCTTTGGTCCATAGGCTGATGATCTATCCACTGAGCCAAACTGGCTAGGGCTCATAGTGGTTTTGATTTGCATTTCCCTGATAACATATGATAAAAAGCCTTTCTTCATGTGCTTATTTGCATCTGTATATCTTCTTTGATGAAATATCTTCTAAGGTCTTTGGCCCATTTTTTAATCAGTTCATTTGTTTTCTTGTTGAGTTTTAAGTTCTTTGTAATTTTAGATAACAGTCTTTCATTAGATGTGTCTTTTGTAAACATTTTCTCCCAGTCTCTGGTTGTCTTCCATTCTTTTACACATTCACAGAACAGAAGCGCTTAATTTTAATGATGTTCAGCTTTTCAATTGTATCTTTTATGGGTTATGTAGGTTTCCTTCTGTTATCTTCTCGGAAGTTTATTGTTTTGTGTCTTACATTTAAGTCTGTGATCCATCTTGAGTTAATATTTGTGAAGGGTGTAAGGTCTGTATTTAGATACATTTTCTGCATGTGGATGTCCAGTTGTTCCAGCACCATTTGTTGAAAAGACTATCTTCACTCTATTGAATTGCATTTGCTCATTTATCAAAGATCAGTTGACTGCATTCATGTGGATATATTTCTGGTCTTTCTATACCACTCTGTGTTGATTATTATAGCTTTATAGTAAGTCTTGAAGTCAGAAAGTGTCAATGCTTCAACTTTGTTCTTCTCTTTCAATATCATGCCCCCTAATTCTTTTTTAAAATTTATCTTTGACATGAAATGAAATAAGATATCAGGAAAATACAACTGAATAATCAGAGATCAACTTCATCTGAGTACATTTTAGTTGTAGGAGTAGTTTTTTGGAACTCATATTAGAAATAGACAAAGAACTGGATTGAGATGCTAAGGAAATATTTCTGTGCATTCCCCCCACCTCCCCTTTTTTGGTAAGTCCTGTATTTCAACTCCCATTTGTCACACAGACCCAGATTATCTGATACTTATACTTGAAAATCAGGAATGATATATTCTCATATGGATGGCAAGTTATTTTTTTTTTTAGAAATTCAAGGAGCCAAATCAGCTGTCAATAAGCTTTTAGAAGGAGAGTAGAGGATTGCTAGGAATGTAAGTGTGGCAGACCATTTCTAGTAATACTTGGGAACTGTTTGACACACCTGTTCTGAACTAAATGAAACATTATATAAAGCATTTGGAGCAACTTCATTCTGCCCACATCTTTTGTGTTTTCACAGAAATACAGAATACACATGTATTCATATCATTATGGACACATGTGTCAAATTGATCATGCTCTAATATCTCTATGATCTAACAGTCCTCAAGTAATTTTAGTCCTTGACATAATGCACTTCTCAGTTTCAAGATTTTTAAACTGTTTTCACGAATGTTGACTTAGAGTCACCCATGTGTGAAGAGTGAGGAATGGAATGAGAAACACCACTTGGGAGCAGACTACAGAAAGGACTCTTATTTCAAAACAAAACCAATATTTGGGTTTGCATTGCCTGCACAACTTTTGCACAGCTCTCTTCATTTCAGGAACATAGTTTTTTTATTTGAAGGTTAAGAGTAGGGGCCAGGATCTGTACTGATTTTATGGTTCAATTTTCAAAAATTTGTAATCTGTGAGGAGAGCTCTTTTAAACTCCTTTAAACAGTTTCCATTTGGGGTTACATATTCTCATCACTTAAGAAAAATGTACTTCACAGTAATATTTGTGCTAGATTGGATTACATAGAACCTGAATAATGGGTCAGGTCTTATCCAAGCCCCATAATCTAAATAAGACTATAGAAGCACAGTGAGACAAGAGGACTCACCTGCTGTGATAGATCTGTTCCTGTCACATTGTAATGAGTCCTCTCATGTTTCTCCTTAAGCATCCTTCTCAACTGAGAGTTATCCTATATAATAAAAGCCTAATATTCTAAGTGTCCAGTCCTCTGGTTGTCCATTCAACCAATCAAAGCATAATATGCTAATGATATGCTAAGGCCACTCAACTGCTTGTTATCATGTGCACTGAACACCAGGGGGCAGATGCTCTGACCTGTAGGTTAGCTTGCTGTTGGGGTCTGGCTGATCAGGACTGAGTGAGATGGGCTGGAAACACCCTGGAACACTTTCAGGATCCCTCCCAGCTGGACAACCTCCTGCATCTCTCCCGGGCCCCGATCGTGTACCAGTGGGGTCCCTCTGCCTGGTTTTACCCTTTCGCAATCCAGAACCCCTTGGGGATGTCAGAGAGCTGGTTTCAGCCCAATTATACTGGTGCATGAATTTGTCCACTGGGCCTCTAGTCAGAAATAAAGCCCAAGCCACACTTCAAAGAAGAGAGTTTTGAGGAGAGTTCAAAACAACAAAATAAACATTTCCGGTGATCACAGTGAGGGGTGGATATTGAATTTTGAGGATGTAATTATGCAAAGCCTGGAGATGAAATGGCTGAAGATATGTACAGACAGAAGTACAACATATATGAGAAAAATAGGGTCTTCATCTTCCATGCTTTCAAGGTGTGGACAGGTAAACTATGGTGGCAAGTGGTCAAATAAAATAGAAGTGGCCACGAGTCTTGCAGCATTCTGGACCCACCTGAAAGGAACACATAATCACCATACCTCTGAACTCTGAGTTTTCAACCTAAGAGCCAGGCACTTATTAGGGACAGGGAGTGTCCCAGTGAAGGGACAGTACAAGTGCACAGACAGAATGTTACAACTCCCTGGAGCAAACAAAGGACTATGAATAGCTTTGAGTTCTGGAGTCCTGGCAAAATCCTGGCAAAGCTGTAGAATCCTAGCAAACTTACTTCAGATTCAATCAGAGAGGGGGCATCTGTGGGGAGAGGTGGAGGACTGAGGAGTAAGTGGGAGGCGACTCATTGTCCATTCACTTATTTATTACATTTTTTCGTAATTTTCAGTGAAGTGTTGTCTGATTTTATTATTGATATTCCTGAAAATCAGGTAGATATCTCTCTGGGATGCTGTCAAAATAGAATAAAAATGACAAAAATGATATCAGGGTTAGAATCTGTGCTTTATTGTACTGGAGTCACACCTTATGTTCCTGAAATTTAAGAAGAAATTATTTATCTTGCTTTTGTGACCACATCTTTTGGACCATGGGCCCTGGGGCAAAGCATTGACAGCTGCTTCAGAATAGAAGTGAAACCTGTTATCACTGATGAGATAGAACATGTCCAATAGGGTCAGAGTTTTGACAGTTTTCCAATGTCAGGTGGTTTGGGGTGACTTCTGTACAGAACATAATGTCTGCCATGTGTTGGGTGCAGGTATTCAAGTATTTTACCAGTACATCCTAAAGAGCAAGAAGACATGGTGGAATGCATTTCTTTTTATATTAAAGACATAAAACCTTATGTGTGGGTCTTCTGTAATATCAACCTGAGTCATGCTAAGCATTTGGTAAATGTTCCCTGATTGATGAATGTAGCAATGATGACAATCAGTCAGGAAATGAGGTGTAGGGTGAAACCTTAGAGAATCAAGAGCCTCAGACAAAAAGTTATTCCTGGTGTGAATACAAATGGTTTTCATGTTGCAGGACCATTAGGCTTAGGGTCAGCGTCATGGAGCTCCAAACTCCTTCACCATCCTTCTTGTGTCTCCCAGTTGTTCCTTCCACTCACTGCAGGTTCCCAGGAGACCGAGGGGATGGAATTCAGAACCCCAACAAGTGGTTTGTTTCCATCTTGTTTAGTGACTTTTCTCAGCTCAGTCTGGACACCATCTTGAGAGTGACAAGGTAACACAATTTTCAGTCCCCTGCCATCCTTGTTCTCTCACTGATTAAGGGAAACAAGAGGTCAGAGGAAAGCAGGAGTTTGCTACTGTACGGCATGTGTGTGTTTTGACATTTAGTTTGAACTTCAACCTGGCCAGTACTCCTTTGGGAGCTTTTAAAAAGAAATAAACTTGGTCTCATTACCATCAGATACAATGATGGGGGAAATGGGCTGGAAATATCCAGAATCTTCTCTTAGCCCTATTTTATGCTTACAATGAGTAGGGCAAATTCTTTACTGCGATGCCATTCAGCTATTATGTTTAACAATCTAATTATAAAGGCCGGGTATCCTATTCCCATTGTAAAGTCTAAGACAGGGCACACAGCAAATACAATTAGACAGCTGTCTTTCACGATCCGAGCTGCCTCTGGCTAGGTTCCTAATGAAGGAGCTGCCAGCCTAGCCCCTCTCAGAAGCCCCAGGAGATTAATTTTGTCCAGACAATAGGGGAAGTGCATAGGGGGCCCCATCCTGGGGCAGGCAGTGTGGTTACCTTCTTGCTGGCGCAGCAGGAAGCTTTACCGTGCTCCTGTCTAACTGAGACCTTCAGTCCCTGCATCTTCAGTTCCTACTCCACTCTGAGTGGTGGACAATCTCCTTCTGGATGAAATGTTGGCTGCTCAGGCAGGTCAGCTTTATGCTAACAGGTGACAATAAATCAGGTCGTCTGCTTTCATTTTTCTGAATGTTACTCTTCTGCAACTCAGGGACTTATTTAATGTGAAACAGACCAAAAATTGTACATGGAGCTGCGTGCTTGCCATGCTTTTGTGTCTCACCACGTATGGCTTAAATTAAGGCTCCTTATGCTGACGGACTGCACTCTGCATGTTAGTCATCTGGTTATTGTTTGGCATGTCCCATAAGCGGTGTGGTTATTCACAAGTCTATTATTTAAAAGGAATACTAGTAAGGGAACTATTAAGTGGGCTGAGGGACCGTGTAGCCACTTGAAATAGACATGGGAAGATGCATGTAAGGACAGCTTTCTGAGCCCCCTCTCCCAATTCACCTTGTATTAGCAATTACCAATGAAACTCAGTGTGTGAAAAATGCTCTTCTCATCACTGACATCCAAAAGGAGAAATTTTACATGAAAAATTAGAGCAATGTTGTCTGAATTGATAGAACTGAAACTGTGTCAAGGCTTCCTTTTTTTCTTTATTATTAAATTTATTGAGAATATCATGCTAAGCCAAATAATTCAGACAGAAAAAGTTAAGAACTATATGATTTCACTCATATGTGGTATATAAAACTGAAAGCAACAAATGAACCGACAAACAAAAACTCAAAGGTTTCTATTTTTAAAGCTCTGTTATTATCAGGTAATCATTCATTAAAAAAAAAAAAAATCCACCCTCTGTGGAAATTGGGCCTTATCATAACAGAAAATGCAAAGGATCTTTAAATTCTGGGGAAAGAAAAGGAACACATCCTGTCTATCAACAAGATAGGTACTAGTAGAAACTGCCTTTGTTTTCCTCAGTATTATAGGGACCCAGGTATTTCTATGTCATCTTATTTATTCCAAAAGCTATCCCACAAAAACCGTGGAACTAACATGTTTTATATGTGAGGAAATGATTGATTAAATCATTATTCAAGCTTACCCAAAATAGTTTTCCATCATGTAGTCATGGCAGAAGAGGAATCATTGAATAATAATCATTTGCTTGCATATAATTCATCAACTTTATGAAGCATTTTAACCAGGAGGAATTCAATGTTGAAACTATCCTGGAAATCAAATGTTAAGAAATTTAGATTTGTGGTTAACATTTTGGGAGAATAGCAGTTTGCTTTTGAAAATATGTCTTATGTTAGGCTGTTCCTGGAAAACCCAGTAAACTGGTTGATTGCACATTAGCTAATGTGTATAAAAGGTAAAGATCCTGGAATGTCAGGCTGTCGTTACACTGGCTAGAACCACGTACCCTTTCTGTTGTCTGTGGGGTCTGGATGTTCAGGGCCAAGTTGTAACATTCTTACAGAAAAAAACAACATTCTTATAGAAAAACAGGTGTACGAGAGTGAAAGCCACTGCAGAAACAGAGGACCAGAATTGTCAGCAAATTGATGATACCCTAACAGCAAAGCAGATAGCACAATGTCTACTTGGCTCAATATTCTATGGAACCAGAGACTGTGGCTTCTAGGAACTTACAATGCAACTTTTTAACCATGCCATCTCTTTCCAGGCTGTAATGTGACTTCACTAATAGGAGTGTGATTCTGATTCTCTCCTGGGTCCAGGAGCCTGGTATTAGACAGAAAGAAATACTTTTGGCAATACAAGTATATACTGGGACAGCCAGTCCTTTTGAGATACACGAATCCAGGTTGTCTATGGATCTCCTTTCAAAGCTCAGTGTGTAAGGTGCTTAAGGGAAATGAATGCAACATGATTATAGTAATCAGTCATTAGCAAATGTTGTAGTTTGTTGTTATTAATTATGTATAACAATATATTATAAAAATTTAGTTACAAAATTTTTATTAAAATGTTTTTTACATACCGTTGTATTGGCTGGGCCACAAAAATATTCATTGTGGGTCTCATACAGCCCACGGGCAGTGAGTTTGACATGCTTGTCAGACTTATAGGCAGAGAACCAACAGCCTCTTCTTTTGTTCCCCTTTCTGTCTGCTTCCAAACTAATATTAAGCCAAATTAGATATATTTATTTTACTTTCTTAAATAGCTGATTCTTTTTCATTAATCTTCAGACTCACCTCCACTCCAATTGGCCTATCCTATATAATAAAGACTTAATATGCTAATTAGACCGAACAGTCGAACAACCTTCCAGACGTCCTTCCAGATGACCTCCTGGACAAAACCAGGCTGTGAGTGCAGGCCAAGGCTGCAAGGGGCTACAAGGGCCAGCCCAGGCAGCCAGGGCTGTGAGAGCTGGCTGAGGCAGCCTGGGCTGCCAGTGCCAAGCCCCTTGCATGAATTTAGTGCATCAGGCCTCTAGTATTGATAATAATGTAGCATTTAAAACAGGCTAATTTGTCCATGGGGACATAGTGATAAAATCTGCAACTTATAATGAGGATATGTATACACATCCACATTTACACACTTCCCCTTTTGGAAAATGCTACTTCTAGCCCCCACCTCAAACCTGTCCACTCACATCACAGTATGACAGAGTGAAGAATATCTCAAAGGCTCCCATCATATATCCTTAATCTGTGCTCAGGGGCAACTGCACACAGTGTTTGGATGTTGACTCTTGTCATACAAATTGTTTACAAAAACACCATCACAAAAATCACTTATGTAGGAAATTTTAAAAAACTCTTTAGCTTGGAAAGCATTAACAAAATAAAAATAAAATACTAATTCTCAAAGTCCAGATAGGAGTGGTCCATTTTAGATATTCTTGTAGGAAAGATTTCAGAATATGCAGGTGGGTGTAACCAAACAAAACATGAGTTATCTGGTCCCTATATAATGGTTTCCTTCTAACTACATAATTTCCACAGTATCATTTGGAAAATAATTACAAATATGTGATTAATACAATTGAGAAAAATCCTATTATGAAGACTTTTGCAGTCTTTGTGGACTATACAGAAGGCCACATGCTCTCAAAGGCTGACCACCCATGTCTCTCACTGTGGGAACTTGGCCACCTGTCCCATAAGGACCTTGAATATGTCTCTTGCTAGAACCACATTGTCTGGAAAACCACTCGTGCTAACATGAATTTATGTTGAAGCACTGAAAGGAGAAGAGCATATAAAATAATGTCCAAATAAAAACAGTGAGTATTCCATTGTGTAGATGTACCACCATTTTTTAATCCACTCATCTGCTGATGGGCACTTAAGCTGACTCCAAATCTTAGCTATGGTGAATTATGCTGCTATGAACATAGGGGTGCATAAATCCTTTCCGATTGGTGTTTCTAGTTGCTTGGGACATATTCCTAGAATTGGGATCACTGGGTCAAATGGGAGTCCCATTTTTAGTTTTTTGAGGAAACTCCATACTGCTCCCCACAGTGGTTGCACCAGTCTGCATTCCCACCAGCAGTGCATGAGGGTTCCTTTTTCTCCACATCCTCTCCAGCACTTGTCTTTTGTTGAATTGTTGATGATAGCCATTCTGACAGGTGTGAGAAGGTACCGCATAGTTGTTTTGATTTGCATCTCTCGGATGCTTACGGACTTTGAGCATGTTTTCAGATGCCTCTTAGACTTACTTCTGTCTTCTTTCAAAAAGTGTCTATTTAGGTCTGTTGCCTATTTTTTGATTGGGTTGTTTGTCTTCCTTTTGTTAAGTTGTATTAGTTCCCTGTAAATGTTGGAGATTAAGCCCTTATCAATGATAACATTGGCAAATATGTTCTCCCATGCAATGGGCTTTCTTGTTGTTTTGTTGATGGTTTCTTTTGCTGTGCAAAAGATTTTATTTTGATATATTCCCATTTATTTATTTTTAATTTCCATTGCCCAAGGAGCAGTATCAGTGAAGAAATTGCTTCGGCATATGTCTGAGATTTTGCTGCCTGTGGATTCCTCTAGTATTTTTAAGGTTTCCCTTCTTATGTTTAAGTCCTTTATCCATTTTGAGTTTATTTTTGTGTATGGTGTAAGTTGGTGGTCTAGTTTCATTTTTTTGCATGTATCTGTCCAATTTCCCCAACACCATTTACTGAAGAGACTGTCTTGACTCCATTGTATGTTCATGCCTCCTTTGTCAAATATTAATAGAGCAAAGTGGCTTGGGTCGATTTCTGGGTTCTCTATTCTTTTTCATTGATCTATATGTCTGTTCTTGTGCCAGTACCAGGCAGTTTTGAGAACAGTGGCTTTGTAATACAGCTTGAAATCTGGTATTGAGATCCCACCTATTTTGTTCTTTTTTCTCAGTATTGCTGTAGCTCTCTGGAGTCTGTTCTTATTCCAGATGAATTTTCGGAAAGTTCATTCTAGGTCTGTGAAATATGCCATTGGTATTTTAATGTGGAGTGCATTGAATCTATAAATTGCTTTGGGTAGTATGGATATTTTGATGCTGTTGATTCTACCAATCCATGAACCCGGTATGTTCTTCCATCTGTTTATGTCTTCCTCTTATCTCTTTTTTCAGAGTCCTGTAGTTTTCCTTATATAGGTCTTTTACCTCCTTAGTTAAGTTTATTCCTAGGTATCTTAATTTTTTTGGTGTGATGGTAAATGGGATTGCTTTTTTAGTCTCTCTTTCTTTAATTTCATTATTTGTGTATAGAAATGCCATAGATTTATTGGTGTTAATTTTGTATCCTGCTACATTGCCCAATTCACTTATTAAGTCTAATAATTTTTGATGGAGTCTTTAGGGTTTTCTATGTACAGTATCATGTCATCTGCAAATATGGACAGTTTTACTTCTTTTCCAATTTGGATGCCTTTTATTTCTTCTTCTTGTCTGATCGCAATGGTTAGTACTTCCTGTACTATGTTGAACAGGAGTGGCTAGAGTGGGCATCCCTGTCTTATTCCTGATCTTAGGGGAAATGGTTTTAGTTTTTGCCCATTGATTATGAGGTTGGCTGTAGGTTTCTCATATATGGCTTTTATTATGTTGAGGTATGATTCTTCTATTCTCTCCTTGTTGAGAGTTTTTATCAAGAAAGGGTGTTGCATTTTGCTAAATGCTTTTTCTGCATCAATTGATATGACTATGTGATTTTTATCTCTCAATTTGTTTATGTAATGTATCACGTTTATTGATTTGCAGATATTGTACCATCCTTGCATCCCCAGGGTAAATTCATGGTGTATGATCTTTCTGATGTACTGCTGGATCCGATTTGCTAGAATTTTGTTGAGGATTTTGGCATCTATGTTCATGAGGGATATTGGCCTGTAATTCTCTTTCATTGTGTTGTCTTTATCTACTTTTGATATTAGGGTGATGCTGGCTTCTTAGAATGAGTTTGGAAGTGTTTCTTCCTCTTGAATTTTTTGGAATAGTCTGAGGAGGATAGGTTTTAGTTCTTCCTTGAATGTTTGGTAAAACTCCCCTGTGAAGCCGTCTGGCCCTTGGCTTTTGTTTGCTGGAAGCTTTTTGTTGACTGCTTCAATTTCTTCCATCGTATTGGCCTATTGAAATTTTTGGAATCTTCCTGATTCAGTTTTGGAAGGTTGTATTTTTCTAGGAATATGTCCATTTCCTCCAGGTTGTGTAGTCTGTTAGAATAGAGTTGTTCATATTATTTTTTAACAATCCTTTGTATTTCTGTGGGGTCTGTTGTTATTTTGGCTCTTTCATTTCTGATTTTATTTATTTGGGTTCTCTCTCTTTGCCTCTTGGTGAGCCTGGCTAGAGGTTCATCAATCTTGTTTACCCTTTCAAAGAACCAGCTCTTGTTTTTATTGATCTTTTGTATTTTTTTTTTTTTTTTTGGTCTCTGTGTCATTTATTTCTGCTCTGATACTAAGCTGTGGTTAAGAAAGAAGGAGTTTTATCCATTTGCAACAGCATGGATGGAACTGGAGAGCATTATGCTAAGCGAAATAAGCCAGTCAGAGAAAGATAAATATCACATGATATCACCCATTTATGGAATATAATGAACAACATAAACTGATGAACAAAAACAGATCCAGAGACAGAGAAACATCATCAGACCATCAAACCTCAGAGGGAAGGTTGGAGAGGATGGGGGTAAGGGGGAGAAATCAATCAAAGGACTTGTATGCATGCATAGAAGCCTAACCAATGGACACAGTCAACTGGGGGGTGAGGGCATGAGTGGGGGAATGGGGGGTAATTGGGGAAATAGGACACATGTGTAACACCTTAATCAATTAAGAAATTAAAAAAAAATTCCATGTCAGAAAAAAGAAAAAAAAAAAAAGGCCACATAGCAAACAAAAGCCATTGCCAGTATGACAGTTGACTCAAAATCCTGGAAGGTGTGGATATAAAACATTTGGGTAAAGCAAGCTGAGAAGACGATCTCCCAAGCACCCAGCCAGAAGATCCTCAGCATTGTGGGGAAGGTAAAGAGGGACAGACCCAGGTCAGAGGCTGCTAGCATGGCCAAGAAGAGGCACATAGGCATGTGGAGGGTCTGTTCTCACCAGATAATTGCAATGATGGTCATGTTGCCCACCAAGGTAATGAAGAACATGACAGAGAAGGGAATGCAGATCCAGATGTACACAGCCTCCAGCCCAAGTATGCCTGTCACCAGGAAGATGGACAATATTGAATTTGTACTATTTTCATGATACATGATGCCAGGGTAGCATGCCTTTCCTGAAAGGAAATTCATTGTTCCAAAAGCAAATGTTAAAAATTACTTTTTTTTTTTTTAACACTCTTAGTGCTATACCTTGGAATAAATGATTCCTAACCTTATGAAAACTTTAATACTGATTTTATTTTTATAATACTCATATATAAAATATGAGTCTAAACTAGAAAATACCTATCCTGTTGGTCAAATTCTCCAG
Organism: Corynorhinus townsendii; assembly: GCA_026230045.1. Lineage (NCBI taxonomy): Eukaryota > Metazoa > Chordata > Mammalia > Chiroptera > Vespertilionidae > Corynorhinus > Corynorhinus townsendii. Next base: position 111,697,903 of record JAPDVU010000003.1, on the reverse strand, counting down.
ATATGCTAGTTAATTGAAAGGAAGAAGGAAAAAAAACTCTACTATCTACTTTCATGAGTTTGACTATTTTAGATTCACCATATAAGTTATACCAGTTAGTATTTGTCCTTCTGCATTTGGTTTATTTTAACTAGTCTAATGACTTCCATGTTCATCCATGTTGTTACAAATGACAGGATTTCCTTCCTTTTTAAAGCTGAAGAATATTTCATTTTATGCATATGCAATATTTTCTTTATACATACATCTATCAATGGACATTCAGGTTGCAATTACTTAAATCATACACATGGTATAATGGTATTTTAAAATGAGTACTAAGATCCTCAATAAAATAAGATAGATTCATACTTTGCCTTAACATTACAGCAGCACACTATTCTATGAAATTTCTCTGCCTTGGTCAACAATGATACATGTTAGACTAGTGATTAATAACATGCACTGATCTGCTTTTTATGCAAAGAGATGGATATAGAAAGTTAAAATAATAATTTAGAAAACATTTTATATACATTTGTCATATACACTTGACATAATTCTGTTACTTTAATAATAAAGTTTTGGCTTCAAAAAAAAACAACAGTGAGGAGATCGGCTTTATTTCAGGTAAACCCATTACCTCAGGCATGGAAACTGGGAGTTTGGGCCCAGTATGAAGGATTGAAAATTCATTTTGATTTCAAGATGGGTACAGAGTCACTGGAAGCTGCTGCATGAATTTGCTCCCTGATTCAAACCAGATTTACAGGTAGATTACAGAACAATCAACTTGAAAAACTAATTGCAGTATAGCTAATCCTTTATAATAAGGAGGTGATATGCAAATTGACCATCACTCCAACACACAAGATGGCCACCCCCGTGTGGTCAATGATGGCCGCCCCAATGTGGACACAAGATGGCCACCAAAAGATGGCTAGCAGGGGAGGGCAGTTGGGAGGGACCAGGCCTGAAAGGGAGGGCAGTTGAGGGGGACCAGGCCTGCAGGGGAGGGGAGTAAGGGGGGACTAGGCCTGCAGGGGAGAGCAGTTGGGGGAACCAGGCCTTCAGTGCAGGGCAGTTGGGGGGAACCAGGCTGGCAGGGGAGGGCAGTTAAGGGTGACTGAGCCAGCAGGGGAGGGCAGTTGGGGGCGACCAGGCCAGCAGGGGATGGCAGTTATGGGTGATGGGTCCAGCAGGGGAATACAGTTGGGGGTGACCAGGCCTACAGGGGAGAACAATTAGGGGTGACCAGGCCAGCAGGGGAAGGCAGTTTGGGGCAATCAGTCCAGCAGGGGAGCAGTTAGGCATCGATGAGGCTAGTAGGGCAGTGGTTAGTGGGTGATCAGGCTGGCAAGCAGAAGCAGTTAGGGGCAATCAGGCAGGCAGGCAGGTGAGCAGTTGAGAGCCAGTAGTTCTGGATTGTGAGAGGGATGTCTGACTGCCTGTTTAGGCCAGATCTCACCAGAATCAAACCTAAACTGGTAGTCAGACATCCCTTGAGGGGTCCCAGATTGGAGAGGGTGCAGGCTGGGCTGAAGGATAACCCCCATGCACAAAATTTCATGCACCAGGCCTCTAGTCTGAAATATAATCACGGAACACAGAAGAAGCCATGTAGAGACAGGTAAGGGACAGAGAATGGAAAAGGAGAGCCTTTTTTATGTATGGGCAGCTGAGAAGCTGGAGGGATATCATAACGGCAAAACTTCCTCCACCTAGTAGTGTGGAGTCACAACCCCATGCAGGGATCCCCAACCCAGAGCAACACAGATGGAAACAGGAGCCTGTGTAGCACTGGGCAGTGGGAATCAGTGGGGATTCTGTCCATCGGGGAGAGACAAACCACACAGTCTCAGGGAAGGAGCACTCCCATTGTTGAAGCACCAGCCTAGAGAGTTTGCTCCAGATACAGACTGCTGGAGAAGCCAGGCTGCCATACTTGAGTTTTGCAGAGAGGTCTGTTGGCTACACCAGCAGTAACATAGAGGAGCCATCTGTTCTCTAGAAAATATTTAAACAGAGATGTAATCAGTGACTTAACTGTGTGGCTTGGTGGGGAGAAACCTATCTTGAGGGCATGATCAGCATCCCTCCCCACACATATTGAGCTGCTTGGCCTGCCCTGTCTTGCTGAATGTGATGGCACAGGGGAACAGCCAAAGACTAGGATTTTTTGGCCTGTAATCCTGGGTTTGATGGCATGGGTGAGCCAGAATTTTGGCCCAGAGCCTGAATGGAGCTGGGAAGGCTTCTGTCTAGGATGGGTAAGTGCTGGGTTCTATGGCTGCATTGTAGAGAGGTGGATCTGAGCTCCCTATGAGTTCAGCTCTTGCTTCCCTGGGAAGAAGAGTCAGTGCCCAACCCCCCTCCTAGAAGTTGCAGGTACAACCCATAACAGGAGACTATTTGGATCAACCCTGCCAAATTCTGAATACAGCTGCTGGGCACAGTTCCATGGGGGAAGTGAAAGCAGCTCAGAATGTGTGAGAATTTTAGAGACTATTATCTGGAACCTGAAGAAAGTTCTTAGACCCCTCCATCAGACTAGACCAGTATCATCCTCAATAGAAGACTCTTGATCTTTCCCCTGAACCCAAGGTGACTGAAGTTGTTCCTGCAAAGGAGATGGCTGGTGGGTATCCAACCTGAAACTGCAATAAACCCTGTCAGTAGGAACTAGAGTTGAAAACTCTGGCAAAGACTGAGGTTGTTTGGTTTTGAAGCAGGTAATAATTTTCCCTCATTGAGTGAAACCTCATGGGGGGAAAAGTAGTTGACAGGCAGAGGCAGCAGAGAGCTTTGGCCCTATGACAATCTGTCCCTCCCCACCCTCCCTCACATGCTCTAACCTGGAAGAAGCTATCCCTTTCACACAAATTGGCCTTTCTCCTCACATGCAGGTCTAGTAGATGCAGACACAGTGACTGACAGTGACATGTACTTGAAACCCACCCCTGTGGACCCAGAACCAAGACAAACAGAGGTGGGCTTCAGACCACACCAGAGATTATCCCAACTAAGCCACACAATTTCCATAACCAAAGGGGGATCCTGGCAGGCACCAGACCCTGTTGGGAACAACCCTGCCTAGGGGGGCAGCCCTTGCACAACATCTCTTACACAGATATCAAGGTTTACCTCCACAGTCATGCAGCCTGAAGTGTTAACTCCAGCAACAAAAGGGCCAACAACAATCAAGCCTCAACTAGAACAGAAGGTGAACATCCTATATAATAAAGATGTAATATGCAAATGGTTGTTACACCTTCAGGTGTAACGACCGGATCATGGATCAGCAGGAGAGTGGGGCAGTGAGCTACAAGTGGGTGGCAGAGAGTTACAGGAAGGGGGTAGGGGGGAAGGGAGCAGGGGGAGCTACAGGAGGGCAGCAGCGAGTTACTGGCTACAAGTGGGCAGTGGAGAGCTACAGGAGGGAACAGGGCAGCAAACTATGAGGTGGGCAGAGAGAGCTACAGGAGGGTGGGGCAGCAAGTGGAGAGCTACTGGAGGGCATCAGTGAGCTACTGGCACATGTATTCATGCACAGAGCTACCAGTAAACCATAAGAGACAATCCTAGATCATGGAGTTCAAGTGATCTGGAAGATTGTACCACTAAGCCCAACAAGGCATCTCAAGATGGCACTTGAGAAGCAGCTGGAATGAGTGGTCAGGGTTGAGCCTCTCAATCACCCAGCCTGAGGGTTGATCTCACCCACATACAGGCCAAGAAAAATCAATACCCAAATTACAAAAGGAGGGCCCACATAACCTACACAAGGGACATTTCCAGAGCACCCAGTTTAGTAGATCAAGGAAACTGCATTGTTGGCTCCAGAGAATACCTACTATATAAGGCTACCCCATGAAAACTGGGAGTCAAAGCAGATCTATCTAATACATAGAAACAAACACAAAGATCCATAGGCCAAAATGGGGAGGCAAAGAAACCAGTCCCAACTAAAATAAGGGGAATAATTTCCAGAAAAAGAGCTAAATAAAATGCAGGCAAGCAAATTATCATATATAGATTTCAGAGTAATGGTTATAAAGATGATCAGAGAACTTAGGTAGAACTACCACAGCATGAAAAATGACAGGAAACATGAAAATAACCAGTCAAAAATGAAGAATGGCATCAAGAATGCAGTGTAAGGAATAAAAAGTAGGTTAGATGAAGCAGGAGATTGAATAAATGTTTTGGACAACAAAGTATAAAAACCCACCACACAGACAATAAAAAGAAAAAAAATTAAAAGCATGAGGATAGCTTAAGGGGAAATTGGGACAACATGAAACATAACAACATCTGTGTCATAAGGATAATGTAAGGAGAAGAAAGTGATCAAGGGATAGAAAATGTGTTTGCAGAAATAGTGAGAGAAAAATTTCCTAATCTGGTGAAAGAAAATTCACACAAGTTCAGGGAAGCACAGAAAGCCCCAATCAAGATGAACTCAGAGACCCACACCATGACACATAATTAGAATGGCAAAGGTTAAAGACAAAAAGAGTATCTTAGGGCAGCAAGAGAGATATAGTGAGTTACCTACCAGGGCATTCCCATAAAGTTATCAGCTGATTTCTCAACAAAACTACTTCAGACCAGATCCCAACATGTGGCCAGCAGCACAGCAGAGAGAAAAAGAGAGAGAGAGAGATAGAGATAGAGAGAGAGAGAGAGAGAGAGAGAGAGAGAGAGAGAGAGAGAGTAAAGGAGTAAGAGGGGTGATTGTGGACATGTGTTGTGGGTGTTGGGTGAGTGAGGGACAGTTAGTCTCAGGAACTGGCAAAATGGGCTCTCCTGGACACGCCATTTTGAAAGAGGAAGCAGCAGAGTCCAGAAGCACAGCCACACCAACACCCACACTGCCCCTGAACACCACACAGTGAACCACTTGCCTGACAGCCCTGCAGTGAGTGGTGCACATCTTCACTCTTGGCTCCCAGTAGTGACCACAGGCCAGAGAGACCTCCCGAATTGCACCTCCTCACCCACATGCCCAGACCCAGCACTACACGGTGTCTCACACACCAGGGCCCAGTTGCTACACCAGTACCCCGTGCCAGCACCCCATGTACCAGAACCTGGCTCACTTGAACACTGCATTCCCATTCCCCATACCTGGACCCGGAGCTTCAGGGACCCCCCCTCCACATACGCATGGACACCTCACGCTCAGTCCCTGTGCCAGGACAGGCGCTTCAAGATCTTGTGCATGCTCAGATCTGGCACAGCAGGACCCCATGCAAGCCCAGCCCCAGCAACTGGAATGGGCACTTCATGGACCCCACTGGAGTTACACACCAGAAGAAGTGTGCACCTGGCCCTGCCAACCCCAAGCAGCAACAATGGACAACTGAGGAGTCAGATCCATAGGGGAAAGTAATACAATTCATAGCAGGATCAAAGGTGTGAGACTTAAGGCAGACCAGTTTCTGGGCTGAGTCCTGGATTATTGCACTGCTAAGGGCTTCAACTTCTCAGACCTCAAGCAGGTTGCCTAGGGCCAGAAAGTGACAGCAAGTCACATTACATAGAAACAAATACAAAGAGATGGCAAAATGGGGAGATAAATAATCTCCAAAGGCAAGAAAAAAAGGCCTCACCAGAAAATGAAATAAATGAAATGGAGATAAGCAATTTGTCAGAGAAAGAATTCAGAGTAGTAGTTATACAGATGCTGAAAAGGTTGATGAGAAATTCACCAACATGTGCAAGAATCAAGAGGAAATGCAGAATGACATAGCTGCAATAAAGAACGCAATGGAAGGTTTCAACAGTATACTAGAATAAGCTGAGGACCAAATCAGCAAGTTAGAAAACAAGTTGGAAAAGCACCAAAGAAGAGCAGTAACTGGGAAAAAAACTTAAAAAAGAGGAAAGTCTAAGGGAGATTTGGGACAACACAAAATGAAAAACAATCTGCATAGTAGAGGTTCCAGAAGGGGTGGAAGCTGAGCAAGGAATAGAAAATCTGTTTGAAGAAATAATGACAAAAAACTTCCATGACTTTGGGAAGAAAAATGTCACACAAGTGCAAGAAGCACACAGTCTCAAACAAGTTGAACCCCAAAAGACCAACATCAAGACACACCGTAATTAAACTGGAAAACATAAACAAATTAAGAATCTTGAAGACTGCCAGAGAGAGACATAAAATTACCTACAAAAGATCTACCATTAGTCTCTCAACCAATTTTTCAATAGAAACACATCAGGCCAAAAGGGAATGGCATGGAGTATACAAGGTGATGCAAGGCAAGGGAATGAATCCAAGAATACTCTACACAGCAAGGCTATCATTCAAAATTGAAAGGGAAATCAGGAGCTCTGCAGAGAATAAAAGGCTAAGGGAGTTTATTACCACCAAGCCAGCAATATAAGAAATACTAAATGGACTGCTGTAAAAAGAAGAAATAGAATGAGAAAAGAAACACAGGCATAAAGAAAAAAATGGCAACCAACAAGTACTTATCAATAAAAACCTTAAAAGTAAATATATAAAATGCTCCAATCAAAAGATGGAGTGGTGGAATGGATAAGAAATCTATATACTAGTATAGGCTGTCTACAAGAGACCCACCTCAGAACAAAGGACCCACAGAGACTGAAAGTGAGGAGGGGAAAAAAATTCAGGAAAAAAGAAAAAAAACAACAACTGGGTAGCAATACTTATATCTGACAAAATTTACCTCAAAGTGAAGGCCATAGCAAGATATAAGGAAGGCCACTTCATAATACTAAAGGTATTGATTCAACAAGAGGATATAACTCTGGTAAACATATATGCACCCAATGCACAAATACCCAAATACATAAAAAAAAAAAAACAACCTAAAACCTACTTCTGGAAGGTATCAAGGGAGAGATTGACAGCAATACAATCATAAAGGATACTTTAATACCCCTTTGATACCACTGGATAATTCCTCTAGACAAAAAATCAGCAAAGAAGCAGTAATCCTAAATGACTCACTAAATCAGATGTAACTAATTGACATCTTCAGAACATTTCACCCCAAAGCTACAGAATATACATCCTTCTCAAGTGCACATGGGTCATTTTCAAAGATAGAGCACATATTAGGACACAGGCAAAGTCTATTAAAATTCAAGAAGATAGAAATCATAACAGGCATATTCTCAGATCAGAATGGTATAAAATTAGAAATAAACTACAATAAAACAATAAAAAACAATCAAATAGCATGCAATTAAACAATGAATGGGTTACCAAAGAGATCAAAGAAAAAAACATTCTGGAAACAAACATAAATGAAAACACAATAATCCAAAATCTATGGGACACAATGAAATCAGCACTGAAAGGGAAGTTCATAGCACTACAGGCCTACCTCAAGAAAAAAAAAAAAAAGAAAGAAAGAAAAAGAAAAACAGGGATTAAGCTATATAACCTTACAACTTAAAATACTAGAAAGAGAGCAACAAGAAAATCCCTGAGTAAGTAGAAGGAAGGAAATAATAAAGATCAGAGCAGAAATAGATGACATCAAGAGACCAAAAACAACAACAACAAAAAAATACAAAACATCAATTGAACCAAGATCTGATTCATTGAAAGGATAAATAGGATTGATGAATCTCTATCCAGGTCACCAAAAAGCAAAGAGAGAGGACCCAAATAAACAAAATCTGAAATGAAAGAGGTGAAGTAACAACCAAACACAGAGAAAAGGATTGTAAAAAATAGTATGCACAACTCTGTTCCAACAAACTGGATAATGTAGATGAAATGGACATAATCCTAGAAAAATATAACCTTCCAAAACTCAATCAGGAAGATACAGAAAATATGAATAGGCTGATAAAAACCAGTAAAATTGAAACAGTAATCAAAAAACTTCCAGCAAACAAAATACCCAATCCAGATGGCTTCACACGGGAGTTTTACCAAGCATTCAAAGAAGAACTAAAACCTACCCTCCTCACACTATTCAAAAAAATTCAAGAGGAAAGAACACTTCCCAGCTCTTTCTATGAGGCCAGTATTATCCTAATCTCAAAACCAGATAAAGACACTACAAAGAAAGAGAATTACAGTTCAATATTCCTAATGAGCATAGATACTAAAATCCTCAACAAAATATTAGCAAAATGCATTAATCAACACATTAAAAAGATCAGACACCATGACCAAGTGGGATTTATTCCAGCAATGCAAGGCTGGTACAGTATTCACAAATCAATAAATGTGATATAGCACATAAAAAATTGAAAGACAAAAACCACATGATCATAGCAATTGATGCAGAGAAAGCATTTAACAAAGTCCATAACCTTTTTTTGATAAAAATGCTCAGCAAAGTAGGAATAGAGGGATCATACCTCAACATAATTAAAGCCTTATATGACAAACCTACAACCAACATCAAAATCAATGGACAAACACTAAAACCATTTTCCCTAAGAACAAGAACAAGACAATGAAGCCCACTTTCACCACTCCTATTTGATGCAGCATTGGAAGTGCTAGCCATAGCTATCAGACAAGAAGTAGAAATAAAAGGAATCCAAATTGGAAAAAAAGTAATATTGTCATTATTTGCACATACCATGATAATGTACATAGAAAACTCTAAAGACTCCATCAAAAATCTACTAGATTGGAAGGAGAAAATGGCAGCCAAATAGGCAGAAGTGTTGAGCACCTCTTCTTGGGGCCAGGCCAGAAAACAACTAAATCAGAGAAAATCCACTCTGAATTAACAAATTAGACACAGCTGAAGAGACAATTTTCAACAAGGAAGGGCAGAGGACAACTAGAGAATGCTGCCTGCCAGCCATAACTTACATGGAACCAGCATTGTGCCCTGAAGTGCATGGCGCAATAACTACTGGCAGGCTTTCAGATGTCTGCAGTGAGTGCTCGCCAGAGTGACCTCCCACAACAGGCCTCCTCACCATCCCTCTTGAACCAGGTGTCCCAGGATCTGGCTCCAAGACCCTGCAGTGAGTGCAAACTAGGGGAAACCCTGTGCTCCCCCTGACCCCAGCCCCCACAGTTGTGCTGCCAGTCTGACCTGCAGCCACCTGGTACCCACTCCATCCTGAGCCCTGGGACCTGCTGCCAAGGTGACCTGAAGCAACCCAATGCATGCCCCACTCTGGGCCACAGGATTTTGTGGACTATGCGACCAAAACCAACTGGCGCCCACTCCAGCCCAGCCCCCAGGATAGCCCTACTGGGGGCAACCCAGAACAAAACAGTGTGTGCCCCACTCCAGGCCACAGAGGAGAGCGGACTGTGAAATCCAGAGACACCCATGCCCACTTTACCCAGAGTCCTGGGAAAGGCAACCTGGAGAAACCCAGTTTATGCCTCACTCCTGGCCACAGGAGATGTGGGATGTGTGACCCAGAGCAACCTGCCCCCGCTCCACACCAGAGAGGGGTGAATTGGAGCAACTTAGTTTGTGTCTCACTCCAGGCCACAGGAAAGTGAGGACTTTGCGACATAGAGCAACCCACACCTGCATACCCTAAGCTCAGGGACTTGCTGCCAGGGAGCCTGGGGTAACCCATGATGTGTCCCTTCTGGGATACAGGAGAGCTCTTACTGTGCAAACCAGAGCAACCCACATCTGCACCACCCCCACTCCTGGGACAGTACTGCAGGGGCTACCAAGAGCAACCCAGCAAGTGCCCCCTCTGGACCACAGGAGAGCACTGACGGAGAAACCTGGAGAAATCTAGTGTGCTCAGTCAGGGGCCACAGGACCACACTGTAAGTGTGCTGCCAGAGGGCCCCACGGTGCCACCCTGCTACAGGTGCCTGGGCTGCACAGTGAATTGAATGCCAGAGGACTCTGAGTCCTCACAGGAAATCACACACCAGAGGAACTGTGCACATGCTCCCCCTACAATGAGCATCTGAAGCAGAAAACTGAGGAACAAGATCCATGGGAGAAGAAGATACAACTCAGATCAGAGACATTAAAGGCATGACACTCAAGGCCAACCCAGCCTCAGGGATAATGATTTCTGGACCATTGGCCTGATAAGGTCTTCAACCTCTCAAACCCCAAGCAGGGTGCCCAGGGCCAGAAAGAGACAGCGAAACTGGGGATACAAAGAAACAATGCCCCTAGAAAAGAAAAGGAGGCATTGCCAGAATAGGAACACAATGAAATGGAGGCAAGAAATATGTCAGAGAAAAAATTCAGAGTAAGGGTCATAAAATTCCTAAACTGGCTGTCTGAGAAAAATCAACAACATATGTATGAATCAAGAGAAAATAAAGAATAATATAGCTGCAGTAAAAAACACAGTGGAAAGTTTCAACAGTACACTAGAAGAAGTGGAGGACCAAATCAGCATGTTAGAAGACAGGGTAAAATAAAAACACACAATCTGAACATCATTGGAAAAAATTAAAAGGCAGGAAGAGAGCCTAAGGAACCTTTGGGACAACATGAAACGAAGCAACATTTGCCTAATAGGGGCACCAGAAGGTCAAGAAGAGAAGCAAGGAATAGAAAAACCATTTGAAGAAATAATGACAGAAAACTTCCCTGATTTGGGGAAGAAAAAAAGTCACACAAGCACATTGAATACCAAACAAGATGAACCCCAAAAGATCCACACAAAGACACATCATAATTACAATGGCAAACATTAATGGCAAGGAAAGAATCTTAACGACTGCAAGAGACACAGAAAGTTACCTACAAGGGATCTCCTATAAGACTATCAAATGATTTCTCAAAAGAAACACAACAAAAGGGAATGGAATGAAGTATACACAGTGATGCAAAGCAAGGGACTGAATTAAAAAATACTCTATCCAGCAAGGATAACAATCAAAATTGAAGGTGAAATCAGGACCTTCACAGACAAAAAGGGCTAAGGGAGTTTATTACCACCAAACCAGCAATGAAAGAAATGCTAAAGGGACTGTTGAAAAAAAGAAGAAATTGAAAGGGAAGAAGGAACAAAGCAATAAATAATAAAAATAGCAACCAACAAATACCTATTCATAATAATAACAAATATAAATAGATTAAATCCTCTGATCAAAAGACATCAGGTGGCTGAATGGATAAGAAAACATGACCCATATATAAGCTGTCTACAAGAGACCCACCTCATAACAAAGGACTAATACAGATTGAAAGTGATGGAACATTTTTTTTTTCAGGCAAACATAAATAAAAAAAGCTGTGGTAGCAATACTTATATCTGACAAAATAGACCTCAAAGTGTAGGCCATAACAAGAAATAAGGAAGACTACTTCATAAAACTAAAGGAATTGATACAACAAAAAGATATAACTCTAGTAAACATATATGCACCCAATGCAGGAGCACCCAAATACCTAAAAAATCTCCTGGAAGGTATCAAGGGAGAGATTGACAGCAATACAATCATAGTAGGGGTCTTTAATTCTCCACTGACATCACTGGAAAAATTGTCTAGACAAAAAATCAACAAAGAAACAGCAACCCTAAATTACTCCTAGATTATATGGAACTAATTGACATCGTCAGAACATTTTATGCCAAAACGAAGGAATATATTCTTCTCTAGTGCACATAGGACATTCTAAATAAAGACCACATATTACGATAGAGGCTAAATCTCTTCAAATTCAAGAAGATAGAAATCATATCAAGCCTCTTTACAAATCACTATGGCATAAAATTAGAAATCAACTACAATAAAAACAATTAAAAAATAAAACACTTGGAGGCTAAATAGCATGCTATTAAACCATGACTGGGTTACCAACAAGATCAAAGAAGCAATAAAAACCTTCCTGGAAACAAATGACAATGAAAACAAAACAATCCAAAATCTATGGGACACAGTGAAAGCAGTCCTGAGAGGGAAGTTCACAGCTCTATATAGAGACCTATCTCCAAACACAAGAATAAATGGAATTAAATTATTTAACTCTACAAGTTAAAGAATTAGAAAGAGAGGATCAAGAAAAGCCAGGGTAAGCAGAAGAAAAGAAATAATAAAGATCAGAGCAGAAAGAAATGACATAGAGACTAAACAAGCAAACAAACAAATAAAAATGAAAGATCAATATACCAAGAGCTGTTTCTTTGAAAGGATAAACAAGATTGATGAACCTCTAGCCAGGCTCACCAAGAAACAAAGAGAAAGGACCCAAATAAAAAAATCAGAAATGAAAGACGTGAAGTCAAAACCAATCCTACAGACATACAAAGGATTGTAAATAAATGCTACCAGCAACTCTACTCTAAGGAATTGGACAGCCCTAGATGAAATGGACATATTCCTAGAAAAATACAATCTTCCAAACTCAGTCAGAAAGAATAAAAAACTAGAATAGGTGGATAACTACTGATGAAATTGAAGCAGTAATCAACAAACTTACAGCAAACAAAAGCCCTTGTCCGGATGGCTTCAAAGGGGAGTTTTACCAAACATTCAAAGAAGAAATAAAACATATCCTCCTCATATTACTCCAAAAAATTCAAGAGGAAGGCACACTTCCAAGCTCTTTCTACAAAGCCAGCATTAGCCTAATCCCAAAAACCAGATAAAGACACTGCAAAGAAAGAGAATTACAGGCTAATATCCCTGATGAACAGAGATGCTAAAATCCTCAGCAAAATTCTAGCAAATCGGGTCCAGCATTACATTTTTAAGTTCATACACCATGACCAAGTGGGATTTGTCCAGGATGCAAGGCTGGCACAACATCTCCACATCAATAAACATTATACATCACATAAACAAATTGAAAGATAAAAACCACATGATCATATCAATTGATGCAGAAAAAGTATTTGACAAAACCCAACACTTTTTTTTTAAAGATTTGTATTTGGCTTTATTTTACCAGTCTATTTTTAAAGTCTTATGATATGAGATCACTCAGCAACAAATACATTTACTTGCAAACTTCAATTCAGCAGATATTTAATAATATTGTGACAAGAGCATTTTATTTTTATTTCATTGTTTAAAGTATTACAAATAGTAGTACATATGTCTCCTTTTTTCCCCGTTGACCTTCCCCCGGCATCCCCTACCACCCAGCACATGCCCTTCCCCTCCCCCCAGTATCTTTCGTCCATTGGTTATGCTTATATGCATGCATACAAGTCCTTTGTTTGATCTCTTACCTCCCCCACAACCCTCCCCAGCCTTCTTGCTGTAGTTTAACAGTCTGTTTGCTGCTTTTCTACCTCTGTATCTATTTTTGTTCATCAGTTTATAATGCTCTTTATTATCCATAAATGAGTGAGATCATGTGGTATTTTTCTTTCACTGACTGGCTTATTTCACTTAGCATAATGCTTTCCAGTTCCATCTATGCTATTACAAATGGTAAGAATTCCTTCTTTTTTATAGTAGCATAGTATTCCATTGTGTTGATTTACCACAGTTTTCTAATCCACTCATCTGCTGATGGTCATTTAGGTTGTTTCCAAATCTTAGCTACTGTAAATTGTGCTGCTATGAATATAGGGATGCATATATCCTTTCTGATTGGTGTTTCTGTTTTCTTGGGATATATTCCTAGAAGTGGTATTACTGGGTCAAATGGCAGCTCCATTTTTAATTTTTAGAAGAAACGCCATACTGTTTTCTACAGTGGCTACACCAGTCTGCATTCCCACCAGCAGTGAAGAGGGGTTCCTTTTTCTCTGAATCCACCTCAGAACTTGTCATTTGTTGATTTGTTGATGATAGACATTGTGACAGGTGTGAAATGGTACCTCACTGTTGTTTTGATTTGCATCTCTCATATGATTAGTGACTTTGAGCATGTTTTCATATGTCTCTTGGCTTTCTGAATGTCCTCTTTCAAAAAGTGTCTATTTAGGTCCTTTGCCCATTTTTTGATTGGATTTTTTATCTTCCTTTTGTTAAGTTGTATGAGTTCCCTATAAATGTTGGAGATTAAACCCTTATTGGAAATAACATTGGCAGATATGTTCTCCCACGCAGTGGGCTTTCTTGTTTTGTTGATGCTTTCTTTTGCTGTGTAGAAGCTTTTTATTTTCATGTAGTCCCGTTTGTATATTTTTTCCTTAGTTTCCATTGTCCTAGGAGCTGTATTGTTCCTACATATGTCTACTATTGCTACTACATATGTCTACTATTTTGGTGCCTATGGCTTCTTTTAAGATTTTTATGGTTTCCCATCTTATGTTTAAGTCCTTTATCCATTTTGAGTTTATTTTTGTGTATGGTGTAAGTTGGTGATCTAGTTTCATTCTTTTTGCAGGTATCTCTCCAGTTTGCCCAACACCACCTATTTCAGAGACTCTTTTGACTCCATTGTATGGTCTTGCCTCCTTTGTCAAATATTAATTGAGCTTGTGTTGATAATGGCTTGTGTTGATTTTTAGGTTCTCTGTTCTGTTCCACTGGTCTATATGTCTGTTCTTGTGCCAGTACCTGGCAGTTTTGAAAATAATGACTTTGTAGTATAGCTCAATATCTTGTACTGTGATCCCTCCAACATTTTTCTTCTTTCTCATGATTACTGCAGCTATTCGGGGTCTTTTTTTTATTACAGATGAATTTTTGGAGAATTTTTCTAGGTCTTTGAAGTATGATGTTGGTAATTTAATGGGGATTGCATTGAATTTATAGATTGCTTTGGGTAGTAAGGACATTTTAATGATGTTTATTCTACCAATCCATGAACATGGTATATTCTTCCATTTGTTAATATCTTCTTCTATCTCTTTTTTCATCATCCAGAAGTTTTCTGAGTACACGTCCTTTATCTCCTTGGTTAAGTTTATTCTTAGGTGTCTTAATTTTTGTTGTTGTTGTTGCAATGGTAAATGGGATTGCTTTTTAAATTTCTCTTTCTGTGATATCATTATTGGTGTATAGAAAAGCCATAGACTTTTGTGTGTTAATTTTGTATCCTGCTACATTGCTGAATTAATTTATTATGTCTAGTAGTTCTTTGATGGAATCTTTTGGGTTTACAATATACAATATCAGGTCATCTGCGCATAAGGACAGTTTTACTTCTTTTCTAATTTGGATGCCTTTTATTTCTTCTTCTTGTCTCATTGCAATGGCTAGTACTTCCAGTACTATATTGAACAGGAGTGATGAAAGAGGGCATCCCTGTCTTGTTCCTGTTCTTAGGGGAAATAATTTTAGTTTTTTCCCATTGAGAATGATGTTGGCTGTGGGTTTGCCATATATGGCTTTTATTATGTTGAGTTATGATCCTTCTATTCCCACCTTGCTGAGAGTTTTTATCAAAAATGGGTGTTGGATTTTGTCAAATGCTTTTTCTGCATCAATAGATATGATTATATGGTTTTTATCGTTCAGTTTGCTTATGTGATGTATCACATTTATTGATTTGTGTATATTGTACCATCCTTGCAGCCTTGGAATAAATCCCACTTTGTCATAGTGTATTATCTTTCTAATGTAATGATGAGTGCGATTTGCTAGAATTTTGTTGAGAATTTTGGCATCTATGTTTACGAGGGTTATTGGACTGTAATTCTCTTTCTTTGTATTGTCTTTATCATGTTTTGGAATTAGGGTAATTCTGGCTTCATAGAGAGAGCTTAGAAGTGCTATTTCCTCTTTAATTTTTTTGAATCGTCTGAGGAAGATAGGTTTTATTTCTTCTTTGAATGTTTGATAAAACTTCCCTGTGAAGCCATCTGGTCCCAGGCTTTTGTTTGTTGGAAGTTTTTTATTTTTATTTTTTTTATTACTGCCTCAATTTCCTCCATAGTTATTAGTATATTCAGATTTTTTTATTCCTCCTGGTTGAGTTTTGCTAGGTCGTATTTTTTAGGAATATGTCCATTTCTTCTAGGTTGACCAATTTGTAGGAGTAGAGTTGTTCATAATATTATTTTATGATTCTTCATATTTCTGTGGGGTCTGTTGTTATTTCACCTCTTTTGTTTCTGATTTTATTGATTTGTGTCCTCTCTCTTTGCTTCTTGGTGAGCCTGGCTAGAGGTTCATCAATCTTTTTTATCCTTTCAAAGAACTAGCTCTTGATTTCATTGATCTTTTGAATTTTTTTTTTTTTTTTTTTTTGGTCTCAATGTCATATATTTCTGCTCTGATCTTTATTATTTCCTTCCTTTTGTTCACACTGGGCTTTTCTTGTTGCTCGCTTTCTAATTCTTGAAGTTGCAGAATTAGATGGTTTATTACCAGTTTTTCTTTCTTTCTTTGTTTTTTTTTTGAGGTAGGTCTGTAATGCTATGAACTTCCCTCTCAGGATTGCTTTCACTGTGTCCCAAAGATTTTGGATTGTTGTGTTTTCATTGTTGTTTGTTTCCAGGATATTTTTTTTCAATATCTTTGATGTGTTTGGTAACCCACTCATTGTTCAATAGTATGTTATTCGGTCTCCAAGTGTTTCAATTTTTGTGATTGTTTTTACTGTAGTTGATTTCTAATTTTATGCCATTGTGATCTGAGAAGATGCTTGATATGATTTCAATCCTCTTGAATTTGGAGAGACTTTGCCTGTGTCCTATATGTAATCTATCTTCTAAAATGCCCCATGTGCACTTGAGAAGAATGTATATTCTGTAGTTTGGGGGTGGATTGTTCTGAAGATGTTGATTAAGTCCATCTGGTCTAGGGAGTCATTTAGGATTGATGTTGCTTTGCTACTTTTTGGCTAGAAGATTTATCCAGTGATGTTAATGGGATATTAAAATCTCCTACTATGATTGTGTTGCTGTCAATCTGTTCCCTGATATGTTCCAGAAAATTTTTTATGTATTTAGGCACTCCTGCATTTGGAGCATAAATGTTTACCAGAGTTATATCCTCTTGTTGTATTGACCCATTTGGAATTATGAAGTGGCCTTCCTTGTCTGTTGTTATGGTCTTCGCTTTGAGATCTAATTTGTCAGATATAACTATTGCTACCCCCGTGTTTTTATTTTTTCATTTCCATTTGCCTGATAGATATTTTTCCATCCCTTCCCATTCAGTCTGTGTGAATCTCTTGTTCTGAGGTGAGTCTCCTGTAGACAGAATGTATGGGCCATTTTCTTTTCCATTCAGTTATTCTATGTCTTTTGATTGGAGAATTTAATCCATTTACATTTAATGTTATTATTGATAGGTACTTGTTTGTAGCCATTTCTGTACTTGATGCCTGTGTTTCTTCCTCCCTTTCTATTTCTTCTTTTTATAGCATTCCCTTTAGCATTTCTTGCATCACTGTCTTGGTAGTGATAAACTCTCTTAGCCATTTTTTGTCTGTGATTTCACCTTCTATTTTGATTGATAGTCTTGCTGGATAGAGTATTCTTAGATTCAGACTTTCGCTTTGCATCCCTTTGTATACTTCATTCCATTCCATTCTGCTTGATGTGTTTCTGTTGAGAAATCATTTCATAATCTGATGGGGGATCCTCTGTAAGTAATTCTCTATCTCTCTCTTGCAGCCTTTAGGATTCTCTCTTTGTCGTTAACATTTGCCATTGTAATTATGATGTGTCTTGGTGTGGGTCTTTTGGGATTCATCTTGCTTGGGAATCTCTGAACTTGTGTAATGTTTTTCTTCTCCTTATCAGGGAAGTTTTCTGTCATTATTTCTTCAAATAGATTCTCTAATCCTTGCTTCTCTTCTTATCATTCTGGCACCCTATTATACATATGCCACTTTGTTTCATGTTGTCCCAAAGCTCCCTTAGGCTCTCCTCCTGCTTTTTAATTTTTTTGTCCATTTTCTGTTCAGATTGGGCTTGTTTCTGTACCTTATCTTCCAACTCACTAATTTGGTCCTCTGCTTCTTCTAGTCTACGGTTGAAACCTTCCATGGCATGTTTTATTGGAGCTATATCACTTTTGATTTAATCCTGATTTTCGCATAGGTTGTTGATTTTTTTGTCAATCCAGTTTATGAACTGTACCACCCTTACTCTGAATTCTTTTTCAGTAATGTTGCATGCTTCAGTTTCACTTAATTCCTTTTTTGGCTATTCTTCTGGGGATTTTTTCATTGTCTCCCCATTCTAACTATCACCAGAAGGTCCAATCACTTAATTGTTGGGGCCTGGGCTGTGTGCAGTGGGAGTCATGACACCTAAGTATCACTGAAGAGCTCTGACACCAATACATGTGGCAGCTGTGGGTCTGTGGGAGCCACGCTCACCCAGGATCAGAGTCAATGACACTCAATGCAGCCTCGTGTGTACACTTAGAATCAGGGACCTTGCCTGGGCCGTGCTGAAAAACAGACCCTGCTGTTGTGTGCCAAAAATCAGAGTCCCCTAGCACATGCCAGGAGTCAGTGTCCCCCTGTGCCTGCACTGAGAATCCCATATTGTAGTCTCTGTCACTTGGTGTCAGAGCACCAAGAATCAGGGTCCCTGTGTGCACATGCGCCAAGAATTGGAGTCACTGGCTCTCAGTGTGCATGTACTCAGAATCAGGGATCTCATGTCTGGGCAATGAGAAACAGAGTCAAGTCACTGGTGCTCAGGGCTGTCTGTTGCATGGAGAAAGAGGGTCGCCAGGTTTTACAGCTGCCCTGTGTTGGCAGGAGGTCCATTTCTGCACTGAGGGAGACAGACTTCCATGTGCCCTCACCCAGAATTAAAGTTAGGTGGCACAGCTGCCCTGTGTGGACCTGGGATTTTTGTCATGGGAGCATGCACTCAGGGAAACAAACTCCCAGTGTCCACGTGCCTAGGCTCAAATTCAGTGCAGCCTCTCCATGTGGGTTTGGGGTCTGGTCATGGGAGTGAGCAATGTTGGAAATAAACTCCCCATGTCTGTGTGCCCAGGCTCATATTCAACACAGCCTCCTTGTGTGAGTGTAGGGTCTGATCTTAGGAGTGCGCAATGTGGGAAGCAAACTCCCTTTGTCTGCACATCCAGGCTCAAATTCAGCACAGCCTCCCTGTGTGGGCACAAGGCCTGCTTATGCAGAGAGGGTCTAGCAGTTCCTATCCTACTGCAGTGAGCCGTTGGGGAGAGGGATGGGCTCTCTAGCTCACAGAAATCCATGGCCAGGGTGCCTGGAGTTTTGGTGTCCATGGTTTTGCAGCTGTGGTAACAGGTCTTTTACCCAAGTGGCTGTAGGGTCCCACTTTGTGTCTGAGACCAGACTGGGTGGCAGCAAGGCTAGGATCCTAGTCTCAAGCAGTTCTGTTCTTCAAGATAGCATGGTTTCCCCAACACTCTTTCTTGATTAAAAAAACTCTCAGCAAAATAGAAATAGAGGATCATACTTCAATATGATAAAACCTTATATGAAAAACCTATAGCCAACATCATACTCAATAGGCAAAAACTAAAATTATTTCCTCTAAGAATAGGAACAAGACAGGATGCCCCCTTTCACCACTCTTGTTCGACTTAGTACTGGAAGTACTAGCCAAAGCAATCAGACAAAAAAAAAAAAAAGATATAAAAGGCATCTGAATTGGAAAAGAAGAAATAAAACTGCCATTATTCACAGATGACATGATATTGCACATAGAAAAGCCCAAAGACTCTATCAAAAAACTATTAGACTGAATAAAGGAATCTAGCAATGTAGCAGGATAGAAAATTAACACAAGAAATCTATAGCCTTTGTATATACCAATAATGAGCTCACAGAAAGAGAAACTAAAAAAAAAAAAAATCCCATTTACCATTGCACCAAAAAAATTAAGATACATAGGAATAAAATTAACTAAGGAGGTAAAAGACCTATACTCAATAAACTACAGGACATTGAAAAAAAGAGATAGAAGAAGACATAAACAAGTGTAATAACATCCCATGTTCATGGATTTGTAGAATCAACATCATTGAAATGTCCACACTACACAAAGCAATTTATAGATTCAATGCAATGCCCACTAAAATACCAACTGCATGTTTCACAGACCTAGAACAAACTCTCTAAAAACTCATCTGGAATAATAAAAGACTGAATAGCCACAGCATTCCAGAGAAAGAAGAACAAAGTAGGAGGGATCACAATACCAGATATCAAACTATATTACAAAGCCACAATTCTCAAAACTGACTGGTACTGGATAAGAACAGACATATAGACTAATGGAACCAAACTGAAAACCCAGAAATAAACCCAAGCCATTATGCTCAATTAATATTTGACGAAGGATGCAAGACCATACAATGGAGTCAAGATAGTCTCTTCAATAAATAGTGCTGGGAAATTTGGTCAGATACAGGCAAAAAAATGAAACCAGATGATGAACTTGCACCATACACAAAAACAAAATCAAAATGGTTAAAGGATTTAAATGTAAGACAGGAACTCATAAAAATCTTAGAATACTCCATAGGCAGCAAAATATAAGGTATATGTTGTAGCAATATCTTTACTGAGAGAGCACCTAGGGCAATGGAAACTAAGGAGAAAATAAACAAATGGGACTACATCAAAATAAAAAGCTTCTGCACAGCAAAAGAAACCATCAACAAAACAACAAGGAAGCCCTTGGCATGGGAGAACATATTTGCCAATGCTATTTTAGATACAGGTTTAATCTGGAAAATTTAGAGGGAACTCATACAACTTATCAAAAGGAATATAAACAATGCAATCAAAAAATGGGCAAAGGACCTAAATAGACACTTTTGGAAAGAGGACATACAGAAGACCTAGAGATATATGAAAATATGCTCAAAGTCACTAATCATCTGAGAGATGCAAATCAAACCAACAATGAGTTACCATCTCACACCTATCAGAATGGCTATTAACAAATCAACTAATGACAAGTGCTGGAGAGGATGTGGAGAAAAAGGAACCCTCTTGCACTGCTGTTGGGAATGCAGACTGGTGCACCCATTGTGGAAAATAGTATGTAGTTTACTCAAAGAGTACAAAATGGAGCCCTAAATGGTATGGCTCAGTGGATAGAGCATCAGCTTGCAGACTGAAGGGTCCCAGGTTTGATTCTGGTCAAGAGCATATACCTTGGTTGCAGGCACATCCCCAGTAGGGGGTGTGCAGGAGGCAGCTCATCGATGTTTCTCTCTCATCAATGTTTCTAAATCTCTATCCCGCTCCCTTCCTCTCTGTGAAAAATCAATAAAGTATATATATTTTTAAAAAATTAAAAATGGAACTTCCATTTGACCCAGTAATTCCACTTCTAGGAATATATTTCAAGAAATCAGAAACACCAATTAGAAAGGATATGTACACCCCTATTGCTGGAGGCAAAGACCAACAGTAATTAGCATAATAAATGTGAGAAGTCCTCAGAAAGCTGATGGGCTTTGATATTCAGCAGAGCTGAATATCAGCATTATATTACCCTGCTGCTGGCCAAATGGCAGAAGGCAGTTCCCCTAACCTGATAATCTTTTACTTTTTAGGAAACCTTACCTTTGATATGTGTGTTTGCTTTACTAAAGGGCAAAATGTGTAAATAAAAAACTGTGGGTCAGGACATTCAGAGAGCTTACTTTACTAAAGGGTGAGGCCTCTTCCTGGTCCCCCTTGCCTTCCAAATTTATATTTCTTGTCTAGTGTATCCATTTATGTGAAGCCCCTTCTCCAGATTCCTGAACCTTTGCTACGAAAGACTGTGGCACCCTATGTTCATAGCAGCACAATTTACAGTAGCTAAGATTTAGAAACAGCCTAGATGCCCATCAGCAGATGAGTGGGTTACAAAACTCTGGTACATATACTCAACAAAATACTATGCTGTTGTTAGAAAGAAAGAACTCTTACCATTTGCAACAGCATGGATGGACCTGGAGAGCAATATGCTAAGTGAAATAAGCCTGTGTGATAAAGATAAGTATCATGATTCCACTCATTTGTGGAATATAATGAACAACATAAACTGATGAAGAAAAATAGATCCAGAGACACAGAAGCTTTGAACAGACTGTATAACTTCAGAGGGACGGCTGGGGATGGTGTGAGGGGAAGGTAAATATCAACCAAAGGACTTATATGTATGTATATAAGCATAAACAATGGACACAGTCAGTAGGGTGATGAGAGCCTCTGCTGGGGGACGGGAGTGTGTGGGGAGACATCAATGGTGCAAAAAGAAGACATATGTAACACCTTCAACAATAAAAAATTAAAAGAAAATTTTAAAGAAAAAAAAAGAAATAGCAAAGAAATACTTCAAACTAGCGCTGTCTGGTTTTCTCAATGGTCTGAGCATTGGCCTGTGGACTGAATTGTCACTGTTTCAGTTCCTGGTCAAATACATGTACCTCCATTGCTGGCTACTCAACCCTGATAGGCACACGTTCAGGAGGCAACCAATCAATGTGTTTCTCTCATGTCCATGTTTCTCTCCCCTCCACCCCCCACCTTCTCCCTCTCTTCTATCTCTGGAAATCAATGAAAAAAAATATCCTCAGGTGCCCTAACCAGTTTGGCTCAGCGGATAGAGTGTTGGCCTGTGGACTGAAGGTTCCCAGGTTTGATTCCAGTCAAGGGCATGTACCTTGGTTGCCTGCACATCCCCAGTAGGGGGTGTGCAAGAGGCAGCTGATCGATGTTTCTCTTTCATCGATGTTTCTAACTCTCTATCCCTCTCCCTTCCCTTCTGTAAAAAAAAAAAAAATCAATAAAATATATTTTAAAAAATATCCTCACGTGAGGATTTAAAAAAGAAAGAAAGAAAGAAAGGAAGAAAGAAAGAAAGAAAGAAAGAAAGAAAGAAAGAAAGAAAGAAAGAAAGAAAGAAAGAAAGAAAGAAAGAAATAATTCAGGCCAGAGGCATTGGCATGAAGTATTCCGTTAATGAAAAACAAGGATGGCATCCAAGGCTACATCACCCAGCAAGCCTATTATTTAGAATTCAAGGTGAAATAAAGAGTTTCCAAGACAAAAATGGCTAAAGGAGCTTATTATCACTAAACTAGCATTGCAAGAAATGTTAAAGGAGAATAAATATATAGAGAGAAAAACATAGGTATAAAGAAAAAAATATCAATTTTTTAAATTACCTACCAATTACCTATCAATAATAACCATAAATGTCAATGGATTAAATACTCCAATAAAAATAGATAAGAAAATATAACTCATATATATATCCTGTCTACAAGAGACCCACCTCAGAAGAAAAGATTTACACAGGCTGAAATTGAAGGGATAGAGTAATATGCCATGAAAACACACGAAAAACTGGAATAGTAGTACTTATATCTAACTAGTGGCCTGGTGCATGAAATCCGTGCACGGGGGGCAGGGGTTGTCCCTCAGCCTGGCCTGCACTCTCTCCAATCTGGGACCCTCTCGGGGGATGTCCAACTGCCAGTTTAGACCCGATCTCACAGGCAGTCGGACATCCCTTTCACAATCCTGGACTGCTAGCTCCTAACTGCTCACCTGCCTGCCTGCCTGATTGCCCCTAACTACTCTGCCTGCCAGCCTGCTTGCCCCCAACTGCCTTCCCCACCAGCCTGATCACCTCCAACTACCTCCCCACCAGCCTGCTCGCCCCCAACTGCCCCCCCCCCCCACCAGCCTGATCACCCACAACTGCCATCCCTTCTTGGCCCCTAATCACCTCTACCTTTGCCCCATCACCATGGCTTTGTCCAGAAGAACGTCCTGAAGGTCTCTTGGAAGGTCTCCCAGTCTAATTAGTATATTACCCTTTTATTAGTATAGATAGAAACCTGGTGCATGGGTGGGGGCAGGCTGCTTTGCCCTGAAACATGTCCCAGATCAGGGTGAGGGTTCCCTTGGGGGGGCGGGGCAGCCTGGGAGAGTGTCCTGTGGTGGTTTGCAGGCTGGCCATGACCTCTTTGCAGTGGGGGTCCCCACTGGGGATGGTGCCAACCTGGGTGAGAGGCTGGGGCAATTTGCAGGCCAGCCATGCCCCCATGGGGTGAGGGTCCCTGCTGGGGGAGTGGCCAGCCTGGGTGTGGGGCTGATGGCTGTTTGCAGACTGGCCGCACCCCCCAGCAGGGACCCTCAACCCATGGGGGAATGGCCAACCAGGTTAAGGGGCTGAGGGTCATTTTCAGGCTGGCCATGTCCCCCCAGTTGGGACCCTTACCCCAATGGTGGGTGGCCAGCCTGGGTGAGGGGATGAGGGCCATTTGTAGGCCCCTCCCTTGGCGGTAGGCCTGGGTGACCCATGCGTCCCATGCACTCAGGCCTGCTCCGTGGCTGCCGCCCACAGGCCCCTCCTTTGGTGGCCGCCCCAGGCAGGTGGGAAGCTTGGCTTCCTTCATTGCCGGGGGTGACCCAAGCCTCCCACCCGCACCAGCTGGCTCCGTGGCTGCCGCCATCTTTGTCCTGCTAATTTGCATATTCCCTCCTGATTGGCTGCGGGCATCATGAAGTGACAATCAATTACCATATTTTTCTCTTATTAGTATACATAATATAGACTTCAAAACAGAGGCCATAAAATAGGCAAAGAAGGGCACTACATAATACTGAAGGAAAGAATCCAATCAGAAAATATAAACTTTACAAACTTATATGTACCCATACAGAAGCACCTAAATATATTTAAAAATAAACTCTTGGTGGACTTTAAGGGAAAGATTGACAACAATACAGTCATAGTTGGGGACTTTAAACCCCAACCATTATTATTGCATTGATCTTCCACACAAAAATCCACAAGGAAACATTGACCGCAAATGACACAATAGATCAGATGGATTTAATTGATATTTACCGAACATTTCATTCTAAATAAGTAGAATATAGATTTTTTTTCTCAAGTGCATGTGGAACATTCTCAAAGATAGAGCACATGTTAGGACACAAGATAAGTTTTAACAAATTCAAGAAAGTTGAAATCATATCAAACATCTTCTCCAATCACAATAGCATGAAACTAGAAATAAACTACACACAAAAACCTCAAAATCATTCAAACAAATGGAGTCTAAATAACATATTATTAAACAATGAGTTGGTGGATTATCAATTATATCAAGGAAGAAATAAAAACCTACCTGTAGATAAATGAAAATGAACACACAAAAATCCAAAATTGATGAGACACAGAGAAAGTAGTCCTGAGAGCAAAGTTCATAGCATTACACACCTACCTCATGAAGCAAGAAAAATCTCAAGTCAATAATCTAACCCTACACCTAAAAGAACTGAAAAAGTATGTCAAACAAAGCCCAGAGTAATTAGGAGGAAACCTATATAATAAAAGGGTAATATGCAAATAGACCAAACCGCAGAACAACCAAACAACCAATCAAAGCATAATATGCTAATGATATGCTAAGGTTGCTCAACCACTTGCTATGAAGTGCACTGACCACCAGGGGGCAGATAGTCAACTGGTCGACCAGTCGCTATGATGTGCACTGACCAACAGGTGGCAGACAGTTGACCAGTCACTAAGATGTGTACTGACCACCAGGGGGCAGATGCTCCAACCAGTAGGTTAGCTTGCTGCTGGGGTCTGGCTAATCAGGACTGAAAGAGATGGGCCTGACACACCCTGGAGCCCTCTTACAGTCCCTCCCAGGCTGGCCAACCTCCCACATCCCTCCCTGGCCAGCCAACCCTGATTGGCCCTGATCAGAACTGTGTGAGATGGGGCTAGACATGCCCTGGAGCCCTTCCATAGTCCCTCTCCAGCATGATCGTGCACCAGTGGGGTCCCTCAGCCTGGCCTGCACCCTCTCTCCATCTGGGACCCCTTGGGGGATGTTGGAGAGCTGGTTTTAGCCCATCCCACAGGCCACTCTGCCGGGGTTCTTGTCCCAGCATTAAAAAGGGGATCAGCAATCTGGAAAAAGGCTGTGCATAGATCAAGCAGGAGTCCAAAGACGAAATATAGTTTTGAAAGGCATTGGGGGTCAGAGGAGCTTCAGCTCAAGGAGCTAAAGACTCTCCTTGTCTCAGGACCCTGTGCTTTTTATTAACACAATTTGTCCTAAGGCAAGATGGAGATAATACACTTCAAAGGGTAGGGTTTCAAGGGGTAGGGTTTACAGAAGCGTTGTCAGATTGGGGAATAGCCTATAGCTGTTCAGGTGTTTGGCCAACAGGAAGCAATAACATGTAGATTAAGATGCCCTGAGCTGTCTGGCAGCAAACGATTATCCTATTCAGGTTTGGGGGAGATGCTTTTTAGCCGTTCCAACAGATGATTACATATGTGGCTCAGCTCTTGTTGAGCCCCCAGGCTTCATCAACCTTTTGATGAAACTTGTAATTATGACATGCTGGAACTGGCTCCCGGCACCACTCCCTTTGGGAGGGCGCCAGATTCAGGGCTCATGGCTGGTAAGCACTGCTGCAGCAGCGCGAGCCTCTCCCGATCGGACTGATTGGGTGTGAACCTGCAGCAGACACAGTGGGGTCTGGATGAGCAGGAGTGGCAGGTAGGAGCTGCAGGTGGTATTGGACTGTGGGTTTTGCCCAATCCCTGCAGGTCACCCAGAGGGACCCCACCCGTCATAGTAGGGGACTTTAAACTCCAACCATTGCGGTGGGGGTCCCTGGTACATGAATTTGTGTACCAGGCCTCTAATGAAATAATAAAGATCAAAGGGGAAGTAAGTGATAGAGAATCTTAAAAATACTAAAGACCAATGAAACCAAGAGCTGGTTTTTTGAAAAGATAAACAAGATTGATGAACCTTTAACCAGACTTATCAAGAAAGAGAGAGAACCCAAATAAATAACATCAGAAGTGAAAGAGAAGCAAAAACTGATTCCATAGAAATACAAAGTATTGTAAGAAAATACTATAAATAACCTGATTGAAATGGACAAATTCCTAGAAACCTACAATCTTCCAAAACTGAATCGGGAAAAAAAATCTGAATAAACTGATAATACCTAATGAAATTCAAGCAGTAATGAAAACAAAATTCCCAGCAAACAAAAGTGCTGGACTGGATAGCTTCATAGGCAAATTTTACCAAACATTTAAAGAACTAACACCTATCTTTCTAAAAATATTCCAAAAAAATTCAAGAGGTGGGAAGACTTCCAAGCTGTTTTTATGAGGTACAGCATTATCATAATTCCAAAACCAGAGAAAGACACAGCAGTGAAAGAAAATTGTAGGCCAATATCCCTCAAGAACATAGATGCTAAAATTCTTAGCAAATCAGATCCAGCAATACATTAAAAAGAGCATACACCATGATCAACTGGGATTTATTCTGGACATGAAAGGTTAGTACAGTACATTCAAATCAATAAATATGATACATCACATAAATGAAATGAAAGAAAATATCATATAACCTTAGTTACAGATGCATAAGAAGCATTTGATAAAATCCTGCACTCATTTATGATAAAAATGCTCAGCAAAGTAAAAATAGAAGGATCATACCTCAACTTAATAAAGATCATATATATATATATATATATATATATATATATCTTTATTTAAAAAAATATATATATATCTTTATTTAAAAAACCTACAGCCAACATCATACTCAAGGGACAAAACTTAAAGGTGTTTCTTTTAAGATCAAGAACAAGACTGGGATGTCAGCTTCATCATTCTTATTCAACATAGTACTGGAGGTCCTAGCCACAACAGTTATACAAGAAGAAGAAATAAAAGGCATCTAAATTGAAAATGGGGAAGTAAAACCATCATTATTCACAGATGACATGATATTGTGCATAGAAAATCCTAAAGATTCCCAAAAAAACATTAGACCTAATAAATAAATTTGGCAAAGTAGCAGGATGCAAAATCAATATTCAGAAATCAGTGGCATTTTTATACACTAATAATGAACCATCAGAAAGAGAAACCAATAAAATAATCCCATTTACTATTGCAAAAAGAAAATAAGGTACCTAGAAATAAATTTAACCAAGGAATTAAAAAAACCTGTATTCAGAAAATTATAAAACATTAAAGAAAGGAACCAAGGAAGATACATGTAAGTGGAAGCATATATACCATATTCATGGATTAGAAGAATCAGCATCATTAAAATTTCCATACTACCCAAAGTGATCTATAGAGTCAACACAATTACCACTAAAATGCCAATGGCATATTTCACTGATTTAGAACAAGTATTTCAAAAATTTATAGGGAATAAAAAAGGACACCAAATAGCCTCAACAATCTTCAGAAAGAGAAACAAAGTTGGAGATATCACAATAACCAATATCAAGCTATACTACAAAGCCATTGTAATCAAAACAGTGTGCAACTGGCCCAAGAATAGGCATATAGATCAATGAAACAAAAAAGAAAGCCCAGAAATCAACCCTCATCTCTATGGTCAAATAATATTTGACAAAGGAATCAAAAGCATACAATGGAGTCAAGACAATCTTTCAATAAATGGTGTTGGGAAAATTGAACAGGTACATGCAAAAAATGAAATTAGACCACCAAATTACACCATATACAAAAATAAACTCAAAATGGCTAAACTATTTAAATGTAAGTTGCTAATTCATAAAAATCCTAGAAGAAAACATAGACAGTAAAATCTCAGACATCTCTGATAGCGATTATTTTTTCTGATATATCTCTTAAGACAAGGGAAACAAAAGAAAAAAATAAACAAATAGGGCAATATCAACTAAAAAGCTTCTGCACAGCAAAGGAAACCATCAGCAAAATGAAAAGGGAACCTATTGTATCAGATAACTATATATAACTATATATATATATATATAACTATATAACTATATATATATATATATATATATATATATATATATATATATAAAGAACTTATTCAGCTCAACAAATGGAATACAGACAATTTAATTAAAAAATTGGCAAAGGACCTGAATAGACCCTTTTCCCAAAAGTACATACTGATGGCCAATAGACATATGAAAAAATGCTCAATGTCACTATCAGAGAGATGCATAGTAAAACAAAATGAGATATCACCTCACACCTGCAAGAATAGCTACCACCAACAAATCAACAAAAAGTGCTGGCAAGTATTAGGAGAAAAGGGAACTCCAGTACACTGCTGATAACAATTAAGTCTGGTGCAGCCACTGTATTAAACAGTATGAAGTTTCCTCAAACAAAAAAAATGCAACTGCCTTTTGACCAAGAAATTACACTTATAGGGATATATCCAAATAAACCCAAAACACTAATTTGAAATAAAATATGCACCCCTATGTTCATTCCACCATTACTTACAACAGCCAAGATTTGGAAGCAGTCCAAGTGCCTTTCAGTAGACGAGTGGATAAAAAAGTTGTAGTACATTTACAAAATGGAATTCTATGTATCCATCAGAAAGAAGGAACATTCACCGTTTGCAACAGCATGGATGGATTTAGAGATTGTTACACTACGTGAAATAAGCTAGACAGAGAAAGACAAATATCATATAATTTCCCTTATATGTGGAATCTAATGAACAAAATAAACTGATGAAAAATAGGATTAGAGGCATGGATACATGGAACAGACTGACAGGGGTCAGAGGGGTGGTGTATGGGGGGTTGGATGAAAGAAAGTGAAGAGATTAGCCAAAGAACATATATGCATAGCCAACAGATACAGACAACAGTGTGGTGATGGCCAGAGGCAGAGTGGGCAGGGTCTGTGTGGAGGTGGGAAAAAGGAGAGGGAATGGGGGACATCAGTAATAACATCAACAATAATATAAAAAAATTATTTTTATCTATTTTATTTATTGTTGATAGTACTACATATAGATCCCATTTTCCACTTTCCCCTCCCCTCCTCCCAACCCCCATTACCCCCAGCCTGGGCTTCACTACCCTATTGACTGTTTCCATGGGCTATGCATATCTTACTAATAAAAGAGAAATATGTAAATTGACCATCATTCCATGACACCCACAGCCAATCAGGAGTGTATATGCAAATTAACCCGCCAAAGATGGAGGCAGCTCCATCCCCAGCTGCTTCCGGCATCACTGTCATGCTCCACCCCTGTCAACCATCCTTGCAGCCTCCCTGTGGCCCAGCCCCCAGCTCAGAGGCAACCCTCTGGTGCCTGAGGTCATAGCTCCTGGTGTCTGGCTTCTCCCTCTACCCCACCCTTGCCCCCTGCTCTGGTAAACAAAACCCTAGTATTGGAGCAGCGCTGTGGGCACAGACATGCACGGGAATTCGCTTGGTGCACAGTGTGCCCTAGGAGCCCAGCTTTGTTTTGAATAGATGAAAGAGGCCACCTACACAGTAACCCAAATTATCAGATCTCCCTTCTCCCTATCTCACCAAATCAAGAGGAGAAGGGCGATGGGCGTGGAGGGAGGGTGGGTGGGCAGGAGGCGGAGGGTGGAGGAAGAAGAGGATGAGGAAGGGGGCCAGTTACATCCTACTTTCACAATGGGAAAGTAAAATGCACTAGCACACCCAACCTCTCCAGTCCTCCCCGCCTGCCTCTCTCCCCCCACCTCTTCCCTTCAGCACCTCCCCAGGAGTGCCAGGGCTGCACAGAGAAACTCTCCTGAGAAGGAGGGCAAGGTGGAAGAGGCGCCAAAGTGTGCTGGGCTTGCCACCTCCACTGCTGCTGCACAGGCTGACGGAGCAAACCCCTCGGCAAGCCGGCAGCCATGGGAAGGAAGGAAAGCCTATTCTTACAAGAATTTTTGTGTATTGGGCTTCTAGTAAGTATATAATTTCTTTGGTTTATCTTTTCTCATCCCCACAATCCCACACCAAGGTGTCAGTCTGTTTCATGCCTCCCTGCTTCGGGTCTTATTTTGTTGGTCAATTCATTTTGTTCATTAGATTTCACAAATAAGTGAGATCGTGTGATATTTGTCCTTCTCAGTTAGGTTTATTTCACATAGCATAATATTTTCCAGGTCCATCCATGCTGTCCCAAAGGGAAAGATGCCCTTCTTTTTTACAGCTGCATAGTATTATTCCATAGTATAAATGTCCCACAGCTTTTTAAAAATCTGTTCATCTACTGATGGGCATTTGGACTGCTTCCAAATCATAGCTATTGCAAATAACACTGCTATGAACATAGGCGTGCATATATTCTTTCTGATTGGTGTTTTGGGGTTTTAAGGATATATTCCCAGAAGTGGAATCACTGGGTCAAATCGAAGTTCTATTTTTAAGTTTTTGAAGAAACTCCATACTGTTTCCCACAGTGGCTTCACCAATCTACATTCCCACTAGCAGTGAGCTAGTGTTCCCTTTTTCCAAATCCTTTCCAGCACTTCTTCTTTGTTGATTTTTTTTTTTATGACAGCCATTATGACAGGTGTGAGGTATTATCTCATTGTGGCTTTAATTTGAAAATTTCTGATGATTAGTGACTTTGAGCATTTATGTTTTCATGTGTCTCTTGGGAATTGTTATGTCTTATTTAGAGAAATGTCTAGGTCCTCTACCCATTTTTAAATTGGATTGCTTGTCTTCCTTTTATTGAGTTTTATGAATACTTTATATATGTTGGATATTAACCCCTTATCAGATGTAACATTAGCAAATATGTTCTCCCATACAATGGGTTCCCTTTTCAATTTTATGGTGCAGAAGCTTTTTATTTTGATGGAGTCCCATTTGTGTATTTTCTCCTTGGATTCCTTTACTGATTGGTTGTATCGTAAACATATTGCTATGTGAGATGTCTGAGGTTTTACTGCCTATGTTCTCCTCTAAGATTTTTATGGTTTTAAGACTTACATTGAAGTCTTTTATCCACCTTGAGTTTACTTTTATGTATGGTGTAAGTTGGTGGTCTAGTTTCATCTTTTTGCATGTGTCTGTCCAGTTTTCCCAGCATAATTTGTTGAAGAGACTGTCTACTCCATTGCATATTCTTGCCTCCTTTGTCAAATATTAATTGACCATAATGCTATGGGTCAATTTCTGGGGTCTTTGTTCTGATCCACTGTTCTATATGCCTGTTCTAGTGCCCATATCAGGCTGTTTTGGTTATAATGGCTTTGTTGTACAGTTTGATATCTGGTATTGTGATCTGACTTACTTCATTCCTCTTTCTCAAGATTGCTGCAGTTCTTTGGGGTCTATATATGGTTCCATATAAATTTTTGGAGTATTTGTTCTAGCTCTGTGAAGTATGCCTTTGGTATTTTAATAGTGATTGCATTGAATCTGTAGATTGCTTTGGGTAGTATAGACATTTTAATGATGTAATTCTTTCAATCCATGAACATGGTATACACTTCCATTTGTTTGTATCTTCCCTATTTCTTTTCTCAATGTCCTATAGTTTTCAAGTATAGGTCTTTTACCTCCTTGGTTAAATTTATTCCTAGGTATTTTATTTTTTGTAGCAATAGTAAATGGGATTTCTTTTTTATTTTATTTTTTATTGATTGATTAAGGTATTATATATGTGTCCTTATCCCCACATTGCCCCCCAAACTCCCAATCATGCAAACATCCCCCTGGTGTCTGTGTCCATTGGTTAGGCTTATATGCATGAATACAAGTCCTTTGGTTGATCTCTCCCCCTTACCCCCACCCTCCCCTACCTTCCCTCTGAGGTTTGACTGTCTGATTGATGCTTCTCTGTCTCTGGATATGTTTATGTTGTTCATCATATTCCACAAATGAGTGAGATCATGTGATATTTATCTTTCTCTGATTGGCTTATTTTGCTTAGCATAATGCTTTCTAGTTCTATCCATGCTGTTGTAAATGGTAAGAATATCTTATTTTTTACCATAGCATAGTATTCCATTGTGTATATATACCACAAATTTTTTTTTTATTGATTAAGGTATTGCAAATGTGTGGCTATTCACCCATTGCCCCCCACCTCCCAATCCTGCACTCACTTTCACGCTCTGTTTGTCTGTGTCCATTGGCTATGCTTATATGCATGCATGCATACAATTCTCTTGGTTGATCTCTCCCCCTTAGCCCCACCCTCCCCTACTTTCCCTCTGAGGTTTGAGCATCTGATCGATATTTCGCTGTCTCTGGATCTGTTTTTGTTCATCAGTTTATGTTGTTCATTATAATCCACAAATGAATGAGATTATCTGATATTCATCCTTCTCTGACTTATTTCACTTAGCATAATGCTCTCCAGCTTCATCCATGCTGTTGCAAATGGTGGGAGTTCCTTCCTTTTTACAGCAGCATAGTATTCCATTGTGTAGATGTACCAAAGTTTTTTTATCCACTCATCTGCTGATGGCCACTTAGGCTGATTCCAAATCTCAGATATTGTAAATTGTGCTGCTATGAACATAGGGGTGCATATACCCTTTCTGATTGGTGTTTCTAGTTTCTTGGGATATATTCCTAGAAGTGGGATTACTGGGTCAAATGGGAATTCCATTTTTAGTTTTTTGAGGAAACTCCATACTGTTCTCCACAGTGGCTGCACCAGTCTGCATTCCCACCAGCAGTGCACCACGGTTCTTTTTTCTCTACATCCTTGCCAGCTCTTGTCAATTGTTGATTTGTTGATGATTGCCATTCTGACAGGTGTGAGGTGTTACCTCATTGTCATTTTAATTTGCATTTATCAGATGATTAGTGACTGAGCATGTTTTCATATGACTCTTGACCTTCCTTATGTCCTCTTTAGAAAATTATCTATTTCAGTCTGTTGCCCATTTTTTGATTGAGTAGTTTATCTTCCTTTTGTTGAGTTGTAAGAGATCCCTGAAAATGTTGGAGATTAAATCCTTATTGGTGATAACATTGGCAAATATGTTCTCCCATGCAATGGGCTTTCTTGTTGTTTTATTGATGGTTTCTTTGGCTGTACAAAAGCTTTTTATTTTGATGTGGTCCCATTTGTTTATTCTCTCTTTAGTTTCCATTGCCCTAGGAGCTGTATCAGTGAAGATATTGCTTTGGCATATGTCTGAGGTTTTGCCGCCTGTGGATTCCTTTAATATTTTAATGTTTTCCTGTCTTATGTTTAAGTTCTTTATACATTTTGAGTTTATTTTTATGTATGGTGTAAGTTGGTGGTCTAGTTTTATTTTTTGGCATGTATCTGGGATTGCTTTTTAATTTCTCCGAGAGTTCATTATTGGTGTATAAAAATGCCATCAATTTGTGCATATTGATTTTGTGTCCTGCTAGTAATTTCCTGGTGGAGCATTTAAGGTTTTTGTATGTAAATATCATGTCATTGGTGAATAATGAGTTTTACTTCCTCCTTTCCAACTTGAATGCCTTTTATCTCTTCTTCTCTGAATGCTGTGGCTAAGACTTCCAGTATTATGCTGAATAAGAGTGATGAAAGTGGACATCCCTGTCTTGTTCCTGTTCTTAGGGGAAATGGTTTTAATTTTTGCCCACTGAGTATGATGTTCACTGTAGGTTTGTTGTATATGACCTTTATTGTGTTGAAGTGTATTCCCTCTGTTCCCATTTTACTGAAAGTATTTATCAAAACAGTGTGTTGGATTTTGTTGAATGCTTTTTCTGCATCTATAGATATGATCGTGTGGTTTCTATCTTTC
Organism: Corynorhinus townsendii; assembly: GCA_026230045.1. Taxonomy (NCBI): domain Eukaryota; kingdom Metazoa; phylum Chordata; class Mammalia; order Chiroptera; family Vespertilionidae; genus Corynorhinus; species Corynorhinus townsendii. The sequence goes on along the minus strand of JAPDVU010000003.1, from coordinate 111,663,602 downwards.
AATTGGTTTATTTGATATTTCGCATCTATTGATTTGTAAATATTGTACCAGCCTTACATTCCCAGAAAAAATTCCACTTGATCATGGTGTATGATCATTTTAATATATTGCTGGATCTGATTTGCTTTAATTTTCTTGAGGATTTTAGCATCATCAGGGATATCCTAATATATAAAAAGCCAGGGCCCATCACGACCAAAACAACTGGATGAATAACTGAACAGCAGGCTGAGTGGGGTGACAAAGCTGGCCTGGGGGTTTGTGAGGGACACCAAACAATTGAACAGCAGGCTGCATGGGGTGACCAGGCTGGCGGGGGGAGGGGGGGGCAGTTGGGGTAAACCAGGCCAATGGGGTAAGCAGTTGGGTGCAACCAGGCTGACAGGGGGCAGTAAGGGGAGACTAGGCCAGAGGATGGGGGCAGTTGGGGGCGACCAAGCCAGTGGAGGATGGAGTTGGGGGCAACCAGGTTGGCAGGTGACACATTAAGGGGTGGCCAGGCCAGTGGGAGGGAGGTTGGGGGCAACCAGGCCAGCAGGGAGGGCAATTGAGAGTGACTAGTGCAGCAGGGGGGCAGTTAGGGGTGATAAGGCCTGCAGGCAGAGGCAGTTAGGGATGATCAGGTTGGCAGGGGGGCAGTTAGGGGCAATCAGGCAGGCAGGCAGGTGAGCAGTTATGAGCCAGCCATCTTGGATTGTGAGAGAGAATTCGACTGCCAGTTTAGGCCTGATCCCCAGGATCGTGACTAATCTGGCAATTAGACATCCCCCGAGGGGATCCGGATTGGAGAGGGTTCAGGCTGGGCTGAGGGGACCCCCCCTCATGCACGAATTTGGTGCATTGGGCCTCTAGTTGGCCTATAATTTTCTTTCTTTGTACTATCTTTATCTAGTTTTGGAACTGGGACAATGCTGGCTTCACAGAAAAAGCTTCAAAGTGTTCTTTTCTCTTGAAATTTTGGAGGGGGATAGGTGTTACATCTTCTTAGAATGGTAAAACTCCACTGTGAATAAAAAAGTCAGTCCCATTTACCATTGCAACATAAAAATTAAGATACCTAGGAATAATTTTTTTTATTGTCTAAAGTTTTACATATGTCTCCTTTTTCCCAAATTGACACCCCCCCCCCAACAATTACCAGCCCAGGCAAGCCCCCACTGCTGCAGTGTCTGTGTCCATTGGTTATGCTAATATGCATGCATACAAGTCCTTTGATTGCTCTCTAATCCCCCTCCCCTACCATTTGTGTCTGGATCCATTCATGTTCATCATATTATGTTGATCATTATATCACACATATGAGTGAGATCATGTGATACTTATCTTTCTCCTACTGGCTTATTCCCCTTAGCATAATGCTCTCCAGTTCCATCCATGCTGTTGTAAATGGTAAAAGTTCCTTCTTTTTTATAGCGGCATAATATTCCATTGTGTAGATGTACCACAGTTATTTAATCCACTCATCTTCTGATGGCCACTTAAGCTGATTCCAAATCTTAGCTATTGTAAATTGTGCTGCTATGAACATAGGGGTGCATATATCCATTCTGATCGGTGTTTCTGTTGTTTTTTTTTTTTGTTGTTGTTGTTTTTTTTTGAGATATAGTCCTAGAAGTGGGATTACTGGGTCAAATGGGAGTTCCTTTTTTTTTTTTTTTTTTTTTTTAATACAATGGGGCTTATTTTATTCTTCTGTTTAAAAGACCAAAAAATGAAAGCATGCTTTTCATGTATAAAGTTTCCTTCTCCACATTTTTGTATTAAGTGATAGAAAGAGTACATCTTAATAGTAAACAATTTAAACAGTATAAAACAGTGTAAAGTGAAAAGTAGAATTTCCTTGTCTCTCCACTTGTGTCCCTGGATTTAGTTCCCAAAGGCAACTGTGGTGGGCAGATTTAGTGTTTCTGGAGGTTCCCATTGTGTTGAAATAATACTCTTATGCCTCTATTGCTTTCTTTCTTTTTGGTTATCAAATTATCTTTAATTGAAACATTTTCCTTTGTAGTTCTTAACTACTTGGGCATTGCACTGTGTCACTGCTGATGTCACGACGGTGGCTGGCAGCCATTTATTTGCATTCCAGACTGAAGAGTCTACAGGATCTCTTTAATGTTCCAAGAGTTTTCTAGCTAAACATCAGTGCTGCATCTGTCAGGCAATGTTGACAATCTCATCATATGTGATATTTCCACTATTTTTTTTGCTTCTTTCTGTCTCTTGGTAGCTCTTTGAGGGCTGTGATGATCAGAGCAGAGGCAATATCTCAACCTGGGACCATCTGTTCTGAATGGTCAGTTTCACAGTTATCCTTAGACCCTTCCAATCTCCACTTGCTTTGGTAATGTTATCACCAAACTTTTTTTAAATCTTTATTGTTCAGATTATTACAGATGTTCCTCTTTCCCCCCCCCCATAGCTCCCCTCCTCCCAGTTCCCACCCCATCCAGGCTTCCTTGACCCCCTCCCCCAACCTCGTCCATAGGTGTAAGCTCTTTGTTCAATCTCTTCCTGCATCCCCAACAACCTCCCCCCAACCTGAGAATTGGCAGTCTGCTCCCTTTCCTTGCCCCTGATTCTATTACATTCACCAGTCTGTTCTGTTCATCAGGATCTTTATTTATTTGATTTTTAGATTCACTTGTTGATAGATACATATTTGTTGTCACTTTGTTGTTCATAATTTTCTTCTTCTTCTTCTTCTTCTTCTTCTTCTTCTTCTTCTTCTTCTTCTTCTTCTTCTCCTCCTCCTCCTCCTCCTCCTCCTCCTCCTCCTCCTCCTCCTCCTCCTTGTCCTCTTCCTCCTCCTCCTCTTTCTCCTCCTCCTCCTCCTTATCCTCCTCCTCCTCCTCGTTCTTCTTATTCTAGAATACCCTTGAGCATTTCATATGACACTGGTTTGGTGGTGATGAACTTCTTTAACTTTTTCTTGTCTGTGAAGCTCTTTATCTGACCTTTAATTATAAATGATAGCTTTGCTGAGTAGAGTAATCTTGATTGTAGGTTCTTGCTATTTATCACTTGGAATATTTCTTGCCACTCCCTTCTGGCCTGCATAGTTTCTGTTGAGAAATCAGCTGACAGTTGTATGAGTACTCCCTTGTAGGTAACTAACTGTTTTTCTCTTTCTTCTTTTAAGATGCTCTCTTTGTCTTTTGCCCTTGGCATTTTAATTGTGGTGTGCCTTGTTCTGGTCCTCTTTGGATTCCTCTTGTTTGGGGTTTTCTGTGCTTCCTGGACTTGTAAGTCTATTTCTTTCCCCAGGTAGGGGAAGTTTTCTGTCATTATTTCTTCAAATATATTGGTATCTCTCTTCTTCTGGCACCCCCATAATTCAGATGTTGGTACGCTTGAAGTTGTCCCAGAAGCTCCTTACACTATCTTCATATTTTTGGATTATTTTTTCTTTTCCAGTTGGGTGTTTTTGCTTCTTTGTATTTCAAATCTTTGACTTGATTCTTGGGATCCTCTAGTCTTCTGTTAAATATCTGTATATTATTCTTTATTTCAGGCAATGTATGATTAATTTACAATTGGTACTTTTCCATATCCAAGAAGGTCTCACTAAATTTCTTGAAGGTTTACAGAAGATTCTTGAGTAACCTTATAACCATGGTTTTGAACTCTATATCCAGTATTTTGCTTTCATCCATTTCTTTCATTTGTGACTTATTTCTTTGTCTCCACATTTTGGCTGCTTCCCTGTGTTTGTTTCTATGTATTGGGTAGCTACTAAATCTCCTTGAGTTGACAGAGTGGCCTTGTGTGGTAGGTGTCCTATAGGACCCAGTAACTCAGCCTCCCCAGTCACCGGAGGTGGACACTTTTGGTGCACCCCTTTGTAGGTTGTGTGCAGTGTTATTGTAGTTAACCCTTGATTGCTGTTGGTATCACTGGGAGGAATTGACCTCCAGGCCAATGGGCTGTGATGACCAGCTGTGTCTACGCTGGAAGATCTGTTGCACAGGAGACACCCTTATGGGGCAGGAGTTGCTTCAGTGGGTCTTTGGTGCTCATGAGTCTGCCTCTTGAGTGTGTCTCTTATGGATGTGAAGGGTTGTAATCCAGTATGGTCTCACACTGACCATTGGGTACACTGGCTCTTGGATATCCAAGAAGGTGCAAAATCAGCCATTACCTGGGGCTTCCCAGCAGGAGCTACAGAGACATCTGCAGATTCCTCCTCTTTGTATGGACTTTGGAAGTGCCCAGACGAGGCCCAGCTGTGAAGCAAGGCAGGCTTCTGCTGCTGGGCCTTGGGCCTTCTTTTGGGAGCTCTGGGGCTCTCTGACCCAGATGCAGTTTGACAAGTTTTAGGTGGAGAAAGGACAGGCCATTCATATGCAAAAGCTGATGTGCATGGCTTGGATGGGGTTATAAATTGGGTGGGGCAGGGTCTCTGGGAATCACAGGGCAGAGCAAACAGCAATGGCTGCCAGACAACCCTGCACCAGAGAGATCCTGGGGTCTCTGCATCCTGTGCCTCCATGCGGGAATAATGATTGCTGCAAGCACCTCTGAGAGAAAGCACCCTTGCTTTCCTGTCCCAAAGCCAGGCAGTCCAGTTTCTCCCCATATGTGTTTGGATCCCCCAGAGTCTCACCCGGAACTGGAGTTCAGAGCAAGCGGGAGCTTGTATCTCCCTCCAGGATTAAAAGAGCAGCACATCCAGGTGCCTGCACTTTCCGCACCTCCTCACCTCTTACCAGTCTCAACATGCTTTCTTCACCTTTCTAGTTGTGGAACTTCCACTCAGCCAGCTTTCCCGTGGTTCTGGGTAGAAGTTGTTCTGCCTTTTAGTTGTAATTCTGATGTGGTTGTGAGAGGCAGCAAGTATAGGTGTTTACCTATGCAGCCATCTTGGTTCTCTGGGAGTTCATTTTTAACTTTTTGAGGAAACTCCATATTGTCTTCCACTGTGGCTGCAGCAGTCTGCATTCCAACCAGCAGTTCAGGAGGGTTCCTTTATCTCCACATCCTCACCAGCACTTGTTTGTTGATTTATTGATAATAGCCATTCTGACAGGTGTTAGATAGTATCTCATTATTGTTTGGATTTGCATCTCTCAGATGATTAATGACTTTGAGCATGTTTTCATATGTCTCTTGGCCTTCTGTATGAGCTCTTTCAAAAAGTGTCTATTTAGATCATTTGCCCATTTTTTTGATTGGATCATTTATCTTCCTTTTGTTAAGTTGTATGAGTTCCCTGTAAATTTTGGAGATTAAACCCTTATCGGAGATAACATTGGCAAACATGTTATCCCATGCAGTGAGCTTTCTGGTTGTTTTGTTGCTGGTTTCTTTTTCTGTGTAGAAGGTTTTTATTTTGATGTAGTCCCATTTGTTTATCTTCTCCTTAGTCTCCATTGCCCTAAGAGTTGTATCTATAAAGATATTACTGTGACATATTTCTGATATTTTGCTGACTATAGAATCTTGTAGGGTTTTTATGGTTTCCTGTCTTACATTCAAGTCCTTTAGCCATTTTGAGTTTGTTTTTGTGTATGGTATAAGTTGGTGATCTAGTTTCATTTTATTGCATGTATCTGTCCAAATTTCCTAGCACCATTTTTAAAGAGACTGTTTTGACTCCATTGTATGCTCTTGCCTCCTTTGTCAAATATTAATTGAGCACAATGGCTTGAGTTGATTTCTGGGTTCTCTGTTCTGTTCCATTGTTCTTGTGTCAGTACCAGGCAGTTTTGAGAACCTTGGCTTGGTCATATAGCTTGATATCTGGTAATGTGATCCCTCAAACTTTGTTCTTATTTCTCAGGATTGCTGTGGTTATTCAGGGTCTTTTTTATTCCAGATATATTTATGGAGAGTTTGTTCTAGCTCTTTGAAATATGCTAGTGGTATTTTAATGGGGATTGCATTGAATCTGTAGATAGCTTTAGGTAGATAGTATGGACATTTTCATGATGTTGCATCTACGAATCATGAACATGGTATGTTTTCCATTTGTTTATGTCTTCCTCTATTTTTTTTTTAATGTCCTGAAGTTTTCTAAGTACAGGTCTTTTACGTCCTTGGTTAAGTTTATTCCTAGGTATCTTAATCTTTTTGGTGCAATGGTAAATGGGATTGCTTTTTTAGTTTCTCTTTTTGTGAGTTCATTATTGGTATATATAAAGGCCATAGATTTCTGTGTGTTAATTTTGTATCCTGCTACATTAACAAATTAATTTATTAGGTCTAGTTGTTTTTTGATGGAGTCTTCAGGGTTTTCTATGTGTAGTATCATGTCATCTGCAAATAAGGACAGTTTTACTTCTTTTCCAATTTAGATGCCTTTTATTTCTTCTCATCTGATTGCTATGGCTAACATTTTCAGTACTATATTAAACAGGAATGGTGAAAGTGGGTACCCCTATCTTGTTTCAGTTCTTAGGGGAAATGGTTTTAGTTTTTGTGCATTGAGTATGATGTTGGCTATAGGTTTGTCATATAAGGCTTTTATAATGTTGAGGTATGATTTCTCTATTCCAACTTTGCTGAGAGTTTTTATCAAGAAAGGGTATTGGATTTTATCAAATGCTTTTTCAGCATCAATTAATATGATTATGTGATTTTTGTCTCTCAGTTTGTTAATGTGCTGTATCACACTTATTGAATTGTGAATATTGTACCATCCTTGCATTCCTGGAATAAATCCCAATTGGTCATGGTGTAAGATCTTATTAATGTAATGCTGAATCCGATTTGCTAGAATCTTGTTGAGGATTTTTTTATGTTCATCAAGGATATTGCCTGCAGTTCTCAGTTTTTGTAGCATCTTTATCTAGGATTAGGGTAATGCTGGCTTCATAGAAAGAGAATGGACGTGTGCCTTCCACTTGAATTTTTTGGAATAGTCTGAAGAGAATAGGTTTTAGTTCTTCTTTTAATGCTTGGTAGAAATCCCCTGTAAAGCCTTCTGAACTAGCGCTTTTGTTTGCTGCAAGATTTTTTTTTTTTACCATTTTTTTTATTGTTTTAAGTATTACAAATAGTAGTACATATGTCTCCTTTTTTTCCCCCATTGATCTTCCCCCGACCTCCCCTACCCCCCAGTACATGCCTTCACCTGCCCGCCCTCCCCCCCGCCCCAGTGTCTGGTATCCATTGGTTGTGCTTATATACATGCGTACAAGTCCTTCGGTTGGTCTCTTACAGCCCCCCTCGCCCAACCTCCCCTGTCTTCCCAATGTAGTTTGACAGTCTGTTCAATGCTTCTTTGCCTCTGTATCTTTTTCCCACCATTTCTTTCCTTTAAAAAGTTTTGCCTTTGCAGACTAGAAATAAACATATAACAAAACAAGATAAAACAAAAAAAAATGTTTGAGTCCCAATTTCAATGTCTAACTGTTCTGAGTCCCCGTTTCAATGTCTAACAGTTCCTTATGTGTACATGTCAGCAATGATATCTGGATGGTGGGCACATGTTGGCAATGCAGGTCCGACCTTCTCTGGTTTGGACCTAGGTAACCTGCAGCAGTGCACAGCTGCTGACTGCTCACGGGGCAAGGCGTTGTCAGCGTCTTCCATCTCTGGACTGTTTTTTCCTCTTGTCTTAGTGGTTGGAGCACACCTGTCAATTCCTCTCTGTTGCAGGAATCCATCTGGTCTTGGGGTTGTTTTCTGAAAATATACAAATGTATTCTCGACCACAAGTTAATAAAGGAATCTTTTCTATATAATTGATTTGGGATCCTTTTTATTTTTGTTCAAACAATTTTCCTTTGTCTTATTTAGACACCATGTGTGTTTTTAATGGCTGTCTTGCTGTTAGCATTGCAAATGAAACTTAATTTGGTAAAGTAAAAATTTTCTAGATGTAATTTACTTATAGGATATTTTTCCTTACATGATATTGCCCTACTATCCCCCCCCTTTTTTTTTTTATTAATGGAGGTTTTTGTAAATTTTATAATGCAGTCTTGATAACTTTAAATTTAATTTTTTTTTGTTTGTTTGCCCACACATATGACTGCTTTAGGTTCATTGCATATTCAGGAATTTTACCATGAGATGAACTACCAATAGAAATTTTAGTTATTACTTTAAGAACAGCTTTTTGTCCAGTACAATTAACTTTACTTGAATATTCATTTATTTCAATTAGCCTATTTAAATTAATCTGAAAACTCGATTACTATTTTACTGTCAAATTTAATACTCTACCATCAATCTTAGTTTAGCCTGTAAATATTAGTGGGAAGGATTATTTGCATTCTTGAGTGGGCCCTGAGCATTCCAGATGCTAGGCTGAATTTAGATATAGGGCAACTGCTGTCGGCCAAGTCTCTTGTCTGTTACCTGGGTCCCGATCTGAGCTGGGCCAAGTCTCTGTCTGTCACCTGTATCTCAATGTGAGCTGGGCCAAGTCTCTTTCTGTTGCCTGGGTCCCGATCTGAGCTGGGTGTGGGAAGTGCGAAGCAGCCATGGGGGCAGGAGACCTCCTTCAGAAGGGGTGAGGGTTCAAGCCCATGCTATGTTGGGGGGGTGAGGGTCTGTGCCCCACTTCTGTTGCCCCCCCAAGTTCTCTCCTGATGTCCCCTCTTCGACTGTGCCTGTCTTAGGTTGTTCCTTCCTTGAGGAATCTTACCCGTCTCTGGCTAACCAGCCATCCTCCGGGGCCAAGCAGGGTGGTGTGAGGTTCAGTTCTGTCTCCTTGGTAGCCTATGCCCCTGTGGCCTCCACACCCAGCACCTGCCTTGGGAACCCCTAGCCTGCTGGCAGGGTCCCAGTGCTGATCACATATCACGGGGAACTCGGGTTTCTTCTCCAGTGAGGGCCCAGCTCACACAATTGGGTGTGAGACAGATCCATGGTACCAGCCCCCACGAGGCTTCAAGCTCAGCATGAACAGAAAGCTCAGGTAACAGCTGAGGGCTGCTGCAAGATTTTTGATGACTGCTTCAATTTCTTCAGTAGTTATCAGCCTATTCGGGTTTTTTGGTTCTTCCTGATTGAGTTTTGGAAGCTTATATTTATCTAAGACTATGTACTTTTCATCTAGGTTGTTCATTTTGTTGGCATAGTGTTGTTCATAGTATTTTTTCATAATCATGTGTATTTCTGTGGGATTGGTTGTTACTTCACCTCTTTCATTTCTGTTTTTGTTTATTTGGGTCCTCTCTCTTTGTTTCTTGGTGAGCCTGCTAGAGGTTCATGAATCTTGTTTATCCTTTCAAAGAACCAGCTCTTGATTTTGTGATCTTTTGTATTGTTTTTTTGGTCTCTATGTCATTTATCTCTGCTGTGATCTTTATTATTTCCTTCCTTCTGCTTATGCTGGATTTTCCTTGTTGCTCTCTTTCTAACTCTGTGAATCGTAGGGTTAGATTATTTATTAGTATTATTTCTTGTTTTTTTGAGACAGCCCTGTTGAGCTATGAACTTCCTTCTCAAGACTGCTTTCACTGTGTCCCCTAGATTTTGGATTGTTGTGTTTTCATTGTCATTTGTTTCAAGGAGGCTTTTTATTTCTTTTTTGATTTCTTTGGTAACCCAATAATTGTTTAATTGCATTCTATTTAGCCTCCAGGTGTTTTTTGATTGTTTTTATTGTAGTTGATTTCTAGTTTTATGCCATTGTAATCTGAGAAGATGCTTGATATGATTTCTATCCTCTTGAATTTGAAGAGACTTTGCCTGTCTCCCAATATGTGGTCTATCTTTGAAAATTACACATGTGCACTTGAGAGAAATGTATATTCTGTGGCTTTGGGGTGAAATATTCTGAAGATATCAAATTATTCCATCTGATCTAGTGAGTCATTTAGGATTGATGTTTCTTTGCTGATTTTTTGTTTAGAGGATTTGTCCAATGGTGTGAGTGGGGTATTAAATTTCCCTAATATGACTGTATTGCTGTCAATTTCTCCCTTGATATCCTCCAGAAGTTTATTTATGTATTTGGGTGCTCCTGTACTGTGTGCATATATGTATACCAGAGTTATATCTTCTTATTGAACTGCTCCCATTAGTATTACAAAGTGGCTTTCCTTATCTCTTTTTCTGTCCTTCACTTTGAGATCTAATTTGTCAGATATGTCTTGCTACCCAAGCTTTTTTTTTTTTCTTTTCCATTGACCTGAAAAACCTTTTTCCACCCCTTCAGCATCAGTCTGTGTGAGTCTTTTTTTCTGAGGTGGGTTTCCTGTAGACAGCAGATATATGGGTCATGTTTTCTTATCCACTCAGCTACCCTATGGCTTTTGATTGGGGCATTTGATCCATTTACAGTTAAAGCTATTATTCATAGGTATTTGTTTGTTCCCATTTTTACCCATTATGCCTGCATTCCTTTTTCCCTTCCTATTTCTTCTTTTTATAGATCCTTTAACATTTCTTGCATTGCTGGTTTGGTGGTAATAAACTAACTTAGTCCTTTTTTGTCCGTGAAGCTCCTGACTTCACCCTCAACGTTGATTGATAGCCTTGTTCTGGGATTCAATCCCTTCCTTTGCATGACTTTGTATATTTCATTCCATTCCCTTCTTGCCTGATGTGTTTCTGTTGATACTTCAGTCTCCAGTCTGATGGGGGATCCTTTGCAGGCAACTTTCTGTCTCTTTCTGGTATCCTTTAAGATTCTCACTTTGTCGTTGGTGTTTGCCAGTCCAATTATAATGTGTCTTGGTGTCGATCTTTTGGGGTTCATTTGGTTTGAGATTCTGTGAGCTTCTTGGATTTGTGTGAGTTTTTTCTTCTCTATATCAGGGAAGTTTTTGTCATTATTTCTTCAAACAGGTTTTCTATTCCTTGCTCAGTTTCCTATCCTTTTGGCACCCCGATTATGCGGATGTTGTTTTGTTTCATGTTGTCTCAAAGTTCCCTTAGGCTCTCCTCCTGTTTTTTTAAGTTTTTTTTCCCCTAGATGCTGCTCTGCTTTGGTATTTTTTCCTATCTTGTTTTCTAGGTCACTGATGTGGTCCTCTGCTTCTTCTAGTGTACTGTTGATGCTTTCTTTTGAGTTCCTTATTGCAGTGATGTCATTTTTCATTTCCTCTTGGTTGTTACACATGTTGTTGAATTTGTCTTCCATCCTTTTCAGCAACCTTATGACCATTGCTCTGAATTCTTTCTCTGACATATGGCTTGCCTCCATTTTGGGTATTTCCTTTTCTGTTTATTCCTCCTTTTCTTTCATATGCGTACTGTTTCTTTGTCTCCCCATGATTGCTCCTCTCTGGATGTCTGGTGATGTAGCTCTCTCTGTCCTACATTGATTTAAAGGCACAATATACAACACAACAAGACAAAACACCAGGGCACCAAACACAAATATATTCTCAGTACTAATAACCCCAAATAAAGATAACCACCAGAGATAAGAGAGTTAGGGGATAGAAAAGAGTGCAAAAATTATATTGAGAAAAGCAAAAAATGTAAGAGAGGAAATAAAGAGAAGAAAAAAGAAGGGGGAATATATATATATATATATATATATATATATATATATATATATATACACACACACACACACACATATATATATATATATGGAGAAAACTCCAATAAAATAACAACTAATAAAAAAATGCAATCCTAAGCAAGGAGGAGAAAAATGGTGGCAGAATAAACAGACGTGTTCTGAGCCTTGTCCTGGAGCAGAAAGAAAGAACAGCTGAGGGTCACATGAGGAGTTGTTTGTTGGCAAGTAAAGGGACAGCTAAACTCCAGGAGAAGGTAGGGGACTGCAAGATGGGGTTCCCCTGACTGGGCAGCCCCCACTGCAGCTGGGTCCCCTCCAGGAGCTACAGGCTCGGACATGGAGAACGCACCATCTTGATAGGGAAAGTGGAGCTTATCGGAAGCCTGAAAATTCACAACTGCAGCTGCAAGCCCCAGAACACCAGTCCCCAATTGGCGAAAACTCACAGATTCAAAGTAGCTCTTCATTCCACCACAGAAAGGTCAGAGTTTGCCTGGGATAAGGTGAGGTTTCTGGTCCCAGCAGGAGAGAGAAACACGCATTTTGTGGAAGCTGGAGGACCTGGGAAGTCTGTGCCTAGAAAAATCCATGCCTGTTGGGGCTGGTGTGATCCGTGAATGTGGAAGGGGGTCCTCGGAGCTGCTAAAGAAGGGATCCCTAAAAAGCAACCCATTTTGATCTCATGTGCAGGGACAGCCTAAGAATTTCAAAGGTGTGACGGCTGCTTAGACTGCGCGCAGACCCAATGTTCGCACACTTGGGCTTTTTCCTCTTCAAATCCTTGCTTCTGATTACTAAGCCCAATACATAGGATCACCCAGTTGGGGACACCCTGGGAGACTGCAGGGGAAAGTTGTTTTTCTGGAACCTGGGGGTCAGAGCTGGGAGTCACCATCGGAGAGCCAGCTCTGAGGCAGCCCACTCCCACAAACCACTATTGAGTGCCACAGGGATAAAAACAGGCTAGAGAGGCCATAAATAGACCCGGAAGTCAATCCAGAAACACTGCCACCCAGGGGCTGAATCACAAATCAACTCTTGTGTAATAAAAAATAAAGGAATACAAGAAATTAAGACACCACCTGCTTAAAAATCAGGACTGGCTTACAACACTGAGGAACAGTAGAACTCAGGGACTGCAATACTGTCTGGACTGAGAAACAGGTGTGCCAAACAGAACAACAGAGGAAGTGAATGACCTTCACTACTGCACATTATATTTTTTAATTTATTTTTTTATTTTCATTTTTTGCATCTTTTACTTAAGAAACTATTTTTTTCTTTTTATCTCACTTGATTTTACCTTTTTAATTATTACATTTTTATTTTCAATCAGTATTATTACTACTACTATTTTACTTTTTTTTTTAAGTGCCATTTTATTTTCTCTTAATTTTACTTTGGGACTAGTCTTCTACATTCTATTTTAATCTTTCCTTTAGCATCATTTTACTCTATATCAACTCCACCTTTATGCCATCACTCTCTTCCTAACTTTTCCCATTTTGGTGTCCTGTTTATCTTACCCCTTTCCTGCTTTAGATTTTCCCTATTCTTTCTGTTTACCCCCCTTTAAAATTTTAGCCTACATATATATCTAATCTCCAATCCCTTGATCCAAGTCCATACACACCTCTCTCTTCACTGTCTTAACTACCCAAAAAATTGTTTTTCTCTCTGTCCTTTAGTTGTTGTTTGTTTGAATGTTGATTATATCCAATTTTTATGCTTTTTGGTGAAATTGTTTTACTTATTCTTTTTTTTTTGTTTCTTTATTTTTATTTGCTTTGTTTTTTGCTTCTGTTTTCCCTTGCCTTGCTTGATATTAGTTGGTGTTTTATTTTGTATTAATCCCCAGGTTATTGTGGCTGGCATTTGCTGGAATTAATGCTTGTTCCATTGGATTTTTCTCCCCATATATATAGTTTGTTCCCCTTTTCTCTCTTAGTCTCTTTCTTGTCTCTTTTATTTTTTTTCTTTATTTTCCCAATTTATTTTTGACACTCCTTTTTTTCTTCCTTTTTCCTCTTCTTCTTTCTCTGCTATCTCCTAATTTGCCTTTCTCTGGTGTCACCTTTATTGGAGGTTATTAGTATCGTGAATACATTTCTGTTCAGTGCCTTGTGTGTTGTATCTGGTTGTGTTGTATTTTGTGCCTTTAAGTCAACACAGGAGAGAGAGAACTACATAACCAGACAACTGGAGAAGAGAGAACATGGGGAGATGAAGAAACAGCCCACATATAAAAGAAAAGCAGGCATCAACAGAAAAGGAAGTAAATGAAATAGAGACAAGCAACCTGCCAGAGAAAGAATTCAGAGAAATGGTCATAAGGTGGCTGAAAAGAATGGAAGTCAAATTCGACAATATGAGTAAGAACCAAGAGGAAATGAAGAAGAACCAAGAAGAAATGAAAAATAACATTGCTGCTGTGAAGAACTCAATAGAAAGCATCAAAAGTAGACTAGAAGAAGCAGAGGACTGCATCAGTGAGCTAGAAGACAAGATGGAAAAAAATACCCAAGTAGAGCAGCTTCTAGAAAAAAAAATTAAAAAGCAGGAAGAGAGCATAAGGGAACTTTGGGACAATATGAAACAAAACAACATCTGCATAATAGGGGTGCCAGAAGGAGAGGAAATGGAGCAAGGAATAGAAAACCTGTTTGAAGAAATAATGACATAAAACTTCCCTGATATAGGGAAGAAAAAAACCCATCCAAATACAAGAAGCTCACAGAGTCCCAAGCAAAATGAACCCCAAAAGGCAAACACCAAGGCACATTATAATTAAATTGGCAAACATCAGCGACAAAGCAAGAATCTTAAAAGTGGCCAGAGAGAGACAGAAAGTTACATACAAAGGAGCCCCCATCAGACTAGCAACTGATTTCTCAACAGAAACTCATCAGGCCAGAAGGGAATGGAATGATATATACAAAGTCATGCAAAGGAAGGTTATGAATCCAAGATTACTGTAACCAGCAAGGCTATCAATCAAAATTGAAGGTGAAATCAGGAGCTTCACAGACAAAAAAGGAGTAAGGGAATTTATTACCACCAAACCAGCAATGCAACAAATGCTAAAGGGTCTGCTGCAAAAATAAAGAAATATGAAGCAACGAAGGAACACAAGGGTAAAGAATAAAAATGGCAACAAATAAGTAACTATCAATAATAACTTTAAATGTAAATGGATTAAAGCCCCAATCAAAAGACATAGGGTAACAGACTGGATAAGAAAACATGACCCATATATCTGCTGTGTACAAGAAACCCACCTCAGAAAAAAACACACACAGACTGAGGGTGAAGGGATGGAAAAAGGTTTTCCAGTGGAATGGAAATGAAAAAAAGGTGGGGTAGCAATACTTATATCTGACAAATTAGATCTCAAAGTGAAGGATGTAACAAGAGATAAGGAAGGCCTCTTTGTAATACTAAAGGGAGCAATTCAACAAGAAGAAATAACTCTGGTAAACATATATGCACCCAATAGAGGAGCACCCAAATACATAAAAAAAACTCCTGGAGGATATTAAGGGAGAGAGTAACAGCAATACAATCATAGTAGGAGACTTCAATACCCCACTATCACCATTGGACAAATCCTGTAAACAAAAAGTCAACAAAGAAACATCAATCCTAAATGACTCACTAGATCAGATGGAATTGATTGACATCTTTAGAACATTTCACCCCAAAGCCACAGAATATACTTTCTTCTCAAGTACACATGGGTCATTTTCAAAGATAGACCATATGTTGGGACATAGGCAAAGTCTCTTCAAATTCAAGAAGATAGAAATCATATCAAGCATCTTCTCAGACCATGATGGCATAAAACTGGAAATCAACTACAACAAAAACAATCCAAAGAAGTCAAACACATGGAGACAAAACAGTATGCTATTAAACAATGACTGGGTTACCAGAGAGATCAAGGAAGAAATAAAAAACATCATGGTAACAAATGACAATGAAAACAAAACAATCCAAAATATATCGACACAGCAAAAGTAGTCTTGAGAGGGAAGTTCATAGCTCTAAAAGCATACTTCAAAAAACAAGAAACAGCCAAAACAGGTTTGGCTCAGTGGATAGAGCGTCGGTCTGCAGACTGAAGGGTCCTGGGTTCGATTCTGGTCAAGGGCATGTACCTTGGTTGCGGGCACATCCCCAGTGGTGGGTGTACAGGAAGCAGTTGATCAATGTTTCTCTCTCATCGATGTTTCCAGTTTTCTATCCCTCTTCCTTCCTCTCTGTAATAAATTAATAAAATATATTAAAAAACAACAACACAAGAAACAATGGTAATAAATTACCTAACCCTACAATTCAAAGTGTTAGAAAAACAGCAACAAGAAAAGCCCAGCGTAAGCAGAAGGAAGGAAATAATAAAGATCAGAGAGGAGATAAACAACATTGAGACCAAAGAAACAATACAAAAGATCAATAAAACCAAGAGCTGGATCTTTGAAAGGATAAACAAGTTGATGAACCTCTAGCCAGGCTCACCAAGAAGCAAAGAGAGAGGACCCAAATGAACAAAATCAGAAATGAAAGCGGTGAAATAACAACAGATCCCGCTGAAATACAAAGGATTGTTAAAAAGTACTGTGAACAACTCTATTCCAACAAACTGGACAACCTGGAGGAAATGGACATATTCCTAAAAAAATATAACCTTCCAAAACTCAATCAGGAAGAATCTAAACAGCTTAATATGCCAGTAACTATGGGAGAAATTGAAGCAGTCATCAAAAAGTTTCCAGCAAACAAAAGCCAGGGGCCAGATGGCTTCACAGGAGAGTTTTATCAAACATTCAAGGAAGAGCTAAAACCTATCCTCCTCAGACTATTTCAAAAAATTCAAGAGGAAGGAACACAAGCTCCTTCTATGAAGCCAGCATCACCTTAATACCAAAACCAGATAAAGACAACACAATGAAAGAGAATTATAGGCCAATATCCCTCATGAACGTAGATGCCAAAATCCTCAACAAAATTCTAGCAAATCGGATCCAGGAGTACATCAGAAAGATCTTACACCATGACCAAGTAGGATTTATCCCAGGAAGACAAGGATGGTACAATATTGGCAAATCAATAAATGTGATACATCACATAAACAAATTGAGAGATAAAAACCACATAGTCATATCAACTGATGCAGAAAAAGCATTTGACAAAATCCAACACTCTTTCTTTATAAAAACTCTCAAAATGTGGGAATGGAAGGATCATACCTTAACATAATAAATGCTATATATGATAAACCCACAGCTAACATCAGACTCAATGCGCAAAAACTAAAACTATTTCCCCTAACAACAGGAACAAGACAGGGATGCCCACTCTCACCACTCCTTTTCAACATAGTACCGGAAGTGTTAGCCATTGCAATTAGACAAGAAGAAGAAATAAAAGGCATTCAAATTGGAAAAGAAGAAGTAAAGCTGTCCTTATTTGCAGATGACATGATATTGTATATAAAAAACTCGAAAACTCCATCAAAAAAACTAACAGACTTAATAAATGAATTAGGCAATGTAGCAGGATACAAAATTAACACCAAGAAATCTATGGCATTTCTATACACCAATAATTAACTTACAGAAAGAGAGACTAAAAAAGCAATCCCATTTACCATTGCACCAAAATAATTAAGATACCTAGGAATAAACTTAACCAAGGAGTTAAAAGACCTATACGGGGAAAACTACAGGATACTGAAAAAAGAGATAGAGATAGATGTAAAGAGATGGAAGAACATACCATGTTCATGGATTGGTAGAATCAACATCATTAAAATGTCTATACTACCCAAAGCAATCTATAGATTCAATGCACTCCCCGTTAAAATATCAATGGCATATTTCACAGACCTAGAAAGAACTCTTCAAAAATTCATCTGGAACAAAAAAAGACCCCGAATATCCACAGCAATCCTGAGAAAGAAGAATAAAGTAGGAGGGATCTCAATACCAGATTTCAAGCTGTATTACAAAACCACTGTTCTCAAAACAGCCTGGGGCTGGCACAAGAACAGACATATAGACCAATGGAATAGACTAGAGAACCCAGATATGGACCCAAACCACTATGCTCAATTAATGTTTGATAAAGGAGGAATGAACATACAATGGAGTCAAGACAGTCTCTTCAATAAATTGTGTTGAGAACATTGGACAGATACATGCAAAAAAAATGAAACTAGATCACCAACTTACACCATACACAAAAATAAACTCAAAATATATATAGGACTTAAACAGAAGATGGGAAACCATAAAAACACTAGAGGAATCCACAGGCAGCAAAATCTCAGACATATGCCAAAAGAACTTCTTCACTGAAACTACCCCTAGGGCAATGGAAGCTAAAGAGAAAATAAACAAATGGGACTACATCAAAATAAAAAGCTTTTTCACAACAAAAGAAACCATCAACAAAACAACAAGAAACCCCACTGTATGGGAGAACATATTTGCAAATGTTATCACTGATAAAGGTTTAATCTCCAACATATATAGGCATCTTATACAACTTAATAAAAGGAAGATAAATGATCCAATAAAAAAAAATGGGCAACAGTCCTAAATAGAATCTTTTTAAAAGAAGACAGAAGGAAGGCCAAGAGACACATGAAAACATGCTCAAAGTCACTAATTATCAGAGAGATGCAAATCAAAACGACAATGCGGTACCATCTCACACCTGTCAGAATGGCTATCATCAACATATCAACAAACGACAAGTGCTGTCAATGATGTGGAGAAAAAGGAACCCTGGTGCACTGCTGGTGGGAATGCAGACTGGTGCAGCCACTGTGGAGAACAGTATGGAGTTTCCTCAAAAAACTGAAAATGGAAGTTCCATTTGACCCAGTAATCCCACTCCTTGGAATATATCCTAAGAAACTAGGAACACCAATCAGAAAGGACATATGCACCCCTATGTTTATAGCAGCACAATTTACAATAGCTAATATTTGGAAACAGCCTAGGTGCCCGTCAGCAGAATACTGGATCAGAAAACTATGGTACATCTACACAATGGAATACTATGCTGCCATAAAAAAAAGGAATTCTTACCTTTTGTAGCAACCTGGATGGAATTGGAGAACATTATGCTAAGTGAAATAAGCCAGTCAGTGAAAGAAAAATACCACATGATCTCACTCATTTGTGGATAATAAAAAACACATTATAAACTGATGAACAGAAAGATAGATACAGAGGCAGTAAAGCATCAAACAGACTGTCAAATCACAGCAGGAAGGTTAGGGAGAGGTGGGGGAAATAAGAGATCAAGCGAAGGACTTATATGCATGCATATAAGAATAACCAACGGATGCAAAATATTGGGGTGTGAGGGCTTGGATGGCAGTGAGGTGAGGGGGGCAATGGTAAAATGTGTATACATATAATACCTTAATAAAAAAATGGAAGAAAATGCAATCAACAAAACCCCAGAGATGAAAGCAAACTACAAACTAACAACTAATACAAAATATTAAACTACAAACCCCCAAACAACAAACACCCAGGTGAATCTGAGGAAGCCTAGCTTATTTCCAGGAGGTAAGGTCAAGGAATTGAACGAATGGGAAAATAGCCACAATTCAGTGTATAGGAGGTAGAAAGAGAATGAGTGTGTAAGAAAAAAAGTAAAAAAACCCAAAAACTTTCCCTAAGCAATATCTGACCCCTGTCCCTCCCAGGTCTTCATCACTCTATTGTCTGTGTCCAAGAGCTATGCATATCCTGTATCATAAAAGGCCAGCGACCATAACGGCATAATGACCAGAACAACTGATTGACCAGTCGCTATGAGTTGCATTGACCACCTCTCAGTCCCCTCCCCTAGCCCACTTGTTCTGATCACTGGATGGCAAACAAGGGATCATGGGGAACTGAGGTGGGTGGCGGTGGGGTGGGGTTGGGGACTGGCAAGCAGACAGAAGGCAGAACTCTTGCTCCCTCCCCCTGGCCCGCAGGCTCCGATCACTGGATGGCCAACAGGGAACCACAGAACACTGGGGTGTGTGGCAGCGGGTCGGGACTGGGGACTGGTGAGAGGGCAGAAAATGACCCTGATTGCAGGCTAGGCCTAGGGACCCTACCCATTCACTATTATGTGCACTGGGCCTCTAGAATGCATATAAGTTTCCTGGTTAATCATACCCCACCTACCCACATCCCAATATCCACATTCTTTTCAATATTTCTTATTTGTTCATTTATTGATGATAGTCATTCTGATAGGTGTGAGGTGATATCTCATTTTGGTTTTAATTTGCATTGCTCTGATGATTATTGATGTTGAGCATTTTTTCATATGTCCTCTTTAGAGAAATGTCTGTTTGGGTCCTTTGCCAATTTTTTAATTGAATTGTTTGTCTTCTTGATGTTGAGTTGTATAAGTTCTTTATATATTTTGGATACTAACCTTTTATCAGCTATATCATTGGCGAATATATTCTCCCATTCAGTGAGTTGTCTTTTATTTTGTTGATGGTTTCCTTTGCAGTGCATAAACATCTTAGTTTGAGGTAGTCCTATTTGCTTATTTTGTCCTTTGTTTCCCATGCCTGGGGAGAAATATCAGAAAAAAATATTGTTACAAGAAATGTGAGAGATTTTACTTGTTTATGTTTTCTTTTAGGATTTTTATGGTTCCAAGTCTTACATTTAAGCATTTAATCTATTTTGAGTTTATTCTTTTATATGGTGTAAGAAGGTGGTCTAGTCACATTGAGTGTTATTACTTTTGATCTCGTTCCCTGGGGCATGTGATTCAGACTTTATTCAGTTAAAGTGTTTCACTCTGGTAAGGAGTTTTCTTGAAAAGTTCTTTCAGTTCTGCTAGATGTCCACTTCCTGAGGCTTATCTTCTCTTGACCAGGCTCCTAACTCTGCTTTCAGAAAGCAGTTTACATGCTTGGTTGGTTTCTGTTCTGGGACCAGGCTGTGCCCACTGTCATCTGTGTAGTGATGGGTATCCCCATTTGTTTCCTAGCTAAAATTCCTTCTCTGTTTTCTTTCCCTTTTCTAGAGATTATCCCCTGTGGACCTGAATTCTCTGGGGTTTAGAAGAGACATGGATGAATCTCTCATTAGCCTTTAACAGAGGGATGTAAGCCCCCCTTTAAGTACCTGTAATGAAAATTTAATTTCTCTGAGTGCTTTACATATGATAGTTTCATTTTGAGATATTTATTCGAATAATCTCATATTGACCTATGTGGGAAAATACAAATCATAGAATCATGTCCAAATGTATCCAATGTCCTTATTTACTTCAACTTAAAATCGATAGCTGAAAAAGCAATATAGGTTAAAAACAAAACAAAAACTAACAACTCTGAACTCAAAAGCTCCACAACTGTGACTCAGGGTGAGTTCATCAAGTTTTCCAGACCTCTGTTTCCTGTGTGGTAACTGGAGACAACAGTTTCTACATTTCAGTGAGATAGTATTGGGCTAAAACACTATCATATACTAAAAAAATGTGAGCCCACGTCAAACCTCCTTTCCTCTGAGATTGGTCAAAACCTACATGCTAAACTTTGAAAGCAGTTGTTTATTTTACTAAGTTCTTTTTATCTAGGCTAATGCTTCATTTAAAACATATACTTATCAGTTTAAAAGGGATGTAAACTATTTTATTCTGAACTAAATGATATATATTTTTAAAATTATGACATGATATCCTAGTTTCTAAATTATCTTAGATAATGTTATCTGAGAAAGCATGACCTCATTCAGATTCAACATATAAAGAGCAACAGTGAATAAACAAGCTGTCACTTCCCCTCACTCACTTGGGTGCCTGCAATAATCTTTTTATCAATATTGACAAATGCAGTACTTAATATAACTGTAACATAGGCCCCCCAAATTTTTAGGCCTAACAAAAGATTTCCTGATTCAAAAATACGTTTCTCTTCATTCTCTACATAATTAAGCTGTAAAAGTACAAGTTTCAATGGCAGAACAATTTAAATTATTTTTATAAAACCAAGTTCCCTATAAACACAAAACCATGATGTGTATACATTTTCAGTTTACAATGTCCTGTCACTGATAGAAAAACATCAGTCAGTTGCCTCCTGTTTGGGACCCTACTGGGGATTTAACCCAAAACCTAGGTATGTGCCCTGACCAGGAATTGAACCCGCAACCTTTTGGTATATGAGAAGATGCTCCAATCAACTGAGCCAATCAACCATGGCAAAGTTTGTTTTTTCATACCTGTTTTTATAGATGAGGATACCAATGTTTGTACAAACTCACTCAAGATAACAGATAAGTGGAGGAAAGTGAGGACCAGAACCCAATATCTACCTTTAGTTATAACATTGCTTTTATTATAGCTCCAAAAAGAATCAGCATATGACATTTTTCTGTAGCCGATTACCTAGAATTTTTCAGCTATTCTAAACTATACAGATACCAACCTATCAAAGCTTAATTGTTTCAAGGTCTGCAATAGATTCTGAGTAACTGTCTGACTGCATCTATCAAGGCTTAGTTTTATAGAATCATAAGACATATTTTAGTGTTACAAAAAAAGCTTTGTTCCGGAGGACCTGTTTCTTTTAACAACTAAGGATTAGAGTGTGGTAATGTATGTTTTGGTGCTTGGAGAGTTTATTTTCTGTCTGGGGTCCTCCCTTTCACAGCTAGCCACCTGAGTATTTGGAAGAGCTTTGTGGGTATTTGGAAGTTGTTGGCTAGCCCTAACTATGTAGTCCTTGGGTTAATTGTAGTAAGCACATCATTTGCAACAAACTTAAATGCAGCTATTTTATGGTTGTAAAGACCTAAAGGCTTTTGAATACTTGCTTCTTTTTATGACATAGTTTCAGAATATTCACCAGGAATCATTGTGTTCATGGGAACACATGTTTTTATTAAATTCTGATTCACACAAAGTTTTGGAGAAGGCTGTGAATATGTTTGATTTCCATGAGGACATTCCTAGTTTGCTATTTCTTCATAGCCATATAACAGTGGGAAATAATTAGTGCTTTTATTTTCTGTATCTGGTCACTGTAAAAAGAGGATATGCTTACACTAGGATATAATTATTCCTCTCCTGGTTGCCTAAAATGTGGTTAGCTTTCTTTAGCTTTCCAGTACAGATCCCACAGGTGGTAGCCTTTTATTTCGGAATGGACCACATTTGTCTTGGTTGAGTTATAAAATTCATTTTCATTGCACATTATCCAGTGTATTGTCTTCATTCTCAAAATATTTTCTGATTTTCCCTCCTGAATTCTGCCGCCAATTTATGTTTGTTTTTCTGTGTTTTTTAAAATTATTTTTATTGTTTAAAGTATTACATATAGTAGTACATATACTCCTTTTTTTCCCCATTGAATTTCCCCCCACCTCCCTATCCCCTGTTGTATGCCCTCATCCCACTCCCCCAGTGTCTTGTGTTCATTGGTTGTTCTTATATGCATGCATACAAGTCTTTCAGTTGATCTCTTTCCCCCCCTCTCCAATACTCCTCAGCCTTCCCACTGTAATTTGAGAGTCTGTTCAATGTTCTACTGCCTCTGAATCTATCTTTTTGTTCACCAGGTTATAATGTTCTTTATTTTCCATAAATGAGTGAGATCATGTGGTATCTTTCTTTCATTGCCTGGCTAATTTCACTTAACATAATGCTCTCCAGGTCAATCCATGCTGCTGAAAATGGTAAGAATTCCTTCTTTTTTATAGCAGCGTAGTATTCCATTGTGTAGATGTACCATCGTTTTCTAATCCACTCATCTGCTGATGGGCATTTACACTGTTTCCAAATCTTAGCTATGGTGAATTGTGCTGCTATGAAATAAGGGGTACATATATCCTTTCTGATTGTTGTTTCTAGTTTCTTGGGAAATATTCTTAGAAATGGGATTACTGGGTCAAATGGGAGTTCCATTTTTAGTTTTTGAGTGAACTCCATACTGTTCTCCACAGTGGCTGCACCAGTCTGCATTCCCACTAGCAATGCATGAGGGTTCCTTTTTCTCCGCATCCTCACCAGCACTTGTCATTTGTTGATTTGTTGATGATAGCCATTCTGACAGGTAGGAGATGGTACCGCATTGTTGTTTTGATTTGCATCTCTCAGATAATTAGTGACTTTGAGCATGTTTTCATATGTCTCTTGGCCTTCCTTCTGTCTTCTTTCAAAAAGATTCTATTTAGGTCCATTGCCCATTTTTTTATTGGATCATTTATCTTCCTTTTATTAAGTTGTATGAGTTATCTGTAAATGTTGGAGATTAAACCTTTAGCAGTGTTAATATTTGCAAATATGTTCTCCCATACAGTGGGCTTTCTTGTTGTTCTGATAATTTTTTTTTTTTTTTTTTTTTTGCTGTGCAAAAGCTTTTTATTTTGATGTAGTCCCATTTGTTTATATTTTCTTTAGTTTCCATTGCCCTAGCAGCGGTATCAGTGAAGAATTGCTTGAGCATATGTCTAAGATTTTGCTGCCTGTGGATTCCTCTAGTATTTTTATGGTTTCCCATCTTATGTTAATTCCTTTATCCATTTTGAGTTTATTTTTGTGTATGGTGTAAGTTTGTGATCTAGCTGCATTTTTTGAATGTATCTGTACAATTTTCCCAATACCATTTATTGAAGAGACTGTCTTGACTCCATTGTATGTTCGTGCCTTCTTTGTCAAATATTAGTTGAGCATAGTGGTTTGGGTCTATATCTGGGTTCTCTATTCTATTTCATTGACCTATATTTCTGTTCTTGTGCCAGTACCAGGCTGTTTTGAGAACAGTTGCTTTGTAATACAGCTTGAAATCTGATATTGAGTTCCCACCTACTTTGTTCTTCTTTCTCAGTATTGCTACAGCTATTTGGGGTCTTTTTTTATTCCAGATGAATTTTTGGAGAGTTCTTTCTAGGTCTGTGAAGTATAGTGTTGGTATTTTAATGGGGATTGCATTGAATCTATAGATGGCTTTGGGTAGTATGGACATTTTAAAGATGTTGATTCTACCAATCCATGAATATGGTATGTTCTTCCATCTGTTTATGTCTTCCATTATCTCATTTTTCAGTGTTCTATAGTTTTCCATGTATAGGTCTTTTACCTTCTTAGTTAATTTTATTCCTAGATATCTTAATTTTTTTGGTGTGATGTTAAATGGAATTGCTTTTTTAGTCTCTCTTTCTGTAAGTTCATTATTGGTGTACAGAAATGCCATAGATTTCTTGGTGTCAATTAATTCCATCTGATCTAGTGAGTCATTTAGGATTGATGTTTCTTTGCTGACTTTTTGTTTACAGGATTTGTCCAATGGTGATAGTGGGGTATTAAAGTCTCCTACTATGATTATATCACTGTCAATCTCTCCCTTGATATCCTCCAGAAGTTTTTTTATGTATTTGGATGTTCCTGTATTGTGTGCGTATATGCTTACCAGAGTTATTTCTTCTTGTTGGATTGCTCCCATTAGTATTACAAAGTGGCCTTCCTTATCTCTTTTTATGTCCTTCACTTTGAGATCTAATTTCTCAGATATAAGTCTTGCTACCCAAGCATTTTTTTTTCTTTTCCATTCGCCTGAAAAACCTTTTTCCATCCCTTCAGCATCAGTCTGTGTGTGTCTTTTTTTCTGAGGTGGGTTTCCTGTAGACAGCAGATATATAGGTCATGTTTTCTTACCCAATCAGTTACCCTATATCTTTTGATTGGGGCATTTAATCCATTTACATTTAAAGTTATTATTGATAGGTACTTGTTCGTTGCCATTTTTATTCTTTACCCCTGTTTTCCTTCTTCGCTTCCTATTTCTTCTTTTTACAGCAGACCCTTTAGCATTTCTTGCATTGCTGGTTTGGTGGTAATAAACTCCCTTAGTCCTCTTTTTTCTGTGAAGCTCCTGATTTCACCCTCCATTTTGATTGATAGCCTTGCTGGTTACAGTATTCTTGGATTCATACTCTTCCTTTGCATGACTTTGTATATTTCATTCCATTCCCTCTGGCCTGATGAGTTTCTGTTGAGAAATCAGTTGCTAGTCTGATGGGGGTTCCTTTGTATGTAACTTTCTATCTCTCTCTGGCCGCTTTTAAGATTCTTGCTTTGTCATTGGTGTTTGCCAATTTAATTATAATGTACCTTGTTGTCGATCTTTTGGGGTTCATTTTGTTTGAGACTCTGTGCGCTTCTTGGATTTGTGTGAGTTTTTTATTCTTTTTATCAGGGAAGTTTTTGTCATTATTTCTTCAAACAGGTTTTCTATTCCTTGCTCAGTTTCCTTTCCTTCTGGCACCCCAATTATGCGGATGTTGTTTTGTTTTGTGTTGTCCCAAAGTTCCCTTAGGCTCTCCTGTTTTTTAAGGTTTTTTTTTTCTAGATGCTGCTCTACTTGGGTATTTTTTTCTACCTTGTCTTCTCACTCACTGATGTGGTCCTCTGCTTCTTCTTGTCTACTGTTGATGCTTTCTATTGAGTTC
Organism: Corynorhinus townsendii; assembly: GCA_026230045.1. Classification (NCBI taxonomy): domain Eukaryota; kingdom Metazoa; phylum Chordata; class Mammalia; order Chiroptera; family Vespertilionidae; genus Corynorhinus; species Corynorhinus townsendii. Next base: position 111,637,691 of record JAPDVU010000003.1, on the reverse strand, counting down.
TCAATAGCTGCAATGTCATTTTTCATTTCTTCTTGGTTCTTCCTTATTTTGTCTTGGTTCTCACACATATTGTTGAATTTATCTTCCATTCTTTTCATCCATCTTATGATCATTTGTCTGAATTCTTTCTCTGACAGGTTGCTTGCTTACATTTCGTTTACTTCCTTTTCTAGTGATGCCTGGTTTTCTTTCATATGTGGGCTGTTTCTTTGTCTTCCCATGATCTCTCTTCTCCGGGTGTCTTGTTATGTAGTTCTCTCTCTCCTGGGTTGGTTTAAAGGCACAAAATGCAACAGAACAAGGCACATTGCACAAGGCACTGAACACAAATGTATTCACGATACTAAAACCCCAAATAAAGATGACCACCTGAGAAATGCAAATTGGAGGATAAGAAAGAAAGAAGAAGGTTAAAAAAAAAAGGAGTGCAAAAATGAAATTTATGAAAAGAAAAAAAATGTAAGAGAGGAAAGGAAGAGAATAAGAAAGAAGAGGGGAAAAAAACTATTTATATGGGGAGAAAACTCCAATAGAACTGCCACTAATCCAACAATTCCAGCAACAAATACCTAGAGATGAATGCAAACTACAAACAACAACTAATATCAAGTAAGGCGAGGGGAAACAGAAGCAACAAACAAACAAAAACAAAACAAAAAAACAAAAAGTAAAAGTGAAACAATCTCACAAACAAGCATAAAAAAAGATATAATCAAAAATCAAGCAAATAACAATAAAAGGACAGAGAGGAAAGAATTTGGGTAGTGAAGAAAGAGAAGAGAGAGGTTTGTATGGACTTGGAGCAGGGGATTGGAAATTAGATATATAAGTAGGGTGAAATTTTAGCAGGGGGTAAAAAGAAGGAATAGGGAAAATCTAAAGCAGGAATAGGGTATGAGAAACAGTACAACAAAAGGGGAAAATTGAGGAAGAGAGTGTTGGCATAAAGGTAAAGTTGATGTAGAATGAAATGACACTAAAGAAAAGATGAAAATAGAATGTAGAACACTAATCCCAAGGTAAAATAAAGAGAAAAATAAAATGACACTTAAAAAAAGGTTAAATAGTAGTAGTAATAATACTGATTGAAAATAAAAATGTAATAATTAAAAAGGCAAAATCAAGTGAGGAAAAATAGAGAAAATTAGTTTCTTAAGTAAAAGATGAAAAAATAAAAATATGCAGTAGAGACACTCATTCACTTCCTCTACTGTTCTGTTTGGCATGCCTGTTTTCTAGTCAGGACAGTATTGAATGAATGGAATGAGTGGAATGAAGAGCCCTGCATTCCACTGCTCCTCAGTGTTTTAGGCCACTGTCCTGATTTTCAAGCCATCAGCACTTCTCTGTTTCTTATACTACTTTATTTGTGTTTACAGAAGAGTCAATTTGTGATTCAACCCCTGGGTGGCAGTGTTTCTGGATTGACCTCCGGGTCTTTAGGTCCTCTCTAGCCAGTGCTTAGATCCTGCTTTCCCTGTGGCACTTAATACTGATTTAGGGAAAATGGGCTGCCCCAGAGCTGGTTCTCTGATGGTTATTCCCCACTCTGATAACCAGGTTCCACAAAAAAAACTTTCTCTTGCAGTCTCTTAGAGTGTCCCCTATTGGGTGATCCTATGTATTGGGGTTAGTAATCTGAAGCAAGGATTTAAAGAGAAAAAAAAAAAAAAAGAGAGAGAAAAAAAAAGCCAGAGTAAGTGTGTGAACTCCAGCGATGTGGCACGAGTCTGTGCAGTCTTTTTTCCCCTTAGGTCTAAGCAGCCGTCACACTTTTAAAATTTTTAGGCTGTCCTTTTGTGCCCAGTTCAGCTATGTGTTGCTTTTTAGAGTTCCCTTATGTTAGTACCTCTGCAGATCCTCTTCCACATTTGTGGATTATGCCATCCCCAGCTGCTGCAGATTTTTCTGGGCACAGACTTCCCCAGGTCCTCCAGCTCCTGCTGTACATGTTTTTTTCTCCTTCACGGACCACAGACCTCACCTTGTCCTGGGCAAAATCTGACCTTTCCCTGAGGAGGCACAGAGCTCCTCTGAATCCACATGCTCGTGCCACTTGGGGACTGGTATTCTTGGGTTCGCAGCTGTTCGCTGGGTGCCATAGTTGTAGATTCCTGGGATTTTCAGGCTTCAGATAACATCCACTCTGCCCTTCAAGAGGGTGTGGTCTCTGTGTCAGAGCTGGTCATTCCGGGAGGGATCCCGGCAGCAGTGGAGGCTGCTCAGTCAGGGGAACCCCATCAGGCAGTCCCCCACAGTCCCCTGGAGTATAGCTGTCCCTCAACTCACCAACAAACACTCCCAGTGCGACCACACACTCTCCCTTTGTACTCTCACTCACTCACTATCTTGCAGTGTGCCTTCTCGTCATCAGCCATCTTCCCTATTCCTCCAACTTCTTTATTCACTCTATTTTAAAGATTTCCATGTGAAGGAGGTGTTATTTTACTCTGCAAACCTAGTCTTGTCTTATTAACCACTGGGTCAGAGCCAGCAAACCTACTTACAGTTGAGGATGGCTTTAAAAGAATCAGCTTTTGGGTGTGAAGGTGGTTGCTTCTCAATTACTATTTCTCATCAACCCAACCACCCTAAGCCATTAAGCCACTGTAATAGTTTTGCTAATTTGATTTCCTGCACATAAAAAACTTTGGCTGTACTTTGAAGTTCTCAAGAAAGGTATGAAGAGTTTCAAATTGCAATAAATCAATTTCAAGTGCAAGGCTATTTCATCTTTTTAAAAATAAATCAGTAAAACAGAAGTTAATTAAAGTGTAAACAATGGACAGCATTGTGGCCCAGAGTCTCAGCAAAGGAAGCTTTGAAATTCTTTGTGTAATTAATATTACCTGATTACACTCAGAGCAGGGTATGGTTTAGAGAAGGATCAACTTACTGAACTCTTTCTCTTCTTCCCCTAACATGAAAATAAAAAAAAAAGACTGAAAACTAGCAACAACAGATACTTTTAGAGCTGGGAACTAGGTGATGTCTTTCTAAACAGAAGCTTTCCAGGGAGACTTGTTAGGGCAGACTGATAGTGGGAGTTTGGGAGAGGAGGCTACTGAAGGGGTGGCAGGAAAGCTGTTTCCATAGCAGAGAGGATGTCACTGAAGTGACGCTGACACCAGGCCAGGTTATGCAAAGTACTCAACTGCCCTCATCACTGATGCCAGGAGCAAATAGGACTCTGCCAGTAACATAGAGATGAGCAGAGACAGCCTCTCTCTGCCAAATGGAAGGCTTGGCTGAGAGACCTGAAGGGGAGGGAAGATGTGGCCAAAAATAGTCCCAACACCAGGGTTTTCACGAGAAAGCCTCTTATTTTTTTTATCTTGAGACTACAAAGGCAAAAGATTAAGCACTGCAATGGCAGGTGTCTAAACTTCTCTGTTCATAGCAGGCTGGACACTGGACTCCTGTTTTCTTTGAAGATCAGGTGGTATAAGGGGATGAAGCATTTTTTAAAGAAAAATCCAAACAATAGTAAAGTGATGTATATGATTACCTGCCAACACTACATTTAATAAGAAAACACACCTGTCAAAAATGTCTCCTGACCACCCTACAACACCAATTGTTCATGTGTAAATACATGTGTACTAGTATGTTCACAGGTGTGTGAATTTGTGTGCACATGTGTGTGGGTGGGTCTGTTGGTGGGACCGGTAATGGGGAGAAAAGAGGAGATGGCAGACACAGAACTAAGACAAAGGAGCAGGTGGTTCTTATGTGCAGTGTGCTAAGAGATTCTAAGAAGTATTCCTTGTAAAACAATACACTGCAGATTGTTTTAAAAAATCTTGTTTACCTTACACTATAGAATTTCTATCATTAATGACCCAATTTTATAGAAAAGAAGATCCTCTTTTAACAGGCAGACATTCCTCTTAAATGTCTATGAGCAATTGATATCTTAGAAACAATTAGTATAATGAAAAGCTTCTTTCTACCATCAAGCTAAAAATGTTGGCCTAATGGAGAAAATAAGGTTATGTATGTTTTAAGTGTAAACACTAGATGCCTTCCTTCTTCAGGAGTGAGATTTATTTAAAAGTGATTTTTAAAAATATTCTAACTTATTTATGGGTCAAAAAGCTTATATAAAAAAGCAAGTGTTTTTTTTAAAAGATTTATCCTTAGCCATGAAATTTACTGCATGTGGAAGAAGGTAGAACCACATCTACCCAAGACTTGTTATATCCTAAGTATCTCATCAATTGTATTTTATTTAATTTAGTCATCTAGGTAAGTCATTCATATAAATGTAATCTGCCCCATTATAGAGATGAGGAAAACAAATTTCAGAGCTAGTATGTGTGAAAGCCACATGCCAGCATAGTGATCCTAAACCCCATGTTAGAGCTCTTCCTTCCATGATTTGCTCCCAGCTAAGCCTAAAATGTTATGCATATATTTCAAATCTAAATGTTGGCAACACTTTAGAAAAGCATGGATCTTCCTAGACAATATATATAAGATAAGTAAGAACACTATTTTTTATTGAATTTATTGGGGTGACATCTATATTATAAAAGGCCAGTGGCTGTAATGCTGTAACAACCAAATGACTGGTCACCAGGAGGTGCACTGATGGATCTCATGGAGTGGCGGGTCTGGGGTCCCATGGCGGTATGATTTCGTGCTCTTGGCCTCTAGTTAGTTAATAAAACTATACAGGTTTCAGGTATACAATTCTACAATATATCATCTGTATATTTTATTGTGTGTTTACCACCCCACGGCAAGTCTCCTTCCATCACCATTTATCCCTTTTTCTTTTCACTCCCTTTTTTTTTTCATTCTACAAACTGAGAAGTAAGGTTAATTTAGAACTATATGGAATTATAGAAAGATACACTGAGAAATGCATCTCTGGCTGCTTTTCACCTGGTTGCACAAATAATTCATTTACAATTCAGGAACTAGGCAGTAAGATCCTTTTTCAGACTACAATTGCTGCGTCTTCCTCATGCTCCTCAGTTGTAAACTACATTTATAGATCCCCTCACCTCCCCCTCTGGCCTTTGTCAGTAGTAGATAAAACCCACAGAATATGTTTGTGAACAAGCCCCAATCTGGTCCCTGGCCCTCATAGAGCTAATGCTATGACAATAAACAAGTAACTGAGAAAATAAATACAAGACACTGTGGTGTCAGGAAAAGGACAACTGTGTATCTGTGTTGTATGTGTGCAGAGTTGTTAGCATGTAGGATGGAGGACCATTATGGAGTAAGCCCAACTGCCTTCTCATCTGACTTCTGCCACTTATTTGCTGTGTGATCGTGGGCAAGTTCCTTAATGTGTTTGTGCCTAGTTTTCTCATCTATAAAACAGAGATAATGATTCTCACTTATACATAGATTTTTTTTTAAGAATTAAATGAGTTAATATATAAAGTTCTTAGACAAGTGCTTGGCACATAATGAGGGCTACACCCAGGATATCAAAGGAGACCGAAAGATGAGAAACAGATGGCACCCGATAGGGAGGGACAGGAACTGCAAGAGGTCAAGAGTGTGTGCAAAGGCCTGGACTGCAAAAGAGCCTGATTTGAAAAGTTTTTTTTACATAAAATATTTTTTTACAATTATATAAAGTTTACATATTTATGTACAAAAACATTATCAGAAAAAAGCTAAAATTTTAAAAACAAATTTTCATATTTAAATCAATATCATATGAATCATTTTCAACTATTTCATAACTATTCATTATTAGAATCATCTGTGGCACTATGATACCATTCAGGTTTGGAAGAGAGTTCCCTAAATCAAATGGCTCCAGGATTTTGGCTTTATGAGCTAATTATCCTACTTTTATTCTCTGTCTATTCACATGGTCATTCCCATCTTTTCATCCCTCAGTATGCCAACTGTAGCAGTTTGGAGCCCTTCTGATATTCTGGTTTTAATCTGCTGAAGGACAAGAAAACATGTAACTCTATTTGTATTTGAATATCTGATAAAGTCAGGAGAGCCTGGATGAGAGTCTCAGGGACTGTGTACATAGACTTAGCTCGGCTGCATATATTTCTGTCACTGAGAAACACCTTTCACTTACTTATGAGCTCTCTTTTAGGTTCTGGTGTATCTAGAATGATGGCTTTCATGGAACTGGAACATTATTGTGTAGATGCAATGCTTTATGGCACATAAAGGACTCCAGTGGGATTGATTAATACCTCTAACTAAATAAGCAGAGTTTTGAATTAAAAAGTTGAATGCCCCTCTTGAGAAGTATAGAATTTTAGAGGCAAATGTAATGGTGAGATATCTAATTCCAACTCATTCCCATATGAGAAACTCAAGGTTAAAAGAGGGGCAGGCAACTTATTCAAGGTCACCCAACATCCAGTGCCAATGTGGTCATGACCTTCAGTTTGGGGGCTTTTTTGCCTCCATGGAACTGTTTAATTAGCAACGTCCCATAAGCATTGTACCTGAAAACCTTTGCCTCCTCCCCAGCAGAATGAGTGTCAGCACTGGTCATAATGGGTCCTCTGGGCTCCGGGCTGCCTTCTCCATTCCACCTCCCACATTCCATTTCTGAAACAGAACATAAAACAAAAGAAGGGAAAACAGTCTGTGGGTTTGGAGTTTAAACAAACAGGGAGGTTAACCAAAAGGCTGGTTTCAATAGACTGGAGGCAAAAGGGATTCCTAACAGCTTGAGGAAATTACATAAAACTAAGAAAGGGATTCTCACACTCAAAAGTAGGAGACATGTTTCAGAAACCAAAGGAGGCTTTTGTTGATGTGGACAAACCCTCACAATAGCCTAAGAACAACAGGGACAGCCTTGGTCAGCACACCTTCTCAGATGAGAGGCGTTTTTTTTTGTTTTGTTTTTTGTTGTTTTTCCCTTGTTACCATTCTAGCTACTACAGGCATGATAGTTCTCAGACAGGATATTAACTTGCCTCATAAACAAAATAGTGCAAAATCCCAGTGGTAGGGACTTGGTAAGAATCTTCAGATCACGGGGGTTCTGGTTACAGCTGAACAACTAGCTCTCAAAAAAAAAAAAAAAGGAAATATTTTTTGCCCTGATTTATAGCATTTGCCAATTTCCTTGGTGAACCTACTCCACCATGACTGATTTTAAGCTACAATATGAAGACACTAGGCCACTGATAGTGAAGCTGGGAAGAAGAAGAATATATAATCCATCTGTCCATCCATCCATCAGTCCATCTATTTGTCTATCATCTGTCTATCTACCTATCTATAATGTATTTTCTATCATCCGTCATTAAGTTATCCATCCATTCATCCATCTACTCACCTATTAACCTACCTATCTACCCATCTACTTCAAACTCATGGTCCTTGTTTATAAATTAAGTGTGGGGCCAGATAATCAATAAGGCAAGTTTCAGTTTTAATTTTGTGTGATTGAATTCATGATTCTTATTTCATGGAAACACTTGATTCCTGGATTAACCCAGAAAGGTTGCTGTATTTTTAATGTTGTCTATGCCTTTCTTTGTCTTTATAGCATTTATCACGCCTCAAAAACTGTAGCTATTTACTTGTATATTTTCCCCAAAAGCTGAACCTAGAAGACAGGGTTTTGTTTGTTTTAATCACTGACAAACCTTAGTGTAACCAGACCAACAAGTGGGTCTGGGCTGCCTGTCATTACTTGAGCCAATTAAGCAGAAACAGGGTTGAATCATATATGCACATTTATTCCAATACTGCTGAAAGTATGGGAGAGCAGCAGGTCATTCACAAAAATCTGATTCACACCCCGCCATAAGCCAACTGCTTATATTAGGTAGAAGAGTACATATTACATGGAGAAGTAGACAAATTGGTATGCCAAATGGGCAGTATACAAGTAATGCTGGTTGGGCGTTTGCAAAGGCCTGTGGATAAGCAAAAGGCTGAGGGGTCTTCAAAAGGCTGGCAATATGCAAAGGGCTGGAGGATCTGGTTTCTGCTACAAGGTTGTTAATCTTTCCATGGTAATAGGCAGCTCCCAGAGGTAGAGGATGGGCCAGATTTCCAGATGAACTACCACATGCAACTCATATCCAGGTTAGCACGTTCCTTCTTTAATCAGAACAAAACAATCATGGTTAACAGAGCATGATTAATATTTCTTACAATTATAGCTGGTCCCCAATATTCTATTTCTGCCCCTCTCATTTCCCCACTGCTATTGTTGTCATCTCATACCTGTGAGATTAGTTTTAGATGAAAAATCTCATCCTTCATTTGCTTTTGCCTTGAAAGTAGTTCCCAGGAATGGCATACAGCAAATGCAGGATCTAAAGAGGAAGACATTGAATACAGCAACCACCAAGCTATCAGACCATAAAAATAAACAAGAGAAAAATTAAAAAGAATTCCTGCAACCCAGACAGATTGAGTAGCCAGGAAATTAGGTTGGATTATTCAAATCCAAAAAAACCCTTCTCATTGTTTTACTTTGGAGATGGTTTCCGTAATTTGTTGAATGTAGTTTTCTATCAATTGATAATTGTTAGAAAGATTAAAATAGCACATTCCTTTAAATTCATCATGATAATGGTTATGCCACAACAGCAAATAATCTATTGTGCCTGATTCTCTAGAAATGCCTCTCTGACCCTGATTTATCTCATGTATAGCCCTGGAGGTGGCATTCAGGGTTTTTAGCATTCTACAACCCAGCTGAGTCACTTCTACATTAACAAAAATGCTTAAAGCAATATAGTCAGCAGGGCTCCACAGGTGGAAATCATCATTGCAATTTGGTATCAAGGCGGTGAGAAGGTCTCTTTTGGTTTGGACCCTGTGATGTTTCTAAAGCATAAAGACTGTCAGTCATCCTAAGGAACAAGGGCCTCTGATGCTGTTGGCAAGGGTATATGAATAAATATTTATTCCACATATCAGAAACCAAACAGCTGACATCTTAGTATGTCCAGTACCATAAGGGAGGTTGAAATTATCATAACAGTTCATATTGTAGTTATTATATACTTAAAGACAATAACTAGAACACCTGGTAAAAGTCAGACATTCTCCACAGGAAGTTACTGCAGCAACCTTTAGAGAAAACATCCCTGCATCCTTTTCCTAGACAGTGGGTCCCAATGTATAAAGGTCCCCATCTATGACTTTATTTCCAAAATGGATAGAATAATTCTATATATTAGCAATAGGTACCCCAACTCCTACTTGGCAACATGTAAAAGTCTGTTCTACACAGGTTCCTCCATTGCCAGATTCAGAGCAGTTGGAGCAGTGAGCCCCACATCTCAGGATCCTGTACATTTATCCTCTGGTTGGCCACATTGTCCTTTCTCTGCTTATGTCTTTCTAACTGCCTACCACATCACCTCTCAAGGATCTTGGCTCTGAATTCTTTCATGAAAAAGGAGTGTAGGGTTTCTTCTGAAACTACTTCATGCTGAGGTGGAACAAAGTTTTCTTTCAGTGCCAATAGATGAGGCTTGGGCATGGAAGGAGGTAGCAATGATATCTAGAGATGGTATTCCCTAAGTGCAAGTAAGACTTGCAACCTGGTGCAGACAAACTGTGTTATAAAACTTAGTGTTATTGGGCAAAAGATAGAATGACAAGAATTAGGACAAATGGTCTGGTGGAAGGAAAAAAACAACTTCAGTTCTAATAATTCCCTATTGAAACTATTTTTCCTCTTAAAATCACCCTCATTTTTATTGAAGAGCTAAATTAAGAGCAATTTATTTACTGTATTAAACCTAGTTAAAATATGGCCTGATTATTTGCATGAAAACAATAAGAATAGCAATTGATCATATACGATTTTTAAAATAAACTATATGCTTTGCTGGAATCTCATGATTGGGCTTTAATTAGCCACACAGGGCGAAGAAACTGAGCCACGTAGTTGTCATCAGGTTTTACTGCAAAATCTGAAGACTTGGGTGAATTCCTGAAGTTATTGAGGAAAGCAATGATATCTTGAGTTTCTTCCCTTGCCATCACTCAGGTAGCAGCCTTTGTTCCTTACCTAAAAGACTGCATAAGCCATCTTACCAAGCAAGATACTAGGCTTTTTCCAAGAGGCTTTTTATTGGCTCCATTCCTTAAAGCTTTCTGGTGACACACAGAGTCTAGGCATGTTAGACACAGAGTCTAGGCATGGAATAGAATAGAGAACCCAGAAATCGACCCAAACCACTATGCCCAATTAATATTTGACAACGGAAGCATGAACATACAATGGAGTCAAACAGGCTCTTCAATAAATGGTGTTGGGAAAATTGGACAGATACACACAAAAAAATGAAACTAGACCATCAACTTACACCATACACAAAAATAGATTCAAAATGGATTAAGGACTTAAACATAAGAAGGGAAACCATAAAAATACTAGAGCAATCCACAGGTAGAGAAATCTCAGACATATGCTGAAGGAACTTCTTCACTGATACTGCTCCTAGGGCAATGGAAACTAAAGAGAGAATAAACAAATGGTACTACATCAAAATAAAAGCTTTTGCACAGCAAAAAAACCATCAACAAAACAACAAGAAAGACAACTGCATGGGAGAACATATTTGCCAATTTTATCACTGATAAGGGTTTAATATCCAACATTTACAGGGAACACATACAACTTAACAAAAGGAAGATAAACAATTCAATAAAAAACGGGCAAAGGATCTAAATAGACACTTTTTTGAAGGAGGACAGAAGGAAGGCCAAGAGACATATGAAAACATGCTCAAAGTCACTAATTATCCTAGAGATGCAAATCAAAACAACACCTGTCAGAATGGCTATCATCAACAAATCAACAAATGACAAGTGTTGGCGAGGATGCACAAAAAAAGAACTCTTTGCACTGATGGTGGGAATGCAGAATGGTACAACTACTGTGGAGAAAAGTATGGAGTTTCCTCAAAAAACTGAAAATGGAAGTCCCATTTGACCCCGTGATCCCACTTCTAGGAATATATCCCAAGAAACTAGAAGCACCAATCAGAAAGAATATATGCACCCTTATGTTCATAGCAGCACAATTTACCATAGCTAAGATTTGGAAAAAGCCTAAATGCCCATAAGCAGATGAGTGGATTGAAAAACTGTAGTACATTTACACAATTGAATACTACGCTGCATTAAAAAAGAAGGAGCTCTTACCATTTGAAACAGCATGCATGGAACTGGAGAGCATTATGCTAAATGAAATAAGCCAGTAGGAGAAAGATAAATAGAACATGACCTCACTCATTTGTGGAATATAATGAACAACATAAACTGATAAACAGGGACAGATCCAGAGACAGAAAAACATTGATCAGACTGTCAAAACTCAGAGGGAATATAGGGGAGGGTAGGGAAAAGGAGGAGAGATCAACCAAAGGACTTGTGTGCATGAATATAAGCCTAACCAATGGACACAAACACCAGAAGTGTGAGGGCATGAGTGGGGGATGGTTAGAGGGTTAATGGAGGGATGAGGACACATATATAATGCCTTAATCAATAAAGAAATAAAAAAAAAACAACTCCTAAATCCTGAAAAAAAAAAAGAATTGCCAAAAAAAATTTGCCAAATTCTGGAGTGATTGGATAGGGAGAAAAAATATATTTTACCAAATTATTTTAAATATGTTTCCTTAGACAAAAAAAGTGGCCCACCCCCTCCAGAGCCACATCCTCTGAGTTGAAATAGAAGCCCAGACAGAGCTTTTGAGTCTGCCCAGTGACAGAGAACACTGGTTCCCAAGTGGCACAAGCACATGGATTCAGAGGAGCTCTATACCCCCTCATGGAAAGGTCAGATTTTGCCTGGGATAAGGAGAGAGAGAAGTACATAACCAGACACTTGGAGAAGAGAACTCATGGGGAGACAAAGAAACAGCCCAAATATGAAAGAAAAACAGGCATCACCAGAAAAGGAAGTAAATGAAATGGAGGCAAGCAACCTGTCAGAAAAAGAATTAAGAGAAATGGTCATAAGGTGGATGAAAATATTGGAAGACAAATTAAACAATGGAGTAAGAACCAAGAGGAAATGAAGAAGAAAGAAGAAATGAAAAATGACAGTGTTGCTATAAGAACTCAATAGAAAGCATCAACAGTAGACTAGAAGAAGCAGAGGACCGCATCAGTGAAGACAAGGTAGGAAAAAATACCCAAGTAGAGCAGCATCTAGAAAAAAAATTAAAAAGCAGGAAGAGAGCCTAAGGGAACTTTGGGACAACCCGAAACAAAACAACATCCGCATAATTGGGGTGTCAGAAGGAGAGGAAACTGAGCAAGGAATAGAAAACCTGTTTGAAGAAATAATGACAGAAAACTTCCCCGATATAGGGAAGAAAATAAAAAAAACCCAAACAAATCCCAGAAGCTCATAGAGTCTCAAACAAAATGAACCCCAAAAGACTGATGCCAAGGCACATTATAATTAAATTGGCAAACACCAATGACACAGTAAGAATCTTAAAAGTGGCCAGAGAGAGACAGAAAGTTACTTATAAAGGATCCCCCATCAGAATAGCAACTGATTTCTCAACAGAAACACATCAGGCAAGAAGGGAATGGCATGAAATACACAAAGTCATTCAAAGGAAGGGTCTGAATCCAAGAATATTGTACCCAGCAAGGTTATCAATCAAATGAAGGATGAAATCAGGAGCTTTACAGACAAAAAAGGACTAAGGGAGTTTATTATCACCAAACCAGCAATGCAAGAAATGCTAAAGGGTCTGCTGTAAAAAAAATAAATAAGAAGTGAAAAAGGAACATGGGGATAAAGAAAAAAATGATGACAAAGAAGTAACTATCAATAATAATTTTAATGTAAATAGCTTAAATGGCCCAAATCAAAAGACATAGGGTAGCTGAGTGGCTAAGAAAACACGACCCATATATCTGCTGTCTATAGGAATCCCAACTCAGAAAAAGGGACACACAGAGACTGAGAGTGAAGGGATGGAAAAAGGTTTCTCAGGTGAATGGAAATGAAAAAAAAATCTTGGGTAGCAATACTTCCATCTGACAAATTAGGTCTTAAAGTGAAGGACATAAAAAGAGATAAGGAAGTCCATTCATAATACTAAAGGGAGTAATCAAACAAGAAGAAAAAACTGTGGTAAACATATATTCACCGAATATAGAAGCACCCAAATACATAAAAACAAAACTTCTGGAGGATATCAAGGGAGACAATGACAGCAATACAATCATAGTAGGGGATTTTAACACCCCACTATCACCAATGGACAAAACCTCTGAACTAAAGATTGTTAGAAAATACTATGAACAACTGTATTCCAACAAATAGGACAACCTGGAGGAAATAGACATATTCCTAGAAAAATACAACCTTCCAAAACTCAATCAGGAAGAATCTCAACATCTCAATAGGCCAATAACTATAGAAGAAATTGAAGAAGTTATCAAAAAGCTTCCAGCAAACAAAAGCCTGGGGCCAGAGGGCTTCACAGGGGAGTTTTACCAAACATTCAAGGAAGATCTAAAACCTATCCTCCTCAGACTATTCCAAAAAATTGAAGAGGAAGGAACACTTCCCAACTCATTCTATGAAGCCAGCATCACCCTAATACCAAAACCAGGCAAAGACAACACAATGAAAGAGAATTACAGACCAATATCCCTTATGAACATAGATGCCAAAATCCTCAACAAAATTCTAGCAAATCAGATCCAGCAGTACATCAGAAAGATCATACACCATGACCAAGCAGGATTTATCCCAGGAATGCAAGGATGGTACAATATTTGCAAGTCAATAAATGTAATACATCACATAAACAAATTGAGAGATAAAAATCACAGTCATATCAACTGATGCAGAAAAAGCACTTGACAAAATCCAACACACTTTCTTGATAAAAACTCTCAGCCAGGTGGGAATAGAAAGATCATACCTCAACATAATAAATGCCACATATGAGAAACCTACAGCCAACCTAATACTCAATGGACAAAACTAAAACCATTTTCCCTAAAAACAGGAACAAGACAGGGATGCCCACTCTCACCACTACTGTTCGACATAATACTGGAATTATTAGCCATTGCAATTAGACAAGAAGAAAAAATAAAAGGCATCCAAATTGGAAAAGAAGAAGTAAAACTGCCCTTTTTTTGCAGATGACATGCTATTGTACATGAAAAACTCTAAAGACTCTATCAAACAACTATTAGACTTAATAAATGAATTCGGCAATTTATCAGGATACAAAATTAACACCAAGAAATCTATGGCATTTCTATACACCAATAGTGAATGTACAGAAAGAGAGACTAAAAAAATAATCCCATTTACCATTGCATCAAAAAAATTAAGGTACCTAGGAATAAACTTAACTAAGGAGGTAAAAGACCTATATATGAAAAACTACAGGACACTGGAAAAGACATAGAGGAAGATGTAAACAGATGGAAGAACATACCATGTTCATGGATTGGTAGATCAACATCATTATAATGTCCATACTACCCAAAGCAATCTGTAGATTCAATGCACTCCCTATGAAAATACCAATGGCATATTTCACAGACCTAGAAAGAACTCTTCAAAAATTCATCTGGAACAAAAAAAGACCCTGCATAGCCACAACAATCCTGAGAAAGAAGAATAAAGTAGGTAGGATCACAATACCAGATTTCAAGCTGTATTACAAAACCACTGTTCTCAAAACAGCCTGGTACTGGCACAAGAACAGACATATAGACCAATGGAATAGACTAGAGAACCCAGATATGGACCCAAACCACTATGCTCAATTAATATTAGACAAAGGAGTCATAAACATACAATGGAGTCAAGACAGTGTCTTCAATAAATGGTGTTGGGAAAATTGGACAGATACATGTAAAATAATGAAACTACATCACCAACTTACACCAGACACAAAAATAAACTAAAAATGGGTAAAGGAATTAAATATAATACAGGAAACAATAAAAATACTAGAGTAATCCACTGGCAGCAAAATCTCAGACATATGCTGAAACAATTTCTTCACTGATACCGCTCCTAGGGCAATGGAAACTAAAGAGAAAATAAACAAATAAGACTACATCAAAATAAAAAGCTTTTGCACAGCAAAAGAAACCATCAACAAAACAAAAGGAAAGCCCACTGTTTGGGAGATCATATTTGCAAATGTTATCACTGATAAAGGTTTAATCTCCAACATTTACAGGGAACTCACACAACTTAATAAAAGGAAGATAAATGATCCAATAAAAAATGGCAAACTTTTCTAAATAGAAACATTTCTAAAGAAGGCAGAATGAAGGCCAAGAGACACATGAAAACATGCTCAAAGTCACTAATTATCCAAGAGATGCAAATCAAAACAACAATGCACTATCATCTCACACCTGTCAGAATGGCTATCATCAACAAATCAAATGACAAGTGCTGCCAAGGATGGGAGGAAAAGGAACCATAGTGCACTGCTGGTGCGAATGCAGACTGGTGCAGCTACTGTGGAGAACAGTATGGATTTTCCTCAAAAAACTAAAAATGGAGCTCCCATTTGACCCAGTCATCCCACTTCTAGGAAACTGGAAGCACCAATCAGAAAGGCTATATGCTCCCCTATGTTCATAGCATCACAATTCATCATAGCTAAGATTTGAAACAGCCTAAATGCCCGTCATTACATGAGTGGATTAGAAATGTATGGTACTTCTACACAATGGAATACCACACTGCAATAAAAAAGAAGGAATTCTTACCATTTTCAGCAGCATGGATTGACCTGGAGAGCATTATGTTAAGTGAAATTAGCCAGGCAATGAAAGAAAAATACCACATGTTCTCACTTATTTATGGAAAATAAAGAACATTTTAACCTGATAAACAAAAAGATAGATACAGAGGAAGTAAAGCATCGAAAAATCTGTCAAATTACAGTGGGAAGGCTGGGGTATATTGGGGAGGAGTGGAAAGAGATCAACTGAAGGACTTGTATGCATGCATGTAAGCACAACCAATGGACAGAAGACACTGGGGGGTGGGGTGGGATGAGGGCATGTGACAGAGGGTAGGGGAGGCTGGGAGAAGGTCAATGGGAAAAAAAGGAGGTATATGTTCTACTATATGTAATACTTTAAACAATAAAATAACAAACATACAAAAAAGATGCAAAGTGAGAGATAAAATGCAGGAAGCTAAAAAAAATGTTTCCTTATATCTAAAAAACAGAAAGTTTAATAATTAGTAATACTTTCAACAAAATATAGAAAAACTATATAATTATTTTTAGTTCATTCAGTTCCATAATCAAATTTATTTTGTTTCTTCTGATTTTTCCTGCCAGTACTTCTATAAATCCAGATACTCTATAGAGTTCTAATAATTGTCATCTAGTTCCAAGAGGATGATCTGAAAATGCCAGAATTCTTTCCATGGATCCTTTCAGATGTAAAATTTTTCCAAATGCATTATAACAAAGCAGTGACTATCTCTAAATGACAAGAAATAATTTAAAATGACACAGTTAAAGATTTGATTATAATGCAAATGACTTGGAATCTTGTCCTTTATGCAAAATACAATATCAGAATCCACTTTAATAATATGCATATATAAATAAAATGTAGTTACTAATTTTTATTCATCAAATCTTCCCATGTACCTTAAGTATAAAACTTTCCTTCATAAAGAGAGAAAACAAATCCTTGAGGCATTCCAGGGCCTACTGTAATGACCTAAAACCAATTCTAAGTTAAAAAAAAAAAGTTTCTTAAAATACAAACATGAGAAGGTTGTCAAACTTATTTTACCATAAGATTATATGTCATCATCATTATTATGAAACAGTATTAGATAGACTATTCATTAAAAGTGACAAAATGGTATTAAACACAAACAGGCTAGCAAAACTTCAGTTCCCACAATTATGATCACTTTTTTAAAGTAATTAATTATCTGATTAAAATAACACAATACATAATTAAATAAGTAATTTATAGAACTTTTATTCCTAGGCAAATACAGGAAAAACTTTTTTCCTTTTACCAGACTGGAGAATTATTAAACAAATTCTGTATTAGCTTACTTTAGATTCATCTATCTAATTAAATTTATTATTCAGATTAGCTATAATTTCTTTTTACAATCCTGTTATAACTTTCACAAACCTTCTTAACCCTTTCAGCTTTAGAACAACTGACTTTCTTTTTCCCTTCTTTTTTCCATCTCCATACCTCATGCCTTCTATTAACAAAAATATACAATTTATTTCCAATTAGTCATAATTTTTAACTCTTAGAAACCTTACATTTTAGGTGACAAGTTCTTAGCATTTCTCAGATTAGCAATGCATTCACATTTTTAAGAGATTATATTTCAAATAAAATACAAGACATATTCATTAACAGATTCAAATCTATCCTCTAGATGCTCTGTAATAAAAATCCAAAAGTAAGCAAACTCACATTAATTAATATTTCAGTATCCTGTTATTTCAAAATACCTAGATATTTAATAATTTCTACTATTTAACCCAGCAAACTCCAAAGTTTAAAGTTACTAAAGACTTTGGAAAACTATGTTTAGGCATATGTAATTATCACTGACAAGCTTTATCATAAACCTTTCATTTTAGTTATATCTATTTATTATATCTTAACAACTTTGAGATTATAAAGCCAATTATTATTACCCAAGGCATTTTCTTGGAAAATTTTGTAAAAGGGATAACTCAAGGGCCTCCAGTGGCTTTAATGTGAAAGTAATGTCTTTACAAAAGAAAACCAAAACCCTCCCGTAAATAAATGAGCACTCTCAAAAGGATGGGCTTGGACTTTAGCCTTAGAATCTTATCTCACACTAACCCAGCACAGCAAATGACCTTTGGTTCTGAGTGGCCACAAAGCCCACACAGCAGAGACAGAGGATTTCCTATGTTCATAAAATGGCTAAGAGCAAATAAGTCCCCAAAAGATAGAAATCAAGCAAAGAATATCAGTAACCAAAGCTACATTACAGACATTAACTCTGTAGCAAAGAAATTCCGGTGGCTGATGCCTTGAGAGGAAGAGCAGGAAGGGTCCCCAAATTTGAGAATTCTCAGCAGCTCCTGGAAAATTACTGCCACCCCTGCCATGGGTTTAGCATGCCACAAGTAGCTTGGCTCCCCAAAGTGGATGTGCCCCATTTTTAAACAAACCAAACAACAAAGAGACACAAAACAGCAATCAATAGAGACACTCTTATATACAATATTTACAGGTGCACACAACCTACAGACAAGAGCTTTACACCCTGCTTCTTGTCTGTCCATCCAAAGAAATCTCAGAATGCCCTGCACTAAAAAAAAAAAAAATCACTAAAGCAGAGCAATATCCCTCATTCCAGAGTGGATCAGGCTAAGGACTCAGAGACCAGGCAAGGACCCCTGGAGGTCTCTCGCCATCCAGACGTGAACTGGTTTGTCCAGTAAATGCATGCCTTACAAAGAATCCCAGACAAGAGACAACTTCTCATTACATATGAAAATGCTTGATTCCTCCTCCTGTCACACAAAAAATCTTGATTCAACTTAGATCTTAGGTGAGAAAACTTAGGTCTTAGGTGAGAAAACTGAGATTGCTGAGGCTGCCACTGGGGAGACTAAAAAAGGAAAATCCCTGGCTGCACTGAAGATAAGAGTATAGGCCTCAGCCCCAGGAACCCCCAGTCCAGGCAGCAAGTGCAATCCCCAGTATTCACCCCAGAGGAGTCTCTTGGTTAAGTCCACTCATGGTCGTCAGAACATGTAACCAGACAATCAATGGGTTTGGGTTGCCTGGCACTACTTGAGCCAATTAAGCAGAGGCAGTGTTGAATCATATGTGAACATTTATTCCAATACTACTGGCAGTATGGGAGAGAGGTCATCCACAAAAATCTGCTCTGCTCCCACCATAAACCAACTGATTATATTGGGTAGAAGGACACAGATTACATGGAGAAGTAGGCAAAAGGGTGTGCCAAATAGGCAGTATACAGGTAATGCTGGTTGGGCATTTGCAAAGGCCTGTGGGTAAGCAAAGGGCTGAGGGGTCTTCAAAAGGGCTGGAGGCTCTGGTTTCTGCAACAAGATAGTTAATCCTTCCATAATAATAGGCAGCTCTCAGATGTAGAGTATGGGCTGTATTTCTAGGTGAGCTTCCACGTCCCACATGCAACTCATATCCAAGTTATCAAGTACCTTCTTTAATCAGAACAAAACAATCATGGTTAACAGAGTATGATTAATATTTCTTACAATTATAGCTGGTACCCAATATTCTATTTCTGCCTCTATCACTAACACTTATAATAGGAACCTTTCTCATGGCAGGTACTTGGTAGATATGTATTGAATGACATAATTCCAACTCTTCCTTATAAATTTATGAAAATTGAGGCTTTATGAAATGAAGTAGCTTTCCTGAAGTCATGCAACACTTTGTGGCAGAACTGAATATGACACCTAATATTTGCAATTCAGGGTTCTTCCCTAAATCATTCTGTGGCTCATCTCACAAAGTCTAAGGCATAAAAATAAGCACATGTGTGTTTCTTGGTTGTAAATTGCTATCTTCAGAGATATGTACAATAAAGAGATCTGTTTCCCACCTGCTTTGCTCCAGCTACTCACCTCACATATCTTTTTCCCTTTTCTAATTCTGGTCTCTTCAGGAAAACTGGCCAACACGATCCGATTAACTTATGGTTTATGTATCTCAGTAGGGATGGAAGCATGGGAGTATTTATATTGTTTCTACTCCAGGGACCTTTCCCGTAAGGTCCCACCATCATCAGAAGACCTACTTTTTGTTCCAGCCCCTTGTGCACTTCAACAAATACTAGTGTCAGATATTACTTTAGGTGCTGCATATACAAACAAATGAGTAACACAAGGTCTCTGATCTTTAGGAGGGTACAGTCTTCTAGGGCAACTGACAAAGGAAAACAACATGCTGCAGGCAAATATTACTCCAAAGCTGCAAGGGTCAGGGAAAGGAAACCCCACAGACAGTGTCAGAAAGCTCTTTAAAATAGATTAATTGGGGCAATTAATCTATCTGTTTAATAGTTTTCTCATGTCCAAAATGAGTAGTCTGTGAAAATGAAGGTCTCTACCTATCTACAGAAGGATTTACAAACAGCAAAAGTTCTAAATGAATGCCTCATCAGCATTATAATTCCTTCAGACACTATAGTCAGATGGTGACCACAAAGCCTCGAATGTTAGGTTCCACTGTGTCAGGAGAAAACTGCCTTAAGTTAACTCAGCAATGACTCCTTGCTTGTATCCTGAATGGAAAATGGCACGACTCATTAAAACATCTCAGCTTAATGAGAAAAAAGTACTAGTAACTAGATGGATACTCAACTGGTTGAATTAGCAAAACTATTCAGTCACAATTAAGTGACTTAAAGCAAGGGGTTGTTATAAAAGTTACTGATTTTATAAATCATTGATGGTCCACAGGCCCAGGGCCTTAAATAAATGAGGGCTGGCTCAGAAGAAACCATACTGTGAGTCAGTGTGGATTTTAATTAGATGGTAGACATCTTGTCACTGAGTAGCTTCCTCTCTCAATTGCTTTCGGCCCTTTGAACTGTAAGGAAAATGCAACCTCCCACGACCCCAAAAAATATCATTGGAACTCATAGTGGTTTTGTGCTTTGGAGTCATAAGTCATTTCAGGTAATGGTGGTAAGAAAATGGGTTTTGTGTCAACTCATTGATAATGGATGGAAGTTATACCCGAGTGATGGCTGCCCTGTGTTTTACCTGTGGACAAATGAAAGAGAAGAAACACACCAATATTTACTTATCTTACTTAATGAATGTTATCATGTGGAAAAGGTAGATCAGTAATGCTGAGATCACACATACCAATCTTCTTTTGAACACACAATGCCTTCATTTATATAATTCTTAGCACTTGAGGCCTCCCCATTTGGACACATGCACAGCCAGCCTGGCTGAGAGTTCTTCCTTCTCAGGTTGCTACTGTCACAATTTCAGAAACTTTTAAGTAGAAAGAGACTGAGGAATCTAAATTCCAGTGATTTCCTAATTAATGTGTTGAGGACTAGAGCAGATGGGGCTATTCTAAGCTTTGAGTTCCTGCCTTCCTTCCACCCTCCCCAGCTCCCAGACTCATTGGAAGGAAAGGTTAGAAGTGGCTTAGTGGTTGTTAGAGAGTGGGAATTTTTGAGCATGCTTACTACTACCATTCCAGAGAGGCCATGGACTATGCCCTAGACAGAGTTGTCAGTGCTGACATTAGGCTAGGCCTTGAGATACGGTCTCATGGCCCCTTCCCAGCAGTAGGCCTTCTTTTCATAGAACACTGTCATCTTTCTGAAGAACAGGATGACCCTGTAAATAACATGGTTGTCAATGGCACGATCCTGACGTTGCTTAGGAAAAACTGTTTTATCTTGGGTTACTTGCTCTGCAAAAACAGGATGTGGTTAATGTGCTTAAAAGTGGTCCTGCACAAAGGGTTGGGGCTGCTCTCTGGACTCCCTGTGTGGAGAAAAGCAGAGCAGTTGCCTGCCGACTAATAAAGGCTCCCTAAATTTTAATTTGGTCTGGACTCTGGTGGTTATCCACTCGTGTTTGCTCCACAACATTTGGACGCCCCCAGAAAGATAACCAGCCTTTGACTGGTCCTGTGACCAGAGCCCACCGGGGTCCCCAGACTCTCCGACCCAGTGGAAGATCTCTGAGAGACGGTCCTCAGCCCTGGGACTGGTAGAGGTTGGAGACCCCGCCTGCTAAATTTCCTGATTCACTCTGATCTGGTTCTTACCGGTAAGAAATTTATTTCTGGTTCTGTGGGCGCCCAGCTAGGTCTCTGGAAGGCTGGATGCAGCGCTACTTCTGAGACCAGATCTCAGCACACGACAGTGCCTGGCGATCCTCAGTTGGTTGTCATTGTCTTTGTTATTCGGTGTTATTGTGGTCTAATTGTCTTTATCATTAGGATGGGTCAGTCTGCTTTATGTTCTGTCTATGCTCCCCTGCAATGTTTTTTGAAAAATTTTCAGGAATTCAAGCAGTGAGCAGATGATTACGGAACCTCCGTTAACACTTTTGATTTATAGAAGTTTTGTAAGCAGGAAGGAGTGAGCAACAGGGTGGAGGCATGGGACAGGAACGGGGAAGTGCTGACTCAAGAGCATCGCCACGTAAGTCAAAAACTCAAACTGTCTGGTATATAAATGTAAGTGTGAGTGTCTGTGTGAAGTGAAAGCTACTTTGTGCCATCTGGCTGTACACATGAGAGTATTTGCTATCTCTTTATGTTGTTTAATTTGTTTAAATACAGTGCACCTCCCTGCTTTAGAGGGAAGACAGTAGAGAACTTTTAATTGCTGCATTAGTTTAAAATATTGGAATTCTAGGGTTAATTTAAGGGTATAAAATTTGTGAAGGTTGCCAATCCAGAGAAGTTTAAACAAAGGATTGTTGGGTTAAGATTAGTCATAATTAACTGCTTTGTAGGCTGCCTTTTCCAGCCCTGCTAGCATACAGAGAATCATGTGGTCCCAAGAACTGCGACCTGCCTGCCCTTCCTGATAGATTTACAGTCGGTCTCTGGGGGAGGAAGAGAGCCAAAAACTGCTCCAGAGCAGGTGTGAGAAAGGGTAGAGGCGGTGGAATTCACTCTCAGCCTGCTGAGATAGAGAAGCCCTAGGCTGGGGAACAGGTGATGGTTGGAGATATCAGGTGATGGATTTGAGATCCTCTGGAGCCTTTGAATAAAGAAGGAAAATATGGGAGGGAGAGCAGCTATTCCTTAAGTGTAAAAAGCCTGGTTATACAGGATCTCAGACTGCTTGCCTTATTTCCCTTGCTAAGGACAGAGTAAATGGTTAATGCAGAAAAGGGGGGGGGTGTCAGCAGGGAGAGCAGGGAGAGAAAACCCACTCTGCTGGCATCCTTGTTTTTTTACTTATCTGAACTATGCTGGCAAAACACAGTGGATCTTCCTCTGCCCCGTTTTCTTCTCTTCAACCCTTCTAATACACATAAAGAGAATCTAAGTTTTAAAAATCTCTGTCTCTCAAAAAGAAATATTTTTACCTGCTCTTAGTTTTATTACAGAAGGTCTAAGTCATAAATGTTAATCTAAGAAAATTCTGGCTGTTTCTTTTTAGGATTCATTAAAGGATTGAGGTTTCAAAGAATAAGGAATACTGAGTAGAAGGTCTGAGGCATGGTTATGCATTTTTAAAGGACATAGAAAGAAAGTTTGAAGGCTAATTTGGAAGTGTAAAATTGATAAAGGTTGTGTATGTAATAAGAAGGAGAAGAGAAATGTTGAAAAGAAATCAAATAATACAGGCCAGTAAGCCAGGAAGAGTAAATAATTTGCATTTTGCCTCCCTAAACAGATGGTAAATAGCTTTTGGAATTCTAAGGTACTTAGGGAGGGACTGATAAAAGAAATCTAACAGTTACTGTTTGTTCAGAAAATATTACTTGGAAAGTCCATAAAAAGGACTGGCAAGGAAAGTTCTATCTTAAAACAGGTCAGTATATTTTTCTCCTTATACAATTCCTCCAAAATTTGGCAATACTTAATAAATAAATCAGGGCAATACATTTCTTTGCATAAATTCAGTAAGACTGGTTTCCAATAGTAGTTTTATAAACCAGAAACTTTGACTGGAGTATCATGTTTCAAAGAGCCCTGCTTGAACTCTGAAGACTTGAAGCCAATAAGAGTGCCATGGAGAAAGCCTGGTATCCTGCTTGGTAGCCCTGAAAATAGCTGGTGGTGGAGCATCAGGTCCATGCCCTACCATCACTGGCAGTTGGTCAGAGTAGAAGGGGAGCAATAAGGGTGCCTCTGCGTCCCTGCGGGACCCCCACACACTCTGAGCCATGATGAGTAGGAGGGCTGAGATGGGCCTTGAAGTCTAGGGCATGGGCTCGGGTAGAGCCACTACAGGTGAGGACTTCACCTAACTAAGCAGATACTACAGGCAGGCCTGACGGCAGCTGGATGGCTTGGCTTCCTGGCACTACGGGGCACATTAAGATTCAATCATGCAATTCTGGTAAAAGTAGTAAGTTACCACTCTTATTATGTTTATGCAAACAATCAGGCCAAATTAAATACAATAGATAAATTAGTCTTGATTTGGCTCTTTTGATAAACATGGGGGTAATTTTGAGGAGAAAAATTCTATTTCAATAGATGTTATTAAAACTGAAAGGTTTTCTTTCCCTTCCACCAGACCATTTGTTACAGTTTGTCTCTGCCAGGTCACAAGCCTACATCCTTCTGTGCCCAGGCCTTATTGTCCCTCTGACAGACAGCAAGGATCTCTTGGCTCTGAGAGAAACTTCTGACCTGCCTCAGCAGGAAGTAGCTAGAAGAGCCCATCGACGTCCATTTTCCCTAAAAGAATTCCGAGCCAGGATCCTTGAGGTAATATATTAGGCAGTTAGACAGATATGAGCAGAGCAAGGACGATGGGCCAACTAGCACTACCAGATGTATTTAAGCCTTTCCATCTCTACCTATGCGAGACAAGGGGACTCCCCAGAAGCAAGAGGGAAAAAGGCTGCAGATAAAACAGCCCCGGAGACTGCCCTAAAACCAGTGGGGCCTCTAAAAATTCTAGTGACCTGACCTACCCAACTCACCAGCTTACATGGAAACCCAATCTGGAAAAGCTGAAATCCATAACCAATCTTTACTCAAGTTCTTACAGGCTTTACAGCCCATCCTTCCACCCTGGTGACTGTTTGGGTAAAGAAATTAGCCACACAAGGACTGACTCCTACCTGGAAAGGACCACCTCCACAGCAGTCAAGGTCGACGGGATTCCAATGTGGCTTCATCACACCTGGCTTAAGACAGCCCAGGCAAAATAGAGAGTCCAGGACTCTTCGTACCCTCTAAAGATTAGTCCTGGCCCTTATTCTGGGCCCTTATCTTTTAAACAGGCCCACTGACTTACTTTATTCAGCAGAGAATTAATTCTACCAAGCTTATAGTCCTCTTGGGTCAATATAACTCCCTTACCAACAATGACCCAAAAGAGTCAATGATTTGACTCATGTACATAAAACCAGTAGGGAATATTAGAGAGTGGGAATTTTTGAGCATGCTTACTACTACCATTCCAGAGAGGCCATGGACAATGCCCCAGATAGAGTTGTCAGTGCTGACATCAGACCAGGCCTTGAGATACGGTCTCATGGCCCCTTCCCAGCATGTAGGCCTTCTTTCATAGAACACTGTCAGCTTTCCGAAGAACAGGATGACTCTGTAAATAACATGATCGTCAATGGCATGATCCTGATGTTACTTAGGAAAAACTGTTTTGTCTTGGGTTACTTGCTTTGCAAAAACAGGATGTGGTTAATGTGCTTAAAAGTGGTCCTGAACAAAGGGTCAGGGCTGCTCTCTGGACTCCCTACATGGAGAAAGGCAGAGCAGTCGCCAGACGGCTAATAAAGGCTCCCTAAATTTTAATTTGGTCTGGACTCCAGTGGTTGTTCACTCATGTTCAGTCCACAACAGTGGTAACCCGGGGAAGAAAGCCCAGAAAGGGACAGATTGCAATCTGCTTAATTAGGCTGCTCTGTCTTATTCTTGTACCTTCAGCTTGAACATTGTTTTCCCCTGAGGCTGTGTTTCTGTGTAAAGTTGTGGACAGTTTTAAAGAGAGGGTTTTAAAGCTGCAGGAGGAGTTTCCAACTTTCAAATGCTTCCAGTAGTTGTCCCCCTAAATGGCTAGGTGAGGCCTGTGCCCATCTGGCCTTAATGCTCCTGGTTCTGTTGGGTTTTACCTCTACCCTAGTTCTGTCCCCACCTCTGGACATACAAAATTCCCAAGCCTCAGGACCCTCACTCAGTTTACTCGGTTAAGGTGGTCTGATCAAGGATGGCTCCACCTTCTAAGGCTCTTAAAATATCTCTGACACCTTTCTGCATTTTTAAAAAAATATTTTATTTACCTTTTATTGATTTCAGAGAGGAAGGGAGAGGGAAAGAGAGATAGAAATATCAATGATGAGCGGGGATCATTGATTGACTGACTCCTGCACACCCCCTACCAGGGATCAAGCCCACAACCCAGGCATATGCCCTTGACTGGACTCGAACCTGGGACCCTTCAGTTCACAGGCCAATGCTCTATCCACTGAGCCAAATCAGCTAGGGATCTGTTTTGTTTTTGGTTTTCTCCAATCTTTATTGTTGAGATTATTACAGATGCCCCTCTTTTTCCCTCCCATAGCTCTCCTCCATCCATTCCCCACCCCACCCTAGGCCCTTGCCACCATATTGTCTGTGTCCATAGGTAATGCATACATGCATATAAGATTTTGTCTATTCTCTTCCTGTAGCCCCCACACCTCCTTCCTTCTGAGAATCATCAGTTTGTTCCATTTCCAAGCCCCTGATTCTATTCCACTCACCAGTTTATTCTGTTTATCAGATTTTTTATCCATTTAATTTTTAGATTCACTTGTTGATAGATATCTATTTGTTGTTCATAATGTTTTCTCTTTACTTTTATTTAATTTTCTTTTTTATTATTTTCTTTTTTCTTTATTGATTAAGATATTACATATGTGTTCTTATCACCCCATTGCCCCTCACTCATACCCTCACCTGCCTGGTGTCTGTGTCCATTGGTTAGGCTTATATGCATGCATAAAAGTTCTTTGGTTTTGTTCTCCCCTAAGATTTGGAAACAGCAGATGAGTAGATTAAAAAACTGTGGTACATCTACATAATGGAATACTATGCTGCAGTAAAAAAGAAGAAATTCTTACCATTTGCAACAGCATGGATGGAACTGGAGAGCATTATGCTAAGTGAAATAAGCCAGTCAGAGAAAGATAAATATCACATGATATCACTCATTTATAGAATATATTTACCTTTTTCTTCTTCTTCCTCTTCTTAGATAATACCCTTTAGCATTTCATATAATACTGATTTGGTGGTGATAAACTCCTTTAGCTTTTTCTTATCTGTGAAGCTCTTTATCTGACCTTCAATTCTGAATGATAGCTTTGCTAAGTAGAGTAATCTTGGTTGTAGGTTCCTGCTATTCATCACTTGGAATATTTCTTGCCACTCCCTTCTGGCCTGCACAGTTTCTGTTGAGAAATCAGCTGACAGTCGTATGGGTACTCCCTTGTAGGTAACTAACTGTTTTTCTCTTTCTTCTTTTAAGATGCTCTCTTTGTCTTTTGCCCTTGGCATTTTAATTATGATGTGTCTTGGTGTGGTCCTGTTTGGATTCCTCTTGTTTGGGGTTCCCTGTGCTTCCTGGACTTGTAAGTCTATTTCTTTCCCCAGGTAGGGGAAGTTTCTGTCATTATTTATTCAAATAGGTTTTCAATATATTGGTATCTCTCTTCTTCTGGCTCTCCCATAATTCAGATGTTGGTATGCTTGAAGTTGTCCCAGAGGCTCCTTACACTGTCCTCATATTTTTAGTTTCTTTTTTCTTTTTGCTCTTCTGGTTGGGTGTTTTTTGCTTCCTCATATTTCAAATCATTGACTTGATTCTCAGGATCCTCTAGTCTACTGTTGAATCCCTGTATATTATTCTTTATTTCAGTCAGTGTATGCTTAATTTCTGACTGGTCCTTTTTTTTTTTTTTTTTGGCATTCTCACTAAGATCCTTGAAGGTCTCACTAAAGGTTTCCAGAAGATTCTTAAGTAACCTTATAACTATAGTTTTGAACTCTATATCCGGTAGTTTGCTTTCTTCCATTTCTTTCATTTTTGAAATGTTTCTTTGTCTCCACATTTTGGCTGCTTCCCTGTGTTTGTTTCTATGTATTGGGTGGCTGCTAAGTCTCCTTGAGTTGATAGAGTGGCTTTGTGTAGTAAGTATCCTATAGGGCCCAGTGGCTTAGCCTCCCTAATCACCTGAGGTGGACACTCTTGGTGCACCCCTTTGTGGGCTGTGTACACAGTTTTGTTGTAGCTGAGCCTTGATTGCTGTAGGTGTCACTGGGAGGAATTGACTTCCAAGCCAATTGGCTGTGGAAACCAGCTGTGACTATAGTGAGAGAGCTGCTGTGCAGAAGACACCCTTATGAGGCTAGAGTTACTTCAGTAGGGCTTTGGTTCTCACTGCTCTGCCCCTTGAGTGTGTTGCTTATGGATGTGAAGAGTTGTAATCTGGTATAGTCTCACACTGACCACTGGTACACTGGCTCTTGGGCCTCCCAGCAGGAGCTACAGAGAGATCTGCAGATTACTCCTCTTTGTATCAGGTTTGGAAGTGCCCAGAGGAGGCACAGCTGTCAAGCAAGGCAGGCTGGTGCTGGTGCCAACCTTGGGCCTTTTATTGATAGCTTTGGGGATCCCTGACACAGTGGCAGCTTGTTTGACAGGTTTCAGGCTGAGAAAGGACAGGCCATTCATATGCAAAAGCTGTTGCGCACAACTTGGGTGGAGTTGTAAATTGGGTGGGGTGAGGTCTCAGAGAATCACCAGGTTGGAGCAAACAGCAATGCCTGCCAGTCAGCCCTGAACCAGGGAGGTCCCAGCACAGGAACAATGACCTCTGTGAGCACCTCTGTCTGGAAGAAAGCTGCCACCAAGTTCCTGCCTGATTCCAGACAGTCCAGTTTCTCACCGTATGTGTCTGGGCCCTCAGAACCTCGCGCAGCACTGGAAGTCAGAGCAAACGGCAGCTTTTAAGTTCAGTTCACAGTGCTGGCCTTTTAAGAGGAGCAGCCTGTATGTCAATCAGCCCCAACCTGCACTGGTTTTTACAGTCTGTAGTTCTTATTGCCCATAGGGACTTCTTTCCCCAACTTGGGACCCTGGTCTGGGGGTCTGGTGTGGGTCTGGGACCCCTCACTCCTCCAGGCAGTCTCCACACAGGTGATCTCCCTCCTAATTAAAAAAAGCAGCACACCCTGGTGCTGGACCAGCCTCCGCACCTCCTACCAGTCTCAGTGTGCTTTCTTCTTTACTTCTATAGTTGTAGTACTTCCACTCAGCCAGCTTCCCACGGTTCTGGATGATAGCTGTTGTGTATTTTAGTTGTAATTTTGATGTGGTTGTGGGAGGCAGCAAGTCTGGGCATTTAGCTCTGCCACCATCTTGGTTCTTCTCTCTGTGTTTTTGTGTTTGTTTTTGTTTTTGTTTTTTTCTTGAAGGGACATTCTAACTGCACTGGTAGTTGGCCTTGTTGCAAGATTCTCAAGTTAAGCATTTCAATAAAATTTTTAATAATTGGGGGTTGGCAAATTATTTAGCCATAAACTCCTTGGATTTTAACAAACACTGAGCTGGAATTGTGATAACTAAAGTAGGCTGAATTTATTTTATCTCTGGATACAAGAAACTTGATATATGTCAAAAAGCAAAATGGTGATTTAGGGGTTTTCTCTGTTTCTGAGGCAAGAAGAGCTCAAGAAAAAGTGTGTGTGTGTGCGCATGCGTGTGTGTGTGTGTGTGTGTGTGTGTGTGTGTGTGTGTGTGTCCACATGCTCATCTTCTGGTTTGATACATCTAAGGTTTCCATTTTCTTGTACTTCTGTGACCTTCGACTCCCGCCACTGATCTGTGGGTGAGGGTTTTGAAATACTGTAATACAAAAAGACTCAGTGCCCTAGGGTTAAAGGGTACCTGGGAAGCTACCTGACAAACCTCTTGCCAGTTCAGAGAGTCAAAGCCAAACCAAGTTTGTCATTCACTCTACTCCCAGGTGATGTATGATCACAGATGTAGTCAACACAGAAGCCACCATTTTACAGAGGGCCTTTGAGTGGTGAGTCTCTCTCACAGTGCCTTCTCAAAGGATTTCAACGAAGAAGAGCAGATTCACAAAGTTTGCTATCCCTGAGTTAAAATGTGGATATTCTAATTCAACAGGTGTGGTGTGAGGTCCTTGGATCTTATAAACCAATTCACACAACTTACTAAATCTTGGACACACTGAAAATGAGAATTAACTTATACAATTTATTATGCTTTATTTAGAATTCTACTATTTGAAATGTAGACTCTTGAATACATAAAGCATTCTATTTAAAAACAGCCATTGACAATAATAATGACAATTTTGAAAGTCAACCTCAGAACCTCAAATTCCCTTTCTTGGGACCAGTATGTATGCAGTGCAAATCTATAAGCTGAGATACTATTGATATGCTTCTGATACTTTTCATATTTTACTGTCTGGCAGTAAAACAGTGGCAGACTTAATTGATGAGGAAGACCAATGATTGATTGATGTGGGGGCAGCATTCGAGTGGGGACATTTTTATTTTCTCTCTAGCTGTTATGTTTCTCACTGTGCTTTGTAGGACACAGGATTTTTGCCTGCCTCATATTCACACTCTTATTCCCTAAATCTGCCATGCTTGCAAAGATGTTCCTGTCTTTACATGGGGGGGGGGGGACCCTTTTTCCTGGACTCATGTTGTCCTTTGTCTGTCTGACCATCCTTACCCAACCTATAGTTGCAGCTCAAGGTGTACAGCCTTTGTCCTCCTTCTTCTATCTCCTCCTACTGCCCAAATATGTGTTTTTTTTTTCCCTTTTGCATGCCATGACAC
The DNA here is from genome assembly GCA_026230045.1 of Corynorhinus townsendii. Classification (NCBI taxonomy): domain Eukaryota; kingdom Metazoa; phylum Chordata; class Mammalia; order Chiroptera; family Vespertilionidae; genus Corynorhinus; species Corynorhinus townsendii. Next base: position 111,607,163 of record JAPDVU010000003.1, on the reverse strand, counting down.
AGCACAGGCACGACTGGTTCATTTTCTGCTGTCCCCAGTAGACTGTGTAGGCACCAAGAAGGAATATCCCTGTAAAAAATTATCCCTATGGTTAACTGAGCCAAAATTCATAACCAGAGTCGATAAGCCATTGTTTCCAAGGGGTGTCTCCTGCCTTAAAGTTTCAGGAAAAAGCTGCACTCAGCTGCCTGCCTATTGCATTGTGTTCCTACCCATTGTGAGGCCCACCCTTATAAAGGAGTTCCTAGGCTGCAAATCAACTAATGAGTTGAAGATCTGCCCCAGCCAATCAGGGCTCCACAGCTCTATTCTCATTTGCATCATCACTATCAATCAGAATGACTCCATTCTGACCAATCAAGACAGTACTATTTGGACTAATCAAACTAAGTGGATTTGGAGACCTTATTTGCATAGAAATAGACCAATGAGTGATGGGGTGGGCACTCTTCTCTGTTTAAGCCAGCTTTACTTCCGCTTCAAGGGAACACACTTTCAATTTCCATGTAAGACTGTATTTCACCCAGTCTTGCAGAGCTGGAGTTGTCTCCTGGGAATTGGAGCCCAGGCTGCCTTGCCCTAGCCTCTTGGTGCCCCAGCCATTTTCACTGAATAAAGTCTTTCTCCTTACCATATTCAAAATTTGGGACTGCTATTAGCAGTTGAGTTGTAGACCATGATCTTCCGTTGACAACTGTCAGTTTTCTGAGCACAGTGCCCAGGAGGATAGGTTTCTGTTCCTGAAAGTTGGCATAGAGCCTAACAGTATATATTCAATGAGAACTTGTTGGGAGAATGGCTTTATTAAGAGGAGTCAGAATGTAACAGGGCTCAGAGTCTCTGCCAGAGGACTTCAATTCCCAGGAGTCCTTGTCTTATATAAATGTTCATACAATCAAAACTGAATTCATGGAAGTTATCAGCTTATAGTGTTGTCAATTAGGGAGAAGGCAGAAATAACATGGAGCCATTCCTCACTTGTGCCCTTAAATCAGAATGAGGGAGCATTTTCCTGAAGAGAAAGCTGAGTGAATGTGATCTAGAATCTGAGAATCCTGGATCAAATGTGACTTAGTTTGTAGAGCTTAGGAGTTAAGACAGCTGCCTGTTCATGTCTAGGGAGGTGAATAAAGTACTCCAGAAGGCCTTAGTTATTCTTCAATTCCTATGATTCATAAAGCTAGTTCATCCTCCTATGGCAGAAAGAAGCATGGTAAATAGTGAGGGGTGTGTATGTGTTTGTGTGTGTGTGCACAAATGTGTGCATGTATATACACCCTCCAGCACATATAGTATTTATACCTATATACTTTTAAAAATTGATTTCAGAGAGAGGAAGGGAGAAGGGGAGAGATATAGAAACATCAATGTTGAGAGAGAATCATTGATTGGCTCCCTTCTACATGTCCCCTATGGGGATCCAGCCCACAACCCAGGCATGTGCCCTGACTGGTAATTGAACCATGATCTTCTGGTTCATGGGTCCATGCTCAACTGCTGAGCCATACCAGCCAGGCAGATATATATATGGAAATAGATATTTCTACTTGTAAATGTTTCTAGTTCAAATCAACCATATTAGTAAGGGTAATATATTTTTGGGATATATAGTTACAAAGATCATCTTTGCACTTTATGAAGTTATGGGTTATGGGGATGATCTGAGCCTTGGTTCACTTTTCCTTTGCTTTCAAAGAAAGAAAAATAAATTAGAATGACTTCAAACAGAATATTCCTGAAAACTGCTTTTTAAGAAGTGGTCATCTTATGTGATATGCTACAGCAGGATTCTAGCCTAACTAGAATTCATAACATTAATGTTTTGAGAACTTTTTGTTATGTTACTTTCTAAGATTGTTAATGGAAAGGGCAACATGTAAATCTTTAAAGAATACTGACTTCTCCATTAAGATTATACATAAAGCTTATAAATAAGTAAACCTTTCTAGATGAAACAGCCTACATCTTTTTTAGTAATATTTAGATAATGAGCTAGCAAGGTTGCCATGTACAAACAAATTCAGGGAGCCCATTTCATATAGATGTCAATGGAAACAGTACCTCCCATGGTCATTCACATAACAATGTGTACAAATATCTTTGATGGCATTATTTTTTGCCATCTATCATTTGTATGGGTAGATACAATAGACTTTAGACTGTCTAACAAATGAACCATGTAGTCTGACTGTATCTTTCTGCCCTGAGTTAATGTCCAAGAATGACCTGCCCTGGTTACACAAAATTTATATTATGAACCTTACTTTTTGTGTTATTTGTGTCCTAGCCATTTTCCATTTGTCCCTCCAGATTTGTTCTCAGCTCTTGTCTGTTATGCCCAGGTGCCTTGTCTCTCATGATGTATTGCCTATGTTCTTTGTCTCAGCTTTCTAATTGGATTTGGTAAAAGGAAGTGCTGACAGACAACTAGAGAGTAGGAGGAACATTTGGATGCTTATGTCTGCTGTTTTGTCCTGCTAGGCTGTAGTTTTGGCACTAGGTAACTTCTCAGGCTGTAACCACAGCTTTCTTGGGGCAGCCCCTTTCCCAAGGCTACTGTTTTTGTGATATTCCAGTAGCACTTCCCTTACAGATCTAGGTGACAATGGCTACCCATTTTCATTGTCTCTGAGACTTTCACCATTCTTTAATCCCTCAGTACAACTATAAAAATACTTTTCCAAAACTCTTGTCGGTCATTCTTTTGAGTATCACATATGTTTCTTCCTGGAATTATGACTGATACAAACTACTTATTTTGCTTCCACTTAACACTTACATCCTTGTTGTTGACCTCACCAAAACCAAATCACATATCATCATTTCCCTTGTGCATCCTGACTATTGTTGGTCACCCTCAGAAACAGCTCTAGCGCTCTCAGTTAATTAACTTTATAGCTCCATGACGTAGTGTTTAGAACCTCACTTCCCCACTGCTGAGGTTTCAACATGATGCCAAGGTCTCCTCAGATTATTGTCAATCACTGTTGGGTACTTCATCTGAGCCTTTTGTTAGAGAAAAAACTCAAAATGAAGTGGTTGTCGATCCATTGTGGTATTCTCCATGGCATTTAGAGGAACCTTAACCTACACCTAATTGTAGGTTAAGGTTGCTCAATATACTTTATTGTATCAGGAAGTGATATCAGCAAATATTGAGCATCTGATAACTGCACATTCTGATGGTAGTATGTCTCTTCTTTCAGGTATATCTTTTAAAATGCTGATTCAAATGGTATTGTACTATATATAATTAACTGAACCTGTTTTCAGTTAAGAATATATCTTTGAGAACTGTCCATGTCAGAAGGGAATTTTTAATCTCTTTATTAGTTCCCTTTTCCTATAACATGAAAATATTATATATATTTTTGGGAAAATCTATAGTAAAGAATTATAGCAAATAGAAAATGCTGAGTCAAATACAAGAGATTTTTACCCTATTTTAAGTATAAAAATTTTGCCATTCTTTTTTCAAATTTATTTTTTCCTAATTAAGAACAAGACAATTGACATCCTTTTTGTGCCTTCCCCTGTCTCTTTCTTTCCTTCTCTTCCTTGCTTCCTCCTTCTCCAAAATCATCATTCTCTAATTGGTGACATCTTTCTCACCTATGATTTTATACTCTCCTACATAATAAAGAGCTAATATGCAAATGGTCATCATGCCCTCACACAGTCACGCTGTAATGGCTCAGACACTCAACACTGGGGAGAGAGGTACAGGTACCATCCAGGCACAAATGAGCTCCTGAGAGAGGAATGGGGACCAGCCAGGTACAAATGAACTCATGAGAGAGGAATGTGAACCAGCCAGGCTGTGGCCTGGGAGAGGGACAAGCCGCCCACCCCATGGTCCAGGGTGCCAGCAGCTGGGGCTGTGACCTAAGAGAGGAACAAGCTGCCCACACAACAGTCTCGGGTGCCAGTGGCTGCACCTGTGGCCTCGGAGAGGGACAAGCCACCCACCCCATGGTCCTGGGCACCAGTGGCTGCGCCTGCACCTGCAGCCTGGGAGAGGGAAAAGCCACCTGCCCCACAGTCCCGAGGGCCAATGGCTGAGCCTGCACCTGCAGCCTGGAAGGGGGACAAGCCGCCTGCCCCATGGTCCCCTGCAGCTGTGGCCTGTCAGGGTGGAGCTGGCCTGGGTAGTGAGTGCCTGTGGCTGGCCAGAGGGAGGGAAACTCAGATCCAGGGTGCCTGTGACCATCCAGAGGAGAAAATCCTGTGTCCCGGATGCTAAGAGAGGCAAAGGTGGTTACGTGCGATCAGGCCAGCAGGGGAGCAGTTAGGGGAGATCAGGCAGGCAGGCACAGGTGGTTAGGGGCGATCAGGCAGGCAGAGGTGGTAAGGGGTGATCAGGCGGGCAGGCAGAGGAGTTAGGGGAGATCAGGCAGGCAGGCAGGAGAGCAGTTAGGAGCCAGCAGTCCCGGATTGTGAGAGGCAGTCATACATCCCATGAAGGGTTCCGGATTGGAGAGGGTGCAGGCCAGGCTGAGGGTCACCCACCCCATGCACGTATTTCATGCCCCAGGTCTCTAGTTTATACTATAAATGTGTTATTTTTGTGTTTAAAATCATTACAAACTCTGTAGTAAACTCTATTTTAATATTTTAAAACATTTTATTTGATAATAATTTAAAACTTTAAAGAAAAGTTGCAATACCTTATGATTATTAAGAGATCAGAATGTTCTCTCTCTCCTTCCATATTCTCTCTCTCTTTTTCTCAGTATATATCAATCCTTCTTTCTTTCTTTTTTATTTCTTTTATAATTTCCTTATTGATTAAAATATTACATATGTGTCCTTATCCCCCCACTGCCCCCTACCCCCTCCCCACTCATGTCTTCACCCTCCTTTTGTCTGTGTCCATTAGTTAGGCTTCTATGCATGCATACAAGTCCTTTGGTTGATCTCTCACCCTTACCCCCACCCTCCCCTACCTTCCCTCTGAGGTTTAATAGTCTGATCAATGCTTCTCTGTCTCTGGATCTATTTTTGTTCCTCAGTTTATGTTGTTCATTATATTCCATAAACAAGTGAGATCGTGTGATATTTATCTTTTTCTGACTAGCTTATTATACTTAGCATAATGCTCTCCAATTCCATCCATGCAAATGATAAGAATTCCTCTTTTTAACTGCAGCATAGTATTCCATTGTGTAGATGTACCACAGTTTTTTAATCCACTCATCTACTGATGAGCACTTAGGCTGTTTCCACATCTTAGCTACCGTGAATTGTGCCACTATGAACATAGGGTGCACATATCCTTTCTGATTGGTGCTTCTAGTTTCTTGGGATATATTCCTAGAATTGGGATCACTGGGTCAAATGGGAGTTCCATTTTTAGTTTTTTGAGGAAACTCCATACTGTTCCCACAGTGGCTGCACCAGTTTGCATTTCCACCAGCAGTGCACGAGGGTCCTTTTTCTCTGCATCCTCGCCAGCACTTGTCATTTGTTGATTTGTTGATGATAGCCATTCTGACAGGTGTGAGATGGTACTGCATTCTTGTCTTAATTTACATATTTCAGGTAATTAGTGAGCTTGAGCATGTTTTCATATGTCTCTTGGCCTTCCTTCTGTCTAATTTCAAAAGTATCTATATAGCTCCAGTGCCTATTTTTTAATTGGGTTATCTTCCTTTTGTTAAATTGTAACAGTTCCTTGAAAATGTTGGAGCTTAAACCTTGTCAGTGATAACATTGGCTAATATGTTCTCCCATGCAGTGGGCTTTCTTGTTTTTTGTTTTGTTTTGTTTTGCTTCTTTTGCTGTGCAAAAGCTTTTTACTTTCATGTGGTCCCATTTGTTTATTTTCTCTTTAGTTTACATTGCCCTAGGAGAGGTATCAGTGAAGAAATTGCTTTGGCATATATCTGAGATTTTGCTGCCTGTGGATTCCTCTAGTATTTTTATGGTTTCCCGTCTTATGTTAATTCCTTTATCCAATTTGAGTTTATTTTTGTGTATGGTGTAAGTTGGTGGTATAGTTTCGTATTTTTGTATGTATCTGAGCAATTTTCCCAACACCATTTATTGAAGACACTGTCTTGACTCCATAGTATGTTCTTACCTCCTTTGTCAAATATCAATTGAGCATAGTGGTTTGGGTTGATTTTTGGGTTCTCTCTTCTATTCCATTGACCTATATGTCTGTTTCTGTGGGAGTACCACACTGTTTTGAGAACAGTGGCTTTGTAATTCAGCTTGAAATCTGGTATTGAGATCCAACCTACTTTCTTCTTTTTTTCTCAGGATTGCTGCAGCTATTTGGGTCTTTTTTTATTCCAGATGAATTTTTGGAAAGTTCAATCTAGGTCTGTGAAATATGCCGTTGGTATGTTAAAGGGGAGTGCATTGAATCTATAAATTGCTTTGGTTAGTATGGACATTTTAATGATGTTGATTCTACCAATCCATGAACTTGGTATGTTCTTCCATCTGTTTATGTCTTCCTTTATCTCTTTTTTTCAGTGTCCTGTAGTTTTCCGCGTATAAATCTTTTACCTCCTTAGTTAAGTTTATTCCCAGGTGTCTTAATTTTTTTGGTGCGATGGTAAATGGGATTGCTTTTTTAGTCTTTCTTTCTGTACATTCACTATTAGTGTATAAAAATGCCATAGATTTCTTGGCATTAATTTTGTATCCTGCTACAGTGTCAAATTCATTTATCAAGTCTAATAATTTTTTGATGGGATATTTAGGGTTTCTTATGTACAGTATAATGTCATCTGCAAAAAAAAAGGACAGTTTTACTTATTCTTTTCCAATTTGGATGCCTTTTATTTCTTCTTCTTGTCTAATCGCAATGACTAATACTTCCAGCACTATATAGAACAGGAGTGGCGAGAGTGGGCATCCCTGTCTTATTCCTGTTCTTAGGGGAAATGATTTTAGTTTTTGCCTATTGAGTATGAGGTTGGCTGTGGGTTTGTCATATATGGCTTTTATTATGTTGAGTTATGATCCTTCTATTCCCACCTAGCTGAGAGTTTTTATCAAGAAATGGTGTTGGATTGTCAAACTTATGTCTGCATCAATTGATATGACTATGTGATTTTTATCTTTCAATTTGTTTATGTGATATATCATGTATATTGATTTGCTGATATTGTACCATCTTTGTATCCCCTGGATAAATCCTACTTGGTCATGCGGTATGATCTTTCTGATGTACTGCTGGATCCGATTTGCTAGAATTTTGTTGAGGATTTTGGCATCTATGTTCATGAGGGATATTGGCCTGTAATTTTCTTTCATTGTGTTGTCTTTATCTGGTTTTGGTATTAGGGTGATGCTGGCTTCATAGAATGAGCTTGGAAGTGTTCCTCCCTATTGAATTTTTTGGAATAGTCTGAGGAGGATAGGTTTTAGCTCTTCCTTGAATGTTTGGTAAAACTCTCATGTGAAGCCATCTGGCCCAGGCTTTTGTTTGCTGGAAGCTTTTTGATGACTGCTTCAATTTCTTCCATAGTTATTGGCCTATTGAGATTTTCAGATTCTTCCTGATTAGGTTTTGGAAGGTTGTATTTTTCTAGGAATATGTCCATTTTCTCCATGTTGTCTAATTTGTTGGAATACAGTTGTTCATAGTATTTTTAAACAATCCTTTGTATTTCCATGGGGTCTGTTGTTATTTTGCCTTTCATTTCTAATTTTTTTTTTTAATTTGTGTCCTCTCTCTTTATTTCTTGGTGAGCCTGGCTGGAGGTTCATCGATCTTGTTTATCCTTTCAAAGAACCAGCTCTTGGTTTCATTGATTTTTTTGTTTCTTTGTTTGATTTACTATCATTGTTTCTTGTTTTTTGTTTGTTTGTTTGCTTGTTTTTTTGTTTTTTGTTTTTGTTTTTTTGTTGTTTTTTTTTTTAGGTAGGCCTGTGGAGCTATAAACTCCCCTCTCAGGACTTCTTGTATTTGGGGAGACTTTCCTTGTGACCCAATATGTGGTCTATTTTTGAAAATTTCCCATGTGCATTTGAGAAGAACATATATTCCGTGGCTTTGGGGTGAAATGTTCTGAATATGTCAATTAAGTCCATCTCATCTAGTGAGTCAGTCATTTAGGATTGTTGTTTCTTTGCTGATTTTTTTTTTTTTTTTTTTTTTTTGCCTAGAGGACTTATCCAGTGATGTCAGTGGTGTATTAAAATCACCTACTATGATTGTATTATTGTCATTCTCTCCCTTGATATCTTCCAGGAGTGTTTTTATGTATTTGGGTGCTCCTCTGTTGGGTGCATATATGTTTACCAGAGTTATATCTTCTTGTTGAATTGCTCCCTTTAGTATTATGTAGTGGCCTTCCTTATCTCTTGTTATGGCCTTCACTTTGAAGTATATTTTTTCAAATATAAGTATTGCTACCCCAGCTTTTTTTTTCATTTTCACTTGTCCTGAAAGATATTTTTCCATCCCTTCACTTTCAGTCTGTGTGAGTCCCTTGTTCTCTGAGGTGGGTCTCTTGAAGACAGCATATATAAGGGTCATTTTTTTTATTTTATCCATTCAGCCACTCGATGTATTGTGATTGGAGTATTTATTCCGTTTACATTTGAAGTTATTATTGATAGGTATTTGCTTGTAGCCATTTTTATTTTTTGTGCCTGTGTTCCTTCTTACCTTATTATTTATTCTTTTTACACCAGTCCCTTTAGCATTTCTTGCATTGCTGGCTTGGTAGTAATAAACTCCCTTAGACTTTTTTTTTTTTTTTTTTTTTTTTTGTCTGTGAAGCTCCTTATTTCCCCTTCAATTTTGAATGATAGCCTTGTTGGTTAGAGTATTCTTGGATTCAGTTCTTTACTTTGCTCAATCCTTCTTTCTTATTTTTATTTTCTTCTTGGATTATTGGATTCACACTATTCCTGATTTCTTCTCTATTGGTTAATAAATTAGACTCCCTCTCCATCCTTTTAGTAGTCATCTTCAAAATTTTAATATATATGACTCAAAGTCTCAGTATCTTAACATCACTTTCTAGTATTATTGTTCCTGGTAAAAATGCCTTTAATTTCATCATCTATATAATTAAATGCATAATTTACATTCCTGTTATTTTTTCCTGTGGAAGAAACTTGTAACACCTCTGTGTTTCTTCACCCCTTTACCAGTACACCTGTAGGAGGAAACGGAACTGACCTACTGATAAATTTGGGGAGGAACTGAGTACATAGAGCACAGATTTTTTTTTTTTTTTATTCCTTTCCCGGGGACCTGACTTCCCACAATTAGGATCACTCTGGTCCTCTGTTCTATACATTTTCTATAAGAAGCAGTGTTTGTGACATTGGAAAAATACAATTCTGGGGTTTCATTTAAAGAAGCCCATTGTTGAAACCTAACTTTTTCAAATATCAGCTTTTTTAGTAATTAAGGTAATATTTTATCTCCAACTGCCTACTCTTTTGTGTTAATGTTTTTTAACTAATTCAGTACAGAGGTGTGGAATGCATGTAATTTTTCAGTTTCCTCTAATCCTACTTAATTATTAATTGTGTTATTATTATTGCTAATTAGAGTAACTTATTTTGCTATATGAACATGGTGGCCTTTGTATCATTATTATTTTGCTTACTTTTGCTTCTTTAATCATAGTACTTTCTTCCAGGATCAAGTTTCTATCCTACTGAAATGCACCCTTAATTCTTTGAAGTTTTCTTTAATTCATAGCCTCTTTTCAGATTATTCTATTATCTCAGGTTTTTAGGATATTAGTTCTCCTATTTGTTAATTTGTTTTGTCTTGTATGGTGTTTCATTTCTTTTTTTTTTTTTTTATGTAACATTTTGTTGGAGCCCATCTAAAGTGGGGGTTGTTTTTCCATGAGTTCTGTGTGTATTATGCATGTTAAAAGTGTATGTACAGGGCACTTTTGAATTTATTTTAATCTTGGTCTTAGTGGTTTTAAACTTTTATGTTATTTTTCTCATATTGTAGTTCCTATTACATTTAAAGGTAGTATAAATATTATTGTCCCTAAAACACATGGCTCACATTTCTGAGTTTTAAATTCCTCCTTTTTCCAATCTCATCTATAGTCAGAAAGAAAGTTCCCTATGATCTCTCCTGATGAGTAGGGGGAATTTTTCATGGACCAGGGAACCCTTCCACTATAGTCTCTCAAGCCCACTGCCTTGATTTGTGCCAAGGCTCCAGAAGTTTTATTTGCCAAGGTTTTCTACCATTGATGCAAATGTAAATACAGTGAAAAAGGTGGCTACTGTTCTAGAATTATTATAAAAATAGTTTTGACCTTTCAGGCCCCATAATAGGACCACATTTGAGAACGGCCATTCTAGCAGATTACAGAGAGCTGTTCAAATAGATTTTACAGTGATGAACACTGCTTGTCTCCTTTGGTTTTAAGCCAACATGGAGCTCTAAAAAGCTCCCTAAAAAGTGCATCAAATGGTTTTCTGCTGGCCTGGAAGAACTCTGCCTAGTGTCATGGTGACTTTACACATGCAATGGTAAAGCAGAATCTATTATTGCTGTCACATTTATGCACAAAAGACAAATGACTCTCCTTCCTCCAGATCTCTGGAACTGTGTCATAAAATTTCAGAATTGATTTGAACTGGGTTTGACTAAATGTGGCATTTATTTAGTATGAACTATTAAGTTATATGAGACTTTCAATATACCTAAGATGTATCTTAAAAGGGTCCCAAGGAATTAAATTTATATGTTGGACTTAATGTATTGTTGGATCATTTATTCATTCAGCAAATAAGTATAGGCATATGCCTGTCATGTAGATACATAAATGTAAATAAGCAGGATGGATTCTTGCTGTAAGTGGCTAATACCACAGTGTATACACTAATAAAAACTTGATAGGAACTATAGAGAAGTAGGTATGAGGCATGGTGCAGGTTCAGGGAAGAGAGTATTCAACTCTATCTCGAAGCAGGTGGGGTCAAGAAAGGTCTCTTAGAAGAGCTAATGCTTTGAACTGAGCCTTAAATGATGAGTTCATGCTGGGAAGTCATCCAAGTGAGAAAAATGAATTACAGACAGAGCAACAGCTATGAAAATGCAGGAATGTAATAACTAGGTAACTAGTGTGGTTGGAACATTGGTGATGCAGGGAAGTTTATGCATGGCGAGGGCCAGGGTGAGGAAAGTAGACAAAGGATGAGTTATGTAAGGAATGTAGAGTCTGTTTCAAAAAGGAAGAGGAACCACTGGAATATTTTAGGTAGAGGATGCTATAACAGGGTTGCATTTTAGAAGTCACTCATTATAGCCTACCAGGGTGGAGTAGGGAACAACATGTCAGAGCCACTATTGGATTGGAAATCAATCATAAAAGTCTAAAGCTGAGATAACAGGGATAGAAGTTAGGAAGAAAAAAAAGGTCAGTAGTCTAAAGATTGAGAGAGTTGGTTGGTGGTTAGTTCATCATAAGTGGCACCATGAGTCAGCAGAGAAACTAGAATTATGAGATAGTTCATGCCCAACTGATTTTATGATGCCATGAATATTATTTTTGACTCATTAACAGCCTGAATTAAAGCTGAACCTACTTATGGCTAGAATATATTGATTTCTGTCCATCTAACTGTTTACAATACTTGGGTAATTTCTTGTGCCTTAGGAAGTAGAAATGAGGGGCACACGTTTTATTTGTGGCGTGTGTTGTATGCCATATTTAGCCCAGATCTTTATAACCCTCTCTGTAGCACATGCCAAGAAATATAACCAAAGGCTTTCATGGTATGGAAATTTCATTCCTTTAATTATGTCATACTAGATCCTATAATCACAAAGTAACTTTTACATAACTAACTTCTGAATTACGAACTTACTATGAAGTCAAAAATCTAAGTTGCACTCACATAAAGCAAGCCTTATTGTGAATGACACTTGCATTTTCTTTCTTATGTTTTTTGCTGATCGTTTATTGTCACCTAAGGATTATTAAACAACATATTTACATAAATATATAATACAATTAATGTAGGCTTCAATTTCTTGAGAACACTTAGATATATGGGCAGCTGTAGAATTGCTCTATGGCTGTTCCTGTCGTCACTTTCAATCATGCTTATTGTCCTTGTTCTTTTTATATGTGTTGAGGCTAAGGATTCAGAGACTAGAACTTTCGTAATCACAAAATTGTGTAGATGGTTTATTTCTCTTCACTTTTATCTAAACATAAATTGATACATAGGAAAATTTTATAATCATTTTATCACTTTGCATATGGAAGCAGCCAGGTGTTTGGATCACTTTCTTCTCACTTTTATGTTGGATGTTGACCTTTTATGCTGTTGCAAGGGTATGGATAAGTCAGTATAATCCTGTTTACAAAAAATAGAATCTTGTTCTTACCTTCAAATATTCTCAAAACCAATCTTCACATTTAGAACAAATTAAATGTGGTGGAAATTCTTGATATCCCAAAACACTTGTTTTTTATTAGGTTTCTTACTCCTCAAAATTGAAAAGTGGAAATTGTTAGGGAGGAAACAGCCATACAATTTTCAGATATTCATTGTATATTAACTCTGGGCAGTGTTATACTCAGCTTTCAGGAAATAAGGATGAATACAGTATCACCCCTGCCTTTCAGGATCTTAATGTCTAATGGAGTGAAAGATATTCCCCTAATTAACTGGGGTGTGGCAAGTACTCAAAAGAGGCTAAAAAAAGGGGAATGTGAAAACAACAGTTAGTACTAACATTAAAAAGATGAGTACAAATTATTTCAAGGTAATTGCAAGTTACATGTATGTCATGACAGTATAAATGCTATTAGATAAGTTATACAGAAATGGTTATCATTTGATAAAACATACAGGTGTTGACTTTGGGATATTATATTTACTAGTAATGTTATTACTAATAGTAATAAGGGTAGAATTAATACTGGGAAGCTCTTACGTGCCAGATTCTTGTAAGGTGTTAACGTGGATGTATCACCTTTGCTCCTGGAAATAAAACCGTATGACAGGAAAACAGTAGAGGTAGTGGGTCATGAAAAGGATGTGGGGTCAGACATTCTAGGATCAAAATCTTGGTCTACCCTAAGAACCACATGACTGCACACAAGTTACCTGAAAGCCCAAGTCTCCATTGTTTTTCATGGGGAGAATGTTGATGATTTATTCAGAGAGTAGTTATAAGAAAATTAAATTAATTCATTAAGCGCAGTGTATTAAATTTTTTTATCAGATGGGAAAATCCCTGGTGTAGGTAGTTTATATAACTTTATAAATACCACAGGCAAGTTTAGAGGCAGAGCTGATTCAAATCAGATTTACAGACCAAAAGGTCTTAATTCTTTTTATATTGTACTAGAGGCCTGGTGCATGAAATTCATGCACTCGGATGGGGGGAAGGGGTGTCCCCTCAGCCTGGCCTGCACCCTCTTGCAGTCCGTGAGCCCTCGGGGGATGTCCGACTGACGGCTTAGGCCCACTCCCCAGAGGAGCGGACCTAAGCCATCAGTCAGACATCCTTATCGCTGCACTTGCCAGCTGTGAGCCCAGCTTCTGGCTGAGCAGCACTCCCCCTGTGGGAGCGCACTGAACACCAGGGGGCAGATCCTGAGTTGAGCATCTGCCCCCTGGTGGTCACTGCATGTCATAGTGATCGGTTGTTCCCCTGTCAGGCTGAAACCAGCTTTCTGACATCCCCCAAGGGGTCCCAGATTGCAAGAGTGTGCAGGCCAGGCCGAGGGTCCTTACCAGTGCATGATCAAACCTGGGGAGGGACTTGGGAGGTTGGCCAGCTGGGGAGAGACCATGGGAGGGCTCCAGGGTGGGTCCGGCTCATCTCGCTCAGTCCCGATTGGCTGCACCCCAGCAGCAAGCTAACCTACTGGTTGGAGCATCTTCCCCTTGTGGTCAGTGCACGTCATAGCGACTGGCCGACCATTCAACTATCTGCCCCTGGTTATCAGTACATGGTATAGCAAACAGTTGAATGACCTTAACATATCATTAGCATATTATGTTTTGATTGATTGGATGACTGGATGACTGGACACTTAGCATATTAGGCTTTTATTATATAGGATTGGACATATTGTAACAATAGGTTTTCTATATTTATGTTATAGTTATATAAAATCTTAAAACTTTACAACTCTACTTATGTTATCTACAAGTGAAAGTTGATTTCACATCCTCATTTTAGATTTCAACTTTGTGTGCATTTTCATGTGTCTAATCAGTTTAGCTTTACCAAAAGACATAATTGTATGTATTTCTAAAAGTTGGCATGTCTAAATCATCCCATTAGCTTATATCAGTTCAGATTTAGAAAATGTTATGTTATGCTTGAGAAGCCACTCAGACAATGAGTTCCTTTTCTACTAACTGCATAAGTGATGATCTGTTTAGTTTTATTAGTTTTGGGACAATTCTAAGAATGTGAAACTAATATTTAAATAATGCTAAAACAGCAAAAACAAAATCAAAGTCTCTCTGTTATTTCCTCTTCTGACATCATTAAAAGGAGCATGTTAATATGAGAGAACTTGGAATGAGAAAAGCTGGAATGAAAAGGTTGGCAGCCATAGGGTACCATGCTTCATGCTGCAAAATTTACAAAATTGCATTCCTGCCACATATGACACTTTTTCTGGGAATTATGATCTTTCATTCCAATGTGTAACCTCATAGTTGGAAAGAAAGGCATTAAAGCACTGAGAACCTCTGATCAGCTTTAGGGAAGGGAGTCAGACTTCATTTCATCACATGCCATTATAACTATTTTCCATGATGGAAGGTGCAGATTCATTTTTATTCTTCTTCTGTTTCATTGTGGTAGCCAAGTCCATGAATATGAGGGTGAATGTAATTCAAAGATCCATGAAATGAATGAATGAATGAATGAATGAGTAAATCCTATATAATAAAAGCCCTAAGGGTGTAACAACCATAATGACCACCAGGGGCCAGCCGCTCAATGGAGGAGGAAGAGGGGGGCACAGTGAGCCCTGGAGGCACATGCTATGGCCCAGAGATCCCAGGAACCACAAGCCCAGAGTTTTCTTTCCAATAAAAATAAATAAATTAAAAAAAAAAAAAAACAGTCAACACTGCCACCCTGGGAAGAATGGCTCCAGGAGGGAAAGGCCTCCCCAGGCCCTGCTTGGCCTGGCTGACATGATGCAGACTCACAGGGACTCAGGCAAGTGTTGGATGGCAGCTGCTGCTGCTGCAAGGGCCAGGCTGAAGCTCAGGCAAGCAGTGGATGGAAGCTGCTGCTGCTGCTGTGAGGGCTGAGCTAAGGCTCAAGCAGCCACAGTGCCTGAGACGGCCGAGGCTCAGGTAGCCATGGTGGCCAGCAGTGGCAGCAGCAGTGGCATGATGGGGGCATCGCCTTTCCCTGATTGGCCGGTCACCTCCCACAGAGGGAGGCCAGACTCCCAGGGAGCGGGCATAAGCCATCAGTAGTGCATCCCCTGAGAGCTCCTGGACTGTGAGAGGGGGTAGGCCAGGCTGAGGGAACCTCCCCCTCGCCCCACCCCACCCTGCCAGTGCACAAATTTTCATGCACCGGGCCTCTAGTAAATAAATAAAATAATAATTCTATATTACTTTTTTTTTTTCATGTGGGAGGGGACAGAAACTTCTCCTGATTCTATGAAGAATGAACAACTCTAGCTCATGTCAAGGTTGTATTAGAAATGCACACCATGCCTCTTTTTGCCTCTATTGTTCTTATTGCTGAAGCAGAAGAAATATTGTGATTAGATAGTGGCATTTATGGTTATTGAATCCACACCAAATCTAGGAGCTATATCTCCTAACATTTCATCTTGGTTGGTGTTCTGTTTTCATGATGTCTGCTCTTATCTTTATTATTTTCTCCTGCTACCTTTGAGTTTATTTTTATCTTTTTTTCTAGGTTCTTGAAGTAGGATGAATTGTTTGGAATATTTTCTTTTAACTAATGTAAACATTTCATGTCATGAAGTTTCCTCTCAGCACTGCTTTAGCCATGTCCCACAAATTTTTATTTTCATTTCATTTATTGTATTTTTTTAATTTCAATTGAGACTTCCTCTTTGATCCATAGAGTTAGTTTGTTTAATTTCCAAGTGTTTAGAGATTTCAATGTTGTCTTTCTATTACTGATTTGTAGTTTGACTCCATTATGGTTATGTAATATACTCTGTGTGATTTCAGTTTTTAAAAGTTTGTTGAGGTTTGTCTAATGATCTAGGATGTGGTCTATCTTGGTGTATGTTCCATGAGTGTTTATAAAGGAAGTGTCTGCATGGAGTGTTCTATAAATGTTGATCAGATCTTATTGGTTGATGTATAGTTGAGTTTTTATTGACATTTGTTGATTTTTCTCTCTAGTTGTTCTGTAAGTTGCTGAAAGAGGGATGGTAAAGTCTCCAACTTTAATTGGTAATTTTCTAGTTTTTCTTTCAGTTCTATTAGAATTTGTTTCACCTATTTTGCAGTTCTATTGTTTGATGCATACAAATTTAGGATTGCTATGACTTAATGAATTGACCTTTTTCTCATTGTGTAATGTCTTCTCTATCTCTGGTAATTGTCACTCCTGCTTTCTTTTGATTAATGATTGTATAATACAGTTTTCCCATCATTTTACTTTTAGTCTACCTGTATCATTGCAGTTGAATTGAGTTTCTCATTGACAAAATATAGTCATGTTTTCAAATTCATTCATTGTGGTCTGAGAAGATACTTGATATTATTTCAATCTTCTTGAATTTGGAGAGACTTTGCCTGTGCCTCAGTATGTGGTCTATCTTTGAAAATGTCCCATGTGCACTTGAGAGGAATGTATATTCTATAGCTTTGGGGTGAAATCTTCTGAAGATGTCAATTAAGTCCATCTGATCTAGTGGGTCATTTATGATTGCTGTTTCTTTGCTGATTTTTTGTTTAGATGATTTATGCAGTCATGTCAGTGGGGTATTAAAGTCTCCTACTATGATCATATTGCTGTCGATCTCTCCCTTGATATCTTCCAGAAGGTTTTTATGTATTTCAGTGCTCCTGCATTGGGTGCATATATGCTTACCAGAGTTATATCCTCTTGTTTAATTGCCCCCTTTAGTATTATGAAGTGGCCTTTCTTATCTTTTATTATGGCCTTCACCTTGAGGTCTATTTTGTCATATAAAAGTATTGCTACCCTAGCTTTTTTATTTTTTCATTTCCATTTGCCTGAAAAATAATTTTTCCACCCCTTCACTTTTAGTCTATGTGAGTCCCTTTTTCTGAGGTGGATCTCTTGTAGACAGCATATATATGGGTTATGTTTTCTTATACATTCAGCCTCTCTATGTCTTTTGATTGAAGCATTTAGTCCATTTACATTTAATGTTAATATTTATAGGTACTTGTCTGTAGCCATTTTTATTCTTATGCCTGTGTTCCTTCTTCCCTTTCTATTTCTTCTTTTTTACAACACTCTTTAGCATTTTATGCATTGCTGGCTTGGTAATGACAGCTCTCTTAGCTGCTTTTTTTTCTGCAAAGATCCCTATTTCCCCTTTAATTTTGAATGATAGCCTTGCTGCTTAGAGTATTCTTGGATTCAGTCTTTTACTTTGCATCACTTTGTATACTTCATTCCATTTCATTCTGGTCTGATGTGTTTCTGTTGAGAAAGCATTTGATAATCTAATGGGAAATCCTTTGTATATAACTCTCTGTTTCTCTCTTGTAGCCTTTAAGATTTCCTTTTTGTCGTTAATGTTTGCCATTGTAATTAGGACGTGTCTCTGTTTGGGTCTTTTTTGATTTATCTTGTTTGGGACTCTCTGTGCTTGTGATGCTTTTTCTTCCCCAAATCAGGAAATTTTTGTCATTATTTCTTCAAATAGGTTGTCTAATCCTTGTCACTTTTCTTGCCCTTGTAGCATGCCTATTATACGAATGTTACTTCATTTCATGTTGTCCCAAAGCTCTCTTAGGCTGTCCTCCTCCTTTCTAATTGTTTCTCCAACTGCTGTTCAGATTGGGTGGTTTTCTGCCTTATCTTCTAACTCGCTAATTTAGTCCTTTGTTTCTTTTAGTCTAATTTTGAAACCTTCTGTTGTGTTTTTTATTGTCGCTATATCATTTTTGATTGCTTCTTGATTCTTACAAAAGTTGATTTTCTCATCCATCTGCTTTATGAATTGTATGACCCCTTACTCTGATTTCTTTTTCAGATGTAGTTCATGTCTCTATTTCATTGTATTCCTTTTATGGAGACTCCTTTTCTTTTCTTTAGGGGGTTAATTCTTTGTGTCCCCATTTTTGCTCTCTCTTTCTGGCCCTGGACTCCCTGGTTGGGATTTGAGAGGTTGAAGACCCTATCAGGCAAATGGTCCAGAAATTGTTAGCCCAGAGGCTGGGTCTGCCTTGAGTCTCACACCTTTATTACCTCTGCTCTGAGTTGTATCCCATTCTCCCACAGATCTGGTCCCTCAGTTATCTGCTTCAGATGCTAATGGTAGGGGGAATGCATGCACAATTACTCTGGTGTGTGAGTCCCTGTGAGGACCCAGAGCCCTCTGGCATATGATTCGCTGTGAGGCTCTGACATCCATAGCAGGGTGGCACCCTAGGTCCCTCTGGCAGTGAACTTACAGAGTGGTCCTATGTCCCTTGGCTGGGCACACTGGCTTTCTCTGGGTCACCCCTGCAAGACTGTCCCAGGGGCATGGGAGAAGTGAGTGGGGGTTGCAGTGTGTCATAGTCAGAGCTCCCCTGTGGCCTGAGTGGGGTGCATGCTTGGTTACCCCAGGTTGCCAGGTTGCCCTAGTAGCACATTCCTGTGCTTAGGGAGGAGTGAGCACTAGTTTCTCTGGGTCACACAATCCTTGCTTTTTTGTAGCTCTGAGTGAGACATGCACTAGGTTGGTCCATTTTGCCCCTCTTCAGTGTAGAGCAGGGGCGGGTTTCCATGGGTCGCTCAGTCTGAGTCTCCCATTACCTAGAGTGAGGTGTGAATTGGGTTGTTCTGGATGGCTCAGCAGGACTGTTCCAGGAGCTGAGGTAGAGCAGCAGTGGGTTGCTCTGGGTCACACAGTCAGAGCTCCCCTATTAGTTGAGGCATGTGCTGGGTTACTCTGGGTCACCCCTTCCAGGCTGGGGTGAAACAGTTGTGGGTTGCTCCGGATCACCTCAGTAGGGCTGTCCAGGGGTCCGGGGTGAAGCAGGCACCAGTTGTTCCGGGTCTCAGAGTCCATGCTCCTCTGTGGTCCAGAGTAAGGTATGCTCTGGGTTGCTCCAAGTCAACCTGGCAGCAGGTCCTGGGGCTCAGGGTGGAGAGAGTAATGAGTGTCTCCAGGTCAGGCTAGCAGCAGGTTTCTGGGATCCGGGGCAGGAGTCGGGCATAGGGTTTCCCCTGGGTTGCACTAACTGTGGGGTCTTGGAGCTGGAACCTAGGACACTGGGTCCCAGTGGGATGGTGAGTATTTCTGGTGGGGAAGCTCACTCAGGCAGGGTGAGTCCCTGTGAGGACCCAGAGCCCTCTGACAAAAATCCTGCAGATGTCTGGGAGCCTGCCGTGAGGTACTGTGCCACTCACTTCCAGGGCATGGTGGTGGTTCCAAGCATATTATTGCTGGCAAGCAGCATTCTCTGCCATTCTTTTGAAAAGTGTCTCCTCAGCTGTGTCTAATTTGTTAATTCAGGATGTATGTTCTGATTTAGGCCCTAGGAGGAGATGCACAACACTGATGCCTATTCTTCTGCCATTTTCTCTCTTAGCATGCTATTCTTATGATTCATTAATTTTGTGGCAAATGGCAGAATTCAGCTATTGTTATGGTTGAGTCCCAATCATCCATTGAAAGAAAATTTGGTTGTTTTAATGTTTTGGCATGAAAGTGCTGCAAGGAGCTTTGGGGTACTTGTATCTTTATAAACAAATGTTTTCAAAAATTTGAGTAGATATCCAGAAGAGGTGTTGCTGGTTCATATCATAATTATATTCTTACTAGAGGCCTGTTGCACAAAATTTGTGCACTGGGAGGATACCTCAGCCCAACCTGTGCCCTCTCGCAGTCCGGGAGCCCAGTAATCAATCACCCCACAGAGGGAGGACCCTCCCACCCACTGCAGTGCCACTGCCCCAGTAGCCTGGGCCTCCTTCTGATGGGCAATCAATCGCTGGGCTCCGCAATTGATCGCCCCAAAGAGGTAGACCCTGCCCACCCAGCTGGGGTTCCATGATGGATCACCCCCACAGAGAGATGCCCTGCTCACCCACTGCAGAGCTGCTGCCAGGTAGCCTGGGCTTCCCTCTTTGGGGTGATCAATTGTGCCCTGCAGAGGGTGGCCCTGCCCACCTGCCTCAGCCCTCTGGTCAGTGGCCTGGGTCTCCCTCTTGGGGGCAATCACGGAGTCCTCCAATTGATCACTCCACTGGCCGGTGGCCTGGGCCTCCCTCTGGGGGCAACCAATCACATCACACCCACCTTGGCTGGCCTGGTGCCAGTGGGTATCATAGCATAGTCATCCAGATGGTCATTCTGCTGTTCAGCTGTTTGGTAGATTTGCATATTACACTTTTATTATTATAGATTTTTTTAAGAAATCTTTAAAAAATATATTTGTATTGATTTTTACAGAGAGAGGAATAAAGTGGGATAGAGAGACAGAAACATTGATGAGAGAGGAACATCATCAATTGGCTGCCTCCTGCATGGCCCCTACTGGGGATCGAGCCTGTGACCAGGGCATGTGCCATGACTGGGAATTGAACTGGTGACCTCTTGGCTCTTGGGTTGATGCTGAACTGCTGAACCACACCAACTGAAATGAAAAATCTTGAATACTGTTTTCTATAGTGGTGGTACTGATTTAAATTTCTACCAGCAATGAATGATGGCTCCTTTTTCTCTACAACATTTCCAACACTTATAATTACTTGTCTTGTTGATGATAGCCGTTCTGTCAGGTGTGAGGTGGTATCTCATTGGAGTTTTGACTTGAATTTCCCTAATAGCTAGTGAAGTTGAACATCTTTCCATATATCTATTGGTTATTTGTATGTATTGTTGGGAGAAGTGTCTGTTCAGATCTTCTGCCATTTTTTAAATTAGATTGTTTTTGTTGAGTTACATGAATTATTTACATATTTTGGATATTAACCCCTTGTTGTAGCTGCTGTTTGCAAATATCTTCTTTTATTTGTTGGGTTGCTTTTTTTGTTTTGTTGGCAGGGTGTTTTGGTTTGTTTTTTAAATATATTTTTATTGATTTCAGAGAGGAAGGGAGAGGGAGAAATAGATAGAAATATCAATGATGAGAGAGAATCATTGATTGGCTGCCACCTACACGACCCCACTGGAAATCAAGCCAGCTACCCAGGCATGTGTCCTGACCAGTAATTGAAATGTTACCTCCTAGTTCATTGGTTGATGTTCAATCACTAAGCCTTGCAGATCAGGCTGTTTTTTCTTTGTTTGTTCATTTGTTTGGTTATATTTTTATGTACAGAGTGTTTTAGTTTGATATATTCCTTTGAGTTCAATTCATAAAATCCTATCTAATACCAAGGTTCATAACTTTAGTGCTTATGTTTTCTTTTATGTACTTTATTGTTTTGGATTTTATATTTAGATCTTTGATCCGTTTGGAATTAATTTTTGGTGAAAACAGCAGTATAGTTTCATTTACTTTGCAGGTGACTTTCTAATTTTTTTGAAGATAAAGACTTTCTTTTCTCTACTGTATGTTTTGACACATTTGCTAAAGATTACTTGATCATATACTAAGGGTTTATTTGGGGGCTTTCAATTCTGTTCCATTGGTCTGAATGACTGTTTTTCTGCCAATACTGTGCTGTTTTATTATTGTTGCTCTGTCATATAATTTGAAGTCAAGGAGTATGATATCTCTGGCTTTATTATTTTTCCTGCAGGATTGTTTTGGTTATTTAGGGTCTTTTTTGTTTCCCCACAAAGCTGATGATTTTTTGGTTCTATCTCATGGAGATTTTGATGGGAATTGCATTAAATCTGTATATTGATTTGGTTAATATGACCATTTTAACAATTTTGATTCTTCCAATTAATGAATACTAAATATTTCACCATTTCTTTGTGTCTTCTTCACATTCTTTTAAGAATATCTTACAGTTTTCTGTGTATAAGTTGTTCACATTCTTTAAATTTATTACTAGTTTTATAACTTTTCTTGCAATTGCAAAATAATGGTTTTTTATTTCTTTTTTGGAAATTTCATTTTTAGTATATAGGAATACAAGGGATTTTTACATTGATTTTCTGTTCTGCAACTTTATTGTAGTTATTTATTGTTTCTAATATGTTTTTGGTAGAATCTTTAGGATTTTTATATAAAGAATCATGTTGTCAATTTTACTTCTTCATTCCTACTTTGGATGCCTTTAATTTATTTATATATTTTTAAAATTCTTTAATGTATAAAGTATTACATATCTCTCCTTTTCCCCCATTGACCACCCTACAGCCATTCCCACACCCCAACACATGCCCTCACCCCATTACTCTCTGTTCCTATGGTTTATGCTTATATGCATGCATACATGTCCTTTTGTTGATCTCTAACGTCCCAACCCCCATCTTCCCTGCCTTCCCTCTGAGGTTGGATGGTCTGTTCAATGCTTCTATGTCTCTGGATCTATTTTTCTTCATCAGTTTATGTTGATCTTATATTCCACAAATGAGTGAGATCATGTGATGTTTATCTTTCTTTGACTGGCTTATTTCGCTTAGCACAGTGCTTTACAGGTCCATCCATTCTGTTGCAAATGGTAAGAGTTCCTTCTTTTAATTCAGGATTTGAAGGAAGATGGTGACTGGCAAGATGGTAGTGATGGAGAGAGTGTGTGGACATCTGTGGTGTGTGGGTGTGAGTGAGGGACAGTTAGATCCTGCAACACTGTTGTGGGCTGGTGGACCAGGCTGTCTTAGATGGGAAGACCCTGCTGCTGCTGCAAGCACTCACAGGCAGCTGGCATTGGCACAGAAACCATGCCATCTTGAAGGTAAGAGTTGCTGTGACTGGGATCCCAGCTTTACCACCACCTAGACTGGCCTCAGATGCAACTGGGACCCTACAGCCACTCTGGACAAAGATCTGCTACCACAGCTGCAGACCTACAGACACAGAGACTCCAGCCATCCTCACCTTACCACCTGCCCTCCAGGGTGCCCATGACTCTGATTCTCGGCATGAATGGGGGCTCCACCAACTGGCTGCAGCCACACAACTGGGCTCCTGAGAGCACCCGTGTTGACCAGGCCTGTGATTCTGTCTCTCAGCATGAGCGGGCACATGCACCTACCACTGACCTGTGGTGTCCATGCCACCCAGCCACAAAGTGCCCATGACTCTGATTTTTGGTGCATGCACAGCTGCACCAAATGGTAGATATGCCACCTGACCCCTGAACACCAGTGACTCTGACTCTTAGTGTGCACACATGGGGTTCCCACTGACACTCAACTCTGACTTTCATTGCACATGCAGCTCCTACTGATCCACAGCGGTCATACGTCCTGGTGCCTGAGCTCTCCAGGGACTCTTGGATTCTGCTTTGCTCCTGCCAAGGCCATCAACATCGCTCAACTTGGTGCTTGGATTGTTTAGTGATAGCATAAATGGGGAGACAACAAAACAATCCCCAAAGGAAAAAAGTGGAATAAAAAAGGAACTAAATGAAATGGAGGCATGCGATATGTTATAAAAATAATTCAGAGTAATGTTTATACCATTCATAAGATGGATAGAATCAAGAGGAAATCAAAAGTGATATAGCTACTATAATAAACATGATGGAAGGTTACAGTAGTAGACTAGGAGAAGTGAAGGACTGAATTAGTGAGAATATAAGGTAGAAAAACAAGCCCTATCTGAACAGCAAGTGGAGAAAAAACTAGAAAGCAGGAGGAGAGCCTAAGGAAGCTTTGGGACAACATGAAACAAAGTAACATATGTATAATAGGAGTGCCAGAACGACAAGAGGAGGAGCATGGCTTAGAGAATCTATTTAAAGAAATAATGACAGAAAACTTCCCTGATTTGGGGAAGAAAAAAGTCATACAGGCACAGAGTCCCAAACATGATAAACCCAAAAAACCCACACTGAGACATGCCTAATTACAATGGCAAACATTAACAAAAAGAGAGGATCTTAAAGGCTGCATGAGAGAGACAAAGAGTTACCTACAAAGGATATGCCATTATTTCATCAAATGATTTATCAACAGAAACACATCAGGCCAGAAGGGAATGGAATGAAGTATACAAAGTGATGCAAAGCCAGGGACTGAATCCAAGAGTTATCAAATATTAATTGAGCATAATGGCTTGGGTAGATTTCTGGGTTCTCTGTTCTGTTCCATTGGTCTATATGCCTATTCTTCTGTGAGTACCAGGAAGTTTTGAGAACAGTGGCTTTGTAATATAGCTTGATATCTGGTATTATGATCCTAGGTATCTTACTTTTTTTGTTGCAATGATAAATGGTATTGTCTTTTTAGTTTCTCTCTATGCAAGTTCATAATTGGTTTTAAAAAAGGCCATAGATTTCTGGCTGTTAATTTTGTATCCTGCTACATTGCCAAATTAATTTATTAAGTCTAATAGTTTTTTTATGGAGTCTTTAGGGTCTTCTATGTACAATATCATGTCATCTGTTAATATATGGTAGTTTTAATTCTTTCCCAATTTGGGTGCCTTTTATTTTTTCTTCTTGTCTAATTGCTTTGGCTAGCCCTTCCAGTACTATGTTGAACGGGAGTGGTGAAAATGGGCATCCCTGTCTTGTTCCTGTTCTTAAGGTTTTAGTTTTTCCCCATTGTGTATGATGTTGGTTGTAGGTTTGTCATATAAGGCTTTTATTATGTTGAGGTATTATCCCTCTATTACCATTGTGCTGAGAGTTTTTATTAAGAAAGGGTGTTGAAGTTTTTCAAAAGCTTTTTGTGCATCAATTGATATGATTATGTGATTTTGTCTTTGTGATTTATGACGTTTATTGATTTGCAGATATACCACCCTTGCACCCCAAGAATAAATCCACATTGGTCATGTTGTATGATCTTATTAATGTAATGTGGATCTGATTTCCTAGAATTTTGTTGAGTATTTTAGCATCAATGTTCATCAGAGATATTAGTCTATAATTCTCTTTCGCTACAGTCTTTATCTGGTTTTGGTATTAGGGTATTACTGGCTTCGTATAAATGGCTTGTGTTCCTTCCTCTTGAATTATTTGGAATAATCTGAGGAGGATAGGTCTTAGTTCTTTTTGAAATTTTGGTAAAACCTCCCTGGGAAGCCTTCAGGACCAGCGCTTTTATTTTCTGGAAGTTATTTTATGACTTCTTCAATTACATTGATAGTTATTAGCCAATTCAGGTTTTTTTATTCTTCTGAGTTGAGTTTTGGAAGATTGTTTTTTTCTAAGAATATGTCCCTTTTGTCTAGGGTGTCCTGTTTGTTGAAATAGAGTTGTTCATGGTATTATTTTTTATAATTCTTTGTATGTCTGTGGGTTCAGTTGTTACTTCACCTCTTTCATTTCTGATTTTGTTTATTTGGGTCCTCTCTCTTTGCTCCTTGGTTAGCCTGCCTAAAGGTTCAGCATTCTTGTTTATCCTTTCAAAGAACCAGCTCTTCATATTGATCTTTTGTATTTTTTTATCTCTTTGTAATTTATTTCTTCTCTGATCTTTATTATATTCCTCCTTCTTCTCACTCTGGGCTTTTCTTGTTGCTCTTTTTATAATTCTTTAAGTTGTACAGTTAGATAATTTATTACCAGTTTTTTGTTGTTGTTGTTTTAGTTTTTTGGTAGGCCTGTAGAGCTATGAACTTCTTTCTCAAGACTGCTTTCACTGTGTCCCATAGATTTTGGATTGTTATGTTTTCATTATCATTTGTTTCCAGGATGATTTTTATTTCTTCTTTGATCTCTTTGGTATCCCAATCATTTTTTAATAGCATGCTATTTAGCCTTCAAGTTTGTTTAATTTTTTTCATTGCTTTTATTGTAGTTGATTTTTAATTGTATGCCATTGTGATCTGAGAAGATGCTTGTTATGATTTCCATCTTCTTGAATTTGAAGAGACTTTGCCAGTGTTTCAATATGTGGTCTATCTTTTAAAATGCCACATGTGCACTTGAGAAGAATGTGTATTCTGTAGCTTTGGGATGAAATGTTCTAAAGATGTCAATTAATTCCATTTGATCTAGTGAGTCATTTAGGGTTGATATTTCTTTGCTGATTTTTTTTAAAGAGGATTTATCCAGTGATGTCAATGTGATATTAAAGTCCCCTACAATGATTGTATTGCTATTGATCTCTCTCTCTCTTTACATCTTCAAGGTTTTTATTTATGTGTTTCAGTGCTCCTGCATTGGGTGCTTATATGTTTACCAGAGTGATACTCTTTTTGAATTGCTCCCTCTAGTATTATGAAATGGCCCTTCTTATCTCTATTACGGCCTTCACTTTGAAGTTTATTTTGTCAGGTATAAGTATTGCTACCCCAGTTTTGTGTGTTTTTTTTGCCAAAATTTTCCCCCATCCCTTCACTTTCAGTTTGTGTGCATCCTTTGTTCTGAGGTTTGTCTCTTGTAGACAGCATATATGTGGGTCATGTTTCCTTATCAGTTCAGCCATCTGATGTCTTTTGATCAGAGCATTTAATCCATTTATGTTTAAGGTTATTATTGATAGGTACTTGTTTGTTGTCATTTTTATTCTTTATGATTGTTTTCCTTTTTCCTTTTTTCTTTTTACAACAGTCACTTTATCATTTCTTTCATTGCTGGCTTAGTGGTAATACACTCCCGTAGCCTTATTTTTGTCTGCGAATATCCTGATTTCACCTTCAATTTTGATTGATAGTCTTCTTTATGGTTTTTTATATAAGGATCATTTTGTCAATTTAAAGTTTTCATTTCTACTTTGGATGCCTTTTATTTGTTTGGGATCATTCTTGTTTCTTGAGATAGGCTTGTAATGATATAAACTTCTTTTTTATTACTGCTTTTACTACATCCAAAATTTTTGATATGTCATATCTTCATTCTCATTTTTTTCTATGTATATATTGACCTCTCATTTTATTTCTTTTTTGACCAAGTCATTTTTCAGTAGCATGTTGTTTAATCTCCATGTAAGTGTGGTTTTCCCCACTGTCTTTGTGCAGTTCATTTCTAATCCAGAGCATTATGGTCAGAGAATATGCTTGGTATGATTTCAATCTTCTTAACTATGTTAAGGTTAGTTTTGTAACCCAATATATGGTCTATCTTGAGAATGTTCCCTGTGCACTAGATAAGAATGCATACTTTTGTGTACTGGGATGAAAGACTTTGTAAATATTGATTGTGTCCCTTTGATCTAATATGTCATTTAAGGCTGATATTGTCTTATGGTTTTTCTGTTTGGATGAGCTAGTCATACCTGTAAATGGATAGTTCATCAGTTATAGGGCTACTATAATTGTGTTTTTGTAGCTTCTGCCTTAGTTCTGTGAGTAATTGCTTTATATATTTTGGTGCTCCCTGATTGGGTGCTTATATTGAGAAATGTTAAGTCTTCTTCATGTATTGTCCTTTTTATTATGAGAAAATGTTCATCTTTTTCTCTTGTTACCTATTTTATTTTTAAATCAATTTGCCAGATATAAGTATGGCTATACTCACTTTTCTCTGGATGCCATTTGCTTGGAGAATCATTTCCTACTTTTTCAAGTTTATTTGTCCTTGCAGCTGAGATGTTTCTCCTGAGGGCTGCATATGGTTGGGCTTTGATTTTTGATCCAATCTACTACTTTGTGCCTTTTATTGGCGAGTTCAGTCCATTTATATTGAAGATGATTATTGATGTGTGAGAATTTCCTACAGCCATTTTATATTTTGTTTTCTGGTAGCTCTGTGCCTCCATTTTTTTCCTCTTGTGTTTCTATCTGCTATTTCTGTTTGATGGTATTCTCTAATTTTTATTTTTATTTTTTTAGTAAAGTATCTCAGTTTTCAATTATTTTGTGTGTGTGGTCAACAGTTGGTTTATGCAAAAGAAAGTTTCATATATACAGTAGTTCTTTTTCCTCTGAATGCATTTTGTTTCCATTCCCCATTGCAAATTCCAATATTAACCCTCCTCTCCTTTTAGTTTGTTTTCTGTGACAAACTATCTCTATTTATGTTATAAGTTCATTTCCACATTGCAGTAGCTCTTCTCTTCTCTATTCCTTTAAAAAAGTTTTTACTTCCTTTACACTGCATATATTTACGTGTATAATGCCCTGTTATGCAAAAGGGTTGCAATATCCTGCTCCTGTATGTATGTTAGTTGTCTTACTTGTAGTTTTGTATCCTTTTGTCTTTTGTTTCAGGTAAAATAGCCCCCTTCAATATATCCTATAATGGAGTTGTGATAAATTCCCTCAGCTTCTATATGTTTGGAAAAGTCTTTATTACTTCTTTATATCTAAAAAATAAAGTTGTGGAATATATTATTATGTCTTGTCTGATAATTTCTTTTTTTCAATAATTTGAATATTTTATTCCACTCTCTTAGCTTGTAGGGTTTCTGCTGAGAAATCAGATGATAATATAATGGTATTTCCTTTATAGGTTACTTGCTGCCTTAAGAATTCTTTCTCTGTCATTAATTTTTGACAGTTTTAATATAATGTGCCTTACAGAGGCCTTTTTGGATTGAGATTACTAAGTATTTTGCTTTATTCTTGGATTTGAGGACCTATATCTTTCCATAGGTTTGAGAAGTTCTCATCAACTACTTGTTTCTTTCTTTCTTTTCAGATATTTGAAATACAACTTTATTCTGGTTCTAAAAGAAAAGGAATGGGAATGACAGTAACAAACAAGGTTTCACCACTGAGTATTGTGATGCGACTGCAGCATTCTTATAGTTGAAACTCAATAAGGAAACAACTGCGTTCCAAAATAGCTAAATATCCAGGTCTAAAAAGTGAAGGTATTTTTAACTGCCACATTCACTCCGAAGCCCATTCATCTTTCAGCATCCCAGAATCAAACACAGGTTCTGCTTAGCTATATAATAAAGTGGCAAACACGTGGAACCACTGACATCACAGGACAGTTGCCTATAAAACTAGACTTCTGACGCTGGGCTCCAGCTTCCCTCTCACAGGTCATCATCCTTGTCTGGGAGCAGCGTGGTCTGAGCAATCTCGAGATCGTGCTCCTACTGTGCTGCCAGCGAGGGGTCCATGACCACCTCTGGAGGGGCAAGAGCAGGCATGGTGACGAACTCCAAGTTAGGGTCTCCAATTAGTTTTCTAGCAAGCCATAGGAAAGGCTTTTCAAAGTTGTAGTTACTTTTGGCAGAAATGTGGTAGTACTGAAGGTTCTTCTTTCAGTGGAAGAAAATTGATTTTGCCTTCACTTTCCTGTCCTCGATGTCCACTTTGTTGCCACACAAGACAATGGGGATGTTCTCACACACACGCACCAGATCTCGATGCCAGTTAGGCACATTCTTATAAGTAACTCTCAAAGTTACATCAAACGTTATGATGGCACACTGGGCTTGGATGTAGTAGCCGTCTTGCAGCTTCTCCTGGCCGGTTGTATCCCAGACGTTGAACGATGGGCCCTCAGTTGGTGTGGAACACGAGGGGGTGCACCTCCACGCCCAGGGTGGCTACATACTTCTCCAATTCGCCCTTCAGGTGAAGTTTCACGAAAGTTGTTTTCCCAGTCCCCCCGTCACCAACCAATACAAGTTTGAACTAAACTTGGGGGGTCTCCTTGGGCGGCCATGATGATGTCACTTCCAGAACCGTCTCCCGGGTCATCTTACCGAGAGCTAGAAAGATGGTGGAAGCCTTGTTACTTTTTTTGTAAATTTATCTTTATTATTGAAAGTACTACAGATGTCCCTTCTCCCGCATTGATTCCCTTTTCAATAGTCACTCTGTTCCCATCTCCCACTCTTCTTCTGATATACACTTTATTCTTATATTGCTTTTTTTCTAATAGAGTCTGATAGTTCTTGTAGAGTTCATTTTTCTCTCTCTAAAGTCTCACTCTTCTTCCATCTGCATCATTTCTAGATTTTTATCTTCAATATCACAATTCTTTCTTCCATCTGGTCTGCTCTGTTACCTAACCTTGCTAGTTCACTCTTCATCTCTTTTATTGAGGTCTTCATCTCCACAATTTTTTTTAGTTCTTTTTTAAAGTTTCAATCTTTTTGATAAAGTACTCATTTTGTTCATTGATTTTATTCAGAATTCATTAAATTGCCTGTGTTTTCATGTATTTCATTGATTTTTTTCAGAACTGCAATCTTGAATTCATTTAAATCACATATTACCATGTCTTTGAGTTTATTTTCTGTAGATTTAAAACAAAAATTTCTTTCTTAACTGCCTTGTTACCTTGGGTTTTTATGGTATTTGATAGATTCCTTCTCTATCTAAGGGAATGGTATTACCTTTTTAAAGAGTGGCATTCTCTAGTAGATTGATAAGCAGCTTTTTTTTTTTTTTTTTTTTTTTTTTTTTTACAGTTAATGGCATTAAAACACAAGTTTTTTAGCTTTTTGTGCACTGCTTGGGCTTCTGCAATCTCTTTGGGGCAGTGGAAGATGCTCTTTATTCCCTGAGGATGTGGCTTACGTCTCCTGTAACAGGATGCCTCAGTCTCAGGGCTTCACCCCATAAGGGAATGTGGTGGATGATGGAGATCTGAACCTGTGAAATCTCAGCACTGATCCTGCAACTAGAGGCTGCCTGAAGTGTTACAATGGGTGCTGGCAGAGTGAGCTCAGAGAGGCCAGTTGGTACCTTTGTATCCTCCCTGTAATGGAAACTGCCAGACTTTAGCTGCCTCATTTCTGTATCCATATCCCTGTCACTGAGTTCCTGCAGCTTGGGGAAAAAATGTTTCTGTAGCTCTAGTTGCATATTATGTGCTCTGTTGCCTGGCACTCACTGCTACAGCTTTTTCTAGGGCCCCTGTTAGCTGAGGGAGGGTGGAGTGAGGAGCAAGCTCTGGGAGTGTGAGAAAGAGGAGTGTGACTTTGTTTTCCTGCCTGGCAATGGTGGCTGCCATACAACCATGGCTGCACCTCTGTGCTCTGTCTTCATCCTGGTCACTGGGCTCAGCCTCACCACATACTGACTGTTCAGGCAGGAAAGCTCACTGTGTCTCTTTGCTCCTCTGGGCTCAGGAAGTGCTAGCAGCAACCTGATTATACCCCTGTCCCAAGACCCACAGTGATCTCTGGGCTGCATTCATGGCACCTATCTCTGCTATTCTCCCTTCCCTCCTCTTGGCTCACTCACAGTCACCCACCTTCAGATGTTTCAATGTGCAGATCTCTCAGACATGTTTATATTTGGAGTAGAAAAATCATTTGTTGAATTATAGCTGTTCACATTCTTGTAACTTCAAGGAGAGAGACCAGGGGAACCTCTTACACTGCCATTCCTCTGAAGTCACTCTCCTGGAATTTTATTTTTGTTTTCTCTTTGTTCCCACTGTTTTTAGCTTCTCTGTTTTCTTTTTCATGCCTTCCTATAGGTTACCTGAACAAGTTTTTCAGAATTCCATTTTGAATTGCCTGGACTGTTTTTTGTTTTTTTTTAAAAAAATATTTTTTATTGTTTTAAGTATTACAAATAGTAGTACATATGTCTCCTTTTTTTCCCCCATTGATCTCCCCCCGACCTCCCCTACCCCCCAGTACATGCCTTCACCTGCCCACCCTCCCCCCCGCTCCAGTGTCTTATATCCATTGGTTGTGCTTATATGCATGCGTATAAGTCCTTCGCTTGGTCTCTTACAGCCCTCCTCGCCCAACCTCCCCTGTCTTCCCAATGTAGTTTGACAGTCTGTTCAATGCTTCTTTGCCTCTGTATCTTTTTCCCACCATTTCTTTCCTTTAAAAAGTTTTGCCTTTGCAGACTAGAAATAAACATATAATAACAAAACAAGACAAAACAAAAAAATGTTTGAGTCCCAATTTCAATGTACAACAGTTCTGAGTCCACGTTTCAATGTCTAACAGTTCCTTATGTGTACATGTCAGCAATGATATCTGGATGGTGGGAACATGTTGGCAAAGCAGGTCCAACTCTCTCTGGTTTGGTCCTAGGTAACCTGCAGCAGTGCACAGCTGCTGACTGCTCACGGGGCAAGGCGTTGTCAGCGTCCTCCATCTCTGGACTGTTTTTTCCTCTTGTCTTTGTGGTTGGAGCACACCTGTCAATTCCTCTCTGTTGCAGGAATCCATCTGGTCTTGGGGTTGTTTTCTGAAAATATACAAATATATTCTCGACCACAAGTTAATAAAGGAATCTTTTCTATATAATTGTTTGGGATCCTTTTTATTTTTGTTCAAACGATTTTCCTGTGTCTTATTTAGACACCATGTGTGTTTTTCATGGCCGTCTTGCTGTTAGCATTGCAAATGAAACTTAATTTGGTAAAGTAAATATTTTCTAGATGTAATTTACTTATAGGATATTTTTCCTTACATGATATTGCCCTACTTCCCCCCCCCTTTTTTTTATTAATGGAGGTTTTTGTAAATTTTATAATGCAGTCTTGATAACTTTAAATTTAAAATTTTTTTTTTTTTTTTTTGCCCACACATATGACTGCTTTAGGTTCATTGCATATTCAGGAATTTTACCATGAGATGAACTACCAATAGAAATTTTAGTTATTACTTTAAGAACAGCTTTTTGTCCAGTACAATTAACTTTACTTGAATATTCACTTATTTCAATTAGCCTATTTAAATTAATCTGAAAACTCGATTACTATTTTACTATCAAATTTAATACTCTACCAACAATCTTAGTTTAGCCTGTAAATATTAGCGGGAAGGATTATTTGCATTCTTGAGTGGGCCCTGAGCATTCCAGATGCTAGGCTGAATTTAGATATAGGGCAGCTGCTGTCGGCCAAGTCTCTTGTCTGTTACCTGGGTCCCGATCTGAGCTGGGCCAAGTCTCTGTCTGTCACCTGTATCTCGATGTGAGCTGGGCCAGGTCTCTTTCTGTTGCCTGGGTCCTGTTCTGAGCTGGGTGTGGGAAGTGCGAAGCAGCCATGGGGGCAGGAGACCTCCTTCAGAAGGGGTGAGGGTTCAAGCCCCTGCAATGTTGGGGGGGTGAGGGTCTGTGCCCCACTTCTGTTGCCCCCCCAAGTTCTCTCCTGATGGCCCCTCTGCGACTGTGCCTGTCTTAGGTTGTTCCTTCCTTGAGGAATCTTACCCGTCTCAGGCTAACCAGCCATCCTCCGGGGCCAAGCAGGGTGGTGTGAGGTTCAGTTCTGTCTCCTTGGTAGCCTATGACCCCGTGGCCTCCACACCCAGCACCTGCCTTGGGAACCCCTGGCCTGCTGGCAGGGTCCCGGTGCTGATCACATATCTCGGGGAACTCGGGTTTCTTCTCCAGTGAGGGCCCAGCTCACACAATTGGATGTGAGACAGATCCCTGGTACCAGCCCCCACGAGGCTTCAAGCTCAGCATGAACAGAAAGCTCAGGTAACAGCTGAGGGCAATTGGATTGTGAGAAGAGGGTCCCTCTTGGCACAAAGGGCAAGAGGGGCCAATATAGGATGCTCAAGTGCCTTCCCAGTGCCTTAATTCCTTCTGCAAGGGATTAAATCATTTCATGTCCCTTTTTTTTTTTTTTTTAAATTGCTGCCCACCATTCAAAGAATTAGTTTGTAAGTTTGTTTGGGATAATTGTAAAGTATGCTGTTGTAAAATATCTAAGATTATAATGACATTGTAGAATAATATCATGTAAGGATATTCTTTGCCCTAGGCCCTGGCAATTCCATTTCAAACTGGCTGTCAATTTCTTTTTGTAGCTTTATATAAACTTTGTCAGGGAGGCAAAAACACAAATTACTTACTTTAGTTCAAGCGGCCAAATATATTGACTTTCAATTACAATCCTTATGACTTTTGAAGGAAACTTCTCTTTGTTTCCTTCCAAAATAATTTTCAGTCTACAGAGAGTTTCATTTAAAAATTTTTGTCACATGAAACAATTTCTCTTAATGCCCCGCCCCCTTGTTGTCTGTGTCCATTGATTAGGTTCATATGCATGCATACAAGTCCCTTGGTTGATCTCTCCACCTTACCCCCACCCTCCCCTACCTTACCTGAGGTATGATATTCTGATCGACGTTTCTCAGCCTCTGGATCTGTTCTTGTTCATCAGTCTATGTCGTTCATTATATTCCACAAATGAGCGAGATCATGTGATATTTATCTATCTCTGCCTGGCTTATTTCACTCAACATAATATTCTCCATCTCCATCCATATTGTTGCAAATGGTAGGAACTCCTTCTTTTTTACCGCAGCATAGTATTCCATTGTATAGATATACCACGGTTTTTTAATCCATTCATCTGCTGATGGGCATTTAGGTTGTTTCCAAATCTTGGCTATGTGAATTGTGCTGCTATGAACATAGGGGTGCATATTTCCTTTCTGATGCCTGTTTCTAGATTCTTGGTATATATTCCTAGAAGTGGGATCACTGGGTCAAATGGGAGTTCCATTTTTATTTTTTTGAGGAAACTCCATACTGTTCTCCACAGTGGCTGCACCAGTCTGCATTCCCACCAGCAGTGCAAAAGAGTTCCTTTTTCTCCGCATCCTCGCCAACACTTGTTGTTTGTTGATTTGTTGATAAAAGCCATTCTGACAGGTGTGAGATGGTACCTCATTGTTGTTTTGATTTGCGTCTCTCTGATGATTAGTGACTGTGAGCAGGTTTTCATATGTCTCTTGGCCTGCCTTCTGTCTTCTTTCGAAAAGTGTCTTTTTAGATCAGTTGCCCATTGATTGGGTTGTTTATCTTCTTTTTGTTAAGTTGTATGAGTTCTCTGTATATGTTGGAGATTAAACCCTTATCATTGATATCATTGGCAAATATGTTCTCCCATGCAGTGGGCTTTCTTGTTGTTTTATTGATGGTTTTCTTTGTTGTGAAAAAGTTTTTTATTTTGATGTAGTCCCATTTGTTTATTTTCTCTTTAGCTTCCATTGCCCTAGGAGTAGTATCAGTGAAGAAGTTCTTTCGGCATATGTCCAAGATTTTGCTGCCTGTGGATTCCTCTAGTATTTTCATGGTTTCCCGTCTTATGTTTAAGTCCATTATCTATTTTGAGTTTATTTTTGTGTATGGTGTAAGTTGGTGATCTAGCTTCATTTTTCTTGCATGTATCTGTCCAATTTTCCCAACACCATTTGTTAAAGAGACTGTGTTTACTCCATTGAATTTTCGTGCCTCCTTTGTCAAATATTAATTGTGCATATTGATTTGGGTCAATTTCTGGGTTCTCAATTCTATTCCATTGATCTATATGTCTGTTCTTGTGCCAGTACCAGGCTGTTTTGAGAACAGTGGCTTTGTAATACAGCTTGATATCTGGTATTGAGATCCCACCTACTTTGTTCTTCTTTCTCAGGATTGCTGTAGCTATTCGGGTTCTTTTTTTATTCCAGATAAATTTTTGGTAAGTTCGTTCTAGGTCTGTGAAATATGTTGTTGGTATTTTAATGGGAAGTGCATTGAATTTATAGATTGCTTTAGGTAGTATGGGCATTTTGATGATGTTGATTCTACCAATCCATGAACATGGTATGTTCTTCCATCTGTTTATGTCTTCGTCTATCTCTTTTTTCAGTGTCGTGTAGTTTTCTACGTATAGGTCTTTTACCTCTTTAGTTAAGTTTATTCCTAGGTATCTTAATTTTTTTGGTGCAATGGTAAATGGGATTGCTTTTTTAGTCTCACTTTCTGTAAGTTCATTATTGGTGTATAGAAATGCCATAGATTTCTTGGCATTAATTTTGTATCCTGCTACATTGCCAAATTCAGTTATTAAGTCTATTAATTTTTTTATGGAGTCTTTAGGGTTTTCTATGTACGGTATCATGTCATCTGCGAATAAGGACAGTTTTACTTCTTCTTTTCCAATTTGGATGCCTTTTATTTCTTCTTGTCTGATTGCAATGGATAGTACTTCCAGCGTTATATTAAACAGGAACGGTGAGAGGGGGCATCCCTGTCTTGTTCCTGTTCTTAGGGGAAATGGTTTTACTGTTTGCCCATTGAGTATGATGTTGGCTGTGGGTTTGTCGTATATGGCTTTTATTATGTTCAGGTATGATACTTCTATTCCCACCGTGCTGAGAGTTTTTATCAAGAAAGGGCGTTGGATTTTATCAAATGCTTTTTCTGCATCAATTGATATGACTATGTGATTTTTATCTCTCAATTTGTTTATGTGATGTATCATGTTTATTGATTTGCGGATATTGTACCATCCTTGCATCCCTGGGATAAATCCTACTTGGTCATGGTGTATAATCTTTCTGATGTACTGCTGGATTTGATTTGCGAGAATTTTGTTGAGAATTTTGGCATCTGTGTTCATAAGGGATATTGGTCCGTAATTCTCTTTCATTGTGTTGTCTTTATCTGGTTTTGGTGTTAGGGTGATGCTGGCCTCATAGAAGGAGCTTGGAAGTGTTGCTTCTTCTTGAATTTTCTGGAATAGTCTGAGGAGGATAGGTTTTAGTTCTTCCTTGAATGTTTGGTAAAACTCCCCTGTGAAGCCATCAGGCCCTGGGCTTTTGTTTGCTTGAAGCTTTTTGATGACTGCTTCAATTTCTTCCATAGGTATCAGCCTATTGAGATTCATAGACTCTTTCTGAGTGAGTTTTGGAAGGTTGTATTTTTCTAGGGATGTGTCCATTTCCTCCAGATTTTGTAGTTTGTTAGAGTAGAGTTATTCATAGTATATTTTAACATCCCTTTGTATTTCTGTGGGGTCTGTTGTTATTTCACCTCTTTCATTTCTGACTTTGTTTATTTGGGTCCTCTCTCTTTGCTTCTTGGTGAGCCTGGCTAGAGGTTCATCAATCTTGTTTATCCTTTCAAAGAACCAGCTCTTGGTTTTGTTGATCCTGTGTATTGTTTTTTTGGTCTCTATGTCATTCATTTCTGTTCTGATCTTTATCATGTCCTTCCTTCTGCTCACTGTGGGCTTTTCTTGTTGCTCTCTTTCTAGTCCTGTGAGTTGTTGAGTTAGTAGATTTATTACCATTTTTTCTTGTTTTTTTTGAGGTAGGCCTGTAGAGCTATAAACTTCCCTCTCAAGACTGCTTTCATTGTGTCCCATAGCATTTGCATTGTTGTGTTTTTATTGTCATTATTCTCCAGGATGTGTTTAGTTTCTTCTTTGATCTCGTTGATCACCCAATCATTGTTTAATAGCATGCTATTCAGTTTCCACGTGTTTGAATTTTTTGGAATATTTTTATTATAGTTTATTTCTAATATTATGCCATTGTGGTCTGAGAAAATGCTTGATATGATTTCAATCTTTTTGAATTTAGGGAGGCTTTGTTTGTGACCCAATATATGGTCTATTTTTGTAAATGTCCCATGGGCACTTGAGAAGAACGTATATTCCGAAGCTTTGGGGTGAAATGCTCTGATGATGTCAATTAGGTCCATCTGATCTAGTGTGGCATTTAGAATTGCTGTTTGTTTGCTGATTTTTTTTTCTAGAGAATTTATCCACTAATGTCAGTGGTGTATTACAGTCTCCTACTATGATTGTATTGTTGTCGATATCTCGCTTGCTCTCTTCCAGGAGTTTTTTTATGTATTTAGGTGCTCTTGCGTTGGGTGCATATATGTTTACCAGGGTTATATCTTCTTGTGGAATTGCTCCCTTTAGTATTATGTAGTGGCCTTCCTTATCTCTTGTTATGGCCTTTACTTTGAGATCTATTTTATCAAATATAAGTATTGCTACCCCAGCTTTTTTCTCATTTCCATTTGCCTGAAAAATATTTTTCCATCCCTTTACTTTCAGTCTGTGTGAATCCTTTGCTCTGAGGTGGGTCTCTTGTAGACAGCAAATATATAGGTCATGTTTTCTTATCCATTCAGCTACCCTATGTCTTTTGATTGGTGCATTTAATCCATTTACGTTTAATGTTATTATTGACAAGTACATGTTTGTTGTCATATTTTTCCCCTTAGTGTTTGTGTTTCTTTTTGCCTTTCTCTTTCTTCTTTTTACAGCAGTCCCTTTAGCATTTCTTGCATTGCTGGCTTGGTAGTGATAAACTCTCTTAGCCCTTTTTTGTCTGTGAAGCTCCTGATTCCACCTTCAATTTTGAATGATAACCTTGCTGGGTATAGTATTCTTGGATTCAGTCCCTTGCTTTGCATCACTTTGTATATTTCATTCCATTCCCTTCTGGCCTGGTGTGTTTCTGTTGAGAAATCAGTTGATATTATTATAGGAGATCCCTTGTAGGTAACTTTGTCTTTCTCTGGCAGCCTTTAAGATTATTACTTTGTCATTGGTATTCGCCAATTTAATTATGATATGCCTTGGTGTCGGTCTTTTGGGGTTCAACTTGTGTGGGACTCTATGGACTTCTTGGACTTGTATAGTTTTTTTCTTGCCAATATCAGGGAAGTTTTCTGTCATTATTTCTTCAAACAGGTTTTCTATTCCTTGGTTCTCTTCCTCTCCTTCTGTTATCTCTATTATTCTAATATTGTTTCATTTTGTGTTGTCCCAAAGCTCCCTTAGGCTCTCCTCTTGCTTTTTAAGTCTTCTTTCCATTTGCTGCTGTGTTTGTGCGTGTTTTCCTACCTTGTCTTCTAATTCGCTGATGCGGTCCTCATCCTCTTCTAGTCTACTGTTTAAGCCTTCCAATGTGTTCTTTATTGCAGCTATGTTGTTCTTCATACCCTCTTGATTTCTTTTCATGTTGGTGACATTTTCATTCAGCTCCTTATAGTTCTCAATGAGTTGTGTGTATTTGTCATCCATCCATTTAAACATCCTTATAATCATTACTCTGAATTCTCTCTCTGTTAAGCTGCTAGGCTCAAGTTCATTTAACTCCCTTTCTGGTGATTCCTCTTTTTCTTTCCTTTGGGTATTGCTTTTTTGTCTCCCCATGTTTTCCTGAAATGTTTTAATTGTAGATCCAATTGCTTTGCTACCCAGGTTCTTTTGGTGATGGTGCTACTGGTGAAATCTTTCTGTTCTCCTGGGCTTGGTTATCTAGTGTAGCTCCCCACTTGAGCTATTTGGGTTCTCTTGATGTAGGCCTGCTAGCTTGAGAGGCACAACTGAAGTGCCTAGAAGTCAGCTGCTGTGGAGGGGGGTTTCCCAATTTTTGCTGACTTGCACCCTTAATTTAAATCACGTGTGCCCAGTGGGGCCTCACAGTGGCACCAAGGAACCGTCTGTCTGGGTGATGTGGCTCAGGGGGCTACACTTTGGAAAGGGGTAACTGTGTTGCCCAGAGTTCTGTAGTTGTGGGGTGGGCAGACTCAACTTTCGCTGCTATGTCTGTGGTGGGTAGGCGCTTTCTCCAGGTGGCGGCTCACAGGAGCACTGGCGGTAAGTTTGCCAGTGAGGTACACTGAAGCACTCTGGAGGGCCCTGGCAGTGTAGGGAGTAATTGAGGTGCTTAGCTTCTAAAGATTTCTCTTTAGAGTAGATCCTATGGCCTCAGGGAGTATTCAGATTCCATGTTGTTAATCAGGGTGGAATCTGGGTGTGGCTATATTGGTTGCCTGGAGACTAGGGGGAGGGGCTATCTCTCAGGAGAAAATGGATTCTGTGGGCTTAGATATGACTCAGCACCAGACTTGCTACCACTTCTCCTGGACCGTCCTTTGCCCACTTTGCCCAGATTCCACAACTCCACCCTTTCTCCCGCACTTCTGTCACAGGTATGTGCCTGTCTCCAAAAGGTCCCACAAACTAGTTTCAGTGGGGAAAGGCGCAGGCCCCAGCGCGAGGAAGGACCGCGTCTCTGCCAGTTCCACTCTTGCCGGCACTCCGTGGTCCGGCAGCTCTTAAAGGCTGCCTTTGAGCTCAGATCCCAAATCCAGACTCTATGGTCTAAAATCCTTCAGACCTTGCCTGTCCTCAGGGACACGGCTTGGCACTGTGTAGGTTCTCCCTGACCTTCTGGGCACAGAGGTCCGGGAGAGTCTACTGCCTAGATCTTTGATTTTACCTTTATCCAGGGGATCCCTGCTCTTCCCAGCTGCAAACTGTCTCACCAGCTGTGCCTCCTTGGCCAATTCGGGCTGGATTCCGCTCGTCTCAGCTGCCTCCTCTATTTGCTCCGGGACAAGTCTCAGGACACATCCTTCTCTTCCACCACCATTTTGTCTCTGCCCCTGGAGTGTTTTTGAGTACATCTCTTTGTATAGCTTATTTTATAATTACTGTTGGTATCCTATCTAATAAAAGGGTAATATGAAAATTAATGATCACTCTGCTACACCCACAAGCCACACCTGCCAGCCAATCAGGAGTGAGTATGCAAATTAACCCAACCAAGATGGCTGTGGCCATGGAGCGAGTAGGAGGCTTGGGTTTCTCCAGCAATGGAGGAACACCCTGGTTGGCCCAGGCCTCCATTCAAGGCTACAATGTTTCAATTACAGAAGATAAATAAATCCCAACAAAAATGGCAGCAGCCACAGAGCTAGAGAGAGCAGGAGGCTTCTGTTGCCCCCGGAGATGGAGGAAGCCAGCCCTGGCCTGCCTTAGCCTCTGCTTAAGGCTACAAAGTTTCAATTATAGAAGATAAATAAATCCCAACAAAAATGGCTGTGGCCATGGAGCAAGCAGGAGGCTTGGCTCCGCTCAAGGCTACAAAGTTTCAATTGTAAAAGATAAATAAATCCCAGATCCCAGGACCTCCACTTGGGTTGCCAGAGGGCGTGCAAACCACCACAGGCCCCTCACCCAGGCCACCCAACACCCCAAGGGAACCCCCACCCTAATCCAGGACAACCTTCAGGGCAAACCAGCTGGCCCCGACCCATGCACCAGGCCTCTATCCTATCTAATACAAGAGTAATATGCAAATTGACTATCACTTGAACACACAAGATGGCTGCCCCTATGTGGTCAAAGATCCTGCCCCCGTGTGGACACAAGATGGCCACCACAAGATGGCCAGCAGGGGAGGGCAGTTGGGAAGGACCAGGCCTGCAAGGGAGGGCAGTTGTGGGCAATCAGGCCAGCAAGGGAGGGCAGTTAGGGGTGACCAGGCCTGCAGAGGAGGGAAGTTGAGGGGGACCAGGCCTGCAGGGAAGGGCAGTTTTGGGGGACCAGGTCTGTAGGGGAGGGAAGTTGGGGGGACCAGGGCTGCAAGGGAGGGCAGTTAAGGGTGACCACACTGGCAGAGGAGGGAAGTTGGGGGCAACCAGGCCTAAACGGGCAGCCAGACATCCCTCGAGGGGTCCCATATTGGAGACGGTGCAGGCTGGGCTGAGGGACCCCCCCGCCCATGCATGAATTTCTTGCACCAGGCCTCTAGTTGTATTATATATACTTAACACAGCCTATTGATGGGGACATTTTACCAGTTCAAGTGAAGTGCAGAAATTTTACTTGTTTTTTACACTTTTTACCTTCCATCATGTATAATCCCATTACACACACACACACACACACACACACACGCCTAAGCGACCATTACAATGGAATGACCAAAATGACTGGTCGCTATGATGCGCACTGACCACCAGAAGCTGCCTGCAGGCCTCATTTGCCAATGGGGCCTAATGGCCAACCTCCAGGTCCCTCCTCCTGGCTGGCCCCGGGCTGGGATGGGGAACTAGGGGTGGGTGGTGGTTGGTGCAGGCAGCGAGGGAAGGAGGAGTTGGGGGGGGGAGGTGGGGAAGGGAACCCGATCAGCCCTAATCACCGACTAGGCCTAGGGACCCCACCCATACATGAATTTAATGCACCAGGCCTCTAGTTTTTACATATATTTAGAACCACATCAGAAAGTCTTATAACTTTTTCTTTAATGCTCATACATATTTTAGAAGCTCAAAAGGAGAAGGAAAATGCATTTTCTCATATTTTTACTCTTTTTTTAAAATTCCTTCCATGTGCCAAGATTCCTTTTCTTATATTTTTCTTCTCTGTATCTCTTTGATTCTGCTACTGAGCTCACTTATTGGGTTTTTATTTCTGTTATTGTACTTTCAGTTCTACAATTTTCATTTGGTTATTCTTTATATCTTCTACTAATTTCTATTTTTTAATTGTTTCAAGTGTGTTCATAATAGCTTATTGAAGCATTTTTATAATGAATCTTTAAAATCTTTATCTTCTTTGTGTTGGCACCTATTGATTGTCTTTTTTATTGAAGCTGGGATTTTCCTTGTTCTTTGTATTATTTTCTTTTATTTATTGAAACCAGGACATTTTATTTATTTATTTTTTACCAGAGGCATACTCCATTTTATTGTGCTTTGCAGATATTGTGGTCTTTTACAAATTGAAAGTAAGGCCCTCCTCCAGCAAAAAGATTATAACTAACTGAAGGCTCTGTGGATGGTTAAGGACTTAACAATAAAGTGTTTTCTAATTAAGATATGTAAAATTTTATTTTTATTTGTTTTTTTAAATTTTTCTTTATTGTTGAAAGTGTTACAGATGTTTTATTTGTTTGTTTGTGTTTTTTTCCATCGACACCCTCCATCCTGCACCCACCCCTCCCAGGCCTTTACCACTCTATTGTGCCATGGACTATGGGTATATTCATATAAGTTCCCTGAAACCAGGAAATTTTAGGTATTATATTATAAGACTCTGTATCTTATGTAAACCATTTTTTAGCTTGCTTTCTCTGACATTTCCCTAGCATAAAAAAAGGGGTGTGGAATGCCTCACTATTGTCAGGTGAGAGTAGATGTTCAATCACTTAGCCACCATTGACCTGCAAGTTGATGTCTTCTTGTTACTGCTGCTAAGTGATGGGCATTCTGGCTCTCCTTTAGACACTTGTTTACACCTCCCTGGAAGAGGGAGACAGAAATACCACATTTGTTCTCTCCACCTGATCTCCATTGACACTATAGAGGTAGTCTCATAATTACTGAGTGATGGTGAAAGACCTACCTCTCCACTAGGCTTCCTGTGACATCACCACAGAAGGCCTCATTACTACGAGTCACATGGATGTCCCGGTTCCCCACAAGGGGAGCCCCAATGGTGAAAGCACCAGCCTCACTCAAAGAGGAGGTTAAGGTGCTTCATTTTAGCCTGAAAGAAGTGGAAGTCTAAGTTCCCCACTCCATTTATTTTTCTGGCATGGATAAGGGTGAATCCATGATTTTTGTTTATTTACTAGAGGCCCAGTGCACAAAATTTATGCAAGGGGCGGTGTTCCTTTGCCCAGCCTGCACCTTCTCCAATCTGGGACCCCTGCAGGATTGGGTCTAAACCAGTAGTCAGACATCCTTCTCACAATCTGGGACTGCTGGCTCCTAACCACTCGCCTGCCTACCTGCCTGATTGACCCTAACAGCTTCTGCCTGCCAACCTGATCACCCACTAACCACTCCCTTGTCGGCCTAATTGACGCCTAACTGCTCCTCTGCCAGCCCAATCGCCCCCAACTGCCCTCCCCTGCTGGCCCGATTGCCCCCAATTGCTCTCCCCTACCGGCCTCGTTGCCCCTAACTTCTCTCCCCTGCCAGCCCGATAGTCCCAAACAACCCTCCCCTGCAGGTCTGGTCACCCCCAACTGCCCTTCCCAGCCAGCCATCTTGTGATGATGTGAGGGCTTCATGCAAGGGAGTGAGGGCCACCTAGGTTTTTATTAGTATAGATTTATTTTGGCTGGAGTAAGACAGTTATTGTCAAAATTTTATGTCTTGATAAGTTGCTCCTTTACAGGTTTGTTGACTAGAGAGAGCAGGCTTTTTTGGGGGGCTTATTTTTGTTTGCACTTGTCAACCTTTTGAGTTGTCAGGTTTTCCAAATCCAAGAGTTAGGATATATAAAGAAAACAACAACAACAACAAACCACAACTAAACCAAAACATAAAAACTCACTGCCATGGCATTCCTTTGGTTTGACTATCCCTAATCAATTTGACTTCTTCAATTTTCAGAAGCTTCTTATATTTATTTTCTATAAAATATCCACAGTTTTCAGTTGTACTTACCAGTAGGAACAAGACATTTTTTTTCTATGTCATCTCTTTGAACTTGTTGATTTTTATTAATCTGGGAAAGTTCCTTGGCAAATATTAAATTTTATATTGCTGTCACACATGATACAGCCTACCAGATAAGGCAACATTTATGGGACGATGTTGTATTGGTTCTAAATATCTCAGTGATGTGCTTCAGACACTGGTGTAGCAATCAGGTGGGGGCAGGGTATTTAGAACATCACTCTATGCAAAGATCTTCAATTTATTGTGACAACAAAATTTATTTCATCAGAATGA
This sequence comes from Corynorhinus townsendii, assembly GCA_026230045.1. Classification (NCBI taxonomy): domain Eukaryota; kingdom Metazoa; phylum Chordata; class Mammalia; order Chiroptera; family Vespertilionidae; genus Corynorhinus; species Corynorhinus townsendii. Next base: position 111,562,871 of record JAPDVU010000003.1, on the reverse strand, counting down.
AATAATTGAACATTATGATATCAGAAATACCTTCTGTTACTGAGAAATTTATAGTTTCACACATCATACTAATTATGATAAATAGTAGATTTTGATATTAACTACTGATTTAATCTCACAGGAAGTTGGTAAAGTTCTTAAGAAAATGGTTTCTATTCTAATCTCAATATATATTTATCTTTTACTATTATTCTGGCTCTATTTTATGTGTGTTCCACATTATTCCTATCCATTGTGTACTAATAATAAATGATGATTGTAATGATGATATTAGTAATAGTATTAGGCACTAACACCTATGTAATTCTACATAAATAAGGTAATTTAATACTTACAACTCAATAGTTAGTAATCATTATTATTCCCTTAATATAAATGAAGAATTAATGAGCAGGGAGATTCAGTAAGTTTCCCAAGTTTCCTCAGTAAGTAATTGACATAACCAGTGTTTCAACTAAGGCAGATGTGGTCACTTTCCTGTTCCAGAAAGTTTAGTGACAATTGCTGAAAATTCTTACTAAGTCTTTCAATTACTTCAACTTCAAAATTGAAGCATGATATATACCACCAACTGGATTTCTCAAGTGGCTTTGATTTCTTCAAAAGGCCTGCCACCAATCACTAATTATATTAAAAGAGGCTTCTGGATGGTGCTTGTTGGGGGACACTGTCCATGGGTTTCCCTTGCTCACACATGTCTTGCTATATATATATCTTGATATATATATATATATATATATATATATATATATATATATATATATATATATCTTATTTAGGCCATTTCAAAGATTGTTGTTTGCATTGAGAGATGACTGAGTGATCAGATACCATCTCCTTTCAAAAAATAGAGCAGGCTAATTATAAAAGCCATGACTTCCAACACTTAGGGTTTCTCTCCTGTGATTTAAGCCATAAGAAGAGTGGCTATCATCTGTCTCTCTATGTTCTTGTGGGATGTGAGGCTTGGGTAACAGATGCCACTATGCTCATATTCTGGCTACTGCTTTTAATGGGAAGAATAACATATTTTTGTCTCTGAGCCAGGAGTTGTGTGTCTTCTAAGGCATCAGTGAAACCCTGGCAGGCTAACTCGTTAGCTTAGCATAAGCCCTGACCCTTCAGTTTTGACATAGTGCTTCAGCCTGGGAGTTCTAAGAGCTCAGTCTACACATAGATGGCTGAGTCTTAACTTATGCTTCTTATGCAGGAAGAGTAAGTTAGGCATTGAGTCCAGCCAGAAAAGATTTCCTTCACATTTGGAAGCCTAAACTTTCTAAAATTTCCTGTGTGACACTATTAGAAATTCTCCTGCTAGTAGCAGTTTAGTATTAAATCAGTTTGTAATTCCATGCCCACAGCCACAAAGATTAATTTTTATCGATTGTTAATTTGAAAAGGCAATTTAGAGAAATGTAGTGAAAATAAAAGACTTTGTGTTTGAGAAAAGTTCCAGGGAGTAAATAAATGAGGTGAAATGAAAGTTGAACCACTCATTTGAAAGTAATTACTTTACCCATAATGAAAGTAGTGTTTGCTTTTATTTAAATTTGCAATTTTCCTTTTAGGCCTAACCTTTCTAGATCCTCTTCTAAAAGGATGGACTCCTCACCTCCATGTGACAGAGCCCTACCCAGGCCGACCTGAGTTAGTGCCTGCATAGATTATAGTCAACATTAAATACCAGACACAATGACAATAAAATGCCATGATGCAAGTTTTATACAAAACATCTGATAATTTGTGGAGAATAACTACAAAATTATACAAGTTTTATTGTCAGAAAAGGGGAAATGAAGAAACATGAATAGCAGAAATAAACTGATAACATCTGGAGGACTATTGGGATATATTAGCAAGTTAACAACAAATATCCTCCCAGTATTGTGTCTTCCACTAATCACACCAAACACACACACACACACACACACACACACACACACACACACACACACTGAAAGGTTCAAAGAAGAAACTGTCTTCTAACAACTTCAACCCAAACTGTAAGTCCTTCCAGCAATCCAGACAAAGCAGTGGTGAAAACAGGCACAAGGATTAAATATTTTGAAGATTCACCCTGGGCTTCTTCCTTATATGAGACTAGATGCCCGGTGCACCAAATTCATGCACAGGGGGTGGGAGGTGTCCCTCAGCCCAGCCTGCACCTTCTCCTATATGGGACCCCTCAAGGGATGTCCAACTGCCCATTTAGGCCTGATCTCAGGAGTATCAGGCTTAAATGGGCAGTTGGACATCCCTCTCACAATCCAGGACTGCTGGCTCCCAATGGCTCGCCTGCCTGCCTTCCTGATTGCCCCTAACTGATTCTGCTTGCCAGGCTGATCACAACCTAACCACTGCCCTGCCAGCCTGATTGATGCCTAACTGCTCCCCTGCCAGCCTATTTGCCCCTAACTGCCCTCCCCTGCAGGCCTGATCACCCACAACTGCCCTCCCCTGCAGGCCTGATCCCTCCCAACTGCCCTCCCCTGCTGGCTATCTTGTGGTGGCCATCTTGTGTCCACATGGGGGCAGCCATCTTGTGTGTTGGAGTGATGGTCAATTTGCATATTACTCTTTTATTAGATAAGATAGAGGCATGGTGCATGGGTGGGAGCCAGCTAGTTTGCCCTGAAGGTTATCCTGGATCAGGGTGGGGGTTCCCTTGGGGCATTGGGTAGCCTGGGTGAGGGGCCCGGCAACCCAAGCAGAGGCCCTGAGAACTGGGATTTATTTATCTTCTATAATTGAAACTTTGTAGCCCTGAGTGGAGGCCTGGGCTGGCCAGCGTGTCAGGAAAGCTTGGCTTCCTCTATTGCCAGGGAAACCCAAGCCTCCTTCTTACTCTGTGGCCTCAGCCATCTTGGTTGGGTTAATTTGCATACTTGCTCCTGATTGGCTGGTGGGTGTGGCTTGTGAGTGCAGCTGAGTGATTATTAATTTGCATATCACTCTTTTATTAAATAGGATATTTGATGACCAGATGATCTGCTGAGGCAGCAATAGGGAAAAATGCATTTTGTGTTTGGGCTGCAACTGCTCCTCCCTCTGTCTTTCTTCTGTCCCGGCATCCCATTTTCTAAACACTTGCCTATTATGGGTTTTGTCTTTGTGTTTTTTTTTTTCACAGATTGATAAATATGCCTTTTAACATCCTCTTTTCTTTAATATTTTCCTCCAGTTTTTTCTTTGCCTGATTTTATGGGCATCAGACCCAGCCTGTTTTATATTCTTTTTTGCATCTATACTCATTCCAAAATGTTTCATTCTTTTATAATCATTCTCCTTCCTTTGTTTTCTCTTCATAGAAATGTCTCCTTCTATATCTTTAAAAATATTCTTTTTTGATGGTAGAAGATGGTGCTCAGGTCCTTCCTCACACATTTTGCTGCTGAGTGACATGCCATTTGTTTTGAGCATGCTTGCATCATTCTCTCTTCTCCACTGAATCAGACAGAAACTGTGCAGGAGCTTTGTGTGTTTGTATGCCTCTGTATGTGCCAGTGTGTCAGTCTGTGGGTCTGTGCAGCTATGTGTAATGCAGGGTCCATGCACAGAACACTCCACTGTGCTTGGCCATGTTTATTTTGAAATGTCATTTCTAATCACATCTAACATTTATAACTGGCCTCCCTTCATGGCTTTCTGGGCCACAGTTTAAATGCCCAAGAATAAACATGTCAGTTCTAAATGGAAGATTATGGCCACAACCAAGACAGATTGCCATCTCATCAGCTGCTTAAGAATTAAGATCTCCTTCTGTGGTTAGACTTGCTTAGACTGCTGTCTATGGGCTTGGAAAAAACAGGTATTTAGTGGACTGAATGGGATACAAATGATAAAATGTTAAAAATACATAAGATACCTTGTATGCTAGTTCGGATAGTTTGAAATAATGCCAAGTTGAGTCCCCAGCTTTTATTTTTTATTTTTAAATATATTTTTATTGATTTCAGAGAAGAAGGGAGAGGGATAGAGAGAGATAAAACATCAATGATGAGAGAGAATCATTGATTGGCTGCTTCTTGCACACCCCACTCTGGGGATTGAGCCTGCAATCCAGGCATGTGCCCTGACTGGGAATTGAACTGTGACATCCTGGTTCATAGGGCAATGCTCAACCACTGAGTTACACGAGCTTGGCTGAGTCTCCAGCTTTTAAAGAAATTTCTCTCAAATCATTGTAATCTAGTGATTTTAGATTCTAAGAAGATTGAATTGTGGGTGGGATATGTATAATCTAGATATTAAAACCCAAATTCATATATAATGTGTAAGTGCATACATTCTAAAGATGTTTGCTTACAAAGATAAATGTAATTTAAGTTTTATTTCCTACCTTAAAGCAAAGTATCACAAATAACTACACTCCACCTACAGATACATTCTCTGGATTTATAAAGTAAAGTAACACAGTGTCAGGAGAAAAAATTTGCCAGGGTCTTCAGTAGTATGAACTTAATGCATGTTTTACTAGTATATTCAAGATGCCAGCAGAAGCTGTCAACTTGTGAAATGAAGGGTTGTCCCGCTGAATTGGGTTATTATTTTCAAGTGAATGCGTAACATATGATTTCACTGATGATGGCACATTGTGATTTTGGAGGTTTCCCTTAGTTTCTATGGCTTTCTGTGATTATTATAAAATACTAGAGGCTAAGTGAATGAAATTCATACACAGGGAGGGGGTGGTCCCTCAGCCCAGCCTGTACCCTCTCCAATCTGGGAACCCTCTTGCAATCCAGGACTGCTGGCTTCTAACTGCTTGCCTGCCTGCCTGCCTTCCTGATTGCCCGTAACCACCTCTGCCTGATGGTCTGATCGCCCCCTAACCACTCCCCTGCCAGCCTGATCGCCCCCTAACTGCTCCCCTGCCAGCCTTATTGCCCCCTAACTGCCCTCCCCCACTGGCCTGATCACCCCTAACTGTCCACCTCTAACTGCCCTTTCCTGCTGGCCTGATCACCCCTAACTTCCTTTCCCTGCCGGTCTGATCGCCCCTAACCACCTCTGCCTCAGCCCGTGCCACCATGGCTTTGTCTGCAAGGACGTCCAGAAGATGTCTGGTCTAATTAGCATATCACCCTTTTATTAGTATAGATATTGATTCCTGCCCTTTGCTCTGGCCATCTGAAGTAGTCTTAAAAAGGTGTTTCACAAACAATTCAAATGTGATATCATAAGTTTGGGCTTTATCTGCTAAATTAAGGAATTTTGGGGATTTTCTTGCAAATAATAAGGTAGGAGTTGATCCCTTTAAAAATCAAGCTGTGGCACTGGGGGAAGTGACAGTGACCAGAATCTTCATGAATGTTTCATCATGTCCTCACATTCTTTATTTCTTTTGCCAAATTTTTGCTTTTTAAATTTTATTTATCATTTTCAGTTTTCAATATTATTTTGTATTAGTTTCTGGCATACAGCACACTGGTAGTGGATAGACAATCATATACTTTACGAAGTGTTCCCTGGATATCCCCATGTCCTCATACTTTAACTTTTGAGAGACCAGCATCCCAGTAGTTGTTGAGCTAGAATGGTGGATTGTGCTCCTGTCTGTAGCCTGCATTACTTCCTTATCTTTGCAGTTGTGTCCTATTGGGTTTCAAACCCAGCTGTCCCAAAAGACAGAACACTTAGAGCTGTGGCACATGCAGCAGTCAATCTGTTTTATTTATAAACAGGCAGCAGAGATGGAGATGCACTAAGATGGATGTGCCCAGATCAAATAAGGAAGAGCGAACAAAACATGCACTTACATAGAGTCAATAACCTTCCTCAAGGAGCACTTAGTTTGCTAAAGGATTGTTTAAAAACATTGCTTCCATGTAGAAAGTCTGATATGTCCTAGGATGCACAGCAGGAAATGTTTATTTTTTCTTTAATATAAGGTCTATGTTCATCTAAACAAAATTAAATAAAACATTGAAGTGTTTATCTGTGCAATTCAAGTCCCTAAACATACCTTTAACTAAATATTACACGAGAAAAATTTAAATAGGGCCTAAATTATCTTCAAATTTATCTAATTATAATTTCATTATTTAATGTTTTCATAACATACAGGACATTATTTTTAGAAAAAGAAAAATAAGACATTATCCTATATAATCCTATATAATAAGAGAGGAATATGCTAATTATCCATTACGCCCTGAGGTTTAATGACGGATCACATAATGATCAGATCATGGACCTGCAGGAGGGTAGGGCATTGAACTACAAGCAGGATGTGGATAGCTACAGGAGGGAGCAGGACAGCAATCTATGAAGGGGGAGAGGATGGAGAGGGATGGTGGAGCTACAGGAGGGAGGCAGTGACCTACTGGCACACGGATTCGTGTGCAGGGTTACTAGTTTAATATAGATTACAAAATTGATAATGAAAACTGTATCAAGTTTGGATGAAGCAATCTTGACAAAGTTTAATAGCCTGTCACCTTACTCTTAGCTGTCACTAGGTAGACATAATCAGTGTTACTCTACCTATAAAATTTGGACTCTAATATCTATAGTCTCTACAGTGCTAAAATTTTAGAGTTTCTACTTGCTCTATTTTCTTTAAATTTAAGTACTAAGAATGTGTTTACAGATAATATTCCCCCTGTGGCAGTTATGCATAAGAATCACTTTCTTCCCGAAGCTTACTGTAAAAATAAAATTCACTGATCCTATATAATAAAGAAGTAATACGCAAATTAACCCTCATGACCTCAAAAGATGGCTGCCTATGACCAGGCCGGCAAGGATGGTTTAGTGAGGGACAACCAAACAACTGAACAAGCAGGCTGTGTGGTGTGACCAGGCCGGCCGGGGGGTCGTGAGCGGTGACCAGGTCAGCAGGGGCGGGGCAGCTGGGGGTGATCAGGCTGGCGGGAGAGGCAGTTAAGGGTGACCATGTTGGCAGAGGGGAAGAGTTGCCAGCAACCATGCCAGCAGGGGGGGCAGTTGGAGGCGACCAGGCCGGTGGGGGGAGAAGTTAGGGGTGACCAGGCCAGTGGGGGGTGCAGTTGGGGGCAACCAGGCTGGCGGGGGGGACAGTTGGGGGCAATTAGGCTGGCAGGGGGGGCAGTGAGGGATGACTAGGCTGGCAGGGGTCAGTTGGGGGCAACCAGGCCAGAAAGGGGGAGGGGTGGAAGTAAGTGGTGACCAAGCCTGAGGAGGCAGTTAGGAGCAACTAGGCCAGCAGGGAAGGAGTAGTTGGGGGCAACCTGGCCAGTAGTGGGGGCCAGTTAGGGGTGACCAGGCAGGCAGTCAGCTGAGTGATTAGGAGTCAGCAGTCCTGGATTGTGAGAGGGATGTCTGACTGCTAGTTTTGGGCCTAAACCAGCAGTCAGACATCTCTCAAGGGGTCCCGGATTGGAGAGAGTGCAGGCTGGACTGAGGGGACCCTCCCCTGTGCATGAATTTTGTGCACCAGGCCTCTAGTGACTATATAATGATATATATCTGACAATTCCCTAGTCACAGTAAATTTCAAACATGCTGATATTACTTTGAGAAAAATGATTTGTTTCCTCACTCCCATCACAGCAGAATGTCCTTACTTTCTCAATAATGTTTAGTAAATGATATCAAGAAATGGGTCAGCTAGTGAGCACATGGACCTATAAAGCAAATTAACCTGAAATAGCTCAAATTCACAAATAAGTCACACCATAGAAGGTATTTTATTTATCAAAAACCATAATGAACACTGACATCATAATTCCCTTCACAGTGGTCTTGCAACAGTGGATTTTTTCTTCTTATGGTCTTTATGACTCTGAAAGCCCCAATTGAGATAGAAGCAAATCACTGAGGACACTTGGCCAATCTGGGATGCACCTTGCACAGTGCCTGCATCAGCAGCCAGTAGAGCATTTATTGTTGAGTAGTAGGTTAGCTGCCTCTCTCATTAAATTAACAATAAAATTTTCCATTGGTTGGTTTGAGACCTTTCTTTACCTTAAATGGCACCTGAAAGAAAGTTGTAGACATTGTTCCCCAAATTTATCCCCTCTTTACTAATTTATTTTCTTTAAAATATACACATGGTCAAAGAGCCTCTCTTTAGATAAACTATAGCTTGATCTTGAATTATATTCCTACTCTAACTGGTGTTCTTTTTCTTTCCTTATCATTCAATGTTGTTTATTTATTCAATAGAGGTTATTGAGCATCTATTATGTGCTAAGCACCATGCTAAATACTTATTTTTAATACTCATCTGAAGATATATATATATACTGAGTGGCCAGATTATTATGATCTCTGAACACATAATAATCTGGCCACTCAGAGTACATCCTATATAATAAAATAGTACCCTCGACCAGGAGTTCAACCAGCAGGCAGGCCGGCCAACTGCCCATGTCCCCTCCCCCTGGCCAGCCAAGCTGACTGGACCACACCCATGCACAAATTCATATATATATACATATACACACACACACACACACACACACTGAGTGGCCAGATTATTATGCATTCAGAGATCATAATAATCTGGCCTCTCAGTGTATATATTAATTGATTTTAGAGAGGGGAGAGGGGTAGGAGAGGGAGAGAGATCTATTTGTTATTCCACTTATTTATGTACTAGAAGCCTGGTGCACGAAATTCGTGCACTCGCGGGGCGAGGGACCCTCAGCCGGGCCTGCTCTCTCTTGCAGTCCAGAAGTCCTCGAGGAATGTCCAACTCCCGCAGGGAGCTGGGCCTAAGCCATCAGTCAGACATCCTTAGGGCTGCCGTGAGCCTAGTTCTTGGCTGAGTGGCGCTCCTCCTGTGGAAGCGCACTGAACACCAGGGGGCAGCTCCTGTATTAAGCACCTGCCCCCTGGTGGTTAGTGCACATAATAGCGACTGGCCAACTGGTTGGCTGTCTGCCCCTTGGTGGTCAGTGTACATCATATTGAGCAGTTGAGCAGCCTTAGCGTATCATTAGCATATTACACTGATTGGTTGAACAGACCACCGGATACTTAGCATATTAGGCTTTTATTATTTAAGATTCATTGGTTAATTTCTGTATGTACCCTGTACTGGGATTGAACCTACAATCTTGGTGTAATCAGTGTAATTTCAGGCAAAGTGGTGGTAGACAAAGAGAATTATAAACATTACACAATATCAAAGTCTGCATTTGAGGAGAAACTGAGTCACAGGGAGTTTTTTTTAAATTAATTTGCCTAAATTTCCCATGTGATAAGTGATTAAGCCAGGATTAGAACTCAAGCAGTCATATTCTAGAGCTTTGCTCTTAGCTTCTGTACTACTTGGCCATTGCACAAGGGAGAAGATGGTGGGGTAGTGCTTGGAAGGCTGTCACAAAGTCTAAAGAAAAATCTGAATTTGAAAAGGTCTGAAAGACATATTTGAGGCCAGATTTAGAAAAGATGGTGAAATGTTGAGGAGATGGTATCAAAGCCCTGTTCCCTATTGTCAAGCTTCTAACAATAGAGTAAGGAAAAGTAATGGATGTTACTTCTGAGATAAGGTCACAAAAAAAAAAAAAAAAGTGTCTTCTATCTCATCGCACTGTTCGGTGGTATTTCCACTAGGGGAAAAATGATTCTTTATGCACTGAATATTTTATTTATTTATTTATTTATTTATTTATTTCTAGGCAAGTGTTATACCCCCCCCTTTTTTGACAATTTTATTATTTTATTTTTCCCCATTTTTTTTATTAAGGTATTATATGTGTACATATCTTACAATTGCCCCCCCCCAACCCACTCCCATACATGCCCTCATTCCCCAGTGTTTTGCATCCATTGGTTATGATTATATGCATGCATACAAGTCCTTCAGTTGATCTCTTATCTCCCTCATTTCTCCCTAGCTTTCCCGCTGTAATTTGACAGTCTGTTTGATGCTTTACTGTCTCTGTATCTATCTTTTTGTTCATCAGTTTATAATGTTCTTTATTATCCATAAATGAGTGAGATCATGTGGTATTTTTCTTTCATTGACTGGCTTATTTCACTTAGCATAATTTTATGTTCTCCAGTTTCATCCAGGTTGCTGCAAATGGTAAGAATTCATTCTTTTTTATGGCAGCATAGTATTCCATTGTGTAGATGTACCATAGTTTTCTAATCCAGTCATATACTGACTGGCACCTAGGCTGTTTCCAAATCATAGCTGTGGTGAATTATGGTGCTATGAACATAGGGGTGCATATATCCTTTCTGATTGGTGTTTCCAGTTTCTTAGGATATATTCCTAAGAGTGGGATTACTGGGTCAAATGGGAGTTCCATTTTTAGTTTTTTGAGGAAACTCCATACTGTTCTCCACAGTGGTTGCACCAGTCTGCATTCCCACCAGCAGTGCACGAGGGTTCCTTTTTCTCCGCATCCTCGCCAACACTTATCGTTTGTTGATTTGTTGATAATAGCCATTCTGACAGGTGTGAGATGGTACCGCATTGTTGTTTTGATTTGCATCTCTTGGATAATTAGTGACTTTGAGCATGTTTTCATGTGTCTCTTGGCCTTCCTTCTGTCTTCTTTCAAAAAGATTCTATTTAGGTCCGTAGCCCATTTTTTTATTGGATCATTTATCTTCTGCACTAAATATTTTAATATGCTGTAAATATATATTTTCTTTTTTATTGTTTAAAGTATTACATATGTCTCCCTTTTCCCCAATTGACACCCCCCATCCACTCCCACCCACAAAGGCAAGCCGCCACGCTAATATGCATGCATACAAGTCCTTTGGTTGATCTCTAACTTCCCCTCCTCTGCCAATTGTCTCTGGATCTACTTTTGTTCATCAGTTTATGTTGATCATTATATGCCACATATGATTGAGATCATGTGATCTATCTTTCTCTGACTAGTTTATTTCACTTAGGATAATGCTCTCCAGTTCCATCTATGCTGTTGCAAATGGTAAAAGTTCCTTCATTTTTATAGCAGTGCAGTATTCCATTGTGTAGATGTACCACCAGTTTTTAATCCACTCATCTGCTGATGGGCACTTAGGCTGTTTCCATATCTTAGCTATGGTAAATTGTGCTGCTATGAACATAAGGGTGCATATATCCTTTCTGATTTGTGTTTCTTATTTCTTGGGATATAGTTCTAGAAGTGAGATTACTGGGTCAAATGGGAGTTACATTTTTTTTCTTTATTGATTAAGGTAAAAATGGAAATGAGAAAAAAACTGGGGTTGCAATACTTATATCAGACAAAATAAACATCAAAGTAAAGGCCATAACAAGAGATAAGGAAGGCCACTACATAATACTAAAGGGAGGAAGTCAACACGAAGATATAATTTTAGTAAACATATATGCACCCAATACAGGAGCACCCAAATACATAAAACAACTTCTGAAAGATTTCAAGGGAGAGACCAATAGCAATGCAGTCATAGTAGGGGACTTTAATACACCACTGACACCACTGGATAAATCCTCTAAACCAAAAATCAGCAAAGAAACAGCAATCCTAACTGACTCACTAGATCAGATGGACTTAATTGACATCTTCAGAATATTTCACTCCAAAGCTACAGAATACACATTCTTCTCCAATGCACAAGGGACATTTTCAAAGATAGACCATATATAAGGACACAGGTAAAGTCTCTTCAAATTCAAGAGGATAGAAATCATAACAAGCATCTTCTCAGATCACAAAGTCATAAAACTAGAAATCAACTACAATAAAAACAATGAAAAAAATCAAACATTTGGAGGCTAAATAGCACACTATTAAACAATGATTGGGTTATAAAGAGATCAAAGAAGAAATAAAAAGCATCCTGGAAACAAATGACAATTAAAACACAACAATACAAAATCTATGGGACACAATGAAATCAGTCCTGAGAGGGAAGTTCATAACTCTATAGGCCTACCTCAAAAAACAAGAAAAACTGGTAAGAAATTATCTAACCTTGCAACTTAGAGAATTAGAAAGAGAGCAACAAGAAATAGCCCACAGTATACAGAAGGAAGGGAATAATAAAGATCAGAGCAGAAATAAATGACATAGAGACCACAAAAGATCAATGAAAGCAAGAGCTGGTTCTTTGAAAGGATAAACAAGATCGATGAACCTCTAGCCAGGCTCACCAAGAAGCAAACAGAGAAGACCCAAATAAACAAAATCAGAAATGAAGAGGTGAAATAACAACAGACCCCACAGAAATAAAAGGGGTTGTTAAAAAATACTATGAACAACTCTATTCCAACAAACTAGACAACCTGGAGAAAATAGACATATTCCTAGAAAAATTTAATCTTCCAAAACTCAATCAAGAAAAATCTAAAAACTGGAATAGGCCAATAACTATGGAAGAAATTGAAGCAGTCATCAAAAAGCTTCCAGCAAAAAAAAAAAAAGCCTGGGCCAGATGGCTTCACAAGGGAGTTTTACCAAACATTCTAGGAAGAACTAAAACCTATCTTCCTCAGACTATCCCAAAACAATTCAAGAGGAAGGAACACTTTCAAGCTCATTCTTTGAAGCCAGCATCACCCTAATACCAAGACCAGATAAAGACAACACAATGAAAGAGAATTACAGGCCAATATCCCTCATGAACACAGATGCCAAAATCCTCAACAAAATTCGAGCAAATCTGATCCAGCAGTACATCAGAAAGATCATACACCAGGACTAAGTAGGTTTTGTCCCAGGGATGTAAGGATGGTACAATATAAAAAATCAATAAACATGATACATCACATAAACAAATTGAGAGATAAAAATTGCATAGTCATATCGATTGATGCAGAAAAAGTATTTGTCAAAATCCAGCACCCTTTCCTGATAAAACTCTCAGCAAGGTGGGAATATAAGGATCATACCTCAGCATATGACAAACCTACAGCCAACATCATACTCACTGGGCAAAAACTAAAACCATGTCCCCTAAAACAGGAACAAGACAGGGATGACCAGTCTCACCACTCCTGTTCAACATAATACTGGAGATACTAGCCATTGCGATCAGACAAGAAGAAGAAATAAAAGGCATGCAAATTGGAAAAGAAGAAGTAAAACTGTCCTTATTCAGAGATGACATGATACTGTACATAGAAAACCCTAAAGACTCCATCGAAAATTATTAGACTTAATAAATGAATTCGGCAATGTAGCAGGATACAAAATTAACTCCAAGAAATCTATGGAATTTCTATACACCAATAGTGAACTTACAGAAAGAGAGACTAAAAAAGCAATCTCATTTACCATCGCACCAAAAAAAAAAAAAGATATCTAGGAATAAACTTAACTAAGGAGGTAAAAGACCTGTACTCAGAAAACTACAGGACACTGAAAAAAGAGATAGAGGAAGACATAAACAGATGGAAGAACATACTGTGTTCATGGATTGGTAGAATCAACATAATTAAAATGTCTGTACTACCCAAAGCAATCTATAAATTCAACGCAATCCCCATTAAAATACCAATAGCATACTTCACAGATCTAGAAAGAACTGTCCAAGAATTCATCTGGAATAAAAAAAAAATAGCCTTAATAGCTCCTGCGATCCTGAGAAAAAAGAAAAAAGTAGGAGGGATCTCAATAGCAGATATCAAGATTTATTACAAAGCCAGTGTTTTCAAAACTGTCTGGTACTGGCACAAGAACAGACATATAGATCAATGGAATAGAATAGAGAACCACGAAATAAACCCAAACCACTATGCTCAGTTAATTGTTGACAAAGGAGGCAAGAACATACAATGGAGTCAACCCAGTCTCTTCAATAAATGCTGCTGGGAAATTTAGTAAGAGGCATGAAAAAAAAAAATGAAACTAGACCACCAACTTACACCATACCCAATAATAAACTCAAAATGGATAAAGGACTTTAACATAAGATGGGAAACCATAAAAATATTAGAGGAATCCAAAGGCAACAAAATCTCAGACATATGCCAAAGCAGTTTCTTCACCAATACCACTCCTAGGGCAATGGAAACTAAAGGGAAAATAAACAAATGGTACTACATCAAAATGAAAAGCTTCTCCAGAGCAAAAGAAACCATCAACAAAGCAACAAGAAAGCCCACTGTATGAGAGAACATATTTGCAAACAATATCTCTTATAAGCGTTTAATTTCCAACATTTATAGGGAAGTCATACAACTTAAATAAAAGGAAGACAAACAACCCAATAAAAAATGGGCAAAGGACCTCAATAGATACTTTTTGAAAGAAGACAGAAGGAAGGCCAAGAGACATATGAATACATGCTCAAAGTCACTAATAATCCGAGAGATGCAAATCAAAATAACAATGAGGTACCACTCACACCTGTCAGAATGGCTATCATCAACAAATCAACAAATGACAAGTGCTGGCGAGGATGCGGAGAAAAAGGAACCCTTGTGCATTGCTAGTGGGAATGCAAACTGGTGCAGCCACTTGAAGAACAGTATGGAGTTTCCTCAAAAAACTAAAAATGGAATTCCCATTTGACCCAGTGATCCCACTTTTAGGAATATATCCCAAGAAACTAGAAACACCAATCAGAAAGAATATATGCACCCCTATGTTCATAGCAGCACAGTTTACAATAAGATTTGGAATCAGCCTAAGTGCCCATCAGCAGATGAGTGGATTAAAAAACTTTGGCACATCTACACAATTGAATACTATGCTGCTGTAAAGAGGAAGGAACACCTACCATTTGCAACAGCATGGATGGAGCTGGAGAGCATTATACTAAGTGCAATAAGTCAGAGGAAGATAAATATCACATGATCTCACTCATTTGTGAATTATAATGAACAACATAAACCGACGAACAAAAAATAGATCTAGAGACAGAGAAGCATTGATCAGGTGCTCAAATCTCAGAGGGAAGGCAGGGGAGGGTGAGACTAAGGGGGAGAGACCAACCATTGCTTATGCATGCATATAAGCATAACCAATGGATACAGACACCGGGGTGTGAGGGCATGAGTGGGGTGATGGGGGGGACAATGGGGAGATAAGGACACATTTGTAATACCTTAACCAATAAAGGAAAATAAAATAAAATAAATGCAGATGTTCCACCCTTAAAAAAAATAAAGAAAGAATGTCTCCAAAATGTTGAGGATAAATAACATAGGCAAATTGATTCTCAAATATTTACTGACCACTTCTCATTTGATTAAGTCTACACTCAGAAATTCAGGGAAATTTACAACTATGCTCCTTATGAATACATAATTTAATTTAGCATGGGAGAGAAAACACATACGCACAATGTGTGTGGTACATTATGTTAGAGGCAGACTAAGAATATTGAATACCAGATATAATGATAAGAGATATTAATCATGCTCTGTTCACCATGATTGTTTTGTTCTGATTAAAGAAAGCACATTCCAACCAGGCTGGAAGTTGCATGTGGGACCTGGGAGCTTACCTGGAAATGTGGTCCATCCTCCACATCCAGGAGCTGCCTATTATCATGGAAAGGTTAACCTTGTTGCAGAAACCAGTGGCACCTCCAGGCCTTTGCAAACCTCCCCCGCACCTGCATTACATTTAAACTGCCCATTTTGCATATCTATTCTTATTTCTTTTGCCTACTTGCCCATGTAATCTTTGTCCTTCTACCCAGTATAAGCAGCTTGCTTATGGTAGGGGGCAGAGCAGATTTTTATGGATGACTGCTGCTCTCCCATATTGCTGGCATTCTTGGAATAAACGCTCATATATGATTCAACCCTGTCTGCTGAAATGGCTCAAGTAGTGACAGTTGGCTCAAGTTGCCCCCAACTGCCCTCCCCTGCAGGCCCTAACTTCTCTCCCTTGCCACCCTGGTCGCCCCTAATTGCCCTCACCTGCCAGCCTGGTCACCCATAACTGCCCTCCCCTGCAGGCCTGGTTACTCCTAACTGCCCTCCCCTGCCGGCCCAGTCACCCCTAACATCCCTCCACTGCTGGCCTGGTCACACCCAACTGCCCTCCCCTGCAGGCCTGGGTCCCCCCCAACTGGCCTCCCTTGCTGGCCATCTTGTGGTGTCCATCTTGTGTCCACATGGGGCGACCATCTTTGACCACATGGGGGTGGCCATCTTGTGTGTTGGAGTGATGGTCAATTTGCATATTACCTCTTTATTAGATAGGATACCTTTGTGATCTATCTTAGAACCTGTTCTGTGTACACTTTAAAACACTTTATATCTTGCTGCTTCGGGATGAAATGCTCTGAGACTATTAATAAAATACATCTGGTGCAGTGTCATTTAAGGCCATTGTTTCTTTTTTGATTTTTATGTCTGGAAGATCTGTCTATTGATGTCAATGGGATGTTAAAATACCCCTATATGCCACATTTACTGTTGATCTTTCACTTTATATCCTCAAGATTTGTTTTATATATTTAGGTTCTCCTATGTTGAGTAAATAAGTGTTTATAAGGGTTATATCCATTTGGATTGATCTTTTTAGCCCTTCTTTATCTCTCTTTTTTAAAAAAAATACATATTAGTAATTTTTTACAGAAAGGAAGGGAAAAGGATAGAGAGTTAGAAACATTGATGAGAGAGAAACATCTATCAGCTGCTTCCTGCACACTCCCTACTGGGTATGTTCCTGCAACTAAGATACATGCCCTTGACCCGAACCAATTCTCTATCCACTGAGTCAAACCGGTTAGGGCTATCTCTTATAGCTTTGTTTTAAAATCTATTTTGTCAGATATAAATATTGCTACTCCAGCCTTTTCTCTCTTTTTTTTTTTCATTTCAAGTTGTATGAAATATCTTATTCCATCCATTGTCTGTGTGTATCTGTTGTTCTGAAGTGGATCTACTTTTATTTCATTAGGTGTATGTTTATTTGTCTTCCCAGGGCTGCCTCTTAGTATTTGTTTTTATGTATTAGGTATATTTGCTATGATTTCCATTCTCAGTAGGGTGACCTTCTGTAATAGGTGTCCTGTGTGAATCAGTGACACAGTCTCTGAGCTAGGTGCTCCAGGAATGTCCTTTGTGTGGGTTACGTGTGCCCTCTTGTTGTAATTGATTATTTATTGGTATTGGCCCATTCATACATGGGTTCATTCTTCAGGTAGTCTGACTGTGAAGATTGACAATGACTAAAGGGTACGTGTAGGTGCTGACCACACTGAATGGAATTCCCCACAGGGTATGCTGCCTGCTAAGATCTCCCTTTGGAATCTGCCATTTGTGAAGCTATACACAGTTTGTGGCTGGTGTGACAGAAGAACCAAGCTGTGCACCAAGGCCTGCTTTCAACAGCACTGAGTTTGGGTTGGGACAACAAAAAGCCCAAGGCATCCTGAGATCCACCTTCACCTGCTTCTGCCTGAGAGTTGCCTTTTATATTCAGCTACTAAAAGAGCCTGTGGTTGTATCTGAGTTGTTTGAGATAAGTTCTCAGTGAGTCACTAGGTAGGGGTGAATGGTGTTCACCAGACTGATACACATTCAAATGCAGCACCTGGATTCATGGAGCACTCACAATGATCAGGCATTATTGGCAAGCCTTCCGTGATACAGTTCAGCATAATAATCTAATGATTGCTCCTTGTGGGGGAATAAACCTACTCCACAAATGTCTTTAAAAAAGACATGAGTTTAAGAGATGAATGTTTTGAGCCTTTAAAAGAAGGATATATTGGGGGATAGAAAATGGCAGCTGAATAGACAGAGGTGCCGTGCACCTCATTCCAGGTCCAGACTGGAAAAGCAACTAAATCAGAGAACATTCACCAGGAATTAAAAGATTAGACAGGGCTGAGAAGACAATTTACAACAAGGAAGGGCAGAGGAAACCTGGAGAACAGTAGGAACGGGAACCTGGGCTGGTGTGGGCCAGCAGGCCAGCAGGCCAAGAGAGTGTGGAGGAAGCTGTGGTGTACCAAAGCTTCATCCCTTGGCAACAGGCATAACAGCCAACTGGAAAGGAAAAGCCACAGGGCTGCTGCTGGCTGGAGGATCTGGATATAAGACCACAGCTGCAAAAGGCCGAGGCGGCCCAAGCAGTACAGTGCTGGGGGAGAGAAACCCAGTTTTGTGGTTGTTTGGTTTTGTTTTGTCTTTGCTTTTATTCACTAAACCCAGAACATAAGACTTTTCAATTGCACTCAACCAAGGCTTAAGCCCAGGGCGAGGTGCAGACTTGAGGTGCCAGGGAGACATGGCCAGGACTCTGGAATTGGGACATTCTGAAAGCTTCCAAACCTAAGGAGCCATTTCTCCCCTTAAGAGATAACCCCTCCCAGTAGCCTCAAGACAGGTAATACAGCCTGCCACACCCTGCCCTGCATTTTGAGCTATAGAAAGGAAACAAAGGCAGAGGCTAAGTTACAGGTCTAAATAGTATCAAAGAACCCTCAGTAACTGGATTGGAAGAGGGGCCTGAGAACCAGAATGATAAAAGTTCCAGGTTGCCAGCCAACCCTATTGGTCTCCATACAAGGATCCCTGACCAACCAAGGCCAGAGTAATAATATGGGCCAATCACAGAGGAGTAGCTCTGGGTCAGGGAAAAAACATATAACTGATTCCCAGGAAGTAAAACAGCACTACTCCCACCTAAAGCCCTTTCAGTGATTAAGATTGACAGCTGGCAGACAGGTAAAGCAGGCAGATTGGGCCCACCTGCATGCAACCAAGGCCTGTGGAGACAGACATAAGCAAAGGAGCAGTGGATCACTTGGACCTTCAAAAGGGAGCTAAAAGCCAAAAGACAGTGCCAGACAGTGGTCAGCACCCAACTACCTAAAAGAAAGCCCTGAATTGGCAGACAGAACAGAATAGTGGAGTCCTAAACCAGATCCCATGGGGCATAAAAACTCCACTGAAGCAAATGACACTTCACTTTTTTAGTGTGTTGTTGTGTTGTTGTTTTTTTTAATTTTTAACTTTTTAAATTATTTTTTATTTCTTATTGTTACTGCATTTTATTTTTTTTGTTCACCTTTGTCTATCTACTTCTCCTTTTTCATCCTGTTTTACTTCTCCTTTCCCCATTTTAATTTTTCTCTTTTCTTTCTTTTTACCCCCTTTTATCTGTTTTATTGATGTGTTATTATTACTGTAGTCTCTGTTGGCTTATACATATACCTAATTTCCTCTTCCCTGCTCCTTTTCCCCTTCCCTTTTTTCCCCCCTTACTACTCATTTTTTTTTCTCTGCTCTCTTGCTCTTTTCTTTCCCTAATTTGTTAATTGCTTTCACTTCCTAAATACAGGCCTATCTGCTCTCTCCTCTATTCTCCTTTTCAAAAAAAAAATGAAATAAATATTTTTTTTCTTTTTGTCTACTCATTCTCTTTACTATAGTGGTCATTCCCCTGTTCATCCAATTCCATAGCCTAATTTTTTTGTATTTAGGACCTGCCTCTAAAGATTCTGCCACCGGCCCCCTTTTTTCTGGGTGCTTTTATTTGTGCTTTTTGGTTTACTTGCTTGTTTTGTTTTCCTCCTTTATTCTTTTTTTCTTTTTCTTTTCTTTCTTTCTTTTTTTTTTTTTTTTTTTTTTTTTGCTTGATATCATTTTTGTTCTCTTTCCTAATTCTTTTTTCTCTAGTGATCACTTTTATTGGAGTTATAGGTGTCTTGTCTACATTCGTGTTCTGTTCCTTCTGTGTCATGTCTTGTCATGTTGCATTTTGTACTGCTTGGTCAGCACCTCCACAATGGCTGGTACAACATGGTAGAGAGAGAGCCATATAATCAGACACTCTGAGAGGAGACTCCATGCATGAATAGGACAATAACATTCAAGACTCAACTACATCAGGAGAACCCAAATATCTCAAGTAGGGCGCCTCCCTAGAACACCCAGACTAGAAGATTTGAGAGACTGCACCTTTGGGTCCCACAAAAGTACTACATAATACCAATTCAAAAAATCTGGATGGCATAACAGTTTTATCTAATACATAGAAACAATTGCAAAGGAACAGAAAAAAATGGGGAGACAAATAAACAATCCTCATATGATAGAAAAGGAGGAATCACCAAAAGAGGAAATAAATGAAATGAGGCAAGCAATTTGACAGGGAAAGAATTCAGCGTAATGGTTATACTAGTAAGGATGCTCTAATGTATGGATGAAAAATTCACCAACATAGCCTATCTAATAAAGAGGGAATATGCTAATTGACCATCACATCCTCACAAAGATGGCACATCCAGAGCCAATAAAAAGGGAATATACTAATAACTGCCATGCCCTCAAAGATGGTGGCACCCACAGCCAATAAGGAGGGAATATGCTGATTGACTGCCATGCCCTCAAGATGGTGGCACCCAGTCCCCTCAGCCCTGCTAGGCTGGCAGGCACACAGCATGGCCAGGCCCACCCCAAGGTGTGTTCATCTACTCTGCATGCCTTTTTCCAGAGTCCACCAATCCCCTCAACCCCCCAGCCACTCAGGGCCAGCCTGAGGCACAGGAAAGCCTCAGATGGTGGCTGCCCAGCCAACGTCCAAGGTGCAGGCAAGCCTCACGTGGCAGCTGCCCAGGTGAAGCCCAAGGCGCAGGCAAGTCTTGGATGATGGCTGTCCAGCTGCCCAAGGCTCAGGTAACCAGGGCCGGCTGAGGCTTGTGCTGCTGGCATGGCAGCAGCAGAAGTGTGATGGGGGCGTCACCTTGCCCTGATCACTGGGTCGCCTCTCACCCCTGAGGGCTCCCAGACTGTGAGAGGGGGCAGGCTGGGTTGAGGGACCCCCACTCCAGTGCACGAATTTTCATGCACTGGGCCTCTAGTGTAAGAAAGAAGAGAAAATGAAGATTGACATAGAAGCAATACAGAACACAAGGGAAGGTTTCAAAAGTATACTAGAAGAAGCTGAGGACGTAATAAGCGAGTTAAAAGACAAGGTAGGAAAAAAACAAACAAACAAACAAGCAGAGCAGCAACTGGGGAAAAAAAGATTTAAAAGCAGGAGTAGAGTCTAAGGGATCTTTGGAAGAACAAAAAATTAAGCAACGTTATCATAATAGGGGTGCCAGAAGTGGAGGAAACTGAGCAAGGAATAGAGAACCTGTTTGAAGAAATAATGACAGAACATTTCCCTGACTTTGGAAGGAAAAAGTCACACAAGTCCATGAAGCACACAGAGTCCCAAACAAGATCAACCCCAAAAGACTAATAACAAGACACATCATAATTAAATTGGCAAATATCAAAGACAAAGTAAGAATCATAAAGGCTGCCAGAGAGAGATAGAAAGATACCTATAAGGGATCTCCCATTAGACTATCAACTGATTTTTCAACAGAAACACATCAGGCAGGAGGTAATGAGATGCAGTATACAAAGTGATGCAAAGCAAGGGACTGAATCCAAGAATACTCTATCTAGCAAGGCTATCATTCAAAATTGAAGGTAAAATCAAGAGCTTCACAGACAAAAAAAGGTTAAGGGACTTGACAGCAATACAAAATATGCTAAAGGGACTGTGGTAAAAAGAAGAAATAGAAAAGGATGAAGGATCACAGGCATAAAGAATGAAAATGGCAAGAAACAAGTACCTATCAATAATAACTTTAACTGCAAATAGATTAAATGCTCCAATTGAAAGACATAGTGTAGCTGAATGATTAAGAAAATACGACCAATATATGTGACTCACATAGACTGAAACTGAAAGGATGGGAAAAAAATTCAGGCAAATAAAAAAAAAAAGCTGGGGTAGCATTACTTATATCTGACAAAATTGACCTCAAAGTGAAGGCCATAAAAACGGATAAGGAAGGCCACTTCATAATACAAAAGGGATCAATTCAGCAAGAGGATATAACTCCAGCAAATATATATGCACTCAATACAGGGGCACCCAAATACATTAATAAAAAACAACAACAACAAACTTCTGGAGGATATCAAAGAAAGATTCACAGCAATACATTCATAGTAGTGTACTTTAATAACCCAATGACACCATTGGATAAATCCTCTAGACCAGTGGTTCTCAACCTTTTGAAATGCTGCAACCCTTTAATACAGTTCCTCATGTTGTAGTGACCCCCAATCATAAAATTATTTTCATTGCTACTTCATAACTGTAATTTTGCTACTGTTAATGAATCATAATGTAAATATCTGTGTTTTCCAATGGTCTTAGGCTCTAATTTTATGGTTGGGGGTCACCACAACATGAAGAACTGTATTAAAGAGTCATGACATTAAAAAGGTTGAGAACCACTGCTCTAGACAAAGAATCAGCAAAGAAACAGCAACACTAAAGGATTCACTAGATCAAATGGAATTAATTGACATTTTCAAAACATTTCATCCCCAACACTACGGAATATACGTTCTTTTCAAGTGTACATGGTACATTTCCAACGATAGACCACATATTGAGACACAGGCTATGTCTCTATAAATTCAGGAAGATTGAAATCAAATCAAGCATTGTCTCAGATCACAATGGCATAAAATTAGATACCAATTACAATAAAAACAATCAAACACATGGAGGCTAATAGCATGCCATTAAACAATGATTTGGTGACAAAGTCGATCAAGAAGAAATAAAAAACCTGGAAACTAATGAAAATGAAAACACAAAAATCCAAAATCTATGGGACACAGTGAAAGAAACCTTAAAAGGGTAGTTTTATAGCACTACAGATCTACCTCAAAAACAAAAACATAAATAAAACAAAACAAAAAAAACAAGAAAAATTGGAAATAAGTTATCTATTCCTACAAGTTAAAGAACTAGAAAGACAGCAACAAGAAAAGCCCAGAGTAAGTAGAAGGAAGGAAATAATAAAGATAGAATGGAAATAAATGACATAGAGACAAAAGAAAAAGTACAAAAGATCAACAGAACCAAGAGATGGCTCTTTGAAAGGATAAACAAGATTAATGAACCTCTAGCCAGGATCACCAAGAAACAAAGATAGAGGACCCAAATAAAGACATGAAAGAGGTGAAGTAACAACTGATCCCATAGACATACAAAGGATTGCAAAAAAAAAAAAATACTACAAACAATTTTATTCCATCAAACTGGACAACCAGAAAAACTTAATAGGCCAATAACTACCAATGACATTGAAACAGTAATCAAAAAACTTCCCGAAAATAAAAGCCCTGGTCCAATTGGCTTCACAGGGGAGTTTTACGAAACATTCAAAGAAGAATTAACTCTGATCCTCCTGTGACTATTCCAAAAAATGCAAGAGGAAGGAACACTTCCAAGCTCATTCTATGAAGCCAGCATTGTCCTAATCCCAAAACCATATAAATACACTATGAAAAAAGAGAATTACAAGCCAATATCTTGATGAAGATAAATGCTAAAATCCTCAACAAAATATTAGCAAATTGCATCCAGCAGTATATTAAAAAGATCATACAATATAACCAAGTGGGATTTATTCAAGGAAGGCAAGGCTGGTACAATATCTACAAATAAATAAATGTGATGCATCACATAAACAAATTGAAAGATAAAAACCACGTGATCATATCAATTGATGCAGAAAAAGCTTTTGACAATCCAACACCCTTTCTTGATAAAAACTGTCAGCAAAGTGTGAATAGAGGGATCACACCTCAACATAATAAAAGCTTTATATGACAAACATACAGCCAACATCATACTCAATGGGCAAATACTAAAACTGTTACACCTAAGAACAGGAACAAGACAGGGTTGCCCACTTTCACCATTCCTGTTCAGTATAGTGCTGGAAGTGCTAGCCATAACAGTTAGGCAAGAAGAAGAAATAAAAGGTACCCAAATTGAAAAGAAGTAAAACTGTCATTATGCACATATTTCATAATATTGTATATAGAAAACCCCAAAGATTCCACACACAAAAAATGACTAGATTTAATAAATGAATTCAGCAATGTAGCAGGATACAAAATTAACACCTAGAAATCTATGGCTTTTTTTATATACCAACTAGAAGCCTGGTGCATGAAATTTGCCAGCTCTGGGAGGGGCTGTGGGATTTTGGGGGGACCTGGTTGGACCCCCAATGGGGCTGGTTGGCCTCCAGAGTGCACATCATAGTGATAGGGCATTCCAGTCATTCTGGTCGTTCCGTCCTTCCTGTCTCTTGGTTTTTATATATAGATTAGACTATGTTGTAATAGTAAAACTCAATTATTTGGTACATAGCTATAAATATTCAAATCACCGTCCCTTGACCTTGACTTGTATTAACATTTCCTATGTAACAAAATGCCTCACATTTCTCAAAGATATATAGAGCATTGATTCTTCCAGTGAAAATGTACTATACAATTTTACATACACCACAACATGGCAATGGATGCAATTTTCTGAATTCTGGCTAATTGTGTCTGTATAGAACTTAATTTAGGTTGCTATCTTGTTTAATTCATTATCTTAATACCTTTACCTTCCTCTCTCTATATATACTAGAGGCCCAGTGCAAGAAATTCATGTATGGGAGGGTGTGTCCCTCAGCCCAGCCTGCACCCTCTCCAATCTGGGACCCCTCAAGGGATGTCCAGCTGCCTGTTGGACATCCCTCTCACAATCCAGGACTGCTGGATCCCAACTACTTGCCTGCCTGTGCTCCTGATTTCCCCTAACTGCTTTTGCCTGCCAGCCTGATCACCCCGTAACCACTCCCCTGCCAGCCTGTTTGCCCCTAACTGCTCTCCCCTGCAGGCTTGATCACCCCCAACTTCCCTCCCTTGCAGGCCTGGTCCCTCCCAACTGCCCTCCCTTGTTGGCCATCTTATGGCGGCCATCTTGTGTCCACATGGGGGCAGCCATCTTGTGTGTTGGAGTGATGGTCAATTTCCATATTACTCTTTTACTAGATAGGGTTTTAAATTACCTCCAGGATGAAATAGAATGCTCTAATTTAAATGGTAGAAAAACATTACTTTTGAGCCATTTTTAAGTCACAGGTCAATAACTTTAATGGCTGGTAATCAATTTGCCTCCTATGTCAGGGTGGGTGTAGACATTCTAATTGGCCAGAAAGACTCATTAAAGCCCTAAATACAACCCATCATACAGACAGGCATCATTATGGAGGCAATAATCATGGCATGTTTTATTGTCTTCTACATCTGATGATGAAGTTTAGTTCCCTGACAGGCATAATCACATTCACAGATAAAACTCATTTTCTATGGCCTAAAGGAGCTTTTCTAGATTAAGTCATTACATGTTTAGTTTAATCATTTTCATATGTAGAAAAAATGGTGTTTTCTATAGAAATATAATGATTATCCCTACTCTGGAGAAATTTATAGCATTATATTGCTGATGTTTAATAGAGATTTAGGTTTCATGTGTGGAATATGCTGAAGATAAAAGGTGGTTTGTTGTCATAAGTCATATGGAAAAGCTATGAGTGATATGACTTGCTATATTCTCAGTAAAAGAAAAACATTAAAAAACAAATTTAAAATAATGCCTTGTAAATCAATTTTTATTTCTGTGTACTTTTTGCCTATCAACATGTATTACAGAAGAGTTTTCATTCACTCTGCAATGGGTTGACTCTAAGTCTATATGTGGCACTAAAAATAACAAAAGTCACATGGTTTCCTATTAACCTGAGATTTAAATATATTTTTCTCTTTGTACTTTACAACTCTAAATACAACCAGATGGATTTAAATTATTTAGTGGCTTTTCCCTAAGATTTAATTCTCAAAATGAATTTCTAGACAGTCTGTATATCTCAATAGAAATGTATTTTTCAACTCATTTTGGTCCCAACAATACCTAGCTTTTCTATTCAGTGCTGTTTGCTCTGGGCCTTTTGTTTCTATTCCCTCTATCAAAATTTGTCAGTTCTGTGTTTTGTCCCCTCAGATGTCTTTCAGACAATCGTTTAGAACAAAGCTATCAGATATTTCTGCAATAGTGAAGATATTCTACCTCTGTGCTGTCTGATGTGTGGCCACTAGTCACCTGTGGTCATCTAGCACTTGAAATGAGGAGCTAAGTTTGTGATTTCATGAAATTTTAATTAGTTAACATTTAAGGAATCACACGTGGGTACTGTGCTGGATAGTGCTGTATAGATAATCAAGTGACAACACCCGCTTATGTTAAACATATTGTTCCTCTCACTATAAAATTACTGTGTCCTTGGGCATTTGCTTGTTTTATTTCAATTTGTTGAGTGCTTGTTATGTGCTAGCACTGTGCAAAATTCGTCATATTTATTTCCATGACTTTTACTTATTTCTAAACTCTAATTAGCTACTGAGCCTTGTGGGGAACTATTTTTGACCTGAGTTACCCAAGGATGCCTGCCTTTGGTGCTTCTAGTGGAATACCAGCATTCCCCCAGCAGTTCATCCTTGGAAGCTGAGTGTTCACTGTGGTCTGTCTCCCTCACAGTCAGATATGCACAGGTTTTCCATGCACTCAATAGGACTGCACATGTGATTCAATGGAGAGTATGTTAATAAAATGACTGTTTGTGTCTCTTTTTTGTCTTCTCCCCAAATTCTCTGAGATTTTATATTAAAGGCGTGAAATTTTTTCCTAATGGAATAAGAACCTCATATAGTCATGTCCATGGCATTTTTATAGATTCTATGACAACCAAATCCTAAATTCCTAGATACAAAAAGACCTAATTAAAAAAATTTTCCTTAAAAATATTCAGGTATTATAATAACAACTACATAAAATTTTCAGAGCGTTTCTGCCTGGTTGGATTAAGATCAAATTTATTACAATATGTCTGAACCAATTAAATGAATTGTGAATAATGTAAAGTACAAAACACCCACCATTAATAATAATTTCTATCAACATTTCACATCTGCAGTTAACTTGATGCAGATGCTATAATATAAAATAGTGGGCATGGCCCATTGTTTTATATTTACATGTTACAACATGTTTTGATGTTTGTTTTTTAATTGTAACATCATCTAATACAGCTTTTTAAAAGTGCATGTGTGTTAAGTGTCAAAACCTGAGTTAAAACTTTTATTTCCAAACTCTTTGAAACATATCCAGTGACTTTTTCCATGCACTTGACAGGAATCAGCAGATTTAGATGGCTGAGAATGGAGTTATGGATTTCATACTACTGTTAATGGACACACACACATTTTGCTTTTGCTGTTTTCTGTAGGCTAGATGATGAATCAACACTGCACAGTTATTTTTGTTCACAGAGAAAACTTCTCTAGAATTCACAGGAATTGGCTAGTGGTATCTTGCCTCTCAGTGACAGTCATATGATTGACAAATGAGACAATGAATTCTAATGAAAACTGGGGACCCTTATCATTGGGGAGCAAGTAGGAGAACCCACAACTTCCTTTTTTTTGGTCTAAAAGTGATTGTGCATGGAGGCAGAAGAGGAAAAATTTTAGAAAAATCTATTAATGAAAGTACTTATTTTTACTAAGATACATATCTGCATAAAATGAACTAAAATTTAATGGTTTGCTTGAGATATAATTGAGTAAGAGGCATATTGGCAGTGTAAATGTACAGACATCTTATTAGCACACTTTTTAAAAGTTCAAGTAAATATTCGCACAGAAACTATAATCCAATAGCATAAATGGACATAGAATGAAGAAAACGCATGGGCATCAGATCTAGTGCCTCATGACACCACCTGTTTATGCACTTTCTATAAATATTTGCTGATGACATACCCAGGTGTGGCAGAGTACAGATATCTCTTCTCATAACATCCCCTGACCAAGCTTAACACATTGTCTAACACATGGTATGTATTGTTCAATAAATACATTTTCTTTCTCCTTCCCCACTCCCCTGCCCTTAACCCCATATATCAATTTTATTTGGGAAAAGTTTGTCCAGCATAAACTTTCTAATATGGCTATAGAATCAACTTGCTATAATGCGGTATTTTGGGAATATTTTTACTAGTATAGCTTTAAAACAAAACAAATGTCTAACTCTGTTTTATTACTTCTCCAGATTAAAAAGAATCCTTCTAAAGAAGTAGAGGTCTCAACTCTTTGTATTATGATCTTACTGGGAAGAATATAATAGTTGAAAAGGCAAAATTTCTTATGTCTCTAGAGACGTTAGTGCTTCCCTCATTTCCTGAAAGAACCAGTAGTATCTTGTGCATTGGACTTTACTTGTAGTTGAACTTTAGTTCATTCAAACTTTTTGTTTCTGTGAGACCCTTTTTAAAAATGGCCTCTTGATGGGACAAGTTCTTTGAGGTGACTCCGAAAATGCTTTCAATGTGTCTCTGAAAGCTGAGGATGATGATCCTGTATCTTTGGGATAGTTTTTGTTACCTAATATCTTTGTGTACAATAATGTTCCACAGGGATCAGCAATGCTGCTCACACCTGGATCAGAAATGGAGTCTCGGGCCCCTCCTCATTTTAAAAAAATCTTAAAATGATTTGTACTCATATTAAAATTGGAGAAGCACTGTCTGACATGTTATCTTCTGGGTGAGTTCCTTTTGTCTGCTTGCCTACTTTAAGGGAATAAATTAAAGGGAATTTTCTTAGGTTGTTTGAATGAGCCTTTTATTGGAAGGAGGGAAAAATCAAAGGTTACTTCCTATAGCCTCTTGGTAGAGCCAGAATTTGGACTCAACTTTAAGCTCTTTTCATTACACCATATCACCTAAGAGATATAAAGGGTCCAGTATTAACACAGAAAGCCTAGAAGACAACCTGAGCAGATTATGACCAGTTGTCAGTTATGGTGTCCCAGTGTCACCTTCTAGTACTCCCTCTTTCCACTCTGTAGTCACATGCTCTTCTTCAGGTTTCATTCTTATCTAAAAGCTCCCTCAGCACTGACAAGAGCATACCTACAGATGGGTTGATTTTCTAGTGATTTTTATTACAACCTTGTTAAAATGAGGCCCCCAAAGTCTTAAGGCCCAAAGGAATGAATGTATAACTGTGAGGTTCTAGACATTGTAATGGATTGAGCTTTGGGGTGAAGATCCCTATCTTAGCTATTTAAAACATATTGGGATGATGACTGTTGATTTTTAAAGTCTGTTTAAATTTCCCCAAACTGTATTCCATGTCAAAGATGTAGGGGAAAGTTGCCATATCCATGACTCTTAGAATCTATATTCTTCTTGGGTTTACCATCTTGTAAGATTTCCACCAGCAGAAAACTAGGGTGAACCCAAATTTGTAATGTAGCTGGTGCCCCCTGCTGAAATAGGGCTGCTTAAATTTCCGTCTTTTGGGGTATCTGTGCCAGCAAACCTGATAAGACACAGCTTTGCCAACATAGTCTACAGGTTTCTGGGTAAGTCGTTAATTAACCACTCTGCTTAATTCTCTGAAATTTAAGAGTGGAATAACAATAGCAGCCAATCCTAAATTTCTTATTGGAAGGTAGAATTAATTATGAATCACGTGAAATACTTTATGAAAACTGGGTACTAAATAGTGATCAATGTTTAAGCATGCCTCCAGTACTCCTACAGCAGGAGAATGAGGTATTATTAAGTCTTAGGTTGCTAATTTTATCTTATTATTAGTTTTT
This sequence comes from Corynorhinus townsendii, assembly GCA_026230045.1. Lineage (NCBI taxonomy): Eukaryota > Metazoa > Chordata > Mammalia > Chiroptera > Vespertilionidae > Corynorhinus > Corynorhinus townsendii. Next base: position 111,533,451 of record JAPDVU010000003.1, on the reverse strand, counting down.
ACTACTCTCAAAGTCAAAATGTATAAATATGCCTTGCATATCCCAGCTGATATTATGTTAGCCTAGGACTCTCTGGTAGACTGCTCAGGTGCACATGAGTGATGAACAAAGTGCTTTCAATGGAGAGGATGAAATAAATAACTCAAGTCAGAAAGTGCATTTGTGTGTGATGGGTAAAATACTTTGGAAATCTCTTCTGTTTTATAATCTCCTATTGATAAAGGGGCTTCTCCCCACCTTATAGAGAGAGTGCTGTTAAAGTCCCCAAGAATGAGTCCCACTTGAAGGACATTGGTGATGACCTTCCTGATACAGGGAGAAGGAAGAGTCCCCCCATTTTCTGGCCAAGTAGCTGATGTGGAAAAGAAAAGCAAATGAATTAGAGTGAAAGATTGATGTGGGTACTCACTTTTTCTTTCTTGAATTAGAACCCTAATAGGGGTAGTCAGGCAAAAATCCAGGAAATTCCAGGAGGGGAGGCCATGGCTGGTAGACTGCTGGTCTCCAGTAGAAGCTGTGCCCATGTTTGCACCCAATCTGATGTGCAACCAGCGGAAGTATCAGATCTCCTGGTCATCCTGTGTGTTGTGTGCCAGAGATGAAAAAAGAAAAACAAAACACCCTGCAAAAAATGGTGGCGTGAATGATACTGGGCTTGAGAGCAAGGGTAAAGTCTGCTAATTCTTAGGTTATGAAGCAGATGACTGAGACCATGGAGCTCCATAAGGAAAGTCATCACAATGCGCAATGGTCATGGAATCAGACACACCACAGGGGCTGTAGATCTGGGAATAGATCAGACCACCCACCCACACTTGAGAATGTGATGGTTTTGTGAAGCAATGCACTCTGGCCACAGCAAGTTTACAAATGTTCACCCCAATTGCTGAGATGTTATCTAGGAGAGGAGTAGGAAGGGATCTGAAACACTGAGAATTTACCTAAATAAATATTTAAATTGTCAGATAAAATGAAATTAACCACATTGAGACATTAGATAAGCTCTGAGAAATAAAGAGGCTTCATTGTTCTTCACACATTCCACTTTAGTGGATACTTTGTGACCCTTCCACATAGCTGAAAAATTGTACTCCAAAATGCCAGATTTCCACTGACAGCCCAATCATTTTAAGCATTACCAAGACAAAATCATTGTATTGCTCCTACATTGATTAATCCTATGTTGATTAAGCACACACCTTAGAATTTGTTACCACCTGGTCTATGTAAGCAGGTGAGTTCCATGGATTTTTATAGGATCTTAAAGAGGAGAAGAGGCCCTTATATATGATGTCATGTTAGTAAAATGATTGTGAGATATGTGTTAACAGAAAGGATATGATACTGGCTTGTGATACTCAGTGGCTAGAGCATCGACCTGGGCATCAAAAGGTAATGGGTTCAGTTCCTGGTCAAGCGCGAGGACTGGGTTACAGGTTTGATCTCAGGCCCAGTCAAAGCTCATGCTGGAGGCTACCAATTGATCCCTCTCTCTCACATCAATGTCTCTCTTTCTCTCTCTCTCTCCACCCACCTCCCTCCCTCCCTTCCACTCTCTCTAAAAATTAATGGGAAAATATCCTTAGGTGAGGATTAACAGAAAGAAAGAAAGAAAGAAAGAAAGAAAGAAAGAAAGAAAGAAAGAAAGAAAGAAAGAAAGAAAGAAAGAAAGGAAGGAAGAAAGAAAGAAAGAAAGAAAGAAAGAAAGAAAGAAAGAAAGAAAGAAAGAAAGAAAGAAAAAAAAGAAAGAAAGAAAGGAAGGAAGGAAGGAAGGAAGGAAGGAAGAAAGGAAGAAAGGAAGAAAGAGAGAAAGAAAGAGAGAAAGAAAGAGAGAGAAAGGAAGGAAATGCCCACACAGGGAAAGGAATAGGGGATGGAGAAGAGAAAAGGAAAAAATTAAAAAGTTAAGAAGACAATTGTGTTTACTATAATGATACACAGGAAGAAACAAGAAATGGAATTCACTGATGTTTAAAAACAAGTGGAACCTGTGCATGTTTCAATCAGTTTGACGCTAACTTTATAGAATAGAAGCCCACTTTAAAAATAAATGTATCAGCCCTAACCAATTTGGCTCAGTGGATAGTGCATCTGCCTACAGACTCAAGGTCCCAGGTTTGATTCTGGTCAAGGACATGTACCTTGGTTGAGGGCACATCCCTAGTAGGGGGTGTGCAGGAGGTAGCTGATTGATGTTTCTTTCTCATCCATGTTTCTAATTCTCTATCCCTCTCCCTTCCTCTCTGTAAAAAATCAATACAATATATTAAAAAAATAAATGTATCAAAGTTACAGATGAAGGAAGGACCTTTCCTACTTAAATACATTGTTACTAATATTGGTATGAATGGTGTGAGTGTTGCAATTTCATAATATGTATTCAGTTAACTAAACAACAAGGTGGAAAAAGATCCATAGGTTTTGGACAAAAGTGTCACTGGGGAATCCTAGTCTGGATAAGATAGTGTATACCCATATCTTTCTGCTCCTCCCAGCTAAATATTGCTAGAGATAGGATCTTTTGTAAAATGCCAAAAGGAAGAATGAAGGAGGCAGGTTGACTAAGGACCTCACTATGGGGGAACATAAGGGGCCAGCTGTCCTATCTTATTCACTGAGAAAAGGCCATCAAGCTGGTGTCTCCTGATACATAACGTGTGGGGCACATTTCTCCCCTGGATTAAATGGGAACCCTGCTAGAAACACCAGCTAAGGAGATAGAGCAGAGTACCACTGAGCACAAGGTGCCAGGGTAGGGCCCTGTATCTGCTGCAGTGGAGGGATTCCTCTTCCCCACTTGGAAACACCTAGCAACTAGTCACCCACCCAAAAGTGCTATCACATTGATCCTCAGAACCAATGCTGATTAAAAACAAACAAGAGAGCTCAGATGGCATGGCTTAGTGGTTGAGTGTTGACCTATAAACCAGGAAGTCCTGTTTCTGTTCCCAGTTAGGGCAAATGCCGAGGTTGCCAGCTCCATCCCCAGTTAAGACATACAGGAGGCAGGCGATCCATGAGTCTCGCTCATTATTGATGTTTCTCTCTCTCTCTCCTTCTCCCTTCCTCTCTGAAATAAAAAAAACCACAAAAACAAATATATTAAAAACAAACAAACATGCAAGAGATTAGTGTTATATAAATATATGGATATAAATGCTCAGTGGGTGAGTGCTGACCTATGAACCAGGAAGTCATGATTTGATTTGCTCTCAGGGCATATGCCCAGGTTGCAGCCTTCATCCCCAGTATGGGGCCTGTGGGAGGCAGATGATCAATGATTCTCTTTCTTTTCTTTTGTTTTTTTTTCTTTATTGATTAAGGTATTACATATGTGTCCTTATCCTCCCATTGTCCCCCACCCGCCCCACTCATGCCCTCACCCCCTTGCTGTCTGTGTCCATTGGTTAGGCTTATATGCATGCATACAAGTCCTTTGGTTAATCTCTTTCCCTTACCCCCATCCTCCCCTATCTTCCTTATGAGATTTGATGGTCTGCTTGATGCTTCTCTGTCTCTGGATCTGTTTTTGTTCCTCAGTTTATGTTGTTCATTATATTCCATAAATGAGTAAAATCATGTGATATTTATCTTTCTCTGACTGGCTTATTTCACTTAGCATAATGTTCTCCAATCCCATCCACGCTGTTAAAAATGGTAAGAATACCTTCTTTTTTACCGCAGGGTAGTGTTCCATTGTGTAGATGTACCACAGTTTTCTAATCCACTCATCTGCTGATGGGCACTTACGCTGTTTCCAAATGTTAGCTATGATAAATTGTGCTGCTAGGAACATAGGGGTGCATATGTACATTCTGATAGGTGGTCATGATTTCTTGGAATATATTCCTAGAAGTGGGAACACTGGGTCAAATGGGAATTCCATTTTTAGTTCGTTGAGGAATCTCCATACTGTTCCCTAGGCTGCTCCAGTCTGCATTTCCACCAGCAGTGCACAAGGGTTCCTTTTTTTCCACATCCTTACCATCACTTGTCATTTGTTGAGTTGTTGATGATAACAGTTCTGACTGGTGTGAGATGGTACCGCATTGTCATTTTGATTTGCATCTCTCAGATGATTAGTGACTTTAAGTATATTTTCATATGTCTCTTGGCCTTCCTTTTGTCTTCTTTAGAAAATTATCTATTTAGGTCCATTGTCCATTTTTTTAATTGGGTTGTTTATCTTCCTTTTGTTAAGTTGTAAATGTTGGAGATTAAACCCTTACCAGAGATAACGTTGGCAAATATGTTCTCCTATGCAGTGGGCTTTCTTGTTGTTTTGTTGATGTTTTCTTTTGCTGTGCAGAAGCTTTTTATTTTCATGTAGTCCCATTTGTTTATTTTCTCTTTAGTTTCCATTGCCCTAGGAGCTGTATTGGTAAAGAAATTGCTTCGGCATTGTATGAGATTTTGCTGCCTGTCTGTTCTTGTGCCAGCACCAGGCAGTTTTGGCTCTCTCCTACTTTGTTCTTCTTTCTCAGGATTGCTGCAGCTATTCAGGGTCTTTTTTTTTTTTTTTTTTTTTTTTATTCCAGATGAATTTTTGGAGAGTTTGTTCTAGGTCTGTGAAATATGCCATTGGTATTTTAATGGGAAGTGCATTGAATCTATAGATTGTTTTGGGTAGTATGGACATTTTAATGATGTTGATTCTATCAATCCATGAACACAGTATGTTCTTCCATCTGTTTATGTCTTCCTTTATCTCTTTTTCCAGTTTCCTATAGTTTTCTGAGTACAGGTCTTTGATTCTTTTTCATAATTGATGTTTCTATCTCCCTCTCCCTCTTCCTTCCCTCTAAAATCAATATATACATATACATATACATTTATATATACATATATATATTTAAGTAAAACAAATACAAATGGATTCTTCATTGACATTATAAAATATATTTCCAATAACTCCAGAGCTAGCATTTTGATTAACAACAACAACAACAAAAACTATTAGAACTATGGGGTGGGGGGGAGGAGATATATGTACTACTATGTATAATACTTTAAACAATAAAAATAAATAAACACTGGTCTTTCTGATGCATATATATATATATATGCATCAGATGCATATATATATGCATATATATATATATAACCATTTCTGATGCATATATATATATATATATATATATATATATATCCACTGAAATAAGAAATAGGACCAGAATGTTTTCTGTGACTATTGTTTAGTATTGTTCTGGACATGTATGTAAGCCAATGCAATCTGACAACAGTATAAAGTTAAATAAATTAAAATTGGAAAAAATGGAGTTTACAGTTTTATTTATTGACAGATTGCATTATAATATATATATATTTTAGAGAATTAACTAAAAAGATGTTACAACAGCTAGGGACATTTGAATCAATATACAGAATGTACATAGGAAGAGACAGCCCAATTTACAAAATCACAAAAGATTGAATTATCTTGAAGTAAATTTAATAAGAAATGTTCTAAAATAGCAATATCCTATTTCTGGACTTTTTATTATACTTCATTGATATCTTTAACAATACTTGTGCCACTTCTAATCATTCTAGAATTATAATGTTTTAAAATTTGGTAAAACTAGTCCTGTCTCCATATTCTGAACAGGAAACTTGTTTGTGTTATTTATATTACTAGAGACCTGGTGCACGAATTCATGCACCAGTGGGGTTCCTCGGCCTGGCCTGCAGGATCAGGCTGGAACTGGCTCTCTGACATCCCCCCAAGGGGTCCTGGATTATGAGAGGGTGCAGGCTAGGCCGAGGGACCCCACAGGTGCATGATCAGGGCCAAGGAGGGACGTGGGACAATGTCCATCCAGGGAGGGACTACAGGAGGGAAACTTAAGAACTCAGACCATAACTTTCTACAGTACATTATTATACTTTATTTTACTAAATTAAATTTAGTAAATTGATCCAGGTTTTTTCTTTGTTGGTTGAAATATATGAATATAAAATATTGAATGTGCAACATACAGTTTATTATTTCCACTAAAACAAAGAAACTGTGTCATCTTGTTCTCAATCAGTAATGCCAGCTTCAACTATGAATTTGTCTGACTGCAATCAGATTCCATTTAAATTTTATAACTTTCTGTTCTGCATTCTCATCATAGTTTTCTGCTCAAGGAATTTTTAAGTGGATAAAAATTTTGTGCCACATTTTTTATCATGTTAGATTTTATATAATTTTTTTTTTATGGTACAATTCCACAAAACCTCAGAAGTTGTTTCTGTTCATCTGTTTTGTGTTATCTCTGGTATGAAATTTCTGAGGCCAAAACAAGCATTTTTGAAATTATGATGTTTACATCACAATATTATCTCCTGTGATTTCTTTCAAATGCTATGTTCTTTCAATTATTAAGGTTATCTCATGGTACAATATGTGCAATCTGTAAAGGGAAGTTAATATTGAGATGCCTAAAACACTTGTTGACTTTTTTGCCGTCCAGGGAAATGTGGGGATTTTCCTTCTAGATCAGTTTCAAAACCCTTAGATGCTCTGCTGTCCCTTTAACCTGCCGCTTAATTTAGATATGATCTTTAAATCTTAAAAGGGATATTTCAAATTTAAAAGTTGCAATGCATTTCATCCATTCTGTTTTCCTTTTGTCCCCCTCTATCTACCTGTGCATCCCCCATCCACAGACAATTTTTCCAGTGCCTTGACAATCCAGCCACACATCCATAATGGGAGATGTAGGTGTGCTATGCCTACTTTAAGACCAATAATATAAAGATATATAGTCCATACTAAAGCAAATATTTGTTTAACTCAAAAATTTATAAATTTTAAAAAGCTGACAAAGACTTCAAATATCATAAAATGCAGAAAAACTGTTATTAATTGTATGATACACTTTTATAACTTCTTTTATTTTCCTGATTTTCTGGCTTCTTAATTTTCACCTTATCAGAGGACAACAATTTTGAAAAACAAGTTTCTCTAGAGAAAATATGAAAACGATAATTCAACCTTTTTTTCTAAAACGATTGACTGAAATAAATCAGGGTAGTTGTTTTTAGCTTCACAACATCCGTGTGAAGCCAAACGGGTTATTATCAAATTTGGTTAAGGATTGCTATTTTGACTTGGGAAAGCTGCTATTGACTTGTTTTTATGCATGAGCCATAAGAGTTTAAGTCATTTACGCATGGAGGAGGTATGTTACCAGTGTTGCCTGTATTGTCAGTATCAGAAAGGAATTTAAATGTTTTCCCAACACATCCTTTTCTTAAATGGATTATTATAAAGTTCAAAAAATACCCATTATTTTTTTCTGAAGTCTGTCTCTTCCTTCAAGTGAATTATAACTTTTGTCAAGACCTGAATTGATGTTGTTACAATTTGCTTCTTATTTATGGCAAAATAATTCCTGTTGATTTCACTGCTAATCTTTGTCACTTTTGTTTTGTATTTCATACACAATTCAGATCATAGTTCCTTGGCTTAAGATCCTTAAATGCTTCCCATTTCAGTCAGTATTAAATTAGAACTACATGGCCTTGTGTGATGTGACCTGCCTTTCTCTCAAACCTCACCTCCCACCATCACTTCTTCCTGCCTCTTAGGCTCCAACCCCTGGGCCTATTTTCTATCCTCAAATATACTGAGCTTGGTCAATATTATGAAGTCACACCTACTCTTTCTTATTCTCTTTCTTTAGACCTTGATGTTAAGGACGCTTTCTCATCTTTATGTTCCTGCAGAGTGAACTTTTCTAATCACTCTTCCTATCATCATGGTATATTTTGAAGGGATTATTTGGCCCAAACAAGCTTGGACAGCACTTTATACAGAAACTTTTTGCAGATTTACATTGTATAGTAGTATGTTGATAGTTCTGAGACTTTCTGCAATAAAAACATATATGTCATTTTGTTTAACCCAGAGTTTACTAAGTTTATTTAACCACAAAAGCTTTTTGGGCAGATAAACGTATCACCAACTAATGGTTTAGAGCTGTTCACAGAACCCTTTATAATTACAGGATTTCAAACACTAAAGGAACTCTATGCTATTTCATGGAATAACTTACAAAGGACTTGAGTTAAACAGACATTGAATAATAATGTCCTCATAACTCTTCTCTCCTCATTCATCATCCAACAGCATTTATTGAGTACCTACTGGCACTAGACATGAAACAATGTCCCAGAAATACAATGATTGGTACAGTTGTCACCACTGGGTTCTCTAAAGCCTAAGCACACGTGATAAGGTGTGTGACACACCTTGCTCTATGGGAGCAGGTAAGAGGAGCACCTAACCCCATCACAGGGGTCTGAAAAGACTTCCTTGGTGAAACCAAGACCTGAAGACCAAATAGACATATGCTAGATGCAGAGCTGGGGAAGGGCACTGAGAGCAGTATACACCAGGGTCCTGAAGCAGGAAACAGCAGGGAGAGGGGATGGGGAGCCCAGCGTGTGAGGGAGGGGAAATGGGAAATGTAGACAGAGGTGAGCAGCCCCAATTCACACAGAAGTGACCTGAAATCATTTATTTACTTATCAGCCTGCTCACCCAAATGTCAGTTCTTTGAGGTTGTTTTGTTTTCTACTTTGTGTTACTAGAACTGTACCATATCACTTGGCACTTGATAAGCAGTTGGTAAAGTCTTGTAAAACATATTGAAGATCATAAGGACTTTTCTGTTACATTGCCACTGGGGCATCACTGCTTTCTATGAGCACTAGGAAAACAAATCACAGAGTGATAGCAATTTCAAGCCTTTCTGATGAAGGCACAGCTTTAGTTACACTCTTATGAAAAGGGAGCAGTCCTCTCTGACACAGTTTGGAATATATTTTTAAGTTTTGAGTAATTCTAAGTGTCAAAGTCATTTAACTTTACAGAGTGGGCAATGTAAAACAAGTGGTAAATTATGGGGCAAAGGTGTTGGAAAACCCAAAAGCAGAAAAAAGTAGGTTCTGCAGTCTTGTTGCCACTCATCAGTGGCCAATAAATGATGTCTAGACTGTCCCTGCTCCCACCTGGAGACTTCTGTTCTTACATAATAAATTAGCTGAAGGAAAGCAGTTAGGGTTAGAAGAACAGCAGGGTCTTCACATTCTGCTTTCCTTATGACTTCTTTGCCAATAGGAAGGCAGCTATTCTAATTGAGCCAATGAACACTTTATGAAAACTGCTTTAATCCAAGACTTTCTTAACTTCCTGGCTAGCCAAACCATTTTGGGGTAGCTCCACACTTCTCATCTTGGACCAGGCCCAGGGTTTTCTTATACTATAAGAATTCATGTGAAGAATACTATATAAACTTTCAGTGACTACCTCTTTTTTCTGAGCTTGAAACCAAAGAAATATTTAAACATTTTATTATCATTTTATGGTGAATATATCTGTGTAAGTGATCAGATTTTTCTAAGAGGAAGAAAAATACAGGGTTTATTGGGAAAAGGGGGATCAGTAAAAGAGAACTGGTTTCTTGTGAAATTGGTTCTGTGAATAAAGTAAGAATGATGATTTTGAAGGGAACTTTTGACTTTTCCCCTGCTTTTGACAGTTCCTTACCATTTGGCTAGATCACATCATTTTATGTTTTGCATGTCTCTTTGTTACCCAATTCTTGCCTGAAACAAAAACAGCTCTCTTTACTTTCTGAGCTCTTCATAGGAGGAAGAATGTGACTGAGGAGAAAAGCTCTGGGCAGTCAGCAGGAGCATAGTCCTTCAGATGCACCAGGAACAAAGGCTCCTGGGATTGTCCCTAGTGCCTATGATCCCCTCAGCACTCTTTTTCTGCATCTTTGGATAGTTGGAAAGAGGGAAGCTAGATGTTCTGAGAATCATTTCTGAGTAGGTGTGGCCAGGCTTGGTGCTTTGTGCATAGGACCCTTAAAGGGCAGTTGGAGTGCTTCAGCTATAAGGTCACACATTGTGTTGAGGACTTAATTCTGTTAAATTAGAACTTATCTTAAATACCTATAACTCTGATTATAGGTCTAGGTAAGTTGCTTCTTTGCTTTGTGGCACGCGATATAATTTGATAGAACATCACATAAAAACATAAAGCCCATATTCACTTTTGTCTAAGTCAATCAACAGTAGCACTCACTTGTCAGTTCCATAGGACTTGGTTTCTAACTTGCATGTTTCTATGTTTGTTAATTTTAGGCTGGTGTTAATAAACTAGTGAGTCTTGAACAAAAAAGCAGGTGTTACTCAGATTTACTGTATCCCCCAAATTCTAGGCCTTTTAGCTTCTGCTTGTTATTAAACATCTGAAAGTTTAGTTGCTTGAGGTCAGCACATATTACTACTCATTATCTCTAAAATCTTAATTTTTTAATTACATTAATGACTATTATATTAAATATATTGTAGGCTCAAGAGCATGGAGAGTGTCTCACTCATTCCTGAATTCCTAATATTTAGCATAAAATCTTGTGTTAGATATGGCTCAATAAAATTTGTTGTTGTTTAGTCTGTGACTTAGCTTAGATTCACCCAGACTTAGTCCTTGAGTCAGGATTCGAATGCATATAGTTTTGGAGGAGGTCCAAGGTCGCGATAAGAGGAGTGAGGAAGTGACATAGGGAAGGGAAGGCAGCCAATAAAATGTGCATTAGTCAGTCATTAGCACCATGGTAAACTGAAACCCAGAAAAACTATGGAACAAATTCCTCAGAATTCTTCTACCCAAGGGGCAATGGAGCCAGTGTAATTAAATGCCAAGTTCTGAAAGTAGATTAAGGCTGTCCTCTGGAGTGTTTGTTCCCTGTCACTTCCAGCCTGCCTTGCTGTGGCCAGAGTGGACTTACACAATTCAGGAAGTAAATAGCCTCAGACACAGAGATGCAGAGAGAGGTAGAGGGAAATCCACCAGCCATAGTCCTAAGTAGTCTAGAGGATAAAGGTACAAACCATGTCTGTACAAGTCAATTTTTTTTTCAAGTGAAAATAGTTGCTAATTATTCTAATTCTTATCAATGTTGTTTTAAGGATATCAATGGCATTTTAATCACAGTCATTTCAATAATATAAAAATAAAATTATATTTGTGTGAAGTGCAAATTATCTTTATCCTTTTTTCTTTCATCATACTTTTGGTGTCATATCTAAGAACCATTGCCACATCCAGATCATGAATATTTGCCTCTGTTTTCATCTAAGGCTTTTATAGTTTTAGCTCTTATACTTAAGTTATTAATTTTTATTAAATTTTGTATACTGTGTGAAATAAGTGTCTAAGTTCATTCTTTTTAATGTGGATATCCAGTTGTCCTGGCACCACTACTTGAAGAACCTATTATGTCCCCTTGGAATGGTTTAGGCACCTGTGTCAAAAATCAATTGGCCATTACAAAATAGTCATGGCGATATAAAGTAGAACATAAAGAATATAGTCAATAACTTTGAAATAACTATGCATGGTGCCAGTGGGTACTGGAAATATCACAGATTACTTCATAAGTTATATCTATAATAATAAAAGCATAATATGCTAATTAGAGTGGACAGCCAAACAACCTTCCAGACGTCATTCCAGATATCCTTCCAGATGAAGCTGTGGTGTTGGGGGCCAAGGCAGAGGTGGTTAGGGGCTATCAGGCAGGCAGGCAAGCAGTTAGGGGTGATCAGGCAGGCAGACAAGCAGTTAGGAGCAATCAGGCAGGCAGGCAGAGTGGTGAGGGGTGATCAGGCAGGCAGACAAACAGTTAGGGGCAATCAGGCAGGCAGGCAGAGTGGTGAGGGGCAATCAGGCAGGCAGGTGAGCAGTTAGGGGCATCAGGCAGGCCTAAACTGGCTGTTGGACATCCCCTGAGGAGTCCCAGATTGTGAGAGGCTGCAGGCCAGGCTGAGGGGATCCCCCCTGCTTCATACACGAATTTCATGCACCGGGCTTCTAGTAAATTATATAATTGTCTGACCACTATGCTGCACACCTGAAACTAATATAAAATAATATTGACTGTCAATGGTAATAAAAAATAAAAAAATATGAAAACAAATTTAAATCAGTTTTAATGGATTTTAGATTTTCAGTTTGATTTCACTGGTCTAAATATCTATTCTTATGTCAATACCACATTGTTTTGATCAATATAACTTTGTACCAAGTTTGAAATTAGGAAAGGAGTTGTTCCACTTTGCTCTTCTTATTCAAGATTGTTTTGGCTATTTGTGAATCCATATGAATTTGGTGAGTTGATTTGCCATTTCTGAAAGACTAATGGAATTTTGGTTAAGATTGAATTGTATCGGTAGATCACTTTGGACAGTATTGCCATCTTAACAATATTAAGTAATCTAATTCATGAATGTGGGTTATTTTTACTTTACTTAGGTCTTTAGCTTCCTTTTAGCAATGTTTTGCAGTTTTACTCTTCAAGTTGTAGAAAATATGTTTATGTGATCCGTCTTCAACATAGCCAACTTTTAATTAAAGCGTTTACTGAATTTCCCCAGGAAAAGAGAATGTAGGGAGGAGGGAAGAGGGTATACGAGCAAAATAATTATGTACATGAGCCAGCATCACGGTGGAAACTCCTGAAGTGCCCTGGATGGAACACCTCACACCCACTTCATATAAACAGGAGGAGGTAGACACAACTAGAAAAGGCCTCAGCCCATTTTTTTAATGGCTCAATAGGAGACAATAAGACCTAGGAGACATGGGAAAATTGTTAACTCTATAGTGCTCAACCAATAAGGAACCAGAGGAGGGACTCTCACATCCCAAGAACAAATAGCCTCTGATCACTACTCTGTATGTGCCTGTGCCAGTTCAACTGGATAGACACCCACTCTTACAAGAATGTATTAAAAGTCTCATTTTCACAATACTCTGTCTTTGAGTCCATTATTTTAATTCAGACAGGTGAGCATGTCTGGGGGCATGTCTGGGACTTCTGTGCCCATGTAGAGCAGGGCTCCGGTTGAGGGGGAGATGCATCTCACCTGATTTTGGGTGGCCTACTCTGCCTAGGATACCATCTCTTCCTGTAAACTATAGATGTGTCCAAGACTATTTTCTGGAAGACAGAAAAATTGACACAGGGGATAAAAGACAGGCACCTGTGACAACCAGGCAACCTTGTGCACAGTCCTGTTGGGAAAAATTGGACTATAAGTATTGCCTTGGTGATTGGGTCTCCTCAGAGGTTGAGTATATGTGACTGAGACATGTCTTGGACATGAAGAGAGTGCAGAGTCCTAATCTATGATTCCATTCTCCCTCAAGGGAAATGTAAAGAGATGGACAAAGTGGATCTTGGAGTGTGCAAGAAATCTCCAGCAAGCCGGGAGAGAGGGGGGAGGGGAGGCTCATCGCATAGAATAGTTGCATGGACTTGTCGAGGATGTGAAACAAGAATTCTAGGCCTAGTAAAACCAAGGAAAGCAGAGCCAAGGAGGCTCCCTTAGACATTCCCCTGGATAGTCCACTGGGGAGAATGCTGAGGTTCTTGGGAGACAATCCCCAAACTAGAGACAAAATAGAAACAAAAGATGATCAAATACTGTTGGTTTATATGGCCTCAATATCCAATCATAGACCTTCTGTCTTTTGGCCCAAGTTTGATTCAGATGAAGACAGAGTGAGCCTGATCAGATCTGATGGCAAGATACCTCCAACAGTCCTTGGTCTGGTCTCTGAACCTTTAGTCTGATCTGCTCTGAGATAAGAGACACCACTCTGCTTTGGTGGTTTTTATGCAGGGCATTCTGTGTCTGGACTGACAAGGAGCATGTGTGAAGCTCTTGTCTATGGGTTGTGTGCCTGTAAATATTGTATACAAGAGAGTCTCTGTTAATGTTTTGTGTTTCTTTGTTGTTTGGTTTAATTTGTTTAAAGATGGGGCACAACCACTTTGAGGAACCAAGCTGCTTGTGGCAGGATGAACCCATGGCAGGGATTGCAGGAGCCTCCCAGCAGCTGCTGAGAATTCTTAATCTTGGGGACCCTTCTTTCTCTGCCTCCCTCTCAAGCCATCAGCCGCCAGAAACTCTTAGTGATAGTTATTGTCTGTCTGTCTGTAATGTAACTTGGTTACTGATGTTCTTTGCTTGCTTTCTTATTTTTTTTCTTTGGGGGGGGAGGGCTTAGTTTGCTGTTCACTGTTTTATGAACATAGGGAATCCTCTCTCTCTGCTGTTTGGGCTGTGTGCCACTTAGAACCCATTTGCTGAGCTGGGTTAGTGTGAGATAAGATTTTAAGGCTAATGTCCCAGTCCACCCTTTTGAGAATACTCATTTATTTACTGTAAGAGTTTTTGTTTCTGTTTTTGAGATCTCTTCTTAAATGCAACATTTCATATTGTTAGTCTACTCAGAAAGAAAAAAAAAATATGGGAAATAAAATCTTCTAACCTCCCCCAAGTCCTTTCTGAGGAGGACCAAATCTGCAGAAGTACCCTTGAGAAGGCTGTAGAAATAGCAGTTGGGGCCATTCCCATCTTGTAAATAAAAATAAAATACAATAGTACTTCCACAATAAAGCTACTGGAAGCTGGTGAGTTATCCCTGATAAAAAAAATTTGCCAAGAAAATGCCTTGGGTAATAATAATTGGCTTTAAAATCTCAAAGTTGTTAAGGCAAAATAAATATAATAAAAATGAAGGGTTTATGATAAAGTTTTTTCAATGATCCTATATAATAAAGAAGTAATATGCAAATTGCCCATCACACCCTTGCACAAGATGGCCACCCCCATGTGGTCACAAGATGGCTGCCACAAGATGGCCAGCAGGGGAGGGCAGCTGTGGGAGATCAGGCCAGCAGGGGAGGGCAGTTGGGGGCGATCTAGCTGGCAGGGGAGGGCAGTTGGGGGCAACAGGTCAGTAGGGGAGCAGTTAAGCATTGATCAGGCTGGCAGGGGAGTAGTTAGGAGTGATCAGACTAGCAGGCAGGCAAGTGGTTGGGAGCCAGCAGTCCCAGATTTTGAGAGGATGTCCGACTGCCTGAGGGGATTGGGCCTAAACTGGCAGTCAGACATCCCCCGAGGGGTCCCAGATTGGAGAGGGTGCAGCCTGGGCTGAGGGACAACCCCCCTCAGTGCACGAATTTTGTGCACCAGGCCTCTAGTAGTTATGTATGTCTAAACATAGTTTTCCAAAGTTTTGGTTAACTTAAAACTCTGGAGTTTGCTGAATTAAATAAGTGAAATAAGTTAAAAGTGATTTATTTAGGTGGCTATCTTCCAGAGATTTGTATTTTAAAAATGGCCCAAGCAAGAGTTCCTGGTATTTGCATTTCAAAAGTCCTGGGACTTTGGTTTTAGAAAGTCAATTACCTATGAGCATTTTGAGCTGAACAGGAGAAGTTTTGAGGACTGTAAAAGGATTTAGCGGGTTTTGATAATCTGGAACCTCTGTAAAGACTGCACTGTAAAACAAGGGCAATACTTTAATTCCTCAAGAACTCGCAATGTTGGCAAAAGACTAACAAATTCATTCACCCATTTTTAAAATGTTTCTTTTTATTTGAGTAGCGTTTTCTTTGAGGCTCTGTAGCAATTACAGAGAGATCTAGTTTACAGGTAGCATATAGCTGAGGGACATTTCTGACTCGTAACAGCTTGCATGTATGGAAAAGACACATTGTATGTGTAGAAAAGGCTTCATTCTCCATTCACTTTCCTGGGAATGTGAAAACAAGTTTAGCTGTAGGGTAATATTATAATTAATGGTGTCATTAACTGGCCTAACCTCTCCATTGTACACTTTATAGTGGGGCCAGGCTATGTTGCAAAAGATGAGCTTTTTGTTTTTCCTTGAGGGAGCCCAGATACTCCAAAATAAAAGGGGACTCTCAAGGCACTCGGACCTGGTTTCCCATCTACAGAGGCATGTGTAGCAAGCTGAGAATTAGATGGCATCTCTGCAAGTTTCTGGTCTGTTTGAGCCACTCTGAGTAGGGTGGGTCCCCTGTTAAACCTTCTCTCAGGCTCTCACAAAACTTAATAATGAGGAAAAGATAGTTGGCAAATGTTTGGTCAGTTTACATGTCACCTAAAAATTAAGATTTCAAAGGCTTAAAAATTCTAACTAATTGCAAAGAAATTATTATTTTGATGTAATAGAAGGCATGAGGCATAGAAAGGTTTGTGAAAGTTGTAAAATGTTTGTAAAGAAAAATGTTAAAAGGAAATTATATAAATGACACAGGAAGCCAGGAATAAGGAAATTGAAATGGTTCTTAAAGCAATTCGGTAAATTGTGTATTTTTCTCCCTACCTTATCCCTCCAGAATTTGGCAATTCTTAATGAATGAATCATGGCAATACTTTTCTTTGCATGAATTCAATAAGACCAGTTTCAAATGGTGGTTTTATTAACCAAGACTTTGGAGTGTCATGTCTAAGAGTCATATCTGGACTCTGGGTGTCACCAGAAGACTTGAAGACAATAAGAATGCCTTGCAGAAAGACTGATACCTTGCTTGGTCATGTGGTTCATAGCAGTCTTTCCAGGTAAGAAACAAAAGGTTACTTTTCTGAGAGATAGCAAGGAAGGAAACTCAAGACATTTTGGGAACCTCACAAACTTGAGGAATTCACCCAAGTCTTCAGGTGGCTTGGGTTCTCTGCCCTGAGGGGCTCATTAAGGCTCAATTATGAAATTCCAGCAAAGCAGACTTTTAACATAACCTGTGTGATCAACTGTTATTTTTATTGGGTTCATGCAAAAAATCAGGCCAAATTGTAACTAACTTAATACAGTAAATAGGTTGGTCTTAATTTGGATCTTTAATAAAAATAAGGATAATTTTAGGGAGAAAAATTATACTTCAATAAGAAATTATTAGAACTGATGTGTTTGTTTGTTTTTCCTTCCAACAGACCATTTGTCGTAATCCTTGCTGTTCTAGCTTTTGAAATTCTATAACATTATAAGCCCTACTCATACTCAGGGAATACCACCTCTAGACACCTTCTTCCATGCCCAGGCCTCATTGTCCCTCTGACAAAGAGCGAGGATCTCTTGGCTCGGAAAGAAAACCTTCATCTCTCCTCAGCATGGAAGTAGCTTCAGAAGGGACATTATGCCCTTTTTTCCATGAAAGAATTCAGAGCCAAGATTCTTGAGAGAATATGTTAAGCAGTTGGACAGACATAAGCAGAGTAAGGACAATGGGCCAACTGGAGGATAAATAGGCAGGACCCTGAGACATGCTTCTCATCATTCCAACTGCTCTGACATCTCCAATGAAGGAACCTAAATAGACTCCACTTCCTTACCCTTCCTCTAAGAAAGCCAATGGGTTTTAAAACAACTAATGAAAATATAGTCAATTATTAGAAGAAGAAGAGAAGAGAATTTGTAGGAAATAGGCCTCTGTGATCCATCTTCAACATAGTCAACTTTTAATGGAAATGGTTACTGAATTTCCTCAGGGCAAAGAGAATATAGGGAGAGGGGTGAAGGTATCAGAACAAAAGAACTGTGTACATGAGCCAGAATCACGGTGGAAACCTCTGAGGCACCCAAGACAAAACACCTTGCTCCCACCTGAACTAGACAGGGTGAGGTGGAGACAACTAGAAAAGGCCTCAGCCCATTTTTTTAATGGCCCAATAGGAGACAATAAGACCTAGGTGACATATGGGGAAAGCTGTTAACTCCATAGTACTCAGCCAATAAGGAACCAGAGGAGGGACTCTCACACCCCAGAGATAAATGGCCTCTGATTGCTACTCTGTGTGTGTCTGTGCCTGTTCAACTGGATGGACACTGACTCTTGTAAAAACTATTAAAAGTCTCATTTTTGCCGTACTTCTGCCTTCAAGTCTGTTATTTGAATATGGACAGGTGAGCATTTCTCACAAAGTCATTTACTTACATAGTTCAATTTATTTCTATATTTTTATATTTTGAATGCTATGGCAAATGGAATTGCTTTCTTAAATTCCATTCTGGATGGTAATTACTGGTGTATAGAAACAGTGATATTACTGTGTGAACCCAGTGCCCTACAACTGGCTGAATTGTTTGTTAGTTCTAGACTTTGTGCGAATGCTTTGAGATTTTCTATTTCTAGGATCATATCATTATAATAAACATAGTTTTACTTGTTTTCCAATTTGAAAATTTACTAATTTTTTTGTTCAATTTATCTGGCTAGCTCATCTAGTATAGGGCTAAATGGCAACAATGAAGGCAAGGATTCTTGTCTTACTCCTGACTAATAAAGTAACTATTTATGAAAAACTGCCTCTCTGACAAATACATCAAAAAGCATCTGCCTGTTCATCTCTGTTGTGAAAGTAAGGGTATTTGGTCTTGTCTGAAACTCACTAGAAGAACCCAGAGGGAAGGTGAATCAACTGGCTAGTTGTGGTGTCAAGCAGTGTGTGAGAAACACCACATTTATGGCTGTGTGAATGGGAGATACCACATTGTATGAAGCTGTGGTGACCCAAAAGCAGTTCCGTTCCCTGTGCTTGCTATGTGGAGAAAAGAATGATGTTTCTATGAATCAAGATCCAGTGATTGGAACTGTTTATTGCTTTCAACTTGGCAGAAATGCTTTTAGTAGTGTTTTAATATTTGAACTTGGCATTGTGGATTCCTGACCCATTAGTTCAGTGCTTCTTGTCTGTACAGGTTTGGCTGAGGTTCTGATTTCAGGTTCTTATCAGTCCCCTCATTTATTCGTACAGCTGAAGAGTGATAGCCAAGTGACAATGCAGTACTGTCGCCCATATTAATAGTTTTTATAAAATTTCATATTTGAGTTTGAGTTTTTATGTATATATTTTCATGTGTTTATATAGGTTATAAATAAACATTAAAGAAAATTTAGAAAACATAGAAATGAATTATTGAGTATAATTAGAATTAGCCATTACACAGAGATAACAGCTGGTTAAAATTTAAGACTGTTTCTCTCCAGCCTTTTCTAGATACATGATTAAGCATTTCATATCCATAGACATTATAAACTTGCATTTATGCTGTATGTGTAGCTTTATATCTCAATTTTAAAAAATATGTATTTTTAATTGATTTCAGAGAGGAAGGGAGAGGGAGAGGGAGAGAGAGAAACATCAATGATGAGAGAGAATCATTGATCAGCTGCCTCCTGCACGTTAAGCCTGCAGCCCAGGCATGTGCCATGACCAGGAATCAAACCATGACCTCCCAGTTCATAGGTTGATGCTCAAACACTGAGCCACACCTGGTGGGCTGTATCTCACTTTTTATTTAAAAGACTAGAGGCCCGGTGCACAAATTCATGCACTGATGGGGTCCCTTAGTTAGGCCTGCACCCTCTTACAATCTGGGAACCCTTGGGGGATGTCGGCCTGTGAGGATCAGGCCAAAACTAGCAGTCTGACATCCTCTGAGGGATGTAGTTATGTATGAAGTGGCAGGTGGCTGGGGAGGAACCTGAGCCTGGGCCAGGCGCCATGCCACTGCTGCTAATCCTGGTCCCACTGTGCCTGCTGCAGCTGCTAGGTAGAGCTCCCTTGGAGGCCAGAGAGGCTCCTGCCACTGCAGCTGAGCTTGCCAGCCATGAATCCAATGCCTGGCACCAGTTGGTCAGCTGAGCAGCACTCCTTCTGTGGGAATGCACTGACCACAAGAAGGCAGCTCCTGCACTGAGCTCCTTCCCCCTAGTGGTCAGCATGCATCATAGCAACTGGGCGACTAGTGGTTTGGTCATTTGGTAGTTTGGTTGTTCAGTTGTTTGGGCTTTTATTCATATACTAGAGGCGCGGCACATGAAATTCATGCACAGAGGGGGGTTCCTCACCCGGCCTGCACCCACTCCAATCTGGGATCCCTCCTGGGATATCTGACTGCCAGTTTAGGCCCAATCACAGAGAACAGGTCTAAACTGGCAGTCAGACATCCCTCTCGCAATCTGGGATGACTGGCTTCTAACCACTCGCCTGCCTACCTACATGGTAGCGCCTAACTCCTCTGCCTGCCTGCCTGATTGCCCATAACCCCTCTCCCTGCCAGCCTGATCATCCCTGCTTGCCCCCTGCCAGCCTGATTACCCCTACCTTGCCCCCCCTGCCTGCCTGATCACCCTTAATCTCTACACCTGCTTGCCTGATTGCCCCTAACTGCCCTCCCCTGATGGCCTGATCTCATCCCTAACTGCTCTCCTCTGCCAGCCTGGTCACCCCTAACTGCCTCTGCCTACCTGATTGCCCCTCACTGCCTTCCACTGCCAGCCTGACCTCGCCCCCAACTGCCCTCCCCTGCTGGCCTGATTGCCTCTAACTGCCCTCCCCTGATGCCTCTGCCTCAGCCCCCACCACCATGGCTTTGTCCAGAAGGAAGTTGGACATCTGGAATATGGCCAGTCAACCTGGTCTAATTAGCATATTACCCTTTTATTAGTATAGATAGATTATATAGCATAGAATTGCTTAAATGCAGGGGAAAGCCTTTTTCAGCAGAAGGAGATGCTCTTGGCAGACAAAAACACATAAACCCTATATCTGGACTGATAGCCAGCCATATGCACTATACTGCAAAACCGGTCATTAAAAAGATGAACTGGTTTCTTACATCTAACACCAAACAGCTGTTGCCCTTAAAACTGCTCCTCAGCACCTCCCATAGGTTCTGCCTCACAGTTCACCCAGAGTAGGTTCTGATTGGTCGGTATCTATACCAATCAATGTCAAAAGCCCCACCTTTTAGGTAGCCTTTGGCTCCTCGCAATTCACCCAGATTTGGTTCTGATTGATTGGTTTCTATGCCAGTCAGCATCTCCAGTCCTATCTCTGCCACTGCTAATCAGCCCCGCCTCTCTCTCTCCAAGAGATCAGCAGTTCACCCTGCTTGTCTGCTGCATGCACACCCTGGCGTTCGTCCGAGCCTTTGATCATTTTGGATGTTACGACCCTGGCTCTTTACATATATACTAGAGGCCCAATGCACAAAGATTCATGCAAGAATGGGCCTTCCTTCCCCTGGCTGCCAGCACTGCCTTCGCTCTGGCCTAGAGCCACCTTTCTGCTCCAGCCTGGAGCTGCCTTTCCACCTTCCCATGATGCCTAGAGGCCTGGAGTGGCTGGGGTGGTGCAGGACGCAAGTGTCCTGTCCCGCCCCCAGCCGCTCGGTGCTTGTGTATGCAAATTAACCTGCCATCATTGTTGGGTTAATTTGCATACTCACTCCTGATTGGCTGGTGGGCATCGCGAAGGTACAGTAAATTAGCATTTTATTCTTTTATTAGATACACAGATATAGATATACCCTGCATATATAGATAGATATTGTGAATATTTTTATGCCATTTATAGCTGCTGTTTTATTAGCTTCCTTGCTCTTTTAATTTCTTCCCTTGTATACATAGAATGTATATTGTTTTCTTTTATCATCTCTAGTGATGTACAAAGTCCATGATGTATTTTTCTTTTTTAAATTGATGTATAATTAACATATAACATTATATTAGTTTCACATCATGATGGGCTCTTCTTTGTACTAGCTGCTATGGCAAGCTTTTCAAAAGTATTTTTAATAAGTTTTGCATTGTCAACAAATAAAGCAGGGAATTTTAAGTTTTTCTGTATAACAAAACTAAATGAACATTTGTTCGCTTCCGTACACTGTTTTCTTCAAAATTTAAAATCTAAAATTTTTGGTAAAACATATTTTAGAGGAATTATTTTAATTTTTATATTATCTTCTTTATAATGACTAATGGCATAATTTTGTGTCAACATTTATTTTCATTTTATTTCATGAAAATGTTCAGCTCTTGTTCATACTCTATTTTTGAATTCTGTTTCTCATGACCTAAAGTGCATCTTTAATTCCATTTTTACTTATAGAATTTGTAAAATTAATAGAAAGAATTTTAGAGCACTTTTAGGTTCACAGTAAAATTGAGTAAAAAGTATAGAGAGTTCCCTCTGTTCCCCTGTCCACATACAATCTTTCCCACTATCAACATTGAGCACGGGATGTACATTTGTTACAATACAGTATGTAGCCTCTTCAGATTGGCTTCTTTCACTTAGTGTTGTGCATTTAAGATTCCTCCAGGTCTCTTCATGGTTTAACAGCTCATTTCTTTTAGCAATGAATAATATTTCTTTATCTGGATTACCACAGTTCATTCACACTCATCTATTGAAGAACACCTTGGTTGCTTCTGTTTTGGCAATCTTATATAATAAAGAGATAATATGTAAATTGACCCTCACACCCTCACAAGATGGCTGCCTATGACCAGGCTGGCAGGGGGGTTAGTGAGGGACGACCAAACAACTGAACAAGCAGGCTGTGTGTGGCAACTAGGCAGGCAAGGGATTAGTGAGGGATGACCAAACGACTGAACAACTGGCTGTGTGGGGTGACCAGGCCAGTGCGGGGGCAGTTGGGGGCAATTTGGCTGTCAGGGGAGGCAGTGAGGGGTAACCAGGCTGGCGGGGAGGTAGTTGGGGGTGAATAGGCTGGTGGGGGGGGCAGTAGGAGTGACCAAGCCAGCGGGGGAGGGGCAGTAGGAGTGACCAGGCCAGCGGGGGAGGGGCAGTAGGAGTGACCAGGCCAGCAGGGGACTGGCAGTTGGGGGCAACATGGCTGGCAGTGAAGGGCAGTTAGGTGTGACCAAGTCAGCGGAGGGCGGGGGGGCAGTTAGGGGCAATCCGGCACGTAGGCGGGGTAGTTTGGGGCGATCTGGCTAGCATTCAGAGGCAGTGAGGGGTGATCAGGCCATCAAGGGGGGACAGTTAGGGGCGACCAGGCATGCAGGCAGGTGTGCAATTAGGAGCCATCATTCCAGGATTGTGAGAGGAATATCTGACTGCTGGTTTGGGCCTAACTGGCAATCAGACATCCCCCGAGGTGTCCAGGATTGGAGAGGCTGCAGGTTGGGCTGAGGAGACCCCCCATGCACAAATTTCATGCACCAGGCCTCTAGTTATGAATAAAACTGCTATAAACATCCATGAGCAGGTTTTTGTGTGGACATAAGTTTTCAGTTTAGTTATGTGAAAACCAAGGAACACAATTGACAAACATATGGGAAGGATATGTTTAGTTTTGTAAGAAACTGCCAAACTGTCTTCCAAAGTATCTGTACCATGTTGCATTTGAGAGTTCTTGTTACTCCACATCCTTGCCAGCATTTGGTGCTGTCACTGTTCCAGATTTCGACAATTCCAATAGGTATCACACTATTGTTTTGATTTCCATTTCCCTGATGACATATGACATGAAGCATCTTTTCATGTGCTTATTTGTTGTCTGCATATCTGCTTTGGTGAGGTGTCTGTTAAGGTCTTTGCCCATTTTTTAGTCAGGTGTTTGTGTTTTAAGTTGAATTTTAAGAGCTCTTTGTATCAGACATGTCTTTCATGGCTAATCTTCTCACTCTTTCAATGGTGTTTTGGCAGAGCAGAAGATTTTACTTTTAATGAAGTCCAGATTGTTAATTATTTTTTATATATCATTCCTTTAGTGGAATATCTAAAAAGTTATAGCCAGAACCAATGTTGTCAAGGTTTTCTATGTTATCTTCTAAGAGTTTTATAATTTTGCAATTTATATTTAGGTCTGTGATACATTTTGAGTTAATTTTGTGAAAGATATAAGGCTTGTGTCTAGATTCATTTTTTGATACTACATCTTTATTCTTAGTCTTGAAGTTGTGTGTGTCATTCCTCCAAATTTGTTCTTTTCCAACACTGTGTTAGTCCGTGTCTTTTTTTTTAATGTGTAGGAAAATTTTAATTATGTGTTCTAGGTGGGAAAAAAAAGTCGTTTCTTATGTTTTATGCCCTGGTACTATATGTGAAACTACATCCTAATATATAAAAACCCAGGGTCTGTAACATCCAAAATGACTGAAGGCTTGAACGACCGGAAGTCAGTCCTGCAGTCAGTGCTAGGTTGCCATGGTGACCCAGCACTGACTGCTGTTGCTGTGGGCACAGCAACCAAGCACTGGTTGCCAAGGGGGCTGTGGATCAGGCCAGGAGAGAGGCCTGGAGGGAGAAGCGGGGTCTGATCTGTAGCCACCATGGCAGCTGTTGATCAGCTCTTGCCTCTCTCTTTCTTTTCAGGCCTGGCCAGCAGCCACACCTCTCTTTCTCTCCCGGAATCTATGGGGGCTGCTGATCAGCCCTGCCTCTCTGATCAGGCCCAGAGATAGGCCCAGAGATGTTGACTGGCATAGAAACCAACCAATCAGTACCAAATCTTGTTGAAGTGTGAGGAGCCAACGGCTGCCTAGGAGGTGAAGCTTTTGATGCTGACTGGCATAGAAACTGACCAATCAGAACCTAATCTGGGTGAACTGTGAAGGCAGAACCTATGATGGGGGCTGAGGAGAGGTTTTAAGGGCAATAGCTGTTTGGTATAAGGTGTAAGAAAGCAGTTCAATTTTTTAATGACCAGTTTTGCAGTATAGTGCATATGGCTGGCTATCAGTCCAGATATAGGGTTTATGTGTTTTTGTCTGCCAAGAGCATCTCCTTCTGCTGAAAAAGGCTCTCTCCCCTCATCCCCTATTTAAGCAAACCTATCCTATATAATCTATCTATACTAATAAAAGGGTAATATGCTAATTAGACCAGGTTGACCAGCCATCTTCCAGACATCCAACTTCCTTCTGGACAAAGCCATGGTGGTGGGGGCTGAGACAGAGGCAGTTAAGGTTGATAAGGCTGGCAGGGGAGGGCAGGAGAGATCAGGTCATCAGGGGAGGGCAGTTGGGGGTGAGATCAGGCTGGCAGGGGATGGCAGTTAGGGGCAACCAGGCCAACAGGGGAGGGCAGTTGGGGTGATCAGGCATTCAAGCAGAGGCAATTAGGGGCAATCAGGCAGGCAAGAAGAGAGGTTAGGGGTGATCAGGCAGGCAGGCAGAGGGGTTAGGGACAATGAGGCAGGCAGGCAGAGGCAGTTAGGGGTGATCAGGCAGGCAGGCAGGTGAGCAGTTAGGAGCCAGTGGTCCCAGATTGTGAGAGGAATGTCGGACTGCCAGTTTAAGCCCGATCCCCCGGCAGTCAGGCATCCCCTAAGGGGTCCCTGGTTGGAAAGGGTTCAGGCTGGGGTGAGGAAATGCCCCCCCCCCCACGCTCATGCACAAATTTCGTGCACTGGGTCACTAGTTGTTATATAGCATAAATTCTAAAGAAGGCCAATATAACTAAGAAGTTAGAATATAGAGGGAAAAAGAAAGCCAGGGAGAATTCATAAAATTGGGGAAATTATGGAGCTGATTAGGTGTGATTTACTGAATTGATCTCAATATTAATCTCATAGTTTAAGTCATGTTCTAGAACAAATGTTATTTACCTTAATACTTTGGTACAGGAGACAGGGAAGTTCTTGGAACCATTTCCACCTTTTAGTTTTATTGTCTGTGTATCACACAAACAAATAGACTTTGGGAACCTCTAAGTGTGTTTTTAACTAGGATAGTATTCCCTGAAACTGTATACAATCCCTGAAAAGACAGTATCCCTGAAAAGACAGTGTCAGTGTTTTTTGTTTCTTCATATAAAATCCTAATTAAAAAGCCATGGGCTGTCATGACCGAATCAACTGGACGGACGACTGAACAGCGGGTTGAGTGGGGTGACAAGGCCAGCAGGGGGGTTAGTGAGGGATGACCAAATGACTGAACAGCAGTCTGCATGGGGTGACCAGGCTGGCAGGGTGAGAAGTTGGGGGTGACCAGGCTGAGCGGGGCGGTGGAGTGGAGGGAGAGGATCAATTGGTGGTGACCAGGCTGGCAGGTGAGGCAGAAAGGGGCGACCAGTCTGGCAGAAGGTGGCAGTTGGGGGCAACCAAGACAGCAAGGGGGCAGTTAGCGACAATCAGGTGGTGGGGGGAAGTTGGGGGTGACCAGGCCTGCATGGGGGGCAGTTGGGAGCAATCAGGCCGACAAAGGGGCAGTTAGGGTGATCAGGCAGGCAGGCAGGTGAGCAGTTAGGTGCCAGCAGTCCCAGATTGTGAGAGGGATGTTCGACTGCCAGTTTAGGCACGATCCCTAATATGGCAGTTGGACATCCCTTGAGGGGTTCTGGATGGAAGGAGGTGCAGGCAGGGCTGAGGGGACAACCCATGCATAAATTTTGTGCCTCTAGTTCATAATAATTTTGTCAAAGCACAAAATAACTTGCTGGGATTTGGATTGGTATTGAATTGAAACTATGGGTTACATTCGGAAGACTAGCATCTTGATATTATTGGATCTTTCCATAAACATGATATATCCCTTCATTTATTTAATTTTCTTTGATTTTATTCATAAGAGTTGGATAGTTTTTCTTGTATAGATCTTATACACCCAAATATTTAGATTTATACCCAAATATTTTGTTTTTTTAAATGGTATTGTGTTTTTAATTTCATATTTCCCTTACTCATTGCTGACATATAGGAAAGCCATTTACTTCTGTATATTAACCTTGTATCTTGCTGTAAATGCTTACTTGTTCCAGGAGGGTTATATTTTGTTTTGTTTGTCAATTCTTTTGGATATCCTTCATAGACCACCATGTAACCTGATAACAAAGACAGTTTTATTTCTCTATACCTTCCATTTTCATTTTTTTTTATTGTATTAGCTAGAACTCCCAGTATGATGCTAGAAAGGAATGGTGAGTGGAGATATCCATGCCTTGTACCTGATCCTAGTGCAAAAGCTTCAAGTTTCTCATCATTAATTATGATGTTAGTTGTAGGGATTTGTAGATTTTATTTATTAAGTGTGGAGGTTCCCCTCAATTCTTAGTATACTGAAATGTATATATATATATATATATATATATATATATATATATATATATATATATACACACACACACACACACACACACACACTAGAGGCCCGGTGCATTAAATACATGCACTGGAGGGGTGTCCCTCAGCCCAGCCTACACCCTCTCCAATCTGGGACCCCTCAGGGGATGTCCATCTGCAGGTTTAGGCCTGTAACCACTCCCCTGCCGGCCTGATTGATGCCTAACTGCCCCCCTGCTAGCCTGTTCACCCCAAACTGCCCTGCCCTGCAGGCCCAGTCGCCTCCAACTTCTCTCCCCAGCTGGCCTGGTCACCGCTAGCTGTCCTCCCTTGCTGGCCTGATCGCCCCTAACTGCCCTGCCCTGGAGGCCCAGTCCCCCCCCAACTGCTTCCCCCTGCCAGCCATCTGATGGTGACCATATTGTGATGACGTGGGGGTGGCCATCTTCTAGTGGCCATCTTGTGATGATGTGAGGGCCACCTAGGTTTTTATTAGTATAGATCATAAATGTACATTATCCAATGCTTTTTTATTTTTCAGCCCTTTGATATGATAGATTTACATTATTTAATTTTTAAAAGTTGAACCATTCTTGCATACCTGGGTTATTAATTATACTGCATAAATTTTTATGCATAATTGGATTGGATTTGCTATTGTTTTTGAGGATTTTTTTATGTATGATCATGAGAGATATTAATCTGCAGTTTTCTTGTAATGTCTTTGTCTGGTTTTGATATTAGGGTAATGCTGGCCTCATAAAATGTGTTAGAAAATATTCTTCTATTTTTATACTGTGAAAGAGATTGTAGGTCATTGGTCCCTAAATGTTTGGTAGAATTCACTATTGAATTTTTGTCAGCCTGGAGTTTTTAGTTTGGGACTGTTATTAATTATTTATTCAATGCATTTAATAGATAGAGGACTATTCAGATTGTCCATTTCTTCTTGTGTGAATTCAGATTTAATCTTTAAAAAAATTGGTCCATTTCATTTGGTTATCACAGTTTTGAGCATAGAGTTGTTCATAATATTTTGTTAGTATACTTTTAATACCAATGGGATGAATAGCAATGCCCCTCCTTTTATATTTGGTATTAGTATTTTATGTCCTCTTTTCTTCTGATTAAAGGCTTGTCAATTTCATTGATCTTTTCAAGGAACCAGCTTTTATTTTTCTTTCTTGATTTCTGTTTTATATTGTATTAATGTCTGCTCTAATTTTTTATTATTTCTTTTCTTCTGCTTACTTTGAATTTAATTTGCTCTCCTTTGTTATAGTTTTCTAAATTGAAAACATATTATTGTGTTAAAACCTGTTTTCCTTTCTAATATTTCTATTCAATGCTATCAATTTCCCTCAAAGTACTGTTTTCACTGTACTCTACAAATTTTAATAAATTATATGTTCATTTTCTTTTAGTTAAAATATTTAAAAATTTATCCTGTGATTTTTTGACCCATGTGTTATTTAGAAGAAAATTGTTTAATGTTTAAGTGTTTTAAATTTTTTCAGTTATCTTTCTGTTACTGATTTTTAGTTTTATTTCACTGTGGTCTGAAAGCAGACATTGTATGATTTCTATCCTTTAATTATGTTGTAAGCCCAGAATGTGGTCTACTTTGGTCTATGGAAGCTTTAAAAGAATATTTATTCTTCTATGATTGG
This sequence comes from Corynorhinus townsendii, assembly GCA_026230045.1. Taxonomy (NCBI): domain Eukaryota; kingdom Metazoa; phylum Chordata; class Mammalia; order Chiroptera; family Vespertilionidae; genus Corynorhinus; species Corynorhinus townsendii. The sequence continues at coordinate 111,505,086 of JAPDVU010000003.1, read as the reverse complement.
AATAGTCTGTATATGTCAATTATATTCCATTGATTGATGTTGCTTTTGATTTAGGCTATCACTTTACTGATTTTCTACCTGCTGGATCTATAAATTTCTGTTAAAGGGTATGAGAGTTTCCAATTAATATAGTGGATTCATCTATTTCTCTTTGCACTTATATGAGGTTTTGCTTTATTAATTTTGGCACTAAACTGTTAGATGCATACATTAAGAATTGCTATGTCTTCTTGGAATATTGACTTGTTTATCCCTGATGATCTTATTTGTTTTGTATAAAATTACTATAGCTAAATAACTTTCTTTTTATTAGTGTCAGCATGATATATTTTACTCCAGCCCTTTAACATTTTTAAAAAATCCCTATCCAAGGATACATTTTTATTGATTTTTAGAGAGAGAGAAAGGGAGAGAGGGAGGGAGAAATAGCGATGGGAAAAACATCAATCGGTTGCCTCCTGTACGCGCCCTGACTGGGCATTGAACCCACAACCTAGATATATATGTGCCCTGAATGGGAATCAAACTTTTTGGTGCATAGGATGACACTTCAACCAACTGAGCCACTTGGCCAGGACTCCATAACTTTAACTTTTAATCTACATGTGTCTTTATTGTTAAAGTGAGTTTCTTATTGAAAACATATAATTCAATCTTCTTCTTGATCCATTATGACAATCGCTGTCTTTTAATTGGTATACTTAAACTATTCATATTTGAGGTGATAATTGATATATTTGACTAAGATCTACCATACTTGTTACTGTTTTGTATTTGTTGACATTGATCTTTTTCTTCCATATATTTCTTGCTTTTTATAGTTTTAATTAAAATTTTATATAATTTTATCTTCCATATATTTCTTGCCTTTTATAGTTTTAATTAAAAATTTTATATAATTTCATTTTCTTTCCTTTCTTAGCATATCAATTATACTTCTTAAACTTTTTTTAGTGGTAAGCCTTGTTTGCAATTGTTATTACAATAAAGTAAAAATTTAGCTCCCACGTGGTGGGGAGGAAACAGAAAGCATCTGGTTCACATATCCTTTAGCTAAGTTATTTGGTGCCTCCAAGGTTAAAACTGAATTGAAACTTTTATCATAATGAAGTGATCTTCTCCATCTTGGGTTATATTTCCTACTTAAAAGGCTATTTGTCTAATATTTATATAGCTATACAAGTATTCTTTAAATTCGTATTTGCTGATATATATTTATTCATTCCTTAACTTTCAAACTTTCTGCATACCTGTATTTTAAGTCTTTAGCATATAATAATTAATGTATTCAATTTTGTCTATATTTATCTCTTCCCTGGAAAATTTAGGTTTTTAAATATTTTTATGGTTACGAATTTTGGATTAATTTGTATTAAAATTTTTCCTTTCAATTTGACATATCTTTTCTTTATTTTCATGTTTGTCCTTTTTGAATTATTGAATAGTTACATTCATTCTACTCACTTATTCTATTTATCTTTTATATTTTAAATGTTAACAGTCTTACAATGCATAGTTAACAAATTCTAAATGTGAATAGTATATTCTATACCAAATAATAAAATACTTTAGGAGACTTTAATTAAATTATCTCATTTTAAATTATATGCTATTTTGTCTATAATTTAAGATCTCATTTTAAAAATATAAACCACCCATATTGGACAGAAATTTATATACTTTCAATATTGAGTTATATATGTTAATTCATGTGTTTAACATTTTAATAGTATAATATTTCTTTTTTAAATTTAATTTTTAGTTATAGTTAACATTCAATATTATTTTTATTACTTTTAGGTGTACAGCACAGTGATTAGACAATCATATAATTTATAGTGCTTCCCCCAATATTTCACATACTACCTATCTTACAACATACTTAATATACTATTATTGACTATATTCTTTATGCTATACTACACAATCTCATGACTATCTTGTAATTACCAATTTTTAGTTCTTAATGCCTTCACTTTTTTCACCCAGCCCCTTAACTCTCCTCCTCTCTTGCAACTGTACTCGATTCTTTGTATCAATGAGTCAGTTTCTATTTTGTTTGTTTATACTGTTCTTAAGATTAGATAAATAAGTAAAACCATAGGAAATTTGTCTCTCTTTGACTTACTTCACTTAATATAATACCCTCTAGGAGGTGCATTAGTACTGTCACAAGTGTTAAGATTTCATTCTTTTTTATAGCTGAGAAATATCCCATTGTATATGTCTTTTTTATTTTCTATCCACTCATATTTATTTATTTATTTATTTATTTATTTATTTATTTATTTATTGTTTGAAGTATTACAAATAGTAGTACATATGTCTCCCCCCCCCCATTGATGACCCCTGGACTCCCCCACCCCCCAGTACATGCCTTCACCTGCCCCTCGCCGCCCAGTGTCTTGTATTCATTGGTTATGCTTATATGCATGCGTACAAGTCCTTTGGTTGATCTTTTACAGCACCGCCCCCCCAACCTCTCCTTCCTTCCCACTGTAGTTTGACAGTCTGTTCAATGCTTCTTTGCCTCTGTATCTATTTTCCCCCATTTCTTTCCTTTAAAAAATCTTGCCTCTGCAGACTAGAAATAAACATATAATAACAAAGAATGTTTTAGTCCCAATTTCAATGTCCAACAGTTCTGAGTCCCTGTTTCAATGTCAAACAGTTCCTTATGTGTACATGTCAGCAATGATATCTGGATGGTGGGCACATGGTGGCAATGCAGGTCCTAGGCAACCTGCAGCGATACACAGCTGCTGACTGCTAGCGTGGCAGGGCGTCGTCAGTGTCTTCCATCTCTGGGCTGTTTCTCCTCTTGTCTTCGTGGTTGGAGCAGACCTGTCAATTCTTCTGTTGTAGGAATCCACATGGTCTTGGAGTTGTTTTCTGAAAACATACAAACATATTCTCCACCAAAAGTTAATAAAGGAATTGGATTGCTTTCATAGCTTGGCTATTGTAAGTAAAGCTGCATTGAGCATAGGAGTGCATATATACTTCAGAATTAGTGTTTTGGGTTTCTTCCTATAAATAACCAGTAGTGCTACCACTGGATCATAAAGCAGTTTCATAGTGGTTGCACCAATCTGCATAGTGTCAATACTTGTCATTTGTGAATTTATTGGTGATAGCCATTCTGACAGGTTGGGGGTAATATCTTACTATGGTTTTAATTTGCATTTCCCTGACACTTAGAGACATTTAGCATCTTTTCATATGTCTATTAGCCAGCACTATGTTCTCTTTGGATATACATATATATTTTTTTGGTGTTGAGTAGTATGAGTTCTTTATAAATTTTGGACATTAACTTCTTAGCAGATGTACCATTGGTGAAAATCTTCTCCCATTCAATGGGTTATCTTTCCATTTTGTTGACCGTTTCACTTGCTATGTAAAAACTTTTAGTTTGATGTAGTCTCATTTAAAATTTTTTTATTTGGTTTCCTTTTCCTGAGAAGGCATATAAAAAAAATGTTGCTAAGAGAAATATGAGGGATTTTACTTCTGGGAGTTTTATGGTTTAAAGTCTTACATTTTAGACTTCAATCCATTTTGAGTTTATTCTTGTGTTTGGTGTAAGAAGGTGGTCTAGTTTCATTTCTTCGCACGTATCTATTCAATTTTCCCAGCAACATTTATTGACTAGGCCCTCTTTTCCCATTATATGTTCTCCTTTGTCAAATATTAATTGACCATATAGGTGTGGACTTATTTTTGCGCTCTCTATTCTGTTCTCTATTTTGTCTATAAGTCTGTTTTTATGCAAGTACAAGGATGTTTTTATTACGATGGCCTGGTAGTATTGTTTTAGATCAGATAGTATGATACATCTGACTTTGCTCTTCTTTCTTAAGGTTTTTGTGCCTATTTGGTGTTATTTGTGGTTTTATATAAATTTTTGGATTATTTATTCTAGTTCTGTGAAAAATGTCATTGGTATTTTGATAGGAATTACATTGAATCTATATATTGCTTTGGGTAGTGTGGACATTTTAATGATGTTAACTCTTTCTATCCATGCTCACAATGTATGTTTCTATATATTTATATTTTCTTCACTTTCTTTTTAGCATTTTATAATGTTTCAAGTATAGATATTTTACTACCTTGGTTAAATTTATTCCTAGGTATTTTATTTTTTATTTTTGGTGCAATTATAAATGAGATTATTTTCTTAGTTTCTTTTTCTGATAGTTTATTATTGGTCTATAAAAATTCAACCAATTTTTTAATATTAGTTTTGTATCTGCTACTTCACTGAATTTGTTTATCAGTTCTAGTAGGTTTTTTAAAAATGTAGTCCTCAGGATTCTTTAAATACAGTATCATGTCATTTGCAGATAATGATTCTTCCTTTCCAATTTGGATGCCTTTTATTTCATCTTGTCTAATTACGGTATATGGGATCTCAGTTCTATGTTGAATAAGAGTGGTGAAAGCAGATATCCCTATCTTTTTTCTGATCTTAAGGGAAATGCTTTTAGTGTTTCCTTCTTCAGTATGATGTTAGTTGTTGGTTTGTCATTTATGGCCTTTATTATGTTCCCTCTATTCCCACTTTGCTGAGAGTTTTTACCATAATGCATGTTGGATATTGTCAAAAGCTTTTTCTGTGTCTATTGCTATGATCATGTGATTTTTATGCTTATTTTTTACATGGTTTATCACATTAATTGATTTGCGAATATTATAACAACCTTGCATTTCTGAAATAAATCTTAATTGATTATGGTGTGTGATCTTTTTAATGTATTGTTGAATTTGGTTTTCTGATATTTTGTGGTAATTTTTGCATGTATTCATCAGGGATATTGACCTATAATTTTCTTTCTTTGTAGTGTCCTTATCTGTTTTTTTAATTAGGGTAATGCTGGCCTTGTAAAATAAGCTTGGATGATTTCCCTCCTCTTGAATTTTTTTAGAATAGTTTGAGAAAGATAGGTGTTACTTTTTCTTTGAATTTTTGAAAAAAGTCACATGTGAAGCCAACTGGTTTAGTCTAGAACTTTTATTTGCTGTGAATTTTGTTTGTTTGTTTGTTTGTTTTACTGCTTCAATTTTTGTTAGTTGTGTTTGGTCTGTTCAGATTTTCTGTTTCTTCTTCATTCAATGTTGGAAGATTGTATGTGTCTAGGAACTTATACATTTTATCCAGATTGTCCAATTTGTTGGTATATATTTTTTCATAATATTTTCTCAAAATCCTTTGTATTTCTATTGCGTCAGTTGTTAATTCTCTCCTTTCATTCTGATATTATTTATTTGGGTCCCCCTCTTTTCTTTCTCTTGAGTCTAGTTAAACATTTATAAATATTATTAGCCTTTTCAAAAAAACTAACTCTTGGTTTCATTGATCTTTTGTGTTTTTGTTTTTTGTTTTTTTAGACTGCATTTTGTTTATTTCCTCTTTGATCTTTATCATTTTTATCTTTTAGCTCACTTTAGGCTATGCTATTGTTTTGTTTTCTTGTGTGTGTGTGTGTGTGTGTGTGTGTGTGTGCCCGCACACATATGTGTGTTTTGTCTAGTTCTTTTAGGTATAAGGTTAGATTTCTTATTTAACATTTTCCCTGCTTCTTGAGGTAGGCCTGTATTGTTATGAATTTTCTTCTTGGAACTGCTTTTGCTGTGTCCTAAAGATTTTTGAGTTGTATCTTCATTTTAATTTGTCTCAAGGTAACTTTTGATTCCTTCCTTGATCTCATTATTCACCCATTTATTGTTTAGTAACATGTTACTTAGCCTCCACATTTTTTTGGTTATTTTTCAGTTGTTTTCTTGTTATTTATTCCTAGTTTGATAACATTGTGGTCATATAAGATGCTTGATATCATTTAAATCTTCTTAAATTTATTGAGACTCATTGGGTGGCCTAACATGTGGTCTATCCTGGAAAATGTTCCATGTACACTTGAAAATAATCTATATTCTGCTGCTTTGAGATGAAATGCTCTGAAAATATCAATTTAATCTATCTGGTCTAGTGTGCCATTTAAGGATGTTGTGTCCTTGTCGATTTTCTGTATGCAAGATCTATCTGTTTACATCAGTGGGGTGTTAAAATCCCCTAATATGATTGATTACTGGCAATCTCTCCTTTTATCTCCATCAATATTTGTTTTATGTGCTTTTATGTTGGGTGCATAAATGTTTACAATAATTATATCCTCTTGTCCTTTTATCATTATGTAATGTTCTTTGTCTTTTATTAAAGTCTTTGTTTTAAAGTCTATTTTGTCTAAGTATTGCTACCCCATCTCTCTATTGTTTCAATTTACATGAAATATCCTTTTCTATCCTTTTACCTTTAGTCTTGTGTGTCATTTGTTCTGAAGTAAGTCTGTTGTAGACAGCATATATATGGGTCTTATTTTCTTATTCATTCAGCTACTCTATGTCCTTTGATTGAAACATTTAATCCACTTGTATTTAAAATGATTGTTGACAGCATGTATTTATTATTTATTATTATTTTTTTTTTTACAATTATGTTCCTCTTTTTTTCTTTCTTCTTAAAAAAACTATTTTGAACATTTCTTGCAATACTGTTTTGGTGGTGATTAATTTCTTTAGTTTTTGCTTATCTGGAAAGCCCTTTATTTCTCCTCATTTTATTATCATTTTAAAATTTTGAATTGATTTTTAGAGAGATAGGAATGGAGAGGGAGGGAGAGAAACATCAATGTGATAGAGAAACATTGATCAGCTGCCTCTTGCATTCCCATACTGGGGATGGAACCCACAACCCAAGCATGTGCCCTAACCAGGAATCAAATCAGCAACCTCTGGTGCATGGGATGACACCCACCCAACTGAACCACATCAGCCAAGGCTCTCCTCAGTTTTAAATGATAGTCTTGTCAGTACAAGTAGTTTTGGTTGTAGGTACCCCTTCTGTTTTATCTCTTTGAATATGTCATGCCAATCTCTTCTTGCTTAAAATGTTTCTGTTGAGAAATCAGCTGACAGTCTTATGGGAGCTCCCTTGTAGGTAACTGTTTTTCTCTTGATTCTTTTAAGATTCTCTCTTTATATTTAACTTTGCCATTTTAATTATGATATGTCTGGGTGTGGGCCTCTTTGTGTTAATTTTTTGGGGGACTCTCTGAGATTGCAGGACTTGTGTGCCTTTTTCCTTTACCACATTAGAGAAGTTTTCAGTTATTATTTTTTTCAAATAGGTTCTCAGCTAGAAAATTCACTATGATGTTAAGCCATGTTGTCCCAGAGGTCTCTTAAACTATCCCCATATTAAATTGTTGGTTTTTTGTTTGTTTGTTTGTTTGTTTGTTTTTCTGTTTTGATTAGGAAGTTTATGGTATCTTGTCCTCTAAATTACGATTCAGTCCTTTACTTCATATAATAGGCTGTTGATTTCTTCTCCTGTATTCTTCATTTCAGTTATTGTATTCTTTATTTCTGACTTTTATGGTTTATATGTCCTTTATAATGTTTACTATCTTTTTGTTCAAGTTATCCTAAGTTCTTTCATACTTTCCCTAAGCTCCTTGAGCATATAAATTCCTCATAAGCATTCTTTTGAACTCTGTATATGGTAGTTGTTTACTTTTATTGAATTTAGTTTTTTTTTTTTCTGGGAATTACTCCTATTCTTTTATTTGGTCATATATCTATATATTTCTTTCTGTTTATTATGTACATATACTATTCCTTCCAGTCTTAGTCTTATGCAGTAGGTGTCTTGTGAGGCTCAGTGGTGCAGTTTCTCTAATTACCGCAGTTGGGTATTTCAGAATTGTCGTTTGTATGGGTTATATAAGCCCAACTGTAGATTGTTTTTGGCCCATCCACAGATGGGGTTTACCTGACTTTTAGGGTTAACCTCAATAACAGTGTATGAACTGCTGTTCTAGGGCTGACCCCATGAAGCAGAATTTACCCCAATAGGTTCTGGTTTCTGCTAAGAATTCTCTTTGGATGTGCTGCTTGTGGATCTAGTTGGGCTGTGGTCTGATGTGTTCTGATATCAGCCTCTGGTTGTTTTGGTTCTGGGGTCTCCTGGGAGGGTCTTCAGTTCAGGTCAATGTTAGATGCTGCCTGTGAATAGCACTGGGCTACCTTTTAGGAGCTACAAAGTGTGTTCCATGGTTGATAGCTGCCTTTTCTGAGCCTGTATGCACACGCAAGTGGCCAAGCTGAGTACTGAGGCTGGCTGCCATAAATAACAAGCTTACGGTGGGTCAGCAAAAGGCCCAAGGTACACCAAGATTCACCTATAACTACTGGCTGCCTATTAGCCTCAGCCACATAAGTAGTCTTTGGTAGTATGCAACTTGAGTGAGGTAAGTTCTCTGAGTCACCAGATAGGGGCAAGCGGTGTTCATCAGTTTGCTACAGATTCAAATTAGGCACCAGTGATGTCTTCACTTTTTAGCAAAAGTCTCAGGGTTCACCAAGATAAGCTGCTATCTGTGTGGGACCTATGGCTTTTGATGTGGGGTAGGGTTTCAGGAGTTGCCAGGGTGAGGCCATTAGATTTCTTCAAGCTAAAATGGATTAAGATTTTGCCATGTGGAGGGAAGGTTCTGCATATGAATGATGGTGCTACTTGGGGTGCATAGAGAAAAATGACCTTCTCCCAAAAGCCATATGACTCAGTGTTTCTGTGACACCTGTGTCTGCTTGGATCTGCTCGGGAGCCCAAGAAAGACTGCATCATGAACTCTGGATGGTTGCAGGCAACACACATCTCTGCAGGGTATGATTTTGATGGTCAATACTTCAGTGAATGAGAAGGCTGGGGATAGTGAATTTCTCTAAGTCAGTGATATGCAGAGCATCACCAGTTGGGCATGCAGGGAAAACCAGTCCTCACCATAAAGCCACTCCACTCAGTCTCTCTCTTTGTGTTTCTCATACTCCCTGAGCCTTCCTAGATTTCTTTGAAAACCTCTCAAGAAAGACTACAAGGAGGGTCCAGGTTGGCTACAGCTAGCAGATTCCTCTGCAGGGTGGGAACTTGGCAGGGCAGGGCCATAGGGAGTCTAGAGTGTGAGCCTAGTGCATCTTCCCAGGTTGATGCATGTGGAGGTATTTGCTTGACCCAAGAAAGATAGTGTGAGAGGGTGGTGTGGGAAAGGGACTCAGACAGGGGCATTGGTGGTTGTTTTTCTAGCTATCTCCCTGAAACCATAAATCCAATCTCTACCTATCTGACTCTAGTCAGCCCTTTGCTAGAGACCAAATTGAATGCTCTCAAGTATGATTTTGTATGTTGGCCCTTGAAGAGGGTACCTGAGTTTCCACCTGCCTCCTGTCTCACATTGGTGGACAGAATCTCTGCTGATTTTCACAGACAGATGTTATGTGGGCTCCTCTTCCCAGCACTGGTGGTTTAGGCTGGGGGAGCCTGCCATTAAATTGAGACCCCTTGCTCCTTAGGGGCACCTTTGTAGCTGAAATATCCCTCCAGATCTTCAACCATTGCATGTGGGTGTAGGGCCAGCCCTTTCCCATCTCCATCCTTCCTCCCAGTCTCAACATGGATTCTTCTGTCTACCCTTAGTTACAAGACTTCTGTTCAGCTAGTCTTCAGTTGGTTATTCAGTTTGATTGTTGTATAATTTAGTTGTAATTCCAATTTGGTTCTGGGAGGAGGTGAATGCATTGTCCACCTACTTTGAAGCCATCTTAGATTCCAGTTGATCATTTTTCTTACACTTTTCTTTGGGCTTTATTTTGTTCTTCCTGAAGTAGTTTTTTAACAGTTTTTTGCTGATGATTTATAGATATAGCATTTTTTCTTCCTGTTAAACATTTTATATTTAATATTTTAATAAAAACTATAGTTTGGCTGATTACATAATTTGATGTTAATAGTTATTTTCTCATAGCATATTTTTTTATTGTCTAAAGTTTACATATGTCTTCTTTTTCCCCAATTGACACCCCCCACCCCCAGCCATTCCCACCCTGGGCAAGAACTCCCCGCCCCAGTGTCTGAGTCCTTTGGTTATGCTAATATGCATGCATAAATGTCCTTTTGTTGCTCTCTAACTCCTCCCACCCCCTACCATTTGTCTCTGGGTCTATTCTTGTTCATCAAATCATGTTGATCATTATATCCCACATATGACTGAGATCGTGTGATATTTATCTTTTGCCAACTGGCTTATTTCACTTAGCATAACACTGTCCATTTCCATCCATGCTGTGGAAAATGGTAAAAGATCCTTCTTTTTTATAGTGGCAGAGTATTCCATTGTGTAGATGTGCCAAAGTTTTTTAATCCACTCATCTGTTGATGGGCACAGGATGTTTCCAAATCTTAGCTATTGTAAATTGTGCTGCTATGAACATAGGGGTGCATATATCATTTCTGATTGGTGTTTTTGGTTTCTTGGGATATAGTCTTAGAAGTGGGGTTACTGAGTCAAATCGGAGATCCATTTTTAACTTTCTGAGGAAACTCTATACTGATTTCCGCAGTGACTGCACCGGTCTGCATTCCCAACAGCAATGCAGGAGGGTTCTTTTTTCTCCATATCCTTGCCAGCACTTGTCCTTTGTTGATGATAGCCATTCTGACAGGTTTGAGATGGTATCTCATTGCTGTTTTGATTTGCATCTCATGGATGATTAGTGACTTTGAGCATGTTTTCATATGTCTCTCAGCCTTCTGTATGCCCTCTTTTGAAAAGTGTCTATTTACATAAAATGACCATTTTATGATTAGATCATTTATCTTCCTTTTGTTAAGATGTATGAGTTCTCTGTAAATTTTGGATATTAAGCCCTTATCGGAAATATCATTGGCAAATACATTCTCCCATGCAGTGGGCTTTCTTGTTGTTTTGATGATTTTTTTTTTTTTTCTGGGCAGAAGCTTTTTATTTTGATGTAGTCCCATTTGTTTCTTTTCTCCTTAGTCTCCATTGTCCTAGGAGCTGTGTCTGTAAAAATATTGCTGCGACATATGTCTGCTATTTTGCTGCCAATGGAGTCTTGTAAGATTTTTATGGTTTCCCATCTTACATTCAAGTACTTTAGTCATTTTGAGTTTGTTTTTGCATATGATGTAAGTTGGTGATCTAGTTTCATTTTTTTTTTGCATGTATCTGTCCAAATTTCCCAAACAAATTATTAAAGATAATGTTTTGACTCCATTGTATGCTCTTGCCTCCTCTGTTAAATATTAATTGAGCATAATGGCTTGGATCAATATCTGGGTTTTCTGTTCTGTTTCATTGGTCTATATTTTGTTCTTGTGCCAGTATCAGGCAGTATTGAGAACAGTGGCTTAGTAATATAGCTTGTTATCTGGTACTGAGATCCCACCAATTAGCTGTGGCTAATCGGGATATATATTTTTTTTTATTCCAGATGAATTTTTGGAGAGTTTGTTCTAGACCTTTGAAATATGCCATTGGTTTTTAAATGGGGATTGCATTGAATCTGTAGATTGATTTGGTAAGTATGGACATTTTAATGATGTTGAGTCTACCAATCCATGAACATGGAATGTTCTTCCCTTTGTTTATGTCATCTTCTATCTCTTTTTTCAATATCCTGAATTTTTCTGAGCACAGATCTTTTACATCCTTAGTTAAGTTTGTTCCTAGGTATCTTAATTTTTTTGGTGCAATGGGAAATGGGATTGTTGTTTTTGTTTGTTTGTTTGTTTTTTTCTCTTTCTGTGAGTTCATTATTGGTGTATAAAAAGGCCATAGATTTCTGGGTGTGAATTTTGTATCCTACTACATTGCCAAATTCATTTATTAGGTCTAGTAGTTTTTTGATGGAGTCTTTGGGCTTTTCTATGTGTAGTATCATGTCATCTGCGAACCAGGAGAGGCTTATTTCTTTTCCAATTTGGATGCCTTTCATTTCTTCTTGTCTGATCACTATGGCTAGCACTTGCAGTACTATATCGGACAGGAGTGGTGATAGTTCTTAGGGGAAATAAGTTTAGTTTTTTCCCATTGAGTATGATATCTGTGTGATCAGTTGTTACTTCACCTCTTTTCATTTAAGGCTTCTATTATGTTGAGGTATGATCCCTCTATTCCCACTTTGCTGAGTTTTTATCAAGAAATGGTGTTAGATTTTGTCAAATTCTTTTTCTGCATTGATTGATGTGATTATGTGATTTTTATCTCTCAGTTTGTTTATGTGATGTATCACATTTATTGAGTCATAGATATTGTACCACCCTTGCTTCCCCAGAATAAATCCCACTTGGTCATGTTGTATGATCTCTCTAATGAAATGCTGAATATGATTTGTTAGAATTTTGTTGAAGACTTTAGCATCTATATTCATCAAGGATATTGGTCTGTAGTTCTCTTTTTTTGTGGTGTCTTTATATGGTTTTGGGATTAGAGTAACGCTGGCTTCATAGAAAGCTTGGAACTGTTCCTTCCTCTTGAATATTTTGGAATAGTCTGAGAAGTATATGTTTAGTTCTTCTTTGAATGCTTGGTAGAACTCCCCTGTAAAGCTGTTTGGACCAGGGATTTCGTTGGCTGGAAGATTTTTGATCACTGCTTCTATTTCTTTGGTAGTTATGGGCCTATTCAGGTTTTTTTATTCTTCTTGATTGAGTTTTGGGAGCTTGTATTTTTCTAAGAATATATCCATTTCATCTAGTTTGTCCACTTTATTGGAATATAGTTGATTGTAGTATTTTTCTCATAATTGTTTGTATTTCTGTATGATACTTCACCTCTTTTATTTCTGATTTTGTTTATTTGGGTCCTCTGTCTTTGCTTCTTGGTGAGCCTGGCTAGAGATTCATCGATCTTGTTTATCCTTTCAAAGAACTGGCTCTTGGTTTTGTTGACATTTTATATATATATATATATTTTTTTTTTTGGTCTCTATGTAATTTATCTTCACTCTGATCTTTATTTCCTTCCTTCTGATTATGCTGGTTTTTTTTTTCTCTCTTTCTAACTCTTTGAGCTGTAGGGTTAGATAACTTATTACCATTATTTTTGTTTTTCGAGATAGGCCTGTAGAGCTATGAACTTCCCTCTCAAGATTGCTTTCACTGTGTCCCATAGATTTTGGATTGTTGTGTTTTCATTGTTGTTTGTTGCCATGATACTTTTTATTTCTTCTTTGACCTCTTTTGTAACACAATCATTGTTTAGTAGCATGCTATTTAGCCTCCAGGTGTTTGATTTTTTTTTTATTGATTTTATTGTAGTTGATCTCTAGCTTTATGCTATTGAATCTGAGAAAATGCTTGATATGATTTCTATCTTCTTGAATTTGAAAAGACTTTGCCTGTGTCCCAATATGTGGTCTATATTTGAAAAAGACCCATGTGCACTTGAGAAGAATGTATATTCTGTGGCTTTGGTGAAATGTTCTGAATATATCAATTAATTCCATCTGATCTAGTGAGTCATTTAAGATTGATATTTCTTTGCTGATTTTTTGTTTATAGGATTTGTCCAGTGGTGTCAATGGGTTATTACAGTCCCCTACTATGATTGTATTGCTGTCAATATCTCCCTTGATATCTTCCAGAAGTTTTTTTTTTTTTTTATGTATTTGGGTGCTCCTGTATTGGGTGCATATATGTTTACTAGAGTTAAATATTCTTGTTGAATTTCTCCCTTTAGTATTATGAAGTGACCTTCCCTATCTCTTGTTTCACTTTGAAGTGTAATTTGTCAGATATAAGTATTGTTACCTCAGCTTTCTTTTTTCATTTCCATTAGCCTGAAAAACCTTTTTCCATCCTTCACCATCAGTCTGTGTGAGTCATTTGTTCTGAGGTGGGTTTCCAGTAGACAGCAGATATATGTGTCATATTTTCTTATCCATTCAGCTACCCTATGTCTTTTGATTGGGGCATTTAATCCACTTACATTTAAACTTATTATAGCTATGTACTTGTTTGTTGACATTTTTATTCTTTATGCCTGTGTTCCTTCTTCCCTTCCTATTTCTTCTTTTTACAGCAGACCCTTTAGCATTTCTTGCATTGGTGGTTTGGTGGTAATAAACTCCCTTAGTCATTTTTTCTCTGTGAAGCTCCTGATTCCACCATCAATTTTGATTGATAGCCTTTGTGGGTACAGTATTCTTGGATTCAGACCCTTCCTTTGCATGACTTTGTATATTTTATTCCATTCCCTTCTGGCCTGATGTGTTTCTGTTGACAAATCAGTCACTAGTCTGATGGGGGATCCTTTGTAGGTAATTTTCTGTCTCTCTCTGGAAGCCTTTAAGATTCTTACTTTTTCATTGGTGTTTGCCAATTTAATTATAATATGTCTTGGTGTCAGTCTTTGGGGTTCATCTTGTTTGGGACTCTGTGAGCTTCTTGGATTTGGATGGGTTTTTTTCTTCCCTATATCAGGGAAGTTTTCTGTCATTATTTCTTCAAACAGGTTTTCTATTCCTTGCTCAGTTTCCTCTCCTTATGGCACCCCAATTTTGCAGATATGTTTTGTTTCATGTTGTCCCAAAGTTCCCTTAGGCTCTCCTGTTTTTAAGGTGTTTTCTTTTTTTTCCCCTAGATGTTCCTCTGCTTGGGTATTTTTTCCTACCTTGTCTTCAAGCTCACTAGTCTATTATTGATGCTTTCTACTGAGTTCTTTGTTGCAGCATTGTCATTTTTCATTTATTCTTGGTTCTTTGTCATTTCCTCTTGGCTGTTACACATATTGTTGAATTTGTCTTCTATCCTTTTCAGCAACCTTATGACCATTGCTCTAAATTATTTCTCTGACATATTGTTTGCCCCCATTTCATTTACTTCCTTTTCTGGTGATTCCTCCTTTTCTGTTGTGTGTGGGCTGTTTCTTTGTCTCCCCATGATCGCTCCTCTCTGGATGTCTGGTTGTGTAGCTCTCTCTCTCTCTCCTGCATTGACCTATCAGCACCAAATGGAACACAATAAGACATAATGAACAGGGCACCAAACACAAATGTATTCATGGTACTAATAACTCCAAATAAAGATGACCACCAGAGAAAAGAGAGTTAGAGGATATAAAAGAGTGCAAAAATGATATTGAGAAAAGGAAAAAAATATAAGAATAAAGAAGGAGAAGTAAAAACAAGGGAGAAAATATATGTATATGGGGAGAAAACTGCAATAAAACAATAACTAATCCAAAAAATGCAAATAAGAAATACCCAGAGATGAATGAAAACTATAAACAGTAACTAATCCAAAATGTATAAACTACAAACCTCCAAACAACAAACACCCAGATGAATCTGAGGAAGCAGAACTTATTTCCAGAAGGTAAGATCAAGGAATTGAATGAATGGGGAAATAGTCACAATTCAGTATAGAGGAGGTGGATAGAGAATGAGTATATAAGAAGGAAAGTAAAAAACTAAATACAATAAAAGAATATATATTCAGCCCTAACTGGTTTGGCTCAGTGGATAGAGCGTTGGCCTGTGGACTGAAGCGTTCCAGGTTCTATTCCGGTCAAGGGCATGTACCTTGGTTGCAGGCACATCTCCAGTAGGGGGTGTGCAGGAGGCAGCTGATCGATGTTTCTCTCTCATTGATGTTTCTAACTCTCTATCCCTCTCCCTTCCTCTCTGTAAAAAAAAAAAAAATCAATAAAATATATATTTTAAAAAAAGAATATATATTCAGAGAGAGACACAGAGAGAGAGAATATATATATATATATATATATATATATATATATATATATATGTAATCTATATACACTGAGTGGCCAGATTATTATGATCTCTGAATGCATAATAATCTGGCCACTCAGTGTATATCCTATATAATAAAAGGCTAATATGCAAATTGTCCTCTTGATCAGGAGTTCGACCAGCAGGCAGGCCGGCCAATCACCCATGTCCCCTCCCCCTGTTCAGACTGGTCGGACCCCACCCATGCATGAATTCATGCACCAGGCCTCTAATATATATATATATATACACACATACATACACACACACTGAGTGGCAAGATTATTATGTGTTCAGAGACCATAATGATCTGACCACACAGTGTATATATATTATGTACATAATATATATGTATATATATAATATATAGAGAATATATAATATATATTGAAGTGTAAATACAAAAGAAAATTTATTTATATATAATTATATATTTTATATATATATATAGCTTTTCCCATTCTTTAATCTGTCTATCTATGTATTTGTTTACTATTGGAAAAGGAGAATAGAGAGTAGAGAGGCCTGAGTTTGTGATTGTAATTCATTAAGCTATTAGTAGGAGAAGAGAACAAGCGAGGAGAGGAAAATCAGAAGTAAAACAACAACAACAACAAAAAAACACAAACAAAAGTGAAAAAACAAATAAGCAATAAAAACCAAACTAGTGAACAATCAAACTAACAAGACAAATAGAAATTAAAAGGCAAAAAAGAAAAGGAAGAAAAAGAAAACTTGGATAGTGAAGAAACAGAAGAGAGAAGTGTGTATGAACTTGGAGCAGGGGAACAGAAATTAGATATATGAGTAAGATCAATTTTTTAATGGGGAGTAAAGAGAAAGGATAGAGAAAAACTAAAGCAGGAATAGGGTAAGAGAAACAGGACAAAAGATGAAAGTGAGGAAGAGAGCATTGGCATAAAGGAAAAATTGAGATAGAGTAAAATAATGCTAAAGAAAAAATACACTAATCCCAAAATAAAATAAAAAATAATATAAAATAAATAAAGAAAAAATAAAATAAACTTAAAAAGGTAAAATATTAGTAGTAATAATAATAATTAAAAATAAAAATATAATAAAAAAGGTAAAATCAAGTGAGAAAGTAAAAAAAAATGTAGTTTCTCAAGTGAAAGATAAAAAATAAAGCTGTGAAATAGTGAAGGTCATTGACTTTCTCTACTGTTCTGCTTGGAAGGTCTATTTCCTGACAGGTAGACAGCACAGTATTGGAGTTCCCTACACTCCACCGCTCCTCAGTGTCATAAGCCACAACCCTGTTTTCAAGCAGTCAGGAGCTCTTTGTTTCACAGCCTTCCTTTAGTTGTATTTATACAAAACTCAATTTCTAATACAAACCCTGGGTGGCAGTTTTTCTTTATTCATATTTGGTGCTAAAAGGCCCCTCCCCTACCTAGTGGTTAGATTGCTTTCCCTGCAGCACTCCATACTGGGTTGGGGGGATAGACTGCCCTAGAGCTGGTTTTCTGCTTGTCTTTCCCCACTCTGAACCCCAAGTTCCA
This sequence comes from Corynorhinus townsendii, assembly GCA_026230045.1. Taxonomy (NCBI): domain Eukaryota; kingdom Metazoa; phylum Chordata; class Mammalia; order Chiroptera; family Vespertilionidae; genus Corynorhinus; species Corynorhinus townsendii. Next base: position 111,487,909 of record JAPDVU010000003.1, on the reverse strand, counting down.
CAAAAGCAGCTTTCCCCTGTAGTCTCAGTGAGTGTTTTTTAATTGAAAGATCCTATGTACTTGACTTAGCAATCAAAAGGAAGGATTTAAAAAGTAAAAGAAGTGGGGGAAAAACCACAGGATGCACACAGACTTGCGTCTTTTACCCCTGGCATTTCACAGCCAGTATACTGGTTGAAGGTAAGGCTGGGCCTCTGATCAGCACCATTCTCCCCTTCAAGATGGCAGGGTCTCTGCAGCAGAGCCAGCTGCTCTGGGAGAGATTTCAGCAGCAGTAGAGGCTGCCCAGCCAGGGGAGGCTGTTCCAGCAGTCCCCAACAATTCCTTGGAATATAACTGTCCCTCACTCACAAATGCAGACACTCCCTGCACATCCACTCACTCTCCTTTCATTCTTTCACTCAAACACTATCTTGCAGCTTGCCATCCCCATGGCCCTCATCTTAAATCACCCCTGCTGGAAGGTTATTGATTGCTGCTTCAATTTCTTTGGTAGTTATGGGTCTATTCAGGTTTTTTTATTCTTCTTGATTGAGGTTTGGGAGCTTGTATTTTTCTAAGAATATGTCCATTTCATCTAGGTTGTCCATTTTGTTGGAATAGAGTTGATCATAGTATTTTTTCATAATTGTTTGTATTTCTGTGTGATCGGTTGTTACTTCACCTCTTTCATTTCTGATTTTGTTTATTTGGGTCCTCTCTCTTTGCTTCTTGGTAAGCCTGGCTAGAGGTTCATCAATCTTGTGTATCCTTTCAAAGAACCAGCTCTTGGGTTTGTTGATCTTCTGTATTTTTTTTTTTTGACACTTATCTTCACTATGATCTTTATTATTTCCTTCCTTCTGCTTACACTGGGCTTTTCTTGTTTCTTTCTTTCTAATTCGTAAAGTTGCAGAGTTAGATGGTTTATTTCTTGTTTTTCTTGTTTTTTGAAATAGGCCTGTAGAGCTATGAACTTCCCTCTCAAGACTGCTTTAGCTGTGTCCCATAGATTTTGGATTGTTGTGTTTTCACTGTTGTTTGTTGCCATGATGTTTTTTTATTTCTTCTTTGATCTCTTTGGTAACCCAGTCATTGTTTAATAGCATGCTGTTTAGCCCCCAAGTGTTTGATTTTTTTATTGTTTTTATTGTAGTTGCTTTCTAGTTTTATGCCATTGTGATCTAATTGGATGCTTGATATGATTTCTGTCTTCTTGAATTTGAAGAGACTTTGCTTGTGTCCCAATATGTTGTCTACCTTTGAAAAAGACCCATGTGCACTTGAGAAGAATGTGTATTCTGTGGATTTGGGGTGAAATGTTCTGAATATATCAATTAATTCCATCTGATCTAGTGAGTCATTTAAGATTGATGTTTCTTTGCAGATTTTTTGTTTAAAGGATTTGTCCAGTGGTGTTAGTGGGTTATTAAGGTTCCCTAATAGTGACTGTATTGCTGTCAATCTGTCCCTTGATATCCTCCATAGTTTTTTTAATGTATTTTGGTGCTCATGAATTGGGTGCATATATGTTTACCAAAATTATATCTTCTTGTTGAAATGCTCCCTTTAGTGTTATGAAGTGGCTTTCCTTATCTCTTGTTATGGTATTCACTTTGAGGTCTAATTTATCAGATATAAGTATTGCTATCTTAGCTCTTTATTTTTCATTTCCATTTGCCTGAAAAACTTTTTTCCATCCCTTCACCATCAGACCCTTTAGCATTTCTTGCATTACTAGTTTGGTGGTAATAAACTCCCTTAGTCCTTTTTTGTCTGTGAAGCTCCTTACTTTACCCTCAATTTTTATTGATAGCCTTGCTTGTTACAGTATTCTTGGATTCAGACTCTTTTTTGCATGACTTTGTATATTTCATTTTATTCCCTTCTGTCCTGATGTGTTTCTGTTGAGAAATCATTTGCTAGTCTGATGGGGGATCCTTTGTAGGTAACTTTCTGTCTCTCTCTGGTGTATTGGTTGACACTCAACCATTGAGCAACACTGGCTGGGAAAGAGGTGAATATTTCAAAAGATACGGAATATCTTACCTTATGATTGTGTAGACTATACTGTGTATGTAGATCATTCACACAATTATCTTATTCAGTTATCACAATATTGTCTGGTGGCAAAGGCATTTAGGTTCAGAGAAGCTACTTCCAATTCTAGAAGTAATTAAAATAAGTAAATTAATTTGTGTCATATATATATACATTCTATTTGTTTATTATTTTTATTTTAGTTATATATAATAAAAGTGATAAATTAATAAATAATGATTAATGAAAACAAATTGCAATAAATGTAAACATACTCCAGGAAAAATAATTTTATCTGGAGAGGGTTGAAAGGGAATGTGTTGGAGATTTTTTATGTCAATAATGTCTCATTTTTATATATTTTCATTTTTTAACGTTTTTATTGCTTTTTTAGAGGGAGAGGAAGAGAGACAATGAAACACAGATTGTCTGCCTCCTGCACATCTCCTATTAGGGATGTGCCCTGACCAATAATTGACCCAGTGACTTCTCAGTGCATGGGACAATGCTCAACCAACTGAACCATACCAACTAGAGCAATAACATCTCATTTTAAAAAAATAACATGTAATAAGTAAACATGAAAAAAGCTAACACTTCTGTTATCTACAATGTGAGTATTTAAGTGTCTTTTATAATGTTTTCTTGATGTTTGAAATATTTATTTCAAATAATTATGTTTTTAACTAAAAATCCTCTATGTCATTGTAACTTCATGATTTTCCATGGTCACATGACACTAAGAGACTAGTGTTAATCCTCCCAAATATGTTCACCCATAACATCAGAATATGACTTTATTTAGAACTAGAGGCCTGGTGCACAAAATTTGTGCACTCAGGGGGAGGGGTGGTGGATTCCTCAGCCTGGCCTGCACCCTCTTGCAGTCCAGGAACCCTCGGGAGATGTCTTACTGCTGCAGAGGATCCCGCCACTGCCACTGTGCTCTCCAGCCATGAGCCCAGCTTCTGGCTGAGTGATGTTCCCCCTGTAGGAGTGCACTGACCACCAGAGGGAAGCTCCTGCATTGAGCATCTGCCCCCTGGTAGTCAGTGCATGTCATAGTGACTGGTCATTCCTCTGTTTAGTTGATTTGAATATTAGCCTTTTATTATATAGGATAAGTTCTTTTCAGATATAATTAAGATAAAGATCTCAAGATGGGATCTTCCTGGATTAGGGAGGGTCCTAAAACTAGTGATGAATGTTCAAATAAGAGACAGAAAAGAAGAAAACACAAAGACAAAGGGGAGAAGGCCATCTGAAGGGCAGAGTGGAATGATGTATCTACAAGTCAAACAAAGCCTGAAGCAACCAGAAACTAGAAGAGTCAGGAAGGGTCCACCACAGAGTTTTCAGAGGGAGTTTGGCCCTGCCAACACCTTGATTTAGTACTTGGTTTCCAGAACTGAGAGAATAGATTTCTATAGTTTTAAGCTACCAAGTTTGTGATAATTTGTTATAGCAGCTCCAGAAAACAGTATGTGGGGAAATATAAGACACTAAGTTTATTTCCAGATCCTAGTATCCTGCATTTAATTTTTAAGAAATTCTAGGAAGCCAAGTAACAAAGGCATATACCCATAACCTTTGTCACATCATGGTCATGTATAGGTACTTGGAGCCACTTTTCCATATATAGGAACTACTATCTTTCTAACAGCAGTAAAGATAGATGATTTCAGGAAGATGGTGAGGAAAAGAATGTTATTTTTTTCCATTTAAAGATTTTCAGAAAAATGTCTAGATTTCTCAGTGTTCTTCATTTCCTGTTTGTGGGACTGATTTAGAAATTGAACTATGTTGCCAGGTTAATCCTACACATGAGTAATTCTGCCCTGAGTGGAGGGAGATGAAATGTACACCCTTAGGAGGTACACCCATAGTAATATTGAACACTAAACTTAGAATGAGTTTAGTACTGCAGCTCTGGCCGGTATGACTCCAGATTCTGAGAACATGGAAAGTAGTTGGAATAACAGCCATATGTCTACAGGTTGATTGACCTTGTTGACCCCTCACCAGGTGGAGATAGTGCTAGAGTTGGAAGTTTGAAACTTGGTACTCCAACCTTACCATTCCTCCCAGTTGAGCACTGCTGGATAAGAGCCATGTGTGTCCTTGACTTTTGCCTGGCCAAGCTGCCTTAGCTGACCTTGATAGAGGCATATCTTGCACTTCCTCACTTTCTTGGCAGGAAGACTAGAGAAAACATCAACTTTGGAACAAGCTGTGCAGTGCATAATACAGTTCACTACTGTGTGAATAGCAAATCATTTTTACCATCTGTTGTGTGATTTGCACTTGTGCTACAGGTTGGTAGGTGTATGCAATCAACCCTTGCTCTTTGGTTTTTGTCCCACAAATAATTGATGTTTCTGTGGATGCTTTAGGTCACTCAGCAAACCACTTGTATATTACATGAATGAGCCTTCCTTCCTTCCTTCCTTCTTTCCTTCCTTCCTTCCTTCCTTCCTTCCTTCCTTCCTTCCTTCCTTCCTTCCTTCCTTCCTTCCTTCCTTATCATTTTTCCCCTTTCTTCCCTGTTTGGCTTCTCTATCTTCTGTGTGTCAGGTCTTTTGTAGGGTTGGGGAGGAAAACTTGAAAGCCATGAAACTAAGAGGTTTTCAAAGCATCATAGGTTACAATTAGTTTTTAAAATATTAAAAGATATTTCAGGTGCTATCCCTCCTTGGAGGATGCTTGCACCTTTCTCCTCCTACTCTTCCCCAAGTCATGTTTCCATTAACCTTCTCTCTGCAAGCCCCCGCCTCTTTTTTTTTTTAACCTCTATAACTTGTTTCCCTAACCCATTTCTTCTACCATTCTTCTATCTCTGTGAGTTTCTAAGTAAACTTCCTCTTATAGTTTTAGTATTGGCTTTTAATTATTTCTTAGAGAGAACTCAATTACCTAGGTTGTTGAACTGAGGTATGGTCAGACTCCAATGGTATAACACCATGTGCTGTTCTTACCACTACCAACATTATGGTGAAGACTCAGATTGTTACTGATTGTCTTACTGTGGCATAGTGTGGTAGGATTTCAGAGACCTCCACCCAGGACCATCTTGCAGACCTAGGCCCATGCTTGGTACCAGCAAGGGTCCATTGCAGCCCACCAGCTCCTGACTTTGTAACAGGTAAGCTTGGGTGAGATTCACTGGAATTCCAAACCTCCCTGTTTTAAGATAAGAGGCTGACTTTCTTCGAGCTGTTGTTTTTCTTTTTGTTTTTAATCCTCAAGGTAGAGCTAAAGTTTAAGGGTTTGTAGAATATAGGCTAAAGGTAAGGGTTGAGATAACTACGAACAAGAAAAATATAGTATCTGGTTTTCAACTTTGGCTTTTCAATTGGAACTGCTTTCTGAGGGTTGGAACAAAACCTTTTGCTAGATGAATGAGAGCCTGAACTTGTTTGGCTCCAAAGATAAGGGGTACTTCCTCCTTCCAGCTTGAATATCAGGTATTCTTAGGTGACTAAGAATATTTTGGAGTTGTCAGGGGGTATCTCCCATGACATGCTGGAACCCCATAGAGAATTCCAATTCAATTGTAATTAAATAATTGACTCATCTGGGGATGTGCACATAAACTTTGGTTACCTAGCACTCCACATCCTGAGGGCTGTACTGGGCAGTCGGGAAAAGAAACTGAGACATGTAAGAGGGATTAAGATGACTCCAGAGGTGACAGTCCCTTGGAACTCAACTCACAAGCAGCACACTTCAAAACACTACCCAATGGCTCTATAAATTTGTTTGAACTCTACAGATATCAAAATAAAATTAAAATAAACCTGAGAAATTATGCCTCCAATGGTCAAAACTCCATTGGAAAGTAGAAGCTTTTAGGAAGAGCCCAGGTAAATTGCACTCAGAATTGACAACCAGAAAGGCTGGTCTCAGGTAAAGGGGAATCAGAAATTATATACATTCCTTGTACTAGAACAGAATTAAGAAATCTACCTAAAGATTTCTTCAACTTTCTCCAGAATTGCTTTCTGGGAGCAAAACAACAGAATTACTAAATAGGGTCTGCTGGGAAACTCCTGTAGATGAGTCTGTCCTTATTGTAGAAAACCAGTTCACCTTAAGAAGAGTTATAGAAGACTGAAATGGGATTTAGAGAGGGAAAAGAAACCAACAAGCATAGGGTTGCACCAAGACTTGGAGAAGGTGTTTCACCTTCTCCTTATTAATAGTTTAGGAGCAATGGAAATTATAAAAGAGGAAGTTATCTAAGGCTCTTACAGATACTAGAGCTACTTTATCGCACCTTCTCCATCAGACTAAAGCTTCTGCACAAATGGCATGGACATCTAAACAATCAAGGTTTGTTTTTAAATCAGAACCTGTTCCTTCCAACTAGGGAATGTTATGGGACAATATTACCTGATAGGATGAGGTTTTCTTGAAATCATTGATGCCCACAAATCTTCTTCAAGAAGGGTGAAATGTGTTTAGAACTAAATGCATCAGATACTGAACTAATTGAGAAAATAATGATTTTAAAGGAACCTTCACAAGAGGAAACTAATCTTGAGACTGACTAAACATTTCTCTTGTCTTCATTACTAACTTCCATTATACCCTAGGGATGGCTTAACAGGGACCTCCCTTTCCTAGGGCAAGCTTCCCTTTCCCTAGTAGACCTCTTAAAAAAAGGCCAGGGCTGCTGGGAACATGAAAGGCAGGTCAACTGGTCAATAGCCATACTTTTAACAATCAAAGTTACAGGACAAGTTTTCCATCCATGGTGATGAAGTTACTGGGTGTTCCTTATACAGAAAGATGGGGAAAAATCTCCAGTAAGGCCAGCAAAGCCAGAAATCATCAAATCTTTATGAATCTCAGAGATTCATAAAGGTATGCACTATCTGTAAACTAGATCTCTCTATAATTGCTACAGAGCCTGATAGGAAAAAATATACCCAAAAGGAAAGAAACATCCCAAAAAAATGTGTGAAAGATTTGTCAGTTCTTTGCCAACATTTGGTGGCAACCCAGTTTTTGAAGTATTAAAACCAACTACTCTTGTTTTACAAATGAAGTCCTTACAGAGCCAGAGGTGTGGCTTCAGAAACAACTCAAAGCCCACTAAATCTTATCTGGACTGTATTTTCAAATGCAAGTTTCTGGGAGGTAATCCTTAGCCATTAGAGCAAAATAAAAATTATTAAATATCTAGATATTTTGAAATAACATGAAATACTGAAACAAGTCTTAATTTGACCTACTTTTGGCTTTTTACTACAGAAAGGCTAGAAAATACATTTGGAGCTGTTAGTTAATGTCTTAAACTTTATTAGAAGTATGTCTCTTAAAAGTGTGAGTGTGTTTGCCAAAGAGCCTGTTTCTAGAAGTTAGAAAATTTATTTACCAATCTATACAATGTTAATTGCTAACCCTGGCCAGTGTGGGTCAGTTGGTTGGGCATCAACCTATTCAACAAATGATAGCCAGTTTGATTCCCAGTCAGGGCACATGCCCAGGTTGTGGGTTTGATCCCTGGTGGGGGGCATTGGAGACCCAGGTGATTGACGTTTTGATCTCACACCAATGTTTCTTTCTCTCTCTCCCTCTCTCTCTTTCTCTCTCTAAAAATCAATGAAAAGAAAAAAAAGATTGCTAACTGCTTGCATTTTAGTGGTCACTAAAAATTAAGGTTTCTAAAACTTAAGAAATTTAATTAATTAGAAAGAAATTGTATGGTTTAGTAGCAGAAGGTATAAAGTACGGAGATATTTGTTGAAAGAAAGGAGGTGAATTGTTCTAAAGTTGGTTAATTATGACTGAATAAGAAGAGTTAAACTGAAAAGGACTAGAAAACTTGTAGAAGGTTTATGAAAAGAAATCTTGAGATAAAATTACATGGGTTTAACTGAATCATGAATTTGATTAAGTAAATAAATTTAAAAATCAAAAGCAAGCTAATACTGAGTTGGAGTTTGTTTTTCTTTCTCTTTTCATTCTGTAAAAAGGACAAGTATTTGTCCTGGCCTGTTTGCCTCCTCCCTCCTCCCTTCTACCCTCTGTAAAAAGCAGTGGAAAAAATGTCCTTACTTCTCAGTTGAGGATTAAAAACAAGGACAAGGATTTTACATTTGCTTTATATTTTTCTCCTTACCATCCCTCCAGAATTTGGAAACTCTTAATGAGGATTATTATATTTATGGCAATATGTTTGTTTGTATGAATCCAATAAGGACCTGATATTTTTTAATATAACAGGATACATAAAACCAGTTTTTAATTGTGATTTTATTAATGAGGACTTGGATAGAATGTCATATTTGAGATACTTACCTAGACTCTGGGTGTCACCAGAAAACTTTAAGGAATTAAGATTGATTTTGAAAGCTGAGAAGCTGATAAAAACCCCTTGGAGAAATGGCCTGGTACCTTTCTTATTCACGTGATTCATGATAGTTTTTTCAGATAAGAAGCAAAACTTACTTTCCTGGGAGATGTCAAAGAAAGAAACTGAAGACATTTGGGGGGAATCTTAAGAACTTGAGGAATCCACCCAAACCTATAGGTACTGCATGCAAGGCCTGATGGCAACTGTGTGACTTGGCTTCTTCACCAGGAGAGGCTAATTAATGCTTAATTTGGAGATTCCTTATGAGATTCCAGCAAAGCAAATATAAGCAATTGCTATTTTGTGTTTATGCAAACAATTAGGCCAAATTAAAACTGGACTTCATGCAGTACATGGGTTGATCTTAATTTGGCTCTTTAATAAAAATGAGGGTGATTTTAGGGAGAGTGAAATCGTGAATAGACTCTATAATATACAGTTGTAGATATTAGACTGTAGTTCAGTTAATTATCTTCAAAGTTTTATTTTTACCTATAAACTGCACTGGATTCTTTTTGTAAAATTTTATTTTATTGTTTTAAGTATTACAAATAGTAGTACATATGTCTCCTTTTTTCCCCTCATTGACCTCCCCCCTTCCTTCCTTACCCCCCAGCACATGCCCTCCTCCCCCTTTTTAATTTTTCTTAAACATTTGGCTACAATTCTTCATATGAATGATTCACTTTCCCCCCGTAATTTGACTTGCAAATATTGAGAACTAAAACTTATTTTTCTTCCATCAGACCATCTACACTAATAAAAGAGAAAGATGCAAATTGACCATACCTCTGCAAAGCCCACCAGCAAATCAGGAGTGAGTATGCAAATTAACCCAACAAAGATGGTAGGTTAATTTGCATATGCAGGTGCCCAGTGGCCTGGGTCCCAGGAACATCCTCAGGACCCAGGCCACTCTGAGCCTGTAAGCCTGGGCATAGGCCCTGAGTGGCTGGGGTCCCAGAATGCCCCTGGCCACTCCTGGCCTACAGGCCTTGGTGTCGAATGGCCAGGGTGACAGAGGCTTGAGCAGGGCCTGAGAATAGCCGGGGGGGCCCTGCCCAAGCCACAATACAGGCTTGTTTGGAGCTGGGGGGCCCTGCCCAAGCCACAGCAGAGGCTTGAGCAGGGCCAGAGTGGAACTGGGGGCCCTGCCCAAGTAGAGGCTTGAGCAAGACCGGAGAGAGGGGGGATGCTCCAGCCTTGGCTTGCCAGCAGTCCTTCCCCTGCACATGAGCTGCAGAGGAAACACCTTTTCTGACAGCTCTTTGTCTAAGCTCCCTGTACACCACTGGTAATGTTCTTGGTAACTTGGGTAATAAGAATCCAAAAAGGTGATCTAAAGTTTTCCCACCAAACTCCTGGAGGAAAAAAACAAAGATCCACTGCTGGAGGGCTAAGAAATGTCATATCCTGCCCTAGCTGGTTTGGCACAGTGGATAATGCCTCGGTCTGCAGACTGCAGGGTATGGGTTGATTCTGATCAAGGACATGCACCTAGGTTGCAGGCTCCTCACTGGCTGGGGCCCAGGTCAGGGCTCATGTAGGAGGCAACCAAAGTGTCCCTCTCACATTAATGTTTCTCTCTATCTTTCCCTCTCTCTTCCACATTCTCTAAAATCAATGGAAACATGTCCTTATGTGAGGATAAAGAAGAAGAAGGAAGGAAGGAAGGAAGGAAGGAAGGAAGGAAGGAAGGAAGGAAGGAAGGAAGGAAGGAAGAAAGGAAGGAAGGAAGGAAGAAATGTCATATCCTATGAAAGACACATCTTGAAAATGCCTAAAGAAAGTTTTCATTTTTTCATGGTGAAGGGACTGGAGTCCATATTGATGAAAACACCTTGGTGGCTGCGGTGGTTGGCAGTGGCTGCAGCAGCGGGGTGATGGGGCTTATGCTTTCCCCTGATTATCCCAGTCGCCTCCTGCAGAGGGAGGCCAGACTGCAGCTTGGAGCAGGCCTAAGCCATCAGTAGGACATCCCCTGAGGGCTCCTAGTCTATGAGAGGGGGCAGGCTAGGCTGAGGGATAGGGTCCCCCCTCAGTGCATGAATTTCATGCACCAGGCCCCTAGTTTATCATAATTCTTTTTTTTCTAGCTTTTGCCCCAATACTACAGGTTATCTCCCCCAGGTTACTGGACCTACTTGTACTCAGGGAATACTGCCCCTAGATACCATTGCAACTTCTTCCCCTGCCCAGGCCTCATTATCCTTCTGAGTGTGAGCAAGTATCTCCTGCCTCTTCATCAAGAAGCAGGTACAGAAGAGACCCTGTGCCTCTTTTCCCTGATGAGAATTCAGTTCCTTGAGAGGATAATGTGGTAGGCATTTAGACAGGCATGAGCAGAACAAGCACAATGGACTAGGTATTAAAGGTCACCAGGTGGAAAGCCCCTGGTCCCTAGCAATTGGCAAAACTGAGAAAACAAGGAACTCAGTCATGTGGTTCTACCCCTCCCATGACCTTTGCTTCCCTGGCAGGATACTAGTCATGCAGGTTAGACCCCATTAGAGGGGTAACTAACAAGGAAGCTAGAAAATAGACCGTAAGCTTTAAACCCAGGACAGTGAGTTTCTGACTCACATCAAATACATCTAATACTCACTTGTGTTTCAGCTCCAGGTCCAGAAATGCAGCAAAACAAGACAAGTGATGCCACAGCTCACCTCAATACCAACTACATTGACCAACAACATCCTGCCTTGGTGTCAATCAATCAGTGGAGACCACGACCCTGAAAGCACACCTGAAAAGCTATTGCGATCCTCCTCTGGGACCTCCCTAGAAACTCAACCTGTGAAAGCTTTTAGGATGGAGCACAACCACACCTTTTCCTCTCCCTTTTGTCACCCTATGCATGTTACCTTCAGCCTTCTCTCTCTTAAGCTGCAAATAATCCCCTCTTTTGCCTCTGTAACTTGTTTCCTGAGCCATTTGATTCTACCACTCATTTATTCTATCTGTGACTTTCTAAATAAAGTTAGAGAGAGAGAGAGAATTTCAACTTTCCTGAAGGCAATGGAAACTATGAAGTGTGGAATATGGTAGTTTAGTTCTAACATGAGGATGTTTACTGAGCAGCATCTTGCAAAGACATATGTGTCATCTTGTGACTTTGCAGAAGTACTTTCTTCTGATACTTGACCTGTACTATTAAAAAGAATTATTTTTTTCAAAACATCTACAGTACTACTGGGGAGAGAAGGGGAGTTTCAGAGAGAAAATGATAAAACAAGGCAAACTATGTTTGCAAGGAATTAGAGAAAACTATATTTGCAGGGAAACAGATCATCATTGAATAGCTTCAATGATGGTCTATTTGTGCTGGAAAGTGACCTGAAACCAAATCTTGTGAATAGGTAGAGTATAGTTATTATGAATTACAGTGAAGAGTGTGCCAGCCCTAAAAAAGAGGATAAGCAAAGTGGTATGATATTTTGAGGAAAATGCTAGGCAAAAGTAGGAAATAAGTTTAGTAGATTCTAAGAGATGGTGAAGGTTTACCACTTTGTCCTTGGCTCTATTCTAAGTGGACTAATTGTCTCCTTCTTTGACCAAATGTAGACAAGATAAGGCATGGGGTCAGGCTGTGGCAACACAAATCTCTTCATGTGAATATACATGCAGGCTTGATAGGGATCCTATATGTATGTATGATCTACCTGAGGTTGGATTGCTCAGGTATATTTTAATCTTTTTCATGAATCCCTGTGGAATTCTCCATCATTATAAACATTCTACTCTCAAGTTCCTCATCTGTTTTCAGCATACATCAGCAGGAGTGCCTTATCAAGTAACTTCACCTTTTCCAAAAACAGCCCCTTGGGGAGAACCAAAATGGTGGCAGGATAGAAAGACGTGTCCCAAGCCTTGTCCCGGAGCAGATAGAAAGAACAGCTGAAGGTTGCACGAGGAGTGTCTGTTGGATAGTTAAGGAATAGCTATACTCCAGCAGAAGGTGGGGGACTGCTGGTTGGGGTTCCCCTGACCAGGCAGCCCCCACTGATACTGGGTTCCCTCCTGGAGGCACCGGCTTGGATGCGCAGACCATGCCATCTTGAAGGGGAAAGTGGATGTTATTGCAAACCTGAAAATCTACAACTGCAGCACCCACCGAACAGCTGCAAATCCCAGAACACCGGTCCCCAATTGGTGCAAACACATGGATTCAGAGAAGCTCTACACTCCACCATGGAAAAGTCAGATTTTGCCTGGGATAAGGTGAGGTCTGTGGTCTCAGTGAGACAGAGAAATGTGAGCACTGCAGAAGCTGGAGGACCAGGGGAAATCTGAGCCTAGAAAAATCCATGGCTGTTGGGGCTGGAGTGATCAGTGAATGTGGAAGGGGGTCCTCAGAGCTGCTAACAGAGGGGATCTCTAAAAAGCAACCCATTTTGATCTGACGCAGAAGGACAGCCAAAAAACTATAGGAGTGTGCCAGCTGTTTGGATACAAGGGGAAAAAAGGGATTGCACAGGCTTAGGAGCAAACCCGGAATTCACACACTCGCGCGTTCTCCTCTTTGAATCCTTATTTCTCATTACTAAGCCCAATACATAGGATCACCCAGTTGGGGACACCCTTGGAGACTGCAGGGGAAAGTTGTGTTTCTGGAACCTGGGGATCAGAATGGGGAGTGACCGTCAGATAACCAGCTCTTTGGCAGCCCACTCCCACGAACTGGTATTGAGTGCCATAGGGAAAGCAGGATCTAAGCACAGGCTAGAAAGGACGCATATAACCAGAAGTCAACCCAGAAACACTGCCACCCAGGGGCTGAATCACAAATTGACTCCTGTGTAATCACAAATTAAGGAATATAAGAAAGTAAGACACACTGCCTGCTTAAAAATCGGGACTGGCTTATAATACTGAGGAGCAGTGGAACACAGGGCACTGCAATACTGTCTTGACTGGGAAACAGGTGTGCCAAACAGAACAATAGAGGAAGTGAATGACCTTCACTACTGCACATTTTATTTTTTTATTTTTCATCTTTTACTTAAGAAACTAATTTTTTTCTTTTTTTCCTCACTTGAGTTTACCTTTTTAATTATTACATTTTTATTTTTAATCAGTATTATTAGTACCACTATTTTATCTTTTTTAAAGTATCATTTTATTTTCTTTATTTGACTTTGAGATTAGTGTTCTACATTCTATTTTCATCTTTCCTTTAGCATCATTCTACTCTATCTCACCTCTATCTTTATGCCATCACTCTCTTCCTAACTTTTGCCCTTTTGTTGTCCTGTTTCTCTAACCCTTTTCCTGCCTTAGATTTTCCCTATTTTTTTCTTTTTACCCCCTGTTAAAATTTCACCCTACTTATATATCTAATTTCCAATCCCCTTCTCTGAGTTCATACACACCTTTCTCTTCTCTGTCTTCACTATCCAAAAATTGTTTTTCTCTCTGTCCTTTTGGTGTTGTTTGCTCTAATGTTGATTATATAATAGTTTTATGCTTGTTTGTGAGATTATTTTGCTTATTCTGTTTTGTTTTGTTGTTTGCTTTTTGTTTGTTTATTTTGCATCTGTTTTTCCTCGCCTTACTTGATATTAATTGTTGTTTGTAGTTTGTATTCATCTCCAGGTACTTGTTGCTGGCATTTGCTGGCATTAGTGGCTGTTCTATTGGAGTTTTCCCACCATATATACAGTTTGTTCCACTTTCCTTCTTATTCTCTTTCTTTTCTATCTTACTTTTTTTTCTTTTTTCCCAATTTTATTTTGGCATTCCTTTCTTTCCCCCCCCCCCCCTCTTCTTCTTTCTCTCCTATCCCCTAATTTGCCTTTCTCTGGTTGTCACCATTCTTTGGGGTTATTAATGTTGTAAATACATTTCTTTTCAGTCCCTTATGTGTGGTACTTGGTTGTGTTGTATTTTGTGCCTTTGAATCAACACAGGAGAGACAGAACTACATAACCAGACATCCGGAGAAGCAGAATTCAGAAAAATGGTCATAAAGTGGCTGAAAAGAATGGAACACAAATTGAACAATATGAGGAAGAACCAAGAGGAAATGAAGAAGAACCAAGAACAAATGAGACATGACATCACTGCTGTAAAGAATTCAACAGAAAGCATCAAGAGTAGACTAGAAGAAGCAGAGGACTGCATCAGTGAGCTAGAAGACAAGGTAGGAAAAAATACCCAAGTAGAGCAGCTTCTAGAAAAAATATTAAAAAGCAGGAGGAGAGCCTAAGGGAACATTGGGACAACACAAAACAAAACAACATCTGCATAATAGGGGTTCCAGAAGGAGAGGAAATGGAGCAAGGAATAGAAAACCTGTTTGAAGAAATAATGACAGAAAACTTCCCTGATATAGGGAAGAAAAAAACCCACAGAAATCCAAGAAGCTCACAGAGTCCCAAGCAAAATGAACCCCAAAAGACTGATGCCAAGGCACATTATAATTAAATTGGCAAACATCAATGACAAAGTAAGAACCTTAAAAGTGGCCAGAGAGAGACAGAAAGTTATCTACAAAGGAACCCCCATCACATTAGCAACTGATTTCTCAACAGAAACTCATCAGGCCAGAAAGGAATGGAATGAAATACACAAAGTCATGCAAAGGAAGTGTCTGAATCCAAGAATACTGTACCCAGCAAGGCTATCAATCAAAATTGAAGGTGAAATCAGGAGCTTCACAGACAAAAAAGGACTAAGGGAATTTATTACCACCAAACCAGCAATGCAAGAAATGCTAAAAGGTATGCTGTAAAAAAGCAGAAATAGGAAGCAAAGAAGGAACACAGGGGTAAGGAATAAAAATGGCAACAAGTAAGTACCTATCAATAATAACTTTAAATGTAAATGGATTAAATGCCAGAATCAAAAAATATAGGGTAACAGATTGGATTAGAAAAAACCACCCATATGTCTGCTGTCTACAAGAAACCCACCTCAGAAAAAAAGATGCACACAGACTGAGGGTGAAGGGATGGAAACAGGTTTTTCAGGCAAATAGAAATGAAAAAAAAAGCTGGGGTAGCAAGACTTATATCTCACAAATTACATTTCAAAGTGAAGGACATAACAAAAGACAAGAAAGTCCACTTCATAATACTAAAGAAAACAATCCAACAATAAGAAATAACTCTGGTAAACATATATGTACACAATACAGGAGCACCCAAATACATAAAAAACTCCTGGTGGATATTAAGGGAGAGATTGACAGCAACACAATCATAGTAGGAGACTTTAATATCCCACTATCACCATTGCACAAATACTCTAAACAAATTATCAGCAAAGAAACATCAATCTTAATGACTCACTAGACCAGATGGAATTAATTGAAATCTTCAGAACATTTCACCCCAAAGCCACAGAATATACATTCTTCTCAAGTGCGCATGGGTCATTTTCAAAGATAGACCATATATTGAGTCACAGGCAAAGTTTCCTCAAATTGAAGAAGATAGAAATCATAACAAGCATCTTCTCAGAACACAGTGGCATAAAACTGGAGATCAACTACAATAAAAACAATCCAAAAAAATCAAACACATGGAGACTAAACAGCATGCTATTAAACAATGACTGGGTTACCAGAGAGATCAAGGAAGAAATAAAAAACATCATGGCAACAAATGACAATGAAAACACAACAATCTAAAATCTATGGGACATTGCGAAAGCAGTCTTGAGGGGGAAGTTAATACCTCTGCAAGCATACTGCAAAAAACAAGAAACTGTGGAAATAAATTACTTAACCCTACAACTCAAAGAGTTAGAAAGAGAGCAACAAGAAAAGCCCACTGTAAGCAGAAGGAAGGAAATAATAAAGATCAGAGCAGAGAAAAATGACATTGAAACAACAACAAAAAAATAATAATACAAAAGATCAACAAAACCAAGAGCTGGTTCTTTGAAAGGATAAACAAGATTGATGAACCTCTAGCCAGGCTCACCAAGAAGCAAAGAGAGAGGACCCAAATAAAGAAAATCAGAAATGAAAGAGGTCAAATAACAACAGGCCCCACTGAAATACAAAGGATTGTGAAAAAATACTATGAACAACTCTATTCCAAAAAACTGGACAACCTGGATGAAATGGACATATTCCTAGAAAAATATAACCTTCCAAAACTCAATCAGGAAGAATCTAAAAATCTCAACAGTACAGTAACTCTGGAAGAAAATGAAGCAGTCATCAAATAGCTTCCAACAAACAAAAGCCCAGGGCCAGATGGCTTCACTTGGGAGTTTTACCAAATATTCAAGGAAGAACTAAAACCTATCCTCCTCAGACTATTCCAAACCATTCAAGAGGAAGGAACACTTCCAACCTCATTCTATGAAGCCAGCATCACCCTAATTCCAAAAGCAGATAAAGACAACACAATGAAAGAGAATTACAGGCCAATATCCCTCATGAACTTAGATGCCAAAATCCTGAACAAATTTCTAGCAAATCGGATCCAGCAGTACATCAGAAAGATCATACACCATGACCAAGTAGGATTTATCCCAGGAATGTAAGGAAGGTACAATATCTGCAAATCAATAAACGTGATACATCACATAAACAAATTGAAAGAGAAAAATCACATAGTCATATCAATTGATGCAGAAAAAGCATTTGACAAAATCCAACAAACTTTCTTCATAAAAACTCTCAACAAGGTGGAAATAGAAGGATCATACCTCAACATAATAAAAGCTATATATAATGAACCCACAGCTAACATCGCACTCAATGGGCAAAACTAAAACCATTTCCCCTAAAAACAGGAATAAGACAGGAATGTCCACTCTCACCATTCCTGTTCGACATAGAACTAGAAGTATTAGCCCTTGCAATTAGACAAGAAAAAGAAATAAAAGGCATCCAAATTGGAAAAAAAGAAGTAAAGCTGTCCTTATTTGCAGATGAAATGATATTGTACATAAAAACCCTCAAAAACTCCATCAAAAAACTAATAGACTCATTAAATGAATTCAGCGATATAGCAGGATACAAAATTAACAGCAAGAAATCTGTGGCATTTCTATACACCAATAATGAATGTACAGAAAGAAAGACTAAGAAAGCAATCCCATTTATCATTGCACCAAAAAAAATTAAGATAACTAGGAATAAACTTAACTAAGGAGGTACAAGACCTATACGTGGAAAACTATAGGACACTGAAAAAAGAGATAGAGGAAGACATAAACAGAGGAAGAACATACCATGTTAATGGATTGGTAGAATCAATATCATCAAAATGTCCATTCTATCCAAAGCAATCTATAAATTCAATGCAATTCCCATTAAAATGCCAACCACATATTTCACACACCTAGAACGAACCTTCAAAAACTTCATCTGGAATAAAAAGACTCCCTGAATAGCTTCAGCAATCCTGAGAAAGAAGAACAAAGTAGGGGGGATCTCAATACCAGATATCAAGCTGTATTACAAAGCCACAGTTCTTAAACAGCCTGGTATTGGCAAAAGAACAAACATATATATCAATGGAATAGAATAGAGAACCCAGAAATCGACCCAAACCACTATGCCCAATTAATATTTGAGAAAGGAGGCATGAACATACAATGGAGTCAAGACAGTCTATTCAACACATACTATTGGGAAAACTGGACAGATAAATGCAAAAAAAAAAAAAAAAAAAAGAAACTAGATCACCAACTTTCACCATACACAAAAATAAACTGAAAATGGATAAAGGACTTAAACATAAGACAGGAAACCATAAAAATACTAGAGGAATCCACAGGCAGAAAAATCTCGGACATATGCCAAGGAAACTTCTTCACTGATATTGCCCCTAGGTGCAATGGAAACTAAAGAGAAAATAAACACATGGGACTACATGAAAATAAAAAGCTTTTGCACAGCAAAGGAAATCATCAATAAAACAACAAGAAAGCCCACCGCATGGGAGAACATATTTGCCAATTATATCCAACATTTACAGAGAACTCATACAACTTAACAAAAAGAAGATAATCAACCCAATAAAAAAAATGCGCAACAGATTTAAATATATACTTTTCGAAAGAAGACAGAAGGAATGCCAAAAGGCATATGAAAACCCGCTCAAAGTCACTAATCATCAAAGAGATGAAAATCAAAACAACAATGCGGTACCATCTTAAACCTGTCAGAATGACTATCATCAACAAACGACAAGTGTTGGTGAGGATGCAGAGAAAAAGGAACTTGTTTGCACTGCTGGTGGGAATGCAGACTGGTGCAGCCACTGTGGAGAACAGTATGTAGTTTCCTCAAAAAACTAAAAATGGAACTCCCATTTGACCCAGTGGTCCCACTTCTAGGAATATAGCCCAAGAAACTAGAAACACTAATCAGAAAGGATATATGCACCCTTATGGTCAAAGAAGCAAAATTCACCATAGCTAAGATTTGGAAACAGCCTAACTGCCCATCAGCAGGTGAATGGATTCAAAAAGTGTGGAATATCTACACACTGGAATACTACGCTGCGGTAAAAAAGCAGAAGTTCTTACCATTTGCAACAACATGGATGGAGATAGAGAGTATTATGTTAAGTGAAATAAGCCAGGCAGAGAAAGATAAATATCACATGATCTCACTCATTTGTGGAATATAATGAACAGCATAGACTGAT
Organism: Corynorhinus townsendii; assembly: GCA_026230045.1. Taxonomy (NCBI): domain Eukaryota; kingdom Metazoa; phylum Chordata; class Mammalia; order Chiroptera; family Vespertilionidae; genus Corynorhinus; species Corynorhinus townsendii. Next base: position 111,468,913 of record JAPDVU010000003.1, on the reverse strand, counting down.
GAACAAGAACAGAACCAGAGACTGAGAAATGTCGATCAGAACCTCAAACCTCAGGGAAGGAGGGGGTCGGTGGGAGTAAGGGGGAGAGATAAACCAAGGGACTTGTGTGCATGCATATGAGCCTAATCAATGGACGCAGACAACAGGTGGGCGCGGCATGAGTCGGGGGTGGGAGGTAATGGGGGAATAAGGACACATATGTAAAAAAAATTTAAAAAAATTAAAAATAATAAAAGAAATATAGAAAAGAAATTGTGAGGTAACTAGAACCCTAAGAATGCCGAGAACGTCTTTCTTGCCATGCTAGCAATCATCAGCTGTATGGTAATATTACCTGGGGCAAATGGGAAAGTATTTTGGACTTATGTTCCTGACCCTTCATGGGTAAGAGCCCTTACGTGGACTGATCTCCTGCCTAATGTAGTCACCAATAATACCAAACACCTTGGTCATCCAGGAGGACCATGGGTGGGGCAAGGAAGTGTAATTACACAGGGGTTGCCACCCAGCTTTCCTTTTGTATGACACAAAATCAAATCACTTTGTGTGTAAAATTAAAGAGAGGTTTCTGGCTTGTGTGGACACCAGAAGGGACTATCACTACTTGCTCCTGGGAGAGGTGCAGAAAATGTAACTAAGACCTTGTCTATACAAAAAGAAATTGACAACCAGTTTGAAATGGAATTGCCATGGCCTAGAGCAAAGAATATCCTTACATGATAGTATTCTACAATGTCATTATAATTTTTCCCAGATTTGTATTACCCCCATTACCTATAATAATACCTCATACCCTTGGAAATCAGTAAAAAAATCATCTTTTAGGTGCTTGGAGACAAAGGTAACACATCTCTTGATATTTTAGAATTACAACAGCATAATGTACAATTACCCCAAACAAACTTACAAACTAATTCTTTGAATGTCTGGCAGCAATTTAAAGAGGACAGGAAGGGATTTAATTCCTTTCACTGTATACAGGGTCCCCTGGGAATGCACCAGAGCATTCTATATTGGCCCCTTTTGCCCCTTTGGCCAAGAGATACACTCTTTTCACAATTCTATTGCCCAGAGCTGTTGCCTGAGCTTTCTGCTCATCCTGAGGTTGAAGCCTCAAGGTGGCTGGTACCATGGATCTGTCTCCCGCCCAGTGGGGTGAGCTGGGCCCTCTCTGGAGAAGAAACCTGGGTTCCCCAAGATATGTGATCAGTGCTGGGGGCCCCGCCAGCAGGCGAGGGGATCCCAAGGCAGGTGCTGGACATGGAGGCCACAGGGGCATAGGCCACCAAGGAGACAACTGAACCTCACATCACCCTGCTTGGCCCCAGAGGATGGCTGGTTAGCCAGAGACAGGTAAGATCCCTCAGGGAAGGAACAACCTAAGACAGGCACAGTTGCAGAGGGGCCATCAGGAGAGAACTTGGGAGTCAACAGATGTGGGGCACATACCCTCATCCCCCCTACATTGCAGGGGCCTGAACCCTCACCCCTTCTGATGGAGGTCTCCTGCCCTATGGCTGCTTCGCTTCCCATGCCCAGCTCAAATCGGGACCAGGTAACAGACAGAGACTTGGCTGACAGCAGCTGCTCTCTCACTGCAATAAGACTTGTTTGAGTTTTCTTGTACCCATGGTGTGGGGAAGTGGATTTTTGATATCCAAATCCAGCCTAGCACCAGGAATGCTCAGGGCCTACTCAAGAAGGCAAATAAGTCCTAACTGGTTTGGCTCAGTGGATAGAGCATCAGCCTGTGGACTGAAAGTTCCCAGGTTCAATTCTGGTCAAGGGCATGTACCTTGGTTGCAGGCATATCCCCAGTGGGAGGTGTGCAGGAGGCAGCTGATTGATGTTTCTCTCTCATTGATGTTTCTAACTTTCTATCCCTCTCCCTTCCTTTCTGTAAAATATCAATAAAATATATTTTTAAAAAAGAAGGCAAATAATCCTTCTCACTAATATTTACAGGGTAAAATAAGATTGTTGTTAGAGTATTAAATTTGACACTAAAATAATAATCAAGTTCTCAGACTAATTTAAATTGGCTAATTGAAATAAGCGAATATTCTAGAAAAATTAATGGTACTGGACAAAAAGCTGTTCCTAAAGTGTTAACTAAAATTTTTATTCGTAGTTCATCTCATGGTAAAATTGCATAATATGTAATGAACCTAAAGCAGTTATATTTTAGTACAAAAATTAAAATTTAAAAGCTATCAAGACTACATTATAAAATTTCCAAAAGCTTCCTAATATTTAAATCAAAAAAGGGGGACAGTAGAAGAATATCATGTAAGGAAAAATATCCTGTAAGTAAATTACATCTAGAACATTTTTACTTTAGAAAATTAACTTTCATTTGTAATGCTAACAGCAAGACACCCATGAAAAACACACATGGTGTCAAAACAAGCCAAAGGAAAATCATTTGGGCAAAAAAATGAAAAAAGGATCCCAAGTCAAATTAATAGAAAAGATTCCTTTATTAACTTGTGGTCGAGAATATGTTTGTATAATTTCAGAAAACAACTTCAAGACCATGTGGATTCCTGCAACAGAGAGGAATTGCTCCAACCATGAAGACAGAAGAGAAACATATTTTGGGGCAAAAAAAAAAAAATTAAATTTAAAGTTATCAAAACTGCATTATAAAATTTACAAAAACCTCCATTAATAAAAAAAAAAGGGGGGGGATAGTAGGGTAATATCATGTAAGGAAAAATATCCTATAAGTAAATTACATCTCCAAAATTTTTACTTTACAAAATTAATTTTCATTTGTAATGCTAACAACAAGACAGCCATGAAAAACACACATGGTGTCTAAATAAGACAAAGGAAAATCGTTTGGGCAAAAATAAAAAGGATCCCAAATCAATTATATAGAAAAGATTCTTTTATTAACTTGTGGTCGAGAATATGTTTGTATATTTTCAGAAAACAACTCCAAGACCATATGGATTCCTCCAACAGAGAGGAATTGACAGGTCTGCTCCAACCACGAAGACAAGAGGAAAAACAGTCCAGAGATGGAATACGCTGACAACATCTTGCCACAAGAGCAGTCAGCAGCTGTGCACTGCTGCAGATTACCTAGGACCAAACCAGAGAGGGTCAGACCTGCATTGCCACCATGTGCCCACCATCCAGATATCATTGCTGATATGTACACATAAGGAACTGTTAGATATTGAAACTGGGACTCAGAACTGTTGGACATTGAAATTGGGACTCAAACATTTTTTTGTTTTGTTTTGTTTTGTTATTATATGTTTATTTCTAGTCCGCAAAGGCAAAACTTTTTAAAGGAAAGAAATGGTAGGAAAAAGATACAGAGGCAAAGAAGCATTGAACAGACTGTCAAACTACATTGGGAAGACAGGGGAGGTTGGGCGAGGGGGGCTGTAAGAGACCAAGCGAAGGACTTGTAAGCATGCATATAAGCACAATCAATGGATACAAGACTGGGGTGGGGGGGAGGGCGGGCAGGTGAAGGCATGTACTGGGGGGTAGGGAAGGTCAGGGGGAGGTCAATGGGGGAAAAAAAAGGAGACATATGTACTACTATTTGTAATACTTAAAACAATAAAAAAATAATTTAATAGAGAAACAGTCCAGAGATGGAAGATGCTGACGACGCCTTGCCATACTAGCAGTCAGCAGCTGTGCGTCACTGTAGGTTTCCCAGGACCAAACCAGAGAGGGTTGGACCTGCATTACCACCATTTGTCTACCATCCAGAACTGAAATATAATTGCTGACATGTACACATAAGGAACTCTTTGACATTGAAATTGGGACTCAAAAGAACTGTTGGCCCAGAAAGAAACTCACTACAGACTGATTCATTTGTCTCTCAGCATAACCATTATTGCTTGTCCCATTTTCAGTTCTTATAAGTGTATTTCTAGTATCACATGATCTCACTCATCCAGGGGAAATAATGAACAACATAAACTGATGAACAAAAACAGACCCAGAGACAGGGAAGTATCGATCAGACTTTCAAACCTCAGAGGGAGGTAGGGGAGAGTGGGAGTCAGGGGGAGAGATCAACCAAAGGACTTGAATGCATGCATATAAGCCTAACCAGTGGTCACGGACAACAGGGGAGTGGGGGCATGCATGGGGAAGGTTTTGGGAGGAGAATGGGGAGATGAGCACAAATATGTGATACCTTAATCAATAAAGAAATTTAAAAAAAAACAGCCCCTTGTCTCATCCTCCTCTCAACTGTAGATAAAAATGCCCATTATCTGCCTTACTTTACTCCCACTTGGGACTTGTTCCTAATTTTTTCCTTGTTTTGTTGTTGTTGTTTCTTGGAGACTAGTACTTGCAGTAATCCCCTGACCCATCACTAAATAAATTCATTCATTTCTTTCTTTCAAATGATTTTCACTATAAGTTTATCAAGGTTTACCAACTTCTAAAAAACAAAAAAAAAAACAACAAAACTTCCCTCTTAAAACAAAATCAAACAAAAGAAGGACATGAAAAAATTTTTGGTACAATTTTTCTCTCAAATATTGTCACATCTCACTTTTTTATGCATAGCCAATATTTTTTAATTAACCCTTTATAATCAAATTATTTCTCTTTAAAAATAACTAGGTTGTGCTGTGTAACACAATTGAAATAATTTCTGTAAATTTCATCAGTTACCTCCTCTGTTAATTCCAATGTATCCTTTTGGTTCTCAGACTCTTCACTCTCACCACATTTCACACAGTTAACCATTTCCTTCTTGGTGTACTTCTAGTTCTCCTTCTCTGAAATCAGTTGTTTCTCTTAATCTCTGAGTCCTCTTTCTTCTCTTAATTCCCAGTTAAGATGTGTTCACTACAGTTTTGTCCTTTTGTCCACAATTTCATCCATATCACTAGCTAGGACCTCTCTATGCATAATCTCTACTCTCAATTTCCTAGCATTTTAGACTGGTATTCCCCTTTCCCCAGTCTTTGCTTCCTATTTAATGCATTGGATCCAAAGCTATCCCCTTTATCTCCAAAGACTGCTAATGTCTCTTCTTAACTGTTCTATTCCTAGAAATATGGAGTGGAAACATCTATAAATTCCCCCTATTCAGCTAAGTTCTCTTAGTCACCAATTCTTAGTCTGGAAAAGTATTTTGCATCTTTTTAAAATATCCATATTGCCCTCTCTCTCTCTCTCTCTCTCAAAAAAAAAAAAAAAAAAACCCACACAGCTTTATTGAGATATAATTCACATACCATATAATTTGCCCACATAAACTGGGCAATTGAGTGGTTTTTGGTATATACTAGTAACATTATGAATTTTCAAAACTGTATATATATATATATATATATATATATATATATATATGTATTAATAAAAGGGTAATATGCTAATTAGACAGGGAGACCTTCGGGGAGACCTTCCAGACATTCTTCCAGACAAAGCCATGGTGGCAGGGCCAAGGCAGAGGCTGTTAAGTGTGATCAGGCCAGGAGGGGAGGGCAGTTGGGGGTGATCAGGCTGGCAGGGGGGGGCAAGTTTGGGGTGAGCAGGCCGGCAGAGGGGAGCCAGTTGGGGGCAATCCATCCAGTGTGGGGGGCAGCTGAGGGAGAGCAGGCCAGCAGGCAGAGTGGTTAGGGGTGATCAGGCAGGCGGGAAGGTGAAGGGCTAGGAGCCAGCGTTCCCGGATTGTGAGAGGGATGTTCCAAATTGGAGAGGGTGCAGCAGGCCAGGCTGAGGGACAACCTCCACACCCTTGCACGAATTTCATGCACCAGGCCATATATATATATATATATATATATATATATATATATACACACACACACACACACACACACACACACACACACACACACACACTAAGTGGCCAGATTATTATGATCTCTGAATGCATAATAATCTGGCCACTCAGTGTATATCCTATATAATAAAAGGCTAATATGCAAATTGTCCCCTTGACCAGGAGTTTGACCAGCAGGCAGGCAGACCCACCACCCATGTCCCCTCCCCCTGGCCAGGCTGGCTGGACCCCACGCATGCACAAATTCATGCACGGACCTCTAAAATATATATATATATATATATATATATATATATATATATATATATATATGGCAAAATTTTCCATTTTAACCATTTTAAAATATACAATCCTGTGGTACTAATTATGTCTGTAATGTTGTGCAACCATTACCACTATTTTTTTCAAAACTTTTTCACTGTTGTTAAAAGCCTGTAACCATTAAGCAATAACTCCCCATTTCTCCTTCTTCTCAACCCCTGGTGACCCGTAACTTGTTTTCTTTCTCTATGAATTTTCCTACTCCAGGTACTCATATACATTTAATAATTCAATATTTGTCCTTGTTTATCTGACATTTCCCTCAGCATGATGTTTTCAAGGTTGCACCATGTATAAGAATTTCATTCATTTTTGTGGATGACAGTAGATCATTGTATGTATCTACTATGTTTTGTTTATCCATTTATATATTGATGGATGATGAACATCTTGGGTTGTTCCATATGTTGGCTATTGTGAATAATATTACAATGAACATGATGAACAGGTATCTGTCCCAGTTCTTGCTTTCAATTACTTTGGGGACACACTTAGGAGTAGAATTTCATGATATTCTATGTTTAGCTTTTTGAGGAATAGCCAAACTGTTGTTGTTGTTGTTTTTGTGTTTTTTTTAAAATATATTTTATTGATTTTTTACAGAGAGGAAGGGAAAAGAATAGAGAATTAGAAACATCGATGAAAGAGAAACATCCATCAGTTGCCTCCTTCACACCCCCACTGGGGATGTGCCCGCAACCAAGGTACATGCCCTTGACTGGAATTGAACCCGGGACCCTTCAGTCTGAAGGTTCGATGCTCTATCCACTAAGCCAAACCAGTCAGGGCTGTTGTTGGTTTTTTTTATAGAAGCTACAACATTTTAAATTCTCACAAGCTATGTACAAGGCTTCCAACTTCACATCCTTACCAGCACTTGTTCTTTTCCATAATAATTGTTTAATCACCCAACTAAGTATAAAGTGATGTGCATATTTGTTATATTATCTGATGCCTAGACTAATATAATAATCTACTAACTGATCTTCCTGCTGCCCTATTTCTTCTTCAATCCATTCAGCACTCTAATTTCCTGACCTAAAAAATTCTCTGATCAACAGCTTTCAATAGCTCTTTATTGTCTCTTGAAAAAAAAGTCTGGACTCTACTGATCTACAAAACTTGCCATTTTCTTGGCTCCAATCTACCTTATGTATACATGGGGAGGATAGTATTATCTACCTTAAAGGGTATTTGGAAAGAATAAATAAAATAATATATTTTTAGCACAGTTGGTTAACACATGTATGCTCAGTGTTTATTTACTCTTTTGAAGTAATAGTGTCATGTTTGCAGATGAAGAAACAAGTCCTAAGACAGTAAGTTGCTTTACCAAGGTTAACTACTCAGTCTGAGCCAGAGTCAGATGCTGAGCCAGCCAGAATCAAGTCTGAATGAAATAACCTCCCTTCACATGCTCTGTATAGAATTATAAAATAAGGATGATTCATGTCCCAATGAGAATTTGATGGCTAGATTAAGGAATTATTATAATATTATTATTATGTCATTTGTCTCATGGTATAATGTCCAATCTTTGCTTTAGCTCCACACTCTCAGCCCCTTTGGAATAATTCCTGCCCTATCTTGGTAAAACGTGTCTCATGCTCCCTCTCCAGAGTACTGCAAATACTGTGTTTAAATTCAACAGTGATTTTAGTCACATTAATAAAACATCTGCTTGTTTTTACTTCGCATTCACAGAGGCCTTCTCTCTGTGTGGGTGGTCATTTCTTATGCATTCTGGCCATAACTAAACTCTCTTGTGATTGGTTCAGCCTCAGAGTCTTGTTCTCTATTGTTTCTTTGGGAATATTCTTCCATTTTGCTTTAAATTTACTCTTCTCAACATTATCTACCAAAGTAACCTTCTCTCCTCTTTCAAATTTTTTTATGAGAATACTTTCTTTAACAAGTCATCCAGCTATGATGGCTTACAACCTTTCCCACCCCCCCAAGTTGAAGGCCAGTACTCAGGAGTAATGAGAGAAAACATGAAGAAAAAGATAATCAGAACAAGCAATAATCTTTGATTTGTAGTATTTATCTCCTTTCCCTTAAACCTTGATTTTTTGTCTTTGTCTTACTTAGGCGATAAGCCCAAGGGATACAAACAGTTCTGTTTTCTAAGTTCAGAGAAGCTTCTAGGATGTTGTCAGCATTTAATTATTAATGCATGGAAACAATAAAAACAATACCAGCAACTGCAGGCAAATACCCCATCTACTACTGCTTCAGGCTAATGGGGTCACATTCAAGGCCACTATGGTGAAGGTTCTTTACTTTGTCTTGTGCCATTTGCTTTCTAGTTGAGGGTCCTGATAAAATTTTTAGAATTTGTTTTTCTACCAACATGCTCTTCATTTCCATAGTGTCATCTTATGGTTCCAATATCCTAATTTCTATGTCATTTTTTAAATTCTTCTTGAAAAAAATTTTAAACTTTTCCTATATCCTTTTTATGCAGTGGAGGATAAAACTGTAAAAAGTATTCCAGCCCTGGCTGATGGCTCAATTTGTTGAGTGTCTTCCCATGCACTGAAAAGTTGTTGGTTTGATTCCTGGTCAGGGCACATGTCCAGGTTGCTGGTTCAGTCCCAGGTTAGGGTGCATATGGGAGGCAATGATCAATGTTTGCACCTCACATCGGTGTTTCTCTCTCTTCCCCTCCCTTCCTCTCTCTCTCAAAATCAATAAAAACATTTTTTAAAAAAGTGTTGAAGCTGCATTTGCATGAGGTTGTCAAAGTTGCTTCACTGCTACCTCAGTCTCTCATGGATGCCCCATGTCAGAAATCTGAGATGGGAACTCAAGGAGAGGGAAGCTAGTGACCCCTGGGTTCTAAATCAGTAACATCTGCTCACTCTAAGTCCTTCATGCAGTGCAAAGATGGCTTTTCTTTAGATTCATTAAAGGTCAAACAGCCTCTTCTGTTTTATATGGTGTTTAGTAAATAATACCCTGCAAAACTAAACTAAAATCTAATTGGTGAAAAATTTTCTACTTTTACTGTTTTAACAAACATTAAATGAACAATATTTGAAATAATTTTCCAACAATATTGTTTTTCTGGAAAGGTAGATGCTACAATAAAATGTGATTTATGTGAATTAAACAGTATTCTTCATAATGGCAATAAAATTTAAAAAAATAAAATTTTCTCTCCTGTACATGAAAATTCTACATTGTAGATTATGATACCTTAGTATAAGACTTGTGAGATATGTCTGCCATATATATTTCATTTTATTTTTATTAAGTAGAGTAAAACCCTTTTAAAATTCATAACTGAACAAAACCTTTAGAAGTTGTCCATAGTGGGGGGACATAATTTTACCTGTAGAACAATTAAAATCAGTGGAATGATAAACTCTGTTACAGGCTTTCCTCCAGAACTGCTGATAAGTTTAATGGTTCCCAAAGCAAGTCTAATCTTGCATTACCCCCTAAAGTTCCTAATTTCATGATACCCCTATTTCTCCCAATACACACTCCAAAGATTATTTTTGTCTTCATCTTGAGCAAGAAAATTGAGGACATTAGGTTAAAATTACCTCAATTCTCATCCTTTTTATTTACATCATACCTAATAATAGATAAATATGTAAGTTGACTGTACCTCCACTATGCCCACAGCCAGCCAGAGTGAGTATGCAAATTAACCCAATAAAGATGGAGGTTAATTTGCATACATATGCACCCAGCAGCCTGGTTCCCAGGAACTTTCTCAGCACCCAGGTCACTCCCAGGTGGTCTCCCTGTGGGTCCTGAGCAACCTGGAAAGGGCCTGAGCCAGGGGGCTCCTGGGCAGGGGTGGAGCTGGGTGATCAGAGGGAGCTGGGGGTACCCTGCTCAGGCGCCAAGCCCCAGCCAGAGGCTTGGGGCCTGGCCAGGGGCAGAGCCAGGATATCTGGTGATAGGAGGGAGCTGGGGGGCCCCTGCTCAGGCCCGGAGGCTTTAGGTCTTGGCAGGGACGGAGCCAGAGATTGGAGGCAATCAGTGTGAACTATAGAGGAAATACCTTTTCTGACTGCTCATTTGCTAAGCTCCCTGTTTGCCACTGGTAATATTCTTAGTAACTTGGGTATAGGAATACAAAAAGGTGATCTAGGGTTTTTCCACCACACTCCTGGAGAAAAAAAAGAAGGTCTGCTGCTGGAGGGCTAAGAAATGTCATATCCTGCCCTAGCCAGTTAGGCTCAGTGGATAATGCCTAGGCTTGCCTACCCCAGGGTCCGGTTCAATTCTGATCAAGGGTATGTACCTAGGTTGAAGGCTCCTCCCTGGCTGGAGCCCAGGTCAGGGCTCATGCAGGAGACAACCAATCAAAGTGTTCCTCTGACTTTGATGTTTCTCTCTGTCTTTCCCTTTCTCTTAAACATTCTCCAAAAATCAATGAAAATCAGGTAAAGATAAAAAAAAAAAGAAAGAAATGTCATATCCTATGAAAGACACATCCTGAAAATGCCTAAAACAAGTTGTTATTTTGTCATGGTGAAGGGACTGGAGTCTGTGTTGTTGAAAACACCTTGGTGGTTCGGTGACTGGCAGTGGCTGCAGCAGCAGTGGGGTGATGGGGCTGGTGCCTTCACCTGATCAACCTGGTCGCCTCAGTAAGACATCCCCCTGAGGGCTCCCAGTATGTGAGAGGGGGCAGGCTGGGCTGAGGAACCCCCCCCCCCCCCAGCGCACTAATTTCATGCACTGGGCCCCTAGTTTAATATATATCTCTATTTACATGTACCTGTTTATCTTCCCATTCTCATAATGAAGTCACTCCCTTACTCTTTTATTAAAAATTCCTTCTTTGTGACTTTGGTCATGAAAGAGCTTAGGCATGAAGTCATCCAGACTTCTATTTGAACCCTGGAGTTATTTACTACTTGCCCCTTGTCAGACCAATTGTTTCATCTCTCCGAGCACTTGTTTTTCCTTCTGGGATAGAGCTGGGAATGAAATGTGGTTAGCTCATAATGGACACTCAAAAAGTTATCCTTCCTAGGTCCTCCAGGACCTTCTTCTATTAAACATATCTCATTTCTTATATATATATATCCCTTTCTCTCTTCATTGGCTTCTATATCAGTGAGCAAACAAATTTCCTGTTTTATAAACACTAAAAAAAGGAGCAGTTCTCTTGTTTATGCTTCTCTTTTAAGCCATACTTCCATTTCTTTTTTTCAAATTTGCTGATGTTTCCTCTTTATGGTATAATTTTTAAATTTTTATTTTTCCATTACAGTTAATATCATTATGTATTAGTTTCAAGTGTACAGCATAGTGGTTAAACAATCATATACATTACAAAGCGTTCCCCTGATATTTCCAGGACCCAACTGGCACCATACGTATTTATTATAATATTATGACTTATATTCCCTATGGTTTACTGTACATTCCTATGACTATTTTGTAACTACCAATTTGTACCTTTTAATCACTTCAGCTTCTTCACCCAGTCTCCCAAACCCCTACCCTCTTCAATTTGCTGATACATTTCTTGAAATCATATATTCACTGTGCCATTATTCACATTTGTTTACACCTTAACCACAACCTCCTGGTTTCTTTTACTATTTCATCAAAATCTTCAAAGATTTCCTGTCTGTTCTCATACTATCAAATGTATATGAATCTTTTTAGTAGATTGGATAGCCCTTTCTAAAAATTCTAACATGGTTTATAAAACTGAATCCTCAATTATGTTCTTCCCCAGCACTCTAGATACTTATTTTTTAAAATTTAAATTCTTTATTGTTTAAAGTATTACGTAAGTATCCTTTTCCCACCATTGACATCTCCCCAGCCCCACCCACCCCTCAGTACATGCCCTCACCCCATTACTAACTGTGTACATTGGTTATGCTTATATGCATACATGCAAGACCCTTACTTGATCTCTTACCCATACTGCTTCCCCTGACTTCACTCTTAGGTTGGAATGTCTGCTTGATGCTTCTATGACTCTGGCGCTAATTTTGTTCATCAGTTTATGTTGTTCATTATATTACACTAAGCAGTGAGATCATATGATATTTATCTTTCTCCAGCTGGCTTATTTCACTTAGCATAATGCTCTCCAGTTCCATCCATGCTGTTGTAAATGGTAAGAGTTCCTTTTTTTCAGCAGTGTGCTATTCCATTGTGTAGATGTACCACAGCTTTTAATCCATTCATCTGCTGATGGGCTCTTAGTCTGTTTCCAAATCTTAGCTATTGTAAATTGTGCTGCTATAAACATAGGGGTGCATATATCTTTTCTTATTGGTGTTTCTGATTTCCTGGAATATATTCCTAGAAGTGGGATTACTGGTTCAAATGGAAGTTACATTTTTAATATTTTGAGGAAACTCCAACTGTTTCTCACAGTGGCTGCACCAGTCTGCATTCCCACCAGCAGTGCATGAGGTTTCCTTTTTTCCACATCCTCACCAGCACATGTCCTTTGTTGTTTTGTTGATGATAGCCATTCTGACCGGCATGAGATGGTACTGCATTGTCATTTTGATTTCCATCTCTCAGATGATTAGTGACTTTGAGCATGTTTTCATATGTCTCTTGGATTTCTGTATGTCCTCTTTCAAAAAGTATCTATTTAGGTCCTTTGCTCATTTTTTATTGTATTGTTTATCTTCCTTTTGTTAAGTTGTGTGAGTTCCCTGTAAATGTTGGAGATTAGGCCCTTATTGGATATAACATTGGCAAATATGTTCTCCCATGCAGTGGGCTCTCTTGTAGTATTTTTGATGTTTTCTTTTGCTATGAAAAAGCTTTTTATTTTGATGTAGTCCCCATTTTTTATTTGTGTCCTTACTTTCCATTGTCCAAGGAGCTGTATCAGTAAAGATATTGCTACTACACATGTCTCATATTTTGCTGCTTATGTTTTCCTCTAAGATTTTTATGATTTCTCATCTTAAATTTAAGTCCTTTATCCATTTGAGTTTATTTTTGTGTATGGTGTAAGTTGGTGGTCTAGTTTCATTTTTTAGCATGTATGTATCTGACCAATTTTTCCAACAACATTTTTTGAAGAGACTGTCTTGACCCATTGTATGCTCTTGCCTCCTTTGTCAAATATTAATTGAGCATAATGGCTTGGGTTGACTTCTGGTTCTTTGTTCTACTTCATTGGTCCCTACATCTGTTCCAGTACCAAGCAGTTCTGAGGACAGCAGCTTTGTAATATAGCTTGATATCTGATATTGTGATCCCTCCAACTTTGTTCCTCTTTCTCAGTATTACTGCAGTTATTCAGGGTCTTTTTTAATTCCCTATGAATTTTTGGAGAGTTTGTTCTAGCTCTGTGAAATATGCTGTTGGTATTTTAATGGGGAGTGCATTGAATCTACAAATTGCTTTGAGTAGTATGGATATTTTAATGATTTTGAATCTACCAATCTTTGAACATGGTGTATTCTTCCATTTGTTCATGTCTTCCTCAATCTCTTTTTTCAATGTCCTGTAGTTTTCTTAGTACAGGTGTTTTACCTCCTTAGTTAAGTTTATTCTTAGGTATCTTAATTTTATTGTTGTAATGGTAAATGGTATTGTTTTTTATTTTCTCTTTCTGTGAGTTCATTATCCTATCTAATAAAATAGTAATATGCAAATTAAACATCACTCGGCCATGCCCACAAGCCGTGCTCACCAGCCAATCAGGAGAGAGTATGCAAATTAACCCAACCATGATGGCTGGTGCCACAGAGCAAGCAGAAGGCTTGGGGTTCCCCAGCAATGGATGAAGCCAAGCTTTCTGCACACCCTGGTAGGCCCAGGCCTCCACTCAAAGCTATAAAGTATCAATTATAGAAGATAAATAAATCCCAACAAAATGGTGGCAGCCACAGAGCTGGAGAGAACAGGAGGCTTGAGTTGCCCCGGCAATGGAGGAAGCCAAGCTTTCCACAGTCCTGGCCTGACTTGGCCTCCACTTAAGGCCACAAAGTTTCAATTATAAAAGATAAATAAATCCCAGATCCGAGGACCTCCACTTGGGTTGCCAGGGGGCGTGGCTGGCCTGCAAAACCACCACAGGCCTCTCGCCCAGGCCATCCCATGCCCCAATGGAACCCTCACCCTGATCTGGGACACCAAGCCTCTATCCTATCTAATAAAAGATTAGATATCCTATCTAATATGCAAATTGACCATCTCTTGAACACACAGGAAGGCTGCCCCTATGTGTTCAAAGATGCTGCCACCATGTGGACACAAGATGGCCACGACAAGATGGCCAGCAGGCGAGAGCAGTTGGGAGGGACCAGGCCTGCAAGGGAGGACAGGGGGGGGCGATCAAGCCTGCAGGGGAGGGCAGTTGGGGGGGACCAGGCCTGCAGGGGAGGGCAGTTAGGGGCAACCAGGCTGGCAGGGGAGCAGCTAGGCATCAATCAGGCTGGCAGGGGCGTGGTTAGGGAGTGATCAGGCTGGCAGGCAGAAGTGGTTAGGGGCAATCAGGAAGTCAGGCAAGTGAGCAGTTGGGAGCCAGCAGTCTTGGATTGTGAGAGGGATGTCCGACTGCCCGTTTAGACCCGATCCTGGTAAGACATCCCTTGAGGGGTCCTACATTGGAGAGGCTGCAGGCTGGGCTGTGGGACACATACCCCTGTGCATGAATTTTGTGCACCAAGCCTCTAGTTGGTGTATAAAAGAGCCATAGACTTCTGGATATTATTTTTACATCCTCCTACATTGCTGAATTCATTTATTAAGTCAAATAGTTATTTGGTGGAGTCCTTGAGGTTTTCTATGTACAATATCATGTCACCAGTGAATAATGACAGTTTTACTTACTCTTTTCCAATTTATATGCCTTTTATTTCTTCTACTTGTCTAATCACTATGGCTAGAACTTCCAGCACTATGTCGAAGAGGTATCATGAAAGTGAGCATCTTTGTCTCATTCCTGTTCTTAGGGGAACGGTTGTAGTTTTTGCCTATTGAGTACAATGTTGGCTGTTATCATATAAGGCATTTATTATGTTGAGTTATGATCTCTCTATTTTCTCTTTGCTGAGATATTTTTTTTATTAGGAAAAGGTGTTGGATTTTATCAAATGCTTTTTATGCCTGGGATAAATCCTACTTGGTCATGTTGTATGATCTTTCTGATGTACTGCTGGATCTGATTTGCTAGAATTTTGTTGAGAATTTTGGCATCTACATTCATGAGGGATATTGGCCTGTAATTCTCTTTCATTGTGTTGTCTTTATCTGGTTTTGGTATTAGGGTGATGCTGGCTTCATAGAAGGATCTTGGAAGTGTTCCTTCCTCTTGAATTTTTTGGAATAGTCTGAGGAGGATAGGTTTTAGTTCTTCCTTGAATGTTTAGTAAAACTCTCCTGTGAAGCCGTCTGGCCCCAGGCTTTTGTTTGCTGACTGCTTTAATTTCTTCCATAGTTACTGGCATATTGAGCTGTTTAGATTCTTCCTGATTTAGTTTTGGAAGGTTATATTTTTCTCTGAATATGTCCATTTCCTCTAGGTTGTCCGGTTTGT
Organism: Corynorhinus townsendii; assembly: GCA_026230045.1. Taxonomy (NCBI): domain Eukaryota; kingdom Metazoa; phylum Chordata; class Mammalia; order Chiroptera; family Vespertilionidae; genus Corynorhinus; species Corynorhinus townsendii. Next base: position 111,453,311 of record JAPDVU010000003.1, on the reverse strand, counting down.
TGGAATAGAGTTGTTCGTAGTATTTTTTAACAATCCTTTGTATTTCGGCGGGATCTGTTGTTATTTGACCTTTTTCATTTCTGATTTTGTTTATTTGGGTCCTCTCTCTTTGCTTCTTGGTGAGCCTGGCTAGAGGTTCATCAATCTTGTTTACCCTTTCAAAGAACCAGCTCTTGGTTTTGTTGATCTTTTGTATTGTTTCTTTGGTCTCAATGTCATTTATCTCTGCTCTGATCTTTATTTTTTCCTTCCTTCTGCTTACTGTGGGATTTTCTTGTTGCTCTTTTTCTAACTCTTTGAGTTGTAGGGTTAGGTAATTTATTACCATTGTTTCTTGTTTTTTGAAGTATGCTTGTAGAGCTATGAACTTTCCTCTCAAGACTGCTTTCGCTGTGTCCCATAGATTTTGGATTGTTGTGTTTTGTTGCCATGATGTTTTTTATTTCTTCCTTGATCTTTCTGGTAACCCAGTCATTGTTTAATAGCATGCTGTTTAGTTTCCATGTGTTTGACTTCTTTGGATTGTTTTTATTGTAGTTGATTTCCAGTTTTATGCCACTGTGGCCTGAGAAGATGCTTGATATGATTTCTATCTTCTTGAATTTGAAGAGACTTGCCTATGTCCCAACATATGGTCTATCTTTGAAAATGACCCATGTGCACTTGAGAAGAATGTATATTCTGTGACTTTGGGGTGAAATGTCCTGAAGATGTCAATTAATTCCATCTGGTCTAGTGAGTCATTTAGGATTGATGTTTCTTTGCTGATTTTTTGTTTAGAGGATTTGTCCAATGGTGATAATGGGGTATTAAAGTCCCCTACTATGATTGTATTGCTGTCAATCTCTCCCTTGATATTTCCCAGAAGAGTTTTTATGTATTTGGGTGCTCCTGTATTGGGTGCCTATATGTTTGTCAGAGTTATATCCTCTTATTGAATTGCTCCCTTTAGATTATGAAGTGGCCTTCCTTTCTGGGAAAGCTACCTATTGTCTTTACTATCAGAGAAGTGTAAACAAGGAACCCAGAATGCTGGTGACCCTTAAACCCCTGGCAATGGCCAGAGCTATGCACCAATTGTTTAGTCCAGATAATGGGGGATCAAGCTATTTCCTGACCAAATAGTCTCAGAGTAAAGCTTTCTAATATTTACTGACCTTTAGGATAGTCCATCTGTTATTGCAATTACCTGTCTGACTGAAGGCTAGATGTGTATCCAAAACTGAATAAAAGTTTGGCGAGGCCTGAGCACCAGCAGGAATCCTTTCTCTTGCATTGGGCTTGCCCACTTGGCCTCCAATATTTCCAAATTATTTTTTCTTGTCTCTTCTCTTACATTTGCATGCGGCCCCTTCTCCAGGTCCCAAACCCTGAACCACTCAGGATGTGGTTCTTCACATCTGGCTCCTCAATGATGGAAATCTGGAGAAGACTTTGCCTAAAGCAAAAAACTAACATTTCACCAGCCAGGTGGGGAAAAAGATTTCACTAGATAGGTGGGGAATTTCACTGCAGGTAAAGCCCATGGTCAGCTGCACAAATCGTGATCTGTAATGAGGGTGGGAACGTGTTTTCTTAGCTGGGCTAATGGGGAAGAATTCGGTTAAAAAGTAAGAAATTTTATTGTAGACTTTTGGTTTGCATGTTTAAGGAATTAAAGTTTCAGAAGGTATTCTCTTACAGTTTTTGCTTGATGTTATAGAACATAACCCTTGGTTTTCTGAAGAAGGTATATTAGATCTTGAATGTTTGGGCAAGAGTGGCTCAAAACTTGAAAAAAGCTCTGAAGGAGGAGACAATTTAATTCAGCAATTAGCTTTTGAAAATGCCAATGCTGTTAGTAAGAAATGCCTGACGCCTCTGAGAAAAAATAGTACCATCACAGAAATGATTTGAACATGTCAGAATGTGGGATCAGGCACTTTTCAAGCAAACTTACTAACTGCCACTGTAACAGGGGGGAATAAAAGGTGTTATAATTGTGGAAAAACAGGACATTAAAAAAAATTACTAAGTCTTTTGGCGATCCTGTAAAACAGGCACCCAATCTCAAGAGTGTTATTAAGTCTCATTTTTTGCCATGTTTTTATTTTGCAATCCATCATTTAAAATTTAGACAAATGAAACATTTCCCAGAATTTAGGGATACACCTGAGATTTCTGTACCTTTGAATAGAAAATCAAGCTTAAGAAAATGTGTGCACTCCACACGAGTTTGGGTGATTTCTTGAGCCCCAATCTTTTCACAGATGCTACAGAATAAAACAGACTGTTTTTTCTTTAAAAAGATGGCAAAAATGACATAAGGAAAATATACAGGCTGTATTTGGGCAATAGGATTAATGCTTCCATAATAATGATAATTCTTGAATTATAATATATTACATTACAAGGTTGTCTCCCAAATATTGGAAGCACTCCTGTTTTTATAAAATAAAATAAATACTTTAGCATTGAAGCCACTAAAAGTCAATAAGTTATCTCTGTTACCAAATTAACCAAAAGAAAATGCTTTGGACAGCAATTGTCTTTGAAATCTTAAAGTTGTGAGAACATAAATAATAAAAATAACTAAAATAAAGAATTTGTGGTAAAGCTGTTCAGTAATAATATATCAATGATAAAGGGCCAGTTGCTCTTCTTCTTGTAAAATTGGAGAAGCTGCTGGATGCAACGTGTTATCTCTTAGGAAAAATGTGGTGGTTTTAAAATTCCCCTCCCCCTGCCTTTTTGCCATAAACATAGTTTTCCAAAGCCTTTAGTAACTGAAGACTCTAAAACATTGCTAAATTAAATAATAAAAATTATTGGACATCTGAGTATTTTAAAATAATAAGATACTAAAATATTAATCTAAATTTGCCTCATATGAAAAATCTAGAGGATATAATTTAATCTATTAATTGAATATGCTTTGTATTTTATTTGAAATATATCCTTAAAAATGTAAAAGTATTATTAATTTGAGCAATGCTAAGTATTTAACTTACTACTTAAAATTTGACTTGCCAGCTCTAAAAGTTCAAGGTTCAAATTAAATTGGGAGATATTATGTAGTTGTGGTAACTAAATGCCTAAAATATAGAAATTTATATATATATATATATATATATATATATATATATATATATAATATATATATATATAAGATATGGTCTTTCCAAGTTAAATTTCAAGGCTATAACTGAGGGATAATTTTGGAGCATTTCACAGGCCCTGAAATGATTCAAAGAATTTGTTCTCTCTTCTTAAAGGAAATATTTTAAATTTGGCTAATCTAATATACTTGAAATCACATGGAAAGCTTCATCAAATAAAAATTGATAGCTGTATTTTACTTATATTCATATATCTTAAATGTTATGAAGGTTTTGGCCTCCCAGAAGGGCAAAATAAAGTAGCTTAAATATTTCTTAAAATCCAACAGCAGATTTTTTTTTATATATTTTATTAATTTTTTACAGGGAGGAAGGGAGAGGGATAGAGACTTAGAAACATTGATGAGAGAGAAACATCAATCAGCTGCCTCCTGCACACTCCCCACTGGGTATGTGCCTGCAACCAAGGTACATGCCCCTGACTGGAATCAAACCTGGGACCCTTGAGTCCACAGGCAGAAGCTCTATCCATCAAGCCAAACCGGTCAGAGCCAACAGCAGAATTTTAAGATGGAATTTTAATAACAAAAGCCTCTAGCTGCATTTTTAAGTAGGCTGGAGGTGGGACAGTGTTTGTGCCTTGTGAATTAGACATATAAGTTCACTAAAATTACTTGCTTTGCCTTTTTAATAAAGATGCCTACTTTAATTATTTTATAAATTAGCTTTCTAAATTATAATCAAAGTTTCATATAATTTCAGCTAAATGAAAAGCCAATATTTTTATAAACAATTAAATTTTAATAAAACCCTCTGAAAGTTACTGGGACTACTCATGATCCCTCTGTATATGCAAATAAGCCAAAGGGGATACTCTTTAACAATACAATTCTAAGCTTAATAAAAAGGAGAAATTTAACATTTTTGAAATCTCTTCTAATATTTACAGGGTAAAATAAAGATTGTTGTTAAAATATTAAATCTGACAATAATTATAGTCACCATAAATTAAAGATCACTTGAAATATATAGCTTTGCAACAGTATTTGTTAACATCTCAAAAAACAACCATGTTTGTTACATTTGTTGCTTAGTGTAAAAAAGAAAGTTCTTTTGAGAGAAAGTCTATCTAAGTGTGGCCTAAGAATTACTCTGGAAGGAAATAAAAAGAGATTTCCTTCAAATGTCTAACTGTAATTAAAAGTCAATATATTAGGCCATTTAAACTAAAGTAAATAATTTGTGTTTTTGCCTCCCTGACAAAGCTTATGTAAAGTTACCCAAAGACTAATAGCAGAAATTTAATTAATGTAATTTACTGTCCATAACCTAGGACAACTAAACTTAGAAAATAAACCTTATTTCAGATTGATTTAAATTGGCTAATTAAAATAAATGAATATTCATAAAACTTTGTTGTACTGGGGAGGAAACTGTTCCTGAAGCATTAACTATTTTTTTACTAATGGTTTACCTCATAGTTCATAAACTTGCAATGAATCCAAACCAGTCATATTTCTATGCATACAATTAAAAAGTTAGCAAGACTTTGCAAATTTTCCAAAAGCCTCTTAAATCAAAAAAGGAAGGGGGATAGTGGGATAATCCCCTGTGAGTAAATTACATCAAGAAAATGTTTTACTTTAAAAATTATTTTTCACTTGTAATGCTGAAGACAAAACACCCATGGAAATACACATGGTATCAAAATAAGCCAAAGGAAAATGGTTTGGGCACAATGAAAAGAAAGGATCCCAAGTATAGATTATAAAAAAGATCCCTTTATTAACCTTTGGTCGAGAATATGTTTGTGTATTTCTAGAAAACTCCTCCAAGCCTATAAGGATTCCTGCATCAACGAATCTAGAGAGGAACTGAACAGATTGCTCCAGCCATGAAGACAAGAGTAGAAACGGTCCAGAGATGGAAGATGGTGAAGATCCCTTGCCATACTAACAGTCAGCAGCTGTGTATCACTGCAGGTCATCCAGGACCAAGCCAGAGAAGGTCGGACCTGCATTACCACCATTTGTCCACCATCCAGAACTAGCATATCATTGCTGGAATGTACACATAAGGGACTGTTGGACATTGAAATTGGGACTCAAAAAAATGTTGTCCCAGAAAGAAACTTACTACAGACTGATTCATTTGCCTTTCAGCATGACCACTATTGCTTGTCTCATTTTAGTTTTCATATGTTTATTTCTAGTCTGCAGATGCGGAATGAAGAGTCTTAAAAGGACTCTAACCCTTTTCGGCAGAATTCACTTTTCGAGAATTACTAAGGAAAAGAAATGGGGGAGATGTGAGAAGTCACCCATTGTCTTTACTATCAGAGAAGTGTAAACAAGGATCCCGGAATGCTGGTGACCCTTGAACCCCTGGCAAGGGCCAGAGCTATGCACTGATTGTTTAGTCCAGACAATGGGGGCTCAAGCTATTTCCTGACCTAATAGTCTCAGAGTAAATCTTTCTAATATTTACTGACCTTAAGGATTGTCTGTTACTGCAATTACCTGCCTGACTAAGGGCTAGATGTGTATACAAAATTGAATAAAAGGTTGACGAGGCCCGAGCACCAGTGAAAGTCCTTCTCCTTGAATTGGGCTTAACTGCCTGGTCCTCCAATATTCCCAAAATAATATTTCTTGTCTCCTCTCTTTCATTTGCTTGAGACCCCTTCTCCAGATCCCAAACCCTGAACCAAGCAAACCATGGGACTTCACATTCCTTATCTTTTGTTATGGCCTTTACTTTGAAGACTATTTTGTCAGATATAATATTGCTATCCAGATTTTTTCTCATTTCCATTTGCCTGAAGTTTTTTTCCATCCCTTCACATCAGTCTTTGCGAGTCCTTTGTTCTGAGGTGGGTCTTATGTACTGGAAAATAATTGGGTCATGTTTTCTTATACATTCAAGCTACCCTATGCCTTTTGATTTTAGCATTTAATCCATTTATGTTTAAGGTTATTATTGATAAGTACTTTTTTTAGCAACTTTTATTCTTAATGTTGTGTTCCTTCTTCCCATCCCATTTCTTTTTTTTACTGAAGTCCCTTTATCATTCTTGCATTGTTGCCTTGATGGTAATAAACTCCCTTAGCCCTTTTTTTGTCTGTGAAGCTCCTGATTTCACTTTCAATTATTAATGATATCCTTGCTGGGTATAATATTATTGGATTCAGTCCCTTGCTTTGCATCACTTTGTATATTTCATCCCATTGCCTTCTGGTCTGATGTGTTTCTTTTGAGAAATCACTTGATAGTCTAATGTGAAGTCCCTTGTGGGTAACCTCTTGTCTCTCTCGGGCAGCTTTATGATTCTTACTTTGTAGTTGATGTTTGCCATTGTGATTATGATGTGCCTCAGTTTGGGTTCTTTTGGGCTCATATTGGGACTCTGTTTGCTTCTTGGACTTGTGTTATTTCCCCCCCCAACATCAGGGAAGATTTCTGTCATTATTTCATCAAACAGGGTTTCTATTCCTTATTCCACTTCCTCTCCTTTTGGCACCCCTATTATGCATATGTTGTTTTGTTTTGTGTTGTCCCAAAGTTCCCTTCAGCTCTTCCTCCTGCTTTTTAAGTTTTATTTTCAGTTGCTGCTGTGCTTGGGTGTTTTTCTACCTTGTCTTCTAATGTGCTGATGTGGTCCTCAGCTTCTTCTAGTCTAATGTTGATCCTTTCCATTGTGTTCTTTATTGCAGTTATGTCATTCTTCATTTCTTCTTGGTTCTTCTTCATTTCCTCTTGATTTGTACACATGTTTAATTTGTCTTTCATCCTTTTCAGCATTCTTTTAACCATTGCTCTGAATTCTTTCTCTGACAAATTTCTTGCCTCCATTTCACTTACTTCATTTGCTTGGTGATTCCTTCTTTTCTTTTCAATGAGGGTTATTTCCTTGTCTCCCCATTTTTGCTGTTACTTTTTTATTGTTTCTCTGTATTAGATCAAACTGTTATGCCACCCATATATTTTGAGTTCATGTTATATAGCAGATGTTTTGTGAGACCCAGTGGTTCAATCTCTCCTGTCCCCTGGGCTGGGTAATCTAGGGATGCCCCCTACTTGGAATATTTGAGTTCTCTTTGTGTAGTTGGGTCTTGAGTGTTATTGTCCCATTTGTGGATGGAGTCTCCTCTCGGTGTGTCTGGTTATGTGGCTCACTCTCTACCATGTTAACCAAACAGCTCAAAATGCAACTTGACAAGACATGACACAAAGGGAACAAAACACGAACATATTCACAACACCAATAATTCCAATATAAGTGACCACCAGAGAAAAAAAAATTATGAGAGAGAAAACAGCAAAAATGATATTGAGAAAAAAATGGCAAGAGAGAAAAGAAAAAAAAGAAAAATGAAGAAAAAGTATATATGAGGAGAAAATACCACAGAACAAACAGATAACACAAAAAATGTAAACAACAAACTCCTTAAAAAAGGAGGGGGGGCAGAATCTGTAGAGGCTGAGCTTATATACAGATAGTAAGGTTAAGTAATTGAATAAAAATGGGGAAGACTTTGATTCAGTATAGAGTAGGTAGAAAGAGAATGAGTGGATAAGAAGAAAAGAAAAAAAATTAATTAAACATAAAATATAAAATAAAATAATAAAAAATAAAAATAGAATGAAGATAAAAATAATGCAAAAAATTAAAAAATAAAGAAAAAATAAAGAAAAGATAAAAGAAATAAATTAAATGAAGAAGTGAAGTGTTGTTCATTTCAGCTGAGTTTTAATGCCCATGCGAGCTGGTTTAATATCCCACTTTTCTGTTCTGTATGTCATTTCTCAGTTTCTTGGTAGGTAGTTAGCACCATTTTGAAGTTCCAAGTGATCCATGGCTCCTCTGTATCTGTCTCCACAGCCTTGGCTGCAAACAGGAAGGACCAATCTGCCCAATTAACCTATCTGCCTGCTGTCAATCTTAATCTCTTCAGTGGCTGTTTCCAACAGGGCTATAGGTAGGGAGGGTGCTGTATTGCTTTCTTGGCCTGAATGGCCACTCTTTAATCCAATCCATGAGGATACTTCAGGGCTATTCATATTTTTTGTGTCCTTTGTTACACTCAGGGTGTAGTCTGTGTGTGGTTGTATTATTTGACTTGAGGCTGCTGGGCAGGGCTGGCTCTTCAGGACAAAAATGGCTACTAAGGTCTGGAGAATCAAGAATGCCCCTGTACCAGACTCCTGGTCACCTCTCCCCAACCCACTCTCCTCCACAGTCTCTCTCGACTTCACAAGTATGCACCTCAGCCACGGGTGAATGTTTGTATTTGAAAGGTCCTATGAACTGGGTTTAATGAATAAAAGCAAAGAACAAACAGAGGCAAAACAACCACACAACTTCTAGTTTCTCTCCCCCCAGCACCATGCAGCTCTGGCAGTTCTTCAGGCCACCTATGTGGGCTCAGCCTCTCATAGCTGTGGGGTTAGAATATAGAATCCCTGCCACCAGCAGCCCTTTGGACTTCGTTTCTACAGTCTGATGCTATGCTTGTCCCCAAGGGATGCAGACTGGGTGCCATGCAGCTTCCTTCTGACCCTCTCAGCTCAGTGGTCTTTCGACTCTCTCCAGGCCAGATCCATGATGCTACCATTCTCCAGGCATCCTCTGCCTCTCACAGCTGTGAATTATCTCACCAGCTATGTCTACCTCGCCAATTCCAGGTGGATGTTATTCGATTTAGATGCTCCTATCTGCTCTGGGATACAGCTCTGCTTATTCTGCCACTATTTTTTTTCCTCTCCCCATAAACTCTCTAGCTTCTTCTTGATGTTCTTATCTAGGTTAGTTTTTTCTGATTGTCTATTTAATTAAGTGGTCCCCAACATTTGTTCCTGGAACATTTGGCTTTTTATGCACTTTTCTTAGACAACTCTATTTTCTTCCATGCCTTTGAATTTATGAAGGCTACTCATTCTTTACCTTCATATCTACATATGCAAATACAGTGAATGTCTGTACCTGTCAAAGAACCATTAGTAGATATAACTTCTGAAAAATAAATGTGTGACTATTTCTCCTCAACATTTTTTCAATGCTATTAATTCACTCCAAGTTTTAAGTTGGCTGCCTTTAAGCCAATTAACACCCATTGAAAAACAAAAGCATGAATTTGACAAAATAATAGTTTTTAGCATATTGGCCAGAAAAAGGCCACAAATCTTGAAAAAAGTGATGACATTCCAGGAAAATACATTATCTCATTGACCTTTCCTAAATATAGGGGGTGAGGGCATGAGTGGGGGGAGGGGTAAATGGGGGTTAAGACACATATGTAATACCTTATAGCTGCAGAAAATAGATGCCACACCTAAAGACCTATTTCTGTGGGAATCTTTCCAAAAACATATACCTAGAACTCAGATTTTAGTATTATTATAAAACATTTGTTTCTCAAATAATGACCTAGCCACTATATGAATCAAAGTGGTTATGAAAAAATATTCTACAGTAAATGCTTAAAATTAAGTCAGTTATAAAGTCCTTCAAATATAGGGGCATTTTATTACTTAAGCAAAGTATCTGAATTAGGGTTCAGAGTTGTCCAGTTTTAACCCAAAGTTTAATGTTATATATACTACCAAAGATACCAGCTATCCATATTAAAACCTAACAGTTGAAATAAACCTAGATATGACTTAATTTTTTAAAAATTTTTCCCCATAGCAATACTTTGATGTGATTTGAAAATATTCTCATGTACCAAAGACTTGGAACTCCCATTTAACCCAGTGGTCCTACTTCTAGGAATATACCCCAAGAAACTAGAAACATCAATCATAAAGGATATATGCACCCTTATGTTCATAGCAGCACAATTCAACATAGCTAAGGAAATAGCCTAAGTGCCCATCAGCAGATTAATGGGTTAAAACACTGTGGTCCATCTGCACAATGGAATACTATGCTGCGGTAAAAAAGAAAGAATTCTTACCATTTGCAACAGCATGGGTGGAACTGGAGAACATTATGCAAAATGAAATAAGCCAGTGAGAGAAAGATACATATCACATGATCTCATTCATTTATGGAATACAATGAACAACATAAACTGATAAACAAAAACAGATCCAGACACAGAGATGCATTGATCAGACCATCAAACTCCAGAGAGAAGGAAGGGGAGGGTGGGGGAAAGGGGGAGAAATCAACCAAAGGACTTGTATGCATGCATATAAGCCTAACCAATGGATACAGACAACAGGGGGGTGAGGACATGAGTGGGGGGTGGGGGGGTAAGTGGAGGTTAGGACACATATGTAATACCTTAATCAATAAAGAAATTTCAAAAATGTAAAAAAAAATTAAAGAAATATATTACTTCTAGGAATCAAAGCAATCGTGTGTGTGTGTGTGTGTGTGTGTGTGTGTGTGTGTGTTTATGATATTTTTAAGTGATTAGGGAATTGAAAGATATATACACTCATAGACTGTGATTGGTTTTCCCTTTTAAAACTCTGATTTTTTCCCTTTTAAAATATAAATAAGAATAACAAAATTGGAATTTAAGGCAAAAGGTTTAGAATTTGTTCTAGATATTCCCTAACATCCTATATAAGGATTCATACAGTCTTCAAGAAAATATATTTTTATTGAATTATTATTTACTATAGATTAAGTTCCAGACTCTAAAATTACATGTTACCTTGTAAATTTTGGCTCAGTAATGGTGAAAATATATTCTGCCTACTAGAAAGAAATATAAAATTAAATGGTATAATTCCATTACCCTCTAGGAAACTTTCCAGTGTTGTCTCTAATTTAGCAATCTTATTTCAGCATACTTTTATTTTAGTGACAATATATATTTAATTTATTTGATTTTCTATTGAATCAGCTATAACACACTGGTGACTGGTTCCCTAATTAATGAGGTAAAATTTTTTTGACATGGACTTACTTTATACTCACATGAGTGATGTTTTCACTTTTAAAACAGTATACTTTGACAATATCACTTAAAACGAATACAGTGGTGTTCAGATGTGATTGCCCCTGTTTCTAAATCACCTTTGGGTTTGCATAGATTGAGATTATGCCAGTTTATCAAAGTGCTATATAGAGATTTATACTTGGCAGTAACATTGCTAGCAGATGAAGTATGCCTTCCTAATTTTTACAGATTAAAAAACAAATCAAACCAAACCAGATAGTGAACATCCATGATGATAAATTTATTTATACAAGGTCATAAATTAAATAATGAGGAAATCAGGACTCTTACCTCTACATCTGAGGTTGTACTTTATTAAATAGTTAATTTCATTTTATTTTGATTGTATTCTTCAAACCATGCTAGGCACTGGAGAAAGTAAGCTGAATAAGAGTTGATCCCTGCCTTTAGGAATGTTACAGTTTATTTTGATACATAGATATATAAGCCAAAATATACAGTTCATAGTGTGGTAAATACTTTTGAAGAAGTGTTATGAAAACATTTTCATCAGTCTTGAGGGTCAGAGGAGACATTTGGAGAAGATGTAGCATGAGTTGAAGCTTAAAGAAATACTAAAGTACAGACCAATAAGAAAAGTATAGAAAGTGTAATGTGTGTCTATAACCAAGAACATATTGACAAAAATCAGCAAGTGTAAAACATGAGATGTAAAATAAATAAAACCACATTGTATCCTATAAAAGAGATAGTCAGTAGTTATCCCATTTTATATTGACTTCTAAAATGAAATACAGGTTCAAATGACACAATGCAATTTTAAAAGTGTATAGACTTTTAAAACATCCCTTCTATGCCAAATTATATAAAATAAGAGATACAAACTATAATATAAAAAGATAATATATAATTTTTAAAACATAGCCACATTTCATAAATAGAAAATTATCTTCAGAAACTGGGTGGAGTTAGGGAGAAGAAGGGAAGTTCAAGCATAAGTAGTGAGTGAGACCAGCCATGATCTGCTTTCTCTGCACCTTGAAGCAGTCAGGGCATCTGTGAGGTTTCTATTGACTAGTACAACTGCAATGCAGATAAGGAGTTGATATTACATTGAGATATCTGACACTCTATTACCAAAATACTGTAACATCCCTTATATTCTCACCTCACCCAGTTTAAACAGAAGGCGAGGAGTGACCACAAGATGTTATCTGGAATTGTGAGGGTCAGTTTCTTACTCTCTAATGGGTAAGGACACTCTATGACAGACAGAAAGAGTATGAGTACCAGAAATGCCTTATTTATGGTTTCCAGCAGTACTTTGTATTAGTGCCAAAGCCCCCTATAGCAGTCAAGACTATGGGATGTCCCCATCTCCCATTGGCTCAAAATTTGACATGATATACAGGATGAGTGGCTGAGCTGTAAATGTCCACATGGTTAAATTTTTCTGTAATAAACAGCCCACCCCAAGAGAACTAGCCAGAATTCTTACTTTTTTGCCTGGTTTCTGTACACCGTCACACCTATTATAGGCAGGTATCTCCATAATTTTTGTCTGAAATGAGACAAAACCTTAAGCCTCTTTAGTCCCAAGCACAAATCTTAGTTATCCTATTACATTGAAGTGGATTTGAGCTTGCCTGGCACATTGTGTTTTTCACTTATTTACTGCAGGCCCAGTGCATGAAAATTCATGCACTGGAGGGGGGGTCCCTCAGCCTTGCCTGCCCCCTCTCACAGTCTGGGAGCCCTCAGGGGTGGGAGGCAACCCAGCAATCAGGGAAAAGTGATGCCCTATCACACCTCTGCTGCTACCACTGCCTGAAGCGCAAGCTTTGCCTGGCCCCTGGCTACCTGCACCTCAGGCCGGCCCTGGGCGGCTGGGAAGCCGCCATCCAAGGGAAGTTCAAGCATAAGTAGTGAGTGAGACTTTAGCCATGATTTGCTTCCTCTGCACCTTAAGGCAGTCAGAACATCTGTGAGGTTTCTATTGACTTGTACAACTCAATAGAGGCTTGCCTGCACCTCAAGCCGGCCCTGGGCAGCTGGGGGCAGAGGGGACTGGGGGACTCCAGAGGCAGGTGCGTGAAGCGGCCCACCCAGCAGGGCTGAGGGGACTGGGCACCACCATCTTGTGGCTGTGGGCAAAGCCATCTTTGAGGGCATGACAGTCAGTTACCATATTCCCTCCTTATTGGCTGTGGGCATTGCCATCCTTGTGACAGTGTGAGGGTCAATTACCATATTCCCTCTTTATTAGGTAGGATATTTTTCTTTATTGATTAAGGTATTACATATGTATCCTTAACTCCCCTTTACCCCCCCACCCCACCCCTGCTTATGCCCTCACCCCCCTATTGTCTGTGTCCATTGGTTAGGCTTGTATGCATGCATAAAAGTCCTTTGGTTAATATCTCCCCCTAGCCGCTACCCTCCCATGCCTTCCCTCTGAGGTTTGATGGTCTGATTTATGTTTCTCTGTCTCTGGATCTGTTTTTGTTCATCAGATTATGTTGTTAATTATATTCCACAAATGAGTGAGATCATGTGATATTTACCTTTCTCTGACTGGCTTATTTCACTTAGCATAATGCACTCCAAGTCCATTCATGCTGTTACAAATGGTCGGAGTTCCTTTCTTTTTATAGCACCTGTAGTAATCCATTGTGTAGATGTACCACAGTTTTATAATCCACTCATCTGCTGATGGGCACTTAGGCTTTTTCCAAATCTTAGCTATGGTAAATTGTGCTGCTATGAACATAAGTGTGCATATATCCTCTCTGATTGGTGTTTCTAGTTTCTTGGGATATATTTCTGGAAGTGGGATCACTGGGTTAAATGAGAGTTGCATTTTTAGTTTTTTGAGGAAATTCCATACTGTTCTCCACAGTGGCTGCACCAGTCTGCATTCCTACCAGCAGTGCATGAGGGTTCCTTTTTTCCTGCATCCTCACCAGCACTTGTCATTTGCTGATTTGTTGATGATAGCCATTCTGACAGGTGTGAGATGGTACTGAATTGTCATTTTGATTTGCATCTCTCTGATGATTAGTGACTTTGAGCATGGTTTCATATGTCTGTTGGCCTTCCTTAAGTCCTCTTTTGAAAGGTATTTATTTAGGTCTGTTGCCCATTTTTTGATTGGGTTGTTTATCTTCCTTTTGTTAAGTTGCACAAGTTCCCTCTAAATTTTGGAGATTAGGCCTTGTTAGAAATAACATTGGCAAATATATTCTCCCAATTGGCTTTCTTGTTGTTTTATTGATGGTTTCTTTTGCTGTGCAAAAGCTTTTTATTTTGATGTAGTCCCATTTTTTTTCTCTCTTTAGTTTCCATTGCCCTAAGAGCTATATTGGTGAACATATTGCTTCAGCATATTTCCAAGATTTTTCTGCTTGTGGATTCCTCTAGTATTTTTATCCTTTCCCATCTTACATTTAAGTCCATTATACATTTTGAGCTTATTTTTGTGTATGGTGTAAGTTGGTGGTCTAGTTTCATTTTCTTTTTTGCATGTATCTGTCCAATTTTCCCAACACCATTTATTGAAGACTGTGTTGACTTCATTGTGTGCTCTTGCCTCCTTTGTCAAATATAGATTGACACAGTGGTTTGGGTCAATTTCTGAGTTCTCAATCATATTCCATTGATCTGTATGTCTGTTATTGTGCCAGTACCATGCAGTTTTGAGAAAAGTGGTTTTGTATTATAGCTTGATATCTTGTATTCTGATCCCTCCTACTTGGCTCTTCTTTCTCAGTATTGCTGCAGCTATTCCGGGTCTTTTTTTATTCCAGATGAATTTTTGGAGAGTCCATTCTAGGTCTGTGAAATATGCAGTTGGTATTTTAATGGGGAATGCATTGAATCTATAGATTGTTTTGGGTAGTATGGACATTTTAATGATGTTGATTCCACCATCCATCAACATGGTAAATTCTTCCATCTGTTTACGTCTTCCTCTATCTCTTTTTTCAGTTTCCTGTAGTTTTCAGAGTACAGATCTTTTACCTCCTTAGTTAAACTTATTCCTAGGTATCTTAATTTTTCTGGTGCAATGGTAAATGGAATTGTTCTTTTTTAGTCTCTCTTTCTGTAAGTTCTCTATTGGTGTAAAAAATGCGATAGAGAGAGAGGGAAAAATGGCAGTGGAATACACAGATGTGTCCCAAGCCTTGTCCCGGAGCAGATAGAAAGAACAGCTGAGGGTTGCATGGGGAGTGTTTGTCGGTGAGTTGAGGGACAGCTATATTCCAGGAGACAGTGGGGGACTGCTGGATGGGACTCCCCTGACCAGGCAGCTCCCATTGCTGCTGAGTTCCCTTCCAGAGCGACCAGTTAGGACACGGAGACCGCACCATCTTGAAGAGGAAAGTGGATGTTATGGGAATCCTGAAAATCTACAACTGAGGCACCACCGAACAGCTGCGAACCCCAGAGCACCGTTCCCAATTGGCACAAACACGCGGATTCAGAGGAGCTCTACACACCACCACGGAAAGGTCAGATTTCGCTTGGATAAGGTGAAGTCTCCACTCGTGGCAGGAGAGAGAAACGCATGCACTATGGGAGCTGGAGGACCATGGGATGTCTGAGCCTAGAAAAATCCATGGCTGTTGGGTTGGTGTGATCTGTGAATGTGGAAGGGGGTCCTCAGAGCTGCTAACAGAAAGGAACTCTAAAAATCAACCCATTTTGATCTGACCCAAATGGACAGCCTAAAAATTTAAAAAGTGTTCCAGCTGCTTAGACCCAAGGGGGGAAAAAAAGACTGCATAGATGTACATGCAGCCCTGGAGTTCACACACTTACGCTGGCTCTCTCTCTCTCTCTTTTTTTTCTTTTTCCTTTAAATCCTTGTTTCTGATTACTAAGCCCAATACATGGAATCACCCAATTGGGGACACCCTTAGAGACTGCAGAGGAATGCTGTTTTTCTGGAACCTGGGGATCAGAGCAGGAAATAACCATTAGAGAACTAGCTCTGGGGCAACCCACTCACACAAACCAGTATTGAATGCCACAGGGAAAGCAGTATCTAAGCACTGGCTAGAGAGGACCTATATACCCAGAGGTCAATTCAGAAACACTGCCACCCAGGGGTTGAATCACAAATTGACTCTTGTGTAAACACAAAGTAATACAAGAAATTAAGACACACTGCCTGCTAAAAAATCAGGACTGGCTTACAACACTAAGGAACAGTGGAATGCAGGGAACTACAATACTGTCCTGACTAGGAAACAGGCGTGCCAAACAGAACAGTAGAGGAAGTGAATGACCTTCACTACTGCACATTTTATTTTATTTTTCGTCTTTTACTTAAGAAACAATTTTTTTTTCTTTTTTCCTCACTTGATTTTACCTATTTAATTATTACATTTTTATTTTTAATCAGTATTATTATTACTACTATTTTTCCTTTTTTAAAAAATATATCATTTTTTAATTTTTATTTTACTTTGGGATTACTGTTTCACATTCTATTTTCATCTTCCCTTTAGCATCATTTTACTCTATCTCAACTTTACCTTTATGCCATCACTCTCTTCCTAACTTTTCCCCTTTTGTTGTCCTGTTTTTCTTACCCTTTTCCTGCTTTAGATTTTCCTTATTCTTTCTTTTTACCCCTTGTTAAAATTTCACCCTACTTATATATCTAATTTCCAATCCCCTGCTCCAAGTCCATACACACCTCTCTATTCTCTGTCTTCACCACCCAAAAAATTGTTTTCCTCTCTGTCTTTTTGTTGTTATTTGCTTGATTGTTGATTATATTGTTTTTTTTTATGCTTGTATGTGAGATTGTTTGGCTTATTCTTTTTTGTTTGTTTGTTTTGTTTTTCTTTGTTTTTTTTGCTTCTGTTTTCCCTTGCTTTGCTTGATACTAGTTGTTGTTTGTAGTTTGTACTCATTTTCAGGTACTTGTTGCTGGCAATTGTTGGAATTAGTGGATGTGCTATTGGAGTTTTCTCCCCATATATATAGTTTTTCCCCCTCTTCTTTTGTATTCCTTTCTTTTCTCTCTTACTTTATTTTTTCCTTTTCCCAATTTCATTTTTGCACTCCTTTCTTTCTTTTTTTCCTCTTCTTCTTTCTCACCTATCCTCTAATTTTCCTTTTTCTGGTGGTCACCTTTATTTGGGGTTATTAATATTGTGAATATATTTCTGTTCAGTGCATTGTGCATTGTACATGGCTGTGTTGTATTTTGTGCCTTTAAATCAATGCAGGAGAGCGAGAACTACATAACCAAACACCCAGAGAAGAGAGACCATGGGGAGACAAAGAAACAGCCAGCATATGAAAGAAAAGCAGGAAATCACCAGAAAGGGGAGTACATGAAATGGAGACAAGCAACCTGACAGAGAAAGAATTCAGAGAAATGGTCATAAAGTGGCTGAAAAGAATGGAAAACAAATTAGACAATATGCGTAAGAACCAAGAGGAAATGAGAAGAATCAAGAAGAAATGAAAAATGACATCGCTGCTAAGAAGAACTCAATACACAGCATCAAGAGTAGACTAGAAGAAACAGAGAACCACATCAATGAGCTAGAAGACAAGATGGGGAAAAGTACCCAAGTAAAGGAGCTTCTAGAAAAAAAATTAAAAAGCAGGAGGAAAGCCTAAGGGAATTTTGGGACAACATGAAATGAAACAACATCCACATAATAGGGGTACAAGAAGGATAGGAAACTGAGCAAGGAATAGAAAACCTGTTTGAAGAAATAATGACAAAAAAATTTCCTGATATAAGAAAGAAAAAACCACAACAAGTTCAAGAAGCTCACAGAGTCCCAAGCAAAAAGAACCCCAAAAGACTGATGCCAAGGCACATTATAATTAAATTGGCAAACACCAATGACAAAGTAAGAATATTAAAAGCAGCCAGGAGAGACAGAAAGTTAACTACAAAGGATCCCCCTTCAGACTAGCAACTGATTACTCAACAGAAATACATCAGGCTTGAAGGGAATGGGATGAAATATACAAAGTCATGCAAAGGAAGGGTCTGAATCCAAGAATACTGTACCCAGCAAGGCTATCAATCAAAATTGAAGGTGAAATCAGGAGCTTCACAGACAAAAAATGACTAAGGGAATTTATTACCACCAAAACCGCGATGCAAGAAATGCTAAAGGGTCTGCTGTAAAAAACAGAAATAGGAAGTGAACAAGGAACACAGGGGTAAGGAATAAAAATGGCAACAAATAAGCACCTATAAATAATAACATTAAGTGTAAATGGATTAAATGCACCACTTAAAAGATTTAGGGTAACGGATTGGGTTAGAAAACACCACCCATATATCGGCAGTCTACAAGACACCGACCTCAGAAAAAAAGATGCACACAGACTGAGGTTGAAGGGATGGAAAAAGTTTTTTAAGGAGAAAGGAAATGAAAAAAAAGCTGGGGTAGCAATACTTATATCAGACAAATGAGATATCAAAGTGAAGGACATAACAAGAAATAAGGAATGTCACTTCATAATGCTAAAGGGAGCAATCCAACAATAAGAAATAACTCTGGTAAACATATACGAACACAATACAGGAGCACCCAAATACATAAAAAAAGTCCTGGGGGATATTAAGGGAGAGATTGATGTTAGAGAGTGGGAATTTTTGAGCACTACTGAGGCCGTGGAGTATGCCCCAGATAGAGTTGTCAGTGCTGACACCAGGCCAGGCCTTGGGATACAGTTTCAGGGCCCCTTCCCAGCATGTAGGCCTTCTTTCATAGAACACTGTCAGCTTTCTGAAGAACAGGATGACCCTGTGAATAACATGGTCATCAATGGCATGACTCTGACATTGCTTGGGAAAAACTGTTTTGTCTTGGGTTACTTGCTCTGCAAGAACAGGATGTGGCTAATGTGCTTAAAAAGTGGTCCTGCACAAAGGGTAGGGTCAGCTGCTCTCCTGACTCCCTGAGTGGAGAATGGCAGAGCAGTCACCTGGCTAGCTCGAATAAAGGCTCTTTGCTATTGCATCAGACTTGGCTCCCTGGTGGTCTTTGGGGATCACGAAATCTGAGCATAACAATTGACAGCAATACAAGCATGGTAGGATACTTTAATACCCCACTATTACCATTGGAAAAATCCTCTAAACAAATAATCAGCAAAGAAACATCAATCCTAAATGACTCACTAGATCAGATGGAATTAATTGATATCTTCAGAACATTTCACCCCAAAGCCACAGAATATACATTCTTCTCAAGTGCACATGGGTCATTTTCAAAGATAGACCATATGTTTGGTCACAGGCAAAGTCTCTTCAAATTGAAGAAGATAGAAATCACATCAAGCATCTTCTCAGATAACAGTGGCATAAAACTGGAGATAAACTACAATAAAAACAATCCAAAAAAAAAAAATCAAACATATGGAGACTAAACAGCATGCTATTAAACAATGACTGCGTTACCAGAGAGATCAAAAAAGAAATAAAAAACATCATGGCAACAAATGACAATGAAAATACAACAATCCAAAATCTATAGGACACTGCAAAACAGTCTTGAGAGGGAAGTTCAAAGCTCTACAAGCCTATTGCAAAAAAACAAGAAGCAATGGTAATAAATTACCTAACCCTACAACTCAAAGAGTTAGAAAGAGAGCAACAAGCAAAGCCCAGTGTAAGCACAAGGAAGGAAATAATAAAGATCAGAGTGGAGATAAACGACATTAGGACCAAAAAAAAAAAAAAAAACAATATAAATAATCAACAAAACCAAGAGCTGGATCTTTGAAAGGATAAACAAGATGATGAATATCTAGCCAGGCTCACCAAGAAGCAAAGAGAGAGGACCCAAATAAACAAAATCAGAAATGAAAGAGGTACAATAACAACAGATCCCACCAAAATACAAAGGATTGTTAAAAAGTACTATGAACAATTCTATTCCAAAAAACTGCACAACCTGGAGGAAATGGACATATTCCTAGAAAAATACAACCTTCCAAAACTAAATCAGGAAGAATCTAAACATCTCAATAACAATAACTATGGAAGAAATTGAAGCAGTCATCAAAAAGCTTCCAGCAAACAAAAGCACGGGGCAAGATGTCTTCACAGGGGAGTTTTACCAAACATTCAAGGAAGAACTGAAATCTAGCCTCCTCAGACTATTTCAAAATATTCAAGAGGAAGGAACACTTCCAAGTTCATTTATGAAGCCAGCATCACCCTAATACTAAAACCAGATAAAGATAACACAATGAAAGAGAATTACAGGCCAATATCCCTCATGAACACAGACGCCAAAATCCTCAACAAAATTCTAGCAAATCGGATCCAACAGTATATCAGAAAGATCATACACCATGACCAAGTCGGATTTATCCCAGAAATGCAAGGATGGTACAATATCTGCAAATCAATAAACGTGATACATCACATAAGCAAATTGAGAGATAAAAATCACATAGTCATATCAACTGATGCAGAAAAAACATTTGACAAAATCCAACACACTTTCCTCATAAAAACTCTCAACAAGGTGGGAATAGAAGTTTCATACCTCAACATAATAAAAGCCATATATGATAAATCCACAGCTGATATCATACTCAATGGGAAAAAACTAAAATCATTACCCCTAAGAACAGGAACAAGACAGGGATGCCCACTCTCTTCACTCCTGTTTGACATAGTACTGGAAGTATCAGTCATTACAGTTAGACAAGAAGAAGAAATAAAAGGCATCCAAGTTGGAAAAGAAGAAGTAAAGCTGTGCTTATTTGCAGATGACATGATATTGTACATAAAAAAACACGAAAGACTCCATCACAAAACTAATAGACTTAATAAATGAATTCGGCAATGTAGCAGGATACAAAATTAATGCCAAGAAATCCATGGCATTTCTATATACCAATAGTGAACTTACAGAAAGAGAGACTAAAAAAGCAATCCCATTTACCATCGCACCAAAAAAATTAAGATACCTAGGAATAAACTTAACTAAGGAGGTAAAAGACCTATACGTGGAAAAATACAGGACACAGAACAAAGAGATAGAGGAAGACCTAAACAGATGGAAGAACATACCATGTTCATGGATTGGTAGAATCAACATCATTAAAATGTCCATACTACCCAAAGCCATCTATAGATTCAATGCATTCCCCATTAAAATACCAATGGATATTTCACAGACCTAGAAAGAACCATCCAAAAATTCACCTGGAATGAAAACAGACCCAGAATAGCCACAGCAATCCTGAGAAAGAAGAATAAAGTAGCAGGGATCTCAATACCAGATTTCAAGTTGTACTACAAAGCCACTGTTCTCAAAACAGCCTGGTACTGGCAAAAGAACAGACATATAGACCAATGGAATAGAATAGAGAATCCAGATATCAACCCAAGCCACTATGCTCAATCAATATTTGACAAAGGAGCATGAACATACAATGGAGCCAAGGGAGTCTCTTCAATAAATGGTGTTGGGAAAATTAGACAGATACATGCACAAAAATGAAACTATACCACCAACTTACAGTATACACAAAAATTAACTCAAAATAGATAAAGGACTTAAACATAAGACGGGAAACCATAAAAATACTATAGGAACCCACAGGCAGAGAAATCTCAGACATATGCCAAAGCAATTTCTTCACTGATACTGCTCCTAGGGCAATGGAAGCTAAAGAGAAAATAAACAAATGGGACTACATCAAAATAAAAAGCTTTTTCACAGCAAAAGAAACCATCAACAAAACAACAAGAAAGCCCACTTTATGGGAAAACATACTTGCAAATGTTATCACTGATAAAGCTTTAATCTCTATCATCTAGAGGCAACTTATACAACTTAATAAAAGAAAGGTAAATGATCCAATAAAAAAAATGGGCAATGGACCTAAATAGAATCTTTTTGAAAGAAGTCAGAAGGAAGGCCAAGAGACATATGAAAACATTCTCAAAGTCACTAATTATCCAAGAGATGCAAATCAAAACGAAAATGCAGTACCATCTCACACCTGTCAGAATGGCTATCATCAACAAATCAACAAAGGACAAGTGCTGGTGAGGGTGGGGAGAAAAAGGAACCCTTGTATACTGCTGGTGGGAATGTAGACTGGTGCAGCCACTGTGGAGAACAGTATGGAGTTTCCTCAAAAAACTAAAAATGGAACTCTCATTTGACCCAGAGATCCCACTTCTAGAAATATATCCCAAGAAACTAGAAACACCAATCAGAAAGGATATATGCACCCCTAAGTTCATAGCAGCACAATTCACCATAGCTAAGATTTGGAGAAAGCCTAAGGGCCCATCAGCAGATGAGTGGATTAGAAAACTGTGGTACATCTACACAATGGAATGCTGCACTGCTATAACAAAGAAGGAATTCTTACCATTTGCAGCAGCATGGATGGAACTGGAGAGCATTATGTTAAGTGAAATAAGCCAGGCAATGAAAGAAAAATACCACATGATCTCACTCATTTATGGAAAATAAAGAACATTATAACCTGATGGATAAAAAGATAGATACAGAGGCAGTAAATCACCAATTAGACTGTCAAATTATAGCGGGAAGGCTGGGGAGTGTTGGGGACAGAGGGAAATAGATCAAGCAAAGGACTTGTATGCATGCATATAAGCACACCCATGGAAACAAGACACTGGGGCGGGGAGTGAGATGAGGGCATGCAACAGGGTGTAGGGGAGTCTGGGGGAAGGTCAATGGGGAAAAAAAGGAGATATATGCACTAATATATGTAATATTTTAAACAATAAAAATAAATAAAAAGGAAATACCTGAAAACATTTTAAAAAACATAAAAATCACTTTTACATTTTGTGAATGACAAATGATTGCAGTTATTGCACATTATTGATATGCATAAGTACTGTCATATTTATCACAGGATTCCTTTTCTCATAATGTTTGTTGCAATATTTGGGAGTGCTCATGGAAGGCATGCACTCACTGAGGCTAATTGTATAACATTGAGATGTAAGTAGTCAAACTTCTGTCACTTGGAAAATATTCTTCTATGGAATGAAAGTGAGAAAAGTAGAAATTTAATAACAAGCATTTTATTTTTGAGAGAAAGGTCAATGAGCTAAAATAACTCACAGTGACTAAGGAAGGAGATTAAATATAGATGTCAGCCAAATTGTTTAAAACTTTAATGTATAATTTCTAATAATGTGTAAATATTAAACTGTATTCGGTTTTTCTATTCCCATATGTTAAATAAAATTATTATTTTAGAGAAAAATAAATAAAAATGCCATAATTTTCTGGGCCTTAATTTTGTATCCTGATACATTATCTAATTAATTCATTAAATCTTCAAAATGCTTCCAGCGAACAAAGGCCCGGGGCCAGATGGCTACACAGAGGAGTTTTACTAATCCTCCTTAGACTATTTCAAAAAATTCAAGAGGAAGGAACACTTCCAAGCTCATTCTATGAATCCTGCATTACCCTAATCCCAAAACCAGATAAAGACAACACAATGAAAGAGAATTACAGGCCAATATTCCTCATGAATATAAATGCCAAAACCCTCAACAAAATTTCAGCAAATTGGATCCAGCAGTACATCAGAAAGATCATACACCATGACCAAGCAGGATTTATTCCGGGGATGCAAGGATGGGACAATATTTGCAAGTCAATAAATGTAATACATCACATAAACAAATTGAGAGATAAAAATCACATAGTCATATCAACTGATGCAGAAAAAGCATTTGACAAAATCCAACACACTTTCTTGATAAAAACCCTCATTAAAGTAAGAAAAAGGGATCATACCTTAAAATAATAAAAGCCTTATATAACAAACCTACAGCCAACATCATACTCAATGGGTAAAAACTAAAACCATTTCACCAAAGAACAGAAACAAGACAGTGATGCCTACTTTCACCACTCCTGTTCAACATAATACTGAAAGTGCTAGTCATAGCGATTAGACAAGAAGAAGAAATAAAAGGTATCCAAACTGGAAAAGAAGACATTAAACTGTCATTATTCGCAGATGACATGATACTGTACATAGAAAACCCTAAAGACTCCATCAAAAATTATTAGACATTGGCCGAAACCATTTTGGCTCAGTGGATAGAGTGTCGGCCTGAGGACTCAAGGGTCCCAGGTTCAATTCCGGCCAAGGGCATGTACCTGGGTTGCGGGCACATCCCCAGTATGGGGCGTGCAGGAGGCAGCTGATTGATGTTTCTAACTCTCTATCTCTCCCCCTTCCTCTCTGTAAAAAAATCAATAAAATATATTTTAAAAAATTATTAGACATTGTTTTGTTTTTAATCCTTAACCAAGGATGTTTTTCCATTGATTTTTAGAGAGAGTGGAAGACATAAGGAAAGGTAGAAAGAAATATCAATGTGTCACATCAATTAGTTGTCTCCTGTATGTGCCCCGACTAGGGCAATCGAGGTACATGCCCTTGGCTAGAATCAAACCTGGGACCTGTTGGTCTGCTGGACACTCTATCCACTGAGACAAACTGGCTAGGGCCTGCCTACCACATTGTTGATGAATTCCCTTCACCTGCAGGAGAATTAGCTCCCATGGGCGAGCATTCAAACATCTGTTTTTACACCTACTTCCTGGTACTTAGCCTGCAATCTTCACCTTTAATTCCCTCACTAACAGGTAATAAAATGTAGGGTCATTTATTGCCCAGTTTAACATTGTATCATATTGGAGTTCTCTAGAGTTATAGAACAACTAGATCTATCTGTCTATTATCTATCTATCATCTATCTATCATCTATCTATCATCTATCATCTCTCTATGTCTATTTATTATCTAATCACTCTGTCCATCTATATATCTATGTATATACCCTACATATTTCTCTCTCTCACTCTCTCTCTCTTACACATATCTGATTTGATTATAGGGACTGGGAAGTCTGAAATATGCAGGAAAAAAATGGTCCTAAAATTTACATAGACATGCAAAAGATTGGATTGTGTGTCTTTTGGTGTTGAGCTCTTTATAAATTTTAGATATTAATCCCATATGGGATGTATCATTGGAAAACATCTTCTCTCATTCAGGAGGTTGTTTTGTTTTGTTGATAATTTTCTTTGTTGTACAAAAACTTTTTAGTTTGATATAGTCCCATTTGTTTATTTTTTTCCTATTGTTTCAGAAAAATATTATAAGAGCAATGTCAGATTTTACTGCAACATTTTATTCTAGGTTTTTCACGGTTTTAAGTCTTATATTTAAGTCTTTAATCTATTTAGAGTTTATTCTTGTATATGGTGTAGCAAATGGTCAAGTTTTTTGCACATATTTGTCCAATTTTCCCAGAACCATTAATTGAATACACTGTCTTTACCTCATTATATATTCTTTTTTTTATTGTTTGAAGTATTACAAATAGTAGTACATATGTCTCCTTTTTTCCCCCATTGACCTCCCCCCGGCCTCCCCTACCTCCCAGTACATGCCTTCACCTGCCCCCCTCTCCAGTGTCTTGTGTCCATTGGTTGTGCTTATATGCATGCGTACAAGTCCTTCTGTTGATCTCTTACAGCACCCCCCCCAACCTCCCCTTCCTTCCCACTGTAGTTTGACAGTCTGTTCAATGCTTCTTTGACTCTGTATCTCTCCCCCCCCATTTCTTTCCTTTAAAAAATCTTGCCTCTGCAGACTAGAAATAAACATATAATAACAAAAAACGTTTCAGTCCCAATTTCAATGTCCAACAGTTCTGAGTCCCTGTTTCAATGTCAAACAGTTCCTTATGTGTACATGTCAGCAATGATATCTGGATGGTGGGCACATGGTGGCAATGCAGGTCCGACCCTCTCTAGTTTGGCCTGAGGCAACCTGCAGCAACGCACAGCTGCTGACTGCTAGCGTGGCAAGGCGTTGTCAGCGTCTTCCATCTCTGGACTGTTTCTCCTCTTGTCTTCGTGGTTGGAGCAGACCTGTCAATTCCCCTCTGTTGTAGGAATCCACATGGTCTTGGAGTTGTTTTTCTGAAAATATACAAACATATTCTCGACCACAAGTTAATAAAGGAATCTTTTCTATATAATTGATTTGGGATCCTTTTTATTTTTGCCCAAACGATTTTACTTTGTCTTATTTAGACACCATGTGTGTTTTTTATGGGTGTCTTGCTGTTAGCATTACAAATGAAAATTAATTTTGTAAAGTAAAAATTTTCTAGATGTAATTTACTTATAGGATATTTTTCCTTACATGATATTACCCTAATACCCCCCCCATTTTTGATTAATGGAGGCTTTTGTAAATTTTATAATGCAGTCTTGTTAATTTTAAATTTTAATTTTTTTGCCCAAAAATATGACTGCTTTAGGTTCATTGCATGTTCAGGAATTTTACCATGAGATGAACTACCAATAGAAATTTTAGTTATTACTTTAGGAACAGCTTTTTGTCCAGTACAATTAAATTTTCTTGAATTTTCACTTATTTCAATTAGCCTATTTAAATTAATCTGAAAACTTGATTACTATTTTACTGTCAAATTTAATACTCTACCAACAATCTTAGTTTACCCTGTAAATATTAGTGAGAAGGATTATTTGCGTTCTTGAGTAGTCCCTGAGCATTCCTGGTGCTAGGCTGGATTTAGATATAGGGCAGCTGCTGTTGGCCAAGTCTCTGTCTGTTACCTGGGTCTCAATCTGAGCTGGGCCAAGTCTCTGTCTGTCACCTGTGTCCCAATCTGAGCTGGGTGTGGGAAGCAAAGCAGCCATGGGGGCAGGAGACCTCCCTCAGGAAGGGTGAGGGTTCAGGCCCCTTCAGGGTTGGGGGGTGAGGGTCTGTGCCCCACCTCTATTGACCCCCAAGTTCTCTCCTGATGGCCCCTCTGTGACTGTGCTGTCTTAGGTTGTTCCTTCCCTGAGGAATCTTACCAGTCTCTGGCTAACCAGTCATCCTCCAGGGCCAAGCAGGATGATGTGAGGTTCAGTTCTGTCTCCTTGGTAGCCTATGCCCCCAATATATATTCTTGCCTCCTTTTCATATATTAAATGACCATATAGGCATGGGTTTATTCCTGGGCTCTCTCTTTTGTTCCATTGATCTATGTGTCTGTTTTCATGCCATTATATGTTGTTATGATTATTACAGCTTTGTAGTATAATTTGATATCAGGTAGCATAATACATCCACCTTTGTTTTTCTTTCTCAAGATTACTGTGATTTTTCTGAATCTTCTGTAGTTCCATATGCATTTTATTATTATTTGTTCTAAGTCTGTGAAAAGTGCAATTAGTAGTTTTTAAAATATATATTTATTTTGGTATTACAAAAGTCCCCTTTTCCCCCTCCATTGACTGCCCCCAACTTAATCCAGCCTCCTCCCCAGGACTTCATTGCATTATTGTCTGTGGAAGAATGCAATTAGTATTTTTATAGAAATTGCATTAAATATAGAGATTGCTTTGGGTAGCATGGACATGTTAATGATGTTAATTCTTCCTATCTATGAGCACATATTATACTTCCATTTATTTGTATCTTCTTCATTTTCCTATAATTTTCTGAGTACAAGTCTTTTACCTTCTTGGTTAAATTTATTCCTAGGTATTTAATTTTTAATGAATTTGTAAATGAGATTTTAAATTAATTTCTTTCTGCTAGCTAATTATTGATATACAAAAATACAACAGATTTCTGAATAGTAATTTTATATCCTGCTATTTTACTGAATTAAAAAATGGAAAGATAACTTGAATAGACATTTCTCCAAAGAGGATGTACAGAGGGCCAATAGATCTATGAAAAAATGTTCTACTTCATTAATCATCAGAGAAATTCAAATTAAAACCGCAATGAGATATTAACTCACACTTGTCAAAATGACTATTATCAATAAATCAATAAACAAGTGTTGGTGAGGATGTGGAGAAAAAGGAACTCTCATGTACTAATGGTGGAATTGCTAACTGGTATAGCTACTATGAAAAAACAGTATGAAGAATCCTCAAAAAATTAAAAATAGAACTATTTTATGACCCAGCAATTCCACTTCTGGGTGTTTATTTGAAGAAATCTAAAACACTAATTTGAAATGATATGCACCCTTATGTTCATTTCAGAATTATTTACAATAACTAAGATATGGAAGCGACCTAACTGGGCATCAATACATGAATGGATAAAAGAGTGGTGAATATATACAATGGATTATTTATTGGCCATAAAAAAAGAATAAAATCTTACCATTTGAGACTGCATGGTTGGACCTACAGGGTATTATGTTAATTGAGGCAAGTCAAACAGAGAAAGACAAATACCATACAATTTCACTTATATGTGTGACCTAAAGAACAAAATAAGTCAGCAAACAAAACAGAAACAGATGCATAGATATATATAAAAAACTAATGGTTGTCACATGGGAAGAGTGGGTAAAAACAGTGAAGGGATTAGAAGTATAAAATAGTCACAAGGATGTAAAATAGAGCATAGGGAATATTTTCAATAATACTATCTGTACTAATAATAGAAGAATATGCAAATTATCCAGGATGCCATCACAGTAACAACTGAACAGCAGGCTGCATGGGGCAACTAGGCCAGCAGGGGGGTTAGTGAGGGATGACCAAATGACTAAACAGAAGCCTGTATGGGGTGACTAGGCCAGGAGGGGGGTTAGTGAGGGACAAACCAGACTGGGGGTTGGGGGCAGTTGGGAGTGACCAGGCTGGCAGGAGGGCAGTGAGAGTGACCAGGCCAGCAGAAGGGGGCAGTTGGGGGTGATCAGGCTGGTGGGGGGCAGTTAGGGGTGACCAGGCCAGTGGCGGGGGGCAGTTGGGGACAACCATTCTGGCAGGGCAGCCAGATGGGGGCAATCAAGCAGGCAGACAGGTGAGCAGTTAGGAGCCAGTGGTCCTGGATTGTGAGAGGAATGTCCGACTGCCAGTTTAGGCCCGATCCCACCAGCAGTTGGACATCCCCCAAGGGGTCTTGGATTGGAGAGGATGCCAGTTGGGCTGAGGGGACACCACCACCCCCCCCCCCGGGCATGAATTTCATGCACCAGGCCTCTAGTAATAACTATATTTGGTGCTAGGTGGGTACTAGACTTATCATGGCATCACTTTGTAAATTATATAAATGTCTAACTACTATTCTGTATACCTGGAATTAATAGAAAGTAATATTGAATGTCAACTGTAATTGAGAAATAAAACAATGTTGAAAAGAAGAACAAAGTTTGATGACTTACAAAATCTGATTTATAAACTTATGATATTGCCATATATATATTAAATTAGATTACAGTCCAGAAATACATTGTTGATTTTATGGCAAATTAACTTTTAAAAGGTGTCAACTTTAATTTATTGGAGAAAAAAAATATTCTTCAATAAATGTTGGATATTCCATATGTAGGAATATGGACTTAGAACCCACAAATTATTAAAATGTATCACTACCTTATGATCCAGAAATTCCACTTCTGGGTGTTTATATTTAAATAAAAAGGCTACAAAACTTCAAGAGGTAACCATTGGAGGACATTTTTGTCATCTTGAGTTGGGTAAAAATTGTTTAGGCCTTACATTAAAAATACAACCTGTTAAAAAATTATACCTCAAACTGCATGGATATATTTTCTCCGAAATGCATCATTAACATAACTAAAAGAAATGCCACTGACAAGAAAATAGCTGCAAATATTATATTTTATAAAGGACGTTTACTAAGACCTATAAAAAGCTGCTGAAGACCGTTAATAAAAAAGCTTCAGCAACTTGTTTTTCCAATTAGAAAATCAGCAAAAGATTTGAATAGTCATTTCAGCAAAGAGGATATATGGTAAGTATTATGTTTGAACAGTAGTAAGTATAAGAAAACATGCTCAACATCATTAGTCATTGGTGAAATAAAAATTATAAGCAAATTTTATACAATCACATACTAGTATTTCTACAACCTAAGAATATGACACAAAAGTGCAAGGATATAGTAATTTTGGAAAACAGTTTTGCAGTTTTTATTTTATTTTTCATTTATTTCTCAGCCAAGCATATATTTATTGAATTTTAGAGAGAGTGGTGAAGGGGGAAGAGAGAAAGAGCGGGGGGAGGGGGGGAGGGGAGATGTGAGATAGAGACATTGATCATTTGCCTACTGTATATGTCCCAGATTGGGACAGAGTCCACAACCCTGACTGGGAATCAAAGCCACAGCCTTTTGGTGTATGGGAAAATGCTCCAACCAACTGAGCCCCCCAGTCAGAACTGGTAGTTGTGTGTATTTTTGTTTTGTTGTTAATCCTCACCTGAAGAATTAACCGTTTTTTTAATTGTCTAAAGTTTTACATACATCTCCTTTACCCCCCAATTGCTCCCCCAACCATTCCCACCCCAGGCAAGCCCCCACCGCTCCAGTGTCTGTGTCCATTGGTTATGCTAATATGCATGCATACAAGTCCTTTGGTTGTTCTCTAACCTGTCCACCTCCCCTGCCATTTGTCTCTGGATCTATTTTTGTTCATCAAATTATGTTGATCATTATATCCCACATATGAGTGAGATCATGTGATATTTATCTTTCTTCAACTAGCTTATTTCACTTAGCATAATCCACTCCAGTTCCATTCATGCCTTTGCAAATGGTAAAAGTCCCTTTTTTTTTATAGCAGTGTAGTATTCCATTGTGTAGATGTGCCATAGTTTTTTAAACCACTCATCTGCTGATGGGCACTTAGGTTGTTTCCAAATCTTAGCTATTGTAAATTGTGCTGCTTTGAACATAGGGGTGCATATATCCTTTCTGATTGGAGTTTCTGGTTTCTAGAGACATATGAAAACATGCTCAAAGTCACTAATCATCCAAGATATACTATTCAAAACAACGAGGTACCATCTCACACCTGTCAGAATGACTATCATTGACAAATCAACAAATGACAAGTGCTGGAGAGGATGTGGAGAAAAAGGAACCCTCATGCACTGCTGGTGGGAATGCAGACTGGTACAGCCACTATGTAAGACAGTATGGAGTTTCCTCAAAAAGTTAAAAATGGAACTCCCATTTGACCCAGTAATCCCACTTCTAGGACTATATCCCAAGGACTGGCAGTTTTTAAAGCAACCATTATCTATATACTAGCGACCTGTTGCACAAGGATTCATGCAAGAATAGGCCTTCTTTCCCATGGCTTCACTCCTGGCTTTCCAGGAGCCTGCAAGTCCTTGCTCCCTCTGGAGTGCCGCTCCTGTAGCTCCCTCCACACCCTGCCCTTCCCCTCATAGAAGGCGTGCCACCCTGTCCGGCTGCTCCATGCCTGTATATGCAAATTAACCCGCCATCTTTGTTGGATTAATTTGC
Source organism: Corynorhinus townsendii (assembly GCA_026230045.1). NCBI lineage: Eukaryota > Metazoa > Chordata > Mammalia > Chiroptera > Vespertilionidae > Corynorhinus > Corynorhinus townsendii. The sequence goes on along the minus strand of JAPDVU010000003.1, from coordinate 111,421,951 downwards.
ATACTCACACCTGATTGGCTTATGGGCACCACAGACAGTCAATGTGCATATTTCTCTTTTATTAGTGTAGATAAAAGCCTAAGTGACTGTTACGACCAAATGACTGGAACGACTAGTTGACCAGTCACTATGACGTGCACTGACCACCAGGGAGCAGATGCTCAATGCAGATGCTGCCTCCTGGTGGTCAGTGGGCTCTCTCAGCCAACTTCCCATGGCCCCTCCCTCCCATCCCGCCAACCCCCCATGGTCCCTCCTACCTGCTGGCTGGTCCCCCATATAGGCCTCAATTGCCAGCCAGGCCAAAGAACCCACCCATGCATGAATTCGTGCACCAGGCCTCTTGTTTACATATAATTCAGAAATTTCATTCCAAGAGTATTATATTATAAAACATTTTTCATTTACATATATGTTTATATATCTGAAGAGTCATGCCACTCCTAAAGTTGTGATCTAAAATATATTTTATTATGAGTGTGTGGTCAAAATTTGAAAACTAGCCCTGGCTAGCTCAGTTGGTTAGAGTGTCATCCCCAAATGCCAGGGTTGTGGGTTTGATCCCCAGTCAGGGCACATACAAGAATTAACCAATGTATGCATGAATGAGTGTAACAACACATTGATATTTCTATCTCTCTCTTCCTCTCTCCTTTCCTCTCTCTCTCTAAAATCAATAATTTTTAAAAAATAATTGAAAACTATTTTCTTACTGAAAGTAAAATTCATTTCAGGAAGAGGAAAATACATATTAACAGGGCATTAACAGCTGCTTTTTGCATCATCTTGTATGTAATGGTCAAACTTCATAATTTATTTTTAGTGTCTGAGCTGGGAGTATTAGTGTCATAGCTAACTAGCTAATATTAATAATAGGAAAGGAGCAAAAGGAAGGCCAGACATTATAAGCATGATCATCTGGGAAGTTTCAACAGGAAGCTGGAACTTCATGCTCAACAGGGAACCACCAGTGCATTCCCTGCAAGTCACTGGGGACAGGAAAAATGGATGGATAAATGGACAATATAATTGGGGTGAGGTAGGGAAGGTGCTGGACTGTCAGTCTAACTTGGGAAAAAAGATAACTGGTTAGAGGGGTATAGCCGCTGCAAGCACACAAAACCCTGAAGAATTCATTGGATAAGATCTTAGTTAAAATTCCCCAAAACAAAGAATCCTCTCTCTCTCTTGCTGCTTGTGTTCCTGTTACTCACTTGTTCAGTGAGAATGCCTTAGCTTGCCACATGGACCTAGAAACCACATGATATGAGCCATGTGGGACCCACATGCAATGGACTGTAGCTGGGAACACAAGTTAACCTAGCCAGATGCCAGACTAGACTATTCAAATATGCAGCAGAAACTCTGGGCTATGGATTTGATCCTACCTCTGGTGAAGACAAAATAGGACTTTTTCCATGGCAGGACAGAGGGAAATGGGATCTTGGAAGCTCAGGTCTTTAATTCTACAGAAATAAAGCTCCATGATACTTCATCCTCCCATGGGGGTCTCAGGAAATCTTTTTTCCCATGGCACTTCAAGAAGTCCACATCCACTAGCAACAGGTGGAGATACAGAGACAACCCCACCAATAACAGGAGTAGAGTCAGGAGGAGTAAGGGGTGTCTCAACTGAGCTGGAACAACTGAGCATTATTCATGGTTAAAAGCCTGCAGGAGAAGAGTAGTGAAGAGCTCATAAGCCCTTTTTCTCTCCTTCCTTACTAAGGAGGTTCCTGAGGAAGCTTCTGTTTATTGCAAGTGCAGGTAGTAAGACAGCATGAACATGTGCCCCCTGAGGAACTATGGCTCTCTGGGTCTCTGAGGTAGGGGTTTCCCACCATGTTGATGGTAAAGGTCAATTTTCTAAGTGCCTTCTAGCCATAGAGGTGAGTATGGAAATTTATTCTCTTTTTTTATTTTTTAAAGATCTATGGAATATAGAATAGTTACAGGGAATCAACAGTAGAGTAGAGGATGCCAATAATCAAATCAGTGATTTAGAATATGAGGAATCTAAAACACCCAATAAGAACAGCAAAAATAAAAAAAAAGAATAAAAAATATGAAGATAGTGTAAGGAACCTCAGGACAATTACAAGCATGCCCTCATTCACATCATGGAGGTGCTGGAAGGAATAGAGAGAGTAATTGAAAACTTATTTGAAAAAAATAATGACAGAAAACTTCCCTTACCCGGTGAAATACCAGTAAATAGACTTAAAAGTCCAAGAAGCACACAGAGTCCCAAACAAGAGGAACCCAAATAATCCCACACCAAGACAAATAGTAATTAAAATGCCGAGGAATAAAAACAAAGAGAGAATCTTAAAAGCAGCAAGAGAAAAGCAGTTAGTTATCTACAAGGGAATGACTATACTCCCTTGGCCTTAGAAACCACATGGCCTGGGCTATGTGGACCCCAGACACAATAGACTGTTGAGAAATCAGTTGAGAATCTTTGCCAGAAGTGAGTGGCAAGAAATATTCAAAGTGATGAATAGCAAGGACCGACAACCAAGATTACTTTACCCAGAAAATCTATCATTTAGAATTGAAGGTCAGATAAAAAGCTTCACAGAGAAGAAGATAAAGGAATTCATCACCACCAAACTAGTATTGCATGAAATGTTAAAGGGTCTTCTTTAAGAAGAAGAAGGGAAAAAAGATAAAAAACTACAAACAATAAAATGGCAATAAATACATATTTATCAACAATTGAATCTAAAAATCAAAATAAATCAACAAGGGATCTAATGAACAAAATAAATTGATGAATAAAATAGAACCAGAGACATGGAAACATAGAACAGACTGATGAATCTCAGAGGGAAGGGGGTTGGGAGTGGGCAGGAAGAGATTAACTAAAGAACTTATATGTATACATGCATTACCCATGGACACAGACAATAAATAGGGTGATGAAGGCCTGGAGCAGGGTGCGATCCAGGTGAAAAGGGGCAGTGCCAGGGGTAGGGGGAAAGAAGGGATATCTGTAATATTCTCAACAATAAAGAGTTAAAAAATCTCTGTGGGGAAATATTATTTAGTAATAATTTCTTTTTGATATAATAATATTAAAAAATATAGTATAAGTAAAGTCATTTATTAGATTTAAACAATAGGGATGGCCAATGATACATTTCTAGGTCTCTCTTTCCTACAAGAAATCTTGAGGTAGAAATAGCTCAACCCAAACTATTTGTCAGAAAAATTAAGTAATAATTTATATCCATATAGAATAGGTTTGAAAGAAAAAGTCAATTCATAATCTTAAAAAATACTTCATACTGACAAATCTCAGAGGGAAGTGGAGGACAGGAAGAGGTTTACTAAAGAACTTATTTGTATAACTCATGGACACAGACACAATAGGCCTGGGGGTTGGCGTGCAAGGTGGATGGTGTCAAGGGGGAAAAGGTGGACTTATGTAATACTTTAAACAATAAAGTTAAATTTTGAAAAATAAAAAAATACTTCTGGATTAAGACAGAGAAAAACAGTATTTGCCTAAAGTATAACGTCTTATTCTGATTCTTGGAATCCTACACATCAAATTGCTAAGATAAATGAGATAAAGTAGATATAACAATGCTGAAAATTGACTAAGCATCATCACATCACCAATTTTGGCTGAAATAAAATGTACTCCATGTAACCTAGTATAAACAGAGAACTTACAGAATTTTAGAGAGAAGAGAATTTGGTTTTAATTCAAGGCTTCAATTTGCCTGAGGAAGAAGTGAACATATATTTAAGTTCCTTTCTTACATAAATGGTTCTCAACTTTGGCTGCAGAAAATCAATAGTCTCACTGCCAATAATTCTACCAGGCTTAGTAATCAGAATCTCAAAGTTGGGACTACTGGTGGTTTTTTATGCAGCCAACGTTAAGAATCACTGCATTAAATATCCTAAATAAACTTTTAACATAACTATTTTATCATTTATTTGAAAAGTGGGAGATTATTAAAAAGATGATATGAAAGGTTTGTAAAATTTTTCCTTAATAGGCTGAGAAGATGATTACAGTTTTAACCTTAAGTTTTGTTAAAGCTGAATAATCCAATATTAGCCTACTGACTGAACATGTTACTAAAATCATATGGGGTCCTGGTGTTAGAGCATTTCTTGCATGGACCTGGGGTCATAGAAATTTGAGCATTTCACTTCAGACTTGGAAAACAGTGGATCTTATCAGTGGCCTAAATTCTTTAGAATAACACATTCTAAATAAATGTAAAATAATGATATATACAAGTTTAATGTTAGAGTCATTTTTGAAGTACATCCTATCAAGATTATTCTATACTAAAGGCCTGGTGCACTAAGGGGGCCCCTCATTCCAGCCCATTGCACCTTACTGCCCACTTTGCCAGCCCTAAGCCAGGCTTCTTGCTGAGCAGCGCTCCCCCTGTAGGAGTGCACTGACCACCATGGGGCAGCTCCTAAATTGAACATCTGCCCCTTGGTGGTCAGGGCACATCATAGCGACCAGTTGTTTCACTGTTCAGTCAATTTACATATTACACTTTTATTATATAGAATATGTGTTGGAGGGGGAAGAAAGATTGCTGTTTTATGGCCATTAGAGGAAATACTTTTAGTGTACTTACTAATAAATTTCAATCTGTAGCATTTGTCATATTTTTAAAACAATGTATTAGTATAAATTTTATTTACAGAATCACTATGAGCTTTGCACATTAAGAAGTCAGGGTCCTATAATCCAATGCATATCTAGAAACTTATACCTAGAATATGGCAAATACTTAATAAATATCTGTTAAATGAGAAAGGAATAAATTCATGCTAGTCTTTCAATTAATTAAATGAGATGTTATCCTAAATTATTTTTACTAAGTATACCTTAAAGAAGGTCTGATTCTCTCTGTCTGTCTGTCTCTCTTTCTCTAGTCATTCTCTCTTTCTTCTTTCTTGAGTTGAGTTAAAGTGGATTTTTTCCCAAAGAAATCTACTTAAAACTCTTCTTCTTGGAATCATACAATACTAGTATATCACTTTCTCACATTTTCTTTGAAAGTTTATAAACTGGTCTGGAATTAATTACCTTCATACCTTGGTTTCTCAGCAACTTCCGGTTACAATCTTATCGCCTGTTATATGTATGTGTATGTGTGTATTTATGAAATCAACATTTCAAGTGGGTAAATGAATAAATCATCTTTCTATATCATATAGGGTATTAAAGCAGAAAACCACTTGTGCAAAATGAATCCTAGTGATAAAAGAGTAGAAACTTCTTATCTAATTACTGTCTGATTTGCACATAATGGCCCTATCCTTCTTCTAGTAAATAAGTAAAACCACTAGTAATAAAACTAGTGTGAAAAATCTAAGTTCACCCCAATTATCACAGCTGAAGCCCAAAGAAGAATGAACACTTGACACAAATGTCAAAAACATCCATAAAGTAAAAATGCACCTGCATCCCCCATGACTAATGTCTATCAATGTACATAAAAATGCAATGTCTCAGCTGTGTTTACAGATTCATTTTTTAATTAATTTATTTTTAAATTATTTCAGCATATAGTAGTTTCAGGTGTACAACATAATGATTGCACATTTATACACCTTACAAAGTAATCTCCCTCATAAATCTAGTACCCACCTGGCACCATACATAGTTATTACAACATTATTGACTATCATTTACAGATTTCTTTTTTTAATATATTTTTATTAATATATTTTATTAATAATGATTTCAGAGAGGAAGGGAGAGGGAGAGATAAAAACATCAATGATGAGAATCATTGATTGGCTGCCTCCTGCATGCCTCCCACTGGGGACCAAGCCCACAACCCAGGCATGTGTCCTTGACTGGAATTGAAGCCAGGACCCTTCAGCCCACAGGTGACACTCTATCCACTGAGCCAAACTAGCTAGGGCCATTTTCAGATTTTTTAACAAATCCTATAACATTCCAAGCTCAGCTTTTCATGTCAAGGTGATATTACATTACATTTTTGAATAGCAGAAATGGTTCTATAATCATATAAAATATAGATCTTTTATAAGAAATAATGAGCTAAAAAGAAACTTGAAGAACAAGGAGAAAAGAGAGGAATGGATCATCATGACAAACAGAAACTATAAAAAGTGATGCAAGATTAAAGATATCTTTTAAAAATATGCAATTATGAACTCTCTTTTGCTAACAATGTAGATATCATTAATGCTGATACATTCCAAAATAGAAAAAAAGTTCCTAATTTTCACATGTGTACTAATCTAAACCTAGCTTGGGGTGTCTTGAAGGAAGCTGGTGACTAGAGCTTCATGTGTGATGTTTATGTTTTCTTTGTTTATTTTGTCTTATTTATTTAGAAGTGGAGAAACCAGCATGAAGACCTGCAGAGGATGATGATTTTTAAGATATCTGGGTAGAAATTATACTAATACTAGAGGCCTGGTGTACAGATTCATACACCGGTGGTGTCCCTTGGCCTGTCCTGCGGGGATCAGGCTGAAACTGGCTTTCTAACATCCCTGGAGGGGTCTGAATTGCAAGAGGGTGGTTCTCGGGTGACGCACCCCAGAATCTGGCTCCCTCCTCTCTGGTTCTGGCATCACCTGAGAACTGCAGTTGCCAAGTGACCGCAGCTCGGCAGCACCTGCATTGAGCATCTGTCCCCTGGTGGTCAGTGTGTGTCATAGCTACTGGCCGGTCAGCTGATCAGCTAGTCTCGTAGGCTTATACACTGAGTGGCCAGATTATTATGATTTCTGAATGCATAATAATTTGGCCACTCAGTGTATATCCTATATAATAAAAGGCTAATATGCAAATTGTCCCCTCCACCAGGAGTTCGACCAGCAGGCAGGCCAGCCAACCGCCCATGCCCCTCCTCCTGGCCAGGCTGGCTGGAACCCCTCCCATGCATGCATTTCATGCACCGGGCCTCTAGTATATGAAATGCATGCATGGGAAGGGGGTGTCCTTCAGCCCAGCCTGCACCCTCTCCAATCTGGGACCTGTCTAGTCCCTCTCACAATCCAGGACTGCTGGATCCCAACTGCTTGCCTGCCTTCCTTCCTGATTGCCCCTAACTGCTTCTTCCTGCCAGCCTGATCACCCCCTAACCACTCTTCTGCCAGTCTGATTGATGCCTAACTGCTCCACTGCCAGCCTGTTTGCCCCTAACTGCCCTCCCCTGCAGGCCCGGTCACCCCCAACTTCCTCTTCTGCTGGCCTGGTCACCCCTAACTGCCCTCCAGTGCAGGCTTGATCACCCCCAACTGCCCTTCCTTGCAGGCCTGGTCCCTCCCACCTTCCCTCCCCTGTTGGCCTGATTGCCCACAACTGCCCTCCCTTGCAGGCCTGGTCCTTCCCAACTGCCCTCCCCTGCTGGTCATCTTGTGGTGGCCATCTTGTGGCCACATGGGGACAGGATATTTGACCACATGGGGGTAGCCAGCTTGTGTGTTGGAGTGATGGTCAATCTGCATATTACTCTTTCATTAGATAGGGTAGAGGCCTGGTTCTCGGGTGGGAGCCAGCTGGTTTGACCTGACGGGTGTCGTGGATCAGGGTGGGGGTTTTCTTGGGGTGTGGGGCAGCCTGGGTGAGGGGCTTGTGGTGGTTTGCAGGCCGGCCACACCCCCGGCGACCCAAGCAGAGGTCCTGGTATCTGGGATTTATTTATCTTCTACAATTGAAATTTTGTAGCCTGGAGAGGAGCCAAGTCTTCTGCTTGCTCCGTGGAGGCAGCCATTTCTTATGGGATTTATTTATCTTCTATAATTGAAACTTTGTAGCCTTGAGTGGAGGCCAAAGTAGGCCCTGATGTGTAGAAAGCTTGGCTTCCTCCATCGCCAGAGGCAACCCTAGCCTCCTGCTGTCTCCAGCTCCATGGCTGCCACCATTTTTGTTAGGATTTATTTATCTTCTATAATTGAAACTTTGTAGCCTGGAGTGGAGGCCAAAGGAGGCCAGGGTGTGCGGAAAGCTTGGCTTCCTCCATTGCCGGGGAAACCCAAGCCTCCCTCTTGCTCTCTCCGTGGCCACAGCCATCTTGGTTGGGTTAATTTGCATACTCACTCCTGATTGGCTGGTGGGTGTGGCTTGTGTGTAACAGAGTGGTGGTTAATTTGCATATTACTCTTTTATTAGATAAGATATATATATTGAGTGGCCAGATTATTATGTGTTCAGAGATCATAATAATCTGGCCACTCAGTGTCTATATATAGATTGTGAAACAGTACTGAATCCAGGAAAATGATCCTACAGGTGCCAGATAAAATAGGAGCAGTCAGTGAAATTAATTTTCACCCCATTTTTTCCCCTGAGCAATAGTCCTGGAAAGGACAAGACAAGTTTTAGGTCAGAAAATACTTTTTTGCTACTGACTTTATAAAAAGTTTAGGGGGGTGGTTCTTGTATTTTCTGGTGGCAGTCAGAACTTGTTTGTGCATCCTACGTGTGTTTTCCACCCAGAGGAGGAGGGCCTTTTAAGTCCAGATAGAAATGTTCTGAAAATCAGAGAAACTGCTTTTCAACACTGTCTTCGAAAAGCTTCCTGGGCCATTATATTAAAGCAGCTTGGTACTGCTGTTTAAACTGAATGGATACTCCCTTGTTTGACAAAGCTTTTTAACAACTTTTGGGATTAAATCCAGGTGCATTTTCCCAAAACCACCTGTCCTGTAAATGTGAACAGTTTTTCCATAACTTTTTAATAGTAAGTGACTGACAATACAGGGACTAAGATAGCTGTTATGTTAAGTGTGTGAGGAGATATATCTGATTCCTAGTCCTCCTTTTAGGTGATTGATCTTTTTGTGATATTTGCCCTATTTTGGACTAGAGCTTGTTGAGTAACCAAGGGTGTTGATAACAGGAAACAGTATTTTTCTATTTTTCTCAAATGATGAGAGTTGGAAGCAACCTTTTGGGTGTGCTTATATGTGTTTGTAATTATTTAAGATAAGTACCAAACTAGATACTTCATGATGCACTTTGCTCATGGAATAATCCAACACCTCTTGGTAATGAAAGAAGTGGTAAGTAAAGAAAAAACACACATCTTCTCAGTGTTCACAGTGATAAATTAATAATTATGAACACCACATCTGGTTCATCAGGCTTGTTTCAATATGAAAAGTTTACATTTTTCACAATCCTTCTAATTACTCTAGACCTGACCATTTTCTAAGAGGTGATTCCATCACAAATCTCATGAAGTCCTGGTTCCATCCCTCTCACTTTGTCTTATTTCTGAACTACCATTTTTTACTGCAGAAAGTATTTGTTTAGTAGTTAATCTGTCTTACTTTGTCCCTTGAACTAATATTTTATTTGCTACCTGGCATTGTGAGTTAACATTTTTCTCCATGCATATAGATTTATTAAATGGAATCAGAAATGAAGTTCTTCTCAAAGAGAGTGACTGTGTTGTCTTGATAATTCTAAATACCCACAGAACTACTCTGCACATGAGAGGATTTTGTTAAACATTTTTAAAATGCATTGATTCAGATAACAATTAATGATCTGATGGGTATCTAATATTTGTGTCTTAAACAGTCACTTTATTAGGATATCATAGTTCTCAGTTGCAGAATGTGAAAAGTGGATTATGTGTGGAATCTGGAGTTACACATAATTTATAAAGTTTGTTAATTAGAAAGTGTCATGAAGAGACAAAGAAGCTTCCTGCATTTATAAACCCATAGACAAAGAGACTCACAGAACTGCTTTTGTGTTTTTTTCCCCATTTTAGAGAGAGAGCAGGCTTTCCCCATTTGGGGACCTTCCCCAGGGGGGGAATTTGTATACGCTTTCAATAAACTTCTACACAGTTGCTTAAAAAATCTTTTAGTCCACAAATTTCATTCTTCAAACTTTGTAGGACAAGGAGAGCCTGAACTCTCCCGTTCCATGTATTTATAGGATGTCTTTCTTATATGCAGATATAGGCCAGGACAGAAATTAGAATAATAACTAATCATAGCTGTCAGTTTATTATGGAAAGATTAAATATTCAAAGGATTTTGAAATTATTGTATTATATTTTATGTTGATTTTCATTGTCTAAAAGTAAGTGAACACATTTAAAAATAAGATAAAACTGTGTTAACACCAAGTGGCCAGAAAGGAATTATAGGTTTAACGCTACAAGAAAGAGTTCTAATATTAGGAACAGATGGTATCTGATCCTACAAATGATTTTTTATATCAAACAATTGCTTTTTGTCCATTAAGAATATTTTAGGAATTTAGGACTTGCCTTTAAGTCCAAGGTATTTTTTCTTTGCTTTCCAAGCTATAACACCAGTGAATTCACTATTTATTTTCTTTAGCTTAATTAAATCTTAGATAGAACACTGAGTAAATGAACAAATAGTTAATGCAAAGAGCACCTATTTAGAAAAGTAGTGATAATCAGAACAGTGAGCTGAGGTTTTTTTCCCCAGGGTTGTGTCTCACTATGCCAAAGAATGAGTCCACAGGTGTGTGTGGCGGGAGAGAGGTAAAAGATCAATCAAAGGACTTGCATGCATGCATATGACCATGACCAATGGATACAGACACTAGGGGGGTGAGGGCATATGCTGGTGGTTGGGGTGGCTGGGAAGAGATCAATGGGGAGGAGGGAGACGTATGTACTATATGTAATACTTTAAACAATAAAATAATTTTTTTTAAAAAAATGTAACTCTTATTTGACCCAATAATTCCACTTCTAGGAATATATCCCAAGGAACCAGAAACACCAATCAGAAAGGATATATGCACCCCTATGTTCATTGCAGCACAATTTACAATAGCTAAGATTTGGAAACAGTCTAAGTGACCATCAGCAGAGGAGAGGATTAAAAAACTGTGGAGTTCTAAATGGCAGCTGAATAGGCAGACATGTCCTGTGCCTTCTCATGGAGCTGAAAGAAGAAACAACTAAATTGAATAACATCCACCCAGAATTGGCCAATTAAACACAGCTGGTGAGACAATCCACAGCAAGAAAGGACAGGCTGCTGGTATCCAGGAAATCTAAATCTAAATCCACAGCCATGAGAGGCTGCATCCAGAAAGGCTGCCTGAGGAACTGCTGGAGCCGCAGGGTACTGGGGTGAGAGAAGCTCCCAGTGGTGTGGATCTTTTGCCTTTATATTTTTCCTGCTTTTGTTCACTAAACCCAGTTCATTGGACTTTTCAATTACAAATACTCACTGAGGCTGGGGTACAGATGGAGATGCAGATTGTGGAGACTGGGGGGAGGCTGTGGAGGGGAGCAGGACAAGGAGAGGTGACCAGGAATCTGGCACTGAGACATTCCAGAACCTTCAACCATAAGCAGCCATTTTTCTCCTAAAGAGCCAGCCCCTCCCAGCAGCACCCCCAGGGCAACTAGTGCAGCTGCACCCAGCCTAGAGCTTTGCAGAAATGAGGAGTTTGAATAGCCCCAGGGAATCCTGGGGGACTGGGTTGAGGGGCTGTTTGGTCATGGAAACACCCCCCGAACCAAACTCTGTGTAAGAAATAAACGCTTGTATAAATAAGCCTGAAAGCAGGCAGATAAACAAAGCAGGCAGATAGGTCCCACCTGCCTGCAACCAAGGATGGGGAGACAGACACAGAGGAGCTGTGTATCACTGGGAGCTTCAACACAGTGCTGACTAACAGGAAACTGAGAAGGGGCAAACAGAACAGTAGAGAGGGGTCTTAGACCAGTCCACATGGGACATTAAACTTAGCTGAAGCAAACGACACTTAACTTTTTTATTTTTATCTTTTACTTAGGGGAGAGAAAAAAACATTTAACCTTTTATTTTTTGTATTATTTTTCCTCATTCTATTTTTATTTTTATATCATTATTTTAGTTTATCTTAGTTTTTCTTTTTATCCACCCTTTTCTTCCTCACTTCTACCTTTTTCATTCTGCTTCTTTTCTCCTCTTCCTGCTTTAGTTTTTCTCTCTCTTTTCTTTTTGCCCCTTGTTAAAAATTGATCTTTTTTTATCTGCTTGACTTACTCATATATCTAATTTCCTCTCCCTTGCTCCAAGTCCATGCACACTTCTCTTTTCTCTCTATTTGATAGTCAATTTTTTAAGCTTTGTTTTTCCTCTCTTCTCTTGCTCTCTTCTTCTAATTGCTTAATTAGTTTCACTCACTAAACTTAAGTCTATATGCTCTTTCCTCTATTCTCGTTTTCCAAAAATAGATGAAAATATGTATAAATAAAATAATTTTTTATCTTTTGGGTTTTTTTAAATTTATTGATTATTTTTTAAATTATTTTTCTTCTTATCCACTCATTCTTTTTCTACCTCCACAATACTGAATTGTGGCCATTCCCCTATACATTTAATTCCTTCACTTTACTTTACTTTACTTTCTGGATATAAGTTCTGACTCTACAGATTCTAAACCCTCTCCCCTTTTTCTGGATGTTTATATTTACATTTTTTGGTTAATTTGTTTATTTTGCGGCGGTTTCTCCCCATATATGTATATCTTCCCCCATATTTCTTCTTCTTTTGCTTTTCTCTCTTACCTTATTTCCTTTTCTCAATGTTATTTTTGCTCTCTCTCTTCTCTCTCCTAATTCTCTTTTCCCTGATGGCCATTTTTATTTGGTTTATCAGTGTTGTGAGTACATTCATGTGTTTTCCCTTTGTGTCATGCCTTTTTGAGTTGTATTTTGTACTGTTTGGTAAATGTGGAAGAGTAAGACACATAATCAAACAGCTGAGAGGAGAATCCATCCATGAATGAGACAATAACACTAGAGACCCAACTACATCAAGAGAACACAAATATTCCAAGTAGGGGGGGATCCCTACAATACCCAGCCTAGAAGACCTGAAAGACTGCACCATTGGGTCCCACAAAACATCTAGTATAAGACAAACAAAAAAAAAAATCAAGGTGACATAGAAGTTTCATCTAATACATAGAAACAACCACGAAGGAAAAGAAAATGGGGAAACAAAGAAACAACCCCCAAATGAAAGAAAAAGAGGAATCACCAGAAAAGGAAGTAAAGGAGGTGGAGGCAAACAATTTGTTAGCGAAAGAATTCAGAGCAATGGTTATAAGAACGCTGAAAAAGATGGAAGACAAATTCAACAACACGTGTAAGAATCAAGTAGAAATGAAGAACCAAGAAATGAAGAATGACATAGCTGCAATAAAGCATACAATGGAAAGTATCAACAGTAGACTAGAAGAAGCTGAGGACCACATCACCAGGCTAGAAGGCAAGGTAGGAAAAATACCTAAGCAGAGCAGCAACTAGAAAAAAACCAAAAACTTGAAAAGCAGGATTTGAGCCTAAGGGAACTTTGGGATAACATGAAACAAAACAACATCTGCTTAACAGGGCATCCAGAAGAAGAGGAAATGAAGCAAGGAATAGAAAAATCTGTTTGAAGAAATAATAACTGAAAACTTACCTGATATTTGGAAAAAAAAACTCACACAAGTCAAAGAAGCACACAGGGTCCCAAGCAAGATGAACCCAAAATGACCATCACCGAGACACATTATAATAAAACTAGGGGCTGAGTGAACGAATTTGTGCACCTTGAAAGGAACTGTGGTCCATGAGGCTACAGTGGGTAAAAGGGCCAGTCTCAGTCCATCCTCAATGCCCCCACCCAGCCCATCATGCCGCAAACCCTGCTCCCCTGCATGCTGGCAGCCCAGCTCCCACAGCCACTCCTCCCATGTGCTGACAGCACCAGCCCTACTCACACCCACTGACAGTGCAGAGCGATTGGGGCTGGCACCAGCAGGAAGTGGGAGTAGGGCCAGTGATGTCAGCAGATGCGAGTGGTGGCTGCTGCCCCAATCACCTCTCAGGAGCAGGAGGAGGTGGAGCAGCTGGAGGCATGCTCAGGGCCAGCAGCCGCCACTTGCATCTTCTGATGGCACCAAGTGATCGGGGCTGGCACTGGGTGCTGACAGTGTGAGCATCAGGGGTGACTGTGGCATGCAGACCAAAGAATTTTCAGTAACCACCAGACGCTTGACACAATGACAGCGATCGGCACCTCACCTTGGTCTAGTGCCCATGCTTACTTGCTCCACCATTCCAGCGAGACTGACGCTTGCTATGTTCCATGCTCTGCCACCTGCTGCCAATGCCCGCCATGTTCCGTGCATGCCCCTGGTAGTCAGCACACATCATAACAACCGATTGTTCAGTTGTTCGGTTGTTCAGTTGTTTGGTTGTTCCACCATCAGTCTATTTGCATATAGGGTTTTATATACATAGACTAGAGGCCCAGTGCATGAAATTGATACATGGGGGGTATCCCTCAGCCTGGCCTGCACCCTCTCCAATTTGGGACCTCTCAAGGGATGTCCGATTGCTGCTCCCCAGCCTGTCTGCCTGATTGCCCCTAACTGCTTCTGCCTGCCACCCTGATCACCCCCCCCCAACTGCTCCCCTTCCAGCCCAATTGCCCCCAACTGCCCTCCCCTGCTGATCTGGTTGCCCCTAACTGACCTTCCCTGCAGGCTTGGTTCCCCCCAACTGCCCTTCCCTGCAGGCCTGGTTGCCCACAACTACCCAACCCTGCCAGTCCAATCACCCTCAACTGCCCTTCCCTGCTGGCCTGATTGCCCTCAATGGCCCTCCCCTGCTAGCCTGATTGCCCACAACTGCCCTCCCCTTCCAGCCATCTTGTGATGGCCATGTTGTGGCAGCCATCTTGTGATGCATGAGATCATCGTGTGAGTGCACAAGGACCACCTAGGCTTTCATTAGTATAGATTGGAAAACACCAATGACAAAGTAAGAATCTCAAAGACTGCCAGAGAGAGAGTGAAAGTTATCTAAAAGGGTTCTCCCATTAGATTACCAACTGATTTCTCAACAGAAACACATCAGGCAAGAAGGGAATGGAGTGAAATATATGAAGTGATGCAAAGAAGGGGACTGAATCCAAGAATAATATACCCAGGAAGGCTATCATTCAAATTTGAAGGTGAAATCAAGAGCTTCACAGACAAGAAAGGGCTAAGGGAGTTTATAACCACAAAGCCAGAAATGCAAGCAATTATAAAGGGACTGCTTTAAAAAGAAGAAATAGGAAGGGTAGAAGGAACATAGACATAAAGAATAAAAATGGCGGCAAACAAGTATCTATCAATAATAACCTTAAATGTAAATGGATTAAATGCTCCAATCAAAAGACATAATAAGGTAGCTGAATGTATAAGAAAACATGACCCATACATCTTCTGTCTTCAAGAGACCCACCTCAGAACAAAGGACTCACAGACAGATAATGAAGGGAAGGATAAAAATATTTTTTCAGGCAAATGGAAATGAAAAAAAGCTGGGGTATCAATACTTATATCTGACAAATTAGACCTAAAAGTGAAGTCCATAACAAGAGATAAGAAGGGCCACTTCATAATACTAATTGGAGCAATTCAACAAGAGCATATAACTCTAGTAAACATATATGGACTCAATACAGAAGCACCCAAATACATTTAAAAAAAGGCTTCTAGAAGATATCAAGGGTGAGATTGACAGCATTACAATTATAGTAGGGGATTTTAATATCCCATTTATACCACTGGCTAAATCCTCTAAACAAAAAATAGGCAAAGAAACATCAATCCTAAATGACTCACTAGATCAGATGGAACCAATTGACATCTTCAGAACATTTTACACCAAAGCTTCAGAATATACATTCTTCTCAAGTGCACACAGGACATTTTCAAAGATTGACCATATATTGGCACACAGGCAAAGTCTTTTCAAATTCTAGAAGACAGAAATCACATCAAGCATCTTCTCAGATCACAATGGCATAAAATTAGAAATCAACTACAATAAAAAAATCAAAATCTTGGAGGCTAAATAGCATGCTAATAAACAATGATTGGGTTACCAAAGAGATTGAAGAAGAAATAAAAAGCATCCTGGAAACAAATGACAATGAAAATACAGCAATCCAAAATCTATCAGACGTAGTGAAAGCAGTCATGAGAAACAAGTTCATAGCTTTACAGGGATACCTCAAAAAACAAACAAACAAACAAAAAACACACAAGAAAAAAATGGTAATAAACTATGTAACCCTACAACTTAAAAATTAGAAAGAGACCATCAAGAAAACCCCATAGTAAGCAGAAAGAAGTACATAATAAAGATCAGAGTAGAAATAAATGACATCGAGAGAAAAAAATAGATTCATGAAACCAAGAACTGGTTCTTTGAAAAGATAAACAAGGTTGATGAACCACTAGCCAGGCTCACCAAGAAACAAAGAGAGAGGACCAAAATAACAACAGACCCTCCAAAACATACTAAGGATTGTATAAAAATAGTACAAACAACACTAGTCCAACAAACTGGACACACTAGACAAAATGGACATATTCTTAGAAAAATACAAGTTTCAAAAACTCAATCAGGAAGAATAAAAAATCCAGAATAGGCTGATAAATACCAAAGAAATTCAAGCAGTAATCAAAAATTTTCCAGCAAACAAAAGCCCTGGTCTGGACGGCTTTACAGGAAAGTTCTATGAAACATTCAAAGAGAACTAAAACCTATGCTCCTCAGACAATGCCAAAAAATTCAAGAGGAATGCATTCTTCCAAGCTTTATCTAAGAAGCCAGCATTACCCGAATCCCAAAACCAAATAAGGACATTACAATGATGGAGAATAACAGGCCAATATCTCTGATGAACATAGATGCTAAAATCCTCACCATATTTCTAGCAAATTGGATCCAGCATTGCATTAGAAAGATCATAAACCATGACCATGTGGGATTTATTCCAGGGGTGCAAGGATGGTACAATATCCCAAATCAATAAACTTGATACATCACATAAACAAATTGAGAGACAAAAATCATATCAATAGATGCATAAAAAGCATTTGACAAAATCCAACACCCTTTCTTGATAAAACCCTCAGCAAAGTAAGAATAGAGGGATCAAACCTCGACATAAAAAAAGCCTTACATGACAAACCTATAGCCAACATCATACTCAATGGGCAAAAACTAAGTCCATTTCCCCTAAGAACAGGAATAAGACAGGGATGCCCACTTTCACCATTCTTGTTTAATATAGCACTGAAAGTGCTAGCCATAGTGATTAGACAAGAAGAAAAATTAAAAAGCATCCAAATTGGAAAAGAAGAAGTAAAATGCTCACTATTCACAGAAGACATGATAGTGTACTTACAAAACCCTAAAAACTCCATTAAAAACTACTTGACTTAATAAATGAATTCAGCAATGTAGATGGATACAAACCACCCAGAAATCTATAGCTTTTTTATACATCTTTAATTAACTCAAAAAAAAGAGAAACTAAAAAAAAATTCCATTTACCATTGCAATGAAAAAAATAAGATACCTAGGAATAAAATTAACTAAGGAGGTAAAAAACCTGTACTCAGAAAACTATGGGACACTGAAAAAAATAGATAAAGGAAGACATAGACAAATGGAAGAATATACCATGTTCATGGATTGGTAGAATCTACATCATTACAATGTCCATACTATCCAAAGCAATGTATAAGTTCAATGCAGTCTCCATTACAATACCAAAGACAAATTTCACAGCCCAGGAACAAATGCTCCAGAAATTCATCTGAAATAAAAAAGACCCCAAATAGCCATAGCAATTCTGAGAAAGAACGAAGTTGGAGGGTTCACAATACCAGATATCAAGCAACATTACAAAGCCATTGTTCTCCAAACCACCTGGCACAAGAACAGACATATAGACCAATAGAATAGAACAGAGAACCCAAAAATTGACACAAGCCATTATGCTCAATTAATATTTGATAAAGGAGGCAAGAACATACAATGAACTCAAGATAATCTCCTCAATAAATGATGTTGAGAAAATTGGACAGATACATGCAAACAAAATGAAACTATTCCACCAATTTTCACCATACACAAAAACAAACTTGAAATGGCTAAAGAACTTAAATGTAAAATGAGAAACCATAAAAATTGTAGAATAATCTATAAGCTTCAAAATAGAAGACATATGTTGTAGCAATATTTTTACTGAGGCAGCTCCTAGGCAATGGAAACTGAGGAGAAAATAAACAAATGGAACTATCCTAATATATAAAAAGCCAGAGACCGTGATGACTGAAACAATTGGATGGCCAACCAAACAGCAGGATGTGTGGGATGACAAAGCCAGCGGCTGGGGGGGTAGTTGGGGAGCAACCAAGCCCCAGGGAGCAGTTGGGGGTGATCAGGCCAGCAGGCAGAGGTGTTAGGGATGATCAGGCTGGGATCAGGCCTAAACCAGCAGTTGGATATCCTCCGAGGAGTCCCAGATTGGAAAGGGTGCAAGCTGGGCTGAGGGGACCCCCCCATCCTATGCATGAATTTTGTGCACCAGACCTCTTGTATGTGTGTGTGTGTGTGTGTGTGTGTGTGTATATATATATATATATATATATATATATATATATATATAGAGAGAGAGAGAGAGAGAGAGAGAGAGAGAGAGAGAAAGAGAGCGCCAGGGTCGTAACATCCGCAGCAACCAGAGGCTCTACTAAATGCCAGACTGTGCATGCAGCAGACGAGTGGGTTGACCTGCTGACCTCTTGAAGAGAGAGAGAGACAGGGCTGATCAGCAGTGGCAGCAGCTGCTGATGAGGCTGGGAGAGAGAAGCAGGGTCTGATTAACCTGCTTCTCTTTCAGGGCCTCACCAGCAGCGAAGCCTCTCTCTCCCTCCCAGAGGTCAACAGTTCAACCTGCTCACCAGCAGCCTGAGATGGCTGCTGATCAGACCTTCCTCTATGCTCAGGCCCAGAGATAGGCCTGGAGATGC
Organism: Corynorhinus townsendii; assembly: GCA_026230045.1. Lineage (NCBI taxonomy): Eukaryota > Metazoa > Chordata > Mammalia > Chiroptera > Vespertilionidae > Corynorhinus > Corynorhinus townsendii. The sequence continues at coordinate 111,403,119 of JAPDVU010000003.1, read as the reverse complement.
TGACTGGCATAGAAACAGATCATTCAGAACCAAGTCTGGGTGAATTGCGAGGAGCCAATGGTTGCCTAAGAGGCAGAGCTTTTGATGCTGACTTGCATAGAAACAGACCAATCAGAACCAAATCTGGGTGAACTGTGAGGAGCCAATGGCTGCCCAGGAGGCAGGGCTTTTGACACTGACTGGCATAGAAACCAACCAATCAGAACCTACTCTGAGTGGACTGTGAAGGCAGAACCTAAGGTGGGCCTGAGGAGGGGTTTTAAGGGCAACAGCTGTTTGGTGCAATGTATAAGAAAACGGTTTAATTTTATAATGACCAGTTTGGAATTATAGTGCATATGGCTGGCTATCAGTTCATATATAGGGATTATGTATTTTTGTCTGCCAAGAGCATATCCTCCTGTCAAAAAAGTCTTTCCCCCCATTTAAGAAATCCTATCCTATATAATCTATCTATACTAATAAAAGGGTAATGTGCTAATTAGACTGGATTGACCAGCCATGTTCCTTATGTCTGAATTCCTTCCAGACAAAGCCATGGTAGTGGGAGCAGGGGCAGACGCAGATGCTATTAGAGGTGATTAGGCCATCAGGGGTGGGCAGTTGGAGGCCAGATCAGGCTGGCAGGGGAGGGAAGTATGGGGTGACCAGGCTGGCAGGGAAGAGCAGTTGGGGCTGAGATCAGGCCTGCAGGGGAGGGCAGTTAGGGGTGATCAGGCAGGCAGAGGCAGTTAGGGGTGATCAGGCCAGCAGGGGAGAGCAGTTAGTGAGATTGGACCTAAACCAATAGTCTGACATCCTGTGAGGGGGTCCCAGACTGGAGATGGTGCAGGCTGGGCTGAGGAACCCCCCTCTGTGCACAAATTTTGTGCACCAGGCCTCTAGTCCTATCTAATAAAAGCCTAATATGTAAATGGACTGAATAGCAGAATGACCGGTTGCTGTGATATGCACTGACCATCAGGGTCAGATGCTCAATGCAGGATCTGCCCCCAGCCTGCAGGCCCCAGGCAAGCCAAGGCAGGTGCCTGCAGGAGCCCCCTGATTGCCCCACCAGTTGCCCCATAGAGGGAGGCAATCGGTGGCAGTGGTGGGGAGTGGGGCCAGTGAGCAGGTGGCACCAAGCCAACCAATATGGGTGCCAGTGGGGGGCCATGATTTCCCTGCCAGTCACCCTGCAGAGGAAGTCAACAAGCAGTGGTGGTAGGGGGCAGGGCTGGCAAGCACATGGCACCAGACCAGCAAGTTGGTTGCCAGGAGCGCCCCCTGATCGCCCTGCCGGTTACCCGACAGATGGGCCCTGATTGCCAGCCAGGCCTAGGGACTCTATCCATGCACTAATTTTGTTCACAGGGCCTGTAGTATCAAAATAAAAAGCTTCTGCACACCAAAAGAAACCATCAACAAAACAAGAAGAAAGCCCACTGCATGGGAGAACATATTTGCCAATGTTATCTCCCATAGGGTCTAATCTCCAAAATTTACAGAGAATTCATATAACTTACCAAAAGAAAGATAAATAATGCCCCCTAAAAAAAAATGGGCAAAGGCCTAAATAGACACCTTTTGAAAGAGGACATACAGAAAGCCAAGAGACACATGAAAACATGCTCAAAGTCACTAATCATCCAAAAGATGTAAATATAAACAACAATGATGTTCCATCACACATCTGTCAGAATGGCTATCATCAACAAACGGCAAGTGCTGACAAAGATGTAGAGAAAAAGGAACTCTCCTGCACTGCTAGTGAGAATGCAAACTGGTGCAGCCACTGTGGAAAAGAACATAGATTTTTCTCAAAAAAATGGAAAATGGAACTCCCATTTGACCCAATAATCCCACTCCTAAGAATACCCAAGAAATAAGAGAAATCAATCAGAGAAAAAGATGTATTCTTATGTTCACAGTACCACAATAATTTACAATAGCTAAGATTTGAAAACAGCCTAAGTGCCCATCAACAGATGGGTGGATTAAAAAACTGTGGTACATCTACACTATGGAATACTACACTGCTATAGAAAAGAAGGAACTTTTACATATTTTTTAACCACTTAATTTCTACAATATTTTGTCATGGCAAATACAGCCAGGGAAATCCTCTTGTCTTTGATACTAGTGATTAGATCCCAAGACTGTGGCCATATCTATGAGGGGGGTACTGTTCAACCCAAGAAGTGTAGGATCAGGTTTCTTAACCAAAACTCTTTGGGAATGTGTTTCTGTGGCTTGTGTTCCCTGAATCCATAAGGACAGACCTGACTGAGGGAAAGTTTCTGGTTGAGATGAATAGCTCCTGGGTGGATAATGAATGCGACTGCTGTATCCTTTAAGTCTTGGTGGTTGGAGTTTCTCTTCAATGGCTAGGAGTGTAAGAAACCGTCAGTCTAACCAGAGCTGCCTACAGTGAAGATGTATCATGTTTCGGTCCACTTGGGGAATTCTATAGAGATCTTTAAGCAAAAGGTGTTATAATCCATTTGGAAGTTGAGTTATGTCACCTTATTCTTATGTCCCTTGTTTAAATCACTAAACTCTTCCTTTTAAAATATGTTTCTGTATATAATATGCTTACAAGTTCCCCTCCAGATACATCCCATTTTACAATAATTATGCATTACAATATATTTTTACTTTACCACAGATTAATCTTGTTGGTTGGATTTTAGTTCTTTTATATTAGGAATTACTATATATAGTATTTCTTTATGCCCTAAGGCCTTGTAAAATTTGGTGAGTAATTAGTATAGATTTGGATATTGGAGTCGAAATAGTAGAAATCATTAAGAAGCTTCCAATTTGAAAAAAATATATAAAAATATGAAGAAAATTAAAGTTAAGTAATATCATGACGTAGTCTGTTTAAATTTCATCTATTATGTATTAACTCAATACACAGTTAAAAAAGGAGACTAACTATGTTTGGTCAGAACTTAAAGAGAATGTGGCTAGGAGTTTGGCAGTTTGATATGAAATTGTTTCTCCAAGTTTGGTTTATTTTGATATCTTCTTTTATGCCTTATGGCATATTTATGTGTGAAAGAAAATGCTCTTAAGTTCATAAGTAAGTCAGTATAATTTTAAAATCATATGTAGGAGAGAGAATAATGAGGACGGATGTGTGTATATATGTGTGTTTGTGTGTTTTGAAAACCTATTTCTAATTTAGGATTTCACTATATACAGTATAAACATTCTTTTTAGGTAAGAACTGTATTATTGAGAATTGTGTCTCTTTTTTACTGACTTTATTGGGGTAACATTGGTTAATAAAATTATATAGGGTTAAGTTGTAAAATTCTATAATATATCATCTGTATATTATGTATTCACCACCCAAGTCATGACTCCTTCCATTGCCATCCATCCTCTATCTACTCTTTTCTGCCTCTACCCTGACCTGCATTTCCCTCTGGTAATGACCATACTGTTGTCTGTCTAGAAGGGTGGGGTTTTGTTTGTTTGTTTGTTTTTTCGGTGTCTTTTGTTGTTGTTGTTGTTCATTTGTTTTGTTATTTTTGCTTAACCCCTTCAACCTTTTTCACCCAGTCCTCATACACCTTTCCATCTGACATAGTTCTATTCTGTTTGTTGATTTATTTTGTTCATTAGAGTCCACATATAAGTGAAATCATATGGTATTTGTCTTTCTCTGACTGTCTTATTTCTTATACCACACCAGTTTCCATGTCAATTCATGTTGTTGCAAAAGGTAAGATTTCCCTCTTTTTTATGGTGGAGGAGTATTCCATTATGTAGATGTACCACTGCATTTTATTCACTCATCTACTGATGGACACTTGGGCTGCTTCCAGACCTTACTGTTGTAAATACCACTTCAATGAACACAGAGGTGCATATATATTTTTTTTGAATTAGTGTTGCCAGTTTCTACTGATAAATTCCCAGAAATAAAATCACTGGATCATAAACCAGTTCTATTTTTAGTTTTTGAGGTAACTCCATACTGCTTTCCACAGCAGCTTCACTATTTTGCATTCCTACCAACAGTGTACAAGGGTTTCCTTTTTGTTACATGCTTGCCAACACTTGTTTGTTAATTTATTGATGATAGCTATTCTGATAGGTGTGAAGTGACATCTCATTGTGGTTTTAATTTGCATTTCTCTAATGATTAGTGACATTAAGCATATTTTCATATGTCTACTTGTCATCTGTATGTGCTCTTTGGAGAAGTGTCTATTCAGTTTTTTACTGATATTTTAAATTGCATTGTTTGTTGTTTTGGTGTTGAGTTGTATAAGTTAGTTATATATTTTGGATATTAATCCCTTATCAGATGTACTGGTAAATATGTTCTCCCATTAAATGGGTTGTCTTTTCATTTTGTTGATGGTTTCCTTTGTTATGTGAAATTTTCTTTTAGTTTGATGTAGTTTTTTTTTTAAACATTTTTATTGAGTTAGGAAAGGAAGGGTGAGGGAGAGAGAGACAGAGAAATATCAATGATGAACAGCCTGGTTGAGGTGAAGTAAGATGGTGACCAGCAGGATGGCAGTGAGGTAGAGAGTGTGAGTGAGTGAGGGAGCGAAAGGGTGTGTGTGGACTTGGTGTGTGTGTGTGTGTGTGTGTGTGTGTGTGTGTGTGTGTGTGTGTGTGTGTGACAGTTAGATCCTGCAGGACTTTCAGGGACTGGCAGACCAGGCAGGCTCTCCTAGACAAAGAACCCTTGCTACTGCTGAAATCACTCCTGGGGTAGCCAGCTCTGACAGAAACCATGCCATCTTGAAGGGGAGAGTAGCTGTGACTAGGAGTCCAGTCTCACCACCACCCAGAATGGCCTCAGACACCACCTCAGATCCTACAGGCACTTTGGACCTGCTACCTCAGCTACAGACCCATAGACACCTGGACACCATCCTCCCCATATGTGGGCTCCTGTGGGTCTCCTGTGAGCCCACTCAGAGTGTTCCTCCCTACAACCAGCCCACTGGGGCACCATGCATTCCACCAGTGAGTCTTGAACTGTGCTCCACACCCAGAAAGCCCGCAGTTTGGCCCCAGCCCTGGACATCCTGTCAGCAAGCTTCAGACTGTACTCCCCACCCACCACGCCCATGGATCCTCCCAGACCCCATAAGTCCCACCGGCAAATCTTGGACTGCTCTTCCTTCCCACCAAACCTGTGGAGTTGGCCCTGGCCATGATCCTCTGGCAGGTGAGCTTCTGACAGTATTCCCTGCCCTCCAAGCCTAAGGTGTCACCCTGGCCCTGCTTGTCCTATAGCAAGACTCAGACTGAACTCACTGCTAACCAAGCCCACAGCATCTTCACAGGCACCATGTGTCCTGCCAGTGAGCCTCAGACTGTGCTCCCTGCTTGACAAGACCATGGAGTCTGCCCTGGCCCTGCACATCCCTCAGGTGAGCTTTGGACTGCACTCCCCACCTGTAAAGCCACTACAATGAAGAGAATTACAGGTCAATATCTCTGATGAACGTAGATCCCAAAATCCTCAACAAAATTCTAGCAAAATTCTAGTTGGATCCAGTACTACATTTGAAAGATGATATACTATGCATTCCTGGGATGCAATGAGGTACAGTATCTGCAAATCAATAGGTGTGATACATCACATAAACAAACTGAGAAATAAAAATCACATAGTCATATCAGTTAATGCAGAAAAATCATTTGACAAAGTCCAACATCCTTTTTTGATAAAAATCCTCAGCAAAGTGGGAATAGAGGGATCATACCTCAACATTATAAAAGTCTTATATGACAAACCTGCAGCCAACATCATATTCAATGGGCAAAAACTAAAACCATTTCTCCTAAGAACAGGAGCAAGATGGGGATGACCACTCTCACCATTCCTATTTGACATAGTCCTAGAAGTGCTACACATAGCAATTAGAGAAGAAGAAGAAATAAAAGGCACATAAATTGGGAAAGAAGAAGTAAAACTCATTCATTGAAGATGACATGATATTGTACTTAGAAAACTCTAAAGACTGCATAAAAAATTATTAGACTTAATAAATGAATTTGGAAATGTAGCAGGAAGCAATATTAACACCCAGATATCTATGGCTATTTTATACACTGATAATGAACGTACAGAAAGATAAATTTTAAAAGAATCCTATTTACTATTGCAACAAAAAATTAAGATACCTAGGAATAAACTAAACTAAGCAGGTAAAAGACCTATATTCAGAAAACTACAGAACATTGAAAAAAGTGATAGAGGAAGACATAAATAAATGGAATAATATACCGTGTTCATGGATTGGTGGAATCAACATCATTAAAATGTCCATACTACCCAAAGCATTCTATAAATTCAATGCAATCTCAAATAACATACCAATGGCATATTTCACAGACCTAGAACAAACACTCCAAAAATTTATATGGAGTAAAAAAAAGACCCCAAATAGCTGCAGCAATCCTGAGAAAGAAGAACAAAGTTGGAGTGATCACAATACCAGATATCAAGCTATATTACAAAGCCACTGTCCTCAAACCTTCCTGGTACTGGCAGAAAAACAGACATATAGACCAATGGAACATAACAGAGAACCAATAAATCAATCCAAGCCAGTATGCTCAAATTGATATTTGACAAAGGATGCAAGAACATACAATGGAGTTAAGACAGTCTCTTCAATAAATGATGCTGGGAAAATTGGACAGACACATGCAAAACAAAATGAAACTAGACCACCAACTTACACCATTCACAAAAATAAACTCAAAATGGATAAAGGACTTAAACGTAAAATGGGAAACCATAAAAATCTTAGAGGACACCATGGGCAGCAAAATTGTTGACATATGTTGTAGCAATATATTTACCAATACAGCTCCTAGGACAATGGAAACTAAGGAAAAATAAACAAATGAGACAATATCAAAATAAAAAGCTTCTGCACAGCAAAAGAAACCACCAGCAAAACAAGAAATCCCACTACATGGGGGAACATATTAGCTAATGTTATCTCTGATAAGGATTTAATCTCTGAAATTTACAGGAAATCATACAACTTAACAAAAGGAAGATAAACAATCCAATCAAAAATGGGCAAAGGACCTAAATAGACAATTTTCAAAAGAGGACATACAGAAGGCCATGATACATATGAAAACCTGTTCAAAATCACTAATCATCCCAGAGATGCAAATCAAAATGACAATGAAATACCTACCATCTCACACCTGCATGGATGGCTATCATCAACAAATCATCAAATGACAAGTGCTAGCGAGAATGTGGAGAAAAAGTAGTCCTTGTGCACTGCTGTTGGGAATGCAGACTGGTGGAGCCACTGTGGAAAACAGTATGGAGTTTCCTCAAAAAACTAAAATTGGAACTCCCATTTGACCCAGTAATCCCACTTCTATGAATATATCTCAGGAAATCAGAAACACAAAGCAGAAAGGATATATCCACCCCAATGTTCATAGCTGCACAATTTATAATAGACTAGAGGCCCGGTGCACGAAATTTGTGCACAGAGTGGGGGGAGTTTCCTCTAAGCTCAGCCTGAACCCTCTCCAATCTGGGACATCCCTATCACAATCCAGGACCTCTGGCTCCTAACTGCTCACCTGCCTGCCTGCCTGATCGCCCCTAACCTCCTCTGCTTGCTGTCCTGATCACACCTAACTCCCCCCCACCCCCGCCAGCCTGATTGCCTCTGCTTCCCCCCACTGCCAGCCTGGTCATCCCCAACTGTCTCCCTGCCAGCCTGGTCACCCTTTATTGCCCCCCATACCAGCCTGGTTGCTTCCAACTGCCCCCCTTGCTGGCTTGGTTGCCCCTCACTGCCCACCCTGCTGGCCTGGTTGCCCCACACAGCCTACTATTTGGTTGTTTGGTTGTTCCTCACTAACCTCCCTGCCATCCTGGTCGCCCCATGCAGCCTGCTGTTCAGTCGTTTGGACGTCCCTCACTAACCCCCGTGGCATCCTTGTCGCCCCAAGCAGCCTGCTCTTAGGTCGTTACTGTGAGGGTGTCCTGACCAATTTGCACAATATCCTTTTATTAGTATAGATAAGATTTGGAAACAGCCTAAGTGCCCATCAGCAGATGAGTGGGGGGAAAAATGGTACTTTTACACAATGGAATACTACCCTGATGTAAAAAAAAAAAAAGGAACTCTTACTTTTTGCAACAACATGGATGGACCTGGAAAACATTATGCTAAATAAAATAAGCCAGTCAGAGAAAGATAAAAACCAAATGATCTCACTCATTTGTGAAATATAATGAACAACATAAACTGATGATCAAAAATAGATCTGGAGACAGAGACACATCAAACTGACTGTAAAACCTAAAAGGGAAGGAAGGAGAGTGGGGTTGGGGGTTGGAGGATGGGGTAAGAGATCGACCAAAGGACTTGTATGCATGCATATAAGCATTACCGATAGACACAGACACTATGGGGTGAGGTCATGTGCTGGGGAGTGGGAGTGGCCAGGAGAGGTCAATGGGGGGAAAAGGAAACATATGTAATATTTTAATCAATAAAGAATTTAAAAAAAGAAATATCAACTATGAGAGAGAATCATTGATCTGTTTCCTTCTGCATGTCCCCTACTGTGTATCAAGCCTACAAGCTGGGCATGTGTTCTCACCAGGAATTGAATCATGACCTCCTCGTTCATGGGTCAGAGCTTAACCACTGAACCTCACCTGCCAGGCAGTCTGATGTAGTTTAATTAATTTATTTTTTATTTTGTTTTCCTTGCCTAAGAAGATTTCTCAGAAGAAAATATTGCTATGAAAAATATTTGATATTTTACTGCCTATGTTTTCTTCTAGAATTGTCCTGTTTCAGGTCTAACATTTAAGTCTTTAATCAATTTTTAGTTTATTCATGTGTATGGTGTTTGAATGTGGTCTGGTTTCATTTTTATTTATTTATTTATTTTGCATTTACCTTTTTAATTTTCTTAACATTATTTGTTGAAGAGACTACCTTTATCCCCAGTATGTTCTTGCCTTCTTTTTCAAATATTAATTGACCCTGAAGGCATGGGTTTATTTCTGGGCTGTTGGTTCAGTTCCATTGATGTATATGTCCGTTTTATGCTAGTACCATTCTGTTTTAATTACTATGGCATTGTAGTATAGTTTGATACCAGGTAGCATGATTCCTCTAACTTTGTTCTTCTTCCTCAATATTGCTGTGGCTATTTGGTATCTCTATTAAAAACAAAACAAAACAAAACAAAAAAACTACCAGAACTGATAAATAAATTCCTTATTGTAGCAGGATACAATATAAATATCCAGAAATTAGTTGTATTTCTATATACCAAAAATTAACTATCAAAAATGGAAGCTAAGAAAATGATCCCATTTACAAATGCAGAAAAAATACCTTGGAATAAATTTAACTGAGGATGTAAAAGACCTGTACTAGGAAAATTAGAAGGCACTGAAGAAATAAATTGAAGAAGGTAAAAATAAGTGGAACTTTTATGCATGCATATAAGCATAACCAATGGACACAAGAAAAGAAGTATGTCTTTTAATGCTTAAAATGTATGGTAGTCGGGTGGGGGGGGGGGGCAATAGGGGGATACAGACACATGTAATACCTTAATCAATTAAAAAATTATAAAAAGAAAAAAATAAGTGGAAGCATATAGCATGTTCATGGATAGGAAGAATTAACATCATTAAAATGTTCATACTACCCAAAGAAATTTATAGATTCAATGCACTTCTTATCAAGATATCAATGGCATATTTCACAGAAGTAGAACAAATATTCCAAAAATTTATATGTAATCAGAGAAGTATGTCTTTTAATGCTTAAAATGTTCAGTCTTAGTAAGACTAGCTTTTTGTGTTGAAATATTTTTGCATTTCTGAATAAAAACTGCAAACATTTCCATGACCATGTATTTAATATTTCTCCATATAACATCCTGTCCTCCATTTTTTTATGGTTACACATTCCTCTTATATCTGTATTCCCTATGGACAAATGATCCCCTAAAATTAAGATTTTCTAAATTAAAAAGAATATAAGTTGCCACAGGAATGTAATCAATTATTAATAAAGAAGTAATAGAGGGGCCCTAGCTGGTTTGGCTCAGTGGATAAAGCATTGGCCTACATATTGAAGGGTCCTGAGTTTGATTCTGGCCAAGGGCACATGCCCTGGTTGCGGGCTACATCCCCAGTAGGGGGCATGCAGTAGGCAGGCGATCAGTGATTCTCTCTCATTGTTGATGTTTCTCTCTCTCTCTCTCCTTCCCTTCCTCTCTGATATCAATAAAAATATATTTTAAAAAAATAAGTAAGAGACGGTTAGCTCTACCCAAAAAAATGTTTAAAGTCTACTTGATGGTTTAAGTAACTCAAGCACCCCTTAATACAACCATTAAAACACTCTTCTATGAGTAAATCATGGCTATTTGCCACATGCCTTTGCCATTATTCTCTGCAGGATGACAGTTTCCTGGTCTGGAAAATTTTATTCATATAAGGGTAACAAAAGCATGATCCAGCAACTTTTAAAGAAGTAACATTAGTATGATGGTCTGAGGAAAGAGGACCCTTAAGAATCTTAACTAAATGAAGGAAATAATTTTATGGGTTTTAAAAAATATCCTATTGAATCTTCAACATGAACTTTTCCACAATTGCATTAGTGTGTGTGCCTGTTTGTGTCTAAAGGCATATTTTAAGCAACCATTAAAACTAGAATTTCTTTCAGAATGAGCAGAACATAGGATGATTTAAGAAGCAACAAGTGGTCTCCCCTATTTCCAAATAGCTCCTTATCAAAGTAATTTCTTCAGGTGCATTTTTAACTTATTAATATCCAACTTTTGGGGACTTCTCATTAAAGAAGGATACAGTAGATGTGACAAGCTATCATTCTTAGTACAGTATAGAAAAAATGTTCAAAATCATATTTGAAACATAGTGGAAATATGTGAAAACAAAGATAACTAAGTAGATTAAAATTTCAGATAAAGAAGAGTCATTGCTATGTGATCTGAGAGTGGTAATGCTTTCTCCTTATGGACATTTGCTGATTCTGTTCATGGGTTAAAGATCAAGCTTGTCATAGGCAGTAGGACTAATTTAGGGCAAGACTTTCTTCTGATGTGATGAAAATGTTTTAAAATCGGTTGTGTTGCTGGTTAAGGATATGTGTGAATATATTAAAAATTATCAAATTGTACACTTTAAGCAGATGAACTTATGTTATATGAATTATCTAACATAAGCAACCATCTGACCAGTAGCTATGAGGAACACTGACCACCAGGGGCAGATGCTCAATGCAGGAGCTGCCGAGCTGCAGTCACTTGGCAGCAGCAGTTCTTGGGTGACACACCCCAGAACTAGAGAAGAGGGAGCCCAATTCTGGGGTGTGTCACCTGAGAACCACCCTCTATAATCCAGGACCCCTTGGGGGATGTTGGAGAGCCAGTTTTGGCCCAATCCCCACAGGCCAGCCCAAGGGAACCCACCTGCAAGAGGGACCTCACTGACTCTGCAGACATCCTTCAAGCCGCGATGCTGTCCCAGGTACAGCTGGCCTGGAGGGACCACAGGAGGTTGGATCCAGGGTGTGTCCAGCCCATCTTGCCCAGTACCATCCCACCAGCGACCTTCTAATTAATTTCCTTTTAATGTGCATGAATCCATGCACCAGGTCACTAGTATGTCAATAAACGGTTAAGAATAAATAACCCATGTCTCAAAAATAGATTAATAATAAAACTTAAAAGTTTTGATTTAACTAAGGGATAACAAAAATACTACATATTTAAAACTTATAAAAAATAAGGATTCCAAGATGGCTTCAGAGTAGCTGTAAACTCTATCTGCTTGATCAGAACACTGGATGAACTTGCAGCTAAACTGCAGAATGTTCAGCTAAAAAAAAACAACAAAAAACAGTTTAGCTGAGTGTAGCTGATTTAAAGTATTGAAAGCAGGGATCACAGAGGAAAGAAAGAAGGATACATGGAGAAGGTGAGACAACTTGCCCAGGTGTACATCTGAGAAGACAGAGAGATATTGCAGCAATAGAGCCCCTGCCTCTGAGAGTGTGGGGTCTCAGCCACACTCAGAGATCCTTAATCCAAAGCAACAAAGAGGGAAAGGGGAGCATGGGGCAGTGGGAATCAGTGAGGATTCAATCTGCCTGGGAGACTCAGACAGCACCATCCCAGGCAAACAGCAATTTGTTTGTTACACCAGCCTAGGAAATTCTCTGTGATCTGTGACTCTTGGAGAAGCCATGCAGCAGAGCTTGAGGCTGGAGAAGGGATCTGATCACTACACCCAGCAGTGACTCTGAAGGGCCCTCTATTATCTGGACAAACTTTGGGCAGAGAGCTGGACAGAAGTTGGACTATGTGGCTTTGGAAAAAAAGATTGGTCTTTCCCAACTTGAGGGCATGGGTAGCACCCCTCCCCCTTACTGTTGAATTGCTAGGTCTGCACTGTCCTGGGCTGTTCTGAGGCAAAGGGGAATGGCACTGAGGCAGAAATCTGTGCTTGTATTACTCAATATGACAGCATGGGGGCCTTGAACATTAGGCACAGTGGGAGCCTATGTGGAGGCCCTGGCTGATGTAGGAGTGGCACAGAAAATTTGGAGTGTCAAGCAAAGTTTATTTTTTTGTATCCTCTTCTCTTGTTGTGTTGGCAAGGGGGTGCCAGGGAGCCATGCAGAACTAAGTTTTTGTAACTGAGTCTCCTGAGTAGACTTCTGTCCAGGAGACAGGTGTTTGTGTGCAGGACCCTTCAACTGCATTACAGGGAAACAGATCAAAGCTCCCCAAAGAGTTGAGCCAGTGCAGCCCTGGGAAGGAGAGGAAGTGCCCATCCCCCTCCAATAGGTTACAGGCACCACCCCCTATATTAGTCTGTTTAAATCACCCAAGCCATATCCCAGATACCCCTACAAAGCACAGTTTTGTGGGGAGAAGGAGAGCAGCTCAGAGTAGGGATATTCAAGGTGTTTGAGATATGAGGCTGAACAAGCCTCTAGGATCTGATAGCCCTGCCCACCAGACTGCTTAAGGCTCTACCCTGCCAAACTTCAGATAGATTGCAGTGGACCAGGCAGGGACAGTGACTAACATTGATTTGCACTAACATTGATTGGAAGACCAAGGAGCAGTACAACAAATGGCCAACTTTAGACAACATCAAAGCAAAATCCAGAAAGCTCCACAAATAGCAGATCCAAAGGGTGAACTCAAGTAAGCATCCAAATCTGTGGAGGTAAATTCCACTTTAAATATTTTCTTTTATAGTTCATTTTTCTTCTCTTTTTTTACACATCTCTTATTTATCTCTTTCCTTCTCATATTCTAGTTTTCTTTCTCTTTTTAAATTATTTTTCCTATTCGATATTTTATTCATTAGTACTTTAAATTGTTTACTATTTTTTCTTTTTTCTTCATATTGTTTGTTTTTCTCATATTTGCTTTTTTCATTTATTTTCTCATTCTCTAGTCCTTTTTGTCTCTTGTCTTTTAGTATCCATTGTTAAAATTATTTTTGTTGTTTTTGTTATTGGTGTTTTGTGTGTGTGTGTGTGTGTATGTGTGTGTGTGTGTGTGTGTGTGTGTGTGTTGTTTTCAGTTTGGTCTTATTTTGTTCACTCAGCAATTGTATAACAGTTGCCATGACATTGTCACAGTTACACTTTACAGTAAGCCAGCCAAAGTGCTGAACACCCTCCCCCTGACAAATAGAACAAAAGCAATCAAGACCCACTTACAATAGGAATGTCCACAAAAACCACAAAAGGGATATTGCTAGAGCCTCCAGATCAGACAATAAGGAAATTACACCACTGGATCCCATCATACACGCACTACAGAAACCCACCCCACCAAGACTGGGAGTCATAGCAGTTCTAGCCAACACATAGAAACATACCCAAAGAAATATCAAATATGGGGAAACAAACAAACAAAAAATGGGCCCCAAATGAAAGAACAAGAGTAATCTCCAGAAAAAAGATCTAAGTGAACTAGAGGCAAGAAATTTATCAGAGAAAAAGTATAAAGTAATGGTTTTAAGAGTGCTCAACAGCATGAAAAATGACATATAACATAAAACAACCAGTCGCAAATAAAGAACAACATATCTGAAATAAAAAATACGCTGGAAGGAATAAACAATGGGTTAGAGGAAACAGAAAATCAAATAAGAAAATTAGAAGACAAAGTAGAAATAACCACTCAACCAGAGCCACAAAAATAAAAATAATTACAAAGCATGGGGACAGTTTAGGGAAATTTGGGACAACATGAAATGGAACAGCGTCTGCATCATAGGCCTAGCAGAGGGAGAAGAATGTGAGCAAGGGATAGAGAACCCATTTAAAGGAATAATGAGAGGAAACTTCTCTAACCTGGTAAAGGAAAAGAACACACAAGTTCAGGAAGCATAGAGTCCCAAACAAGATGAACCCAAAGAGACTCACACCAAGACACATCATAATTAAAATGGCAAAGGATAAAGACAAAGAGAGAATCTTAAAGGCAGCAAGAGAGAGACAGTCAGTTACCTACAATGGAGTTCCCATAAGGATATCAGTTGATTTCTGAACAGAAATACTACAGGCCAGAAGGGAATGACATGAAGTATTTAAAGCAATGAAAGCAAGGATCTGAAACCAAGACTAATCTATCCTGCAAGTCTAGCATTCAAAATTGAAGGTAAAATAAAGAGCTTCCCAGAAAAGAAAAAAAAGAAAAAGGAAAAAGGAGTTTATTACTACCAAAACAGCATTGCAAGGAATGTTAAAGGGATTGCTGTAAGAGTAAATATAGAGAGAGCAACTTAGACATAAAGAGTCAAAATGTCAATAAATAAGTACTTATCAACAATAATGTTAAGTGTAAATAGATAAATGCTCCTATCAAAAGACAGAGTAGCTGAATAGATAAGAAAAAAATCACCCATAAATGGGCTTCCCACAAGAGACCCAACTCAGAACAAAAGTCTCACCCAGGATAAAAGTGAAGAGATGGAAAACATTTTATCATAAAAATAGAAACAATGAACAAGCTAGGGTAGCAATATTTGTATATGACAAAATAGACTTCAAGATAGTAAAAGAAGGTCATTACATAATACTAAAGGGATTAATCAAACAAGAGGGTCTAACCCTAGTAAAAAATATAGGCACCAAATATAGGCACCAACATCCTATCTAATAAAAGGATTAACCACCACTCCATCACAAATATGGCAGCACCCATAGCCACAAGATGGCAATGTCCAGTCCTCTCAGCCCCACTGGAGTTCCCCGGGGTGGGGGAGGGGAGGCGGGGGAGATGGGCAGCCGCTGAGAGAAGGCAGCATGAGCGGCCTGGCAGAATGCTTGCTTCCTCGCCACAGTGACAAGGCAAATGTTCCACCCAGGCCTCAGAGGGCCTCTGGGCACCGCATGGAGTGGCCAGGGGGGTGGGGGGGATTCTTGTGTCATCTCCCTGGTGACGAGGTAAGCATTCCGTGCCTGGCTGCTGATGTACCTCTGTCAGGCCTGGCACGAAACACTTGCGTCATCATCCCGGTGACAAGGTAAGCATTCCACAGCCAGTAGCAGATGGGCCTCTGGCCAGGCTGGGGTACAGATGGGCCTCTGGACTGTGGAGAGCCTCTGGGCAGTGGGCACAGAGTGGCCAGGCCCTGCAGAGAGCTAGTGACACATGGATTTGTGTGCAGGACTACTAGTATATTAATTTAAAAAGAAAACAACTCTTGGAGGACTTTATGGGAGAGATAGCAATATAGTCATGGTAGAAAATTTTAACACCCCACTGACATGACTGGATAGACTTTCTGTAGAATATACATTATTGTCATTTGCACGTGGGACATTCTCAGGTACAGATCACATGTTAAGACATAAAATATGTCTTTAAAAATTCAAGAAGGTTTAAATCATATCAAATTTCTTCTCGGATCACAAGAGCATGAAACTAGAAATCAACTGCAATAAAAAATCCTCAAAAACATTCAAACACATGGTGGTAAGTAGTATGTTATTAAACAATGAATGAGTTACCAATGAGATTAAGAAAGAAATAAAAAATTACCTGGAAACAAATGAACACAAAATAACCCAAAATCTATGGGATACAGAGAAAGCAGTCCTGAGAGGGAAGTTAATAGCATTATAGACCTACCTCAAGAATAAAGAAAAATCTCAATTAAAGCATCAAATACCAAATCTGAGAACTAAAAAAGTAACAATAATAAGTAAATTGAATGAATGGAATAATAAAGATAACTCTGGAAATAAATTACATAGAGACTAACAAAACAATACCCAACACAGATCAATAAAGCTAAGAGCTGGTTCTTTGGAGAGATAAACAAGATTGATAAATATTTAGCCAGACTCATCAAGAAAGACATAGAGAGGACCCAAATAAATAAATAAATCAGAAATGAAAGAGATGAAGTAACAATTGACACCACAGAAATACAAAGGATTGTAAAAAATTACTATGAACCAAGCAATTGGATAATCTGCATGAAATGGACAAATTAATAAAAATATACAGTGTTCTAAAACTGAATCAGGAAGAATCAGAAAACCTGAATAGACTTATAGCAACTAATGAAATGAAAGCAGTAAAAAAATAAAGTCCCAGCAAACAAAAGTCCTGAACTAGATGGATTTTCAGGTATGTTTTACCAAACATTCAAAGACCTAACACTTACTTTCCTCTAATTATTCCAAAAAATTCAAGGGGAAGGAAGACTTCCAAGTTCTTTTCATGAGCTTGCATTATTCTAATTCCCAAACCAGAGAAAGACACATCAAATAAAGATAATTATAGGCCAAAATATCTTTGATGAACACAGATTTTAAAATCTTCAACAAAATACTAGCAAATTAGATCCAGCAACACATTAAATAGATCATACATCATGACCAAGGGGAATTTATTCTTGGGACGCAAGGTTGGCACAATATTTGCAAATCAACAAATGTATACATCACATACACCTCATGAAGAATAAAAATCACATAATCATATCAATACATGGAGAAGAATATGCAACAAAATTCAGTAACCATTTATTATATAAGCTCTCAGCAAAGTGGGAATAGAGGGATCATACCTCAACATAACAAAGACCATATATAGAAAAGCAACAGTCAACATAATACTAAATGGGCAAAAACTAAAAGCTTTTTCCTTAAGATCAGGAACAAGACAAATATCTTCTTTCACCACTCTTATTCAACATAGTACTGAAAGTCCTAACCACAGGGATCAGACAAGAAGAAGAAATAAAAGGCAACCAAATTGTAAAGAAAGAAGTAAAGCCTCATTATTCACAGATGACATGATATTATACAAGTAAAAGCCTTGTTATTCGCAGATGACATGATATTGTACTATAGACTTCACCAAAAAAACTATTAGATTTAATAAATTCATTCAGCAATATAGCAGGATACAAAATTAACATCCAGAAATAGAGGAGATTTTAAAAATATATTAACAGTATTACAGATATCTCCCATTCCCTCCGCTCTTTCTTCTTTTCCACCAAGCCCCTGCCCCACCCATGCTTTCCCCACACCATTGTCTGTATTTATGGCTTTTGCATACATGCATATACGCCCTTTGGTTAATCTCTTAGCATCCATTGTACCCTCCTTCTCCTCTGAGATCTGTTATTCTATTCTATACATTCATACCTCTGGACTTATTTTGTTCATTAGATTCCACATATAAGTGAGATCATTTAATACCTGCCTTTCTCTATCTAGCTTATTTCACTTAGCATAATAAACTCCAGGTTTATCCATGCTGTGGCAAAGGGTAAAAGCTCATTCTTTTTGCAGCCACATATTCCACTGTGTAAATGCACCACAGCTTTCTTTTTTAATCTATTCATCTACTAATGAACACTTGGGCTGTTTCCAGATCTTAGCTATACTATGTAATAAAAGGCTAATATGCAAATAGACCGAACAGTGGAATGACCAGTCTCTATGACATACACTGACCACCATGGGGCAGATGTTCAATGCAGGACGTGCCCCCTGGTTGTCAGTGTGCTCCCACAGGGGGAGCACTGCTAAGTCAGAAACTCTGAGCTGGAAAAGGGTCTAAGCCATCAGTCAGACATCCCACGATGGCTCCCATACTGCTGGAGGGCACAGGTCAGGCTAAGGGAGCCCCCCACCCCAGCCTCTAGACTATAATAATAACAGCATAATATGCAAATTGACCAAACTACCGAACAGCAGATTCACCATACGGATGACCTTCCAGAAGACCATGCTATGACACACACTTGTGCCAGGCCAGCCAAGGCGGGTGTGATGTGATTGGTCAGGGGGGCCCCACCATCATCCCATGATTGCCCCACAGAGGGAGGCTCAGGCCACACTCTGTGGGGCAATAAATGGGAGGGTCCATAATTGCCCCAAAGAGGGAGGCCCAGGGCATCAGCCAGCGATGCTATGGTGGGGCCAGCCAGTGATGACCCTGCAAAGGGAGGCCCAAGCTGTAATTTGACAGTCTGTTTGATGCTTTACTGTCTCTGTATCTATCTTTTTGTTCATTGGTTTATAATGTTCTTTATTATCCACAAATGAGTGAGATCATGTGGAATTTTTCTTTCATTGACTGTCTTATTTCACTTAGTATAATGTTCTCCAGTTCCATCCAGGTTGCTGCAAATGGTTAAGAATTCCTTCTTTTTTTATGGCAGCATAGTATTCCATTGTGTAGATGTACCATAGTTTTCTGATCCAGTCATCTGCTGACGGGCACCTAGGCTGTTTCCAAATCTTAGCTATTGTACATTGTGCTGCTATGAACATAGGGGTGCATATATCCTTTCTGATTGGTGTTTCTAGTTTCTTAGGATATATTCCTAGGAGTGGGATTATTGGGTCAAATGGGAGTTCCATTTTTAGTTTTTTGAGGAAACTCCATACTGTTCTCCACAGTGGCTACACCAGTCTGCATTCCCACCAGCAGTGCAAGATGGTTCCTTTTTCTCCGCATCCTCACCAACACTTGTCGTTTGTTGATTTGTTGATAATAGCCATTCTGACAGGTGTGACATGGTACTGAATTGTCGTTTTTGTACATAAAAAAAAAAAAACGAAAGAGTCCATCAAAAAACTATTAGACTTAATAAATGAATTCAGCAATGTAGCAGGATACAAAATTAATGCCAAGAAATCTATGGCATTTCTATACACCAATAGTGAACTTTCAGAGAGACTAAAAAAGCAATCCCATTTACCTTTGCACCAAAAAAATTAAGATACCTAGGAATAAACTTAACTAAGGAGGTAAAAGACCTATACATAGAAAACTACAGGACACTGAAAAAAGAGAGGAAGACATAAACAGATGGAAGAACATACCATGTTCATGGATTGGTAGAATCAACATCATTAAAATGTCCATACTACCCAAAGCAATCTATAGATTCAATGCAATCCCCATTAAAATACCAATGGCATATTTCACAGACCTAAAAAGAACTCTCCAAAAATTCATCTGGAATAAAAAAAGACCCTGAATAGCCACAGCAAGCCTAAGAAAGAAGAATAAAGTAGGAGGGATCTCAATACCAGATTTCAAGCTGTATTACAAAGCCACTGTTCTCAAAACAGCCTGGTACTGGCACAAGAACAGACATATAGACCAATGGAATAGAATAGAGAATCCAGATATCGACCCAAACCACTATGCTCAATTAATATTTGACAAAGGAGACATGAACTTACAATGGAGTCAAGACAGTCTACTCAACAAATGGTGTTGGGAAAATTGGACAGATACATGCAAAAAAATGAAACTAGATCACCATACACAAAAATAAACTCAAAATGTATAAAGAACTTAAACATAAGATGGGAAACCATAAAAATACTCGAGGAATCCACAGGCAGCAAAATCTCAGACATATGCCGAAAGAACTTCTTCACTGATACTGCTCCTAGGGCAATGAAAGCTAAAGAGAAAATAAACAAATGGGACTACATAAAAATAAAAAGCTTTTTCACAGCAAAAGAAACCATCAACAAAACAACAAGAAAGCCCACTATATGGGAGAACATATTTGCAAATGTTATACTGATAAAGGTTTAATCTCCCACATCTATAGGCAACTTATACAACCTAATAAAAGGATGATAAATGATCCAATAAAAAAAATAGGCAACAGACCTAAATAGAATCTTTTCAAAAGAAGACAGAGGGAAGGCCAAGAGACACATGAAAACATGCTCTAAGTCACTAATTATACTCCTGCAGTTTTATCTATTACTATATAAAAAAGGCTCATATGCAAAGAGCCCTCCCGTGGTTCCTCCTCGGCTAACCAACCTCGTGTGTCCCTCCCCAGCCCTGATTGTGCACTGGTGGGGTCCCTTGGCCTGGCCTGTGACCTCTTACAATCCAGGACCCCTCGGGGGATGTCAGAGAGTTGGTTTTGGACCAATCCTGCTGGCTGGGCTGAGGGACACCACTGGTGCATGGATTTATGCACCAGGCCTCTAGTAAAATAAATATGCCTCAAGCAGAAAAATCAAAATGAAAATAAATAAGATTGTAAAAATAATAATAGTAGACTTTACAATGTAACTATATATTAGGAAAGATGAAATGCTGATTTTTCTTTCACCTTTCACTTTTTTATGAGCAATAATATACATATAGGAAAATGTTTAAAGTGTACTATTTTTTCAATGTACAGCTAGATAGTTTTAAATATGTACAATCCTGTGTATAATCAGATTATAAAATATTTATTTACCAGATTTATTTATTCATTTTCCCCTTTTCAATCAATATCTACCTCTATAAAGATAACCTGACTTCTATCGCCATCAAATAATTTTACCTGCTCTTGAACTTTCTATAGAAGAATTTTCATTATATACTCTGCCAGAGATACAGAATCCATGTTTTTGTTTGTTTGTTAGTTTGTTTTTTGTAGCTGTAGGGCTGTGCTCCCTATTCCTGACTGTTGGATGGAGGCCATCTTTTAAAGTGCATCTGCATTCCTCATCATGGGGCTGCCCCATTCTTCAAGTCTGAGAAAACCACTTGCTTTATGGCATCACTGGTTGGGTTAGAAACATCCAGATAGTCTCCACAGGTCACATGGCCTGTGACTTTCATTATATCTGCAAAAATCCCTTCAAAACAGAGCCTAGATTAGTGCTTGAATAATCAAGGTACCACAAGCTCAAGGCCATATTTAAAATTCTGCTTAATACAGGTAGGAAAAATCACATTTTTGAAAAAATGAAAGTAGGTTCAACTATTAATTTTTTATTTTAAGAATTTCTAAAGATAATTATCCCTAGGAAAAAGAAAAAAAAACTAAATCCAGATGCAGACTGGAGACACAAGACAGCGGATGAACTGAAAGAAAAACGGGAACCATGAAAAAACAAAGATGGACTATATAAAACAACTAGAGGCCCAGTGCATAGGTTTGTGCACCAGTGGGATCCCTCAGTCTGGCCTGTAGGAATAGGGCCAAAACTGGCTCTCTGACATCCCCTGAGGGGTCCAAGATTGCAAGAAGGTGGTTCTTGGGTGAGGCATCCCGGAATCGGGCTCCCTCCTGTCTGGTTCTGGGTGTGTCACCTGAGAAACGCAGCTGCCAAGTCGCTGCAGCTCGGCAGCTCCTGCATTGAGCATCTGACCCCTGGTGGTCAGTGCTCATCATAGTTACCAGGCGGTTGGCTGGTTGGCCAGTCACTTAGGCTTTTATATATATAGATGATATATTAACTAACTGATGGAGGGAATAAAAAATAATGAAAGTTAATGAGTGGATAAAAATTGCATGTAGGATGCTATGGGGTGAAATGATGACAGCAATTTAAATACAGTGTTTAGGTGAATAAAGACATATTAGTTATCTTTAGACTTAGAAAGTTAAGTATGCATGTTAACAAATGTAAGGTTAGCCAATAAAATAATATAATATATTATTTATTATATTATTATAATACTAATTATAATTATAATACTAATGTTGAAGTTTTATGAAGCCAAAATAAGGCAAGAAAAGTGGTGGAAGAAGCTATAAATACAAAGATAAATAAAGACCATGAAATTGTTTGTAGAAATTATCATTAGTCTATGAGGCTTCTCAGTAAATATATGTGGACCCAGTTCCCAAACCAGAAGACAAAAAAATTGGCTGGCTAGTTTTATGAAAATGCATCTATAAGTACTCTCAAGAGATCTACTACAAAAAGAGAAATTAAAATGATATGGTGGTGGTTACATGAATCTATGCATGTATTGATATTAGTAGACTATTGATACTACAGAAAAATAGTCAATTTGACTTTTAAATTATATTTTATACATAAAATAGAAAATAAATTGAAAGTGAAAATACCACCTGGCTCATGTGGCTCAGTGGTTGAGTGTTGACTTAAGAACCAGGAAGTCACAGTTCGATACCCAGTCAGGGCACATGCCCAGATTGTGGGCTAGATCCCAGTGTGGGGTGTGCAGAAAGCAGCCGACCAATGATTCTTTCTCATCATTGATGTATCTATCTCTCTTTCCCTCCTCTTCTTCTCTCCCTCTAAAATGAATTTACGAAAGGAAAAGCACCAAAATTATAAACCAGATTATAGAAAACAGGTTATATAGTCATATTCATATTATATAACAATCTTTAATGCAGAAACATAATCATAAATAATTGTAAATCATTCTTGTTTAAATCACCAAGAAATTTTAACATTCTACAGTAGTTTGCTTATTATTAAACAGATTAAAATATATAAAATAAAATTAATAGAATTAAGGAGATTTTTTTAAATCTACCATATACCAGGAATAGTGTAAATACAGAGTCAAACAGACAAAATTATGAAGGAAACAGAGTATTTGTATTACATAATTAAGAAACTTGATTTCATGTAAATATGCAAAGTGGGCTATAAAATAATTAGAACAATTCAGGACAGAGATGACATTAGGGCTGGTGTTAATTGAGTCTCTTCAGTAGGTTTATTTCTCAGGTTCAGAGCTGATAACCAGTTTTATTAGACAACTAGAGGCCCGGTGCATGAATTTGTGCACCAATGGGGTCCCTTGCCTGGCCTGTAGGATAAGGCCAAAACTGGCTCTGTGACATCCCTCAAGGGGTCCTGGATTGCAAGAGGGTGCAGGCCAGGCTGAGGGACCCCACTGGTGCACGATCAGGATTGGGGAGGGACGAGGGAGGTTGGCCAACAAGAGAGGGACCGCAGGAGAGATCCAGTGTGTGTCCAGCCCTTCTCACTCAGTCCTGATCCACCTGACCCCAGCAGCAAGCTAATATACCAATCGAAGCATCTGCCCCATGGTGGTCAGTGCACGTCATAGCGAGCAGTTAAGCAGCCTTAACATATCATTAGCCTATTACACTTTGATTGGTTTAATGGCCAACCAGACGACCAGACATTTAGCATATTAGGCTTTTATTATATAGGATTCTCTAGGTATCTCTTTGGCTCTTTGTCTCTCTTTCTGTCTCTTAAGTTTGCACATGGTGTTCCTTACATTTTATATATTGGAAAATTTATATAGCTTATTTTTTTATTAATGTAACTAGGTTTCATGCAAAGTATAATAATTTACTTTTTAATAATTTCAGGGACTCTTAATGTTTCATTTGATTATGAAAAACCGTGGATTATGGAATTTTGGAAATATCTCATGGCAGCATGAATCTATACATGTATTAATATTGATAAAATATTAATAAATCAATGTGACAAAACAAAAAGAGTAAATTTGACTGTATAATTATTTAAACTTAAAATAAATTAAAAGGATCAAACTATATACCAGAAAGTACAAAAAACAGCTTATACAGCTATATTAATGCTTAATTATTTTAAAAGAGATATTAATAGGATTAAGGAGGTATGAAGTATGATATCCCATCTATTATATATTATACATATTATATTACTTCATAATATAATATGTGTAGATCTGATTGATACACAAGGTTTTGGTGTCATAATTCCACCCTCCCATTAACTGAGCCAATAGCAAATAACCTGTTTCAGCCAAACAACCAGAAATTTGTCATTGTGATAATTAGTTTTCCTGAAGCCTCAAGAAACAATAGATACCTTTAATAAAAAAAATAAACTTTAAGCTGTCAAATTTCAGATACACTTTCACAGAAGAAAAATACACTTTAAGTCTTAAATACTGCTCTTTTAGAAAATATATTATGGGACCAGAAAATAGGTGAAATTGGATCACAGTATAGTCTTTACTGACTCTAGTAATTTGATTGCAACTTCCAAATTTATATCTTTTATGTTAAATTATGCTTTCATAATCACACGTAGAAAAACAAGGTAATTTTGACAACCCAGTAATTAGTTTGGAAGGCTTCTTCATCATGTAATAATGTTGTCAGGCTCTTTTTCAGTGTTGGAGAGTTTTATCAGACAGGTAGCAACACAACAGACTATATAGGGAAGCAATGTTTTCTACATAAAATATGAAATACTGTGAATTTATCATAGAATTTCCTAATAATGAATACGTTTTTCATTCTCAAAAATTTAGTTACCACACAGGATTTTACTTATTAATTATAGAGTAGGAGCATGCCACTTCTTGATAGTGCTGTAGAAAGCATAGTCAACATACAATACATTGGAGCTCTCTGCCAGATACCTATACAATAACAAATAAACTGTCATGACAGAGAGATTAAATTATTCTATATTCTGGGGAAATACAAGGAGATCTGAGAAAGTCAGGTAATATGGTAATTATGTATAAGGTATCTTGATAATTAAAAAAAAATTACTATGTAATCTGCTGAAACATGTCATTTTTATGTGATCATATGCCTCTTTCCACAATGTTAGCACCAAATTATTGGTAGAGTTCATATGTCTACCTTTTTCACTCTTAACAAAAGATGGGAGAGTTTAAACTCTGATGAGGAAGATGACTTTCTTTCCCCCATAGGCCAGTTTACAAAAGAATGAAAGTTATTCAATCATAATAGAATATATAATTTCTTTCAAGTTTCTCCTTAAGCAAAAATTTACAAAATAATGAAAGTTATTCAAGCATAATAGAAGATATAATTTCTTTCAAGTTTCTCCTTAAGCAAACATCTGAGCAGAGCAGAGAAGCTCTCTGAAAAAGAGTTTTTCTCATTTTGAAGCCATCATTATCTTCTGCTGTGGGAAGAAAGAAGCAAGAGAAAATGTAATTTGAAGCACTTGTTGTGATGGCCATTTGGGACTTCATTTGAGAGTTCATAGGAGAAGAATTATCTGTCCACCCTGAACAACTCAGTTTAACTGGGGGCTGGTGGTCACCAGGAACACTGAAAATATTCTTAGTCGCTAAGAAGTATAATTTGAAATTATTGTAAAGTGTTGTCACAGTTGTTAAAGTAGGTGAGAATTGCATTTGGGGAAGGGAAGTTAAAGGGATAGATACAATACATTTAATAATACCAAGGATTGTGGCTGGAAAATAACTTGGAAAGATAGGCAGGTATTACCAGTGAGAGCCTCTGTTCCACAATGACAAGGTGAGAGAAAAGTATAAACTGTAAGCACTCTGCAAATGCTTGGTATTGCTGTTAGTCATTTCAAGAGTATAAACATGTTAGAGATATTGGGCTATCTGGTCAGAACAGAAGTTCTGAGTTGAGTATAATTTGGTATTAAGCATATGAGAGAAAGATGAATTGGCCTGGAGGAAGAAAATAAAAATAAGAGTAAATACAAGAATGAAAATGCCTGTATAGTTAAATGCTGTACTTGCTACCTCCCACAACCACATAAAAATTATAAGTAACATACAGAACAACCATCATTCATAACCGCCTGAAATGTGGCTGAATGGAAGTCCTGCAACAAGATAAGTAAAGAAGAAAGTACATTGAGACTGGTGGGGGATGGAGGTGCAGAATGGGCTGGTCCAATACCCACTGTGACATGTTTTTACTCAGGAGGGGTATCTTCAAGGTTACCCCACACCCGACCCCAAGCCTAGGGTTCCAGAGCTGGGAAGAGAAATCCCCATAACTTCAGGCTATAAAAAACAGAATGTGTTATGGCTGAGTGACATGGAGGCTGCTGGAATCCCAGGAGATCCTCTTAAAGGACGTGCACAAACATACATGATCCTGCTTCCTCTGAGGTCCAGCATTGGGCAGTAGGTTTGGGGGGATCCAGGGACATATGGGGAAGAACTGGACTGCCTGGCATGCAGCAGGAACTTGGAGGCAGCTTTCTCCCAGACAGGGGTGCTCACAGAGGTCAGTGTTCCTGTGCTGGGACCTCCTCCATTACAGAGCTGACTGGAAGCTACATCTGAGTTTCAATCAGCATAGCCCATACTGTTCACTCCATCCTGGTGATTCCCTGAGACCCCCAACATACAATTTGCAGCCCCACCCAAGCTGTTTTCAGTGGCTATTCCATAGGAATGGCCTGTCCTAGCTCAGGCTTCATACTTTCCTGAAATATTTTAAACAAGCAGCAGCTGGTGTCAGCATGCCCATAACTATTAATTAGAGTCCCAAGACCTGACACTAGCACCAGCCTGCCTTGCTTCACAATGGGTACTTCCAAGCCTAATACAAAAAGCAGCCATCTATAGATCGATCAATAGCTCCTGCAGGGTGGCTTCAGGCAATGGCTGACTTTGAACCTCCCAGGAAGCCCCAGAGGAAGTGCACTAGTGGACAGCTTCAGACCATACAAGATTACAACTCCACCCACCCATAAGCTACACACTCAAGGGACAGACTCAGTGAGCACCAAACCTCCACTGAAACAATCCCTGCTTTATAAGGTATATCCTGCACAGCAGCTTTTCCATTGTAGATGGAGCTGGTACAGCAAATTGGCCTGGAGGTCAATTCCTCCCAGTGACACCAATAGTAATCAAAGCTCAACTACAATAAACTGTGCACACAGCCCACATAGATGCTCATCTAGAGTGCCCAACTCAGGTTGGGGAAGGATGAGCCACTGGGCCCTACAGAACAACTGCTACACAAGGCCACTTTACCAATTCCAGGAGACATAACAGTTCTACCCAATACATAGAAACAAACACAGGGAAGCAGCAAAAATGTGGAGACAAAGAAATATGTCACAAATGAAAGAAATGAGAGCAAGCAAACTGCTGGATACAGAGTTCAAAATAATGGTTATAAGGTTGCTCAGGGATCTTAATGAGAGCTTCAAGGGACTTAGTGAAACTTTCCAGGATGTTAGTGAGAATGTCAAAGATACGAAAAAGGACCAATCAGAAATTAAGCCTACATTAAATGAAATCAAGAATATATTACAGGGATTAACAGTTGAGTAGAGGATTCTGAGAGTAAAATCAATGATTGGAATACAAGGAAGCAAAAACAAAACAAAACAAAAAAACAAACAAACAAACAAACAAAAAAACCCACTCAATCAGAAGAGCCAAAAGAATCCAAAAATATGAAGATAGTGTAAGGAACCTCTGAGACAATTTCAAGTGTATCGACATTCTCATTATGGGGGTGCCATAAGGAGAAGAGAGAGAAAGATATTGAAAACGTATTTGAAGAAATAATGACAGAAAACTTCCCCTATGTGGTGAAAGAAAGAGGCTTACAAGTCCAGGAAGCAAAGAGCCCCAAATAAGAGGAACCCAAAGAGGTCCACACCAAGACACATCATAATTAAAATGACAAGGGTTAAAAACAACAAGAAAAAAGCAGTTAGTTACCTACAAGGGAGTGCTCATACAACTGATTTCTCAACAGAAACTTTGCAGGCCAGAAGGGAGTGGCAAGAAATATTCAAAGTGATAAATAACAAGGACCTACAACCAAGATTACTCTACCCAGCAAAGCTATTATTTGGAATTGAAGGTCAGATAAAGAGCTTTACAGAGAAGAAGTAGCTAAAGGAGTTCATCACCACCAAACTAGTATTGCATGAAATGTTAAAGGGCCTTCTTTAAGAAGAAGGGAAAAAAAAGATAAAAAATATGAACAATAAAATGGCAATCCTATATAATAAAAGGGTAATATGCAAATTGACCCTAACGGTGAAATGACCAGAAATGACTGGTCACTGTGACATGCACTGACCGCCGAGGGCAGGCGCTCAATTCAGGAGGTTCCCCATGGTGGTCAGTGTGCTCCCACAGGGGGAGCTTCACTCAGTCAGAAGCCAGGCTCACACCTGGGAGTGCAGCAGCAGTGGCGGGAACCTCTCCTGCCTCCTTGGCAGTGGTAAGGATGTTTGACTGCGGCTTAGGCCCACCCAGGAGTAAGCCTAAGCCACAGTCAGGCATCCCCTGAGGATACCCAGGCTGCCAGAGGGATGTCTGACTGCCAGCTTAGGCCCAGTTTCCCAGGGATTGAGCCTAAGCCAGCAAGTGGACATCCCCCAAGGGGTCCCAGACTGCAAGAGAGTGTAGGCAGGGCTGAGGGATGCCCCCCCCCCCCCGCTGAGTACACAAATTTTCATGCATTGGACCTCTAGTAAATACATATCTATCAACAATTGAATCTAAAAATAAATCAACAAGGATTTAAATAAACTGATGAATAAAATAGGATCAGAGGCATGGGGACATGGAACAGACTGACAAATCTCAGAGGGAAAGGATGAGAGGGGAGCAAAAAGAGATTAAGCAAAGAACTTATATGCATACTAGAGGCCTGGTGCACCAAATTTGTGAACTTTGGGGGGTGTCCCTCAGCCCAGCCTACACCATCTCCAATCTGGGACCCCTCGGGGGATGTCTGACTGCTGGTTTAGGCCTGTTCCCTGTGAGATTGAGCCTAAACCAGCAGTCGGACATCCCTCTCACAATCTGGGACTGGTGGCTCCCAACCACTCACCTGTGTGCCTGCTTGATTGCCCCTAACCATTTCTGCCTGCCAGCTTGATCACCCCTTAATCATTCCCCTGCCAGGCTGATCGACACCTAACTGCTCCCCTGCTGGCCCAATTGCTGGTTGCCTCTAACTGTCCTGCCCCGCCGGCCTGGTTGCCCCTAACTGCCCTCCCCTGCAGGCCTGGTCACCCCCAACTGCCCTCCCCTGTCCACCTGGTTGCCCCCAACTGCCCTCCCCTGCCAGCCCAGTGGCCCCTAACTGCCCTCCCCTACATGCCTAATCCCCCCCAACTCCCCTCCCTCCCCTGCAGGCCCAGTTGCCCCAACTGCCCTCCCATGCAGGCCTGGTCACCCCCAACTTCCCTTCCCTGGCAGCCATCTTGTGACCACATGGGTGTGGCCATCTTGTGTGAGGGCATGATGGTCAATTTGCATATTCCCTCTTTATTATATAGGATATGCATTCATGATGAACACAGACAATAGGGTGGTAAATATCTGGGGTGAGGAGGAAACCAGTTGAAAGGAGGAGAAGGAGGGAAGTGGAGGACATCTGTAATACTCTCAACAATAAAGATTTTTTTAAAAAGACTAAAGGCCTATTTTCATCAGACTCTCTAGGTCCATGTTATCAGTTTTCTGTAACTAACCAGGAGTCCCTGATTTTCTGAGGAGTGGTCCTTTGGTAGTTTAAGAAAAGAAATCAAAAAATGAAATACTTTTCTGTTTATATAGCTCATAGAATGAAAAGGTTGGATTATGATTTTCACACATATCTCATTTGTTCCTTAAAACTCATTATGTTTGTAGCACTTATATGTACAATAATGTAAGTGCATTATGCTAATTAGACTGGATATCCTTCCAGATGACCTTCTGGATGAAGCCGGGGCTGCAAAGGAAGCCTGGGTCCAGTTGCCAGAGGGAAGCCAGTGCTGGCAGCCGGGGGAAGGAAGGCATACTCTTGCACAAATTTTGTGCATCGGGCCTCTAGTATATACATAAAACACTGGGTTATTCCATTCCTCCAGGCTGACATTCAGCCGACAGGGAGTTGTCTGAATGTCGCTACCAATACCTTCATGATATTTATTGTTGTTCCAGTACCATTTTTCTTTGTTATTATTGTGATGTATTTTTTCCCTAACTTGAATAATGGGAATCCATCGCTCAAGATTGGTCATTGTTGTATAAAGCTTATTTTCTAAACAATATTTTTGGAGTGTTTATTTCATGACAGCCACATTTTTAGCCCTGAAGATGCAGGGATGAAAAGGAAATACAGGTTTCCACACTTCAATATTCTAGTTCCATGACACAGGAAGACAGACAGATTACAAATACAGTCCTGTGCCACATAATGATGTTTCAATCAATGATGGATCTCACATACAGTAGTGGTTCCCTAAGGAAAAACTGGAACAAAGATTCTTATCACTTAGTCACAGATGTTGTAGCATAATAATGTGGTAACACAATTTATTACTCAGTTGTTTGTGGTGATGATGGTATAAACCAACTTACTGTGCTGTCAGGCATGTAAAAGTGTAGCACTTAGAATTACAGTAGTATTCTGCAACATCTAAATTTGAACTCTGCTGTTTGTACAACAACAAAATCACCTAATGATGCATTTCTCAGAACATGTTCCTGTAGTTAAATGGCACATGATTGTAATGAAAACAAACAAACAAAAAACAAAAACAAAAACAAAAAAACAACCCAGCCTGTAATATGTGACAAAAGTAAATAAAACATGTTGAGGGTTGTAATGCTTATGATGGTGAGGCTACTATAGAGTGAGTGGTCAGAGAAAACCACTTTGAGTAAGAGAATTGTGAACTTGATAATTAGAAGAATTGAGCCATACCAAAGTCCAGAAAAGAGCAAATCTGGCAAAGAAAGAGAAAAGAGTAAGAGCTTTGAGGCGGGAACAAAGAAATGCATCCACTTAGAGTTATGCTGAAAATAGCAACAAGGAAGAAAACTCTAGCATGGATGGTCAGGTACAAGAGATAAAGTTAGCACTCTAGAGTTGCTTACCTGGAACAGAAGCCCCCAGGTACCATAAGCCAGGAGAAGCATTTCACTAGCACCTTTGACTGAAGACTGAGGGATGCAATCATGGAGGGTCCACATTTTTTAGGCTCCTCCTGTGCCAGGAACCCCAACAGGATGTCCACCTGGGTAAGAGCTGAGAAATCTCATGTGGCCTGGAAAAATGAAAACGAGTGTAATTTATTATGAATTTCCTTCCCACAATATTCTTCTTTACAAAGGTTTACCTTCCTGGGAGAAGGGCTTCACTATAAAGCCAACCTGGAACCTTATTCAACCCACTTGAGCCTACTCAGTCTTCTGGTCTCATCTAAGGAAAAAAAATAAATAAAAGCTATATTCCACTGGGGGCTAGACTTTGAGGAAATAGACTTGGAAAACCAAAATCATAGTGAGGAATGAACTGGGGCAGGGTGTGAGGAAGAGGAATTTACCTGGCAAAAGTCCACAATATATATTTTTTAAAATAAATCTTTATTGTTCAGATTATTACAGGTGTTCCTCTATTTTTTCCCCCATAGCTCCCCTCCACCTGATTCCCCACCCCACCCCATGCCCTTACCCCCGCCACTGTCTTCATCCATAGGAGTAAGATTTTTGTCCAATCTCTTCCCGCACCCCTCACACCTGCTTCCCCTGAGAATCGTCAGTTCACTCCCTTTCTATGTCCCTGATTCTATTATATTCACCAGTCCATTCTGTTCTTCAGATTTTTTATTCACTTGATTTTTAGATTCACTTGTTGGTAGGTATGTATTTGATGTCATTTTGTTGCTCATAATTTTTATCTTTACCTTTTTCTTCTTCTTCCTCTCCTTAAAGAATACCCTTCAGCATTTCATGTAATCCTGGTGTGGTGGTGATGAACTCCTTTAGCTTTTTCTTGTCTGTGAAGCTCTTTATCTGACCTTCAACTCTGAATGATAGCTTTGCTGGGTAGAGTAATCTTGGTTGTAGGTTCTTGCTGTTCATCACTTTGAATATTTCTTGCCACTCCCTTCTGGCCTGCATAGTTTCTGTTGAGAAATCAGCTGACAGTCGTATGGGTACTCCCTTGTAGGTAATTAACTGTTTTTCTCTTGCTGCTTTTAATATTCTCTCTTTGTCTTTTGCCCTTGGCATTTTAATTATGATGTGTCTTGGTGTGGTCCTCTTTGGATTCCTCTTGTATGGGGTTCTGTGCGCTTCCTGGACTTGTACATCTATTTCTTTCAGGGAAAGTTTTCTGTCATTATTTCTTCTAATAGGTTTTCAATATTTTACTCTCTCCCTTCTTCTGGCACCCCAAAAATTCGGATGTTGGTTCGCTTAAAGTTGTCCCAGAGGCTCCTTACACTATCTTCATATTTTTGGATTCTTTTTTCTTTTTGTTTTTCTGGTTGGATGTTTTTTGTTTCCACATATTTCAGATCTTTGGTTTGATTCTTGGGGTATGTTGATCTACAGTTGAGTTTCTGTATATTCTTTATTTCAGACAGTGTATGCTTCATTTCTGATTGATCCTTTTCCATTGTTTTGGCATTCTCATTAAGCTCCTTGAAGGTCTCATCAAGTTTCTCAGTGGTTTTAAGAAGATTCTTGAGTAACCTTATAAATGTGGTTCTGAACTCTATGTCATCCAGTAGTTTGCTTTCCTCCGTTTCTTTCATTCGTGACATGTTTCTTTGTCTCCTCATTTTGGCTGCTTCCCTGTGTTGATGGAGTAGCTTTGTGTGGTAGGTGACCTATAGGGGGCAGTAGCTCAGCCTCCCCAATCACTTGATGTGGACGCTCTTGGTACACCCCTTTGTGGGCTGAGTGCAAAGACTTGGTGCAGTTAAAGCCTTAATTGCTGTTGGTATACTGGGAGGAATTGACCTCCAGGCCAATTAGCTGTGAGCACTCGCTGTGTCTATAATGGAAGAACTGCTGCGCTGAAGACACACTTATGGGGCAGGACTTGTTTCAGTGGGGCTTTGGTGCTCACTGAGTCTGCCTTTGAATGTGTCACTTATGGATGTGAGGAGTTGAAATCTGGTGTCTCACTCTGACCACTAGGTACACTGGCTTCTGGATCTCCAATGGGGTGCAGGTCAGCTACTGTCTGAGGCCATCCAGCAGGAGCTACAGTGAGAGCTACAGTTTTCTCCTCTTTGCTTGGGGTTTGGAGGTTTTGGGGCTGTCTGACCCAGGCTGCAAGTTTGCTAGGTTAAGCTGCGATAGGGCAGGGCTTTCTTCTGCTAACGCTGCTGCTTGGAGCTTGGGTGGGTTTGTAGGTTGTGCAGGGCGGGGTCTCAGGGTGTCACTAGGCTAGGGCGTGGCAAACAGCAATGGCTGCTAGTTAGCCAGCTCTGTGTCCCCAAGGGCGTCCCAGAGTCCCGTGCCCCAGTGCCGTAAACAATTATTCCTGCGCGCAGCTCTGCAAGTAAGCCACCCTCACTGGCAGACAGTCCAGCTTTTCCCCCGTAGGAGTTTGGGTCCCCTGCGTCTCCCCAGAAACTGGATTTCAGAGTAGTTGGGGGCTTGTCTCCCTTTGGGTTGAAAAAAGCAACGCCCGCCGCCAGCCCGGATCACACGCCTCCGTACCTCAGCTTTTCAGAGCTCGTGCACGTCTCGATGCTCTTTTCTCTTTCCTTCTAGTTGTAGAACTTCCACTCAGCCAGCTTTCCCGTGGTTCTGGGTGATAGACATTTTGTCTTTTAGTTGAATTTTAGAAATTGTTGCGCGAGGCAGCAGTTTAGGTGTTTACCTACGCCGCCATCTTGGATTCTCCACAATATTTTTAAAGATCATAATTTTGAGATATAGGTTCTCTAAAATACTGAGACTTAATTAGATCACAAAATGGCCCTCTTCCCCACACTTTGCAACTACACTAATACATTTCCAGTAATAACAGTGGATTATAGCTGATAAAACTACCATACACATAACCTGTCTGAGGAATAACACAAAGGGAACCTGTAAACTCAAGAGGGGAGACAAAAACAAGAACATAGAGGAATCTGAAGCCTCTGAGGCCTGTACCTACACAAAGATTTAACATGGCCCAAGTCCTTGCTAGATTAGCATAAATTCTTACACCCAAGTTCTGTTTACCTCATATTATTCTTTTGCAACATGTCTGCTTTCAAAAAAAATTACAAGATATGTCCAAAAGCAAGAAAAAATAGTCTGAAAAGACACAGAAATGATTAGAACAAGACTTAGATACATTGGAATTATCACAGAGGGGATTTAAAATAACTAAGGTTGATATGTTAATGACTTTAATGGCAAAAATAAACAACATGCAAAACCAGATAGCTAATGTCAACAGACAGGTGAAAACATAAGAAAGAATCAAGAGGAAATACTAGAAATCAAAACCAGAAACAGAAATGAAAGTGCCTTTGGTGAGCTCATCAGCAGATTAGACATAACCAAGGATTTGATGAAAGATCGATAGAAACTTTTAAGGTAGAGTAATCAAAACTCAAACACAGGAAGAAGAAAAAAATAGAGATCCAAGATGGTGGCAGAATGTTCTCATCTCAGGACAAAAACTGGAATTACAAATAAAATATAGAACAAGTAACCTGAATAACCAACTGAAGAATAGCTGAAGTCTTTTAACCAAAGATTTACAGAAGAGGTCATGTTGAAACTGATATAAAGGGCAGAAACACAAAAAGGGCTGGGCTTGTTCCCACAGATAGCTGGTGAGATTCTGGAGGGATAAATTCAGCTACAAAGATTCCCCTGAGGAGCATGGGGTCTCAACCCCATGCTGAGATACCTATCCCAGAACACCAGAGCCAGGAAGAGATGTCCAAATAATAGTTGACTGTGAAATTCAGCATGGTTTCTGTCTGCCAGGGAGAGACAGGAATCTGTTAGAACCCAGGCATCCTCTAAAAGGGTCAACACACAAAATCTCATTTGTAGCCACTCACCATGGGCTCCAGTGGAGGGAGGCAGAGTAGACTAGAGTCATATGAGAAGAAACTAGGAGTTGTCACTCTGGGGAGAAAGCCAAAGAGACAGGTGACAGGGTCCCTATGCTGAGTCCCTCACACTGCAGATGCCATCTTTTTTGGGTGGAGCACTTCCTTGCATATGGTATCAGCTTGACTTACCATCTGTATTCTTTTTCACCCCCACCCTGTGCAGCTCACACCCTGGAAAGGAGTCAGTTGACCATGCCCAGTGGGGTAGAGGTCTGGGCAGACTAAAGTGTGCCAGTGACTGTTTTCTGTGGCTCTGTGACAGGAGCCATTTCCCCACCTTCAAGTGAGCATGCCAAGCACCTTCCCCTCACAATAGATATACTAGCACCATACTCCAGACTCCTGGCAGCCCCACTGTGCTGAGCTCAGGCTCTTATGAATGTCCAAGCAGAATCTGAGACAGACTAAGCTACATAGCTCTAGGACAAGGGCTATTTTTCCCTCACATGCAAACTAGTTCATAGCCCTCATTTCACATGGCCAAATCTTGGTCTGTTTGGGCCTGATAAACTCTGTGGTCCTCACCCTAACAACTCCCTGAGACCCTGCCACGACTGTGAACATCTGGCCAGTGCCAGCTAGTCTTAGTATACCCTGGGACTTTTGCTGAGTGGCCTCAGATTCAGCACTGATACCAAGATTAAATCTGTATAAATCTGTTGAAGACCACTTGCTTCTACCTGTTGACTCACTGAGAACCTACCACTTGCAATTTTAGTACAACCAAAAGCTCTATCAGTGACTGAGCCTAACATGCAACTGACAGGCAGAGGCAGGTAAAAATGAATCTCTATGTGCATTGGGCCTTTTGGTGACCTGCAATCATTGCGGGTGGAAGCAAGCCTTGGGGAGCAGCTTGGCCCTTTCTATGCACATCCAACCCAGCTGAAGCAGCAAGAAACTGTGGATCATCTTGTAGTTACAAAGAGGTTACCCAGGGCCAGTCACAGGCAGTGTCTGACATTGATCTACACCAGAGTCACTCTCAAGAGCCCCCAGAACCAAATCACTTGGTGGCAAGCTTCAGGTAATATCAGAGTAGGATCCAATTAGCTTCACAAGCAGCACATTCAAAGGAAGATCTCAGCTGGCACAAGACCCTTCTGAAGTAAATTATGCTTTGTGTGGTCAGCACCTGAACAGCATCTTGTACACTGTGGTCAGAGTCAATCCTCACAGTCAGAAAGCCTGAGAATAGACCCCATGCATGAATAGGCCAGTAGCAATCAAGACTTGAGCTGACAAAAAAA
This sequence comes from Corynorhinus townsendii, assembly GCA_026230045.1. NCBI lineage: Eukaryota > Metazoa > Chordata > Mammalia > Chiroptera > Vespertilionidae > Corynorhinus > Corynorhinus townsendii. The sequence continues at coordinate 111,366,965 of JAPDVU010000003.1, read as the reverse complement.
AATGTTGTTTATTTTTGCCATTAAAGTCATTAACATATAATAGGAGATATCACCCAGCTGAGGTGATCAAAGAAACTGCACCATTTGTCCCACAGGATGCCCACTATATAATGCCACCTTACCAAGACTGGGAGACACAGTATATCTACCCAATACAAAAGAAAACAAAACAAAAAACACACAAACAAACACAAAGAAGCAGAAAAAAATGGGGAAATAAAGAAACACACCCCAAATGAAAGAACAGGAGAAATCTCCAGAAAAAGAGCTAAAGGAAATGAAAACACACAATCTACCAGATATAGAGCTAAAAAAAAAAAAATGGTCATAAGGATCCTCAAGGAATGTACAGAACTTCAACAGCATGAAAAAATACATAGAAACCATAAAAAGAACTAGTCAGAAAATGATACAATGTTGGAAATGAAGAATACACTAGAGGGATAAACAGTAGGTTAAATGAAGCAAAGGATTGGATCAGCAAATTGGAAGACAAGGTTGCAGAATACACCCAATCAAAGCAGCAAAAATAAAAAAGAATTTTTAAAAATGACAACCTGAAGCATAACAACATTCATATCATAGGGATAACATAAAGAGAAGAGGGAGAGCAAGGTTTTGAGAACCTATTTGAAGAAATAATGCATAAAAACTTACCTAACCCAGTAAAGGAAAAGGCACAAGACAAGGAAATATAGAGTCCCAAACAAGATGAACCTAAAGAGGCCCACACCAAGATACAAGACACATCCTATATAATAAAAGCCTAATATGCTACGTGTCTGGTCGTCTGGTCATTCATTCAACCAATCAAAGTGTAATGTGCTAATGATATGCTAAGGCTGCTCAACTGCTCGCTATGATGTGCACTGACCACCAGGGGGCAGATGCTCCAACTGGTAGGTTAGCTTGCTGCTGGGGTCTGACCAATCAGGACTGAGTGAGATGGGCCAGAAATGCCCTGGAGCCGTCCCACGGTCCCTCCCTGGCTGGCAAAGTCCTGCATCCCTCCCTGGCCCCAATTGTGCACTGGTGGAGTCCCTTGGACTGGACCGCACCCTCTCACAATCCAGGACCCCTCAGGGGATGTCAGAGCACTGGTTTTGGCCCAATTCCACAGGCCAGGCTAAGGGATCCCACTGGTGCATGAATTTGTGCACCGGACCTCTAGTCATAATTAAAATTGCAAAGATTAAAGAGAAAGAATCTTTAAAAATGGCAAGAGAAAAGCAGTTAGTTACCTACCAGGGAGCCCGCATAAAACTGTCAATTGCTTTCTTAACATAAACCTCAAGAGGAATTAGCATGCAATATTCAAAGTGATGAAAAGCAAGTACCCACAACCAAGACTAGTTTAGTTAGCAAAGCTGCCATTTAAAATTGAAGAAGAAATAAAGAGATTTCCAGACAAAAAAAAAGCCAAAGGAGTTCATTATCACCAAACCAGTATTACAAGGGCTATTATAGGGTCTTTTTTATGAAGAAGCAAGAAAACAAAACAAAACACAGAGGGACATATTTATAAAGAATAAAATGGCAATAAATATGTGCCTATTAATGATCACTTAAAATGTAAATGGCTTAAATGTTCCAATAAAAAGATATAGGGTAGCTGAATAGATAAGAACACAAGATATATATATTCTGTCTACAGCAGAGCTGCTTCGGAATAAAAAATACACACTGACTGAAAGTAAAGGGATGAAAAAAGATATTTTATGGGAATGGAAATAAAAAGAAGCCGGGGTGGCAATACTTATATCAGACAAAATTGATGTTAAAACAAAAGATATACTAAGAAACAAACAAGGACACTACATAGTGATAAATGGATCATTTATGTCACCAACAAAGGAGCAGCTAAGTATACAAAGCAGAACATGAAGGGATAGCTAAAAAAATAGTCATAGTAGATGATTTTAACAGCATACTGACATCACTGGATATATATTCCAGACTGAAAATCAACAAAGAAAGAGCATCCTTAAATGACACACTAAAGTAGATGGACTTCATTGACATTTTCAGAGCATTTCACCACAAAGAAATCAAATATAGCATATTTTTCCATGTATAAGATGCCCCCAATGTAGAAGATGCCCCTCACCTTTCCAACCCCAAATTAAGAAATCAATATTTTAAACAAAATAAAACACATTTTTTATTTAGTAATTATTTCAGGTAATGTTTGCATACCAGTACTATGATATTATGCAGTATATTACTTTATTTAGCCTCTGTTGCATCACTGCCCTCTTCTTCAGACATATCAATTTATTAAACTTCTATTGTAACACTGCTGTCTTCTAAGTCACTGTCTATATATGTGAGATCATCCTCATACAGTGAACTGGTGGCATTTTCTGAGTTAACTTTATTTGTGTTCTCATGGCCAATCCTTTTCTTCTCATGAAATGGAAGCACCATTTTGTTTTTCCTATAAAATCAAGAATGTTCATTTCACTTGCAAACATTCTTGCCTGACATTAAATAAGCTTGGTTGACACATATAAGCCACTCTGGCGCTGCTCCATAATCCAAGTCTTAAACCTCTACTCCTAGTTTGTCCATTTTGATGATTTTCCTCTTAAGACTTTCTTCTGTTTTGGAATCTTAAGGAGTTGTTCTTCCTGTTTTCTCCACTGTCTGATCATACACTCAGTGGGAGGAGGTCCAAATTGTCTCTCTGCAGCTCTATTTCCATGCTTTTTTGCATAGCTGATTACATTCAATTTGAATTTTGCAGAGTAGGACAATTGCTTACCAGTATTTATCTTTTTATTTTTTGACATCTTTATGGGCTCAGAATGTTCTGGTCCCTGTTGCATCTGCACACACTCCACCTCCACCTCCAATTATAGCATCAGCTGATGTCAGTAACAATAAGGCTTGTGATTGGAGAAAGCCTGTTTGACAAGGTATAGGCAGCTATGCCCCCACGACTCCCTCTTTGGCTGACTTTTGTGTATAAGACTCCCCTTGATTTTCAGTCTAAGGATTTTAGAAAAAAAATAGCACCTTATACACAGAAAAAATACTGGTATATTCTTTTCAAGTGCACATGGAATATTTTTTAGGATAGACTACATGTTAGTACACAAAAATGTCTCAATAAATATAATAAAATTGAAATCATAACGAGCATCTTCTCTTACCACAAAAGTATAACATTAGACATCAATAACAAGAAAAAAGGACCTGAAAAGCCCACAAAGATGTGGAAGCTAAATAACATGTTCCTAAACACTGAATGGGTTAATAATGGAATCAAGAAACTAGCAAAGCCCAATGTGAGTAAAACACAGGAAATAATCTTTAAATAATAAAGATCAGAACAGAAATAAATGTAATAGTCTAAAAAATCAGGACAAAAAAAAATCAATGAAACCAAGATCTGGTTCTTTGAAGAGATAACCAAGATTGATAAACCTTTAACCAGACTCAACAAGAAAAAAAGAGAAAGGACCCAAATTAAAAAAAAAAATCAGAACTGAAAAAGAAGAAGTAGTAATTTATTCCACAGAAATACAAATGAGTATAAGAAAATATTATGAACAACTTTATGCCAACAAATTGAACAATCTAGATAAGTTTCTAGAAACATACAACCTCCCAAAACTGAATCAAGAAGAAACAGAAAATTTGAACAGACCAAATAGAGCTAATTCAATTGAACAGTAATAAGTAAATAAGTAAGTAAATAAATCCCCAACAAACAAAAGTACTAGACTGGATGGCTTCACAGGTGAATTTTACCTGACACTCAAAGTAGAAGTAACACCTATTCTTTTCAAATTATTCCAAAAAATTCAAGGGGAGGCAGATCACCCAAGTACATTTTCCAAGCCAAGCATTATCCTAATTCCAAAACCAGATAAAGACACTACAAAGAAAGAAAATTATAAGTCAATATTCCTGATGAACATAGATGCAAATATCTTCAACAATATATTAGCAAACTAAATTCAGCAATACATTAAAAAGATTCTACACCATGATCAAGAGGATTTATTTCTTGGATACAAGTTTGTTACAATATCCGCAAATCAACTAATGTGATACACCACACAGACAAAACAAAGGATAAAAATAATATGATCATAAAAATAGATGCACAAAAACATTTTGACAATATATAGCACTCATTTATGATAAAACTCATAACAAATTGGGAATAGAGGGAACGTATCTGAATATAATGAAGGCCACATATGACAAACCTGCAGGTAACATCATACTTAATGATCAAAAACTAAAAACATTCCCCTTAAGATCAGGAACAAGACAGCAATGTCTGCTTTCACCACTCTTATTCAATAGAGTACTAGCCACAGCAATTAGGCAGGAAGAAATAAAAGGCATCCAAATTGGAAAGGAAGAAGTAAAACAGTTATTATTTGCATATAACATGATACTGTATATATAGAACACTTAAAGAACTAACCACTGGAACTGATAAATTAATTCAGTAAAGTAGCAGGATACAAAATAAATCTTCAGAAATTGGTTGCATATTCATAAACCAATAATGAACTACCAGAAATAGAAACTAAGAAAACAATCCCATTTACAATTGCATCAAAAAATAAAATACCTAGGAATAAATTTAACCAAGGAGGTAAAATACCTGTACTCAAATATTATCAGACACTGAAGAAATTGAAAAAGATACAACTAAGTGGAAGAATATACTGTGCTCATGAATAAGAAGAATTAACATCATTAAGTTGTCCATAGTTTCAAAGCAATCTGCAGATTCAACATAATTGCTATCAAAATGCCAATGGCTTATTTCACAGAACTAAAACAAATAATCCAAAAATTATATGATATTACAAAAGACTGTAAATAGCAACAGCAATCTTTTTTTTATCCTTACCTGAAGATATGTTATTGATTTGAGAGAGAGAGAGAGAGAGAGAATCAAGGATGTGAGAGAGAAACATTGATCAGCACCTCCCTTATGCACCCAGACTGGGAATTGAACCCACAACCTAGATATGTGCCCTGACTGTGAATTGAACTGGCAAATATTGGTGTATGAGATGATGCTCTAACTAAGTGAGCCACCTGGCCAGGGCAGCCACAGCAATCTTGAGACAGAAGACAAAGTCAGAGTTATCATACTACTTAATATCAAACAATACTACAAGGCTAAAATAATCAGAACAGCATGGTATTGCATTAAAAAAACAACAGCAGACATGTAGATCAATGGAACATAACAGAGAGCCCAGAAATAAAACCATGCATATATGGTCAGATAATAATTGACAAAGGCAGCAAGAATATACAATGGGGTAAAGACACTCTATTCAGTAAATGTTGTTGGAAAATCAGACAGATACATGCAAAACACACACACACAACAAGAAGACCATCTTATTAAACAAATACAAAAATAAAGTCAAACTTGTTTAAAGACTTAAGAGTAAGACTAGATAACATCATTTTTAAAAAAGAATTCATAAGAAGTAAAATCTCAAACATTTATCTTAGTAATATTTTATATATGTACTAGTGGCCCGATGCACGAATGAAGATTTGTGCAAGAATGGGCCTTTGTTCCCCTGGCTGCTGGAACCACCTTTGCTCTGGCTGGAGCAGCCTTTCCACTCTGGCCTGGAGTTGCCTTTCTGCCTTCCCACACTGCCTAGAGGCCTGGAGCGGCTGGGGTGGTGCAGACATCTGCATCATTGCCATGAGGATGACGCAAGCGTCCCGTTCTGTCCACAGCCACTTGGTGCCTGTGTATGCAAATTAACCTTCCATCTTTGTTGGGTTAATTTGAATACTCACTCCTGATTGGCTGGTGGGCATTGTGAAGGTACAGTCAATTAGCATGTTACTCTTTTATTAGGTAGATATCTCCTCAGTCAAGGGAAAAGAAAGAAACAATAAACATTTGGGACTACATCAAACTAAAAAGTTTTTGCACAGTTAAAGAAATCATCAACAAAATAAAAAGATAACCCACTGATTGGGAGAACATATGCGCCAATGATACATTTTATAAGGGATTAATATCCAAAATTTATGAAAACCATATACAACTCAACACCAAAAAAAAAAAAAATCAACCAATTAAATAATGGGCTAAGGATATGAATAGATACTTGGAAAAGATACTCAATGTCACTAACTATCAGAGAAATGCAAACTAAAACCATAATGAGATATCACCTCACACCTATTAGAATGACTATTATCAATAAATCAACAAACAACAAGTGCTGACAAGGATGTGGAGAAAAAAATCCTCATGCATTTTGATGGAAATGTAGGTTGGTACAGCCACTGTTGGAAAACAGTATGGAGGTTCCTGAAAAACATTAAAAATAGATTTTTTTTTATGACTGAATGATACCCCTTCTGGGAATGTATCTGAAGAAACCCAAAACACTAATTCAAAAGTTTATATGCACCTCTATGTACATTGTAACATTATTTACAATAACCAAGCTATGGAAGCAACCCAAGGTTCCATCAATAGACAAGTGAATAAAAAAGCTATGGAAAATAATATCTACAATGGAATATTACTCATCCATAAATAAAACAAACTTTTAAAATTTTCAACAAAAAAGTGTACCTAGAGCAAGCATGTTAAACTCACAGCCTGTGGGCCGCTTGCAGCCCACAGTGAACATTTTTGTGGCCCAACCAATGTAATGGTATGTAAGAAAAGTTTTAATAGAAATTTCACAACTTAATTTTTACAATATCCTGTTATACATAATTATTAATAATGAACTACAACAGTCGCTAATGACTGATTACTATAATCGTGTTGCATTCATTTCCCTTACTCACCTTATGCACAGGAGCACCATTTCTCTCTACCAATACCAGCAGCGAATATTTTTGCAGCTGATTGCCATGTCATTTGTCTTGGTTTGACTTGGTTGGTGTGTGCAACAGGAAATATTTCTCTTTCGGAGAACAAGAAAGATAGATTTATTTGCATTCTACTTATTATTTATTTATTTATTTTTATTGTCTAAAGTTTTACATACATCTCCTTTTCCACCAACTGACACCACCACCCCAGGCATTTCCACCCCCACTGCCCCAGTGCCTGTGTCCATTGGTTATGCTAATATGCATGCATACAAGTCCTTTGGTTGCTATCTAACCTCCTCTTCCCTACCATTTGTCTCTGAATCTATTCTTGTTCATCAAATTATATTGATCATTATATTCCACATATGAGTGAGATCATGTGATATTTATCTTTCTCCAATTGGCTTATTTGCTTAGCATAATGCTCCCCAGTTCCATCCATGCTGTTGCAAATGGTAAAAGTTCCTCATTTTTTATAGAGGCATAGTATTCCATTGTGTAGATGTACCACAATTTTTTAATCTACTCATCTGCTGATGGGCACATAGGCTGTTCCAAAATCTTAGCTATTGTAAATTGTGCTGCTATGAACATAGAGGTGCATATATCCTTTCTAATTGGTGTTTCTGGTTTCTTGGGATATAGTCATAGAAGTGGGATTACTGGGTCAAATGAAAGTTCCATTTTTAACTTTTTTTGAGGAAACTTCATAATGTTTTCCATAGTGGCTGCATCAGTCTGCACTCCCAACAGCAGTGCACAAGGGTCACTTTTTCTCCACATCCTCACCAGCACTTTTCCTTTGTTGATTTGTTGATGATAGCCATTCTGACAGGTGTGAGATGATATCTCATTGTTGTTCTGATTTGCCTCTCTCAGATAATTAGTGACTTTGAGCATGTTTTCATATGTCTCTGGGCCTTCTGTATGTCGTCTTTCAAAATGTTTCTATTTAGATCCTTTGCCCATTTTTTGATTGGATCATTTATCTTCCTTTTGTTAAGTTGTGTGAGTTCTTTGTAAATTTTGGAGATTAAACCCTTATGGGAAATAGCATTTTCAAATATGTTCTCCCATGAGGTGGGCTTTCTTATTGTTTTGTTGATGGTTTCTTTTGCTGTACAGAAGCTTTTTATTTGATGTAATCCCATTTGTTTATTTTCTCATTAGTTTCCATTGCCCTAGGAGCTGTCTGTGTAAAGATATTGCTATGAAATATGTCTTTTTTATTACCTATGGAGTCTTGTAGAATTTTTATGGTTTCCCATCTTACATTTACATCCTTTAGCCATTTTGAGTTTGTTTTTCTGTTTGAAGTAAGTTGGTGATCTAGTTTTATGTTTTTGCATGTATCTGACCTAATTTCTCAGCACCATTTATTGAAGAGACTGTCTTGACTCCATTGTATGCTCTTGCCTCCTTTGTCAAATATTAATTAAGCATAATGGCTTAAGTCACTCTCTGGGTTCTATGTTCTGTTCCATTGGTCTACATGTCTGTTCTTGTGCTAGGACCAGGCAGTTTTGAGAACCGTGGCTTGGTAATATAGCTTGATATCTGGTATTGTGATCCCTCCAACATTGTTCTTCTTTTTCAAGATTGCTGTGGCAATTCAGGGTCTTTTTTTAGTCCAGATGAATTTTTGGAGAGTTTGTTCTAGATCTTTGAAATAAGCCATTGGTATTTTAATGGGAATTGCATTGAATCTGTAGATTGCTTTGGGTAGAATAGACATTTTAATGATGTTGATTCTACCACTCCGTGAACATTGTATATCCTTCCATTTGTTTACATCTTCCTCAATCTCTTTTTTCAATGTCCTGTAGTTTTCTGAGTACAGGTCTTTTACATTCTTAGTTAAGTTTATTCCTAGGTATCTTAATTTTTTTGATGCAATGGTAAATGGGATTTTTTTAAAATTTCACATTCTTTGAGATCATTATTGGTGTATAAAAAGGCCATAGATTTCTGGGTGTTAATTTTGTATCCTGCTACATTGCTGAATTCATTTATTAGGTTTAGTAGTTTTTTGATGGAGTCTTTGTGGTCTTCTATGTGTAGTATCATGTTTTCTGCAAATAAGGACAGTTTTACTACTTCTTTTTCAATTTGGATGCCTTTTACTTCTTCTTCTTGTCTGATCACTATAGCTAGCACATCCAGTACTATATTGAACAGGAGTGGTGAAACTGGGCATCCCTGTTTTGTTCCTGTTATTAGAGGAAATGATATTAGTTTTTACCCATTGAGTATGATGTTGGCTGTAGATTTGTCATATAAGGCTTTTATTATGTTGAAGTATGATCCCTGTAATCCTACATTGCTGAGATTTTTTTATCAAGAAAGGGTGTTGGATTTTGTCAAATGTTTACCGTGCATCAATTGATATGATGATGTGATTTTTGTCTCTCAGTTTGTTTATGTGATGTATCACATTTATTGATTTGTGGATATTGTACCATCCTTCCAACCCCGGAATAAATCCCACTTCGTAATGGTGTATGATCCTTCTAATTTAATGATGAATTCGATTTGCTAGAATTTTGTTGAGGATTTTAGCATCTATAGTCTTCAAAAATATTGGTCTGTAGTTCTCTTTTTTTGTCATGTCTTTTTCTGGTTTTGTGATTAGAGTAATGCTAGCTTTATAAAAAGAGTTTGGAAGTGTCTCTTCCTCTTGAATTTTTAGAATAATCTGAGAAGGATAGGTTTTAGCTTTTCTTTCAATGCTTGGTAGAACTCCCCTGTAAAGCTGTCTGGACCAGGGCTTTTGCTTGCTACAAGATTTTTGATCACTACTTCAATTTATTTGGTAGTTATCAGCCGATTCAGGTTTTTTTAATTCTTCTTGATTGAGTTTTTGGAGCTTGTATTTTTCTAAGAATATGTCCATTTCATCTATGTTGTCCATTTTGTTGGAATAAAGTTGTTCATTTTATTTTTTTCATTATTGTTTGTATTTCGGTGGGGTCTGTTGTTATTTCACATTTTATTTTTCATTTCTGATTTTATTTATTTGGGTCCTTTATCTTTGTTTTTTGGTGAGTCTGACTAGAGGTTCAACAATTTTATTTATCCTTTCAAAGAACCAGCTTTTGGTTTTGTTGATCTTTTGTATTGTTTTTTTGGTCTCTGTCATTTATCTTTATTATTTCCTTCCTTCTGCTTACACTGGGCTTTTCTTGTTGCTCTCTTTCTAACTCTTTGAGTTGTAGCATTAGATAATTTATTACCATTGTTTCTTTTCTTTCTTTCTTTTTTTTTTTTTTTTTGAGGTAGGCTTGTAGAGCTATAAACTTTCCTCTCAAGATTGCTTTCACTCTGTCCCATAGATTTTGGATTGTGTTTTTGTTGTCGTTTGTCTCCATGATGCTTTTTATTTCTTCTTTGATCTCTTTGGTAACCCAGGCATTGTTTAATAGCATACTATTTAGCCTCCAGGTGTTAGATTTTTTTAATTGTTTTTATTGTAGTTGATTTCTTGTTTCATGCCATTGTGATCTGAGAAAATGCTTGATATGATTTCTATCATCTTGAATTTGAAGAGATTTTGCTTGTGTCCCAATATATGATCTATCTTTGAAAATTACCCATGTGCACTTGAAAAGAATGTATATTCTGTGGCTTTGGGGTGAAATGTTCTGAAGATGTAAATTAATTCCATCTGATCCAGTGAGTCATTTAGGATTGTTGTTTCTTTGCTGATTTTTTGTTTAGAGGATTTGTTCAGTGGTGTTAGTGGGGTATTAAAGTCCCTTGCTATGACTGTATTGCTGTCAATCTCTCCCTTGATATCCACCAGAAGTTTGTGGGTTTTTTTAATGTATTTGGGTGCTCCTGTATTGGGTGCATATATATTTACCAGAGTTATATCCTCTTGTTGTATAGGTCCCTTTAGTATTATGAAGTGACCTTCCTTATCTCTTGTTATGGCCTTCACTTTGAAGTGTAATTTGTCAGATACAAGTATTGCTACCCCAGCTTTGTTTTTCATTTCCATTTACCTGAAAAACCTTTTTCCATCCCTTCATCACCAGTCTGTGTGATTCCTTTGTTCTGACATGGGTCTCCTGTAGATAGCAGATATATGGGTCATATTTTCTTATCCACTCAGCTACCCTAAGTCTTTTGTATGGGGCATTTAATCAACTCACTTTTATACTTCTTATTGATAGGTACTTGTTTGTCACCATTTTTATTCTTTATGTCTGTGTTCCTTCTTCCCTTCCTATTTCTTCTTTTTCCAGTAGACACTTTAGCATTTCTTGCACTGATGGTTTAGTGGTAATAAACTCCCTTAATCCTTTTTTGTCTTTGAAGCTCCTGATTTCACTCTCAATTTTGATTAATAGCCTTTCTGGGTACAGTATTCTTGGATTCAGACCCTTCCTTTGCATGACTTTGTATTTTTCATTCCATTCTCTTCTGGCCTGATGAGTTTCTATTGAAAGGTTAGTCAAAAGTCTGATCAGAGAAAAATATGGAACTCTTCACTAATTTGCATGTCATCCTTGCACCATGCTAATCTCTGTATCATTCTAATTTTAGTGAGCACTGCATTCTGCTTATTAATTTGTGCAGTTATTTAGTGTCTGGTAAGTTAATGTTCAAGAAAAAATAATTTTTATTAAAATGTTCTATTATTTTATGTTAATGATTACTCATTTATTTCAACCCTTTGTATTCAGCATGTCTCTATCAAAATAAATCAACATTTCTATGAAAATTGAAGCTTTGGGTTTTTGGTGGCCCACATAAACATTTGACCCCATGTTAGCCTTTGAGTTTGATTTGCTTGACCTAGAGTGTATGATTCTAAGTAAAATAAGTCAGTCAAGGAAAGACAAATACCACATGATTTCACTTAGATGTGGAATCTAAAGAACAATATAAATGAGCAAACAACACAGAAACAGACTCATAGATACAGAGAACAGACTGATGGTTGCCAGCAGGATATGAGCTTGGGGGACTGTGTGAAAAAGGTAAAGGGATTGAGAAGCACTGATTGGTAGTTACAAAATAGTCATGGGGATGTAAAGAACATTAAAGGAAATACTAGTATAGTCAATAATATTGTAATAACTATGTATGGTGCCATGTGCTACTGGAAATATTAGGGGAAACACTTTGTAAAGTATATGATTGTCTAACCACTGTGCTGTATACCTAAAACAAAATAATATTGAATGTGCCTTAGCAGGTTTGGCTCAATAGATAGAGCACCAGCCTGTGAACCAAAGGGTCCTGGGTTCAGTTCTGTCAGGGGCACGTACCTTGGTTGCAGGCTCTTCCCCAGCCTGGGCCCTGGTCTGGGCTAGTGCAGGAGGCAACCAATTGATATGTTTCTCTCACATCGATGTTTCTCTCTGTCTTTCCCTCTCTCTTTCTTTTTCCCTAAAAATCAATGGAAAAATATCTTGGAGTGGGTTAACAAAACAAAACAAAAATATATTGAACATAAATTGTAATTTTAAGGAAAAAAGTAAAATAAAAATAATAAATAAGAGTATCAAATAACTGTGGAACAATATCAAATGTAATGTGTATCTTTGGTAGTAAACAGACAAAAGAAATATTTGAGGCAATAATGGTAGACAACTTTTCAAAATTGATGCCAGACACTAAACCTTTAGAAACCTCAGAAAATTCCCAAGCAATACTGAAAGTAAAACATTGAGATATGTATAATCAAAATACAGAAAACTGAAGAGAAAGTCTTAAAGCCAAAGGGGGGAAATTCTTACTTACGGAGAGAAATGTTGAATTTAGCAAAATCTTGTCCAATTTATTAGAAATTAAATATAGGGCATTAAATCCATTGGATAAGCTACAGTTTGTGACCTTCCATCAAGCTTGGAGGATACTTTGAATACATATTGCAATTATATTTTCTAATGTATAATAGAATAATTATTAATTTAATAATGCATCACTTTTGTTTAATGATTATGATATTTTAAATTTACCTGTTTTATTAATCTAAAGTTTTAGACATTGCTGTGGTTTTCCAAATCTTAGAAACAAACATTTGATTTTGCATTCTTATAGAGCTGACATCAAACACAAGAACATATCAGTCAGGAGGTGTTCTTCAGTGGCCCCATTTCTAGTTATGTCCATATGAATCAATTGTCTCAGTGAATATTTATTTATTATTATTTCGTTTGTATAATCGAAGAGGAACAGTTGTTATGATAGGTTATAGAATCAAGCATACCAGATTTGAGTGTTCTGAACTGAAATAATAAGCAAGGATAAATCCTGAATTTGGCATCTAAAATTTTATTTTTTCATGGGATGGGAAAGTCATGTTGTCCAACTACACCACATGTGATGGGTGAGAAGAGTGGCAAATAGGATCATATTTTGTTTTGTTTTTTTAATCCTCACCCATTTGTTGTTGTTTTTTTCCATTGATTATTAGAAAGAGTGGAAGGGTGGGAGGAATGTGGTGAGAAAGTGAGAGAGAATGAGAGAGAGAGAAACATTGATGTGAAAGAAACATATTGATTGGTTGTCTCCTGCATGCTCCCGAACTGAGACCAGGGATGGAACTGTAACTTAGGTACATGCCCTTGACCAGGAATGGAACCCATCACCCTTCAGTGTGCAGGCCAACTCTCCAATAACTGAGCCACATCAGCCATGAAGTTAAAAACAACTAACATTTTGATCTTCTTTTATATATAGCAACAGTCTCTGTGCTACTAGAGTGAACTCTAGATAAGGGAAGGTCTCAAGCACTGTGTTCAGCCCTGGCAAGATCTGGGACACAGTGTTTATTTCTAGATGGCATCATTCCAAAGAGTTTTTTAAAAAGTCTAGTGAAGGATATGGAATTAAAAACACTATGTGAGGGGAACACTTACTAAAATTGTGCTGTTCTGCAAAGATAAAAGAAGGCTCATGGTAGACATTATTGCTACCTTTTAAGTATCTACAGTTCGTCATATTGATTATGTAGTAGATGTTTTCATTGCTCTTGAAAGGGAGAATTACAAACAACTGTCAAAAGTTACAGAAAATAGCCAACTGGCTTAATGTAAAATGGACATTTCTACCTTTCAGTGCTCTCCATCAGACATTCCTGACTACTGCTTCTCCAGAATGGTGTAGAATATGGGAGGTTAGAATGTTGGAGTTCTCTTCTTACTCGGAGTCAGTGGTTTAAAATGATCTCTGCTCACTACTATAGTCAGTAAAATTTTGTAGTAAATTTGTTGGTAAACAATCATTACTATAGTTACAAAATAAAAAGCATTATTCCTTGCTTCATGGGTTAAAACCAACTTGATTAATTATAATAAAACTAGTGGCCTGGTGCACAAAATTCATGCATGGGTGGGGGTTGTCCCTCAGCCCGACCTGCAACCTCTCCAATCTGGGACCCCTCAGGGGATGTCTGACTGCCCACAGGGATCGAGCCTAAACCTGCAGTCAGACATCCCTCTCGCAATCCGGGACTGCTGGCTCATAACCACTCACCTGCCTGCCTTCCTGATCACCCCTAACCACTCTGCCTGCCAGCCTACTTACCCCCAAGTGTCCACCCCCACCAGCCTCAGGGTCCCCAACTGCTCCCCCCCCACTGCCCTATCCTCCTGGTTTGATCACCCCTAACCACCTCTGCCTGGCCCCGCCACCATGGCTTTGTCCGCAAGGTCTCCAGGTCTAATGAGCATACTACCCTTTTATTAGTGTATATTGATTTCAGAGAGGAAGGGAGAAGAGGAAAGAGAAACATCAATGATAGAGAATCACAGATTAGCTGCTTCCTGTACGCCCCCTACTGGGGATCGAGCCCACAACCCGGGCATGTGCCCTTGACCAGAATTGAACTCGGGACCCTGCAGTCTGCAGGCTGACACTCTATCCACTGAGCCAAACCAGCCAGGTCACCATCAGTCACTTTTAGAACATTGTATTGCTTCTAGAAGAAACCCCATGCCACTTTCCCCATCTAACTGCTTCCCCACCCAGCCATCTGCACACTGCTGTTTCAGACATTTCATGGGATGGGACCATACACAATGGAAGTTTTGTGATCGGCTGCCTTACTTGGGTGTGTACCTCGGAGTGGCGGGTTGCAGGGTCCTATGTGACTGATATTAATCATTTGAGGAGTGGCCACACCATTTCCATTCCAACAGCAGTGTGTGAGGGCTCGGATTTTTCCACATCCTTGCCAACACTTGCTATCATGTAACTTTTGGTTCTAGTCTCCAAGGTGACATGGAGTCCGCCGAAGCACTGCTCTCTAGAGCAATAATCTATGCTTTTCAATTCAGTTTTAAAAGTGGAAGCTGTTTAAAATGTCTGCACAAACATCCCTTTGGTAAGTTCTCACTGCTCAGGATCCGCTGTGACACAGCTTGCAGGGGCTAAGTCTGTCCCAGGCCAACCTCACCCCCCTGCTTCCTGGTCCTGTCTGGGAGGGCCCTGGGAAGGGTGCTGGGGGCACCAGCCAACCATCTGTGGGGCTGGCCGCAGGCTGCGTTGGGCTTTGGGAGCCGAGGGGGTAAGAGTGAGGTTCAGGAGCAGCTTTGGGGCCGTGCCTGTTGTGGTCACTGTGCTGCATCCCACAGGCCAAGGTGAGCGGTGCCCGGGGAGCAGGTGGGGGTTGGGGGAGACCTTCTCTGAATGAAGCCATCAGAGCCAAGGAGCTCCTGGGTTCCCATCTGTGGGCTCCAATGCGCCCACCATCCTGGCTTCTGCACCTCAGAAGGCAAAGGTCCGATCAGCAAAAATGAAAACTTTAAAGAGGTGACATGGGCTCCACCTCAGAGTGGCTCAGGCAGATACAGTTCATAGTCCCATGTGGGACTGCAGACACCAGTGAGTGTGGGCAGTGGCCATGTGGGCCCGGCATGGCCCTCTGGCAGGGCCTGAGTACAGGGAGGAGCCGGAGCTTCCTTGGGAGAGAAAGTTCACAGGGCTGAAGGCTCCCTCTCCAAACACTGATCACTGGTCACGGTCTGGCCCCCAACTCCCATCCATGGGGCCCTCCTCACGGAGTAAAGGGTGTCAGGTGAGGCCTCTTCTTGGCCGTCCCCACAGACCCCTTGGATCTACTGAGTCTGTGGGGGCAGATTGTGGGACTATCGGCTGGGCGACGCAGCCACAGCTGCAGCCCTAAGTCCAGTCTCTGGGCTCAGAGCTGGGGTCCCCAGTGCCTCAGCCTCCTGATCTACATCTACCCCCAATCTGAAGCCCCCATCCAAAGTCCCCCTGATTTACAGCTCCCTGTGCAGTGACTGGGCTCATTGTGAGTGCGTCATTATTCCAGGCCTGAGAGTGTGCTGGCATGCGGGGGGGCTGCCAGCGCTGGGAGCCTGACGCTGCTCAGGTCCCTGATGTTTGGTTGTGGTGTTAAGGCATCTGGGCTAATTTGCATATTTATCTATTTTATATATATATTTACACACACACACACACACACACAATGAGTAGCCAGATTATTATGCGTTCAGGGATCATAATAATCTGGCCACTCAGTGTATATAAGCGTGTTAAAAGAGGTTATAATCCTTTGTTTAAGTTTGCTAATATTTTCTTATTAAAGTGACTACATAAAAGTTAATGAAATATTCTTATGTGAGGCAATATTTTATTAAAATCCACGTTTTCTAAACATGTTGACATTTTCTTTAAAGTATTAAGAAAAGTGTAAAGTTTATCCAGAGCTTATGAAAGCTGTCACCAAAACATTATTTGCACATTAAGTAGAAGTGAAGGTAGTTGCAGCTGGAATTATTCCCACTTATCTTTTTGTCATATAATCAGATATTTGAAGAAATTTTCTAGTAAAAGGAAAGAAAATATAATGAACTTGTAAGATTGGATGGATTGTCTTTTACATGAAGTACATGAGAAATATCTTTTCATGTGGAGGTGAGGAACATGAAAGTTAGGCTTTAGAGTTATACTCTTACTAAATTTTATCAGAAATAAAGGTTATATTTAATTTTGCTCTTTATTTTATACCAATGGCCTGGTGTGCAAAATTCAGGCACATTAAAAGGAAATTAATTAGAGGAAATATTAAAATATTGATATTTGCCCTTTTTCTATAATACAAGTGTCAGAGATGAAAGAAAATCAGTAAAATGTATATTAAAATCTCCCTCCTGTTAGAGTCTGGGGCACACTGCGAGACCTAGAGTCAAGTCTCTGCCCATCACCCACATGTGCTTCGAAAACGCAGGAGACCCAGACCCGGCCAACCCCACCCCTGTCAAGCCCCTCCAGGTGGGGGGGGCAGCCTCAGGTTCCCCAACCCAGTGCTGGGTGAGGGCATAGTATCAGATCCCCCGTCAAACCCCACCATGTGGAGGCATGGCTTGAGGTCCCCATCAAGCCTCTCGGGATGGGGTGCATGGCCTGAGGTCCCTCGCCCTGGCCAAGTGCTATGCAGCTTCCAGTCCCTGCTGTTTGGTTGTGATGTTATGGCATCCTGACTAATTTGCATATTCCTCCATTATTAGATAGACTAGAAGCCTGGTGCACAAAATTTGTGCACAGGGGGGGTGTCCCTCATCCCAGCCTGCACCCTCTCTAATCTGGGACACCTCGAGGGATCCCAGTAGAATCAGGCCTAAATGGGCAGTTGGACATCCCTCTCACAATCCAGGACTGCTGGCTCCCAACTGCTCACCTGCCTGCCTTCCTGATTGCCCCTAACCACTTCTGCCTGCCAGCCTGATCACCCCCTAACCACTCCCCTGCCAGCCTGATTGTCCCTAACTGCACTCCCCTGCAGGCCTGTTCCCCGCCCCCAATTTCCCTCCTCTGCCGGCCTGGTCACCCCTAACTGCCATACCCTTCAGACTTGATCATCCCCAACTGCCCTCCCTTGCAGGCCTGGTGCCTCCCAACTGCCCTCCCCTGCTGGCCATCTTGTGGTGGCCATCTTGTGTCCACATGGAGGCAGCCATCTTTGACCACATGGAGGCAGCCATCTTGTGTGTTGGAGGGATGGTCAATCTGTGTATTACTCTTTTATTAAATAGGATAGAGGCCTTGTGCACAGGTCGGGGCCGGCTGGTTTGCCTTGAGGGGTGTCCTGGATCAGGGTGGGGGTTTCCTTTGGGCATGGGGCAGCCTGGGCGAAGGGCCTATGATGGTTTGCAGGCTGGCCATGACCCCGGCGACCCAAGTGGAGGCCCTGGTATCTGGGATTTATTTATCTTCTATAATTGAAACTTTGTAGCCTTGAGCGGAGGCCAGGGCTGGCCAGGGTGGGAAGCTTGGCTTCCTCCATTTCTGGGGCAACCCAAGCCTCCTGCTTGTTCCAGCTCTGTGGCTGGCCGCCATCTTGGTTGGGTTAATTTGAATACTCGCTCCTGATTGGCTGGTGGGCATAGCTTGGTGTGGTAGAGTGATGGTTAATTTGCATGTTACTCTTTTATTAGTGTAGATTATTTTTTTCCGTCACCATTTATCCTTTCTATACCGTCCTCTACCCATTTGTTTGACTCACTTGGATGTAGTTTCTGTTTCTAGTCACTTTTTTCCAGTACTAGTGAGAGTTTAACTCCCTGTGGAAATGTCCCTGCTGTCACACAGTGGGTGGTTTGAGTCTGGAGGACATACTTAGAACATAACAGAAACTTGAACACATTGAGCTTCATATGGGAAGATAAAAGTTTTGCTTCAGATAGCAGAGTGGTACTAAATGAAAGAAAGAGAATGATGTATTGGGGAATGTCGGTACAAACTAAGAGAAAAAGGAATTTGGGGCACTATGGCAGTTGATCTGGGCAATTAGGGGAAGGGATAGTGAAGGGCTTATGGAGCAATGACTCATGGAGCTAGTCCTGGGGCCCTGTTGTAGGTAAAGAAGCTCAGATCAAACAGAAATTACAGTCTTTACTCACATCTTCACATATTTTATGAGGTCAAGTTAATAATCCCTGAACTTCCTATCCCTTAATACCAACATTAATTCTACTAAAGCAGGGGAAAACACACACTCTCATCAGTGCAGGCCCTTTTCTGTCATCCAATTACCCTTCTCACTTCTCCTTTTCAAATCAGCTTCTCCTATGTCCTGCCTTTTATTACATTGTTTATGCTTAACACTGCTTGCCACCTTCTCACCTTTGTCCTCTGGGAACATGCTTCTCTTCTGCCTCAGTTGTCTTTATTGTTTTCTGGTAAGAGTCTGTTTATGGAAAACCCTTCTTTCTTTTTCTGCTGGCTAGGAAGGGCATGTGGAGCCAAATCAGGCAGCTCCCAAATGCATCAGTGAAGGGAGGCAGGGATACCCTTGAACCATTTCATCTTGTCAAAGAAGGAAAGTGGTTGCTGAAGTAGATACTTCACATGTTGCTTTTATAAACCTCTTTGTGAATGCTGCCTGGTCGCATCATATTCCAGGTCAGGGACCACAGGACCTGTTTCAATGTCCCCAATTTTCCATTAACTAGTGTTTGTCAGGGCTCCTAACCAGGTCTACTGACCAGGGGCCAGGTTCCCTCATTTATTGGAAAAGATGGTTTAATGATAACAAATTACTATTGTAATTTGTTGCAATACTATTGTAACAAATAGTTACAAAAACTATTGTAAGAGTTTTTCCAAAACTCTTGTAAGAGTTGACTTAGATATCAAGAGTAAAATATCCTCTGTGAACAATATAACATAAGTTCTTAGCCTCACGTGATTGGTAATTTCAATTGTACCTTATAATACCCAATGCAACCTGTTATTTGTGAACTTCCTTTATTTTTTTACTTTTAATTATGTATAAAGACTTCAAAATAAGAAAATTTAAAAGTAAAGAGGTTAAAAGCATAAAATATTAGGGTAAAATTGAGAAATTTGAGTTCAGTTATTGCAAAAGGATCATAATTAGTGGGCATCAAACTATAACTTCTGATTTAAGTTCAAACTATAAGTTTTGATTAAAAACCAGGCACACTTGTGTAGAGACGACCTCCTTTTTTTTTTACTCTTTGTGTGTCCTGGGGAGGGACCCCATCTGAGTAATTTACAATCTCTTTCTTTCTCCTACTTACTGGAAGTGACTTAACAGACTGGTAACTCAATTTTTTGTTATTTTCTCTGTATTCTGTTCTTCCTTTTGGGTGTTGTGGGGAAGAGTTGCTATAATTATTCAGGGCTCTGACTAGCTGGGCAAATTCTATCCAGAGGAATAATATTAACCAGTCTACTTACCTAGTAGACCTAAAGCATGCTTTTACTAAATTTTATCAAAAATAAAAGGTTATTTTTTTCTCTTTATTTTGTATTATTTTTCCATTGCAATTTATCCCACTTATACCTCCTCCACCCATTAGTTTGACTCACTTCGCTTTCCCAAATGTGTGTTGGAGGAAGGGGTGATTTTTACTGTGTACCTCTCACACTGTAACAGGTACTATGCTAGATAAATATGACACAATAGGACCTTGTAATATTTCCTGATGAGAGGAAGAAAGGAATATTTAATTTAAGATAGATGATTCAATAATCTTGGATTTGAATCTCAACTTTATAATTTACTGGCAGTGGCCTTGGGGGGAGGGGGGGCGGAATTTGGCTTAATCTCTTTGCGTTTTAATTTCCTCATTTGTAGAAAAAGAGTAATAACCCCTGCCTCATGGTGATGATCAAAGGTCAAAGATAACATTGATGCAAAGAAGTTTGGTAAACTCTAGTACTAAATAACCCCCCTCCTAGCTTGTCTTACTTATTTCAACCCCTCTAACCCCAACCAGTCAAGTCCCTATCCTAATTATTGACCACAACATATTCTTTGCCTCTAAACATAGATTAAGTGCATAACCCTGAACTCCAGTTCTTAAATTTGATATCATCAAACACTGGTGTCAGTCCTAGATTTTATTTATCAACTGTTACCTCTTACTGTCTTGGATTATTTCTCCAGAGAGTTTCTGTCATTGACCATCTCTTGCCTAGATTTCTGCCTATAGCTGAGTCATATTTCCCTAGCATTGTGCTTTCCACATCTTCCTAAAAATATGCATGTTTGTGTACATACATGTACTCATACACTATACATATACATATATAATATTCATATATAAAATAATGTCAATAGGGTAGAATGTTGAGCTTCCTTTTTTTTTTTTTATAAGTAAATGATATATGATGGTTAAATTAATGCCAGAAACATGAGTCAGTTCCAAATAAAAATTTATTACTTTAGACCCGATCTGGTCTCAGGCACAAACCAGCACCCTACAGCCACAAGGGACAAAGACCTGCGACCACAACTGCAGATCCACAGACACCAAGAATCCAGACATCACGGACGCATATTTCTGTGAGTCACAGAGCCCACCCCCCTCCCTACAGGCTCACTGAAGCACCATAAGAACTGCTGGTCCCGCCCTGTGCAAGCAGGCCCCCTGCCCACTCAGGGTGGTTCCAGCTCCACTGCCCGAATTTGAGCCTAGGCTCCTGGACACTGGGAATCTGTTTCCTACAGAGACCAGACCCCACCCCCACACAGGGCGGCGGTGCCAGCTGACTTTGATTCTGGGCAAAAGCACATGGAAGTCTGTTTTCCACAGTGCAGGAGTGGACCTCCAGTGGACACAGGGCGGCTGTGCAACCTGGTCCCCCAAGCAGACCAGAGACCATGATTCTCTGCATGAGAGGCAGCACTGAGCACCAGTGACTTGATTCTGTTTCTCATCACACATGCCTGGGATCCCTGATCCTCAGTGCATGCATAGTAAAAGCCAGTGACTCCAACTCTTGGCACAGGTGCATACAGGGATCCTGATTCTCAGCATGAGGCCGCACCAAGCAACAGAGACTCAGATACTCGATTCTTGACATGGGCACAGGGGGACTCTGACTCCTGGAATGCGCTAGGAGATTCTGATTTTTGGCACACACCAGCAGAGTCTCTTTATCAGAAAGGCGCAGGTGGGGATCCTGATTCTAGGTGCATGCATGAGGCTGCACTGAATGCCAGTGAATCTGATCCTTGGGCGAATGTGGCTCCCACCAACCCACAGCAGCCACATGTCTTGGTGTCAGAGTTCTTCAGTGACACTTCGGTGGTATAAAGCTCCCACTGCACACAGCTCAGGCCCCCACAACTCGGTGATTGAAGAGGATATTCAGAAAGCTAAGAGACATATGAAAACATGCTCAAAGTCACTAATCATCTTAGAGAGGCAAATCAAAACAACAATGAGGTACCACCTCACACCTGTCAGAATGGCTATCATCAACAAGTCAACAAACTAGAAGTGCTGGAGAGGATCCGGAGAAAAAGGAACCCTCGTGCACTGCTGGTGGCAATGCAGACTGGTGCAGCCACTGTGGAGAACAGTATGGCGTTTCCTCAAAAAAATAAAAATGGAACTCCCATTTGACACAGTGATCCCACTTCTAGGAATATATCCCAAGAAACTAGAAACACCAGTCAGAAAGGATATATGCACCCCTATGTTCATAGGAGCACAATTTACAATAGCTAAGGTTTGGAAACAGCCTAAATGCCCATCAGCAGATGAATGGATTGGAAAACTGTGGTGCATCTACACAATGGAATACTAAGCTGCTATAAAAAAGAAGAAATTCTAACCATTTGCAACATCATGGATGGAACTGGAGAGCATTATGCTAAGTGAAATAAGCCAGTAAGTGAAAGAAAAATAATTCATGATCTCATTCATTTATGGATAAAAAAAGATCATTATAAACTGATGAATGAAAATAGATACAGAGGCAAAGAAGCATCAAACAGACTGTTAAACTACAGCGGGAATGCTGGGAGGGTTGCTGGGGAGGTAAGAGATCAACCAAAGGACTTGTATGCATGCATATAAGCATAACCAATGGACGCAAGACACTGAGGGGGTGAGGTGAGGGCATGTGCCAGGGGTAGGAGAGGCCAGGGGAAGGTCAATGGGGAGAAAAAAAGGAGACATATGTACTACTATTTGTAATACTTTAAACAATAAAATAAAATTTTTTAAAAATTATGACTTTAAAACATTATAATCCAAGTCACTCTTGATAAAAGTATATAAAATTTCCACTTACAGAACTTATTTAGAGATTTTTTTCATATAAATAGGATGAGGAGAAACACAAAAAACTGCCCTAGAATAGCAAAGAGGGCATTTCCCTGACAATTGCAGTAGGTCCAGGGGAACTTGAAATCAGTTTCCAAACTGAATTGAGATCCTGAAACTCCAGATCCTGGCTCACTAACAATAGAGTATGATGATAAGTAATTGCTGCGGGGTGGCTGGGGGGAGGCAATAGGAATTTTAAAAAGAATAAATAATTTAGCAAGTTTTTCTTTTCTTTCTCTCTATGAGTCATTTGAGAGAAAATTCACCAGCAAAGCAGAATCCAGGAATGATGTTTTTAAGTTTTCTGGGTCTTTGAATTAGTAGTTCTACAGACGTCATTGTATTCATTGGATTTTCAAAACATGACAAAAGAAAATGTGGAGCCAAAACCGAGTCAAGCGTGTGTAAGCATGATGACTCATGGAAGGGATTGGGATTGCAAGGAATATTTCTGAAACAATAATCTAAATATCTGCAGGTGGCACTATATTATTTTCATAATATAAAATATTATTTATAACATTTTACTCAAGGACTCAGAACTAATCAGCAGAACAAACAGTAGAAAAGCTGGTAGGTTAAGGGTTCATACTTCTTTTCACTGAGACACACAGTGACCACTCTTATAGGAACACTAGAGGCTCAGTGCATGAAATTTGTGCACAGGGGGGTGGGGTCCCTTAGCCCAGCCTGCACCTTCTCAAATCTGGAATATCCCTCTCACAATATGGGCCAGCAGGGAAGTATGGAACAGACTGACTTACCTTAATGTGGTATTGGGGGGACAAGAAGAGATAAACCAAAGAACTTATATATTTAGTAGTGGCCCGGTGCATGAAATTAACGCACATTAAAAGGAAATTAATTAGAAGAAATATTTTAATATTGCTATTTGCCCTTTCTCTAGAATAGAATTGTCAGAGATGAAAGGAAATTAGTAAAGTGTATATGAACACAGCAGCTTCATATCCCAGGCCAGGGACACAGGCAGGCAGCATCACTTCTGTGGCCACGGATGCAGGCAGGCAGCTTCACCTCAGTGCTGGGCGGGGACGCACGCAGGCAGCGTCACATCCCAGGTTGGGCACACAGGCAGGCAGCATCACCTCCTTGGCCAGGATGCATGCAGGCAGCATGATGTCAGAACAGGTGAGGACACATGCAGGCAATGTCACATAAGCACTGGACAGGCCTGCATGCACCTCTGCCAGTGACCGCCTTGGCCAGGGGCTGCCCCCAGGCTGGGTGACCTCTGGGCTAGGCCATGTGGGTGCTGCCTCCGTCAGGGGTCACCCAGGCTGGGCCGTACAGAGGCCCTCCTGGTGATGGCAGTCCCTGCCCACCTGCTCCTGCTGTGCATATCTCCTGCTGAGTGGTCATGACGTTATGGCATCCTGACTAATTTGCATATTCCTCTATTATTATATAGGATATGCATAGCCCATAGAAATGGGCAATGCAATAGGGTAGTGAAGACCTGGGAGAGGGGGAGGGTAGGATCTGGCAGTAGGGGGAGAGGGGGTGAATGTGAGATACCTATAATACTATGAACAATAAAAATATATTAAAAGAAGAATATCATACTCTAAACACCACTGTCTTGGTGCCTACTCTGATAATAGAGAGAATATTCTGCAGCTAAACATGAACTTAATTTCATGAGTTTTATTTTTCTCATTCAGGTTGACCTTCCATATTTACCACCTATCAGAGCCATTGAACATACACAGATGTCCTTACTTGAGTCAAGTCTGTTCTTGAAAACTAAACTTTTGTTCCAGATTGGCTCTGCCACAATTATTATCCTATATAATAAAGAGGTAATATGCAAATTGACAGTCAAGATGGCCACCCCAATATGGTCACAAAATGGCCACCACAAGATGGCTGGCAAGGGAGGGCAGTTGTGGGTGATCAGACCAGCAGGAGAGGGCAGTTGGGGATGACCAGGATGGCAGGGGAGGGCAGTTGGGGGTGACCAGGCCTGCAGGGGAGGGAGGAGAGTTGGGGGTGGGGGGGCCAGGCCTGCAGGGGCCTGAATTGTTGGTCAATTCATTTTGTTCATTAGATTCCACAAATAAGTGAGATCATGCACTATCTGTCTTTATCAGTTTGGCTTATTTCACTTAGCATAATATTTTCCAGGTCCACCCATTCTATCCCAAATGGTAAGAGATCCCTCATTTTTACAGCTGCATAGTTTTTCATAGTGTAAATGACCCGCAGGTTTTTTATCCATTCATCTACTGATGAGCAATTGGGCTCTTTCCAAATCTTAGCTATTGTAAATAATACTGCTAAGAACATAGCAATGCGTATATTCTTTCTGATTGATGTTTGGGAGTTTTTAGGATGTATTCCCAGAAGTGGGATCACTGGGTCAAACAGAAGTTCCATTTTTTAAATTTTTTGAGGTAACTTCATACTGTGTTCCATAGTGGCTGCACCAATCTGCATTTCCATCAGCAGTGAACAAGTGGTTTCTTTTCTCCATATCCTCACAAGCACTTGTTTTGTTTTTGTGGGGTTTTTTTTGTTGTTGTTTTTTTATGATAGCCATTCTGACAGGTGTAAGGTGATATCTCATTGTGGTTTTAATTTGCATTTCTGTGATGATTAATGACCTTTGCATTTTTTCATGTGTCTCTTGGCCATTTGTATATCTTCTCTGGAGCAGTCCTTTTAACATTTCTTGCATTGGTGGTAATTTACCCCTTTAAACTTTTTTTGTCTAGAAAGCTTTTTGTTTCACCTTCAATTTTAAATGATAGCCTCTCTGGATACAGTAGTCTTGGATTTAGGTCCTTGCTTTTCATTACTTTGATTATCTCATGCCACTCCCTTTTAACCTGAAGTGTTTCTGTTGAGAAGTCAGCTGACATATTAATGGGAACTCCTTTGTAGGTAATTTTCTGTCTCTCTCTTTCTGCCTTTAAGATTCTTACTTTGTCTTTAACATTTGTCATTTTGAATTATAATGTGTTTGGTGTGGGTATCTTTCGTTTCATCTTGATTGGGACTCTCTGTGCCTCCTGAACTTGTGTGACATTTTCCTTCACAGGTTGGAAAGTTTTCTTTAAAATGTTTCTTTGTTCTTTTCTCTCCCTCTTCCCCTTCTGGTATTCCATTAAAGCAGATGTTGTTACGTTTCATATTGTCCCAGAGTTCCCTTAAGCTATCTTCCTGATTTTTAATTATTTTTTATATTTGCTGCTCTGATTGGGTATTTATTTCTACCTTGCCTTACAAATTCCTGATTTGGTGCTCTGCTTCATCCAATCTACTTTTAATCCCTTCCAGTGTGTTCTTCATGTCAGATGCATCTTTCTTTATTTTTGTCTGGTTCTTATTAATGGCCTGTATTCCCCTTTTCATGCTATTGTAATTTGCACTAACTTCTTTAAGCATTTTTATAACCATTGCTTATGTCTGATAGGTTGCTTTCCTCCATCTCACTTAGTTCTTTTTCTGGAGATTTTGTCTTTTCTCTCATTTGGGGGTTATTTCTTTGTTTCCCCACTTTTATTGTCTTCTTTTTGTATTTGCTTTTATGTATTATCTAGAACTGCTATGCCTCCCACTCTTTGTGGGATTATCTTATGTAGAAAGTGTCTTGAGGAGTCCAGTGGTGTAATTTCTTTGTTCACCTGAGCTAGATACTCTAGGAATGCCTCTTATGTATATTGTCTGGCTGGGCTCTCTAGTTGTAATTGGGTTTTGATTGTTGATGTCTCATTTTGTGGGGGATCTCCTCTCTGACTTGCTGTCAGTGAAGTTCAACACCAATGTTGTCATGCCAGCTGTACAGTGATCAGGGACTTCTTAACCCAGAGGCTGCATCTGGCTTGAGTTTCACACCTTGCTTGGCCCTGTTCTGATCTGTACTTCCTCCTCCTATGAAGCTGGTCCCCAGGTGTCAGCTTCATGCGCTTGGGGTCCCACTGGCTTTTGCCTTGCTGAGCAGTCTGGGATGGTGTCTGCAGTGGGGATCCAAACTGCTATTGCTGACTAATTAGATCAGGCAAAGACTCAAAGCCTCCTGAATACCACCTCTGCCTACAGATTGATTGAATGCAGTCTGGAATAGTCCCAAGCAATCATCCACAGGTAGGGTGAGAGATTTTGCAATAGGATGAACTATTTTGCCTTGAGGCTAATAGTTATTTTCAGTCTCTTAATGGGCCTAAGAAACTCCACACCATGAGGCAAGGGATTTTCCAATAGAATGAGTCAACTGTCTTCCCCCAAGCAAAAATGGCAGGATAGCAAAAGTTTGCCTAAGAAAGATGACCTCTGCAGCATGGGGGAATGACTCAGCATAGGATACTGGAGTGTCTGCCTCCCAAGCTTTAACCCCAGATCCCCCCACCCTAGCTTCTGCTCACACAGCTCCAGTCCACTCTGTCTTCTCTCTGCAAGAGCACAAGGTGAGTGGCTGCACTAAAAATGCTGTGTGTTGGCTATTAAAGAGAGTGCCTGCATTTCCAGCTGTCTCTTCCTGGAAGACATCAACCCTGCTGGTTTTCACAGCCAGATAGATGTATGTGGACACCTTTCTCAGTTCTGGTGCTCTCTGCTGGATGGCCCATCTTGGGGATTAGACCCCAGAATCCTCAATCACAAACCCCACAGCTGAGGTATTTCTCTGGAGCTTCAGCTGCTTTTGTGGGAGTCTGGCCAGCCCTTTCACACCTCTGCCTTCCCACCAGTGTCTATGTGGTCTCCACTTTCCATCCTTGGTTATCAGGGTTCTTCCCAGATAGACCTCAGTTGTTTCTTTAGGCTGGTTCTTCTGTATTTTAGTTTTAATTCCAGTTTGTTCCTGGGAGTGTGTCTGTGAGCTTCCACTTACTTTGTCACCATTTTTAATCTTGGGTATAATAGTCTTAAAGAGCTTCAGAAATGTTTTGTAGGTCTATTTTTAAATTTAATTAATTTGGGGACATGTAGTAAATGTATTTCATACACAATTTCAAGGCTACAAACAGAATAGAGTGAGGCAGTCCTCCTCCCACTCAGGCTCCCAGTTTATCTCTGAACTCCTGAACTCAGGCACCATTGTGGGTCCAGGGATTCAGTCAAGAATGCCCAACACATGCCCTAACTGGTTTTGCTCAGTGGATAGAGCATCAGCCTGCAGACTGAAGGGTCTCAGGTTCGATTCTGGTCAAGGGCATGTACCTTGGTTGTGGGCACAACCCCAGTAGGTGGTGTGCAGGAGGCAGCTGATCGATGTTTCTAACTCTCTATCCCTCTCCCTTCCGCTCTGTAAAAAAAATTTTAAAAAATCAATAAAATATATTTTTTAAAAATGGCAACATTAAAAAAAGAATGCCCAACACATATACAAACACACTTGGATGGAGGTTTCCTTTTTTATTGTAGATGGTGAATGACTATGCATATGGTTCTGCACCTTCCTTTTGTTCCCTTCCAAAATCTTCAAGATTATTCTAAACCAGTTGCCTCTTCCTTTCTAATGTCTGCATATTATGCTACACATGAATGTACTATTTTTTATTTAACAAGTCCCTTATTGATGAATATTAACCTTGTTTCTAGGCTTTTAATATTTTTTAAATGCTGCAGTGATTTTTCTTGGGCATATATTATTTATGAGAAATGAATAGCACAAATTCACAGACATAGAATTGTTGGGACAAAGAGAACGTGCATTTTGAATTTTAATGCTTATATTCACATATAGGCTGTATTTTTCTCTTCCCAGTGACAATGAATGGAAGTATTCATTTCCCCACATCCTTGGCAATATAGTGTTATCACATTTTGAGATTTTCTAATCGGAGAAAAACACTCTGTGACAGTTTTAATCAGTGTTTCTATTGATATGAGAAGAGTTGACCGTCTTTTTATATCTTGAGTGTTTTGTACTTCTAATTTTCTAATCTCTTTGTAATGTTCTTTAATTCTTTTCTCATGCTTTAAAAATAATTTATAGGACTTTTTCATGAAGGAGATAAAACCATATTTTATCTTGCCAACTTTGTGTGTGTGTGTAGTTTATACTTCATTAATGGTGCTTAGTGCCATAAGACTTTATTTTAACAAATTAAAATTTATATTTTTAATGGCTTCTGGATTTATGTGATACTTATAAAAGTCTTCATCCAAGATTATAAAAAATACTCGATTTTAGCACTTTAATGGTTCATGTTGAAGTGTTTAAAGATTTGTCTAGAATCTGTCTTGATAAAGGAGTGACATAGGGTTTACACAACTTATTGAATAAGGCAGCTTTTCTCCACTATTAAAAAATGGTCCTTCAGTAAATTCTTTATTTCATATTTAGTTCTAGGTTCTGGACTATTTTATTTCCAGTTTGAAAATATTTTAATTTTTGTAGCTTTGTTATGCACATTAGTTCCCTCTTATCCAAGGGAAATACATTCTAAGACCGCCAGTGGATGCTTGAAACTACAGATAGAACCAAACTGCATAGCTGTTTTTTCCTATAGGTACATACTTTCTCACTTAAATGAAACACTTTATGGCACCCCTTTGTCATATCTGAATTATCAGCATAATCACTATAGTGCTTTGAGGGTATTGTCTATCTGATAACCAAGGTGCTACTAAGTGACCAATGGGCAGGTAGTGTACACAGCCTGGAGACATTAGACAAAGGGAGGATTCATGACCTGGGCAGGATAGATTTCATCACAGTACTCAGAACAACAGGCAAGTACAAATTTATAACTTATTTAGTTCTGAAATTTTCCATTTACTATTTTTAGACTGAGATTGACCACAGGTAACTGAAACCATGAAAACAGGACCACAGATGGGACACTATTGTTGTTTAATATCTGAAATATATTAAACTACATCTTTTCTAGAATTTTTCTGGAAGTTACTGTGCACCATGAGGTTCCTCTCTAAGTGGCTGGAGTGATGGTCAATTAGCATATTCCCTCTTTATTAGATAGAAAAATGAACTCACAGAAAGAGAAACCATAAAAAAAAATCCTATTGATCATTGCAACCTAAAAGTTAAGATTCCTAGTAATAAATTTAATCAAGAAGGTAAAGGACCTGTACTCAGAAAATTACAGGATGCTGAAAAAAGAGATATAGGAAGACATAAACAAATGAAAGAATATATCATGTTCATGGATTGGTAGAATCAACATCATTATAATGTCCATACTACCCAAAGCAATCTATGAATTCATTGCCATCCCCATTAAAATACCAAAGGCATATTTTACAAGTTCCTGTTCTTAGGGGAAATTCATCTGGAACAAAAAAAGACCCTAAATAGTTACAGCAGTCCTGAGAAAGAAGAAAAAAGTCGGAGGGATCACAATACAAGATATCAAGCTGTATTACAAAGCCACTGTTCTCAAAACTGTCTGGTACTGGCAAAAGAACAGACATATAGACAAGTGGAACAGAACAGAGAACCCAGAAATTGACATAAATCATTATGCTTAATTAATATTTGACAAAGGAGGCAGAGCATACAATGGAATCAAGACAATCTCTTCAATAAATGATGTTGGGAAAATTGGACAGAAAATATGCAAAAAAATGAACTAGACCACCAACTTACACCATACACAAAAGTAAACTCAAAATGGATAAAGGACTTAAAAGTAAACTGGGAAATCATAAAATTCCTAGGAGAAACTATAGGCAGCAAAATAGTAGACATTTATCGTAGCAATATCTTTACTGATACAGCTCTGAGGGCAATGAAAACTAAGAATGAAAATAAACAAATGGGACTAAATAAAAATAAAAAGCTTCTGCCCAGCAAATGAAACCGTCAACAATACAACAAGAAAGCCCACTGCATGGAAGAACATATTTGCCAATGTTATCACCAATAAGGGATTAATCTCCAAAAGGTATTAGGCACTCATACAACTTAACAAAAGGGAGATAAAAAATCCAATAAAAAATGAGCAAAGGATCTAAATAGACACTTTTTGAAAGAGGACACACAGAAGGCCCAGAGATATATGAAAACATGCTCAAAGTCACTAATCATCTGAGAGATGCAAATCAAAATGACAATGCAGTACCATCTCACACCTGTCAGAATGGCTATCATCAACAAATCAACAAACAATAAGTGCTGGAGAGGATGTGGAGAAAAAGGAACCCTCTTGCTCTGCTGGTGGGAATGCAGACTAGTGCAGCCACTGTGGAAAACAATATGGCATTTCCTAAAAAAATTAAAAATGGAACTTCCATTTGGTCCAGTAATCTCACTTCTAGGAATATATCCCAAGAAAACACAAACACTAATCAAAAAAGATATATGCATCCCTATTGGAAACAATCTAAGTGCCATCAGCAGAATAGTGGATTAGAAAACTGGCACATCTACACAATGGAATACTATGCTTCTATAAAAAAGGAATTCTTACCATTTGCAACAGCATGCATGGAACTGGAGAGCATTATGCTAAGCGAAATAAGCCAGTCAGAAAAAGGTAAATATCAAATGATTTCCCTCATTTGTGGAATATAATGAACAACATAAACTGATGAACAAAAATAGAACCAGTCATAGAGCATTGAATAGACTGTCCAACTTATGAGGGAAGATGGGTGGTGACAGGATAAGAGATCAACCAGGATCTGTATGCATGCATGGGACCATAACCAATGGACACAGATAGGAGGTAGGAGGGGGTGGTAATGGCATGTGCTGGGGGTTGGGGTGGCCAGGGAGAGGTCATTGAGGGAGAAGGGGGACATATGTAATACCTTAAGCAATAAATAATTTAAATTATAGAAGAGCAAAGGCCTGGTGCATGAAATTTGTGCAAGGGTGGGTTCCCTTGGGGTGGCCAGCAGAGGATGGGCCTTAGCCTATGCCCCTAGTCTCACAGCCCCAGCTCGCACCCCCAGCCTCCCAGCCCTGTAGCCCCACCTGGCACCCCGTCTTGGCCTGGCACCTGCTGCTCACTCCACCACTGCTGCTGCCGCTTGTTGCTGTCTGCGGGGTGACCAGGGGGCAAGTGGGTCCCCCACTTGCACCTGCCTTGGCCTGGTGCTGCCCGCTCACCTGCTCCACCATCCTGCCACGGTCCCACTCACATCAGGGTCCATTGGGGTCACCAGCTGACAGCGCAGCACACCAATGCCCATTATTTTCCGTGCCACCCCTTGGTGGTCAGCGAATGCCATAGTGAGCAGTTGAACTCCCAGTTAGTTGAACTCCTGCCCGAGGGAACAATTAGCATAATAGCCTTTTACTATATATATATCTCAATTACTGTTGTCTACAATGGGCATAGTCCCCATACACATAGAATTTATGACCCAGTAGGCCAGTTGGGAATACAGATATTTAAAAAATAAATACAGAGTTACAAATTTTAAATGCTATGATGCAAAATAATATAATGTCGTGGATAACTGCAACATTATAATTCTATACTCAGCAAAATGTTGATTTTTAAAAAGATTAAATAAAGACATGCTTACTAAGATAAGTCCTATATAATAGGGGTAATATGCAAATTGACCTTCATGCCCTCTCACAAGATGGCCGCCCCCATGTGGTCAAAGATAGCCACCACAAGATGGCTGGCAGAGGAGGGCAGTTGGGAGTGACCAGGCCTGCAGGGCAGGGCAGTTGGGGGCAAT
Source organism: Corynorhinus townsendii (assembly GCA_026230045.1). Lineage (NCBI taxonomy): Eukaryota > Metazoa > Chordata > Mammalia > Chiroptera > Vespertilionidae > Corynorhinus > Corynorhinus townsendii. Next base: position 111,334,431 of record JAPDVU010000003.1, on the reverse strand, counting down.
GGGGTCAGCAGGGGAGCAGTTAGGCACCAATCAGGCTGGCAGATGAGTGGTTAGAGAGTGATCAGGCTGGCAGCCAGGTGAGCAGTTGGGAGCCAGCAGTCCCCAGTTTTGAGGGGGATGTCCGACTGCTGATTTAGGCCCTGTCTAGGGGTCCCAGATTGGAAAGGGTGAAGGCTAGGCTGAGGGACACCCCTCCAGTGCACAAATTTCATGCACCAGGCCTCTAGTACTGGAATAATTAGTCAAAAAATGGGCACAGGACCTAAATAGACATCTCTCCAAAGAGGTCAAATGAAAAAATGCTCAAAGTCACTGATCCTCATAGTGATGCAAATTAAAACCTGTAAAAATTTTTGTCTTCTTAACACATCTCCTCTGCATAGCTAAAATCCAGTGTAATTATATTGCTTATTCAATTTATTTACTGATGTCAAATAAATTTGACATAAATTTTGCATGAATTTCTACAGTTTTTTAAATCAATGTAAAATATTATTCCATGTAAGAGTAGATATAATTTACTTAATTAGCTTGTCAATATGAGAAATATATTTTATTTTCCCCCTTTTTACATAAATCTCTGTTATAGTTTAGATTATTTGTGATCTGAATAGTATAAATGCTGTAAATTCAGATTTTGATGATAGCTTATACTTTTACTAGAGGCCCAGTGCATGAATTTGTGCACCAGTGGAATTGTTTGGCCTGGCCAGCAAAATTGGGCCAAAAATAACTCTCTGACATCCCCTGAGGGGAACCAGATTGTGAGAGGGTGGAGGGCAGGCCGAGGGACCCCACGGGTGAATGATCGGGCCCGGGGAGGGAAATGGAAGGTTGGCCACCCAGGGAGTGACTGTGGAAGGACTCCAGGTGGTCAGTGCATGTCATAGCATCTGGTTGACTGGTTAACTGTCTGCCCCCTTGTGTTCAGTGCATGTCATAATGATCAGTTGAGTGGCCTTAGCATATCATTACCATATTATGCTTTGATTGGTTGAATGACTGATCAGATGACTGGACACTTAGCATATTAGGCTTTTATTATATATGATATTTCCAAGAGTGAAAAAAATACAAGGAAATTTTAAATTTTTTGATGTCTATTTCACACTATTTTCCAAATGCTGTGGAAAACATTGCCTTACGAGTGTAAATAATAAGATTATTTCATCATACACTCATCAACATTTAATAACATCTTTAAAATAAAACTTGTAGTTTTACATCTAAAAAATTGATTTCTTTCTGAATGTGAATATCTTTGTCCTTTTTTTAAAGGTCTTTATTGATGAAGGTTTTACATATGTGTCCTTATGCCCCCATTACTCCCCCAGCCCCCCACTCATTCCCTCAATTTGCATGCATACAAGTCCTTTGGTTGATGCCTCATCCTTCACCCCAACCTTACATCTTAGGTTTGATGGTCTGAACGATGCTTTACTGTCTCTGAATCTATTTTTGTTCATCAGTTTATGTTGTCCATTATATTCCATAAATGAGTGAGATCATGTGATATTTATCTTTCTCTGACTGGCTTATTTCACTTAGCATAACACTCTAGAGTTCTGTCAATGCTTTTGCAAATAGTAAGAATTCATTCATTTTTACCAGAGCATAGTAGTCCATTGTGTAGATGTGCCACAGGTTTCTTTTGTGTGTGTGTGTGTTTTTAAATATATTATTATTGATTTTTACAGAGAGGAAGGGAGAGTGAAAGAGAGTTAGAAACATCGATGAGAGAGAAATATCGATCAGCTGCCTCCTGCACACCTCCCACTGGGGATGTACCCACAACCAAGGTACATGCCATTGACCAGAATTGAACTTGGGACCCTTCAGTCCACAGGCCGATGCTCTATCCATTGAGCCAAACCGGTTAGGACAATGTACCACAGTTTTTTAATCCAACTATCCACAGTTGGGCACTTAGGATGTTTCCAAATATTAGCTATGGTAAGTTGTGCAGATATTATCATAGGGGTTCATATATCCTTTTTGATTGTTCTTTCTAGTTTCTTGAGATATACTCCTAGAAATGGGATCACTGGGTCAAATGGGAGTTCCACTTTTAGTTTATTGAGGAAATGCCATACAATTCTCCACATTGGCTGCACCATTCTGCATTCCAACCAGCAGTGCTAGAGGGTTCCTTTTTCTCCACATCCTCGCCAGCACTTGTTTGTTGATTTGTAGATGATAGCCATTCTGACAGGTGTGAGATGGTATGGCATTTTCTTTTATTTGCATCTCTTGGACAATTAGTGACTTTGGGCATGTTTTCATATGCCTCTTGGCCTTCCTTCTGTGTTCTTTTGAAAAGTATCTATTTAGATCCATTGCCCATTTTTTTAATGTGTTGTATACCTTCCTTTTCTTAGGTTATACGAGTTCCCTGTAAATGTTGGAGATTAAACCCTTATCGGAGATAACATTGGCAAATATGTTCTCCCAATCAGTGGCTCTCTTGTTGTTTTGGTGATGGTTTCTTTTGCTGTGCAGAAGCTTTTTATTTTGAGGTGAGACAATTTGTTTATTTTCTGCTTAATTTCCATTACCCAAGAGCTGTATCAGTGAATAAATTGCTTCAGCACATGTCCAAGATTTCTCTGCCTCTGGATTCCTCTAGTATTTTTATGGTTTCTCATCTTATGTGTAAGTCGTTTATCCATTTTGAGTTTATTTTTGTGTATGGTGTAAGTTGGTGATCAAGTTTCATTTTTGGGCATGTATCTGTCCAACTTTCCCAACAACATTTATTGAAGAGACTGTCTTGACTCCATGGTATGTTCATGCCTTCTTTGTCAAATATTGAGCATAGTGGTTTGGGGTGATTTCTGGGTTCTCTTGTTTATCCTTTCAAAGAGTCAGCTCTTGGTTTTCTTGATCTTTTGTATTGTTTCTTTGGTCTCAATGTAGTTTATCTCTGCTCTGATCTTTATTATTTCCTTCATTCTGCTTACTCTGGGATTTTCCTGTTGCTGTTTTTCTAACTCTTTGAGTTGTAGGGTTAGGTAATTATTACCATTGTTTCTTGTTTTTTGCAGGATGTTTGTAGAGCTATGAACTTCCCTTTCAAAACTGCTTTGGCTGTGTCCCATAGATTTTGGATTGTTGTGTTTTCATTGTCATTTGTTGCCATGATGTTTTTTACTTCTTCCTTGATCTCTCTGGTAACCCAGTCATTGTTTAATACCATGCTGTTTAGTCTCCATGTGTTTGACTTCTTTGGATTGTTTTTATTGTAGTTGATTTCCAGTTTTATGTCACTGTGGTATCAGAAGATGCTTGATATGATTTCTACCTTCTTGAATTTGAAGAGACTTTGACTATGTCCCAGCATATGGTCTATCTTTGAAAATGAGCCATGTGTACTTGAGAAGAATGTATATTCTGTGGCTTTGGGGTGAAATGTCCTGAAGATGTCAATTAATTTTATCTGGTCTAGTGAGTCATTTAGGATTGATGTTTCTTTGCTAATTTTTTGTTTAGAGGATTTTTCCAATGGTGATAGTGGGATATTAAAGTCTCCTACTATGATTGTATTGCTGTTAATCTCTCCCTTGATATCTTCTGGGGTTTTTATTATGTATTTGGGTGCTCCTGTATTGGGTGTATATATGTTTACCAGAGTTATTTCTTCTTGATTGATTGCTCCCTTTAGTATTATGAAGTGGCCTTCCTTATCTCTTGTTATGTCCTTCACTTTGAGATCTAATTTTTCAGATATAAGTATTGCTAACCCAGCTTTTTTTTTCATTTCCATTCACCTGGAAACCCTTTTTCCATCCCTTCACCCTCAGTCTGTGTGCGTCTTTTTTTCTGAGGGGTGTTCTTGTAGACAGCAGATATATGGGTCATGTTTTTTTATCCAGTCAGTTACCCTATGTCTTTTGATTGGGGCATTTAATCCATTTACATTTAAAGTTATTATTGATAGGTACTTATTTGTCACCATTTTTGTTCTTTACCCCTGTGTTCCTTCTTCGCTTCCTATTTCTTTTTCTTTTCTTTTTTTTTTTACAGCAGACCCTTTATCATTTCTTGCATTGCTGGATTGGTGGTAATAAATTCCCTTAGTCCTTTTTTGTCTGTGAAGCTCCTGATTTCACCTTTAATTTTGATTTATAGCCTTGCTGGGTACAGTATTCTTGGATTCAGACCCTTCCTTTGCATGACTTTGTATATTTCATTCCATTCCCTTCTGGCCTGATGAGTTTCTGTTGAGAAATCAGTTGCTAGTCTGATTTCCTTTGTATGTAACTTTCTGTCTCTTTGGCCACTTTTAAGATCCTTACTTTGTCGTTGGTGTTTGCCAATTAAATTATAATGTGCCTTGGCATTGGTCTTTTGGGGTTCATTTTGCTTGGGACTCTGTGAGCTTCTTGGATTCGTGTGGGTTTTTTCTTCCCTATATAGGGAAGTTTTCTGTCATTATTTCTTCAAACAGGTTTTCTATTCCTTGCTCAGTTTCCTTTCCTTCTGGAACCCCTATTATGAGGATGTTGTCTTGTTTTGTGTTGTCCCAAAGTTCCCTTAGGCTTTCCTCCTGCTTTTTAATATTTTTTTCTAGAAGCTGCTCTACTTGGTATTTTTTTCCATCTTGTCTTCTAGCTCACTGATGCAGTCCTCTGCTTCTTCTAGTCTACTCTTGATGCTTTCTATTGAGTTCTTTACAGCAGCAATGTCATTTTTCATTTCTTCTTGGTTCTTCTTCATTTCCTCTTGGTTCTTATTCATATTGTTTAATTTGTCTTCCATTCTTTTCAGCTACCTTATGACCATTTCTCTGAATTCTTTCTCTGGCAGGTTGCTTGCCTCTATTTCGTTTACTTCTTTTTCTGGTGATGCCTGCTTTTCTTTCATAAGTAGGCTGTTTCTTCGTCTCCCCATGTTCTCTCTTCTCCAGATGTCTAGTTATACAGTTCTCTCTCTCCTGTGTTGACTTAAAGGCACAAAATACAACACAACCAGGTACAACACACAAGGCACTGAACAGAAATGTATTCACGATATTAATTACCTCCAATAAAGGTGACACCAGAGAAAGGCAAATTACGGGATAGAAAAGAAAGAAGAAGAGGAAAAAGAATGAAAGAAAAAAAAAGAGTGTCAAAATGAAATTGGGAAAATAAAGAAAAAAATAAGAGAGACAAGAAAGAGACTAAGAGAGAAAAGGGGAACAAACTATATATATGGGGAGATAAATCCAATAGAGCAACCACTAATCCCAGCAAATGCCAACCACAAGTACCTGGTGATTAATACAAACTACAACACCAACTAATATCAAGCAAGGCAAGGGAAAACAGAAGCAAAAAAACAAACAAAAACAAAGAAACAACAAAAAAAAAAAGAATAAACAAAACAGTCTCATAAAAAAGCATAAAAATTCGATATAATCAACATTCAAAAACAACAACTAAAGGACAGAGAGAAAAACAATTTTTTTGGGTAGTTAAGACAGCGAAAAGAGAGGTGTGTATGGACTTGGAACAGGTGATTGGAAATTAGATATATATGTAGGGTGAAATTTTAACAGGGGGTAAACAGAAAGAATAGGGAAAATCTAAAGCAGGAAAGGGGCAAGATAAACAGGACACCAAAAGGGGAAAAGTTAGGAAGAGAGTGATGGCATAAAAGTAGAGTTGAGATAGAGTAAAACAATGCTAAACGACAGATGAAAATAAGAATGTAGAACACTAGTCCCAAAGTAAAATAAAGAGAAAATAAAATGACACTTAAAAAAAAGGTAAAGTAGTAGTAGTAATAATACTGATTAAAAATAAAAATGTAATAATTAAAAAGGTAAAATCAAGTGAGGAAAAAATAGTTTCTTAAGTAAAAGCCGCAAAAAATGAAAATAAAAAAAGAAAAAAAATATATAATGTGCAATAGTGCAGGTCATTCACTTCCTCTATTGTTCTGTTTGGCATGCCTGTTTCTCAGTCAGGACAGTATTGCAGTTCCCTGCGTTCTACTGTTCCTCAGTGTTGTGAGTCAGTCCTGATTTTTAAGCAGGTGGTGTCTTAATTTCTTGTATTCCTTTATTTTTGATTATACAAGAGTCGATTTGTGATTCAGCCCATGAGTGGCAGTGTTTCTGGATTGACTTCCGGGTCTATTTATGGCCTCTCTAGGCTGTGTTTATCCCTGTGGCACTCAATACCAGTTTGTGGGAGTGGGCTGCCTCAGAGCTGGCTCTCTGATGGTTACTCCCAGCTTCGACCCCCAGGTTCCAGAAAAACAACTTTCCCCTGCACTCTCCCAGGGTGTCCCCAACTGGGTGATCCTATGTATTGGGCTAATCTATCAGAAGCAAGTATTTGAAGAGGAAAAAGCCCAAGTGCGCGAACTATGGGTCTGCATGAAAGTCTAAGCAGCTGGCACAAGTTTGAAATTCTTAGGCTGTCCCTGCACATCAGATCAAAATGGGTTGCTTTTTAGGGATCCCTACTGTTAGCAGCTCTTAGGACCCCCTTCTACATTCACGGATCACACCAGCCCCACCAGCCATGGATTTTTCTAGTCACAGACTTCCCTGGTCCTCCAGCTCCAGCAAAATGCACGTTTCTCTCTCCCGCCTGGACCAGAGACCTCACCTGATCCCAGGGGAAATCTGACGTTTCTATGGTGGAATGAAGAGCTCCTTTGAATCCAGGAGTTTGCGACAATTGGGGACTGGTATTCTGGGGCTCGCAGCTGTTCAGTGGTTGCTGCAGTTGTGGATTTTCAGGCTTCTGATAAGCTCCACTTTCTGTATCAAAATGGTGAGGTCTCCACGCAGGAGCCTGTGGCTCCGGGAGGGGACCCAGCTGCCGTGGGGCCTACTCATATTTATTGTGTCTTTTTCTGCTGAAGAATTCAGAGAACTTCCAGGATAATTAAATATTCTCATGATCCAAGTACTACGGACCGAGGATAATTGGAAGAAACAGCTGCAGATGAGTTCGTGGTTCTTTTGTTGTTGCTGTTAATCCTCACCCAAGGATATTTTTTTCATTGCTTTACAGAAAGAGTGGAATCAAGGGAGGGAAGGGAAAAGAGACAGAGGAGAGGGGGAGAGAGAGAGAGAAAGAGAGAGAGAGAGAGATCCATATATGAGAGAACATTGATTCATTGCCTCTTGCACACAGCCCTACTGGTGCCGGTGCCAGGAATTTAATCTGCAATCCATGAATGTTCCTTTGACTGGCAATTGTACCCTCCACCCTTTGGTGTGCAGGCCAATGCTCTAACCACTGAACAACATTAGCCATGGGGCATTAGTGTTTTTTTATTATTTTTTAAAATTTCTTTATTGATTAAGGTGTTACATATGTGTCCTTATTCCCCCATTACCCCCCATACCCCCCACTCATGCCCACACCCCCCTGTTATCTGTGTCCATTGGTTAGGCTTACATGCATGCATACAAGTCCTTTGGTTGATCTCTCCCCTTTACCCCAGCACTCCCCTACCTTCCCTCTGAGGTTTGATGGTCTGATCGATGTTTCTCTGTCTCTGGATCTGTTTTTGTTCATCAGTTTATGTTGTTCGTTATATTCCATAAATGAGTGAGATCATGTGATATTTATCTTTCTCTGACTGGCTTATTTCACTTAGCATAATGCTCTCCAGTTCCATCCATGATGTTGCAAATGATAAGAACTCCTTTTTTAACACAGCATAGTATTTTATTGTGTAGATGCACCACAGTTTTTTAATCCACACATCTGCTGATGGGCACTTAGGCTGTTTCCAAATCTTAGCTATTGTAAATTGTGCCACTATGAACATAGGGGTGCATATATTCTTTCTAATTGGTGTTTCTACTTTCTTGGGATATATTCCTAGAAGTGGAATTACTGGGTCAAATGGAGTTCCATTTTTAGTTTTTTGAGGAAACGCCATACTGTTCTCCACAGTGGCTGCACCAGTCTGCATTCCTACCAGCAGCGCACGAGGGTTCCTTTTTCTCTGCATCCTTGCCAGCATTTGTGTGTTGATTGTTGATGATAGCCATTGTGACATGTTGGTGCCCCTCATTTGGGCATCATAATGCCAAGGTTCTTTTCCCAGCTTTACAAAGAGTTCAGCATTCTGGAGAAAGGGGCTGTGCGTAGATGATTAAGAAGTTCAGAGATGAAAGATACTTTCAAAGGCATTGGGGGGTCAGAGGATCTTCAGCTAAAGGAGCTAAAGACTCTTTTCTAGTCTAGGACCCCATGCTTTTATTACAACACAATTTGTCCTTAGGTAAGATATTAAAGGGTACAGAAGCATTGTCAGTTTGGGGAATAGCCTACAGCTGTTCAGGTGTTTGGTCAACAGGAGGTGATAAAAAGCCCTGAGCTGTCTGGCAGCAGACAATGCTATTCAGGTTAGGGGAAGTGTTGTTTAGCCATTTCCAACAAGTAAACTACATATGTGGCTCATCCTTGTTGAGCCGCCCAAGCTTCACCAACCTTTTGGTGAAACTCTTGTCATTATTACATGCTGGAATTGGTTCCTGGCATTGACAGGTGTGAGATGTACTGCATTATCATTTTGATTTGCATCTCTCAGATGATTAGTGACTTTGAGCATGTTTTCATATGCCTCTTGGCCTTCCTTCTGTCTTCTTTCGAAAAGTGTCTATTTAAGTCCATTACCCATTTTGTGATTGGGTTGTTTATCTTCCTTTTGTTAATTTGTATGAGTTCCCTGTAAATGTTGGAGATTAATCCCTTATCAGTGATAACATGGGCAAATATGTTCTCCCATGCAGTGGGCTTTCTTGTTGTTTTGTTGATGGTTTCTTTTGCTGTGAAAAAAAGCTTTTTATTTTGACTTAGTCTGATTTGTTTATTTTCTCTTTAGTTTCCATTGCCTGAGGAGCAGTATCAGTGAAAAAATTGCTTTGGCATATGTCTGAGATTTTGCTGCCTATGGATTCTTCTGGTATTTTTATGGTTTCCCATCTTATGTTTAAGTCCTTTATCTATTTTGAGTTTATTTTTGTGTATGGTGTAAGTTGGTGGTCTAGTTTCATTTTTTTTGAATGTATCTCTCGAATTTTCCCAACACCATTTATTGAAGAGACTATCTTGACTCCATTGTATGTTCATGCCTTCTTTGTCGAATATTATTTGAGCATAAGGGCTTGGGTTGATTTCTGGGTTCTCTATTCTATTCCTTTGATCTATATGCCTGTTCTTGTGCCAGTAACAGGCTATTTTGAGAACAGTGGCTTTGAAATAAAGCTTGGTATCTGGTATTGAGATCCCAACTACTTTGTTCTTTTTTTCAGGATTGCTGCAGCTATTTGGGGTCTTTTTTTATACCAGATGAATTTTTGGAAAGTTCATTCTAGGTCTGTAATATGCTGTTGGTATTTTAATGGTGAGTGCATTGAATCTATAGATTGCTTTGGGTAGTATGGACATTGTGATGATATTGATTCTATCAATCCATGAGCACAGTATGTTCTTCCATTTGTTTCTGTCCTCCTCTATCCTTTTTTTCAGTGTCCTGTAGTTTTCAGTGTATAGGTCTTTTACCTCCTTAGTTAAGTTTATTCTTAGGTATCTTAGTTTTTTTGGTGTGATGGTAAATGGGATTGCTTTTTTAGTCTCTCTTTCTGTAAGTTCATTATTGGTGTATAGAAATGCCATAGGTTCAATGGTGTTAATTTTGTATCCTGCTACATTGCTGAATTCATTTATTAGGTCTAATAATTTTTTGATGGAGTCTTTAGGGTTTTCTATATGCTGTATCATGTCATCTGTGAATAAGGAGAGTTTTGCGTCTTTTCCAATTGGGATGCATCTTATTTCATTTTCTTGTCTGATCGTAATGGCTAGTACACCTAGTACTATATCGAACAGGATTAGTGAGAGTGGGCATCCCTGTATTATTCCTGTTCTTAGGGGAAATGGTTTTAATTTTTGCCCATTGAGCATGATGTTGGCTGTGGGTTTGTCATACATGGCTTTTATAATGTTGAGGTGTGATCCTTCTATTCCCACTTTGCTGAGAGTTTTTATCAGCAATGGGTGTTGTCTCACGTAGGTCAGCCCACACTTCCTGGGACCCACTTCTCCAGATGTCTCCATGGCTGGTGCCCTCACCTCCTTCAGGTCTTTGCTCAGATGTCACCTTCTCAGTGATTCCTTCTTGAACCATCAATGATCTAAAATTGAGCTGCCGTCCCCAGAATATCTCATCTGATCCTTTTTCTCCATTGCACAATCTACATATGTTGCCTATTACCTATTTGTTGTCAGTCTCTCCCTGCCAGAATTCAAAGCCTCCATTAGTTTTCCACTGCTATGTCCCAAACCACAAGGCACAATCCTGGCACAAAACAAGTATTCCATGAGTGTTTGTTGAATGAATCAATGAATTAATGAATGAAGCCTGAATGCTCACCATGGAACAGGCATGGCTCTGAGCCCTCTGCCTATACCATCTCACTAAATTTGTCCTTCCAACTCCTCTCAGAGGTAAGTGCTGTTTTGCTGTACCCATTTCAAGATGCTACAAGTCCTTGCATACATCGTAAACACAGGGTGAATGGGTTCTAAGTTAACAGCAATTTTCTCACCAGGATGGAGATGATCCCTTTATGCCTTTCTTCAACCAGGTCATAGATGATCTTGTTGAAATACTGAACCGGCTCCCACTAAAAGGACAACAAGGAGAGGATTGAGCAGAAGATGTATTTCTTTTAAATGGGTTTTCCAACATTTTTTTGAAAATCTGATTTGTATCTCCAACATTAAAAAAGAATAATTCTTTCTGAATATCAAAAGAACTTCCTCGGGAAATAGCAGAGAAGGGGTACAGAATAGTTCTCAGTCTTAATCAGGGAAAATCGCCAATGAAATCCTATTTCTCAAGGAAATGTCTTTCACGAGGTTCTCAAATGGGAAGAAAACACCAAAACGTTTACCTCTATCCCTTCCATTTATATTCTTCCTGTTCCGCCGTTAGGGTTCTCTCGATTAAAAGCTGCTGAAGCTTCTCATTGCAATAATTTATACAGAACTGTTCAAAACTAGAGATGCAAAAAAATTTTTTTTTAACTAAAGCTATGCAAGTAGCCAATTTTTAAAAAGTTGTATTTACTTTTTTTAATGAAAATTAAATTTATTGGAGTAAAAAAAAAGGGTGTTGGATTTTGTCAAATGCTTTTTCTGCATCAATTGATATGACTGTGATTTTTATCTCTTAATTTGTTTATGTGATGTATCATGTTGATTGATTTGAGGATGTTGTACCATCCTAGCATCCCTGGGATAAATTCTACTTGGTCATGGTATATGATCTTTCTGATGTACTGCTGGATCCAATTTGCTAGAATTTTGTTTAGGATTTTGGCATCTATGTTCATGAGGGATATTGGCCTGTCATTCTCTTTCATTTTGTTGTCTTTATCTGGTTTGGGTATTAGGCTGATGCTGGCTTCATAGAATGAGCTTGGAAGTGTTCCTTCCTCTTGAATTTTTTGTAATAGTCTGAGGAGGATAGGTTTTAGTTCTTCCTGGAATGTTTGGTATAACTCCCCTGTGATGCCGTCTGGCCCAGGGTTTTTGTTTGCTGGAAGCCTTGTGATGACTGCTTCAATTTCTTCCATAGTTATGGGCCTATTGAGATGTTTAGATTCTTCCTGATTGAGTTTTGGGAGGTTATATTTTTCTAGGAATATGTTCATTTCCTCCAGGTTGTCCAGTTTGTTGGAATAGAATTGTTCATAGTATTTTTTAACAATCCTTTGTATTTCTGTGCGGTCTGTTGTTATTTCACCACTTTCATTCCAGATTTTATTTATTTGGGTCCTCTCTCTTTGCTTGGTGACCCTGGCTAGAGGTTCATAAATCTTGTTTATCCTTTCAAAGAACCAGCTCTTGGTTTCATTGATATTTTGTACTGTTTTTGTTTTGTTTGTTTTGTTTTGTTTTTTTGGTCTCTATGTCATTTATTTCTGATCTGATCTTTATTATCTCCTTCCTTCTGCTCACTCTGGGCTTTTCTTATTGCTCCCTTTCTAATTTTTTGAGTTGTAGAGTTAGATGATTTACTACCATTTTTTTTCTTGTTTTTTTAGGTAGGCTTGTAGAGCTATTAACTTCCCTCCCAGGCCTGCTTTCATTGTGTCCCATACATTTTGGATTGTTGTGTTTTTATTGTCATTAGTTTCCAGGATGTTTTTAATTTCTTCTTTGATCTCTTTGGTATCCCAATCACTGTTTGTTAGCATACAGTTCAACTTCCAAGTGTTGAATGTTTTTTGGTCTGTTTTTATTGTAATTTCTTTCTAATATTATGCCATTGTGGTCTGAGAAAATTCTTGACATGATTTCAATCTTCTTGAATTTGGGGAGGCTTTGCTTGTGAGACAATATGTGGTCTATTTTGGAAAATGTCCCATGTGCAATTGAGAAGAACTTTTATTTTGCAGCTTTGAGGTGAAATGGTCTGAAGATGTCAATTAAATCCATCTGATCTAGTGAGTCATTTAGGATTGCTGTTTCTTTGCTGATTTTTTTGTCTAGAGGATTTATCTAGTGATGTCAGTGGTGTATTAAAGTCCCCTACTATGATTTTATTGTTGTAGATCTCTCCCTTTATATCTTCCAGGAGTTGTTTGGGTGTTCCTGCATTGAGTGCATATATGTTTATCAGGGTTATATCCTTTTGTATCAATCCCTTCAGTAATTTCAAATGGGCTTCCTTATCTCTTGTTATGGCCTTCATTTTGAGGTCTATTTTGTCAGATATAGGTATTGCTACTCCAGCTTTTTTTTTCATTTCCATTTGCCTGAAAGTTATTTTTCCATCCCTTCACTTTCAGTCTATTGGAGTCCCTTGTTCTGAGATGGGTCTCTTGTAGACAGCATATATATGGGTCATGTTTTCTTATCCGTTCAGTGACTCAATGTCTTTTTATTGGGGCATTTAGTCTATTTACTTTTAAAGTTATTATTGAAAGGTACTTGTTTGTAGCCACTTTTATTTTATGTGCCTGTGTTCTTTCTTACCTTTTTATTTCTTCTTTTTACACTAGTCCCTTTAGCATTTCTTGCATTGCTGGCTTGGTAGTGATAAACTCCCTTAGCCTATTTTTGTCTGTGAAGCTCCTTATTTCCCCTTCAATTTTGAATGATAGTCTTGCTGGATAGAGTATTCTTGGATTCAGTCACATGCTTTGCATCACTTTGTAAATTTCCTTCCATTCTCTTTTGGCCTGATGTGTTTCTGTTGAGAAATCATTTGATAATCTAGTGGGAACTCCCTTGTATGTAACTTTCTGTCTCTCTTTTATAGCCTTTAATATCCTCTCTTTGGCCTGAACATTTGCCATTGTGATTATGATGTGTCTTGTTGTGAGTCTTTTCGGGTTCATCTTGTTTAGGACTCTGTGCTTGTGTGACTTTTTTTTCCCCCACATCAGGGAAGTTTTCTGACATTATTTCTTCAAATAGGTTTTCTAATCTTTGTTCCTCTTCCTGTTGTTCTGGCTCCCCTATTATTCATATGTTGCTTTGTTTCATATTGTCCCATAGCTCCCTTTGGCTCTCCTCCTGTCTTTTAATTTTTTTATCCAATTGCAGTTCAGTTTGGGTGTGTTTTGCTTCGCAGTCTTCGAATTCGCTAATTCAGTCCTGTGCTTCTCCTAGTACTGTTGAAACTTTCCAGGGTTTTTTTTTTATTACAGCTATATCACTCTCATTTCTTTTTTATTCTTACATAAGTTATTGCTTTTTTCATCCATTTCTTCTTGATACTTACATAAGTTGTTGATTTTTTTCCTCCATCTGGTTTATGAACTGTATGACCCTTATTCTGAATTCTTTTTCTGACATATTGCATGCCTCTGTTTTATTTAGCTGTTTTTCTGGCTATTCCTCCTTTTCTTTCTTTTGGGGGTTTCTTTGTCTACCCATTTTTGGTCTCACCAACTGATGTAGATGTAGAGTCATGCAGGGGCTTCTCCTTGGGTGGAAGTGGCTCATTGGGCTACGGTTGCTCCTCAGGCAGTTGCAGAAGTGGCTGCTCCTCAGTTGGCAGCAGCTCCTCTGGTGGTTGCTGTTCTCAGCAGTGGTGTCTCCTTTGGCCGGTGGGGAAGGTGCTTCACAGCTGCTGCTCCTTGGACGGGGGCGGGCTGCATGCAGCTGCTGCTCATTGGAGAGGGATGGGCTGCTCACATGGCTGCTGCTCCTTGTATCGAGGCTTGCTGCATGTTGCTCCTGTTCCTCAGATGGCATTTGTGTTTCTTTTCATTAAATTATTCAAGGTATCTATTTTTCTTCAAGGTCTATGGTTTTTTGTTGGTTTCCCACTGTTTGAAGTTTAATTTCAAGAAGTCCCTCCCTGGTGGGCCTAGGGCATGCAACAGGGGTTAGGGGAGGCTGAGGGAAGGTCAATGGGGAAAAAAAGGAGATCTATGTACTACCATTTGTAATATAAACAATAATAAAAAATAGAAGTCCCTCCATAACCAGTTTGGCTCAGTGCATAGAGCATCAGCCTGCAGACCGAAGGGTCCTGGATTCAATTCTGGGCAAGGGCATGTACCTTGGTTACAGATTCCTCCAAGGCTAGGGCCCTGGTTGGGGTGAGTGCAAGGGGTTGCCAATTGATGTGTTTCTCTCACATTGAGTTTTCTCTCTGTCTTTCCCTCTCTCTCTTCCACTCTCTTTAAAAATCAATGGGAAATATCCTCGGGTGAGGATTTAAAAAAATAAAAATAAATAAATAACTCCCTCTTGGAAATTTGCAGAGGAGTGAGTCTAAATTGCCTTCTTCCCAGAAAGGAGTAAACATCTTTTTGTGATATAGCCAATAATTAGATCAGCTAAGGCAGAAGATGAAATAAGGTGAGAATTGATAAATTAAAAGTAAAATTGAGGTTTTGAATGAAGGAATGGAGAAGAATAGCCAAAATTAAGCGAAAATTCATGCTGAGGGACAGAGGATTACACAACCCAGGTTCTTTTCTCATGGTCTATCCAAGAACGTTCATAGAGTCTGTCTCCATTCATCACACCTGCCCTGGCAACTCCACTTAGAGCCTCAGATCACAAATGCATGTCGCCTTCATGGAGAAATGTCTGCATCTGCGGGTCCCCTGGCTGAGTGGAGGCCACATCTACCACCTACGTGTGTTTTCTCTGGCCAAGATACTGCACAAAGGATCAGGGGGAAGAAGGATTCTGGCTCATTTTCTAACATGGTGTGCCTTCTGGAATAAACCTGAAGAATGTGTAAACCTGGAATTGTGCAAAATAAAATTGTTTTTGCTGGAATGTCTGGGAGATACCATTTCAGAAACTTTACATTTTATGTATAAACTAGAGGCCCAGTGCATGAAATTCGTGCATGGGGGTGTGTGTCCCTCAGCCCAGCCTGCACCCTCTCTAATCTGGGACCCCTTGAGGGATGTCCGACTGACGAGCAGTCGGACATCCCTCTCACAATCCAGGACTGCTGGATCCCAGCTGCTAGCCTGCCTGCCTTCCTGATTACCCCTAACTATTTATGCCTGCCAGCCTGATCACCCCTTAACCACTCCCCTGCCAGCCTGATTGATGCCTAGCTGCTCCCCTGCCAGCCTGTTTGCCCCTAACTGCCCTGCCCTGCAGGCCTGGTCCCCCCTAACTTCCCTCCGCTGCTGGCCTGGTCACCCCTAACTGCCATCCCCTGCAGGCTTGATTGCCCCCAACTGCCCTCCCTTGCAGGCCTGCTTCCTCCCAACTGCCCTCCCCTGATGGCCTGATCACCCCCAACTTCCCTTCTCTGCCAGCTGGTCACCCATAACTGCCCTCCCCTGTTGGCCATCTTGTTTCCACATGGGGGCAGCCATCTTTGGCCACATGGGGACAGCAATCTTGTGTGTTGGAGTGATGGTATATTTGCATATTACTCTTTTATTAGATAGGACTAGAAGCCCGATTCATGAAATTTGTGCAAGTTTAGCCTTCCTTTCCTCTGCTACCAGAACTGGCTTCCCTCTGGCACTAGGGACCTGGGCTTCCCTCCCACTGCTGGCAGGCACCCAAACCTGGGCTTCCCTCACAGCCCTGGCTTCATCCAGAAGGTCATCTGGTCTAATTAGCATATTATACTTTTATTGTAATAGATACAATGACAAGTTTTTAAATATGGTTCTAGGACAGAAACCCTGAGAAGTCTAGATTTGGCTAACAGTGAAAATCCAAGCCAAATGCCTTGAACTTAATGTGAACTTAGCCCCTCCCCCATTACTCTTGAAACATTATCCACTCATAACATCACTACATTGTACCTTTGCTCTCTGGCAACTGTGTCATTGGTGATTAGTAAAACACAGTGAAACAATGACATCATGTCTATAAAATAATCACAAAAAATGCTAACTATTAATGACTAAGTCTCAGAATGGAATCTGAGCAATGCCTGTGGTGGCTAGGTTTGCTTTATATATTCTGATCTTGTGACATTTAAATAGGTTTGATTTCCCCCTCCTCTTTGCTTAATGTCTGCCTTTCCCTTGCTTCTCCAAGTCCTTAGCTCTTCTCTTTCCTAAGGAGTTTTCAATAGGAAGACCTGTTAAGTTTCAAAATCACCCAATTTGCCCTCTGATCTTTGCTAGAAGCTTTCCTTCATTTCTAACTAGAAGCACAGTTCTTGCATAGATTTCAGTATAGTTTCCAGACACTTCCCAAACAGGGGCAGAGTATGGAAATAGAAAGTACACACATTGCCCAGATGAGTGCAAATAAAGTCTGTCTTTCCTACTTGGAGGGTGGAAACCAGGGACGCAGATCACAAAAATAGTGGAATCTTAGAATTGGAATTCAATTCAACACCTCCAGTGACCATCTTTGTATTAAACATTTTAAAATCATTATCAGCATTTAAGCTTAAGGCAGAATGGGATATAAAGGAAATACCATTCATGTAGAGAATCCCTTAACATGTCTGCACCACAGCTGACTCATGACTTTCCTAGACTCATCATTATTGCTGGATCTGCCATTAATTTTAGTCTGTATGTGTAGGAGAAATGCATGCATATAATTGCAAAGTAAATATTAAGAACATGTTCCCTTTGTTATATGCTCAGGATGCTACTTCTCTCTCATTATTAGTATAGTAAGAACTTGGACGCTTTGTTTGTTTGTTTTTAAAGCAGTGATCTAGCATTGACTCTCTAGTCCATAATGTCTAGAGTATGATACAATGTACATTATGGTCTGTTATGGAGATCCCCTCCACTTTTTATTTTATAGTAACTCACTTGTTATCTGTTTACAAAACACCAAAATTTTTCTGCCACACCATCTTATTTTTCATACAGAAGAAATGCTCAGTAAATATTTGTTGGAATGAATTAATGAATAAATGTGTGCTGTTCTCAGAATACTTTATTTGACAAAAGTAAAGTTTGATGACATCTTTTACCTCTGATATAATATTACCTGATGGCTAGAAAATCATAGCTGTGAACTCAACTAACTCACCATTGTGACCTTTGAAAGCCTAGTGGTCAGATGTTGAAAAGAGTGCATGGAAGGATAAAAACACACAATTTTGGTTACATTGCCTTTGGAAGCATGTTAAAATTCTCTTAAATACTGTTATCTTTTTCTTATTGGAAATATCAAGTCCGTTTTCTATATAAACAGGCAATTTCTTTTAACTGGATGATATGGTTTTACATTCCAACCTTATGGCTTAAATATTTTATTTGTCTCAAAATAATTTTTTAACATGGCCTGCTTATTTGAAACAATCTCACCTATTTTAGAAAGGAATTGTCTGTGAACTTACTTTCAACAGAGGAGGAAAATAAGCATACAAGTATTGTTTTCACTGTTTAATTTGAAATGTCAGTCATATATACATTCCTGGTTAAGCAAAACCTAAAATTGGGAGAGAAGTATAAAGCTGACTTTTTGAAGTACCCATCTCATGTGGCATTTGCATGAAGGCTCTTGCCTAGGTCACCAACTTTGGGGGGTGGGAATCAGCATCTAGAGACTAGGACAGTACTGTATTTGTTTAATATCTTCAGTGAAGGTAAATAATATCAAAGCATTAGAAGAACTATAAATAGACAAATTACAGGTGATCTATAGTTTACAAATTAAGATTACTGATTCATGGCAAAGTTACAGACCACATGACATTTGTCTTTGTTGTCATTGGGGCCCTAAATTTCTTACCATACCTCCATCCTGCTTCTTGTCCTCCCCACCCTCTCCTCTTGGCCCATTCAGTAGGGTACCCTCTAATATCTCAGCTGATTGTAACATACAGCAGAGGCTAGCAAGCTTTTTCTATAAAGGCCACACTTCTGTCAAGGTTCTTTCTGTCTCTATTTTGTCTGTAGTACTTCCCTATTAGATATTGTACTTCCCCAAATGCAGAACCTCACCATGAATCCATCTCTTCTGTCCTCAGTTGCTTTCTGCAAGCTACATCTTGAATAATATAGAAGGAGAGGACCTGGGAGAAGTAGGAGAATTGGGTAGTCTGGACAACCTGCCCCCCAGCAGAGGGGGCAGCTTGATGCTTTCCTCAGATTGCTGAACCAGGGGCCTAGATTCTGACAGATTTTTCTGGTTTCCAACAGTTTGGTGCTTTGAATCATCTATTGGGAATTTCTTCTAGATTCTGGAGTAAATTTGATTGTTGGCCTTCATTTCCAGACAGTGATGTTAGAAATACCATATGTCTTTTCCAGCTACATTGCTGGGGAGTGGGAAGTGGAGCTAATCACATTTGAAGTGTAGTTCTGGATCATAATTCCTGCTCACACCATGCCTCCCTATACTACAGGACCCAAACCTGAGAATAGAGGTCAGGCTTTAGAACCACACTGGCACCATATCAGGCACTTGTGGCACAGCATCTATAATGACTATGTGCTTTGTCCAGATCTTAAATTCCTAAATATAGAAGTAAATATGCAAATACAAATGGAATTACAATAATGCATTTGAGATGAAGAATTAGCTAAGAAATATTAATGTTTTGCCTCAGAGATATAATTTACTGTACTATTTGGAGAGGGTTTAAAAACTGAATATATTTGAAAAGCAGTGTTATCCTCCAAATGGGATGTGCTTGAATAAAGCCACTATCACCTAACTTTCATCATCGGACACCTGGAAACTGCACATAGACATTGCTTATTCATAACAGATTGTAAAGAAAATGGTTCACTTAGAAGACAGTGATGGAATCCTGGACCTCACTGAGCCACATCCTCTCACACTGGGAAAACTCAATACACTACTCAATGTAACTTAGAAATAACTGCCAAGTTTGATTATAAAGACACAAAAGGTGAGGAATACAGGCATAGAGTAAAAAGACTTGTTTAAGATCCTAAGTTAGCATCAGAAATTGGACTGAAATCAGGTGAACTGTATCCCTCTCCATTTTTTCTTCCCCATTTCCACAGCATCTAAATTTGACTTGTCAATTTCTGGTAAAACCCCTTCAGTAAGGACACTTTGTCTTGGGCATCTTTAGGTGCCCTTGAACGAAGCACAGAGCCTTGGCCAGGATGACTACTCAGAGACAATACTTCCTGAGGAATGAGATCTACCATGCATCTCCCACTCCCTTCCCTTATCAACTCATGTTCCTGTGTCACGGCAAGATAGTGTTTTGATTATCCGTAAAAATTTTGTCCAAAATAGAAACTGTCAACATCAATTAGGTATCACTTAGATGTTTTAATGCTTGCACAAAAATGTTATTTTTTTTCTTGCTATCTTAGGAGAATTTCACAAGAATTTCAGAGACTAAAGGATTGCAGAATTTATCCCAAGTTGTGTTTAATAATAACAACAAAAATAAATAGCATTAGTCCCAAAGTCATGCAGGAGCAGGTTCAGGCAGAAAACAAAACATAACATGTGTGAACTGGCCAACGAACACGGTTCCCACAACACTGCTTTATTTTCGGCAGTAATAAAACCCTAGAAAGGCCTTGGCAAGTTAGCATTCATTTAGTTTTGAGTTTTGATACTATGTTGTCTGTGATGTGATCTTTATCACATGGTCAGATGTGAGAGGCAGCTTGTGTATTTTTTTTCTTTTTCTTTTTATCTTTGTTGTTGAAAGTATTGCAGATGTCCACCCTTTTTCCCAATTGGTCTCTCTCCTCCCCACTTGTTTCTAAAAGCCACTGTCAAAGACTGACAGATACTTATTTCAATGGCACCCCATGATCTGAATGCCTCATGTCATTCTGTATTTACTCACTTTTCTATGAAAAACTTATCTTGTAAAGATGACATGCCTAGACTCAATTTAACTCATTATTATCACCACAAGTTAATGAGGGATGTCTGGGAAGGCTAGAAGAACATTGTTGTGTCTCTAGGACAATTAACTGTGTTTCTGTTCTTAATTTAGCTCTTACTAAATGTGACAGCCATACAAATCCTTTGGGTGATCTCTCCCTCTTAGCCCCAGGACTTGTATGCATGCATATAAGCCTAACCAATGGACACAGACAACAGGGGGCTGAGGCCATGAGTGGGGGTGGGGGGACAATGGAGAGGATGAGAACACATATGTAATACCTTA
This sequence comes from Corynorhinus townsendii, assembly GCA_026230045.1. Taxonomy (NCBI): domain Eukaryota; kingdom Metazoa; phylum Chordata; class Mammalia; order Chiroptera; family Vespertilionidae; genus Corynorhinus; species Corynorhinus townsendii. Next base: position 111,313,881 of record JAPDVU010000003.1, on the reverse strand, counting down.
ATCAATAAAGAAATTTAAACAAAAAAAGAATTCTGAAAAAAAATGTGACAGCCAAAGCACTCAGTTTAGCGATGAAATACCCAACACACTAGTATTCCCAAGTTTGTTCTGAGGCACTTTTGCTTAAGGCAAACCACTTAAAATGAATTATCTGATTGGAGGGAATTTTATGCATATATATTTTTTAAATGAAGAACCATAAAAATATGTCTTTTTGTTTGTAAAAGCATGCAGGACCGAGAAGCAGATTATTCAAGTGCCATCAACAGAACTATTTCCTCAAAGAATTTTCTCTTAGAGAGTCAGAGAAGTTGCATTTTGGGGACTTCTAATGTAAAACCTCTTGGAAGAACATGAGTGATTGGTCATTTCCAATTTCATGGGTTTTCATTAGTTAGATTCCATCTAACTTCAATAACTAGTTTATATCACTACACTGAGGAATTAGGAGTTAACAAGGGAAGAGAGAAAAGCAGTCATTTAGGAGAATAACCATTTTCTAGGAAGAGGGAAGGAGCTGGGAAAGGAGGAGAGCCAGGAGTAGTTGAGAATGGATACAATTGTCATGATCAAATTTCTACAGAAGGCAGGAAGCTCTATGCTAGTGACTAAAAGCTGGCATCTATGTTTTATCAGGTTAGAGAAGCATTTCAAAAACTCTGAGTTTGAATGTTTTCAAGTGGAACAAACACTCTAGTACTACACATTTTAGCATTTCCATAGCATCATGCCCAGGCCCTGAGGCTCCTGAATTCAGGAGCTCAAATATACCCATATGATCTGTGTAGAGAGCTCATCATTTGATGAGACATTGGAGGTCCAGACAGTAAGTGAGCTCCCCATGAAAAATGTAAAAATTAGGTTGAATATAAAATAGCACATTGATGTCCAAGAATTCATTCTAAGCTTCTGTAGGTTATTCAAGAGAATTAATAAGGGCATAGTTGTGTTTAATCCCATGTGGTCCAGAATGACAAGCCTGTCACACTCAGCCACATCCTTCTACTCTCTTTGTATTCCAATCAAAGTCCACCTGGTCTATGGTCCACCTTCCATCAAACCAGGTTTTTCCTCAGCTATTTCACTTTCTTGTCATAAATATTTCACATAATAAAAATGTATATGTTTTTAACTGATAAAATACAAGTAAATTTTCAAATAAATTTTATAATTTTTTTTATTTCCTAAACTTAATGGGCACTGGAAAAGCTTGTCAAGTGGAAATAGTCATTGCCCTAGCAATTCAAGATTGCACATTTATACACATACACAATACCCACGCTTATAAGAAAGCAGCCTTGGGGCAGGGACCATGTGTCTGGTTTATTCATTAAAATCTCTGTCGCCTAGTTCTAGAGTTCAGTAAGCAATTTACATTTGTTGAATGAGAAAAATGAATGCATAAGTATTCTTAATGCTTAAAATCACACATTTAGTATTTCACCTCTTTTAGTTTATGGCTTTAGTTTACTTCTAAGAAAATTCCCGTAAGAATGGTAACATTCAGCTCTTAAGATTTTTCTAGAATTTGGACAAGAAGGACTGAGTTTGGAGGGCATTAGACACTGTTGTAGGGAGTGAGAAGAAAGTGAGCCCACCATAGACACTCCATTTAGTTTGAGTGAGTGAATAATGAATAAAAATGTAAAAGAATATGCATCTCTAGCAAATCCTGATTGATTTCTCTTTCCAGAGTAAGTATAGCCCTTCTGCCTAAGTCATCGTGCAAAGGAAGCCTCCTTCATGTCCAAACCACCTCTGAAGTAAAACAAACAACCTGCCACTTTGACTGGTTTAGAGAGGAAACAAAATCTAGCTTGGTGTTAAGGCAGGTTTGTCTGATCCACCATGCTTCAGAACCATTCCAAGCTGGGTGTGTGTACCTTCTGGGAAAGGTAATTTCTTCTTTAACTTCTAGAGCTGATACATGGGATGGAGAGTTGAGTCTTTATTCATTAAAATTAAAAGAAATCCACTCATTTCCTTCAGATATTTCTAATATTGATCATGTATTACATACAAAGCATTGTCTTATTGCACCAATCTTCTTAAGAAGGCATGTGTTGTGTTTTCTGTATGTCAACCCTCCTCCACTCATTTCACATCCTACTGTGGTCAGGCTAATTTCCTTACTGCTCCATCCACAAAAACTCAGGTTCTCAATCTTACCAATCCAGTGGGACACTTTTCAATCTTCTTACTTGCCCTCTTAGCAACAGAGCACTTGACCATTCTCCAAATCTTCAGAAATGATTGTCTTTTGCCTGCTGTGACAGTATCATCTGCTGATCTTCCACCCCTCTGATCACTCTGCATTTTTCTTTACATTCTCATTCTCTTCTTCTGGTCACTAAATATTAGAATTTCTCATGGCTCAGTCCTTGGCATTTTTAAAAATTTCTTTATACGTACTTTGTTTGGGGGGTGAGGTGGGGAACCTAAGTACATAGTCTTGTTTCCCAAGTGGAAAAATGGGCAAATTATATGTTATGCAAACTATATTTAAATAAAGATGTTGTTTTCTAAAAAAAAAAAAGTTTTCTTCAGCTTTAATGTGAAGAAATGGGTTAGAAGATACACAAAAAGATTCAGAGAAACTAGTTAGGAGGCAATATTATAGAATAATATGTTATGAAGATTCATGTAAAACTTTTTGCTGAGCCCAACCGGTGTGGCTCAGTGGTTGTGCATCAACACATAAGACAGGAGGTCAAGGTTCCATTCCCGTTCAAGGCACATGCCTGGTTTGCAGGCTCAGTGCCTAGTAGGGGCCTTGCAGGAGGCATCAAATCAATGATTCTCTGTCATCATTGATGTTTCTATTATTATCTCCCTCTCCCTTCCTCTCTCTGAAATTTAAAAAACAAACAAAATAAAAACCAACATAAAAATTTTTAAAAATTGCATAGATATATGTTTCCTCTTTCTTGAGTTTATACCTAAAAGTTGGGTCATGTGTTTATGTTAACACTGGTGAACTACTAAAATGTTTGTTTTTTTTAAAGTGACTATACCAGTGGTCGGCAAACTGCAGCTCGGGAGCCACATGCGGCTCTTTGGCCCCTTAAGTGTGGCTCTTCCACAAAATACCATGTGCGGGCATGCACGTACAGTGCAATTGAAACTTCGTGGCCCATGCGCAGAAGTCGGTTTTTGGCTCTCAAAAGAAATTTCAATCATTGTACTGTTGATATTTGGCTATGTTGACTAATGCATTTGCCGACCACTGGGCTATACCATTGTCTGTTTTCACCAACAATGTATGATTGCTCCAATTTCTCACATTTTCACCAACTCATTATCTGTTTGTTTGTTTTTTAATTATAGGCACCCAAGTGAGCGTGTAGCTCATTGTGGTTTTGAATCGAAAATCACCAATGTTGATTCTCTTACATGTCTTCTTTGAATGAATGCCTGTACAAATCATTTCCCCATTTTTGATTATGTTATATTTTCTATTGAGTTGTAAGAATTTCTTTTCTATTCTAACTAGAAGTATTTTATTATATAGATGATTTCCCAATATCATTTAAAAAAAGCACTTTATTGCTGAAAGTGTTACATATATCTCTTTTAGCCTCCATTGAAACCTTCTAGCCCACCCTGACCCCAGGCCTCAGGCCTTCACCACCCTATTGTCTGTATCCATGGCTTATGCATATACGCATACAAGTTCTTTGGTTGATCATTTACCACCCACTCACCTTCCCACACATTCCCTCTGAGAATCCACTGTCTATTCCATGCTTCTATGTCTCTGGATCCACTCCGTTCATCAGTTTATTTTGTTCATTAGATTCCACATATGAGTGAGATCATGTGATACTTACCTTTCTCTGACTGACTTCTTTCACTTAGCATAATACTCTCCATGCTGTCTCAAAGGGTAATAAATCCTTCTTTTGTACTACTGCATAAGATTCCATGGTATAAATGTACCACAGATTTTTTTTAATCTACTTGTCTACTAATGGGTACTTGGAGTGTTTCCATATCTTAGCTATTATAAATTGTGCTGCTATGAACATAGGCGTGCATATATTCTTTCTGATTTGTATTCCGGCTTTCATAGGATATATTTCTAGAAGTGGGATCACTGGGTCAAATGGCAGTTACATACTTAATTTTTTGAGGAAACTCCATATTGTTTTCCATAGTGGCTGCACCAGTCTGCATTACCACAAGCAGTGTACTAGGGTTCCTTTTTCTCCACATCCTCACCAGCACTTGTCATTGTTGATTTGTTGATGGTAGCCATTCTGACAGGTGTGAGGTGATACTTCATTGTTGATTTAGTTTGCATGTCTCTGATGATCAGTGACTTTGAGCATTTTTTCATATGCCACTTGGCTATCTGTATGTCTACTTTGGAGAAGTGTCTATTTAGATCATTTGCCAATTTTTTAAATTGGATTGTTTGTCTTGATTTTGTTAAGTTGTATGAGTTCCTTATATATTTTGGATATTAACTCCTTATCAGATATATTATTGTCAAATACATTCTCCCACACAGTGGGCTCTCTTTTCATTTTGTTGATGGATTTTTTTTTGCTGTGCAGAAGTTTTTTATTTTGATGTAGTCCTAGGAGATGTATCCATATTGCTAGGAGAAATGTCAGTTTTTTCATCTGATGGTTTCTACTAGGATTTTTAGGTTTTCACGACTTACATTTAAGTCTTTTATCCATTTTGAGTTTATTCTTGCATATGGTATAAGTTGGTGGTCTAGTTTCATTTTTTTGCATGCATCTGTTTGATTTTCCCAACACCATTTATTGAGGAGACTATCTTGACTCCATTGTATGTTCTTGCCTCCTTTGTCAAATATTCATTGAGTGTAATGGCTTGCATTGATTTCTGGTCTCTGCTCTGTTCCATTGATATATTTACCTGTTCTTGTGCCAATACCAGGCTATTTTCATTATGGTTCCTTTGTAGTATAACTTGATAGCTGGTATTGTAATTCCTCCTACTTTGTTCTTCTTTCTCAATGTTGTTGTGCCTATTTTGGGTCTTTTTTGGTTCCATGTACATTTTTTGAGTATTTGTTCTAGTTCTGTGAAATATATTATTATTTTAATGGGGATTGTATTGAATCTGTAGATTGCCTTGGGTAGTATGGACATTTTAATAATGTTAAGTCTATCAATCTATCAACAGTGTATATTCTTCTACTTGTTTACATTTTCCTCTATATTTTTCAATGTCCCATAGTTTTTCAAATTCAGGTCTTTTACCTCCTTGGTTAAGTTTATTGCTAGGTATCTTAATTTTTTGTTGTTGTTGCATTTGAATTTTCTTTCTCAGAATCCATTATTGGTGTGTAAAAAAGCCATTGATTTTGGGGTTTTGATTTTGTACCCTGCTACATTGCTAAATTAATTTATTAAATCTAGTAGTTTTTTTGGTGCAGTCTTTAGGATTTTCTATGTACAATATCATGTCATCTGCAAATAATGAGAGTTTTACTTCCTCCTTTCCAATTTCAATGCCTTTTATTTCTTCTTGTCTGATCACTGTGGCTAGGATTTCCAGTACTCTGTTGAATAAGAGTAGTGAAAGCAGACATCCCTGTCTTGTTCCTGTTCTTATGGGAAATGGTTTTAGTTTTGAATATGATGTTCACTGTATGTTTGTCATATATGGTCTTTATTATGTTGAGATATGTTCCCTCTAGTCCCAATTTGCTGAGAGTTTTTATCAAAAATGGGTGGTGGATTTTGTCAAATGCTTTTCCTGTGTCTATTGATATGATCATGGAATTTTTGCTTTTAAATTTGTTTATGTGAGGAATCACATTTATTGATTTGCGAATACAGTACCAGCCTTGCATCCTGAATTAATCCCTAATATATTGCTGGATCCGATTTGCTAATATTTTGTTGAGGATTTTAGCATATAAGTTCATCAGGGATATTGACCTGTAATTCTCTTTCTTTGTAGTTATTTTTATCTTGTTTTGGAATTAGGATAATGCTGGCCTCATAAAAAAGTCCTTTAACCATTTTGAGTTTATTTTTGTGTGTCATATAAGTTGGTGATCTGGTTTCATTTTTTGCCTGTATCTGGCCAATTTTCCCAGCACCATTTATTGAAGAGACTTTCTTGACTCCATTGTATGCTCTTGCCTCCTTTGTCAAATATTAATTGAGCATAATGGCATGGGTCTATTTCTGTGTTTTCTGTTCTGTTCCATTGGTCTTTATGTCCATTTTTGTTCCAGTTCCACACAGTTTTGAGAACAGTGGCTTTGTAATATAGCTTTACTAGAGGCCTGATGCATGAAAATTCATGCACTGGAGGGGGTGTCCCTCAGCCCTGTCTGCCCCCTCTCACAGTCTGGTAGCCCTCAGGGGCAGGAGGCGACCCAGCGATCAGGGGAAGGTGACGCACCCATCACACCTCTGCTGCTGCTACTGCCAGCAGTGCAAACCTCGGCCAGCCCTGGTTACCTGAGCCTGGGGTGGCCCTGGGTGGCTGGGCAGCTGACATCCAAGGCTTGCCTGCTCCTCAAGCATCAGCTGGGCAGCCGCCAACCAAGGCTTGCCTGCGCCTTGGGCCAGCCCTGGGCAGCTGCAGTGGGGGAGCTAAGGAGACTGGGGGACTCCAGAGACAGGCGTGCAGAGTGGCCAGACCCACCTGGAGGCAGGCCCTGCTGTGCTGTGCAACTGTCACCCCAGTGAGGCTGAGGGGACTGGGCGCCACCCTCTTGTGGCTGTGGGATCCACCATCTTTGAGGGTGTGGCAGTCAATTAACATATTCTCCCCTTATTCACTGTGGGTGCCACCATCTTTGTGAGGGCATGATGGTCAATTAGCATATTCCCTCTTTATTAGATAGGATATGTGGTATTGTGATCCCTCCAACATTGTTCTTCTTTATAAAGATTGCTGCAGTGATTTGGGTTCTTTTTTTTTATTCCAGATGAATTTTTGGAGAGTTTGTTCTTCTAGGTCTGTGAAATACGCCCTTGGTATTTTAATGGGGATTGCATTAAATCTGTAGATTGTTTTTGGGTACTACGGTCATTTTAATGATGTTGATTCTACCAATCCATGAACACAGTATGTTTTTCCATTTGTTTATGTCTTTCCTTTTTTCACTGTCCTGTAATATGTCCAAAAACAGGTCTTTCATCTCCTTGGTTAAGTTTATGAATAGGTATCTTAATTTTTTAGGTGCAATAATAAATGAGATTGTTTTTTTAGTTTCTCTTTCTATGAGTTCATTATTGGTGTATAAAAAAGCCATAGATTTCTAGGTGCTAATTTTGTATCCTGCTACATTGCTGAATACATTTATTAAGTCTAGTAGATTTTTATGGAGTCATTGAGGTTTTCTATGTAAAATATCATGTCATCTGTGAATAATGACAGTTTTACTTATTCTTTTCCAATTTGGATGCCTTTTATTTCTTCTACTTGTCTAATCACTATAGCTAGCATTTCCAGTACTATATCGAATAGGAGTGGTGAACCTGGGCATCCCTGTCTTGTTCCTGTTCTTAGGGAAAATTGTTTTAGTGTTTGTCTGTTGAGTATGATGTTGGCTATACGTTTTTCATATAAAGCTTTTATTATGCTGAGGTATGATCCTTCAATTCCCACTTTGCTGAGAGTTTTTATCAAGAAAGGGTGTTGGATTTTGTCAAATGCTTTTTCTGCATCAATTGATATGCTTTTGTGATTTTTGTCTCTCAATTTGTTGATGTGATGTATCACATTTATTGACTTGTGGATATGGTACCATCATTGCATCCCCGAAATAAATTGCACTTGGTCATGGTGTATGATCTTTCTAATGTAATGCTGCATCCAATTTTCAAGAATTTTGTTGAGGATTTTAGCATCTATATTCATCAATGATATCAGCCTGTAGATTTCTTTCTTTGTGGTATCTTCATCTGGTTTTGGAATTAGGGTAATGCTGGCTTCAAAGATAGTGCTTGGAAGGGTGCCTTCCTCTTGGAATAGTCTGAGGAGGATAGGTTTCAGTTCTTCTTTGAGTTTTTGGTAGCACTCCCCTGTAAAGCCATCCAGACTAGGGCTTTGTTTGCTGGAAGAGTTTTGATTATTGCTTCAATTTCTTCTGTGGTTATCAACCTATTCAGATTTTTTTTTAATTCTTGCTGATTGAGTTTTGAAAGCTTGTATTTTTCTGAGAATATGTTCATATCATCTAGGTTGCAGAGTTTTTGGAATAGAGTTGTTCATAGTATTTTTTCATAATCATTTGTATTTCTCTGGAGTCGGTTGTTACTTTACCTCTTTCATTTCTGAATTTATTTATTTGGGTCCTCTCTCTTTGCTTCTTTGTGAGCCTCACTAGAGGTTCATCAGTCTTGTTTATTCTTTCAAAGAACCAGCTCTTGGTTTTATTGTTCTTTTGTATTGTTTTTTGGTCCCTATTTAATTTATTTTTCTAATCTCATCTTTATTATTTTCTTCCTTCTGCTTATGCTGGGCTTTCCTTGTTGCTCTATTTTTTAAATTCTTTCAGGAGTAGGTATAGCTAATTTATTACAATTTTATCTTGTTTTTAGAGCTAGGACTGTAGAGATATGAACTTCCCTCGCAAGACGGCTTTCACTGTGTCCATTATATTTTTTCTAGATATATATTTTTTATTGTTTAAAGTATTACATATAGTAGTACATGTATCTCCTTTTTTCCCATTAACTTCCCCCAGGTTCCCTTACCCCCATCACATGCCTTCACCCCACCGCCACCCCTAGTGTCTTGTGTCCATTGGTTGTGCTTATATGCATGCATACAAGTACTTCACTTGATCTCTCTACCTCTGTCCCCAACACTCTCAGCCTTCCTGCTGTAATTTGACAGTCTGTTTGATGCTTCACTGCCTCTGTATCTATCTTTTTGTTCATCAGGTTATAATGTTCTTTATTTTCCATAAATGAGTGAGATTATGTGGTATTTTTCTTTCATTGCCTGGCTTATTTCACTTAACATAATGCTCTCAGGTACATCAATGCTGCTGCAAATGGTAAGAATTCCTTCTTTGTTATAGCAGTGTAGTATTCCATTGTGTAGATGTACCATGGTTTTCTAATCCACTCAACTGCTGATGGGCATTTAGGCTGTTTCCAAATCTTAGCTATGGTGAATTGTACTGCTATGAACTTAGGGGTGCATATATCCTTTCTGATTGGTGTTTCTAGTTTCTTGGGATATATTCCTAGCAATGGGATTACTGGGTCACAGGGAAGTTCCACTTTTAGTTTTTTGAGGAGACTCCATACTGTTCTTCACAGTGGCTGCACCAGTCTGCATTCCTACCAGCAGTGCACGAGGGTTCCTTTTTTTCCGCATCCTCTCCAACACTTGTGTGTCTATTTGTTGATGATAGCCATTCTGACAGGTGTGAAATGGTACCGCATTGTTGCTTTTATTTGTATCTCTCAGATAATTAATGACTTTGAGATGTTTTCATATGCCTCTTTGCCTTCCTTCTGTCTTCTTTTGAAAAGTATCTATTTATGTCCTTTGCCCATTTTTATATTGGGTTGTTTATCTTCCTTTTATTAAGTTGTATTAGTTCCCTGTAAATATTGGAGATTAAACACTAATGGGTGATAGCAATGGCAAATATGTTCTCCCATGCAATGGGTTTTCTTGTTGGTTTCTTTTGCTGTGCAAAAGCTTTTTATTTTGATATAGTCCCATTTGTTTATTTTCTCTTTGGTTTCCATTGCCCTAGAAATGGTATTGGTGAAAAAATTGCTTCAGCATATGTCTGAGATGTCTCTGCCTGTGGATTCCTCTAGTATTATTATGGTTTCCTGTACTATATTTATGTCATTCATCCATTTTGAGTTTATTTTTGTGTATGTTGTAAGTTGGTGGTCTATTTTCATTTTTTTGCATGTATCTGTCCAATTTTCCCAACACCATTTATTGAAGAGATTGTCTTGACTCCATTGTATGTTCATGCCTCCTTTGTCAAATATTAATTGAGCATAGTGGTTTGGCTCGATATCTGAGTTCTCTATTCTATTCCATTGGTCTATATGTCTGTTCTTGTGCCACTACCAGGCTGTTTTGAGAACAGTTGCTTTATAATACAGCTTGAAATCTGGAATTGAGATCCGACCTACTTTGTTCTTCTTTCTCAAGATTGCTGTAGCTATTCACAATCTTTATTTATTCCAGATTAATTTTTGGAGAGTTCTTTCTAGGTCTGTGAAATATGCTGTTGGTATTTTAATGGGGAGTGCATTAAATCTATAGATTGCTTTGGATAGTATGGAAATTTTAATAAGGTTGATTCTACCAATCCATGAACATGGTATGTACTTCTATCTGTTTATGTCTTCCTCTAGCCCTTTTTGAAGTGTCCTGTAGTTTCCCACATATAGGTCTTTTACCTCCTTAGATAAGTTTATTCCTAGGTATCAGAATTTTTTTGGTGCGATGGTAAATGGGATTGATTTTTTAGTCTCTCTTTCTGTAAGTTCACTATTGGTGTATAGAAATTACATAGATTTCTTGGTGTTGATTTTGTATCCTGCTATATTGCCGAATTAATTTATTAAGTCTAATAGTTTTCTGATGGATTCTTAGGGTTTTTTTATGTACAATATGATGTCTCTGCAAATAAGGAAATTTTTACTACTTCTTTCCAATTTGGATGCCTTTTATTTTTTCTTCTTGTATAATCACAATGGCTAATACTTCCAGTGCCAGGTCAAACAGATATGGTGAGAGTTGGCATCCTTGTCTTGCTCCTGTTCTTAGGGGAAATTGTTTTAGTTTTTTCCATTGAATATGATGTTGGCTGAGGGTTTGTCATATATGGCTTTTATTATGTTGAGGTATGATCCTTCTATTCCTACCTTGTTGAGAGTTTTTATCAAGAAAGGGTGTTGGATTTTGTCAAAAGCTTTTTCTGCATCAATTGATATTACTATGTGATTTTTATCTCTCAATTTGTTTATGTGATGTGTCATGTTTATTGATTTGCCAATATTGTACCATCCTTGCATTCTGGGATAAATCCTACTTGGTCATGGTGTATGATCTTTCTGATGTACTGCTGGATCCGATTTGCTAGAATTTTGTTGAGGACTTTGGCATCTATGTTCATGAGGGATATTGGTCTGTAATTCTCTTTCATTGTATTGTTTTTATCTGGTTTTGGTATTAAGGTGATTCTGGCTTCATAGAATGAGCTTAGAAGTGTTCCTTCCTCTTGAATTGGTTGGAATAGTCTGAGGAGGATAGGTTTTAGTTCTTCCTTGAATGTTTGGTAAAACTCCCCTGTGAAGCCGTCTGGCCCCAGGGTTGTTTGCTGGAAGCTTTTTGATGACTGCTTCAATTACTTCCATAGTTATCATCCTATTCAGATGTTTAGATTCTTCCTGATTGAGTTTTGGAGGTTATATTTTTCTAGGAATAAGTCCATTTCCTCCAGGCTGTCCAGTTTGTTGGAATAGAGTTGTTCATAGTATTTGTTAACAATCCTTTGTATTTCTGTGGGACTGTTGTTTTTTCTCCTCTTTCATTTCTGATTTATTTAATTAGGTCCTCTTTCTTTGCTTCTGGGTGAGCCTGGCTAGAGGTTCATCAATCTTGTTTATCCTTTCAAAGAATTCGCTCTTGATTTTGTTGATTTTTTTTTTTTGTTAGGTATATACGTCATTTATCTCCACTCTGATCTTTATTATTTCCTTCCTTCTGCTTACATTGGGCTTTTCTTATTGCTCTCTTTCTAACTTTGAGTTGTAGGGTTAGTTAATTTGTTACCATTGTTTCTTGTTTTTTGCAGTAGGCATGTAGAGCTATCAACTTCCCTTTCAAGACTGCTTTCGCTGTGTCCCATAGATTTTGGGTTGTTGTGTTTTCATTGTCATTTGTTGCCATGATGTGTTTTTTTTTATTTCTTCTTTGATCTCTCTGGTAACCCAGTCATTGTTTAATAGCATGCTATTTAGTCTCCACGTGTTTGATTTTTTTTGGATTGTTTTTATTGTAGTTGATTTCCAGTTTTATGCCATTGTGATCTGAGAAGATGCTTGATATGATTTCTATCTTCTTGAATTTGAAGAGTCTTTGCCTGTTACCCAACATATGTTCTATTTTTGAAAATGACCCATATTCTCTTGAGAAGAATGTATAATCTGTGGCTTTGGGGTGAAATGTTCTGAAGATGTCATTTAATTCCATCTGGTCTACTGAGTCATTTAGGATTGATGTTTCTTTGCTGATTTTTTGTTTACAGGATGTGTCCAATGGTGATTGGGGTATTAAAGTCATCTACTATGATTTTTTGCTATCAATGTATTGGTATCCTCCAGTTTTTTTTTATGTATTTGGGTGCTCCTGTATTGAGTGTGTATATGTTTACCAGAGTTATTTCTTCTTGTTGGATTGCTCCCTTTAGTATTATGAAGTGGCCTTCCTTATCTCTTTTTATGTCCTTCACTTTGAGATCTAATTTGTCAGATATAGGTATTGCTACCCAACTTTTTTTTCATTTCCATTTGCCTAGAAAACATTTGTTTGTCCCTTCACCCTCAGTCTATGTGTGTCTTTTTTTTTTTTCTGAGGTGGGTTTCCTGTAGACAGCAGATATATGGGTCATGTTTTCTTATCCAATCCGTTACCCCGTGTCTTTTGATTTGGACATTTAAGCCATTTACATTTAAAGTTATTATTGATAGGTACTTGTTTTTTGCCATTTTTATTCTTTACCTCTGTTTTCCTTCTCTCCCTATTTCTTTGTTTTAGAACAGACCTTTTAGTATTTCTTGCATTGCTGGTTTGGTGGTAATAAACTCCCTTAGTCCTTTTGTGTCTGTGAAGCTCCTGATTTCCCCCTCAATTTTGATTGGTAGCCTTGCTGGGTACTGTATTCTTGGATTCAGACCCTTCCTTTGCATGACTTTGTATATTTCATTCCATTTTATGCTGGTCTGATGTGTTTCTGTTGAGAAATCAGTCGCTAGTCTGATTGGAGATCCTTTGTAGGTAACTTTCTGTCTCTCTCTGGCTGCTTTTAAGATTCTTACTTTGTCGTTGGTGTTTTCCAATTTAATTGTAATGTGCCTTGGCATTGGTCTTTTGGGGTTCATTTTTTTGGGACTCTGTGAGCTTCTTGGATTTGTGTATGGTTTTTCTTCCCTATATCAGGAAGTTTTCTGTCATTATTTCTTCAAACAGGTTTTCTATTCCTTGCTCAGTTTCCTCTCCTTTGGCACCCCTATTATGTGGATTTTGTTTTGTTTCATGTTGTCCCAAAATTCCCTTAGGCCCTCCTCCTGCTTTTTTACTTTTTTTCTAGAAGCTGCTTTACTTGGGTATTTTTTCTCACCTTGTCTTCTAGCTTACTGATGTGGTCCTCTGCTTCTTCTAGTCTACTGCTGATGCTTTCTATTTTGTTCTTCATGGCAGCGATATAATTTTTCATTTCTTCTTAGTTCTTCTTCATTACCTCTTGGTTATTACACATATTGTTGAATTTGTCTTCCATTCTTTTCATACACCTTATGACCATTTCTCAGAATTCTTTCTCTGGCAGGCTGCTTGCCTCCATTTCATTGACTTCCTCTCTGGTGATTTCTGCTTTTCTTTCATATGTGGGTTCTTCCCTTGTCTCCCCATGATCTCTCTTCTCCAGGTGGCTGGTTATGTAGTTCTCTCCTGTGTTGATATAAAGGAACAAAATACAGCACAGCAAGACACAATGCACACAGCACTGAACACAAATGTATTCACAATGTTAATAACCTCAAATAAAGGTGACCACCAGAGAAAGGTGAATTAGAGGATAAGAAAGAAAAAAGAAAATAAAAAAAGGAGTGCAAAAGTGAAATTGGGAAAAGGAAAAAAGTAAGAGAGAAAAGAAAGAGAATCAGAAAGAAGAGGGGAAAAAACTATTTATGGGGAGAAAACTCCAATAGAACAGCCACTAATCCCAACAAAAGCCAGCAACAAATACCTAGAGATGAATGCAAACTACAAACAACTACTAATATCAAGCGAGTTAAGGGAAAACAAAAACAAAAAAACAAACAAAAATAAAAAGAAAAAAAAAGAAAAAGCAAAACATCTCACAAACAAGCATAAAGCAACCAATATAATCAACAGTCAAGCAAACAACAACAAAAGGACAGAGAGAAAAAATTTTTGGAAAGTGAAGAAAGAGAAGAGAGAGGTATGTATGGACTTGGAGCAGGGGATTGGAAATTAGATATATAAGTAGGGTGAAATTTTAACAGGGGGTAAAAAGAAGGAACAGGAGAAATCTAAAGGAGGAATAGGGTAAGAGAAACAGGTCAACAAAAGGGGGGGAGTGAGGAAGATAGTGTTGGCATAAAGATAAATTTGAGATAGAGTAAATTGATGCTAAAGGAAAAATGAAAATACAATGTAAAACACTAATCCCAAAGCAAAATAAAGAAAATAAAATGACACTTTTTAAAACAAGATAAAATAATAGTACTAATAATACTGATGGAAAATAAAAATGTAATAATTAAAAAGTTAAAATTAAGTGAAGAAAAAAGAAAAAAATTAGTTCCTTAAGTAAAAGATGAAAAATAAAAATAAGAATAGGCAGTAGTGAAGGTCATTCACTTTCTCTACTGTTCTGTTTGACACACCTGTTTCCTGGTGAGGACAATATTGAAGTTCCCTGCGTTCCACTGCTCCTCAGTGTTGTAGGCCACAGTCCTGATTTTCAAGCAGGCAGTACGTCTTTACTTCTTATACTCTTTTATTTGTGTTTACACAAGAGTCAATTTGTGATTCAACCCCTGGGTGGCAGTGTTTCTGGATTGACCTCTGGGTCTATAGTTCCTCTCTAGCTAGTGTTTAGATTTTGTTTTCCCTGTGGCACTTAATACCGGTTTGGGGGAGTGGGTTGCCCAGAGCTGGTTCTCTGATGGTTATTCCCCACTCTGATCCCCAGGTTCCAGAAAAACAACTTTCCCCTGCAATCTCTTAGAGTGTCCTCAATTGGGGGATCCTATGTATTGGGCTTAGTAATCAAAAGCAAGGATGTAAAGAGAAAAGAGAGAGAGAGAGAGGGGGGGAAGGTGGGAGGGAGAGAGAGAGAGACTGAGTGCGCCAGAGTAAGTGCATGAACTCTGGCGCTGAGGTGCAAATCTGTGCAGTTTTTTTCCTCTTGGGTATAAGCAGCTGGGACACTTTTAACATTTTTAGGCTGTCCTTTTGTGCCCAGTTCTGCTATGGGTTTCTTTTTAGAGTTCCCTTTTGCTAGCAGCTCTGCAGATCCCTTTCCACATTGGTGGATCATGCCAGCCCCAAGGGCCATGGATTTTTCTAGGTGCAGACTTCCCCAGTTCCTCCAGCTCCTGCTGTGCATGCTTCTCTCTCCTGCCTGGAACACAGACCTCACCTTATCCCAAGTGAAATCTGACCTTTCTGTAAGGGGCTGCAGAGCTCCTCTGAATCCCCGTGCTTGAGCCACTTGGGAACCGGTGTTCTCAGTTTGAGGCTGTTCACTGGGTGCCGTAGTTGTAGATTCCCGGGATTTTCAGGCTTCTGATAACATCCACTTTCCCCTTCAAGATGGCACAGTCTCCGCATCAGAGCTGGTTGCTCTGGGAGGGATTCCAATAGCAGTGGGAACTGCCCGGTCAGGGAAACCCCCTCTGGCAGTCCCCCACAGTCTCCTGGAGTATAGCTGTTCTTCAACTCACCAACAAACATTCCCCGTGCGACTACACACTCTCCCTTTGTTCTCTGACTCACACACTATGTTGCAGTCTGCCTTCCTGTTGGCAGCTATCTTCCCTTCTCCTGTCCCATATATTTTAGATTGTTGTGTTTTCATTGTCATTTGTTACCAGGCTGAATTTTATTTCCTCTTTGATCTCTTTTGTAATTTGATTATTGTTTAATAGCATGCTATTTACCCTCCAACTGTTGTTTTTTTTTTTAATTGTTATTATTGTATTTGATTTCTAGTTTTATGCCATTGTAATCTGAGAAGATGCTTGATATGACTCTATCGTCTTGAATTTGAAGAGACTTTGCTTGTGTGCCAATATGTGGTCTATCTTTAAAAATGCCCCGTGCGCACTTGAGAAGAATGTGTATTCTGTAGCTGGGGGGTGAAATGTTCTTAAGATGTCAATTAATTACATCTGATCTAGTGAGTCTTTTAGTATTGCCATTTCTTTGTTGATTTTTTGTTTAGACAATTTATCCAGTGGTGTCATTGGGGTATTAAACTCTCCTACTGTGATTGTACTGCTGTCGATCTCTCCCTTGATGTCCTCCAGAAGTTTTTTATGTATTTGGGTGCTTCTGAACTTGGTGGTATGTTTACCAGAGTTATATCCTCTTGTTGAATTGTTCCAGTTAGTATTATAAAGTGCCCTGCCTTATCTCTTGTTATGCCCTTCACTTTGAGGTCTATTTTGTCAGATATAAGTATTGCTACCCCAGCTTTTTTTTTTTTTATTTCCATTTGCCTAAAAAGATTTTCCATCCTTCACTATCAGTCTGTGTGAGTCATTTGTTCTGAGGTGGGTCTCTTGCAGACTGCAGATATATGGGTCATGTTTTCTTCTCCATTCAGCTACCCTATGTATTTTGATTGGAGCATTTAACTCATTTATGTTTAAGGTTATTATTGATAGGTACTTGTTTGTCATCATTTTTATTCTTTATGCCTGTATTCCTTCTTCCCTTCCTATTTCCCTTCCTTCTTTCTACAGCAGTCCCTTTAGCATTTCCTGAATTGCTACCTTGGTGGTAATAAACTTCCTTAGTACTTTTTTGTCTGTGAATTTCACTCTCAATTTTGATTGATAGCCTTGCTGGGTACTGTATTCTTGGATTCAGACCCTTCCTTTGCATGACTTTGTATATTTCATTCAATTCCCTTGTGGCCTGATGTGTTTCTGTTGAGAAATCAGTCGCTAGTCTGATGGGAGATCCTTTGTATATAACTTTCTGTCTCTTTCTGGCAGCCTTTAAGATTCTTACTTTTTTGTTGGTGTCTGACTAGTTATAATATGTCTTGGTGTCAGTCTTTGGGGTTCATCTTGTTTGGGACTGTGAGATTCTTGGATTTGTGTGGGGTTTTTTTTCCCTATATCAGTAAGTTTTCTGTCATTATTTCTTCAAACAGGTTTTCTATTCCTTGCTCAATTTCCTCTCCTCTGGCACCCCTATTATGTGGATGTTGTTTCATTTCATTTTGTCTCAAAGTTCCCTTAAACTCTCCCCCTGATTTTTAAGTGTTGTTTTTTTTTCCACTTGCTGCACTGCTTGGGTGTTTTATCCTACTTTGTCTTCTAGCTCACTGATACAGTACTCAGCTTCTTCTAGTCTACTATTGATGTTTTCTATTGTTTTTATTATTGAAACTACATCATTCTTCATTTCTTCTTGGTTCTTCATTGCTATTTGATTCTTACAATAGTTGTTGACTTTGTCTTCCATCCCTTTCAGTGTCCTTATGACTATTGCTCTAAATTGCTTGCCTCCATTCTGTTTACTTCCTTTTCTGGTGATTCATCCTTTTCTTTCATAGATGGGCTGTTTCTTTGTCTCTCCATTTTTGTTCCTCTCACCATGTCTGGTTATGTGGCTCACTCTTTTCTGCATTGACCAAAAGGCACAAAATACAACTCGACAGGGCACAACACAGAGGGAACAATACACAAATGTATTATTTGGTGTCATTTGTCCATGACACCAAATAATGGTAAATGTGACCACCACCAGAGAGAAAAGAATTGGGGAAAAGAGTACAAAAATAATATTGAGAAAAGAAAAAAAGGTAAGAGAGAAATGAAAAAGAAGAAAAAAGAACGGGAAAAGTATATATGTAGATGGGGAAAAACCTCCACAAAACCAACAAGTAAACCAAAAAATTCAAATAAAAAACAATCAGAAAGGAAGGGGGTTGCAGGGAAGCTGAATATGAAGAGGTAAAGCTTTTTTCCATAAGAAAAGGTAAAGGACTTGAATAAATGGTGGAATGGCCACGATTCAGTATAGAGGAGGTAGAAGAAGAATGAGTGTATAAGAGGAAAAGTAAAAAAACTAATAAAATAATAAAATAATAAAAAATAAAAAATAAATTAATTAAAATTATAATTAAAACATTATATATATTAAATATATATATATATATATATATATATATATATATAACAAAAAATTCCTCTTTCTTTAATGTAGCTATCTATATATTCATCTATTTTTGGGAAAGGAGAATAGAACAGAGAGCTGATATGCCTGAGTTTGGTGAGTGAAACTAATTAAACTATTAGTAGAAGAAGAGGGAAAGCAAGGAGGGAAAAACAAAAGCATAAAATAAAAACAAAAACAAACAAACAATGAAACAAACAACAAGAAGAAGAAAAAAGATTTGTCTAGTGCAGAAAGAGAAAGAGAAGGGTGCATGGACTTGGAGCAGGGGAGAGGAAATTAGATATATGAGTAAGCCAACAGAGACTACTATAACAGTAAGGTGTCAATAAAGCAGATAAAGAAGAGCAATTTTAGCAAGGAATAAAGAGAAAATAGAGAGGAAAACTAAAGTAGGAACATGAGAAGAGAAATAGGATAAGAAAGGGAGAACTGAGGAAGAAAAGGTTGGCTAAAAGGAAAAAAATGAGAAAAAGTAAAATAATGATTAAAAAATAGAATGTAGAACACTAGTCCAAAAGAAATAAAAGGTTAATAATAATAATAAAGAAAATAGAAAAAGGAAAAATTATTAAATAAAGAATAAAAAAAAAGTGAAGTAGTAAAGTGTTATTCACTTCAGCTGAGTTTTAATGTCCCATGGGGGCTAGTTTAAGATCCCTCTCTACTGTTCTGTCTGCCGCCTGTTAGTTTCCTGTTATGTAATCAGCACCATGTTGAAGTTCCCAGCGATCCACCACTCTTCTGTGTCAGACTCCACTGCCTTTATTTCATGCAGGTGGGGTCAATCTGCCTGCTTTGTTTGCCTGCTTTCAGTAGTATTTACACAAGTGTCTATTTCTGATGGCCTCTAGGTGGTGGTGTTGCTGTATTAGTTTCTGGGACCAAATGGCCCCTCAACCCAGTCCCCAAGGCCTCTCTGGTGGTATTCAGAGTCCTTGTTTCCCTGGGTGCTATTGTGCTGCTAGGAGGGGCTGTCTCTTCAGGAGAAAAATGACTGTTCAGGGTTGGAGGTACCAGACTGTCCCAGAGCTGGCATCTTGGTCACCTCTCCCTATTTTGCTTGCCAGCTTCCACAAACCTCCTTCCCCTGCACCACAATCTCGGTGAGTGTTTGTTACTGAAAGATCCTATGTACTGGGTTTAGGTGTAAGTGCAAGGGAAATATAAAGACAGAGCAACTGTGCCACCACATTTCTCTCTTTCCCCGGCACTTTGTGGGGGTGCAGAACTTGAGGCTGCCTTTCTGGGTGTGGCCTCCCATGGCTGTGGACTTAGATCTAGAGTCCCCCACTGCCAGCAGCCCCGTGGACCCCCTTCCACAGTAGAGTGTTATGCGTGTCCCCAGGGGATGTGGACTTGATGCAGTGCAGTTTCCTTTGACCCTCTAGTCCCTTTTGCACGAATCTCTCTCTCTCCAGCCCAGATCCCTGATCCTACATTTCCAGCCATGGATTGTCTCATCAGCTGTGTTTAATTCACCAATTCTGGGTGGATATTATTAGATTCAGCTGATTCTTCTACTGCTCCGTGGGAAGGTGCAGGACAAGTCTGCCTATTGGCCACCATTTTGTTTCCCCCTGGACAAACTTTTCAGGATCCCACAGCTGAGGAGGCTGGAGTCTCAGTGTTCATAGGTTTGCAGGTGTCAGAAGGTTCCTGGCTGGTGGGGCTGTAGGGTCCCAGGTGGTGTCTGAAGTCTCCCCGGGTCAAGGTGAGGCTGGGCTCCCAATCTCAGTTGCTCTCCCTTTCAAGATGGCATGTTTTCTGTGGCAGAGCCAGCCATCCCAGGAGAGATTGCAGTGGTAGTAAAGGCTGCCTGGCTAGGGGAGCCTGGTCTGCCAGCCCCCAAAAGTCCTGAGAACTATAACTGTCCCTCACTCACACAAACACACATGCCCCACACGTCCACACACTCCCCTTTTGTTCCCTCACTCACTCACACACTCCCCATCACTGCAGTCCTGTGGGCCACAGGACTCCTAGAAGTTTGTTTTTTGTTTTTGTTTTTGTTTTTTAATATATTTAGATGTTCCTGTATTTGGTGTATATGTTTTTACAAAGGGATCCTCTTGTTGTATGATCCTTTTAGTGTTATATAATGACCTTTGTTATCTCTTATGATGGCCTTCATTTGGTCAGATATAAGTCTATTTTGTCAGATATAAGGATTGCTACCCCTACTTTTGTTTTGTTTTGTTTTGTTTTGTTTCCATATGTGTGAATAATTTTTTTTTCCCATTTCTTCACTATCATTCTGTTTGAGTCTTTTATTCTGAGGTGGGTCTTTTATAGATAGCATATAGTTGGGTCATGTTTTTGCATCCATTCAGCTACCCTGTTTTGTTATTGGAACATTTAATTCATTTAAATTTAAGGTTATTATTGATAGGTACTTATTTATTGCCATTTTAATTATGTATGCCTATGTTTCTCTCTCTATTTCTTCTTCTCATTACAGCTGTTTCTTTAGCATTTCTTGCAATATGCCAACTTGGTGGTAATAAACTCCTTCAGCTTTTCATTTTTAACCTGGGAAGCTCTTTATTTCACCATCTATTTTGAAAGATAGCCTTTCTGGATGTAGTAATCTTGGTTTCATGTTCTTGGTTTCTATTCATTACCTTGAGTAATTCATGCCATTCTATTCTGGTCTGTAGAGTTTCAATGAGAAATCAGTTGACAGCCTAATGGGATCTCCTTTGTAGGTAACAAATTGCTTTTCTCTTGCTGATTTTAATATTCAGTCTTTGTCTTTAACTCTTGGCATTTTTGTTATGATGTTCTGGGCATGGGCCTGTTTGAATTCTTCTTGTTTGGGACTCTCTTTGCCTCCTGAATTTATGTGATATTTTCCTTCATCAGTTTAGGGAATGTTTCTGCCATTATTTCTTCCAACACACCCTCTTATCCCTTTCTCCCTTTTCCCACCTGGCATCCATATTATGCCAATATTGTAATGTTTCATATTGTCCCACAGCTCCCTTAAGCTGTCCTCTTGTTTTATAATTATTTTTTTTCTTTTTCTTACTCTGATTGAGTGATTTTTTTTCTACCCTGTATTCTAATTCACTGGTCCTATTCTTGTCTTCCACTAAACTGCTGTGTATTTTTTCAAATGTGTTCTTTATTAGTGCTGTGTCATTCTTTATTTTTAACTGTTCTTTTTTACATAGTCACTATATCCTTTTTCATGCTAGTGAGCATCTTTACTGTCATTACTCTGAACTCTATATCAGATAAATTTCTTTACTTCTTTCTTTATTGTTTAAAGTATTACATATGTCTAAGAAACCAAGATGTCAGCATAGGTAAACACCTAAACTTCTGCCTCACACAACAATTTCAAAACTACATCTAAAAGACAAAATGGACATCATCCAGAACCACAGGAAGGCTGGCTGAGTGGAAACTAAACAACTATAAGGAAAGATAAAAGCACACTGAGACTCAGCAGAGCTGCAGGAGGCAGAAGTACTGAGACGCGCGTACGTGCCGAGAGGACTGGCAACTGAGTGTGCAGCTGGCTTTCTCAAGTGGGAGGGAGACAAAAGCTCCTGATTGTGCTGAACTTCAGTTCCAGGAGAGATTCTGGGGACCCAGACTTATAAGGGGTGAAACTGGACTGTCAAGAAAGATAAAAGCACACTGAGACTCAGAGGAACTGTGGAAGGCAGACGTACCGTGGCACGTGCATTGATAGGGCAGGCAACTGAGTGCACGGCTGGCTTTCTCAAATGGGAGGGAGACAAAAGCTCCCGACTGCACTGAACTCCAGTTCTGGGTGAGACTCTGGGGACCCAGACTCATTTGGGGAAAAACTGGACTGTCTGGCAGTGGGAAGAACTTGAGGGTGGCTTTCTGTGACAGATCCTTGAAGCAATTACCATGGGACACTGAGACACAGCATCCTATTAGGGCAGGACTGACGGGAAACCAATGCTGTCTGCTCTGCCCTGAGATTCCACTCCATCCAAGCTATGCACAGAGGATTTTGCAAGGCTTATTTCATAAGGGTGTCTCCAGCACAGAAGTTCTCCCAGCATAGACACAGCTGATTCTCACAGCCAATTGGCCTGGAGGTCAATTCCTCCCAGTGATAACAACAATAACAATTAAGGCTTAACTACAACAAGACTGTGCACACAGCCCACAAAGGGGTGTACCAAGAGTGTCCACCTCAGGTAACTGGGGAGGCTGAGCCACTGGGCCCCATAGGACACCTTGCACACAAATCCACTCTATCAACTCAGGGAAGCAGCCAAAATGTGGAGACAAAGAAACAGATCATAAATGAAAGAAATGAAGGAAAGCAAACAACTGGATATAGAGTTCAAAACCACGGTTATAAGGTTTTTCAAGAATATTCTCGAAAAGGCAATAAATTTAGCAAGACCCTTGAGGATATGAAAAAGGACCAACTAGAAATTAAGCATACACTGACTGAAATAAAAAATATTATACAGAGATCTAACAGCAAACTAGAGGATCATAAGAATCAAGTCAAAGATTTGAAATACAAAGAAGCAAAAAACACTCAACCAGAAAAGCAAAAAGAAAAAAGAATCCAAAAATATGAAGATAGTGTAAAGAGCCTCTGGGACAACTTCAAGCATACCAACATAAGAATTATGAGTGTTCCAGAAGAAGAGAGAGAGAGAGCAAGATACTGAAAACCTATTTAAAGAAATAATGATAGAAAACTTCCCCCAGCTGGTGAAAGAAATAGACCTTCAAGTCCAGGAAGCACAGAGAACCCAAACAAAAGGAATCCAAAGAGGACCACACCAAGACACATCATAATTAAAATTCCAAGAGCAAAAGACAAAGAGAGAATATTAAAATCAGCAAGAGAAAAACAGTTAGTTACCTACAAGGGAGCACCCACATGACTGTCAGCTGATTTCTCAACAGAAACTATGCAGGCCAGAGAGGAGTGGCAAGAAATATTCAAAATGATGAACAGCAAGAACCTACAACCAAGATTACTCTACCCAGCAAAGCTATCATTCAGAATTGAAAGGCAGATAAAGAGCTTCATAGATAAGAAAAAGCTACAGGAGTTCATCACCACAAAACCAGTATTATACAAAATGCTAAAAGATATTCTTTAAGAAGAGGAAGAAGAAAAATGTAAAGATAAAAATTATGAACAACAAATACATATCTATCAACAAGTGAATCTAAAAATCAAGTGCATAAAAAAACATGATGAACAGAATAAACTGGTGAATATAATAGAATCAGGGGCATAGAAAGGGAGTGGACTGACAATTCTTCAGGGGAAAGGTGTGTGGGGGTGCAGGAAGAGACTGGACAAAAATCATACACCTATAGATGAGGACAGTGCGGGGGGGTTTAAGGGCAGAGGGTGGGGTGGGAACCGGGTGGAGGGGAGCTATGGGGGAAAATGAGGAACAATGGTAATAATCTGAAAAAATAAAGATTTATTAAATTAAAAAATAAAAATAAAAATAAAGTATTACATATGTCTCCTTTTTTCACCCTTGTCTTCTCCCCGACCATCCGCTGCCCCCAGCACATACCCTCAAACCCCTACTGTCTATCCATTGGTTATGCTCATATGCATGCATGCAAATACTTTGTTTGTTCTCTTACCCCCACCACCCCACATTACCTCTGATGTTTGACATACTATTAGATGCTTTTCTGTCTTTGGATCTATTTTTGTTCATCAATTTATGTTGTTCATTATATTCTACAAATGAGTGAGAGCATATAATATTTATCTTTCTCCAGTGGCTTATATCACTTATATGCTTAGCATAATGCTTTCCATGTCTGTCCATGCTGTTGAGGATGGTAATCTTCTTTTTGACAGCAGCATAGTATTCCATTGTGTAGATGTACCTCAGTGTTTTAATCCACTCATCTGCTGATGTGCACACAGGCTGTTTCCCAATCATAGCTATTGTAAATTGAGCTGCTATAAACCTAGGGGTGCATATATATTTCCTAATTGGTGTTTCTGATTTCTTTAGATATATTCTTAGAAGTGGGATTACTGGGTCGAATTGGAGTCAAATTATTAATTTTTGAGGAAATTCCATACTGTTTTCCACAGTGGCTGCATCAGTCTACATTCCCACCAGCAGTGCAAGAGGGCTCCTTTTTAACCACATCCTCTCCAGCACTTGTTTGATTTTGTTGCTTTTTTACAGAGAGGAAAGGAGAGGGATAGAGAGTTAGAAACATCTATGAGAGAGAAAGTTCAGTCAGCCGCCTCCTGCACATCTCCCACTGGAGATGTGCCCGCAACCAAGGTGCATGCTCTTGACTGGAATCAACCCCGGATCCTTCAGTCCGCAGGCCAACGCTCTATCCACTGAGCCAAACTGGTTAAGGGCTGACGATATTTTTATGATAGCCATTCTGACAGGTGTTAGAAGGTACCTCACTGTTTTGATTTGCATCTCTCAGATGATTAATGACTTTGAACATGGTTTCATGTGCCTCTTGGCCTTCTGCATGTCCACTTTCAAAAAATGTCAATTTATGTCTTTTGCCCATTTTTCGATTGGATTGTTTATCTTCCTTTTGTTAAGTTGTATGAGTTCCCTATAAATTTGGAGTTTAAACCCTTATCAGAGATTGCATTGCCAAATATGTTCTCCCATGCATTAGGCTTTCTTGTTGCTTTGTTGATGGTTTCTTTTGCTGTGCAGAAGCTTTTTACTTTGATGTAGTCCCATTTGTTTATTTTCTTATTAGTTTCCATTGCCCTAGGAGATGTATCTCTAAACATATTGCTATGACAGATGTCTGATATTTTGCTGCCTATGGATTCTTCTAAGATTTTTATGGTTTCCCATCTTATGTTTAAGTCCTTTATCCATTTTTGAGTTTATTTTTGTGTATGGTGTAAGTTAGTGGTCTAGTCTCATTTTTTTGCATGTATTTGTCTAATTTTCCCAATACCATTTATTAAAGAGACTGTCTTGACTCCATTGTATGCCCTTACCTCCTTTGTTAAGTATTGAGCATAATGGCTTGAGTCAATTTCTGTTCCTATTCATTGGTCTATATGTCTGATCTTGTGCCAGTTCCATGCAGTTTTAAGAATAGTGGTTTTGTAATATAGCCTGAATCTGGTATTGTGATCCCTCCAATATTGTTACTCTTTCTCAAGATTTCAGCAGCTACTTGTGGTCTTTTCTTATTCCAATAAATATTTTGGAGAGTTTGTTCTGGGTCTTTGAAATATGCCATTGGCATTTTAATGGAGATTGCATTGAATCTATAGATTGCTTTGGGTAGTATGAACATTTTAATGATGTTGATTACACCAATCAATGAATATAGTATATTCTCCCATTTGATTATGTCTTCCTCTATCTCTTTTTTTCAATGTCCTGTAGTTTTTCCGGATATAGGTCTTTTATCTCCTTGGTTAAGTTTATGAATAGGTATCTTAATTATTTAGGTGCAGTCATAAATGGGATTATTTTTTTAGTTTATCTTTCTGTGAGTTCATTATTGGTGTATAAAAAAGCCATAGATTTCTGGATGTTAATTTTGTGTCCTGCTACATTGCTGAATTCATTTATTAAGTCTAGCAGCTTTTTGATGGAGTCTTTAGGGTTTTTGATGTACTATAACATGTCACCTGCAAATAATGCCAATTTTGCTTCTTCTTTTCCAATTTGGATGCCTTTTTTTCTTCTTGTCTGATCACTATGGCTAGCACTTCTAGTACTAGCATTGGTGAAAATGGGCATCTCTGTCTTATTCTTTTTCTTAGGGGAAATGGTTTTAGTTTTTGCCCATTGAGTATGATGTTGTCTGTAGGTTTGTCATATATGTTAAGGTATGATCTCTCTATTCCCACTTTGATGAGAGTTTTTATCAGGAAAGGGTGTTGGATTTTGTTAAATGTCTTTTCTGCTTCAATTGATATGATTATGCAGGTTTTGTCTCTCAACTTGTTTATGTGATGTATCACGTTTATTGATTTGTGGATATTGTACCAGCCTTGCATCCCTGGAATAAATCCTACTTGGCCATGGTGTATGATCTTTCCAATGTAATGCTATATCCAATTTTTTTTAAATTTTGATGAAGATTTTAGCATCTAATGTTCATCAGTGATATTGGCCAGTAATTCTCTTTCTTTGTGGTGTCTTTATCTGGTTTTAGAATTAGGGTAATGCTGGCTTCATAGAAAGAGCTTGGAAGTATGCGTTCCTCTTGAATTTTTTGGAATAGTCTGAGGAGGATAGGTTTTAGTTCTTCTTTGAATGATTGATAAATCTCCCCTGTGAAGCCACCTGGCCCAGGTCTTTTGTTTGCTGGAATTTCTTTTTTGATTACTACTTCAGATCTTTATATTCTTAATTGAGTTTGGAAGTTCATATTTTGCAAGGAATATGTCCATTTCTTCTAGGTTGACCAGTTTGCTGGAATAGAGTTGTTCATAGCATTTTGTTTTTTTATAATCGTTTGTATTTCTGTGGGGTCTGTTGTTATTTCACCTCTTACATTTTTGTTTATATTTACTTGGGTCCTCTTTGTTTGCTTGTTGGTGAGTCTGGCTGGAGGTTCATCAATCTTATTTATTCTTTAAAATACCTGCTCTTTGTTTTTTTGACCTCTTGTTTTTTGTGTTTCTTTTGATATCTATGTAATTAATTCCATCTGATATTTATTATCTCCTTCCTTCTGCTTACTCTGGGCTTTTCTTATTGCTCCCTTTCTAATTCTTTGAGAGTTAGGTAATTTATTACCAGTTTTCCTTGTTTTTGACATGGGCCTATAATGTTATGAACTTCCCTCTCAGGACTGCTTTCACTGTGTCCCATAGATTTTGGAATTGTCAAAATTTTGTAGTGTTTTCATTGTCATTTATTTCAGGATGATTTTTTTAATTCTTATTTTATCTCTTTGGTAACACAATCATTGTTTAATAACATGCTATTTAGTTTCCAAATGTTTGAATTTTTATTGTTTTTATTCTAGTTGATTTATAATATTATGTCATTGTGATTTGAGAAAATCCTTGATATGATTTCAATCTTCTTGAATCTGAAGAGACTTTGTCTGTGTCCTAATATGTGGTCTATCTTTAAAAAATGCCCCAAGTGCACTTGAGAAGAATGTATATGCTGTAGCTCTGTGCTGTAATGTTCTGAAGATGATATTTAAGTCGATGTGCTCTAGTGAGTAATTTAGGATTGCTGTTCCTTTGTTGATTTTTTTTGTCTAGAGGATTTATTCAGTTGTGTCAATGGGGTATTCAAGTCCTCTACTATGATTGTATTGCTGCCAATCTCTCCCTTGATATCTTCCAGAAGTTCTTTTATGTAATTGGGTGCTCCTGCATTGGGTTCATATATTTTTACCAGACTTATATCCTCTTGTTTTATTGATCCCTTTAGTATTATGAAGTGGCCCTCCTTATCTCTTGTTGTGGCCCTCACTTTGAGGTCTGTTTTGGCAGATATAAATATTGCTGACCTGCTCTTTATTCATTTCCATTTGCTTGAAAAATATTTTCCATCCTTTCACTTTCAGTTTGTGTGAGTCCCTTTTCTTAGGTATGTCTCTTCTAGACAGCATATATATGGGTCATGTTTTCTTATCCATTCAGCCACTTCATGACTTTTGATTGGAGTATTTAGTCCATTTACGTTTAAGGTTATTATTGACTAGAGGCCCAGTGCATGGATTCGTGCACTGGTGGGGTCCCTTGACCTGGCCTGCACCCTCTCACAATCTGGGAACCCTTGGGGGATGTTTAACTGCTAGTTTCAGCCCAAACCCTGTAGTGCAGTCTGAGGTACCTCACCAATGCAGGAATCCCTACACTGGGCCTCTAGTATTCATGTAGGATCTTTGGTTAATCTCTTCCCATCCTTCCCCCTTCCCTCTGAGATTTATCAGTCTGTTCCATGTTTCCATGCCTGTGCATTCGGTGTCTGCCCCCTGGTGGTCAGTGTGTGTCATAGCTACCAGTCAATTGGTCTAATGGTTGAATGGTCACTTAGGCATATATATGGCTACTTGTTTGTAGCCATTTTTATTCTTTATGCCTGTGTTCCTTCTTCCCTTTCTATTTTTTCTTTTTTTCTTTTTACAATAGTCCCCCTTTGGCATTTCTTGCATTGCTGATTTGGTAGTAATAAACTCTCTTAGCCTTTAATTTGTCTGTGAAGCTCGTGATTTCACTTTCAATTTTGAATGATAGCCTTGCTACATAGAGTATTGTTGGATTCACTCCCTTGTTTTATATCACTTTGTATACTTCATTCCATTCCCTTCTGGCCTGATGTGTTTCTGTTGAGAAATCATTTAATAATATAATGGGATACCCCTTGTAGGTAACTCTCTGTTTCTCTTGCAGCCTTTAAGATTCTCTTTTTGTCATTAACATTTGGCATTGTAATTACAGCATATCTTTGGGTGGGCCTTTTTGGGTTTGTCTTGTTTGGTACACTCTTTGCTTGTGTTACTTTTTTTCCCCCCAAAATCAGGGAAGTTTTATGTCATTATTTTTCAAATAAGTTTTCTAATACTTACTCCTCTTTTTGTCCTTCTGGCACTCCTATTATAAGAATACTGGTGGCCCAGTGCACGAAATTCATGCACAGGGAGAGATGTCTCTCAGCCTGGCCTAAATCCTCTCCAATCAGACACCCCGTGGGATCGGGCCTAAACTGGCAGTCGGACAACCCTCTCGCAATCCGGGACTGTTGGCTCCTAACAGCTCACCTGCCTGCCTGCTTGATCACCCTTAACCACTCTTCCTGCTGGCCTGATTGCCCCTAACTGCATCCCCCTGTCAGCCTGCTCACCCCCAACTGGTCCCCTCTGCCAGCCTGCTCGCCCCAAATTACCGCCCCCTGCCAGCCTGATCACCCCCAACTGCCCTCCCCTCCTGGCCTGATCACCCCTAACCGCCTCTGCCTCGGCCCCACCACCATGGCTTTGTCGGGAAGGATTTCTGAAAGGTCTAATGGTCTAATTAGCATATTACCCTTTTATTAATATAGATAGGATATGACATACTGCCATAACTATAACATATGTACCAGTATTACTCTATGAGAATACATACTGCATGCGATAGGAAGGCATCTAATACATTACATTGTATACGTTGTAAGTAGTAGGAAATACTGTATTCATAGAAATAATATACACCCTGTGACTTCCCTTCCTGATTTGGGAATGGTTCCCCAGTTCTTTGAACATTTCCTGGCCCTTAATGTATTTTTTTTTTTTTTGTCATTCAGTGTAACTTTATTTACTGTTTATTGCACATGATTTGAGGTATTTAATTTCTAACCACAAAAGATTCAACGGACTATTTTTTCCATGAAGTTTAACATTAACATCAGTGAATTCATGTATTCATGTGTTTTTATTGTAAACATATAAATTATTCACATTGTCATAGATCCTGAACTCATAAGCATGGACCATGCACAGGCCAGCAGCAAGCCAGGAAGCCACTATGCAAGCAAACAGATACTCTGCATAAGGAGAAAAGTCATAGCACAACATTTAATGTCCAACCTGAGTCACCTCAGAATGTTATATATATTGACTTCTTAATTCACATAGTATCGGGAACTCAACTGCTTGGTTGGTGATGGGGTTGACCTGGTTTCAGGAGGATTATCCCTGAAATAATTAAGGAAAGTGGGGCTCAATCTTTTCTTGGTTGCTTGCTCCTCCCCAGCACTTTCATCTTTCTTCTCATCCTCAGCTTCTTGGGCATCTTCTCCTTCACCTTCACCTCCTTTTTCTTCCTCCTTTGCATCCTCAAATTCTTCCTAGGCACCTTCTTTCTCTTCCTCTCCTTCCTTTCTACAGCCACTTCCTTCTCCTTCTCCTCCTCTTCCGTTTCTCCTTCAGAGGGGGGTTCATCCTTAGCTTCCTCAGCTTTTGCAGCCTCAATGGTCTCCTCCACTTTGATCTGCTCCTCCTGGATGTGGCTGGTGTATTAAGAAGGGAAGGAGCGAGTGGACATCAAGTAGGAGCTGGTCTGTAAACCACCGTAGGCAGATCGACCAAAGACCTGGGAACTCTGGGAGTAGCTGCTGGCTATGTTTCCCACGCTGGTGAAACTGAGCTGGGTCTCCTCACCTTCCAAGAGTTTCCTGTAAGCTGCAATGTCAATGTCCAAAGCCACATTGAGGAGGCCTGGTATGCTTTTAAATATCATGCCATTTCACTCTTTGTAGTTCTCCACTCATTTTCTAATTTGTTGATTGTGTCCTGCATAGCACTAACATCAGAGTTCTGCTATCCTCCAGCTCTCGCAGCTGCTTTCCCAGAGCTTAGTTCATGCCCTGGCATGTTTTGATCTCCAGGGTCTTGGCCTTGAGCAGGCAGCGGCTTTCAGACACCTCCTCCTTGGCGGTGCACACCCCATAGGTGTTCTTGGCAGTGCTCTCAGTCAGCATGGTGAAGCAGCTCTTGTACCATTCTTCTGCATTCTGCATGTTCTTGGCAGCCAGCTTCTCGTACTGGGTGCAGATGTCCTTGAGTGCAGCAGAGAGGTCCGACTTGGAGAACATGTTCATCTCCACGGAGATCTGAGTGTACTGGATCTGCGCCTGCAGCTCGGGGATCTCCTCTTCATGCTCCTTCTTCAGAAAGGTGATTTAGTCCATCAGGCTGTCGATGCACTTTTCAAGCTCAGTGCCAATGAGAGCCACCTCATCTGCACCTTTGCGTGCCTCCATCAACCAGCCCTCTGAGTCATCATGGTTCAGCACCTCTTCCTGGTAACATGCCTGCAGGTTGCTCCCGGTCCCTTCCAAGCCCTGGTGCCTGCAAACTGCCCACTGCCCTCTCCTCACCAGGGATAAGGTGCGGTGGGCCGGGTCATAGGCATCCCATTTTCATTAAAATGTTCAACCCCTGAACTCCACCGGTGTCCACAGGCAGCCTGGGGGCAGACAGTGATCCCACGCCGGCCTGCCCAGTCCCCGATGGTGGCTTGGACCCCATGGGCTGCATCAGGCACAGCCCGCCAGGCCTGCCCAACCCCTATGGCTGCCTGGACCCTACGGGAGGCATCAGGCTGCTGCCCGCCTGGCCTGCCCGGATACCGATGGCAGCCTCGACCCAGTGGGTGGCATCAGGCGTAGCCTGCCTGGCCTGCCTGGATCTTGATGGCGGCCTAGACCCCGCAGGTGGCATCAGGCACTGCCTGCCTGGCCTGCCTGGTCCCCCATGGTGGACTGGACCCCGCGGGTGGCATCAGGCACTGCCCGCCCAGCCTGCCCGGATACTGATCTCAGTCTGGACCTAGTGGGCGTCGTCAGGTGCAGCCCACCTGGCCTGCCTGGACCCCAATGGCAGCCTGGACCCCGCAGGCAGCATCAGGCACTGCCCACATGGTCTGCCCAGATACCGATGGTGGCCTGAACTCCCCACCGCCTGCCCAGTTACTGATTGTGGCCTTGACCCAGTGGGCAGCATCAGGTGCAGCCCACCTGGCCTGCCCAGACACCGATGGCGACCTGGACCCCGCAGATGGCATCAGGCACTGCCCACCTGGCCTGCTCAGTCCCCCATGGTGGACTGGACCTTGCGGGTGGTGTCAGGTGCTGCCCGTCTGACCTGCCTGGTCCCCGATGGTGGCCTGGACCCTGTGGGTGGCGTCAGACACAGCCCGCCCCTCCTGCATATGCAAATTTACCCTACATCTTTGTTGGCTTAATTTGCATATCACTCCTGATTGGCTGTGGGTGTAGTGGAGGTACAGTCAATTAGCATTTTTCTCTTTTATTAGTGTAGATTACTTGGTTTTACTCCTATTATATGAATGTTACTTAGGCTCTCCTGCTTCCTATTTTTTTTCTCTAATTGCTATTCAGATTGGGTGTGGTTTCTGCCCTGGCTTCTAACTCTCTAATTTGGTCCTCTGATTCTTCTTGTCTACTATTGAAACCTTCTATTCTGTGTTTTTATTATAGCTATATCATTTTTTATTTCATTCTGATTCTTACCTAAGTTGTTTTTCTCATCCTGCCAGTTTATGAATTGCATGTCTCCATCTCATTTAGTTCCTTTTCTGGTGATTCCTCCTTTTTATTTCCTTTGGGGGTTGTTTCTTTGTCTCCCTATTTTTGCCCTCACTGAAGGATCCAGGTGCCAAGTCTCATGGGGCCCATGTCTGAAGTGATAGACTTGTCTTGGAGGGTTGCATGCTCCAAGACTCACTGAAGGGCCCTGACAATAGGTTTCTCGAGGCCTTTGGATCCAGATGAATTTATTATCTCCATTCCATTTATTTCCTCTTCTGGAAAATTCCTTTGTTCTTTCACTTGGTGGTTGTTTTTCTGTCTCCCCATTTTGACTACTTTTTTTTTGGATTTCTGATTGCATTAAGTAGACCTGCTACATGCTCCAATCTCTAGTGCAGGGCATTCTCAAACACTGTTTGTGACTAATTAGATCCAGCAAAATCTCAAAGTTCTAGAGACCCACCTCTTCCTGCAGACTGATAGGATTTAGTCTTGAGTAACTCTAAGGCAATTGTCCACAGGTCTTGTGAGAGGTTTTCCAACAGGGTGGGACAATTGCTTTTTCCTGAAGCTAATTATTATTCTCAGTCTCTTAATGGGCTTCAGAAACTCCACACCACGTAGGTAGGGTCTTTCCAGTAGGATGGGTCAACTATCTCTCCCCTAGGCAAAAGCTACCTAGATAACAATGGTCTGCCTGAGAAAGATGATCCCAACAGCCAGAGGGAATGACTCAGCACAGGAAACCAGGGTGTATGTCTTCCGGAGTTCCCAACCCTGGCTTCTGCTCATGTAGCTTCAGTCCACTCTCCACTCCCTCTGCTAGAGCCCAATGTGAGTGGCTGTACACTCAATTTTGTTTGTTGGCCCTTTAAGAGTGTTCCTGAACTTCCCGTTGTCCCTCCCTGGCAGACAGCAAAGCTGTGTCTTTTCACAGCCAGTTGTTATGTGAGCACCTTTCTCAGTTCTGCTGTGTGGCCCATCTTGGATATTAGACCCCAGAGTTCTCAGTGTCAACCTCCCACAGCTGAGCTATCTCTCCAGAACTTCAGTTTCTGTCTGTGGGAGTCTTGCCAGTCCTTTTGCACCTCCACCTTTCCTACCAGTCTCTATTCAGTCTCTACTTTTCATCCTTGGTTACCAGGGCTCTCTCCAGCTAATCTTCAGTTGATTATTCAGTGTATTGGGTGGTGTTCTCTTTTTTTTGTATTTTAGTTATTATTCCAGTTTGGTCCTGGGAGTGTCTGTCTAGCAACCACTTACTCTGCTGCCATTTTTAATCTCTTCCTCTCATTTTTGAGAATGTATTTTCACTTTCATGATGGCATCCTTTGAGACACAAAGCTTAAATTTGCTGAAGTTCAATTTATTTTGTTCTTTTGGTGTCATATCTAAAACACTTTTGTCTAATCCAAGGTAAAAATAAAATGTATCCTCTGCTTTTATATAAGATTTTTATACTTTAGCACTTACATTTAGGTAATTGGTTCATTTTGAGTACAATATATAATGTAAAATAGAGTTCAACTTTTCACTTTTTCATGTGGATATACAGTTTTTCCAGCATTATTATTTACAGACTAATAAATATTCATTGAATTGCCTCAACCACCTTGTCAAAACAAATGCACTGTGAATGTGAAAGTCTATTTCTGTTTCATGTTTTTAAGACTCTGTTATTAGGTGTATATATTTTCAAAATTGTTATATCTTATTAATATATTGTTCCCTTGATCTTTATATAATACTAGAGGACTGATGCATGAAATTTGTGCAGGAGTAGGCCTTCCTTCCCCTAACTGCTGGCACCAGCTTCCCTCTGGCCACTGGCACCCAGGACCCATGCTTCCTTTGCAGAAGGAGGCCCCCATCTACCCACCACAACCCACAGGTCAGTTGCCTAGGCCTCCCTCTGCAGGGAAATCATGGGACAATGGCTGGGTACCAGACCAATAGCATCGCACCTGCCTTGGATGGCCTGGTGTCAGTGCATGTCAGAGCATGGTCCTGGATGGTCATCCAGATGGTTGTTCTGCTGTTTGGCTGTTTAGTTGATTTGCATATTATGCCTTTACTATATAGGATCATTCATTATTTTTACAACTATTATTGTTTTCAATTTTAGTTTGCTCAGTATCAATATAACCACTTGCTCTTTTTTGGTTACTGTTTATTCACCTCTTTCTATCCTTTTATACCTACATACTTGTCGCTCTTTTTTTTTATTTCAGAGATGAATGGAAAGGGAGAGAGTGATAGAAACATCAATGATAAAAGAGAATCATTGATTGGCTGCCTCCTGCATGCCCCCTACTGGGTATAGAGCCCACAACCTGGGCATGTGCTCATGACTGGAATTAAATCTGGGACCCCTCAGTCCACAGGCTGACACTCTATCCACTGAGGCAAACCAGCTAGGGTGACCTATTTGTCTCTTGAATATAAAGTGAGATCTTATTAATGGTATATAGTTTGGGTCATTTAAAAATTATTGTAATAATCTATGCCTTTTAATTTAAGAGTTCAATCCTTTTATACTTAATGCATTTACTGGTAAGGGGCTATGATATTTACTTTGTCATTTTGCTCCTTGTTTTCTATATGTCTTATATCTTACTTGTTCCTCAATTTTTTGTATTAGCTTTTTATGTTAAGAAGATATTTTCTAGTGTGCTATTTTGATTCCCTTTTCATTTCGTTATAGGTTTTTAGTTTTTCTCAATAATGGTATGTTAGTTTATGCTAATGTAGTTCAAATTAATACCAGTTTAGCTTCAATACTATGCTAAAACTACTCTTATATAGCTCTGTTATCACCCTTATGCTGTTATTGTCACAAATTAAATCATTATTCATTGTATGCCCATCAACTTAGATTTATAATTATTGCTTTATGTAATGGTCTTTTAAATCATATAGGGAAAATGTAATTTAATAACATTAATACTAAATTTTATATTTAATTATATACAGGCATATCTTATTCTTTTGTGCTTAGCTTTGTTGCAATTCACAGATACAGTCAAACAATTCAATTCTTAACTAAGTTGTTAATGAAAAAAATGTCTCAGTTGTTGAACAAAACTTTAGTTCTTGACCCCATGACACTTTCATGCTGATATCTGTTTGTCAGGCATGCATCTCACAGGTGACATAGGAGAAAATGCATGAGTATGTGTAAGTTTGGCGCTACACATAGCATTGTTATCAACTCAGAAATTGTGCTGTATTTCCTTTTTTTCTTTTGCTGTTGGATATTACTATTGAAGTATGGTAGCAATAATCTCAGGTAGAAACTGCAGTTTTAACTTTAACTTTAACCCTGCTGTTTTGGCTTCTGTACTTATTTGCTTGCTAAAACAATAGAAAAGTTATTTTCATTTTCTGAACTTATGTATGCTATCTCAATCGATTGAATACTCCATTGTTGGTGGTTTGAATATCCCACTGATTGTGATCTTACTGGTTATTGAAGCACATTCTTCTGTACCTGAGAACCAGGACAGCACAATTACCCTAAATTGCCTCAGTAGCTACAGATAATGCATTTCGGTTGACTCAGTGGTCCCAAGACCAGGACAGCACAATTGTTCTAAATTGCCTCAGTGGCTCCAGATAATGTGTTTCCATTGATTCAGTGATCCGCAGACCCAAAACTATACTTAATCTTTGTAGATAACTAACTTGCTCAATTTCGCTTCTGTAACTGCTTTGTGCAAACCAGGTTACTCATTCCAAACCCAAAGATGTAATTGATAACTTTGTGATATTCTGCCTATATAAGCCAGATGTGGCAAGCATTTCAGGGTTGCAAGATTTGGAATGCTTATTCTCCCTCGTAACTGCTGGTCTTTGAATAAATGACTCCATAATTTGACTTTTTGAGGCATCCTTTGTGAGATTTGGCGTACACTACAACACTATTAAATATGACACTATGGGTTCTAAGAAGGTTAGTGATAGCAGCAAAGTGAAAAGGAAAGTTGTGAGAACAATGTTAGAGGTTAAAAAGGAAATAATTGTAAAGTATGATAAAAGTGTTTACGTGTCTGACTAGTTACTAAGTATGGTGAAATAAATGATTAACACAATTTAAAAATAAAGAGGACATCAGGAGTGCTAGTGTTGCTAAGGGTGTGAAAGTGCATATGAAACAGCAATCACAGGCAATTGTAAGGTAGAAAAATTGTTGTTGATTTGAATAAGTGTAATGCAGTTAGCTAGTGATAGCATTTCAGAGGCAATTATATGTGAAAAAATGATGATGATGCATACTTACCTCCTGAAAAAAAAAACAAAAACCCTGCAATGAGTGCTGAAAGTGACTCATTTAATTCTAGAATGGAGTGGTTCAATAAATTGAAGAAACGACATGATATTCATAGTGTAATGAGGCATGGGGAGGCTGCCAGTTCTAACAAAGTAAGTGCTGAAAATTTCATGAAAGAATTTCAAGAATACATAGAGGCTGAGACATTTATTTCCCAATAAGCATACAGTTTTAATGGGACAGGCCTCTTTTGGAAGAAAATGCCAAAGAAGACCTACATCACATAGAAGGAGAAGTCACTGGAAAGACATAGACCAATGAAGGACAGGTTGACATCATTGTTGTGTGGAAATGCAAAGGGGACTGAAACTTCTCCTCACCTACCATTCTAAAAACTCATGAGCTTTCAAGAAAAATAATTTCATGTAAAAAAAAGGTTGAATATGATGTGTAGGGCTAATAACAAAGCTTGAGTAACCAGGCAATTTTTCATCGAGTGGATTCATTAAGTTCTTGCCCCAAGTGTGAAGAAATAGCTCCAGGAAAAACAACTGACATTCAAGCCACTTCCTGTAATAGGCAAGGTTCCTTCCCACCCTCCAGGCATGGAGGCTAAGTTGGTGGAGGAGTACACCTTCATCACTGTTAGATTCTTGCCACCTCACACAACTTGGACAAATAGATCATTTTTTAAAAATTATCTTTATTGAAAGTATTAAAGATGCCCATTTTTGGCCCCATTGACCACATCCACCCCCTCACCTTATCCCCCTGTTCTTCACCACACTATTGTTTATGTCTTATATAAAAGGCCTGTGGCCGTGTAGCCATGACGCCATCACGACCAAATGAGCAACAGGTCTCCTGCAGGCGGGGTGGGGTTCGAGCTACTAGCAGCAGAGAGCTATGAGCAGTGGAGAGCTATGAGAGGCAGAGGGCTACCCGCAGTGGAGGGCGGGGCAGTGAGCTACAAGTGGCAATGGGTGGGGCGGACAGCTGAGGCAAGTGGAAGCTAGCTACTCGCGCACAATTTCATGCTTGCTGGGCCTCTAGTATGCTCTTGCCTCCCTTGTAAAGTATTCTTTGTTTAATTTCTTAAGACCTCTCCACCCTCCTTCTGAGATTCATCAGCCTGTTTCATGATGCTATGTTTTTAGATCTATTTTTTCATACGTTTATTTTGTTCTTTAGATTCCACATATAAGTGAAGTCATGTGGTACTTGTAGTTCTCTGACTGGATTTATCCATTAGCATAATATGGTCCAGGTCCCTCCATGCTATCTCAATGGGTAAGAGATCCTTCTTTTTTTACTGCTACATGTATTCTATGGGGTACATGTACCACAGATATTTTTTATCCACTCATCTACTGTTGGACACTTGGGCTTTTTCTAGATTTTAGCTTTTGTAAATTGTGCTGCTATGAACATAGGGGTGCACATATTCTTTCTGATTAATATTTCAGGTTTCTTAGGATATATTCCTAGAAGTGAGATCACTGGGTCAAATGGCTGTTACATATTTAAAATTTTTTGAAACTCCATACTGTTTTCCATATGGCTGCACCAGTCTGCATTCCCACCAGCAGTGTACTAGGATTCCCATTTCTTCACATTCTCACCAGTACATGTAATTTCTTGATTTGTTGATGGTAGCCATTCTGACAGGTGTGAGGTGATACCTCATTTTTGTTTTAATTTGTATCTCTCTGATTATTAGTGACTTTGAGCATTTTTTCATATGTCTATTGGCCATCTGTATGTCCTCTTCGGAGAAGTGTCTAGTCAGGTCCTCTGCTAATTTTTTAATCGGATTGTTTGTCTTCCTTTTGTTGAGTTGTATATATTTTGGAAATTAACATCTTATCAGATGTATCATTGCAAAATCCAGTTCCATTTTGTTGATTGTCTCGTTTGCTGTGCAGAAGCTTTGTTTTTTTTATATAGTCCAATTTGTTTATTGTGTTTTGTTTTTTTTTGTTGTTGTTTTCCTTGCTTTAGGAGGTGTATCAGCAAACATATTGCTATGAGAAATGTCTAATATTTTGTTGCCTATGGTTTCTTCTAAGATTTTTTTATGCTTTAATTACTTACATTTAAGTCTTTTATCCATTTTGAGCTTATTCTCGAGTATGGTGCAAGTTGGTGGTCTAGTTTTATTTTTATTTTTATTTTTTGCATGTACCTGTCTAATTTTCCTAACACCATTTATTAAAGAGACTGTCTTTACTCCATTGCATGCTCTTGCCTCCCTTGTAAAATATTAATTGAGCATCATGGCTTACATCAGTTTCTGGGTTCTCCATCCTGCTCTATTTGATCTAAATGCCTGTTCTTGTGCCAGTACAATGGCTTTTTGTATAGTTTTCTCTCCAGTATTGTGATTCCTCCAATTTTGTTCTTCTTCTTCTTTTTTTTTAATATATCTTTATTGATTTCAGAAAGGAAGGGAGAGGGAAAGAGAGATAGAAACATCAATGATGAGAGAGAATCACTGATTGGCCACCTCCTGCACATCCCCTACTGGGGATAAAGCCTGCAACTCAGGCACATGCCCTTGGCTGGAATTGAACCTGGGACACTTCAGTTCACAGGCCGATGCTCTATCCACTGAGTCAAACCAGCTAGGGCACTTTGTTTTTCTTTATCAAGATTGCTGTGGTAATCTGGAGTCATTTTTGGTTCCATATAAATTTTTGGAATGTTTTTTCTAGGTTTGTGGAATATGCCATTGGCATTTTTATAAGAATTGAGTTGAATCTTTAGATAGTATGGAGAGTTTAATGATATCAATTCTTCCAATCATAAAGACGATATAGTCTTCCTTTTTTTGTTGTTGTTGTATCTTCCTCATTTTCTTTTTTCAATGTCTTATATTTTTCCCAGTACAGGTCTTTTATCTTCTTTTTCCTAGCACTCTTATTTTCATTGTTGAAATGATAAATGGTATTGCTATTTTAGTTTCTCTTTCTGAGAGCCCATTATTGCTGTGTAAGAAATTACACAAAGGCACTGTTTCAGGGGTATTTTTAGGTGACCTCTGAAATTAATTTAATCCTCAGGGAGTTCTGAAGTAACATTTTAATATCCTCACTTACTTGAGGCTCATAGGCAAAGCGACCATGCAATCAGCCTGGAAGAAATTGTGGCCTAAGTCTGTTGCTGAACGAGACTTTGAGGGCTTTGAGGATGAGCCTGTATCTGTTGTGGAGGATATTGTGTATCTGAGCAAGGCTATGGTCTTGGAAGTGGATGATGATGATATGGAGGAGTTGTTAGAGGGCCATAACACTGAGCTGAACACTAAGAACTCAAAGACCTTCAAGGAGAACAGCAAGAGATGGCAGTTGAGGAGTTCTCTTCAAGGGAAGAGGAGGGAAGGGAGGATATTCCTACTTCACTAATCAAGAAACTGTTTGGAAAATGGGGATAAATACAACATTTTATTGAGAAATATTTATCACCCTGACAAAGAAGTAGCAAGTTGTGAGATAACGTGTTCAATGACAATGCCGTGTTTCACTTCAGGTGAGTGTTAAAGCACAGGCAAAAGCAAACATCATTGGATAGGTTTTTAGTGGGTCAGAGGCCCTGTGGACCTAAACAAGTTTTAGTGGAGCAAAGAGACAAAACAGAGAAAGAACCCCAGAAGAACAGCTACTTAACATTTTTATGAAAGCGGACTCCCGTTCCAAACAATAATATCCTTCCATCCCTTCATTCTTCCATCCCTCTTCTCCACGTTCAGTCATCAATATATCTCAACATTAAAAGTAAGTTCTAGTGTGTATGTAAATTTCATTTTTTACTGTAAATTTTATTTTCTTTTTGTTAAATTTTCACTTACATTTTATGTTCTTTTATTTTTAAAGAGTTTATAGATTAAACAATAAAATAGACATATACTGTATATAAGAAAGGCTAAAACATGAAATCATTTGTGAGTCTGGAACAGATTAATTCAATTTACTTTTTTTCTAATGGGAAAAAATGATTCCAGTTTTGAACAAATCACTTCTCAAATAGCCTTCTGGAACAAATTAACTTCAAGAACAGAGGTTCCAATGTATTGTATTTTTTACAACTTGAATAATTGTGTCAACCCTGAGATAAGCAAGTCTATCAGAACCATTGTTTTAAACAACACTGTGCACTCTGTTTCACTGTATAACATTTTGATAATTCTCTCAAGGTTTAAAATGTTTTCATTATTGTTATATTGTCATGGTGATATGTGATCAGTGAACATATCTTTGATGTTACTCTTAAATTCTCTCAGATATATTAGATATAAATCCCCTGTTTTGCTTATATGGGGATGTCTTAATTTTGCCTTCACTTTTTTGAAACGGTGACTCATAATTTTGGAGGTAGGGACCACAAATCACACCCATACAAGATATGGGATTAATTAATAAATAGTGTGTTTGTTATGACTACTCCACTGCCAGCCATTCCATTCTCTTTCTTCTCCTCCTCAGGCTTTCTTATTTCCTAATACAAAGA
The DNA here is from genome assembly GCA_026230045.1 of Corynorhinus townsendii. Taxonomy (NCBI): domain Eukaryota; kingdom Metazoa; phylum Chordata; class Mammalia; order Chiroptera; family Vespertilionidae; genus Corynorhinus; species Corynorhinus townsendii. The sequence continues at coordinate 111,272,955 of JAPDVU010000003.1, read as the reverse complement.
CAATTGAAATCTGGCAACTTAATAATTCTACAATGGCTTCTAAGTGTTAAAGTGAAAGGATGAGTTGCAGGTGTCTCATGTTAAATCAAAAGGTAGAAGTGATTAAAATTAATGAAAAAGGTATGTTAAAAACTAAGATAGGTCAAGAGCCACGCCCCTTGCATTAAACAGTTAGTTGAGATATAAGTGCAAAGAAATGTTCTTGAAGGAAATTAAAAATGCTATTTCATAAGTACACGAGTAATATACCAATTGCTGATATGTAGAAAAAATTAGTGATCTGGGTAAAACCTAAAACCAACAATCACATTTCCTTAAACCAAAGCTTAATCCAGAACAAGGCCCTAACTTTCTTCAATTCTATAGAGACTGGAGAAGTGAGAAAGTTGCAAAAAAAAGTTTAAAGCTAGCAGAGGTTGGTTTATGAGGTTTAAGGAAATAAGTTGTCTTATTACATAAAAGTTCAAGATCAAGCAGCAAGAGCTGATGTAGAGTGTACAGCAAGTTATTTGGTAGATTTAACCAATATCCTTAATGAAGGAGGTTGTACTAAATAACATATTTCAATGTAGACAAAAGACTCTTACATTGGAAGAAGATGCCATCTAGGACTTTCATAGCTAGAGAGAAGTCAATGTCTAGCTTCAAAGCTTCCTAGGACAGGCTGACTCTGTTAGAGCTAATGCAGCTGGCAATTTTAAGTTAAAGCCAATGTTCATTTACCATTCTCAAAGTCTTTGGTCCTTTAAGAATTATGTTAAATCTACTCTGTGTGTGTTCTATAAATGGGACAACAAAGCCTGCATGACAGTATATCTGTATACAACATAGTTAACTGAATAGTTTAAGTCCACTGTTGAGACCTGCAGCTCATAAAAAATATTTCTTACAAAATATTAGTACTCATTGACAGTGCATTTGATCACCCAAGAGCTCTGATAGAGAAGTACAATATTAAAGTTGTATTCAAGTCTGCTAATACAACATCCATTCATAAGTCATTGGATTATTAAGGCATGAATTTGACTTTTAAATATTATTATTTAAGATAAATATTTTGTAAGGCTATAGCTTCCATATGTAGTGATTCTTCTGGTTGATCTGGGCAACGTAAATTGAAAACCTCCTGGAAAGAATTCACCATTGTAGATGACATTAAGAACATTCATGATTTGAAGGAAGAGGTCAAAATATAATTATTAAGAATTTGGAAGATGCTGATTCCAACCCTCATTGGTGACTTTGAGGGGTTTAAGACTTCAATGAAGTAAGTAACTGCACCTGGAGAGTGGAAATAGTAAGAAAACTAGAATTAAAAGTGAGGCCTGAAGTTATAACTGAATTTGTACAATCTGATGCTAAAACTTGAATGGATGAACAAATAAAGTGTTTTCTTGAGATATAATCTGTCTGGTAAAGATGTCTTGAAGACTATTGAAATGGAACAAAATATATAGAATATTATATAACTTAGTTCATAAAGCAATGGCAGGGTTTGAAACAACTCCAATTTTGACTCTGTGTTCTGCTCTTATTAAAATTCTATCAAACAGATTCCCATGCTATAGAATCATTCATTAAGGAAGAGTCAATTAATGAAGCAAACTTTTTTGTTGTCTTATTTTAAGACTAGAGGTGATTGAAGATGGTGACCAGCAAGAAGGTAGGGAGGGAGAGAGTGTAAGAGAGCAATAGAGGAGTGTGTGGACATGTGGTGTGTGTGTGTGTGTGTGTGTGTGTGTGTGTGTGCTAGAGACAGATCCTGCAGGTCTTGCTAGGGGATGCAAAATCAAGCAGTCTTAGACAGTGAAACCCCACTGCCACCATCAACACTTCTGGGATGGCCAGCAAGGGCACAGAGACCATGCCACCTTGAAAAACAGAACTGCTTGAGAATATGATCCTAGCCTCACCACCAACCAATCTGGTCTCAGACGCAAACCAGGACCCTACAGCCACTAAGGACAAAGACCTGCAACCACATCTGCAGACCCACAGACACCAAGAATCCATGCATCCTGGGCATAGATTTCTGTGAGTCACAGAGCCCATTCCCCTCCCCACAGTCTTGCTGAAGTGCCATAAGAACTGTTAGACCCGCCCTGTGCAAGCAGGCCTCCTGCCCACACAGGGTGGCTGCTACCTAAATTTGAGCCTGGGCACACAGACACTGGGAATCTTTTTCCTGCCATCTAATCATGCAACCAAACCCCACGCCCAAGCAGGGCAGCAGTGTCACCTGACTCTGACTCTGGGCAAGCGCACACAGAAGTCTGTTTTCCACAGCGCAGGAGGAGAATATCCTGCCAACACAGTGTGACTGTGCAACCCAGTTCCCCAAGCAGACCAGGGACCCTGATTCTCTGTGCAAGAGGCAGCACTGAGCACCAGGGACTTGAATCTGTTTTTCATCACATGTGCCTGGGATCCCAGATTCCCAGTGCATTCACATTAAGAGCCAGTGACTCCAATTCTTGTTGCATGCGTACACCGGGACCCTGATTCTCAGTGTGAGGATGCACCAAGCAACAGAGACTCTGATACTTGATTTTTGGCACAGGCACCGGGGGACTCTAACTCCTGGCACATGCTAGGGGACTCTGATTTTCAACACACACCAGTGGGGTCTTTTTTTCAACACAGTACAGGTGGGGTCCCTGATTCTAGGTGTACACACAAGGCTGCACTGAACACCAGTGACTCTGATCCTGAGCGAGCATGGCTACCACCAACCTGCAACCACATGTCTTGGTGTCAGGGTTCTTCAGTGACACTCAGGTGGTACAAAGCTCCCACTGCACATGGCCCAGGTCCATGCAATGTGATGTTTGAACCTTCTGGTGATAGGTAGAATGGGGAGAGAATGAAACAATCCCCAGAGGAAAGAAAATGGGGAATCACCAAGAAAGGAAATAAGTGAAATAGAAGCATGCAACATGACCAAAAGAAAGAATTCAGAGTAATGGTCATACTTACTGTTCATACACTGGATGGATGAGAAAAACAACAACCTATGCAAAAATCAGGAAGAAATCAAAAGTGATATAGCAGCAATCAAAAACACCATGGAATGTTCCAACATTATACTAGAAGAAGCAAAGGACTAAATTAGGGAGTTAAAAGATAAGGTGGAGAAACAAGATCAATCTGAACAGCAATGGAAGAAAAAAATTAAAAAGCAGGAGGAGAGCCTAAGGGAGCTTTGGGACAAAATGAAACAAAGTAACCTATGCATAATAGGGCTGCCAGAAAGACAAGAATAGCAGCAAGGATTAGAAAATCTATTGGAAAAAATAATGACAGAAAACTTCACTGATATTAGGAAGAAAAAAGTTACACAAGTACAGAGAGTCAAAGCAAGATGAATCCCAAAAGACCCACACCAAGACATATCATAATTACAATGGCAAATGTTAACAACAAAGAGAGAATCTTAAAGGATGCAAGAGAGAGACAGAGAGTTACCTATAAAGGATCCCCCATCAGATTATCAAATCATTTCTCAACATAAACACATCAAGCTAAAAGAGAATGGAAGGAGGTCTACAAAGTGATATAAATCAAAGGAATGAATCCAAGAATATTCTACCCAACAAGACTATCCATCAAAATTGAAAGGGAAATCAGGAGATTCGCATAAAAAAAAAAAGGCAAAAGGAATTTATCACTACCAAGCCAGCATTGCAAGAAATGCTAAAGGGAATGCTGTAAAAAAGAAATAAAAAGGTAAGAAGGAGCACAGGCACAAAAATAGAAATGACTACATATAAATACCTTTCAATAATAACTTTAAACATAAATGGACTAAATACTCCAATAAAAGATATCAAGAGGCTGAATGGATAAAAAAACATGACCCATACATATGCTGTCTATAAGAGACCCACCTCAGAACAAGGGACTCATACAGACTGAAAGTGAAAATATGGAAAAAATATCTCTCAGACAAATGGAAATGAAAAAGAAGCTGGGGTAGCAATACCTATATCTGACAAAATAGACCTCAAAGTGAAGGCCATAACAAGAGACAAGGAAAGCAACTTCATAGTACTAAAGGGATTGATACAACAAGAGGATATAACCATGATAAAAATATATGCATTCAATGCAGAAGCACCCAAATACATAAAAAAAAAAACTCCTGAAAGATATAAACGGAGAGACTGACAACAATACAATCCTAGTAGGGGACTTTAATATACCACTGACATCACTGGGTAAATACTCTAGCAAAAAAAAATCAGCAAAGAAATAGCAATCCTAAATGATTCACTAGATCAGATGGACTTAATTGACATCCTCAGAACATTTCACCCCAAAGCCACAGATTATACATACTTCTCAAGTGCACATGGGACATTTTCAAAATAGACCACATATTGGGTCACAAAGAAAGTCTCCCCAAATTCAAGAAGACTGAAATCATACCAAGCATCTTCTCAGACCGCAACGGCATAAAATTAGATACAAACTACAATAAAAACAATCCAAAAACTCAAAAAGGTGGAAGTTGAATAGTATGCTATTAAATAATGAATGGGTTACCAATGAGATCAAAGGAGAAATTAAAAACATCCTGGAAACTAATGACAATAAAAACACAATAATCCAAAATCTATGGGACACAATGAAAGCAATCCTGAGAGGGAAGTTTATAGCTCTACAAGCCTATCTCAAAAAAACAAACAAACAAAACAAAAAAAAAAAACACACAAAACAAAACAAAACAAAAACAAGAAAAATGGTAGTAAATCATCTAACTCTACAACTCAATTAGAAAGAGAGCAACAAGAAAAGCCCAGAGTGAGCAGAAGGAAGGAAATAATAAACATGAGAGCAGATATAAATGAGATAGAGACCAAAAATACAATACAAAAGATAAATGAAACCAAGAGCTGGTTCTTTGAAAGATTAAACAAGACTGATGAACCTCTAGCCAGGCTCACCAAGAAGTAAAGAGAGAGAACCCAAATAAACAAAATCAGAAACAAAAGAGGCGAAATAACAACAGACCACACATAAGTACAAAGGATTGTTAAAAAAATATTATGAAAAACTCTATTTGAACAAACTAGACAACCCAGAGGAAGCTGACATATTCCTAGAAAAACACAACATTCCAAAACTCAATCAGGAAGAATCTAAAAATCTGAATAGGATAATAACTATGGCAGAAATTGAAGCAGTCATTAAAAAGCTCCCAACAAACAAAAGTCTGGGGCCTGATGGCTTCACAGGAGAGTTATACCAAACATACACAGAAGAACTAAAATCTATCCTCCTCAGACTATTCCAAAAAATTCAAGAGGAAGGAACACTCCCAAGCTTATTCTATGGAACCAGCATTACCCTAATACCAAAACCAGATAAAGACAACACAATGAAAGAGAATTACAGGCTAATAACCCTCATGAACATAAATGCCAAAATCCTCAACAAAATTCTAGCAAATAAGATCCAGCAGGACATCAGAAAGATGGTGCACCATGACCAAGTAGAATTTATCCCAGGGATGCAAGGATGGTACCATATTTGCAAATCAATAAATGTGATACATCACATAAACAAATGAGAGCTTTTCCCCAGTGAAAATCATCCCTGTTATCTCCATATATACAGCTGAGAATGTATACCTATTACTAGAAGGTATTCAATATTGCAGGAGAATGTATTCCTGCTAGGAATATTTAAGTGTTGAAGGCTGGAAGATGGCTGCCGATGGGAAGGCAGACTGCAAGATAGTGTGTGAGTGACAGAACAAAGGGAGAGTGTGTGTTCGCATTGGGAGTGTTTGTTGGTGAGCTGAGGAACAGCTATACTCCAAGAGACTTTGGGGGACTGCCGGACAGGGTTCCCCTGACCAGGCAGCCCCTACTGCTGCTGGGTTCCCTCCTGGAGCAACCGGCCGTGACACGGAGACTACAACATCTTGAAGGGGAAAGTGGATCTAATCGGAAGCCTGAAAAGCCTGGGAATCTACAACTACAACACCCAGTGAACAGCTAAGAACACAGGAACACCAGTCATAAAGTGGCGCAATCACGCAGCTTCAGAGGAACTCAGCACCCCCTCACAGAAAGGTCAGATTTTGCCTGGGATAAGGAGAGAGAGAACTACATAACCAGACACCCAGAGAAGAGAGACCATGGGGAAACAAAGAAACAACCCACATATAAAATAAAAGCAGGCATCACCAGAGAAGGAAATAAGCAAAATGGAGGCAAGGAACCTGTCAAAGAAAGAAATCAGAGAAATGGTCATAAGGTGGATAAAAAGAATGGAAGACAAATTCAACAATATGTGTAAGAACCAAGAGGAAATGAAGAAGAACCAAGAAGAAATGAAAAATGGCATCGCTGCTATAAAGAACTCAATAGAAAGCATCAACAGTAGACTAGAAGAAGCAGAGGACCACATCAGTGAACTAGAAACAAGGTAGGAAAAAATACCCAAGTAGAGCAGCTTCTGGAAAAAAAGTAAAAAAGCAGGAGGAGAGCCTAAGGGAATTTTGGGACAACACGAAACAAAACAACATCCACATAATAGTTATTTCAGAAAGAAAGGAAACTGAGCAAGGAATAGAAAACCTATTTGAAGGAATAATGACAGAAAACTTCCCTGATATAGGGAATAAAAAAGCCACACAAATCCAAGAAGATCACAGAATCCCAAACAAAATGAACCCCAAAAGACCAACGACAAGGCACAATGTAATTAAACTGGAAAATACCAATGACAAAGTAAGAATCTTAAAAGTGGCCAGAGAGAGACAGAAAGTTACCTACAAAGGATCCCCCATCAGACTAGCGACTGATTTCTCAACAGAAACACATCAGACCAGAAGGGAATGGAAAGAAATATACAGAGTCATGCAAAGGAAGGGTCTGAATCCAAGAATACAGTACCCAGCAAGGCTACCAATCAAAATTGAGGGTGATATCAGGAGCTTCACAGACAAAAAAAGAACTAAGGGAGTTTATTACCACCAAACCAGCAATGCAAGAAATGCTAAACTGTCTGTTGTAAAAAGAAGAAATAGGAAGCAAAGAAGGAACACAGGGGTAAAGAATAAAAATGGCGACCAACAAGTACCTATCAATAATAACTTTAAATGTAAATGGCTTAAATGCCCCAATCAAAAGACACAAGATAACGGCTTGGATAAGAAAACATGACCCATATATCTGCTGTCTACAAGAAACCCTCCTAAGAAAAAAGACACACACAGACTGAGGGTGAAGGGATGGAAAAACGATTTTCAGGAAAATTGAAATGAAAAAAAAAAATAACTGGTGTAGCAATACTTATATCAGACCAATTAGATCTCAAAGTGAAGGACATAAAAAGAGATAAGGAAGGCCACTTCATAATACTCAAGGGAGCAATCCAACAAGAAGAAATAGCTCTGGTAAACATATACACACCCAATACAGGAGCACCCAAATACATAAAAAAAACTCCTAGAGGATATCAAGGGAGAGATTGACAGCAATACAATCATAGTAGGGGACTTTAATACCCCACTATCACCATTGGAAAAATCCTGTAAACAAAAAATCAGCAAAGAAACATCAATCCTAAATGACTCACTAGACCAGAGGGAATTAAATGACATTTTCAAAACATTTCACTGCAAAGCCACAGATTATACATTCTTCTCAAGTGCACATGGATCATTTTCAAAGATTGACCATATATTGTGTCACAGGCAAAGTCTCTTCAAATTCAAGAAGGTGGAAATCAATTCAAGCATGTTCTCAGGTTACAATAGCATAAAACTGGAAATGAACTACAAAAAAAAAATCCAAAAAAATCAAACACATGGAGACTAAATAGCATGCTATGAAACAATGACTGGGTTACCAGAGAGATCAAAGAAGAAATAAAAAACATCATGGCAACAAACAACAATGAAAACACAACAATCCAACATCTATGAGACACAGTGAAAGCAGTCCTGAGAGGAAAGTTCATAGCTCTACAAGTACACTGCAAAAACAAGAAACAATGGTAACAAATTACCTAAACCTACAACTCAAAGAATTAGAAATAGAGCATCAAGAAAAGCCCAGTGTAAGCAGAAATAATAAAGGAAATAATAAAGACCAGAGCAGAGATAAACAGCATAGAGACCACAAAAACTGTACAAAAGATCAACAAAAGCAAGAGCTGACTCTTTGAAAGGATAAACAAGATTGATGAACCTCTAGCTAGGATCACCAAGAAGCAACGAGAGATCATCCAAATATACAAAATCAGAAATGAAATAGGAGAAATAACAACAGACCCTACAGAAATACAAAGGATTGTTAACAAATTCTATGAACAACTCTATTCCAACAAACTGGACAACTTGGAGGAAATGGACATATTCCTAGAAAAATACAACCTTCCAAAACTCAATCATGAAGAATCTAAACATCTCAATAAGATAATAACTATGGAAAAAATTGAAGCAGTCATCAAAAAGCTTCCAGCAAACAAAAGCCCAGGGCCAGATGGCTTCACAGGAGAGTTTTACCAAACATTCAAGGAAGAAATAAAACCTATCCTCCTCAGACTATTCCAAAAAATTCAGGAGGAAGGAACACTTCTAAGCTCATTCTATGAAGCAAGCATCAGTATAATACAAAACCAGGTAAAGACAACACAATGAAAGAAAATTACAGGCCAATATCGCTCATGAGTGTAGATGCCAAAATCCTCAACAATATTCTAGCAAATAGGATACAGCAGTACATCAGAAAGATCATACACCATGACCAAGTAGGATTTATCCCAGGGATGCAAGGATGGTACAAAATCTGCAAATCAATAAATGTGATACATCACATAAACAAATTGAGAGATAAAAACCACATAGTCAAATCAATTGATGCAGAAAAAGCATTTGACAAAATCCAACACACTTTCTTGATAAAAACTCTCAACAAGGTAGGAATAGAAGGATCATACCTCAACATAATAAAAACCATATATGATAAACCAACATCCAACATTATACTCAATGGGCAAAAACTAAAACTATTTCCCCTAAGAACAAGAACAAGACAGGGATGCCCACTCTCACCTCTCTTGTTTGACATAGTACTGGAAGTATTAGCCATTGCAATTAGACAAGAAGAAGAAATAAAAGGCATCCAAATTGGAAAAGAAGTAAATCTGTCCTTATTTGCAGATGACATGATATTGTACATAAAAAATCCGAAAGACTCCATCAAAAAACTAGTAGACTTATTAAATGAATTCAGCAATGTAGCAGGATACAAAATTAACACCAAGAAATCTATGGCATTTCTATACACCAATAGTGAACTTACAGAAAGAGAGACTAAAAAATCAATCCCATTTACCACCACACCAAAGAAATTAAGATACCCAGGAATAAACTTAACTAAGGAGTTAAAAGACCTATACCTGGAAAACTACAGGACACTGAAAAAAGAGATAGAGGAAGATATAAACAGATGGAAGAACATAGCATGTTCTTGGATTGGTAGAATAAACATAATTAAAATGTCCATACTTCCCAAAGCAATCTGTAGATTCAATGCACTCCTCATGAAAAAACCAATGGCATATTTCACAGACCTAGAAAGAACTCTCCAAAAATTCATCTGGAATAAAATAAGACCCAGAATAGCCACAGCAATCCTGAGAAAGAGGAACAAATTAGGTAGGATCTTAATACCAGATTTCAAGCTGTATTACAAAGCCACTGTTCTCAAAATAGCCTGGTACTGGCACAAGAACAGACATATAAACCAATGGAATAGAATAGAGAACCCTGATATCCACTAAACCACTATGCTCAATCAATATTTGACAAAGGAGGCATGAACACACAATGGAGTCAAGACAGTCTCTTCAATAAATGGTGTTGGGAAAATTGGACAGATACATGCACAAAAATTAAACTAGACCACCAACTTACACCATACACAAAAATAAACTCAAAATGGACAAAGGACTTAAACACAAGACAAGAAACTATTAAAATACTAGAGCCGTGGTCGGCAAACTGTGGCTCCTGAGCCACATGTGGCTCTTTGGCCCCTTGAGTGTGGCTCTTCCACAAAATACGATGGCTTGGATGAGTCTATTTTGAAGAACTGGTGTGAGGAGAAGTTTAAGTTTAAAAAATTTGGCTCTCAAAAGAAATTTCCATTGTTGTACTGTTGATATTTGGCTCTGTTGACTAATGAGTTTGCCGACCACTGTAGAGGAATCCACAGGCAGAGAAATTTCCTACATATGTCGAAGCAATTTCTTCATCGATACCACTCCTAAGGCAATGGAAACTAAAGAGAAAATAAATAAATGGGACTACATCAAAATAAAAATATTTTTCACAGCAAAAGAAACCATCAGCAAAACAAGAAAGCCCACTGTATGGGAAAACATATTTGCAAATGATATCACTGGTAAAGGTTTAATTGCCAACATCTACAAGTAACTTATACAGCTTAATGAAAGGAAGATAAATGATCCAATAAAAAAAATGGGCAATGGATCTAAATAGAATCTTTTCAAAAGAAGACAGAAGGAAGGCCAAGAGACATGAAAACATGCTCAAAGTCACTAATTATCCGAGAGATGCAAATCAAAACAACCATGCGGTACCATCTCACACCTGTCAAAATGACAATCATCAACAAATCAACAAACAGCAAGTGTTGGCTAGGATACAGAGAAAAAGGAACCCTCATGCACTGCTGGTGGGAATGCAGACTAGTGCAGCCACTGTGGAGAACAGTATGGAGTTTCCTCAAGAAACTAAAAATGGAACTCCCATTTGACCCAATAATCCCACTCCTAGGAATATATCCCAAGAAACTAGAAACACCAATCAGAAAGGATATATGCACCCCTGAGTTCATAGCAGCACAATTCACCATAGCTAAGATTTGGAAACAGCCTAAATGCCCATGAGCAGTTGAGTGGATAGAAAACTATGGTATATCTACACAATGGATTACTATGCTGCTATAAAAAAGAAGGAATTCTTACCATTTGCAGCAGCATGGATGGACCTAGAGATCATTATGTTAAGTGAAATAAGGCAGACAATGAAAGAAAAATACCACATCATCTCACTCATTTATGAAAAATGAATGACATTATATCCTGATGAACAAAAAGATAGATACAGAGGCAATAAAGCACCGAACATACGTCAAATTATAGCGGGAAGCCTGGGGAGTGTTGGGGAGGGTGGTAAAGAGATCAACCAAAGGACTTGTATGCATGCATATAAGCACAACCAATGGACTCAAGACACTGAGGGGGGCGTGCGATGAGGGCATGGGACTTGGGGTAGGGGAGGCTGGCGGAAACTCAATGGGGAAACAAAAGGAGATATATGTACTACTATATCTAATACTTTAAACAACAAATAAAATAAAATAAAATAAATAAAATAAAAACCTTAGGAATGGGACCATTTGTGCAAATAAAAGATAAATGGCAAAAGGACATGATGTAGGCAAAAATAACTTGTGAGCAAATGCAGGATGTGGAAACCAAAAAGTCCTCCATGGTTAAGATATGCATGTTAGGAGTGGTAGGGGGGGGGAAAACACAAATGAATTGAGTTTATTTTTATGTTGGTTATATATTTTAAAGCCTGGAAAACAATCTACTAGTAGATTGACTTGGTGTTAGACTATCTGCTAAGAAAGACAAATATCTCTTTCTATTACATAATTCTATAGATGACAAAAAACAACAACAACATATAAAAAGGGCAACTAATAGGTTAATTTTTCTGATTTCTGCTACGAATGAAGGAAATACTAGTAACCCAGGATTTTTCAGCTTTTAATGTATTTCTAGAACAGGCAACATGTTGGAGACAGTTTTTTTTTTGTTTGTTTTTGTTTTACTTTTGAAAGAAGTTTTGTATCATCTTTATTATTGTTTATGAGGTTATTGTTAATTAGGAAGGTTAAACACAAGGAAAATTAAAACCATAGGTTTAAAGTCTAATTCTTAACAAAACACACACACTCAGAGATAAACAGAGAAAGAGAGAGAGAGAGAGGGAATTAATTGAGTTACCCTGATTTATTTTATATGAATCGATGAATTTCTGAAGGTGCTCACCAACATCAAGTTATCCCCAAAAGGCGTTGTGTAGAGACTCAATAGCAGTTTTTCAAAACATCAGGAAAGCTGAAGTCAGATCATTGTCAAGCATTGCTGCAGGCACTGCTCAGCTGTGTGCTCTTCAGAACTCACCTAACTTCCCTGCAGTGTGTTTTCATTACTTTATGCAGACACTGTCTGGGTTCAAATCCTACTTTGACCACTTGTTAGCTGTGTGATTTAGAGAGTGTTTTCTTGTTACAGAAAACCGAAGAAGAACAAAGCAATACTTAGAGAGATGGAGTTACATTTATTACGCACGGGTCCAGAGGAAAATGTCTCTCAAATTCTGGGCCCCAACATGCAGGAACCTTCCTTATTTATATGTTTCCACCTTCTTTGTCTCCCAAATATGGGGTGTTTCCGGCCCCTTTTACAAGTTCTTAAAGAGCCTGTATGTGCCGGGACCTCGAGACCTCAACCAGAGGCCTGGCCTGGCAACAGCACTGATAACCTTGTCTGGGAAAGGTTTAATGGCCTCTCCGAAGTGGGAGTAGACTTAGCAAGCAAGAATTTACAGAAGCCAAATAGCAGGGTTCATATTTCAAACAGCAGTATTTATATAAGATGGATACTTCATTCCCCGCTGGTTTTATGTACATGAGTCAAATCATTGACTCTTAGTCATTGTAGTTATATTTACTCCTGAGGACTATAATCTTAATTTTCTGCCTAATAAAGTTAGTGGGCCTGCTTATAAGATAAGGGACCAGAATGAGGGCCAGGAGTAATCTTTAGAGAGTCTGAAGAGTCCTAGACTCTCAATTTTTCCTGGGCTGTCTTAAGCTGGGTATGATGAAGCCATGCTGGGATTCCGTTGACCTTGACTGCCGTGGAGATTGTCCTTTCCAGGTAGGAGTCAGTCCTTGGGTGGCAATTTTCTTTAACCAAACAGAGTCACCAGGGTGGAAGGGATGAACCAGACCGGAAGTTGGTACAGCCAGAGCATCTCAGATGTGCTTTGGATTGCTTCCTGGGTAGACTGTAAAGCCTGTAAGAACTTGAATAAAGACTGGTAATGGATTTTAGCTTTTCTAGATTGGGTAGGTCAGGATCTGGAAGAGTCACTAGAATCAGTAGAGGCCCCACTGGTTTTAGGGCAGCCTCCTGGGCAGCTTCATCCGTGGCCCAGTTCCCTCTTGCTTCTGTGGAGAACCCTTACCTTGTTGTAAATGCTATCAGTATAAATTGTTACTGATTTTTCTTTTGTCTACCAGAGAGCCTGAAACTGGGTGACTTGAGTGTTTGACATCCAGTACTCTAGTGTGTTCCGGAGTAAAGCCTCGACCTCATGTGGGGCAGTTAGGATTAGTTACTGCCCTAGGGTTAACTTATTTGTTTTTTTAATAAGCATAGCTGTGGCTGCCACTGCCTGGAGGCAAGTATGTCACCCAAATGCAAAGGGGTCAAGTCTTTTGGACAAATAGGCTACCGGCCTTTTCCAGGGGCTGAGACTTTGGTGAGTACCTCTTTGGCTATGCCCCTTGTCTCACATACATAGAGGTGGAAAGACTTAGTTACATCCTGTAGCACTAATTGGCCCATTGTTCCTGCTCCGCTCATGTCTGTCTAACTGCCTAATATATTACCTCAAGGATCCTTCTCTGAATTCTTTTAGGGAAAATGGACGTTGAATTTCTTCTGTAGCTGCTTCATGCTGAGGAGGGACGGAGTTTTCTCTCAGAGCCAAGAGATCCTTGCTGTCTGTCATAGGGACGATGAGGCCTCATCCCAGAAAGAGGTGGGCTTGTAACCTGGCAGAGACAAACTGTAACAAATGGTCCGTGGAAGGGAAAGAGAACATTTCAGTTTTAATGACCTCTATTGAAATAGAATTTTTCTCCTCAAAATTACCTCTATGTTTATCAAAAGAGCCAGATCAAGACAAATTTATCTATTGTATTCAATTAGGCCTGATTGTTTGCATAAACACAAAAGAATGGTAACTGACTACCTTTGCCGGAATTTCATGATTGAATCTTAATGTGCCCCGTAGGGCCAGGAAGCCAAGCCATCCAGCTGCCATCAGGCCTGCCTGTAGTATCTGCTGAATTAGGTGAATCCCTCACCTACAGCGACTCCACCTGGACCCATGCTCTAGGTTCTAAGGCCCATCTCAGTAGCCCTCCTACTCGTCACAGCTTAGAGTGTGTGGGGTTCCGCAGGGACGCAGAGTCGTCCTTATTGCTCCCCTTCTACTCTGACCAACCACCAATGATGGTAGGGCATGGGCCTGACTCTCCAGCACCAGCCATTTTCAGAGCTCCCAAGCAGGATACCAGGCTTTTCCTTGGCATTCTTATTGGCTCCAAGTCTTCAGAGTTCAGGCAGGGCTCTTTAAAACATGACACTCCAGCCAAAATTTCCAGTCAATAAAACCACTATTAGAAACTGGTCTTATTGAACTTATGCAAAGAAATGTATTGCCATGATTTATTAAGTATTGCCAAATTTCAGAGGAATTGTATAAGGAGAAAAATATACTGGCCTGCTTTAGGATAGAATTTTCCTTGCTAGTCCTTTTTATGGACTCTTCAGAGAAATATAACTGTCTTCAAATGACAAGGAGAAATTCAAAATGTGTCTATATTCAAGTAGACAATTATAGCTATCCTTGTAGTAGGGTTCCCCCTACTTGACTTGTCCTTAAAATTTCATATGGTCTCTGGGAGGGGTGACATGCCTTCTGAGACAGGACAAAGGGAGCTTTATTGCTTTATAGGGTCTCATATGTCACAGGACCTCACAGGGTCTGTAATTCCTGTAACAAAGGGCTGGTACTCACCACTTCCCTCTGTTCCAAACAGGCCTTCCCCAGTTTCCTAAAGTTGAGGTCTGTGCCACCCCTGACATGGGGAAGGTCACACAGGCCTGCGAGACAGTAACATTGGCACTGTGGCCACCTTAGGTAGCCAAATCTTCTGCTACCATATATGACATATGGTAGGGCTATACAAATATCTTAGGGAGGTGACTAAAGTCTATTCTTTACCTTCCCACACAAAGTAAAATTGTCCTTGTCTTTCTGGAGTCATGTCCATGAAGTTGCAGGTATCATCTAAGTCTATTATACAGTTTTCTGCAGGCCACTGTCAGGGCTGTGCATGGTGGCCAGTTCTTCTTTCTAGCCACAAACACAGCCCGTCTAATTTCCCTAAATTTTATTCTGGCACGGGAGAAAATTGTTTTGCTGTAAACAGGCAGCTTAACCCCTACGTATCTGGGCTTGGACATCTGCCTAGAAAGCCGTAATTTATAAGTTTAACATGTGGCCTTAGGTCCTACTAACCCAACAGGGTCTCTGCCATCCCTCAGTCAGACTCCTCCTCTCTTGGAGAATCTCAAAGTCCTGAAGGCTCCCCAGTCCAGGGAGATTGCCTTTCCTTTGCTCTTTGACTTTAAGCTGCCAGTCCAAAACAGCCAGAGTTGCAGTTAGAAGCAGTTTTGCATATTGCAAAACGCTTCTGTGGCAGTGTCTTGGGTATTAGGCCCCTTGTCTTCTCACCAGTCCCCTTTGTGGCAGAGCAGCCACCAGGCCTCTCCCCAGGGAGTGCACTGGAAAGGGATCTCAGCCCCTCCTCTTCCAGCAGCAACAGGTACTTAACCCTTTCAGTACATTTGCAAACAGGGAGCTTTCACTAGCTCTCTCTGCTGCTTTTACAGATCCCTGGCCTGCTGCTCTATTCCTGGGGCTGCAGGAAGGCCAGTAGCAGTCACTGGCTTCTGGTTTAACTGCTGCAGCCAGCAAGCCAAAGGCCTAAGTCTTGTATTGCTTGTTGTAAAACACTCATTACTTACTGGGCAGCAGCGGGGCAGCTCTAGTGTCAGGTAAATGTCTGCTGTCCCCTGCTTTTCTCGCTGCTGTGGCTTCTTCCAGGGCCACTGCAGGCAGCTCAGGCATCCAGCCCCCCTCACCCGCTTCTTTCATCTGGCTCTTGGGGGATGAGTCTGCCTAGCAACCAGTTTTAAATCACCAGGGAAGCTAGATTAATTATGCTTGCAGAAAACTTGCAACCTTAAATCTAGTGAAGTTCTGATAAGACACCTGGACCATACCCCTACGCCAGCAGAGCAGTCTGCAGCCAGAAAAATCAACAAAAACCTATCTCTCCCTGCTTCATAATTAACTGCCAACAACCTCCCTTCCTCCGACCCGTCCCCCAGTCCAGTTGCATCCCCCAGTCCAGTTGCTTGTCTCTCTTCCCGATTGTGAGTCAGAGGAAGACAATTCCTACAGAGGGGAGAAATAGAAACAGTGGGAGTTTCAGAGAAAACTACAGACTACCGTTGTAGTAGCCCTCCCTTTCAAAGGCTGAGGTCCGACCTGCAGAGAAAAATGAATCTTAGTCAGCCTGGAAAGATAGGGAGGAGGAAGATAAGGCTGTGTAGGGAGATTCCTTGTGAACTGAAAGCCTGGAAGGCCTCCTGAAAGAAAAGAACTTTAATCCAGTTACAGATGCTATTAGAATCGGGGGTCCATGGATAGTTAATAATAACTTCAGCCTTAGTTCCACCACAGGTGGCTCACGTTGGATTATGATGTCACAGGCAGGGACAGGGTCTGTAAATCTCTCCGCCCTGCGGAGCTGTAAGCCCTGCCCCTTGAAGTCTCCAACCACCAAAAGAGATAAGAAAGCCGTAAATAAAAGTTCTTTGTTGTTTGAAATGTTATAAATTTATGCCTTTAAATTAACCCTAGGACTTTAAAATTTCAATTTAATACAGCAAATTCACAAATGAGAGCAAACTGAAACCCTTACTTATACAAATTTAGAGAGAAATTTTTATTAGCTAAATGGGCTGATTCCCTCCCACTGTGATAGAGAGCAAACATGTCTGAGAAAAATAACTCAGCAGTGCTGCTTAAGATGTTTGCAGACTATCACAGGTTCAGCTTTTAATAAATAAAACATTTTAGGCAGATGAATCAACAGAAATGCAGAATAAATCAAAGTAGCTTTCGCTTCACACAGACCAGTTAATAAGCAGATAATTATGCCAAGACAGACAAACATCCATACTCACACTCTCTCAGTAGACTAGCCCAAACTGGAGCTGAGCAGATAAACGAAACAATGCCCAACTCCCCAGATGGGCATGGGGGCACTCCCGGCACCCACGCCCCAGAACAGAATTCTCAACCAACGTCTTGGTGAGAATCTACCGGAGGAGTTAAGACTGCGTCCAGTCCCCCTTCTCAGTAGCAAATTGGCTAGTCCCACACAAACAAACAGCAGAGTGAACTCATAATTCCTTCACTCACCTCCAGAGTCCCACATTTATATACTATCTAGTCCCAGTTGTTTTACTTCTACCAGATATTTACCCAGAGTTTAAACAGCCACCTGATTCCTGACTCCTGATTAATTTGCCTGAGGAACCCGTATGGCTTCCGGGGAGGTGATCAAGCTCCCCCTTCCACTCACTTGGAGTGGGCTGAACTGACGGGGCCCCTACCTTACAGATTCTGTCGACAGGTCCGGAAGTGTCTGTCCACTTTCTCCAGATGCCAGCCGGATCCTGGGCTGAGGTCCGGGAGTGCCCGGAGACCCCCAGCTCAATTCCGCTAAATCAGCAGAGCAGCACTTCCCAGAGGCCTATCCGGCTCCCTGGCCCCAAACCTGACCCATTCACTGGAGGCCAGAAAGGCCAAGCACAGTTGTTCCTCCGCTCAGGAAACCAATAATGTTACAGAAAACCAAAGAAGAACAAAGCAATACTTAGAGAGATGGAGTTACATTTATTACGCGTGGGTCCAGAGGAAAATGTCTCTCAAATTCTGGGCCCCAACGTGCAGGAACCTTCCTTATTTATATGTTTCCACCTTCTTTGTCTCCCAAATATGGGGTGTTTCTGGCCCCTTTTACAAGTTCTTAAAGAGCCTGTATGTGCCGGGACCTTGGGACCTCAACCAGAGGCCTGGCCTGGCAACAGCACTGATAACCTTGTCTGGGGAAGGTTTAATGGCCTCTCTGAAGTGGGAGTAGTCTTAGCAAGCAAGAATTTACAGAAGCCAAATAGCAGGGTTAATATTTCAAACAGCAGTATTTATATAAGATGGATGCTTCATTCTCTTTGCCAAAATGGGCATAATAATACCTCATAGATTCATTGAGATTACTTGAATAGTGCTCTATATTCATGATTTAGCCATTACTATTATGAGAATATTATGGTTAACATCTAATTTTTTTGAGTAAATAAATATAACATATACAATTTTAAAGCAAGTTTTTTTGTTTCTTTGTTTGTTTTGGTTTTTAGTTTAGCAGTTAGGACACTCAAGGTATTTATGCAGTTATAAACAATCCCAAATGAGAGTAGCTTAACTAACAATGTTTGTCTGGCTCATCCCCTATGACCAAGCTCAGTGGTTGAGAGAAATGCTGCTCCACCCAGTGGTCCCTCAGGGTGAAGAGTTCTGCCATCTGTGTTGCTGACATCATCATGGTATGAGGCTTGGGAGTACCATGGTTAAGAGATGCTCATCCACTCCAAAATATTGCTCTGATGAGGGAGAAAAAAAATGGCAGCTGAATGGGCAGACTTGTGGAGCATCTCCTCCCAGGGCCAGACTGGAAATAAAACTAAATTGGGGAACATTCACCTGGAATTACCAACTGAGGTCCAGCTAAGGAGGAGATTTACATCAAGGAAGCACAGAAAACACTAGAGATTGGAAGGGAGTGTGAGGTTACCAGAAGAGCTGACCAGGCTTCCAGGGCAGCAGGCCACTGAGCCAAAAGGGAGGAGGGAGCTCCCAGCTACAGGAGAATCTGTTCCCTTATCAGATAGAAGCCTGGACCCAGACTGGGCTCCACAACCCAGAACATCAGAGCCAGGAACAGTGGCCCCTATAACATCCAGCCATGAAAGGTGGCAAGGCTAGGACCTGGGAGACCAGAGCTAGTTGGAGAGAAAGCTTCAGTTTCTTTTGTTTGTTTGTTGTTTGTTTTAAACTCAGAGCAAAGGAGTTTTCATTTGCAGCTACTCATCCAAGGCTTTGGTACAGGGAGAGAGATGCAGACTCAAGGTACCTAAAGAGAGGCTGTGGTGCAAAGCATTATGAGGTGATGTGGAAAAGCAGTAGCCAGGAGTATTTGGTCATAGGCCCCAAACTGAAATGGCCATTTTTCTGAGAGGAGTTAGCTACTGCCAGTAGCCAGAGGGCAGGAAAAGAAGAAAAACAAATCAAAACACCCTAGGTCATACAGCCTGTCCCACCCTCAGGGGCCCTGCATGCCACACACTGTATTTTGATCTTTTCAGATAAATCAAAAGCAGAGGCCAAGCCTATGGGTTTGAACAGTCTCACTAGTGCCAGTGACTGGATTGAGAGAGAGCAGCGCTGTTCCACCCCACTATCCAGGGAACCAGACTGGTACTTTCTCCACCTGGGAGAACTGATAAAAACTCCAGGTTTCCAGCCAACCCCATTGGTCTCCATAAAAGGACCCCTGTCTATCAAAGGGCAGAGTAATATTTTGGACCACTTGCAGAGGAGTATATCTGGGACAGGGAAACACATCCACCATATTCCCTGGAAGCTAAGCAGCACCTCTTCCAACTAAAGCCCTTTCAGAAACAGACTTTGGAGTAATTAAGATTTGTAAGGTTTAATCTGAGATGTAAGATTTAATCTGACTGAAGCCAATAAGTTGACCAATACAAGTAGGATGAAAGTGAAAGATCGCGTTTATTGAAAGCTCTCGGGTGAGGTCCCGCGGTCCAAGGGCACAGGCCGGGGGAGTCACACCCGCCTGTGCCTGGCAGAGTTCCTTTATGCTGATGTTGAACCAATCAGGTTTATTTGAGGTAGCTTATCTGAGGTAGCTTGTGGCGGGTGATTTATGAGCAGGAAGCTGGTACAGCTACACTCTGGCCATCCTTGAGAAGTCTCAGGTGGTTATTTATTGCACCAGCGCAGCTGTTGCTTGTCCAACTCAGGCGGGGGGGGGGGGGGGGTAGGATCAGTAAAGTTCCTGCTTTTCCAGCCCCAGACCTTACAAGATTGACATCTGGTTAGCAAGTAAAGGTGGGCAGAGGTGGAGCCCCAAGAACTAGGCTGACCTAGCCCTGGACTTCATTCTGCTAAGAAACCTACATTAGAAGGCTGATTGGACCCTCCTGCTTGCAGCCAATTCCTGTGGAGACAGACACAAATGGTGAATTAGTGGATTGCTTGGAACATCAAGTAAGTTTCTAAAAGTCAAAGGAGAAGAGTTCCAGACAGTGGTTAGTACCTAACTACCTCACAGGAATCCCAGAATTGGCAGACAGAACTGAAGAGTAGGATCCAAAGGATGTCCCAATGGAGCACTAAACTCTGTTGAAACTAATGCCACTGTACTTTTTTGTTATTTGTTTAATTTTCTTTTTACATTTTTACATTTTTTCTCTATTCTTTTTTTTCTCTTTTTAAATTTATTTTCTTTATCTATCTGATTTATTGATTTGTTAGTATTCTAGTCTCTGTTGTTTCATTCATATATCTAATTTTCCTCTTCCCAGTTCCCACACAATTTTTTTCACTACTCATTTTTTCTTCTCTTTTCTTTCTCTCATTTCTTTTTCTCCTGCTTCCTCATCTTTTTTCTTTTCTTATTTTATGTCTATCTGCTTGCTCCTCTATTGTCTGTTTCATTTTTTTCTTGTCATTTATTTTCTTCCTCCTTTATTTTAAACAATTTCCTTCCACTATTTCCCTAATATTTTATTCTTTTATTCTTATTTTCTTTATTTCAGCTATGCATCTATATATAGCTCCCCTCTCCCCTTCTTTGTTGTTTTTCTGTTTCAGCTTTTTTATTATTTGTTTTGTTATTTATCTCCTCATAATTTAATTCTTTTTTTTCTTTAATTCTTGCTTTCTTTTCTGTTTCCTAATTCTCTCTTCTCTGGCAGTTGCTTTTTTTGTTTTTGTTTTTGTTCTGTTTGGTCAGCAACTCCATAACAGCTTGCATGATGTGGTCATGGATGAACCACATAGTCAGCTAGCTTTGAAGGAGACTACATCCACAAAAGGGACAATAAAATTAAAGAACCACTACAATAGAAGAACCCAAATAAATCAAGTAAGGAAATTTCCTAGAGCATCCAGCTTAAGAGATATAAGAGACTGCACCACTGGGTCTCACAAACACCTACTACATAAGATCACCCCACAATGTCTGGGAGGCATAGCAGTTTGATCTAACACATAGAAAGAAAAACAAAGGGTCAGACAAAATCGGGAGATGAGGAGACAAAGAAAGAACCCCCAAATTAAAGAAAAGGATTAATTTCCAGGAAAGGAATAAAATTAAATGTAGGCAAACAATTTGTTAGATAAAGAATTCAGAGTAATGATTAATAAGGGTGCTCAAACAATTCAGTGAGAACTAATAGCAACTAAATGACAATTATAAGGGACTTAATGAGAGCTATATCAACTTGAAAATAGAAGTTGAAACAACAAATCAGAATCAATTAAAAATGAGGAATGACATAGCTGAAATAAAGAACACCCTGGAAGGATTCCACATTAGACTTGAAGAAACTGAGGAACAAATCAGTAAATTAGAAGATAGGGTATATATATAACAAAAAAAAACACCCATTCAGAGCAGCAAATGGGAAAAAAAACACATTAAAAAGCAAGAAGAGAGTCTAAGGGAGCTTTGGGGCAACATGAAATATCACAATATTTGCTTTATATGTGTTCCAGAAGGAGCAGAATCTGAAATAGTAATAAAGAACTTGTTTGAATAAATAATTGCAGAAAATTTTCTTAATCAGTGAAGAAAAAAGGCACTCAAGTTCAGAAAACACAGAATGCCAACCAAGGCAAACAACAAAAGACCCACTCTGAGGCACATATTAATTAAAATGGCAAATGTTAAAGGCAACAAAGGGAGTGGACTGACAATTCTTAGGGGGAAGGGGGTGTGAGTGGTGCGGGAAGAGATTGGACAAAAATCTTACTCCTATGGATGAAGACAGTGGCAGGGGGTAAGAGCATGGGGTAGGGTGGTGTGGGGAATCAGGTGGAGGGGAGCTATAGGGGGAAAACAAAAAGAGGAACACCTGTAATCTGAACAATAAAGATTTATTTTAAAAAAAGACTCTTAAAGGTTGCAAGAGAGAGACAGAAATTCACCTACAAGGGAACTCCCATTAGACTGTCAGCTGTCTTATCAATAGAAGCACTTCAAGCCAGAAGGGAATGGCATGAAGTATACAAAATAATGAAAACTAAGGAACTGAACCCAACACTACTGTATCCAGTAAGGCTAACTTTTGAAATCAAAAGTGAAATAAAGAGCTTCACAAAACAAAAAAGGTTAAAGCTGTTTATGACCACCAAACCAGCACTGCAAGAAATGCTAAAGGAACTATTGTAAGAACCAGAGAGAAAGAACACAGGCACAAAGAATAAGAATGGCAATATATAAGTGCCTATCAATAATAACCTTAAATGTAAATAGATTAAATGCTTCAATCAGAAGACATAGAGGATATTTGAATGGATAAGAAAATATAACCCACATATATGAGGTCTACAAGAAACCCACCTCAGAACAAAGGACTCACACAGAAGTTAAGTGAAGAGATGGGGGAAAAATGGAAATGGAAATGAATCAAAAATGGACTTCAATGTGAAACCATAACAAGAGATAATGAAGACCACTTTATAATACTCAAAGGATCTATACAACAATAAGATATAACTCTGGTAAACTTTTATGCACCAATACAGGAGCATCCAAATATATATATAAAACTTCTGGAGGATTTTAGGGTAGAGATTAACAGCAATAAAATCATAGTAGGGGACTTTAACACCCCACTGACATCACTGGAAAGATCTTCTAGACAAAAAATCAGCAAGGAAATAGTGATCCTAAAAGACACCCTAGATCCTATGGAATTAATTGACATTTTCAGAACATTACACCCAAAACCACAGAATATACAATATACAATCTTCTTGGGTGCACATGGATCATTCTCAAAGATAGATCACATAGTAGGACACAAACTAAGTCTCTACAAGTTCAAGAAGATTGAAATCATATCAAGCATCTTCTGGGATCACAATGGCATGAAATTCGAAATCAACTACAATAAAAACACAAAAATATGCAAACGCATGGAGGTCAAAAGCATGTTATTAAACAGTTAATGTGTTATCAAAAAGATCAAAGAAGAAATTAAAACTTCCTAGAAATAAATGACAATGAACACACAACAACCCAAAATCTATGGGACACAGTGAAATCAGTTCTGGGAGGGAAGTTCATAGCACTACAGGTCTACCTCAAAAAACAAGAAAAACTTATTTTTTTTTATTGTTTAAAGTATTACACATAGTAGTACATATATCTCCTTTTTTTTCCTCATTGACCTTCCCCCAGCCTTCCCTACCCCCTGTCGCATGCTCTCATCACCCCCCCACCAATGTCTTGTGTCCATTGGTTGTGCTTATATGCATGCATACAAGGCCTTTGGTCGATCTCTTCCCCCCGTCCCCAACACTCTCCAGTCTGTTCGATGCTTTACTGCCTCTGTTATCTATCTTTTTGTTCATCAGGTGATAATGTTCTTTATTTTCCATAAATGAGTGAGATCATGTGGTATTTTTCTTTCATTGCCTGCCTTATTTCACTTAACATAATGCTTTCCAGATTCATCCATGCTACTGCAAAAGGTAAGAATTCCTTCTTTTTTATAGCAGCGTAGTATTCCATTGAAGAAAAACTTTGAATAAGCTATTTAACCCTACAACTTAAAGAATTAGAAAGAGAGCAATAAGAAAATCCTGGTATAAGTAGGAGGAAGGGAAGGAAGAAAATAATAAAGATAATAGCAGAAATAAATGACGGAGAGACTAAAAAATAATATACAAAAGGTCAATAGAGCAAGAGCTGGTTCTTTGAAAATATTAACAGGATTGATGAACCCCCATCCTACTCACCAAGAAACAAAGAGAGAGGACCCAAATAACAAAAGGAGAAGAGGTGAGGTAACAAGTGGCCCTATAGAAATACAAAGGATCATAAAAAAATAGTATGAACTATTATATTTCAACACACTGGACAATGGGGATGAAATGGACATATTCCTAAAATAAGAAAATTTTCCAAAATTTAATCAGAAAGAATCAGAAATCCTGACTAGCCTAATAACAACTGATGAAATAGAAGCAGGGAAAAAACAAAACAAACAAACAAACAAGTCTCCCAGCAAATCAAAGCCTGGTCTGGATGGCTTCACAGGGGAAGAACTAACACTTGTATTCCTCAAACTATTCAAAAAAATCTAAAAGGAAAGAACACTTCTAACCTCTTTTTATGAAGCCAGCATTATCCTAATTCCAAAACCAGATAATGACACTACAAAGAAGGAGAATTACAAGCCAATATCCCTGATGAACTTAGATGATAAATCCTCAACAAACATTAGCAAATCAGATCCAGCAATATATTAAAATGATCATACACCATGACCAAGTGGGATTTACTCCAGGAATGCAAGGCTGGTACAATATTCACAAATCAGTAAATGAGATACATCACATAAACAAATTGAAAGAGAAAAATCACATGATCATATCAGATAATGCAGTAAAAGGATTCGACAAAATTCAACAGATCCTATCTAATAAAAGAGTAATATGCAAATTGACCATCACTCCAACACACAAAATGGCCACCCCCATGTGGTCAAAGATAGCTGCCCCCATGTGGGCACAAGATGGCCACCACAAGATGGCCATCAGGGGAAGGCAGTTGTGGGCGATCAGTACAGCAGGGGAGGGCAGTTAGGAAGTACCAGGCTTGCAAGGGAGGGCAGTTGGGAGCGATCAGGCCTGCCAGGAAGGGAAGTTAGGGGCAATCGGGCTGGCAGGGGAGTGCTTAGGGGGTGATCAGGCTGGCAGGCAGAAGTGGTAAGGGGCAATCAGGCAGGCAGGCAGGCGAGCAGTTGGGAGCCAGCAGTCCTGGATTGTGAGAGGGATGTCTGACTGCCCATTTAAGCCCGATCCCACCAGAATTGGGCCTAACAGGCAGTCAAACATTCCTTGAGGGGTTCCATATTGGAAAGGGTGCAGGCTGGGATGAGGGACAATACCCCCATGCACAAATTTCATGCATCGAGCCTCTAGTATTTTTATAAAAACTTTCAGTGAAGTGGGTAAAGAGGGATCATACCTCAATACAATAAAGGCCATATATGAAAAAGCTACAGCCAACATCATACTTAATGGGCAAAAACTAAAACCATTTCTCCTAAGAAAGGGAAGGACACAGGTATGTCCACTTTCACCACTCTTATTCAACAGAGTGCTGGAAGTCCTAGCCACAGTGATCAGACAAGAAGAAATGAAAGGCATCCAAATGGAAAGGAGGAAGTAAAATTCTCATTATTCCCAGATGATATGATATTGTACATAGAAAATCCTAAAGACTATACCAAAAACACTACTAGATTTAGTAGAATTTGGAAATGTAGCAGGACACAAATTTAACAGCCAGAAAATAATTTTATACACGTATAATGAATTATCAGAGAGAGATATTAAGCAAACAAACCCATTTACCACTGCATCAAAAAAAAAAAAAACTAAGGCACTTAGAAGTAATTCTAACAAAGGAGGTTAAAGACCTGTACTCAGAAAACTACAGGACATTGAAAAAAGAGATAGAGGAAGATATAAACAAGTGGAAGAATATACCGTTTTCATGCATTGGCAAAATCAACATCATTAAAATGTCCATACTACCCAAAGCAAACTATAGATTCAATGCAATCCTTGTTAAAATCCCAATAGCATATTTCACAGATCTAGAACAAACCCTAGAAAAAATTATCCTATATCATAAAAGGCCAGAGGCCATAAGCATCACAACTGGAACAACAAGACCAGACCAACATGGCCCTCGCTGGGCTGGCCCCGCCCCCAAGCAAGTGGTTAGGGGCAATCAGGTAGGCAGGGAGAATAGTTAGGGGTGATCCAGTAGGCAGGCCGCCAGTTAGGAGTGATCAGATAGCCAGATGGCCCCTCAATGGACTGGTCCCACCCCCAAGCAAGCAGTTAGGGGCAATCAGGCAGTGGTTAGCAGTGATCAGGTAGGCAGGCCAGCTGTTAGGAGAGATCAGGTAAGCAGATGACCCCTTGCTGGGCTGGCCCCACCCTCAAGCAAAGAAAGAGAGAGGCCCAGGCCAGCCAAGCCATCACATCCCCCAACCTGTCTTCTGCAGAGGGAGGCCACCAGTGGGAGGGGAGGGGAGGCAGCACTGCATAGATGTCAATCAGTGGCAGTGGCAGGGGTGGAGCCAGCTGCCTGCAGCCAGGGGAAGAAAGCCTGATAGGCCCTGATCTCAAGCCAGGCCTAGGGACCCTAACCGAGGGGTCCCAGTGGGTTCATCTCAGGCTGAGGGATACCCCCTCCCCAGTGCAGGAATTTTTGTGCACTGAGCCTCTAGTCTATATATATGAAAAGCCAGTGACTGGACACCATAATGACTGGAATGACTGGTTGTTATCACGCCCACTGCAGTCAGCAAACTGGCCTGATTGGGGGTGGGGCCAGCCAACCAACCTCCTGTGGTCCCTCCTCCCAACTGGCCCTGCCCCCAATTGGCCTGCCCCACCCAGATCAACCTGCAGCCCCTTCCCCTGCCATGCCCCACCCCACATTGGCCTCACTACCCTGATCAGGGTCAGGGCCAGCAGGCCAACCACCTGCTGCCCCTCCCCTTGGCCAGCCCCACCCTTAATGGGTCCCACCATCCCATCAGCCCCACCCCCCCAGCCAGCTCCACCCCTGACCAGCCCCCCCACTCTGATCAGGGGCAGGACCAGCCAGCCAACCACCCATGGCCCCTCCCCCAGGCCACTGGCCCCTGATTGGACCCCCACCCCATTCTATGGTGGGGCCAGCAGGCCAACTGCCTACGGACCCTCCCCTTGACTGGCCTCACCCCTGATCAGCCCCCACCACTCCAATTGGCCCATGGCCCCTCCCCCCAGCCAGCTCCACTCCTGATCAACCCCCCCAAATGAATCGGGGTGGGGCTGGCTGGCCAACCTTCCATGGCCCCTCCCCTGGCTGCTGACCCCAAATCAGTCCCTCTACCTCATTTGGGGGCAGGGATGGCCAACCCACCGTCCATAGCCCCTCCCCACAGCTGGCTCCACCTCCAATCTTCCCTTCCACCCCAATCAGGGGTGGGGCCCGCTGGCCAATTGCCCACAGCCCCTCTCCCCAGCTGGCCCAGCCCTGATCAGGCCCCAAGCAGGGCAGGTCAGCTGGCTAACTTTCCGGTGTCTCCTACTCCCAACAGGCCTGGCCCTGATCCACCCTGATTGGGGCCGGGCCAGCCAGACCCAGACCCCACCCGTGCACCAATTCATGCACTGGCGCTCTAGTATGGAATAAAAGAAGACCCCAAAAGCCTCATCAATCTGGAGAATTCTCCTGTTCTTTGTCTCCCCATTTTGGCTGCCTGTCTGGGTTTGTTTCTATGTATTAGGTTGGTCTACTACAACTCCCATTATTGGTAGGGTAGCCTTATGTAGTAGGTGAACTGTGGGACCCAGTGGCACAGTCTTCCTTATCACCACACCTGGATGCTCTAATAATGACCCTTGTGTGCACTGTGGGGGCCCTCTTGTTGTAATTGAGTCTTGGTTTCTGTTGGCCCATTGATGCATGAGTTCACCCCTCAGGCTGGCTGATGATGAGGCTAAACCCTCAAAACAGAGTGCATGCTGCTGTGCAGGTTTTTATCACATGAAGCAGAATTCACCTCAGCAGGGTTTGGAGCCTGCCAATATCTACCTTTGTGAAGCTTATTGTATTCTGCTCATTATTGACTGAAGCTGGCCACTGATTTTATTGATTATGGGCCTCTTTGGAGGGTCTCTGGCACAGGCCAATGTCAGAAGTTATAGGTGACTGGCCCTGAGTACCCTGTTTGGAGCTATCAGAGATTTACAACTTGTGGTTCCCTCTGCTGGGGCTGAATGAGTGTGGAAATACCAAACTATACATGAAGGCCTGTTTTTCCTAGACCTGGGCCCAGAAGCAGGTTGGACAAAGATTCAAAGTACCCAGAGATCTGCCTCTGCCTTTAGACTGATTTTTAGTTTCAGTCACTTAGTGAATCTCTGGATTTAGAGCTCAGCAGGATGTAAAATCCACAGGTTAGGACCAAGAGGCTTTTCAATGGGTCAGGAAATTGCTTACCTCCATGGCTAAAATGCCTGGATGGTAAAGGTCTGCCTGAGAAAGTGAGCCTCTGCAGTTTAGGGGAATGATTCAGCACAGGAATCCAGGTTTCTGTCCCCTCAGGCTCTCTCCCCAGGAACACCAACCTAGCCTCTCCCCATGTAGTTATAGTGCAATCTGTCCTCCCTCTACTGGAGCTCAAAGTGAGGGGCTGAACACTAAATTTTTTGTGTGTTGGCCCTTTAAGAGGATGCCTGCATTTTCAGCCACCTCTCTCTGACAGACTGAAACCCCAGTTCTTTTCACAGCCAGATGTTGTTATAAGTTCAATTTTTCTAGTTCTGTTACTCTGGGCTGGGGAGCCTGGTTTGTGGTTTATTCTCCAGACTTCTCAGGTGAACCCCTTCACAGTTGAGATATCCATTTGGAACTTCAGTTGTTGCCTGTGGGAGCCTGGCCAGCCCTTGTGTGCCTCCACACCTCATACCACTCTTGAGGTGTCTTCCTTTGTAAATCCTTGGCTATAAGAGTTGTCTCCAACTAGCCTTTAGTTGATTATTCAAGATGATTTTTCTATATTTTAGTTGTAATTCTAGTTTGGTCTTAAGAGAATTTCAGTATAGTTTGCCACTGCCATCTCATAATCCCCTTTAGTTCATTCACATTTAACCCATTACCTGGAATTTTTGGGTTTATGCATATCATGTTTACATTTTTCTATTTGTTCCACCAGTATTTTTTTTTAATTCCTTTTTCTCTGTTTTCTTGTTTTCCTTTATGTTAGTCAACTATTTCTTCCCTCTTTTCTTTTTTTTTCTTTTTCTTTTCGTTAATCCTCACCCAAAGATATTTTTCCATTGATTTTTTTAGAGAGGGTGCAGGGAAGGGGAGAGACAGAGAAAAACATCAATGTGAGATAGACACATCAATTGGTTGCTTCCCTCATACTCCACCACCAGGACCAGGGATGGAGCCTGCAACCAAGGTATGTGTCCTTAACCTGAATCAAACCTGTGACCCTTCAGTTTGTGGGCCAACATTCTATCCACTGAGCCAAACTGGCTAGGGCAACTAATAATTTCATAATATTCCTGTTTCTCTCTAATTCTTTCTACTTTCTTGAATTATTCTCCAAGATAACTATTTTCTCAGACTAGAGGTTCCCTGATGTATCTTCAACTCTTTACCATCTGGTTAATTTTCACCCCATTTACCTCCTCTGGCCCTTTTGCACTACTGTTATTTTGCATTTTAGCTTCTACTTTCTTAAACCAAAGAAAACAGTATTATTTTATTTTTATTTTGTGGGTTAAGTATTTACATTTATTCATATATTTACTGTGTCTATTACTCCTTATTTGCTTAAGAAATTCCAAATTTAATTTGGGGCAGTTTTTCTTCTTCTTGAAGAATTTATTATGACATTTGATTTGTCTGAAAATATTTCTATTTTATCTCCATTTTTCAAAGATTTTTTGGTAGATATTGAATTACATATATGAAATTATTTTATTTCAATTCTTAGTGATACTGGCTGTTTTCTTTTTTCCTTCAAAGATAACTTTATTTTTTTAAATATTTATTTTTTGAGAGTACAACAGATGTCTCCCTTTTTGCCCCACATTGCCCCCTTTCACCTCATTCCCACTCTGTCCCAGGCCATCACCACCCTATTGTGTGACTCCATAGGTAATGTATATATCCATATAAATTCTTTGGTTAAGCTCTCCCTGCTCCCACTCTTCCCTTCCTTCTCTGAGATTTGTCAGCCTGTTCCATATTTCCATGCCTCTGGTTCTATTTTATTCATCAGTTTATTTTGTTCATTAGATTCTTTGCTCATTTATTTTTATTTTTAGACTAGAGGCCCGGTGCATGAAATTCATGCACTCTTGGCGGGGGGGGGGGGGTGTCCCTCAGCATGGCCTGCACCCTCTCGCAGTCCAGGAGCCCTTGGGAATGTCCCACTGATGGCATAAGCCCTGCTTAGGCCTAAGCCATCAGTGGGGCATCCTTAGCACTGCCGCGGAGAAGGAAAAGACTCCTACCACCACCGCTGCACTCGTCAGCTTCTGGATCAGCGTACTCCTCCTGTGGGAAACACTGATCACCAGGGGGCAGCTCCTGCATTGAGCATCTGCCCCTGGGTGGTCAGTAGTACACATCATAGCGACTGGTTGTTCTGCCATTCAGTTGATTTGCATATTAGCCTTTTATTATATAGAATTCTATTGTTGATAGATATGTATTTATTGTCATTTTATTTTTCATATCTTTCTTCTGCTTCCTTCTCCTCCTCCTCCTCATACACCTCCTTCTTCTCCTTCTTTCTCCCTTCTTCTTCCACTTCTTAAAGAATACCCTTCAACATTTCATGTAATAATGGTTTGGTTGTGATGAACTTCTTTAGCTTTTTTTTTTTTTTTTTTTTTTTGTCTGAGAAGCTCTTTAACTGACCTTCAATTCTAAATGATAGCTTTGATGGGTAATCTTGGTTGTAGGTCCTTGCTATTAATCATTTTGAATATTTCTTGCCACTCCCTTCTGGCCTGCATAGTTTTTGTTGAGAAATAAGCTGACAGTAATATGGGTGCTCCCTTGTAGGTAGATAACTGCTTTTTTCTTGCTGCTTTTAAGATTCTCTCTTTGTCTTTAACCCTTGGCATTTTAATTATGATGTGTGTTGGCATGGACCTCTTTGGGTTCTTCTTATTTGAGACTCTGTATTTCCTGGACTTGTAAGTCTATTTCTTTCACCAGGTAGGGGAAGTTTTCTGCCATTATTTCTTCAAATAGGTTTTCAATATCTTGCTCTCTCTCTTCTTGTTGTGGCACCGCCACAATGAGAATGTTGGTACACTTGAAGTTGTCCCAGAGGCTCCTTAAATATCTTCATTTTTTCATTATCTTTTTCTTTTCTTTTTGCTCTTCTGATTGGGTGTATTTTGCTTCTTCATATTCCAGACTGTTTATTTGATTCTTGGAATCCTCTACTGTTGAATCCCAGTAAATTATTCTTTATTTCAGTTAGTGTATGCTCAATTTCTGACTGGTCCTTTTTCATGTCTTTGAAATTCTCACTAAGATCCTTAAAAGTCTCATTAAGTCCCTTGAAGCTCTCATTTAGATCCTTTGGCAACTTTATAGCCCTTGTTTTGAACTCTGTATCCAGTAGTTTCCTTGTTTTCTTTCCATTTATTTCTCTTCCTGGAGATTTCTGTTCTTTCATTTCATGTTTCTTTGTCTCACCACAGTTTGGCTGCTTCCCTGTGTTTGTTACTATACATTAGAGAGAGCTGCTATGTCTCCTGGAGTTGGTAGAGTGGCCTTGTGTAGTAGTTTCCCTGTATGGCCCAGTGGCTCAGCCTCCCCAGTCACCTGAGCTGAACACGCTAGTGAGCCCCTATGTGGGCTGTGTGCAGTCTTGCAGTTGAGCCTTAGTTGCTGTTGGCATCATGGGAGGAATTGACTTACAGGCCAATTGGCTGTGAAAAGCAGCTGTGACTACAGTGGGAGAGCTGTTGTATAGGATTCAAACCTATGGAGCAGGATTTGCTTCAGTGGGGCTTTGGTGCTCAATAACTCTGTCTCTTGAGTGTGTCACTTGTGGTAGATTTATAATATGGTATATCTGAAGCTGTCCACCAAGTGCATACAGCTTGGGTTGGGCTGCAGCTTGGATGGAGCAGGTTCTCACGGAATCACAAGGGTGGAGCAAACAGTTTGAGCCAGGCTGATTGAAACTCAGATATGGCTGCCAGTCAGCTCTGCATCAGGGGAGCTCCCAGCACAGGAAAAATGACCCTTGTTTGCACTCCGGTCTGGGAAAAAGTTTCCCCCCAGTTCCTGCCCAAACAATCCTATCCTTATGGCCCTCGTTTCCTCAATGCCATGGTCCAGTGCTGGATCTCAGAGAGAGCAGGACTGTGTATGTTCATGCACTGGCCCTTTAAGAGGTACTACCTGAGTCTCCAGCAGCCTCCATGTCACTCAGCCACAGCCCCTACTGATTTTTATTGCCCAATATTTTGAGGACTTCTTTTCCAAGCTTTGGAACCCTGGGCTGGGGGTCTGGTTTGGGGCTTGGACTCCTTGCTTCTCACGGGAGGCCTCTGCAGATGAGATATTCCTCCAGATAAAAAAAACACACCACGTGTGGGTGTCGAACCAGCCCGTCTGCGCCTCCACCCCTCCTACCAGTCTCAATGTACTTTATTCTTTACTCTCTAGTTATAGGACTTCTATTAAGTAACTTTCAGTTGGTTCTGAATGATGGTTGTTCTGTATTTTAGTTTTAAGTTTGGTGTGTTTGTGGGAGGCAGCAAATACCAGCATTTACCTTCACCACTATCTTTGTTCCTGAATATCTTTAGATAATGGATGTTTTTAAAGTGCTAGAGGAGAAATTGTATTGTTCTTATTTGCTTCTTTAAAGACTTTCTTTTTATTGTTGCTTTAAAAGTTTCTCTATTTTATCTTGTTTAGTGTTCAGTAAGTTTGCTACGACCTTCCTGTGTGTTCCTTCCTTGTATTTAACCTGTGTGTGCTTCCTGCTCTTCTTGCATCAATGAGTTGATGTTATTTATTACTTTGGGAAATTCTCAGTACTTATCACTACAAACATTGTTTTTCTTTTATTCTCTCTTTTTCTCTTTCTGGATCTGCAATTACATATAAATTATAACATTTCATTGTGTCTCAGACAATTTTCCTTATTTTTATGTCCATGATTTAATTCAGCTATTTTCTTTTTATATGTAAAATTAAGTTTTACTTCACAAGGTAAGATTTTATACATATTCTTAAAATATGAAATTTCAAAGTTATTAGGCAAGGCAATCATACAAAACTGTTTACAGCAGCAATTAAAGAAGTGGTAACATTTTACCAGTGTAAAATGTCACAGAATTCAAATCACATCTTGGATTTTCAACAATTCAAGTGCTTTATCCCACTCAATAAGGTGTGGTCAGTTTTAAGATAAAATTCCTCCTATGAGTATTCTGTTTTCAATCAAGTCTTTATCACACAATAAGATATATGGCTGTGATGGTGATTCTGCAGTGCTTGTTTCGGCCATCTTTATATAGCCACTAGAGGCCTTGGACATGAAATTCATGCACTTGGGCAGGGGGAGGGGAGTCTCTCAGCCCGGCCTGCACCCTCTTGCAGTCCAGGACCCTTCAAGGGATGTCTGCCTGCTGGCTAAGGCCCGTTCCTCTTGGGGAACAGACCTACACTGACAGTTGGAAATCCCTCTCGCAGTCTGGGACCCTTCGCTCCTACTGCCCACCTGCTCACTGTTCCTTACCACTCACCTCACTGCTCCTTAGCACTGCCATGGAGGCAGGAGAGATTCCTGCCACTGCCACTGCACTCACCAGCCATGAGCCCTATCTTTCTGTGTAGTTATCTGTGGGCCAACTCCTCTCTTCCTTCTCATTTAGGGAGAGCAGCATGTGAGGGCAGAGTGCACTGTCGTGGAATGCAGAGGGCTACCCAGAGCTGAGGGAAGTGGCCAGGCCCATGGGGTGAGAGGTGGACATAGAGGATGCTATCTCACCCAATTGTGGGGCGGGCTGGCTGGCCTTCATCTGCCTGACCCCACCCAGGGAGGGACCAAGCAGGGTGTCCACCTCTTCATTCTCCATCCTTCCATCTGTGATACTTGTCACCCTTGCCAGACCTCCCCAAAGAGAGTTCAGTTCAATCCCTGAATGTAAAAGGGCACGGGGGGGGGGGGGGGGAGGCTCCATTCCAGTGTCCCCTGATTCCCAGTGACCCAGTGACAAGACCTGGTTGACAGGACCTGATCTCAGGATGGTGGCCACAGCTGCAGAACATAGATCTGTTTGCAGACTTTTGTATGAGCCCCTATTCCAATATCCGCAGTTTATTCACATTGTGGCAAAGATACCTTCAAGAGTAACATAAGTGGGTAAAGTCAGGGCCAAACTGGGCCATTTCCTCATCCAATCTCTCTGAGGTGCGTGGACAGAATCAAGTCTCAACTCTTCACAGGACACTTCTGGGGTTTTTTTAAGCCTAAAGGACAGTAGTCTGTCTCCATTCTTGTTCTTGGGGATTCTTTCATCATTGGACAAAAGGATACATACACTGGGGGAATCCTCTCGAGATACAATATTCCAGTTGCACCCATGTGACTACAACAGCACCCCTCAGAGGGAGGGAGCCCACAGATGGGAAGCAGGGAATTCTGAAAACCAAAGCAATGACAGAGATGCTAAGCCTTTCCTTCACGTGTCTTCAGGTTTTCAATCACTCCCCTTCAGGCAGCCTGCAGGCCAGGCGTCCGCTGGACCTTTACCACTTGATGTTCTGGCAGGCTGCCCTGGGCCCTGCTAGGTGGTGTAAAAGGCTGCCTGGGCCTGGAGGGAGTCGCCCCCCACCCCCGCCCCAGCCACTCCTGATATAGCTCCTGCACATGGGCACTGGTCTCCGGGGGCCACATCGGGATAGCAGCGTAGATGCCTTCCATCTGCCGCAGGGGTGCCCTGTCTGCATGCCCGTCCTCCACCAGGGCCTGGCGGCTGCTGCTTAGGCATCCCTGGTGCAGGCCAGGACCTCCACGAAGTGGCAGGGGAACTTGCCCCTCTACAGCTTCAGGACCACTTCTGGATGTTCTGAAAGCCGTAAGCAGCCTCAAAGCGTAACAGAACCTCTCCGTCCCTTTCAAGGGTGACTTCCTGGATGTCTTTGTTCCTCAGGGTGCAGTAGGTGAGCACTCCCACATCCTCATTAAACAGCTCCTTGGCCATGTGCCTGAATATGTGCACTAGGTACCCATCGGAGCTGACACCCTCGTGGAGCCTCACCTCCTTCTCCTTCATGTCTCCAAACAGAGTGTCCATGGCAGCATCATTCAAGTCGAGGTCACTTTGCTCCATTATCTGTATAATTTCACCTGAGGTTAACACGCAGTCAGCACCCTGGGAACTATGTAAAGCTGTGGGAACATCTTCTCAAAGGGCCTCCAGTTTCTTGTCATAACACGGGGCCACAATGACATGGAAAATCTTGTCTGGGGACAGGTTCTGCCATCTGGCAAAGTAATCCTGCACCAGAGAGCCCATGATCTGCTGGGGAGACTTGGCTGTGCAGAGGTGAGGGTGATGGGGTGACCCAGCACATGCTCTGCATATCAGTCCCAGCTGGTGCAGGTGGAGGTCAGTATGGGTAGCTGGGGCTCTTCCTCACAGTGCTGGCAGTACCGACACACAAATTCTTTCTGACTCTCCAGGATGCTGAAGTCTTCAGCTATCTTCATGTCAAAGACAGTGTGCCCCAAGGCTTTTGAGAAAGCTGCAGAGACTTCTGGATGCATCAGTGACACTGAGGCTGAATTTAGCAGCAAAATAAGGCAGAGACTGAGGACACACAGATACTGCCAGCACCTTGTGTTGTGAGGTATTTCATTTCTTATTAAGGTTCAGAACACGGAAGAAGTCCTTGGCGTTCTGTTGAGAAACTTGGACTCCTTCCTCTGAGGTCACACAACTGTCACATGCCAGGCAGTCACTCAGAAATATCTTGGCATTGGCCAACTTATGGAATTCTTCCTTCTCTCTGTTCTCCTGAGCCAGACTCTGGACTTTGACTGCAGCATTCTCTTGGTCATCGGTTTTTGTTTTTTTTTACTATTCCTTCCGTGAGCAGTGATCACACTTCATCTAGAGTGGGGCAGGTGGGGGCCGGCTCATGTGACCTGGAGGAAGTACAGGGAGAGCAGTCCGTCACCACTGGTCACCTCTGGCGCTGCTGGCGGTATCCTTTCTTCCTTGTGGAGCGTCTAGGGAGGGGAAGCAGCTGCAGTGCCCAAGGCTGGGTTCTAGCAGGCCAGCAGTGCTGTTGGGATTGTGCTGGAGGCACTGGTCCGTTGGTGCCTGGCCTGTACTCTGGAGATTGAACCTACAAGACTACTAAGGAAGCCAGTCCCCAGTTTCGCCCTGCCTCGGTCACCAATTGGTTGGAGTCTGAGGGCTGGGAAGAGGGACCAAGAGGCCTGCCTTCAAGCTGCTTGCCAGGCCCCACGCCACTCACTCTGGTTCCCTCTTAACCATCCCCTGATCAATGGGAGCCTGCAGGCCTGGGGAGGGACCAAGTGGTCTTCCTTTAGCCCATACACCAGTCGCTGCTGCCATGGATTCATTGGAGCCTGAGGAACCCCAGTTCCCTCGTTAGCCATCCCCTGATCAATGGAGCCTGAGGGCTGGGGGATAAACCGGTCATCTGTTCAGTCATTATGGACCCTGGGTTTTTATATATTAGGATTCTCACCCTAAACTGTACCCCAGCTGTTATTGACAAGCCAATATTTATTATCTTCTTTTACAACTTCAAAGCTATACCTAACCACCAAAATGCCACAATCCAGATATTCACTGCTGTAGTCTGGCTTCTTCATAGAAACTACCCTGGCCTGCATCTCTAGCAACAGAGATGGGCCCCACAATTGCCACTGCCTTCATAAGGGACTTATCCTTCTGATGGGTGTCCACAAAGCCAGTGTCACTGGCAACAGAATCCTTGGAGTTGCATTTGCAGGATTCAACCTTTGCATGATATGGATAGGATTTCTCCAAGCCCAAGCTTCCATTGTACTTAACATACTGTAAGGCATTATCCATTAAGCCACAATTGCAGTTCTTATTGCCTTGAGACTGATAGTAATCCACAAGGTACTGCTCACTCAATGGAATAGATTTGCCAATTTTCCAGAACCCCTGTCCTTCTGGTGTACCGGTTGCATTAAAATCCCAACAAGAATTGCATATACCCTGATCATCCACAGTAATTATATAACACTAGAGGCCCAGTGCATGAAATTTGTGCATCCACAGGGGATCAGGCCTAAACTGGCAGTCGGACGTCCCTCTTGCAATCAGGGACCACTGGCACCTAAATGTTCACCTGCCTGCCTGCCTGCCTGATCGCCCCTAACCACTCTGCCTGACTGCCTCATTGCCCCTAACTCCATTTCCTGTCTGCCTCATCACCCCTAACCCCTCTGCCTGTCTGCCTGATCACCTCTAACCACTCACTCACCTGTTTCATTGTCCCTAACTGCCTCTGCCTACGTACCTGGTCACTCCTAACTACCTCTGCCTGCCTGCCTGATCACCCCTTACTGATCATCTACCTGCTTGATCACCCTTAACCACTTCTGCCTTGGCCTCCATCAGTGTGGCTTCATCCAGAATTACGCTTGGAGGTTGTTTGGCTGTCCGGTCTAATTAGCATATTATGCTTTTATTATTATAGATTTATCTTTCCAGTCCACAGATGGGGGTGCCTCCACAAGGAGAAGGCCCCAACCACTTTATTTTTCTTGTGCTTCTGGTTTTAAAGACCATTTGCCACCTGGCTAAATTCTTCATTGGTTATGTTAACAAAGGCATTTACTGCCATGATGAAGCTGTTTCTCTTGGTTGTATCCTGATTGTGCAGGTCAATTTCATATTTTTCTCCCATAGTGCTCTCCTCCATCCTCTTCATTCAAGTTATATAATTTTCTTTATGTTGCCTTCCACTGGCTCCATTGTGCATCTAAATTTCCATCAAGTTTGGAGTAGCTGAAGCCATTACTAAGAAAAGGACAGTCAGGAAGAGTGAAGGATTCATGTTTCAAAAACTGCTTCCTTGCCCTAGCTAGTTTGGCTTAATGGATAGGGCTTCAACTTGCAGACTAAAGGGTCCCAAGTTCGATTCTGGTCAAGGGCACATGCCCAGGTTGCAAGCTCAACCCCCAGTAGGGAGCATGCAGGAGGCAGCCAATCAATGATTCTCTCTCATCATTGATGCTTCTATCTCTCTCTCCCTCTTTCTTCCTCTCTGAAATTAATAAAACGATATTTTTAAAAAACTGCTTCCAGATGATATTGATGGATGAAGGGAGTGGTCAGCCTGAATCCCAGTGGGTGGGGCTCAGGCTTCCCTGTCTACTAGGCCAGAGCTGGGTAAAGTGCCTCCTGGGGCCACCAAACCCTTCAGTCCCAAGGCTGATTCCCTGGTGGCCCCTAGATATTTTCTATTAACTTTTTTACATAATTAATCTCCTGTTAAATGAAACTATTATCTTAATAATTCAAGTTGTATTTTTTAACCTCTAGAATTCGTATTCATTTCTTCTTACAGATACCAATATTCTATCAAAATTCTACACCATTAATTTACTTCTTCATTTTTTTTTCTTTATCAGTTACCAGAAATATATTAAAGTCCTTGTTTCAACTCTAGTAATGAATCGCTAGGTCTGTTTACTTTGTTTACTGCTTCTCTTAGATTCAGTTATAGGTACTGAGTATATAGAAAGTCTCTTACAGATTTGTTGTGAACAAACTACTCTAAAAGAATAAAGTTTATTTATTAAAAAGTTCATTTATAAAATAGTTTTAAAGGAGGAACTTTGAAGAATAAAAAATGGCATATCATGTCTGTTTTTTCTACTCCTAGTATATAGCCAGGCATAAATTATTATATAGCTAGGTGTCAGGCTAAAGTGAGTTTTCTTTACATGAAGACTTCAAATTTTTCTACTTATACATAAATCTGAATAAATTATATGCATATAACCTATGCCAACCAAAGTCAAAAGCAATTGATTATATTTGTACTCTAACATAATTTCACTAAATCTGATCCATACACTTAGCATGTAGGCTATTTGAAAAGAGTCATGCATGGATTGAGGAAAAATTTATTGAAATATGCTAAACTTACAAATATTTTAATATAGTACTAATAACATGTTATTTCTAGCTTGGGAGTTCCTTCTTTCACCATTCAATCCCTTTAGATATAACCTTTGATACACAAAAATGTATACAGTATATGTTTTATAAAAACTTCTGCTTTTTCTTAAAACATGGCTATTATACTACAATATTAAAATCTACATATGAGTCATTTTATATTTGCTTATCAGGACAACATTGCTATCAGTTAAGCACTTATCTATAATTTTTACTAGGATGGCAATTTTGTAACTATGAAAGTTTCAACACTTTTGTTCTTAGTTTAATCACTCATTTTAATAATCTTTAAATTATCTCCTTGTCTAGTTAATTTTTCTTCAACTTAATAATTTTTAAAATGTCATTGCAAGAAAGACTATAAAAATGGTTGAATTTAAATTAAATACTTTAAAAAAACAAGAAAGATATAATTTTCATTTTGTGTGCTAAATGCATAGGTGAAGTCGAAAAAAATGCAGATTTTTACTCCTCTCCAGACTCTCTTGTATTTCTGTCTCCTTGTAGTTGAAATTTCAGATGTCATCAAATTAAATTTCTGTGCAGTGGAAATAACCTAATTTATTCATCTTTAATCATTGAGAAAACCAACTTACCACCTTCAATGTTGCTATGAATTCAGTGCTTCAGATAAGAGCTTCATTCCCATGCAGCATTTTTTCATCTCTGTGGATCACTGGCAGAGTTAGTTACTAAAGGATCTTGAGGTGGTGTGTGTTTTTTCCTCTAGATAAAGAATCAGAAAAAAAGATTCCTGAGAGAACCAGACACAGAGAAGTTGATTCGTCCTTCCAAGCAGTATAATTAATATTGGGGTGAAACATCCAGTGTTGGGTTCTTATCAGCAATATTTCTGAAAAAAGAAAATACAAGCTTTACAACAGCATAACTTATTTCTTAATATATTTTGTCTAATACAAAGAGTGGGTTGAGCAATTATGCAGCCTCTAGCATCTTACATTGCAAATAGAAGTAACCCACATTTAAAAATTACTTATAGCTCCCTCAGGCAATCACATAAGGGCTCTGCTGAGAAGATCTAAATATCTTAGCCACAACAAAGACAACTATTTTCAGGGAGGAAACTACAGGTATAAAATGCTCAAAGCTGCAAATGACCCCAGAAGGGCTGCACCCTGGGAGAGAGAATAGTGAACCTGAGCAAACAAACCCCACTGTCAGTGAGGAAGGAAGCAAAGCAACTATTTGTAGACAACAGCTATCCAGGGAATCTCAGGGCACGGGCACGGAGATGGCACAATCCCACATGTTTGAATAAATACACGGGACATACATCATTGGCTTTTCTCCAAAGCCCCACGTTTGACTGCTGGCAG
The DNA here is from genome assembly GCA_026230045.1 of Corynorhinus townsendii. Taxonomy (NCBI): domain Eukaryota; kingdom Metazoa; phylum Chordata; class Mammalia; order Chiroptera; family Vespertilionidae; genus Corynorhinus; species Corynorhinus townsendii. The sequence continues at coordinate 111,232,485 of JAPDVU010000003.1, read as the reverse complement.
CAGGAAATGAAGGAATGGTAGCTGGTAGGCACAGGGGAGGAAGGAAAGAATATGCTTAAGAGTCTCAGAACACAAACTACAAAGCTGCCTGCTATCATGGGCATATATTCAGGGCCTACCTCCCTATTTGTCTGCTGATAGGAACTGGACAGGCCACACTGGCCAGGAGAGGAGAAGTGCTATAATCCAGAGAAGACCAGAGAGCCTTCTTTCTACCTGTCAAGCTGCTTCTGGTTGGAGCCTTATTTAAAGGCCCGGATGAAGGAGAGCTTCTGGGTTGGTGAACATGTGAGAATTGGAGAGAATGGTGCCCTTAGAAGGAACAAAGAAGCTCTGTGCCCTTTTTCCATACCTTGCTCTGTTCATCTCTTCTGTTTGGCTCTTGTGAGTTATTTCCTTCTTAATAAACCAGTAATCTAATGTTATCTAAATTGTTAAAGGTCAAAGAAGACATCCTAAAAATACACCAGGCTCTTTAATAGACAAAAAAGCATCTGCATTTAAAGTCATGTTCTTTAGAAATATAATGAAAAGGCAGTCTTTCAAATTCTTTACAAGTTTTCAGACAGTTTTATGTTTCAGAAAGAAAACATTTCTCCCCAATGATTTGAACAATGAAAGTCATCCAATAGTGAAAGAGTGTGCTGGATATGACCAGTAGCCCCTGAATGATGGATGAACAGATTACTCAGACACAGTTTGACTGTGAAAGAAAGGGCTAAGGGGCTCCTGGCTCTAGCAGGCAGAGCAGCTTCAATTGCCTGCCTCGTTAGCTTTTTATTGCAGTTTTTATCTTTAGATACAATCAGTAGGGTGAGTAATTTTGGGAGGACACATGAGTTTACATTGTCCTTTAGGCAAGGGCATCCAGGGATTAAGCATAAGGATTCCAGGAACGAAAAGATGGCGGCTGGCAGGATAGAGGTGAGGGAGAGGAAGTGAGTGAGTGAGGGTATGAAAGGAGAGTGTGTGGATGTGCGTGGTATGTGTGTGAGTGCGTGAGGGAAAGTTAAATCTCGCAGGAGCTTCAGGGGCTGGCAGACAGGATCTCCTTGACAAGGATAGACTACCACCACTGCAGGCACTCCCCGAATGGAGCCCACGCTATCTTGAAGGGGAGAACGGCCTTTTTTAGGAACTCATCAACACCACCAACCAGACAGGCCTTGGAACTGCCCCGCGACCCAGCAGCCACTCCAGCTAAAATCCTGCTGCCCCAGCTGCAGACCCATAGACCCTGGGACTATCACCTCCAAAGGTGTACTGCTCCACAGCAGTAAGTGCAACCTCCCCCTCCCCAGTGGCAGAACTCCATATTCCCCAGTATCTAGATTCATGCATTTCCAGCTGGATTCATGTTTTTCCAGCCGGGCATGGCACTCCACTCCTTAGGCAGTGCTTGGGAGCAGCTGAGAGCCCCTGAGGGTGTGATTCTGCATGGACAAGGGCATGCAGCCCTGCAGTAGAAATTCTGAATACTCTCTTCCTGGATAACTGCCCACATTCACAGCGGCTCAACCACAGTGCCAGGACCCCTCAGAGTGCATCAGAACTCTACACCCAGTAAGCGCACCTCCACAGAAGTGAAGTTCCAACAGGCAAGCACCCTGAACCCATCTACCCATAGGGCGCTAGTGGGAGCCACTGTGAGCTCTCCCTGGGTGCAATCTTGAACAAGCGGGGGTGCACTCCCCCCAGCAGTAGAAGTTTTTAATTCACTCATCCTGGACACCTGCCCACAGGTGCCTCAATTGCGCTGCTACACTGCCAGGGCCCTTCAGAGTCCTTCAGTGTGACTCTCTGGCAAATGTACCTTGGGTGTTCCTGTAAGCCCCCACTGGGAGTAAGCACCTATCACCACAGGTGCAACAGCAAAAGCTGGGTCTGCCCACCCCAATACTGCAGAACTCTGGGTACCACAGTCATGCCTTTCCAGAGAGCAGGCTCCTTGAGCCCCATCACCCCAACAGACAGTTCCTGGATGCCACTGTGAGTCCCTGCTGGGCACACATGATTTCAATTAATGGTGCAAGACAGCAAAAATTGGGACACTCCCCTCCATGCAGCTGACTTCTAGACACTGCAGTTGTGCCTCTCAAGCTCGCAGGCCTACATCAAGAGAACCCAAATAGCTCAAGTAGGGAGCTACACTAGATTAACAAGCCCAGGAGAACTGAGAGATCACGCCAGTAGCACCATCCCCAAAAGAACCTGGGGAGCAAAGCAATTGGATCTATAATTAAAACATTACAGGAAAACAAGGGAAGACAAAAAAGCAATCCCCAAAGGAAAGAAAAAGAGGAACCACCAGAAAGGGAGTTAAATGAATTCGAGGCTAGCAGCTTATCAGAGATGGAATTCAGAGTCATGGTTATAAGGTTGTTTAAACAGATGGATGACAAATACACACAACTCAATGACAAATACACACAACTCAATGAGAACTATAAGGAGCTGAATGAGAATGTCACCAACATTAAAAGAAACCAAGAGGAGATGAAAAATAACATAGCTGCAATAAAGAACACAATGGAAGGCCTAAACAGTAGACTAGAAAAGGCTGAGGACTACATCAGCGAATTAGAAGACAAGGTAGGAAAAAAAAACACAAAAACAGCCGCAACTGGAAAGAAGACTTAAAAAGCAAGAGAGAGCCTAAGGGAGATTTGGGACAACATAAAATGAAACAACATCCATTTAATAGGGATACCAGAAGGAGAGGAAGAAAAGTAAGGAATAGAAAACCTGTTTGAAGAAATAATGACAGAAAACTTCCCTGATATTGGAAAGAAAAAAACTATGCAAGTCCAAGAAGTACATAGAGTCCCAAACAAGTTGAACCCCAAAAGACCAACACCAAGACACATCATAATTAGATTGGCAAACACCAACGACAAAGTAAGAATCTTAAAGGCTGCCAGAGAGAGACAGAAAGTTACTTACAAGGGGTCTCCTATCAGAATATCAACTGATTTCTCAACAGAAACACACCAGGCCACAAGGGAATGGAAGGAATTATACAAAGTGATGCAAAGCAAGGGACTGAATCCAAGAATATTATACCCGGCAAGGTTACCATTCAAAATTGAAGGTGGAATCAGGAGCTTCACAGACAAAAAAGGGCTAAGAGAGTTTATTACTACCAAGCCAGCAATGCAAGAAATGCTAAAGGGACTGCTGTAAAAAGAAGAAAGAGAAAGGCAAGGAGAAACACAAAAACTAAGAGAAAATATGACAACAAACATATACTTGTCAATAATAACATTAAATGTAAATGGATTAAATGCACCAATCAAAAGACATAGGGTAGCTGAATGGATGAGAAAACATGACCCATATATTTGCTGTCTACAAGAGACCACCTCAGAGCAAAGGATTCACACAGGATGAGAAAAAAGGCTGGAAAAACATTTTTCAGGCAAACGGAAATGAGGAAAAAGCTGGGGTTTCGATACTTATATCTGACAAAATAGACCTCAAAATAAAGGCCATAATAAGAGATAAGGAAAGCCACTACATAATACTAAAGAGGCAATTCCACAAGAAGATATAACTCTGGTAAACATATATGCACCCAATGCAGGAGCACCCAAATACATAAAAAATGTCCTGGAAGATATCAAGGGAGAGATAGAAAACAATACCATCATAGTAGGAGACTTTAATACACCAGTGACATCACTGGATAAATCCCCTAGACAAATAATCAGAAAAGAAACAGCAATTCTAAATGACACACTAGATCAGAAGAATCTAATTGATATCTTTAGAGCATTTCACCCCAAAGCCACAGAATATACATTTTTCTCAAGTGCACATAGGATATTTTCAAAAATAGACCACATATTGAGTCACAAGCAATATCTCCCCAAATTCAAAACGATTGAAATCATATCAAGCATTTTCTCAGACCACAATGGTATAATATTAGAAATAAACTACAATAAAAAAATTCAAACAATTTGAAGCTGAATAGTACAATATTAAACAATGATTGGGTTATCAATGGTATCAAAGAAGAAATTAAAAACATTCTGGAGACTAATGACAATAAAAAACAACATTGCAAATCCTATGGGACACAATGAAAGCAGTCCTGAGAGGGAAGTTTATAGCTCTACAGGCCTACCTCAAAAAACAACAAAAAATGGTAATAAATCATCTAACTCAACAACTCAAAGAATTAGAAAAAAGTAACAAGAAAAGCCCACAGTGAGCAGAAGGAAGGACATAATAAAGATCAGAGCAGAAATAAATGACATAGAGACCAAAAAAAAACAAACAAACAAACAAACAAAAAAAACAATACAAAAGATCAATGAAACCAAGAGGTGGTTCTTTGAAAGGATAAACAAGACTGATGAACCTCTAGCCAGGCTCACCAAGAAGCAAAGAGAGAGGACCCAAATAAACAATATCAGAAATGAAAGAGGTGAAATAACAACAGACTCCACGGAAATACAAAAGATTGTTAAAAAATACCATGAACAACTCTATTCTAACAAACTAGACAACTTGGAGGAAATGGACACATTCCTAGAAAAATAAAACCTTCCAAAACTTAGTCAGGAAGATACTAAAATTCACAATAGACTGGTAACTATGGAAGAAATTGAAGCAGCCATCAAAAAACTTCCAGCAAACAAAAGCCCGGTGCCAGATGACTTCACAGGGGAGTTTTACCAAACATTCAAGGAAGAACTAAAACCTATCCTCCTCAGACTATTCCAGAAAATTCAAGAGGAAGGAACACTTCCAAGCTCCTTCAATGAAGCAAGCAACACCCTAATTCCAAAACAAGATAAAAATAACATAATGAAAGAGAATTATAGGCCAATATCCCTCATGAACATAGATGCCAAAATCCTCAAAAAAAATTCTAGCAAATAGGATACAGCAGTACATCAGAAAGATCATACACCATGACCAAGTAGGATTTATCCTGGGGATACATGGATGGTACAATATTCGCAAATCAATCAATGTGATACATCACATAAACAAATTGAGAGATAAAAACCACATAGTCAAATCAATTGATGCAGAAAAAGCATTTGACTAAATCGAACACCCTTTCTTGATAAAAACTCTCAGCAAGGTGGGAATAGAAGGATCATACTTCAACATAATAAAAGCCATATATGGCAAACCCTCAGCCAACATCATACTCAATGGGAAAAAACTAAAACCATTTCCCCTAAGAACAGTAACAAGACAAGGATGCCCACTCTCACCACTCCTGTTCAATATAGTGCTGAAAGTAGTAGCCACTGCGATCAGAGAAGAAGAAGAAATAAAAGGCATCCAAATTGGAAAAGAAGAAGTAAAACAGTCCTTATTCTCAGATGACATAATACTGTACATATAAAACCCTAAAGACCCAATCAAAAAAATATTAGACTTAATAAATGAATTTGGCAATGTAGCAGGATACAAAATTAATGCCAAGAAATCTATGGCATTTCTGTACACCAATAATGAACTTACAGAAAGAGAGACTAAAAAAGCAATCCCATTTACCATCTCAATAAAAAATTTAAGATACCTAGAAACAAACTTAACTAAGGAGGTAAAAGACCTATACATGGAAAACTAAATGACACTGAAAAAGAGATAGAGGGAGACATAAACAGATGGAAGAACATACCATGTTCATGGATTGGTAAAATCAACATAATCAAAATGCCCACACTACCCAAAGCAATCTGTAGATTCAATGTACTTCCCATTAAAATACCAACGGCATATTTCACAGACCTAGAACGAACCTTCAAAAAATTCATCTGGAATAAAAAAGACCCCGAATAGCTGTAGCAATCCTGAGAAAGAAGAACAAAGTAGGGGGGATCTCAATACCAGATATCAAGCTGTATGATAAAGCCATTGTTCTTAAAACAGCCTGGTACTGGCACAAGAACAGACATATAGATCAATGGAATAGAATAGAGAACCCAGAAATCAACCCAAACCACTACGCCCAATTAATATTTCACAGAGGAGGCATGAACGTACTATGGAGTCAAGACAGTCTCTTCAATAAATGGTATTGGGAAATTGGACAGATACATGCAAAAAAATGAAACTGGATCACCAACTTTTACCATACACAAAAATAAACTCAAAATGAATAAAGGACTTAAACATAAGATGGGAAACCATAAAAATACTAGAGGAATTCAAAGGCAGAAAAATCTCAGACATATGCCGAAGGAACTTCTTCACTGATATTGCTCCTAGGGCAATGGAAACTGAAGAGAAAATAAACAAATGGGACTACATCAAAATACAAAGCTTTTGCACAGCAAAGGAAACCATCAATAAAACAAGAAAGCCCACTGCATGGGAGAACATATTTGCCACTGTCATCAACGATAAGGGTTTAATCTCCAACGTTTACAGAGAACTCATACAACTTAACAAAAAGAAGATAAACAACCCAATAAAAAATGGGCAACTGATCTAAATATACACTTTTCAAAAGAAGACAGAAGGAAGGTCAAGAGCCATATGAAAACCTGCTCAAAGTCACTAATCATCAGAGAGATGCAAATCAAAACAATAATGCGGTACCATCTCACACCTGTCAGAATGGCTAACATCAACAAATCAACAAATGACAAGTGTTGGTGAGGATGTACAGAAAAAGGAACTCTTTTGCACTGTTGGTGGGAATGCAGACTGGTGCAGCCACTGTGGAGAACAGTATGGAGTTTCCTCAAAAAACTAAAAATGTAACTCCCGTTTGACCCAGTGATCCCACTTCTAGGAATATATCCCAAGAAACTAGAAACATGAATCAGAAAGGATATGTGCACCCGTATGGTCAAAGAAGCACAATTCACCATAGCTAAGATTTGGAAACTGCCCATCAGCACATGAGTGGATTAAAAAACTGTGGTACATCTACACACTGGAATACTATGCTGCGGTAAAAAAATGATTTCCTACCATTTGTAACATGAATGGAGAGGGAGAGCATTATGCAAAGTGAAATAAGACAGGCAGAGAAAGATAAATATCACATGATCTCACTCATTTATGGAATATAATGAACGGTATAGACTGATGAACAAGAACAGATCCAGAGACTGAGAAACGTTTATCAGAACCTCAAACCTAATCAAAGGAGGGGGTCGGTGGGAGTAAGGGGGAGAGATCAACCAAGGGACTTGTGTGCATGCATATGAGCCTAATCAATGGATTCAGGCAACGGGGTGGGCATGAGTGGGAGGTGGGGGATAATGGGGGAAAAAGGACACCCATGTAAAAAAAATAATAAAAATAATAAAAATATAAAGAAAAAAATAGAAAAGAAATTGTGAGGTAACCAGAACCCCAAGAATGCCTGAGAACATATTTCAGGACATGCTAGCAGTCACCAGCTGTATGGTAATATTACCTGGGGCAAATGGGGAAGTATTTTGAACTTATGTTCCAGACCCTTCATGGGTAAGAGCCCTTAAGTGGGCTGATTCCCCTCCTAATGTAGTCACCAATAATACCAAACACCTTGGTCATCCAGGAGGACCATAGGTGGGGCAAGGAAGTATGATTACACAGGGGTCGCCACCCAGCTTCTGTTTTGTATGACACCAAATCAAACTACTGCTCCTTTGTGTGTAAAATTAAAGAGTGGTTTCTGGCTCTTGTGGACACCAAAAGAAGGTTCTATCACTACTTGCTCCTGTGAGAGGTGCAGAAAATGTAACTAAGACCTTGTCTATCAAAAGAAATTGACAACCAATTTGAAATGGAATTGCCATGGCATAGACAAGACAAAGAATATCCTTACATAATATTATTCTACAATGTTATTATAATTTTTCCCAGATTTGTATTACCTCCATTACCTATAATAGTACCTCACACCCTTGGGAATCAATAAAAAAATCATCTCTTTGGTGTTGGAGACAAAGGTAACACATCTCTTGATATTTTAGAATTACAACAGCATAATGTACAATTATCCCAAACAAACTTACAAACTCATTCTTTGAATGTCTGGCAGCAATTTAAAAAGGACATGAGAGGATTTAATCCTGTCCACTGTGTAGAGTGCCCCCTGGGAAGACACCTGAGCATTTTATATTAGCCCCTCTTGCCCTTTTGGCCAAGAGGGATGTTCTTCTCACAATCCAATTGCCCACAGCTGATGCCTGTGTTTCTGTTCATGCTGAGATTGAAGCCTCATGGTGGATGGTACCATGGATCTGTCTCTTACCCAGTGGGGTGAGCTGGGCTCTCCCTGTAGAAGAAACCTGGGTTCCCCAAGATATGTGATTAGTGCCGGGCCCCTGCCAGCAGGCGAGGGGATCCCAAGGCAGGAGCTGGGTGTGGAAGCCACGGGGGCATAGGCCACCAAGGAGACATAACTGAACCTCACATCACCCTGATTGGCCTTGGAGAATGGCTGGTTAGCCAGAGATGGGTAAGATTCCTCAGGGAAGGAACAACCTAAGACAGGCACAGTTATAGAGATGACATCAGGAGAGAACTTGGGAGTCAACAGAGGTGGGGCACAGACCCTCACCCCACCCCCAACTTTGCAGGGGCCTGAACCCTCGCCCCTTCTAAGGGAGGTGTCCTGCCCCCATGGCTGCTTGGTTTTCCATGCCCAGTTCAAATCAGGACCCAGGTAACAGACAGACTTGGCTGACAGCAGCTGCCCTCTCACTGCAATAAGACTTGTTTGAGTTAACTTGTACCCATGGTGTGGGGAAGTGGGTTTTTGATATCTAAATCCAACCTAGCACCAGGAATGCTCAGGGCCTACTCAAGAAGGCAAATAATCCTTTCCACTAATATTTACAGGGTAAAATAATATTGTTGTTAGAGTATTAAATTTGACAGTAAAATAGTAGTTCAAGTTCGCAGACTAATTTAAAATTGGCTAAGTGAAATAAGAGAATATTCTAGAAAAATGAATGGTATTGGACAAAAAACTGTTCCTAAAGTATTAACTAAAATTTTTATTGGTAGTTCATCTCATGGTAAAATTGCATAACATGTAATGAACCTAAAGCAGTCATATTTTAGCGCAAAAATTAAAAATTAAAAGCTATCAAGACTACATTATAAAAATTCCAAAAGCCTCCTAATATTTAAATAAAAAAGGGGGGATAGTAGAAGAATATCATGTAAGGAAAAATATCCTGTAAGTAAATTACATCTAGAACATTTTTACTTTAGAAAATTAACTTTCATTTGTAATGGTAACAGCAAGACACCCATGAAAAACACACATGGTGTCAAAACAAGCCAAAGGAAAGTCATTTGGGCAAAAAATGAAAAAGCATCCCAACTCAAATTTATAGAAAAGATTCCTTTATTAACTTTTGGTTGAGAATATGTTTGTATATTTTCAGATAACAGCTCCAAGACCATGTGGATTCCTGCAACAGAGAGGAATTGACAGGACTGCTCCAGCCATGAAGACAGAAGAGAAACAGTCCAGAGATGGAAGATGCTGACAATGCTTTGCCATACTAGCAGTCAGCAGCTGTGTGTCACCGCAGGTTGCCCAGGACCAAACCAGAGAGGGTTGGACCTGCATTACCACTATTTTCCCACCATCCAGAACTGAAATATCATTGCTGACATGTACACATAAGGAACTGTTTGATATTGAAATTGGGACTCAAAAGAACTGTTGGCCCAGAAAGAAACTCATTACAGACATCCATTTGCCTATCAGCATAACCTTATTGCTTGTCTCGTTTTTGGTTCTTATAAGTGTATTTCTAGTATCACATGATCTCACTTATCTAGGGGAAATAATGAATAACATAAACTGATTAATAAAAACAGACCCGGAGACAGGGAAGCATCGATCAGACTGTCAAACCTCAGAGGGAAGCTAGGGTAGGGTGGGGGTAAGGGGGAGAGATCAACCAAAGGACTTGTATGCATGCATATAAGTCTAACCAGTGGTCCCAGACAACAGGGGGCTGGGGGCATGCGTGGAGAGGGGTTTGGGGTGGGCTTGGGGGGATGAGGACAAATATGTGATACCTTAATCAATAAAGAAATTAATGGGGGAAAAAAGGATTCCAATAAACACCCGGATGTCTGCATATGCACAGACTTGTTTGGAAAGGTCAAGGAATAATTAGGGATGCCACCTTTGAAACTCCCCTAAGTTTCCCCAAGTTGGAATTCCAATAAACAGGGCAGGCAGCCTTCCACACACTTCCCTTTTATCAGAATGTCCTCCTTACAAACTTTCCAACCAATTCTCATGCTTCCCAACATCTCCACCTTTTTTTGTTTTGCTAAATGTATAAGACAGAGGGAGATGGTGAACTTTCTGCTTTGGATGTCAGCGTCCATGAAGTGCATTTATTGCTCCAGTTGCGATTTTACAGACTATAATAAAAACAAAAATAGCAATAGTTAGTTATCTAGAATGCATGGAGTGTGAGTAATCTCCAATAATTGTTCAGCCTCGGCCATCAGCTTCATCATTCCCCTGGTTATTCAGGGGCTATCAGGATCCAGTGAAGGCACAATATTCAATTATGTGGAGTCCCCAGGCTCAGATTCTTCATTTCTGGGAGATGATTGGTCTCATGCCATGCCATGGTAGGGTTTAATTCAGCAAGCTGGAATCTATAGTGGCCCTTTGAGTATGGAAACATACCCATATCCTCTCCCCCATGTTAAAGATTAATTGGGTCCCATCCAGTTATTAGTGTCCACATCTCTCCACAAGACTTGTGGTTTCTGAGATGGGGTTATTGAAGATTGAAAATTATCATTCAAATTCAAAAAATTAAGGATAAAGAGTGCTTTAGATAGTATTACAGCAGGGTCCTTGAGTCCCATATTCCCCAATTTTTTCCCAAATACATTTTTATTGTTTAAAATATTACAAATTATAGTACATATATCTCCTTTTTTGCCCCATTGACCTTCTCCCAGTATCCCCTACCCCTTGGCACATGCCCCCCCCCCCAGTGTCTTGTGTCCATTGGTTGTGCTTATATGCATGCATACAAGTCCTTCAGTTGACCTCTTACACACACCCCCAACACTCCCCAGCCTTCCCGCTGTAATTTGACAGTCTGCTCAATGCTTCTCTGCCTCTGTATCTATCTTTTTGTTCATCAGGTTATAATGTTCTTTATTATCCATAAATGAGTGAGATCATGTGGTATTTTTATTTCACTGCCTGGCTTATTTCACTTAGCATAATACTCTCCAGTTCCATCCATGCTGCTGCAAATGGTAAGAATTCCTTCTTTTTTACAGCAGCATAATATTCCATTGTATAGATGTAGCATAGTTTTCTAATCCACTCATTTGCTGATGGGCATTTAGGCTGTTTCCAAATCTTAGCTATTGTAAATTGTGCTGCTATGAACACAGGGGTGCATATATCCTTCTTGATTGGTGTTTCTGTTTTCTTGGGATATATTCCTAGAAGTGGTATTACTGGATCAAATGGGAGTTCCATTTTTAAATTTTTGAGGAAACGCCATACTGTTTTCCACAGTGGCTGCACCAGTCTGCATTCCCACCAGCAGTGAAAAAGGGTTCCTTTTTCTCCAAATCCTCTCCAGTACTTTTCATTTGTTGATTTGTTGATGATAATCATTCTGACACGTGTGAGGTGGTACCTTATTGTTGTTTTGATTTGCATCTCTCAGATGATTAATGACTTTGAGAATGTTTTCACATGTCTCTTGGCTTTCTGAATGTCCTCTTTCAAAAACTGTCTATTTAGGTCCTTTGCACATTTTTTTGATTGTGTTATTTATCTTTTTTTTGTCAAGTTGTATGAGTTCCCTGTAAATTTTGGAGATTAAATCTTTATTGGAGATAACATTGGCAAATATGTTCTCCCCAGCAGTGGGCTTTCTTGTTTTGTTGATGGTTTTTATTGCTGTGCAAAAACTTTTTATTTTGATGTAGTCCCATTTGTTTATTTTCTCCTTAGTCTCTCTTACCCTAAGATCTGTTTCTGTAAAGATATTTCTATGACATATGTCTGCAATTGTGCTGCCTATGGAGTCTTGTAGAATTTTTATGGTTTCCTGTCTTACATTGAAGTCCTTTAGCCATTTTGAGTTTGTTTTTATGAATGGTGTAAGTTGGTGGTCTAGTTTCATTTTATTTTTTTTGCATGTATCTGACCAAATTTCCCAGCATCACTTATTAAAGAGCTTGTTTTGACTCCATTGTATGCTCTTGGCTCCTTTGTCAAATATTAATTGACTATAATGGCTTGGGTCCATTTCTGGGTCCTCTATTCTGATCCATTGGTCTATATGCCTATTCTTGTGACAGTACAGGCAGTTTTTAGAACCGTGGCTTGCTAATATAATTTGATGTCTAGCATTGTGATCCTCCAACTTTGTTCTTCTTTCTCAGGATTGCTGTGTCTATAGGGGTCTTTTTTTATTCCAGATTAATTTTTGGAGAGTTTGTTCTAGATCTTTGAAATATGCTACTGGTATTTTAATAGGTATTGCATTGAATCTATAGATTGCTTTAGGTAATATGGACATTTTAATGATGTTGATTCTACCAATCCATGAACACGGTATATCCTTCCATTTGTTTATGTCTTCTTCTATCTCTTTTTTCAAAGTCCAGTAGTTTTCTGCATACAGGTCTTTTACATCCTTGGTTAAGTTTATTCCTAAGTATCTTAATTTGTTTTGGTACAATGGTAAATTGGATTGTTTTTTTCATTTCTCTTTCTATGAGTTCATTATTGGTGTATAAAAAAGGCTGTAGATTTCTGGCGTTAATTTTGTATCCTGCTACATTACCAAATTCATTTATTAGGTCTAGTAGTTTTTTGATGGAGTCTTTGGGGTTTTCTATGTATAGTATCCTGTCTTCTGCGAATAAGGACAGTTTTACTTCTTCTTTTCCAATTTGGATGCCTTTTATTTCTTCTTCTTGTCTGATCGCTATGGCTAGTACTTCTAATACTATGTCGAACAGGAGTGGTGAAAGTGGGCATCCTTGTCTTGTTCTTGTTCTTAGGGGAAATGGGTTTAGTTTATGACCATTGAGTATGATGTTGGCTGTAGATTTGTCATTTAGGGCTTTTATTATGTTGAGATATAATCTCTATCCCCAAGTTTGCTGAAAGTTTTTATCAAGAAAGGGTGTTGGATTTTGTCAAATGCTTTTTCTGCATTGATTAATATGATTTTGTGATTTTTGTCTCTCAATTTGTTTATGTGATGTATCAAATTTATTAATTTGTGGATATTGTACCATCCTTGTGTCCCCAGAATAAATGTTATTTGGTCATGGTGTATGATCTTTCTAATAAAATGCTGGATCTGATTTTCTAGAATTTTGTTTAGGATTTTAGCATCTACGTTCATCAAGGATATTCGCCTGTAGTTCTCTTTTTTTGTGGTGTCTTTATCTGGTTTTGGAATTAGGTTAATCCTGGCTTCATAGACAGAGCTTGAAACTGTGCCTACCTCTTGAATTATTTGGAATACTCTGAGGAGGGTTTTAGTTATTATTTGAGTGTTTGGTAGAACTCCCTTATAAAGCCATCCAGACTAGGACTTATATTTGCTGGAAGATTATTGATTACTGCTTCAATTCCTCCAGTAGTTATAGGCCTATTAAGATTTTTTATTCTTCCTTATTGAGTTTTAGAAGCTTGTATTTTTCTAAGAATATGTCCATTTCATCTAGGTTGTCCAGTTTGTTGGAATAGAGTTGTTCATAGAATTCTTTCATAATCCTTTGTATTTCTGTGGGGTCAGTTGTAACTTCACCTCTTTCATTTCTGATTATGTTTATTTGGTCCTCTCATTGCTTCTTGGTAAGCCTGGCTAATGGTTCATTAATCTTGTTGATCCTTTCAATGATCCAGCTCTTGGCTTTATTGATTTTTTGTATTCTTTCTTTTTGGTATCTATGACATTCATTTCCTCTATGATCTTTATTATTTCCATTGTTGTGCAAACTCAGGGCTTTTCTTGTTGCTTGTTCATTAGGGCCAATCAGTGTATATCCTATATAATAAAAGGCTAATATGCAAATTGTCCCCTTGACTAGGAGTTCGACCAGCAGGCAGACAGGCCAACTGCCCATGTCCACTCCCACTCCCCCAGGCCTGGCTGGCTGGACCCCACCCATGCATGAATTCATACACCGGACCCCTAATATATACATATACATATATATGTGTGTGTGTGTGTGTGTGTGTGTGTGTGTGTGTGTGTGTATATATATATATATATATATATTCATTCTAATAAAAAAGTAATATGCAAATTAACCACCACTCCTCTACACCCACCTGCCATGCCCACCAGCCAATCAGGGACAAGTATGCAAATTAACCCAACCAAGATGGCTGCAGCCTTGGAGAGAGCAGGAGGGAGGCTTGGGTTTCCCTGGCAAAAGAGGAAGCCAAGCTTTTTGCACACCCTGGCCAGCCCAGGCCTCCACTCCAGGCTACAAAGTTTCAATTATAGAAGATAAATAATTCCCAACAGAAATGGTTGCCGGCCACAGAGTGAGCAGAAGGCTTGGCTCCGCTCCAGGCAACAAAGTTTCAATTGTAGAAGATAAATACATCCTAGATACCAGGAGTCACATAATAATCTCTGAACACATAATAGTGACCCCTCAGCCCAGTCTCCAAGGGCTCCCTGAGGGTATTTCAAATCTTTGTTTCCCTGCTGAGCTCAAGACTGGGTGTGGCTATGCTGCTAGAAGGGGCCTGGTCTTTTGGAGAAAAATGTCTGTTCTGGGTTAGAGGGATCAGACGGTCCCAGAGCTGGCCCCCTAATTGCCTCTCCCTATTTTGTTCCCCAGCTTCCACAAAACCACCTTCCCCTGCACTGCAGCCATGGAGAGTGTTTGTAATTAAAATATCCTATGTACTGGGTTTAGCAAGTAAAAGCAAGGAGATTATAAAGACAGAGCCACTGCACTGCTATATGTTTCTCTCCCACTGGCACTGTGTGGCCAGTGCAAAATTTCAGGCTGCCTTCCTGGGCAAAGCCTCCCATGGCTGTGGACTAGGATCTAGATTCCCTGGCTGCCAGCAGCCCTGTGGACACCCTTCCACAGTGGAGTGCTACACCGTGGTGTTGGTTCAGCACAGTCCAGGCTGTGTGAATTTCTCCCTCCAGCCCAGATATCCAATCCCACTGATTTCCAGGCTAGCTCTGACCTTTATCTCCATGGATTGCCTCTCAAGCTGTGTTTAGTTCACCAATTCTGGGTGGATGTTATTCAATTCAGTTGTTTCTTCTATCTGCTCCATGAGAAGGCACCAGACCTGTTCACCTCTTCGGCCACCATTTTGTCTCCCCCTGGACAAACTTTTTCCCCCCAGAGATTAAATTTTCTTGGCAGCTGCTGGGACATTCCTGCAATCTCTGCTATGTATCAGCCCACCACAAGTAGCTGGGGCCTCCAGCAAAGTGAAATATGCCTCATCTTTACACAAATTAAACCAAACAACAAAGATATGTAAAACAACAATCAACAGATGCATGTAACACGCAGACAAGACTTAATAAATCAGAGTTCTTTTCATGGATCTTTCATATGTTTTACATTGTCTGGAACTTAAAGCCAGAATAGGCCTAGAGGGTTCCCAGGTGGGGTGGCCAGTGAACATCCCCAAACAGCCTGTTGTTCACAGATCTTACATTCTGTTCTCCATAGCAAATATTGACTGGCATCTAAAGTTGTTTTAGCCAAAATCTGCCAGTCCTAAGGCATCATATGGTGATTTTCAGACAAAGCATTAATGAGTCCTTTTGTAAACAGATTGTTAGCCCCATTTTTTCTAGTTGATGAGCCTTCCCACACTGGGGGTGGAGGATCAGGGGCCTTAGATACAGGTGTTAGAGAGTGGGAATTTTTGAGCATGCTTCCTCCTAGTGAGAAGGCTAACCGCTATTTTGTAAAACTACTGTTTGGAATTCTCTGCTGTTTTTTAGATGTACTCTTATTCTAAAAATAACTTTGCTTTCTAGCCTGCTTTAGCCTGCTTAAATAATGAGGAAGATAAACGTAGCTGTCTGACCTTGTAGGCCAGAGACTAGATATGCCCATGATTTCAATGCCATGCCAGGTGCACTTTTTAATTGGATAGAACTGTGTTGTTTTCAAGGCCAGCAGCGAGATAACCACTAAGTGCACATAAGGCTGGCTCTTTAATAAAAAGGGAAGTTCTGCTTGTAGTCTTACTTAGAATTTGAATTCATTTTGGCCATAAATCCCAGCTGCAACTAAAAAAATAGCCTTACAGGATAAATTAGTGTCAGTTTTCTTGAGAACAGGGTGCCAGTAAACCTTACAAGATAGATCACTGTCAACTTTCCTGATAACGGGATGCAGTTACTTACTCCAACAGGCACCAGGACCCAGTAAATTACATACTGACATTAATTAAGGAAAACTGCTTTGTTTTAAATTGTTTTAGACTGTTTGCTCTGCAAAAACAGGATGTAGTGAATGGGTTTAAATACGGTCAGACACAAAGGTTCAGGGCTGCTCTCTGGGCTTGCTGCGTGGAGAGAGAGCAGTCAGCCGGCAGGTTATTAAAAGGCTCCCTAAATTTTAATTTGGTCTGGACTCCAGTAGTCATTTACTCACGTTTGCTCCACAATGCAGGCTCTATTTCAGGAGGAGGAGTAGGTGGTGGCAAATCCTCCTGGCATTCTGTAGGCTTTTGATCCTCAATATGAAGTGGACATAATGCAGCTCGAACAAGAGCCCACATAGTTAAAGAAGACAAAGGCACTCGTTTTCCCTGATTTCTCTTTAAATTCCTACCTACTTGTTCCCAGAGATCAACATTTAATGTTCCATCATCAGGGAACCAAGGACTATAAATTATAGGCACCAATGGCTTTTAATAACTTTTTAACTAACAGAGAGATGTTACTCAGTGGACAGTTGCTGTACTATTGTGAAGCCTTAGCTGAAAAACAATTCCCTTGAACTTGGAAATCCCAAGCAGGTTCTAATGACTTACTGTGGAGTTACTTTTGTTCCCTTCCTCTTCGTTTTTGAGGGTTCTTCCATGTCTCATTGTTTTCCTTAGTCCTACTCACACCTTGCCAGGGCTGACCAGCAGCCCCTGAATCATGGATGAACAGATTACTCAGACACAGTTTGACTGTGAAAGAGAGGGCTAAGTTGCTCCTGGCTCTAGTGGCCAGAGCAGCCTTGATTGCCTGCCTCATTAGCCTTTTATTGGAATTTATATATTTTGATACGATCAGTAGGGTGAGTAATCTTGGGAGGACACAGATGTTTACATTGTTCTCTAGGCAAGGGCATTTAGGGATTAAGCACAAGGATTCCAGTAAACAACCAGGAGTCTGCACAAGCACAGGCTTCTTTGGAAAGGTCAAGGAATAAGTAGGGGCATTGCCTTCGACACTCCCCTAAGTCAGAATTCTGATAAACAGGGCAGGAGGCCTCCTACACACTTCCCTTTTCTCAGAATGTCCTCCTCACAAATTTTCCAGCCAAGTCTCATGCTTCCCAACAGAGTGGCCACTAATGATAAAGCTGGGAGGAGGGATGTAAAGGTGGAGATAATGTTGGACATCTGTTATACTGTCAACAGTAAAATAAATGAATAAATAAATAAACAGAAACAAATAATAATATCAAATAAAAGATGAAAGCCCAACCCCCACTGAAAAAATATAAACAATACAAAACACAGTGAAATAATCATCTCTCCAATGAAATTCTGAAAGAGTGAAACCACAAAGAAAAGTTTAGGATTAATAACATACATTTGCAAATCAAATACCCCATTGCACTTGACCTTACAGTGAACCAATCACCAGGGTTCTGTTGTCATTTAATTTTAAGACAAAGATTATTTTAAGGCTTTGGTTAATGTTCACATTTTTTTTAAAAATGTATATGCCAACCTAGAACATAATAGAAAATAATACAATTTGTATAATGTTCCTACAAATACATCTTTGGAGAAAGAGAAAAAAGGCCCTGGTGAAAGTCATTGTATAGTTTCTGGAATCTACACTAACCCAAGAGAAAGATGCAAATTGACCATACCTTCACAACACCTACCAACCAATCAGGAGTGAGTATGCAAATTAACTCAACAAAGATGCCGGGTTAATTTGCATATACAGGCGCTGAGCAGCTCGGATGCTTGTGTCATCACCATGGTGACGATGCAGGTGTTCCACACCATTCCACACTGCCCCAGTTGCTCTGGTCCTCTGGGCAGCGTAGGAAGGCGGAAAGGCAACTCTGGGCCAAAGCAAAGGCAAAAAGGTGGCTCCGGCCAGAGCAAAGGCAGTGCCGGCAGCCAGGGGAAGGAAGGCCCATTCTTTCATGAATCTTTGTGCATCACGTCTCTAGTACAATAATAATAATAATTTAAAAAACTGCTGTGTTCATACATTTCATCACATCAGATAATTTTAAAAACAATAAAAACAACTGATTCTATCTCACATTAAGTGAAATCATCTTTAAATATCACTTTGGTTCTCACGTAAAATGTAAAATGGTTATTCATATTTGCAATTTGAAATAGGAGTTTTGATAGCAAAAAGTGATCTGTACTGGGGGGTAGGGGAAGCTGGGGGAAGGTCAATGGGGAAAAAAAGGAGACATATGTACTACTATTTGTAATACTTCAAACAATAATAAATAAATAAATAAATAAATAAATAAATAAATAAATAAATAAATAAATAAATAGAAACTGGAAAAGAAAAAAAATAATCTGACTATACTGCCATTGGTCACTATTGCACAGGAGCTGTTCTGGAGGAAGATGGAGAGGGTGAGGATGAAGGTCCATGTTGGTGGCTTCTTTTGAACTCTCAGGCTTTGAGTGAGTGGCAATGGGAAGACTCAGAGTGTAACCCAACCCCAATAAAATACCCACAATAGGCTTGTTTCTCTATTTTTTTTTCATATGCCCCTAAGAGCTTTGAGGTTGGGAAACCATTTGGTCCCTGCCCCAGCCACCTAACATTATGGTGAAAAAGTTTCAAGGGATGTTTATGAGTTACAAATACATGTCTAAGTGACATTTTTCAGAGTACTCTATTAATGACATATCACTGAAATATAACAACTCAGTGGTGTATTTGCTCACTTGCTCATTTATTTATTCACTAATGTCCATCAATTATTTACAGTGTGCCAGGCACTGTTTTACAGAAAACCGGGCATATGCCTGAGTTCTGCTTTCCACGTTTAATGACACAAAAATAAGAAGAGATGATTAAAATATAGTGGCCATCTTCACAGGAAGCTGTGGAAGTCAATAGCTAACTCAGTCTAAACTTGAGACAAAAGGTTCATAAAATAAATCCTCTTGAGGACATGTTAGTTGAGCAGTCTTAATATTATGGTTTGATTCATGAAACTACTGAGGACCAATTCATGAAACCTCTACACATTACCTTGCCAAGCCAGATGTGGGTACTGATTAGTAAATATATTGTAGCTACCAGGTCATTGGCCCATATATTTTCCACCCACTTGTGGATGAAGGGGCCACAGGCTAACCTGACAAGCCCAGGGAAGGCCTGCATGGCAGTTTTGCAAACTCAAAGACCTAAAGTAACCACAAAAGATGGTCTGAAATTAAACTTTAACTAAAAGCACTCATGGTAGGTAGGTACCTCCTAGGCTGTTAACTTCCCTGACAAGGTCAATCTTTATGTTAACTGAGCTTATTGTCTTTTTGCATCTACAATAACATGTCATTGAAATGTCAGGGCAACTTGTAACTCACCCCTGCTTTTTTTCCCCAGACTCCTCAGGGCACAACAAAATGCCCTGCACCAGGACAAATTACCACAAATTCCTTCATTGTTATTGTTATCCTGTTAATTGTTGACTATTAACTATCCTATATCCACCTAAGTAAAAGAAGTATGTGTCTATCATTTTATTTTTTATATAATCCCAGTGAACCCCTCCACCCCTGCTTTGCTGTCTCCTGCCTCTCTACCCTATCACCAATGGATTTCATATAACCTACATACGTCTCCTCCTTTGATTGTAATGTATAAAAATAGAGGAAAAAGCGCCATTCTCCAGAGCATTATCCTAATCTGTTGAGATTCTCCTTCCTGGCAATTGTCGACAGTTTGGCTCAAATAAACTCACAAAAAGTCTTTACAGGTTTGAATGTTTTTACCATAACACATCCCATGTCACTCCCTTTAAGGTGGAGGATATTTGATAGCTATTTTGGACATATAATGGAGAAGATAATACAAAGTGACTCTAAAAATGTGAATACCTGAATATGTTTCTTGCTCTGTCAGCTGAGAGGCCTAAAAGCAATTAAAGTCCAGGAGCAGTGAGCACACGTGATGCTAAGCAAGATTCTGGTTTCTAACACTATTCTCTAGTGAAAAGAACCTGAGCTCTTTGAAGAAACAGCTGATTTCAGGGCTGAGACAGAAAATATCAAAGATACGCCTGATCATGTGTAGTGCCAGTACGTAAGATAGTGCTTACAAAATCCATATGACAATGATGGCGTTATGTCCAAGGGACACAAAGCAATTGAAATTGCTCCAATGGTCAAATCAGTGCAATCTGAACAACTAACATCTAACACAGTATCAAATCATAACTAAATTCTTCAAATAAATATCCATATTGATATTTGTAGATTAATGATTAATTGTATAAACAACTAAATGTAAAAAGAATAGCTAAATCTTTACAAAATATTTTTATATAGTTTATGAAACTATGGTTCATTGAGCTAGAGCATATCTCCTCATCCCTTAAGTGTAGGCCATGCACAGTAGTGTTATTCTAAGGAGTGATATGAGGAAAGGTTAGGGAAAATAAATATATGTATAGTGGAGAATCTGGACAAATATGACCTCAGACACATCAATAGTATGAAGTTATATTGAAAGCATGCATCCTTGGCATGATGTAAAGAGAAGGACAGGTCACTTCTGTTGTCTCCCCCCAAAACTGTAATGTCAATTTCACTATGAGAAAACCACAAGGCAAATACAAATTGAGAGTTTTTCTACAAAACTCCTTACAAGTACCCTTCAAAACTGTCAAGATTATTGAAAACACCTGACAAGTACCTCCTTGAAACTGTCAAGGAATTTAAACACCTGACAAGTACTTATCAAAACTGTCAAGGTCATTGACAACAAAGCTAGTCTGAGAAACTGTAATAGCATAACTATTAATGTAATGTAGTTTCCTGGGTGAAATTCTGGAATAAAAAACCACAAAACTTTAGGTAAAAATTTAAATAACCTGAATAAGGTATGACGTTTATTTAATAATAATGTATCAATATTGGGTCAGTAGCTGTGACAAATACATATATTCCAGTAATATATATGTTAACAATAAGGGAAACTGTGTTTGGGGTCTGGAAACTCTATATCTTTGCAAGTGTAAATCTATAATTATTCTTAAATATTTAAAAAAGAGATGCAAGTTGAGATTTCAAAACAGTGGCAGAGTAAGCAGAAGCTACACTGACACTCATCCAGGACCAAACTGGAAATAAAACTACAATACAGAAAAACCACCCTGAAAAATCAACCAAAGACTGGCAGGAGAGAACTCTGACAACCAAGGATAGAAAGTGGAGACCTCATAGAGAATGGTAGGAAGGGTAGAGATGCAAAAAGGTTTGGCCAGGCTCCTACAGACAGCAGCTGAAGTTCCGGAGGCATATCTCAGCTTTAGGGGGTTCCACTGAGAAATCTTGGGTCTAAACCCCAAGCTTGGATCCCCAGACCAAAGTACCAGAACTGAAAAAGGTTCCCACAGAACATCTGGCTATGAAAAGCACCAGGGTTGCTGTCTGCTACTGAGAGATGGATAAAAATGCAGGCACCATCTTAAAGGGCCAATGCACAAATTTTTGCATGCACCTATTCACCTTGACCTCTGGCAAAGGGAGGGAAGAGTGGACTGGAGCTGTGTGAAGAAAGTCCAGGGTTGTGGACTTTTGCAATGGAGCTCAAAGGGCAGCCACCCTTGTTTCTTATGCTGAGTCATTCCCTCACGCTGCAGAGGACATATTTCTCTGGTGAACCTTTGCTATCCAGGTGGTTTTCCCTGGAGGGAAAGCAGTTGCCCCACCTTGTAGGAAGACCACTTTCCCAACCTGTGGTACATACCCTGAGGCTAATCAAGACTGAGTGCCAATTGGACTGCAGGCAGAGACAGATATCTGGGGGCTTTAGGGCTTTGTCTGGTCTCCCTTTGGGACAGGGGCTATTGAAAGCTGACCATGGTGCACATCTTGGTCCTTTTCAAAGGCACTCCATCCTATGGCACAGGGAGCCATAACCTGTGGATTGCTGATAGCTCCAAACAGGGTATTAAGGGCCAGTCACACACAGCATCAGACATTGTCCTGCACTAGAGATTGGGAGTCATAGCACATTTACCTAATACATAGACACAAACCCAAACAGGCAGCCAAAATGGGAAGACAAAAACAAAACAAAACAAAACAAAATTAAAGAATAAGAGAATTCTCCAGAAGAAGAGCTAAATAAAATGGAGATAAGAAATTTATCAGTTATTGAACTCAGGATAATGATGGTAAAGATGCTCAACAGTAAGAGAAAGATATTACAACTATGAAAAATGACATGCCACTAATAAAGAACACATTGGAATAAATACAAAGTAGATTAGGGCAAGCCAAGGTTCAGGTCACTGAAATAGAAGACAGAGTAGAAAAATGCAGTCAATTAGAGACCCACCCTAAAAAATAATAATTTAAAAACAGGAGAACAGTTTAAGGGAGGTGTGGTACAACATAAAAAGGAACAGTATTCACATAATAGGAGTGCCAGAAGTGGAAGAAAGTGGGAAAAGGATCGAGAATGTTTTGAAAGAAAAAAAGACAAAGAACTTCCCTAACCTCCTGAAGGAAAAAGTCACACAAGTTCAGAAGGCACAGAGAGTCCCAATCAAGAAGAACCCAAACAGGCATCGTAATTAAACTGCCAAAATTAAAGATAAAGAGAGATTCTTAAAGGCAGCAAGAGAAAAACAACTTGTCACCTACAAAGGAGTTCCCATATAATGTCAGCTGATTTCTCATCAGAAACACTGCAGGCCAGAAGGGCATGGCATGAAGTATTCAAGGAAATGGAAAACAATTATCTGAAACCAATATTACTATAACCATTGAAGATATCATGAAAAATAGATGGTGAAATAAAGAGCTTCCCAGACCCCTCCCCCCCCAAAAAAAAATACAATGCAAAAGGGAATGCTGTAATGAGAAGAAGAAATATATAGAGGGAGAAACATTGGGATAAAGAATTAAAATGATGCCCTAGCTGGTTTGGCTCAGTGAATAGAGCATCAGCCTGCAAAGTGAAAGGTCCCAGGTTTGATTCTGGTCCAGGGCACATGCCTGGGTTGTGGGCTCGATCCCCAGTGGGGGACTTGCAGGAGGCAGCTGATCCATGATTCTCTCTCACCATGGATGTTTTGATCTCTCTTTCCCTCTTCCTTTTTCTCTGAAATCAATAAAAATATATTTAAAAAAGAAGTAAAATTACAATAAATAAGTACATATCAATAATAACCTTAAATATAAATGGATTAAATGCTCCAATCAAAAGTCATAGGGTATCTGAATAGAAACAAAAACATGACCTAACTATATGCTATCTACAAGGGGCCCACCTGAGAACAAAAGACTCACACAGTATGAGAGTGAAGGGACAGAAAAACAATTTTCCATGCAAATGCAAAAGGAAAAAAAAAAAAAGATGGTGTGGCAATACTCATATCTGACAAAATAGACTTCACATTGAAGGCCTTCACAAGATACAATAAAGGTCTCTAGATAATACTACAGGGATTGATCCATCAAGAGAATATAACCCTGGTAAACATATATGCATCCAATATAGGAGTACTTAAATATATTTTTTAAAAAACTGCTGGAAGACTTTAAGGAGAGATCTACTAAAATACAGTCACCAGAGGGGAATTTAACACCTCCACTGACTTCACTGGATAGATATTCTAGGTAAAAACTTAACAAGGAAACAGTGACTCTAAAGACACACTGGATCAAATAGATTTAATTGACATCTATGGAACATTTCACCACAAAGCTGCAGAATATATATTGTTCTCAAGTGCACATGGATAATAAAAAAAGATAGACCACGTGTTAGAATACAAAACAAGTCTCTAATGTTCAAGAATATTGAAATCATACCAAGCATCTTATTGGATCACAATAGACTGAAATTAGAAATCAACTACAATAAAAACACTCAAAAACATTCAAACACATGGAGGCTAAATAGAATGTAATTAAACAATGATTGGGTTACCATGACATTAAGAAAGAAATAAAAAACCTCATGGAAACAAATGAAACTGAACATACAGCAACCTAAAATCTATGGGACACAGTGAAACAGTCCTGAAAGGGAAATTCATAGGACAATAAGCCTACCTCAAAAAAACAAGAAAAATTATTAATAAACTATTTAACCATTCAAATTATAGAATTAGAAAGAGAATAATAATAAAAGACCAGAGTAAGTAGAAGGAAGGAAATAATAAAGATCAGAGCAGAAATAAATGACATAGAAATTTTAAAAAAATACAATAATTCAATGAAACCAAGAGCTGGTTCTTTGAAAAGATAAACAAGATTGATGAACTTTTAGCCAGACTAATCAAGAAAAAAACAGAGAGGACTAAAATAAATAAAATAAAAAATGAAAACGGAGAAGTAACAATGAATACCACAGAATTACAAAGGATTTTAAGATAATGCTATGAACAACTATATGCCAACAAGCTGGACAATATGGATGAAATGGACAAATGTCTAGAATAATAGAATCTCCTAAAACTGAATCAGGAAGAATCATAAAACTTGAATAGGATAATAACAATTGATGAACTAGAAGCAGTAATCAAAAATCCCAGCAAACCAAAGCCCTGGTCTGGATGGCTTCACATGGGAGATTTATCAAACATTTAAAGAAAAACTAACACCTATATTCCTCAAACTATTCCAAAAATCTATGAGGAGGCCAGCATTATCTTAATTCCAAAACCAGATAAAGACACTACAAGGAAAGAGAATTATAGGCCAATATCCCTGATGAACATACATGCTAAAATTCTCAAAATATTAGCAAATCAGATCCAGCAATTTATATAAGAGATCATACACAAGGACCAAGTGGAATTTATTCCAGGGATGCAAGGTTGGTACAATATTTGCAAAAATAAAAAATAAAAAATGAAATACATCACATAAACAAATTGAAAGACAAAAACCATGTGATCATATCAATTGATGCAGAAAAAGCATTCAACAAAATCTGACACCCATCTATACTAATAAAGGGTTAATATACTAATTAGACCAGACATCCTTCCAGACAAAGCCACGGTGGTGGGGGCCAAGGCAGAAGTGGTTAGGGGCAATCAAGCCAGCAGGGAAGGGCAGTTAGGGGCAATAGGGCCAGTGGGGGCCAGTTAGGGAGTAATCAGGCTGGCAGGGGGTAATTAGGAGTCAATCAGGCTGGCAGAGGGGGGGCAGTTAGAGGGCGATCAGGTGGGTGGGGGGTAGTTAGGGGGTGATCAGGCCAGCGGCAGGGGGGGGCAGTTAGAAGGCAATCAGCCTGGCAGGGGCAGCTTTTAGGGGGTGATCAGACTGGTGGGGGGCAGTTAGGGGGTGATCAGGCTGGTGGGGGGAGAGTTAGGGGGTTATCAAGCTGGCAGGTATAGGGGCATCAGGCCAGCAGGCAGAGCGGGTTAGGAGTGATCAGGCAGGCAGGCAGGCTAGCGGTTAGGAGCCAGTGGTCCCAAATTGCAAGAAGGGTGTCTAACTGCTGGTTAAGGCCCGATCCCACAGGGACATCTCCTGTGGGGTCCTGGATTGGAGAGGGTGCAGGCTTGGCAGAGGGAACCCCCCCCCCCCCGCATGAATTTCATACATCAGGCCTCTAGTCTTATGTAATGAAAGCCTAATATGCTAAGTGTCTGGTCATCTAGTCACTGGTCAACCAAAGTGTAATATGCTAATGACATGCTAAGGCCACTCAACTGCTCGCTATGACGTGTATTGACTACCTGGGGAAGATGCTCTGACTGGTAGGTTAGCTTGCTGCTGGGGTATGGCCGAATGGGACTGAGAGAGATGAGCCAGACATGCCCTAGAGACCTCCTGCGGTCCCTCCCTTGCTGGCCAACCTCCTGTGCCCCTCCCCAGCCAGCTAGCCCTAATTGGCACTGGGCAAGATGGGACTGGACATGCCCTGGAGACCTCCCACAGTCCCTCCTGGGCCTAATCGTGCATCGGTGGGGTCCCTCAGCCTGGCCTGTGTCCTCTCACAATCCGGGATCCCTCAGGGGATGTTGGAGAGCCAATTTCAGCCCGATCCCACAAGCCACTCCCCTCAGGAGGGCTCCAGGTGCAGGGCTCATGGCTGGTAAGCACTGCTGTGTCAGTGCAAGCCTCTCCCAATCTGGACTGATTGGGTGCAAGCCCATGGCAGGTGGGGTGGGGACAGGATGAGCAGGAGCAGCAGGTAGGAGCTGCAGTCAGCATTTGACTGTGGGGTTCGGCCCAATTCCCACAGGCAACCCAGAGGGGCCCCATCCATGCACGAATTTGTCCACAGAGACTCTATTTTTTTTATAAAAGCTCTCAGCAAAGTGGGGATGGAGGGATCATGCCTCATCATAATAAAGGCCATATTTCACAAACCTACAGCTAACATCATACTTAATGGGCAAAAACTAAAAACATTTCCCCTAAGGACAGGAATAAGGCAAAGAAGCCTGCTTTCACCACTCTTATTCAAAAGAGTACTGGAAGTCCTAGCCACCCCAAACCGACAAGAAGAAAACATAAAAAGCATCCAAATTGGAAAGGAGGAAATAAAACTCTCATTGTTCGCAAATGATATGATATTTTACATAGAAAACCCTAAAGACTCTACAAAAACTATTATATTTAATAAATGAATTTAGCAATGTAAAAGGATACAAAATTAAAACCCAGAAATTGATGGCATTTTTATACACCCATAATGAATTCTCAAAAAGAGAAACCAAACAATCCCATTTATAATTGCAACAAAAAATTCAGATATCCTACATAATAAAAGTCCAGAGACCAAAATGGTGGAAAGACCAGAATGACCAGAGACCAGTACGACAGGGGTCTCTCACCCCAGCCGGCCCTGCCTTCCAACAGGGACCCCACCCTGATTGGGGGTGTCATCAGCCTGCAAACTGCCCAGTGGCCTCTTGCCCCAGCCATTCCGCCCCCCAGTGGGGACCCCCACTCCAATCCGGAGCCCCCATCAGGGCAGGACTGCCAGCCCCCACCTGTGCACTGGGTCTCTATCCTATAAAATAAAAGTGTAATATGCATGTATACATACAAGTTAATCTATCTTTAATTGACCCTAATGGCAGAATGACCAGAATGACCACTTGACCAGTCACTATGAGGTGCACTGACCACCTCTCGGTCCCTTTCCCTGGCTGGCAGGTTCCAATTGCCCGATGGTGAATGGGGAACTGGGGGTGGGTGCTGGGGGACACAGGTGGTGCAAGGCCAAGGCCCCCACCCCACCATTCACCCCACACATATAGGGCAACCTGTGGTGAGGGTGGGGCTGGTGAACACACGGGAATGGCCAACCTCTTGGTCCCTTCCTCCGGCTGTCAGGCTCTGATTGCCTGATGGCAAATGAAGAACCAAGGTCAGGGGCAGGGCCCTGATCACAGCTGGGGAACATGGCCCTGATGGCAGGCTAGGCCTAGGGACCATACTCACCCACAAATTTCATGAGCCGGGCTTCTAGTTTAGGAATAAACTTAACCAAGATGGTAAAAACACTCGTACTTAGAAAACTACAGGACATTGGAAAAAGAGATAGAGGAAGTTATAATCAAATTGAGGAATATACTGTGTTCATGGATTGGTAGAATTAACATCATTAAATGTCCATACTACCCAAAGCAACCTATAGATTAAATGCAATCCCTATTAATATATCAGTGGCATATTTCACAGATCTAGAATAAATATTCCAATAATTTATATGAACAATAAAAGACCCTGAACAGCTGCAGCAATCTTGATAAAGAAGAACAAATTTGAAGGAATCACAATACCAGATATCAAGTTAGTCACTGTACACAAAACAGACTGGTACTGGTGCAAGAACAGGCATCTAGATCAATAGAACAGAACAGAGAACCCAGCAATTGACCCAAGCCATTACACTCTATTAATACTTGACAAAGGAGGCAAGAACATACAATGGAGTCAAAACAGTCTCTTCAATAAATGATGCTGGGAAAATTGGACAGTTATATGCAAAAATAAAAAATAAAACTAGACCACTAACTTACACCACATACAAGAATAAACTCAAAATTATAAATGTAAGTTTATAAAAATCTTAAAAGAAACCATAGCCATTATGGAAACCAGTATGCTATTTCCTCAAAAAAATAAATATGGCACTGCCAGTTGATCCAATGATCCCACTTCTAGGAGTATATCCTAAGAAACCTGAAAAACCAATCAGAAAAATGTATGCACCCCTATGTTCAGAGCAGCACAGTTTACAATAGCTAAGATCTAGAAACAGCCCAAGTGTCCATCAGTAGATGAATGAATAAAATATAAGAAAAAAAAACTGTGGTACATTTACACCATGGAATACTATGCAACAATAAAAAGAAGGGTAAATCTATAACTATCCTTTGAGATAGCCTGGAGTAACCTGGAGAGTATTATGCTAAGGAAATAAGCCAGTCAGAGAAAGACAAGTATCATATGATCTCACTCATATGTGGAATCTAATGAATGAAGTAAACTGATGAACAAAATAGATCCAGAGACATAGAAGCATGGAACAGTCTGTGGAATCTCAGAGAGAAGGCAGGGGAGGATAGGTGGGTTGGAAGAAATCAACCACAGAACTTGTATGCATACATGCATAACCCATGGACACAGATTATATGGTGGTAAAAGCCTGTGGCAGGTGGCAAGGCGGGCTAGAAAAAGAGGTCAAGGTCAGGGAGGGGGACATATGTAATACTTTCAACAAAAAAAGATTTAATAAACTAAAATATTTAAATTTAATATTAAAAAAGAAGTTGCACGTTTATAATTCCGGGGAAGGGCTCCTTTTGGTGGCAAGAGTGATGTGATTGTGATCTCTCATCCCCTCTCTCTTAGAGCTTATCCCTCCTTTCCCCCTTTAGATGCAAGAGGGGCTTCTTATGTCAAAGGGGCCTCTGTCAGATGGGCCCCTAACTCTGGGATAGATGTGGATATTATGAAAGGGTGAAACCTCAAAGGGGAACAAGCTGTCACCATCCCAGAATTCCTGGTTACAGATCATGATGATTACCCTGCAGTTGCTTTCTATCTAGAATTAAATATATATACTCTCTAAAGAAAGGATACTGTTTTTGTGAGACTTATTTTTAAATCACCCTTTGTTATTTGAGTACACAGTGACAACATGTTTATAGTCATAAAAACTATAGCACAAGTAGGAGAGATAGATCATCTTTTGTCCTCACTTAGACAAACAATGAACATTTAGAAAATTTTAGGTGGCTTCTGTAAGGTCCCAACACCACTATATGAGCTATGGCAACCTGAAGCTGTGGTTCCAACTCTGAGATGGAACTTATGAGTCAGTCTCTGCTCTGCTAAACCAGCCTGAAGGTCAGCCAAGGTCAAGCAATAGCTTTGGGATGCATCATCAGATTTCCCCTCCCTAGGGGAGGCACCTGGCTTCCAGGCTGGTGCAGGGCCAGATGCACCGTGGCATCCTATCCTGTGGATCTGCTTTCCAGGCTCAAATTGCCTCTGCTCTCACCAACCCTTCACTCTCCCAATGTGATAGCATCTCTGTGCCAGCCCTACCTGTCTGCCCTCTGATATCAAGTGTGATTTTCATTCTGGCATATTCATCTCACCAGGTCTGACTCCTGTACTCTCTATGATTAAGCAGAACTACATGTGGACTGGACACTTTTCAGGGTGCTTAACTGATCCATGGTCCTTGTATGCAAGCGTCTGTCGTTAGGGGACAATTGTGTGGGAAGCCAGTTGTCCTTACTAAACTCTAGAGGGCTGGGACAGGTGGGGTTAGTGGAGACAATTCAGAAGGGTGCAGAGTGCCTTCTAATAGCCCCTACACATATCCTGTAAATAATGTGTACTGCTTTTTGACTTGGGTGTCTGAAACCATAGAAAGTCACCACTGATATGCATTATTTTTCTGGTGACAACTTTTTGCTCCACAAAGTGCTGAATGCAGGTGATCAGGCCACGTTCATGGGAAGGTATGGTGCAACATCGCAGTTCTTCCATAGTCATGAGTGAAAGTCTGTTAGTCAGTGCCCACTTTCTTTCTCACAATTTCTAAAGAGAGACTGCTGGACACAAGGTCATGTGCCAGTGCCAGTTGTTAAATAGTTTGAGCATCACTCCTGGGGGATAAGAGCACCATGGATGGATTGGATTTGAACCTTTGACAGGGATTGGTGTGTATATTTTTTGATGACTCACCAAATGAGAAACCATTGATCAAGACTCTTCCTCTTTGGGCTCTCTGAATATTTTCAGGAAAAGTAGTCTGTGTGTGTGTGTGTGTGTGTGTGTGTGTGTGTGTGTGTGATATTTTCCTGGGTGTACTGAAGTATTACCCCAAGATAAAACAGTTTTAAAGAAAACAATATGCAGACTATTTATCAAGAAATATGATAACGTATCCAAATTAATATTATGCCATCAATGAGATTGTCACTGATTTTAAAACTCTTTAATCCATTATACAGATGCAATAAACATTCATTCTTTAATTTATGCTTCTTCCTAAGTATATTTTTAAATACACTCCTTTTCTTCATTCCCTTTTATTGGATTTTAATACCTCAGCTATTATGATTACTTTTTTCCTCTTTTTTCAATAAGTGGAAAATTTTAAAAAGTCATCTTTAATCTGTCTTTAAGAATAAATATATTTTTATAAATTAAATTATTAAATTACACAAGAATCTCTATCAACCTAAGGTGACATTATCTGAACTTTAAAGGAGAAACGAATCTTTACTTTAAAAAATTTCACTCTGCTCTGGCCAGGTGCCTGAATTGGTTGGAGTGTCATCCCATACACCAAAGGTTATGGGTTTAATTACTGGTCAGGACACATACCTAGGTTGTGGATTTGATCTCTGGTCAGGGATCTATGGGAGGCAACCAATCAATGTTTCTCTCTCTCATAGATCTCTCTCTCTCTCTCTCTTCTCTTTCTCTCCATCTTCTCTCTCTCTCTCTAAAAGTCAATAAAAAATCCTCAAGTGAGGATTAAAAAGTTATTTATTTTTAAATTTCACCATGTAATGAAAACTGTGCCATTACTACACTAGGAGCTACTGAATCTAAACACACCAAGTTAGTAGGATGATTGTCATATTTCATGTCACCTGTAGAAGTCCTGATGCTTCTTCCCACTATTAGAGAAGAAGGGAAGCCCCCCCCCCCGCCACACACACACACACAAAAACAGATGACAGACGGAGGAATCTCAGAGGAAAGAGGGGCAAGGGTGGGAAGGAAGAGTTTAACCAAAGAACTCATATGCATGTAAGCATAACCCATGGACACAGACAATAGTGCAATGAAGGCCTGGGGAGAATGGGCAGGGAGGAGGGGGTCAGTGGGAGGAAAAGCAGGGATATCTGTAATACTTTCAACAATAATCATAAATTTTAAAAAGAGGAGAGGCTGATGAAATATACCTTTTTTTCAAAAAGACACTTCTTTTGAGGATGATTCTGGGGGAAATGATGGATTCCTCACAGGGACTTAAAATTTCCTATTCAGTGTGAGAGATTCTGGCTCAATGTAAAGTTTACTTGGTAGACCACCTGCTCTCAGATAACCATCATATTAGTCATGGAAAGATTTTATTGATATACTAGAGGCCCGGTGCATGAAATTCATACATGGGGGGTGTGTCCCTCAGCCTGACCTGCACCCTACCCAATCCGGGAGCCCTTAGGGGATGTCCTACTGATGGCTTAGGCCCACTCCCCATGGTTCTCTGCTCTCTGTGGGGCCTACCTGCTCCCCACCATGGCAACTGCCAAGCAGGCTGTGCTGGGTGCTGCCTCCTCCCTGCTGTCAGTCTCCATGGAGGCGATGAGGTTAATTTGCATACTCACTCTTGATTAGCTGGTGGGTGCCATGAAGTGACGGTCAATTTGCACATTCCTCTTTTATTAGTGTAGATTTTTTTCACTTGTGTATAAGGATTCCAGAATATCATGCCATGCACTGGTCACAAGGCACAGTCATTTACTGAATGCAGCATATAACAAATGTTCTTGTCATTCACTGGTCCTCCTTTAGAAGTTAAGTAAATTGACTTAATAAATTTATCCTTTGGGGATAATATTTACAGTGTGTAATAAGGGTACTTTCTAGAGTAAACTGAAGTAGGAGCTATAGAAGTGGTGGCAGAGCTGAGTGAAATGTTAGTAATTTCCTCTTATCTGACTACACCTCTGCTGTGTGTCTGGTAGCCTAGAATTCTACATTGTACAAAGAGTCATAGTTAATTTTTAACTTTATATCTGTACCTTGCAGATTATTTTTTCACAGTAAGCCTGGATTACTTGTTCAATTAGGAATCAAGAAAACATAACAAAAGAAACACACAAGTTAGAAAACAAAAATAAAACAGTTGTATTGGGGGAAAAATTAAGTTTAGAAGATGGTAGGAATAATCTGTGACTGTGTGTAACCTGCATGTTTTTTTTGTGACCACAAGTATAAAATGAGTCAAAAGTATGTTGTAGCAGCCAAAAACTACATCCTATATATTAAAGAGGGAATATGCAAATCGACCATCACTCTGCCACAAAGATGGTGATGCCCACAGCTGAGGTGGGAGGGGGGTTTCCGTAACACAAGATGGCAGCTCCCACAGCAGAGGCTGAGTTCCCATAACGAGCTTTAATAAGCAATTAGCAGGGACCTGAGGCTGCGCACCACGCCCCGCCCTGCCACATGGGGCTTGACAGGGGAAAATCAGGCCATGACCCCCACCCTGGCACCAGGCCGGGGGACCTCAAGCCATGCCCTCTTCCTTGGTGCCAGGCCAGGGAACCTCAGGCCATACCTCCCACCCAGCAGGGTTTGGCAGGGACCTCAGGCCACACTCCCTGCCCTGGCGCCAAGCTGGGGGACCTCAAGCTGCTCCCCTGGCCCCAGTGCAGGCCAGGGTGACATCAGGCCACATCCCCTGCCCAGTGGGGCTTGACAGGATACCTGAGGCTGCACCCTCCCCAGCGGGGCTTGACTGGGGACCTCAAGGTATGCCCCCCTACCCCAGTGCTGAGTCAGGGGACCTGAGGCTGCAACCCCTGACCAGTGGGCCTTGACAAGGGACCTCAAGGCATGACCCCCACCCAGGCCCGGCTTGGGGAACCTCAGGCCACACCCCCTGCCCCGGTGCTGGGCCAGGGGACCTGAGGCTGCGCCCCTGCTCCCAGTGGGTCTTGACAAGGGTGGGACCAGCTGGGTCTGGATCTACCCCAATGCGGGGGAGGCCAGGTCTGGGTCTCACGTGATTTTGAAGTGCACGTGGGTGGGTGGAGACTTGACTCTGGGTCCCATGGTGCACCCCAGACTGACAGCAGGAAGATTTTCATATACATTTTACTAATTTTCTTTCATCTCTGACACTTCTTTTATAAAGAAAGGGCAAATAGAAATATGAAAATGTTTCCTCTAATTAATCCCCTTTTAATGTGCATGGATTTTGTGTACCAGGCCATTAGTATAAATATAATACGAACTTAGGTGTGTTTTTTGGTTTGTTTGATTTTTGTTTTTGTTTTTAATAGAAGAACACTGTCGTGACCAAGGGTGTTAATAATTCCAATGTTCTTTACTCAGGTCAGGCCACTTGAAGTATTGTTCTCAATTCCTTATTATTACACTAGAGGCTTGGTGCACAAATTTATTCATGAGTGGGGTCCCTCGGCCTGGCCGGTGATTGAGGTTGATCAGAGCCACCTTACCCAGGCCCTATCAGGGCCAAACTGGGTTGGCCAGTGGGAGAGGGACCATGGGAGGTTGGCTGTGGGAGTTCACTGACCACCAGGGGGAAGCTCCTGCATTGAGCGTCTGCCCCCATGTGGTCAGTGTGCATCATAGCAACCAGTTGGTCAGTTAGTTGTTTGGTCACTTAGGCTTTTATATATATAGATGAACTCAGGCAATAACTGGTATGTTCCAGTGACAGTGAGGATACTGGGGAAGGATTTATGAATTTGGAAAGAGACATTTTAAGACTTTATGGATTTTTTTTAGGATTCTAGAGTTCTCCAATTTTGTATGTTGCTTTTGGACATAAAAAATTACACACACACACACACACACACACTAGAGGCCCAGTGCATGAATTCATGAATTTTTAAAGAAACTGTGGGCCATGAGGCTGTGGTAGGTACAGGGGCAGGTCTCGGCCCATCCTCTGCACCCCTGCCTGGCCCCTCCCACTGTGGCCCTAAGTCCCCTGTCTGCCAGCAGCCCTGCTCCTGCTGCCGCTGCTCCCACACATTGATGGCATCGGCTTCTCTCAAACCCGCTGATGGCAAGGAGCAATTGGGGTTGGCACCAGCAGTGGGTGCAAGCAGTGGCTGCTGCCCCGATTGCCCCTCAGAAGCAGGGGTAGGTGGAGAAGCCCTCAGGGGTGATCAGGGCCAGAAGACGCCACTCGCATACGCTAATGGTGCTGAGTGATGAGGACCAGTGCCAGGCACTGGCAGTGGGTGCGAGCAGTGGCTCCAGTGCCAGCTGTGGGTGCAAGTGGATCCAGTTCTGGCAGTGGGTGTAAGTACTGGGTGGGACCACGGCGCACAGGAGCAAAGAATTTTCAGTAACTACCAGAGGCTCGCCCAGATGACAGCAACCTGCCCTCTCCTTGGTCTGGTGCCCCCGCTCACCTGCTCCACCATCCTGCTGCGGCCAACACCCATCATGTTCTGCACATGCCCCCTGGTGGTCAGAACACATCATAGGGACCGGTTGTTCAGTTGTTCCAGTTGTTCCACCATTCAGTCTATTTGCATATTAGCCTTTTATTATATAGGATATATATATATATATATATATATATATATATATATATACACACACACACACACACACACACACACACACACACACACACACCAAGGACCAGAGAAGGCAGTGACATACTCTAGGACATATAATTCATTAATGCACCATTTTGTCTAGAAGATACATTATAGCCCACACTTTAAAGAAATAGAGACAGACTTCCATGTGTTTAGAGAACAGTGACATGAATAATTATTTACAAGTAACTCCTTTAAAGAACAAGAAAACTGTGAGGATGAGAGTATATAATAGTGGTGTCAAATACAGATGTTCACAGGAAGAATGTCACTTGCAATTAATTGAAATGAGTCAAACCCACTAGAGAATTGAATATTTTCCTTTTTTTCCATTTAAATTATTTATTGTTTAAAGTATTACATGAGTTTCCTCCCCCCCCCATTGACCTCTCCCTTGCCACCCTCACCCCCCAGAACATGCCCTCAACCCCCTAGTGTCTGTGTCCAATGGTTATGCTCATATGCATGCATACAAGTCCTTTAATTGATCTCTTACCCCCTCACCCTCCACATTTCCTCTTTGGTTGGATAATCTGTTTGATGCTTCTAAGTCTCAGGCTCTATATTTGTTCATCAGTTTATACTGTTCATTATATTCCATAAATGAGTGAAATCATGTGGTATTTATCTTTCTCTGACTGACTTATTTCACTTAGCATAATGCTTCTCCAGTTCCATTCATGCTGTTACAAATGGTAAGAATTCCTTTTTTTTTTTTTTTTTTTTTACAGCAGCGTAGTATTTAATTGTGTTGATGTACCACAGTTTTCTAATCCACTCATCTGCTGATGGGCACTTAGACTGTTTCCAAATCTTAGCTATGGTAAATCATGCTTCTATGAACATAGGGATGCACATATCCCTTCTGAATGGTGTTTCTGATTTCTTGGGATATATTCCTAGAAGTGGGATTACTAGGTCAAATGGGAGTTCCATTTTTAATTTTTGAGGAAACTCCATACTGTTTTCCACAGGGGCTGCACCAGTCTGCATTCCCAACAGCAGTGCAAAAGGGTTCCTTTTTCTAGACATTCTCTCCAGCATTTGTCGTTTGTTGATTTTTTGATGAAAGCCATTTTGACAGGTGTGAGGTGGTACCTAATGGTCATTGTCATTTGCATTTCTCGGATGATTAGTGACTTTGAGCATGTTTTCTTATGTCTCTTGGCCTTCTGTATGTCCTCTTTCAAAAAGTGTCTATTTAGCTCCTTTGCCCATTTTTTGATTGGATTGTTTATCTTCCTTTTGTTAAGTTGTATGAGTTCCCTATAAATTTTACAGATTAAACCCTTCTCAGAGATAACATTGGCAAATATGTTCTTCCATGCAGTAGGCTTTCTTATTGTTTTGTTGATGGTTTCTTTTGTGTGCAGAAGCTTTTTATTTTGATGTAGTCCCATTTGTTTATTTTCTCCTTAGTTTCCATTGTCAGGGGCACTGTATCAGTAATGATATTGCTATGACATATGTCTGCTATTTTGCTGCCTATGGAGTATTCTAAAAATTTTATGTTTTCCAGTCTCATGTTTAAGTCCTTTATCCATTTTGAGTTTATTTTTGTGTATGGTATAAGTTGATGATTTAGTTTCGTTTCTTTTCTTCCTTTCTTCCTTCCTTTCTTCCTTCCTTCCTTTCTTTCTTTCTTTCTTTCTTTCTTTCTTTCTTTCTTTCTTTCTTTCTTTCTTTCTTTCTTTCTTTTTTATTTTTTGCATGTATCTGTTCTATTTTCCCAATACCATTTATTGAAGAGACTGTCTTGACTCTATTGTATGCTCTTGCCTCCTTTGTCAAGTATTTAGAATAATGGCTTCAGTCGATTCCTGGATTCTCTGTTCTATTTTTTTTTTTAATAAAATCTTCATTGTTGACAGTATTACATAGGTCATCCTTTTTCCCCTATTAACCTCTTCCAGCCTGCTCTTGCCCTCCCTGGCCCAAGGCCCTCACCATCCCATTGTCTGTGTCCTTGGCTTATGCATATATGCATACAATTCATTGGTTGTTCTCTTCCCACCCATCTTCCCCTGCCTTCTGCTGAGGATCAGCAGTCTGTTCAAGCTTCTGTCACACTGGGTCTATTGTTGATTATCAATTTATTTGGTTCATTAGATTCCATATATGAGTGAGATCATGTGATACTTATCATTCTCTGACTGTCTTGTTTCACTCAGCATAATACTTCCCAGGTCCATCCATGCTGTTGCAAATGGTAAGAGGTCTTTATTTATTTTTATTTTTTCTTTAATCTTTATTGTTCAGATTATTACAGATGTTCCTATTTTCCCCCCATAGTTCCCCTCCACCCGGTCCCCATCCCACTCAGGGACCTTCCCTGCTCCACCTTGTCCATAAGTGTAAGCTCTTTGTCCAATCTCTTCCTGCACACCCACAACTCCTCCCCACCCCACCCCCACCGAGAATTGTCAGTTTGCTCCCTTTCCATGCCCCTGATTCTATTACATTCACCAGTCTGTTCTTTTTGTCAGGTTTTTTATTCATTTGATTTTTAGGTTCACTTGTTGATAGACATATATTTGTTGTCACTTTGTTGTTCATAATTTTTTATCTTTACCTTTTTCTTCTTCTTCCTCTTCTTAGAGAAAATACCCTTCAGTATTTCATGTAATACTGGTATGGTGGTGATGAACTCCATTAGTTTTTTCTTGTCTGTGAAGCTCTTTATCTGACCTTCAATTCTAAATGATAGCTTTGCTGGGTAGAGTAATCTTGGTTGTAGGTTCTTGCTATTCATCACTTTGAATATTTCTTGCCACTCCCTTCTGGCCTGCATAGTTTCTGTTGAGAAATCAGCTGACAGTCGTATGGGTACTCCCTTGTAGGTAATTAACTGTTTTTCTCTTACTGTTTTCAAGATTGTCTCTTTGTCTTTTGCCCTTGGCATTTTAATTATGATGTGTCTTGGTGTGGTCCTCTTTAGTGTCCTCTTGTTTAGTGTTCTCTGCACTTCCTGAACTTGTAAGTGTATTTCTTTTCCAAGGTAGGGGAAGTTTCTGTCATTATTTATTCAAATAGGTTTTCAATATCTTGCTTTCTCTCTTCTTCTGGCACCCCCATAATTTGGATGTTGGTATGTTTTAAGTTTTCCCAGAAGCTCCTTACACTAACTTCATATTTTTGGATTGTTTTTTCTTTTTGCTTTTCCAGTTGGGTGTTTTTGCTTCTTTGTATTTCAAATCTTTGACTTGATTCTTGGGATCTTCTAGTCTGCCGTTAAATCTCTGTATATTATTCTTTATTTTAGTCAGTGTATGCTTAATTTCTGATTGGTCCTTTTTCATATCCTGGAGGGTCTCACTAAATTTCTTGGAGGTTTCTTAAAGATTCCTGAGTCATCTTATAACTATGGTTTCGAACTCTACATCCAGTATTTTGCTTTCATCCATTTCTTTCATTTGTGACTTGTTTCTTTGTCTCTGCATTTTGGCTGCTTCCCTGTGTTTGTTTCTATGCATTGGGTAGCTGCTAAGTCTCCTTGAGTTGCTAGAGTGGCCTTGTGTAGTAGGTGTCCTATAAGGCCAGTGGCTCAACCTCCCCAGTCACCTGAGTTGGATGCTCTTGGTGCACCCCTTTCTGGGATGTTTGCACAGTCTTGTTGTATTTAACCCTTGATTGCTGTTGGTATCACTGGGAGGAATTGATCTCCAGCCCAATTGGCTGTGATGATCAGCTGTGTCTACACTGGAAGATCTGTTGTGCAGGTGACAACCTTATGGGGCAGGACTTGCTTCAGTGGGTCTTTGGTGCTCACTGAGTCTGCCCTTTGAGTGTATCTCAGTCCCGTATGGTCTCACACTGACCACTGGGTACACTGGCTCTTCGGTCTCCAAGAAGTTGCAAGGTCAGACACTGACTGGGGCTGCCCAGCAGGAGCTACAGAGACATCTGCAGATTCCTCCTCTTTGTATGGGGTTTGGAAGTGCCTAGATGAGGTCCAGCTGTGAAGCAAGGCCAGCTTCTGCTGCCAGACCTTGGGCCTTATTTTGGAAGCTCTGGGGCTCTCTGACTAAGCTGCAGTTTGACAGGTTTTAGGTGGAAAAAGGACAGGCCATTCATATGCAAAAGCCGATGCACACAGCTTGGGTGGGATTGTAAATTGGGTGGGGCGTGGTCTCTTGGAATCACCAGGGCAGAGTAAACAGCAGTGGCTGCCAGTCAGCCCTGCACTGGAGCGGTCCTCAGGTCTCTGCATCCTGCGCCCCTGTGTAGGAACAATGATTGCTGTGAGTACCTCTGAGCGAAAACCACCCTCGCATTCCCGTCCAGATACCAGACAGCCGTGTTTCTCCCTGTATGTGTCTGGGACCCCCAGAGTCTCTTCCAGAACTGGAGTTCAGAGCAAGCGGGAGCTTGTATCTCCCTATGGATTAAAAGAGCAGCACATCCAGGTGCCAGCATTTTCTGTACCTCCTCACCTCTTACCAGTCTCAACGTGTTTTCTTCACCTCTCTAGTTGTGGAACTTCCACTCAGCCAGCTTCACCGTGGTTCTGGGTGGTAGTTGTTCTGTCTTTTAGTTGTAATTTTGACGTGGTTGTGAATGGCAGCAAGTAAAGGTGTTTACCTATGCTGCCATATTTGGGTTCTCTATGTTTATCCATTGGTCCATATGTCTGTTCTTGTGCCAGTACCAGACAGTGTTGATAAGAGTGGCTTTGTAATTTAGCTTTATGTCTGGTATTGTGCTCCCTCCAACATTGTTCTTCTTTCTGAATATTGCTTCAGGTATTTGGGATCTTTTTTTTTTTTTTTTTTAATTCCAGATGGATTTTTAGAGATTTTGTTCTTCTAGGTAAGTGAAATATGCCCTTGGTATTTTAATGGGGAATGCATTGAATATATAGATTGTTTTGGGTAGTATGGACATTTTAATGATGTTGATCCCAGCAATCCATGAAATATTCTTTCATTTGTTTATGTCTTCCTCTATCTCTCTCTCTCTTTTTTTTTTTTTTTTTTTGCATCCTGTAATTTTCTGAGTATAGGTCCTTTACCTTCTTGGTTAAATTTATTCCAAGGTGTTTTAATTTTTTTAGTGCAATGGTAAATGTGATTGTTTTTCAGTTTCTCTTTCTGTGAGTTCATTATTGGTGTATAAAAAAGCCCTAGATTTCTGGGTGTTAATTTTGTAACCATGCTATATTGCCAAATTTATTTACTAAGTCTAGTAGTTTTTTTGATGGAATCTTTAGGGTTTTCGATGTACAATATCATGTCATCAGATAATAATGCCAATTTTACTTGTTCTTTTCCCATTTGGATGCCTTTTATTTCTTCTTCTTCTCTGATTGCTATGGCTAGCACTTACAGTACTATGTAGACCAGGAGTGGTGAAAGTGGGCATCCCTGTCTTGTTCCTGTTCTTTAGATTTTGCCCATTGAATATGATGTTGGCTATATGTTTGTCATATAAGGCTTTCATTATGCTAGGGTATGACCCTTCTATTTACACTTTGCTGAGAGTTTTTATCATGAAAGGGTGTTGGATTTTCTCAAATGCCTTTTCTGCATCAATTGATATGATTATGTGATTTCTCCTCTCAATTTGTTTATGAGATGTATCATATTTATTGATTTGTGGATATTGTACCACTCATTCATTCCTAGAAGTAATCCCACTTGGTCATTGTGTATGATCTTTCTAATGTAATGCTGGAACTGATTTGAGAGAATTTTGTTGAGGATTTTAGCATCTATATTAGTCAGGGATATTTATCTATAATTCTCTTTCTTTCTACTCCCTTTATCTGGTTTCGGGAATAGGGTAATGCTGGCTTCATAGAATGTGCTTGAAAGTATGCCTTTCCCTTGAATTTTTTGTAATATTCTGAGGAGGATAAGTTTTAGTTCTTCTTTGAATGTTTGGTAAATGTCCCCAGTGAAGCCACAGGGCTTTTGTTTGCTAGGAGTTTATTATTGTTGTTTTTTATTATTACTGTTTCAATTTCATCAGTAGTTATCAGCCTATTAAGGTTTTTATGTTCTCTCGGTTGAATTTTGGGAGCCTATATTTTTCTAGGAATATGTCCGTTTTGTTGAGGTTGTCCAGTTTGTTGGAGAAGAGTTATTTATAGTATTTTTTTTTTCACAATCCTTTGTATGTCTGTTGGGTCAGTTGTTACTTCCCCACTTTCATTTCTGATTTTGTTTACTTAGGTCTTCTTTTTGTTTCTTGTTGAGCCTCGCTAGAGGTTCATCAATCTTGCTTATTCTTTCAGAGAACCAGCTCTTGGTTTCATTGATATTTTGTATTGTTGTGTGTGTGTTTTTGTTGTTGTTTTGTTTGTTTGTTGGTCTCTAGGTTGTTTATTCTACTCTGATCTTTATTATTCCCTTCCTTTTGCTTACTCTGGGATTTTCTTGTTGCTCTCTTTCTAATTCTTTAAGTAGTACCATTAGATAGTTTATTACCTTTTTTTCTTGTTTTTGAGATAAGCCTGTAGAGCTATGAACTTCTCTCTTAGGACTGCTTTCACTATGTCCCATAGATTTTGGATTGTGTTTTCATTGTCATTTGTTTCCAGGACACTTTTTATTTCTCTTTGGTAACCCAATTATTGTTTAATAGCATGCTATTTAGTCTCTAAGCATTTGATTTTTTATCATTGTTTTTATTGTAGTTGATTTCTAATTTGATGCTATTGTGATCTGGGAAGATGCTTGATATTATTTCTATTTTTTCAAATGTGAAGAAACTTTGCCTGTGTCCTAATATGTGGTCTATCTTTGAAAATGTCCTGTGTGCACTTGAGAAGAATGTATATTCTGTAGCTTTGGGGTGAAATAATCTGGATGTCAATTAAATCCATCTGATCTAGTGAGTCACTTAGTATTGCTGTTTCTTTGCTGACTTTTTGTTTAGAGGATTTTTCCAGTGATGTCAATGGAGTATTTAAGTCCCCTACTATGATTGCATTGCTGTCGATCTCACCCTTTGATACCTTGCAGAAGTTTTTTTTTAATTTCTTTATTGATTAAGCTATCACATATTTGTGCTCATCCCCCCATTCCCCTCCCAAACACTTTCCCACACATGCCCCCACCCCCCTGTTGTCCGTAGCCACTGGTTAGGCTTATATGCATGCATACAAGTCCTTTGGTTGATTTCTTCCCCTTACCCCCACCCTCCCCTACCTTCCCTGAGGTTTGACAGTCTGATCGATGCTTCCCTATCTCCGGGTCTGTTTTTATTCATCAGTTTATGTTGTTCATTATTTCCCCTAGATGAGTGAGATCATGTGATACTAGAAATATACTTATAAGAACCGAAAATGAGACAAGCAATAATGGTTATGCTGTGAGGCAAATGAATCAGTATGTATTTTGGGTGCTCCTATATTGAGTGCATATATTTACCAGAGTTATATCCTCTTGTTGAATTGCTCTCTTTATTATTATGAAGTGGCCCTCCTTATCTCTTGTTATGGCCTTCACTTTGAGGTCTATTTTGGCAGATATAAGTATTGCTACCCCAGCTTTTTTTTCATTTCCATTTTCCTGCGAAAATATTTTTCATCCCTTCACTATCAGTCTATGTGAGTCCTTTGTTCTGAGGTGGTCTCTTGTAGACAGCAAATATATGGGTCATGTTTTATTTTCCATTCAGCTACCCAATGTCTTTTGATTAGAGCATTTAATCCATTTATGTTTAAGGTTAGTATTGATAGGTACTTGTTAGTTGCTATTTTTATTCTTTATGCCTATGTTCCCTCTTCTCTTTCTATTTATTCTTGTTATAGCAGTCTTCAACATTTTTTTGCATTGCTCACTTGGTGGTAATAAACTCTCTTAGCCCTTTTTTGTCTGTGAAGCTCCTAATTTCACCTTCAATTTTAAATGATAGCCTTGCTGCATAGAATATTCTTCAATTCAGTCCCTTGCTTTGCATCACTTTGTATATTTCATTCCATTGCCTTCTGGCCTAATGTTTTTCTGTTGAGAAATCAATTGATATTCTAATGGGAGATCTCTT
Organism: Corynorhinus townsendii; assembly: GCA_026230045.1. Taxonomy (NCBI): domain Eukaryota; kingdom Metazoa; phylum Chordata; class Mammalia; order Chiroptera; family Vespertilionidae; genus Corynorhinus; species Corynorhinus townsendii. The sequence goes on along the minus strand of JAPDVU010000003.1, from coordinate 111,189,285 downwards.
GTTGGTAACTTTCTGCCTCTCTCTGGCAACCTTTAGGATTCTTACTTTGTCTGTTGGTGTTTGCCAATTTAATTATGATGTGCCTTGGTGTCAGTCTTTTTGGGTTTATATTGTTTGGGACTCTATAATGCTTCTGGGACTTGTGTGGCTTTTTTCTTCCCAACATCAGGGATGTTTTCTGTCATTATTTCTTCAAGCAGGTTTTTTATTCCTTGCTCCACTTCCTCTCCTTCTGGAACCCCTTTTTTGTTATTTCAAAGCTCCCTTAGGCTCTACTCCTGCTTTTTAAATTTTCTTTCCAGTTGCTTCTGTGGTGTGTTTTTTTCTACCTTGCCTTCTAATTTGCTGACATGGTCCTCAGCTTCTTCTAGTCTACTGTTGAAGCCTTCCATTGTGTTCTTTATTGCAGCTATGTCATTCTTCATTCCCTCTTGATTTCTTTGCATGTTGATGACATTCTCATTCAACTCCTTATAATGAAAATTTTCCCTCTCAGAAAATTATATTCTAGGACTAAAGGTAGGTTACAGTAACTTAAGAGAAAGGGAAAGTACAGATATTTCTAATTGGTCTTCTTATTTCTTATTTCCTTTCTTGTTACTAGAACACCAAGGTGTTGAGCTAGGCACCTGGCTGCCGCAATGAAGATTACATTGCCTGACCCCCCCACAGTAAGTGGGAACTTATGCTTCTTTTTTTTTACAAACTTGTTAAACGTAGGTAACTATACCTATAGTGAATCTAATTTTCACATGTTTCAGGGAATCTATGATTCAGATACAGGAGCCTGAAAGCACTGTGTGGGCTTCACTTTTGATTTGCTCATCACTCAGAGGTAGGACAATGTCTGCTGTTCAGTTGTTAGAAGGTCAGGTGATTGCTGAAACTCATCACTGAGCGACTTAGGAAGAACAAGTGTGTATAACCTAAAGTCACACAGTAATTGTTAGAGGAATTAAAAAACAGTTGGCACTTTGTTGGGGGAATTTAGGTACATTAAACCTTCATATGCCATCAGATGAAGTGAATGGGTAATGGGTAAAATTGCTTCAGTGAAAATGATGAACAAAAACCTCATAATTTTAGAAAAGTGGAGATCACCTCCAGAAGAAATTGCCAACAAAGTTAATAGTAACCCTTACCTCTTTAAAAGTGGTACTGGGCAAGCTGTGCAGAAGGCAGGGCATTCTTGCTCTTAATTTTAGCACTCAGTATCATTTTATTTCTAAAATGAGCACACTTTAGTAAAAATGAACACACTCATGACTCTGGCTCTGTTTCTGATTGACACCAAATGATTTTTCAATGTGGGCAAAGTCTGCAAAACACTGTGCAGAGAAAGCCCCAATATATACTGGATGGGTTTCCACCCAGAGGCTAGACTGTTTATAATTTTCAGAAAATTGTGCCTTCTTTGGTATGTTCCATCTCTGCTTGTCACAGGAGGGAAAGTACTCTTCTTTAACCCAGCTCTTGATCTGATTTTTAACAAAGTAATTATTAGCATTCTGTTTTCTTGTTTCCTCAGAAAGAATTATTGGAGATTTCAGAATATTAGAACATGATTTTTCTTCTGTTGTATAAAATTTAGCTGGACATGATTTTTCTAAGGATATGTATTTTTTTATTTGAAAATGTTCTTTTGGTATGGCATTTTACTCTAAAAGATGTAGCTTGTTGGATGTTAAAAAATAAAACAAAACAAAACCCTAGTTAATAACAGTGCTATTAACTGTGCTATAACCACAGGAGAATTAACTGCTAGCATCTCATGTGAAAATCTCCTACTATGAGTATCTGGTGTTTTCCTGTAGATCTTATTAAAATTGAAAGCCACAGGAAAATAAATACATTTCCTCTTTAACTGCATAAGACCTCTTGCTCACCTTACAAATGTTAGATAAGTACATTAGTATATCACATATTCAAAATAATTTTTTTAACATTCCCCTTTCAATATTACATGAGTCACAAATCAACATTTTTTTTAACCTCAGAATTATAGTTTCTCTTCTATTATTGCCAAATTGAAGGTAGCATGTTTTTTTACACCAAGCTCTCTGAAGGGTAGAAGGTAATGTGCTTCAAGCTCCAGAAGGTGCTTGTCCCATGGAAGTGAACTTCAGAGCACTCCCAGGTGCAGCCAGAACTCATATGAGGGATGTCAGGTCTCAGAGACACTTGGCAGTATTGCCACTGCAGATGTTCAAGTCAGAAGGCCTCATCTTGGCTCCTGTTCAAGGAGAGTGAGGTCTTTGTTAAACTCTAATGGGAACTGGCAGAGTTCTTTGATAGGTGTTAAGGTTTTAAGGGAATGAGATGGTGACATTAAATTTGCAACAGTTATTTTGAAAAAACCTTCAAATCCATAGAAATAGCCCCATTTCTGCTATTAAATGACTTTTGGACAAGTAATGTATTACCTTCACATTACTTTTATGTTTGTGAACTTGTATGTGTGTTTTTTCTTTTTTCTACAAGCTGAGTTTCTAGTTTTTGTTTGGGTTCAATTTTAGGTGGTCAGAATAGGTTAAGTTCTCTTGAATATGAAGCTTTTCTTTATAACCTTCATCAACAATACTCTAACATTACATCTAAAATCTGGGAAATTCATTTTCACACATCTATAAGTAAAGAAATTCCAAATATCATATTTAGTATGTTTTCTTGCAAATAGGAATCCTGTATTATGGAATTATGAAGAAAGGTATGGGCTTTATTTTTATATTCTAAGGTTTAATCTGTCAAAGTCCAAAATGTTAGTGTTAGTAATTTCCACAGTTCTGTGAAGGCTCCTCCTAAATCTATTCTGTGCCAAGATAATGCAACCCATTTTATCCCCTAAGGGAAACGGGAATACTTTCTCAATCCACATTTTCTATGCTACTTGACTCTTTCAACTGCCTCCAGCTAGGACTCTGCCTAACATATTGCTGCCACATTTTCAAAAACAATTCACTGTGTCTGAAAATATAGATGCCATCGATTTCTATGTCCTGTCTGTAGATTCTCCAGTTGTTGGAATAAATGCTGTCCACAACAGCACTAGCTCTTACAGCCTGATAAAACCATAGACAGCCTGCTGATTTGGCCTCCCAGCTATTCTGTATGAACTAAGCTCTAGAAGGAATTTTCACAGAAGGTCAGTGGTGGTAGGATGCACCCACAGCAATAGCATCGATTGCATCATTACATATTTATGGTCTTTTGTGAGCCTGCAGCAAAGTTTTTGCTACATTCTAATCACCTTGAATAAAGGTAATGATGCAACATTAGCAACACTGCTTTCTCTTGTTCTAGAGTATTTCTGAAGTTTTCTTTACAAATTGAAGTCTTAATTATGCATATACCAAATATTATAGTATGTTTGATGCACCGAGACTCTGAAAGTCTATTGAGATATAAGCTGTTTTAGGCTATTTCTCCTAAAACTAAAAGTATGGGCATACTAAACCTTTTGAAAATTGTCTAAATTTTATATTTTCTTTTTGTATCCAATCTATCATTTCTACAATTTTAGATCTCTCAATTTGTTACAGTCAATCTCCTCCTGTGGATATAGAAACTATCAAAGCTTTCTAGAATTATTAGTAAAGTAAGAAAATGTTCCAATCAAGGTATTTTCTAATGGATTCTGCAATGTCCATTTTGGCTTGCTTGGAGTCCCCCCTTCCTTTTATTTTGTATATTTCCCTTTCTTTACTAGATTCTAAGTCTAGTAAGATTTGTAAGTCATGTTCCAGGATTTCATAGAGGTGCTGGAAAGCACCACGAATGGGAACTAGACCCCAGGTGTCTTCTTGCCCAAGAAAGTTCATGTTGGCAAAAAGGTTGCAAAACCACAGTTCTGGATGGATGAGGTTATTTAACAAATTACATATAGGTAAGTGAGTAAGTAAAGTCCATGAAGATATAAAGAGTAGATGTATTGAATCCTTCCATTGACAGATGTATTATCTATTGGTACAATTATAATAAAAACAAGACCACCCAAACCACAAAACATTTTAAATAAAGAAAAATGTATGGGAGTGGGGTGGGGGTGGGGGCAATGGTAAGATATGTACACATATAATACCTAAATAAAAAAATGGATAAAAAAATATATATATATATTAAAAAATAAAGAAAAATGGGAAAAGATGAAAGGTTACAGAGTATTCTAGTTGGTCTTTAAAAATTGGGATTGGCTAATCTTTGGGCATTGTGCCTAAAGACTTCTCCCTTAATATTAACCCCCTGTGAATGTCAAAGAAAATTTAATCCATGTTTTTTATTCAATTAGTCTTAACTCATTAAGTGTTTTTTTAAAAGCTATTTGAAATTTGAGAAGCTTTTTTATGAGCTTTAGTAATCTTTTGTTCTTTGAATTATAAAGGAGAATTTTTCTAAGAGTTAATGGTACTTAAACCTCAATACACTTACAGGCCTTCTAAACTGAGAAAAAAGCCCAGTATTCTGTCACAACCAATGACTTGGGTACTTGCAAATTCACTGCCACTTGAAACCCTTCACAGGCCTGATGGTGCTGGATTGTTTCTTTTACATGTGACTATGGATTTGCCTGCAAAATAGTTATTGCCGCTCAACTATGGTAACATCTGTGAATGGAACACAAATTCAAGTTACAACCAGTCTTTTAGGAAAGTGTATTAAATAAAAATCTAATATTCTGGGAAGCAGAAGTCACTATTCTTCTTTACTTTGTTTCTTATTGTTACAGGTCAGAATATATAAATTGGTTAAGTTAAACTCGGCAGTCAGCACATAACAGTTGGACCAAGGGAGTGAAAATTTTTCCATTTATAGAGGCACTAAATATTCAAATACAGTATTTTCAGGATTCCTCAGAACAATATCTGAAAAGAAACCATTTTTGCAGAGAACACAGGTTTGCTGAATCATATTGGTGGCTTGTGTTCTATTAAGGTTTATCTGAAGTAGCTATAGATTTTCAAGACTCAAGCTCTGTGTTGGACTTGGTGATGATGATGTAAACAGCCATGAGGAAATGTTCTCTCTGGCTTAAGAGTAATAAGTTGTTTTCTGTTAGTTTTAATAGGTTGAATGATAAAAACTACTCCTAGAAAGAAAGAAAAAGTATTTAAGACATGTAGAAGCCATATTTTATAACCATTGGGTATTGAGTATGGAATTTGAAGAAACAATGTATTAAAAATTCCTTTATAGCCAGAGACATGGCTCATGAAGATCCAAGTTTCAAACAGCTCATGCGACAAGCAGAGAAGGCAAGCATTCTAGAGAAGCGGTGGTGATAGCTACTATAATTAAATCCAAGAAAGAAGATGCTACTAGCAAATGATGTAATCATGTAAGCATCTGTAATATCAACATTATTTTCCCCTGTAAAAGATTACATAACACATAGATGGATGACATTGTAAATCTCCCTGGGTGAGGAGGAGGAAATCCATCTGATGAGACCTGGTTTTTTGTTTGTTTTTTGCCTTTTCAGAACTTATTATTGTTTTTTAATATATTTTATTCTTTTTTTTTTTTTTTTTTTTACAGAGAGGAAGGGAAAGGGATAGATAGTTAGAAACATCGATGAGAGAGAAACATCCATCAGCTGCCTCCTGCACATCTCCTACTGGGGATGTGCCCACAACCCAGGTACATGACATTGACCAGAATCAACCCAGGATCCTTCAGTCCGCAGGCCGACGCTCTATCCCAGTTACAGTGAGAACTTATTATTTTTTAGTTAAAATTCTTTATTATTTAAAGTATTACGTGAGTCTCCTTCCCCCCCCTCCCCCGCCCCATTGACCTCTCCCCAGCTGTTCCAATCCCCAGCACACGCCCTCACCCCTCTACTGTCTGTGTCCATTGGTTATGCTCATATGCATGCATACAAGTCCTTTGATTGATCTCTTACCCCTCAATCCCCAGCCTTCCCTCATAGGTTGGATAGTCTGTTTGATACCTCTATGTCTCTGGTTCTATTTTTGTTCATCAGTTTATGTTGTTCATTATATTCCATAAATGAGTAAGATCACGTGTTATTTATCTTTCTCCGACTGACTTATTTCACTTAGCATAATGCTCTCCAGTTCCATCCATGCTGTTACAAATGGTAAGAATTCCTTTTTTTTTTTTTTTTTACAGTAGCATAGTATTCCATAATGTAGATGTGCCACAGTTTTCTAATCCACTCATCTGCTGATGGGCACTTAGGCTGTTTCCCAATCTTAGCTATGGTGAATTGTGCTGCTATGAACATAAGAGTGCATATATCCTTCCTGATTGATGCTTCTGGTTTCTTGAGATACAGTTCTAGAAGTGGGAATACTAGGTCAAATGGGAGTTCCATTTTTAATTTTTTGAGGAAACTCCATACTGTTTTCCACAGTGGCTGCTCCAGTCTGCATTCCCACCAGCAGTGCAAGAGGGTGCTTTTTTCTAGGCATCCTCTCCAGCACTTGTCCTTTTGTTAATTTGTTGATGATAGCCATTCTGACAGGTGTGAGATGGTATCTCATTGACATTTTGATTTATATCTCTCCGGTGATTAGTGATTTTGAGCATGTTTTCTTATGCCTTTTGGCATTCTGTATGTTCTGTTTTGAAAAGGGTCTATTTAGGTCCTTTGCCCATTTTTTGATTGGGTTGTTTATCTTTTGTAAGTTGTATGAGTTCCCTGTAAATGTTGGAGATTAAACCCTTATAGGAGATAACATTGACAAATATGCCCCCCCATGCAGTGGGCTTTCTTGTTGTTTTGTTAATGTTTTCTTTTGCTGTGCAGTATCTTTTTATTTTGAAGTAGTCCCATTTGTTTATTTTTTCCTTAGTTTTCATTGCCCTGGGAGCTGTATAGATAAAGATATTGCTACAACATATGTCTGCTATTTGCTGCCTATGGATTCTTCTAAGATTTTTATGGTTTCCAATCTTATGTTTATGTCCTTTATCCATTTTGAGTTTATTAGAGAGCAACAAGAAAAGCCCAGAGTAAGCAGAAGGAAGGAAATAATAAATAACAGAGCAAAAATAAACGACATAGACACACACACACACACACACACACACACACACACACACACACACAAAACCAATAGAAAAGATCAATAAAACCTGTATGTTTTTCTACCAGGGCTGATTGGGAAGGTTCATGTGTAAACATAGCAGTATTATGTTCACTATTGTGACTCAGGGCTTCTAAGTGATGCAGAGTGACTACAAAGATCAGGTTTCTGAAATTGCAGCAGTAAACATATGTTATCTTAGCTCCATTGGCTTCCAGATAAACACACATTTCATGGTGCATTGATAATGTTTATTTTATTTTATTTTATTTTATTTTATTTTATTTTAATTGTCTGATAATTGTAGAGGAAGGTCAAGGATTGCTTTTGAATGGAGGACATAATTGTCAGCACAATACAAGCCTTCATTTATATAGAAAAACATGCTTTCAAATAAAATTTCCTAGAAAAATTAACTTTGATTAAGGGTAGGGTATGTAAAAGTTTTGTTAAAATTTCAAAAAACCTCATATCCCATGGAATAAACCCATAACAAAATGAATCCAATGCTCTGTAATCACACTATGCTAAAATGCTGGTGGCAGGAATTTATATGAGGACACATGGTCTCTCCCCATCTGATTAGTTCTACCCATATAGGCCCATTCAATCTCTTATCTTCAAACCTTGCAAAAAAGAGGAAAATTAAGCTTGATTTTTTTAAATTAATAAAATTATATGCACAACTGAAGCATTTACAGAATCAGAATTTCTTTTTATTTATTTTTTTCAATTTATTGGGGTGACATTGATTAGTATGATTATATAGGTTTCAATTGTATATTTTTATTATACAAAATCTGTATATTGCATTGTGTACCCAACATCCAAAGTCAAATCATCTTCCATCACCATATATTAGGCCTCAGAATTTCTTTTTAAAGATAAAATAATACCTGGCACATATTAAATCTTTTTGTCAGCACTATAATTTACATATATTGTAATATGTTTTTTAAAAAAGGTCCATTTGCAATTTTGTTTGACCTCTTGTCCCTTTTGCAGTCTTAGCCATGATAGACAGTGCAGCAGAATCCCCACTAAGCTACCTGAGGTCAGATGCACAACTGCCTCAGCCCAGGTTAGTAATGTGAGAAAGAGTAATGAGAATCTTCCAAAAACAAATAAAAGTTATATTTATTTTTTGTGGTTATTTAAAAAAAAAAGAATATCCTATTTTTCATGTCAATATAGATAGTCTGTTTAATGAAATTCTGAGTCATGTTATTTTTCTTTCCTTCTCCTTAAATGTAGGAGTCATATGAGGTATGTGAGGTATTAGGAAAATAATCCTGTATGCAATAGAGGCAAAGATGGTTTTTGTGTTTCATTATTTTCCTCTCTCTTTTTACTTTTATTGTGTTTTTTTAAAAACAGTTTTTTAATATGCAGTTGTCACCCTTTGCTGACCAACACAAGCTTTGGGTCCTATGGGAACTGGGTCCTAAAGACCAGAGCAATGGTGTGCAGGATCTGGTTCCTTGAGGCAAAATTAAAATCACTGTCATCTGGGGAGAGACACTGCTGCTCCTCACTTCATTTGAATCAAGAGACAAATAGACTTTGGATTCTCTATCTCTGGCAATGGTTTTAATTCATTACTTATTCAAAAACCTCAGCTTACCTCAAAGAATTAAGATGAGATTATCTTTATGTTTGCTTATATATTATTTTAAATAAATTGTGAGAACTCTAATAAGAGTATGCTGAATGTTCAAGGCCAATTTGAGTGTGGGGGCCCTGTCTAGAGTATGCCAGATCTTCAAGGCCAATCTGATCAAAGACACAGAACTCTTACTGTACACACTACACAGGCATATCTTTCTATAACCCAAATATAGATGTCATTATTTGGCAAGAAGCTTTTTTATCTGGCTTGGTATAAGTGTGTTACTAACCAGCTGGTGCAAGGCTGCTTGATTGGGCTACTTTGTTAGCAATGGCTGCTATGTTTTCGTGGCTGCTTTATGAGGCTACTTTGAAGAACTGTTTTGTCTGATGGCTCCTTGTTAGCAATGGCTACTTGGTCTGCAATAAAGACTCTCCTATAGGCCTATGACTTCTCATGTTTTCTTCATCTACTACCCAGCATCTACAATTCCTGGCAGAGAAGGATCTGTGCTTCCAACAGAAATTCTTTGAAAAGATCATGAGGTGGAAAAAGCAAGCAAACAAACAAAAAACCCAAAGACAGAAAACTTGGATATCTTCTTGATTTAAGAAGATAAATAAATCTTCTTTCTTGTTTGGACACATACTGAACTTACTCCAATTGTTATTACCTGTCTGGCAATAATTCTCAGAGCTATCTAATTTAGGCACAACACTCCATCCCCAAACCTCAGCCAGCCTTTATTGCTAATGTCCATTTAGTTTGTCAGTGAGAAGCTGAGATTAATGCGGAGTAATGAAAGGTAAAATCAGATGATGTGGTATATGACAATTTAATAGATTTACGGGTTTTGGTTCATTACTTCTAGCCAAATGTGTCTGCACCATGAGGAGTACAAGAAGATTAAGGAGTAAAGAGCACTGGTGCTGATCTGGAGACTTGTAGTCAGCAGACCCAGTTAGGCACCAGGTGTGATTGACTCTGGGCACTTGTGGGACCCTAATGACTATGAGCAGAAATAAGAGCCCTCCTTGGCAGAAAGGGATGGTCAGGAAAGTCATTCCAGAGAAAGTGTCACTGAAACCCATAAAGATTTCTCTCCTATGGCTCCCATTATCCATCCCCCATCCACTTTTTCTTTAGGATTTACTCTAAGACCTCGGATTGTACTTTTACTCCACATAATTAAGAATGCATTTGGGCTTGTATGAAGGAAAGGGTACAGACAGAGTAAATCATTGGAAGTAGAATCTGAAAAGGAAGAAAAAGTAAGAATTTAGTGCTGACAACATTAAAATGCATATTCGGGGCACTGTGTTCACATTCATGATCAGAGTAACTAGACTAGTGAACCTGCCCCAGGAGTCTGTGCCCTTTTATCCCCAGGTCCATAGGTTTTGGCTAAGGCATCAGAAATTGGAAAAAGAAGGGACAAGCTAACTTGTATGTGCTGCTGTCACCACAGGATTGCACACAGTAGGGGTGATGGCAAGTGTATGACTTAAGCCTAGATCCCAATTTGATTCCAAACTTACATTCCTGTGAGTGTGTGTGTGTGTTGGGGGGGGGAGGAGAGAGAGAGAGAGATCAGGGAAGGAATTGGGAAGTTGGGGCTTTGAGGAAGGATAGTAATGCTGGAGGTCAGGCAGAGTGCTGAGAATCCACTTTTTTTTTTTTTCCATCGAGCCTAATTTGGGCTCATCTTAGGAGTCAGGAAGACTGGGAGATACATCAACCCTAACAGCCTTCCCTTTGTTTATTATTCCTGTCTCTCACTTTCTCAGCCTTAGAGCATCGCTGCACAGAAGAACAGAACAAAGAACGAGGCCACGCCTGTACTTCCTGCTTTTTTAAGGTGATCCTTAATAGACCCAGAGCAAAAATGTCCAATTTGTTCTTCTGACATCTTGGCCATGTATTTTCTCTATTTTAGAGATCTTTCTCTTTCAATGTATTCCAAGACATGAAGTCTGGTTCCATTTCTCAGTGGTGTCTGGAAGTCCCAAGATGGATGCACAGCCTTGATTAGGTATTGGAGATAACTGTTCTTAAGTAATATTCCTGTGTTCTATTGGAGATTTTACGAACTGGTGTCTCTCTCTCTCTCTGGGCTTGAGAACTGGGAGGTAGGCCTTGAGTGCAATCCATAAGCCCACCACTCAGAGAGGAGGTAGTACAAGAAGCACAGAGGAGAGAAATTCATGTAAAGTTGAATGGGGCAGGTGTGATGAGTAAAGTTTCCTGTGATTTCATCAGGCAAACATTTATATTTTAGAGATGTGCTGTCCAGTACAGTATCCACTAGCTGTATGTAACCATAAAAATTAAACTGAAGTAACATGAAATTAAATTACACATTCAGTTCTTCAATTAAGTATCACATGTGGCTGAGGCGACTATCATATTGGTAAATGCAGAACAACTTTATCATCTCAGACAGTTATGTTGGTAACTGCCTCCTAGGGAGTTCCCAATGAAAGTGACTATGGAATGTGGCTTTGGTTATGGGGTTGTCTTCCAGAACCCTGAGTCCAATTAAGAAACCATCCTTTTATATTAAAAATCTCTTCTATATTTTATTTGGATAAAAGTTTTCTTTTCTTGACTTGATGGTAAGATGAGAGGCTATTTTTTAAATCTGCTTCTTTACTTGGAATTCCTTTGACCTTTAAAATTATGGTGTCACAATGATTGTCTATGGTGGTTTGAACGTCTAGTTCTCATAAAACACCTGCTTCATGAGCAATTGCAGTCTGTGCCTACTACAAGGAGCTGTCACTGTCTGCAGTTTTCTATTGAGACAAATGAGACTAGCAATATTTTTATAGCATGCAATTAGCAATAAGTTAATGACACTTTACATTCAAACAAAATATTTCACCCATTCTAGTTTTTCTAAAGCTTTAAATTAATGTAGTTTCATTTTAGCAAAAATTTGTTTTTAAAATTTTTAAAAATTCTTTATTGTTTAAAATATTACATATGTCTCCTTTTCCCCCATTGAGTTCTCCCCAGCTGTTTCCACCCCCCAACATATGCCCTCACCCCCCTACTGTCTGTGTCTATGGGTTATGCTTATAGGCATACATAAAAATTCAATAAATCATCCATTCTAGTTTTGACAGAGTTAACATGGTGCCCTACATGTTAACATTAAATAATGTGTAAATAAAAATTTCAGAGAAAATACAATTTCTTCAGCTTAGTGCTAAAAGTCCACCTGGTCTCAGCATGGCTGTTCTTCCAGAGGAGAATGTAGGAAGTAGGACATGCCACCTAGAATAACTCCTGATGGAGCAAGCCTATATAATAAAGAGGTAATATGCAAATTGACTGCCACTCCAACACACAAGATGGCGGCCCCCATGTGATCAAAGATGACCACCCCCATGCTGACACAAGATGGCTACCACAGATGGCCAGTACGGGAGGGCAGTTGTGGGTGATCAGGCCAGCAGGGGAGGGCAGTTGGGGGGGGACCAGGCTTGCAAGGGAGGGCAGTTGGGGGGGACCAGGCCTGCAGGGGAGGGCAGTTAAGGCCAACCAGGCTAGCAGGAGAGCAGTTAGGCATTGATCAGGCTGGAAGGAGAGTGGTTAGGGGGTTGTCAGGCTGGCAGGCAAAGCAGTTACGGGTAATCAGGCAGGCAGACATGCGAGCAGTTGGGAGCCAGTAGTCCTGGATTGTGAGAGGGATGTCTGACTGCTTGTTTAGGCCTGATCCCAGTGGGTGGGATTGGGCCTAAATGGGCAGTCAGACATCCCTCAAGGGGTCCCAGATTGTAGAGGGTGCAGGCTGGGCTGAGGGATACATTGCCCCATCCCACCCCCACCCCCATGCATGAATTTCGTGCACCGGGCCTCTAGTAGGTATGATAATAAGTGTCTATAAAGACAAGGAACTCTGAGTGTGTCACTCCAACTTCCAGGTTTGAAAACAGTGTTGCTTAAAAATGACCAGTAAATGAGTAAACTAATCATGTTAGTTTTAACAAGAAAACTACAAAGAAGCGTGAATGTATTTTTAGAAACAGTAAGTGTAGAAAACATGTAAATGAATGAGTTCCTCAAGAAAGTTTATTCTCCCTGTTCAAAATGTTGTCAATACAATTCTTAGGATGTATTTAATAATCTTTCTTAGAAGAGAAATATGATGATCATTAAGAATCCCAACAGTCAAAATAACAAAAGTCAAACAAAAACAAAAAAAACACATCTGAAATCATTTAACTACTAAAATATGATGCTTAAAAATCTAGTGTCAAATTGTATTAATTTAAAAGAACATAATGAGTCTACTTAAATGTTTGTCAATATTGTTCATTTTTCAAAGAACCAGCTCTTGATTTAATTGATCTTCTATATTGCTTTTTAAGACTTTATTTTGCTTATTTCTTCTCTGATCTTTATTATTTATTTTCTTCTACTCCCTTTGGGCTATGTTTGTTGTTATCTTTTTCAAATTTCTTTAAGTATAGAGTTAGATTGTTTATTTGAGATTGTTCTTGTTTCCTGAGAAAGAACTGTAAAGCTATGAATTTCCCTCTTAGGGCTGCTTTAACAGGGTGCCATAGATTTAGGGTGTTGTATTATTTTTCATTTATGTCAAAGTATCTTCCTTTTCCTTACTTGATCTCTTTGTTAACCCATTCATTATTTAGTAATTTATTTTGCATCCATGACTTTGTGTGTTTTTCAGTTTTTTACTTGTGATTGATTTCTAGTTTTATATCATTATGATTAGAGAAAATGCTTGATATAATTTTAAACTTCTTAAATTTATTGAGACTTGTGTCCTAAGATGTGGTCTAGCTTTAAAAATCTTCCATGTGCACTTGTAAAGAATGTATATTCTGCTGGTTTGGGATGAAATGCTTTGAAGATACCAATGGAATCTATAGAGTTAACAAAATTCCTATCAAGATACCCTTCTCCATCCCTTGATCAAAAAATAAAATTTCTGCTCTGCTTTACCAAACTCAGTTTCTCTCTACTTGGACAAATGCCACTGGAAAAAGGACCTTGGTTTGGCTCCCTGACCCAAGAGATTGGGAAAACATTCAACCTCTACTTGTTTCTTTTTCATTGAAAAAAGGGAAAAGTGGAAATGAAAATATATAGTATCTTGAGTTTTGCCAATTTAAAAAAAAAGATTGTTTCCAATTTAAAAAGAAATGTATTTTTAAACCTATGTAATCTTAGTAAGCAATTTCACACTAATAAATTAAATTTGAAAAATAAAATATATCTAATGAAACCAAAGCATGATTATAACAGAATAAAATGATAAATTTGACTTCCAAAAATTAAAAATATATGCCCTATAATACATATTATAAGTTGGATGAAAAGATAAACTACAGAATGGGGAACAATATTTGTAAAATACATAGCCAACAAAACACTTGTATATAGAGTAAAGAGCTATCAACACTCAATATTCAAAAAAATTAAAGAAGGACTGTTTTACCAAGCCCATGGCTTCAGCCACAGGCCCCATGCTATCTGGAACCTGGGCCTGCCAGTGAGTCCTGGAGTGGCAAACCTCCCAGAAAACCTAACACTTCAGCCACAGGCTGCACACTACCTGGTGCCTGGACCCTCCAATGAGTCACAGAGTGCATAACCCTCCCACCAAGCTTGTTGCTTCAGCCACAGGCTCACGTGACTCAGTGCCTGGATCCTTTGGTGAGAACAAAATGGGGAAACAAAGAAACAATCACCAAAGGACAGAAAGGAGGCATCACTGCAAAAGGAACTAAATGAACTAGAGGCATGAAATATGTCAGTGAAAGAATTCAGAGTAAGGGTCATACAGTTCCTATGTAAGAACCACAAGGAAATAAAAAATGATATACCTATAACAAAAAATACAATGGAAGGTTTTAACAGGACCAAATTAGCGAGTTAGAAGACAGGGCAGAAGAAACACACCCAATCTTAATAGAAATTGGAGAAAAAATATTAGAAAGCATGAGGAGAGTCTAAGGGAGCTTTGGGGCAACACAAAACTAAGTAAATATTGGTCCCAGAAGGACAGGTGATTTTGGGAAGAAAAAGTCACAAAAGCACAGAGAGTCCCAAAAAAGATGAACCCCAAAAGACCCACACCAAGACACATTGTAATTACAATGGAAAACATTAACAGCAAAACAAGATCTTAAAGCTGCAAGAGAGAGACTGAGAGTTACCTACAAAGGATTGCACATTAGATTTTCAAATGATTTCTCAACAGAAATACAGAAGGATAGAATTGAATGAAATGAAGTAGACAAAGTGATACAAAGCAAGGGACTGAATCCAAGAATACTCTATCCAGAAAGGCTATCATTTAAAATTAAAGGGGAAAGAAGGAGCTCCACAGAGTAAGGCTAAGGGAGTTTATCAATACCAAGCCACCAATGCAAGAACTGTTAAAGGGACTGTTGTAAAAAGAATAATTAGAAAGGAAAGAAGGAACACAGGCATAAAGAATAAAAATGGCTACAAACAAGTACCTATCAATAATAACCTTAAATGTAAATGGCTTAAATGTTCTAATAAAAAGACACAGAGTGGTTGAATAGATAAGAAAACATGACCCATATATATGCTGTCTATAAGAGACCCAACTCAGAACAAGGGACTCACACTGACTGAAAGTGAAGGGATGGAAAAATATTTCTCATGCAAATGGCAATGAAAGAAAAGCTGGGCTAGCAAACTTATATCTGAAAAAATAGATCTCAATGTGAAGGTCATAACAAGAGATAAGGAAGGCTACTTCATAATACTAAAGGGATCTATACAACAAGAGGATATAACTCTGGTGAACATATATGCACCCAATGCAGGAGCACCCCAATACAGAAAAAAAAAAAAAACTTCCAGAAGACATCAAGGGAGAGATTGACAGCAGAACAATCATAGTAGGGGTCTTTAATACCCCATTGACATAAGTGGATAGATCCTCTAGACAAAAAATCAACAAAGAAACAGCAATCCTAAATGACTCACAAGAACAGAGGAACTTACTTAACATCTTCAGAACATTTCACCCCAAGCTATGGAATATACATTCTTCTCAAGTGCACATGAGACATTTTCAAAGATAAACCACATTTTAGGACACAGGCAAAGTCTCTTCAGACTCAAGAAGATTGCAATCATATCAAGCATCTTCTCAGATTACAATGGCATAATATTATAAATCAAGTAGAATAAAAACAATTAAAAAGTGCAAACACTTGGAGACTAAATATCATGTCATTAAACAATGATTGGGTTGTCAAAGAAATCAAAGAAGAAGTAAAAAAAACCATCCAGGTAACAAATGACAATGAAAACACAACAATCCAAAATCTATGGGACACCATGAAAGCAGTCCTAAGAGGGAAAGTTATAGAATTACAGGCCCACCCCCCCAAAAAAAAAACAACAACAAACAAACAAGAAAAACTGGTAATAAATTTTCTAACTCTACAACTTAAATTAGAAAGAGAGCAACAATAAAATATCAGAATGAGCAGAAGGAAGGAAATATAAAGTTCAGAATGGAAATAAAGGACATAGAGACAAAAAAAAAGATCAATGAAACCCAAGTTGGTCCTTTGAAAGGATGAACAAGATTGATGAGCTTCCAGGCTCAGAAAGAAGCAAGAGAATCCAAATAAAATCAGAAATGAAAGAGGCAAAATAACAACAGACTCCCCCCCTCAAAATACAAAGGATTGTAAAAATATATATATACTATGAATAAGTCTATTCCAACAAACTGGTCAACTTAGAAGAAATGGATATATTCCTAAAAAAATATGACCTTCCAAAACTTAATCAGGATGAATAACAAAATTTAAATAGGCCTATAACTATGAAAGAAGTTGAAGCAGTAATCAAAAAACTTTCATCAAACAAAAGCCCTGGGCTGGATGGCTTCTCAGGTGAGTTTTACCAAACATTCAAAGAAGAATTCAAACACACCCTCCTCAGACTATTCCAAAAAATTCAAGAGAAAGGCATATTTCCAAACTCTTTCTATTAAGCCAGGATTACCCTAATTCCAAAACCAGATAAAGACATGGCAATAACAGAAAATTACAGGCCAATATCCCTGATGAACATAGATGCTAAAATCATCAACAAAATTCTAGCTAATCAGATGCAGCATTACATGAGAAAGATCATACACTATGACCAAGTGGGATTTCTTCCAGGGATGCAAGGTTGGTACTATATGCCCAAATCAAGAAATATGATACATCTCATAAACAAACTGAGAGAAGAAAACCACATAATCATATCAATTGATGCACAAAAAGGATTTGACAAAATCCAACACCCTTTCTTGACAAAAGCTCTCAGCAAAGTGGGAGTAGAGGGATCATACCTCAACATAACAAAAGCTTTATATGACAAACCTACAGCCAAGATCATACTCAATGGGAAAAAACTAAAACCATTTCCCCTAAGAACAGGAATGAAACAGGGATGCCCACTTTCACCACTTCCATTCGGCATAGTACTGAAAGTCCTAGCCATAATGATCAGATAAGAAGGAGAAATAAAAGGCACCCAAATTGGAAAAAGAAGAAATAAAACTATCATTATTCACAGATAACATGATATTAGACATAGAAAACCCTAAAGATTCTATCAAAAAACTACTAGACTAAATAAATGAATTTGGCAATATATTGGGATACAAAATTAACAGTCAGAAATCTATGGCGTTTTTATACACCAGTAATGAACTCACAGAAAGAGAAACTAAAAACACAATCCCATTTACCATTGCAACAAAAAATTTAAGATACCTAGAAATATACTTAATTAAGGAGATAAAAGACTTGTACTTAAAAAATTATAGGGCATTGAAAGAAGAGATAGAGGACGACATAAATAAATGGAAGAATATACTATGTTCATGGATTGGTAGGATCAATATCATTAAAATGTCCATACCAGCAAAAGCAATCTATAGATTAAATGCAATCCCCATTAAAATCCTGAGAAAGAAGAACAAAGTTTGAGGGATCACAATACCAGAAATCAACCTATATGAAAAAGCCATTGATGCACAAGAACAGACATATAGACCAATGGAACAGAACAAAGAACCCAGAAATCGACCAAAGCCATTATGCTCAATTAATATTTGACAAAGGAGGCAAGAGCATACAATAGAGTCAAGAAAGTCTCTTCAATAAATGGTGTTGGGAAAATTGGACAGATACATTGAAAAAAATGAAATTAGACCACCAACTTATACCATACACAAGAATAAACTCAGAATGTATAAAGAACTTAAATGGAAAATGGGAAACTATATAAATCTTAGAAGAATCCATATGCAGCAACATATCAGACATATATTATAGTAATATCTTTACCGATACAGCTCTTAGGCAATGGAAATTATAGAGAAAATAAACAAATGGGACTACATCAAAATAAAAAGATTCTGTACCACAGAAGAAACCATCAACAAAACAACCAGAAAGTTAACTGCATGGGAGAACATATTTAGCAATGTTATATTCGATAAGGCATAATTTTAAAAATTTATAGGGAAGTCACACAGCTTAATGAAAGGAAGATAAACAATCCAATCAAAATATGGGTAAAGGACCTAAATAGACACTTTTAGAAAGTGTACATACAAAAGGCCAAGAGACATAAGAAAACATGCTCAAAATCACTAATCACCCGAAAGATATAAATCAAAACGTCAATGAGATACCATCTCATACCTGTCAGAATGGCTATCATCAACAAATCAACAAAGAAAAAGTGCTGGCCAGGATGTGAAGAAAAAGGAACCCTCGTACACTGCTGGTGGGTGTGCAGACTGGTGCAGCCACTGTGGAAAACAGTATGGAGTTTCCTCAAAAAATTAAAAATGGAACTCCCAATTGAACCAATAATCCCACTTCTAGAAATATAACTCAAGAAATCAGAAACACGAATCTGAAAGGATATATTTACCTCTATATTCATAGCAGCACCATTTACAATAGCTAAGACTTGGAAACAGCCTAAGTGCCCATCAGCAGATGAGTGGATTAAATAATGGTGGTACACTGACACCATGGAATACTATGCTGCTGTAAAAAAGAAGGGACTCTTACCATTTGCAACAGCATGGATGGACTTGGAGAGCATTATGCTAAAGGAAATAAGCCAGTAGGACAAATATAAATATCACATGGTCTCACTCATTTGTGGAATATAATGAATGAACAACATAAACTGATGAACAAAAATAGAGCCAGAACCATAGAAGCATTGAACAGACCGTCAAACCTCAGAGGGACAGCAGGGGAGAGTTGGGAGCAGGGTAAGAGATCAACCAAAGGACTTGTATGCATGCATATGAGCATAACCAATGGACACAGATACTAGGGGCATGAGTCAATGTGCTGGGGAGTGGGAGTGGCTGTAGAGAGGTAAATGAGGGTAAAAGGTGACATATGTAATAATTAAAACAATAAATAATTTTAAAAATTGAAGTAGAAAATGGGCAAATGATACATTTTACTGAAGAAATATACATAAGACAAATAACCACATGAAGATCAAAACCATAATCAAATATTACTATTGCTATCAGTTATCCATCAAAACAGCTAATATTAAAGACAGTGATATCATCAAATTTTTGGAAAGATGTGGAGATCTTGGTGTTTCATGTGTTGCCAGCAGGATAGTAAAGTGTTACAGGTACTCTAGACTGCAATGTAGCACTTTGTAATACTAAACATGTACTTAACATAAGACACAGAATTGCACTCTTGGACATTTATTCCAGATAATTGAAAACTTAACTTTCATGCAAAATGCCAGTCCTCCAGCATCTTTATTCCTAATAGTCAAAGCCAAGAAATCAAGTAGCCTTCATCAGGCAAATAAACATCTGTGGTATATCCATACCATGGAATACTGCTCAGCAATAAAAATGAACTATTAATACACACAAAATCCTAGATAAACCTCAAAAAAAAATTCTGAGTGAAAAAGCCAACCTCAAAAGTATCACATGATCTCATTCATATGTGGAATCCAAAGAACAAAATAAACAGATGAACAGAATAGATCCAAAGACATAGAAACATAGAACAGAGTGATGAATCTCAGAGGGAAGCAGGGGGTTGTTTGAATGGGTGGGTAGGCAAAAATTAACTAAATAACATATATGCATATATGCATGACCCATGGATACAAACAATAGTGTAGTGAAGGCCTGGAGTGACAGGAGAGGGGGGCAGCTAGAAGGATTCAATAGAGGGGGAAAAGATATGTCTGTATAACTTTCAACAATAAAGATACATTTATAAAGGTTACATACTTTATAAGTCTATTTATATGATATTCAACCACACACACAAACACACACATGCACACACACACAGTATATGTATTAATGATGTCTGAATCATATCTGTGGATTGTACCCATGCCAATTTCCTGGTTATCATACTGTACTACCTTTTGCAAGGTAGTTCTACAATTATTTCAAAATAAATAGTTAAAAATAAAATAAGTTAACAAAAATATCTATAATTTTTTTCAGGAAAGAACCACTACCTACCCATTAGATAATAAAATTTGTGTGCTGTAGCCCTGGCCAGTGTGGTTCAGTTTGTTCAGCACTGTTCTATGCACCAACAGGCCTCCACTTAAAAATTCCCAGTCAAGACACATGCCTGCGTTGCAGGCTTGATTCTCTGTAAGGGTATGTGCAGGAAGCAACCGATCAATGTTTCTTTCTCATCGATGTTTCTCTTTCTCCCGCTCCCTTCCTATCTCTCTCAAGTCAATAAAAATATATTTAAAAATTTTCATGTGCATATATGTGTGTGGAGATTTAAATGCAATGTCTTTAACTGACGAAAATGCATAAATAAGTGGAGATGATTATCTTAAATTAACAAAATGAATTAATAGACTTGACAAATAAACAGATCAAAATAACAGGTATATAATCAGTCTTTGAAGAGTAAACTCCTTTTTAATCTTCAATTTTGAGAAATAAGCTGACCTAATGTAATATGTAATGTTTAGGGATAGCTAACACTTTATTTTTTAATCTAGGATTTCTAAGGGAGCGCCATGGAAATCATAGATTTCAGAGTAGATAAACCATATGTATGCCATCTTAAAAAAAACAATGTGCCACTTTTCAGTTTTTAAATGCTAGATAGGTATCAACTTTCTCCTTTGCTTTTCTTTAATTACAGGTTTATAGTTGTTCATACGGAAAAAATAATACAACAATAAGTAATAATATAATAATAAACTCTGTTTTGCATAATCACAACTATAAACCTACATTTGCTCCACCCTGTATGTGTTATTTTAGTTCTGGTTACTCCATCATTTTTCTTTTGTGGTCATCAATCATTTATGCTGAAGAAGATGCTCAGAGTCACTGAGTTAGTGACCAGTGCCGAAAGGAAAAAGAGGATTTGAATTAACCAGGAGACAAGGGACTCTCATGAACTCATTCATTCTGCCTTTTGTGCTCAGAAAGTAGCAGAAGTTACAGCAAATAAAATGATGGATTATTTCTTAATTATGACAATGATTATAAATCATTACAATGGTACTTTACATTTTATTATCACCTTTCTTCTTTATTGCTGAAAATATTAGAGATGTTCCCTTAGTTTGTTTGTTTTTCCCATTTACCCCCTCCAACCCAGATTTTAGTGCCCCATGGGAGCTCCCTTTGAATCCTACTCTTCTCTTCTATCTGCCAGTTATGGGCTTCCATTTAGGTACTTAGGTGCTAACCATGTCACTCTCTTTTGGGTGGTTTTGGGTGTTCTGAATGGGTGTGGTTTTTTTTTCCTACCTTGTCTTCTAATTCACTGATTTGGTCCTCAGCTTATTCTAGTCTATTTCTTTAATCTTTCTGGGGTATTCTTTATTTCAGCTATGTCATTCCTCACTTCCAGTTGATCCTTATTTAATGTTTCATTTTCTCCTTTCAAGTTGCTGTTGTTCTCATTAAATATCTTATAATTGTCATTAAGTTCTTTATAATTTTCATTAAGTTGCTAGTAGTTCTCACAGAGTTATTTGAGCACCCTTAATAGCATTACTCTGAATTCTTTATCTGACAAATTGATTGCCTCCATTTCATTTAGTTCCTTTCCTGGTGTTTTCTCCTTCTCTTTCATTTGTTTTTGTATGTTTTTTTTCTTTGTCTTCCAATTTTTGCTGTTCCTTTGTTTTTGTTTCTATGTATCAGGTCAAACTGCTATGCCTCCCAGCCTTTGTGTTTTATGTACTAGGTGTTTTCTTTGACCCAGTGGTGCAGTCCCTTCGATCTCCTGAGCTCGGTCTTCTAGGAAAGCCCCTTGTTTGAGTAGCTTGGGTTCTCCTGTTGTAGTTGGGTCTTGAATGTTATTGTCCTCTGTAGATGGAGTCTTCTCTCAAGCTGGCTGATTATGTGCTCCCCACCAACCACATTATGTGAGCTGTTGTGGAGGAGCTGACCAAACAGAACAAAATACAACACATCAAAAGGCTAAAGAAAAACATACACAAGACTCCTTTATCACCAACAAAAGAAACCCCCATAGGAGAGAGAATTAGGAAAGAGAAAATATAGTAAACAACAAAAAAGGGGGAGAGGGAGAGTATGTAGATGCAGAACTAAAATAAAGAAAATAAGAGTAAAGAATTAACTTTAAGGAAATAAGGAAAGGAAAATTATTTTAAATAAAGGAAGAAGAACAGAAAAGAAAAAAAAGTTGAAAGAGGCAATAGAGCAGAAAGCAGATAGACCTAAAATCAGAAAGAAAAAAAAAATATGAGAAAGCAGGAGAAAAAGAAGAGATAAGAAAAAAGAAAAAAAAATTGAATAGTGAAAATAAATTGAGTAGGAAAATTAGATATGTGAACAAAACAACAGAGACTAGTATAATAAAAAATCAATAAAGCATATAGATAAAGAAGATAAATTGAAAAGGGGGAGGGGAGAAAAGATAGAGAAAAATTAAAAGGAAAGAGAAGAAAAAAAGGGAAGAAAAAAGAAAAAAAGTGAAGTGGTGTTCCTTTCAGCAGATTTTAGTGCCCCATGGGAGCTCCCTTTGAATCCTACTCTTCTGTTCTGACTGCCAATTCTGGGCTTCCATTTAGGTACTTAGGTGCTAACCACTGTCAGGAACTGTCCTCCTTTAGTTTTCAGCAGTCTACTTGAAGCTCCAAGTGATCCACTGATCCACCATTTTTTCTTTCTCCACAGGAATTGGCTGCAAACAGGAGGGGCTAACTTGCCCTCTAAAGTAAGTTTGTTAGCAGAATGGGGCCCAGGGCTGAGCAAACTTCCCCTGGTTTCCTGGGTTCCACCTCTGCCCACCTTTGCTTGCTAACCAGCTGTCAATATTAATCACTCCAAAGTCTGTTTCTGAAAAGGCTTTAGGTGGAGGAGGTGCTATTTAGCTTTCAAGGACTTTGGAGGGTGTGTTTCCCTGTCCCAGAGCTACTCCTCTGCAAATGGCCCAAAATATAATTCTGCCCCTGGCTAGACAGAGATCCTTGTGATCTTATCTTGGCTGGACAGATACCAGTGGGATTGGCTAGAAACCTGGAGTTTCTATCAGCTCTCCCATACAGGGAAAGTACCAGTCTGGTTCCCAGAATAGTGAAGTGGACAGCCCCTCCCCCAATCTAGTCACTTACATTCCTGAGACTGTCAAACCTATAGGCATGGCCTCTGCTTTTGTGTCCTCTAAAAAGTTCAAAATGCAAGATGTATATGCAGGGCCCCTAAAAGTGGAACAGGCTGTATCACCTAAGGCAAGGTTTTTTCTTTTCCTGTCCTGGGGCTACTGGAGCAGCTTTTTCCTCTCAGAAAAAAATGGCTGTTTCAGTTTGGGGACCTATGACCAAATGCTCCTGGCTACTGCTTTTGTATGTCTCCCTGCAATGCTTACCATCTCAGCTTCTCTTTAGGCAGCTCGAGTCCACATCTCCCTTCCTGCACCAAAGCCTCGGGTGAGTAGCTGCAAATGAAAACTGTGCTCTGGGTTTTAAAATACAACAACAACAAAAAGAAATGTGGCTTTCTCTCTGGCCTGCTCTAGTCTACTGGCTTCAGATTCTACCGTGGCCAGCAGCCCTGCTGCCTTTCAAGGCTGATTACAAGTAAGCTGCTGGTATAGGCTCTGGTGCTCCAGGCTGTGGAGCCCAGCCTGGGTTCCAGGCCTCTATCTTCTAAGGCAGTGGTTCTCAACCTTCCTAATGCCGCCACCCTTTAATACAGTTCCTCATGTTGTGGTGACCCCCAACCATAAAATTATTTTCATTGCTGCTTCATAACTGTAATTTGCTACTGTTACGAATAGTAATGTAAATATCTGATATGTAGGATGTATTTTCATTGTTATAAATTGAACATAATTAAAGCATAGTGATTAATCACAAAAACAATATGTAATTATATATTGTGAAATATTTATTTCTAATTACAAATAAATGAAATTTTGTCTTGAAGCATGGGTAGCAGTCTTAATATAACAACAATAAACTACTTTGCTACATTTTGCAACAGTATGGGTAAAAAGCCAACATCAGTGCGAAGGTTGAGATTGCTTCTTTCTCACCAGATCAGAAATTCTCGGGGCAGTCTTTGCAAGAGCACAGTGAAGATCATCTTCCACAAGTCTACTTCTGTATTTATTTAGACTTGATAACCAACAAGCTGGAAAACCCTGTTTCACAAAGATATGTTGTTGGAAATGGAAGAAGAAGGTGCAACACAGTCTCAGACAGAACAGGATATGACTGCAAACACTTGATCCAGAATTTTGTAACTGGCATTGTAGAGAAATCAGTTCTCACTATATCGCTGTTAATAAGTTCAATGAACTCCTCTTGTGCTGTCTCAGGAACATCTTCAACTTTGACTGTGAATGGGCTTCTGGCAAGTGAAAACGGGTATCAAGTAGATTTGGAAAGTACGATGAAATTTCGTCTGGAAGCATGTGCAAGTGTTCTTTCACAGAAATTATCATCATAATCCTTTTGTCTATTTCAATGTCATGTTCCTCAAAGAAAGCAGATAAGGTAGGCAACATGTAAATTTTATTTTCATCCAATTTTGTTTGCCAAAGCTGAAGTTTCATTTGCAATGATCGGATCTTTTCAGACAAATTGAGACATGTTGCATTTGGTCCTTGCAGTGATAAATTTAACTCATTCAAGATGGCAAAGATGTCAACCAAGTAAGCTATTTTCTGCAGTTCACTTTTATCGCTGAAAAGTGCTTCGAACTGCGATCTTGCTTTCTGATTAAAAAACGTTTTGAATTCATCACGAAGTTCAAAAACACATTTTAAAACTTTTCCTCTCGACAGCCATCTCACTTCAGTGTGAAATAGCAGAGCATTGTTCGGCGCATCCAACTCGTTGCACAGTTGCGAAAACAGTCGACTATTTAAAGTGCTCACCTTTACAAAATTGACAGAACTTATGACGCTTTTCATTACTTCTTGTAACTCTTGTGGCAGTGTCTTTGTTGCTAATATTTGCCGATGAATCATACAGTGATTTCCGATGACTTTTGGTGACTCATTCAGTACCAAACGTTGAAATCCAGATAGACATCCTAGCGTAGCTGGAGCACCATCTGCGCAAACAGCACAAACCTTTTTCCTAGAGATCTTATGCTCTTTCAGAAATAAACCAACTGTGTCAAATACATCACGTGCAGTAGTTGTTGTTTCAAGAGGTTTGCAAAAAAGAAACTCATCTTTAAAGTCACCATCATTAATATACCTCACGTAAACCAGTAACTGTGAACAGTTTGCAGCGTCTGTAGATTCATCAGGCTGGATACTAAATATTGGAAGTGGAGCAGATTTAATTTCCTGGATTACCTGATCAAGAATATCAGCAGACATGTCATCTATTGTTCTGTGGACAGTGTCGTTAGATAAGGAAATTGCACTCAATTTCGTAACAAATTCATCTCCGATCATAACTCAAATAATGTCTTTGGCTGCTGGCAACAGTAAATCCTCAGCAATGGTGTGAGGTTTCATAGCTCTGGTGATTCTGAGTGCCACCAAATATGAAGCTTCAATGGCTGCTACGATTTGTTTGTGGTACTTGCCACCAATGTCAAGTATGGCTTTCTTGAGTCCATCAGCTTTGCTTCTAAAATAGTTGGTATACTTGCCGGCAAAGCTTGGATGCTTGCTATCAAAATGGTGTTTATTTTGTTTGGCTTCATAGATTCAGCTGATAGAACTTCACAACAAATAACACATTACGGTTTCTCAATTCCTGCTGTAGTTATTGAGGTAAAACCATACTGTAAGAAATCCTCACTATATTTTCTTTTCTTAACGTTCTTCTCTACATGATCCATTGTCATGGGATGGTTTGCTAATAAAAATAATATATAACAATAGCTTTAATAATACAAAAAATGACACATGGCATAGTTCAGTCAATACAGTTCATTAAAGTTTCCTATGATTTACCATTCTCTGTGTGTTTTTGTTTTACATACCTGTTACTATCACAAGGGGGCAGTATTCACATCAACCACAGCTGAATATAAAAAGACCAATCAGCATCCAGATTAAGTTCCCATGGTACAGATTTTTTTTTTTTTTGCAGTAGTTGATTTTACAGTACATGATTTTACATTTACCCAGTAATTATAATTCACGAAGTGTCGTTTTACCTCCAATACTGCTGCTTTCAACACAGTAGCTGCTTTTAACAGAGTAGCTGCTTTCAATACAACAGCTGCTTTCTACACAGTAGCTGCTCTCTACACAGTAGCTGCTCTCTACACATGTGACTGGTCCGCATAAGTACATTATGGTGCCAGCCCTGTCACATACACCTGTATTTATACAGGGTGCATGTGATGGGGTTGGCACAATGATGTCATCATGCCAGGTAGTTGTATGTGGGCATATCTGCATGTGGGTGGACCCACCTGGAGACAGATAGAGGAGCAGTGTCTTGGTTCCTAAGACCATCGGAAATATGGTTTTCCAATGGTCTTAGGCAACCCCTGTGAAAGGGTCATTCAACACCCAAAGAGGTTGCAACCCACAGGTTGAGAACCGCTGTTCTAAGAGAACAGACCCTCCTGTAGCCCAGTGCTCTCTCCTCACTCTGGACCTACCTCCCCTGGAAGCTGAGTCAGCTCCTCTTCCAACCTCCCCATTCTGACAGGTCTCCAGGTGTTTTCTGTTCTTCTTTTATGTAAGTCTCCTCCTCAAATGGCCCTCAGTTGGTAATTCCAGGTGAATGTTCTTCAAATTAGATGTATTTCCAGTCTGACCCTGGGACAAGGTGCATGACAGGTCTGCCTATTTGGCCACCATTGTCTACCTCCCTGCTTATCACTTTTGAGTTTATTTTCACACATGATTCTTTCTTTGGACCCTGTTAACAGTCTTTTGAGGTAGATGTGATTTTGAAAACAAACTTAGCAGTTTAAGTAGCAGGGGCAAAGCCACACACCCAAGTGAAAGACTGCCAGGGCTCTAATCATATCATCTGATTGAAGTTAGGTCTCTTTTCACTGTAGCATCTTTGTTCTAAGTCATTTGAAATTGTGGAATAGCTTTTTTTATAATCTTAATTGGTCTTAAACATGCTGTAAACACATCTGGTATTTTCATTCAGGAGTGGACTGTAGCAATGGTCGTTCACCTTGTCTCTAATGGTATTGTAGGAGTTTTTCCTATAAAGGTCTTTTTTAGCAGTGACTCTATAATGTTGGGCTTTAAATATACTACCATCACACTATTTCTTGTCTATAATTACTTCCCTCAAAATATAAGAATTGAAGTTACTATATCATCCCATCTGCTAATCTCACAACCTGCTGTCAAACCCTTGAATCAAGTCATTTAGAGTATTTTTTTAAATTCTTTACTGTTTAAAGTATTACATATGTCTATTCCCCCCCCCCCCCATTGACCTCTCTCTGGCCATTCCCACCAGCAAGCAAATGCCCTCATCCCTATCCCCCTACTGTCTGAGTCCATTGGTTATGCTTATATGTATGCATAAAACTCCTTGGTTGATTTCTTACCCCAACCACTTTCACCCTCCCCTGCCTTCCCTCTGAGATTTGAAGGTTTATTCAATGATTCTATGTCTCTGGATCTATTTTTGTTCATCAGTTTATGTTGTTCATTATATTTCACAAATGAGTGAGATCATGTGATATTTATCCTTCTGTGACAATCTTATTTCACTTAGCATTATGCTCTGCAGGTCCATCCATGCAGTTGTGAATGGTAGGAGTTCTTTCTATTTTGTAGCAGTGTATTATTCCATTGTGCAAATGTACCACCTTTTTTTAATCCACTCATCTTCTGATGGGCACTTAGGTTATTTCCAAGTCTTAGCTATTGTAAATTGTGCTGCTATGAATATAGGGGTGCATATACCCTTAGACTGGTGTTTCTAATTTCTTGGGATGTATTCCTAGAAGTAGGATTACTGGGTCAAATGGGAGTTCCATTTTTTTAAAGGAAAATCCATACTGTTTCCCACAGTGGCTGCACCAGTCTGCATTCCCACCAGCAGTGCAATTGTCATTTGTTGATGATAGACATTCTGACAGGCGTGAGATGATACCTTATTGTCATTTTGATTTGCATCTCTCAGATGATTAGTGACTTTGAACATGTTATCATTTGGCCTTCTGTATGTACCCTTTGAGAAGTGTCTTTCTGGTCCTTTACCCATGTTTTGACTGGATTGTTTATTTCCTTTCGTTAAATTGTATTAATTCCCTATAAATTTTGGAGATTGAACCCTTATCAAATATAACATTAGCAAACATTTTCTTCCAGTGGGCTCTCATTATTTTATTGATGGTTTCTTTTGCTATGCAGAAGATTTTTATTTTGATGTAGTCCCATTTGTTTATTTTCTCCTTCGTTTCCATTGTCCTAGGAGCTCTATCAGTAAAGATATTGCTAAGACATATGTCTGGTATTTTTCTGCTCATAGATTCTTCTAAGATTTTTATGGTTTCCCATCTAACGTTTAACCATTTATCCATTTTGAGTTTGTTCTTGTGTATGGTGTAAGTTGGTGGTCTAGTTTCTTTTTTTTTTTTTTTTTGCAAGTATCTGTGCAATTTTCCCAACACCACTTATTGAAGAGACTGTCTTGACTCCATTGTATGCTTTTCCATCCTTTGTTAAATATTAATTAAGCATAATGGCTTGGGTCAAATTCTGAGTTCTCTATTCTGTTCCATTGGTCTATGTCTGTTCTTGTGTGAGTACCAGGCAGTTTTGAGAACAGTGGCTTTTTAGTATAGCTTGATACCTGGTATTGTGATTCCTCCAACTTCATTCTTTTTTTTTTCTTCAGAATTGCTGCAGCTACTCTGGGTCTTTTCTTATTCCATATGAATTTTTGGACAGTTTGTTCTAGGTCTGTGAAATATGCTGTTGGTATTTTAATGGGGAGTGCATTGAATATATAGATTGCTTTGGGTAGTATGGACATTGTAATGATGTTGATTCCACAAATCCATGAATATGGTATGTTCTTCCATCTATTTATATCTTCCTCTATCTCTTTTTTCAACGTCCTGTGGTTTTCCAAGTACAGGTCTTTTATCTCCTTAGTTAAGTTTATTTCTAGGTACCTTAAGATTTTAAGTGCAATGGTAAATGGTATTGTTTTTTTAGTTTATCTTTCTGTGGCTTCATTATCTATAATAACAAAAAGGTTATATGCCAATTAGACTGGACATCTTCTGGATGTCATTTCTGACTTCCTTCCTGATGTAGCCAGAGCCAAAGGAAGCCAGTCGGCATACCGAGTGCCTGCTGATGGCTGTAGGAGGTAACCCTGGGCCCTGGGTGCCAGAGGGAAGCCTATGCCGGCAACAGGAGGAAGGAAGGCCTACTCTTGCATAAATTTTCATGCATTAGGCCTCTAGTTGGAGTATAAAAAAATCCATAGATTTCTGGGTGTTAATTTTCTATTCTACTACATTGCCAAATTCATTTATTAAGTTTAGTAGTTTTCTGATGGGTTTTTTATGTACAATTTCATATCATCTGCAAATAATGACAGTTTTACTTCTTCTTTTCCAATTTGGATGCATTTTACTTCTTCTTCTTGTCTGATCATTATGGCTAGCACTTCCTGTACTGTGTCGAACAGAAGTGGTGAAAGTGGGCATCCCTGTCTTGTTCCTGCTCTTAAGGGAAATGGTTTTAGGTTTTGAGCATTGAGTATGATGTTGGCTATAGGTTTGTCATATAAGGCTTTTATTATGTTGAGGTATGATCCCTCTACTCTCACTTTGCTCAGAGTTTTTATCTAGACAGGATGTTGGATTTTGTCAATTGCTTTTTCTACATCAATTGATAT
Organism: Corynorhinus townsendii; assembly: GCA_026230045.1. Lineage (NCBI taxonomy): Eukaryota > Metazoa > Chordata > Mammalia > Chiroptera > Vespertilionidae > Corynorhinus > Corynorhinus townsendii. The sequence continues at coordinate 111,159,264 of JAPDVU010000003.1, read as the reverse complement.
GATTATGTGAGTTTTGTCCCTCAATTTGTTTATGTGATGTATCACGTTTATTGATTTGCAGATTTTATACCAGCCTTGGATCCCCAGAATAAATCCCACTTGGTCATGGTGTATGAACTTTCTAATGTATTGCTGGATCTTATTTGCTAATGTTTTGTTGAGGATGTTAGCATCTATGTTCATCAGGGATATTGGCCTGTAATTCTCTTTCTTTGTAGGTTTTGGGATTAGGTTAATGTTAGATTCATAGAAACAGCTTTGAAGTGTTCCTTCCTCTTAAATTTTTCAGAACTATCTGAGGAGGGTAGGTTTGAGTCCTTCTTTGAATGTTTGGTAAAACTCCCCTGTGAAGCCATCTGGCTCAGGGCTTTTGTTTGCAGGAAGTTTTTATTATTATTATTATTATTATTATTATTATTATTATTATTTACTGCTTCAATTTCCTCCATAGTTATCTGCCTATTAAGATTTTTTATTCTTCCTGATTGAGTTTTGGAAGATTGCATTTTTCTAGGAATATATCCATTTCCTCTAGGTTGTCTATTTGGTTAAATAGAGTATTTCATAGTATTTTTTACAGCTCTTTGTATTACTGGGGGGTCTGTTGTTACTTCACCTCTTCCATTTCTTATTTTTTTTTAAATACAAATTTTACAGATTTCAGAGAAGAAGGGAGAGGGAGAGTCAGATATAAAGATCAATGATGAAAGAGAATCGTTGATTGGCTGCCTCCTGCATGCCCTCCCATCCACCCCCAGGGATCAAGCCAACAAACCAAGGATGTGCCCTTCACTGGAATCAAACCTGGCACCTTCAGTCCACAGACGAATGCTCTATCCCCTGAACCAAACCAGCAAAGCCTCTGATTGTGTTTATTTGTTCCTCTTTCTTTGCTTCTTGGTGATCCTGGTTAGAGGTTCATCAATCATGTTTATCCTTTCAAAGAAAGGTTTTATTGATCTTTTGAATTGTTTTTATACTGTCTGTGTCATTTTTTCCCCACTCCAATCTTTATTGTTTCCTTCTTTCTGCTTACTCTGGGCTTTTCTTGTTACTCTCTTTCTAATTCTTTAAGTTATAGGGATAGATAATTTATTACCAGTTTTTCTTGTTTTATTGAGGTAAGTGATAATGCTATGAACTTCCCTCTCAGGACTGCTTTCACTGTGTCCCATAGATTTTGGATTATTGTGTTTTCATTGTCATTTTTAGGATTTTTAAAATTTCTTCTTCTATTTCTTGTTTTTTGAGGCAGGCCTGTAGAGCTATAAACTTCCTTCTCAGGACTGCTTTCATTATGTCCCATAGATTTTGGATTGTTGTGTTTTCATTGTCATTTGTTTCCAGGATCTTTTAATTTCTTCTTTGATCTCTTTGGTAACCCAATGATTGTTTAATAGCATGCTATTCAACTTCGAAGTGTTTGAATTTTTTTGGATTGTTTTTATTGTAGTTTATTTCTGATATTATGCCATTGTGGTCTGAGAAGATGCTTGATATGATTTCAATCTTATTGAATTTGGGGAGACCTTGCTTGTGACCCAACATGTGGTCTATTGTTTAAAATGTCACATGTTCACTTGAGAATGTATATTCCATGGCTTTGGGGTGAAATGTTTGGAAGATGTCAATTAAGTCCTTCTGATCTAGTGAGTCATTTAGGATTGCTGTTTCTTTTCTTTTTTTTTTTTTTTTTTGTCCAGAGGATTTATTCTGTGATGTCAGTGGTGTTTTAAAGTCCCCTACTATAATTATAGTGTTGTTGATCTCTCCCTTTATATCTTCCAGGAGGTTTTTTTTGTATTTGTATTTGGGTGCTCCTGCATTGGGTGCATATATATTTATCAGGGTTATATCCTCTTTTTGTATTGATCCCTTTAGTATTATGAAGTTAAGGCCTTCACTTTGGGGTCAATTTTGTCAGATATAAGTATTGCTACCCCAGCTTTTTTTTTTTCTTTCATTTCCATTTGCCTGCAAGATATTTTTCCATCCCTTCACTTTCAGTCTGTGTGAGTCCCTTGTTCTGAGGTGGGTCTCTTTTAGACAGCATATATATGGCTCATATTTTTTATCCATTCATTCACTCAATGTCTTTTGATTGTAGCATTTAATCTGTTTATGTTTAAAGTTATTATTGAAAGGTACTTGTTTGTAGGCATTTTTATTTTTTGTGCCCATGTTCCTTCTTACCTTTTTATTTCTTCTTTTTACACCAGTCCCTTTAACAATTCTTCCATTGCTGGCTTGGTAGTGATAAACTCTCTTAGTTTTTTGTTGTTTTTTTTGTTTTCGTTTTTTTGTTTGTTTGTTTGTTTGTTTTTGTTTGTTTGTTTGTTTTGTCTGTGAAGCTCCTGATTTCCCCTTCAATTTTGAATGATAGCCTTGATGGATAGAGTATTCTTAGATTCAGTCCTTTGCTTTGCATCACTTTGTAAATTTCCTTCCATTCTTTTCTGCCCTGATGTGTTTCTGTTGAGAAATCCTTTGATAATCTAATGGTAGCTCCCTTGTATGTAACTTTCTGTCTCTCTCTTGCAGACTTTAAGATTCTCTCTTTGTTCTGAACATTTGCCATAGTAATTTATGATGTGTCTTGGTATGGTTCTTTTTGGGTTTATCTTGCTTGGGACTCTGTGTTTGTGTGATTTTTTTCTTCCTCGCATCACGGAAATTTTTTGACATTATTTCTTCAAATAGGTTTTCTAACCATTGTTCCTCTTCCTGTTGTTCTGGCATCCCTATTATTCATATGTTGCTTTGTTTCATGTTGTCCCATAGCTCCCTTAGGCTATCCTCCTGTCTTTTAACTTTTTCCTCCAATTGCAGTTCAGTTTGGTTGTGTTTTGCTTCCCTGTCTTCTAATTCACTAATTCAGTCCTCCGCTTCTCCTAGTCTATTGTTGAAACTTTCCTTGATATTTTTATTGCAGCTATATCACTCTTGTTTTCTTCTTTATTCTTACATAAATTGTTGATTTTTTTTCTCCATCCAGTTTATGAACTGTATGACCCTTAGTCTGAATTCTTTTTCTGACATAGTGCATGCCTCTGTTTCATTTAGCTGCTTTCTGGCGACTCCTCCTTTCCTTTGGGGACTTTTTGTCTACACATTTTTGGTCTCACCAATGGATCTAGATGTCAAGTTGTGCAGGGGCTGCTCCTTGGGTGGCAGTGGCTCCTTGGTCTGCAGTTGCTCCTTGGGCGGTCATGGTAGTGGGTGCTCCTCAGTTGGCAGTGGCTCCTCTGGTGGGTGCTGATCATAGCAGTTGTGGCTCCTCTGGTTAGTAGGGGAGGCTGATCATGATGGTGCTGCTCCTTGGATGGGTGCAGGCTGCTCACATGGCTGCTGCTACTCAGATGGGGCCGGACTGCTCACGTGGCTGCTGCTCCTTGAATGGGGACTGACTGCAAGCTGCTGTTCCTTGGATGGGGTGGGCTGCTAGTGAGGCTGCTGATCCTTGGACAGGATCAGGTTGCTTGCAGGGCCACTGCTCCTTGTACAGTGCAGGATGTACATGCAGCTGCTGCTCATTGGACAGGGGCAGGCCACATGAGGCTGCTGCTCTTAATTCTGGGGCGGGCTGCTCGTGGGGTTGCTGCTCCTTGGACAGGAGTGGGCTGCTCACATATCTGCTGCTTATGTGATCGCAGTGCCCTGGGCTAAAGCGTTGTGCCAGTCAAAGGGGAGCATACTTCAGAACTCACAGTAGCCTATGTCCAGGGTGGTTGGAGACTCAGTGACCATAGGACCACAACCGAGGTAGCAGGTCCCTGGCAGGTGAGTGTAGAGTCCCAGGTGTTATCTGAGGGCACACTGGGTGAAATTGAGGCTGGGATCCCAGTTATAGCAGCTCTCCCCTTCAAAAGGGCTAAGCCTCTGAGGAAGAGCCAGCCTCCTGGTACTGTTTGCAATGGTAACAGAGGCTGCCTAGTTAGGTGAGTCTGGTTAGCCTACCCCTGAAGGTTCTGTGGGATCTAACTGTGCCTCACTAACACACACACATACACACACCCACATGACCACACACTCCTCTTTTGCTCCCTCATTCACTCACCCTCTCTCTTTCACTGCTGCCTTCTTCCTGCCTCTGTAGTTGGGTCTAAGGTGTTATTGACCCATTCGTGTATGGAGTTTCCTCTCCTGGTGTCTGGTTATGTGGCCCACTCTCTAGCACTTTGGCCAAATAGGATAAAATTCACCTCAACAAGACACTACACAAAGGGAACAAAACACGAATGTATTCATGACACTGATAACCCCAATATAAGTGACCACCTGAGAAAAGAGAATTAGGGGAGAGAAAAGAGAGCACAAATGATATTGTAGATAGAAAAAAAGATAAGAGAGAGAAAAAAGGAAGAGAAAGGAAACCCCAGAGAACCAATAGAAAAACCAAAAAAATACAAATACCAAACACCCAGCAAAGAGGTTGGGAGCAGAATTTGTAGAGGCTGAGCTTATATATGGAAAATAAGTTTAAGAATTGAATGAATATGGGGAGGACTTCAATTCAGTACAGAGGAAGTAGAAAGGGGATGAGTGGACAATAAGAAAGAGAACAAGAAGAAAATAATAATATTGATAAATTTACAAAAAATTAATTTAAAAATGGTATAAAATAAAAAATAGCAAATAAAATAGTTATAGAAAAATACTGCAAAAAGAAATAGAAAATAAAGCAACTGAAAAAGGAAAAAATAAGAAAAAAAGATAACAAAATATAAATTTAAAAAAAATAAAAATAAAGATGAAAAAGTGAAGTGTTTCTTTGGCTGGCTTAAGATCCCAGTCTTCTGTACTGTACTGTTTCTCAGTTTCCTGTTTCTGGGACTGAAGGCCTCTCTTTAGGCCAGACATTGTGGACGCTCAGGGACTATTCAGATTTTTTTAATCCTTTGTACCACTCAGTGTGGAATCTGAGTGTGGCTGTATTGGTTGCCTGGAGATTGGAGGGAGGGGCTATCTCTTCATGACAAATTGGCTCCCCAGGTCCTGGGCTCAGGTATGACTCAGCACCAGACTCATTGCCACTTCTCCTGGACCTCCTCCTTCCCCCAGACTCCACAAGTCTGCAACTTCTCCTCCACCACAGCCACAGGTAAGTGTCTATATCCAAAAGGTCCTATGAACTAGACTCAGTGAAGAAAAACACAGGCCACAGAGAGGGGAAAGACTGCGCCTCTGCAAGCTCCTTTCCTGCCGGCACTGTGTGATCTGTTCAGCCCTTCAGGCTGCCCCCTCTGAGCTCAGCCTTTCATGACTGTGGACCCAGATCTAGAATCCCCTGCCTCTAGCAGTCCTGTGGACCTTCTTTCCACAGTCAGATGCTATCCCTGTCCCCAGGGACGTGGCTCAGTGCTATGCAGTTTCCCTCTGACCCTCTGGGCTCAGAGGTCTGGCAGACTCTCTTGCCCAGATCCTTGGTTTTATCTTTCTCCAAGGGTCCTCTACCCTTCCTGGCTGAAAATTGTCACACCATCTGAGTCTTCTTTGCCAATTTGGGTTGGATGTTATTCATTTCAGCTGCTCATTCTTTTTGCTCTGGGACAAGGCTGGGGACATATCCATCTATTCTGCCACCATTTTGTCTCTCCCATTTTTATTCTTTATGCCTGTGTTCCTTCTTCCCTTTCTATTTCTTCTTTTTACAACAGTCCCTTTAGCATTTGTTGCATTACTGGTTTGGTGGTGATAATTCCCTTAGCCTTTTTGTCTATGAAGCTCCTGATTTCACCTTCAATTTTGAATGAAAGCCTTACTGCATAGAATATTCTTGGATTCAGTCCTGTGCTTTGCATCACTTTGTATACTTTATACTATTCTTTTCTGGCCTCTTGTGCTTCTCTTGAGAAATTATTTGATAGTTTAATAGGAGATGCCTCGTAGGTAACTCTTCATCTCTCTCTTGCAGCTCTTGATATTCTCTCTTTTTATTAATGATTTCTGTTGTAACTATGATGTTTCTTGGCATGGGTCTTTTTGGATTCACCTTGTTTGGGACTCTCTGTTCTTGTGTGACCTTTTTCTTCCCCACATCAGGGAAGTATTTTTTGGTCATTTTTCATCAGATATATTGTCTAATACTTAATCCTCTTCTTGTCCTTCTGTAACCCCTATTATATGGATGTTGCTTCATTTCACGTTGTCCCAAAACTCCCTTAAGCTCTTCTCCTGCTTTCTAATTTTTTCTCCATTTTGCTGTTCAGATTAGGTGTATTTTCTGCCCTTTCTTCTAACTCACTGATTCCATTCTCTGCTTCTTCTAGTCTACAGATGAAACCTTCCATTGTATTTTTCGTTGTCGCTAATCATTGTTCATCTCCTGTTGATTCTTAAATATGTTCATAATTCTTACATCCAATTGGTTTAGGAACTTTGTGACCCTTATTCTGAATTCTTTCTCTAGCATATTGCTTGCTTCAAGTTCATTTAGTTTCTTTTCTGCTGAGTCCTCATTTTCTTTCTTTTGCATGTTGTTTCTTTGTCTCCCAATTTTTTCTGTTTTTCTGGCACTGAACTCCCTATTTGAGGTCCAAGTGGTTGAAGCCCCTCATAGTTTAGTGATCTGACACTCACTAGACCAGTGCTCAGCAAACTCATTAGTCAACAGAGCCAAATATCAATAGTACAATGATTGAAATTTCTTCTGAGAGCCAAATTTTTTAAACTTAATCTTCTTCTAATGCCACTTCTTCAAAATAGACTCACCCAGACATATGACTGCTTTAGGTTCATTGCATATTCAGGAATTTTACCATGAGATGAACTACCTATAGAAATTTTAGTTATTACTTTAAGAACAGCTTTTTGTCCAGTATAATTAAATTTACTTGAATATTCACTTATTTCAATTAGCCTATTTAAATTAATCTGAAGACTTCATTACTATTTTACTGTCAAATTTAATACTCTACCAACAATCTTAGTTTACCCTGCAAATATTAGTGGGAAGGATTATTTGCATTCTTGAGTGGGTCCTGAGCATTCCAGATGCTAGGGTGAATTTAGATATAGGGCAGATGCTGTCAGCCAAGTCTCTTGTCTGTTACCTGGGTCCCGATCTGAGCTGGGCCAAGTCTCTGTCTGTCACCTGTATCTCGAAGTGAGCTGGGCCAAGTCTCTTTCTGTTGCCTGGGTCCCGATCTGAGCTGAGTGTGGGAAGTGCGAAGCAGCCATGGGGGCAAAAGACCTCCTTCAGAAGGGGCGAGGGTTCAAGCCCCTGCAATGTTGGGGGGTGAGGGTCTGTGCCCCACTTCTGTTGCCCCCCCAAGTTCTCTCCTGATGGCCCCTCTGCGAATGTGCCTGTCTTTGGTTGTTCCTTCCTTGAGAAATCTTACCCGTCTCTGTCTAACCAGCCATCCTCCGGGGCCAAGCAGGGTGGTGTGAGGTTCAGTTCTATCTCCTTGGTAGCCTATGCCCCCGTGGCCTCCACCCCCAGCACCTGCCTTGGGAATCCCTGGCCTCCTGGCAGGGTTCCGGTGCTGATCACATATCTCGGGGAACTCAGGTGTCTTCTCCAGTGAGGGCCCAGCTCACACAATTGGGTGTGAGACAGATCCATGGTACCAGCCCCCACGAGGCTTCAAGCTCAGCATGAACAGAAAGCTCAGGTAACAGCTGAGGGCAATTGGATTGTGAGAAGAGGGTCCCTCTTGGCACAAAAGGCAAGAGGGGCCAATATAGGATGCTCAAGTGCCTTCCCAGTGCCTTAATTCCTCCTGCAAGGGATTAAATCCTTTCATGTCCTTTTCTTTTTTTTAATTGCTGCCAACCATTCAAAGAATTAGTTTGTAAGTTTGTTTGGGATAATTGTAAAATATGCTGTTGTAAATTATCTAAAATTATAATGACATTGTAGAATAATATCATGTAAGTATATTCTTTGCCCTAGGCCCTGGCAATTCCATTTCAAACTGGCTGTCAATTCCTTTTTGTAGCTTTATATAAACTTTGTCAGGGAGGCAAAAACACAAATTACTTACTTTAGTTCAAGAGGCCAAATATATTGACTTTCAATTACAATCCTTATGACTTTTGAAGGAAACTTCTCTTTGTTTCCTTCCAAAATAATTTTCAGGCTACAGAGAGTTTCATTTAAAAATTTTTGTCACATGAAACAATTTCTCTTAAGGCTATGGTGACCACTAGTATTGATTAGATTTAGTATTTTATTTTTATTTTATAATTTTTTAATTAATTTTTTTAATTTTTATTGTTTACATATGTGTCCTTATTTCTCCATAACCCCCCACCCCACTTATGCCCCACCCCCTTGTGGTCTGTGTCCATTGATTAGGTTCATATGCATGCATACAAGTCCCTTGGTTGATCTCTCCACCTTACCCCCACCCACCCCTACCTTACCTGAGGTATGATGTTCTGATCACAGTTTCTCAGCCTCTGGATCTGTTCTTGCTCATCAGTCTATGCCGTTCATTATATTCCACAAATGAGCGAGATCATGTGATATTTATCTTTCTCTGCCTGGCTTATTTCACTCAACATAATATTCTCCATCTCCATCCATATTGTTGCAAATGGTAGGAAAATTTAAATTTAAAGTTATCAAGACTGCATTATAAAATTTACAAAATCCTCCATTAATAAAAAAAGGGGGGGATAGTAGGGCAACATCATGTAAGGAAAAATATCCTATAAGTAAATCACATCTAGAAAGTTTTTACTTTACCAAATTAATTTTCATTTGTAATGCTAACAGCAAGACGGCCATTAAAAACACATGTGGTATCTAAATAAGACAAAGGAAAATCATTTGAACAAAAATAAAAAGGATCCCAAATCAATTATATAGAAAAGATTCCTTTATTAACTTGTGGTCGAGAATATATTTGTATATTTTCAGAAAACAACCCCAAGACCAGATGGATTCCTGCAACAGAGAGGAATTGACAGGTGTGCTCCAACCATGAAGACAAGAGGAAAAAACAATCCAGAGATGGAAGACGCTGACAACCCCTTGCCATGCGAGCAGTCAGCAGCTGTGCACCGCTGCAGGTTACCTAGCACCAAACCAGAGAGGGTCGGACCTGCATTGCCACCATGTGCCCACCATCCAGATATCATTGCTGACATGTACACATAAGCAACTGTTAGACATTGAAACGGGGACTCAGAACTGTTGGACATTGAAATTGGGACTCAACATTTTTTTGTTTTGTTTTGTTATTATATGTTTATTTCTAGTCTGCAAAGGCAAAACTTTTTAAAGGAAAGAAATGGTGGGAAAAAGATACAGAGGCAAAGAAGCATTGAACAGACTGTCAAACTACATTGGGAAGACAGGGGAGGTTGGGCGAGGGGGGCTGTAAGAGACCAACCGAAGGACTTGTACACATGCATATAAGCACAACCAATGGATACAAGACACTGGGGTGGGAGGGAGGGCGGGCAGGTGAAGGCATGTACTAGGGGGTAGGGGAGGTTGGGGGGAGGTCAATGGGGGGAAAAAAAGGAGACATATGTACTACTATTTGTAATACTTAAAACAATAAAAAATAAAAAATAGACTCACCCAGGCCTTGGTATTTTGTGGAAGAGCCACACTCAAGGGGCCAAAGAGCCACATGTGGCTCATGAGCTGCAGTTTGCCAACCACAGCACTAGACTGAAAGGTGGGCATGCCTTGAGTTTCACACCTTTATTGTCTCTACCCTGAGTTTACACCCTTCTCCCATGGATCTGGTCCCTCAGTTGTCCACTTCAGATTCTAAGGGCTGTAGGTGGCACATGTCCAGTTCCTCTGTTATGTGATTCCCTGTGAGGTCCCAGAGCCCTCTGGCATGCAATTCACTGTGTGGCCTCGGCACCCAATTCAGGATGGCATCCTATGACCCTCTGGTAGCACACATGCAATGTGGTCCTGTGACCCGTTACTGGGCACACCAGGTACAACACCTGCTCTGACCTGGGCCAGGGGTAGGGCATGCACTAGGTAACAGCTCTGTCTGCATCAGGCAGTGAAGCCAACGCAGGCTGGAAGACTCTGTCCATGCTGGGGGCAGAGCACTCACCAGTCTGGGTGTTCAGACAAGCAAGGGGGTACCCCTGGCTTGCTCTCATAGCACGAGGACTTGTAGCACAGGATCCTGGGATGCTGGGTTTGGTTATCTGTGAGGTGTTTCAGCTTGGGAGGTCTCTTTGGTGTGCACTAACTGCAGACATCTGGGACCTGCAGGGTGGTACCATGCTACTCATTGCCAGGACACAGTGTGGTTCCACATGTGTTGTGGCTATAAGCAGTTCTCTGCACCCCTCTGGGGGTGTTGTCAAAGTTCAGTCTAGGTGTTGGTATGACTTCACTCCTGTCCTCCATTGCTCCCCTCTGAAAGATGGCATGGGTTCTGTGCTAAAACTGCACCAACCTGCAAGTGCCCGTGGTGGTAGCAGGGGCTCCCTGTCTAGGAGAGCCAGACCCGCCAGTCCCACAGACTCCCGCAATGTCTAATTCTCCCTCTTCCCCCCTCCTCCCCCCCGACACACACACCACACGTATTTTTCTCCTTTATTCACTAACACTCTCTTCCTCCTTGTTGTCCTGTTGACCACTATGTTTGAATCTTAGAGCATTTTTTAAAAAGCTATTTTTTATGCAATTGTGTTTCAAAAATGTCTCAGAAGTGTCTATAGTCCCAGAACTTCCATTTCAGCCTGTTTCCTCTGAACTTGAGGTTGACTTGATCTCACTTTGGTTGTGTCTTTTAGAACAAGTTTATGTTCATAATTCACACGTCTCCCTCATCTATGCTATTATCCTTTTGCTTTTGAAAACTCAATTTAAATATAATTGCCTAAAGTCCTGTGGTTATGGTAGCTGGCTTGTGGCTTACACTTTTTTTTTCCCTTTGCACTGTACTGCAAAGCACTAAATGTTAACTTTGTTTCACTCTCTGTAGACTGGTTCTCTAAAAGATGCTATTTAACCTATAGTGGTGATTCTTTGAACATGCTTCACATCCTAGACATTCAAATGAACTGTAATCTTGCTTCAGGATAGAATCCAAATAGATTAATACTTTGAGATGATATTATAAGAATGTTTTTGAGAAGAGGATAAATTTGCACTTGTAATCACTATTAACTACAAAAGGGTGGCCATAAGGACCATTTCCAGGCTGTCGGTCTGCACTAGGTGTCCTGCATTGAAGGCCAATGTCCAATTATCTCCAGCCAGACTTGGATCAATGTTACTGGGAGGAAAGACAAGTGCCTGAAATACACCAGCAGTCTGATTATAGTGGACATAGAATGAATGCCAAGCCTCCATGGATCCACTAAAACCTGTCCAAGTTGGCAGTTCACCTTACATTTTTCTGCACAGGATCAACCTTTGGCTCTCAGCAGTATTTGATCTCACCTAGAGATTAAAAACACCATCAGCCATGCCTTATCCATGTTAAAATCTGTGTGCCATCCACATTGCTACATTTTTCCATTATGCCAAAGACAATTGCCCTTCATTGTGTGTTCTGATTATAATGACAGTTATGCATTTGTGTGAGTCAACTTGAAAATTTATTTCTATTCACCCAACTTGCACACCAGCTGAGGCAAATTTTCTAGACTGATACATTTTACATATGTATTTTCTTTTCTGTTTTTCCACTTAATGTGACCTTTGAGGAATGTGTCATAATTTCATTTTGGTTAAAAGGGAAAGTGCTAGTCAAAAATTTTAGAGAGAATTGTTGGACACATCTCAAAAAAATTATCATAGGTTGGCCTGAGAGACAGCCACAGAATCCAACCTAGAGATGTGGCTCATCTATGGCATTCCTAAGCACAATGGTCATTTGCCTCCCTTTTCTAGTTCCAGTGCTGGGTTTCCCTTGGTGGATTATATGAATTTTATTGGAAATGTTTAGAGGGTCCAAGATAGATATTGAGTAGGTGGAAGCTACATACATCTCCTGGTGCCAAGCCAAATTTACAGAGAAATTATAGAGCAATCAACCTAAATGACTAACCAAAGGATAGCTGAACAGGAGTACTGTAGTTGAGGATTTATAGAAGAAGCTTCAAAGAGACTGATAAGAAGGGAGATGTGGAGAGGGATGACACTTGCACCCAGTTGTGGTAGCTGAGAAACCTGAGGGATATCTCAGCTGCAAAAGGATCTCTGAAGTTTCATGGGGTCTCAACCCCACACTGAAACCTTCAAAGCCCCGGGGCTTAGAAGAGAAACATCTGGCAGTGACAATCAGCAAGGACTCTGTCCACTTGGAAGAGGAGGAAGTCTTCTAAAATCCTAGATGCTCTCCTAAATGGCCAACCCACAGGAGTTTGTTCTTGGTAGTAGGGCTCTGGTAGTAGGACTCTGGTAACTCAGGGCACATAGGAGTCATAAAGAGAGGATCTAGATGGTATAGCTCTGGAAAAGAGGGTTGACTACTGAGATCCTGGTCCTGAGTTAACTGCCAGGACTCCCCTCAGACACCATGTCATAGGGTCAAACACTCTTATTCTTACAGCATCATCTGGGAGAGTGCACTAACCTGGTCCTCCAAATACTGGTGACACCACCATGCCAAGCTTGAGTCCATTATAAAGGACTGTTTGCTGCACCCAACAGGGACCTGTGTTAAGCTCTTTTTTTTCTGGAGAAACTATAGGCAGACACTTAGATAGTAATTTAACTGTGTGGCTTTGGAATGGGGTCTAATCTTTCCCCCATCCTGTGTGTTTGGAAGGTGCCAACCCCAAGGAATACTCTCTTGATCTGATTTCCCAAGTTCTGGTGGCCTCATCCTATTGAGTTCAGTTATGCAAGGGAAGGGAACACTGCTCATACCTAAAAATTCAGAGCACATCTCCCTCAGAACCATTTTTCAGGCATTGATTGTGAGGCTTCAGAGCTACATGGAGGCATGCAGCTTGCTCCCTTTCCATGGACTGGCACCATCCCCCATAGAAGACTTCTTTGATCTGTTTTAACAATTCCCATTGGCCTAATCCTGCTACACTCAGTTTCATGGGGGAAAAAGGAAAAACTCAGCTCAGGTAAAACATTTGGAGTGTGCCTCCCTCAGAGGCTCCATTCTGGGGCTCCCACAGGCATGACTAAAGAGCTAAAGGAAGGAGTGCAGCTCACCCCCTTCCTGTGGTCCAGCCAGTGCCAGCACCAATAGAATGCTTTCTTGATCTGTTTGCACACAAGTTATGGTGGCCCCACCATGCAGAGCTTACTCCTGCAATAGAGACACCTGGCTGAACAGAACCTGAACCTGTGGCATGCTCCTCCAGGAAGAGCTGGAGTTGGAGACTTCTAGAAGAGACTAAGTGGCACAGCTCTGGAATAGGGGAAACATTTTCCCCACTTAATGCCTGACCATGCTTCCCTCAAGTAGGAGACCCACTAGCCCCATCCTGTATACCTGGTGGCCCAACCCTACCAAATGATCCATGCAGAAGGCTCAGTGGGATGCAGCCAGCTTGGGCACATTCTACAGTCTTTCTTCATAAGATTCTGGAGGAAGTCTGGGAAAGTTCAAGGAGTGGTGGAGTAGCCAACAGGTGGGGGTCAACCTTTTTTTTTTTCATTTTTTATTAAGGTATTATATGTGTACATATTTTACCATCCCCCCCCCACTCCACTCCCATACATGCCCTCACCCCGCAATGTTTTACATCCGTTGGTTATTCTTATATGCATGCATATAAGTCCTTCAGTTGATCTCTTATTTCCCCCACCTCTCCCTAAACTTCCCGTTGTAACTTGACAGTCCGTTTGATGCTTTACTGCCTCTATATCTTTTTGTTCATCAGTTTAGAATGTGTTTTTTTACTATCCACAAATGAGTGAGATCAATTCGTTCATTGACTGGCTTATTTCACTTAGCATAAAGCTCTTCAATTCCATCTAGGTTGCTACAAATGCTAACAATTCCTTCTTTTTTATGGCAGCATAGTATCCCATTGTGTAGATATACCATAGTTTTCTGATCCAGTCATCTGCTGATGGGCACCTAGGCTGTTTACAAATCTTAGCTATTGTAAATTGTGTTGCTATGAACATAGGGGTGCATATATCCTTTATGATTGGTGTTTCTAGTTTCTTAGGATATATTTCTAGGAGTGGGATTACTGGGTCAAATGGGATTTTCATTTTCAGTTTATTGAGGAAACTCCATACTGTTCTCCACAGTGGCTGCACCAGTCTGCATTCCCACCAGCAGTGCACGAAGGTTCCTTTTTCTCCACATCCTCACCAGCACTTGTCGTTTGTTGATTTGTTGATGATAGCCGCATTGTCGTTTTGATTTGCATCTCTCTGATAATTAGTGACTTTGAGCATGTTTTCATGTGTCTCTTGGCCTTCCTTCTGTCTTCTTTCAAAAAGATTCTATTTACGTCCGTAGCCCATTTTTTTATTGGATCATTTCTCTTCTTTTTATTAAGTTGTATAAGCTGCCTATAGATGTTGGAGATTAAACATTTATCAGTGATAACATTTGCAAATATGTTGTACCATACAGTGGGGTTTCTTGTTGTTTTATTGATGGTTTCTTTTGCTGTGCAAAAGCTTTTTATTTTGATGTAGTCCCATTTGTTTATTTTCTCTTTAGTTTCCATTGCCCTACGGGTAGTATCAGTGAAGAAGTTCTTTTGGCATATGTCTGAGATTTTGCTGACTGTGGATTCCTCTAGTATTTTTATGGTTTCCATCTTATGTTTAAGTCTTGCATCCATTTTGAGTTTATTTTCATGTATGGTGTAAGTTGGTGATCTAGTTTCATTTTTTTTGAATGTATCTGTCCAATTTTCCCAACACCATTTATTGAAGAGACTCTCTTGACTCCATAGTATGTTCATGCCTCCTTCGTCAAATATTAATTGAGCATAGTGGTTTGGGTTGATATCTGGGTTCTCTATTCTATTCCATTGATCTATATGTCTGTTCTTGTGCCAGTACCAGGCTGTTTTGAGAACAGTGGCTTTGCAATACAGCTTCAAATCTGGTATTGAGATCCCTCCTACTTTATTCTTCTTTCTCAGGATTGCTGTGGCTATTCAGGGTATTTTTTTTATTCCAGATGAATTTTTGAAGAGTTCATTCTATGACTGTGAAATATGCCGTTGGTATTTTAATGGGGAGTGCATTGAACCTATAGATTACTTTGGGTAGTATGGACATTTTAATGATGTTAATTCTACCAATCCATGAACATGGTATGTTTTTCCATCTGTTTACATCTTCCTCTATCTCTTTTTTCAGTGTCCTGTAGTTTTCTCTGTATAGGTCTTTTAACTCCTTGGTTAAGTTCATTCCTAGGTATCTTAATTTTTTTGGTGCGATGGTAAATGGGATTGCATTTTTAGTCTCTCTTTTTGTAAGTTCATTATTGGTGTATAGAAACGCCATAGATTTCTTGGCATTAATTTTTCATGTTGCTACATTGCCGAATTCATTTATTAAGTCTGTTAGTTTTTTGATAGAGTCTTTCGGGTTTTTTATGTACAATATCATGTCATCTGCAAATAAGGACAGCTTTACTTCTTCTTTTCCACTTTGGATGCCTTTTATGTCTTCTTCTTGTCTAATTGCAGTGGCTAATACTTCCAGTACTATGTTGAACAGGAGTATTGAGAGTGGGCATCCCTATCTTGTTCCTGTTCTTAGGGGAAATGGTTTTAGTTTTTCTCCATTGAGTGTGATGTTAGCTGTAAGTTTATCATATGTAGCTTTTATTATGTTGAGGTATGATCCTTCTATTCCCACCTTGTTGAGAGTTTTTATCAAGAAAGTGTGTTGGATTTTGTCAAATGCTTTTTCTGTATCAATTGATATGAGTATGTGGTTTTTATCTCTCAATTTGTTTATGTGATGTATCACGTTTATTGATTTGCAGATATTGTACCATCCTTACATCCATGGGATAAATCCTACTTGGTCATGGTGTATGATCTTTCTGATGTACTGCTGGATCCAATTTGTAGAATTTTGTTGAGGATTTTGGCATCTACATTCATGAGGGATATTGGCCTGTAATTCTCTTTCATTGAGATGTTTTTATCTGGTTTTGGTATTAGGGTGATGCTGGCTTCATAGAAGGAGCTTGGAAGTGTTCCTTCCTCTTGAAATTTTTGGAATAGTCTGAGGAGGATAGGTTTTAGTTCTTCCTTGAATGTTTGGTAAAACTCTCCTGTGAAGCCATCTGGCCCCGGGCTTTTGTTTGCTGGAAGTTTTTGATGACTGCTTCAATTTCTTCCATAATTACTGGCATATTGAGCTGTTTAGGTTCTTCCTGATTAAGTTTTGGAAGGTTATATTTTTCTAGGAATATATCCACTTCCTCCAGGTTGTCCAGTTTGTTGGAATAGAGTTGTTCATAGTATTTTTTAACAATCCTTTGTATTTCAGCGAGACCTGTTGTTATTTCACCTCTTTCATTTCTGATTTTGTTTATTTGGGTCCTCTCTCTGCGCTTCTTGGAGAGCCTGCCTAGAGGTTCATCAATCTTATTTATCCTTTCAAAGAACCAGCTCTTGGTTTTGTTGATCTTTTGTATTGTTTCTTTGGTCTCAGTGTCGTTTATCTCCGCTCTGATCTTTATTATTTCCTTCCTTCTGCTTATGTTAGGCTTTTCTTGTTGCTCTTTTTTTAACTCTTTGAGTTGTAGTGTTAGGTAATTTATTATCATTGTTTCTTGTTTTTTGCAGTATGCTTGTAGAGCTATGAACTTCCCTCTCAAGACTGCTTTTGCTATGTCCCATAGATTTTGGACTGTTGTGTTTTCATTGTCATTTGTTGCCATGATGTTTTTTATTTCTTCCTTGATCTCTCTGGTAACTCAGTCATTGTTTAATAGCATGCTGTTTAGTCTCCATGTGTTTAACTTATTTGGATCGTTTTCATTGTAGTTGATTTCCAGTTTTATGCCACTGTGGTCTGAGAAGATGCTTGATATGATTTCTATCTTCTTGAATTTGAAGAGACTTTGCCTCTCTCCCAACATATGGTCTATCTTTGAAAATGAGCCATGTGCACTTGAGAAGAATGTATGTTCTGTGGCTTTGGGGTGAAATGTCCTGAAGATGTCAATTAATTCCATCTGGTCTAGTGAGTCATTTAGGATTGATGTTTCTTTGCTGATTTTTTGTTTACAGGATTTGTCCAATGGTAATAGTGGGGTATTAAAGTCCCCTACTATGATTGTATTGCTGTTAATCTCTCCCTTGATATCCTCCAGGAGTTTTTTTATGCATTTGGGTGCTCCTGTATTGGGTGCATATATGTTTACAAGAGTTATTTCTTCTTGTTTGTTTGCTCCCTTTAGTATTATGAAGTGGCCTTCTTTATCTCTTGTTATGTCCTTCATTTTGAGAACTATTTTGTCAGATATAAGTATTGCTACCTCAGCTTTTTTTTCATTTCCATTCGCCTGGAAACCCTTTTTCCATCCCTTCACCCTCAGTCTGTGTGCGTCTTTTTTTCTGAGGGGGGTTCTTGTAGACAGCAGATATATGGGTCATGTTTTCTTATCCAGTCAGTTACCCTATGTCTTTTGATTGGGGCATTTAATCCATTTACATTTAAAGTTATTATTGATAGGTACTTATTTGTCACCATTTTTATTCTTTACCCCTGTGTTCCTGTTTCACTCCCTATTTTTTTTTTTTTTTTTTTTACAGCAGACTTTTTAGCATTTGTTGCATTGCTGGTTTGGTGGTAATAAATTCCCTCAGTCCTTTTTTGTCTGTGCAGCTCCTGATTTCACCTTCAATTTTGATTGATAGCCTTGCTGGGTACAGTATTCTTGGATTCAGACCCTTCCTTTGCATGACTTTGTATATTTCATTCCATTCCCTTTTGGCCTGATGATTTTCTGTTGAGAAATCAGTTGCTAGTCTGATGGGGGTTCCTTTGTATGTAACTTTCTGTCTCTCTCTTGCCGCTTTTAAGATTCTTACTTTGTTGTTGGTGTTTGCCAATTAAATTATAATGTGCCTTGGCATCAGTCTTTTGGGGTTCATTTTGCTTGGGACTCTGTGATTCTTGGATTTGTGTGGGTTTTTTCTTCCCTATATCAGGGAAGTTTTCTGTCATTATTTCTTCAAACAAGTCTTCTATTCCTTGTTCAGTTTCCTTTCCTTCTGGAACCCCTGTTATGTGGATGTTGTTTTGTTTTGTGTCGTCCCAAAGTTCCCTTAGGCTCTCTTCCTGCTTTTAATTTTTTTTTTCTAGAAGCTGCTCTACTTGGGTATTTGTTTCCATCTTGTCTTCTAGCTCACTGATGTGGTCATCTGCTTCTTCTAGTCTACCCTTGATCCTTTCTATTGAGTTCTTTACAGCAGCAATGTTATTTTTCATTTCTTCTTGGTTCTTCTTCATTTCCTCTTGGTTTTTACTCATATTGTCGAATTTGTCTTTCGTTTTTTTCAGCCACCTTATGACCATTTCTCTGAATTCTTTCTCTGGCAGATTGCTTGCCTCTATTTCGTTTACTTCCTTTTCTGGTGATGCCTGCTTTTCTTTCATATGCTGGCTGTTTCTTCGTCTCCCCATGTTATCTCTTCTCCAGATGTCTGGTTATGTAGTTCTCTCTCTCCTTCTTTGACTTAAAGGCACAAAATACAACACAACCAGGTACAACACACAAGGCACTGAACAGAAATGTATTCACAATATTAATAACCTCCAATAAAGGTGATACCAGAGAAAGGCAAATTAGGGGATAGGAGAGAAAGAAGAAGAGGAAAAAGGAAGAAAGAAAAAAAACGGAGTGTGAAAATGAAATTGGGAAAATAAAGAAAAATAATTAAGAGAGACAAGAAAGAGACTAAGAGAAAGGGGGAACAAACTACATATATGGGGAGAAAAATCCAATAGAGCAACCAATAATCCCAGCAAATGCCAGCCATAGGTACCTGGGGATTAATACAAACTACAACACCAACTAATATCAAGCAAGGCAAGGGAAAACAGAAACAAAAAGGCAAACAAAAACAAAGAAACAAAAAAATAAGCAAAACAATCTCACAAAAAAGCATAAAATTTCGACATAATAAACATTCAAGCAAACAACAACTAAAGGACAGAGAGAAAAACTATTTTTTGTGTAGTTAAGACAGTGAAGAGAGAGGTGAAGAGAAAATAAAATGACACTTAAAAAAAGGTAAAATAGTAGTAGTAATAATACTGGTTAAAAATAAAAATGTAATAATTAAAAAAGTAAAATCAAGTGAGGAAAAAAATAGTTTCTTAAGTAAAAGATGCAAAAAATGAAAATAAAAAAATAAAAAAAATATTAATGTGCAACAGTGAAGGTCATTCACTTCCTCTATTGTTCTGTTTGGCACGACTGTTTCTCAGTCTGGACAGTATTGCAGTTCCCTGCATTCTACTGCTCCTCAATGTTGTAAGCCACTCCTGATTTTTAAGCAGGCGGTGTCTTAATTTCTCGTATTCCTTTATTTTTGATTACACAAGAGTCAATTTGTGATTCAGCCCATGGGTGTCAGTGTTTCTGGATTGACTTCCGGGTCTATTTATGGCCTCTCTAGCCTGTGTTTATCCCTGTGGCACTCAATACAGGTTTGTGAGAGTGGGCTGCCTCAGAGCTGGCTCTCCAATGGTTACTCCCAGCTCCGACCCCCAGGTTCCAGAAAAACAACTTTCTCCCAGGGTGTCCCCAACTGGGTGATCCTATGTATTCGGCTAATCTATCAGAAGCAAGGATTTGAAGAGGAAAAAGCCCAAGTGTGCGAACAATGGGTCTGCGTGCAAGTCTAAGCAGCTGGCACATGTTTGAAATTCTTAGGCTGTCCCTGAATATCAGATCAAAATGGGTTGCTTTTTAGAGATCCCTTTTGTTAGCAGCTTTAGGATCCCCTTCAACATTCACAGATCACACCAGCCCCACCAGCCACGGATTTTTCTAGGCACAGACTTCCCTGGTCCTCCAGCTCCCGCAAAATGCATGTTTCTCTCTCCCACCAGGACCAGAGACCTCACCTGATCCCAGGGGAAATCTGACATTTCTGTGGTGGAATGAAGAGCTCCTTTGAATCCAGGAGTTTGCGCTAATTGGGGACCGGTGTTCTGGGGCTTGCAGCTGGTCGGTGGTTGCTGCAGTTGTGGATTTTCAGGCTTCTGATAAGCTCCACTTTCCCTATTAAGATGGCGCTGTCTCCGTGTCCGAGCCTGTGGCTCCAGGAGGGGACCCAGCCGCAGTGGGGGCTGCCCGGTCAGGGGAACCCCGTTCAGCAGTCCCTTAACTTCTCCTGGAGTTTGGCTGTCCCTTAACTTGCCAACAAACACTCCTTGTGCGACCCTCAGCTGTTCTTTCTTTCTTCTCTGGGACAAGGCTGCCATTTTTCTCCCACCCTTAACCTTTTTTTTTTTATTTACTCCTAGCTCAGAGCTGCAGGAAACTAACTCTTGTACACAGCCGCCCCCTCCCCTATACACTGAGGCCAATTAGACCTAGCCACAAAGAGTGAATAGAGTGGTAGTTCCAGAATGGTAGCTCAAGGCTGGGTACACAAAATATCCCACATAGATCTGCACTTGAACCCTGGTCAAGTGGGCCCAGAAGCAACAAGACCAGTGATGTGCTTCAAACCACACCAGAGCTTGACCCAACTTCATACAAATGGCACAGACAAAGAGTGACTCTGAAAGGCACCAGATCCTTCTTGGAACAACTCTGCCTTAGTGAGAAGCCCCGGAACAGTGACTCAGACACAGTGAACAAGGTCTATCCTTATAGTGAGCCAGCCTGAGGGTTAACTCTACCCACAAACAGGCCAACAGAATTTAAGACTCAAATAAAACAGGAGGGAACACATAACTCACACAAGAATCATCTCTGGAGGACGTAGCTCAGGTGATCTAGAAAACTGCATTACTGAGACCCAAAAGGTACCTAAATCAGAAAGCCCTCATAACAAGCTTGGGAGTCATAACAGATCTACTGAATGCATAGACAAAATGGGGAGACAAAAAATATGCCCCAGATGAAAGAAATATCCAAATAGAATTAAATGAAATTGAAGCAACCAAGATACAGAGTTTTAAATGATGGTTATAAGGATGCTCAAAGAACCTTAAAGGAAGAATAGATCTTTCAATAAGAACTTAAACAAACAGATATCAAACATTTAAAGGGGAATAGAAACCATAAAAAAGACCCAGTCATAAATGAAAAATACAATACAGTAGGTCCTCGGGTTATGTCAGAGATCTGTTCTTATGGCGTGATATAAAGTGATTTTTGCCATAAGTCAGAACCCACCCACATAAGCACTTATGTCACTCACATGGAGCATATACACAGCAATAACGAAGTGAAATAGTAAAAAAATTTTTAAAGGATAACAATTCCTGACCTTAAATAAACAATAAAAAACATAAAGCTCATATGTACATATGTCGAAATGACAGAACTTTTTTAAATAAATGAACTAGAGGCCTAGTGCATGAAATTTGTGCATGGGGGATGTGTGTCCCTCAGCCCAGCATGCACCCTCTCCAATCTGGGACCCCTCTAGGGATGTCCAACTGCCCATTTAGGCCCGACCCCAGGATCAGGTCTAAACGTGCAGTCAGACATCCCTCTCACAATCCAGGACTGCTGGCTCCCAACCATTCACCTGCCTGCTTGTCTGATTGCTCCTAACTACTTCTGCCTGCTAGCCTGATCACTCCCTAACCACTCCCCTGCCAGCCTGATTGATGCCTAACTGTTCCCTTGCCAGGCCAATTGCCCCTAACTGTCCTCCTCTGCCAGCCTGGTGACCCCCAACTGCCCTCCCCTGCCAGCCTTGTCCCTCCCTAGTGCCCTCCCCTGCAGGCCATCTTGTGGTGGACATCTTGTGTCCACATGAGGTTGGCCATCTTTGACCACATGGGGGCTGCCATCTTGTGTGTTAGAGTGATGGTCAATTTGCATATTACCTCTTTATTATATAGGATGGGAGATGGTGACATAACCATGAAATGACTTACATCAAGTCTGATGTAACCCGAGGACTACCTGTATCTGGTATGAAGAATACCCTAGAAGGAATAAAAAAGCAGGTTATATAAACAAGGAATCAAATTAACAATTTAGAGGAAAGACAATAGAAAGCAATCAAGCAAAGCAACAACAACAAAAGAGAGAATTTTAAAAAATGAGGAAAGTCTAAGGGACCTCTGGGAGAACATCTATACTAATAATAGAGGAATATGCAAATTGACCAGGATGCTGTCATGTAACAACCAATCAAGATGGGGGTGGGGCCATGGTGGAGAGCTCTCAGCATGCCTATGCCAGGGTTCAGAAGGGTGCAAAGAGGAAGGGAGAGGAGAAAGGCAGTTAGAGCAATCTGGCCAGGAGGAAGAGCAGCTAGGCAGTTAGGGGGATCAGGCTGGGAGGGGAGTGCAGATAGGCAGTTAGGGGGATCAGGCCAGGAGGGGAGTGCAGATAGGCAGTTAGGGGGATCAGGCCAGGAGGGGAGAACACATATGCAGTTAGGAAGATCAGGCTGTCAGGGGAGGGCAGTTAAGGAAATCAGGCCAGCAGGGGGGAGCAGTTAAGCAGTTAGGGCAATCAGGGCAGGAGGTGAGAGCAGTTAGGGGAGCAGGCTGGCAGGAGAGAGCAGTTAGGGCCATCAGGCAGGCAGGCAGGTGAGCATTTAGGAGCCAGTGGTTCTGTATTGTGAGAGGGGTCCCAGACTGGAGAGGGTGCAGGTTGGGTGGAGGGACCCACCCCCATGCATGAATTTTATACACTGGGCCTCTAGTCTTACATTATAAAATGGAAATATGCAAATTGACCCTAACAGCACAATGACCAGAAACAACCCATTGCTATGATGCACACTGACCATAGGGGGTAGACACTCACTGTAGGAGCTGCCACCTGGTGGTCAGTGCACTTCCACAGGAGGACCGCCGCTCAGCCAGAGATTGGCTCATAGCTGGCCAGTGCAGCAGTGGTGACAGGAGTCTCTCCCGCCTCCATGGCAGTGCTAAGGATGTCTGACTAATGGCTTAGGCCTGCTACCCCCAGGGAGCAGGCCTAAGCCTTTAGTCGGACATCCTCCAAGGGCTCCCAGGCTGCCAGAGGGATGTCTGACTGCCATCTTAGGCCCAGGGGAGTGGGCCTAAGCCATCAGTTGGACATCCCCCAAGGGGTCCTAAACTGCGAGAGGGTGCAGGCCAGGCTGAGGGACCCACCCTGAGTGCACAAATTTTGTATACCTGGCTCTAGTTAAGTATAAAAACTCTACATCATAGAGGTACCAGAAGAAGTAAGTGTGCAAGGGATCAAAAAACCTCTTTGAAGAAATAATGGCTGAAAATTTTCCTAACCAGTTGAATAAAAAATACATACTATTTCAGAAAGTATAGAGAATCCTAAACAAGCTGAACCAAAAAGACCCACAACAAGACACATCATAAATAAATGACAAAGCTTAAAGATAAAGAAAGAATTTTAAAAGCAAATAGAGGCAGTTAGTTACCTACAGGGGAACTTCCATAGGCTGTCAGCTGATTTCTCAACAGAAACACTTCAAGCTGGAAGGTATTGGCATGAAATATTCAGAGTGTTGAAAATAAGGACCTACAACCAAGCCTATGCTATCTAGCAAGGCTATCATTTAAAATTGAAGGTGAAATAAGGAGCTTACCAAGCAAACAAACAAACAAACAAAGCAAGCAACTAAAGGAGTTCATTACTACCAAACCAGTATTGCAAGAGATGTTAAAGGGCCTGCTTTAAGAAGAGAAAAAAAAAGGAGAGAGGAACAAAATGGCAATAAATATCTATCAATAATAACTTTAAATGTAAACAGATAAAATGCTACAATCAAAAGACATGTAGTAGCAGAATAGATAAGAAAACATGCCCCATATATGTGTTGTCTACAAAAGACCCACTGAAGAGTAATAGATATAGACAGCATGAAAGTGAAGGAATAAAAAAAACACACACACACTTCCATACACATGGAAACAAACAAACAAAAAAAGCTGGGGTAGTAATACTTATATTATACAAAATATACTTTGAAACAAATGCTATAGTAAGAGACAAAGAAGGACACTACATAATGATAAAGGGAGCAATCCAACAAGTGGATATAATCTTAAAACATTTATGCACCCAACATAGGAGCACCTACATATATAAATCATATTCTGATGGACATAAAAGGGGAGATAAACAGAAATACAGTCAGAGTACAAACTGTTAACACCCCATTAACATTAATGAATATAACTTAGAGAAATAAAATTCACAAGAAAACAAGTCTTAGAACACTAGATAAGCAGAATTTAATTAATATATTCAAAGCATTTCATCCCAAAGCAACAGAATATACATTCTTTTCAAGAGTCCATGGAACATTTTCTAGGATAGATTATATGGTAGGATATAAAACAAGTCTCAGTAAATTTAAGAAGATTGAAATCATATCAAGCAATTTCTTTCACCATACTTATATGAAACTAAAATCAATCACAGATAAAAAGAGAAACACATGGGGGATAAATAACATGTTATTAAACAATGAAGGGGTTAACAATGAGATCAATGAAGAAATCAAAAGCTACCTGAAGACAAATGTAAATGAACACACAACAAACACAAATCTATGGGATACAAAGAAAGAAGTTTTAAGAGAGAAATTCATAGCATTACAGGCCTATTTCAAGAAGCAAGAAAAACCTCAAATTAAAAAAAAACAACTAATCCGATACCTAAAAGAACTAGAAAAAGAACAACAAACTGCAATAAAGAACATAATATAAGGTTTCAACAGTAGACTAGATGAAGCTGAGGACTGAATCAGTGAGCTAAAAGACAAGATAGAAACAACACCAAAGCAGAGCAGCAACTGGATAAAAAAAAGTTAAATAGAAGAAGGGAATCTAAGGGGGCTGTGGGACATTAAATGAAACAATATCCACATAATATGGGTGCCAGAAGGAGAGGAAGCTGAGCAAAGAATATAAAACCTGTTTGAAGAAATAATGACAGAAAACTTCCCTGATTTGGGGAAGAAAAAGTCACTCAAGCCCAGGAAGCACAGAGAGTACCAATCAAGATGAATCAAAAAGACCCACACCAAGACACATCATAATGAAATTGGCAAACATAAAGACAAAGAAAGAATTTTAAAGGCTGTAGTAGAGAGATAGAAAGTTACCTACAAGGGATCTCCAATTAAACTATTAAACTATATCTCAAGAGAAACACATCAGGTGAGAAGGGAATAGAGTGAGTTATACAAAATGATGAAAAGCAAAGGACTGAATCCAAGAATACTCTATCCAGAAAGGCTATCATTCAAAATTGAAGGTGAAATCAGGAGCTTCGCAGACCAAAAAAAGAAAAGACGAATTAAATTTATTACCACCAAGCCAGCAATGCAAGAGATGCTAAAGTGACTGTTATAAAAAGAAGAAATAGAAATGGAGGAAGGAACACAGGCATAAAGAATTAAAATTGAAACAAGTAAGTACTTATCAATAATAACCTTAAATGTAAATGGATTAAATGCTCCAATCAAAAGACATTGGGTGGCTGAATGGATTAGAAAACATGCCCCATATATATGCTGTCTATAAGAGATCCACCTCAGAACAAGGGACTCACATAGATTGAAGGTGAAGAGATGGGGAAAAACTCTTCAGGCAAATGGAAATTAAATCAAAACAAAACAAAAAAAAAAACAAAAAATGGGGCAGCAATACTTATATCTGACAAAATAGACCTCAAAGTGAAGGCCATAAAAATTTATAATGAAGGCACTTAATAATACAAAAGGGATCGATCCAACAAGAGGCTATAACTTTGGTAAGCATATGCACCTAATGCAGGAGCATTCCAAACACATTAAAAAAAAAACCTTCTGGAAGATATCAATGGAGATATCCACAGCAATACAATCATAGTAGGGGATTTTAATACTTCACTGACATCACTGAATAAATCTAGATGAAAAATTAACAAGGGAACAACAATTCTAAATGACTCACTAGATCAGATGTAACTAGTTGACAACTTCAGAAGATTTCATCCCAAAGCTACAGAGAATATATTCTTCTCAAGTGCACATGGGACATTTTTACAGATAGACCACATATTAGGACACACGTTAAGTCTCTACAAATTCAAGATTAAAATCATTTCAAGCATCTTCTCAGATCACAATGGCATAAAATTAGAAACCAACTACAACAAAAACAATAAAAAACAATCAAACACATGGAGGCTAAATAGCATGCTATTAAACAATTACTGGGTTACAAAAGATATCAATGAAGAAATACAAAACATCCTGGAAATAAATGACAATGAAACAGCAACAATCCAAAATCTATGGGAGAGAGTGAAAGCAACACTGAGAGGGAAGTTCATAGCACTTACATGCTTAACTCAAAAACAAGAAAAAATTGTAAAAAGTTATCTAAGCCTACAACTTAAAGAAATAGACAGTGAGCAACAAAAGAAGCCCAGAGTAAGTAGAAGGAAGGAAATAATAAAGATCAGAGCGGAAATAAATGACTTAGAGACCAAAATCTATAATAATAAAAGCATAATATGCCAATTAGACTGGACAACCTTCCAGATGAAACCTGGCTACGAGGGAAGACCGGGTCCCAGGTGCCAGAGGGAAGCCAGTGCTGGAAGCCAGGAGAAGGAAGCCCTACTCTTGTATGAATTTTGTGCATCAGGCCTTTAACATATGTGTGTGTGTGTGTGTGTGTGTGTGTGTGTATGATCAATAAAACCAAGAGCCGTTTTTTTTTAATAAATCTTTATTGTTCAGATTATTACAGTCGTTCCTCTTTTTCCCCCCATAGCTCCCCACAACCCGATTCCCACCCCACCCCTTGCCCTAACCCCCTCTCCCCCTGCACTGTCCTCATCCATAGGAGTACAATTTCTGTCCAGTCTCTTCCCACACCCCCCACACCCTTTTCCCCTTGAGAATTGTCAGTCCAATCCCTTTCTATGCCACCGATTCTATTATATTCAACAGTTTATTCTGTTCATCAGATTTTTTATTCATTTGATTTTTAGATTCACTTGTTGGTAGATATGTATTTGTTGTTCATAATTTTTATCTTTACCTCTTTCTTCTTCTTCCTTTTCTTAAAGAATACCTTTCAACATTTCATATAATACTGGTTTGGTGGTGATGAACTCCTTTAGCTTTTTCTTATCTGTAAAGCTCTTTATCTGCCCTTCAATTCTGAATGATAGCTTTGCTGGGTAGAGTGATCTTGGTTGCAAGTTCTTGCTATTCATCACTTTGAATATTTCTTGCCACTCCATCTGGCCTGCATAGTTTCTGTTGAGAAATCAGCTGACAATCACATGGGTACTCCCTTGTAGGTAACTAACTATTTTTCTCTTGCTGCTTTTAATATTCTCTTTGTCTTTTGTTCTTGGCATTTTAATTATGATGTGTCTTGGTGAGGTCCTCTTTGGATTCCTTTTGTTTGGGGTTCTCTGTGCTTCCTGGATTTGTAAGTCTATTTCTTTCACCAGATGGGGGAAGTTTTTGGTCATTATTTCTTCAAATAGGTTTTCAGTATCTTGCTCTCTCTCTTCTTCTGACACCCCCATAATTATGATGTTGGTACACTTGAAGTTGTCTCAGAGGCTCCTTATACTATCTTCATATTTTTGGATTCTTTTTTCTTTTTCTTTTTTTTCCAGTTGGGTGTTTTTTGCTTCTTTGTATTTCAAGTCTTTGACTTGATTCTTGTGATCCTCTAGTATGCTGTTGGATCTCTGTATAATATTTTTTATTTCAGTCAGTGTATGCTTAATTTCTAGTTGGTCCTTTTTCATATCCTCTAGGGTCTCGCTAAATTTATTGGCCGTTTCTAGAAAATTCTTGAAAAACCTTATAACTGTGGTTTTGAACTCTATATCCTCCATTTCTTTCACTTGTGACCTGTTTCCCTTTCTCCACATTTTGGCTGCTTCCCTGTGTTGATAGAGTGGCTTTGTTTGCTAGGTGTCCTATAGGGCCCAGAGGCTCAGGCTACCCAGTTACCTGAGGTGGACACTCTTGGTGCACCCTTTTGTGGGCTATATGCACAGTCTTGTTGTAGTTAAGCCTTGATTGTTGTTAGTATCACTGGGAGGAATTGAATTCCAGGCCAATTGTCTGAGGATCAGCTGTGTCTATGATGGGAGAACTTCTGTGCTGGAGACACCCTTATAAGGCAAGACTTGCTTTAGTGGGGCTTTGGTGCTCATTGAGTCTTCCCCCTCAGTGTGTCCCTTATAGATCTGAGGAGTTGTAATCTGAATGGTCCCACTCTGACCACTGGGTATACTGGCTCTTGGATATCCAAGGAGGTGCTAATTTAGCCTCTGCCTGTGGCCACCCAGCAGAAGCTACGGAGAGATCTGCAGATTCCTCTTCTTTGTATGGGTTTTGGAGGTGCCCAGATGAGACCCAGCTGTGAAGCAATGCAAGCTGCTGTGGGGCCTTGGGCCTTCTTTTGGTTGTTCTGGGTCTCTCTAACTCAGCTGCAGTTTTTTAGGTAATTTTAGATTCAAAGGACCAGGACATTCATATGCAAAAGCTTCTGTGCACAGCTTGGATGGGACAGGTTCTCAGGGCGGAGCAAACAGCAATGGCTTCCCATCAGCCCTGCCCTAAGAGGCCCCCAGGTCTCAGTGTCCCTCAGTAATCACTGCAAGCACCTCTGAGAGAAAGCCGCCCTCGAGTTCCACCTGATGCCAGACAGTCCAGTTTCTCCCTGTATGAATGTGGGTCCCCAGAGTCTCACCTAGAACTGGAGTTCAGAACAGTCGGGAGCTTGTGTCTCCCTCCCTATTAAAAAAGACAGCCACATATTCAGTTGCCAGCCCTTTCTGTGCTCGTGCCTCCGTACCTCTGCACTTTACTTCCGCAGCTCCTCTGAGTCTCAGTGTGCTTTTCACTTTCCTTCTACTTGTAGAATTTCCACTCAGCCAGCCTTCCTGTGGTTTTGGATTATGTCTGTTTTGCCTTTTAGTTGTAGTTTTGGAGTGATTGTGTGAGGCAGCAAGTTCAGGTGTTTACCTATGCTGCCATCTTGGTTTCTCCTCAGGAGCTGGTTCTTTGAAAGGATAAACAATATTGATGAACTTCTTGCCGGACTCACGAAAAAAAAAAAAAAAAAAAAAGACAGAGGGCCCAAATAAATAAAATCAGAAATGAAAGAGATGAAGTAACAACTGACCCCACAGACATACAAAGGATCATAAAAAAAGAAATACTTTGAACAACTCTTTTCCAACAAACTGGTCAACTTTGACTGAATGGACATATTTCTAGAAAAATACAATCTTCCAAAACTGAATCAGGAATAATCAGAACACTTGAATAGACTGATAACTCTGAGGAAATTAAAGCAATAATAATAATAATAATAATAATAATAATATAAGAAAAGAACAAAAACCTCCAAGAAAACAAACACCCTGGTCCAGATGGCTTCACAGGGGAGTTTTACCAAATATTTAAAGAACTAGCACCTATCCTCCTCAAACTATTCCAAAAAATTCAAGAGGAAAGAACACTTCCAAGCTCTTTCTATGGGGACAGTCTTACCCTAATCAAAAAACCAGATAAAGAGACTAAAAAGAAAGAGAATTATAGGACAATATCCCTGATGAACATAGATGCTAAAATTCTCAACAAAATATTAACAAATCAGATCCAGCAATACATTAGACAGTTCATACATCATGACCAAGTTGGATTTATTCCAGTGATGCAAGGGTGTACAATATTTGCAAATCAATAAGTATGATGAATCACATAAACAAACTGAAAGATAAAAACCACATGATCACATCAATTGATGCAGAAAAAGCATTCGACAAAATCCAACACCCTTTTCTGATAAAACCCCTCAGAAAAGTGGGAATCAAGAGATCTTAACTCAAAATAATAACAGCCTTCTATGACAAACATAAAGCCAATATCATACTCTATGGGCAAAAACTAAAACCATTCCCACTAAGAATAGAAACAAGACAGGGATGCCCACTTTTACCACTCCAGTTTGGCATAGTACTGGAAGTGCTAGCCATAACAATCAGACAAGAAGGAGAAATAAAAGGCATACAAATGGGAAAGGAGGAAGTGAAACTGTCATTGTTTGTAAATAACTTGATATTGTACATACAAACTCCTAAATACTTCATTAAAAAAAAAACTAGATTTAATAAATTAATTTGGCAGCAGAGCAGGTTATAAAATTCACAACCAGAAATCTATGGCATTTTTATACACCAATAATGAACTTTTAGAAAAAGAAACCAAAAACAAAAACAAAAAATCCCATTTACCATTGTAACGAAAACTTAACATAGTTAGGAGTAAAGTTAACCAAGGAGGTAAAATACCTGTACTTGGAAAACTACAGGACATTGAAAAAGAGACAGAGGATGATGTACACAAGTGAAAGAATATACCATGTTCATGAATTGGTAGAGTCAACATCATTAAAATGGCCATACTATCCAAAATAATCTATAGATTCAATGCAATCCCTTTTAAAATACCAATAGCATATTTCACAGATTTAGAGAAAATATTCCAAAAATTTATATGGAATCAAAAAAGACCTCGAATACCCACAGCTATCTTGAGAAAGAAGAACAAAGTTAGAGGGATCACAATGCCAGCTATCAAGTTATACTACAAAGCTACTGTACTCAAAATGGCCTGGTATGGCACCAGAACAAGTATATAGACCAATGGAAGAGTACAGAGATCCCAGAAATTGAACCAAACCACTATGCTCAATTAATATTTGACAAAGGAGGCAAGAACATACAATGGAGTCAAGACAGTCTCTTCAATAAAAAGTGTTGGGAAAATTGGACAGATACATGCAAAGAAATGAAACTAGACCACCACCTTACACCAAACACAAAAATAAATTCAAAATGGATAAAAGTCTTAAATGTAAGATGTGAAACCATAAACATCCTAGAAAAAAACATTGGTAACAAAATCTCACACATTTCTCCTATCAATATGTTTAAGGATACTTCTCCTAGGACAATGGAATCTAAGGAAAAAATAAACAAATGGGACCACATCAAAATAAGAACCTTCTGCACAGCAAAAGAACCCATTGACAAAATAACAAGAGAGCCCACTGCATGAGAGAACATATTTTTCAATGATACATCCAGTAAGGATTTAACCTCCAAAATTTATAGGGAACTCATACAATTTAACAAAAGGAAGATTAAACAATCCAAATAAAAAAGAACAAATAACCTAAACAGACAGTTCTCCAAAGTGGACATACAGAATGCCAAAAGGCATATGAAAAAATGCTCAAAGTCACTAATCGTCTGAGAGATGCAAATCAAAATGACAAGTTACCACATCACACCTGTCAGAATGGCTATCATCAACAAATCAATAAGCAACAAGTGCTGGTGAGGATGTGGAGAAGGTGGGAATGCAGACTGGTTCAGCCTCTGTAGAAAACAGTATGGAGTTTCCTCAGAAAATTTAAAATGGAAATCCCATTTGACCCAGTGATCCCATTTCTAGAAATCCTATCTAATAAAAGAGTAATATGCAATTTGACCATACCTCCCCTACACCCACAAGCCACACATACCAGCCAATCAGGGACAAGTATGCAAATTAACCCAACCAAGATGGCTGCTGCCACAGAGTGAGCAGGAGGCTTGGGTTTCCCCAGCAATGGAGGAAGCCAAGCTTCCTGCACACCCTGGCCGGCCCAGGCCCCCGCTGAAGGCTACAAAGTTTCAATTATAGAAGATAAATAAATCCCAGATACCAGAGCCTCCACTTGGGTAGCTGGGGGGTGTGGCTGTCCTGCAAACCACCACAGGCCCCTCACCCAGGTTGCTCCATGCCCCAAGGGAACCCCCACCCTGATCCAGGACACCCTTCAGGGCAAACCACCTGGCCCCCACCCATGCACCAGGCCTCTATCCTATTTAATAAAAAAGTAATATGCAAATTGACCATCACTCCAACACACAAGATGGCTGCCCCCATGTAGACACAAGATGGCCACCATAAGATAGCCAGCAGGGGAGGGCAGTTGGGAGGGACCAGGCCTGCAAGGGAGAGCCGTTGAGGATGATCAAGTCCGCAAGGGAGGGCAGTTAGGGGTGACCAGGCCTGCAGGGAAGGGCAGTTAGGGGCAAACAGGCTGGCAGGGGAGCAGTTAGGCACCAATCAGGCTGGCAGGGGAGTGGTTAGGGGGTGATCAGGCTGACAGGCAGAAGCGGTTAGGGGCAATCAGGAAGGCAGGCAGGCAAGCAGTTGGGAGCCAGCAGTCCTGGATTGTGAGAGGGATGTCCCAGATTGGAGAGGGTGCAGGCTGGGCTGAGATACACACACCCCGTGCATGAATTTCGTGCACTGGGCCTCTAATCTTATATAATAAAAGCCTAATATGCTAAGTGTCCAACCATTAGACTGTTCAACCAATCACTGTGATGCACACTGACCACCACGGGACAGACGCTCCAACTGGTAGGTTAGCTTGCTGCTGAGTTCCAGCTGATTGGAACTGGGCAAGATGGGCCAGACATTCCCTGCAGCCCTTCTGTGGTCCCTCCCCAGCTCAGATCATGCACTAGTGGAGTCCATTGGCCTGGCCTTAGCCTTCTTGCAGTTCTGGACCCCTCAGGGGTTGTCAGAGAGCCAATTTCGGCCCAATCCCCATAGGTCAGGGCAAGGGACCCCACCAGCACACAAATCTGTGCACTGAGCCTCTAGGATATCATAAGAAACCCGAAACATTCATCAGAATGAATATATATACCCCTATGTTCATAGCAGCCCAATTTATAATAACTAAGATTTGGAAAAAGCCTAAATGCCCTTCAGCAGATGTGTGGATTAAAAAACTGTGGTACATCTACACAATGGAATACTATGCAGCTGTAAAAAATAAAGAACTCTTACCAGTTGCAACAGCATGGGTGGACTTAGAGAACATTATGCTAAGCGAAATAAGCCAGTTAGAGAAAGAAAAATATCCCATGATCTCACTCATTTATGGAATATAATGAACAACATAAACTGATAAACAAAAATAGAGCCAGAGACATAGAAGCATTAAGCAGACTGTCAAACCTCCCAGGGAAGGCAGGAAGGAAAAGAGATCAACCAATGAACTCATATGCAGATATGTATAACCCATGGACACAGACAATAGGGTGGTGAAAGTCTGGAGTGTGGGCAGGGATAGGGTGGCAAAGGTCAATTGGGGAAAAAGGGAACATATGTACTACTTTCAATAATGAAGATTATTTTTTAAAAGGACCCCGAATAACATCAGCAACCTTAAGGAAGTAGAACAATGTTGTAAATATCAAACTACCTGATAACAAAGTATATTACAACAACATTGTGATTTGAACAGCCTGATACTGGCATAAGAATGGCATAAAGATCTATGAAGCAGAACAGAGAGGTCAGAAATGAACCCACACCTATATTTTCAATTACTATTTGACAAAGGAGGCAAAAGTATACAATAAAATAAAGACAGTCTCTTCAACAAATGGTGTTTAGAAAATTGGACAGATATATGCAAAAAATGAAACTAGACCACTAACTTATACCACACACAAGAATAAACTGAAAATGGATAGAAGCCTTAAATGTAAGTTACTAAATTATAAAAATCCTAGAAGAAACTGCAGGCAGTAAAATCTCAGACATCTCATGCAGTAATATTTTTTCAAATATATTTCCTTGGGAAAGGAAAAAAATAAACAAGTTGGACTACAGCAAACTAAAAGCTTTTTACAGCAAAAGAAACAACTCACAAAATGAAAGGCAACCCACTGAATGGGACAACATACTAGCCAATGATACATCTGATAAGGGCTTAATTTTCAAAATATATAATGGACTTATACAACTCAACACCAAGAAGACAAACAACCACTTACAAAATAGGCAATGGATCTGAATAGATACTTCTCCAAAGAGACATATGAAACAATACTCAATGTCACTAATCATCAGAAAGATGCAAATTAAAATCACAATTAAATATCATCTCACACCTATCAGATGGTTGTCATTAATAAATCAATAAACAATAAGTGCTGGCAAAGATGTGGAGAAAAGGGAGCCCTTGTGAACCTCGGTGGGCATGCAGACTGGTGCAGCCACTGTGGAAAACAGTATGGAATTTTGTCAAAAAATTAAAAATATAATCATCTTTGAACCTAGCAACCCCACTGATGGGTATATATAGCCTAAGAATCCTGAAACACCAATCAATAAGTATATATTACCCTTGTGTTCAGCAGCATTATTTACAATAGCTAAGATCTGGAAACAACCCAAGTCCCCACGAGCAGATGAGTGGATAAAGAAGCTGTGGTAGATTTACACAATGGAATACTACTCAGCTATAAAAATAAAAAAGGAAAACTTACCTTTTGCAGCCAATTGTATGGTTATGGAGATTATTATGCTAAGTGAAATAAGCCAGTCAGAGTAATACAAATACCATATGGTCTCACTTATATGTGGAATCTAAAGAACAAAATATTTAACAAACAAATAAAAGCAGAAACATATACATGGAACAAACTGACAGCTCTCAGAGCTGAGAGGGTTTGAGGGATTGGGTGAAGAAAAGTGAAGTGACAAAGCAAAAATATGTATGTATATGTATATAGACTTGGACAACATTGTGGCAATAGCCAGAGGGAAAGATATTTGGAGATAGATGGAAGTGGGCAAAGGGTTCATAAATGGTGTCAGAAAGAGACTTTACTTTGGGCAATGCACACACAAGTCATTTTGCAGATGATGTACTATCTAGTTGCACACTTGAAACCTGTATGATTTTATTAATCAACTAGAGGCCTGGTACACGAAGTTTGTGCATGTGTAGGGTCCCTAGGCCTGGCCGGCAATCAGGGCCAATAGAGGCCTTCTGGCTGCTGACCAGGCCTTCCTCCCTGGCTTCTGGATGTTGCTGGGGCCATCCTTTGTTCTGCACTAACCCCTGGTTGTCAGCGCACGTCATAGTGAGCGATTGAACTCCCATTTTCCTGGTCGAATTCCCAAGGGGATACTTTGCATATTAGCATTTTATATATATAGATGTCACTCTAATAAATTCAATTAAAAATAAACACACACACACACACAAATAAATGTTCATGTGTTCCTCACAGGAGTCAATTTTTCTTCTTCTTAATAGAAAATTCATATCGGAAACCAGGAAATCTCCACCTATTTATTTATTCATTTCCCCCCAAATCTACTTTTCTACATTGCACACACACAATAGGAATTCATTCAGTAATAAATTGCAAGAGATCATTTTTTTTTCTTAAATTTTATTATATTTCCATAGATTGTTACTTGTTTTCTAAATGGAGTAGTGAAAATAACTGAATACATGAACTGAAAGTGACTGTATCATTTTCAAGAGCATGACTACTATTAAGAAAATCTAGGTTTTAGGAAAATAAACTAAATAATATATTTAGAATCTAAATCAGAAATTCAGATTTTGAAGCCAAAGTATTTTAGTTTATAATAAACTTAATGGAGATATTACCTTAAAGGGGAGGAGAGAACAGTTCCTTCAAACAGGTGGATTTAAATGCCTTCATGGAAGGCATTAGAACAGTAACTGAAAGCTCCACAGACTAGGGGTATAGATGTAGAGTATAAAAGGAAGTAGAGTGTCAGGGAAAAGATAGGGAGTTAGACTGGCAAGGAGGCAGAGGATATGTCTCTACTTGATGCTGAAGTCTCCTAGACTCTCACCAATTGTGTTAGGTAGGAGAATCAGCCCAGAGTTGAAATGTAATAATTTATTTCTTCAGAGAATCCAGAGATCCTGGTTTCATCTCACATGTACTTATTTTTACTACTTAGTATGCTTTTAAATTCTGTAAGAACCCCATCTAGCCAATGAGTTACCACTCTCCAATCTTTTTCACAGAGACACAGAAAATGACTTTTTTTCCTCATTGCTTTATTGTATTACTTTCCAATTTCTTCCTTGGAACTTGATGCCCTTTTAAGTTTTCTTTCTCTGCTCACCACTCCTCTATGTTGGCAGTTTTTAGTACATAAAGAATGGGTGACCTAAATTACAAAAATGTGAAAAAGGCTGCTTGTTAATTCTTTTGGAGATGAAATCCATATCCACTTAGAAATTTATGAAACACAGTCATGGAAATCCTGCTGCTTATTTCATAATGGGGCTCTCCAACTTCCTCCTTTGAAGTTATCTTTCCCATTCCAATAGGAGAAAATATTAGAAAGGCAAGAGATGAACTAAGTAAGGAGACATTTTTAGATGGTTCTTTGCTGTGAAAGGATTAATGCTTGCTCTCTGTAAGTCCTGTTGGTTGGACTCCTTAAGTCTAGCAAGAGACACTATGTTTGTGTAAGACTTCTTTACACAAGTTTCTCCTGATTGATCATCCTGCTGTGTAAAGGCTCTTGACACCAACAGATCCAACAGTTTCTTTGGGCTAGGAAGCCCCCAAATGAAGCTGGCACTACTATACATTTAAGCATATGTCACTCTAAATTACATCACCATGTAACCTGGAGCATTTTAAGATACAAGCTCTTCCCCCAAAGAGAAATAAAAGAATCTTGTTTAAATAACCTCTATCTCTGTATGACTTAAAATACTTTGACAGATCTATATTTTTTAAATGAATAAAAAATAATTCAATCAGAAAGTGACATCTGTAACTAATCAGTAGTCTTGCAAGAGAATCAAAATGGTCTTTTTCTCTCCCCTGAAATCTATTGATAATTTTTTTTATCTTATGCCATTCATTGATGCATTTACTTGCACCAGATTCTGGAATTACATAAATAATAAAGTCCTCAAGGTTTATGGCATGAAAACAGTGGAATGTGTAACAGTATAATCAGGAGAAAAAAAGTCTATATTTAATGTAAAGATTCTAACACTATAAAGTAAGATGAATTTTAACTCCTTTGTTCTTTGAGGCCAAGTTGTGCCATAGCTAATGTTTATACTGAATCTTATGCCATTTTATTTGAGATGATGGCTCATTTTCTTTGTTTATGACTGAAAATTATTATAACAAGACACATAAAAGAGGTGACTGAGCATGTAAAAATGTATAAAACAGTGTTGACTACCCAGTGTAAATGCCAATAATTTTTTAACTTGACAGTCTCTTTTCTGGTGAGCTCAGTGATGATTCCTCTTGTTTCAAAACCTGTCACAGTATTCATTTGTGGCCATTTTTATTGCTGGGATTAGTTGAGCTCTATCAATTCTAAAACTCCAGTTCAGCCCAACAAATGTCAGCTTTAATCTCTACGTGCCAAAAAATTCAAGAATTCCAGAACATACCTTTGTAGTTATGATTGCATTTTAAAATAGCACTAAAGTTTATAGAATGACCTAAGTCCTCAAAAATTTAAAATGCAAGAGGCCCCTGAATAGAGGCCTTGCCTTTTGTTCTCCCTAAAACCTAAAGGTTAAATTATTCACTAGCCCCAAGAGTCAAAATTGACACAACAAAGTGGTTGTGATGCATATGTAGATCCAGACCACTTCTCATATCTTTGGCTTATCTAGAATTGAAAATGTTTACACTAGAACCTTACAACTGAAACCTAGGTATACTCCAGACATTTAAAATTTGTATATTTACACACAAAAAAACAACTGTTATCAGATTTGTAGGTCTGTTCCTAAAACTGGGTTTATAGATGTCTTCCTGGTGTACTAAGGGTACACCAGGTATAGATTTAGGGAATATGCAGAATACCTTTGATACGGGCATTTGGACAACTTCAAGAAAAAGGGATGGGGGTTTTTCCGCACTCTACCCAGGCAGGTGAATTTGGGATATAAGGGATTCCTTTAGGCTCATGGATGTTTAGGGACCCTCTGCTCTGTTCTTCAGCTCAGCAGAAGAAGGGAAGTGGGAATATGATGCTATGATAAATTTGGTGTATTCTGTGAAATTCTCAGAAATAATTATCTCCTGAGAGACTGGAACATTTTATACTTGCCTCTGGAAGGTTTAGCAGAAGCAGTCCTCCTAGACTTGCCACTAGAGACTCCAGGAAGAGTGGCCATCAGCTTAGGATTGCAGGGTAGGACTTCAGAGGTGCTAACTTACCCACAGGGGAAGATTGGTTTATGTATGGAGGCACATGGAAGGACCAAGCACATGTGCTCTATGGTTGGCACATCTGGGACACCTAGGACCAGGTGGGTTAGCCAGCCACCAGGATCAGAGTGCCACTGCCACCCAGGATATTAGTGACTGGAAGATAGTGACAGTATCACAAATGGAGATTCTGTCTCCTTCTTAAGGTAGAGTTTCTATACTCTGACTACTGAGTTCACCTTTTCAGGCAAATGGATGTCCTCGTCTCAGTCCTCATGAGTGTGACTCTGTGGGTCTGGGTTCAGACTGGGGGATTATTCATTAGTTGTCTGAGTGATGATTCTGAAGCAAGCCAAGTTTTAGAACTCCTTCCCTAGACACAGTCTTAATAGCACCTAGTGTATTAAAATGAATAAATAATGATAAAAATACTTTAGTGAATGAATTAATGGTAACTACAGACCAAGCTAGAGGAAGGGAGAGGATACAATGTTCATAGGTTCCTAGGAAATCAAGCTATGATTAAAAATAAAGTTGTGGTTTCTAAACAGTAGGATCCACAAAATTCCCTGGGAATATTTTTTAAAATACAGAGTGTTGGCCACACTTCCACAGATTCTGAATCTGTAGATCTGGTCTTGAGTCAGGAATCTGATTTTTAAAATGTGTCCCAGCTGACTATAATGCAGTGGCCCAAAGATAACCTGACATTAAAAACAGAACAAAGCAAAAAACTGATCTGAGCACTTCCCTGGTTTACACATTGTCAGAGGAGGACTATATCTACATACAGAATATAACTCTGCAAGAAAGATTTTCTCCTCCTTATTTGAGTTGATTTTATGTTGCATTTGAGGACTATCTTGCAATCCACTAAAATATTGCCCACAGACAGACTATTATTATGACATGTACCACAAAAACCATATTCTACTAGATGTTATATTTGTACATTCTGTTTTCTCTCACTAATTTTTAAACCATTTTCTCAGTTGGTCAATTTATGTTTGTTAGATAAGAACTATAAGAGAACTTTGAAGAGTATGTATATCTGAGTTTAAATGGCAATTGCTAGTTCTTCAACTTTACTTTGCAATAAATTTTTGGTTGGGTTAAAGAAAAGCTCAGTTAAAAAATAACTCACCCAATCTGATTTACCACTAAAAATTACAGAGCTGGTTTTTAAAATGACTATGTGATATGGCCCTGCCATTATTGAGATGCCACCTAATTAACTTCTAGAATATTTTGTTATTTTCCTGAACTATTGGTAGAAAGGTGAGGAAAGAGCTTATCAAGAATATAAGAAAATTCGCCCTGGCTGGGTTGTTAAGCGGTTAGAGCTTTGGCCTGCACAACAGAGTCTTGGGTTCAATTCCTATCAAAAGCAGGTACCGGGGTTTCAGGTTTGATGCCCACTCCCGGTCCAAGCATGTGTGTGAGGCAAGCAATGGATGTGTCTCTCTTGCATCAATGTTTCTCTCTTCACCTTCCTCCTCCCTTCCACTCACTCTAAAAAATCAGTGGAAAAATATCCTCAGTCCTCGGGTGATGAAATTTTTTCTTGGGGATTTTATAATCTAAATGAGATGAGAGTCACAATCATGAATAATTTACAATAGTAGGTATAATTAAGTACTAAAATAGAAGTTATTGTTAAATTGCCTAAACAGAAACTACATATCTGAAGTTCACAATGCAGAAACTTGACTAAAAGTTTGGTCATTCAGGGAAACTTTTTTTAGGAGGTGAGGCTAGTTAAGCCAGCTGTTGTATACTAGCTGTTGAATACATTCATTGTAAATCTCAAATAATTCAAATGACTTGACTCTGCAAGTGAGTTCCTAACATCCTCTGTACTGGGCAACAAGAATTTTTGCTTATGTTATTTAACTCAGCTATCATCATAAGTATGATTGATAGTGACAATGTTTGAAATATTGAGTCACTTGAATTTTACTAATAATCAGAAATTCCTGGTTGGTTGACTCCAACATTCTTTCTCATTATCTTTGGGCTCACTTTCCATCTCAAGATACTTTGCTATCCATTCTCTGTGGCCCATAACCAGTCTCCTTTCTTTCAGGGAAAAATAATATAAGAAATATAAACTATTTAGCATATTCCTATAAAATATTAAGTAATAAGTATTCCTATTAGTCATACCCCTTTTCATAAAGGCAGTGCAAAATATACACTTTAAACACAGCTGACAGAAATGGTCAGCAGTGGTTTGAGGAGGGAGTGAACAATAGCAGAGGAGAAATTCATCGAATGCCATTTTTCTAGGAGCTCAAGGTAAGCCATCTCATTCAGTGTTCAATGCAACTCTTAGAAATAGAAAACAAGAGGTTTTATAGAAGGGAAATCCAATAAGAGAGGACCAAGTTTCGGAGAGATGAACTACTGGCCGAAGTCACGTAGCTACTGTGTGTTCCGTGATACATCCATCCTTTTGCCCCATAGCAACCTAAGGAAGAGCTTCCACGATGACAACACTCCGTAGGTTGTAAAACATGTTGAATATAGACAATTTTACTGGACGATAACAAGAATCTTAAAGAAGAGGAACAACAGAGTCACCATTTATTTTTAATTCCCATTTTACTGTTGAAATCCAGTTTATAAATGAAGGCTTACAGATAGATGTTAAGTAGCTTGTTTAGTTCGGTCAAAGTTAATGTATTTTTTTCTACATCAGAATAAATTGTTATCAATTTGGTTGGGTTTGAAAGTTACTCAAAGGGCCTTCTTAATCGAAGAAAATGATTCTAACTACTGAGCTGTTTGGAGATTGTCCTTTCTGGTCCCTCTAATCTCAGAGTATTTTCATCTAAGTCATGTGCCCTCCAAAGATGTGCATGCACTATTGTTCACCATGATTTTTTTAAAAACAGACAGTTATATATTGCTATATACATTGTTACATAGTGTCTCAAAACTACCATCATTTATTTACTCAAGATTCTTCAATTTATGTCAGGCTTAAGTGGGCAGAGCAGTTCTCCTGCTGGTATCACTGGGGTGATTCATGTGTCTATATTTGATATTGTGATTAGGGCTACATGATCCAAAACAGCCTCACTCAGAGGTGTGGCTGTTTGCTAAGGCTCCAAACACTCTGGTTCTCCTCCAATAATGTCTTTATCAGGATAACACAGATTTTATACATGGCAGCACATGATTCCTGCAGAACAAGCCCCAGTGCTTGGGTACTCGAATGCTTATCCAGTATTAGTTTCTATTGCTTTTGTTGATGTTCCATTAACCAAAGCAATTTGTGCTGACAGAATAATGGCCCCCAACAATGTTTGCATCTTAATTCTCCAAACCTGTCAATCTGTTACCATACATAGCAAAAGGTACTTTGTGAACATGATTAGGTTAAGGATCTTGGAATGGTAAAATTATCCCAGATTATCTGGATGGGCTTAATGGAATCACTGGGGTGCTATAAGAGAAAGGAAAGGGAGAATCAGAGTCCAAGCAGAACTGATGACCAAAGCAGAGGTTGCAGTGGTGTAGCCATGAACCACAATGCAAGAGGCCTCCAGAAGTGGGATAATGTAGAGAATGGACTCTCTCCCAGAATCCCCACAAAGAACACAGTTCTGCCCACATCTTGATTTTAGCTCTGTAAAAACAATTTTGGACTTCTGAGCTTGGGAACTGTAAACTAATATGTTTGTGTTCTTTTAAGCCACTAAATTTGTGTAATTTGTTGTAGCAGCAAGAGGAAAATAGTACACAAGCTATAAATCAAGTCCAGAATCAACATTGGAGGGGCCATCCAGGAAGTGTAAGTCACTGAAGCCCATTAATGTAACAATCTACCAAATTGATGATCTAACAGTTTAATAATAGAGGATTGTCTTAATGGATTATGGGGTTTCCCTATAATAAAATACTATACATTAAAAAAACAATCATACTGTAATAATTGTATCAATAAAATAAAAAATGATTGTAGAATAACATCATATAGTACTTATATGTTATTAAATTTAAAAGCAAGTTACAAAGTATCAGGTAAAATATAAACCAAAAATATCAGAG
This sequence comes from Corynorhinus townsendii, assembly GCA_026230045.1. Classification (NCBI taxonomy): domain Eukaryota; kingdom Metazoa; phylum Chordata; class Mammalia; order Chiroptera; family Vespertilionidae; genus Corynorhinus; species Corynorhinus townsendii. The sequence goes on along the minus strand of JAPDVU010000003.1, from coordinate 111,117,073 downwards.
GAAAACCTAAATAAAACATCTTGTTTTCAGATGCTAGATAGATAGACAGACAGATGGATAGATATCAATAAGTAGATGATTTGTGTGTATGTGTATAACCTTTAAATAAGGACTAGAAACATATATCACAAAATGTAAAGTGTGGTTTACAGGTGACTTTCTTGTTTTATTTCTTCCCAATACTTTCAAATATTCCACAATGAAACATTACTTGATTCGACAGCCATAAATGGAGCTCTAACAATTGCAATGCTCCTTTGTCACGTGGTAGTCAGGGCTATCAATCAGTGGCCATGAATTCAGGGGAAACTAGAGACTGTGGTGAGTAGGGCAAGAGGCAACAGCCTCATCTGTGTCTTCACCTGTTCTTAGCATAGACAACAGATGGCAGGGAAGAAAAAGAATGAGGGAACACCTTTCATCTCCTCTGCATTCTCTGAAAAAGAATAAGAGATGGACGTAGAACATCCCAGTGTGATGTGAAAATAAACTCTTCCATATTACTTATTTTCAGAAGAAGACAGTCTAAAGAATTACTGCTCACATTCATTGACAAAGCCCTGGTAAGTTGGCATCACCTGGAGTTTGTTCAAATGCAGAATACAGTTCTATTTGGTCACAATCTGTATTTTAGTAGGGTCTCCATGGGATTCTTATGCACAGTAATGATTGAGAAGCACTAGTCTCAAGAGCATAAGAGGACCAACATTCTGATGATTCATCAATAATAATGAAGTTAAAAGAAGTTAAATACAAAATGTTAACATTACATTTTTTACGCTTACATATAATATTGACTGAAAACAGCATTTAAAAAAAAACAAATGGTTACCCAAACTTTATTCTATATTTTTCATATTCAATTTCTTGGTCAGTTAAAGCAAATATGGATTAATTGTAAAGCAGGTGGAGTGATAAAGAAATAGAGGTAGCTTCTGTCAGGAAATTTTTACTGTTCAGACTATGTTCCTGCCAGTTTGGGAAGCAAATTATTATTATTATTATTTTTTTTTTGGGGGGGAAGCAAATTATTGCTCAAAAAGTCATGCTTGGAGCATTTGGCTTCTACCTCCACTGTTCCAGAATGCATTTTTCAGCTGCTTTTCTGTTTTAACTGTGATTTAGCCTTTGTGCTTAAGCTTATATGGGAAAAAATAGATTTATTATTATAACTTACATTAAACTTGATTTAGTGTTCAGCACTTTATACTTTCACATGAATTCAAAACTCCAAATTAAGTTAACCTTAGAAAGACTGGTTTCCACTACAACATAGCAGTTGTTTTTTCCATCAGCTTAATCTTGGGGAGGTGGCTCTGTAAGATCTTCAGTGGATCTGGATACAAAAATAGTGCTGCCTCTCTGAGGCCTGGGAGCGGTGGCACAAGTGGCCTAATCTTTCCACTGTTCCTGTCCTCATTGCTCCTTAATGACATGTCTCTCTAGATGTGATTTTAAAAATACACAAAAGAAAACCATTGTCCCATTTTAACTGTCACTCAAATAAAAGAGTATTTCCAAATAATTTAACTGGAAAGCATCCATTTCATGGTATTATAGAAGATCTCCCTTAAAGCTTTAGAGTGTTCCCTCTTATCTCACAGTCCCTATATCATCCTCTCACTTTGTACAGGGCTACAGGTGAATTTAAATACAATACTTTGTATTTATACTCAGCTGTTTAAGGGTTCTGCTAAGAAATCTTCATGTGATCTGCTGGTAAAGTTGAGTCCCATTCATTTACTGAAGTCTAAGGGAAATGCAATTCAAATGGCCCAATCTATTGTATGTAAATATATTGCTATAGTATTTTATTTATGCCAGAAGAACTATTTTCATGGTAAACATTTGCAAAAGGTCTCTAGTCCTCTGGCTCTAATCTTACATGTTTCTGAACAAGAAAAAGAATTCACATAAGAGAAATTCACAATTTTCAGAAATTGAGAAGGAAATGTCCTATCAGAGATGAGTTCCAAAGCCTCATTATCTTGAAGACATTATAACAATGTATATATCCTTGATGTAAGTTTTTACTAGCTGCTAATTTCAAGCAATTTTATTTATAAAAACATTAGTAAACAAAACGTGAGAATAAGATCAAGCACTTTAAATATTATATAAATCTACCTCCACTGTTATCTCTCCCCAGAGAGAAAAAAATTATATAAATGTAACACATTTTAGATAAAATAAAATAAATGCATAAAAAGAAAATTTAAATGACTCATAACCTCAATATTCAAAAGAAAAACACTATTGACACTCAGGTGTATTTCTTTCCAATCTTAAAAGTAATACTATGTGCTTATTTGCACAGTTTTGATTATACAGAAATGCCATTTCCAAAAAAAGTTACCTTTAAGATAAACCCATATTAGAATGATGGTCAAGTACTGATTATAAACAAACCAAAAAATTTATGTCAAACTCTGTCACATTTTCAGAGCCTGAGTCACTGGGCCCTATAAGACAACTAGCACACAAAGCCACTCTATCAACTCAGGGAAGCAGCCAAAATGTGGATACAAAGAAACAGATCACAAATGAAAGAAATGGAGGAAAGCTAATGACTGGATATAGAGTTCAAAACCACGGTTATAAGGTTTTTCAAGAATTTTCTAGAAAAGGCCGATAAATTTAGCGAGGCCCTCGAGGATATGAAAAAGGACCAACTAGAAATTAAGCATACACTGACTGAAATAAAAAATATTATACAGACATCTAACAGCAGACTAGAGGATTACAAGAATCAAGTCAAAGACTTGAAATACAAAGAAGCAAAAAACACTCAACTGGAAAAGCAGAAAAAAAATATGAAGATAGTGTAAGGAGCCTCTGAGACAACTTCAAGTATACCAACATCAGAATTATGTGGGTGTCAGAAGAGAGAGAGCAAGATACTGAAAACCTATTTGAAGAAATAATGACCGAAAACTTCCCCCATCTGGTGAAAGAAATAGACTTACAAGTCCAGGGAGCACAGACAACCCCAAACAAAAGGAATCTAAAGAGGACCACACCAAGACACATCATAATTAAAATTCCAAGAACAAAAGACAAAGAGACAATCTTGAAAACAGTAAGAGAAAAACAGTTAATTACCTACAAGGGAGTACCCATACGACTGTCAGCTGATTTCTCAACAGAAACTATGCAGGCCAGGTGGGAGTGGCAAGAAATATTCAAAGTGATGAATAGCAAGAACCTACAACCAAGATTACTCTACCCAGCAAAGCTATCATTCAGAATTGAAGGGCAGATAAAGAGCTTCACAGATAAGAAAAAGCTAAAGGAGTTCATCACTACCAAACCAGTATTATATGAAATGTTGAAAGGTATTCCTTAAGAAGAGGAAGAAGAAGAAAGAGGTAAAGATAAAAATTATGAACAACAAATATATATCTATCAACAAGTGAATCTAAAAATCAAGTGAATAAAAAACTCTGATGAACAGAATAAACTTGTGAATATAATAGAATCAGGAGCATAGAAAGGGAGTGGACTGACAATTCTCGGGGGGAAAGGGGTGTGGGGGGTGCGGGAAGAGACTGGACAGAAATAATACATCTATGGATGAGGACAGTGTGGGGGGCGTGGGTAAGGGCAGAGGTTGGGCTGGGAATGGGGTGGAGCAGAGCTATGGGGGAAAAAAGAGGAACAATTGTAATAATCTGAACAATAAAGATTTATTAAATTAAAAAAATTAATTAATTAAATGGTCACCGTATGGAAAAGGCAGCCTGTTTTTAATGCATCCACACTTTCTCACTGTTAGAAATTAACTGGGTTAATTTATAATTATTATAAATTATAATATATTATAATTATTGTTATAATAATGTTATGGTCATAAGGAAACCCCTCTAATGTATGAAAAAATTATCGTGTGAAATGTTTGCTGTGTGGAATCCCCAATACTCTGTAACTTCCAAAATTAATGAACACCTCACTATCTTGATGTGAAAGCTCTGAGCCCTTAAAGTGTAAACACCCTGCTCCCAGCATAAGGCACACTGTCTGGCCCACACTGATAAGGACACAAGTTGTTTACCACAGTTTATATAACCCTGAGACTGTCTTCAGTTGAGGTCTCCTGCCCAATAAGAGGAGGACTCCACATCGCCCTGAGAGACAAGCCCCCGATTGCTCTGCTGTGTGAGCCTGAACCAACTGCGGCCGCCTGCCTGTCTCTGTCTTCGTCATCAGTCCTTCAGTGTGCATCGCCAGGTGGCCTTTGCTGGAGCCTAGGAACCACTAGGAATAGGTAAATAAACCCTGTGTGATTGCATACTAATTCTGTCTTGTGTGTCATGTGTTCCGGTTCGGCTCAGCTGTCTAGACATTGAAGTACCAGGGGATAGGTCGTTATTGCTGACTCCTGGTCACCTGTGTTTGTCCCACTAAGTCTAGACAGATAATCAATTAATTGGGGCATAATTGGGACAATATTGAGTTTGCTTATTGAGGGAAAAATATATTTTCTCTTACACAAGGTTTTGTTGGTAGTCTTTTGTCTAGATCATCACTTGTAATTGCCTCTCCCTAAAGACTCATTTAGTCAACTTTTCTCTATTCAGTGTGGTTGGTGGGGGTGGAGAATGAAGGGGGAAAACTCACCCCCACTTAATCCACAACAGCACTTTTGAGGGAAGGTGTGGGTGGTATAAATCATGTTAAGTGATAAGCTAAAATGTGGGCCGATGGGGTTGCTTGCACTGGACAAGTCATTTTTCAGTGCTGCAAAGTGGGTTCAGCATATTATTAGTTCATCTCTTAGTTTTGGTTCAACTTAGGATTTTTTATGGATTAACCCGAGGGTGAAGAACCAGAAAGTCCTAAGGTTATTGTGGTTTCGTTATGAATTCCTGTTCCTAGGAGTTTGCAACTGAGATGCAAAACATTGTTCTGACTTGAAATGACTTAGAAATTGAGTTAGGAGGTTCAAATGTGGGGGCAAATATTTTCTTAGAATAAGATTGCCTGTTAGTAGCTGAGTTAGGAAAATGACAAAAAACTTATGAGTTTTAGATATTTTGAACGATAATAAAAATGGCATTTGGAGAGAGGCAAGGGAGAAATGCTAACCTATCACTATCATCTGCAACATCGTTGTCCGAGTAAAGTGTGAACTATACCTTAATTTGATTTAGAAATTTATTTGTATAATAATCTCATTTCCTTGTTCACCAACTGCTGTCCTCCTCTGGAGGAAAGATTTGTGACAGCAGGTAATTGTTCTTATTGGTTCTTTGAGGTGATACTGGTGCTTACACAACTTTCTGCATGCCCTTGCACCAGCCCTAACCCACAGAGATTCCTTAGGAAGCTTGTCCTCAAAACTTGTGTAGGTTTCCTGAACTGCACCAATTCCTGTCCATTCTTTCTCTCTCTGTTTCTTTGGCTCACACGTATCAAAAGCTGTAGTTAATAGCATACTATCACCATAATTCAGAGTCCATGCATAGCCTTCCCCATTTACTTACTTCATTTTGTTCATTTATTCATTTCACAACAGATTAAACTCTGGTGTACCTCTTCCTAATCAATGACCTTGAACATCCCCACAAATTACATGTTCTTTTCATCCGTTTTTACAGCAGCCTAAATAACATATCATTTACATGCAATGTACAGTGCTTCAGGTTATGATCCTATATACTCTCTCTGGGGTTGAGTTTTTCATTCAATGTTTCTGTTATGGGCTGAACATTTGTGCCCTCCCAAAATTCATATGTTGGAGCCCTAATCCCCAATATGATTTTAGCATTAGGAGGTGAGATCTTTGGGAGGTGATTAAGTTTAGATGAGGCCATGAGGGTGGAGCCCGAATGATTGGATCAGTGCTATTATAAGAGGAAAAGAGAACAAAGCTTCCTCTCTCTCTAGGAACATCCACTGAGAACAGGCCATGTGAGCACACAGCACAAAGGTGTCCTGCAAGCCAGGAAGAGAATTCTCACCAGGAACCAAATTGGCCTGCACCTTAATCTTGGACCTCCAGCTTCCAGAACTGTGAGAAATATAAATGTCTGTTGTTTCAACCCACCCTACCTCCCACCCTGAGTCCATGGAGTTTGTTACAGCAGCTGGAACAAAGACAGTGACATTGTAAAGATTAATCTATGTTATTGTATGAGCTCTCAGTCTTTCATGTGTACATATCTTTATTTCCTTATCATTTTCTGTGAATAAGTATTTTCATTATTTACTATTTTGGTAACTGAAACAAGGGCTTCTATGAGCATTCATGCTATAACTCCTATAGACATATAGTTGAGTAAACTCCTGGGTATGGAATTCCTGGCTCACAGACTATGCGGATTTTCAATTTCACAAAATAATGCCAAAATACTTTCCATGTGGTTGAATAATGTGCATGCCCATTAAGACTTCCATTGACCCATGTCCTTTCCAACCAACACCTTAATCTTTACAAACTTAAGGAGTTAAAAAGGAAGTTCATTGCATCTTGAATTGCATTTCTTTAATTAGTGACTTTGAGTGCCTTCTCTTCTCTATTATCTATAATGGTTCATCTTCTGTGAAATACCTGTTCTTGTGTTTTGTTCAGTTTTCTCTGGTGCAAATTTTTTTTCTTATTCCTTTGAAAAAATGTTTTTGTGGTTTCTTTTTGCACATTCTTGATACTAGTCCTTTGTTAGCTTTAGGTGTTGCAAATATTTACCCCTTGTTTGTAGCTTGCTTTTTGCCTTACACAAAATGTTTTTTAAAAACAAATATTTTAAAAAATTAATATAATCAAATATCTAATTTTATTTATTATGTTTCACATTTTATGTCATATTTTTTAAAATATTTTCCTACTCTGAAGTGATAAGGCTGTTCTTTTATATTTTGTTCTAAACGTTTTAAAGTTTCACTTTTAACATTTAAGTTCTTAATACATCTGGAATTGATTTTTGTGTATGGTTAGAAGTAGGGAATCCATTTTCATTTTTTTGCATATGAATATTTTTCCAGCAACATTTGTTTAACTACATTTTGTAGTCTTTATCAGTTTGATAGTTGTTTCACAAAAAAAAAGCCAAAATAATTCCCAAATGTTTCTCTAAAATGATGAAAAATAATAAGTAAAAATTAAAGTCATTTTAATTAGTTTGCATGGGATAATATGTCAGAAAATATGTAGCCATTTAATCACAATAATCTTATCAATTAGGTATATTTATCACCATTTTATAGAGACATAAAATGATCTAAGACATGATAAATAGATGTCCTTTTAATAAAGAGAAGTTGAATGCTTCCTGCAGCTGATGAGGGCAGAGAAAGTTATCTAGCTAAAGCCAAGCAGTGTACGCTTTCACTATTTCAACAGAGAGGGATTATATGGGGCGGGGTACTCTCTTGCTCTTCGTTCAAAATTAAAAGTGAAAATTCCCTAGGGAAAGCAATGTTTCCTTCCTTTTTAGAAGAGTCATATGCTGACACTATCAATTTCTCTCTTTGCTCCCATAGCACTGCGTTCCATGTTCACTGTGGCCTTCCTTTATCCTAGAGTGAAAGGGGACCTTAGAGGAGATCAAGCCCAGGGCAGAGGCTGGAAGCATTGCCTAGAATTGGTGCTGCCCATCTTGCTCCAAGCTGTTCTGACAGTTCATGCAGCTGGATGATCAGCATCTGTGTGAATGAGCTACTCCTCACTCTTAAACTTGGTCTGTGGGATATAAGATATTTTGAAAGGAGGGCATAACTTTTATTTTAATAAATTGTTTTAATGTTTTTATAACTTTAAAGAAGACACAGAAAGAAAGTTCATGGAACACAAGAAAACACAGACTTAGAACTAATTTATTCCATGATAGAACCCTCCCTTATACTAGCTGCTTGACTTTGGACAAGTGCTCCAAGTCAGAAGTCGCCACACTTTTTTTTTTTTTTTTTGTAAAGGAACCTAAACTAGTAAATTGTTTAGGCTTTGGGGCCATACAGAATTTGCCAGAAATTTCAACTATTGTCACAGAACAAAAGTATCTCCAGGAAGATACAGACATAATGTGTGTGCTGTGTAAAAATAAAGCTTTATTAAAAGACATTGGAATTTCAATTTTATTTTATGTGTCATGAAATACTGTTGTTTTTTTTGTTGTTGTTTTTTTCATCCATTTAAAAATATAAGCATTTTTATTTCTTAGGTCTTAAATAAACAGGCAGTAGGCCAGATTTGGCCCAAGACAGTAATTTTCTGAGCCCTGATCTAAACTCTCTTCAGTTGACTCATCTGTAAAATTAAAGTCATGAGAACTGTTTTTGGGTATTAAGTTGTGGCTGGTATGAAATTAATGAGCTGTTTCATCCAAAGCCAGCCACAGAGTAAAAACTATATATATAATTTTAAAATTAGAAATTATTATTTTAATTATTAACATGCATTAATATGTTCTGCTTTTTTGTGTGTCAACTCTCATTCTAAGTGCTGGTGCTCGGGTACAGCAGTGAATAAGACAGAGTTCCTGCCCTTCTAGTGTTTATATTCTGGCAGAAGCAGAAAGACAAAGAGATTAAAGGTAAAGTTTATAGGCTGTCAGATAGTGATAAATATTAGGGGGGGATGAGTATAAAGGAAAGATGTAGACTGTGGTTTTATATTTTTAAATCTATATATATCAAGCTAAAGATTTTTGAAAATATGAGCATAAGTATAGATCCTATAGGAAAGAGGGTAAGGTTTAGGCACTGAGCTTTTCTACTATTATGCAGTCAAGGCAATGAAGAATAAATACTTCTGGAGCTGAGAAGTATGGTGAAAATCAGGAGACTGTGCTCTTCTGAGAGCTGGGTGTTCAAAATGGGGAGGCCCAGGGGGATGGAGAGATCACCACTCTAGAAATTCTACTTGGTTTAGCAAGTTGAAGCCTGAGCAGTGGCCATACACTAAGTAATGTGGAGGTCACTGGTGGCTTTGACAAGGACAACTCTAGTAGATTGGTTGGGTGCAGGGGGAGCCTGGTTGGTTCAAGAGAAAATGGGGAGAAACAAGCAATTGGAAAGGAATAGAGACATCACTTTCCAGGAGTTTTCTTCTTAAGCAATGATAGAAATGTACCAATCACTGGGGATGGAAGGGTGGGTTAGAATGAGGGAGTAGGGAGAGCTTTATTTGCTTGTTTTTTTTTTTTTTTTATTTTTATTTTTTTTTTTTAAGTTTAATTTTATTTTTATTGTTTTAAGTATTACAAATAGTAGTACATATGTCTCCTTTTTTTTTCCCCCTTTGATCTCCCCCCGACCTCCCCTACCCCCCAGGACATGCCTTCACCTGCCCACCCTCCCCCCCACACCCCAGTGTCTTATATCCATTGGTTGTGCTTATATGCATGCGTACAAGTCCTTCGGTTGGTCTCTTACAGCCCTCCTCGCCCAACCACCCCTGTCTTCCCAATGTAGTTTGACAGTCTGTTCAATGCTTCTTTGCCTCTGTATCTTTTTCCCACCATTTCTTTCCTTTAAAAAGTTTTGCCTTTGCAGACTGGAAATAAACATATAATAACAAAACAAGACAAAACAAAAAAATGTTTGAGTCCCAATTTCAATGTCCAACAGTTCCTTATGTGTACATGTCAGCAGTGATATCTGGATGGTGGGCACATGGTGGCAATGCAGGTCCGACCCTCTCTGGTTTGGTCCTAGGTAACCTGCAGCGGTGCACAGCTGCTGACTGCTCCCATGGCAAGGCGTTGTCAGCGTCTTCCATCTCTGGACTGTTTTTTCCTTCTTGTCTTCGTGGTTGGAGCACTCCTGTCAATTCCTCTCTGTTGCTTGTTTTTAATTTCTTTTTTAAGTGGAAGAAATAACAACTTCTAATATGCTGATGAGAAGGATCCAATAGAAAGGGAGACACGGAGGATGCAGTGGAGAAATTAGCAAGTGGCTGGAGTGACTGAAAAAAAGTTCTGAACTGTGATGGAAATGTGGGGAGGTCACATTTTCTGACCTCCCAAGAGAATTCATCCATAGTAACAAGACAGCAGCATGAATGAACAGAAGTAGATGCTCATAGGTGGATATATGCAGTGGCAGGAGCTTATAGAGAATCTCTTCTGGTTATTTTTAATGAAATAAGGCTTCAGCTGAGAGTAATAATGGGGATCTAAAGTTGGAAAAGAGAAGATATGAGTAATCATCTATGATATCCTATTGTGATTGTTAGGTAGTGGTAGAGCACATGAATTTAACAGTTTTAGATACCTTTGGAATATCCATGGATCTCCTGAAGCTGTAGGGATAACTTTCTCCAAATATACATTTTTCTGGAAAGGAGTTCTTAGCTCTCTTAAAATTATCTAATGGGCTCATTAACCACACAAGATAAAAAACAAAACAAAACAAAACAAAAAAAAAACACAACAAAACAAGACACAATTGCCAGCCAGCATGGCTCAGTGGTTGAGCATCGACCTATGAACCAGGAGGTCATGGTTCAATTCCTGGTCAGGGCACATGCCCAGGATGCTGGCTGGATCCCCAGTGTGGGGTGTGCAGGAGGAAGCCGATCAGTGGTTCTCTCTCATCATTAATGTTTCTCTCTCTCTCTGAAATCAATAAAAAATGCTTTAAAAAAACACACACAAGACACAATAAACCTACTGAGGAAAGATTTTAGCCAAGGCATAAAATAAGGGTTTTTATCGCATCTAGCTCTGGCAGCAAAACTGGTAAGTCACTTGCCTAGGATGCTAGGTTCCTTATTTGAAGCAAGAAAATGAATTATGACCCTGGCTAGGTGTCTTAGTTGGTTGGAGCGTTGTCCAGCACACTCACAACGTAGTGGTTCCATTCCCAGTTAGGGCACATACCTAGGTTGCTGGTCTGGATCCCCAGTCCGGGCATATACGGGAGGCAATCGATTGATGATGTTTCTCTCTCCCATCGATTTTCTCTCTCTCTCTCAAATCAGTGAGAACATATCCTCGGGTGAAGAATAAAAATAAGAAAATGAGTTGTGGCTAAGACCCAAATGCTGGGGTCCAGCTCTAGAATCATATTCAAGCTGAGTCATCAGAGGGAGACAGATGGATCGTGGGTTAGTGCCAAGAGGACTCAACCCAAACAGGGGCCATAGAAATGTAAGTCCAGGTGAGGAGCTAGGAGAGTGAGCTGGACACTCCCACTTATCACTGCTCTCCACATGCAGGTCATACCCACTGCCAGCCCTGACCCTCAGTGCCTCCCTTTGCTTGGGAGGATGGTAAGCAATGATAAAATCACCACATTCAAACAAAACACATTCAAAACAATTCGGTTCCCTCAAAGTTAAAACATGAATTTATTTTGAATATACAAATAGGGGAGGGGAAGTACTTAGGTTCAAAACTGACACAAATTTTCTATTTTGAGAAGATAAGGTAGTAGTGAATGATCCCATTGAAGTATTTAAATTAAGGAATTATTTTGACATTTTAGGCACTTTTTATATATTTTAATTCATTTAATTTTGCATTCCCAAAAGAGATGATACAAATAGGCAAGGTATTTTATGTGGAATAATTATCATAGAGATCAAAATAAAAATCAAATTGTGATGAAGATAAATTGTCACATACACATTAATCATTTGGAGAATTTAATCTTCTATTTTCCCTGAAATTCAAAAAATACTATAATTGTTCAATTACTAGCTCTTTTTAGGTAAAAACTGAAAACAAAAAAGCAAAAACACAAGCTTATCTTTATTTGACATTGATATATATCTTACTAACTTTTATTTCAAAACTGAAGGGAGGGAAAAAAGCAACTGTCTCACCTGATGTTTGCCTTTGGCATTATTAAAAGGAGGGAAAATGCCTGCCCCAGGCTGAGATGTTATTCACCAAGTTGAAGATTACAGCCAATTTTCATGTCCAAGTTATAAAGTCCTTATGAAAACATTGACTTATAATGGAAATTTGGGCCCACCTAAGCTCTGGTAAGGCAACATGCTTCAATAATAATAATTATTATTATTATTATTAATCTGTTTTTCTATATTCAAACTCATACCACATTCTTACTGTGAGGAAAATACATTTAGATTTCCAGGGAGGGATTCCAAAGTAGAAATGGGTATTTATCATGACTGAACTGAACTGACAACCTCCTCTCATTATATTTTGCCACTTTTCCAAATGTTTACATTTGTTATTTTTAAAGGTAAAGTCTTAATGAAAAAATATTTCATGTTAAAATTGACCTTTCCTCTTAGTTTTCTAAAGAAAGTAACTACCATTCTAATGAAATTAAAGTATGACTATAATTCATTTTATTAAATATTCCATTAGAAAAACACTCTTTCATAACAAAGTATTCACTTGCTTTAGTTGGGGCATTTTCCTCTTTAGCTGCCATCATTTGATTGAAGCATTTACTTTGAAATGTCTGCCAAATATTTTTGCCTGATCCCACAATAACAATGTAGCGAGGTACCAGTGATTTATCCCAGTGAGTGTACAACTGCCAAGCCTTCATGGAACACTCTGCAGTTCAAACAGAGATATCCTTTTCTCTTTCAGATTGCTGGTAGTCTGTCTAACAGTGAGTACTGTGCCATCTCACATTCCCTTTGTAGTATAAACTCCACCAGATAATACTGGTGGCTTTAACTGAAAACAAGACAAACAGAAAAAAACAACGAAGTTAAAGTACAAATATCTATACACACATTCATGAATGCATGGATAAGTTCAAACACATATACATATATGTATATTAGTCATTTTCCCTATCATCCTATTAAGAATTTTAGAGACACATTTTTATTATATAAATAAAAGCAACTTCTCTTTTCTTAAATGTTTAAAAACCCATTTTCATTTATACCATTAATTAAATATAAACAATGTCTTGTTAGAGTTACCTAACTACTAGACTTCACTCGAAATAATCAAAATGAATTTTCAAATTTGTCTCTAGTTTTACTTCTACAGTGGCTTTTTAAAAACATCCATAACAGAGGAAGTTGTGCCTGCTATGCCATTTCAGAGGTTGAAGGCTTATTCAGAAAGGCCACTGCAGCAAAAGGGGAGATCACCAGTTCTTCTGAATGATTGTTCTTTCCATGGAAACAGAAAGAAGTCCAGCCATCCTCTGGGAAGCATGAGGGCAGGGCTCATGTAGCATCTAGGGACTTTCTGTAGACAGGAACAAAGCAGTAAGAAAAACATCTAGACACAACCCCATGGAGTCCTCTCTACCTCATCTTGCTCTTTAAAGGCTGAGAGATGCATATGTGACTTATTATTAACCAAACTAGAGGCACGGTGAATGAAATTCATGCCTGGGGGTGGTGGGATCGGGCCTAAATGGGCAGTTGGACATCCCTCTCATAATCCAGGACTGCTGGTTCCCAACTGCTCGCCTGCCTGCCTGCCTGATTGCCCCTAACCGCTTCTGCCTGCCAGCCTGATCACCCCCTAATCACTCCCCTGCCAGCCTGATTGACGCCTAACTGCTCCCCTGTTGGCCCAATTGCCCCTAACTGCCCTCCCCTGCAGGCCTGGTCCCCCCAACTGCCCTCCCTTGCAGGCCTGGTCCCCCCCAACTGCCCTTCTCTGCTGGCCTGGTCACCCCTAACTGCCCTCCCCTGCAGGTCTGATCACCCCCAACTACCTTCCCTTGCAGTCCTGCTCCCTCCCAACTGTCCTCCCTTGCTGGCCATCTTGTGGTTGCCATCTTGTGTCCACATGGGGGCAACCATCTTTGACCACATGGGGTGGCCATCTTGTGTGTTGGAGTGACAGTCAATTTGCATATTACTCTTTTATTAGATAGGATAACTTATATGCATCTATACATAACCCATGGACACAGACAACAGTGTGGTGAAGGACAGCAGGGGGAAGGAAGTGTGAGGGTGTGGGTCAATATGGGGAAAAGGGGGAAAGTATCTGTAATATTTTCAACAATGTAGATAAATTTAAAAAAGAAAACAAGACTGACCCTCTGGAGTGTGTTAGCTGGTGCTCTCGTACCTCAGTTGCCCTGTTTCCAGAGAAGCATGGTCTGTTTTGTTTTCTGAAAGAGCTGTCAAGGAAGTGGTCTCAGTGAAATGTTCAATCCCAAAGAGTGGACCTCTAAGACATAAAGATGTGTGCACACTTGATGCCTTGGTATCCAAGTACAGGAGTGAAGAAACACATTCTGCTCTGTACAGAGAAGCTTATGTGATGGTCCTTGGGGTAATGACTGGGCATGAGAAAGGATGTCTCATATATAAACCTAGATACATCAAGAAAAATGAACAATGTGCCTTGCCTAAGTCTGCCTGCGTGGGTGTGCCATCTATAATAATCCTATATAATAAAAGAGAAACATGGAAATTGACTGTACCTCCACTATGCCTACAAGCCATGCCCACCAGCCAATCAGGAGTGAGCATGCAAATTAACCCAACCAAGATGGTGGTTAATTTGCATATCCAGATGCAGAGTGAAGACTGAAGACAGAGTAAATAGAAGCCAAATGCTGCAGAAGGGAGTGAAGCAAGCAGGGCAGCGGTGAAGGGAGGGAAGCGGGCGGGGCAGGGGAGATGGCTGCAGGAAGCCCTATTCTTGCAGGAATCTTCCTGCAATAGGCCTCTAGTAAAAGCATAATATGCTAATTAGACTGGATGTCCTTCTGGATAAAGCCAGGACTGTGAGGGAAGCTGGAGCCAGCAGCCAGCTGGGGGTAGGAAGGCCTACTCTTGCACAAATTTCATGCATCGGGCCTCTAGTTACTGCAATAAGGCAACTAGGTGACTTCAAACACATCTCACATTTTCCAGACTGTTTTGCAGGACTTTTTTACAATTTAATTTTGCTCATTGTCAAGTTTATGTTTTTGTTTTTGCTGGGAATTTAAAAGACAAATAAACAGAACTACTATTTTCAGTGAGCTTAGAGTCTAAATAGAGAAGACTACAAATAAGCAGATCTTTCTCTTTAGTGCATTAACACATACCATTTATTACCAGGCCTGGAAAATTAGGTAATCAAGAAATATTTGTTGACTAGGCAAATGACTTGTCTAGCACAGTGGGGGTGTTAGTAGGCAATGGATAAATGTAAGTTATCTAAATAGTTTAGTATTTGTTTTGTATTTTTTATATGCATATTTTTAAAAAATTTTTTTACCGATCACCTCCCCACCAAACATTTTAGTAAATTCACTGAGGCCAAACAATATGTTTAATATATCCTGTCTGCAGCTTCACATGGAGAGTGCAGAGTGAGGGTGAGGATTACATCCTGGGAGGAAGGAAATGACTTCATAGTTTGATGGTCTGTCATTAAGTCATTTTACTTTTACAATATGATCATTTTAATATTAAAATTCTTTTTTATTGATATCTTTCATTGTTGTCAAGTGCTTTGATTTTGGAAATCAGGCTGAATAAAAGTGAACTAACAGCAAATATATGAGACTAGCTTCTGAGCAATTTCTCATCTTTAATTTGTTGTCATAATAATTTATGAATCCAAACATCTGTCTCTAAGCTTAAAGGGAATATGTGTCAGTGGCTTCCTCAGACTCCCAAGGCTTCACCACATGCCCCCATTATACACACTCAGTGTGACATGTTGCCTTAGACATGTGACATTATATTCATTGATTAAGAATGATGCTAATTTTTAGGCTGTGCTAGTCATTCTGTCTGCTCTCAGATCCACCCCCATCTTTTTCTTTGTTCTGCTCTGTATTCAGCATTCTTAACTCTGAAAACGTGTTTTTCTTTGCTCTTTTGCCTTTATGTCCACCTGGTTTGTGAAATTGAAGGCACTAGTGTAGAACTGAAGGTTGGAAAAAGGAAGATGCCAGAGAGTAGGCCCTTTGCTCCTGCTCTGTCCATCTCCAGGAAGTGTGTTTCCTCTGTAGTCCTACTACTGCCAGGAGGGACTGGTTCTGATAATGACACCCTCCTCCAGTTCTTGGACTAGTGGTGGCTTCTTACTGCCCTTGTTGTCCTTTAGGCTTTTCCAATAACTTTATTGCCAGTTCTCCATGTTAAGCACCCTCTTTTGAAATGCCAAGCATTTGCTCTCCTTTCCTGACTAGACAGTGACTGATAGATACTAAGACTTTGTACAGAAAGACCTTGTCACTACTTGGAATCATTTATTCTGGAATCTGGCAAAATTTTCAATGAATGTATTTCACTTCATACTATTCTATTCCATGGGAAGAGTTTTATAATTTTTTAATTTTAATTTTTTAAAAATATTTTTTTATTTATTTCAGAGAGGAGAGGGAGAGAAAGATATAAACATCAATGATGAGAGAGTATCATTGACTGGCTGCTCCTGAATGACTCCCACTGGGAATCAAGCCCAAAACCCAGTCATGTGCCCTGACCAGGAATTGAACTGTGACCTCTTAAATTCATAGGTCTATGTTCAACCATTAAGCCATGCTGGCCGGGTTGTTTTTATTGTTGAGATTATTACAGAGGTCCCCCTTCTCCCCTTTTGTCCCTCTCCACTCAGACCCTGCCCTCTCCTCCCTCTGGTTATAACCATATTGTTGTCTGTGTTCATGGACTATGCATATATGTTCTTTGGCTATTCTCTTCACCTTCTTCCATCCTTTATTCACAACAATTTCTTTCTCTCATGTTAGCCTTATAACATAGGGATGAAAGAAGAATAAGTACATTAAACATTTACATTAGTTTATTTGAGCTGTCATAACAAAATTCTATAGATGGGTGTCTTAAACAACAAAATATTATTTTCTCACATTTCTGTTTATTGGAAGTCCAGGATCAAGTTTTCAACCATGTTGGTATCCGTTCAGGATTTCCTTTGGGTTGCATATGGCCACCTTCTCACTGAGTGTTCATGTGGCCTTTCCTTATTGCATGCAGAGGCAGGGTGTGAAGTCCCCCCATGTCCCACGTGGTTCAGGGTTCAGGTTCAGGGTTCAGGTTCCAGAAGAGGGACCACACACAAATGAAAGAGACAAGACAAGAGATAATTTGGAAATATTGGGGGACCAGGCAGGAGCCCAGCTCAAAAGGAAGGACTATGCCTGGGCTCCAGCCTTGAAATCCTTTTATTCAATTTAGGATTCTACCTACAGCCCTTGGCAGGCAATTTCCAGTAACAGGCAGACTATTTTATCAATAAGGATTTACATGACTGTCTGGTGGGGAAGTTGCTTCAGTTACCATTGTCTCGACTAAACAGTGGGTGCATAGCTCTGATCTTTGCCGGAGCTCAAAGGTCACCAGCCTTCCAGGTTCCTTGTCCATACCTGTCTGCTAGTGAAGACAATGGGCAGCTTCCTGAAAAAAGGGAGAGTGAACTCTCTGCTATCTCTTAATCTTTTTTAAAATATATTTTTATTGATTTCAGAGAGGAAGGGAGAGGAAGAGAGAGAGAGAAATATCAATGATGAGAGGGAATCACAGATCAGGGACTGAGCTCAAAACCCAAGCATGTACCCTTGACCAGAATCAAACCCGGGACTCTTGAGTCCGCAGGCCAATGCTCTATACACTGTGCCAAACTAGCTAGGGCTGCTATCTCTTTCTTATAGAGACACTAATACATTCAGATTAGGGCCCCACCCTTCTGACCTCATTTAACATAATAACTTTCTTACTACAAACACAGCCCACTTGGGGTATTAGGGCTTCAACACATGACTTTTGTAGGGATACATACCTTAAGTCCATAACAACATCCATTAAGAAAGGCTGTTCATTAAGAAAGTTATTTTACCCAGAAAGTTATCCTTTTTGCATGAAAAAAAGTGAAAATCTCTGCAGCATTTTGGATGTATTTGCCAATAAAGTAAAGGCAGCAGCTTTCTAATTTGGAATGTGCTATGATTAGTTATAACTTATGGTACAAAAAGCATTATATACAATTTAATCATTTTGAAATAAGAGATGCAATGATAAACAATTAAAGAAATCTATATATATGAAAGCTAAGTGACCATCGCATCGGAAACAACTGAACGGACAACTGAACAGGTTGTGTGGGATGACCAGGTCAGCAGGGGGGTTAGTGAGGGCGACCAAATGACTAAGCAGCAGGCTACGTGGGGCAACCAAGCCCTCAGGTGCAGCAGTTGGGGGTTACCAGGCCAGCAGGTGGGGAGCAGTGAGGGGCAACCAAACGACAGAGAAGCAGCCTGCATGGAGGGACCAGGCCAGCAGGGGGGTTAGTGAGGGGTGACCAAACGACTGAGTAGCAGGCTGTGTGGGGTGACCAGGCCCACAGGAGGGGCAGTTAGGGGTGATCAGGCAGGCAGGCAGGCAGGCAGGGGAGCAGTTAGGAGCCAGTGGTCCCAGATTGTGAGAGGGATGTCCAACTGCCATTTTAGGCCCAAACCCAGGATCAGGCCTAAAAAGGCAGTCAGACATCCCCCGAGGGGTCCCGGATTGGAGAGGGTACAGGCTGGGCTGAGGGGATCCCTCCATGCACGAATTTCGTGCACTGGGCCTCTAGTAAATAATAAGAATGATAAAGAATCTGGACAGCACAATATTCCACATTGATCTTATTGTTATTTGCAGAACATTATATCCAACTAGAGGCCTAGTACACGATTCCATGCACCAATGGGGTCCCTCGGCCTGGCCTGCGGGATCAGGCCAAAACCAGCTCTGCAACATCCCCCAAGTGGTCCCAGATTGCGAGAGGGCACAGGCCAGCCCAAGGGACTCCACCGGTGCACAATCGGGTCTGGGGAGAGATGCAGGAGGTTGGCCAGCCAGGGAAGGTTGACTATGGGAAGGCTCAAGGGCATGTCTGGCCTGTTTCACTCAGTCCCAGTTGGCCAGACCCCAGCAGCAAGCTAACCTACAGGTTGGAGCATCTGCCCCCTGGTAGTCAGTGCACCTCATAGCTACTGGTTGACTGGTCGACTGTCTGCCCCCTTATAGTAAGTGCATATCATAGCAAGTGGTTGAGTGGCCTTAGCATATCATTAGCATATTACTCTTTGATTGGTTGAACAGCTGACCAGTTGACCAGACACTTAGCATATTAGGCTTTTATTAGGTAGGATAACTGCAGAACACACATTCATTTCCTGTGCCAAATAAGTATTTACTACGATCAATCATATGCAGGGCTATAATAAGAACTCAATAACATTGAAAAAATTGAAACCTTGTAGAGTATATTTTCTGACTTGCGGTGAGAATTTTTAATTTTAAAATCAGTGGATATAACTACCTGTAAAAATCTCCATGTATTTGAAAATTAAAGACTATACTTCCAAATAATGTATGATCAAAGAAGAGAGCATAGATAAATTTAAAAAGATTCCAAACTGATAGAAAATAAAAACATATGATTTATGGTATTTAGCAAAAGCAATCCTTACATGGAAATTTATGTGCCTAAATTATCAATATAAAACACCTAGAAGCAATCCAATCCACATTTCTAAGTTGACTTACTTTTCAGAGGGGCTTTATATCAAAAAGCAAAATCAGAAAGGACACATGTAAACTCCACCATGAACTGAAAGTGCATAAGAAAAACTGGGAGGTGGCAGCGGTGCTCATGCATGTGGCACCTCAGGGGATGTTTGAGGCATGTACACCTGCACCCAAGGAACTGGGTTGATGCTGCTCATTTTATCTTGTGAGTATGTTGTATGAAATGTCAAAACGTTGTAGACCTTTGTTTCTCTTAGTCTGTTTGCTTTCATCATCTCCCTGACAGCAGTGTATTTCTTTCAGAACACTTATAACTGGCATCCAGCTCTAGTTCTCAATGAGGCTTTTGAGACCTTGCATTATTGTGGCTTTTTTTGTTTGTTTTCATTTTCATCTTTAAAACCTTCTTTAAATCTGGCTTTTCTTAACTTTGATGTCAGTGGGAAGAAATGGCAAACTTGACAAGAGAGACATTACATTAGCAAATGTTCACTTACAGCAACCATAGACAAATTTTAGGGAATTTTGGCTTTGTGTGAGAGTCCTTGCATCTCCAACCTGAACAGAAGATAATATTATTGTGTGTTTATTTTCTGTCTTAACTTTAAATGCCTAACATCTCTCCTTTACAAGTGACAAATTATAATTCATCCTATATAATAAAAGCCTAATATGCAAATTGTCCCCTCAACCAGGAGTCCAACCAGGAAGTGGGGGAGGGGTGCTGGTGGCAGCAGCAGCAGATGGCAGGCAGCAACAGCCTGGGGAAGGCTGGTGCCCCGGCCAGCAGCCTCTAGGGACCCTACCCGTGCATAAATTTCATGCATTGAACCTCTAATTCAATTACAATTTTGAATGTAATATCAATGAACTGCTGATGGGTGGTGGCCAGAGCAGTTACTAGCTTGAGCTTGACACAGATAAGCATTGACAGGGAGAATCTTTTGATGGTAATACATGCAATTTTATAGCCCTTGAAATCAGCCAGGAAATGTGCTATGTGCCATACTCATCCCCACTAAATGAATACATGGGCAGACACTCTGCCATTCTCACTTAGTAGGAATGAGAGACTTAGAGGTAACTTGCCCAAGCTGTGTAGACAGTAATTGGTGACAAGAAATTTGGCTCATCTCCATTATCTCTGTTTGTGACAACTATACTGTGCTACTTTGCATCCAAGTAGGTAAACTCCATATCAATATTTTGAGTTTCAATTGGAAAATTATGATGTCATTATTTTAAGTCAAACTAAAGCAGCTGTAAGACTCAATCACAAGTGGACAAAGTCCTAAAAAACTGACACATTTACACAAGATATATGTAAGTGTTAAATGAGATTATTAATGAAAAGCACTTAGAATATCATGGTGTAAGAGGGAACACAAGTCAAAAATGGTCATGTGACTGCTTCCTAGAGTAGTGAGTGGGGTTCAGGAACTGATCTACCCATCTTAATTGAGCAAACAGACATAATATTGTAGGGCACAATATTGTAGGGCACAATTTAAATCTAGAATTGTTCAATATCAGACTATATAATCAAGGAGGTTGGATAATAACAACAGGGTTATCTTCCCTGGTAGCTGAAATTATAAGATATAAAATGTGGAAATATACTCTATGCCCCATTTTTAGCCCTATATTTTAGAGAAGCAGGAGTAGTCAGCAGAGAGGAAAGAATGAAGTAGATATGAAGAGAGAAGCCCAGACAGGACAATAAGTCCTAATTGTGTTGAGATCAGAAGTCCAGTTTATTTCTGAGGCTTGGTGACATTCTTGTCCTTAAGCTTCTTTTCAATGTATGAGAGAGTCCTTCTATGATCACCCAAGGTAATTTTAAATCTGCTTACCTTTCTATTTTTTTTTTTTCATAAAACTTACCTATCACTTTCTGGTATTATGCTATGTATTATTTTTTTTTCTAAATTGTTTATAAAAAATTGGAGACTTGGTCCCCTCTTCTATTCATAGACCCTATAGCACAGTACCCAGTATGTACTCAGTGTTTGCTGAATAAATCAATGATATGACTGCAAAATTCAATCATAATTGTCCTCGTCATTAAGTCAACTTTAGCTGAATTTATATTTTTTGAAAATCAGAGTTACAGGTGACCTGCAAGAGTAGTACAATTGGCCAAGGGTGAACCTGAGAAGGGGCAGTGAAGGATTGAAGAAAAGACAGACAAGAGAATACAGCTGGGGCTTGGTGGATCTTCAGTGCCTGGTTGAGGGCACAAAAGATCCAGCCTGCTAACTGATGCTTTATTTTATAGTCTGATTAAAACAGGGTAGATTAACATGTATACAAATGTTCTTGTTTTGGCAACACTTGCTGCACCTCCCACTGCCCATTAGCTACTTAGAAAGGAATTAGGGTGGGCTACAAGGTCAGGCTTAATTATGCTAGGAGAGCTCTGCCCTACAGGCTGAGACTTGTTTGTGGCCTTGCCACAGGTCAGCCAGAGGCTTGATCCTAGAGCCACTTCCTACACCTCCCCCCTTTTTTTTGTTTTTAAGCTACTACAATAAAAGTAAACTTGAACATAACTCTGGCTATTAAAACAATGACAAAACAATGCTAAAGCAACACAGCAATAAAAGAAAAATCAAACTACAGACATGTTTAACTTTTTGGCTACAAAATGAAAGTTTCTTTTTGCTGCTGGTGTATATTTACTCAGAGTCCTCAGACTTGGCTGTGCAGGACTTTGCAGAAGACTGGCAGCTAACCAATGCTAGCATAGCCAGAAACATGGTTGAGGGGGTAGCTTCCACTTCTTTTTCTACCATCTGCTGGGCTCCAGTTGTTAGTTTCTTCAGCTAACCCCATGTTGGCACCTGGACCCCTTGTGTAGCCTTCATTTTCTTCTTATTCTGCATTGCTGTCATCGGGGCAACTCTCAGTCTTTTGAACGAAGGGACAAGGAGTTTCTCTGGGTCCACTGTGGTGACACACATAACTTTCTGGCACCCAAATTGGCTGTGCTGCTCCTTCTGGAAAAATACAAGCACAACCTCTGCCCCACATCATTACTGGATCTGGCCCAAACCATTGTCCAGTTTGTGCATCCTTCCATTGGGCTAACCTGACAGAGGCTATTGTATTGGATGTCCAATGCCTTTCGGCTGCTGTACAATGCTCTTCATCACAATTCAAAATTTAAAGTATAAAGAGCATGACTGAGTTTGTTTTGAGGTGACACCTAACATCTATCTCCCCCTTTTTTTTGTTTTAGTAATTGCATTTTAAGAGTACAATTGGCTCTTTCCACTATAGCTTGACTTTGAGGGTTGTAAGGGATACCAGTTTTATGACAAATTTGATATTGCTGACAAAAGTACTGAAAAGCAGAACTAGTGTATGGGGTCCATTGTCTGTTTTTAGCTCTAAGGGAGGTCCTAGTACCGCAAAGGCGGCTAAGCAATGATTAATTATGTGCTTGGCACTTTCACCTGTTTGGGAAGTCACAAAGATAAAGCAGGAGCAGGTATCTACATTAACATGTACCCATCTATGCTTATCAAACTCAAGGACGTGCGTGACATCCATTTGCCAGATTTGATTAGGTTTAAGACCCCTAGGATTAATCCCTAACGATTGTACAGGGCAATGAATTACACACTGAAAGCACTGCTTAACAATTTGGCAAGCTTGCCAAATGGAATTGTTTGCGCAAGGCAGCAGCATTTTGATGATGCAATGCATGGGAGGACTGAGCAGGAGAAAATGGGGTAGCCTCTTGTATTACATCAAGGAGGTGATCAATAGCATCATTGCCTATAGCTATTGGACCAGGGAGACCTGAATGAGATCGGATATGACCAATAAAGCAGGGAAATTGTCGTTCTCTAATAACCTTTTGAAGACTGAAAAATAAATGAAAATGTTCCTCCAAATTAGTGTGCCCTATAGTAGCTGTTTCAATAATTTTGGCCATACTTACCACATAAGCACTATCACTATATAGATTGATGGGCTCCCTAGCCAAGTCTGTCAAGGCATAAATAAGAACTGGTATTTCTACCCGTTGTGCTGAAATATAAGGGGTTTGAAGGACTTTTGCTCCCCTGCTGCAGTAGTATCCAGCCTTTCCACAACTGGATCCATCTGTAAAAATAGTTAATGCCTGAGGTATAGGTTGTGACTTTGTTACAGAAAACCAGAGAAGAACCAATCAACACTTAGAGAGATGGAGTTACATTTATTATTATTATTATTATTATTATTATTATTATTATTATGTGTGGGCCCAGAAGCAAATGTCTCTCAAATTCTGGGGCCCAACATGGAGGAACTTACCCTATTTATATGTTTTTACCTTTGTTGTCTCCCAAATATGGGGTGTTTCCAGTTCCCTTTGCAAGCTCTTAAAGAGCCCCTATATGCTGGGGCCTTGAGACCTCACCCAAAGGCCTGGCCTGGTGCCAGCAATGATAACTTCGTCCCGGGAAGGTTTAATGGCCTCTCTGAAGTGGGAGTAGTCTCATTTTCCTTATTATTTAAGCAATCGAGCATTTACAGAAGCCAAATAGCAGTGTTAAAATTTCAAACAGTAGTTTTTATATAAGATGGATGCGTCGTTCCCCACTGGTTTCATGTACATGAGTCAAATCATTGACTCTTGGTCATTGTCAGGGAGGGAGTTATATTTATCTCTGAGGACTATAATTTTAATTTTCTGCCTAATAAAGTTAGTGGGCCTGCTTATAAGATAAGGGCCTGGAATGAGGGCCAGGAGTAATCTTTAGAGAGTCCGAAAAGTCCTGGACTCTCTATTTATCCTGGGCTGTCTTAAGCTGGGTGTGATGAAGCCACATTGGGATTCCGTCAACCTTGACTGCCATGGAGGTGGTCCTTTCCAGGTAGGAGTCAGTCCTTGGGTGGCTTTCTTTACCCAAACTGAGTCACCAGGGTGGAAAGGATGAACCAGATCAGAAGTTGGCACAGGGAAAGCATCTCAGATGTGCTTCTGGATTGTTTCCTGGGTAGACTGTAAAGCCTATAAGAACTTGAATAAAGATTGGTTATGGATTTCAGCGTTTCTAGATTAGGTAGGTCAGGGTCTGGAAGAGTCACTAGAATCTGTAGAGGCCCCACTGGTTTTAGGGCAGCCTCATGGGCTGCTTCCTCTGTGGCCCAGTTCCCTCTTGCTTCTGTGGAGACCTCTTACCTTGTAAATAGCACTATGTATGTGAGCCATTGTAAATGCATACCTGCTATCAGTATAAATTGTTACTGATTTTTCTTTTGTCCACCAGAGAGCCTGAAACTGGGTGACTCGAGTGTTTGACATCCAGCACTCCAGTGTGTTCCAGAGTAAAGCCTGGACCTCACATGGGGCAGTTAGGATTAGTTACTGCCCTAGGGTTAACTTAGTTGCTGTTTTGATAAGCATAGCTGTGGCTGCTACTGCCCGGAGGCAAGTAGGTCACCCAAATGCAAAGGGGTCAAGTCTTTTGGACAAATAGGCTACCGGCCTTTTCTAGGGGCTGAGACTTTGGGTGAGTACCTCTTTGGCTATGCCCCTTGTCTCACATACATAGAGGTGGAAAGACTTAGTTACATCTGGTAGTTCTAGTTGGCCCATTGTCCTTGCTCTCCTCATGTCTGTCTAACTGCCTAATATATTACCTCAAGGATCCTGGCTCTGAATTCCTTTAGGGAAAATGGATGTTAAATTTCTTCTGTAGCTGCTTTGTACTGAGGAGGGACGGAGTTTTCCCTCAGAGCCAAGAGATCCTTGCTGTCTGTCAGAGGGACGATGAGGCCTGGGCACAGAAGGAGGTGGGCTTGTGACCTGGCAGAGACAAATTGTAACAAATGGTCCAGTGTAAGGGAAAGAGAAAACATTTCAGTTTTAATAACCTTTATTGAAATAGATTTTTTTTCCTCAAAATTACCTCTATGTTTATTAAAAGAGCTAAATTAAGACCAATTTAGCTATTCTACTCAAGTTGGCCTGATTGTTTGCATAAACATAATAAGAATGGTAACTGACTACCTTTGCTGGAATTTCATGATTGAATCTTAGTGTTCCCTCTAGGGCCAGGAAGCCAAGCTATTCAGCTGCCGTCAGGCCTGGCTACAGTATCTGCTGAGTTAGGTGAATCCCTCACCTACAGCCACTCCACCTGAGCCCATGCCGTAGGTTTTGAGGCCCACTTCAGTAGCCCTCCTACTTGTTGTGGCCTAGAGTACATGGGGGTTCCGCAGGGACACAGAAGCACCCTTATCGTCCCCCTTCTACTCTGACCAACTGCCAGGGATGGTAAGGTATGGGCCTGACACTCCAGCGCCATCTATATTCAGGTCTCCCAGGCAGGATACCAGGTTTTTTCCATTGCATTCTTATTGGCTTTAAGTCTTTAGAGTTTAGACAGGGCCCTTTAAAACATGATACTTCAGTCAAAGTTTCCAGTCAATAAAACAACTATTGGAAACTGGTTTTATTGAATTTATGCAAAGAAATATATTGCCATGATTTATTAAGCATTGCCAAATTTCGGAGGAATTATATAAGGAGAAAAATATACTGACCTGCTTTAAGATCTTCTGATTTTCCTTGTCAGTCCTTTCTATGGATTCTTCAGAGTACTATAACTGTCTTCAAATGGCAAGAAGAAATTTAAAATGTGTCTATATTCAAATAGACAGTTACAGCTGTCCCTGTAGTAGGGTTCTCCCTACTTGACTTGTCCTTAAACTATATATGGTCTCTGGGAGGGCTGACATGCACTCTCAGAACGGACTAAGGGAGCTTTATTCCTTTACATGTCACAGGACCTCACAGGGTCTGTAATTCCTATAACAGAGGACTAGTATTCACCACTCACTACTTCCCTCTATTCCAAACAGCCCTCCCCCGGCCGCCCCCCCCCCCCCCCCCCCGCTGCCACTTTCCTAAAGTTGAGGTTTGTGCCACACCTGACAAAGGCAAGGTCACACAAGCCTGCAAGACAGTATACAGGCTGCCAACTGTCTTTCAATAGAGACCAAAACCAGATGGGTATTTTCCTTGCCCATTTGCCAACTGCATTCAAATCTGTAAGGTTAATGCAATATTATTAACACAATGAAGTACTATATTGGCACTGTGGCCACCTTAAGTAGCCAAATCTTCTGTTACCATATATGACACATGGTAGGGCTATACAAATATCTTAGGGAGGTGACTAAAGTCTATTCTTGACCTTCCCACACAAAGCAAAGTTGTCCTTGTCTCTCTGGAGCCATGTCCATGAAGATGTAGGCATTATCTAAGTTTTATACAGTTTTCTGCAGGCCACTGTCAGGGCTGTGCATGGTGGCCAGTTCTTCTTTCTAGCCACAAACACAGTCTTTCTAATTTTCCTAAAATGTATTCTGGCACAGGAGAAAGTTGTTTTGCTGTAAACAGGCAGTTTAACCCCTACACAACTGGGCCTGGACCTCTACCTAGCAAACTGCCGTCTGTAAGTTCAATATGCAACCTCCGGTCCTCCTAACCCAATGGGGACTCGGCCAGTCCCTCAGTCAGACTTCTACTCTCTAGGAGAATCTCAAAGTCCTGAAGGCTCCCCGGTCCAGGGAGAGCATCTTTCCTTTGCCCTTTTTGTTAACCCTGTTTACTAGTTACAGGGATCTGCCATAAGCTGCCAGTCCTAAACAACCAGAGTTGCAGTTAGAAACAGATTTGCATATTGCAAAGCGCTTCTGTGGCAGTGGCTTGGGTATTAGGCCCCTTGTCTTCCTTGCCAGTCCCCTTTGTGGCAGAGCAGTGACCAGGCCTCTCCCAAGGGAGTGCACTGAAGTGGATCTCAGCCCCTCCTCTTCCAGCAGCAACAGGTACTGAACCCTTTCAGCACATTTGCAAACAGGGAGCTTTCACTAGCTCTATCTGCTGCTTTCACAGATTCCAGGCTCGCTGCTCTATTTCTGGGGCTGCCTGAAGGCCAGTAGCAGTCACTGGCTTCTGGTTTAACTGCTGCAGCCAGCAAGCCAAAGGCCTAAGTCTCGTATTGCTTGTTGTAAAATGCTCATTACTCACTGGGCAACAGCAGGGCAGCTCTAGTGTCAGGTAAATGTCTGCTGTCCCCTGCTTTTCTTGCTGCTGCTGCTTCTTCCAGGGCAACTGCAGGCAGCTCGAGCATCCAGCCCCCCTTCTTTTACCTGGCTCTCAGAGGTTGAGTCTGCCTAGCAACCAGTTCTAAATCATCAGGACAGCTGTGGACTTCAGCTCTGTTTCTCCTCCACTTGGCTCCTGGGAGTTTAGTGTTTTTTGTTTGTTTGTTTGTTTGTTTTTAAAATGTATTAGAATTCTTTATTCTTAGAAACCTCAATCTTTTAATGATTATTAAAAGTGAAGAGTCAGCATGTTTAGATTAATATTTATGAATTTTAAGTATATTGTATCGGTCTAATTTAGTATTGGAAGGGTTAAAAAGAATAAAATGGGGCAGATAAATATTAATTGCACTTGCAAAAAACTTGCGACCTTGAATATAGTGAAGTTCTGATAAGACACCTGGACCACAGCCCTATGCCAGCAGAGCAGTCTGCAGCCAGTAAAAATTAACAAAAATCTATCTCTCCCTGCCTCATAATTAACTGCCAACACCTGCCCCCGCCCCGTCCCCCCACCAGGACCCATTGCTTGTCTCCCTTTCCTATTGTGAGTCAGAGGAAGA
Organism: Corynorhinus townsendii; assembly: GCA_026230045.1. NCBI lineage: Eukaryota > Metazoa > Chordata > Mammalia > Chiroptera > Vespertilionidae > Corynorhinus > Corynorhinus townsendii. Next base: position 111,089,026 of record JAPDVU010000003.1, on the reverse strand, counting down.
CAATTCCTACAGAGGGGAGAAATAGAAACAGTGGGAGTTTCAGAGGAAACTATAGACTACCACTATAGTAGTCCTCCCTCCCGGATGCTGAGGTCTGACCTGTGGAGAAAAATTACTCTTAGTCAGCCTGGAAAGATATCGGATGAGGATAAGGGTGTGTAGGGAGATTTCTTGCAGACTGAAAGCCTGGAGGGCCTCCTGAAAGAAAATATCTTTAATCCAGTTACAGATGCTATCAGAATCAGGATGAGGGAGGAAGGGAAAGACCAGGTTATGTCCTCTATGAGGATCCTAATAAATAACTGAAAACAGCAAGTCAAACAAAATACACAACCACGAAAACAACAGACCACACGAGACACACAACCAGGGTTAATGGAGTCCATAGACAGTTAATAATAACTTCAGCCTTAGTTATGCCTCAGGTGGCTCATGTTGGACTATGATGTCACAGGCAGGGACAGAGCCTGTAAATCTCTCTGCCCTGCAGAGCTGTAAGCCCTGCCTCTGGAAGTCTCCAACCACCAAAAGAGATAAGAAACACCATAAATACAAGTTCTTTGTTCTTTGAAATTTTATAAATTTATACCTTTAAATTAATCCTAGAACTTTAAAATTTCATTTTAATACAGCAAATTCACAAATCAGAGCAAACTGAAACCCTTATTTATATAAACATAGACAGAAATTTTTATTAGCTATGTGGGCTGATTCCCTCTCTGATGGAGAGCAAAAGACTCTGAAATAAAGAAATCTCCCAGCTGCTAGAAACTTTTGTATTCTGTCACAGTGGGTCCGTCCTACCTTTAAACAAATTAAATAATAGAAAGAGATAACGAATACTCTCATGTGTATAGCCAGAAGGCACAAAGCAGATTTTGCTTCACACAGACCAGTTAATGAGCAGATAATTATGCCAAGGCAGACAAACATCTGTACTCACACTCTCTCAGTAGACTAGCCCAGACTGGAGCTGAGCAGATAAATGAAACAATGTCCAACTCCCCAGATGGGCGTGGGGGCACTCCCAGCACCCATGCCCCAGAACAGAAATCTTGACCAATGTCTTGGTGAGAACCTACTGGAGGAGTTAAGACTGTGTCCAGTCTCCCTTCTCGGTAGCAAATTGGCTAGTCCCATACAAACAAACAGCAGAGTGAACTCATAATTCCTTAATCAAATCTGAATTCACTCACTTCTGGAGTCCCACATTTATATACCAGTCAGAGTTTTTGACATCTATCAGATATTTACCCAAAGTTTAAACAGTCCACTTGATTCCTGATTAAGTTGCCTGAGGAAGTCCTTGACTTCCAGGGAGGTGATCAAGCTCCCCCTTCCACTCACTTGGAGTGGGCCTCACTGATAAGGGCCCCTACCTTACTGATTCTGTCGACAGGTCCAGAAGTGTCCATCCACTCTCTCCAGATGCTGGCTGGGTCCTGGGCTGAGGTCCAGGAGCACCCAGAATCCCCCAGTTCAATTCTGCTAAATCAGCAGAGCGGCACCTCCCAGAGGCCTATCTGGCTCCCCTGGCCCCCAAACGCGGCCCATTCACCAAAAGGCCAAGCATGGTTATTTATTTGTTTAGGGAACCATTAATGTTACAAAAAAACGGAGAAGAACCAAGCAACGCTTAGAGAGATGGAGTTACATTTATTATTATTATTATTATTATTATTATTATTATTACACGCGGGCCCAAAGGAAAATGTCTCTTAAATTCTGGGCCCCAACATGGAGGAACTTTCCCTATTTATATGTTTTTACCATTTTTGTCTCCCAAATATGGGGTGTTTCCGACCCCCTTTGCAAGTTCTTAAAGAGCCCTGATGTGCTGGGGCCTCGAGACCTCAACCAAAAGCTTGGCCTGGTGCCAGCACTGATAATTTTGTCCAGGGAAGGTTTAATGGCCTCTCTGAAGTGGGAGTAGTCTTATTTTCCTTATTATTTAAGCAAGCAAGCATTTACAGAAGCCAAATAGCAGGGTTAAAATTTCAAACAGCAGTTTTTATATAAGATGGATGCTTCAACTTCACTATATTTAGGAAGGTAAAGGTAGTAACTGAGAGAAAATGTAAGACTTTATTTGCAGGATAATGGTTATCAACCTGTCTGGAGTAATTAGCAACTTGCCAACGTGTTGATAGTTGCCAGAGCCAGTCTTGCTGTACAGCTGTAAATTGCACTACAGTGAGGTCAGGGTTTCGGCCAACTAACTGGCCTGTTCGAAGGCGGGCTCAAGCTATTAGCTGGGAAACTGAATCATGGAAAGGAGTTAATACTTTAGTCAGAGAATGAGCCAAATATAGCCATTCAACAACTCCAGGAGCTTGCCAAATGACCCCAGTGGATGTATACGTGTAGTAAGGAAAATTAAAACCTGTAAAGGAAGGGAGTAATCAATTCTAGTAAGTTGTGCTGAACTGAAGGCATCCTCAACTTTATGTAAGTCTGTCTTGGCTTCCTCTGTCAATCAGGGCAGGGTTGACAGGTATGAATCTCCCCTAAGTATATGAAATAAAGGGCTTAAGTCAGCAGTAGTTAATTTTAAAGCAAGTCGAACCGAGTTAATATCTCCTAATAATTTCTGGAAGTCATTTAGTGTAAGTAAAGTGTCAGTCTGAATTTGAATTTTCTGAGGTTTTATTGTTTTTTCTTCAATAATGCTGCCAAGATAAGAAAAAGGAAATGTCCTTTGAACCTTTTCAGGTGCTATGCATAATCCAGCACAATGCAGGGAAACCTGCAAATCTATATATATATAGTAGTTAGAAGCATTTCATTGTATGAGCTAAGAGAATGTCATCCATATAATGAATAATATAAGCCTCGGGATATTTTTTCCTTATAGGATGTATGGCTGCGGCCACAAAATCCTGACATAATGTAGGACTATTGGCCATGCCTTGAGGCAATGCTTTCCATTGATACCTCTTTATGGGCTCGTTAAAATTTATTACAGGGACACTAAATGTGAATCTTTTGCAATCCTCAGGATGGAGAGGAACAGTAAAAAAGCAGTCCTTAAGATCTAATACCAATAAATGATATTGCAATGGGATACCTGTAGGGGATGGTAACCCTGACTGAAGGGGCCCCATAATCTCCATGGTTTTATTAATTGCCCTTATGTCTTGCAATAGTCTCCATTTACGAGATTTTTTCTTTATTACAAATGTTCCATGAACTGTGAGTGGGTCCAACATGCCCTGCCTAAAGCTGTTCTCGAACCAACTCTTGCACAGCTTTTAACTTCTCTCCTAACAGTGGCCATTAATCAATCCAGACACCAGTATCTGCAAGCCAGGTAATTTTAGCTGCTCTACACTGGGTCCGAAAGACAAGCAAGGCCCCTATTGAAAATCCTGGTAACCTAATCCATGCCTCCCCTTTTGAGTGGAAATCCGGATAGATGAACGTCTCCCTTGCTGATTCTAGTCCCTTTTGGGTGTGAAATCCTTGATTAAGCATTTGAGAAGTAACAATGGAACTGGGACTTGTTATTAAAACCCCCATCTGCTCTAGCATATCTCGACCCCATAAATTAACAGGTAAATGTTGCAATACATAAGGTTGAAAATAGCCTGTATTTCCCTCTGGATCTTCCCATCTACGGAGTTGAGCACTCTGCAAGGGCTGAGTAACAGGCCTCACTCCTTGCAATTCAGAAGCCGTGGGGTTTAAAGACCAGGCCTGCAGCCAATGTCTGAAAGTGATTACTGACACATCAGCTCCAGTATCTATAAACCCTTTAAAAGGCTTCGTATTAATCCTTAGTTCTAACTCAGGCCAGCCCTGCTTAACTATTCTTGCCCAGTTTAGCACATCGCTGGATCCAAAGCCCGCTGCACCATGGGGCTGACCAGTTAAAGGTCGCCCTTCTGGATAGTAGGGCAGGAGGAGAATTTGTGCTATTTTTGTTTCCGATAAGACCTGAATTATAGTATTAATTGTTTGTGCTATTACTTTAATTTCTCCAGTATAGTGCTGATCTATCACCCCAGGGAGAATTTGAAATCCTTTCAATGTCAAATCGCTCCTCCATAAAATTCATCCCATCATGCCCATGGGAAGGGGACTATACACTCCCATAGCAATGTCCTGAGGCCCCATCTCCGGGGTTAGTGCATATCCGGAGGGGGGACTGAGGTCCAATCCTGCATTTCCTAGGGTGGCATGGTAAAGGTTTCGAATGGTTGACTTTGGGACTGAGCCAGCTGGAAAGGCTGCGGTGGGGTCAAAGATAAGGATCCTACTGTTTGGTGGGGTCCTGCTTGAAGTTTCCTTGCCTAGGGGGCATTGGTTTATTATCAACATCAGTCTTGGAGCAGTATTCATTTACCCAGTGCTTTCCTCTGCTGCATCTTGGACATAGTCCAGGATGCATGTTTCCAGTCACTATAGCCTTTTAACTTCCATTTCTATCATTACAGTCTTTAGCAAAATGCCCTAGTTTACCACAGTTAAAACATCCTCCTTTCTTTTTCTGCTGACCAGTGAACAACATTTCTTTTAATGCGGCAGCTAATACTGCTCCTTGAACGTAGGCTATTCCAATGTAACCATGAATACTAATAAAATCATGTACAGTACCATTCTTCCTATAGGGAAATAAAACCTCTTGACATACGCCATTTGCATTTTCAACAGCTAATTGTTTCACGAGTATCATTCTAGCCTCAGGATCAGCCACAACCCTGCCTATGGCTTGGAGCAAGCGAGCCACAAAATCCTGATATGGCTCCTCTGGGCCTTGCCTAATTTTGCTTATGTCTAAAGACTTTCCCCCTTTTGTTTGCAGTTGCCTCCAGGCTTTGGTGGTACAGATATTTATCTGCTGATAAGCTTGCATGGGGTATACTAACTGAGCCTGCAAAGCCCCATGAGGTCCGGTGCCCATGAGCATATTAATTGTAATGGGTACCCCATGAGCTTGGTTTCTGTTAGCCCGCTCCACACTAAGCTCTGCCCAATTAGATATCCATAATAAGCAATCTCCAGGTGAGAGACAAGCCTTTGCAACAGTGTTCCAATCACTAGGAGCCATAGCTTCCTCTGATACTGTATCTAGTAACCCTAGCACAAAAGGGAAAGTTGGTCCATACATAAAACAAGAAGTCTTCAACTCCTTCAAAGTTTTAAAAGGTATAGACTGATAGCCACGGAGCATCTGACCTGGATTCTGAGGATCAAGCTGCTCAAATATAGGGTATAGACTGAATCTTGAAGTATCTTCCCCAGCCTGCCTGGCCTCATGCAGAATCCGCTGGAGTAGAGACAAAGGCACTATATTTGTTTCTGCTTGTTTTAGGGGTAAAAGGAGAGGCTTATGAGCAACAGTAAACTCCCCGAATGCTTGCATCTGACCTCACCACCCCATTCACGCAGGTGTTGTTCCCTTGCTGTGTTTGAACCTCCCTATTAAAGTCTCTGCTCATTTATTCTATTCTTCAGTTATGTAATTTTGGTACATTTTTGTATTTTCTATCTGTTTGTTAAAATTCTGACTCCTCTAGCACTGCTCTCCTGGCCTCAGTGAGCATTTTTATGACTATTATTTTGCATTTTTCTATTTGACAAATCACTTATCTTAAGTTCAGTAAGATCTGATTCAAGAGTTTTTCTTGTTCTTTGTGGGGGGGGGGGGCAGATTCCCTTTTTTTATTATTGTTTTTCTTAATTCTTTGTGTCATTTTCTGCACATTAGATAAAACAGCCACCTCTCCATGTCTCTAGTAGAAGATGGACCTTGTCAATTAGTCCAGCCCATGCTCCTGGCGCTCAAACTTTTCTGATTGTTCCAGCTGCTGTTTTTGTTCTTAGTGGCTCCCAGAAATTGATGGTGTGCCAAGATCTGTCAGTGTTCTAAAGTCAGCACCTAATTGCAGGCTGGATCCTTATGTGGCAGGTGGGAACATATGTAGCTAGAACTCTTACTGGGAAGAACTAAGAGGTGGGCATTTTTCCTTGTTCTCATTGTGCTGGCCTGGGTATATAGTTTTGAAAGGCTGTTACATGAGCCCATTAAAAAGTATTTCTGCACTGGCCAGCATGGCTCAGTTGGTTGGAGTGTCATCCCCTACACTGAAAGGTAGCAGGTTCAATTCCAAGTCAGGGCACATACCCAGGTTGTGGGTTTGATCACTGTTTGGGACACATATAAGAGGCAACTGATTGATATTTCTCTCTCACATCGATGTTTCTCTCCCCGCTCCTCTCTCTCTGCCTTCCTCCATCTACAAAAAAATCAATGAAAAGCATATTCTCGGGTGAGGATTTAAAAAAAAAAAAAAAGTCTTTTGCTATGTTCCTGTGAGACTCTTGAATGAAATCTCTGTTGGATATCAGAGCCAGGTGATCTAAGAACCTGTCCCTCAAACTGCAGGAACAAAGGCAAGGGTACCAGATATGTGTAAAGGCTTCTTTGAGGGACATACTGAGAATTTGGAGCAGGCTAAAGGAAGAAACGTCTGCTGGCTTCCCTGGTCGTCAAGGAAGAGTGCAGTTAGCTCTTGGATGCATGTTCACTTAGTAGCCTGAGATTTTAAAGTATGAAAATAGACACTATTCAGAGAAAGACTGGAAGATGGGCATTTCTGTCAGCTGCTGCTTCGCTGAATTCTGGGTAATAGCTGAGGTTAATGTATATGCACCTATAAAGAATTATTACTTGGTTTGCTATAATCTTGTGGGATTTGTGTACACAAATACTATTGGTCTTCAGAGTTAGGTGTTTTGGGGAGCTGATCCCTTTGGTGGAAGTTAAAAGTTGATTTACTAGATGTGAAGGTCAAGCTCTTTGCTCCTCAAGAAAAATCTTGGAATTGGGGATACCCTCTCAATTGTATGGCACTGAGCTGCGAGTAAGGGTTTATGGTGAGAATGTCTATCAGCCTTTCCTTCACAATTTGATGTAGATATTTTCCCATTTACCTCATGTGTAGGAGGAGTCACTGTCACCATCTTCACAACCACACCATCAGTTTTTATAACTCACTCCCAAATGTGTTTAAAATGAAAAATTAGGAGAGTATAAAATGTTTTATATGAACATAATTGCATATCATTCTATATGTAATCAGGGCTGCTAAGCACATAGAAATTATTCAATTATTCATAAATAATATTCATGGGGGAAAAATAGATAATTAAAATCTTCCATCAAAGCCAGTTATTAAACTATACTGAGAGGAAATGAAATATTATCTAATTTCAATTAATTAAAATTTAAATTATATTTTGCCATTCTAGTTAATATTGTAACAAGGATGGAAAGAAAAAAATGTGTTTGAAAAAAAATTAAGACTAAGTTAAATTTGACATGATAATGGTCTTTATGAAGGCCTCTCAACCTTAGAAGTACTGATGTTTTGAAGTTGGTAATTCTCTATTCTAAGTGTTATCCAGGCATTTAGCATCTCTGGTCTCAACTCAGTAATATCAACATCATCCAATCCCCCATAATCATGACTATAAAAATGTCTCCAAAAGTGGATAAACCACAATTAGTTGAGAACCACTGTTATACATTAACATATTGGGTATCAATGACTAAACAAGTTATGAGTAAAACTTTTTGATATTAAAAGTCAAATATTCTATAAGACAATAAAATTAGAAACATTTAAATTTACAAAGCAAATATATTCACATAAAGTACTTATGTTTTAAAACATATTCACCAGCTTTCTTAATGTATTTCAAATGATTACAAATAAATGTACTATATAGTTCCCTCTTTGACTAGAACTGTTTTACTATTCAGCAGGAGAACATAAGGAAAACAAGCAGTGCAGAACAATAATTCCTGAAAAAATAGAATTAAAGGAGATAAACCCAATTCAGACCTAAATTGTAATGTGAAGAGCATAAGCCAGCAGAACACAATGGTCCTACTAAGCTGAGTAAAAGATTATAGCTCAGGGAGCATGAAGCAGCTCAGATGTGTCAAGCAAGGAAATGAAGGGAAGGGAGCAACAAAGAATGTGTTCTAGGAAACTGAATAAGGGTCCTTGGGGCATTTGGTTAAGTGTTTATCTCCACCCTCTTAGGGTATAATCCCATGAGTCCAGGCAAAAAACAAATACCAGAGAACCATAAAGTGAGAAGCTTACCAAGCTTACACAGGTGGGCATTCTGGTTCTGAATGTGGTTACTCAGACCTTACAAAAAGAATATAAAAACAAAAACATGGAGCAAGAGAAAAAAAAAACCTAATCCACAAATAAATTAACAACAAAATCCAGAAATTAACATTGTAGATTAGACATTGCAGAAGTAAAAAAAAAAAAGGCGCTAATCTGAAAATACAGTAATAAATGCAAACTGAGGAACAGAGATAATAAAACTTTAAAAATGAGTAGCCACTTAGTGACTTGTGGGAGAATATCAGTAAGTCAAACATGTAACAGGAGACCAAAAAGAGGGGCAGATCAAATAGCTGAAGAAATAAGGATCAAGCATGTTATAAAATGAATAAAAATATAATCCTACAGATCCAAGAAGCTGAAAATACACCAAGCAAGATAAATACACAGCATAAGGAGACATTGGAACAAATATGCTAAAAATTCATAATAAGGTGAACATCATAAAAGCAGCCTATTTCATGCAAAAAGGCTCACTTCATACAGGAAAACAAAGAATGACTGCTAACACCATAAGAAACTATGTGATGGCAGAAGAACTGAACAATATTTTTAATCTGAAAATAAAAATAACAATAGAACTGTCAACCAGTAAATTTAAACATAAAATTATTTTGTAAAAATAAAGAAATTTTCAGACAAAATCTGCGTGAATTTGTCACCAGCAGATCTGCACCATGATAGATGTTAAAGATCTTCTTCAGGCTGAAAATTAGACCTCAAATTTATACAAGGGAATAAAGAAAATCAGAAATGGAATATACGTAAGAAAATATGCAAGACTTTGTTTTTTGTTATTTAAATCTTATAAAAAGATAACCCACTATTTAAAGGAGAAATAGCAATTGCTCTCTGTGATTAATATTATTTGTGGAAGTAAAGTGTATGACAATAGTGCAAAGAAAAGGTGTCACCTTCAGATATGATTCAGTAGATATGGGGTGGGGGTTGAGAATTTATTTTTTAACAAGTTTTCAGTGATTTTAAGGCTATGTCCAGGAACCACTGTTTGAGAACCACTTAATTATGAATTCTTTGCTATCCCAATACAAATATCAGCAAGTTTTTTTAAATTAAATTGACAAACTAATTGTAAAGAGGTTATAAAAATTAAAAGAACATAGAATAGCCAAAATGATCTTTTATAAAGTAAGAAAATTATAGGACTTAGACTACCTAATTTCAAGATGTGTTATATAGCTACAACATTATGCCATAATGATATTTATATAAGGCTACAGAACAGAAAATAGAGTCCAGACATAGATCAACTCATGTAAGATAAACTTTGTCAATGTAATTCAATAGAGTAAAGGATAGTTTTTTCAGCAAATAATGATAAAACAACTATATATCCACACAGAAAAAAAAATCCTTAATCATTAAATCATACCATAAATTAAAATAAGCTAGAAAATATCACAGGCAAAAGACAAACTATGAAAATTCTAGCAAATAACTTAGGAGAATATTTGAATTATATTGGAAAATTTTCTTAGAGCACAAAAGGAACAAACCATAACAAAAACAATGTTTAGACTAGATTTCATTTAAATAAAAATATTTTTCTTCTCAAAAGAGACAATTATGAAAATAAAAGGAAAAACAATGGCAGGGAGAAAATAATCTCAATTCAAATAGTTAACAAAGGACTTTTATATAGAATAAATACATAACATCCTATATAATAAAAGCCTAGGTGGCATTGTCACAAGATGGCCACTGTGACATCATCACAAGATGGCTTCCCCCACATCGTCACAATGTGGCAGCCTCACGTTGTTAAAACATGGCCACAACAAGATGGCTGCAACAAGATGGCCACCACAAGATGGCCACCAGAAGATGGCTGCCACAAGATGGTCGCCACAGATAGCCATCAGGGGAGGCAGTTGGGGGCGAACAGGCCAGCAGGGGTGGACAGTTGGGGGTGACTGGGCCTGTAGAGGGGCAGTTGGGTGCCACCAGGCTTGCGGGGGAGGGGCAGTTAGGGGCAACCAGGCCTGCAGGGAAGGTAGTTGGGAGCAACCAGGCCAGGAGGGGAGGGCAATTGGGGGCAACCAGGCCTGCAGGGGAGGGCAGTTAGGGACTACCAGGCTGGCAAGGGGAGGGAAGTTGGGGGTGACCAGGCCTGCAGGGGAGGGCAGCTGGGGGTGATAAGGCCGGCAGGGGAGGGCAGCTGGGGGCCATTGGGCCAGCAGGGAAGGGAAGTTGGAGGCAAACAGGCCTGCAGAGGAAGGCAGTTTTGGGCAACCAGGTTGGCAGGGGAGGGCAGCTGGGGGCGAGATCAGGCCAGCAGAGGAGTAGTTAGGCGTCAATCAGGCCAGCAGGTGAGCGGTTAGGGGGAGATCAGGCAGGCAGGCAGGTGAGTGGTTAGGAGCTAGCAGTCCCAGTTTGTTAGAGGGATGTCCGACTGCCGGTATAGGGTTAGGGTTAGGATTGGGCTTAAACCCGCAGTTGGACATCCCCTGAAGGGTCCTATATTGGAGAGAGTGCAGGTCGGGCTGAGGGAACCCCACCCCCATGCATGAATTTCATGCACCGGGCCTCTAGTCAATAATAAGATGGCAAAAAGTTTGAAGAGACCCTTCTAGAAAAAGACAGGCAAATGACCTATCTACATGAAGAAAATGCTCAAAATTATTTTATCACAAGGAATTACACAATACAACTACAGTGATGTATCACTACATCTTGATGCTGTGTTCAGATTCCACTAGAATAGTTAAAATAGAAAAGATCATCAATACCAAATGTTGATGAGGATGTAGAACAGCTGAAGCTCTCCTCACCTAATGCACTGGGAATATGAAAGGGGGCAATGATTTCAAATTGCTTTTTTAAAGTTCTATAAAGTTAAACATACACTTGCCATATGGCACAACAACCCCACACTCAAGTATTTACCCAAGAGAAATAAGTATCTATATATATAAAAGCCTAAGTGACCATCGCAACCAAACGGAAGACCGAACAGGCTGCATGGGACGACCAGGCCAGCAGGGGGGTTAGTGAGGGGTGACCAAACAACCAAGCAGCAGTCTGTGTGGGGCAACCTGACCAGCAGGAGGGCAGTGAGGGGTGACCAAACAACCAAGCAGCAGTCTGTGTGGAGCAACCTGACCAGCAGGAGGGCAGTGAGGGGTGACCAACCGACCAAGCAGCAGGCTGTGTGGGGTGACCAGGCTCACAGGGGGGTTAGTAAGGAGCGACCAAATGATCGAACAGCAGGCTGTTTGGGGTGACCAGGCCCCAACTGCAGGGGAGGCAGTTGGGGGCGACTAGACCAGCGACGGGGGAAAGTTAGGGGTGACCAGACCAGCAGGGGGAGCAGTTAGGGGCGATCAGGCAGGCAGGCAGGTGAGCAGTTAGGAGCCAGTGGTCCCAGATTGTGAGAGGGATGTCCAACTGCCAGTGGATCAGGCCTAAACTGGCAGTCAGACATCCCCCAAGGGGTCCCGGATTGAAGAGGGTGCAGGCTGGGCTGAGGGGACCCCACCCCATGTGCATGAATTTCATGCACTGGGCCCCTAGTATATATATAAAAACTTCTATAAAAATACTCACAGAAGCTCTATGAATAATAGCCCCAAACTGGACACAAGGAAATACCCATTAACCGCAGAATGGATAAGTTGTGTCATATGTACGCAATGTAAAAGGTGTCTCAGTTGATTGAACATGGTCCCATGTAACAACTGGTATGTTTCCTGGTCAGGGCATATACCTGGGTTGTGGGCTCAACCCTTAGTCGGGGGCATGTGGAGGGCAGGCGAGCGATGTTTCTCATTGATATTTTTATGTCTCTCCCTCTCCTTTCCTCTCTCTCTAAAAACAATCAATAAAAACATATTTTTTTTTAAGTAAAAGGAATAATCTACTGATCCACTTAACATCATGGATGTCAAAAACATGCTGAGCAAACAAGGTTAGATAGAAAAGATTTTCATATATCCTATGCAACTTCACTTATATGAAACTCTAGGAAAACATTTAATTTATGGTGATGAAAAATAGATTAGTTATTGTCTGACTATTGAAGATATGAAGAATCTTTTGGCAGTGATGGAAATTTTCTATACCTTGATTGGGGTGATAGATACATGTGTATACACATTTGTCAAAATTGACTAAAAGTGGCTGTATTATATTGTAGGTAAATTATACATAAATGTAAGTAATCTCAAAAGAAAATGTACAAAAGGGTAATCTGAAGAACCTATATTATATAGGGCATAAAGACTAAAGTATTCTTTTTTGAGCAAACTTTATTGTAAACTTTTCAGATCTTAATTTTAATACTACATCTTGAGGAATTTAATTTCTAGTGACATGCATTTTACTCTTTCTTTATAGTCCATAATATAAATTATTAGCTGTAGATTTTGAGAAAATATATTCTGGCTAGCAATTTATACAATAAATAATATGCATATGTGTACAAAAATTAAACAGTTCAAGTTTATTAAAGTTGTAAGTGTATTAATATTTTATCCTAATGTATAAGTATAAAATATTACCCAATCCATATTTTGGTAGTATTTGAACTCCAGCAAATCATCTAATAACAATGACTTCCTATAACAAAATATTTATGATTTTGCCTAATGTCTGTGCGTCAAGGATGCAATTATCACCAATAATTATAATTCAAAGACAAAAAAACAACACACAAAAACTGAAGAAAGGACCAAGTTTTCTTTATCATTATGACAGTCTAATTATTTTCTTGGTTAAATGAAAATGATTGATGGATTTTAATTTCATTTTAGCCCTTTAATTCTATAGTAAATAATCTTTTATGATGAAATGTAGTCATGTTTAATAATTCTGTCATTGTCTTTCATTGTAGTTCTGATTCTTAAAACCTTTGATCCTTAGATTAGGTTTAGCAAACTTCCTTTGAATGTGCAGACAGCCATCTTTCATCAGATGCAGATTAACTGGGATTAGCTAGCTTTCAGAGAAGGGGCATCCAGGATTCTGTTTTCTGCAATGATCTTCTTTCTGTAGATTATAGGAAGATGCAATATACAAATATGACAAGTTCTTCAATTTATGACTTGTTTAAAACTAAAGAGAATAGAGAATATGGGGTGGAGACGGAAACTGTGAAAGACTTTTAGGAGATGAAATGTAAAACTAGACTCCTGAGTTTAGAAGGAAACATAAATATTGAGTGAAGTGAGAAGAGAGAGATACAAGGAAGCTTTCCTGAAAAATAGTATCTTTCATGAGGAAAATTCCTGGCATGCTTTGTTTTAATGGGGTCTTTCATAGCTTATACAATTCTCCAGAATGAATTTTGAAGGAGAGTCCATTGAAGACCAAATATGAGGTTTTCCCTGAAGTCCCAGGAAATGAGTAGGTGTCTTCTATTTGCAGTCAAATAATTTCTTTAAATCATTAGCAAATTAATTTTCCTAAATGCAGTTGAATCTTTTGCAGCTCTCACCTTTAGTAAAAAGCCTATATTTTCTATTATTTGGGGGGTAAAACATAAGTCATTTTTAAACTTCCAATACCTTGGAGTTACCTAGTCTCAGAAAATACTAGCATCACTACTGTTTAAGCAGCATGGTTCCAGTGTATGTGCACAGTTTGCACACAGAAACACACAATACTTGGCTCAACAGAAGGGAACATGTAGTCTAGAGAGGAACTCAACAAGTAAAGCTAGCAAGGATTCTGCAACTGTGGCACTTTTGAGTTCCTCGGGTAGCTCAAGCTATGACAAAAATTACGGTGGCAAGCTTTGAGGGCCCTAAATGTCTTTCACAGTTTCCCTCACAGTGAGGTGAACATCTACCGCATGTGATGGGGAGGGTGTTATCTGTGGTGGATGAAGATAACAAATCAGGAGTGATAGGGAACTCAGCTTGCACATGGAGCACTCTCTTTCCTGTACCATCAGGACTGATCTATTAGCTCATTCCCTTCAGCATACAATTTTTTAAAATTATTTTTCTTTAAAATATATTTTATTGATTTTTTTACAGAGGGGAAAGGAGAGAGATAGAGGGTTAAAACATCAATGAGAGAGAAACATCAATTAGCTGCTTCCTGCATGCCCCCAACTGGGGATCCAGCCCACAGCCAAGGTACATGCCCTGACTGGAATCAAACCCGAGACCCTTCAGTCTGTGGGCTGATGCTCTATCCACTGTTCTAACCTGGTTAGGGCACAGCATACAATTTTTTAAAATTCCCAGTTAATGTGGCTCAGTGGTTGAGCATTGACCTATGAACCAGGAGGTCATGGTTCAGGGATTCCCAGTCAGGGCACATGCCCAGGTTACAGGCTCCATCCCCAGTATGGGGCATGCAGGAGGCAGCCAATCAATGATTATCTCTCATCATTGATGTTTCTATCTTTCTCTCCCTCTCTGAAATCAATAAAAAAATATTTTAGAACATTTCTATAAACCTGTTTAGTCTTCCAGCTAAAACTCCATTTGGCTCCTTCTATTTATAGCAAAATAAATAAATACATGCATATATATAGGGCGAGGCAAAAGTACTTTTATAGTTATTCATATGGAAAATAATACATTAATTAATAAATAATAATAAAGAATAAACTGTGTTTCACATACTCACAACTGTAAACCTATTTTGTCCCACCCTGTATTCATACATAAATACATATAAATATTTTATTTATTTACTAGTGGCCCAGTGCATGAAATTCATCCACAGGGGGCAGTTCCTTCAGCCCAGCCTTCACCATCTCCAATTGGGGGCTCCTTGGGGGATGTCCAGCCTAAACCGGCAGTCGGACATCCCTCTCGCAATCTGGGACCATTGGCTCCTAACTGCTTACCTGCAAGCCTGCCTGATCACCCCTAACTGCCTCTGCCTATCTGCCTGATTGCCCCTAACTTCTCTGCTTGCCTGCCTGATTGCCCTTAACTGCCCTCCCCTGCTGGCCTGATGTCACCCCTACCTGCTCTCTGTTGCTGAACTGATTGCCCCTAACTGCCTCTGCCTGCCTGATCACCCCTAACTGCCCTCCTATGCTGGCCTGATCTGGCCCCCAACTGCCCTCCCCTGTTGGCCTGATCACCCCTAACTGCCTCTGCCTTGACCCCACCACCATGGGTTTGTCCGTAAGGAAGTTGGACATCCTGAAGATGTCCACTAGACCCGTTCTAATTAGCATATTACACTTTTATTAGTATAGATAGATTATATAGGATAGGATTGCTTAAATGAGGGGAAAGGCCTTTTTCAGCCGGAGGAGATGCTCTTGGCAGACAAAAATATATAATCTCTATATCTGGACTGATAGCCAGCCATATGCACTACTGCCAAACTGGTCATTAAAAAATTGAACTGGGGAGAGGAGAACCAAGATGGCAGCATAGGTAAACACCTATAGTTGCTGCCTCTCACAACCACATCAAAATTACAACTAAAAGACAGAACTACCACACAGAACCATGGGAAAGCTGGCTGAGTGGAAGTTATACAACTAGAAAGGTGAAGAAAGCACATTGATACTGGTAAGAGGTGCGGAGGCATGGAAAGTGCTGGCACCTGGATGTGCTGCTCTTTTAATCCAGAGGGAAATACAAGCTCCAGCTTGCTCTGAACTCCAATTCTGGGCGAGACTCTGGGGGACCCAGACTCATGGGAAGAAACTGGACTGTCTGGCATCAGGACAGGAACGCAAGGACGGCTTTCTCTCAGAGGCACTCACAGCGATCATTGTTCCTGCACAGGGGCAGGGCATGTGGAGACCTGGGGACCTCTCCGGTGCAGGGCTGACTGGCAGCCATTGCTATTTGCTCCACCATGGTGATTCCAAGAGACCCAGTCCCACCCAATTTACAACCCCACCCAAGCTGTGCACAGTGGCTTTTGCATTTGAATGGCCTGTCCTTTCTCCACTTAAAACCTGTCAAACTGCAGCTGGGTCAGAGAGCCCCAGAGCTTCCAAAAGGCCCAAAGCCTGGCTGCAGCAGCTGGCCTTGCTTCACAGCTGGGCCTCATCTGGGCACTTCCAAACACCATACAAAGAGGGGGAATCTGCAGATGTCTCTGTAGCTCCTGCTGGGTAGCCCCAGACAGTGGCTGACCTTGCACCTCCTTGGAGACCCAAGAGCCAGTGTACCCAGTGGTCAGAGTGAGACCATACCAGATTACAGCTATTCACATCAATAAGAGACACACTCAAAGGGCAGATTCAGTGAGCACCAAAGCCCCACTGAAGCAAGTGCAACAGATCTTTCAGTGTAGACACAGCTGGTCATCACAGCCAATTGGCCTGGAGATGAATTCCTCCCAGTGATACCAATAGCAATCAAGGGTTAACTACAAGAAGACTGTGCAAACAGCCCACGAAGGGGTGCACCAAGAGCATCCACCTCAGGTGACTGGGGAGGCTGAGCCACTGGGCCCTATAGGACATCTACTACACAAGGCCACTCTACCAACTCAAGGACACTTAGCAGCTACCCAATACATAGAAACAAACACAGGGAAGCAGCCAAAATGTGGAGACAAAGAAACAAGTCCCAAATGAAAGAAATGGATGAAAGCTGGATATAGAGTTCAAAACCACAGTTATAAGATTACTCAAGAATCTTCTAGGAACCTCTGAGAAATTTAGTGAGACCCCCCAGAATATGAAAAAGACAAATCAGAAATTAAACATACACTGACCAAAATAAAACATAATATACAGAGATTCAACAGCAGACTAGAGGATCCCAAGAATCAAGTCAAAGATTTGAAATACAAAAAAGCAAAAAACACCCAACCAGAAAAGCAAAAAAAAAAATTAAAAAAAAAAATCCAAAAATATGAAGATAGTGTAAGGAGCTTCTAAGAAAACTTCAAGTGTACCAACATCCAAATTATGGGGGTGCCAGAAGAAGAGAAAGATCAAGATAATGAAAACCTATTTGAAGAAATAATAACAGAAAACTTCCCCTACCTGGTAAAGAAATAGACTTACAAGTCCAGGAAGCACAGAGAACCCCAAACAAGAGGAATCCAAAGAAGACCACACCAAGACACATCATAATTAAAATGACAAGGGCAAAAGATAAAGAGAGAATCTTAAAAGGAGCAATAGAAAAACAGTTAGCTACCTATAAGGGAGTACCCATATGACTGTCAGCTGATTTCTCAACAGAAACTGTGCAGGCCAGAGGGGAGTGGCAAGAGATATTCAAAGTGATGAATAACTACAACCAACATTACCCAGCAAAGCTATCATTTAGAATTGAAGGTCAGATAAAGAGCTTTACAGACAAGGAAAGGCTGAAGGAGTTCATCACCACCAAACCAGTATTATATGAAATGCTGAAGGGTATTCTCTAGGAAGAGGAAGAAGAAAAGGTAAAGATAAAAAATTATGAACAAAAAAGTGACAGCAAATATATATCTATCAACAAGGGAACCTAAAAATCAAATGAATAAAAAACCTGATGAACAGAACAGACTGGTGAAGGTGATAGAATCAGGGGCATGGAAAGGGAGCAGACTGACAATTCTCAGGGGGATGGGGTTGTGGAGGGTTCAGGAAGAGATTGGACAAAGAGCTTACACCTATGGATGAGGTCAGTGCAGGGCAGAAGGTCTGGAGTGGGGTGGGAACTGGGTGGAGGGGAGATGTGGAGGAAAAAGAGAAACATCTGCAATAATCTGAACAATAAAGATTAAAAAAAATAAAGTATAAAAGATGAAACAAACAAAAAAAAAATTGAACTGCTTTCTTACAACTTACACCTCAGCCCCCACCTTAGGTTCTACCTTTGCAGTTCACCCAGATTAGGTTCTGATTGGTCGGTTTCTATGCCAGTCAGTGTCAAAAGCTTCGCCTCCTAGGCAGCCATTGGCTCCTTGCAGTTCATCCAGATTTAGTTCTGATTGGTCAGTTTCTATGCCAGTCAGCATCTCTGGGCCTATCTCCGGGCCTGATCATAGAGATGGGCCTGATCAGCAGCCACCCCAGGCTGCTGGCAAGTGGGCTGAACTGCTGATCTCTGGGAGAGAGAGAGAGCTCAGCTGCTGGTGAGGCCCAGGAGAGAGATCAGCCCTTGCCTCTCTCTCTCTGCTCCCCCATACCGCCCCCCCAGCCTCACCACAGCCTGGGATGACTGCTGATCAGCCCTGCCTCTCTTTCTGAGAGATCATCAGTTCAGCCTGCTCACCAGTCCCCACCCCTTGAGCGTTCTGTGCACACAGCCTGGCGTTCAGTCATCCCTTTGGTTGTTTTGGATGTTACGGACCCTGGCTCTTTATTTATATAGATTTTAATATATTTTTATCGATTTCAGAGAGGAAGGGAGAGGAAGAAATAGAAACATCAATGATAAGAGAGACTCATTGATCCACTGCATCCTACACGCCCCCTACTGGGGATGGCCCCAGCAATCCAGGCATATGCCCTGACCAGGAATTGAACCTTGACCTCCTGGTTCATAGGTTGATGCTCAACCACTGAACCACCCTGCTAGGTGAAATTATTTTTTAAATAATTTTCAAACTAAACTCACTGTTTTCACTTTCAATTTTTTGTCTCTCATCTTCTATCCTTAATTCGCTGGTAAGTAAAATAAATTTTATTTTAACCAGCTTCAAAGCTAACTATTAATTCAACAAAACTTTACCAATTACGTTGTTTATATAGAATCTCAACTTTTGAGATAAATCCTATTTAGCCCATGCATAGCTACCATACTTATGAGCTGAAATACAGGGCAGATTTGCACCCTGTACCTCTGTGGGTATAGTGTGGGAGATGGCTAATTCTGAGAATAAACTTCATAGGCATAAGAGGAATCTTGTTTGTACTTTGGATCTAACAAATGAATTTTAAAACGATTCTTGTATATGCAGGCCATATTATTATGTAACATTTTGTTAGATGTTATAATGGCATGGTAATTATGTTAAACAAAATTTAAATATTCTTATCAAGACATTTATGAGTGAATAAAATGATGCTTTGGAAAATGTTCAAGGACAGAGATAAAATAAGATCACCAAATATTGACAGGTGATGAATCTTGATAATGGAAATAGAAAAAGATACAGAGGCAAAGAAGCATTGAACAGACTGTCAAACTACATTGGGAAGAAGGGGAGGTTGGGCGAGGGGGGCTGTAAGAGACCAAGCGAAGGACTTGTACGCATGCATATAAGCACAACCAATGGATACCAGACACTGGGGGGGGGAGGAGGGAGGACGGGCAGGTGAAGACATGTACTGGGGGGTAGGGGAGGTCGGGGGAGATCTATGGGGGAAAAAAAGGAGATATATGTACTACTATTTGTAATACTTAAAACAATAAAAAAAAGAATTCATTTTATTAAAATATTTTGCTGTAAACATATAATAACAAAACAAGACAAAACAAAAAAATGTTTGAGTCCCAATTTCAATGTCCAACAGTTCTGAGTCCCCTTTTCAATGTCCAGCAGTTCCTTATGTGTACATGTCAGCAATGATATCTGGATGGTGGGCACATGTTGGCAGTGCAGGTCCGACCCTCTCTGGTTTGGTCCTAGGTAACCTGCAGCGGTACACAGCTGCTGACCGCTCGCGTGGCAAGGCGTTGTCAGCATCTTCCATCTCTGGACTGTTTTTTCCTCTTGTCTTAGTGGTTGGAGCACACCTGTCAATTCCTCTCTGTTGCAGGAATCCATCTGGTCTTGGGGTTGTTTTCTGAAAATATACAAATATATTCTCGACCACAAGTTAATAAAGGAATCTTTTCTATATAATTGATTTGGGATCCTTTTTATTTTTGTTCAAATGATTTTCCTTTGTTTTATTTAGACACCATGTGTGTTTTTAATGGCCGTCTTGCTGTTAGCATTGCAAATGAAACTTAATTTGGTAAAGTAAAAATTTTCTAGATGTAATTTACTTATAGGATATTTTTCCTTACATGATATTGCCCTACTATCCCCCCCCTCTTTTTTTAATTAATGGAGGTTTTTGTAAATTTTATAATGCAGTCTTGATAACTTTAAATTTAATTTTTTTTTCCCACACATATGACTGCTTTAGGTTCATTGCATATTCAGGAATTTTACCATGAGATGAACTACCAATAGAAAATTTTAGTTATTATTTCTAGTCTGCAAAGGCAAAACTTTTTAAAGGAAAGAAATGGTGGGAAAAAGATACAGAGGCAAAGAAGCATTGAACAGACTGTCAAACTACATTGGGAAGACAGGGGAAGTTGGGCGAGGGGGGCTGTAAGAGACCAACCGAAGGACTTGTATGCATGCATATAAGCACAACCAATGGATATAAGACACTGGGGCGGCGGGGAGGGCGGGCAGGTGAAGGCATGTACTGAGGGGTAGGGGAGGTCGGGGGGAGATCAATGGGGGAAAAAAAGGAGACATATGTACTACTATTTGTAATACTTAAAACAATAAAAAAAATGGTAAAAAAAAATATTTTGCTGTATGTTTGAAAATTCCCATAATAAAAACTAAAACAAAATAATGTACTAGTTAACTTTTTTTTCCATGTATATAGTGTAAACAAAACTTCAGGTATGCACTTAATAATAAATAGCTGAATTTCCACTCAGCAGTTAGTGCTTAGTTTTAAAAGGAACACAAATGCCTATTTATACAATAAATTTGGGTTGGCCATATATTATTCAATAGGGTGCATATAACTATAAATAGAGACTAGGAAACTACATGCCTAGTTGGTTTTGAAGTCAGTTTGCATAAGTTTTTGAATTCAGTTTGGCATTTGGCTTAGTTACAAAAAAATTTTGATATTTAAGTAAAATATATATAATTTTTTTTCTCTTGGAATTTTTTTTACCATTTTTTTTATTGTTTTAAGTATTACAAATAGTAGTACATATGTCTCCTTTTTTTTCCCCTCCATTAATAAAATATATTTTACGTAAAATTTAAATTACGTATGTATGTATATGGCACGTACATTTTATGTACATATGTATATGGTATTAGAATTAGATCTACAAATTTTGTAAAAAAAACTGCATATAAAGTAGAACTCTCATTCAGCAAAAGCAACTACATAATACCTATTATTTTTCAAATGATTCATGAAAACTATGTACCAAACCTTTCTACAACTAAATCATGTCTTGAATAGTCACAGACAAGCCATTCATGGATACAAAAAAAAAGCAAAGCAAGTTTACCCCCATATTTTCTTATAAGACTCATGTACTAGTAAATTCTCAAAAAAATGTGGGAAAACAATTTAAATTCCCAGTATAAACCATAGTGTGAATTAGGTTTCTGAAATATGCATATCAAATTATTTTTACTCAAAGGACTAATATTTAAAGGTAAGCCTGGATTTAGATTTACAATTTCTTATCATATGAGGAAATTGTACCTTCCTGAAGATAAGGACAATGTCTAATACCAATATAACACAGGCTACAAATACAAGTTTTAACTTTCTAGTATCCACATTAAAAAGAAAGTTAAAAAAATAGGTGAAATTAATTTTAGTAATATAATTTATTTAGTTCTATATATCCAAAATATAATTCAGCATAAAAGCAATATAAAATATGTTAATTAGATAATATATACTTTGTTTTTAAACTAAGTTTTTGAAATCTACTATGTATTATATAATTATAAACCAGATCAATTTGAATGTTAAATTTTCATTGAAAATACTTGACCTGGATTTATAATTTTAAAATTTATAGTTGAAAACGTAGATTCATATACTTGTTCAAATATTTACAATGTTTTTAATAACTTAATAAAATATAAATTTTTATTTAAATGAAAATTAATAAATTAAAATTACAGCTCCTCAGTAGTCACACTAATCAATCATTCAGTAACCACCTGGAGCTGGTAGTTACTACACTAGACAGCTCAGGTTCAACCTGAGTAGTTGAGACAATGGAAGTGAAGAATGTATAATACTCATTTATTGTGTATGTTTTAAAAGAAAAACACGAGAAAAATAAAAATGATTTTAGATTTTCCCTTCAGAAAACTGCAAGACATAATTTAATTATTTCACTTTTACAGTATTTAGCCACAGATAAAAAATAAGAGTTTTAAAGTCTGTCTCATCTCACCATTGTACATTTAAAAATTGTATTATCATTTAGAGCGTAAGTTATCTGCTTCTGAGTAAAAAAAAAAAAAAAAAAAAAACTTTATAGTTATTTCTCTTCAAGATACAAAAATGCCTTATAATTATTAGCTTGGATTTTTCCAGTTTTATTTCCAAGCTCCCAAGTATGGGCTGCTTTCAGCCTATAAGAGCTGATGTGGGGCAACTCTGAGCCACAGGTGTCTTTCTGAATACAATCTCACTGACATGTAGATACACATGTTGCTAATGGAAATTCACCAGTCTTCTGCATGCATTACAACACACAGTCTCTTATCTGCCCTCCACTCTGGATTATTTTTTTTTTTTTACATTCCTCATATCTTTTTTTCTAATTACAGTTATGTGCAGCTCCACAATGGGGCTGTAGGCTATGGTTTCTTCAAACACGACAGAGTTAACATGTTCTTTAACTGTAATAATTTACTCCAGAGTGATTGTAAAAATCAAACATATATAGCACATAGTAAATATGCCCCACACTGATCTAGGAATGTCACTTGTTCAAGTTTATTCCATCTTCCCAACACCCTTCAAAGAATGTATCACTATCTTTCTAATTTACAGGGGTAGTAACCATAACACAAAGAGGCTGGTCATCCACTGTCAGATGGCAGAAAGTGGAGAAGCTCGTATTTGATTTGAGAACGCTGGTCACAGAGTACCTGTTTATCCTCTCCTCTGTTTCCTCACTTTAGCAATCTTTGGCCCAACCTCTGGACAGTTATGTCCTGAAGTCAGCTTGTTTCTTTGGAATAACATTTCACTTGCAGTTGCTGGTCCTATTATTCCCAGAAATATAAGCAAAATCAACCCATATGGACACTGGTTTCAGGTTAATACAGGTGTTTGAAGCCGGGATTGCTCTTAGCCCATACTACATAAGAAACAATACCATTGCCCCACCCTGGGCTGGACCCTTCAACCCCTGAGCAGCAACCTTCTATCAGGGGACCCACACAGCAGAGCTCAGGACACTTGGAGCTTCTTTCAGTAACTCTGGATTTAGGACTTTTACTCCAATCCAATATAATAAAAGCCAAAAATGCAAATCAACCAAAAGGCAGAACAACTGGTGGAACGACCAGTCATGATGATGTGCATTGACCACCAGGGGGCAGACGCTCAATGCAGGAGCTACCCGCAGGCCATAGGCCAGACAAAGTGGGTGCCAGTGCGGGGGGGCCCCCATCACTCCGCTGATTGCCCTACAGATCAGCCCTTATTGCTGGCCAGACCTAGGGATCCTACCCATGCATGAATTTTGTGCATTTGGGCCTCTAGTACAAAGATATAAGTGAGACCCTTCTGCCTCCTGATCACAAGATCTCTATATCTGTAAGTATCTTAAATTTGACTCCTATTGAAAGTATCCTGTTAACTAATAGCTTTTTTCTGTCACCAATCAACCTCGTTTGCCCTTTCTATAACTAATTTCTATTTTGATTACTTTTTAAAAATAGGCTGTTAATACATATATAGATGAAAGTGCACTTCTCCCACCATTTTTTGTTAATCTTATACCTGTCATTCATTTTTTCCTGAATTGAAGAAAATGCTGATGATGTTTTGGTTTTGTTGTTGTTTTTACTTAATTCTGGATAGCAGAAAATAATTGACATTTTTTCCTACTGGTCCAGCCAATCACTTACTGATGGTTGGGTAAATATATTTAAAAAGGTACTGCTGTTCTCACTTCAGCAGCACATATACTGAAATTGTAATGATACAGAGATTAGTATGGCTCCTGCGCAAGGATGACATGCAAAGTCGTGAGGCATTCTACATTTAAAAAATAAATAAATAAAATAAAAACTAAAAACATACTGCTAATTAATCCATTTTAAGCAGGTCTTTTTCTGCCCTACATTTTAATAGGCTTTTTTTAACATTATTTTTTTAAATATCAACATAAGTCAATATTTCAAAAAACGTTACTTAGGTTAAGTGACATTTTTACCGCTACACTTTTGTCCATGAACTAAATTTTCTTTGGTTTTCCTTTTGCATGGTCTTTTCTACATAGTTCAACTTCATGGATGACATAAGGAATGGATGTCTCTGATGGGTGTGACTAATGGGTGGAAAGGCCTGAGGGGGAAGTGGGCAAAGGGGATGTTGCAAAGTCACATACTCTGTGTGGATTGATGAACTTGCTTCAGTTAAGTTTCCCACCCACCACCATCCTCTGAAACTAAAGAAGCCCCCCCAAGATCTTACTGTACCAAATTTAATAATCTTGTTTACTTACCTTCTCAGCAACGTTTGCCAAGTGGATCACACTTTCCTTTTAAAATGTGATGACTCAGTTTATAGTACACCATTCTTTTATTTTTTTCTTACTTTCCTGATGACCCTTTGCAGTCCGCTTTGCTGCTTGTCATATTGACCTCCAGATGCTTGAGTGCTCCAGAGCTCAGGCCTTAGACCCGATTTGATCTCACCATATTTATTTTCCAGGTGAGTTCATATAATGAATGCTTTAAATTTCATCTATTACCTGGTGAAGTTCTCATATATTTCTCTAACCTTCACCTTGAACCTGAGATCCACTCTCATATATAAAACTTTTGATGTCTCCACTTAAATGTTTCAAATTTAATACATCCATTCTTGATTTTCCTACCTAAACCTGCTTCTCCCGCTTTCCTTTTTCTTTCTAAATAACAA
Source organism: Corynorhinus townsendii (assembly GCA_026230045.1). NCBI lineage: Eukaryota > Metazoa > Chordata > Mammalia > Chiroptera > Vespertilionidae > Corynorhinus > Corynorhinus townsendii. Next base: position 111,064,102 of record JAPDVU010000003.1, on the reverse strand, counting down.
TTTCTAAGTTGTTCAGGCTGAGTACCTCAGAGTCACTTTTTACTTCAGCCTTTGTTCCCTATGCACCTGAAATTGATTATAAGATCCTGTCATCTTCAAATTGATAATTGTCTTAGTTAGCACAGGTTTCCATAACAAAATATCCTAGATAGGTTGCTTAAACAACAGAAATTAATTTTCTCACAGTTCTGGAGGCTGGAAAGCCCAAGATCAAGGTACCAGCCAAGTAGGTTCCATTCTAAGCTCCCTGGTGCCTCTTCTTTTAGGGTATTAATTTCACCATGAATGCCCCACTCTCATGACCTCATCTATACTTAATTACTTTCCAAAAGGCCCATCTCCAAATACCATTGTGTCAGGGAGTAGATCATTAAGGTCTGAATTTGGGGGACACAATCATTCAGTCCCTATTAATAATATATGATAAATCTCATCACCACCATTGAATTTCATGTAAATGTAATATATGTGTGTTATGGCAGTGGAGGTCAGTGGGAGGGGGTGTTTATTAAGGTAGTTTATATACAGTGGGTGCACCTAGATGAATCAGTCAAATGTGGGTTACCACAGAGTATTTGTAATGGTAAGTAGGTATCAGCTGCCCCAGTAGACCAGCAGGGGCAGCAATATGATGTCATTACTAAATTATTTGAAATCATTTTTTTCTGGTCAACCAAAGAGATTACTTTTTTGTCATTTGTTTCTTGTTTTATGTGAAAGAATTTGGGGTGTTTGAACTTGATTATTGAGATGCTAATAGGTTTGTAAACACATGATTTACTACACTAGGCTTCTTGTCTTCAGCTACCAGGTATTTTTAGGAGTACATAAAAAAAGGTCATCTGAGTGGATAAATTGAACCCATCATACACGTGCATTTTGGAGGATAGGAATGGAAAGGGGCGTGAGAGAAAGCCATCATGGATCACTCCAATGTTTTTGGCATAACCAATTGAGTGGATTAATATAACATTTACTGGAATTGGAATACTGAGAGGACAAGGAAATTCATATTGTGAAAAGTCTGTCCAGAACCACTCAGACTGTTTTGAGAATTTAATGAGATGCTGCATGCAAGGTGGGTTAATAAAATGTGGTGCACAATACCAATATTGATGATGATGGTGATGTTGATTACTACTTAGTACTCATGGTATTCCAGTGTATAAATATTTTAGACATACTCCTCTTACCTACGACTACACATTAAACACTGCCGAAATGTTTCTCGTTTTCAAGCCCATATTTTGGTCTTTAATATAAATGTTAATGTTAATTCTTACATACTCCCTGGCATCTCAGTCTTCAGCTCTTTCTAATCTCCCTGAGATAAACATAGCTAAGTATTTTACTCCATAATATATCCACAGTACATTCAAGAGTTTTCCTACAGATATATTCCCAGAACACAAGCAAAAACTAAAAGATATAATATAAACAAAAGCAACTCTACTAACAAAAATTTAATTTAAGGTTGAACAAAGGAAGAATGAGTCAACACCAGTCACCGTGAACAGATGCTGTTAGAGATCTTGTGCTTGTGTTTTTAATCTCTGTTGGTTGTTGTTGTTGTTTTTTGAACCTGTATGTAAGATTCACCTGGTGGGATCACTAAAATGAAGATTCCTAGGGCCTTCAGAGAATCTGATTTGATGGTTGGAATAAACAATAGAAATTTTATTTTTAATACTGGAGGCCCAGTGCATGGCTGCGGGCCTAAGCTGGCAGTCACACATCCCTCTAGTAATCCAGGACCCCTCGCTCCTTACCACCCGCCTACTCACTGCTCCTTACCACTCGGTTTACTGCTCCTTAGCATTGCCACGGAAGTGGGAGAGGCTCCCACCACTGCTGCTGCACTTGCCAGCAGTGAGCTCGGCTTCTGGCTGAGCAGCACCCCCCTGTGGGAGCGCACTGACCACTAGGGGGCAGCTCCTACATTGAGCGTCTGCCCCTAGTGGTCAGTGCACATCATAGCAACCAGTCGTTCTGCCAGTCATTCCACTGTTTGGTCAATTTGCATAGTAGGGTTTTATTATATAGGATAATCATAAAATAATGATAAGGCAGTTTTGTACATGAATCACAGAGAAACTCTCCATCATTTTGGTCACAGTGTTGGGCATGTTTGATGATTAGCACTGTTAGTAAATTTAAGCTAGTGCCACAACTGCGTGAGGACCACCCCCTTCCATGAGTATTTGCAGATTTTAGACTCTCCCTGCTGTTATTGCTTCCACTGATCACTCTGGATTGTCCTGATGTTAGTGCAGTTGCCTTACATAGAAAATAACAGGGATGTTTCTAATTAGGCGATTGACTATTTAAAAAAAATTTCAAACACTATTTATCATGGGAAATGTACAGACTTAACTTTAATTCTATGGGTATGTTCAAGGACTGGATGTTGGAGCCAAGTATTAAGTAATTGCTTAAGATTTTCTGCTATGTCATTTAACTATGTACTCCTTGCAGAGGCTTTTATAGGGAAAAAGGAAATGTCACACCCTTCATTTCCCTTTCTCCTATGTCTTTTTGGTGGAGAGATATAAAGGCTACAGGTATCAGAAATAAAAACTTGAGTTGTGTGAGGATAAACACATTATCTTTAGGGGACTGCAAGCCTTATATATGTCCTAACAAAACATATTTCTGAGCTGTGGTGTGGGAACTCTCTAGCCCAGAAAAAATGCAAGTAGATATAACTTTTGAAAAATTGAAATAAAATTTTCAGAATTTCATAATTTAATCTGTTAAATAGAAGACCTAAATATTAATTAGGTCATGTTAATTTTATTTTTACTTTGCTTCTTCATTTCTCAGATATCTATTACTGTAGTTAAGTGATTATTTCTAAGGCTAATTAAACATTCATATAAAATACTAGAGGCCCAGTGCACAAAATCCATGCATGGGGGAGGGGGAGTGTCCCTCAGCCTAGCCTGCACCCTCTGCTATTTGGGACTCCTAGAGATATGTCTGACTGTCTGATTCCAGGGCCTAAATGGGCGGTCGGAATTTCTTCTCACAATCCAGGACTGCTGGCTCCCAACCACTCGCCTGCCTGCCTGCCTGATTGCCCCTAACCACTTCTGCCTGCCAGCCTGATCATCCCCTAAATTCCCTCCCCTGCTAGCCTGGTCACTCCTAACTGTCCTTCCCTACAGGCCTGGTGACCCCCAACTACCCTCCCCTGCTGACCCGGTCACCCCTAATTTCCCTCCCTTCCCAGCCTGGTCACCCCTAATTGCCTTCCCTGAAGGCATGGTCCACCCCAAATGCCCTCCCCTGCTGGTCAGGTTGCTCCCAACTGCCCTCCCCTACTGGCCCAGTCACCCCTAACTGCCCTCCCCTGCCAGCCTGGTTACCCCTAACTGCCCTCCCCTGCAGGCCTGGTTTCCCCTGCTGGCCATCTTGTGTGTTGGAGTGACTGTCAATTTGCATATCATAGCGACCAGTCATCCCCATCATTCTGTTAGGGTCAATTTGCATATTACCCTTTTATTATATAGGATTCCCCAGAACTCTACATTTTTTATCCATCACTCTGGCTGCTCTGTTGAGAATAGAAGGGCAAGTATAAAAGTAGGGTGATGAGTTCTGAAGCTACTGTAGTATTCCTGGATGAGGCTCACATCCAGGTAGTAGCAATGGAACTGGTAGGTCAATGTCTTTGTCTTTTATCAAACTATCCTGCCTGGAACACTATAAACATTGATAAAATTACAACAGCAACTACAACCTTGTGAAGCAGTGGTAACCAGCTAAGGCATCTGCAGTTTCAGTGGCCAAGATGCTCAGATATTAAAATGGGCATTGAGGGGAGGCTTATGTCACTCGCCATTTTCCTCCTGTAGGTATTTTCCAGTTTCTAAGGACATGAAAGCAGTGACAGAGACAATAGCAATTTCACAAAATCAGAGACAAATGTTTAAATGATGATGTTCCAAGGCAGCCTGGTTTTGAGCAAAAAGCCTGGATAAATGGTCATCATAGAGAGGTGATAGTATTTCTCAGAAAGCCATTTGCTGCTCTTGAGCTGAATGGGGTGAGGGGAAATAGTGGTTGTGAGAGGTCACAAACTCAAGCAAAACTACAGTGACAAATATAGATAAACTGAAGTGGGTAATTAAGTACTAGGCTGAGAATAGAAACATTGAAGTACAGGACAAGACTAGGAGGAGGAGCCGTGTAAACATTATGAGCTTTCAGGTAATATCTCCAAAATATGATTTTTCTAAGAGAAAGAACAAACTAGAAATAGATTGTCCTTCACCTCAATAGAAGCCCTTTTTGAGTCATTTTTGCAAATGGACCAAGTTGATTTTCCCTATTCTAACTTCCAGATCAAAGGAAATAATCTGTAGGTGAAGGTAATATTTTTCACTTCTCTATAACAATTATACACAATGTCCTCCATTCATTATCCAGCTCTTAAGAGACAGAACCAGCTGATCCAAACCCAAGAGAAAAAGTAGAGACTATCTGCAGCTCCCAGGTGATAAAGAAGTATTGATTAATACCTTCAAATAAATAAGCAACAAGATGGAATGAAAATCTATTAAACAGAACCAAATGGAAATTACCCTATCTAATAAAAGAGTAATATGCAAATTAACCATCACTCCATGACAAAAATGGCGGTGCCCATAGACACAAGATGGCAGCATCCAGTCCTCTCAGGCCCACCGGAGTCCCCCAGTCCCAGGGAGGGCTGCCAATGAGAGCTGGCAGCATGAGGCCTGGGCTGTCAGTCTGGGAGGCAGCTGCACCCCCCTGTACGACCAGCTCCCAGCCCCAGCCTGGGTCTTAGGCCTGTGAGCCCACCACGGCCCCCCTCCCCCGCTCCAGTGCAACCTGCTCCCAGCCCCTGCCCGGGTCTTAAGCCTGCGAAGCAGCTAAGCGCCCCTGGAGAGATCTGCTCAAAGCCACGGCCTGGGCAGGCAGCCTGGGAGGCACCCATGCCCCTCTCCCCCGCAGCGATCAGTTCTCAGTCACAGCCAGGGGTGTAGGTCTGGGAGGCAGCTGTGCCCCCAGAGCAATCCCCTCCCAGCAGCAGCCTGGGGTGTCAGCCTCCAAAGGGCCTGCGCCCCCATGGAGTGATCCCCCCACACACACACACCTATAGCCTTGGAACTTCCCTTGCCCCCAGTGGAGTTATTGGATATGGGGGGAGGAGGGTATCTGGCCAATGCTGCCCAGCAAACCTCTCCCATTGGGTAGAAACTTCTGACCAGGTTAGGGAGGTAAATGGATTTTGTTAAAAATCTTTAGAAACTGCAAAGGAAATGTCTGAGGTAGGGTTTCACATTGGAAGTAACTTACAACTAATTTCTGAAGGCAAATGGAGACATTGCAGTTACATTACTGGAGAGTACCCTGAGGTCCAGGGGTTGGCTCTGCAAGGGTAGTGGTGGGTGCTCCCCACCCTGGTTCCTCAGCACCTCGGGCAGAGCTTGAGCCCACCCAGGAAGTCCTTTTCCCCTACAGTTTTCACCAAGGCAGGGAGCTTTTGCAGACATGAATAAGAAGTGCCCACACACAAGTCCTGAAGATGCTGGGGCCAGCAGAAATGACAACCAGGAAAAGAGCAAAAGCAGAAACACTACCAATCCCAACATAGATCATCTTTTTCTTCAGATGACAGTGTGTTTCCCTCTTCTTCGTCTTCTGGAAGCAAGACAGATTCAAGTTCTGATGATTCTACCAACAGAAAAGTTAAAAGAGAGGACAGAAAGAGAAGACAGAATAAAAGGAGAAAAGAAAGAAAGGACACAAGATGAAACATCAAGAAAAAGAAACAGAAGGAAGAAATGAAGAAACAACCACATGATATCACCTTTCCAAGGTCTCATGAAATTCCTGTTTAAGGAGTTTATTTTATGACACTTTGAGTTTGGGTTTACATTTTTATGGGTTTGTCAAGACCACGTCAGGTACACTGTCAAATATGTTAAAGAAAAAACCCTATCTAAAAAAGAGGGAATATGCAGGGGAGGTCATTTGGGGGTGACCGGGCTATCAGGGGAGGGCAGTTGGGGATGATCAGCCCAGCAGGAGAACAGTTGGGCATCGATCAGGCTGGCAAGGGAGTGGTTAGGGGGTGATCAGGGTGGCAGGCAGAAGCGTTTAGGGGCAATCAAGCAGGCAGGAGAGCAGTTGGGATGCAGCAGTCCCAGATTGTGAAAGGGATGTCTGACTGCCTGTTTAGGGGATCGGGCCTAAACAGGCAGTCAGACATCCTCTGACGGGTCCCAGATTGGAGAGGGTGCAGGTTGGCCTGAGGGACACACCCCCCCCCCGCCCCATGCATGAATTTTGTGCACCAGGCCTCTAGTTAAGCTATAAAATAAAATAACTGAAATCAGAAACTAAACAATTTCAATAGCAGGTCAGTCACAGTAGAATGGGTTAGTAAGCTGCAGGATTTGTCTGTAGAAAATACCCTTTTTTGAAAAACAGAAACTTTAAAAAATAAAAACATATGAAAAAAATAGAGAAATGACATTGTGAAAGACCTTAAATGTGTATAATTGTAATTCCAGGTAGAGAAGAGAGGCCATGGAAGAGCTACAATATTTTATTATATAGAACTCCAAATGTTCACAACTGACAAAAGATGCAAGTCAAAGATTAAAGAAAAATTCATTGTGGTCCACAGGCACAAATAAATTAAAAGAAAAACCATCCATCTGCACATTAGCAGCATAATAAAAACTTCTAAAAGGAAAAAAAATAAAATTTGGAAAGTATCCAAGGGCAAATAGATACAATGTCTTAAAAGGAGCAACGATGGTCCTGAAAGCTGAATTCTCAACAGAAGTTATCTAAATACAATTAAAATGAAATGACAAACTTTAACATGCTGAAGGATTATAATTGCCAATCCAAAACCCTTTATTTGACAAAATCAATCTCTAAAATTAAAGACTTTTAGATACACAGAAACTGAAATATTTACTGGCAACCAACCTGCAATGAAATAAGTTATCAAACAATTGAAAAATGGTGGAAATGTGGAACTGCAGAAGGGAATAAACAACAATGAAAATAATGAATTTATAGGTAAATCTAATGATTACTTCTTAACAGAACAATAATTATAGTGTCATATGCTTGAAAATATATGTAGATTTAAAGTACATAACATTGATGATACTAAAATAAGAGGGGTTTCGTGGAATTAAAGCATTTATTGATGAAGAAGGCACCTCAGGGAAAACAAAATAACACAGGTTGCTCTTCAAGCATTCTTAACACATAAAGACAACCAACAAACCAGGTTGAATACAAAAGATTCAGGTAGCATTGTTTCTATGACTCCTTTTTCGTGAAACTGCAAATGAGTTCTCAGCAAAGATAATAATTAAGAAACCTGCCCTGCAACAATGGGACTAAAGGTGAGCAGCATGTGTATGTATCTATAGAACTAACAGAAATAGGGTGATTGGTGGGGGAAAGATGTTATATTAATAATATAAAAAGTGTACAACAAACAAAAATTAGGAGTGGAAAAGATACTGAGAGGGAGGAAAAAAAATGGCAGCCAAATAGGTAGACATGTCCTGAGCCTTGTCCCAGAGTGATAGAAGGAGCAAATAATTCAAATAATATCCACCTGGAATTGGTGAATTAGACACAGCTGGTGAGACAATTCACAGCCAGAAAGGGCATAGGACACCTACAGAGCGGTAGAATTTGGGTTCTGTGCTGGAGAGACATGTGACCACCAGACCAAGAGGGTCAGAAGGAAGTTACACTGCACCAAGTCTGCATCCCTTGAGGACAGGCCTAATGTCAGACTGTGGAAAGGAGTCCACAGGGCTTCAGAGGCTGCAGAATCTAGATCTAAGTCCACAGCCCCGAGAGGTTGTTCCCAGAAAGGTGGCTTGAAGAACTTCCCAAGTCTATCAGTGCCTGAGGAAGAGAAACTTGCAGTCACACTGTTGTTTTGCCTCTGTTTTTTCTTTGTTTTTATTCACTAAACCCAGTTCATAGGACCCTTCAATTACAAGCACTCACCAAGGCTGCAGTGCTGGTGGAGGTTCAGTTTTGTGGAGGCTGGGAAGAGGCTGTGGAGAGGAGCAGGACAGGGAAAGGGACCAGGAATCGGGCACTGGGACATTCGGGACTCTCCAAAGGTAAGCAGCCATTTTTCTAGTGAAGAGCAGCCCCTCCCACAGCCTCATGGCAGCTAGTGCAGCTGCACCCAGCCTCAAGCTTTGCAGAGGAAATGAAGACTCTGAATAGCCCAGGGAGCCCTCAGGAACTGTGTTGAGGAGGGGTCATTCAGTCCCAGAAAGAAATACAGCACCACTCCACCTTAAAACCCTGTAAAAACAGAAGCTGGAGTGATCAAGATTGACAGCAGGCCAAAACGGCAGGTGGATTGATCCTGCCTGCTTGCTGCCAAGGCTGTGGAGACAGACACAGAGGAGAAGTAGATTGCTTGGAACTACAACATGGTTCTGGCTACCTAACAGCAACTGAGAAGTGGCAGACAGAACAGAAGAGTGGGGTCTTAAACCAGCCCCTATGGGATATTACTAGTAAAACTCAGCTGAAGCAAATGACACTTCATGTTTTTATTTTTGTCTTTTATTAAAATTTTTCTTTATAATTTTGTTTGTTTTTATCTTTATTTTTTGTATTGTTGTTTTTTTGCTATTTTTATTTTTTCTTTTTTTCCACCCTTTTCTTCCTCGCTTTTTCCTATTTCATCCTGTTCTTTCTTCTCCTATCCCCACTTTAGTTTTCTTTTTCCTTGCTTTTTCTCCCTTGTTAAAAATTGATCTTTATCTGTTTTGTTGACATGTTTCCCACAGAGGGAAGGCTAGGGTGGGGGAAGTAATAAATCAACCAAAGGATTTTGTATGCATGAGTATACGCATAACCCATGGACACAGGGCATGTGCTAGTGGGTGGGAACGGCCAGGGAGTGGTCAATGGAGGAAAAGGGAGATATATGTAATACTTTAAATGATAAAGAGTTTAAATGAAAAAATATATGTACTGAGAGGTGAAATGCTGTTTGTTTAATCTTTTATAGCACAGAGACAAAAATTCTAGACCACATCATGCTAAAAACTCAGGTAAAAAGTAAAAGGATAGACACTAAGAGAGATAACATTGTCTGAAATTGGATGATAAAGAAAAAAGAGGGGAAGAATAAGAAATGATATAATTTTACAACAGATTACCATTCAGAAAATTAAATAGAAACTTTATTCATACTTTAATTATTTTAAATATAGTTCTAGAAGATTATGTTTAGAGATATTATGTGCTATAATTAGAATATATTATAAACATAGTATATATAGTTTTATTATGATGATTATCCCAGATCCAGGTTTCTGATCTATTTCATTTTATTTCTCTCTGAAAAAGTTCTTGTAACATTTCTTGCAAGTCAGATATACTGGCAACAAATTCTTCCATGATTTGTTTGTATGAGAAAGTCTTTGTTTTTAAGATAATCTTTCAGGGTTCAGAATTCTAGGTTGGTAATTTTCTCTCAACATTTTAAATATTTTACTCCACTCTACAGTCACATGAGTGCACACCAACAGCCCAGGTCCCTGCAGCCATACACATACGCTCATGATTTGCCCTTACAGTGCAAATGCACACTACCAGCTATTGCCCCAGCAGCTGTATATGCACCTACAGTTGTCATTAGCCTCTGTTGTTCACTCTAGACCTCACCACTGCAAAAGTATCTGCATCCAGCCTCTGCCACCTCACAGGCAATTGCTGTTGACCCCCACAGTCAAGCATGTACACATCACTAGCTCCAATCACCATCACCACCACTTGACCTAGTCCCTCACCACCAGCCCTGCTGAGGCCCCAATAAACCTTGTAGCCACTGAGGATCTTCCCTGGCTCTCACCACAGAAGATCATACATTTATTCATGTCAGGACTCCAGCTGCCTGAGCCAAGAAAACACCATAACCCCTGGCCATACTGCTGCCACATGTCTCCACACTTGGTGTTCCACACCACTAGACCCTATGTGTTTTCACCTGCATATGAAGGTATTTTCTTACCAAAGCCAGTCCATAAAGTCTAGAAGAGGCAATTGCTTCTTCAAATGCACAGACACCTATGTAAGAATAGAGGGGTCATGAAAATTAGGGAAACATGACACCACCAAAAGAATACAATAAACTTTCAGTAACTAAACCCAGAGAAAGGGAGATTCATGAATTGCTTGACAAAGAATTAAAAATAGCTACTATAATAAAGCTCAGTGAGCTACCAGAAAACACAGACAATTTTTAAAAACCAAGAAACCAATACAGGAACAAAATCATAAGTCAAATGAATTGTTAGAAAATATAAAAAGAACCAAACAGAAAACTTGGAGCTGAAAAATACAGTGAATGAACTAAAAAGTTAAATAGAAATCTTCAACAGTAGACTCAGTCAAACAGAAGAAAGAATCAACAAACTTGAAGAGGTTATTTGAAGATACCCAGTTACAGGAGGGGAAAAAAAAAAAAAGAATGAAAAGAAGTGAAGGAAACCTGGGGCTTAAGAGAAACTATCAAAATAAACAATATTTACATTATGAAAATCCCAGAAGGAAAAGAAAAGTAGAATAGTACAGAAAACTTATTAAACAAATAATGGCTAAAAACTTCCCAAATATAAGAAGAGATAAAGACATTCAGGGTCATGAAGCTCAAAGATCCCCATCAGGTTCAATTCAAGGAAGACATTCCTATATAATAAAGAGCTAATATGCAAATAGTCATCACACCGTAATGGCTCAGACACTCAACACTGGGGAGAGAGGAGTGGAGACCAGCCAGGCACAAGTGAGCTCACAAGAGAGGAATAGGGGCCAGCAAGGAACGAATGAGCTCGCGATAGAGGAATGGGGATCAGCCAGGCACAAATGAGCTTGTGAGAGAGGAATGGGACCAGCCAGGCTGTGGCCCAAGAAAGAGACAAGCTGCCTGCCCTGCAGTCCCAGGTGCCAGCAGCTGGGCTGTGGCCCAGGAGAGGGACAAGCTGCCCACACTGTGGTCCTGGGCACCAGGGGCTGCACTTGTGGCCTGGCTGGGGAGAGGGACAAGCCACATGCCCTGTGGTCCTGAGCGCCAGCGGCTGTGCCTGCGCCTGTGGCCCAGGGAGTGACAAGCTGCGCACCCCATAGTGCTGGGCACCAGTGGCTGTGCCTGCACCTGTGGCCTTGGAGAGGGACAAGCCATCTGCCCCATGGTCCTGGGCACCTGTGGCTGTGGCCCAGGCAAAGCCACCAACCCACTGTCTCATGTGGCTGGCCGGGGCAAAGCCAGCCCAGTTCCTGGGTGCCTGCGACCAGATAGAGGAGGGAATCCTGGGTCCCGAGTGCAGGGTGAGGCAGGCGAGCTGTTAGAAGCCAGTGGTCCCAGATTGTGAGAGGCAATTGGACATCCCTGAGGCGTCCCGGATTGGAGAGAATGCAGGCAGGGCTGAGGATCTCTCCCCCATGCAGGGTGATAGATGGGACCTACTTTCACTATGAAGAGAATATAAATGAAATCTTGTAGTAGTAGAGGCCTGGTGCATGAAATTCATGCACAAGGGGAGGGTGTATACCAGTAATTTAAAAATATATGTCCACAAATCAGGGAAAGGTGAAAAAATCTGTTATTTTTACATTTTTTTAATTATCCTAATTTACCCTAGGCTTCTTATTGACCCTATTTTAGCAGTTGGGGAAAAAAATGAAACATCTGAGATTTGGGATAGAGAATAAAAGTGTCATAAACTATTATTCTTGAGAATGCAAGCCCAGCCAAGTTTTTGAAATCTTCCCAATCTTCCCAGCATTTTGACAGCTTCTCAGCTAACTCCAAATGGCCAGTCAGAAAGGTTTCTATAGAAAGCACAAGGTGGGGAAAAAGCAAAGGAAAGTGTGACAAGAGACTAGTTAGTGCAGCAGGCATATCAAGGCCTGGCAGAATCATAAACACAAACACAGAAATATTTATGCATATGAACCAATGCATAAATAATTCCAGATTATTGTTGGGGATTATAAAGTTGGGTTCTATCCTAGTGAGCAAATGTAACATAACTCACTCAAGTGATGCAGAAAATGAAAGAAAAAAAAGTGATTCTTAATTTTTTGGTCTCTCATTTAAAAAAAATATTATGAAGTTAACACAATGAATAATTAACTTTTTGACATAAATATCTTTATTGTGTTTCTTACTTTAACATTAATTTTTCTTTTTTTAGATAAGAAGGTATGATGAAATTAAAATCTGAGTCTCCTTAACCAATAAAGTTACAGCTTCAGTATTTCTTTTCTCTGGAGATGGTTTATTTTTTTTAATATAAATATATGACTTTTTTAGGGGATCAAGTAATATGAATTAGAAAGATATTTAAGAAGAAAATGTTTAAAGATATTATTGCTTGTCAAAATTGTAGGGCAGCCAAGATAGAGTCTTTCACTGTTTGACATTTTAAAAGTAGAGTTGATAAAAATGTTGTAGCCATAGTCCTAATCCACAGAGAGCTTCCCACTCTCCAATCTTATGCCAGCTGGCTCAGGTAGCCTCACACATTATTGGCAAATGGTCAAATACAGCTCACATTTTAAGCAGCTGGATTAATCTAACAGCCCTTATTAGAATCCTTTCTAATCCTACAGAGGCAGAAGGCTGCTAATTAATTATAGTCTTATTAGAAAACATGTACATATTCATTCCTGATTAATAGGATTATGACACAAAAATGTAACTTTAAAATTCCAAATGAAAGATTTCATTAAAAGTAAAAGTTTATAAATGTATAATTATTTTAAGTATATATTTTCTTTTCATTTTTTTGTTTAGTTTCATTTTTAAATAAAGATGAAGGGCAACAGTTAACTTTCTGTATTGTTTGTTTTTAAAAATAAAAATAGAAAAAATAACACAATACAGAATAGAAATTTCTATAAATAAGGCACTGGAATTCTTAGCATGCATTTTTTTTTTTTTTTTTTTGGTCTGAGATTATAATAAAAACAGTATTGGTCTTTCTTAACATTTCACATTCTTCATCATGATGATATTTCCAGTACTTTAAATGTGAACCATATGTTGTTCCCTAACATATTTAACAGTGGAAGCCAGATGTTTGAACAAATTAGCAGTTAAGTATAATGCTGACCACTTACTAGTTCTCACAATCTGTCCTCACCTCAGTTAGTAGAAAGAAAAAGAAAATCCCACCTTTTGTAATATAGATGCCTGGGACTCAATATAGTGATCAACATTAAAATGTGACAAACCTTCTGAGAAGTAAACCAAAATACCTTTTAAAATATTTATAGAGTTTAGAAGAATTATGAAAACTAGTATCTTGGTCACAATTATACTAAAGTCAGAGGAAAATTCACAATAATTTTATTATCAACTACAGCCATAATTTTTCAGTGGAATTTCTTTTTAAAGTTTAGTAACAGACTACATAGTGTTAAAGGCTTTTGTTGTCAAAGGCATGCAAATACATAAAACATATTAGACATTATCTTTTGAAGCAAACATCTAAGGTAAGTAACTCAACATGTAATACATCACTACCATTCCCTTCTAGACATTAAAGATTGGATTTTCTTGAAATTGTAACTAATTTTAAATAGTACTTACTTAGAACTATTACTGCCTTGAGAAAATGCACACATTAAAGATATATTTTTAAAATAAAAAAATTAATAAATACTTTTATACATGTGCTTACTAATAGCTTTGGACTTAAATAAGCTAAATCTACAGCAATTACTGAAAGGATGATACATGACTAACATGGTGCTTATATATTATATGACTGCATAGTATTTTAACATTTCAAATCAATCCATATAACTATCTTATCAAGGTATTGTCTTTATTCATAGAAACCATGATGAGATAAGGAGGAATTAACAAACAAACTACTGGAACTAAATAAGGGGATGAGCAAGGAGGAAGAATAAGGATACAAACTAAGCTTCTAAAACCAATTGTGAGATAATAGAAGATGGTGGCTGGCAAGAGAGCCGGGAGGAGAGAGTGTGAATGAGTAAAGGAGTGAGAGGGGCATGCGTGGTGTGTGTGGGGTGAGTGAGGAACAATTACCTCTCACAGGAGTACCTGGGACTGGCAGATCAGGCCCTCCTGGACAGGGAGCCCCTGCCACCCTGGTGGACACTCCCAGGCCAATGTGGCTGAGCAGGGAGCCTATGCCACTTTGAAGGGAGGAGCAGCAGAGGCCAGAGTGCACCCACACCAACACCAACCCATGCATGGTACCGCTCACCATACATAACCTGTGTGGTACCACCATGCAATGGCAGTGAGTGGCGCCCAACCATGCTTCCAGCTCCCAGACCCTCAAAGTGACCACAGGCCAGAGAGACTGCCTGAGCTGCACATCCCTGCCTGAGCTCCCAGACCTGGCGCTACCAACCTCGGCACTCCAGGACCTGGCACTACTGACCCTGGTGCTCCAGGACTCCAGCGCTTCCAGATCCAGTGCTCCTGACCCCAAAATTCCCAGAGACAGTGCTCTCAACCATGAATGATGAGTGCAAGGCAGAGGGACCTCTGAGCCCCTCACTGCACAGCCTCTGGACCATGACAACTATGCACCTTCTGTGACCTGGGAACCCCGACCCAGTGGCTCACATACCTCCAGAGTCAACTCCTACTATGCTGGCCAGGAACACTCAGTCAGGTGCCTGCCCAACCCCAAGGACAGCACTGACAGTTCCAGCCAGGGACACCTGGCCCAGTGTTTGCGCAGTCACAAGGATAGTGCAGATGGTGCCAGCCAGTGTCACTCAGTCCAGAAACTGCCCAGTCCTAAGGACAGCACTGATGGTGCTGGTTAGGAACCCTACCCAGCTCCCTGTTGAGCCCCCAGGATCAGACTGACAAGGCAAGCCAGAAGTTACTATGGAACACCCTGTCCTGGACACCAGAGGTTCTTCAATGAATTACATGCTAGAGGGCTCTTCGGCCTCACAGGGTGTCTCACACCAGTCCCCAGCTAACTCTGAGCACCTGCAGCAGACAACTGAGGGACCTGAACCACGGAGGAAGGGAATACAACTGAGAACAGAGACATTAAAGATGTCAGACTAAAGGCAATCCCAGCCTCTGGGCTAAGGAGTCCTGGACCATTGGAGGACTAGGGGCCTCAACTTCTAGGGCCTGAAGCAGGTTGCCACGGGACAGAAATTGTCTACAACACACATTACATATAAAGAAACACAAAGGGACAGCCAAAATGGGGATACAAAGAAAAACTCCCCAGAGGAAAGAAAAAATGAATCACCAGAAAGGGTAATAAATGAAATAAAGGCAAGCAATATGTCAGAGAAAGAATTCAGAGGTATGGTTCTATAGATGCAAAACTGTTTGGGTGAGCAATTTACTAACATATATAAGAATCAAGAAGAAATGAGAAATAACATAGCTGCAATATATAAAACACAATGGAAGATTTCAACAGAAGACCAGAAGAAGAGGAGGACCGAATCAGCAAGTTATGAGAGGGTAGAAAAGCACCCAATCTGAACAGCAATTGGGGAAAAAAATTAAAAGCATGATAAGAGTTTAGGGAGTTTAGGGACAATATCAAACAAAGCAACATTCTCAAAACAGGGGTGCCATAAGGGTTGAAGCTGAGCAAGGAATAGAAAACCTATTTGAAGAAATAATGAGAGAAAACTTCCCTGATTTGTGTAAGAAAAAAGTCACACAAGCACAGAGAATCCCTAACAAGAGAAACCCAAAAAGACCACACCAAAACACGTTGTAATTACAGTGGCAAACTTTAATGACAAAGAAAGAATCTTAAGGGCTGCAAGAGAGAGACAGAAAGTTACTTATAAGGGATCTCCCATTAGATTACAAATGATTTCTCAACAGAAACACATCAGGCCCAAGAGAATAAAATGAAGAATACAAAGAAATAAGAAGAAAGGGACTGAATCCAAGAATACTCTATCCAGCAAGGCTATCATTCAAAATACAAGGTGAAATCAGGAGTTGCACAGACAAAAAACAAACAAAACAAACAAACAAACTAAGGGAGTTTATTACCACCAAGCCAGCAATGAAAGAAATAAAGAAATGCTAAAGAGACTGTTGTAAAAAGAAGAAATAGAAAGGGAAGAAGGAACATAGGCATACAGAATAAAAATGGCTACAAATAAGTACCAATCAATAATGACTTTACGTGTAAATGGATTGAATGCTCCAATCAAAAGACATAGGGTAGCTGAGTGGATAAGAAAACATGACCCAACAATTAGTGGGGCCTGTACAAGATGGTGGCCAACAAAAAGTTAAAAGACCTAGGAAGAATAAACTTAACTAAGGAAGTAAAAGACCTGTATTTGGAAAACTACAGGACATTGAAAAAAGAGATAGAGGAAGATATAAAGAAGTGGAAGAACATAACATGTTCATGGATTGGTAGAATCAACATCATTCAAATGTCCATACTACCGAAAGCAATCTATAGATTCAATGCACTCCACATTAAAATACCAATAGAATATTTCACAGACCTCGAAAAAATTCTCTAAAAATTTATATGGAATAAAAAAGACCCTGAATAGCCACAGCAATCCTGTGAAAGAAGGACAAAGTTGGAGGGATCACAATACCAGATATCAAGCTATATTACAAAGCCACTGTTTTCAAAACTGCCTGGTACTGGCACAAGAACAGACATATAGACCAATGAAACAGAACAGAGAACCCAGAAATTGACCCAAACCATTATACTCCATTAATATTTGACAAAGGAGGCAAGATCATACAATGGAATCAAGAAAAATGGTGTTGGAGAAATTGGACAGATACAAGCAAAAAAAAAAAAAAAAGAAACTGGATCACCAACTTATACCATACACAAAAATAAAATGGATAAAAGACTTAATCATAAGATGGGAAACTATAAAAATCTTAGAAGTATCCACAGGCAGCAAAATATCAGACATATCTCATAGCAATATGTTTAGTGATGCATCTCCTCAGACAATGGAAACTAAGGAGAAAATAAACAAGTGGGACTACATCAAAATAAAAAGCTTCTGCCCAGCAAAAGAAACCATCAACAAAACAATAAGAAAGCCCACTGCATGGGATAATGTATTTGCCAATGCTATCTCCGACAAGGGTTTAATCTCCAAAATGTACAGGGAACTCATACAATTTAGCAAAAGGAAGATAAGCGATCCAATCAAAAATGGGAAAAGGACCTAAATAGATACTTTTTGAAAGAGGACATTCAGAAGGCTCAGAGACATATGAAAGCATGCTCAATGTCACTAATCACCTGAGAGATGGAAATCAAAACAACAATGAGGTACCATCTCAGACCTGTCAGAATGGCTATCATCAACAAATCAACAAACAAGTGCTGGAGAGGATGTGGAGAAAAAGGAACCCTCATGCACTGCTGCTGGGAATGCAGACTGGTGCAGCCACTGTGGAAAACAGTAGGGAGTTTTCTCAAAAAATTAAAAATGGAACTCCCATTAGACCCCATAATCCCTTTTCTAGGAATATACCCCAAAATATCAGAAACACCAATCAGAAAGGAAATATTCATCCCTATGTTCATAGAAGCACAATTTTACAATAGCTGAGATTTGGAAACAGCCTAAGTGCCCATCAGCAGATGAGTGGATTAAAAAACTGTGATACATTACTCAATGGATAACTATGATACTGTAAAAAAAAAAAAAAGAAAGAACTCTTACCATTTGCAAAGGCATGAATGGACCTGGAGAGCATTATGCTAAATGAAATAAGCCATTCAGAGAAAGATAAATATCACATGATCTCACTCATTTCTGGAATATAATGAACAACATAAACTGATGAACAAAAGTAGATCCAGAGACATAGAAGCATTGAACAGACCGTCAAACCACAGATGGAAGGCAGCGGAGGATGGGCATGGGATGGGGGGTGGAGGTTGGGTGTGCGGGTAAGAGATCAACCAAAGAACTGTATGCATATAAGCATAACCATTGGACACAGGCAGTAGGGGGGTGGTGAAAGACTGTGCTGTGGGTGAGGGCAGCCTGAGAGAGGACAATGGGGGATAGGGGGGAAATATGTAGTACTTTCAATGGTAAGTATTCAAAAAAAGGGAAAAAATGCAACCAAAGAACTTGTATGCATGCATATTAGCCTAACCAATGGACACAGATAACAGCGGGGTGAGGGTATGAGTGTGGGGGGTGTGGGGAGGTAATGGGGGGGATAAGGACACATATGTAATACCTTAATTAATAAAGAATTTTTTTAAACTAGTGCAAATTAGCAGGTACAGAATAGTCATGGGGATGTAAAGTACAGCATAGGAAATATAGTCAATAATATTATAATAACTATGTATGGTGATAGATTTTACTAGATTTATCAGGATGTCACTGTGTAACCTATATAAATGTCCAATCACTGCGTTGTGCACCTGAAACTATACTGTACCTCAACTCTAATTTTAAAAATTAAATTAAATTAAAAAGAGAATATTATGCTAAGTGAAATAAGTCAGTCAGAAGAAGCTATGAAATATATATGTGAGGTATAAATATAAACTCGTATGGTGGTTGCCAGACGGAAGGGAATGGGGGGGAGGGCGAAGGGGTCCTAATATATGGTGACAAAAGATTATTTGACTTTGGGTGGTGGGTACACAGTGTAATATACAGATCTTATAATATAGAAATGTACACTTGAAACCTATATGATCTTATTAACCAATGTCACCCCAATAAATTTAATAAAAATAAATCTCTGTATTTTAAGGCAAAAATTTTTTTAAAATACCAATTGTAAGTCAATATACTAGCATTTTAATACTGGAATTAAAAAACAAAATATTACCTTAATATATTAAACATTTTAGATGAATTAATAAAATATTTGTGAGCCCTGTCACTAAAAATCACATGAAGAAACTAATGATATATAACCCAACATGATGAACATAAGTGAAAGATAGACACAAATGATCACATGCTATATGAATTCATTTATAGGAATTTCTTGCAAAAATTCTCTGTATTGATATCAACCTTATCAGTTTCTCAGAGCAAGCTGGGTGAAACTGACTGCTAATAGTCATGAAGGAACATTTTGGGCAAATCAAAGTTTTCTACACATTGGATGTGGTCATACTTACATGGGTATGTACATTTGACATCTCATACAACTATATACCTAAAATGGTATGGAGAACAGAAAAAGCGAGAAAAATTTCCATCTTTTCCTGACTTAGAAATCATAAGTGGATAGAGGAAACAAATATGAGATCCAAGAAGATAGTTCAAAACAATGCCTTAGGAATTCCACTTTTAACAAAACAGTTCTCCCACTGAGAAAAAGTGTAAACACCAAGGAGAGTCAATATCTGAGGGACAAGGGAGATTATGTGGGTAAACCTGACACATTGTGCTACTGTTTCCTTTGGAGCATTTGAAAATCATTTGTTTTATGATCAGGGAGACTAAGAAACCGAGGATAATATATAGTATATTAAAAAGAAGGGAAGCAGAGAAGATATTTCAGTAGCTATGTGGGACATGAGATAAAAAATGGTAGTTCAGCCCTAGCCCATTTGGATTAGTGATTAGAGTGTTGATCCTGGGCCTGAAGGGTCAAGGGCTCCATTCTGGTCAAGGACATGTACCTCAGTTGCAAGCTCGATCCCTGGCCCTGTTCAGGGTGCGTACAGCAGACAACCAATTGATATGTCTCTTTCACATTGATGTTTCTCTTTCTTTCTCTCCCTTTCCCTTCCACTAGCTCTAAAAATGAATGGAAAAATATCCTTGTGTAAGGATTAACAAAACAAAATTAAACTAAAAAAGGACTAGTTCAGACATCAGGACATAGAAGAAAAGGAGAGAACCTGATGGTCTGAGTCACTTTTATCTTCTCATTAATTCTTAAAATTCATCAAATTTTAAGCAACATAGGTTAAGAGAAAGAAAAACCAAATAAAAAGTGATTGCCAAGAGGCTCATGGTTAAAACAGAGAGACTTCCAGACTAGCAAAGTGGTCATGTAGGTAATATTGATAAAGATGGATAATATGTGTAAGAATTGTGCATTTGTGGCTATCTTGTCCCAGAGTGCTCAGTGACCTCTGTGGTGATGGAGAGAAGAAATGGCAGTGAAAAATCAACCTCTGTCAGGGTGGAGATCAGAGTTCAGGACTGGAAAAGTAATTGGATATTTGGGTAGGGAAAATTCTAACAGCAAGAGAGTAACACCCCAAATCTGAGTATAAAATCTGCCTACATTCCTAGCTCTCAAAAAATCAGTGATACAGAGGGAAGATACCAGAAAAGCAGACAGCTACTATAATCTACCTTTGAAAGACATAGTTTATCTGGTAATAGTTGTGAGTTGGCTGATTTTTCATTGAGTGCACCCAACACTGTACACAGCCATCTGAACCCTTACAGGCTTGACAAATCAAAGGACAAAACAGAGGATTTCATAACAGCTTGAAATTAGAAGGAAAACCACAGCGAGGGAAACTCCCAAGTATAATGATAAGTTTACTCAAATCCATTGCTTCATGAAATAAGCAGGGGTCTAATGAAGGACCCCCACCCGGGGAGTTGGTCTACAAAAATAGCAGTTGAGAGCTATCGAAACAGATATGCAGTATGACAGCTGCACTCTGGGAGTAGGGAGAGGGAAACAAGGTTTGAAATTTGAGTCCAAAGCTGTGATAACTAAAACAATATCAGAACACAACAGAATACAGAATTGCTACAATATATTGTCTACAATGCCAAGTTTTCAACCCCAAATTATAAGACATGAAATACAAGATGTCAAATGTGTATCTATACTTAGGGAAAAGGCAGTGAATAAAAGACAGTCTCCAGGTGGGTGTAGATGCAGACTTCAAAGAAACAACTATGCAATATATATGTGTATGCTTTCAAACATTTAAAAAGAAATACAAAAGGAATATATAGGGTGGGGAAAAGTAAGTTTACAGTTGTGAATATATGAAACAGTTTATTCTTGTGTTATTATTTATTAACTAGAGGACCCATTCATGAAGATTCGTGCAAGAATAGGCCTTCCTTCCCCAAGCTGCTGGCACTGGCTTCTCTCCGGCACCCGGGACCTGGGCTGTTTCACTCTGGCCGCCAGCACCACCACTGGGGGCATGCTCAAAGCTGTGCCGTGCCCACTCGGAGCATGCCCCCACCTGTGGTGTGTGTCCACGCCACAACCGCTTGGAGAACGCCCCCAACCCTGGTGTGTGTCCGCTGGGTCTGGGGGCAGCACACAGTCCCCTCCCACCCATCTGCACATGCAGCTTCTCCTGAGCAGTCATGATGCAGCCTCCTCCTGAGCTGGTTGTGACCATTACAGCATCCTGGCCTAATTTGCATATTACTGCTATATATATCATTTCCATAGAACAACTGTAAACCTACTTTTGTCCCAACCTGTACACCTCCTATCTAATAAAAGAGTAATATGCAAATTAACCATCACTCTGCAACAAAAATGGTGGCCCCAATAGCCACAAGATGGCGGCACCCAGTCCCCTCAGCCCTGCTGCTGGAGTGTCCAGGCCTGTCCCCCAGAGAAGCAAGGCTGGATCTCCCCACCCCACCACTGCTGCAGTGTCTGGGCCTGTCAGCCCCACGGGGGTTCACGGGGACCAAGCGGCGAGGCTGGATCGGCCCCCGACACGGCAGAGAGAGCCCGGACAGCAAGGCTTGGGGGCTTCCTTAGCAAGGTGGTGGTGGAAACACCCCCAGGCCCCACAGAAGAGCCCAGACAACAGGGCATGGGGTCTTCCTTAGTGTGTTAATGTTGGTGAAGCCCCCAGGCCTGGCAGACAGAGCACACTGCAGGGCATTGGGGCTTCCTTTGCATGGCACATGGCAGCAGCAGGCAGAAAGTGGACAGCAAGGCATGGGGACTTCATCTCCATGGCTTCAGGGAAACCCTGAGGCCCTTCAGAGATCAGAGAACCACAGGAGTGAGCCTAAGCCATCAGTAGGACATCCCTTGAGAGCTCCAGGATTGTAGAAGGTGCAGGTTGGGCTGAGGGACCCCTGTGCATGAATTTCATGCACCCTGCCTCTAGTATATATATAAAAGGCTAAGTAGCCAACCAACTGCCCGTCCAACCAACACCTGGTACCCTGGTACATGTGAGGCGCACAGGCAATTTAAAAATAAACATTAACTCTCACATGCATGATACATATGAAGCTCTCACTGGCGGCAATTGCACGTGTGTGTTTTGATCTGTCATTATTGATGGTGAATTTGTTTCTTTATCCAAAAAATGAGCCTGTTCATAAATTAAATGAAGAAATTTTGGATATGCTCAATGGAGATTTTCACACCTATTTGTGTGATGATTCCATTGATTCAACAGATGATGCTGAAAGGAAAATTTCCCATCGAATTTCTTAATAGTATTACTCATTCAGGAATGCTGTGTCATAAATTAAAATTGAAAGTGGGTGCAATCATCATGGTACCAAGAAATCTTAAAAGTAAATGAGGTCTTTGTAATGGTACTATATTTATTATCAAAAGATTGTGACCTAACATAATTGAAGCTGAAGTATTAACAGGATCTGCAGAAGGAAAGGTTGTTCTGATTCCAAGAATTGATTTGTCCCTGTCTGACACTGGCTCCCCATTTAAATTAATTCAAAGACAGTTTCCTGTGATGCCAGCATTTGTGATGACTACTAATAAATCACAAGGACCAACTCTAGACATAGTAGGACTATTCCTACCTGAAACCATTTTCAAACATGGTCAGTTACATGTTGCTTTCTCTTGAGTTCGAAGAGCATGTGACATTAAAGTTAAAGTTGTAAATACTTCATCACAAGGGAAATTAGTCAAGCACTCTGAAAGTGTTTTACTCTTAATGTGGTATACAGGGAGATATTAGAATAAGTTTAATTAATTTATCAGTCATTGTTTTTATCAATGTTGTTTTTATATCATGTTTTGTTGTTTTTATATCATGTCTTTGTTGTTATATCATGTTGTTATTGTTTATTTATTAATCAATTTATATATTATTTCTATATGCATTTTATTAATTTTCATTCATCTCTGAAACTTCTATTATAGAGAAAGTGTGAATAGCGATATTACAATATTCCTCCTAATTAATTTCCTTTCAATGTGCAAGAATCTGGGCACTGGGCCACTAGTCATAAATAAATGGAAGGACAGCAAGTCTACATAGAGAAGTAAAATCTATCAAAAAGTAAAAATTCTAGAAATGAAAAACTAAAAACTAAAAATTCACTAGATAAGATCAATGGCATATTGGAGTGGCAAAAAAGAAACTCAGTGTTCTTGAAGGTAGAACGTTATCTGTATAAAAAATCTTTTGTAAAAAATTAGAGCTATTAACAAAGCCTCTGAATCTCTTACCCTTTGGGACAGCATGGATGGACCTGAAAAATATTGTGCTAACTGAAATAAGCCAGTCTGAGAAAGATAAATATGACAGAATTTCACTTATTTGTGGAATCTAGTGAACAGAATGAATTGACCAACAAAATAAGAACTGAAGCATGGAGGCATGGAACAGAGTGAGATACCTCAGTGTGGGGTTGGGAGGACGAGAAGAGATAAAAGAAAGAACTTATATACTTGTAAGCATAGCTCATGGACCTGGGCAATTGGGTAGTGAAAACATGGGGAGTAGGGGCTGGAAGAAGGGAGAAAAAGGGTGGGTAAAGTAGAGCTATCTATAACACTATAAACAATAAAAATATTTTTTAAAAATACAAAACCTCTGAGTCTGTTAATATTAACTGTATGAAGTAAGTTAACTGGAGTTTTAGAAGGAGAGGGGAAAGAAACAGAGGAGGAATAAAGTATCTAACGAAATAACAGTCAATAGTAGGGTGAAGGCCTGGGGTGGGGGGGTGGGGACAGGCTGGGAGAGGTCAATAGGGGAAAAAGGGGACATATGTAATACTTTCAACAATAAAGATTCAAAGGGAAAAAAAGATTGAAATGCTAAAAAATGGCAAAACACTTTCTAAATCCTATGTAACAAAAGAGTAATATGCAAATTGACCTTACCTCCTCTATACAAACAAGCCATGCCCACCAGCCAATCAGGAGGGAATATGCAAATAAACCCAACCAAGATGGCTGCAGCCACAGAGAGCAGGAGGGAGGCTTGGGTTTCCCTGGCAATGGAGGAAGCCAAGCTTTCCACCTGCCCTTGACGTCCCAGGCCTCCACTCAATGCTACAAAGTTTCAATTATAGAAGATAAATAAAGCCCAACAGAAATGGCAGCAGCCATGGAGCTGGAGAGAGCAGGAGGCTAGGGTTGCCCAAGGCAATGGAGGAAACCAAGCTTCTGCAGCCCTGGCCTGCTTTGGCCTCTGTTTAAGGCTACAAAGTTTCAATTATAGAAGATACATAAGTCCCAACAGAAATGGCTGCTGCCACTGAATGAGTAGAAGGCTTGGCTCCACTCCAGGCTATAAAGTTTCAATAGTGGAAGATAAATAAAGCCCAGATCCCAGGGCCTCTGCTTGGGTCACCAGGGTGCGTGGCCGGCCTGAAACCACCACAGGCCCCTCGCCCAGGCCGTCCCACACCCCAAAGGAACCCCACCCTGATCTGGGACACCCTTCCAGGCAAACCAGCTGGCCCCCACCCATGCACCAGGCCTCTATCTTATCTAATAAAAGAGTAATATGCAGATAGACCATAACTCCAACACATAAGATGGCTGCCCCCATGTGGTCAAAGATCCTGCCCCCATGTGGACACAAGTTGGCCACCTCAAGATGGCCAGCAGGGGAGGGCAGTTGGGAGGAACCAGGCCTGCAAGGGAGGGCAGTTGGGGGCAATCAAGCCTGCTGGGGAGGGCAATTAGGGGTGACCCGGCCAGCAGAGGAGGGAAGTTGGGGGTGACTGGGTCTGCAGGGAAGAGCAGTTGGCAGGGACCCAGGCCTGCAGTGGAGGACATTTAGGGGTGACCAGTCTGGCAGGGGAGCAGTTAGGCATCAATCAGGCTGGCAGGGGAGTGGTTAGGGGGTGATCAGGCTGGCAGGCAGAAGTGGTTAGGGGCAATCAGGAAGGCAAGCAGGTGAGCAGTTGGCAGCCAGCAGTCCTGGATTGTGAGAGGGATGTCTGACTGCCTGTTTAGGCCCCATCCTAAACGGGCAGTTGGACATCCCTCAGGGGTCCCAGATTGGAGAGGGTGCAGTTTGGGCTGAGGGATACCGCCCCTGCCTCCCCCCCCCCCCCCCCGTGCCCCGTGCAAGAATTTTGTGCACAGGGCCTCTAGTATGTTATAAACTTCTATAATAATAATAGAGGACTATGTAAATTGTCCAGGATGCTGTCACAGTAACAACCGAATAGCAGGCTGCATGGGGTGACAAGGCTGGCGGGGGTTGTGAGGGACTACCAAATGACTGAACAGCAGGCTGTATGGGGCAACAAGGCCAGCAGGGGTGTTAGTGAGGGTTGACCAAATGACTAAACAGCAGGCTGCGTGAGGCAACCAGGCCAGCAGAGAGGGGAGTTGGGGGCGACCAGGCCAGCAGGGGTGCAGTTGGGGGCAACCAGACTGGTGGGGGAACAGGTGGGGATGACCAGACTGTCAGGGGGGCAGTTGGGAGTGACCAGGCCAGCAGGTGGGGCAGTTGGGGGCCACCAGGCCGGCAGGGGGTACAGTTGGGGGTGACCAGGCTAGCAGGGTGGCAGTTAGGGGCAATCAGGCCAGCAGGTAGAGGCGGTTAGGGGTGACCAAGCTACTGGGAGGGCAGGCAGTTAGGGGTGATGAGGCAGGTAGGTGAGCAGTTTGGAGCCAGAAGTCCTGGATTGTGAGAGGGATATCCAACTGCTGGTTTAGGGGTCCCGGATTGGAAAGGGTGCAGGCTAGGCTGAGGGGACTCCCCATGCATGAATTTTGTGCACTGGGCCTCTAGTAACTTACATAAAAGATATAAAAATGCAATAGACCCCAATCATCATATAAACAACAACAAAAATCACTTTCAGAACCTTTATACTCAAACTGCTTAAAGCCTAAAGATAATGACAAAAGTTTGAAAAGAGCAAGAAAATAAAAGTCATGCTACATACAGATAAATTTACTGCTTCAAAACAGTAATTATGGAAGCCTGAAGACATTTAAATGGCAAAATTAAACTTTTAAGAGAAAAAAAGCATAGCCAAGAGTTTCATACTCAGTGAGAGTAAGCATCATGAATGAAGTTTTAGCAAAAATACTTTCAGATAAATAAGAGCTAAGAGATCTTACCAGCATATCTGTATTATAAATTCTAAAGGAAGTTTTCAGATGAAGGGAAATTATGTCAGATGGCAACTCAACTTACAAAGAACAGTTATGAAAATTTTAATATGGGTTAATGTTAAATAAATAAAATTAATATTTTCTTAGTTTTTGAAAGATATGAATAAAACAAAAATGTAGTACAATACATGAAAGTTTATATTAATAAATATTACATATTACAACAATAGCACTAAGGATGGGCTTTTAGTAATATAAAAGCATGGTTTTCAGGTTCCATATTTTATCACTAGTAATTTGATATGAATGATAATTAGTCTAAGAGTAACCAAAGCAAATAGAAATGTAGCAAATGAATAGGAAATGCCATCTTCAAGTACAAACATATCAAGTCAGATTAAAAAATCAAGAACCCAACATAATTGGTTTGGCTCAGTGGATAATGTATCAGCCTGTGGACTGATGGGTTTTTGGTTTGGTTCTGGCAAAGGCTCAATCCCTGGCCCTGGTCAGGGTGCATGTGGGAGGCAACCAATCGATGTGTCTCTCTCACATTGATGTTTCTCTCTGTGTGTCTCTCCCCTTCCCTTCCACACTCTCTAAAAATAAAAAAGAAAATATCCTTGGGTAAGGATTAACAACCACAACAACAATCAAGAACCAGCCTTGGACGAGTGGCTCAACTGATTGGAGCATCATTCCGTACACCAAAAGGTTACAGGTTTGATTCTAGGTCAGGACACCTACCTACATTGCACATTTAATCTGTGGTCTGGGTACATATGGGAGGCAATTGATCGATGGCTTCTCTCTCTAAAATGAGTAAAAATACATCCTCTAGTGAAGATAAAGAATAAATAACCAATTAGGTGATAATTACAAGAAACACACTTAAATATTATGTACTAGAGGCCCAGTGCATGAATGGGTCCCTAGCAGCTGCCGGCTGCTGGCAGGGGCTTCCCTCCCTTCCTGCAGCCGGTCCTGCCCACAGGTCAAACTCCCAGTCAAAGGGACAATTTGCATACTATGCTTCTATTATATAGGATTATTTTATAAATGGAAATTTTACACATAAAAAAATAAATGAAATTTACCATTTTATTGATGAGTTTGATAGCAGATTAGACACAACTCAAGAGAGAATAGTGTTCCATATATTATGTAAGCAAGAGTACTAGGACTTCAGAACAGAGATGAAAAAGATATAAAATAGTAGATAAGTGGTAAAATAAAATGGGGCATGATGAAAAGCCTGACATATGGAGTTTCAGAAACAGGACAAAAGAGAATATTTGAAAAAATAGGTCAAGTATGTTCCAAAACCAATGGTACACAGACTGCTAGCATGGCCCCTACCACCAATGCCTTGTATATTTGATCTGTGTGTCGGCGGGGGGGAGGGGCAGACGCTTTTGTATATGATGGATACCACACCCAAAAAAACAATCACTAGAGTGTTTTTAAAATCTGAATCCATCCTACTATTGGCCTCAGCTCAGTTAATGACAATCACCTATTTCCACTATGCCAGTTTCTATTACTTGCAACTATGGTTGGCAAACAAATATAGAGAATAAAGGTCCCAATAGATGGAAATGTTAAAGAAGGTCAGGGCGGAGAACAGAATGGAAAAAGAAAAAAAGAAAAAAACCTTGATTGTGCCAGAAAGAAACTCTTTGTTGACTTTCAGAAGAGGCTGCAAGTTTATAGGAATTAGGGTAAAAAGATGAGCAATTACTCTTGTTGGCAAAGCCCAAATCTCTGAAATAAGTCTACATTGAGTGGCCAGATTATTATGATCTCTGAAAGCATAATAATCTGGCCACTCATTATATATATATATATATATATATATATATATATTTTAGGACCGGTGCATGAATTCGTGCAAGGGTGGGGTCCAGCCAGCCTGGCCAGGGGAAGGGGACATGAGTGGTTGGCCAGCCTGCCTGCTTGTCGAACTCCTGGTCAAGGGGACAATTTGCATATTAGTCTTTTATTATATAGGATATACACTGAGTGGCCAGATTATTATGCGTTCAGATATCATAATAATCTGACCACTTAGTGTATATCCTGTATAATAAAGAGGTAATATGCAAATTGAATCTCACGCCCTCGCACAAGATGGCCAACCCCATGTGGTCAAAGATAGCCACCACAAGATGGCCGGCAGGGGAGGGTAGTTGTAGGTGATAAGGCCAGCAGGGGAGAGTAGTTAGGGGTGACCAGGCCTGCAGGGGAGGGCTGTTGCAGGCGACCAGGTTGGCATGGGAGGGCAGTTAGGGGGGACCAAGCCTGCTGGGGAGGGCAGTTGGGGGCAACCAGGCCAGCAGGGGAGGGCAGTTGGGGGGGACCAAGCCTGCTGGGGAGGGCAGTTGGGGGCAACTGGGCTGGCAGGGGAGGGCTGTTGGGGGCAATAGGGCTGACAGGAGAATGGTTAGGGGGTGGTCAGGCTGGTAGGCAGGTGAGCGGTTGGGAGCCAGCAGTCCCTGATTCTGAGAGAGATGTCCAACTGCGGTTTAGGCCTGATCCCTGTGGCAGTCAGACATCCCCCAAGGGATCCCAGATTGGAGAGGGTGCAGGCTGGGCTGAGGGACACCACCCCCAGTGCACAAATTTCATGCACCAGGCCTCTAGTCTATATATATAAAATAGAGAAATATGCTAATTAGGCCAGGATGCCATAACAGGTCATGACCAAACAGGAGGAGGCTGCGCACGCAGCATTGGGAGCGGGGCAGAATTGGGGACTGGTTTTCTTAGTAGTCCTGTGGGGTAAATCTCAAGAGGACAGGCCAGGCATCAATGGACCGACACTGACGGCATAATCCCAACAGCACTGCTGGCATCCTGGAACTCAGCCTCAGGCACTGAGTCCACTTTCCCTCCCTTGGACTGGCTCCCTTAGTAATCCTGCAGGTTGAATCTGAAGAGGACAGGCCAGGCACCAATGGACCAGTGCTTCTGGCACTTGAATGTGAGAAGACAGAAGGAAAAAAAAACCTTCAAGGCCTGTCCAAGGCAGGTTTACATTTAAAACCAAGTGGGGTGGTCTGGAGCTGCATAGCACTGACAACCATGGCAGTCTCCGTGTCAGCGGTGTGACTGTGGCTCAGAGTGTGGGGAGTGAGAGCCATGAAAGCCAGAGGCTTTGGCTGCGAACAGTCAACTAATTTAAGCTCCGAGGTGGGCATGATCAGGGAAGTCGGTGGGGACCTTCGCAAAAAAAGAGAAAGCTGAAGAGGAATAATACTTCTGAGAGTGGACTAAAGAACAGCTGGCAGCCTTGAAGAAACAATATAAAGAAGAGTTCATTCATCATAAAAAGGAGATTGAGTGTCTGCATAAAGAAATTGAGCGGCACAAGCAGAACATCAAGAAGCTGAAAGATCATGATACTGTGGCGGTGTCAGGGTGAGGGACAGCCATATTTGCTGGTGTGGCCCAAGCTGTCAACAACAAAAAGTGAATGGGAACTTGGGCTGGAAGGGATGTTTTACAAACTGAACTTGACCTCCCACATGCCCGCCACCTCCCTCAATGCTGCTGGGAGCATCCACTCACCTTCCACAAGCATGGCAACATCCTCCCAGTACCACCAGCTGCTGAGTGACTATGGACCACCATCTCTAGGCTACGTGCAGGGAACAAGGAACAGCCTGGTGCCCCAGAGCAAATATGCTGAGCTGCTGACCATCATTGGAGAGCTGGGGAAGGAGATTCAAACCACGTGGGCAGCAAGACCGTGATGGAGAGACTGAAATGAGCCATCATCCATGCGAGAGGGCTGGTTCGGGAGTGCTTGGCCAAGACGGAGCGGAATGCCAGGTCCTAGCCTCTGAATCAGCGGGAAAAGCTTTCCAACTTCTTCCAAGAAGTAACAGCTCATGCCCCATGTCTCCTCGCCCCCACTCCCTTCAGATGAAACTTGGTTTCAAAATGGTAACAGCTTAGTTTCTCCTCCCCGTTTCCCTCCTGTGGTTTGTCAGGCTCCAAACCTCCCAACGCTGAGATGGAGAAGAGATTTTTGCAGTTATTAGGTTTACACTAGAGGCCCATTGCATGAAGATTAGTGCAATAGGCTTTCCTTCCCCTGGCTGCTGGCACCGGTTTTCCTCCAGCACCCAGGACCCAGGCCTTCACTCCGGCTGTAGCAGAGAAGCCAAGCCTCTTCAGTCGTTAGTCTTCAGTCATCTTTAGTCTTTGCTCCAAGCCTGCATATGCAAATTAACCCACCATCGTTGTTGGGTTAATTTGCATACTCACTCCTGATTGGCTGGTGGTTGTCGTGGAGGTGCAGTCAATTTGCATATTTCTTTTTTATTAGTGTAAATATTAGTTAGGAACTACCCAGGGCATTTTGTGTGTGTGTTTTTAAAGCATTGACTTACATGATGCATATCAGTTACCTGTCACAGCAAACCGTAGTTGACCTCCCAGATACCCATGTTTCTCTTCTGGATACATTTCTGTTACTCACATGGTTCTTTATGTTTCTCTTCTGAGCTGATCCCACTCTGAGGGTTTGTTTCAGCAAGTCCTGAGGCAGCGCTTTAATAGCCAGTGCCTGTTTACCACAGAGTGTAAATTCTGCTCAATGTAACTTTTTTATTTTTTGCTTAAGCATTTGCATGACTATTAGTACTTTGAAGTCAATCTTTAAAATCCACAAGTTAGCCCTAACTGGTTTGGCTCAGTGGATAGAGCATCGGCCTGCGGACTGAAAGGTCACAAGTTAGATTCCGGTCAAGGTCATGTACCTTGGTTGCTGGCACATCCCCAGTAGGGGGTGTGCAGGAGGCA
Organism: Corynorhinus townsendii; assembly: GCA_026230045.1. Lineage (NCBI taxonomy): Eukaryota > Metazoa > Chordata > Mammalia > Chiroptera > Vespertilionidae > Corynorhinus > Corynorhinus townsendii. Next base: position 111,032,985 of record JAPDVU010000003.1, on the reverse strand, counting down.
GCTGATCAATGTTAAATATATTTTAAAAAATAAAATAAAATGCACAAGTTATAAATACAGAAGAAAGAGCAACTTATCAAACGTTGCCTGAGAAGGACTCCTGATATTTCCCCTAAGGATGTATGTAGATTTCAGTTCCGCCTTTCCCATTAGTGGATCCAAACATCTGGAAGAAAGTGACTAATAGTGTTTGCATTTTTGTATGTATTTATTACTTGATGTAATAGAGCTTATTTTCATTAACAACAAAAAAAGAAACTGAAAGATCACAGTTACCCATAGAATGGCTACATACTGTTCACTTCTATGAAGACATAGTTCTGGTAACTAATATCTATCTATGCTGCCAACAGATTATAATAAATTGTGATCACTGGACAAAAACACACAACCAAGTGGGGTAACGTTGGAATTACCCAAACATGCCCCCAACCCCTTCACCTGCCCAGACGCCTAGGGTCCCTTTACAGTTGGGCTGAGCCCAGTGCTGCCCAGTGGCCTGGACACCAGGCCTGACCACCTCTCTGGTTTGGCCCAAACATCTGAAATTAGCATTAGTTGCCAACTTAAGAAATTGGAGTGTTCACATAAAATCAGGATTCTCCACTTCTCTTTCCAAAGTGGCTGATTGGGCTACCAACCAAGGGTGGTTGGGGTCACTTCAACCCTAAGAGGAAGCCCCAGCTTGGGGGTGTGGTGAGTAGGAAGCTATCCATGCAGACAGATCAGTTGTGTAAACTCCCACTGATTGTGGCACAACCCAACAGTGTGGCCACTCAACTGCAAGGCAGCACAGCCATGGAAACAGTGAGGCTTTTAAATGAGGCCCCTCTCCAGCTTTCAGGTGCTCCACCTGCTCCAACCCAGTGCACCCCACTCTGCCCTGAGTTGCCCAGTGCACCCCACTCTGCCCCAGTGAGACAGCTTCAGTGTTTCAGCTCCAGCAGACAGAACACATCCCAGCTGTAAGGGAAAGTGTAAGCCTGGCCAGTGTTCCTCAGTGGATAGAACCTCTGCCTGAGGACTGAAGGGCCCGGAGTTCACTTCCAGGTCAGGGCACATGCCAGGGTTGTGGGCTTGATCCCCAGTTTGGGGTGTGCAGGAGGCAGTCAATCAATGATTCTCTCTCATCATTGATGTTTCTATCTCCCTTCCTCTCTGAAATCAATCTATACTAATAAAAGGTTAATATGCTAATTAGACCAAACAACTTCCAGATGACTTTCTGGATGTCCTCTCAGACAAAGCCATGGTGGCGGGGCCAAGGCAGAGGCGGTTAGGGGTGACCAGGCCAGCAGGGGAGAGCAGTTAGGGGAATCAGGCTGGCAGGGGAGAGAAGTTAGGGAGATCAGGCTGGCAGGCAGGTGAGCGGTTAGGAGCCAGTGGTCCCAGATTGCAGTCAGACATCCCCTAAGGAGAGGGTGCAGGCTGGGCTGAGGGAACCCCCCATGCATGAATTTCATGTACTGGGCCACTAGAAGTGTAATATAAGTAGGAATACCTATCTATCACCTGCCTTCTCACCTGTGTCATTAACCTCAATACCTCATTGCTTCAGTCAGGGAGAATTTTAATTTTTTCAGACAAATTACTGGTAACTCTGATTGTATCCATTGTTTTAGTAACTCTTTCTCCTTTCTTTATCCTCCTTGAGGATTTTGATAAGAATGTGGACTAAAATAAATTAGGCACTAATATTTAGTCATGATTTTAATATCAAAGAATAGAAGTAATCAACTGAATACATTTATGTTAGACTGTAATTTCTAGACTTTTTATTCTATTTCAAACTAAGACACATAATGAGGAAAAGCTGTAAAAAGTGAAATATAAATGAACTGAAAATGAGTTTGCTGTTATTCAAAAGTAGTATGAAAACAATCATTAGAATTGAAATTAGAATTTTTTTAACCAATTAAAGAATTGAGTATTGATTCACTCTATGATTTTTAACACAGTGTATCTTTTTAATTGGAATAACTTTTGAGTTTATGAGGATAGTAATTATGCTAAAGTTTATTGAGCTGAAATAAAAATTGATAAAGATACTCAAGCATTTCACAAGCAGCAACTAAATAAACAAAAATAAGTATTTTTGTTTACACATAATTATTATATTTTCATTAAATATTTCTTTGGAATTTGCACTTAATTTAATATTTTTAATCAACTTTACTAAAGTGTAACAATATGAAATAAAACTACAATTCTAAGTGCATTTTCATAAGTTTTGACTTCTATTTTATCTAATAAAGAGGGAATATTCTAATTGACCCTCTCGCTGTCACAAAGATGGTGGTGTCCACAGCCAATAAGAAAGGAATATGCTAACTGACTGCCCCGCCCTCAAAATGGTGGCACCCACAGCCAATAAGAAGGGAATATGCTAATTGACTGCCATATGCTAATCTCAAAGATTGCAGCACCCACAGCCACAAGATGGCGGAGCCCAGTCCCCTCAGCTCTGCCAGGCCTTGCCGTGCACCTGCCTCCAGAGTCTCCCAGTCCCCTCAGTCCTCCAGCCACCCAGGGCCGGCCTGAGATGCAGGCAAACCTTGTATGGTGGCTGCCCAACCACCCAGGGCCTGCCTGAGGTGCAGGCAAGCCTCAGCTGGTGGCTGCGCAGCTGACGTCCAAGACATAGGCAAGCCTCATATGTCAGCTTCCCAGCCACCCAGGGCAGGCCTGAGGTATAGGCAAGCCTTGGATGGCAGCTTCCCAGCCTGAGGCTCAGGTAACCAGGGCCAGCTGAGGTTTGCACTGCCAGCAGTGGCAGCAGCAGAGGAGTGATGGGGGTGTTGCCTTCCCCTGATCGCCAGGTTGCCTCCTGCCCCTGAGGGTTCCCAGACTGTGAGAGAGGGCAGGATGGGCTGAAGGACCCCCCCCCTGCAGTGCATGAATTTCATGCACAGGGCCTCTTGTTCTAATATATAAAAACCCTGGGTCGTAACAACCAGTAACAACCAAGTCTTGACCAACCGGAAGTCAGTCCTGCAGTCAGCACACAGGCAACCCAGCGCTGACTGCTTCTATTGCAGGCGCAGTACCCCAGCACTGACTACTGAGAGGGCTGTGAATCAGGGGCAGAGAGAGGCCTGAAGAGAGAAGCAGGGACTGATCCTTTGCCTCTGTGGCAGCTTTTGATCAGCACTTGCTTCTCTCTTTCTTTCCCAGTCTGGCCAGTAGCTGTGCCTCCATTTCTCTCCAGGCCTCCTCCAATAGGGCTGCTGATCAGCCCTGCCTTTCTGATCAGGCCCTGTTGATAGGCCCAGAGACACTGACTGGCATAGGAACTGACCTATCAGAACCAAATGTGGGTGCTGTGGGGAGCCAATGGCTGCCTAGGAGATGGAGCTTTTGACACTGACTGGCATAAAAACTGACCAATCAGAACCAAATCCAGGTGCTTTGGGTAGCCAATGGCTGCCTAGGAAGAGGAGCTTTTGACACTGACTGGCATAGAAACTGACCAATTAGAACCAAATTGGCTAGCAGAGGAGGGCAGTTGGGGGCGAAATCAGGCCGTCAAGGGAGGGTCGTTGGGGGTGATCAGGCAGGCAAGCAGAGGCAATTAGGGGCAACCAGGCTGGCAGGGGAGGGCAGTTAGGGGTGATCAGGCTGGCAGGTAGAGGCAGTTAGAGACGATCAGACAGGCAAGTGAGCAGTTAGGAGCCAGCAGTCCCAGATTGCAAGGCCACAGGGATTGCAAGGCCACTGGCAGTCGGACATTCCCCAAGGCGTCCCCAATTGGAGAGGGTGAAGGCTGGGCTGAGGGAACCCCTGCTCCATGCACGAATTTTGTGCACCAGGCCTCTGGTATCTATATAAAGCTTAAGTGACCATTTCACCATTCTACCATTCGACGGGTAGCTATGATGCGCACTGACCACCAGGGGCAGATGCTCAATGCACAGGCATGGAAACATGGAACAGACTGCTGAATCTCATAGGAAAGGGGGGAGGGGAGGGCAGGAAGAGATTGACCAAAGGTCATATATGCACACATTGGCCTGCGGGGATTAAGCCAAAACAGGCTCATTGTGTGAAGATCTCTGCACCAGTGGGGTCCCTCAGCCTGGCCTGCAGGGATTGGGCCAAAACTGGCAGTCCAACATCTCCCGAGGGGTCCTGGATTGTGAGAGGGCTCATGCCAGGCCGAGGGACTCCACAGATGCACAAATCCATGCACTGGGCCTCTAGTACATACATAATTCTGTAACCACAACTACATTCAAGATATGGACATTGGGGTGTGGGGAGAGGTCTGTTGGCCTTGTCACCATGTTTGCAATCTGTGGGGTCTTCATCACCTCTTCAGACATTTGAGTGAAATTTAAATTGTGGAGCTCTGTCTATATGGGGACTTCGAGGCCACAGTTCAGACTCGCCTCTGCCAACCCAGTACTTCTCCCTCCAGATTTGGAGAGAGCCCATTTAGGAGTATCTGTGGAGTGTTCCCCAGGGGTGCCAGAACTCGGTTCCCAATTTTGCATGCTGCATCTGCCATTACCACCACCAATACTGCTGCTCACTCTTCCAGCCTGGCAGCTGCTGCCCTGCATCCAGAAGTCAGGGTGTAGGAGCTGCAGTTTTGGCACAGAGAGGGCAGTTGCCTCCCCAGCACCAGGCACCACTGGATCCGCAGACTAGAGGGAAAGTGAGTAAACTGTGGATAGTTCACAGAGCCCAGAGCACCCTGAGAAGATAGAGGTGGCCAGGAAAGTGCTGACTGGGGCAGGGGCAGGGGCTCATTGGAAGTGCAGAGGCAGGAGCCCAAGGCTGAACTAGCTTTCAGGAGCAGGGTGAGCACCACACCATCCCATCTTGGGAGTTACCCTAATCTGAATCTGCAGTGGGGAGCCATGCAGTGAGTCTCAGGGTCAGCAGAGATGTCTGACAGGCACACCCATCAATGATCCTGAGGGACCCTTTACTTTCTAGAGAAACTTTCAATGGAGAGCCTGATGGAGACTGAACAGTGGGGCCCTGGAAGGAGGTCCTACCCAACTTGAGAGCATGGGATGCCCCCCTTACACACCCTGTGGAATGGCTGGTTATACCCTGCCCTGCAGCTCTTGGGCTGGAAAATCTGCAGCCCTGAGTCTGGGTCTGGCAGTGAGGAGACTTGGTCTAGTTGGAGCCTGGGAAGAGGACCTGCCCAGCAGGGGGGTGAGGAAGGTGGGCAGCAGCACTAAAAGAGTGGAGTGCCAAGGGGCTGATTTATTTTTATTTATTTACTTTTTTTAGTTATTTTTAGTGTTTTATTCTCTCCTGCTTGAAGTGGCAGTGGGGGATGCCAGAAAGCTAGGCAGAGATGTGGCACTTGAAGGGGAGAAAGTGCCTGACCCCCTTCATACAAGCTGCCATATCTACCCAAAGCAATCTATAGATTCAACTCAATATCTATTATATAAAAGGCTCAGTGACTGACTGTCCATCTGATCATACGACCAACCAACCGGCCGGTACATATTACATGCACTGCCAATTTTAAAAGAAACTTTGACTCGCACATGAGCTATACATATAAAGCTCTCGCTGGCGCCAATCGCACGTGTGTTTTAATTTTATAATACTACTAGTGGCCCAGTGCACAGATTCATGCACATTAAAAGGAAATTAATTAGAAGAAAGATTCATGTAGTAATTATGTTACTACAAAAATTACATGTCAAAATAGTATATATAATATAGTATTATAAAATTAAAGCACACTTGCGATTGGTGCCAGTGAGATCTTTATATGTATTGTGCATGAGCAAGTCAATGTTTATTTTTAAATTGCTAGTGTGCATCATATGTACTGGCTGATCAGTCAGTCAGATAGTTAATGAATAAATAGCAATGTGGTTCATGATGAATGTCAACAAAAACAACCAAATTCATGATTGACAATGACAGATCGAAACACACACGTGATTGGCACCAGCAAGAGCTTTATATGTACTGTGTATGCGCAAGTCAATGTTTATATTTAAATTGCCATTGTGCATATGTATTGTTGATCAGCTGGCTGGCCAGTCACTTAGCCTTATATATATAGATATTATATATACTATTTTGACATGTAATTTTTTTCAGTAACTTAATTACTGCATGAATCTTTCTTCTAGTTAATATTCTTTCACTGTGCATGAATCCGTGCACTGGACTACTAGTATCTATTATAATACCAACAACATACTTTCATAGATCTAGAACAAATACTTTAAAAATTTATAAGGAACAAAAATATACCCCAAATAGCCACAGCATTCTTGAGAAAGAAGAACAAAGTTTGAGGATTCAAAATATCAGATATCAATTTATACTACAAATCCATTGTAATCAAAACAGCCTGGTTCATCATATAGATTAATGAACAAAACAGAAAACCAAGAAATTGACCCAAGCCACTATGCTCAATGAATATTTGACAAAGAAGGCAAAGCATACAGTAGATTCAAGACAATCTCTTTAATAAATGGTGTTGGGAAATTTGGACTGTACATACAAAAAAATGAAACTAAACCAGTGGTCGGCAAACTCATTAGTCAACAGAGCCAACTATCAACAGTACAACAGTTGAAATTTCTTTTGAGAGCCAAAAACCAACTTCGGCGCATGGGCCAGGAAGTTTCAATCGCACTGTACTTGAGCTCCCGCATGTGGTATTTTGTGGAAGAGCCACACTCAAGGGGCCAAAGAGCCACATGTGGCTCACAAGCCAGTTTGCCAACCACTGAACTAGACCACCAACTTATACTATATGCAAGAATAAACTAAAAATGGATAAAATATATAAAGGACAATGTGTATCCATAAAAATCCTAGAAGAAAACATAGGCAGCAATATCTCAGACATCTTGTGTAGCAGAATTTTCACCAATATATCCCCTAGGGTAAGAGAAACAAAGGAATAAATAAATAAATAAATAAACTAAAAAGTTTCTGCACGACAAAAGAAATCATCATCAAAATGAAAAGGGAGCCTGCTGCATTGAGAGAACATATTTGGCAATGATGCATATCATAAGTGGTTAATTTCTAAAATACATAAAGAACTCATATAATTAACAAAAGGAAGACAAAGAATCCAATTAAAAAATGGGCAAAGGACCTTAGTAGACACTTCTCCAAAGAGGATATACAGATGTATAAATTCTGAAAGTCACTAATCATCAGAGATTTTCAAATTAAAACTACAATGATGTATCACCTCACACCTGCCAAGATGGCTACCATCAATAAATCACCAACAACTGCTGGTGGGGATTTGGTGAAAAGGGAACCCTAGTACACTGCTGGTGGGAATGAAGACTGGTGCAGCCACTATAGAAAACAGTATGGAGTTTCCTCAAAAAATTAAAAGTGGATCTGGCATTTGACACAGTGATCCCACTTCTGGAAATATATCCTAAGAAACCTGAAACACCAATCAGAAAAAAATATATATTCATCTCTGTGTTCATGGCAGTTATTTACAATAGTTACAATATGGAAACAGCTCAAGTTCCCACCAATAGATGAGTGGGGGGAAAGCTGTGTTACATTTTCACAATGGAATACTATGCAACTGTAAAAATTGTGGAAGTCTTACCTTTTGAGACAGCATGGATGGACTTGGAAAATATTATGATAAGTGAAATAAGCCAGTGAGAGAAAGACAAGTATCACATGATCTCACTTGTATGTGGAATCTAATGAACAAAATAAACTGACAAACAAAATAGGTACAATGCCATGGAACAGACTGACAAATCTCAAAAGGAAGAGGGGACTGGGGGATTGAAAGAAATTAACCAAAGAACTTATATGCATACATATATTCATAACCCATGGATACAGACAATAGTGCAGTGTAGGCCTGGATTGGGACAGAAGCCAGATGTAAAAGAATAATGGGGAGCAAAATGAGGGACATCTATAATACTCTCAATGATAAAGATAATTTAAAAAGATATGGAACATTTCCATCACTCCAAGGTTCTCTGGTGCCCATTTGCTGGTGACTCCCCATTCCCTGTGCCCCCTCCCCAATTCCTGGTCTCTAGCAACAACTGGTCATTTTCTGAAATGATAATTTTATGTTTTCTAGAATTTTATATACAGAGAATAATACAGTATATGTCTTTTTCTTGGTTATTAGTCACGGGCTTTTTTGTTTGTTTGCTTGCTTGGTAGTTTTTGATTGAATGGCAGATTTTGTGAATGTTACATTGGTCCCCGCTGGATTTTGTTGTATTCCTTTAAATAATGTTCGATTATTTTTCTGACCTGCAATTATATTATTTGATATCAGTTAGATTATTTTAAAATTTCCCTTACATTTTTTAATTTAAATTCTTTATGGTTTAAAGTATTATGAGTTCCCCCCACCATTGACCTCTCCCCAGTCACCCTCACCCCCAACACATGCCCTCACCCCCCTAGTGTCTGTGTCCATTGGTTACGTTCATATGCATGCATACAAGTCCTTTGGTTGATCTCTTACCCCCTCAACCCCCGCCCTCCGTCATAGGTTGGACAGTCCTGTTTGATGCTTCTATGTCTCTGGTTCCTTACATTTTGTTATTTCAGAACCAAATAGGCCTTTAAGTAACAAGGAATTTAGCCACACTGTTAGGGTATGTTACTTGCAGTGGCTTTACCACCAAGTGGAACCACAAACTACTTCCAGCTCTGTGTGGATACTGGGGATTTTACTACCTTCTCTTTCCTTATTGTTCTTTCTCTAGGCTTAAGTCACTTCCTCTCATGCATACACAGATTATGGCTCAGCTGGAGCCTCATGTGACCCATCTGCAGCTCTCTGCACAGCTCCCTCCTTAATGGTTTCCTGCCCCACACATTGCAGCTGTCAGCCTCTGAACCTTTATTTCTCTCCTCAACTCAGAAGGAATTGTAGGCTCTGTTTGGGTTCTTCTTCCATTTGTGCATTTTTAGAACTCCCTCCAAGCTTTTAGCTAATACAACCAGGAGTTTTTCTTGTTTGTCTCCCTGTCTGATTTTATATTATTAAAGTTTTGAGTGGTTGTGTAGGGTAGGGAGGGAAATAGGGTTGGTAAACCCAAGATCTCTTACTTTATCTGCACTGAAATTTACTAGATTTATTTTTAAAGTTATAAGGCCACAACTCTAAAACCACAAAAATCTATAATTTTGCTTCTTTAATAATCAGTACAATCTCCAATTCACCCACAAATTCATAAATTTTCATCTCTGTTTTTGAAAAGTACCATTATACATTGTTAATGACAACACCCCTTCACACACACAAACACACATTAATTATGTTGGTTGACTACCATATTCATTTGAAATTAATAATTAGGTTAAAGTTAAAAGTCTGAATTATTAAATTCCCATTGACCTAGTTTTGTATGTACATAGCATATAGAAACATAATAGCTGTCATTACAAAACAAACACTCAGTGGAGCAAAGGATGGAAGGAAAAGAAATATTGGAAAAGCTAACAGGGTCAGCAAGTAACAGAATCACATACCAAGACATATAGCATATGTGCTTTAAGACCAAAATGGTTTCCTGTACCTGTATATTTTCATTCCAAATTTGGAGGCAATCAGACCACCCTCTAGTGGCATAAACAAGTACATCAATTAGCCCAATTGCTACAGAAGAAATTCTTGCTGATGAATATTTTATTACAGTATTTTTCTTCAACTTTCTTTAAGAGATTTACTTCAAACTTAAGAGATTGATAAAACTTAGAATTTTCAAAGTTTTACATATTTCAAACAGTTTTAATGCTTTATTATCACATAATCTTTGTGAAGTAGAAGGGATTCATAGCCCTATTTTGCAAACATTGAAGCTCAGGTTTGAATATAGCTTATTCTATTTCATCAGTTGTCTAAAATTATGCTATATTCCCCATTAACTAATACAAAATAATACTGAATATAAACTATAATTGAAAATGAAATTAAAATGGAGAAATATATAAACACATTAGATGAATGATGGAAATAACCAGGTAAATACAGTAAAAGCTATATTTCTGTTAAATTTTATAATTATTTCATCTAATTTTCTTATTTTTTATTTATTGTCTAAGGTTTTACATATGTCTCTTTTTCCCCGATTGAACCCCCCCACCCTCGCCCCAGCCATTCCCACCCCAGGCAAGCCCTACCACTCCAGTGTCTGTGTCCATTGGTTATGCTAATATGCATGCATACAAGTCCATTGGTTGCTCTATAATATTCCTCCCCACCTCCCCTGCCATTTGTCTCTGGATCTATTTTTGTTCATCAAATTATGTTAATTTTTATATCCCACATATCAGTGAGATCATGTGAGATCAATCTTTCTCTGACTGGCTTATTTCGCTTAGCATAATGCCCTCCAGTTCCAGCCATGCTATTGTAAATGGTGAAAGTTCCTCCTTTTTTATAGCGGCTTAGTATTCCACTGTGTAGATGTACCACAGTTTTCTAATCCACTCATTTGCTGATGGGCACGTAGGCTGTTTCCAAATCTTAGCTATTGTAAATTGTGCTTCTATGAACATAGGGGTGCATATATCCTTTCTGATTGGTGTTTCTGGTTCCTTGGGATATAGTCCTAGAAGTGGGATTACTGGGTCAAATGGGAATTCCATTTTTAACTTTTTGAGAAAACTCCATACTGTCTTCCACAGTGGTTGCACCAGTCTGCATTCCCACCAGCAGTGCATGAGGGCTTATTTTTCTCCAAATCCTTGCTAGCACTTGTCCTTTGTTGATTTGTTGATGATAGTCATTTCTTACAGGTGTGAGATGCTATCTCATTCTTGTTTTGATTTGCATCTCTCCGATGATTAGTAACTTTGCGCATGTTTTCATATGTCCCTGGGACTTCTGTATATCCTCTTTTGAAAAGTGTCTATTTAGGCCCTTTGACTGCTGTTTGATTGGACTATTTATCTTACTTTTGTTAAGTTGTATGAGTTCTCTGTAAGTTTTGGAGATTAAATCCTTACCTGAAATAGCATTGGCAAATATGTTCTCTCATGCAGTGGGCATTCTTGTTTTGTTGATGGTTTCTTTTGCTGTGCAGAAGCTTTTTATTTTGATGTAGTCCCATTTGTTCTTTTTCTCTTTGTCTCCATTGCCCTAGGAGCTGTGTCAGTAAAGATACTGCTATGAAATATGTCTGTTATTTTGCTGCCTATGGAGTCTTGTAGGATTTTTATGGTTTCCCATCTTACATTTAACTCCTTAGCCATTCTGAGTTTGTTATTGTGTATGGTATAAGTTGGTGGACTAATATCTTTTTTTTTTTTTTGCATGGATCTAACCAAATTTCCCAGCAACATTTATTGAAGAGATGGTCTTGACTCCATGGTATGTTCTTGCCTCCTTTGTTAAATATTAATTGAGCATAATGAATTGTGTCAATTTCTGGGTTCTCTGTTCTGTTCCAATGGTCTATATGTCTGTTCTTGTGACAGTACCAGGCAGATTTGAGAAGTGTGACTTGGTAATATAGCTTGACATCTGGTATTGTGATCCCTCAAACTTTGTTCTTTCCCAGGATTGCTGTTGATATTCGGGGTCTTTTTTTGTTCCTTATGAATTTTTGGAGAGTTTGTTCTAGGTCTTTAAAATATTCCATTGGTATTTTAATGAGGGATACATTGAATCTATAGATTGCTTTAGGTAGTATGGACATTTTAATGATGTTGATTCTACCAATCCATGAACAACGTATGTTCTTCCATTTGTTTATGTCTTCCTCTATCTCTTTTTTCAATATCCTGTAATTTTCCATTTATAGGACTTTTACTTCCTTAGTTAAGTTTATTCCTAGGTGTCTTAATTTTCTTTTATTTTTTTGTGATGGTAAATGGGATTGCTTTCTTAGTCTCTCTTTCTATAAGTTCATTATTGGTGTATAGAAATGCCATAGATTTCTTGGTGTTAATTTTGTATCCTGCTACTTTGCCAAATTCATTTATTAAGTGTAGTCATTTTTTGATGGAGTCTTTAGGGTTTTCTATGTACAGTATCATGTCATCTGCAAATATGGACAGTTTTATTTCTTTTCCAATTTGGATGCCTTTTATTTCTTCTCCTTGTCTGATAGCTATGGCTAGCACTTCCAGTACTACATTGAACGGGAGTGGTGAAAGTGGTCATCCCTTTCTTGTTCCCATTCTTAGGAGAAATGAATTTAGTTTTGCCCATTGAGTATGATGTTGGCTGTAGGTTTGTCATGTAAGGCTTTTATTTTGTTGAGATATGATCCCTCTATTCCCACTTTGCTGAGAGTGTTTATCAAGAAAGGTTGTTGGATTTTGTCAAATGCTTTTTCTGCACTGATTGATATGATTATGTGATTTTTGTCTCTCAATTTGTTTATTGATATGTGGATATTGTACCATCCTTGCATCCCTGAAATAAATCCCACTTAGTCATGGTATATTATCTTTCTAATGTATTGCTAAATCCAATTTGTTAGAATTTTGTTGAGGATTTTAGCATTTTTGATCATCAAGAATATTGGGATATTGGCCTGTAGTTCTCTTTTTTTTTTTTTTTTTTTTTGTGGTGTCTTTATCTGGTTTTGGGATAAGGTAATGCTGGCTTCATAGAAAGAGGTTATAAGTGTGCCTTCCTCTTGAATTTTTTTTAATAGTCTGAGGATGATAGGTTTTAGTTCTTTGAATGCTTGGTAGGACTTCCCTGTAAAGCTGTCAGACTAGAGCTTTTGTTTGTTGGCAGATTTTTGTTCACTGCTTCAAATTCTTCAGTAATTATCAGCCTATTAAGGTTTTTTATTCTTCCTGAATGAGTTTCAGGAGCTTGAATTTTTCTAAGAATATGTTCATTTCATCTAGGTTGTCCATTTTGTTGGAATAGTTGTTCATAGTATCCTCCTAATATATAAAAACCCAGGGTCTGTAATGACCAACTGTAGGCTTGACTGAACACCAGAAGTCAGTCCTGCAGTCAATGCTGGAATGCTGTGGTGACCTAGCACTGACTGCTGAGGGGGCTGTGGATCAGGCTCAGAGAGAGGCCCAAAGAGAGAGGCAGGGTATGATCCTCAGCCTCTGTGGCATCTGTTGATCAGCCATTGCCTCGCTCTTTCTCTCCTGGCTTCACCAGCAGCTGTGCCTCTGATTCTCTCCGGTCCTCCGCAGGCTGCTGATCAGCCCTGCCTCTCTGATCAATCCTGGAGATAGTCCCTGAGATGCTGACTGGATAGAAACTGATCAATCAGAACCAAATCTAGGTCAACTATGAGGAGCCAATGGCTGCCTAAGAGGTGGGGCTTTTGACACTGACTGGCATAGAAACAGACCAATCAGAACCAAATTGGCTGACAGGGGAGAGCAGTTGTGGGTGAGATCAGGCCTTCAGGGGAGGGCAGTTGGGGGTGAGACCAGGCTGGCAGGGGAGGGCAGTTGGGGGTGATCAGGCAGACAGGCAGAAGCAGTTAGGGGCAATCAGGTAGACAGGCAGAGATGTTAAGGGCGATCAGGCAGGCAGAGGGGTTAGGGGCAATCAGGCAGGCAGGCAGAGGCAGTTAGGGGTGATCTGAAAAGATGCTTGGTATGATGTCTACCTTTTTTATTTAAAGAGACTTTGCCTGTGTCCCAATATGTAGTCTGTCTTTGAAAATGACCCATGTGCACTTGAGAAGAATGTATATTCTGTGGCTTTGGAATGGAAGGTTCTGATGATGTCAACTAATTCCACCTGATCTAGTGAGTCATTTAGGATGGATGTTTATTTGCTGAATTTTCGTTTAGAGGATTTGTCTAGTGCTGCTAGTAGGGTATTAAAGTTCCCTACTATGACTGTATTCCTGTCAATCTCTCCCTTGATATCTTCCAGAAGTTTTATTTTATGTATTTGGGTGCTCCTGTATTGGGTGCATATATATTTACCAGAGTTATATCTTCTTGTTTAATCGTTAGATTTATTATTATGAAGTGGCCTTCCTTATCTCTTGTTATGGCCTTCAATTTGAGGTCTAATTTGTCAGATATAAGTATTGCTACCCCAGCTTTCTTTTCATTTCTATTCACTTGAAAAACCATTTCCATCCCTTCACCAACAGCCTGGGTACATCCTTTGTTTTGATGGAGGTCATTTTTTCTTACCCATTCAGCTATCCTACCTATGTCTTTTGATTGTGGCATTTACTAGTAAACCATTTACATTTAAAGTTATTATTGATAGGTATTTTTTTGTCGCCATTTTTGTTCTTTATGCCTGTGTTCCTTCTTCCCTTCCTATTTCTTCTTTTTACAGCAGACCCTTTAGCATTTCTTGCATTGCTGGTTTGGTGGTAATAAACTCCCTTAGTCCTTTTTTGTCTGTGAAGCTTCTGATTTCACCCTCAACTTTGACTGATAGCCTTGATGGGTACAGTATTCTTTGATTCAGACCATTCCTTTGCAAGACTTTGTATATTTCATTCCATTCCCTTCTGGCCTGATGTGTTTCTGTTGAGAAACCAGTTGATTTGTGTGATGGGAGATCCCTTGTTGATATCTTTGTCTCTCTCTGGGAGCCTTTAAGATTCTTGCTTTGCCATTGGAGTTTGCCAATTTAATTATGATGTGTCTTGGTGTTGGTATTTTGGGGTTCATTTTGTTGGGGACTCTGTGAGCTTCTTGGATTTGTGTGAGTTTTTTCTTCCCAATATCAGGGAAATATTCTGTCATTATTTTTTCAAACAGGTTTTCTAATATTTCCTCTCCTTCTGGCACCCCCATTCTGCAGATGTTGTTTCACTTTGTGTTGTCCCAAATTTCCCTTGGGCTCTCCTTCTGTTTTTTAAATTATTTTCCAGTTGCTGCTCTGCTTGAGTATTTCTTCCTACCTTGTCTTCTAGTTCACTGATGCTGTCGTCCACTTCTTCTAGTCTACTGTTGATGGTTTCTATTGAGTTCTTTACAGCAGTGATGCCATTGTTCATTTCTTCTTGGTTCTTCTTCATTTCCGCTTGGTTCTTACACATATTGTTGAATTTGTTTTCCATCGTTTTCAGCTTCCTTATGTCCATTGCTCTGAATTCTTTCTCTGACATATTGTTTGCCTTCATTTTGTTTACTTCCTTTTCCAGTGATCCTTCCTTTTCTTTCAGATGAGGGCTGTTTCTTTGTCTCCCCATGTTCACCCCTCTCAGGGTGTCTGGTTATGTAGCTCGCTCCTGAATTAACTTAGAGGTACAAAATACAACATGACAAGACACAATACACAGGACACCAAACACAAATGTATTCATGATACCAATAACTCCAAATAAAGTTGATCACCAGAGAAAAGAGAATTAGGGGAGAGAAAGAGTGCAAAAATTATATTGAGAAAAGGAAAAAAATGTAAGAGAGAAAAGAAAGAGAAGAAAAGAGAAGGGGGGAAAATATATATATATGGGGAGAAAAATCCAAATCTATTACACAAACAATAAACACCCAGATAAATCTGAAGAGGCAGAGTTTATTTCCAGAAGGTCAAGGAATTGAATGAAACAGGAAATTGCCACGATTCAGTATAGAGGATGTAGAAAGAGATTGAGTGTATAAGAAGAAAAGTAAAAAACAAAATAAAAATTTAAAAAGAAACTATTTATTTATTTATTTATTTATTTATTTATTTATTTATAAAGAGTAGATAGGCCTGAGTTGGAGATTAGTAGAAGAAGAGAACTAGCGAGGAGAGGAAAAACAGAAGCAAAAAAAAAAAAAATCAGAAGAAAAAAAACAAACTAACAAACAATCTAATAAACAACAACAAAATAGAAAGAAAGAAAAAGGGAAAAAAGAAAAAAGGGGAAAGAAAACAATTTGGCTAGTGAAGAAAGAGAAGAGAGAAGTATCATGGACTTGGAGCAGGGAAGAGGAAATTAAATATATGAGAAAGTTCAAATTTTTAACAAGGAGTAAAAAGAAAGGATAGAGAAAAACTAAAGCAGGAACAGGGTAAGAGAAACAGGACAAAAAAAGGGGGAAAGTGAGGAAGAGAGTCTTGGCATAAAGGAAAAATTAAGATTAAAATAATGCTAAAATAAAAATAGATTGTATGACACTAAAGTCAGAAATAAAATAAAATAAAGAAAAATAAAATAAAACTTTAAAAAAGTAATAATAATAATTAAAATAAATATATAATAAAAAGTAAAATCAAGTGAGAAAAAAATGTTAGTTTCTTAAGTAAAAGATTAAAATAAAAAAATAAAGTAGTGAAGTTCATTCACTTCACGGAGCTTCAATGACCTATGGGGGCTGGTTTAAGACCCCTCTCTACTGTTCTGCCTTTCCTATCAGGTAGTCTGTACAGTGCTGAAGTTCCCTGTGATCCACTGCTTCTGTATGTCATAAGCCACAACCTTGTTTTCAAGCAGGCAGGATCTCTCTTCTCATTTTGTTTCTCTGCCTGCCTTCAGTTGTATTTACACAAGCATCAATTTCTGACACAACCCCTGGGTGGCAGTGTTTTTGTATTAATTTCTGGAATCAAATGGCCCCTCAACCCCGTGTTTAGATTCTTCTTTACCTGCCACACTTAATACTGGGTTGAAGGGACAGACTGACCCAAAGTTGGTTTCCTGCTTGTCTCTCCTTATTTTGGTCCCCAATTTCCACAAAAACAACTTTCCCCTGAAGTCTTGGTGAGTGTTTTTAATTCAAAGATCCTATGTACTAGATTTTGCAAGTAAAAGCAAGGAAGTTATCAAGACAAAGCAACCATGCCACCTCACGTCTTTCTCCTCCCAGCATTGTGTGGCCAGTATAGAACCTCAGGGCTGCCTTTCTGGGCACAGTCTCCCATGACTGTGGGCTTAGATCTAGAGTCCTCTTCTGTCAGAAGCCTTGTGGGCCCTCTTCCACATTCAAGAGCTACATTGACCCCAAGGGCCGCAGATTTGATGGGGCGCAGTCTCCCTCTGAGACTCTAGTCCCCACTGCGCATGTTTCTCCCTCCAGCCTGGATCCCAGATTTCACCTCCCTCTAGGACAGTGGTTCTCAACCTTTCTAATGCCGTGACCCTTTTATACAGTTCCTCATGTTGTGGTGACCCCCAACCATAAAATTATTTTCATTGCTACTTCATAACTGTAATTTTGCTACTATTATGAATCGTAATGTGACCCTGCTAGTGGTTCTCAACCTGTGGGTTACCACTGCTGTAGAGCCTAAGACCATCCGAAAACACAGATATTTACATTACAATTCATTAACAGTAGCAAAATTACAGTTATGAAGTAGCAACGAAAATAATTTTATGGTTGGGGGTCGCCACAACATGAGGAACTGTATAAAAGAGTCACGGCATTAGAAAGGTTGAGAACCACTGCTCTAGGAGATCTCTGACCTTTCTGTCCATGTATTGCCTCACCAGTTGTATTTAATTCACCAATTTAGGGTGGATGTTACTCAATTTAGCTGTTCCTTCTATCTACTCTGTGAGAAGGCACAGGACCAGTCTGTAAATTTGGCTACCTCCATGTCTCCCCCTAGACAAACATTTTAGATGCCTGTGGCCAGGGAGCCTGAAGTCTCGGTGTTTGAGAGTTTGCAGCTGAGGCAGCTGGTCCCTGAGTGTTGTGATTATAGGGTCCCAGGAGGTATCCAAGGTATCCCAGGTTGAAGGTAAGGCTGGGCTTCCGATCACAGCCGGTCTCCCTTTCAAGATGGCATGGTCTCTGTGGCAGAGCAGGCTGCTCTGGGAAAGATTTGAGCAGTAGTAAAAGCTGGCCTCCCAGGGGATCCTGTCTGCCAGTCCCCAACAATCCTGTGGAATATAACTGTCCCTCACTCACAAATACAGACACTCCCTGCACGTCCACACACTCCCTTATAGCTCTCTCACTCACACACTATCTTGCAGCCTACTGTCCCATCGACTGCCATCTTGGATCTCCTCTAATTTTATTTTTAATAAAGAGTTATAAATACTATTCATAACTCTTTATGTATTTTTATTAAAATAATGTCACCTACAGCCAGGTGGCTCAGTTGATTGTAGCGTTGTCCTGTACACCAAAAGGAGATGGGTTCTTTTCCTGGTCAGGTCACATATCTAGGTTGTGGGTTCTGTCCCCATTTGAGACATGTACAGGAGGCAACCAATCAATGTTTCTCTTTTACATCAATGTTTCTCTCTCTCCCTTCTCTCTCTAAAAAGTCAATAAAAACATATCATTGGTGAGGATTAAAAAAAATAATAAAATAAAAAATAAATTCACAAATAATTCTTTTAAAAACCACCCTGAGTAATATGATGAAAATCATAAGTCTGGTGTTAGAGTAATGTTAACTATACCATGAAAACAATGATACAAGGCCACTGATACAATGTGCCTACATTTTTAATAAATGTTCCAGTTTCCCATTTGAGAAAAGTTTTTCCAAGCTTTGTTAGCATGTGATTTTCATAGTAGTTACCAAGATCATTGCAGAGAAATAAAAAACAAACATCTTCCTAATTTTTATATGAGTTTTAAAATTCAAGTTAACAGAACCAAATAGCATAGATATACTCCCTGAAGATAAAATTGCCAAGAATTTTTGGAAAGAAAGTTTCCTTAGTAATTCCATCTTCTTAATTGTATCATTTTCAGAAAGTCCTGGGGATGAGGAAATTCCTCAGTGCTGCTTTGGTTTTGTGAACTTGTTTCAAGGCCCAATTAACTTTGTAAAGAAACCCTTTATCTCCATTTATTTATTGTGGATTTTTGTCTTAGTGGCTAAGATGGATGTAAAGACCAAGCTAATAACCTAACATTTAATTTTATCTCATATCTCAAAAACATATTTTGTACTATTATCTAAAGATAATAATTACAAAGAATGGTAATGTGATTTAATGGTTGGAGACTTAACCTGAGAATTAAAGAACCTTACTCCCACTCCTTAAGGTGATTCTATGTCATAGAAGAAGAGAAAGACATACAACTAATAATTCTATGAGGCATTGGCCTGTAAAGCATAGATCACTACAACTGCAAATTCCCAGTTCGAGGTCAGGCAACACCTGACTTTAAAGCACCAGGCAATGGAACAGGGACAAGCTAAAAGGGTGGCCCATACAGTATGGTGTTTCCTAAAAAAGTTAAAAATGGAACTACCACTTGACCCAGTGATCCCACTTCTGGGAATATATCTCAAGAAAATAGAAACACCAATCAGAAAGGATATATGCACCCCTATCTTCATAGCAGCACAATTTACAATAGCTAAGATTTGGAAACAGCCTAAATGCCCATCAGCAGTTCAGTGGGTTAGAAAACTGGTACATCTACACAATGGAATACTATGCTGCTTTAAAAAAGAAGGAATTCTTACCATTTGTAACAGCATGGATGGAACTGGAGAGCATTATGCTAAGTGAAATAAGCCAGGCAATGAAAGAAAAATACCACATAATCTCACTCATTTATGGGTAATAAAGAACATTATAAACTGATGAAAAAAATAGAGGCAAAGAAGTATCAAACAGACTGTCAAACTACAGGGGGAAGGCAGGGGAGGGTTGGGGGGAATAAGAGATCAACCAAATGGACTTGTATGCATGCATATAAGCATAACCAATGGACACAAGACACGGGGGGGGGGGGGCGCGCAGTGAGGGCATGTGTTGGGGGGGAAGGGAAGGCCAGGGCGAGGTTAATGGGGGGAAAAGGAGACATATGTACTACTATTTATATTTTAAACAATAAAATAAAAATAAAATAAAATATTAAAGTTAATTTTTAAAAGGTATATACTGCTGGCAAACCAAGAAACAAATCAACATGAGCCAGAGTTAAATAAATCCTGGCTAGCTTTGGCTTCTGGAGGGTCACAATGATGCAGGGAACTCACATCATTTCTTGGTAATTTTTCAGTGCCATTATTTCTACCCACAGCCAAGTGTGGGCACCTTCCACTCTCCTGCCTATCAGAAAGCTGCTGTGACAGCCATCAGTCATAGTGAGCGTTCTTTGAGTTCCCTCACAAATGCAGAGTCCAGGGCAACCGCATCACCGCACAATTATTCGGATATCCATCCTACCTGACTTTCAGCACTTTTACAAATATATACCCTGATTTCCTATGTCATAAGTATGTTTTAAAAAATACTTTAATATTTACTTAATACCTTTGCATGCCAGGTCTGTGCTAAATGGGAGGAAAAGTGTGGCGGGGGGAGGGGGAGAAGCTTTGAAGACAGTCATTAACTAATGTAGTTACAACTTATGATAAGAATTATAAGGGCAATTAAATTAAGAAATATTATTAAAATAAAAATAACAATGTACACGTGGGCTGGGAGTATGTATGAGGCTAGGGACTGCTTTAGATGGGGGTATCTTGGGAGGCACCACTAAGACAAAAGCTTATGTTCAAGATTAGTTTAGGCCTTGCTTTCACTTTATGTCTATATGACATTTTACTACTTAAATTTACCTGATTGAACATGTGATGGTGTTAATTGTCTCTAACTATAATTTGTAACTTAACACAATTCCACTTATAATTCTAATTATGTTTTGAGAAAGATTATTATAAATAAACATTATAGAATTGTTAATTTTTTAAAAGACCACCAGAAGAAGCTTATTCTACCCAATATTATAATGCATTGTACAATACAGTAATTAAACCAATGTGATGCTGGTAGAAATAAGTCACTTGAGCAGAAATTTATGAAAGCTATCCAAATTATTGGAAGCTTATATAAATTTAAAAGTTGTAAATGGTTTATTTGTGTGCTATAATCACAATGGTTTCCTACCTTTTTCTATTTTTGCTAATACATAATTTATAGATTGTTTTAAGGTGGCTTCCTTGAATATTGCTTTCAGTTGGGTTGAGCCAATGAGAAGCATCAAGTGATTTTAGACTATTTATACTCCCCCTCCCCCAGTCCCTTCCTGCTCTGTTGCTAGGGCTGAAAGCCACAGCTCCTCTCAGGTGGTGCTCTCCAGTTATTCATTATTGTCTTGGTTTCACTCTTTCCCTTGCCTCTTCAGGTTATGCTTTGGACATACTGTTGCTAGCCCCAGAATACTATACTATTCTTTGTTTCCCTTAAACCTCTCCACACCCTTGTAAATGGTACCTTTATCTCATGTAATTGTGCATCTTCTGGTATTGTACTTTTCAGTGAATGGGCTTCAAGAAAGAACCTTTAAAATGAGATTCTGGATTGAATTTTTCACATATTCAGGGAGCTGGGTGAATGGGTAAGATCTTGCTAACTCTTGGTACCTCAGTGGCATTGATTATTCATGATAAACACTGCCATGGGAAGAAAGGCTATTGGAACTCAAAGCACTAGGAGCATACGGCAATAGAAGATGTGGCAGTGAGTTGCTTTGAAAAAAAATGTAATTATGCTAATAGGACAAAGAGCTGATTCAGTTAGCTATAGAGATTGCCAGGAAATAATTGGCTTACAAATTGGGGGTAGAGGTATGAATCAGACTCTGATAATATTGAAGGATTCCATCATAGTGATGTTGCAGGATCACAGAGTTGTGTTGCTCAGTATCACCATATTTCTTATGTAACAGTGCGGGAGCAAGATATGTGAAGAGAACTTTGGGAAGACACTTTGAAGACTCTGATCCTCTGTAATTCCCTTGCTGGTTAAGGTAGTTCCTCTACCTGATCTGAGGGAAGAAGTTTCTCCCAGATAAACATACTTAAGTAGCCGCTTCAGGGGAAATTGTCTCCTGAGGGACATTGCATGTCTTTAGAATTCATTGCCATTATTCCCTGCGACTGCATTTCACAAAAATTTATGTCCCAGAAGAACCCAGACTTCGGGAGCATTCAGCCTAGTTTTTGGAAAAATTGCAGACATTTCTAAATTGTACCGGTAGGAATCCAGAGAGCAAATATGAAAATGGAGTCTTAGACCAAGAAGGATAAATTTTAAGTTTTGTTCTGGCCAAATTTATTGATATAGTGAGGATTTGGGATTTAATATTCCGACTTAGACACACAGAGTAGCTGAATTGGCTCATGGCTTCCTGGACTCAGTGTTGGCCTATAATCAATGGGGTGTAATGCTGGACTCCCCTGATATACCACAGAAGAAGGTGTCTGAAGGCTCAGGGAAGTAGGAATGTTGGATTAGATGGATTATGTGCATGCTTCTCAGCTTCTCCAATCAGATTTTGTTACTAGCCTGGAGAACATTCTCTTCTCTCAATCACTAAGAAATGCATTAGGAAGAGGAGCACAAAGATCCTTGGAAAGCTGTGTGGTGGTGTCCTCTCCAGGCTGAAGGTGATGGTGGAAGATGAAACTAGGCTCCCGTCTTGGTCTTTATGGGAATAGTGGATCCTGAAGTTGGAGATATCAGAGAGGCAATAGTGCAATTCCACACACTAAGGCCCAGGGATTGAGGCATAATGAGACATTTTGACATACAGGGATCTATAGTGACAAAATAGAGGGCAGCCTACTAAATTGTTGCCTAATATATATTTTTGAGATGTTACAGGCAGAATCATAATTTGATTCACTGTAGAGCCCTTTCACATTATCATACCCAGCCCTCAGTGAATGGTTTAAACACAGAGCTCTTCCAAATGAATAGGAATTGAGTCCTTTAAAGAAAAAGCCCCTAGGAAAAAGATGATGGCAGCATGCAGGTGAGTTAGAGTGAGTAAGGGGGTGAAAGGAGAGTGTGTGGATGTGTGTGGTATGTGTGTGTGAGTGAGTGAGAGATAGCTAAATCCAGCATGAGCAGCAGGGTCTGGCAGACCAGGGTCTCTTGGACAGGGAGTGACTACCACCACTGTAGGCACTCCTGGGACTGCGGAACTCGGGCACTGGCACGGAGCTTATGCCATCTTGAAGGGGAGAGGGGTCTCTTCTAGGAACTCATCAACACCACCACCCAGACAGGCCTTGGACACTGCCCGAGACCCAGCAACCACTCTAGCCAAAATCCTGCTGCCCTACCCGCAGACCCACGGATCCTGGGACCGCCACCCCCAAGGATGCATGCTCCCACAGCAGTAAGTGCAATTTCCCCCTCCCCAGTGGCTTAGCTCCTGATGTCACAGTCGCTTCTCCAGTGCCAATAGTTGCGCTTTCAAGTGCACAGGCTGCCTGAGCCCACCACTCCACAGGCTACTAGTGGGTGCCACCACAGGGAACACTCTTACCCAAACAAGGACCCACTTCCCTGGCAGTAGAAATTCTGGATTCCCCTTCCTGGATAACTCCCCACAGCCACTTCAGTCACACAGATTCAGCACCAGGGCTCCTCTGGGTGCCTGAGCGCATTGCCACTTGGCACATGCAAATCCAACCAAGGGCATAAGACGCCCTGCAGTAGAAATTCAGACTTCCCCCACTCCTGGCTGCCTGCCCAGAGGCACCTCAGTCACGGGGCCTCAGCACAAGGGCCTATATGAGTGCACCGCCCTGGCAATCTGCTCCAGGGTACCCCTGGGGACCACCACTGGGTTCGCGTGAATTCAAGCAAGGTCACAGCAGCAAAAACTGAGTTTTTCCACTTCACAGCTGCCAATATCTGGATGCCACCGTCACACTCTACCAGCGTGAAGGCCCCCTCAGCCCAAGGCCACAAAGGTGCCTCTTGAGTGCCTCTGTGAGCCCCCACTGGGTGACTCTTATCCAAATAAAGGCCCACTGCCCCAGCAGTAGAAATTCTGGATTCCTCCTTCCTGGATATTTGCCCACAGTCATCTCAGTTTTGCGGCTTCAGCGCCAGGGCCCCTCTGAGTGCCTGAGTGCGCCACCACTGGGAGTGAACAAATTCAACCAAGGCATAAGGCCCCTGGAAATAGAAATTCGGACTTCCCCCACTCCTGGCTACTTACCCACAGACACCTCAGTCACACGGCTTCAGTGCAAGGGCCTGTCTGAGTGCACCATCCTGGCAATCAGCCCCAGGGTACCTCGGTGAGCCACCATTGGGCATGCACTAATTCAACCAAGGGCACAGCAGCAAAAACTAAGTTGCTGCTGCGAGGTCTTGAGCCTTTGGTTGGTTACAAGTGTGCCTGGTGACAGCTCACAGAGGCACCCAATTCACAGCTGCTGACCTCTGGACACCACAGTCAAGCTTTTTCATCATGCAAGCCTCCTGAGCCCACCGCCCCAAAGGCGGCTCTTGGGTGCCTCTGTGAGCCCCTGCTGGGCCCTCTTGTATCCAAACAAGGATGCACAACCCCGGCAATAGAAATTTGGACTTCCCCCCATTCTGGCTGCCTTCCCATAGACACCTCAGTCATGCAGCTTCAACGCAAGGGCCACGCTGAGTGTGCTGCCCTGGCAAACGGCTCCCAGGTGCCTCAGTGAGCCACCCCTGGGTGCGGGTGAATCCAACCAAGGGCACAAGGACTTGGCAGCAAAAACTGAGTCTTCCCACCCCACAGCTGCCAACCTCAGGACACCGTAGTCATGCCTTTCCAGAGTGAAGGCCTCCTGAGCCCCCCCACCCAGACAGATGGCTCCTGAATGCCTCTGTGAGCCACCACTGGGCAAGCGTAATTTCAACCAAAGGCACAAGGCAGCAAAAATTGGGACAGCAGGTGACTCCTGGGTGCCTCTGTGATCTGCCACTAGGCACACTTGTATCCAACCAAAGGCTCAAGGCCTCGCAGCAACAATTCTAAGGTGTGGTAAAGATGCTGACCTTCAGTCACTGCAGTTGCACTGATCCAGGGCACAAGGCCCCTGAGTCCCCTGACCTAGCATGTGGCCACCAGGTGATTCTTGTAACTGCTGCAAGGCACAACCCCGGCCACTGGCATCCAATCCCCACGGTACAGCCACTCAGACACAAGGGCCTCCTGAGCCCACTGCCCCAGTGGATGGCTCCTGGGTGCCTCTGTAAGCAGCCATTGGTTGTGCATATCCAACCAAGGGTGAACATCCCCTGGAGCAGAAACCAGAAATTCTCCCTCCATGGGGCCGGTGGCACACCACAACTACTCTGATCCAGTTTCTGGGCCTCATGAGCTCACACCCCAAGCAGAAGGTACCTGGGTCCCTCTGTGTGCTGCCACTGGGCATGTGCCTCTCCAACCAGGAGTGTATGGCTCCCTCAGTAGGATCTATGACATCCCTCTCCCAGCTGCCTACCTCTGGACAGCTCAGTGAATTACTGTGGACTTTCCTCCCTGGATAAGGTCATATTATTTCAACCACAGACCCTGAGATTCCCACATCCCTGGCCACTGGATCCTGAACCCCCTCATGACTCAGAAAGGGAAATTACTTTGGCCAGAGTCCCACTGCCTCAACCAGAGACTATGAGACACCTGCCCTCCACTGTCACGGGCTCAGTGCCCCTCGCAGTGAGTTGCAGAGTAATGCTAATCCAGCAGGAGTCACACCACACTGGCCAAATTCACACTACCTGAGCTTCAGGCCCCAAGAGTCTTTCCTCCCAGGCTGTGGACTCTAGGAACCCAAAGTGAGAACATACCAGCGAGACCTCAGACAACCTTTTCCACAAGAGCCAGAACCACAATCACATCCAAAACAGTGTGCACAACAAAGCTGGGGGTGAGTCACTTTGCCAACCTGAGACAAGAATTCATCCATGAATAAGAAACTAACATTCAAGATTCAACTACATCAAGAGAACCCAGATAGCTCAAGTAGAGAGCTCTGCTAGATCACCAAGCCCAGGAGACCTGGGAGATTCCACCTCAAGCACCAACCTCAAAAGAGTCTGGGAAGCAAAGCAGTTGGATCTAAGAAACAGAAATAATTAAAATGTTACAGCAAAATAAATGGGGAGGGAAAAATCCCCAGAAAAAAGAAAAGGAGGAATCACCAGAAAGGGAATTAAATGAAATGGAGGCAAGCAACATGTCAGAGAAAGAATTCAGAGTAATGGTTATGAGGATGCTAAAATGGCTGGATGATAAATACATACATGAGAATGAGAATGTCACCAACATGAAAAGGAAACAAGAGGAAATGAAGAATGACATAGCTGCAATGAAGAGCACAATGGAGAAAGAGCTGCAGGAAGATGGCTACTGATGGGAAGGAAGACTGCAAGATAGTGTGTGAGTGAGAGAACAAAAGGAGAGTTTGTGGTTGCATGGGGAGTGTATATTTGTGGGTGAAGGACAGCTATAATCCAAGGGACTGTTGGGGATTGCTGGACCTGGTTCCCCTAACTGGGCAGCCTCCACTGCTGCTGAAATATCTCCTGGAACAACTGGCTCTGATGTGCAGACCACGTCATCTTGAAGGGAAGAGTAGCTGTTATTGACACCCAGGGAACAGCTGTGAACCCACGAACACCAGACCTCAAGCAGCATGAATATGTGGACTTGGATGAGCTCTGCACCCTCTCGCAGAAAGGTCAGATTTCGCCTAGGAAAAGGAGAGAGAGAACTCCATAACCAGATAACCAGAGACAAAAGATCATGGGGAGACAAAGAAACAGCCCTCATATGAAAGAAAAGGAGGCATCACCAGAAAAGGAAGTAAAAGAAATGGAGGCAAGCAATATGTCAGAGAAAGAATTCAGAGCAATGGACATAAGGATGCTGAAAACGATGAAAGACAAATTCAACAACATGTGTAAGAACCAAGAGGAAATGAAGAAGAACCAAGAAGAAATGAACAATGGCATCACTGCTGTAAAGAACTCAATAGAAAACATCAGGAGTAGACTATAAGAAGCAGAGGAACGCATCAGTGAACTAGAAAACAAGGTAGAAAAAAATACCCAAACAGAGAAGCATTTAGTAAAAAAAACATAAAAAGCAGGAGGAGAGCCAAGGGAAATTTGGGACAACACAAAATGAAACAACATCCTCATAATAAGGGTGCTAGGAGGAGAGGAAACTGAGCAAGGAATAGAAAACCTATTTGAAGAAATAATGACAGAAAACTTCCCTGATATAGAGAAGAAAAAACTCACACAAATCCAAGAAGCTCATAGAGTCCCCAAAAAAATTAACTCCAAAAGACCGATGCCAAGGCACATTATAATTAAATTGGCAAACACCAACAACAAAGTAAGAATCTTAAAAGCTGCCAGAGAGAGACAGAAAGTTACCTACAAAGGATCCCCCATCAAAGTAGTGACTGATTTCTCAACAGAAACACATCAGGCCAGAAGGGAATGGAATGAAATATACAAAGTCATGCAAAGGAAGTAATGCATCCAAGGATACTGTACCCAGCAAGGTTATCAATCAAAATTGAGAGGAAAATCAGGAGCTTCACAGACAAAAAGGACTAAGGGAGTTTATTACCACCAAAGTAGCAATGCAAGAAATGCTAAAGGGTCTGCTGTAAAAAGAAGAAATAGGAAGGGAAGAAGGAACACAATTGTAGAGAATAAAAATGGCAACAAACAAGTACTTTCAATAATAACTTTAAATGTAAATGGATTAAATGCCCCAATCAAAAGACATAGGGTAGCCAAGTGGGTAAGAAAACATGAACCATGTATCTGCTGTCTACAGGAAACCCACCTCAGAATAAAGGACTCACACAGACTGATGGTGAAGGGATGGAAAAAAGGATTTTCAGGCCAATGGAAATGAAAAAGAAGCTGGGGTAGCAATACTTATATATGACAAATGAGATCTCAATGTGAAGGATATAATAAGAGATAAGGAAGGCCACTTCATAATACTAAAGGGAGAAATCCAACAAGAAGAAATAATGATGGTACACATATAAGCACCCAATACAGGAGCACCCAAATACATAAAAAATCTTCTGGAGGATATCAAGGGAAAGATTGACAATAATACAGTCATTATAGGGGATTTAATACCCCACTATCGCCACTGGACAAATCCTCTAAACAAAAAATCAGCAAAGAAATATCAATCCTAAATGACTCACTAGACCAGATGGAATTAATTGACATCTTCAGGACATTTCACCCAAAGCCACAGAATACACATTCTTCACAAGTGCACATGGGTCATTTTCAAAGATAAACCAAATATTGGGTCACAGGAAAAGTCTCTTCAAATTCAAAAAGATAGAAATCATATCAAAGATCTTCTCAGATCAAAATGGCATGAAACTAGAAATCAACTACAATAAAAACAATCAGAAAAAAAATCAAACACCTGGAGACTAAATAACATGCTATTAAACAATGACTGGGTTACAAGAGAGATCAAAAACAAAATAAAAAGCATCATGGCAACAAGTGACAATGAAAACATAATAATGCAAAGTCTATGGGACACAGCAAAAGCAGTCTTGAGGGGCAAGTTCATAGCTCTACAAGCCAACAGCAAAAAACAAAAAAACAAAAAACAAAAACAAAACAACAACAACAAAAAAAATAAGAAACAATGGTAATAAATTACCTAACCCTACGACTCAAAGAGTTAGTAAGAGAGCAACAAGAAAAGCCCAGTGAAGCAGAAGAAAGGAAATAATAAAGATCAGAGTGGAGATAAATGAAATAGAGACCAGAAAAACAATACATAAGATCAACAAAACCAAGAGCTGGTTCTTTAAAAGGATAAACAAAATTGATGAACCTCTGGCCAGGCTCACAAAGAAGCAAAGAGAGAGGACCCAAATAAACAAAATAAAAAATGAAAGAGGTGAAATAATAACCGATCCCATTGAAATACAAATGATTATGAAAAAATACCATGAACAACTCTATTCCAACAAAATGGACAACCTAGATGAAATGGACATATTCCTAGAGAAATACAAACTCCCAAAACTCAACCAAGAAGACTAAAAAAAACTGAATAGGCTGAAAACTACCGAAGAAATTGAAACAGTGATCAAAAATCTTCCAGCAAACAAAAGCTCTGGTCTGGATGGCTTTACAAGGGAATTCTACCAAACATTCAAAGAAGAACTAAAACCTATCCTCAGAGTTTTCCAAAAAGCTCAAGAGGAAGGCACACTTCCAACCTCTTTTTATGAATCCAGCATTACCTTAATCTCAAAACCAGATAAAAACACCACAAAAATAATAATAATAAGAGAACTACAGGCCAATATCCTTGATGAACATAAATGCTAAAATCCTCAACAAAATTCTAGCAAATTGGATTCAGCAATACATTAGAAAGATCATACACTCTGACCAAGTGGGATTTATACTGGGGATGCAAGGATGGTACAATATACGCAAATCAATAAATGTGATACACCACATAAACAAATTGAGAGACAAAAATCACATAATCATATTAATTGATGCAAAAAAAGCAATTGACAAAATCCAACACCCTTTCTTGATAAAAACTCTCAGCAAAGTGGGAATAGAGGGATCATACCTCAACATAATAAAAGCCCTATATGACAAACCTTCAGGCAACATCATACTCAATGGGCAAAAACTAAAACCATTTCCCCTAAGAACAGGAACAAGACAGGGATGCCCACTGTCACCATTCCTGTTCTACATAGTATTAGAAGTACTAGCCATAGTGATCAGACAATAAGAAGAAATAAAAGGCATCCAAATTGGAAAAGAAGAAGTAAATCTGTCCTTATTTGCAGATGACATGATACTATACATAGAAAACCCCAAAGACTCCATAAAAAACTACTAGACATAATAAATGAATTTGTTAAAAAATTAATGTCCAGAAATCTATGGCCTTTTTACACACCAGTAATGAACTCACAGAAAGAGAAATGAACAAAAAAAATCCTATTTACCATTGCACCAAAAATTTAAGATACTTAAGAATAAACTTAACCAAGGACATAAAAGACTTGTACTCAGAAAACTGCAGGACATTGAAAAAAGAGATAGAAGTAGACATAAACAAACGGAAGAACATACCATGTTCATGGATTGGTAGAATCGACATCATTAAAATGTCCACACTACCTAAAGCAATCTACAGATTCAATGCAATACTTATTAAAATATGAATGGCATATTTCAAAGATCTAGAACAAACTCTCCAAAAATTCATCTGGAACAAAAAAAGACCCCGAATAGCCAGAGTGCCAGAGCTATCCTGAGAAAGACGAAAAAAGTTGGAGGGTTCACAATACCAGACATCAAACTATATTATCAAGCCACAGTTCTCAAAACTGTCTGATACTGGCACAAGAACAGACATATAGACCAGTGGAACAGAATAGAGGACCCAGAAATGGACCCAAGCCATTATATTCTATTAATATTTGACAAAGGAGGCAAGAATATACAATGGAGTCAAAACAACCTCTTTAATAAATGGTGCTGGGAAATTTTGTCAGATACAAGCAAAAAAAATGAAACTAGATCACCAACTTACACAATACACAAAAACAAACTCAAAATGGTTGAAGGACTTGAATGTAAGACAGGAAACCATAAAAATCCTACAAGACTCCATAGGCAACAAAATTGCAGACATATGTCATTGCAAAATCTTTACAGACACAGATCCAAGGCCAAGAGAGACTAAGGAGAAAATAAACAAATGGGACTACATCAAAATAAAAAGCTTCTGCACAGCAAGAGAAACCATCAACAAAACAACAAGAAAGCCCACTGCATGGGAGAACATATTTGCCAATGTTATCTCCAATAAGGGTTTAATCTGCAACATTTACAGGGAACTCATACAACTTAACAAAAGGAAGATAAACAACCCAATCAAAAAATGGGCAAAGGACCTAAATAGGCACTTTTTGAAAGAGGACATTAAGAAAGCCAAGAGACACATGAAAACATGCTCAAAGTCACTAATTATCAGAGAGATGCAAATCAAAACAATAACAAGATACCACCTCACACCTGTCAGAATGACTATCATCAACAAATCAACAAATGACAAGTGCTGGAGAGGATGCTGACAAAAAGGAACCCTTCTTCACTGCTGGTAGGAATGCAGACTGGTGCAACCACTGTGGAAAACAGTATGGAGTTTCCTCAAAATATTAAAAATGGAAGTGCCATTTGACCCAGTAATACCACCTCTAGGAATATATCCCAAGAAAACAGAAACACCAATCAGAAAGGATATATGCACCCCTATGTTCATAGAAGCACAATTTATAATACCTAAGATTTGGAAACAGCTTAAATGCCCATCAGCAGATGTGTGGATTAGAAAACTGTGGTACATCTACACAATGGAATACTACACTGCTTTGAAAAAGTAGGAATTCTTACCATTTGCAGCAGCATGAATGGAATTGAAAGCATTATGCTAAGTGAAATAAGCCAAGCACTGAAAGAAAAATACCACATGATCTCATTCATTTATGGATAATAAAGAACATTATCACCTGATGAACAAAAAGATAGATACAGAGGCAGAGAAGCATTGAACAGACTGTCAAATTACAGCGGGAAGGCTGGGTGGTGGGGAGGAGGTAAGAGATCAACTGAATGACTTATATGCATGCATAGAAGCATAACCAATGGACGCCAGATACTGGGGAGTCAGGGCATGTATGAGAGTGAGTTGGGGGGGGGGCATTTGGGAGGATATGGACACATATTAATACCTTAATCAATAAAAAAAAATTGAAAGAAAGAAACATAAAGTCCTTCAGCACAGTTAAATGTATTTATACCAATTTTAACCTTTCATTAAATAGTTTATCTTATATAGTGAAGCTGTTCAGAATCAGAAAATGAAGTTTTAGTCATGGAATTTAAATGAAAATATTTCTTCAGGTATGTAATCCTTGTTTTGTTATTTATATAATACCTATAAAACATAGCTTATTACTCAAATATTCAAATAATCCTATATAAGTTGAGGGCCCCAAGTCTTTTCTAGGAGATCTGGCTTAACTTCACTGAGGGTAGATAAGGAAGATGGTTATCTGCCTTGCTGTTATATTAAACTGTCTCATTCTCAGTGCCTGACTACTGCAGTAGCAGGTACGTAGAAATGCAGAGATATATGGGTGGGAAGTAGAGGTAATTTCTGCACATAGTAGCCTCATGAATCACTAAGTTACTTCCGCAAGATACTTTTCCTTTCAGAGAAATGTCTAGGATTAGAACCTAAATATTTAGTTTTACACCTCTGGCAATATTTGATTGGATATACATGGAAGAAAAAGAGGAAAAGAGTTTATAGAAATATTGAAATATCTCTAAAGTAGTTTTCAGAACCAGGAAGGCACTACTAGTATTGAATAGTCTCGGAGGCCTTCTCTAAGAAGAACTTATCTTCAGGTTTTAATATTCAATTTGCCCTTATTTCCAAGGTAACAGTGAATTCGCATCAGACTTAGACAAGCAGTTCTTATCATCTCTTATCATTTGAATTCCCAAGAAAACCAGGTGATTTTTAATGTTAACTTTGTTTAATAAATTAGCCTTTTTGCCCTGTTGGCATGGCTCAGTGATTGAGTGTTGTCCTATGAACCAGGAGGTCATGGTTCAATTTCCGGTCAGGGTATATGTCTGGGTTGCAGACTCAATCCCCAGTGGGCATATGGTAGGCAGCCAATCAATGATTCTTTCTCATCATTGATGTTTTTATCTCTCTCTCCCTCTCCCTTCCTCTCTGAAATCAATAAAGATATATATTTTAAAAATAAATTAGCTTTTTCAGTCATTGAGGATTTGGAAATGAGCAAACTAATCAAGAAGGAGTGGAGTAATACATTTAAATGTTAAGGACAGAAATGCAGGAGAGCAAAATGTGTTCTGAGAATTTGATACTGGCATTGTTTAATTGATGTTGCAGGTAGAACCATGATTCATAGATTTTTTTTAAGGATCAACCAATTGCAAAGCCAATCTCAAGAGACCACTGCTGACCTGGCCAGTGTGGCTCAGTTGGTTGGAGATTTCAGCTGATTGGATTAGGAGAAATTCCAAGGAATAGTTCATACCTGGATTCCATATGTGGAATGGGTGTGGTTTTGATTCCTGGTCAAAGCACATACCTAGGTTGAGGGTTACATTCCTGGTCAGGTCATGTAAGGAAGGCAACCAACTGATGTTCCCTCCCACATCGATATTTCCTCTCTCTCTCTCTCTCTCTCTCCCTCCTTTCCCCTTTCTCTAAAATCAATAAGCATATCCTCAGGTGAGGATTTTTTAAAAAGTAAATAAATAAATAAGAGACCATTGCTAACTTTAGGTTGATTCTAATTCTCTACGAAAATATTTCCAGAATCTTGTGGTTGTATACTAATTATTAATTTATGAATGGTTACATATTTAAAAATCTTTTCTTAGATAAATTTCAATTTGGAATAAAACAAATAAGATATTTTAATAATGATACTGCTTTTTATCATTCTATTGTTGGAAAAAATTATAAAACACACATCTAAATTAAATGGCATGCTTGCTCACAATTGTTTATAAGGTTGAGTCTATTACATAACGGAATCCAGGTATGAACCATTCCTTGGAATTTCTCCTAATCCGCTCAGCTGAAATTTTTCTGCTTTTCTATTGCTTGTAACCTATAATAATTTGCCTTTACATTGAACATTATCCATTTTAAGAAATTTTACAATATGCTCCTGCTTAATCAAAACTTACTTTTTGAGGGTAGGCAGTCAAGAGAAGAATAAACATTTCCATATAAATTCTAATGCTTTTACTTGTCAAAATTCACAGTTCAAATTGATCATGTAGTAAATAGCAATCACTGATATTTGCTTTCTCAGGAATCATGTGATCATCACTTCCTTGTCCATTCTCTGTAAAATTTTCAGGTTATTCAGCTAGAGTCGTGGTTTATCTCAACCACACATTTAACCAAAAAGCTCATACAAGGTAAAACTTTGTAGGAGATAATAATTGCCTAAAATACAAGTTCTTATCAGAAGTGGATATGATTCAGTTGTGTTCAATACTATATATTATTCAGAAAACAGACTGTCTAAGAAAAAAAGTTCAGGTTGCTGTACAAATTAAATGTTTAAATAGCAATGCAATCTTGGTTTTAAAAAGATAAATAAATAAATAAATAGCATAGAATCAGAAAGCCCAGTGCAAGGCAATGAAGAAAAATAGGTGCCTGGAACGGGCATAAGTAGCAGAAATGAACAGAAAGAATGAGTTAATATCAAGATCTCACTTCTATGTGGACTGCCTTGGTATAATTCACCATAGAAAGTAAAACAGAGTGATTGGAATTTGTTCTGCATCCAGCCTAAATCCTTGGTCTAGCACACCATGGATTCATTCTGCTGAATTAGGTGCTAATCATCAAAGACCAGAAATGTGGCCCAGCATCATAAAGAAATACTGCCCAGCATAGGTTCTCCTTATTTGCAAGGTCTGGAGGAAAACTGCTTTAAATGACCCCTTTTAATTGCTAACTAAAATATTTACATTTAAAGGTTGACACATTTCCCTCAAAATTGGGGAAATAGATGCATTACATTTTCTTTAAACTGTATAAATTGAACTTCTAGGAAAGTAAATCATAAATTACATGAACTTTTTAAAAACCCAATAGCCATTATTTTGTACCACTTGACTTAAAAACAAACATCCTAATGCATAAAAAAGAAATAAAAATAGTATCTCTCTAGTTTAAAAATATAGTTTGGGTAACATTAAGTAAATAATTGTCACGGAAAATAAATATATGATCCATGCCATAATAATCAGTCAAATGAAAGAGTCAAACAAATTTACCAAATAGCCATGAAGCTACTGTTTTTCATAATACATCAAAAGTCTTAATTTCATCTTTCTTGGTTTTTATCCATGTAGTTCAAAAAAATAGAAAATTTAATACATGAAAGTATACATGCATGTATATTTTTAAATTATTCAGAGTAATGCAAGTGTTTGGTTTATAATTCATGCATAGATGAAGGGCAAAGGTGTCAGTACAATGTTTTAATTAACCCATGGGTCACCAAGGATAACAGAAACCCAGGGAAAGGTGACAGACAAATTATCATATTCTACTATAAAGGATCAAGTGCTCATGACTATTATTGCCTCTAAGAACCTATCTCTGTACTTTGTTCTCTAGATGCCTTGGAAATCAGTTTTCATCATCTTTGAAACAGTAACTAATTCCTATGGTTCATAACTTCCTGGAGTAAGAGGAAAGAAAAATTAAATAAAATAAAAAAGGCCTTCTGTTTTTCTGTGTACCTCAAAGCATGATTAGTATTTTTAGCAGTTTGTAACAAATTAGAGACTCTGTAGGTCCTAAAGAATTGACTAACCTTTTCTTGTACTAAGGCAACAAAAGGAATAAAGAAGAGGTACCATACAGATGGTGGGTAGTCAGTTACAAGGTGATCCTCTGAGCACAGCTACAGAGG
This sequence comes from Corynorhinus townsendii, assembly GCA_026230045.1. Lineage (NCBI taxonomy): Eukaryota > Metazoa > Chordata > Mammalia > Chiroptera > Vespertilionidae > Corynorhinus > Corynorhinus townsendii. Next base: position 110,997,833 of record JAPDVU010000003.1, on the reverse strand, counting down.
CCACCTCCCACAGCAGCCAATGTCAGCTAAGAAATTAGGGTTCTTTCGCAGGTGTAAATGTGATTCTTAGAAAAGGTGGGCTATGTCTGTATTCCCTTAAGGAACAGTGTGAGGCTGGAGTGTGAAGATACGCAGCCAATGTTGCAGCCTGGTGTTCCCTTGGGGTGTCTTTGGGGCCCACAACCCAGGGAGTATGGCAGAGAAGCAGTGAGTTACTCCTGCTGGAGCATTAGAGGGGTTGCTGCTTTAGCACAATGAGCACAGCACAGCCTCAAACAGGCCATCCACACAAAGAGACAGGGTGCGGACACTACACCAGATCTGGTGGTCTGCTCTCTCGCTTCCCCACCTGTGGTACACAAATCAATACCAGGTGCTCTTCTGCTGAGCTGTGTGGCTCTGAAATTGTATGTGCTTCCCAAGCTGTGACACACAGACTGGCCACACAGAAACATGCCTCTAGCCTTAGCTTGCTCTTTTCTCATCTCCTAAGTAAACACACTTTGAACCTTGCCCATGGGGTTTGAGATGCCAGCTGTGCTGGTCACTCATCATGGCTGAAGACTGTGGCTTGTGGAAATGCACATCTCCCTGCCTTAAGCTAGCTTGTGCCCTGCATTAACCATGTGGAGCTGACTTCCTAACTGTACCCTGGATAACCCTTGGGATCCTGAGAAGCAATTCTTGTTAATCCCTCTTGGAGAGTGGCCAAACTGGGAGTTCAGGCAAGGGGCCAATGTGAGTATCTGAATGCCTCCCATTATTTATGGGTCTATGTGCATAGCAATATGTTTGTCCCAGACATCAAACCATTTTTATTTTCCTGGGGAGAGGGAGAAAGTAAGAGGAGAGGGGGAGGGGAGGGAAGGAAAATAAACAAAATTTTAAATATATGGAAAAGCTTAAGTGAGCATGAAATTGATGTCTACAAGGACATTCATTAGTGTAAGAAATATTGCCAATAATCTAAAATTGGCATGCGGATTAAGCTAAAAATATCCATTTTAATTGTGAAACAGCATCATTCTGTTTAAGACTTCATTTAAGTGAGCCTTAATCAGGAAACTTGCAGCTTGAGTTTGTCAAAATCCACACCACATGACCCAGAGCTCTGCTCTTGGGCTACAGAGCAGGACTGTGTAGTCCACATTCCCACAGGAAGCAGGACATCTGCAGGAACAGGAATTGAAAGGCAATTACCTGGCACCAGAGTGACACAATCTGTTCAGGGGACTTGTTTACTGGCATGGGGTCAGTGTGAGAGAAAAGTATGTGGTACAGATTTTTCTTCCAGCCTAGAGTTACCCAGAGATGCTGGATGATGAGTGTTGTGTTTTATGGCCAGAAGGAGAGCAGAGAGCTGCATCTGTCAACTTTTACTATAAATGCAAAAGACTTGTTATGTCCTGAATATTGAGGTCCCCCATTTTTATAAAGCAACAAGCTTTGGGAATGTTTAAATCAGTAATTTCCCTGTTTGCCCTCTGCCTGGTAGATTAAATTAGACAAGTAATTATTATATTAGCTAAAGTCAAGGCAAGAGAGGAGGAAAAACAAAACAGAAATACAAGACCTAAATTAAAGAGAAAATATAAGCCTAGGTAGGTAGCAATGCAGATAGATTTCTTTTTGGAAATCCAACTACTTCTATTTTTATTTTGGAAATCCAACTGAATTTTAAAAGAGGACATACATGAGTCTTAGTGTAGTTTTACTTTGTTATTTTGGCCAAACAACTCAAAAAGTACTTTAAAAGTATGACTATCGGAAAGATAACAAGGGATGAATTGGGCAATCACAGAACTTTCCAGCCTTGAGCCGTAGGTGTTTCTGAAATGACACTGAGACTTAGACTTCCATCTGCTACTGCCTCCTGCAGAATTAAAGCCTTTGGAAATCTCTCTCAGCACAAGAGAACTGGTATGTAATTTTGTAACAAATACACAATAACTTTTATATATATTTTATTTACAGTTAGTAGTGCAAAGAGAAACTTCAATGCTTCAAAGACTGTTTTGAATAAATCCCTTTCATGGAATACAACTTGAACTGATTTTTTGCATATATCAACTGCATAAACAAGGAATAGAAGACACTGAGACAGCTAATAGCTACTGCATCTTGATTGTACTATTTTCCTCCATAATAAACCAGTTTATTACAGAAGAAAGTATAATTGCCAAACTGGTGTGGATCAGTGGTTGAGTGATGACCCATGAACCAGGAGGTCACAGTTTGATTCCCAGTCAGGACACATGCCCGGGTTGTGGACTCAAACAAGTCCACCTGTAAAAATTGAAAGATATATTGTTGAATTAATAAACATTTTTGCAGAAAAGTAGACATAGTATGGTCTTGTTTTATATAAATATAGATTGTATGTTAGGATAAGTATTAAAAATATAGAGTTTTGCTTGAGTGGGCTTTTTTGTACACAGGAGAGTAAGATGGTGTTAAAAATATTATTTTATCTTTTGAATTATACTATACTAACATTATCAGAAATAAAAGTACATTAAAAATAAAATTATAAACCCAAAAAACAAGAGGTTATTACTATAAATGATGACAGAGATTGAATAAGAAATAGATGACGACTGCATGTTAGAGAAAACTTTGGTTCTACCTCTGAAGTCAAACCAAATAGCAGCATAGAAAAATGCTTTCATACTTTCCTTTGTTGTTGCTGATGTTGACCTTCTGTTTTTTAAACCATTGTCAAACTTCTTCCTTGAATTTCTCATAGTTTTGGAACAAAAAGAGAATGAAAGTTTTTAACTAAGTGAAAGTATTCGATTTTAGACACTTGATGACTAGCCAGGCCAGTTCAGGTTACATGTGACTTCAAATAATAACATGTCTGCTCTTCTCTCAACCAAGCAAATTTTATAGTTTTTATTTTATTTTATTTACTAGAGGCCCGTTGCACGAAGATTCGTGCAATAGGCCTTCCTCCCCCTGGCTGCCAGCACTGGTTTTCCTCTGGCACCCGAGACCCAGGCCTTTGCTCCGGCCACAGTAGAGAAGCCACGCCTCTTCAGTCTTCAGTCTTTGTTCCATGCCTGTGTATGCAAATTAACCCGCCTTCTTTGTTAGGTTAATTTGCATACTCATTCCTGGTTAGCTGGTGGGCATCACGAAGGTACGATCAACTTGCATCTTTCTCTTTTATTAGTGTAGGTTTTTTTGGTTATTGAGAGTATTAGAGGTGTCCCCCATTTTTTCCCTTTTGTCCCCATACACCAAGGTTCCCCCTACCCCAGAATTTATAGTTTTACTAGTAAAGGCCCTGTTCTTTCCAAAGTTTGTTCAGATGACAGCTTATATCAGAGCATTGAATTAGCCACTGAGCTTGGACAGTAAATAAGCTTTCCTTTTCCCCCTGATATCTTGTGAGATTCTTATGGGGGTGAGTGAACTCCAGGTTACCAAAGCAAGGGCAGAAATTGATTAGATATTTACAAGGATTCCAATATCTGGGGTGGGGAGTTCTCAGTGCAGGTGCATTTGAAAATAACAAGAGATAGAAGCCAAATTTTTTTACAGCTCAGTCAAATACTTAGGAGTTATCATTGAAGGTTGGATGAACACAGCCACAGCCATGGCTGCACTGAGTCTAATGCTGTCTAAACAGCAAATTCAAACCTTCTGAGAGAAAGAATTCACCTTTCCAGGATCTCTTTACATTCATTTCACTTTTTTTTTTTTACCTTTGCTAATGGCCTTTGGTTTTAATCCATCAATGTTTATATCCAGCCAGCCAATGAGTTTTAAAAAAAGAGAGAAAAACTTTCTATGAAGCATCAAGAAGAGAACACTCTTAATGCCAAAAGATTCACGCTATGCATTTCCGAAGTAGATTGACTGAGTGTACAGAAATTTGAATTAATAATGTCTAGAGCCAAACTTCTCCACACTGTGCACTCAGTATAAGATGCATTTTGAGAAATGATCCCTATCCATTTTAGATTAAGGAAAACTGCAAACAAGAGGCAGATCCAAATTTATTTTTGGATCAAGCATTCACTGGGTAACCCCAGCTCTCCAAGCACTTTTCTTACAGTGAAAGCAAGGGGATTAGTCTGGTTCAGCAATAGATTAACGTTTCTTTTCTTTTTGTTTAGGAAACCTTAGTAGAAGAAAATTGAAGGTTTTGGAATAAACATATGAAAGGAATACACTTGTTCAAGCATTTTCCTCTGAAGCAGCCTATGAGAGCTGGAAGGAAAAATGAGAATGAAAATGCCTGAGTTCTCTCAGTGCCACAATGAGAACCCTTCAGGTCCATTGCCTTTCACTCAAACATGGTTCACATTCAAAGTAGTTCTTCAGGTCCTAGCCATTTTGGCTCAGTGGATAAACCATCAGCCTGCGGACTGAAGGGTCCCCGGTTTGATTCCAGTCAAACCTTGATTCCCAGTAGGGGACATGCAGGAGGCAGCTGATTAATGATTCTCTCATCATTGTGTTTCTATCTCTCCCTTCCTCTCTGAAATCAATAAGAATATATTTTTTAAAATAAATAAATAAAATAAAGTAGTTCTTCAGGGTTTTTCTTACTTCGCACCTAACAAAGGCTCCTCTTTTATAATTTTCTGTATGGAATATGTTGTATTTTGTCAATAGCCTATCCTTTAAACACCACTTAATTCTAGTATCTAGTAGAATGGCTAAGGAGTTTAATTCCAGTGAATAATACATATGAAAAAGTATATGGTTTATGAATTTTGCATTTGGACAAAAGAGAGAAATACATATATAAATGTATAAGTACCATCATATTTTGTCTTTTAATTTGAGAAATATTATTGTATTTATCAGCTCAGTGAGTGCTATACTTAGTTGTATAATACATTCCTAAAAATATATTTCATACCAGATGTGAGAAATTTGAACCATAGACTTGAAAGTTAAAAGGGATTCTATTTCTGGAGAACAATATATATTAGAACAATCTCTATTTTAGCATCTTACCTTTTAGATATGATATTCAATGATGAATCTTTAGATTTTCTTGTATAGTCTTTAATTTTGTTCCTTCAATTCAACACTGAGCCAATGCTCCAATTCCAATAAATATCCAACTATGAATAAATATTTCTTTTGCTTTTGGCACATGTAACAATGTCTACATTTACCTCAATTATATTGCCAAGGCACTTTGTTTCTTGCTAGTATTGGCACTCCTATTGCTCTACGTTGTGTATTTTTGTACATAGATACTAAGAAAATGCAGATAAATGTATGATTAATTAAAAACTTTCAAATTGATATACAAATTGGAAATTGTGCTTAAACTGAACTGTTGGATGCTAGAGAGAAGAATCTGTTTTCAGTAGAATAATTTTTAAAATCTACAAAAGTTCTAATTCTGTACAAGGAAAATACTTTAAGAATACCAATATGATAACAAAAGTTCAAGTTGTTGCCCTAGCCAGTTTGGATCAGTGGTTAAAGCATCAGTCAGCAGACTGACGTGCTTCGGATTTGATTCCAGTCAAGGGAATGTACCTTGGTTGCTGTCACATCGATGTTTCTCTCTCTGTCTCTCCTCCTACCTCCCACTGTCTCTAAAATAAATCCATTAAAAATATCCTCAGATGAAGATTAACAAGAAGTTCAAGTTGTTAAAATTTGAATATACAAAAAAAAAAGAATAAGCCTTCTCTTCTCAAAAAGCAAAGCCTCACATTGTCTTGAAAAAATGTGTTATCTGTGAGTCAAAGAATAATAGACAGAGTTGGAAGGGATTTTAGCAACTATCTCTCATACAAAGCCCTGTTTTGAGAATGAAGAAACTGGAGTCCAGAGAGGTAGAGGGATTGGCATAAAATAATGCATTTTTTAAAGTACATGATGAAAATGTGTTAAAGCAAACAAAAAGGAAAGAATGTTCTCTAATTCTTTGAACCAACCAATATTGCACTTCTAAGCCTCTAAATTTCATGTTTAAAATCATGGTAAAATACACAGAAAATTTACCCTCTTAACCTTTTTTCTAAATTTTCTATAGCAGTCATGTTTTGGATCTATGCCACAATGCATAAGTTGCTGACTGAGCTTTGAAATTGGTTCCATTTCTCACTATGGGGTTCCATTTCTCACTGCTGGAGAGTGAGTGTACTGGAAATATTTTGCTGGACAGTAAAAAAAGTACACTGGTGGTTTGGTGATGAGAAGGAGAGTAAGAATTGGAAAACAAGTCTGAACTGTGGTGATTCACATATCTAAGATAATCTACCATCACTATAAATATGATATGGTTTTTCAGTAAAACAAGTGTCATTAACAAGTGACTCATTGATCAATTTCAGGACCCACATTTTCCCCTGTCCCTATTGATTGAAGGGGGTTAGAAACAGTAACAACCATCATTCCCCAAATGCTACATTTGTGGTGAACAAGTAATGTTCAGCTCATGTTCACTGTACATGACAAATAACTCTAATGGTGAACAAAAAGAGCATCCTTTCTTCAAAAAAATGAAACATTATTTTACTTAGTATAATACCCTCTTGGTCCATCCATGTTGTTACAAATGGTAAGATTTAATTCTTTCTATGGCCAAGTAATATTCCATTATGTATATGTACCACTTCTTCTTTATCCTTTTATCTATTTTTCCTTTTTTAAAATTAAATTTATTGGGGTGACGTTGGTTAATATGATTGTATTAGTGGCCCAGCGCATGATTAAATCGTGCAAGTGTAGGGTCCCCTAGGCCTGGCCTGTCATCAGGGCCATGTCCTCCACCCCGCAATGCCTCACAGGCTCCATGGAAGCTGCCAGCGCCCTGCGACACTCCACCGATGCTGCCGGCACCCCGAGAGGGGATGGGAGGAGGGCCCAAGAGGTGCTCCAGCACCTCCTGGTGACTGGTTGTTTTGTTGTTCTGCCATTATGGCATGAGGACCACAGGCCTTTTATGATATAGACTAGAGGCCTGGTACACAAAATTCATGCATGAGGGGGCTCCCCTCAGCGCAGCCTGCACCCTCTCCAATCTGGGACCCCTCGTGAGATGTCCAACTGCCGGTTTAGGCTGGGATCAGGCCTAAACCAGCAGTCGGACAACCCTCACAATCTGGGACTGCTGGCTCCTAACTGCTCACCTGCCTGCCAGCCTGGTCACGCCCAACTGCCCCCTCTCACCTGTCTGGTCGCTCCCAACTGCCCCTCTGCCGGCCTGGTTGCCCCACACAGCCTGCTGTTCAGTCATTTGGTCATCCCTCACTAACCCCCCCTGCCGGCCTGGTCACCCTACATAGCCTGCTGTTCAGTTGTTTGGTTGTCCCTCACTAACATCCCTTTCAGCCTTGTCACCCCACGCATTCTGTATTCAGTTGTCTGTCTGGTTGTTTTGATTGGGACAGCCCCTGGCTTTTTATATATTAGGAATATTAGGATAGGTTTCGGGTGTGAGTTTTTATATTAAAATATCTGTATATTTGCACTATATGCCCACCACCCAAACTCAAATATTCTCCCATCACCGTATATTAGGACCCCTTTCATCCCCACCCCCTCCCTCTTGGCAATCACCACACTTCTGTTTCTGTTCATGAGTTTCAGTTTTATATCCCACATATGAGTGAAATCATATGGTTCTTAGCTTTCTATGCCTCACTTATTTCACTTAGCATAATGTTCTTAAGGTCCATCCATGTTGCAAAAGGCCCTTTCTTATGGCTGAATCCATTGTGTATATGTACCATATCTTTATCCAGTCCTCTGTTGCAGGACACTTTGGTTGTTTCTATGCCTTGGCCACCGTGAATAATGCTACAATGAACATAGGGGTGCATATATTTCTAAAAGTATATGTTTTTGAGTTTTTGTGTATATACCCAGGAGAGGGATTGCTGGGTCATATAGTAGCTCTATTCTTAATTTTTTGAGGAATTGTCAGACTGCTTTCCATTGTTGTTGTACCATTCTACATTCCCATCAGTGGAAATGAAGGTTCCTTTTTCCACAACCTCTCTAACACTTGTTATTGCCTGTCTTGTTTATAATAGCCAGGCTAACAGGTGTAAGGTAGTATCTCATTGCAGTTTTGATTTGCATTCCTCTAATTGCTAGTGATATTGAGCATCTTTTCATATATTTATTTGCTGTTTGTATGTCTTCTTTGGAGAATTATATTTTCAGGACCTCTGCCCACTTTTTGATTGGGTTGTTTGTTTGGTGTTGAGTTTTATAAATTCTTTATATATTTTTGAAATTAAACGTTTGTCAAAGCTACTGTTTGCAAATATCATTTCTCATCTGGTTGGCTTCCAATTTGTTTTGTTCTCAATTTCTTTTGCTATGCAGAAGCTTTTTAGTTTGATATAATACCATTCATTTATTTTTTGCCTTTACTTTCCTTGCCTTTGGGGTCAAGTTCATAAAATGTTTCCTACAACCAGGGTCCTTAAGTTTGGTACTTATGTTTTCTTCTATGCAATGTATAGTTTCGGGTCTTATATTTAGGTCTTTGGTCCGTTTTGAATTAATTTTTGTATATGCAGATAAATTGTAATCTAGTTTCATTCATTTGCATGTGGCTTTCCAGTTTTCCCAGCACCATTTATTGAAGAGACTATCTTTACTCCATTGTGTATTTCTGTCTCCTTTGTTGAAAATTATCTGTCCATATACATATGGTTTTATAGCTGATCTCTCTATTCTATTCCAATTATCTGTGTGTCTGTTTATCTGCCAATACCATGTTGTTTTGATTATCATAGCTCTGTAGTATAATTTGAAGTTGGGTAGCATACCTCCAGCTTCGTTCTTTTTTCTCAGGATTGCTTTGGCTATTCAGGGTCTTTTGTGGTCCCAATACAAATCTGATGACTTCTTATTCTATTTCTTTAAAAATTACATTAGGATTTTGATGGGGATTGCATTAAATCTGTATATTGGTTTTGGTAATATATCCATTTTCACTATGCTGATTTTTCCAATTCATGAACACAAATAAATCAATGTAATACATCATATTTACAAAAGAAAGGATAAAAATAATATGATCTTATCAGTAGCTGCAGAAAAAGCATTTGTTAAGATACAAATCCATTGATGAATAAAACACTCAATAAAATAGGACTAGAAGGAAAGTATCTCAACATAATAAACGCCATCCTATATGGAATATGGAATATGCAAATGGTCATTACACCATGAAGTGTAACAACCGATCAGCAGGAGGGTGGGGCAGCGAGCTACAAGTGGTCGGTGGAGAGCTACAGGAGGGGGCAGGGCAGCAAGCTATAAGGGGGGGGAGGGGGCAGAGGGAGCTACAGGAGGGCGGGGCAGCAGCAAGCAGAGAGCTACTGGAGGGTGGCAGTGAGCTACTGGCGCACAGATCCATGCACAGGGCTACTAGTATATGATACACCCTCAGCTAATATCATCCTCAATGATGAAAAACTGAAAGCTTTTCCTCTAAGATCAGGAATAAGACAAGGCTGTACCTCTCACCACTCTTATTCAACATAGTCTGGAAGTCCTAGCCACAGGTAGGCAAGAGAGAGAAATAAAAGACATCCAAACAGGGAAGTGTGAGGACCCTGTCAGAGTACACTGGATGTTCAAGGCCAGTTGGAGTGTAGCGGCCCTGTTCAGAGTATGCCAGATGTTCAAGGCCACTCTAAGCGTGAAAATATTAATCAGAAGTGTTCAAGGGTAAGATGCTATACACAGGTGCAAGAAGCAAGGACACAGTAATCTGACTATGTACACTGCACAAGTGGGCCTTCTATAACCCAAAACTCTGAGGTCACTATTTGGAAAGAAGCCTCTTTTGTTTGAGCTAGTGTTTAATATGCTACTGACTAGCAGGTAGGGTGCTCGGATATGACTACTGTGTAGAGCTCAGAGGCAGCTGCTTAGTAAGGCTGTATCTCTAAGGATAGCTCCTGTATGGCTCCTATATTAGGGGTTACTGCTACTTTGTAGGAAAAATGTATTGTTACCTAGCTGGTGTATGGTTTCTGTATGGGATTTTACTTTGAAGAACTGCTTTGTATAATAGTTGCTGTCCTAGCAATGGCCACATGTCCACTGGCTCCTATAATACTCTATTATAAAGCTTAATTTTCCTTTCCACTGAGGGCTGCATTTCTCTGGCTGAGCTAAAACACTAAAGGTGTATCACTAGATGAGAAGGGAGCTGACCAGTGCAGAATAAAGCAGATGGGCACAAGGAAGAGTAGTCTAGCCAGAGAGGGGCCTGACCCCAGGGCTACCTGGCTTCAGGTCTGCCTCACAGCCACGTTATTTTCACAGCTGTGCTGTATCAAAGTTGAACTGTTTTACACATAATAAAGTTTTCTTCTTCACTGTACCACAAATTGAGGATTCTTGTTTGTGCTGAATTGCTCAACATGTTAATAGTGGAATTTTAAAAACATGGTTAAGTACAATGGAATTATTCAGTCTTATAAAGGATGGAAATTCTGACACATGACAAATTCTGGATAAATTTTGAGGACATTATGCTAAATGAAATAATCCAGACACAAAAAGACAAATACTGTGTGATTGCACATATATGAGGTCCCTATAGGTTTCAACTTTGTAGAGACAGAAAATAGAATGGTGGGTGCCAGGGGCTGGAGGTAGGAGAAACGGAAAGTCATTTAATGGGTAGAGAGTTTCAGTTTTGCAAAATGAAGAGTTCTGGATATTGATTACACAGCAATGTGAATATTCTTAACCCTACTAAAATGTATAGTTAAAAATAGTTAGGATGGTGCCTGCTCAGTGTTGTTCAGTTGATTGAGCATTGTTCCATGCACTAGGATGTCATGGTTCAACTCCCAGTCAGGGCACATGGCTGGGTTTTGAGCTCAATCCCCAGTAGAGGGTGGGCAGGAGGCAGCTGGTTGATGTTTCTCATTGATGTTTCTATCTCTGTCCCTCTCTCTTTCATTCTCTGAAATCAATAAAACATATTTTTTAAATAAACAAATAAGACCCTCTTATATACCTACAACTTCTCATGGCTTCTCTGCCGAATAGCCAGCATCCAAGAGGGTTCAGTCCCTGGCAGAGGGGCTTGGACCCGACAGTTGGCATAGTGGAGCAGGATGAAGGAAGAAGGAAGTAATATTGTCATTTTTTACAGATGAAAAAAATGATTCTGTATATAGAGAACCCTGAAGACTACACTAAAAAACTATTAGAAACAAGAAACAAATACAGTAGAATTATTTGAGTATTTAAGACAAGTTCTTTTAGGTCATTTGTTTCATTGTGGCCATCTATTCATACATTGAAAAGTTTTTATTAAGAGTATTTTTAAAATAATAACTGCCTATGCTTACTAAAATGTAACATAATCTTTGCTTTTCTACTTCAAAACAGCCAAAACTTAAGTATTTTGTTCTTGGTATCTTCTATTTAGGAAAAGTGAGATTCAGAAGTTGGTTTTATGGTGGCAAATAAAGTACAAAGTTTCACAACTCATGTTAAAATGTTTAATTTATGGTTACATAAAGACTGAAGTCAGGTTGGAACACTGATGCAGCTCAAGGAATATTATGCCTGTTGTGCCAACTGGCAAATTGGGTTCATTATATTTAATTTTACATACTTATCTGCTATTTGGCAAGAACTCATGAAGCCGCTTCTAGATTTCAACTGCATTCTGTGCTTTCAGCACTTAGAAATTACAGCTTTGAACTGATAAATGTCATTTCAAAATTAATCTATTTAAGAAGAGGAGATATATACTGGCCAATCCAAAGAACTTGCAATTTATATTTTTATTAAATACTTTAAGTGTTTTATATCCATTATAGTGTATAAGTTACATTTTAGAGCTATCTTGTTTCTTCTTTTATAATCAAACATTTTTATAAATACCTGACATTTCAAATTAACTTCTGAAGTTTCTGCTTCTATTTTGAAAAAAGGTGTTATATAGTCCTCTTTGTTATTCTACTCAGCCAAAATCAATATGGCATTGATGTTCTCTTTTCTTTTCATGTTCTCACTTTTCTTTTTCTTTATATTTATTTACATATTTATTTTTTCACACCTTGCCTTTCATTATTTATAAACTTTATTTTTGAATAGTTTTAAATTTAGAACAAAAATGAGAAAATAGTACACAGTTCCTATATGTCCTGCCTTCTTTTCCCCATATTAATATCTCACATTAGTGTGATTCATTTACAAAAAATTGAAGAATCAATAGTAATACATTATAATTAAATAAAGTCCACCACTTAATCAGATTCCCTTAGTTCTAACTTAGCATCTTTTACTATTCCAGGATCTCATTCAAGACACCACATTATATTTAGGTATCATGTCTTCTTAGGCTCTTCTGGACTGCATTAGTGACTTCCTTCCAAAGTACACAATATAGAAGGGGGAACAAGGAGTAACTACAGTAAAGGAAACTACAAGCACTTCCATAGCTTAGTGATGAAGGTCAACATCACAGTGATAGCATGTGAGACAGCTAACCAATGTATATACACATATTTACAAACTAGAGGCCCAGTGCATGGATTCGTGCACTGGTGGGGTCCCTCGGCATAGCCTGAGGGGGATCAGGCTGAAACCGCCAATCCAACACCACCTGCCACTCCTGCCTGCCGCTCCTGCTCATCCTGGCCCTGCTGTGCCTGCTGCCCACCACCACTTGGTAGGCTCGCTGCCACTCCGCTGCAGTCTCGGGCTGTTGCAGCCAGCCATGAGCCCTGCGTCTGGCGCCCATTGGTCAGCTGAGCAGCGCTCCCAGTGGGAGCACACTGACCACCAGAGGGCAGCTCCTGTGTTGAGCATCTTCCCCCTGGTGGTCAGTGCGCATCATAGTGACTAGTTGATGGTCATTCAGTCATTTGGTTGTTCGGTCACTTAGGCTTTTATGTATATAGATATTTCTATAATCAAACATGAGCTCTTACTGATGCCTCCAATTCTTCCATAACCACATGGATCATTGCTTTTCTGTAACTTCCACTCCAATAGAGAGAAGTCTGGCTTTCATCAGCCTCCATCCATTTACTCAAGCTTTCAATTTCAGTATGTATGTATAGCAACACCAGAATTTCCTTTTAGCAGTGAATAATATTCCATTATATCGATATACTACTTATTTCCTTATCCACTATTAAAGGCATCTTGGTTACTTCCAGTTTTTTACAATTAAGGATATAACTGCTATAAAAATTTATGTGCAAGCTTTTGTATAAATGTAATTTCAAATTAATTGGGTAAATACCTGGAAATGAGATTGCTGGATCACATGGTAAGACTATATTTAGCTTTGTAATGAAACTATCAAATTGCCTTGCAAAGTGGTTGTGCCCACCAACAATGAATGAGAATTCCTATTACTCTGCATCCTCATCAACATTTGGTGTTTTCAGTATTTTAAATTTTAGCCATTATAATAAGTGTGTAGTGGTAGCTCATTATTTGAATTTGTGATTTCCTAATGGTACATGATTTTGACCATCATTCATATGATTTTTTTCCATTTATATATTGTCTGCTTTTTTGTGTGTGTATTCCACAATTTTATTTTTTTTAATTTTTTATGGTTAAATGATTACTTTTTTATTCCCCAGTTCTTTTTTTAAAAAATATTTATTGTTCAAAGTATTACATATGTCCCCTTTTTTCCCCATTGACCTCTTATAGCCACTCCAACCCTCCACCCCACCCCAGGTCTTCACTTCCCTATTGTCTGAGTTCATGTGTTATGCATATATGCATACACATTCTTTGATCTCTTCCCAACCATCCACCCACCCTCTTCCCTCTGAGATTTGCCAGTCTGTATATCTTCTTAAATGAAGTGACTACTGAGATATTTTGCCCATTTTAAAAATTGGGATGTTTTGTTCTTACTGTTAAGTTTTAGGAGATCTTTGTATATTTGGAAAACAGTTTCTTTATCAGAATGATATATGATTCCCAAATACTTTCTCCCAGGCCAGAGAGTGACTTGTCTTTTTTATTCTCTTAGCAGATACTTTATAATAGTTTTAATAAATGTTAATTTATCATTTTTTTCTACCCTGATCATGAGTTTTGGTGTTGTATGTAAAATGTTATCACCATGACTAGGGTCACCTAGATTTTATCCTGTTTTCTTCTAGAAGTTTCATAAATTTGAAATTTATATTCAGGGTTATGATCCATTTTGAGTTAAATTTCGTGAAAGTTCTGTGTCTAGATTCATTTTTTAAAATATTAAGTCCAATGATCCCACCATCATTTTGTTAAAAAAAAAAGACTACCCTTTCTCTTTTGAATTTCTTTGCTTGGTCTAAGATCACTTGACTATTTATGTGTTTATTTCTTTATTCTGTTCCACTAATCTACTTATTTATTCTTTCATCAATATTCTACTGTCTTGATTAATATAATTTTATGGAAGTATTTGAAGTTTATAATGCAAGTCATCCAACTTTGTTCTTCCACAATAATGTACTGGCTATTCTGGGTATTTTTCCTTTCATTATAAACTTTGGATTCAGATTGTCGAAGTCCATGAAGCAACTCATTAGTACTTTGATTAAAATATGTTGAAACTGTAGATCAACTTGAGAAAAACTGATATCTTAACAATATTAAGTCTTTATCTACACACATGGAATTTTTCTATATTTACCTAGGTCTTCTTTGATCAGAATTTTGAAGCTCTTATATAAATCTTGTATATATTTTGGTAGATTTATATTGAAGTATATTTTTAGAGGGAGTGTTAATATAAATGGTGTTGTTGATTTCAAGCTCTAGTTGTTGAGTGCTGGTATATAGTGAAATAATTTATGTTTGTATATCAATCTTTCACCCTGCCACTTTGCTGTATAGGTATACCTTATTTTTGTACTTCACAGATTGAGGATTTTTAAAAATTGCTTTATGCATTACTTTTAATTTTTTAATTACATTTATTTGGTTAAGATTGGTTAATAACATTATATAAATTTCAGATGTACAACTTTATAATGCAACATCTGCAAACTCTATTATGTACTCATCATCCAAAGATCCATCTCCTCCTGTCACTATGTATTTGACCCCCTTTATCCTCCTCACCTTTCCCCAACCCTCTTCACCTCTAGTAACCACCATTTTGTTATCTATGTCAATGAGTTTGTTTGTTCATGTTGTTTTTTGTTTCAGATGCTTCATGTAAGTGAAATCAAATGGTTCTTATCATATTTCACCTGACTCATTTCACTTAGCATATTGCATTATTTACAAATTGAATGTGTGTGGCTACCCGCAATCAAATATGTATATCAGTGCAATTTTTCCAACAGCACCTCTTCACTTTATGTCTGTGTCACAATTTGGTAATTCTCAAATGTTTCCATCATTATTATATTTGTTATGGTGATCTGTGATCAGGTATCTTTGATGTCACTATTTTAATTGATTTGGGTTGCCACAACCACATCCACACAAAACAGTGAACATAATCAATAAATGTTGTGTGTGTTCTGACTGTTCCACTGACCAGCTGTGTCCCCATCTCCCTTCTTCTCCTCAGGCCTTCTTATTCTCTGAGACACAAGATTATTTAAATTAGACCAATTAATAAATCTAAAACACTTAGCCTCTAAGTGTTTAAGTGAAAGAAAGAGACATACATTTTTCAGTTTAAATCAAAAGCTAGAAATGACTAAGGAAGTCAGGCAAAAGCTGAGATAAGCCAAAAGCTAGGCCTCTTGCATCAGTTAGTCTAGTTCTGAATGCAAAGGAAAAGTTCTTGAAGGAAATTAAAAGTGCTATCCCCATGAACACACAAATGATAAAAAGATGAAACAAGCTAATACTGATATGGAGAAAGTTTTAGTGGTCTGGATAGATCAAAACAGTCCCTACATTTCCTTAAACCAAAGCCTAATTCAAAACAAAGTTCTAACTCTCTTCAATTCTATAAAGAATAAGAGAGGTTAGGAAACTGCAGAAGAAAATTTTAAAGCTAGCAGAAGTTGGCTTATGAGGTTTAAGGAAAGAAGCTATCTCCATAATAGAAACATTAAGGCTAGGCAGCAAGTGCTGATATAAAAGCTGAAGCAAGTTATCCAGAAGACTGAGTTAAAATCATTAATGAAGGTGGTTAGTTACCATATTTTTCTGGGTATAGGACACTATTTTTTTCTAAAATCGTTAAACTGAAAATCCAGGGGCAGAAGGAGCCATGTGGGTGTATAGCTGCCCATACCTTGTTAAACAGGCTTCCTCCAATCACGAGCCTTATTGTTACTGATGACAACTGATGCTGTAATTGGAGGTGGAAGTGGAGCGTGTGCAGATGCAACAGGGACCAGAGTGTTCTGAGCCCATAAAGATGTCAAAAAAAATGATTGTCTTAACCTGCAAAATTCAAACTGAATGTAATCAGCTATACAAAAGAGCATGGAAATAGAGCTGCAGAGAGACAATTTGGACCTCCTCCCACGGAGTGTTTGATCAGACAGTGGAGAAAACAGGAATAACAACTCCTTAAGAATCCAAAAAAGAAGAAGGCCTTAAGAGGAAAACCAGCAATATGGGCAAACTTGGAGCAGAGGCTTAAGACTTAGATTATGGAGTAGTGCCAGAGTGGCTTATGTGAGTCAACCAAGCTTATTCAATGTCAGGCAAGAATGTTTGCAAGTGAAATGAACATTGTTGATTTTACAGGAAAGGCAAAATTGTGCTTCAATTTCATGAGGAGAGAAGGGTTGTCCATGAGAACATGAACAAAGTTAGCTCAGAAAATGCCACCATTTTATGAGGATGATCTCACATATATAGACAGTGACTCAGAAGACAGCAGTGATACAATACAAGTTGAAGAAATTGATATGTCTGGAACTAATACTTATGAAGAAGAAAAGCAGTGATGCAACAGAGGTTGAATAAAGTGACATGCTGCATAATATCAGAGTACTGGTATGTAAACATTACTTGTGGTAATTACTAAAAAAAATGTGTTCTGTTTGATGTTTAAAATTGTGATTTCTTAATTTTGGGTTGGAAAAGTGGAGAGGCAGCATCTTATACACAGGAAAATATGGTATTGTGTTCCCTCCAATTTTTTTCCTCTTTCTCAGGATTGCTGTGGCTATTTGGGGTCTTTTTTTATTCCATATAAATTTTTGGACAGTTTGTTCTGTGAAAAATGCCATTGGTATTTTAATAGGGATTGAACTGAACCTATAGATTGCTTTGGTTAGTATGGACCATTTTAATGATGTTGATTCTACTAATCCATGAACATGGTATATTCTTCCATTTATTTATGTCTTCTTCTATCTCTTTTTTCAATGTCCTGTAGTTTTCCAAGTACAGGTCTTTTACCTCCTTAGTTAAGTTTATTCCTACATATCTTTCTTTTGTTGCAATGGTAAATGGGATTGTATTTTTAGTTATTCTTTCTGAGAGTTCATTATGCTATATAATAAAAGCATAGGTGGTGCCAGGCAACACCTTCACGTGACGTCATCACAAGATGGCCACTGCAATGTTGTCACAAAATGGCCACCACAAGATGGCCACCACAAGATGGCCTCCCTCATGTCATCACAAGATGGCCACCACAAGATGGTCACCACAAGATGGTCAGCAGGGGATGGCAGTTGTGGGTAATCAGGCCAGCAGGGGAGGGCAGTTGGCATGAACAGGCCAGCAGGGGAGGGCAGTTGTGGGTGATAAGGCTGGCAATTGGGCCAGCAGGGGAAGGCAGTTGGGAGCAACAGGGCCTGCAGGGGAGGGCAGCTGGGTGTGACCAGGTCTGAAGGGGAGGGCATTTGGGGGCCATCAGGCTGGCAGAGAAGGGCAGTTGGGGGCAACCAGGCCTGGGCCATGCCAGCACAGTCAAGGGTTCAGCGAGCCTGAGGGAAGGCAGTGAAGGATGAAGAAAAGACAGACAAAGAGAATAAGCTGGGTCTAGGTGGATCTTCTGTGCCTGGCTGAGACCACAGAACAGATCCAGACTGCAAGCTGATGGTTTATTTTATAGTCAGGGGTAAACAAGGTAATTTACAATTTCTTGTAAGTTTCACTTGTTTTGGCAGCATTTGCTGCCTCTCCCACAGCCCATTAGCTACCCAGGAAAGATCTAGAGAGCAGTCACAAGATCAAGCTTTATTATGCTTAGAGGACTGTGCCCTCCAAGCTGGGACTTATTTGCAACTTTTCCAGCAGGTCAGTCCGAGGCTTAATCCTATAACCCCTCCCTACACAGGCTGGCAGGGGAGGGCAGTTGGGGGTGACCAGGCCAGCAGGGGAGTGCAGTTGGAAGCAACCAGGCCAGCAGGGGAGGGAAGTTGGGGGCAACCAGGCCAGCAAGAGAGGGTAGTTGGGGGTGACCAGGCCAGCAGGGGAGGGCAGTTAGGGGCGACCAGGCTGGCAGGGGAGGGCAGTTGGGGGCAAGATCAGGCTGGCAGGGGAAGGCAGTTTGGGGTGTTTAGGCTCTCAAGCAGAAGCAGTTAGGGGCAATCAGGCAGGCAGGCAAGCAGTTAAGAGCCATCAGTCCTGAATTTTGAGAGGGATGTCCAACTGCCAGTTTAGGCCCGATCCCACAGGGGTCCCCCAAGGAGTCCCAGATTGGAGAGGGTGCAGGCCAGACTGAGGGACATTTCCCCCCATCCCATGCATGAATTTTGTGCACTGGGCCTCTAGTTGGTGTATAAAAAGCCATAGATTTCTGGGTGTTATTTTTGTATCTATTACTCTTAATAAATGCAGAATTAATTTATTAAGTCTAATAGTTTTTTATGGAGTCTTTAGAGTTTTCTATGTACAATATCCTGTCATCTGTGAATAATGACAGTTTTACTTCTTTCCAATTTGGATGCCTTCTATTTATTCTTCTTGTCTGATCACTACAGCTAGCACTTCCAGTACTATGTCGAACGGAGTGGTGAAAGTGGGCATACCTGTCTTGTTCCTGTTCTTAGGGGAAATGGTTTTAGTTTTTTCCCATTGAGTATGATGTTGGCTGTAGGTTTGTTATATAAGGCCTTTATTATGTTGAGGTATGTTCCCTCTATTCCTACTTTTCTGAGATTTTTTTTATCAAAATAGGTTGTTGGAATTTTTGGAATGCTTTTTCTGCATTGATTGATATAATCATGTGATTTTTGTCTTGCAATCTGTTTATGTGCTGTATAACATTTATTGATTTGCAAATATTGTAGCATCCTTGCACCCCTGGAAAAAAATCCCACTTCATCATGATGTATGCTCTTTTTAATGTATTGCTGAATCCGGTTTGCTAAAATTTCGTTCAGGATTTTAGAATGTATGTTCTTCAGGGATATTGACCTGTAGTTCTCATTCTTTGTCATGTCTTTTTCTGGTTTTGGAATTAAGGTGATACTGGCCTCATAGAAAGAGTTTGGAAGCATTCCTTCCTCTTGAATTTTTTTTTTTTTTGTACAGTTTGAGGATTAGAGGATTTAGTTCTTTATTGAATCTTTTTTAAAACTCCCCTGAGAATCTGTCTGGACCAGGCTTTTGTTTGCTAGAAGTTATTTATTTATTTATTTACTTATTTATTTACTTATTTATTTTATTACTGCTTCGATTTCATCAGTAGTTATCAGCCTATTTAGGTTTTCTGATCTTCCTGATTGAGTTTTAGAAGGTTATATTTTTCTAGGAATATGTCCATTTTATCCAGGTTGTCCCAATGGTTGGAATAAAGTTGTTCATAGTATTTTATTACAATCTTTTGTATTTTTGTGGGGTCAGTTGTTACCTTGCCTTTTTTGTTTCTAATTTTGCTTATCTGTGTCCTCTCTTTTTATTTCCTGGTGATATTATCTAGAGGTCCATCAATCTTGTTTATCCTTTGAAGAATTGGCTCTTGATTTTACTGATCTTTTGTATTGTGTTTTCGTCTCTATGTCATTTGTTTTCATACTGATCTTTATTATTTCCTTCCCTTTACTTGTTCTGGGCTTTTCTTGTTGCTCTCTTTCTAATTCTTTAAGTTGTATTGTTACATAACGTATTACCAGTTTTTCTAGTTTTTGAGGTAGGCCTGTAGTGCTATGAACTTCCCTCTCAGGATTGCTTTCCTTGTGTCCCATAGGTTTTGGATTGTTGTGTGTTCATTTTCATTTGTTTCCAGGATTTTTTTATTTCTGCTTTGATCTCTTTGGTGACCCATTTATTGTTTAAAGCATGCTAGGTAACCTCCATGTATATTTTTTTTTTTTTGAGAATTTTATTGTAGCTGATTTCTAGTTTAATGCCACTGTGGTCTGAGAAGATGCTTGATATGATTTCAAACTTCTTGAATTAGTAAAGACTTAGCTTGTGTCCTAAGATGTGGTTTATCTTTGAAAATGTCTCATGTGCACTTGAGAAGAATGTATAGCTTTGGGGTGGAATATTCTGAAGGTGTCAACTAGTGCCATCTGTTCTCAAGTGTCATTTAGGATTGCTATTTCCTTGTTGGTTTGTTGTTGGTGGTGGTTTTTTTTTTTGTCTAAACAATTTATCCAGTAATGTCAGTGAGGTATTAATGTCCCCTAGTATGACTGTATTGCTGGAGACCTCTCCTTTGGTATCCTCCAGAAGTTTTTCTATATATTTAGATGCTCCTGTATTGGGTGCACATATTTTTACCAGAGTTATATCCTCTTGTTGAATTGCTTCCTTTAGTATTATGAATTGGCCTTTCTTATCTCTTGTTATGGCCTTCACTTTGAGGTCTATTTGATCAGATATAGATATAAGTATTGCCACCCCAGCTTTTTCTGTTTTTTCATTTATTTGCCTGAAGAATTTTTTTTTTTCATTCCTTCATTTTGAGTCTGTGTGAGTTCTTTGTTCTGAGGTGGATCTCTTGTTGATAGCATATATATGGTTAATGCTTTCTTATCCATTCTGCTACCATATGTCTTTTGATTGGAGTCTTTAATCCATTTACATTTGTGGATAAACGTTCCTTCCTCCCCTTTATTTCTTCTTTTTATAACAGTCCCTTTAGCGTCTCTCACATTGCTGGCTTGGCTGTAATAAACTCCTTTGGCCTTTTTTGTCTGCAAAGCTCTTGATTTCACCTTCAATTTTGAATGACAACCTGCTGGATAGAGTATACTTGGATTCAGTCACTTGCTTTTCATCACTTTATATACTTCACTAGAGGCCCAATTTATGAAATTTGTGCAAGAGTAGGCCTTCCTTCCCCTGGCTGCTGGCACCAGTTTCCTTCTGGCATCTAGGACCCAGGCTTCCCTCCAGTACCCAGGACCTGGGCTTCCCTCACAGCCCTGGCTTCATTCAGAAGGTCATCTGGAAGGATGTCTGGTCTAATTAGCATATTATGCTTTTATTATTATAGACTAGAGGTGCATAAAAATTCATGCACTGGGGGGGAGGGTCCCTCAGCCTGGCCTGCCCCCTCTCACAGTCCAGGAGCCCTCAGGAGATGTCCTCTGTGGGAGGCGACCAGGCTGATCAAGGGAAGGTGCTACCCCCATCACCCTGCTGCTGCTGCCACTGCCTCACAGCCGCCTGGGCTCATGGCTGTCATGAGCCCCAGGCCTTGCAGCTGCTGTGGCTTTGTCTGGATGGATTTCCAGAAGATGTCTGCCCTAATTAGCATAGTACCCTTTTATTAGTATAGATACCACCCTTTTCTGGCTTGGGGTGTTTCTGTTGAGAAGTCAGCTGATATTCTAATGGGAGACCCCTTGTAGGTAACTTTATGTCTCTCTCTTTTAGCCTTTAAAATTCTTTCTTTGTCTTTAGCATTTGCTATTTTAATTATGATGTGTCTTGGTGTGGGTTTTTTGGGTTCATCCTGTTTGGGATTTTCTCTGCTTTCTAGACTTGTGTGACTTTTTTCTTCCCCATGTCAGGGAAATTTTCTGTCATTATTTCTTCAAACTGGCTTTCTATTCCTAGTTCAGTTTCTTCTTCTGGCACCCCTATTATGCAGATGTTGCTTTATTTCATGTAATCTCAAAGCCTCTTTAAACTATTCTCCAGCTTTTAATTTTCTTTTCAAATGCTGCTCTGATTGGGGATGTTTTTTCTACCTTGTCTTCTTACTCACCGACTTGGTCATCAGCAAACCACTCAGGGTGTTATTTATTGCAGTTATGTTATTCTTCATTTCCTCTTGATTCTTGTCCACGTTTCTGTATTTCTCCTTCAGCTCCTTATAATTCTCACTGAGTTGATTTTAATTCTCGGTCAGATGTTTGAGCATCCTTATTACCATTACTTTGAATTCTTTATCTGACAAGTTACTTGCCTCCATTTCATTTAGTTCCTTTTTTGAAGATTCCTCCTTTATTTTCCTTTAGGGGTTGTTTCTTTAGCTCCCCATTTTTGCTGTCCCTTTGTATTTGTGTCTATGTTTTAGATCTAACTTCTATACCACCCAGCTTTTTGGAGGTTAGTCCTATGTTGTCAGTGCTTTGTGGAACCCAGTGGTTTAGTGTCTGAGACCTCTTGATCTGGGTGTTTTATGAGAGCCCCCTCTTGAGTTATTTTGTTTCTCCTGGTGTAGTTCATCTTGAATGTTACTGTCCTGTTTGTGTATGTAATCTCCTCACAGATTGTCTGACTATGTGGTTCACCCATTACCTCATTGTGCAAGCTGTTGTAGATGTGCTGTTTGCTGCTCCAAGTGATCCACTGACCTGCCACTTCTGTCTGTCTCCGCAGGCCTTGGCAGGAAGGGTCAATCTGCTCTCTAATGTAGGGTTGTTAGCCACATGGGACTCAGGGCTGGTTCAGCAAAGTTCCCCTGGATCCCTGGGCTTCTCCTCTACCCACCTTTTCCTGTCAGCCAACTGTCAATCATAATCACTCAAAAATCTGTTTCTGACAGGGCTTTAGGATGGGAGATTCTGTTTAGCTTTCAAAGAATATGTTGGGTGTGTTTTCCTTCCCACTTGATTGTTCATGTCCTATTCATGGGAAAGATCTCTTCTCTGACTTGCTGCCAGTGAAATTGGGGCTCAATGGATTTTGCTCTGATGTTGTCCCTTGTTCTGGTCCCTTGATATGACTATTCTAGGTTTCCTGGAAGCTGCTCTAGTGCAGGTGAATGTGCATCACTGTCCTGTCTGGCCCTGAGCAAACTAGTTGAGGTCCAATAAGTTGAAGCACCTAGTAGTCCAATCGTCAAGGACTCGGCTCAGAGTCTGGATCTGCCTTGAGACTCATACCTTGATTGTCTCTGTTCTGAGTTGTACTCCATTTCCCCACAGAGCTGGTCCCACATGTGTCAGATGCAGGCATTTGGGGTCAACAGGGGTGCTTGCAGAGTGCCTCTAGCATGCAACTCCCTCTGAGATTCAAAATCCCACTGGCATTTGACTCACTGTGCAGTCCTAGAGCCCATGACAGGGTAGCAGGTGAGGTCCCTCTATGCTACAGCTTTTTAATCCACTCATCAGCTGATGGGCACTTGGGTTATTTTGATATCTTAGCTATTGTAAATTATGCTGCATATCTCTGATTATTAGTGACACTGAGCATTTTTTCATATGTCTCCTGGCCTTCTGTATGGGCACTTTGAAAAAGTGTGCATTTAGGTCCTTTGCCCATTTTTAAAATTGGTTTGTTTGTCTTCTTTTCATAAAGTTATATGAGTTCCTTATATATTTTTTAAATTAACCCCTTACCAGTTGTATCATTGGCAAATATGCTCTCTCATACAGTGGCTCATTTTTCATTTTGTTAATGGTTTCCTTTGCAGTGCAGAAACTTTTTTTTTGATGTAGTCCCATTTGTTTATTTTATCCTTTGTTTCCCTTGCCCTATGAGGTGTATTGGCAAACATATTGCTATGAGAGATATCTGAGATTTTGCTGCCTATGACTTCTTCTAAGATTTTTATGATTATGCAACTTACATTTAAGTCTTTTATCCATTTTTAGCTTATTCTTGTTTATGGTGTAAGGTGGTGGCTTGGTTTCATTTTTTTTTCTCCCTGTATCTGTCCAATTTTCCCAACACCATTTATTGAATAGACTGTGTTTACTCCACTGTATGTTTTTGCCTCCTTTGTCAAATACTAATTGATTATAAGGGCTTGGATCAATTTCTGGGAATTCTGTTCTGTTCAATTGATCCATATGCCTGTTTTTGTGCCAGTACAGTGGTTTTGTAGTATAACTCAAAATCTGGTATTGTGATCACTCCAACTTTGTTCTTCTTGCTCAAGATTGCTGAGGCTATTCGGGATCTCTTTTGGTTCCATATAAATTTTTGTCATGTTTGTTCTAGATCTCTGAAATATGCTGTCAGTATTTTAATAGTGATTGAGTGAAATCTGTAGATTGCTTCGGGAAGTGTGAAGATTTTAATGATGTTTATTCTACTAATCCATTAACATGGTATATTCTTTCACTTGTTTATATCTTCCTCTATATCTTTTTTCAATGTCCTGTAGTTTTCTGAGTACAGGTTTATTACCTCTTTGGTTAAGTTTAATCCTAAGTATGTTAATTTTTTATTGCAATGGTAAATAAGATTGTTTTTTGTTTCTTTGTTTGTTTCTCTTTCTGAGAGTTTATTATCCTGATATATAAAAACCCTGGGTCCGTCACATCCACAACGACTGAAGGCTTGACCTAATGCCCAGGCTGTGCATGCAGCAGGCTCTGATGGGTGGGGAATTGTGGCAGTGGAGATGGGGATGGGGGAGGCCGGGCTGGCACTGACACTCACTCACAACCGCGCGCGCACACACACACACACACACACACACACACACACAGCACCCACCAGCTCACAGCCTTTTCTCCCTTTCTTTCCCTCCTTCCCAGCTCTCTCTTGGAGCCTCTCTCAGAATGAGGAAACAAAACAGACTGGGCCTGAAGAGGCTTGGATGCAAGGGAGGGCAAGCAGAGGGTGGAGCCGCCCCTACTGGCCCCGCCCACTCCCAGCCCAGAAAGAGGAAGAGGGAGACAGGGAGGCAGGGATGCCTGGAGGACTGCTGAGAAAAACAAAGAGAGACAAAGACTGGGCAAGATCAGGCCAGCAAGGCGGGGGGGGGGGCAGTTGGGGGCAGCCAGGCTGGCAGGGGAGGGCAGTTAGGGGTGATCAGACAGGCAGAGGCAGTTGGGGATGAGATCAGGCCAGCATGGGAGAGCAGTTGGGGGTGAGATTGGGCCAGCTGGGAGAGAGCAGTTAGGGGCGATCAGGCAGGCAGGCAGGCAGAGGTAGTTAGGGGTGATCGAGCAGACAGGCAGGTGAGTGTTTAGGAGCCAGTGGTCCCAGATTGCGAGAGGTATGTCCAACTGCCAGTTTAGGTGGGATCAGACCTAAATCAGCAGTTAGACATCCCCCAAGGGCTCCCTGATTGGTAAGGATGCATTCTGGGCTGAGGGAACCCTCCCCGCCGCCCCCCCCCCATGCATGAATTTCATGCACCAGGCCACTATTTGATATATAAAAATGCCATCAATTTCTGGGTATTAATTTTGTATCCTGCTACATTGCCAAATTTATTTATTAAATCTAATAGTTTTTTTATGGAGTCTTTAGAGTTTTCTATGTACAATATCATGTCATCTGTGATTAATGACAGTTTAATTTTCTCTTTCCCAATTTGGATGCCTTTTATTTTTTCTTCTTGTCTGATCACTTGTGGCTAGGACTTCTAGTAGTATGTTAAATAAGGTAAGTTAAAGCAGACATCCTCTTTTGTTTCTCTTCTTAGGGAAAATTGTTTTATTTTTCTCCCATTGAGGGATGTTGGCTGCAAGATTCTCATCTATGGCCATTATTATGTTAAGATATGATCCCTTTATTTCAGCTTTGCTGAGCGTTTTTATAAAAAATGGGTGTTAGATTTTGTTGAATGCACTTTCAGCATCCATTGATATGATCATGTGAAATCTGTCTTTCAATTTGTTTATGTGATGTATCACATTTATTAATTTGGGATTTGTACCAGTATTGCATCCCCAGAATAAATCCCACTTGGTCATGGTATGTAATATTTTTACTACATTGCTGGAGCCTATTTGTTAATATTTGTTGAAGATATTAGCATCTATGTTCATCAGGGATATTGACCTGTAATTCTCTTTCTTTGTAGTGTCTTTATCTGGTTTTAGGTTACAGTAATGCTGGCCTCATAAAAAGAGCTTTAAAGTGTTCCGACCTCTTAGAATTTTTGGAATAGTTTGAGGATAGGTGTTAGTTCTTTGAAAGTTTGCTGAAACTCCCCTGTGCAGCCATCCAGATCAAAGCTGGGAATTTATTATTATTATTATTATTATTATTATTATTATTATTAGTGCTTTGAATTCATTAGTTGTTATTGACCAATTCAGGTTTTCTGATTCTTCCTGATTCAGTTGTGGAAGATGATTTTTTTCTAGTAATTTGTTCATTTCACCTACTTTGTCCTGCTTGTTGGCATATAGTTGTTCATAGTATTTTCTTACAAGCCTTTGCATTTCTGTGCTGTCAGTTGTTACTTCTCCACTTTCATTTCTGATTTTATTTATTTAGGTCCTTTTTTTTTTGTTTCTTGATGAGTTTGGCTAAAGTTTCATCAATCTTGTTTATCTTTTCAAAGAACCAGCTCTTGGTTTTATTATCTTTTGTATTGTTTTTCTAATCTCTATATCATTTATTCGTATTCTGATCTTTATTATTTCTTTCTTTCTACATAGTCTGAGATTTTCTTGTTGTTCTCTAATTCTTTAAGTTGTAGGCTAAATAGTTTATCATCAATTTTACTTGTTTTTGAGGTAGGCCTCTGGTGCAATGCATTTCCCTCTCAGGAATGCTTTCACTTTGTCCCATAGATTTTGGGTTGTTTTTTGTTAATTTCATCGTATCCAGGAATTTTTTTTTATTTCTTTCTTTATCTCATTATTAAGCCATTCATTTTTTTAACAGCATGCTATTTAGCCTCAGTGTTTTTGATTGTTTTTATTGTAGTGAATTTCTAATTTCATGCCATTGTGATCTGAGAAGATGCTTGATTTCAATCTTCTTGAAACTGCAGACCCTTGTTTTGTGTGCTAACATGTGGTCTACCTTTGAGAACGACCTGTGTACACTTGAGAAGAATATATATTCTGCCACTTTGGGTGAAATATTCTGTAAATGTCAATCAAATACATTTGATCCTGTGCTATTTAGAGTCACTAGTTCCTTGTTGAATTTCGTCTGGAAGATCTATCCAGTGAAGTCAGTGGGGTGTTAAAGTCCCTTACTATGACTGTATTGCTTGTCAATATATCCCTTAAAGTCCTTCAGAATTTTAAAAATATATTTAGTTACTCTTATACTGGGTGCATATATGTTTATTAGGGTTATATCCTCTTGGATTGATACCTTTAGTATTATGTAGTAACCTTACTATCTCTTGTAATGGCCTTCATTTTGGATTCTATTTTGTCATATCCTATCTAATAAAGAGGGAATATGCAAACTGACTGCCACTCCACGACAAAGATGGTGACATCACAGTCAATAAGGAGAGAATATGCAAATTGAGGGTCACTCCACGACAAAGATAATGGCGGCCGGGCCAGGACACTTGTGTCTTTGACACTGCAGTGACACAGGCGTTCTGCCCCTGCCCTGCCTGTGGAGGGCCAGTGGGCAGCATACGCAGGCACTCCGTGCCAGTGGGCAGCATGCTCTGGGCCAGTGGGCAGTGTGCGCAGGTACTCTGGGCTGGTAGGCAGTGCGTGCAGGCGCTCTGGGTCAGGGGGAAGCATGCTCCAGGGCAGTGGGCAGCTCCAGGCTGGTGGGCAGCATGCTGTGTGCCCATGGGCAGTGCACACCAAGAGCCTCTGGGTTGAGGAGACAGGCCAGCAAAGGGCGGCCTGTACTCCCCACATGGCGGTGATAACAACTGTGAGCATGCCAAGCGGAGCCTGCAGGCCAGGCTGAAGTAGTACTTGAAGGCCATCAGCACCGAGAAGTAGCTGCACAAGTCCTGCCTCCTGGCCCAGAAGGTGCACAATCACATGGACAGCCACAGTGATGGGCCAGATTGACATCCTCCTGGCCGCACCTTGGGGGTTTGCGGATCTGTGCAACCACATACCTCTGTTGCATGCATCTTCTCCTCCCCGCCTGGCATGTGAACATCCCCCACACATGCCTGCAACAGTCCCAGATCATGGCACGTACAAGTTTCCCTCCCCCACCCCTCCACCGCACTTCCATCAACCCCAGCATGTCTATGTCCCCCACAGGATGTGCGCACGTCCCCTCCAACATGCTCACATCCTTTGGAGAATGTCTGGGTGTTCTAGGTGCTGGGGGTGGACACCTGTGAGATGACAGAGAAGATGGAGTGGTGATGCCCTGTTCTTGTGGAGGCCAGTGCAGTGACGAGATCACCTCCGTGGGGCTAATGCAGGTGCTGAGGCAGAAGCAGGTGCAGACAGACACACCTGGTGGGCACTGGTGACCCTTGCTGAGGTGCCTTCAGTCAGCGTTCAAGATTAGGAACCCAGAGGAGGCGAGGAGTTCTGTCCTCTCAGTGAAACAGTGCGTTAGTCAGGGCAACTGCAGGGGAGGAATGTGCACTTTGGGTGCCAGCACCCATGAGTGAAGGCTGCCCTGACTGAGCCTCACTCGCTTGGGGCCTAGCGCACTCCTGCCGGGCAGCAGGTGACAGGACATGCTCTTCCAAGTTAATGAGAAAAAAACATTGATTCTCCCATTGCCCGTGAAGGTGGAAAGTGGAGTGGGGAGACATGCAGGGAGTGAGCAAGGTTCCCTGTCTTGGGGGTTCCAAATCCGCCGTTGGTTCTTTTCACTGCTGACTGGGGATACACAGGGTGTCCCCCAAAAATGTATACACACTTTGAATACCTACTAATTCCAATGGGTTTAAGCATGAAAAGAAAGAAACAACAATGGAGCTGTCATCTGTTAAAAGTGTGAGCACAAACTGGCAGTCAGACATTCCCCAAGGGGTCCCAGATTGGAGAGGGTGCAGACCAGACCGAGGACCCCCTCCCCTCCGTGCACAAATTTCATGCACCAAGCCTCTAGTCTATATATATAAAAGGCAAAGTGACTGGCCAGCTGGCCAGTAGCTATGACACGCACTGACCACCAGGGAGCAGACACTCAACACAGGAGATGCTGAGTGACAGCAACTTTGCAGAGTGCCCTCTTGCACTCCAGGACCTCTCAGGGAATGTCAAACTGCTGGTTTCAGCCCAATCCCCACAGGCAAGGCCGAGGGACCCCACAGGTGCACAAATCCATGCACTGGACATCTAGTATGATTATATTTTTATTTCAGCTATGTCATTATTTATTTCTGCTTTTCATTCCTTTTTTTTAATTTCTATTAACCTGGACATTTTTTCCATCCCTTCACTTTCATTCCATGTGAGTTTTTTGTTCTGTTGTAGACAACATATATACGGGTCATGGTTTCTTAACTATTCAGTGACTTTGACTATGTCTTTTGATTGGAGCATTAATCCATTTACATTTAAGGTTATTTTCTATAGGTTCTTATTTGTCTTTTTTATTTTTCATGCCTGGGTTCCTTTCTATACTAGTATATATTTTGTCTTCTTACAGCAGTCACTTTAGCATTTCTTGTAGTGATGGTTTGATAGTAATAAACTCCTTTAGCCTTTTGAAGTATTTGAAGCTCTTTATTTCACCTTCAATTTTATTTATTTATTTACTTATTTACTTATTTATTTATTTATTTATTTATTATACAGGCAGTCCTCAGGTTATATCGGAGATCTGTTCCTAGGCCGTGACATAACTCGATTTTCACTGTAAGTCAGAACCCACCTACGTCACTCACATGGAACACACACACAGCAGTAATGAAGTGAAACAGTAAAAATAATTTAAAAGAAAGATAACAATTTCTGACCTTTTCTTGTGGTAAATAAATAATAAAAAACATAAAGCACATATGTACATAATCGAAATGATGCAACTTTTTTCTATAAATGGGATATGGCAACATAACCATGAAAAGATGTAAGTCGAGTCCAACTTAACGTGAGGACTGCCTGTATTTCTTTATGGATTTCAGAGAGGAAGGGAGAGGGAGAGAGAGATAGAAACATCAATGATGAGAATCATTGATCAGCTGCCTCCTACACACCCCCTACTGCGGCTCAAGCCTGCAATCCAGGCATGTGCCCTTGGCCAGAATTAAACTCAGGACCCTTCAGTTTGCAGGCCAACGCTCTGCTACTGAGCTACTGAGCCAAACTGGCTAGGGCTTACCTTCAATTTTAAATGATAGCCTTGCTGGATAGAATAATTTTGAATTTAATCCCTTGCTTTTTTTGTTTGCATACTCATGCCACTTCCTTCTGCCCTGAAGCATTTCTATTGACAAATCAGCTAACAGTGTGATGGGATATTCCTTGTAGGTAACTTTCTGTCTCTCTCTTGTAGTCTTTAAGATTATATCTTTGTATTTAAGTTTCCCATTTTAATTATGATGTGCCTAGGGGTGTCTGGGTCTTTGGGGGTTCATCTTGACTGAGACTCTCTGTGTGTCCTGAACTTGAGTGACATTTTCCTTCCCCTGTTAGGGAAATTTTCTGCCATTATTTCTTCAAATAAGGTCTCTATTCCTTGCTCAGATTCTTCTCCTTCTGATATTCTTATGATGTGAATGTTATGTTTCATATCACAAAGCTCTCTACCTGCTTTTTATTTTTTAATTATTTATTTTTAATTTTTTTATTGTTTTAAGTATTACAAATAGTAGTACATATGTCTCCTTTTTTTCCCACCATTGACCTCCCCCTGACTTCCCCTACCCCCCAGTGCATGCCTTCACATGCCCATCCTCCCCCCCACCCCACTGTCTTGTATCCATTGGTTGTGCTTATATGCATGTGTACAAGCACTCCGGTTGGTCTCTTACAGCCCCCCTCGCCCAACCTCCCCTGTCTTCCCAATGTAGTTTGACAGTCTGTTCAATGCTTCTTTGCCTCTATATCTTTTTCCCACCATTTCTTTCCTTTAAAAAGTTTCACCTTTGCAGACTAGAAATAAACATATAATAACAAAACAAGATAAAACAAACCAAAAAAAAAACTGTTTGAGTCCCAATTTCAATGTCCAACAGTTCTGAGTCCCTATTTCAATGTCTAACAGTTCCTTATGTGTACATGTCAGCAATGATATCTGGATGGTGGGCACATGGTGGCAATGCAGGTCCGACCCTCTCTGGTTTGGTCCCTGGTAACCTGCAGCGGTGCACAGCTGCTGACTGCTCGCGTGGCAAGGCGTTGTCAGCGTCTTCCATCTCTGGACTGTCTTTTCCTCTTGTCTTCGTGGTTGTAGCACACCTGTCAATTCCTCTCTGTTGCAGGAATCCACCTGGTCTTGGGGTTGTTTTCTGAAAATATACAAATATATTCTCGACCACAAGTTAAAAAAGGAATCTTTTCTATATAATTGATTTGGGATCCTTTTTATTTTTGTTCAAATGATTTTCCTTTGTCTTATTTATGCCATTAATGGCCGTCTTGCTGTTAGCATTACAAATGAAAATTAATTTGCTAAAGTAAAAATTTTCTAGATGTAATTTACTTATAGGATATTTTTCCTTACATGATATTGCCCTACTATCACTCCCTTTTTTTATTAATGGAGGTTTTTGTAAATTTTATAATGCAGTCTTGATAACTTTAAATTTAATTTTTTTTTGCCCACATATATGACTGCTTTAGGTTAATTGCATATTCAGGAATTTTGCCATGAGATGAACTACCAATAGAAATTTTAGTTATTCCTTTAAGAACAGCTTTTTGTCCAGTACAATTAACTTTACTTGAATATTCACTTATTTCAATTAGCCTATTTAAATTAACCTGAAAACTTCATTACTATTTTACTGTCAAATTTAATACTCTACCAACAATCTTACTTTACCCTGTAAATATTAGTGGGAAGGATTATTTGCATTCTTGAGTGGACCCTGAGCATTCCAGATGCTAGGCTGAATTTAGATATAGGGCAGCTGCTGTCGGCCAAGTCTCTGTCTGTCACCTGTATCTCGATGTGAGCTGGGCCAGGTCTCCTTCTGTTGCCTGGGACAGATCTGAGCTGGGTGTGGGAAGCGCGAAGCAGCCATGGGGGCAGGAGACCTCCTTCAGAAGGGGCAGTGGGTTCAAGCCCCTGCAATGTGTGGGGAGTGAGGGTCTGTGCCCCACTTCTGTTTCCCACCCCCCAAGTACTCTCCTGATGGCCCCACACACTGTGCCTGTCTTAGGTTGTTCCTTCCTTGAGGAATCTCACCCGTCTCTGGCTAACCAACCATCCTCCGGGGCCAAGCAGGGTGGTGTGAGGTTCAATTCTGCCTCCTTGGTAGCCTATGCCCCTGTGGCCTCCATGCCCAGCTCCTGCCTTGGGAACCCATGGCCTGCTGGCAGGGTCCCAGTGCTGATCACATATCACGGGGAACTCGGGTTTCTTCTCCAGTGAGGGCCCAGCTCACACAATTGGGTGTGAGACAGATCCATGGTACCAGCCACCACGAGGCTTCAAGCTCAGCATGAACAGAAAGCTCAGGCAACAGCTGAGGGCAATTGGATTGTGAGAAGAGGGTCCCTCTTGGCACAAAGGGCAAGAGGGGCCAATATCGGATGCTCAAGTGCCTTCCCAGTGCCTTAATTTCTTCTGCAAGGAATTAAATCCTTTCATGTCCTTTTTTTTTTTTAATTGCTGCCAATCATTCAAAGAATTAGTTTGTAAGTTTGTTTGGGATAATTGTAAAATATGCTGTTGTAAAATACCTAAAATTATAATGATATTGTAGAATAATATCATGTAAGGATATTCTTTGCCCTAGGCCCTGGCAATTCAATTTCAAACTGGCTGTCAATTTCTTTTTGTAGCTTTACATAAACTTTGTCAGGGAGGCAAAAACACAAATTACTTACTTTAGTTCAAGAGGCCAAATATATTGACTTTCAATTACAATCCTCATGATTTTTGAAGGAAACTTCTCTTTGTTTCCTTCCAAAATAATTTTCAGGCTACAGAGTTTCATTTAAAAATTTTTTTCACATGAAACAATTTCTCTTAAGGCTATGGTGACCACTAGTATTGATTAGATTTAGTATTTTATAATTTTTTAATTAATTTTTTAAATTTTTATTTTTTACGTATGTGTCCTTAGTTCTCCATAATCCCCCACTCCCCACTTATGTCCTTCCCCCTTGTTGTCTCTGTCCATTGATTAGGTTCATATGCATGCATACAAGTCCCTTGGTTGATCTCTCCACCTTAACCCCACCCTCCCCTACCTTACCTGAGGTATGATGTTCTGATAGCAGTTTCTCAGCTTCTGGATCTGTTCTTGTTCATCAGTCTATGCCATTCATTATATTCCACAAATGAGCAAGATCATGTGATATTTATCTTTTTCTGACTGGCTTATTTCACTCAACATAATATTCTCCATCTCCATCCATATTGTCGCAAATGGTAGTAACTCCTTCTTTTTTACCGCAGCTTAGTATTCCATTGTATAGATATACCACAGTTTTTTAATCCATTCATCTGCTGATGGGCATTTAGGTTGTTTCCAAATCTTGGCTATGGTGAATTGTGCTGCTATGAACATAGGGGTGCATATTACCTTTCTGATGCCTGTTTCTAGATTCTTGGGATATATTCCCAGAAGTGGGATCACTGGGTCAAATGGGAGTTCCATTTTAAGTTTTTTGAGGAAGCTCCATACTGTTTTCCACAGTGGCTGCACCAGTCTATATTCCCACCAGCAGTGCAAAA
Source organism: Corynorhinus townsendii (assembly GCA_026230045.1). Taxonomy (NCBI): domain Eukaryota; kingdom Metazoa; phylum Chordata; class Mammalia; order Chiroptera; family Vespertilionidae; genus Corynorhinus; species Corynorhinus townsendii. The sequence goes on along the minus strand of JAPDVU010000003.1, from coordinate 110,964,128 downwards.
GAGTTCCTTTTTCTCTGCGTCCTCGCCAACACTTGTTGTTTGTTGATTTGTTGATAAAAGCCATTCTGACAGGTGTGAGATGGTACCTCATTGTTGTTTTGATTTGCATGTCTCTGATGATTAGTGACTGTGAGCAGGTTTTCATATGTCTCTTGGCCTGCCTTCTGTCTTCTTTGGAAAAGTGCCTATTTAGATCAGTTGCCCATTTTTTGATTGGGTTGTTTATCTTCTTTTTGTTAAGTTGTATGAGTTCTCTGTATATGTTGGAGATTAAACCCTTATCGTTGATATCATTGGCACATATGTTCTCCCATGTAGTGGGCTTTCTTGCTGTTTTATTGATGATTTTCTTTGCTGTGCAAAAGCTTTTTATTTTGATGTAGTCCCTTTTTTTTATTTTCTCTTTAGCTTCCATTGCCCTAGGAATAGTATCAGTGAAGAAGTTCTTTTGGCATATGTCAGAGATGTTGCTGCCTGTGGATTCCTCTAGTATTTTCATGGTTTCCCGACTTATGTTTAAGTCCTTTATCCATTTTGAGTTTATTTTTGTGTATGGTCTAAGTTGATGATCTAGCTTCATTTTTTTTGCATGTATCTATCCAATTTTCCCAACACCATTTGTTGAAGAGACTGACTTGACTCCATTGAATGTTCATGCCTCCTTTGTCAAATATTAATTGAGCATATTGATTTGGGTCAATTTCTGGGTTCTCTATTCTATTCCATTGATCTATATGTCTGTTCTTATGCCAGTAACAGGCTGTTTTTAGAACAGTGGCATTGTAATACAGCTTGATATCTGGTATTGAGATTCCACCTACTTTGTTCTTCTTTTTCAAGATTGCTATAGCTATTAGGGTTCTTTTTTTTATTCCAGATAAATTTTTGGAAAGTTCGTTCTAGGTCTGTGAAATATGTTGATATTTTAATGGGAAGTGCATTGAATTTATAGATTGCTTTGGGTAGTATGGACATTTTGATAATGTTGATTCTACCAATCCATGAACATGATATGTTCTTCCATCTGTTTATGTCTTCCTCTATCGCTTTTTTCAGTGTCGTGTAGTTTTCTATGTATAGGTCTTTTACCTCTTTGGTTAAGTATATTCCTAGGTATCTTAATTTTTTTGGTGCGATGGTAAATGGGATTGCTTTTTTAGTCTCTCTTTCTGTAAGTTCATTATTCGTGTATAGAAATGTCATAGATTTCTTGGCATTAAATTTGTATCCTGCTACATTACCAAATTCAGTTATTAAGTCTAATAATTTTTTTATGGAGTCTTTAGGGTTTTCTATGCACAGTATCATGTGATCTGTGAATTAGGACAGTTTTACTTCTTCTTTTCCAATTTGGATGCCTTTTATTTCTTCTTCTTGTCTGATCGCAATGGCTAGTTCTTCCAGCACTATATTAAACAGGAGTGGTGAGAGTGGGCATCCCTGTCTTGTTCCTGTTCTTAGGGGAAATGGTTTTAGTTTTTCCCATTGAGTATGATGTTGGCTGTGGGTTTGTCATATATGGCTTTTATTATGTTCAGGTATGATCCTTCTATTCCACCTTGCTGAGAGTTTTTATCAAGAAAGGGTATTGGATTTTATCAAATGTTTTTTCTGCATCAATTGATATGACTATGTGATTTTTATCTCTCAATTTGTTTATGTGATGTATCACGTTTATTGATTTGTGAATATTGTACCATCCTTGCATCCCTGGGATAAATCCTACTTGGTCATGGTGTGTGATCTTTCTGATGTACTGCTGGATCTGATTTGCTAGAATTTTGTTGAGGATTTTGGCATCTATGTTCATGAGGGATATTGGCCTGTAATTCTCTTTCATTGTGTTGTCTTTATCTGGTTTTGGTATTAGGGTGATGCTGGCCTCATAGAAGGAACTTGGAAGTATTCCTTCTTCTTGAATTTTCTGGATTAACCTGAGGAAGATAGGTTTTAGTTCTTCCTTGAATGTTTGGTAAAACTCCCCTGTGAAGCCATCAGGCCTTGGGCTTTTGTTTGCTGGAAGCTTTTCAATGACTGCTACAATTTCCTCGATAGTTCAGCCTATTGAGATTTTTAGAATCTTCCTGAGTGAGTTTTGGAAGGTTCTATTTTTCTAGGAATGTGTCCATTTCCTCCAGTTTGTGTAGTTTGTTAGAATAGAGTTGTTCATAGTATTTTTTAACAATCCTTTGTATTTCTGTGGGGTCTGTTGTTATTCCACCTCTTTCATTTCTAATTTTGTTCATTTGTGTCTTCTCTCTTTGCTTCTTGGTGATCCTGGCTAGAGGTTCATCAATCTTGTTTACCCTTTCAAAGAACCAGCTCTTGGTTTTCTTGATCCTGTGTATTGTTTTTTTGGTCTCTATGTCATTCATTTCTGCTCTGATCTTTATTATGTCCTTTTTTCTGCTCACTGTGGGCTTTTCTTGTTACTCTCTTTCTAATTCTTTGAGTTGTTGAATTAGAAGATTTATGACCATTTTTTCTTGTTTTTTGAGGTAGGCCTGTGGAGCTATAAACTTCCCTCTCAGGACTGCTTTCATTGTGTTCCATAGCATTCACATTGTTGTTTTTATATTCTCATTATTCTCCAGGATGTTTTTAATTTCTTCTTTGATCTCATTGATCACCCAATCATTGTTTAATAACATGCTATTCAGTTTCCACGTGTGTGAATTTTTTGGAATGTTTTTATTATGGTTTATTTCTAATATTATGCCATTGTGGCCTGAGAAAATGCTTGATATGATTTCAATCTTTTTGAATTTAGGGAGGCTTTGTTTGTGACCCAATATATGGTCTATTTTTGTAAATGTCTCATGGGCACTTGAGAAGAACATATATTCTGAGGCTTTGGGGTGAAATGCTCTGAAGATGTCAATTAGGTCCATCTGATCTAGTGTGTCATTTAGAATTGCTGTTTCTTTGCTGAGTTTTTGTCTAGGGGATTTATCGAGTGATGTCAGTGGCATATTAAAGTCTCCTACTATGATTGTATTGTTGTCGATCTCTCCCTTGATATCTTTCAGGAGTTTTTTTTTTTTTTTTTTATGTATTTGGGTGCTCCTGCGTTGGGTGCATATATGTTTACCAGAGTTATATCTTCTTGTTGAATTGCTCCCTTTAGTATTATGTAGTGGCCTTCCTTATCTCTTGTTATGCCCTTTACTTTGAGGTCTATTTTATCAGATATAAGTATTGCTACACCAGCTTTTTTCTCATTTCCATTTGCCTAAAAAATATTTTTCCATCCTTTCACTCTCAGTCTGTGTGAATCCTTCACTCTGAGGTAGGTCTCTTGTAGACAGCAAATATATGGGTCATGTTTTCTTATCCATTCAGCTACCCTATGTCTTTTGATTGGTGCATTTAATCCATTTACGTTTAATGTTATTATTGACAAGTACATGTTTGTTGTCATATTTTCCCCCTTAGTGTTTGTGTTTCTTTTTGCCTTTCTCTTTCTTCTTTTTACAGCAGTCCCTTCAGCATTTCTTGCATTGCTGGCTTGGTAGTGATAAACTCTCTTAGCCCTTTTTTGTCTGTGAAGCTCCTGATTCCACCATCAATTTTGAATGATAACCTTGCTGGGTATAGTATTCTTGAATTCAGTTCCTTGCTTTGCATCACTTTGTATATTTCATTCCATTCCCTTCTGGCCTGGTGTGTTTCTGTTGAGAAATCAGTTGATATTCTAATAGGAGATCCCTTGTAGGTAACGTTCTGTCTCTCTCTGGCAGCCTTTAAGATTCTTACTTTGTCATTGGTGTTCACCAATTTAATTATGATGTGTCTTGGTGTCGTTTTTTCGGGGTTCAAATTGTTTGGGACTCTATGTACTTCTTGGACTTGCATAGTTTTTTTCTTGCCAATATCAGTGAAGTTTTCTGTCATTATTTCTTCAAACAGGTTTTCTATTCCTTGCTTCTCTTCTTCTCCTTCTGGTATCCCTATTATTCTAATATTGTTTCGTTTTTGTTGTCCCAAAGCTCCCTTAGGCTCTCCTCTTGCTTTATAAGTCTTCTTTCCATTTGCTGCTGTGTTTGTGTGTGTTTTCCTACCTTGTCTTCTAATTCGCTGATGCGGTCCTCAGCCTCTCCTAGTCTACTGTTTAAGCCTTCCAATGTGTTCTTTATTGCAGCTATGTCCTTCTTCATCTACTTTTGGTTTATTTTCATGTTGGTGACATTTTCATTCAGCTCCTTATAGTTCTCATTGAGTTGTGTGTATTTGTCATTGAGTTGTGTGTATTTGTCATCCATCCATTTAAACATCCTTATAATCATTACTCTGAATTCTCTCTGTTAAGCTGCTAGCCTCAATTTCATTTAACTCCCTTTGTGTTGATTCCTCTTTTTCTTTCCTTTGGGAATTGCTTTTTTGTCTCCCCATATTTTCCTGAAATGTTTTAATTGTAGATCCAATTGCTTTGCTACCCAGGTTATTTTGGTGATGGTGCTATTGGTGAAATTTCTCTGTTCTCCTGGGCTTGGTTATATAGTGTAGCTCCCTACTTGAGCTATTTGGGTTCTTTTGAAGTAGGCCTGCGAGCTTGAGAGGCACAACTACAGTGCCTAGAAGTCAGCTGCTATGGAGGGGAGTGTCCCAATTTTTGCTGTTTTGCACCCTTAATTGAAATCATGTGTCTCCAGTGCGGCCTCACAGTGGCACCAAGTAACCGTCTGTCAGGGTTACTTGTGGCTCAGGGGGCTACACTTTAGAAAGGGGTAACTGTGTTGCCCAGAGTTCTGTAGTTGTGGGGTGGGCAGACTCAACTTTCGCTGCTATGTCTGTGGTGGGTAGGCGCTTTCTCCAGGTAGCCGCTCACAGGAGCACTGGCGGTAATTTTGCCAGCAAGGTACATTGAAGCTCTCTGGAGGGCCCTGGCAGTGTAGCCTAGTAATTGAGGTGCTTAGCTTCTAAAGATTTCTCTTTAGAGTAGATCCTATGGCCTCAGGGGGTATTCAAATTCCATGGTGTTAATCAGGGTGGAATCTGGGTGTGGCTATATTGGTTGCCTGGAGAATGGTGGGAGGGGCTATCTCTCAGGAGAAAATGGATTCTGTGGGCCTAAACATGACTCAGCACCAGACTCGCTACCACTTCTCCTGGACCGTCAGTTGTCCACTCTCCGCAGATTCCACAACTCCACCCCTTCTCCCGCACTTCTGTCACAGGTAAGTGCCTGTCTCCAAAAGGTCCCACGAACTAGGTTCAGTGGGGAAAGGCGTAGGCCCCAGCGCAAGTAAGGACCGCGTCCCCACCAGTTCCTCTCTTGCAGGCACTCTGAGGTCCGGCAGCTCTTAAAGGCTGCTTTTGAGCTCAGATCCCAAATCCAGACTCTATGGTCTAAAATCCTTCAGACCTTGCCTGTCCTCAGGAACGCAACTTCGCACTGTGTAGTTTCTCCCTGCCCTTCTGGGCACAGAGGTCCGGGAGATTCTACTGCCTAGATCTTTGATTTTACCTTTATCCAGGGGATCCCTGCTCTTCCCAGCTGCAAACTGTCTCACCAGCTGTGCCTCCCTTGCCAACTTGGGCTGGATTCCGCTCGTCTCAGCTGCTCTCTCTATTTGCTCCAGGACAAGGCTCAGGACACATCCTTCTATTCCACTGCCATTTTGTCTCCTCTCTACCTGCTTTTTAATCATTTTTCTAATTGCTGCTCTGAATGGGTGTTGTTTTTTTCAACACAATACTCTAATTTGCTTATTCAGTCCTTTGCTTATATAAGTTTACTGTTGATTCTTTCCAGGGCATTTTTATTTCAGCTATGTCATTCTTCATTTCTCTTTAGTCTTATTGATGGTTTCTACCTTTTTTGTAATGGTGCTGTAGTTCTCATTAAGTTCCATAATATTCTCAATGAGTTTCTTGTAGTCCTCACTAAGTTGTTTGAATACTCTTAACCATTACTTTGAATTCTTTATCTGATAAATTGCTTGCCTGCATTTCATTTAGTTTATTTTCTAGTGATTCCTCCTTTTCTTTCATTTGGAAGTTGTTTCTTTGTCTCCCCATTTTTTTCTGTCCCTTTGTATTTATTTCTATGTATTATATCAAACTGCTATGCCTCCTCAACTTTTTGGGTGTTTCTGTTATAATTTAGTCTTGAATATTGTGGTCTCATTTGTGGATGGAATCTCCCCTCAGGCTGGATGATTATGAGGCTTATCCCCAACCATGTCATGTGGGCTCTTGTGGAGGTGCTGACAGAACAGAACAAAATACAACACTACAAAACATGAAACAACAGAAACAAAGTAAAAACATACACAGGACCACCACCACAACAACAGAAACAACCACCAGAGAAGAGAGAATTAGGAAAGAGAAAAGAAAGTAAGAATTATAGAATAAAATAAATAAAGAAAAAAGGAGAGACAAAATGGCGGCGGAATAGAAAGATGTGTCCTGAGCCTTGTCCTGGAGCAAATAGAGGAGGCAGCTGAGACGAGCGGAATCCAGCCCGAATTGGCGAGGGAGGCACAGCTGGTGAGACAGTTTGCAGCTGGGAATAGCAAGGATCCCCCGGATAAAGGTAAAATCAAAGATCTAGGCAGTAGAATCTTCCGGACCTCTGTGCCCAGAAGGTCAGGGAGAAACTACACAGTGCCAGGCCACGTCCCTGAGGACAGGCAAGGTCTGAAGGATTTTAGACCTTAGAGTCTGGATTTGGGATCTGAGCTCAAAGGCAGCCTTTGGGAGCTGCCGGACCGCGGAGTGCTGGCAGGAGAGAAGCTGGCAGAGACTCGGTCCTTCCTCGTGCTGGGGCCTGCGCCTTTCCCCACTGAACCTGGTTCGTGAGACCTTTTGGAGACAGGCACTTACCTGTGACAGAGGTGCGGGACAGGGGGTGGAGTTGTGGAATCTGGGCAGAGTGGGCAACAGAAGGTCCAGGAGAGGTGGTGGCAAGTCTGGTGCTGAGTCATATCTAAGCCCACAGAATCCATTTTCTCCTGAGAGATAGCCCCTCTTCCCAGTCTCCAGGCAACCAATATAGCCACACCCAGATTCCACCCTGATTAACACCATGGAATCTGAATACTCCCTGAGGCCATAGGATCTACTCTAAAGAGAAATCTTTAGAAGCTAAGCACCTCAATTACTAGGCTACACTGCCAGGGCCCTCCAGAGAGCTTCAGTGTACCTCGCTGGCAAAATTACCGCCAGTGCTCCTGTGAGCCGCCACCTGGAGAAAGCGCCTACCCACTACAGACACAGCAGCGAAAATTGAGTCTGCTCACCCCACAACTACAGAACTCTGGGCAACACAGTTACTTCTTTCCAAAGTGTAGCCCCCTGAGCCACATCACCCTGACAGATGGTTCCTTGGTGCCACTGTGAGGCCCCACTGGGCACAGGTGATTTAAATCAAGTGTGCAAGTCAGCAAAAATTGGGACACTCCCCTCCATAGCAGCTGACTTCTAGGCACTGCAGTTGTGCCTCTCAAGCTCGCAGGCCTACATCAACAGAACCCAAATACCTCAAGTAGGGAGCTACACTAGATAACCAAGCCCAGAAGAACAGAAAGATTTCACCAGTAGCACCATCACCAAAAGAACTGGGTAGCAAAGCAATTGGATCTACAATTAAAACATTTCAGGAAAACATGGGGAGACAAAAAAGCAATCCCCAAAGGAAAGAAAAAGAGGAATCAACAGAAAGGCAGTTAAATGAAAATGAGGCTAGCAGCTTAACTGAGAGAGAATTCAGAGTAATGATTATAAGGATGTTTAAACGGATGGATGACAAATACACACAACTCAATGACAAATACACACAACTCAATGAGAACTATAAGGAGCTGAACACAGCAAATGGAAAGAACACTTAAAAAGCAAGAGGAGAGCCGAAGGGAGCTTTGGGACAACACAAAGTGAAACAATATTAGAATAATAGGGATACCAGAAGGAGAAGAAGAGAAGCAAGGAATAGAAAACCTGTTTGAAGAAATAATGACAGAAAACTTCACTGATATTGGCAAGAAAAAAACTATGCAAGTCCAAGAAGTACATACAGTCCCAAACAAGTTGAACCCCAAAAGACCGACACCAAGACACATCATAATTAAATTGGCGAATACCAATGACAAAGTAAGAATCTTAAAGGCTGCCAGAGAGAGATAGAAAGTTACCTACAAGGGATCTCCTATTAGAATAGCAACTAATTTCTCAACAGAAACACACCAGGCCAGAAGGGAATGGAATGAAATATACAAAGTGTTGCAAAGCAAGGGACTGAATCCAAGAATACTATACCCAGCAAGGTTATCATTCACAATTCAAGGTGGAATCAGGAGCTTCACAGACAAAAAAGGACTAAGAGAGTTTATCACTACCAAGCCAGCAATGCAAGAAATGCTAAAGGGACTGCTGTAAAAAGAAGAAAGAGAAAGGCAAAAAGAAACACAAACACTAAGGGGAAAAATATGATAACAAACATGTACTTGTCAATAATAACATTAAACGTAAATGAATTAAATGCACCAATCAAAAGACATAGGGTAGCTGAATGGATAAGAAAACATGACCCATATATTTGCTGTCTACAAGAGAACCACCTCAGAGCGAAGGATTCACACAGACTGAGAGTGAAGGGATGGAAAAATATTTTTCAGGCAAATGGAAATGAGAAAAAAGCTGGTGTAGCAATACTTATATCTGATAAAATAGACCTCAAAGTAAAGGGCATAACAAGAGATAAGGAAGGCCACTACATAATACTAAAGGGAGCAATTCAACAAGAAGATATAACTCTGGTAAACATATATGCACCCAACGCAGGAGCACCCAAATACATAAAAAAACTCCTGGAAGAGATCAAGGGAGAGATTGACAACAATACAATCATAGTAGGAGACTTTAATACACCACTGACATCACTGGATAAATCCTCTAGACAAAAACTCAGCAAAGAAACAGCAATTCTAAATGACACACTAGATCAGATGGACCTAATTGACATCTTCAGAGCATTTCACCCCAAGCCTCGGAATATACGTTCTTCTCAAGTGCCCATGGGACATTCACAAAAATAGACCACATATTGGGTCACAAACAAAGCTTCCCTAAATTCAAAAAGATTGAAATCATATCAAGCATTTTCTCAGACCACAATGGCATAATATTAGAAATAAACTATAATAAAAACATTCCAAAAAATTCAAACACATGGAAACTGAATAGCATGCTATTAAACAATGACTGGGTGATCAACGAGATCAAAGAAGAAATTAAAAACATCCTGGAGATTAATGACAATAAAAACACAACAATGCAAATGCTATGGGACACAATGAAAGCAGTCTTGATATGGAAGTTTATAGCTCTACAGGCCTACCTCAAAAAACAAGAAAAAATGGTCATAAGCCTTCTCACTCAACAACTCAAAGAATTAGAAAGAGAGCAACAAGAAAAGCCCACAGTGAGCAGAAGGAAGGACATAATAAAGACCAGAGCAGAAATGAATGACATAGAGACCAAAAAAACAATACACAGGATCAACAAAACCAAGATCTGGTTCTTTGAAAGGGTAAACAAGATTGATGAACCTCGAGCCAGGCTCACCAAGAAACAAAGAGAGAGGACCCAAATAAACAAAATCAGACATGAAAGAGGTGGAATAACAACAGACCCCACAGAAATACAAAGGATTGTTAAAAAATACTATGAACAACTCTATTCTAACAAACTACACAAACTGGAGGAAATAGACACATTCCTAGAAAAATACAACCTTCCAAAACACACTCATGAAGATTCTAAGAATCTCAATAGGCTGATAACTATGGAAAAATTGAAGCAGTCATCGAAAAGCTTCCAGCAAACAAAAGCCCAGGGCCTGATGGCTTCACAGGGGAGTTTTACCAAACATTCAAGGAAGAACTAAAACCTATCCTCCTCAGACTATTCCAGAAAATTCAAGAAGAAGGAACACTTCCCAGTTCCTTCTATGAGGCCAGCATCACCCTAATACCAAAACCAGATAAAGACAACACAATGAAAGAGAATTACAGGCCAATATCCCTCATGAACATAGATGCCAAAATCCTCAACAAAATTCTAGCAAATCGAATCCAGCAGTACATCAGAAAGATTATACACCATGATCAAGTAGGAATTATCCCAGGGATGCAAGGATGGTACAATATTCGCAAATCAATAAACGTGATACATCACATAAACAAATTGAGAGATAAAAATCACATAGTCATATCAATTGATGCAGAAAAGCACTTGTTAAAATCTAACCCCCTTTCTTGATAAAAACTCTCAGCAAGGTGGGAATAGAAGGATCATACCTGAACATAATAAAAGCAATATACGAGAAACCCACAGCCAACATCATACTCAATGGGCAAAAACTAAAACCATTTCCCCTAAGAACAGGAACAAGACAGGGATGACCACTCCCACCACTCCTGTTTAATGCTGTACTGGAAGTACTAGCCATTGCGATCAGACAAGAAGAAGAAATAAAAGACATCCAAATTGGAAAAAAAGAAGTAAAACTGTCCTCATTCACAGATGACATGATACTGTACATAGAAAACCCTAAAGACTCCATCAAAAAATTATTAGACTTAATAACTGAATTTGGTAATGTAGCAGGATACAAAATTAATGCCAAGAAATCTATGGCATTTCTATACACCAATAATGAACTTACAGAAAGAGAGACTAAAAAAGCAATCCCATTTACCATCGCACCAAAAAAATTAAGATACCTAGGAATAAACTTAACTAAAGAGGTAAAAGACCTATACGTAGAAAACTACACGACACTGAAAAAAGAGATAGAGGAAGACATAAACAGATGGAAGAACATACCATGTTCATGGATTGGTAGAATCAACATCATCAAAATGCCCACACTATCCAAAGCAATCTATAAATTTAATGCACTTCCCATTAAAACACCAACAACATATTTCACAGACCTAGAACGAACTTTCCAAAAATTTATCTGGAATAAAAAAAGAACCCAAATAACTACGACAATTCTGAGAAAGAAGAACAAAGTAGGTGGGATCTCAATACCAGATATCAAGCTGTATTACAAAGCTACTGTTCTCAAAACAGCCTGGTAGTGGCACAAGAACAGATATATGGATCAATGGAATAGAATAGAGAACCTAGAAATTGACCCAAATCAATATGCTCAATTAATATTTGACAAAGGAGGCATGAACATTCAATGGAGTCAAGACAGTCTCTTCAACAAATGGTGTTGGGAAAATTGGACAGATACATGCAAAAAAATGAAGCTAGATCACCAACTTAGACCATACACAAAAATAAACTCAAAATGGATAAAGGACTTAAACATAAGACAGGAAACCATGAAAATACTAGAGGAATCCACAGGCAGCAAAATCTCGGACATATGCCGAAAGAACTTCTTCACTGATACTACTCCTAGGGCAATGGAATCTAAAGAGAAAATAAACAAGTGGGACTACATCAAAATAAAAAGCTTTTGCACAGCAAAGAAAACCATCAATAAAACAACAAGAAAGCCCACTACATGGGAGAACATATTTGCCAATGATATCAATGATAAGGGTTTAATCTCCAACATATACAGAGAACTCATACAACTTAACAAAAAGAAGATAAACAACCCAATCAAAAAATGGGCAACTGATCTAAATAGGCACTTTTCGAAAGAAGACAGAAGACAGGCCAAGAGACATATGAAAACTTGTTCACAGTCACTAATCATCAGAGAGATGCAAATCAAAACAACAATGAGGTATCATCTCACACTTGTCAGAATGGCTTTTATCAACAAATCAACAAACAACAAGTGTTGGCGAGGATGCGGAGAAAAAGGAACTCTTTTGGAGGATGGCTGGTTAGACAGAGACAGATAAGATTCCTCAAGGAAGGAACAACCTAAGACAGGCACAGTCGCAGAGGGGCCATCAGGAGAGAACTTGGGGGGGGGCAACAGAAGTGGGGCACAGACCCTCACCCCCCCAACATAGCAGGGGCTTGAACCCTCACCCCTTCTGAAGGAGGTCTCCTGCCCCCATGGCTGCTTCGCGCTTCCCACACCCTGCTCAGATCGGGACGCAGGCAACAGAAAGAGACTTGGCCCAGCTCACATCGAGATACAGGTGACAGACAGAGACTTGGCCCAGCTCAGATCGGGACCCAGGTAACAGACAATAGACTGGGCCGACAGCAGTTGCCCTATATCTAAATTCAGCCTAGCATCTGGAATGCTCAGGGCCCACTCAAGAATGCAAATAATCCTTCCCACTAATATTTGCCCGTTAAACTAAGATTGTTGTTAGAGTATTAAATTTGAGTTTTCAGATTAATTTAAATAGGCTAATTGAAATAAGTGAATATTCAAGTAAAGTTAATTGTACTGGACAAAAAGCTGTTCTTAAAGTAATAACTAAAATTTCTATTGGTAGTTCATCTAATGGAAAATTCCTGAATATGCAATGAACCTAAAGCAGTCATATGTGTGGGCAAAAAAAAAAAAAAAAAAAAAAATTAAATTTAAAGTTATGAAGACTGTATTATAAAATTTACAAAAACCCCCATTAATAAAAAAGGGGGGGGATAGTAGGGCAATATCATGTAAGGAAAAATATCCTATAAGTAAATTACATCTAGAAAATTTTTACTTTACCAAATTAAGTTTCATTTGCAATGCTAACAGCAAGACGGCCATTAAAAACACACATGGTGTCTAAATAAGACAAAGGAAAATTGTTTGAACAAAAATAAAAAGGATCCCAAATCAATTATATAGAAAAGATTCCTTTATTAACTTGTGGTCGAGAATACATTTGTATATTTTCAGAAAACAACCCCAAGACCAGATGGATTCCTGCAACAGAGAGGAATTGACAGGTGTGCTCCAACCACTAAGACAAGAGGAAAAAACAGTCCAGAGATGGAAGATGCTGACAACGCCTTGCCACGCGAGCGGTCAGCAGCTGTGCACTGCTGCAGGTTACCTAGGTCCAAACCAGAGAGGGTCGGACCTGCATTGCCAACATGTGCCCACCATCCAGATATCATTGCTGACATGTACACATAAGGAACTGTTAGACATTGAAACGGGGACTCTGAACTGTTGGACATTGAAATTGGGACTCAAACATTTTTTTTGTTTTATCTTGTTTTGTTGTATGTTTATTTCTAGTCTGCAAAGGCAAAACTTTTTAAAGGAAAGAAATGGTGGGAAAAAGATACAGAGGCAAAGAAGCATTGAAGGGACTGTCAAACTACATTGGGAAGACAGGGGAGGTTGGGCGAGGGGGGCTGTAAGAGACCAAGCGAAGGACTTGTATGCATGCATATAAGCACAACCAATGGATACCAGACACTGGGGCGGGGGGGGAGGGCGGGCAGGTGAAGGTATGTACTGGGGGGTAGGGGAGGTCGGGGGGAGATCAATGGGGGGAAAAAGGAGACATATGTACTACTATTTGTAATACTTAAAACAATAAAAAAATGGTAAAAAAAAATAAAAAATACTAGGAGAGGGGAAAAAAACAGAGTACAAAAATGTGGTGGGGGAATATGAAGGGGTATATATGAAATAAAGAAAATGAGAATAATGAATAGAGAAGGAAAACAGTTTAAAATAAGAGAGGAAGAAAAATGTTTGAAAAGGAAAATAGAGGAGAAAGAAGATAGCCCCAAAATAAGAAATGTGGAAAAAGATGAGAAATCAGAAGAAGAAAAAAAAAATGAGTATGAAAGTTAAAATGAAAAATTAGATATATTACTAATAACAATAAGGAGTAGAGTAATAACAAATCAATAAAGAAAATAAATTGAAAAATGATAAGGGCCCTAGCTGGTTTGGTTCATTAGATAGAGTGCCAGCCTACAGACTGAAGGGTCCCAGATTCGATTCTGGTCAAGGGAAGGTACCTCAGTTGCAGGTTCCTCCCCAGACTAGGCCCTTGTGGCCAATGTGTTTCTCTCACATTGATCTTTCTCTCTGTCTCACCTTCTCTCTCCCATTCTGTCTAAAAATCAATGGAAAAATATCCTAGGGTGAGTATTAAAAAATAAATAAAAGAAAAGGATTATTAAAAAAAATAAAAATAAAGTGAAGTGGCAGTCATTTCAGCAGAGTTTAGTGCTTCCTGGGAGCTCCCTTTGAATCATGTTCTTCTCATAATTACATCTGACGGTTCTGTCTGCTAATTCTGAGCTTCTGGGGAGGGACTTAGTTGCTCACCACTGTCGCAAACTGTCCTTTCGCTCTCAGCAACCTGTTTGAAGCTCCACATGATCCACAGTTTGTGTGTGTCTCCACAGGACTTGTTATGTGAGCCAGTGGTCTCAGGTATACATAGTGCTCCGGGCTGTGGAGCCCAGCCTGGCTTCTGGGCCTCTGTCTTCTCAGGGAAACAACCCTCCAGTAGCAGAGAGATCCCTCCTCACTCTTGGCCTGCTGCCTGTGAAAGCTGGGTCAGTCCCTCTCATGATCTTGCCCTTCCTACCAGTCTCCAGGTGTTTTATGTCCTTCCTTAATATAAGTCTCCTCCTCAGCTGGACCACAAATGGTAATTCTGGGTGTATATTCCCCACTTTAGTTTTATTTTTTATCTGGCTCTGGGAGGAGGTACAAGAAAGGTCTGCCTATTCAACCATTATTTCTCTCTCAAGTTCAATTTTAAGCATCTTCTACTGTGGTTAAAATGTTATCCACATTTCAATCTCATGCTATAGAGAAATAATTCAAGAAAGAACAAGTCAATTAATGCAGCAAAATTCATTTTTGTCTTATTTTAAGAAATTTATATAGTCACCCAACTTTCAGCAACCACCATCCTTAACAATCAATAGTCATCAACCTTGAGGCAAGATCCTCCACCAGCAAAAGGATCATGAAGGCTGAGATGATGGTGAGCAATTTTTAGCAATTAAGTATTTTTAATTAAGGCTTGTACATTGTATTTTAGACATAATGCTACTATACACTTTAACTACAGTTTAATATAAACATAATTTTTATATGCACTGAGAAACTAAAAATTCTGTGTTAATAGTTTAATTGGTTTTATTGTAGGGGACTGTAATTGAATCCACAGTATGGCTGAAGTATGGCTGCAATGGCATATTAGTTCTAAGAGGGTTTTGTTGTTGTTGTTAATGCTTCAATATTTCCTATATTGATCTTCACATTATAGCTTTCTGCTTTAATTTTTTATATTTGCTCTATTCATAAATTATTCTCTTTCTCTAATTTCTTAAGGTGGAGGCTTAGATTATTGATTTTAAATATTTTTCTTTTTTAATATATGACTTTAATGTTACAAAATTTCCTCTAAAGAATGCTTTTCCTGCCCTAACCAGTTTGGCTCAGTGGATAGAGAGTCAGCCTGCAGAGTAAAGGGTCATAGGCTTGATTCTGGTCAAGGGCATGTACCGTGGTTGAGAGCACATCCTCAGAAGGGGGTATGCAAGAGACAGCTGATCAATGTTTCTCTCTCATCGATGTTTCTAACTCTCTATCACTCTCCCTTCCTCTCTGTAAAAAAAAAAAAATCAATAAAATATATTTTTTAAAAAAGAATGCTCTTCCTGCACCCTACACACTTTGATAAGTTATATCTGAATTTTTTATTTATTTCAAAAAATGTTTAAATTCCTTTGACACTTTTTTACCCATGTGTTATTTTAAACTGTACTACTTAATATCAAAATATTTGGAATTTTTTCAACTATTTTTTGTTATTTATTTCTAATTTAATTCTAATATTTTCAGATAACATACTTTATATGACTTCTATAATTTTAAATTAGTGAAGGTGTGCTTGTGGCCTAGAATAGTGTCTGTATTAGTGCATGGTCTATATGAGTTTGAGAAGAAAGTGTGCTGTGCTGTTGTTGGATGGAGGATTCTATAAATGTTAATTAGATAATTGGAGTGCTATTTAGGTCAACTATATCCTTGTTGATTTTCTGTCTGCCTTATATATCAATTAATGAAAAAAGAGTGTTGTGTTCTACAGCTATGATGGTGGATTTGCCTATTTTTCTTTACATTTCTATCAGATTTTGCCTCACATATTTTGATTTTCTCTTGTTAGATGTATACACATGAAGGAGTGTTATCTTCTTGGAGAATTGAACTTTTATCATTAACTAATCTCTCTCTTTTCCTCTGATAATTTTTTCTTGTTCTAAAGTCTGCTTTGTCTGAAATTAATATGGCTATGCCAACTGATTTTCATTAGTATTAGTATGATGCACACATATCTCTGAAAGAATTTCATGTAAACAACAAATAGAAATCAATGGAAAACAGTCACAGTATCAAAATGTGCTGAATCAGCCCTAACTGGTTTGGCTCAGTGAGTAGAGCATCGGCCTGCAGACTGAAGGGTCTCAGGTTCGATTCCAGTCAAGGGTACATGCCCTGGTTGTGGGCTCCATCCCCAGTAGGGGGTGTGTATGAGGCAGCCAATCAATGATTCTCTCTCATCATTGATGTTTCTATCTCTCTCCCCCTCTTCCTTCCTCTATGAAATCAATAAAATATTTTTTTAAATGTGCTGAATCAAAGACTGAAACAGTGCAATGCAGAATCATATTGGAGCCTAGGACACAATGGAGAATCTTGATTGTTTACTTTTTTAGTCCTTAAATTTTGTGCCCTAGGAAAGTGTCTCAAGCCTGGTGGAGAATGTTCAGTCATCAGACACTGGAAAAAATGCATTTCCATGTACATTGTAGATAGAGGAAATTTGAGTTACACCAGTCAGGATAGTTTTCTTACATACATACTTTAATATGATTATCATATGAAACTTAATGAAATAGAATTTCATTGATTTTTTAAATTAAAAAGCTATTACTTCACTCAGTAAGTCTTTCTCATTTGAAAATAATATCAATATACTATTCAATGTCTATGTATTTGTCTCCTTCTTTACCCACACAGAAACACACACATTCACATACACACATATAAATATCACAACAGTAATCAGAGATTGAAAAATAGACATCTCCATCAAAAGGAGTTTTCCTTGCTTAACATCCCTCTAAAGCTTCTGGTTTACCCATGCTGTTGTACTTCCCCTTTCCCTCAAATCCTATTGATACCTATTCTTTTCTCAGGTTGTTCCCAACCTTAAAATATATGTTAGTTTTTTTTATTCAGAATACTTTAACCATTTCTGTGACTTCTCTCTCTACCTTCTTAACTAAAAATTAATAATTTATATTAGAATATAGTTTTTTAGGCTGGAGAGAACCAAGATGGCGGCATAGGTAAACACCTATACTTGCTGCTTCTCACAACCACATCAAAATTACAACTAAAAGGCAGAACAACTACCACCCAGAACCGTGGGAAAGCTGGCTGAGTGGAAGTTCCACAACTAGAGAGGTGAAGAAAGCATGTTGAGACTGGTAAGAGGTGGGGAGGCTCAGAAAGTGCTGGCACCTGGATGTGCTGCTCTTTTAATCCAGAGGGAAATACAAGCTCCCACTTGCTCTGAACTCCAGTTCCAAGCGAGACACTGGGGGACCCAGACACATATGGGGAGAAACTGGACTGTCTGTCATTGGGACAGGAACGTGAGGGTGGTTTTCTCTCAGAGGTGCTCACAGCAATCATTGTTCCTGAACAGGAGCGCAAGATGTGAAGACCTGGGGACCTCTCCAATGCAGGGCTAACTGGCAGCCATTGCTGTTTGCTCCACCATGGTGATTCCAAGAGACCCTGCCCCACCCAATTTATAACCCCACCCAAGCTGTGTGCATCAGCTTTTGCATATTAATGGCCTGTCCTTTCTGTTGCAAAAACATGGCCTGTCCTTTGAATATGAATGGCCTGTCCTTTCTGTTCCTAAAACATACCAAACTGCAGCTAGGTCAGAGAGTCCCAGAGCTTCCAAAAGAAGGCCCAAAGCCAGGCAGCAGCAGCCGGCCTTGCTTCACAGCTGGGCCCTGTCTGGGCACACAGCCAAGAGTGTCCACCTCAGGTGACTGGGGAGACTGAGCCACTGGGCCCTATAGGACACCTACCACACAAGGCCACTCTATCATCTCAAGGAGCTTAGCAGCTACCCAGTACATAGACACAAACACAGGGAAGCAGCCAAAATGTGGAGACAAAGAAACAACTCCCAAATGAAAGAAATGGATGAAAGCAAAATACTGGATATAGAGTTCAACACCACAGTTATAAGGTTAACCAAGAATATTCTAGAAACATCTGAGAAATTTAGTGAGACCTTCAAGGACCAATCAGAAATTAAGCATACACTGACTGAAATAAAGAATAATATACAGAGATTCAACCACAGACTAGAGGATCCCAAGAATCAAGTCAAAGATTTGAAATACAAAGAAGCAAAATACAACCAACCAGAAAGGCAAAAGGAAAAAAAATCCAAAAATATGAAGGAGCCTCCGGGACAACTTCATATGTACCAACATCCAAATTATTGGGGTGCCAGAAGAAGAAAGAGAGAAAGATATTGAAAACATATTTGAAGAAATAATGACAGAAAACTTTCCCTACTTGGTGAAATAAATAGACTTCCAAGTCCAGGAACACAGAGAACCCTAAACAAAAGGAATCCAAAGAGAACCACACCAAGACACATCATAATTAAAATGCCAAGGGCAAAAGATAAAGAGAGAATCTTAAAAGCAGCAAAAAAAAAAAAAGTTAGTTATCTACAAGGGGGTACCCATACGAATATCAGCTGATATCTCAACAGAAACTATGCTGGCCAGAAGGGAGTGGCAAGAAATATTCAAAGTGATGAACAGCAAGAACCTACAACCAAGATTACTCTACCCAGCAAAGCTATCATTTAGAATTGAAGATCAGATAAAGAGCTTCACAGAGAAGAAAAAGCTAAAGGAGTTCATCACCACCAAACCAGTATTATATGAAATGCTGAAGGGTATTCTCTAAGAAGAGGAAGAAGAAAAAGGTAAAGATAAAAAAAAAATTATGAACAACAAACTGACAACAAATACATATCTATCAATAAGTGAATCTAAAAATCAAATTAATAAAAAACTAGATGAACAGAACAAACTGGTGAATGTAATAGAATCAGGGGCATGGAAAGGGAGCAGAGTGACAATTCTCGGGGGAAAGGGCTTGTGGTAGGTGTGGGAAGAGATTGGACAAAGAGCTTGCACCTACGGATGAGGTCAGTGGAGGGGGGGGAAGGCCTGGCATGGGGTGGGAACCAGGTGGAGGGTAGCTATGGGGGGAAAAAAGAGGAACATCTGTAATAACTTGAACAATAAAGATTTAAAAACAATAATAAAATAAAATGTAGTTCTTTATACAAGAAAAGGTTTTTAAATTATATTCCATATATATCCTATATAATAAAGAGGTAATATGCAAATTAAACCTCACTGCCTCACAAGATGGCTGCCTACAACCAGGCTGGCAGAGGGGTTAGTGAAGGATGACCAAACAACTGAACAAGCAGGCTGTGTGGGGCAACCAGGCCAGCAGGGGGTTAGTCAGGGATGACCAAATGACTAAACACAGGCTGCGTGAGGTGACCAGGCCAACAAGTAGGTTAGTAAGGGATGATCTAAGGACTGAACAGCAGGCTGTGTGGTGTGATCAGCCCAGCAGGGAGGGCAGTTGCGGTCTACCAGGCTGGCAGAGGGGGGCAGTTGGGGGCAACCAGTCCAGTTGGGGGGGGCAGTAAGTGGTGACTAAGCTGGCGGGGGGGAGGGAGCAGTTAGGGGTGACCAGGCTGGCAAGGGGGATAAAGTTGGGGGTACCAGGCCAGCAGGGGGGACAGTTGGGGGAAATTAGGCTGGTGGGGAGGGCAGTTAGGGGCAACCAGGCCAGCAGGGGTGCAGTTTGGGGTGACCAGGCCAACAGCATGGCAATAAGGGATGACCAAGCCTGCAGGGGTAGGGGGGGTTGTTAGGAGCAACCAGGCCGGCAGGGAGGGGGCAGTTGGGGGCAACCAGATCAGCAGGGTGGGGCAGTTAGGGGCAATCAGGCTGGCACACAGAGGCAGTGAGGGGCAATCAGGCAAGCATGCATATGAGTGATTAGGAGCCTGCAGTCCAGGATTGTGAGAGGGATGTCTGACTGCTGGTTTAGGCCCATTCCCCGGGATCAAGCCTAAACCAGCAGTCACATCCCCTGAGGGGTCTCAGATTGGAGAGGGTGCAGGCTCGGGTGAGGCGACCTCCCCCTACCTTGCAAGAATTTCATGGCCCAGGCCTCTAGTTTGTAGATATAGATAGATATAAATATAAATATAGATATAGATATAGATATAGATATAGATGATATAGATATAGATAGAGATATAGATAGATATAGATAGAGATAGATACAGATACAGATATACATATACATATACATATACATATACATATACATATACATATACATATACTAGAGGCCCAATGCATGAAATTCATGCAAGAGTAGGCCTTCCTCCACCTACTGCCAGAACTGGTTTCCCTCTGGCACCTGGGCCCTGGGCTTCCCTTCGGCTGCTGGTTCCTGGGACCAGGATTCCCTCCAGCCGCCGGCAGGCACCCAGGACCCAGGCTTCCCTTGCATGCCCAGCTTTGTCTGGAAGGTCACCCGAAGGACATCCAGAAGGATGTCCAGTCTAATTAGCATATTACTCTTTTTCTATTATAGACTAGAAGCTGGGTGCACAAAATTTGTGCACAGGGGTGTGTGTCCCTCAGCCTGGCCTGCACCCTTTCCAATCTGGGACCCCTGGGGGATATACAACTGCCAGCAGTCAGACATCCCTCTCACACTATGGGACTGCTGGCTCCTAACTGCTTACCTGCCTGCCTGCCTGAATGCCCCTAACTGCTTCTGCCTGCCAGCCTGTTTCACCCCCTAACTGCTCCCCTGCCAGCCTGATCGCCCCCAACTGCCCTCCCCTACCAACCTGATGAGCCCCCCTAGTTGGACTAATCACTTCCAACTGCCCTCCCCTGCTGGCCTGATCACTCCCAAATGCCCTCCCTTGCCAGCCTGATGTCCCCCACCTGCCCCCGCCCCCTGCCAGCCTGGTCACCCCACGCAGTCTGCTGTTCAATCGTTTGGTCATCCTTCACTAACCCTCCTGCCAGCCTGGTCGCCCCATGCATCCTTCTGTTTGGTTGTTACTGTTACTGTGATGGCATCCCAGACAATTTTCATATTCCTCTATTATTAGTATAGATATATATCCTCTATAATAAAAGCCTAATATGCTAAGTGTCCAGTCGTCCAGTCAGCCATCCAACTAATCAAAGTGTAATATGCTTATTATATGCTAAGGCCGCTCAAACCTCGCTATGACATGCACTGACCACCAGGGGGCAGACAGTCAACCAGTAGACCAGCCACTATGATGTGCACTGATCACAAGGGGAAGACACTCCAAATGGTAGGTGATCTTGCTGCTGGGGTCCAGCTAATTGGGACTGAGCAAGATGGGCCAGACATGCTCTAGAGCCTTCACATGGTCCCTCCCCAGCTGGCCAACCTCCCGCATCCCTCCCTGGCCCCAACCATGCACCAGTGGAGTCCCTCAGCCTGGCCTGCACCCTCTCACAATCCAGGACCCCTCAGGTGATGTCAGAGAGCTAGTTTCAGCCCAATCCCACATTCCAGGCCGAGGGACCTCACTGGTGCACGAATGTGTGTGTGTGTGTGTGTGTGTGTGTGTGTGTGTGTGCGCGCGCGCGCGAGCACATGTGTTGTATACATAGGGTAAATTATTCAAATATATATTAAATTAAATACTAAATATAATAATGTTATATATACAGCAAATATATAATAGTATGTATGACATACATTTATGTTATACCAGAGGGTACCTTTATTATTGCTGACATTTCCTTTTTTTCTTTTGATCCCATTAATGACCAAAAATATTTGGACATGAGAGTTGTTTATTAATGGGTAGTGGTAGTAAGAACTGAGCAGTTGTTCTCCTGCAGTTATTGGTGGGCCAGAAACACACTGAATAAATACTGAGCTCACCAAACAGCCTGTGAAGTCCAGGTGTTAGGGAATAACTACAAATTGTTCCCAGATGATAATCAGGACAACTAAGACTGAATATTTTTCATAACTTTAATCTCCATAGAATTTTTGACAGCAATAATGGGAAGGGGCTATAATTATCAGCATTTTATAGGCATAGAATACTGAGAGTACTTGCACACTCACACATTAAGTCATGGATAACGTAATCCACTTAAAAATATATGGCTTTTCAAGTCAGAGGTTTAAGTCTTCATCTAAAACCAGGAAAATGTAGGCTTCTCTCTCAGTAATCAAATCTATTGATTCCACTCTATATCAAGCATTCTTTTGTCTATTTCTGTTATGTTTTCTTAATGTTTTGTAAAGAATATGGTGGTTTTCTATTTTTAAGAAATGTTTATCTCCACTCCAATTTTGCCATTATTAAAAACAATAAAAAAGGACTTTAGTCCTGGACATATGTCATGTTATTTAGACACATTTACCATATAGAATGTAAATAAAACATTATTATTGTCATGTATAAAGGCAGGGAGCAAAGATGTGGATTACAAATTTTAAATTTCATCTTTGTTGTTTGTTTGCTTGGTTTAGGCTTTTCACTAAGCATGCTGCTTTCAAAACTATCTCCAGAAGCTGAAAAAATGACTTAAAAGCAAAGTATGGGAGATGAGGAGGGGAGCAGAAAGAGATAGGTCATGCAGCCTGAGATAAAATGAATAAATTCAAGAAAAAATCAAGTTCAGAACAGAAGCCTTTTATTTCATAAATTACCTTCTTGATGTACATTCAATACTAGAAAATTCAGTACACAAGTAATACAAAGAATTTTGTGGGTAAAAAAGGTTGAAAAAAAGAAATGAAGCAGCAGTTTTTGGGTAGCTATGGATAGTTTGATAATGGTCACAGACTTCAAATGGATACTTAAGTACATTCTTTGCATAATTTGGAGTACCTGGTGTTACAACTTACAGAAATGGTGCATGTATTGTGTTGTTTTTATTTCTAAGTAGAATTTTGAAAAATAGTTCTAAGTAAAATGTTGGCAAAAAAACAATCCCTTCAATAAATGTCCCTGTCATTTTGTCTTTGATGTGATTGGTTGCAGATGTTCCTTTGAAAAAAAACTTCAGAGTTTTTTCACTCCACCTACCATCAGTGCACACTAAGCCACCACTCAGGAGAAATAGTGAATATAACACTTGGCTCTTTGTGAGGTAGTTTTAAACATACATTTTTTTATCTTCCTGGAGCTTGTTTTATAAAATAAATATCCAAATTATCTTAGATTATAAAATAAGGTAATAATGAATTACTTTGCTAACTTTATTAAACATGACATTAAGTGTTAACATGTTTTTATAGAAATATGAGAAATAACAAAATAAACAAATCTGAGACAAAGTTTAATTGAACTTGAACTGGGAAAGCATAAATTTTAATTTAACAGAAACACAAAAGTGAAGATTGTAATTACTGGATGTTTTCTTAACTGAGGGAAAATCTAACATAAGTTTTTAAAACCATTTATGTAGGCATCTTGAAAAGTTCTCTGAAGGCTTTTTATTACATACCATATTTGAAAGCATAAAATTTTAATAATCTTTACAACATATGATAAACAAGGGTTTTATTTTAATTAATATTGCATAATTAAAAGTTGTACGAGAAAGGAATCCTATCTAATAAAGAGGGAATATCCTAATTGACCCTCATGCCATCTCGAAGACAGCAGCACCCACAGCCAATAAGAAAGGAATATGCTAATTGCATGCCCCACCCTCAAAGATGGCAGTGCCCACAGCCAATAAAGAGGGAATATGCTAATTGACTGCCACAACTTCAAAGATGGCAGCGCCCACAGCCAATAAGGAGGGAATATGCTAACTGATAGCTATGCCCTCAAAGATGGTGGTGCCCACAACCACAAGATGGTGGCGCCCACTCCCCTCAGACCTGCTGGGGCACCTGCCTCCAGAGTCCCCCAGTCCCCTTAGCCCCCCAGCTACCCAGGGCTGGCCCGAGGTGCAGGCAAGCCTCGGATGGTGGCTGCCCTGCTACCCAGGGCCCCCCGAGGCTCAGATAACTGGGGCTGGCCAAGTCTTGCGCTGCCTGCAGTGGCAGCAGCAGAGGTGTGATGGGACATCACCTTCCCCTGATTGCTGGGTTGTCTCCCACCCTGAGGGTTCCTGGACTATGAGAGGGGGCAGGCCGGGCTGAGGGACCCCCCCTCCAGTGTAATCATAATGCATTATATAGCTTAACATATAAGTCATATTAAAGTATCCTCTGATTATTGATTTACCAAAAAGGGGCAATATAAGTATATTGAGGGTAATTTATGTTATTATGGCTAGAGAGGATTGTATACAACAGGCTAATTCTTAACCTCAACATAAGGAAAGTAATAGATATCATTTAAAAGTTTAAAACCAAGAAACAGCTGTTAGAGCATTTTATTTAGAAATGTAATGCTATATTACATTAGAAACAGTTGAAATATACAAACAAGTAGACACACAATTGGGAAAATAGGCAAAGGACCATCATTTTCATGGACAAGTGTTTTTAATTATCACTCTAATAATACAGTTTAAATACATATACTTTGTATTTACAAAGTATTAAAGTAAACCTTTGATTAAATTGAACACTTAAAGGATGTTTAAATAAATTAAGTCCTCTATTAAAATTTTCTCTTTAGTTAATGTAGAAAAGTGGAAGTATTAATTAACCAAAATTATTATTTTTGCCATAATATTATAACACCATTCAGAATAATCAAAATTGAAGGATATAGCCTGCAATTTGACTTCCCATTTAATAAAACTATCTTTATTTTTCTATCTAAATTTGCAAAGAGCTTTAGCATCATGATCAAGACTGAAAGCTTTGCATCAGACTGTCTTGCTTTGAATCCTAGTTGTACCTCTTATTATGTGATTTTTAATGAGTTAATTAACCAATTTAGTAAACACATATACATCACTACATTATTTAAAGGTTAAATAAAATAATAAAGGCAAAACACTGCCCTTGGTGCTGAGCACAATTTCAGGTTCAATAAATGCTTCTCTTGTCCACAGTTATAATCACAGAATGGGTGTATTTTTGTATCTCTCCACGTAAACTCAATTCACTCTCCATCTTCCAACACTGAAACACCCTGGTCACATCCTCCAGTGTCTACTAACTCACAGCCATTCTTTAGAAATTCCTTCACTTACTGCTTTATATAAATTAGATTGTTCCTTTCTTCATTTTTGTTCTCTATAGACTCCTGCTTATATTCTTAATAATACTCACTAAAACAAAAACAAAAGTTATGTGTGTAATTATTTGTTCAATATCTATTTGTGTTGGATAATGAACTCTAAACTCTTTGGGGCAGGGGCTATTTCATCTTGATCACTTACATTCTTAGCTCTGAAAAGTGTTAGACACATAATAGATGTTCATGAAACAACTGGTTCAAAGAATGATTGAATAATAATTATATTGCTACACAACTTTTCATTAGGTTACTGAGGTATATCTTCCTTAACTATTTCTTTTACTATTCGAATGCTTCCAATTTTCAACTACTTCCACTAGTTTGTCGTGCAATAATATATACTTTAGGAACAGTGATTTTTTATTATGTATGTTTAATAAACATAAAAAGTGGGAATATTTCTGTCTAAATTCTCAGATTATGCTTCTATAGTTCTACTAGAGGCCCAATGCATAAATTTTGTGCAAGAGTAGGCCTTCCTTCCCGGGCTGCCAGCACTGGCTTCCCTTGGGCTCCTGGGACCCGGGCTTCCCTCGCAGCCCCGGCTTCATCAGGAAGGTTGTCTGGAAGGACATCTGGTCTAATTAGCATATTATACTTTTATTATTATAAATATCTCTATAACCACCTACTCAAATGGACAACATATGTTTGGAAGTATGAGTAAACATATGAATTAATGAATGAATCCACCAAGGCCATGTCAAGCAGGCAATTAGATTTCCTGAAGTGTAATTCTTTTTATGTTGTTTTTCTTAATCCATCTCCTAATGATAAATAATTTGCATGTTTGATGCCTCGTCTCTTGAGAATAATACAGCAATAAGTACTCTTGTTTTTTTTGTTTAACATTTTGATAATTCTTTCTAAGCCCACATATATCCTTCATAAATGTGATTATTTACCTTTTTGAAAAATGACTTACTAGAGAAAGAAGATGGCTGCCAATGGGAATGCAGACTGCAAGATAGTGTGTGAGTGAGAAAACAAAGGGAGAGTGTGTGGTCACACGGGGAGTGTTTGTTGGTGAGTTGAGGGACAGCTATACTCCAGGATACTGTAGGGGACTGCTGGACAAGGCTCCCCTGACTGGGCAGCTCCCACTGCTGCTGGGTTCCCTCCCGGAGCAACCAGCTCAGACGCAGAGACTGCTCCATCTTGAAGGGGAAAGTGGATGTTATTGGAAGCCTGAAAAGCCCAGGGAATCTACAACTACAGCACCCACTGAACAGCTGTGAACTCGAGAACACTGGTGCCCAAGTGGCACAAGCATGCGGATTCAGAGGAGCTATACACTCCCTCACAGAAAGGTCAGATTGCACCTGGGATAAGGTGAAGTCTGTGGTCCTGGCAGGAGAGAGAAATGTGTCCAGTGGGAGCTGGAGAACCTGGGGAAGTCTGCGCTTAGAAAAATCCATGGCTGTTGGGGCTGACAGGATCCGTGAATGTGGAAGGGGGTGGGCAGAGCTTCTAACAGAAGGGAACTCTAAAAAGCAACCCATTTTGATCTGGGTGCAAAAGGACAGCCTAAAAATTTTAAGTGTGCTGGCTGCTTAGACCCAAGGGGAAAAAAGACAGCACAGACTTGCGCGCAGCCTGAGTTCTCACACTTACTCTGGCTCTTTCCTTTTTTTTTTTTTTTTCTGCCTCTTTAAATCCTTGCTTCTGATTACTAAGCCCAATTGGGGACACTCTAAGAGACTGAAGGGGAAAGTTGTTTTTCTGGAACCTGAGGATCAGAGCAGGGTATAACCATCAGAGAACCAGATCTGGGGCAACCCACTCCCCCAAACCAGTATCAAGTGCCACGGGGAAAACAAAATCTAAACACTAGCTAGAGAGGATCTATAGACCCAGAGGTAAATCCAGAAACACTGCCACCCAGGGGTTGAATCACAAATTGACTGTTGTGTAAACATAAATAAAGGAATATAAGAAATAAAGACATACTGCCTGATTAAAAATCAGGACTGGCTTACAACACTGAGGAGCAGTGGAATTCAGGGAACTTCAAAACTGTCCTGACTAGGAAACAGGCGTGCCACACAGAACAGTAGAGGAAGTGAATGACCTTCAGTACTGCACATTTTTATTTTTATTTTTTTTCATCTTTTACTTAAGAAACTAACTTTTTTCTTTTTTCCTCATTTAATTTTACCTTTATAATTATTACATTTTTATTTTCAATCAGTATTATTACTACTACTATTTTACCTTTTTTTGTGTCATTTTATTTTCGTTTTATTTTACTTTGGGATTAGTGTTCTACATTCTATTTTCATCTTTCCTTTAAGATCATTTTACTCTGTCTCAACTTTGCCTTTATACCATCACTCTCTTCTTCACTTTTCCCCTTTTGTTGTCCTGTTTCTCTTTCCTATTACTGCTTTAGATTTTCCCTATTCCTTCTTTTTCCCCCCGTTAAAATTTCACCCTACATAAAGAATATATTATGAAGGGTATATATCTAATTTCCAATCCCCTGCTCCAAGTCTATACACACCTCTCTCTTCTCTTTCTTCACTGTCCAAAAAAATTTTTTCTCTCTCTCCTTCTGTTGTTGTTTGCTTGATTGTTGATTATATCGATTTTTATGCTTGTTTATGAGATTGTTTTGCTTTTTCTTTTTGTTTTTTGTTTTGTTTTTGTTTGCTTTTTGCTTCTGTTTTCCCTCGACTCGCTTGATATTAGTTGTTTTTTGTACTTTCCATTAATCTCCAAATACTTGTTGCTGGCATTTGTTGGGATTAGTGGCTGTTCTATTGCACTTTTCTCCCCATATATATAGTTTGTTCATCACCTCTTTTTTCTTATTCTCTTTCTTTTCTCTCTTACTTTTTTTCCTTTTCCCAATTTCAATTTTGCACTCCCTTTTTCCCCCCTCTTCTTCTTTCTCTTCTATCCTCTAAATAGCCTTTCTCTGGTGGTCACCTTTATTAGGGTTTATTAATATTGTGAATACATTTGTGTTCAGTGCCTTGTGTGTTGTACTTTGTTGTGTTGTATTTTGTACCCTTAAATCAATGCAGGAGAGAGGGAACTACATAACCCAGTGGTTGGCAAACCACGGCTCATGAGCCACATGCAACCAACACCTCCACTTCTTTTAATGCCACTTCTTCAAAATAGACTCACCCAGGCAGAAAACCAACTTCTGTGCATGGGTCACAAAGTTTCAATCGCATTGTACATATGCGCCGCATGAGGTATTTTGTGGAAGAGCCACACACAAGAGGCCAAAAAGCCGCATTGTGGCTCGCAAGCCGCAGATTGCCAACCACTGACATAACCAGACAACTGGAGAAGAGAGATCATGGGGAGACAAAGAAAAAGCCTGCATATGAAAGAAAAGCAGGCATCACCAGAAAAGGAAGTAAACAAAACAGAGGCAAGCAACCTGTCAGAGAAAGAATTTAGAGAAGTAGTCATAAGGTGGATGAAAAGAACAGAAGAAAAATTGGACAATATGGGTAAGAACCAAGAGGAAATGAAAGAACCAAGAAGAAATGAAAAATGACATTGCTGCTATAAAGAACTCAAAAGAAAACATCAAGAGTAGAGTAGAAGAAGCAGAGGACCGCATCAGTGACATAGAAGACAAGGTAGGAAAAAATATCAAATTAGAGCAGCTTCTAGAAAAAAAAATAAATAAAAAGCAGGAGGAGAGCCTAAGGAAACTTTGGAACAACATGAAACAAAAAAAAATCTGCATAATTGGGGTGCCAGAAGGAGAGGAAACAGAGCAAGGAATAGAAAACCTGTTTGAAGAAATAATGACAGAAAACTTCCCTGATATAGGGAAGAAAAACCTCACACAAATCCAAGAAGCTCACAAAGTCCCAAACAAAATGAACCCCAAAGACTAATGCCAAGGCACATTATAAATAAATTGGCAAACACCAACGACAAAGTAAGAATCTTAAAAGTAGCCAGAGAGAGACAGAAAGTTACCTACAAAGGAACTCCCATCAGACTAGCGACTGATTTATCAATAGAAACTCATCAGGCCAGAAGGAAATGGAATGAAATACACACAAAGTCATGCAAAGGAAGGGTCTGAATCAAAGAATGCTGTTCCCAGCAAGGCTAACATTCAAAATTGAAGGTGAAATCAAGAGCGTCACAGACAAAAAAGGACTAAGGGAGTTTATTACCACCAAACCAGGAATGCAAGAAATGCTAAAGGGACTGCTGTAAAAAAAAAAGAAATAGGAAGTGAAGAAGGAACAAAAGGGCAAAGAATAAAAATGGTGACAAACAAGTACGTATCAATAATAACTTAAAATATAAATAGATTAAATGTCCCAATCAAATGACATAGGGTAACGGATTGGATAAGAAAACACGACCCATATAACTGCTGTATACAAGAAACCCACCTCAGAAAAAAAAGACGCACACAGACTGAGGGTGAAGGAATGGGAAAGGGTTTTTCAGGTGAGTGGAAATGAAAACAAAAAAAGTTGGGTAGCAATACTTATATCTGACAAGATAGATCTCAAAGTGAAGGACATAATAAGATATAAGGAAGGCCACTTTATATAATACTAAAGGTAGCAATCCAACAAGAAGAAATAACTCTGGTCAACATATATGCTCCCAATACAGGAGCACCCAAATACATAAACTCACTCCTGGAGGATATCAGGGGAGAGACTGACAATACAACCATAGTAGGAGATTTTAATACCCCACTGTCACCATTGGACAAATCATCTGAACAAAAAATCAGCAAAGAAACATCAATCCTAAATGACTGACTAGACCAGATGGTATTAATTGACATCTTCAGAACATTTCACTCCAAAGCCACAGAATATACATTCTTCTCAAGTGCACATGGGTCATTTTCAAAGATAGACCATATATTGGGTCACAGACAAACTCTCTTCAAATTCAAGAAGATAGAAATCATATCAAGCATCTTCTCAGATCACAGTAGCATAAAACTGGAAATCAACTACAATAAAAACAATCCAAAAAAATCAAACACATGGAGACTAAACAGCATGCTATTAAACAATGACTGGGTTACCAGAGAGATCAAAGAAGAAATAAAAAACATCATGGCAACAAATGACAATGAAAACACAACAACCAAAAACCTATGGGACATAGCATAACCAGTCTTGAGAAGGAAGTTCATAGCTCTACCAGCCTACTACAAAAAATCAAGAAACAATGGTAATAAATTACCTAACCCTACAACTCAAAGAGTTAGAAAGAGAGCAAGAAGAAAAGCCCAGTGTAAGCAGAAGGAAGGAAATGATAAAGATCAGAGCAAAGATAGATGACATAGAAACCAAAAAAAAACAATACAAAAGATCAATGAATCCAAGAGCTGGTTCTCTGAAAGGATAAGCAAGATTGATGAACCTCTAGCCAGGTTCACCAAGAAGCAAAGAGAGAAGACCCAAATAAACAAAATCAGAAATGAAAGAGGAGAAATAACAAGAGACCCCACCAAAATACAAAGGATTGTTAAAAAATACTATGAACAACTCTATTCCAACCAACTGGACAACCTGGAGGAAATGGACATATTCCTAGAAAAATACAACCTTCCAAAACTCAATCAGGAAGAATCTAAACATCTCAATAGGACAATAACTATGGAAGAAATTGAAGCAGTCATCAAAAAGCTCCCAGCAAACTAAAGCCTGGAGTCAGACGGCTTCACAGGCGAGTTTTAACAAACATTCAAGGAAGAACTAACACCTATCATCCTCACACTACTCCAAAAAATTCAAGAGGAAGGAACACTTCCAAGCTCATTCTATGAAGCCAGCATCACCCTAATACCAAAACCAGATAAAGACAACACAATGAAAGCGAATTACAAGCCAATATCCCACATGAACATAGATGCCAAAATCCTCAACAAAATTTTAGCAAATTGCATCCAGAATTACATCAGAAAGATCATACACCATGACCAAGTAAGATTTATCCCACAGATGCAGGGATGGTACAATATCCGCAAATCAATACACGTGATACATCACATAAACAAATTTAGAAATAAAACTCACATAGTCATATCAATTGATGCAGAAAAAGCATTTGACAAAATCCAACACCCTTTCTTGATAAAAACTCGCAGCAAAGTGGGAATAGAAGGATCATACCTGAACATAATAAAAGCCATACACAGGCAACATCATACTCAATGGGCAAAAACTAAAACCATTTCCCCTAAGAACAGGAACAAGACAGGGATGACCACTCTCACCACTCCTGTTCGACATAGTACTGGAAGTATTAGCCATTGCAATTAGACAAGAAGAAGAAATAAAAGGCATCCAAATTAGAAAAGAAGAAGTAAAGCTGTCCTTATTTGCAGATGACATGATATTGTACATAAAAACCCAAATGACTCCATCAAAAAACTAATAGACTTATTAAATGAATTAGGCAATGTAGCAAGATACAAAATTAATGCCAAGAAATCTATGGCATTTCTATACACCAATAGTGAACTTAAAGAAAGAGAGACTAAAAAAGCAATCCCATTTACCATTGCACCAAAAAACTTAAGATACCTAGGAATAAACTTAACTAAGGAGATAAAAGACTTATAAGTGGAAAACTACAGGAAAATGAAAAAAGAAATAGAGGAAGATGTAAACAGATTGAAGAACATATTATGTTTATGGACTGGTAGAATCAACATCATTAAAATGTCCATACTACCCAAAGCAATCTATAGATTCAATGCACTCCCCATTAAAATACCAATGGCATATTTTACAGACCTAGAACAAACTCTCCAAAAATTCATCTGCAATAAAACAAGACCCCAAATAGCCACAGCAATCCTGAGAAAGAAGAACAAAGTAGGTGGGATCTCAATACCAGATTTCAAGCTGTACTACAAGGCCACTGTTCTCAAAACAGCCTGGTACTGGCAGAAGAACAGACATATAGATCAATCTAATAGAATAGAGAATCCAGATATCAACCCAAACCACTATGCTCAATTAATATGTGACAAAGGAGGCATGAACATACAATGGAGTCAAGACAGTCTCTTCAATAAATGGTGTTGAGAAAATTGGACAGATACATGCAAAAAAATGAAACTAGATGACCAACTTACACCATACACAAAAATAAACTCAAAATGGATACAGGACTTAAACATAAGATGGGAAACCATAAAAATACTAGAGGAATCCACAGGCAGAGAAATCTCAGACATATGCCAAAGCAATTTCTTCACTGATACCGCTCCTAGGGCAATGGAAGCTAAACGGAAAATAAACAAATGAGACTACATCAAAATAAAAAACTTTTGCACAGCAAAAGAAACCATCAACAAAACAACAAGAAAGCCCACTGTATGGGAGAACATATTTGCAAATGTTATCACTGATAAAAATTTATCTCCAACATCTACAGGGAACTTATACAATTTAGTAAAAGGAAGAAAAATGATCCAATAATAAAATGGGCAAAGGACCTAAATAGAATCTTGTCAAAAGAAGACAGAGTGAAGGCCAAGAGACATATGAAAACATGCTCAAAGTCACTAATTATCCGAGAGATGCAAATCAAAACAACAATGCGGTACCATCTCACACTTGTCAGAATGACAACCATCAACAAATCAACAAACAACAAGTGCTGGCGAGGATGCAGAGAAAAAGGAACCCTCATGCACTGCTGGTGGGAATGCAGACTGGTGCAGCCACTGTGGAGAACAGTATGGAGTTTCCTCAAAAAACTAAAAATGGAGCTCCCTTTTGACCCAGTAATCCCACTTCTAGGCACATATCCCAAGAAACTAGAAACACAAATCAGAAAGGATATATGCACTCCTATGTTCATAGTAGCACAATTCACCATGCTAAGATTTGGAAACAGCCTAAATGCCCATCAGCAGATGAGTGGATTAGAAAACTATGGTACATCTACACAATGGAATACTATGCTGGTATAAAAAAGAAGGAATTCTTACCATTTGCAGCAGCATGGATGGACCTGGAGGGCATTATGTTAAGTGAAATAAGCCAGGCAATGAAAGAAAAATACCACATGATCTCACTCATTTATGCAAAATAAAGAACATTATAACCTGATAAATAAAAAGATAGATACAAGGCAGTAAAGCACCAAACAGACTGTCAAATTACAGCGGGAAGGCTGGGGACTGTTGGGCAAGGAGGGATATAGATCAACCAAAGACTTTCATGCATGCATATAAGCACACCAATGGACATAAGACACTGGGGTGGTGTGCGCGGGATGAGGGCATGCAACAGTGGCTAGCAGAAGCTAGGGGAAGGTCAATGGGGAAAAAAAGGAAATAATCTACTAATGTATGTAATATTTTAAACCAAAATATACATAATAAAAAATATATAAAATAAAAAAAGTATAATGGAACTGTCAACACAACTATGGAATATGGCATGGGCATTGATAAATTACAAGTCTATTTATTACAGAAACTGCAAAAGAGCACATATACTTTAATCAAAATTAAACACTTACAAAATGTTTTTATTTAGATGATTCCACCATCTTGCCCCAACAATCATAGGAATTCTGTGTTTCAATAGTATGAAAACTTAAAAAAAAATGTTGAGACTTTGCTAATACCTCAAAAATAGTTGGTTTAGGATTAAAAATGGTGGCAGAGTAAGTGGATGCTGCATGAACATGTTGCCAAGAACAAGCTGGAATTCCAAATAAAATACAAAAATGTTCCTGAATAATCAACGGAAAACTTGCAGGTGAGGACCCTGATACTGGAGGACCGAAAGTGGAGACTGCATAGAGACTGGTAGGGGGAGCAGAGGCACAAAAGAGCTCATTAGGCACCCACAGACAGCAACTAAAATCCTGGAGAGATATCTCAGCTGTGAGGGGTTGCCACTGAGAACCCTAGTATCTAATCCCTAAGCTGAGGCCCCCAGGAGAGAGCACCAAAACTGAGAAAGGTAACCACATAACATCTGGCTGTGAAAAGCAATGGGGTGCTGTTTAGCAGGAAGTGACAGCTGAAAATTCAGGCACCTTCTTAGAGAGCCAACCCACAAAATTCTTTGTGGAGTCACCCACCTTGTGCTCTGGCAGAGGGAGGTGAAGTGCACTAGAGCTGTGAGAGCAGAAGCCAGAACTAGGGACTCAGGTGCTAGAGCTCAGAAGGCAGACACCCCCAATTTTCCGGGCTGAGTCATTTCCTCATGCAGCAGAGGACATCTTTAACACATAGATATTTGCCTTGCCTGGGGGGAAGACAATTGAAACACCATATTGGAAAACACCTTGCCCTGAGGCCACTTAAGAGATTAAAAATAACAATTACCTTCCTGGCAGAAGCAATTGCCCCACCTGTTGAAATAAACTCTCACCATACCTGAGGATGATGGTCTGGGGTGTTTGAATCCTATCAGTTTGTAGGCAGAGGCAATATCTGGAAGCTTTGAGTTTTGCCTGATCTAATTAGTCAGAAACGGCCTTTAACACTCTCCTGCACTAGAGATTGAGAGGTGTAGAGTAGCTACCTAAAACATAGTCACAAATCCAAACAGAAAGCCTAAATGAGCAGACAAAGAAACAACCCCCAAATGAAAGAACTAGAGAATTCTCCAGAAGAAGAGATAAATGAAGTAGAGATAATAAATTTATCTGAAATAGATAAATAGAGTTCAGATTAATGATGGTAAAGATGCTCAACAGCATGAAAAAAGATATAGTAACTATGAAAAAAAAAGAGTCTGAGATAAATAATGCCATAACCCAAATAAAGAATACATTGGAAGAAATACACAGCAGATTAGGGGAAGCTGGGGATCTAATCAGTGAATTAGAAGACAGAATTGAAATTATCACTCAATCAAAGAACTAAAAAGAAAAAAAAAACAGAAGAATGGCTTAAGGGAACTATGGAACAACATGAAACATAACAATATTAGAAGAGCAGGTGTGCCAAAAGAGGCAGAAAGGGAAAAAGGAATAGAGAACCTGCTTGAAGAAAGAATGGTAGAAAACTTCCCTACCTGGTAAAGGAAAAAGTCACAGAAGTTTAGGAGGCACAAAGAATCCCAAGCAAGCAGAACCCAAATAAGCCCATGCCCAGACACGTCAAAATTAAAATGCCAAAAATTAAAGACAAAGAGAGAATCTTAAAGCCAGCAAGAGAAAAGAAAACTGTTACCTAAAAGGAGTTCCCATAAGGCTGACAGATAATTTCTCATCAGAAACTCTACAGGCCAGACAAGAATGGCATGAAGTACTCAAGGTAATGGAAAGCAAGGATCTGAGACCAAGATTACCATATACAACAAAGCTACAGAAGTAAATCACCACCAAGCCAGCATTACAAGAAATGTTAAAGGAACTGCTGTAATGAGAAGAAGAAACAGAGAGAAAGTTACCTAGCAATACAGAATTAAAATGGCAATAAATAACTATCAATAATAACCCTAAATATAAATGGATTAAACGCTCCAATCAAAAGGCATAGGGTAGCTGAATGGATACAAAAACATGACCCAACTATATGCTGTCTACAAGTGACCCACCTCCACAAAAAAAAAAGACACAGTAGATGAGAGAGATGGACAAAAAGTATTCCATGCAAATGGAAAAGAAAAGAAAGCTGAAGTAGCAATACTCATATGAGACAAAATAGAGTTTAAAATGAAGACCATCACAAGAGACAACAAAAGTCACTACATAATACTAAAGGGATCTATGCAACAAGAGGTTATAACCCTGGTAAACATATATGTGCCCAATATAGAGTACCTAAACATTTATATATATATATATATCTTCTACAGGACTTTAATGGAGAGATCAGCAACAATACAATCATAGTAAGGGACTTTAACAAACCTCTGACTTCACTGCATAGATCTTCCAGACAAAAACTTAACAAGAAAACAGAGACTCTAAAGGAGACACTGGATCAGATGGATTTAATTGACATTTATAAAACATATAGAACAAAGCATAATATATATTTTTCTCAAATGCACATGGATGATTCACAAAGATAGACCACATGTTAGGACACAAACAAGTCTCTACAAGTTCAAGAAGATTGAAATCATATCAAGCATCTTCTCTGATCACTGTGGAATGAAATGAGAAATCAACTAGAGTAAAAACACCCAAAAACATTCAAACACATGGAGCCTAAATATCATGTTATTAAACAATGAATGGGTTACCAATGAGATCAAGAAAGAAATCAAAAACTTCCTGGAAACAAATGAAAATGAACACACAACAACCAAAAATCTCTGGTACACAGCAAAAGCATGTCTGAGAGGGAAATTTATTAGCTCTACAGGCATACCTTAAAACACACACACACACACACACACACACACACAAAACAAAACAAAAAACAAGAAAAATGAAGCAACAAACTACTTAACCCTACAACTTAAAGAACTAGAAAGAAAACAAACAAACAAACAAAATCCCAGAGTAAGTAGAAGGAAGGAAATAATTAAGATTAGAGCAGAAATAACATAGAGACTAAAATATATATTCTTTGAAAGGAGAAACAAAATTGATAAACTGTTAGCCAGACTCATCAAGAAACAAAGAGAAAGGACGCAAATAAATAAAATCTACACTAATAAAAGAGAAAAATGCAAATTAACCATCACTCTGCTACACTAAGCCATGCCCACCAGCCAGAGTGAGTATGCAAATTAACCCATCAAAGATGGCAAGTAAATGTGCATACGCAGGCAGAGTGGGCAGCGCCATGGCCCATCCCTGGGGTTCCATGTCCATTGGGGCCAGGGGAGGCCGGGTGGGCAGCGCCAGACACCATCCACAGGGTCTGGGTTCATCACAAGCCCCGGGAGGGGCAGCGGTCTGCCTAGCCACGCCTGCAGGGCCCTGGGAACATTGCTGCCCTGGGAGGAGCGGCTGGGCCTGCTTAGCCATTCCCGTGGGGCCCTGGGAACATCGCAGCCCAGGAGAGGCACGGCCGGCCCACCTAGCCACTCCTGTGGGGCTCTGGGAACATCTTGGCCCAGGGAGGAGTGGCTGGGCTTGCTTAGCCAATCCCATGGGGCCCTGGAAACATTGCAGGCATAGGGTTGCTGAGACCCAGACAGGGCCTCTGGCCACAGATTCACAGCTTTCCGGAGACCGACTCTACTATGCAGCCCAGTGGCCATGTGGCTGGGCCACAGCGTGCCCATTCAAGATGTGACACAGAGAGGAGGTGAGGGAGGAAATCCAGAGAATAAGATGTGGGGGTTCAAGACTCACTTCCTTTGGGCTTTGTCCTTCTTGGTCTTGGTTCTTTTCTTTTGGGCCTGGAGCCCAAGCACTGCAGGAGAGAGGGATGGATGAAGGCCGAATGTGGAAGAAGAGGCACGAGGCCTGACTGGGGGGCTGCCTGAGAGACGGCTCCAGGGAAAGTGCCATAGCATTGGCAAAGCGGCTGGCCAGGAGGCGGGTGTTCAAAGGGGCTCCGAGCAGCGCCTCACCATCCCTTTATGAGGACACCCCACACAGGTTCACATCTGCAAATGCTACTGCAACCTCTAACATTCTGGGCAAAGAACTGACCCTGTGACCCTCGGGTACCAGACTTGCTAGGAGTGTGTTGTCACCAATGCCACAGATCAAAGGCAAAAACCTGGCGAGGCGGGGTGCACCAGAGGGGGCTGAGCTGGGCAGGGATCTGTCTCGCCTGCAGAGAGAGAGGTTCTGCAGTGGCCCTGAAGATGCGGGTGGGCCTGGCCAGGGATCAAGGGGCATGGAAGGACACCCTGGCGGAGGGGCAAGGACTCACAGCCCTGAGGCGGAGGTTGAGGGGCGGTGCCACTTCAGTGGAGTGGTGCCGCACTGCAGGGTACTGAACTGACTGACGTGATTCAGAGAAGCTCCCGGTGCTAACCGGCGTATCCCAGTGCCTTCACTGAGCTTTGATGGCCAATTGAGAAACTATATAAGGAAATGAGGGAAGAAGTGCAAAATAAAAGGAAAGGCAAACAAGACAAAAGAAAGACTGGAAGGAACCTGTAAACCTATTGTCACTTAAATAGGGAATATAGTCAATAGTGTTGTAATGATGGTATGATGCCTGGTGGGTACTGGAAATATCAGGGAACACTTTGTAAAGTATATGATTGTCTAACCACTCTTCTCTAACTAATATAAAACCTGAAACCAATACAAAATAATATTGAATGTAAAGAAGTGAAAATTGGAGTAAAATTTTTATAAATTTCTAGGTTTAAATAAAGGCTGTAAAGGAAGGAAGGGGGAGAATAAAAATAGTGTTTTTCATTTTACCACTTTATTATCTTTTCAGTACATGAAAAAGACAGTTGTCTTTATATGGTGCTTATATATTTTTCTAAGTCATTATCTCATTTTAATTTCAGGGCAACTTAAAGACAAGATAATTATTCCCTCCACTATTCAAAGAAAGAAAATCTTGGTGTCTGGTCCCAATGATTCAATTGGCAAGCCCTTATTGTAAAGCAGGGTTAGTAAAATTTTCTGTGAAGAGTTATATCTATATTAATAAAAGCCTTGGGGGTGATCAGGCCATCAGGGGAGCGGTTAGGTGTCAATCAGGCTGGCAAGGGAGCAGTTAGGGGGCAATCAGGTGAGTGGTTAGGACCCAGTGGTTAGGAGATTGTGAGAGGGATGTCTGACTGTAGATTTAGGCCCAATCCCTGTGGGACATCCCCCAAGGTGTCCCAGATTGGAGAGGATGCAGGCTGGGCTGAGGGACATCCTCCCCAGTGCACAAATTTTGTGCACCGGGCCTCTAGTCAGAAATAAAAGTGGAGATGAAACAATGACACCATAGAAATACAAAGGACTGTAAGAAAATACTATGAACAACTACATGCCAACAAGCTAGACAATGTAGATGAAATAGACAAATTCCTAGAAAAATATAATCTCCCAAAACTAAATCAGGAGTAATCAGAAAACCTGAATAGGCCAATAACAACTGATGAAATAGAAACAGTCATCAAAAGACTCCCACCAAACAAAAGCCCAGGTCCAGACAGCTTCAGAGAGGAGTTTTTCCAAACATTCAAAGAAGAACTAACACTTATACTCCTCAAGGTATTGCAGAAAATCCAAGAGGAAAGAACACTTCCAAACTCTTTTTATGAGGCCAGCATTGCCCTAATTCCAAAACCAGGTAAAACACTACAAAGAAAGAGAATTACAGGCCAATATCCCTGATGAACAGAGATGCTAAAATGCTCAACAAAATATTAGCAAATTGCATCCAGCAATGTATTAAAAAGCTAATACACCATGATCAAGTGAGATTTATTTTAGGGATGAAATTCTGGTACAATATTCACAAATCAATAAATGTGATACATCACATAAATAAATTGAAAGACAAAAATCACATGATCATATAAATAGACACAGAGAAAGCATTCAACAAAATCCAACACCCATTTTTGATCAAAACTCTCAGCAAAGTGGGAATAGAGGGAGCATATCTCAACATGATAAAGGCCATATACGACAAACCTACAACCAACATCATACTCAATGGGCAAAACTAAAACCATTTCCCCTATGAACAGGAACAAGACCAGGAGGCCCACTTTCACAGCTCCTGTTCAACATAGTACTGGAAATGCTAGCCATAGCAATAAGACAAGAAGAGGAAATTAAAAGCATCCAAATAGGACAAAAAGAAGTAAAACTGTAATTATTTGTAGATAGCATACTATTGTACATAGAAAACCCTAAAGAGTTCATCAAAAAACTACTAGACTTAATAAATGAATTTGGCAATGTAGCAGGATACAAAATTAACACTCAGAAATCTATGGCTTTTTTATACATCAATAATGAACTCACAGGGAGAATCCAAGATGGCGGTGTAGGTAAACACCTAAACTGCTGCCTCCCACAACAATTTAAACTGCAACTAAAAGACAAAACGTCTATCACCCAGAACCATGGGAAAGCTGGCTGAGTGGAAGTTCTACAACTAGAAGGAAAGAGAAAAGACCATTGAGACGTGCACAAGTGCTGAAAAGCTGAGGTACGGAGGTGCGTGATCCGAGCTGGCTGCGGGCGACTGGGTGCGTTGCTTTTTTCAACCCAAAGGGACACAAGCCCCCGATTACTCTGAAATTCAGTCTCTGGGGAGACGCGGGGGACCCAAACTCCTACGGGGAGAAGCTGGACTGTCTGCCAGTGAGGGTGGCTTGCTTGCAGAGCTGCGCGCAGGAATAATTGTTTACAGCACTGGGCCACGGGACTCGCGGATGCCGTTGGGGACGCAGAGCCGGCTAACTAGCAGCCATTGCTGTTTGCCACGCCCTAACCTAGTGACACCCTGAGGCCCTGCCCTGCACAACCTACAAACCCACCCAAGCTCCAAGCAGCGGAGTTAGCATAAGAAAGGCCTGCCCTATCGCAGCTTAACCTAGCAAACTTGCAGCCCGGGTCAGACAGCTCCAAAACCTCCAAACCCCAAACAAAGAGGAGAAAACTGCAGCTCTCACTGTAGCTCCTGCTGAGTGGCCTCAGACAGTAGCTGACCTGCACCCCATTGGAGATCCAGAAGCCAGTGTACCTAGTGGTTAGTGTGAGACACCAGATTTCAACTCCTCACATCCATAAGTGACACATTCAAGAGGCAGACTCAGTGAGCACCAAAGCCCCACTGAAACAAGTCCTGCCCCATAAGCGTGTCTTCAGTGCAGCAGTTCTTCCATTATAGACACAGGGAGTGCTCACAGCTAATTGGCCTGGATGTCAACTCCTCCCTGCGTACCAACAGCAATTAAGGCTTAACTACACCAAGACTTTGCACTAAGCCCACAAATGGGTGTACCAAGAGCGTCCACATCAGGTGATTGGGGAGGTTGAGCTACTGCCCCCTATAGGTCACCTACCACACAAAGCCACTCCATCAACACAGGGAAGCAGCCAAAATGCAGAAACAAAGAAACATGTCACGAGGAGAGACAAAATGGCGGCGGAATAGAAGGATGTGTCCTGAGCCTTCTCCTGGAGCAAATAGAGGAGGCAGCTGAGAAGAGCGGAATCCAGCCCAAATTGGCGAAGGAGGCACAGCTGGTGAGACAGTTTGCAGCTGGGAAGAGCAGGGATCCCCCGGATAAAGGTAAAATCAAAGATCTAGGCAGTAGAATCTCCCGGACCTCTGTGCCCAGAAGGTCAGGGAGAAACTACACAGTGCCAAGCCGCGTCCCTGAGGACAGGCAAGGTCTGAAGGATTTTAGACCATAGAGTCTGGATTTGGGATCTGAGCTCAAGGGCAGCCTTTAAGAGCTGCCGGACTGCGGAGTGCCGGCAAGAGAGGAACTGGCAGAGACGCGGTCCTTCCTCGCGCTGGGGCCTGCGCCTTTCCCCACTGAACCTAGTTCGTGGGACCTTTTGGAGACAGGCGCTTACCTGTGACAGAAGTGCAGGAGAAGGGGTAGAGTTGTGGAGCCTGGGCAGAGTGGGCAACGGACGGTCCAGGAGAAGTGGTAGCAAGTCTGGTGCTGAGTCATATCTAAGCCCACAGAATCCATTTTCTCCTGAGAGATAGCCCCTCCCCCCAGTCTCCAGACAACCAATATAGCCACACCCAGATTCCACCCTGATTAACACCAAGGAATCTGAATACTCCCTGAGGCCATAGGATCTATTCTAAAGAGAAATCTTTAGAAGCTAAGCACCTCAATTACACTAGATAACCAAGCCCAGGAGAACAGATTTCACCAGTAGCACCATCACCAAAAGAACCTGGGTAGCAAAGCAATTGGATCTACAATTAAAACATTTCAGGAAAACATGGGGAGACAAAAAAGCAATACCCAAAGGAAAGAAAAAGAGGAATCACCAGAAAGGGAGTTAAATGAAATTGAGGCTAGCAGCTTAACAGAGAGAGAATTCAGAGTAATGGTTCTAAGGA
Source organism: Corynorhinus townsendii (assembly GCA_026230045.1). Lineage (NCBI taxonomy): Eukaryota > Metazoa > Chordata > Mammalia > Chiroptera > Vespertilionidae > Corynorhinus > Corynorhinus townsendii. The sequence goes on along the minus strand of JAPDVU010000003.1, from coordinate 110,921,945 downwards.
TGTTTAAACGGATGGATGACAAATACACACAACTCAATGACAAATACACACAACTCAATGAGAACTACAAGGAACTGAATGAAAATGTCACCAACGTGCAAAGAAACCAAGAGGAGATGAAGAACGACATAGCTGCAATAAAGAACACATTGGAAGGCTTAAACAGTAGACTAGAAGAGGCTGAGGACCGCATCAGCGAATTAGAAGACAAGGTAGGAAAACACACACAAACACAGCAGCAAATGGAAAGAAGACTTAAAAAGCAAGAGGAGAGCCTAAGGGAGCTTTGGGACAACACAAAACGAAACAATATTAGAATAATAGGGATACCAGAAGGTGAGGAAGAGAAGCAAGGAATAGAAAACCTGTTTGAAGAAATAATGACGGAGAACTTCCCTGATATTGGCAAGAAAAAAACTATGCAAGTCCAAGAAGTACATACAGTCCCAAACAAGTTGAACCCCAAAAGACCAACACCAAGACACATCATAATTAAATTGGCGAATACCAATGACAAAGTAAGAATCTTAAAGGCTGCCAGAGAGAGACAGAAAGTTACCTACAAGGGATCTCCTATTAGAATATCAACTGATTTCTCAACAGAAACACACCAGGCCAGAAGGGAATGGAATGAAATATTCAAAGTGATGCAAAGCAAGGGTCTGAATCCAAGAATACTATACCCAGCAAGGTTATCATTCAAAATTGATGGTGGAATCAGGAGCTTCACAGACAAAAAAGGGCTAAGAGAGTTTATCACTACCAAGCCAGCAATGCAAGAAATGCTGAAGGGACTGCTGTAAAAAGAAGAAAGAGAAAGGCAAAAAGAAACACAAACACTAAGGGGGAAAATATGACAACAAACATGTACTTGTCAATAATAACATTAAATGTAAATGGATTAAATGCACCAATCAAAAGACATAGGGTAGCTGAATGGATAAGAAAACATGACCCATATATTTGCTGTCTACAAGAGACTCACCTCAGAGCAAAGGATTCACACAGACTGAGAGTGAAGGGATGGAAAAATATTTTTCAAGCAAATGGAAATGAGAAAAAAGCTGGGGTAGCAATACTTATATCTGATAAAATAGACCTCAAAGTAAAGGGCATAACAAGAGATAAGGAAGGCCACTACATAATACTAAAGGGAGCAATTCAACAAGAAGATATAACTCTGGTAAACATATATGCACCCAACGCAGGAGCACCCAAATACATAAAAAAACTCCTGGAAGAGATCAAGGGAGAGATCGACAACAATACAATCATAGTAGGAGACTTTAATACACCACTGACATCACTGGATAAATCCTCCAGACAAAAAATCAGCAAAGAAATAGCAATTCTAAATGACAAACTAGATCAGATGGACCTAATTGACATCTTCAGAGCATTTCACCCCAAAGCCACGGAATATACATTCTTCTCAAGTGCCCATGGGACATTTACAAAAATAGACCACATATTGGGTCACAAACAAAGCCTCCCTAAATTCAAAAAGATTGAAATCCTATCAAGCATATTCTTAGACCTCAATGGCATAATATTAGAAATAAACTATAATAAAAACATACCAAAAAATTCAAACACGTGGAAACTGAATAGCATGCTATTAAACAATGATTGGGTGATCAACGAGATCAAAGAAGAAATTAAAAACATCCTGGAGAATAATGACAATAAAAACACAACAATGCAAATGCTATGGGACACAATGAAAGCAGTCTTGAGAGGGAAGTTTATAGCTCTACAGGCCTACCTCAAAAAAGAAGAAAAAATGGTAATAAATCTTCTAACTCAACAACTCAAAGAATTAGAAAGAGAGCAACAAGAAAAGCCCACAGTGAGCAGAAGGAAGGACATAATAAAGATCAGAGCAGAAATGAATGACATAGAGACCAAAAAAACAATACACAGGATCAACAAAACCAAGAGCTGGTTCTTTGAAAGGATAAACAAGATTGATGAACCTCTAGCCAGGCTCACCAAGAAGCAAAGAGAGAGGACCCAAAGAAACAAAATCAGAAATGAAAGAGGTAAAATAACAACAGACACCACAGAAATACAAAGGATTGTTAAAAAATACTATGAACAACTCTATTCTAACAAACTACACAATCTGGAGGAAATGGACACATTCCTAGAAAAATACAACCTTCCAAAACTCACACAGGAAGATTCTAAGAATCTCAATAGGCTGATAACTATGGAAGAAATTGAAGCAGTCATCAAAAAGCTTCCAGCAAACAAAAGCCCAGGGCCTGATGGCTTCACAGGGGAGTTTTACCAAACATTCAAGGAAGAACTAAAACCTATCCTCCTCAGACTATTCCAGAAAATTCAAGAAGAAGGAACACTTCCAAGTTCCTTCTATGAGGCCAGCATCACCCTAATACCAAAACCAGACAAAGACAACACAATGAAAGAGAATTACAGGCCAATATCCCTCATGAACATAGATGCCAAAATCCTCAACAAAATTCTAGCAAATCGAATCCAGCAGTACATCAGAAAGATTATACACCATGACCAAGTAGGATTTATCCCAGGGATGCAAGGATGGTACAATATTCGCAAATCTATAAACGTGATACATCAAATAAACAAATTGAGAGATAAAAATCACATAGTCATATCAATTGATGCAGAAAAAGCATTTGATAAAATCCAACACCCTTTCTTGATAAAAACTCTCAGCAAGGTGGGAATAGAAGGATCATACCTGAACATAATAAAAGCCATATACGACAAACCCACAGCCAACATCATACTCAATGGGCAAAAACTAAAACCATTTTCCCTAAGAACAGGAACAAGACAGGGATGCCCACTCTCACCACTCCTGTTTAATATAGTGCTGGAAGTACTAGCAATTGCGATCAGACAAGAAGAAGAAATAAAAGGCATTCAAATTGGAAAAGAAGAAGTAAAACTGTCCTTATTCGCAGATGACATGATACTGTACATAGAAAACCCTAAAGACTCCATAAAAAAATTATTAGACTTAATAACTGAATTCGGTAATGTAGCAGGATACAAAATTAATGCCAAGAAATCTATGGCATTTCTATACACCAATAATGAACTTACAGAAAGAGAGACTAAAAAAACAATCCCTTTTACCATCGCACCAAAAAAATTAAGATACTTAGGAATAAACTTAACTAAAGAGGTAAAAGACCTATACGTAGAAAACTACACGACACTGAAAAAGGAGATAGAGGAAGACATAAACAGATGGAAGAACATACCATGTTCATGGATTGGTAGAATCAACATCATCAAAATGTCCATACTACCCAAAGCAATCTATAAATTCAATGCACTTCCCATTAAAATACCAACAACATATTTCACAGACCTAGAACGAAATTTCCAAAAATTTATCTGGAATAAAAAAAGAACCTGAATAGCTACAGCAATCCTGAGAAAGAAGAACAAAGTAGGTGGGATCTCAATACCAGATATCAAGTTGTATTACAAAGCTACTGTTCTCAAAACAGCCTGTTACTGGCACAAGAACAGACATATAGATCAATGGAATAGAATAGAGAACCCAGAAATTGACCCAAATCAATATGCTCAATTAATATTTGACAAAGGAGGCATGAACATTCAATGGAGTCAAGACAGTCTCTTCAACAAATGGTGTTGGGAAAATTGGACAGATACATGCAAAAGAATGAAGCTAGATCACCAACTTACACCATACACAAAAATAAATTCAAAATGGATAAAGGACTTAAACATAAGACGGGAATCCATGAAAATACTAGAGGAATCCACAGGCAGCAAAATCTCAGACATATGCCGAAAGAACTTCTTCACTGATACTACTCCTAGGACAATGGAAGCTAAAGAGAAAATAAACAAATGGGACTACATCAAAATAAAAAGCTTTTGCACAGCAAAGAAAACCATCAATAAAACAACAAGAAAGCCCACTGCATGGGAGAACATATTTGCCAATGATATCAATGATAAGGGTTTAATCTCCAACATATACAGAGAACTCATACAACTTAACAAAAAGAAGATAAACAACCCAATCAAAAAATGGGCAACTGATCTAAGTAGACACTTTTCGAAAAAAGACAGAAGGCAGGCCAAGAGACATATGAAAACCTGCTCAGTCACTAATTATCAGAGAGATGCAAATCAAAACAACAATGAGGTACCATCTCACACCTGTCAGAATGGCTTTTATCAACAAATCAACAAACAACAAGTGTTGGCGAGGATGCGGAGAAAAAGGAACTCTTTTGCACTGCTGGTGGGAATGCAGACTGGTGCAGCCACTGTGGAGAACAGCATGGAGTTTCCTCAAAAAAATAAAAATGGAACTCCCATTTGACCCAGTGATCCCACTTCTAGGAATATATCCAAAGAATCTAGAAACAGTAATCAGAAAGGAAATATGCACCCCTATGTTCATAGCAGCACAATTCACCATAGCCAAGGTTTGGAAACAACCTAAATGCCCATCAGCAGATGAACGGATTAAAAAACTGTGGTATATCTATACAATGGAATACTACACTGCGGTAAAAAAGAAGGAGTTCCTACCATTTGCAACAATATGGATGGAGATGGAGAATATTATGTTGAGTGAAATAAGCCAGGCAGAGAAAGATAAATATCACATGATCTCGCTCATTTGTGGAATATAATGAACGACATAGACTGATGAACAAGAACAGATCCAGAGGCTGAGAAACGTCAATCAGAAGATCATACCTCAGGTAAGGTAGGGGAGGGTGGGGGTAAGGTGGAGAGATCAACCAAGGGACTTGTATGCATGCATATGAACCTAATCAATGGACACAGACAACAAGGGGGCGGGGCATTAAGAGAAATTGTTCCATATGACAAAAATTTTTAAATGAAACTCTCTGTAGACTGAAAATTATTTTGGAAGGAAACAAAGAGAAGTTTCCTTCAAAAGTCATAAGGATTGTAATTGAAAGTCAATATATTTGGCCGCTTGAACTAAAGTAAGTAATTTGTGTTTTTGCCTCCCTGACAAAGTTTATATAAAGCTACAAAAAGAAATTGACAGCCACTTTGAAATGGAATTGCCAGGGCCTAGGGCAAAGAATATCCTTACATGATATTATTCTACAATCTCATTATAATCTTAGATATTTTACAACAGCATACTTTACAATTATCCCAAACAAACTTACAAACTAATTCTTTGAATGGTGGGCAGCAATTTAAAAAAAGGGACATGAAAGGATTTAATCCCTTGCAGAAGGAATTAAGGCACTGGGAAGGCACTTGAGCATCCTATATTGGCCCCTCTTGCCCTTTGTGCCAAGAGGGACCCTCTTTCACAATCCAATTGCCCTCAGCTGTTACCTGAGCTTTCTGTTCATGCTGAGCTTGAAGCCTCGTGGGGGCTGGTACCAGGGATCTGTCTCACATCCAATTGTGTGAGCTGGGCCCTCACTGGAGAAGAAACCCGAGTTCCCCGAGATATGTGATCAGCACCGGGACCCTGCCAGCAGGCCAGGGGTTCCCAAGGCAGGTGCTGGGTGTGGAGGCCACGGGGTCATAGGCTACCAAGGAGACAGAACTGAACCTCACAGCACCCTGCTTGGCCCCGGAGGATGGCTGGTTAGCCAGAGACGGGTTAGATTCCTCAAGGAAGGAACAACCTAAGACAGGCACAGTCGCAGAGGGGCCATCAGGAGAGAACTTGGGGGGGCAACAGAAGTGGGGCACAGACCCTCACCCCCCCAACATTGCAGGGGCTTGAACCCTCACCCCCTTCTAAAGGAGGTCTCCTACCCCCATGGCTGCTTCGCGCTTCCCACACCCAGCTCAGATCGGGACCCAGGCAACAGAAAGAGACCCGGCCCAGCTCACATCGAGATACAGGTGACAGACAGAGACTTGGCCCAGCTCAGATCGGGACCCAGGTAACAGACAAGAGACTTGGCCGACAGCAGTTGCCCTATATCTAAATTCAGCTGAGCATTTGGAATGCTCAGGGCCCACTCAAAAATGCAAATAATCCCTCCCACTAATATTTACAGGGTAAACTAAGATTGTTGGTAGAGTATTAAATTTGACAGTAAAATAGTAATCGAGTTTTCAGATTAATTTAAATAGGCTCATTGAAATAAGTGAATATTCAAGTACTGGACAAAAAGCTATTCTTAAAGTAATAACTAAAATTTTTATTGGTAGTTCATCTCATGGTAAAATTCCTGAATATGCAATGAACCTAAAGCAGTCATATGTGTGGGGGAAAAAAAAAATTTTTTTTTAATTTAAAGTTATCAAGAGTGCATTATAAAATTTACAAAAACCTCCATTAAAAAAAAAAAGGGGGGGATAGTAGGGCAATATCATGTAAGGAAAAATATCCTATAAGTAAATTACATCTAGAAAATTTTTACTTTACCAAATTAAGGTTCATTTGCAATGCTAACAGCAAGACGGCCATTAAAAACACACATGGTGTCTAAATAAGGCAAAGGAAAATCGTTTGAACAAAAATAAAAAGGATCCCAAATCAATTATATAGAAAAGATTCCTTTATTAACTTGTGGTCGAGAATATATTTGTATATTTTCAGAAAACAACCCCAAGACCAGATGGATTCCTGCAACAGAGAGGAATTGACAGGAGTGCTCCAACCACGAAGACAAGAGGAAAAAACAGTCCAGAGATGGAAGACGCTGACAACGCCTTGCCATGGGAGCAGTCAGCAGCTGTGCACCGCTGCAGGTTACCTAGATCCAAACCAGAGAGGGTCGGACCTGCATTGCCACCATGTGCCCACCATCCAGATATCACTGCTGACATGTACACATAAGGAACTGTTGGACATTGAAATTGGGACTCAAACATTTTTTTGTTTTGTCTTGTTTTGTTATTATATGTTTATTTCCAGTCTGCAAAGGCAAAACTTTTTAAAGGAAAGAAATGGTGGGAAAAAGATACAGAGGCAAAGAAGCATTGAACAGACTGTCAAACTACATTGGGAAGACAGGGGTGGTTGGGCGAGGAGGGCTGTAAGAGACCAACCGAAGGACTTGTATGCATGCATATAAGCACAACCAATGGATATAAGACACTGGGGTGGGGGGGGAGGGTGGGCAGGTGAAGGCATGTCCTGTGGGGTAGGGGAAATCGGGGGGAGATCAAAGGGGAAAAAAAAAAGGAGACATATGTACTACTATTTGTAATAATTAAAACAATAAAAATAAAATAAAATTAAAAAAAAAAGAAACATGTCACGAATGAAAGAAACGGAGGAAAGCAAACTACTGGATGACATAGAGTTCAGAACTACATGTATAAGGTTACTCAAGAATCTTCTAAAAACCGCCGAGAAACTTGATGACACTTCTGAGGAGCTTAGTGAGACCTTCAAGGACCTTAATGAGAATGCCAAAAAAAAAGGGAAAAGGACCAGTCAGAAATGAAGCATACACTGTCTAAAATAAATAATATACAGAAACTCAATTGTAGATCAACGTACCCCAAGAATCAAACCAAAGATCTGAACAATGTGGAAACAAAATCATCCAACCAGAAAAACAAAAAGAAAAAAGAATCCAAAAATATGAAGATAGTGTAAGGAGCCTCTGGGACAACTTCAAGTGAACCAACATCCGAATTTTTGGGGTGCCAGAAGAAGGGAGAGAGCAAAATATTGAAAACCTATTAGAAGAAATAATGACAGAAAACTTTCCCTACCTGGTGAAAGAAATAGACTTACAAGTTCAGGAAGCGCACAGAACCCCATACAAGAGGAATCCAAAGAGGACCACACCAAGACACATCATAATTAAAATGCCAAGGGCAAAAGACAAAGAGAGAATATTAAAAGCAGCAAGAGAAAAACAGTTAATTACCTACAAGGGAGTACCCATACGACTGTCAGCTGATTTCTCAACAGAAACTATGCAGGCCAGAAGGGAGTGGCAAGAAATATTCAAAGTGATGAACAGTAAGAACCTACAACCAAGATTACTCTACCCAGTAAAGCTATCATTCAGAGTTGAAGGTCAGATAAAGAGCTTCACAGACAAGAAAAAGCTAAAGGAGTTCATCACCACCAAACCAGGATTACACGAAATGCTGAAGGGTATCCTTTAAGAAGAGGAAGAAGAAGAAAAAGGTAAAGATAAAAATTATGAACAACAAAATGACATCAAATACATACCTACCAACAAGTGAATCTAAAAATCAAGTGAATGAAAAATCTGAAGAACAGAATGGACTGGTGAATATAATAGAATCAGGGACATAGAAAGGGAGTGGACTGATGATTCTCAGGGGAAGCAAGTGTGAGGGGTGCGGGAAGAGATTGGACAAAAATCTTACTCCTATGGATGAAGACAGTGGCGGGGGGTAAGGGCATGGGGTGGGGTGGAGAATCAGGTGGAGGGGAGCTATGGGGAAAAATAAAAGAGGAACACCTGTAATAATCTAAACAATAAAGATTTATTTAAAAATAAAAAAAAATAATGAACTCACAGAAAGAGAAATTTCAAAAATGTCATTTACCCTTGCAACAAAAAAATTAAGATACCTTGGAAAAAATTTAACTAATGATGTAAATGTTTGTACACAGAAAACTACAAGACATTGAAAGAGGTAGAGGACAATATAAACATGTAGAACAATATACCGTGTTCATGGACTGGTAGAATCAACATCATGGAAGTGTCCATACTAACCAAAACAATCTATAAATTCAATTCAATCCCCATTAAAATACCAATGGCATATTTCACAGACCTAGAACAAACTCTCCAAAAATTCATCTGGAATAAAAAAAGACCCTGCATAGCCACAGCAATCCTGAGAAAGAAGAACAAAGTAGGTGGGATCTCAATACCAGATTTCAAGCTGTATTACAAAACCACTGTTCTCAAAACAGCCTGGTAATGGCCCAAGAACAGACATATAGACCAATGGAATAGAATAGAGAACCCAGAAATCGACCCAAACCACTATGCTCAATTAATATGTGACAAAAGAGGCATGAACATACAATGGAGTCAAGACAGTCTCTTCATCAAATGGTGTTGGGAAAATTGGACAGATACATGTAAAAAAAATGAAACTAGACCACCACCTTACACCATATACAAAAATAAACTCAAAATGGATAAAGCACTTAAACATAAGATGAGAAACCATAAAATTCTTAGAAGAATCCATAGGCAGCAAAGTATCAGAAAGATGTCATAGCAGCTCCTAGGACAATGGAAACTAAGGAGGAAATAAACAAGTGGGACTATCCTATATAATAAAAGCCTAATATGCTGTGTCCTGTCGACTGGTCAGCTGTTCAACCAATCAAAGTGTAATATGATAATGATATGCTAAGGCCGCTCAACCACTATGACATTCACTGACCAGTAGGGGGCAGATGCTCCAACCTGCAGGTTAGCTTTCTGTTGGGTCCGGCCAATTGGAACAAAAGGAGATGTGCCTGAAACACCCTGGAACCCTCACACGGTCCTTCCCCAGCTGGCCAACCACTGTGTTTCACCCCAGCTCTGATTGTGCACCAGTGGGTCCCTTGGGCTGGCCTGCACCTTCTTGCAATCTAGGACTCCTCAGGGGATATCTGAGAGCCAGTTTTGGCCTGACCCCACAGAGGGAGCGTTACGGCAGTTGGACATTCCCAGAGGGCTCCCAGACTGCAAGAGAGCACAGGCTGGGCTGAAGAACCCCAGAGTGCACTAATGTTGTGCACTGGACCTCTAGTATCAAAATAAAAAGCTTCTACTCAGAAAAAGAAACCATCAACAAAACAAGAAATCTCACTGCACAGGAGAACATATTTGCCAATGTTATTTCTGGTAAGGGTTTAATCTCCAAAATTTGCAAGTAACTCATACAACTTAACAAAAGGAAGATAAACAATACAATGAAAAAATGGGCAAATGACCTAAATGGACACTTTTCGAAAGAGGACACACATAAGTCCAAGAGACATATGAAAAAATGTTCAAAGTCACTAATGATTGGAGAGATGCAAATCAAAACAAAAATGAGGTACCATCTCACACCTGTCAGAATGGCTACCATCAACAAATCAACAAATGACAAGTGCTAGCAAGGATGCGGAGAAAAAAAGGAACCCTTGTGCACTGCTGGTGGGAATGCAGACTGGTGCAGCCACTGTAGAAAACAGTATGGAATTTCCTCAAAAAATTAAAAATGGAGGGGAGACAAAATGTGGCGGAATAGCAGACATTTCCTGAGCCTTGTCCTGGAGCAGATAGAATGAGCAACTAAATCAAATAACATCCACCACAAATTGGCGAAGCAGACAGAGCTGGTGAGACAATTCGCAGCTGAGAAGGGCAGAGGACACCTGGAGAATGGTAAAATTAGGGATCTGGGCTGGAGAGAACTGCAAGCCCTACGAGCCCAGAGGGTCAGAGGGAAACTGCATGGCACTGAGGCCAAGTCCCTTGGGTGAGGCACCATGTCTGACTGTAGAAAGGAGGTCCACAGGATTGCTGGTGGCAGCGGATTCTAGGTATGGGTCCACAGTCACAAGAGACTGAGCCCAGATAGGCATTCAGGACAGCTTCCCAGGCCTCACAGTGCTGGGAGGAAAGGGACATGCAGAGGCACAGCTCTTTCCCCTCTTTGTGGTCTTTGCTTTACTACACTTAACCTAGTTCATAGGACCTTTAGGATAGGGACACTCACCTGTGGCTGAGGTGTAGGAGGAGGTGTGGACTTGTGCAGTCTGGGGAGAGGTGGCCTCAAGTCTGGTGCTGAGTCATAACTGACACATGAGACTAAGGTAGCCATTTTCTCCTGAAGAGATAGCCCCTCCCTGTAATCTCCAGGCAACCAATACAGCCACATCCAGACTATGCCCTGAGTGGTACAAAGGGGGGAAAAATCTGAATAGTCCCAGAGAGTCCACAGGACTGGCCTAAAAGAGAGACCTTCAGTCCCAGCAACAGGAAACTGAGAAGTCACAGACAATATAGAAGAGTGGGATCTTAAACCAGCCAAAGAAATGACACTTCACTTTTCATTTTTATTTTATTTTATAATTATTTTGTTATCTCTTTTTCCTTTTTTCTAATTTTTTATTTTTCATTTGTTTCTTTATTTTTATTTCTTTTTGCATCAGTTTCCCATCATTCTAACTTATTTTTATTTTTTATCCTATTTTTGTATACTTTATTTTATTATTTTATTTTTTATTTTCTTTATTGATTAAGGTATCACATATTTGTCCTCATCCCCCCATTCCCATCCCAAACCCCTCCCCACGCATGCCCCCACCCCCCTGTTGTTCATGACCACTGGTTAGGCTTATATGCATGCATACATGCCCTTTGGTTGATCTCTCCCCTTTACCCCCACCCTCCCCTACCTTCCCTCTAAGGTTTGACAGTCTGATCGATGCTTCCCTGTCTCCGGGACTGTTTTTGTTCATTAGTTTATGTTGTTCACTATTTCCCCTAGATGAGTGAGATCATGTGATACTAGAAATACACTTATAAGAACCGAAAATGGGACAAGCAATAATGGTTATGCTGAGAGGCAAATGAATCAGTCTGTAATGAGTTTCTCTCTGGGCCAACAGTTCTTTTGAGTCCCAATTTCAATGTCAAACAGTTCCTTATGTGTACATGTCAGCAATGATATTTCAGTTCTGGATGGTGGACAAATGGTGGTAATGCAGATCCGACCCTCTCTGGTTTGGTCCTGGGCAACCTGCGGCAACGCACAGCTGCTGACTGCTAGTGTAGCAAGGTGTCATCAGCGTCTTCCATCTCTGGACTGTTTCTCTTCTGTCTTCATGGCTGGAACAGTCCTGTCAATTCCTCTCTGTTGCAGGAATCCACATGGTCTTGGAGTTGTTTTCTGAAAATATACAAACATATTCTCGACCAAAAGTTAATAAAGGAATCTTTTCTATAAATTTGACTTGGGATTCTTTTTCATTTTTTGTCCAAATGATTTTCCTTTCGTTTGTTTTGACACCATGTGTATTTTTCATGGGTGTCTTGCTATTACCATTACAAATGAAAGTTAATTTTCTAAAGTAAAAATGTTCTAGATGTAATTTATTTACAGGATATTTTTCCTTACATGATATTCTTCTACTATCCCCCCTTTTTTATTTAAATATTAGGAGGCTTTTGGAAATTTTGTAATGTAGTCTTGATAGCTTTTAATTTTTAATTTTTGCACTAAAATATGACTGCTTTAGGTTCATTACATGTTACGCAGTTTTACCATGAGATGAACTACCAATAGAAATTTTAGTTAACACTTTAGGAACAGCTTCTTGTCCAGTACCAATAATTTTTCTACAATATTATCTTATTTCACTTAGCCAATTTAAATTAGTCTGAGAAGTTGACTACTATTTTACTGTCAAAGTTAATACTTTAACAACAATCTTATTTTACCCTGTAAATATTAGTGGAAAGGATTATTTGCCTTCTGGAGAAGGCCCTGAGCATTCCTGGTGCTAGGTTGGATTTAGATATCAAACCCCACTTCCCCACACCATGTGTACAAGACAATTCAAATAAGTCTTGTTGCAGTGAGAGGGCAGCTGCTGTTGGCCAAGTCTCTGTCTGTTACCTGGGTCCCGATTTGAGCTGGGCATGGGAAACGAAGCAGCCTTGGGGGCAGGACACCTCCCTCAGAAGAGGCAAGGATTCAAGCCCCTGCAAAGTTGGGGGATGAGGGTCTCTTCCCCACCTCTGTTGACCCGCAAGTTCTCTCCTGATGGCCCCTCTACAACTGTGTCTGTCTTAAGTTGTTCCTTCCCTGAGGAATCTTACCCATCTCTGGCTAATCAGCCATCCTCCAGGGCCAAGCAGGGTGATGTGAGGTTCAGTTCTGTCTCCTTGGTAGCCTATGCCCCTGTGGTCTCCATGCCCAGCACCTGCCTTGGGATCCCCTCGCCTGCTGGCGGGGCCCCGGCACTGATACATATCTTGGGGAACCCAAGTTTCTTACTCAGGGAGGGCCCAGCTCACCCCACTGGGCAAGAGACAGATCCATGGTACCAGCCACCACTAGGCTTCAACCTCAGCATGAACATAAGTCAAAAATACTTCCCAATTTTCCTCAGGTAATATTACTGTACAGCTGATGACTGCTAGCATGGCACAAAAGATGTTCTCAAGCGTTCTTGGGGTTCTGGTTACCTCACAATTTCTTTTCTATTTTATTTTTACTTTTATTTTTTTATTATTTTTTTTACATATTTGTCCTTATGCCCTCATTAACCCCCACCACCCACTCATGCCCCACACCTCTGTTGTCTGCGTCCATTGATTAGGCTCATATGCATGCACACAAGTCCCATGGTTGACCTCTCTCCCTTACTCCCACCAACCCCCTTCTTCTCTGAGGTTTGAGGTTCTGATCGATGTTTCTCAGTCTCTGGATCTGTTCTTGTTCATCAGTCTATGCTGTTCATTATATTCCACAAATGAGTGAGATCATGTGATATTTATCTTTCTCTGCCTGGCTTATTTCACTTAGCATAATGCTCTCCAGATCCACATATGCTGCTGCAAACGGTAGGTACTCCTTCTTTTTTACCGCAGCATAGTATTCCATTGTGTAGATGTACCACAGTTTTTTAATCCACTCATCTGCTGACGGGCATTTAGGCTGTTTCCAAATCTTAGCTATGGTGAATTGTGTTGCTATGAACATAGGAGTGCATATATCCTTTCTGATTCGTGTTTCTAGTTTCTTGGGATATATTCCTAGAAGTGGGATTACTGGGTCTAAAGGGAGTTCCATTTTCAGTTTTTTGAGGAAACTTCATACTGTTTTCCACAGTGGCTGCACCAGTCTGCATTCCCACCAGCAGTGCAAAAGACTTCCTTTTTCTCCACATCCTCGCCAACACTTGTCATTTGTTGATTTGTTGATGATTGCCATTCTGACACGTGTGAGATGGTACCTCATTGTTGTCTTGATTTGCATCTCTCTGATGATTAGTGACTTTGAGCAGGTTTTCATTTGTCTCTTGGCCTTCCGTCTTCTTTCAAAAAGTGTCTATTTAGATCAGTTGCCCATTTTTTGATTGGGTTGTTGATCTTCTTTTTGTTAAGTTGTATGAGTTGCCTGTAAATATTGGAGATTAAACCCTTATAGTTGATATCATTTGGCAAATATGTTCTCCCATGCAGTGGGCTTTCTTGTTATTTTATTGATGGTTTCCTTTGCTGTGCAAAAGCTTTTTATTTTAATGTAGTCCCATTTGTTTATTTTCTCTTTAGTTTTCATTGCCCTAGGAATAGTATCAGTGAAGAAGTTCCTTCGGCATATGTCTGAGATTTTTCTGCCTGAGGATTCCTCTAGTATTCTTATGATTTCCCATATTATGTTTAAGTCCTTTATCCATTTTGAGTTTACTTGTGTATGGTAAAAGTTGGTGATCTAGTTTCACTTTTTTGCATGTATCTGTCCAATTTTCCGAACACCATTTCTTGAAGAGACTGTCTTGACTCCATTGTATGTTCATGCCTACTTTGTCAAATATTAATTGGGCATAGTGTTTTGGGTCGATTTCTGGGTTCTCTATTCTGTTCATTTGATCTATATGTCTGTTCTTGTGCCAGTACCAGGCTGTTTTAAGAACAGTGGCTTTGAAATACAGCTTGAAATCTGGTATTGAGATCCCACCTACCTTGTCCTTCTTTCTCAGGATAGCTGCAGGTATTCGAGTTCTTTTTTTATTCCAGATGAATTTTTGGAGAGTTTGTTCTACTTCTGTGAAATATGCTGTTGGTATTTTAATGGGAAGTGCATTAAATTTATAGATTGCTTTGGGTATTATGGACATTTTGATGATGTTGATTCTACCAATCCATGAACATGGTATGTTCTTCCATCTGTTTATGTCTTCCTCTATCTCTTTTTTCAGTATCGTGTAGTTTTCCATGTATAGGTCTTTTACCTCCTTAGTTAAGTTTATTCCTAGGTATCTTAATTTTTTGGTGCGATGGTAAATGGGATTACTTTTTTAGTCTCTCTTTCTGTAAGTTCATTATTGGTGTATAGAAATGCCATAGATTTCTTGGCATTAATTTTTTATCCTGCTACATTGCCAAATTTATTTATTAAGTCTAATAATTTTTTGATGGAGTCTTTAGGGTTTTCTATGTACAGTATCATGTCATCTGCAAATAAGGATTGTTTTACTTCTTCTTTTCCAATTTGGATGCCTTTTATTTCTTCTTCTTGCCTGATCACAATAGCTAGTACTTCCAGCACTATGTTGAACAGGAGTGGTGAGAGTGGGCATCCCTGTCTTGTTCCTGTTCTTAGGGGAAATGGTTTTAGTATTTGCACATTGAGTATGATGTTGGCTGTAGGTTTGTCATATATAGCTTTTATTATGTTGAGGTATGATCCTTCTATTCCCACCTTGCTGAGAGTTTTTACCAAGAAATGGTTTTGGGTTTTGTCAAATGCTTTTTCTGCATCAATTAATATGACTGTATGATTTTTATTTCTCACTTTTTTATGTGATGTATCACGTTTATTGATTTGTGGATATTGTTCATGCTTGCATACCCGGGATAAATTCTACTTGGTCATGGTGTGTGATCTTTCTGATGTACTGCTGGATCCGATTTGCTAGAATTTTGTTGAGGATTTTGGCAACTATGTTCATGAGGGATATTGGCCTGTAATTCCCTTTCTTTGTGTTGTCTTTGTCTGGTTTTGGTATTAGGGTGATGCTGGCCTCATAGAAGGAGCTTGGAAGTGTTCCTTCTTCTTGAATTTTCTGGAATAGTCTGAGGAGGATAGGTTTTAGTTCTTCCTTGAATGTTTGGTAAAACTCCCCTGTGAAGCCATCTGGACCCGAATTTCATTTGCTGAAAGCTTTTTGATTGCTGCTTCAATTTCTCCCATAGTTATCGGCCTATTGAGATTTTTAGATGCTTCCTGATTGAGTTTTGGAAGGTTGTATTTTTCTAGGAATGTGTCCATTTCCTCCAGATTGTGTAGTTTGTTAGAATAGAGTTGTTCATAGTATTTTTTAACAATCCTTTGTATTTTGGTGGGTTCAGTTGTTATTTCTCCTCTTGCATTTCTGATTTTGTGTATTTGGATCCTCTCTCACTGCTTCTTGGTGAGCCTGGCTAGAGGTTCATCAATCTTGTTTATCCTTTCAAAGAACCAGCTCTTGGTTTCATTGATCTTTTGTATTGTTTTTTTGGTCTCTATGTCATTCATTTCTGCTCTGATCTTTATTATTTCCTTCCTTCTGCTCACTGTGGGCTTTTCTTGATGCTCTCTTCCTAATTCTTTGAGTTGTTGAGTTAGATGATTTATTACCATTTTTTGTTTTTGAGGTAGGCCTGTAGAGCTATAAACTTCCCTCTCAGGACTGCTTTAATTGTGTCCTATAGGATTTGCAATGTTGTGTTTTTATTTTCATTAGTCTCCAGGATGTTTTTAATTTATTCTTTGATGTCATTGATAACCCAATCATTGTTTTGTAGCATGCAATTCAGCTTCCAAGTGTTTGAATTTTTTGGAATTTTGTATTGTAGTTTGTTTCTAATATTATCCCACTGTGGTCTGAGAAAATGCTTGATATGATTTCAACCTTTTTGAATTTGGGGAGACTTTCCTTGTGATCCAATATGTGGTCAATTTTTGAAAATGTCCCATGTGCACTTGAGAAGAACGTATATTCCGTGACTTTGGGATGAAATGCTCTGAAGATGTCAATTACGTCCATCTGATCTAGTGTGTCATTTAGAATTGCTGTTTCTTTGCTGAGTTTTTGTCTAGAGGATTTATCCAGTGATGTCAGTGGTGTATTAAAGACTCCTACTATGATGGTATTGTTGTTAATCACTCCCTTGATACCTTCCAGATTTTTTATGTATTTGGGTACTCCTGCATTGGGTACATATATGTTTACCAGAGTTATATCTTCTTGTTGAATTGCTCCCTTTAGTATTATGTAGTGGCCTTCCTTATCTCTTGTTATGGCCTTTACTTTGAGGTCTATTTTATCAAATATAGGTATTGCAACCCCAGCTTTTTTCTCATTTCCATTTGCCTGAAAAATATGTTTCCATCCCTTTGCTCTCAGTCTGTGTGTATCCTTTGCTCTGAGGTGGGATTCTTGCAAACAGCAAATATATGGGTCATGTTTTCTTACCCATTCAGCTATCCTACGTCTTTTGATTGGTGCATTTAATCCATTTACATTTAATGTTATTATTGACAAGTACATGTTTGTTGTCATATTTTTCCTTAGTGTTTGTGTTTCTTCTTGCCTTTCTCTTTCTTCTTTTTACAGCAGTCCCTTTAGCATTTCTTGCATTGCTGGCTTGGTAGTGATAAACTCTCTTAGCCCTTTTTTGTCTGTGAAGCTCTTGATTCCACCTTCAATTTTGAATTATAGCCTTGCCGGGTATAGTATTCTTGGATTCTGTCCCTTGCTTTGCATCACTTTTTATATTTCATTCCATTCCCTTCTGGCCTTTTGTGTTTCTGTTGAGATATCAGTTGATATTCTAATAGGAGACCCCTTGTAAGTAACTTTCTATCTCTCTCTGGCAGCCTTTAAGATTCTTACTTTGTTGTTGGTGTTCACCAATCTAATTATGATGTGTTTTGGTGTCGGTCTTTTGGGGTTCAACTTGTTTGGGACTCTATGTACTTCTTGGTCTTGCATAGTTTTTTTCTTGCCAATATCAGGGAAGTTTTCTGTCATTATTTCTTCAAACGGGTTTTCTATTCCTTGCTTCTCTTCCTCTCCTTCTGGTATCCCTATTAAGCGAATGTTGTTTCATTTTGTGTTGTCCCAAATCTCCCTTAGGCTCTCCTATTGCTTTTTAAGTCTTCTTTCCAGTTGCTACTGTGTTTGTATGTTTTTTCCTACCTTGTCTTCTAATTCGCTGATGCGGTCCTCAGCCTCTTCTAGTCTACTGTTTAGGCCTTCCATTGTGTTCTTTATTGCAGCTATGTGGTTCTTCACCTCCTCTTGGTTTCTTTTCATGTTGGTGACATTCTCATTCAGCTCCTTATAGTTCTCATTGAGTTGTGTGTATTTGTCATCCAGCCATTTAAACATCCTTATAACCATTACTCTGAATTATATCTCTGATAAGCTGCTAGCCTCGAATTCATTTAACTCCCTTTCTGGTGGTTCCTCTTTTTCTTTCCTTCAAGGATTACTTTTTTGTCTTCCCATGTTTTCCTGTAATGTTTTAATTGTAGATCCAATTGCTTTGCTACCCAGGTTCTTTTGGGGATGGTGCTACTGGCATAATCTCTCAGTTCTCCTGGGCTTGTTAATCTAGTGTAGCTCTCTACTTGAACTATTTGGGTTTCCTTTATGTAGGCCTACGAGTTTGCGAGGCACAACTGCCGTGTCTAGAAGTCAGCTGCATGGAGGGGAATGAGCCAATTTTTGCTGTCTTGCACCCTTAATTGAAATCACGTGTGTCCCACAGGGACTCAAAGTGGCACCCACTAATGTGCTAGAGAGCAAGCCACATAAACAGACACCCAGATAGGAAACTCCATTCAATAAAGGGCCAATAACACTCCAGATGCAACTACAGAGGCAGGAAGAAGGCAGCAGTGTGAGAGAGAGTGTGAGTGAGAAAGGGAGCAAAAGAGGGGTGTGTGGTCATGTGGGGTATGTGTGTGTGTGTGTGACTACGGCACAGTAAGATCTTGCAGGACATTTGAGGACAGACTAGCAGTGCTCACCTAAATAGGCAGCCTTTGCTACCATTTCACAAAGTCGCAGAGGGGCTGGCTCTCTCAGAGCCCTTTCCTTTTTGTAGGGGAGAGCTGCTATGACTGGGAGCCCAGACTCACCTCCACCCAGGGTTCCCTCAGATAAAAACCTGGAACTCTACAGCCACCTCCACCAGGGATCTGCTACCTCAGCTGTGGTCCCATGGTCACCAAAACTCCAGACATCCCAGGCACAGACTCCCATGAGTTCTAAAGTGTGCTCCCCTCTGACTGGTCCAACGCTTTTTCCCAGGTCACTGTGACCATTTGAGCAGCAGATATATGAGCAGTCAACTCCTGGCTGCGGAGCAGCAGCTGCCCAAGCAGCCCACCCCAGGCCGAGGAGCAACAGCCACATGAGCAGCATGCCCACATTCAAGGAGTGGTAGCCCTACACAGCCCACACTGTTCCAAGGAGCAGCAGCCACACACAGCCCATACCCATCCAAGTAGCAGCAGCTGTGCAAACATCCCGCCTTAGTCCAAGAATCAGCAGCTCCACAAGCAGCCCACACCCATTTGAGGAGAAACAGCTGCCAGAGCAATCCACCATAGTCCGAGGAGCAGCAGCCACATAAGCAGCATGCCCACGTCCAAGAAGCAACAGCCCCATGCAGCCCACCCCATCCAAGAAGCAACAGCTGCACGCAGCCCACACCCATCCAAGGAGCAGCAGCCATGAGAATGGCCTGCCCCCATCAGAGAAGTAGCAGCTACATAAGCAGCCTGCCTCTGTATAAGGAACAGCAGCTGTGTAAGCAGCCTCTCCCCATCAGCTAGAAGAGCCAACACTTCTGTGAACAGCGCCCACCAGAGGAGATGCTGCCAACTGAGGAGCAGCTGCAGCTTGACTGCCTGAGAAGCAGCCTATGCCCGAGGAGCCACTGCCACCCAAGGAAAAAACCCAGCATGACTTGACACCTAGACCTTCAGTGAGAGCAAAAATGGGTAGACAAAGAAACCCCTAAAGGAAAGAAAAGGAGAAATCACCAGAAAAACAGCTAAGTGAAATGGAGGCATGTAATATGTCAGAAATAGAATTCAGAATAAGGGTTGTACAAGTTCACAAATCAGATGGTTGAAAAATCAATAACTTATGTAAGAATCAAGACATAAAGAGTGCTATAGCTGCAATAAAAACACCATGGAAAGTTTCAACAGTAGACTAAGAGAAGCAGAGGACTGAATTAATGAATTAGAAGACAGGGAAGCAAAACACACCCAAACTGAATTACAGTTGGAGAAAATAGTTAAAAGACTGGAAGAGAGCCTAAGGGAGATATGGGACAACATGAAACAAAGCAACATACGAATAATAGGGGTGCCAGAACAAAAGGAAGAGGAAAAATGGTTTGACAACCTATTTGAAGAAATAATGTCAAAAATCTTCCCTGATGTGGGGAAGAAAAAAAGTCACACGAGCACAGAGAGTACCAAACAAGATGAACATGAAAAGACCCACACCAAGACACATCATAATTATGATGGCAAATGTTCAGGACAAAGAGAGAATCTTAAAGGCTGCAAGAGAGATACAGAAAATTATGTCCAAGGGATCTCCCATTAAATTATCAAAGGATTTCTCAACAGAAACACATCAGGCCAGAAAAGAATGGAAAGAAATTTATAAAGTGATGCAAAGCAAGGGACTGAAACCAAGAATACTCTACCCAGAAAGGCAATCATTCAAAACTGAAAGGGAAATAAGGAGCTTCATAGACATAAAAAGGCTAAGAGATTTTATCACTACCAAGCCAGCAATGCAAAAATGCTAAAGGGACTGGCATAAAAAGAAGAAATATAAAGGTAAGAAGGAACACAGGCACAAGAAATTAAAATTGATTCAAACAGGTACCTATCAATAATAACTTTAGCCCAAACCATATTGGCTAAGTGGATAGAGCATAGACTTGTGGACTGAAAGGTCCCAGGTTCGATTCTGGTCAAAGACATATACCTTGTTTGTGGGCACATCCCCAGTAGGTGTGCAGGAGGCATCTGTTCGATGTTTCTCTCTCATCGATGTTTCTAACTGTCTATCCCTCTTCTTCTCCCTTCCTCTCTTAAAAACTCAATAAAATATATTTTTAAATAATAATAATAACTTTAAATGTAAATAAAATATATGCTCCAATCAAAAGACATCAAGTGGCTGAATGGATAAAAAAAACATGACCCATATATATGCTGTCTACAAGCAACCCACCTCAGAACAAGGGACTTACATAGACTGAAAGTGAAGGGATGGAAAAATATCTTCCAGACAAATGGAAATGAAAAAAAAAAAGCTGGGATAGAAATACATAAATCTGACAAAATAGAACTCAAAGTGAATGCCATAACAAGAAATAAGGAAGGCCACTTCATAATACTAAAGGGATCAATACAACAAGAGGATAAAACCCTGGTAAACATATATGCATCCAATGCAGAAGCACACAAATACATAAAAGAATGCCTGGAAGATATCAAGGGAAAGATAAACAACACTACAATCATAGTATGGGGACTTCTATACCCCACTGACATCACTGGATAAATCTCCTAGACAAAAAAATCAGCAATGAAACAGCAATCCTAAATGACTCACTAGATCAGATGGATGTAATTGACATCTTCAGAACATTTCACCCTAAAGCCACGGAATATATGTTCTTCTCAAGTGCACATGAAACATTTTCAAAGATAGACCACATACTGGGTCACAAGCAAAGTCTCTCCAAATTCAAGAAGATTGAAATCATATCAAGCATTTTCTTAGACCACAATGGCATAATATTAGAAATCAATTACAATGAAAACAATAAAAAAATTCAAACACTTGGAAGCTGAATAGCATGATATTAAAAAGTGATTGGGTTACCAATGAGATCAAAGAAGAAATTACAATCATCCTGGAAATAAATGACAATGAAAACACAACAATCCAAAATCTGTGGAACAGTGAAATCAGTCCTGAGAGGAAAGTTTATAGCTCTACAGTTCTACCTCAAAAAAAAAAAATAGTAGGAAATCATCTTATGATACAATTTAAAGAATTAGAAAGAGGGTGACAAGAAAAGCCCAGAGTGAGCAGAAGGAAGGAAATAATAAAGATCAGAGCCAAAATAAATGACAAAGAGACAAAAAAAATCAATGAAACCAAGAGCTGGTTCTCTGAAAAGATAAAGAAGATTGATGAACTTCTAGCCAGGCTCACCAAGAACCAAAGAGAGAGGACCCAAATAAACAAAATCAGAAATGAAAGAGGAGAAATAACAACAGAACCCACCGAAATACAAAGGATTGTTAAAAAATACTTTGAACAATTCTATTCCAACAAACTAGATAACCTAGATGAAATGGACATATTTTTAGAATAATACAACCTTCTAAACTCAATAGGGAAGAATCTAAAAATCTCAATAGGGCAGTAACTGTGGAGAAAATTGAAGCACTCATCAAAAAGCTTCCAGCAAACAAAAGCGTGGGGCCAGATGACTTCACAGGGGACTTTTACCAAATATTTAAGGAAGAATTAAAACCTATCTTCCTCTGACTATTCCAAAAAATTGAACAGGAAGGAACACTTTGAAGCTCATTTTATAAAGCCAGCATTACAATACCAAAATCAGATAAAGACAACACAATGAAAGAGAATTACAGGCCAATATCCTTCTGGAACATTGATGCCTAAATCCTCAACAAAATTCTAGAAAATCAGATCCAACATTACATCAGAAAGATCATACACCATGACCAAGTAGGATTGATCCCAGGGATGCTAGGATGGTACAATATCCACAAATCAATAAATGCGATACATCACATAAATAAATTGAGATAAAAATCACATAGTCATATCAACTGACACAGAAAAAGCATTTGACAAAATCCAAAACCCTTTCTTGATAAAATCTCTCAGCAAGGTGGGAATAGAAGGATCATACCTCAACATAATAAAAGCCATATATGATAAACCCACAACCAACATCATACTCAATGGACAAAAACTAAAACCATTTCCTCTAAGAACAGGAACAATACAGGGATGCCCACTCTCACCATTCCTGTTCGACATAGTACTGAAAGTGCAGATAAGAAGGAGAAATAAAAGGCACCCAAATTGGAAAAGAAGTAAAACTGTTATTATTCACAGATAACATGATATTGTATATAGAAAACCCTAAAGATTCCATCAAAAAAAACTATAGGACTACATAAATGAATTTGGCAATGTAACAGGATACAAAATTAACACCAAAAAATCTATGGCATTTCTATACATCAATCGTGAACTTACAGAAAGAAAAGACTTAAAAAAAAAAACCATTTACCATCTCACCAAAAAACTTAAGATACCTAGGAATAAACTTAACTAAGACAGTAAAAGATCTATATGTTGAAAAAAGAGATAGAGAAAGACATAATCAGATGGAAGAACATACTGTGTTCAAGGATTGGTGGAATCAACATCATTAAAATGTCCATACTACCCAAAGCAATCTATAGATTCAATGCACTCCCCCATTAAAATACCAATGGCACATTTCACAGACCTAGAACAAACTCTCCAAAAATTCATCTGGAATTAAAAAAAAAAAAAGAAAAAAGAAGAAGACCCCGAATAGCTGTAGTAATCCTGAGAAAGAAAAACAAAGTAGGTGGGATCTCAATATCAGATATCAAGCTGTATTACAAAGCTACTGTTCTCAAAATTGCCTGGTACTGGAACCAGAACAG
This sequence comes from Corynorhinus townsendii, assembly GCA_026230045.1. Lineage (NCBI taxonomy): Eukaryota > Metazoa > Chordata > Mammalia > Chiroptera > Vespertilionidae > Corynorhinus > Corynorhinus townsendii. The sequence continues at coordinate 110,898,458 of JAPDVU010000003.1, read as the reverse complement.
ACATATAGATTGATGGAATAGAATAGAAAACCTAGAAGTCAATCCTAACCACTATGCTCAATTCATATTTGACAAAGAAGGCAAGAAAATACAATGGAGTCAAGACAGTCTCTTCAATAAATAGTGTTGGTAAAATTGGACAGATACATGCAAAAAAATGAAACTAGACCACCAACTTACGTCATACATAAAAATAAACTCAAAATGGTTACAGGACTTAAAAGTAAGACAGGAAACCATAAAAATACTAGAGGAATCCACAGGCAGCAATATCTCAGACATATGCCAAGGCAATTTCTTCACTGATACTGCTCCTAGGGCAATGGAAACTAAAGAGAAAATTAACAAAGGGGACTACAACAAAATAAAAAGCTTTTTCACAACAAAAGAAACCATCAAGAACACAACAAGAAAGCCCACTGTATGGGAGAACATATTTGCCCATGTTATCACCAATAAGGATTTAATTGCCAACATTTACAGGAAACTCATACAACTTAACAAAAGGAAGATAAACAGCCCAATCAAAAAATGGGCAATGGACCTAAATAGATACTTTTCGAAAGAAGACATAAGGAAGGCCAAGAGACATATGAAAACATGCTCAAAGTCACTAATCATCCAAGAGATGCAAATCAAAATGACAAGGTGGTACCATCTCACACCTGTCAGAATGGCTATCATCAACAAATCAACAAATGACAAGTGCTAGCGAGGCTGTGGAGAAAAAGGAACCCTTGGGCACTGCTGATGGGAATGCAGAATGGTGCAGCCACTGTGGAGAACAGTATGGAGTTTCCTCAAAAAACTAAAAATTGAACTCCCATTTGACCCAGTGATCTCACTTCTAGGAATATATTCCAAGAAACTAGAAACACCAACCATAATGGATATATGCACTCCTATGTTCATAGCAGCACAATTCACCATAGCTAAGATTTGGAAACAGCCTAAGTGCCCATCAGCAGATGAGTGGATTAGAAAACTGTGATACATCTACACAATGGAATACTACACTGCGGGGAAAAAGAAGGAATTCTTACCATTTGCAACAGCATGGATGAAACTGGAAAGCATTATGCTAAGCGAAATAAGCCAGTCAGAGAAAGATAAATATCACATGATCTCACTCATTTATGAAATATAATGAACAACATAAACTGATAAACAAAAACAGATTCAGAGACAGAGAAGCATCAATCAGACCATCAAACCTCAGAGAGAAGGTAGGGGAGGGTGGAGGTAAGGGGGAGAGATCAACCAAAGGACTTGTTTGCATGCATATAAGCCTAACCAATGAACACAGACAATAGAGGGGGTGAGGGCATGAGGGTGAGTGGTGAGGGGGAAATGGGTTGATAAGGACACATATGTAATACCTTAATCAACAGAGAAAAAAAACTGAAAGTTAAACAAGGACACTTTAAGATGCACAAGCTAATTCACCACTGGAGAATATGCTCTAAAAGGAAATAGTGAAAGGAGTTATGTAGGTAAATGGGAAATTATCCCAGAAGGAAATAAGAATTGCAGAAAGGAAACAAGAGCAACAGAAAGGGGGAAATGTGGGTCAATATAAACAAATACTGATTGTGTAAAACAATAGGAGTAAGATCTTGTGGGGTTAAAACACATAACAATAACAGCACAGGCAAAAGGGGTACATAGCAAATGTTAAATAATATAAAAGATAGGATCAGTATAATTGGCTTTAGAGTATAATTGGTCAATGATAAATATAATCTCTAGTGCAACAACCAAAAGAACTGTAAATAAATGCATAGCTATCCAGTTAGAAGGGGAGAAATTGAATGTTAAAAATATCTGAATTCAAAAATATACCAAGAAAAGTGAGGAAAAGGATCACAAAACAGATGCATCAAGAAGAAAAAATGGGGGCGTGGGGGAGGAAGCATGCTGGAAGAGGTTAATGGGGGAAAAGGAGGACCTATGTAATAAATATTTTTTTTAAGTGAAAAAATTAAAAATGGAACTTCCATTTGACCCAGTGCTCCCACTTATAGGAATATATCCCAGGAAGTCAGAAACACCAATCAAAAAGGATATATGCACTCATAGCAGCATAATTTATAATAGCTAAGATTTGGAAACATCCTAAGTGCCCATAAACAGATGAGTGGATGAAAAAACGGTGGTACATCCACACAATGGACTGTTATGCTGCTGTAAAAAAACAACTCTTACCATTTACAACAGCATGGATAGACCTGGAGAGCATTATGGTAAACATATTAAGCTAGTTGGAGAAAGATAAATATCACATGATCTCACTCATTTGTGGAATATAATGAACAACATAAACTGATGAGCAAAAATAGGGTCAGAGAAAAAAATATTTTAGAATATAATAGAAGTAATCCTGTTATTTACATATTTTTAATATTTCCTAGAACTTTTGTGATATTATACTCTATTAGTACAGTTTTGGTAATATTATATTTAAAATCTTTTTTTCTTGAAATATTAATGTTTATTGCCTATAATATTATATTTTAAATCATTTTTCTTGAAATATTAATGTTTATTGCATGTACATGTCTAATTATTTTCTATCTACAATCTGGTAATAGATTTATTTTGTACTTGTAAATATTTAAAAAGAGGTTGGTTTATGATTCATTATAATTTATTTATTTATTTTTTTATTTTTATTTTTTTTATTGTTTGAAGTATTACAAATAGTAGTACATATGTCTCCTTTTTTTCCCCCCATTGACCTCCCCCTGGCCTCCCCTACCCCCCAGTACATGCCTTCACCTGCCAACCCTCCCCCCGCCCAGTGTCTTGTATCCATTGGTTATGCTTATTTGCATGTGTACAAGTCCTTTGGTTGATCTCTTACAGCCTCCCTCGAAATAGCACTTTTTAAAAAATGACATTATTTTGTGACATTTCTCTCTTGTCACCTCCAATTAACAGGTCTGTGTATCTTTTTTCAGCTTAAATGCAGTGATCCTTATCTTTTGGAGCCCTTTTCAGAATATGATGAAATTTATTGATCTGGGGAGGGGGAGTCTATATACAGATCACTCCCCATTTTGCTTAAAAATTCAGGCAATTCCTAGATCTGATGATGTTTTTCCACTAACCTCAGTTTAACATCTCCTGACAAAGCATATTTTGCTCCTACAATTGTTATATTTTAAGCACAGCTCTGGCCAAGACAAATTGAAAGCAGGGAAATTATCAGGTGCTATGACTCTGGTTCTGAAGAAATTACAGTAAGTTGGAGATAATACACATTCACTTATTAGGAAAACACTAATTCTCTTTTGCTGAGCATTTTCCAAGTGCTTAACGTAAGTTATTTAATTCTCAAACTAACCGTAAGCATCACTAGCTACATAATTTACAGGCCACCGCAAAATGAAAATGTGAGAGACTGGCTTAAAAATGCAAGAAAGCCCTAGCTGGTTTGGCTCAGTGGAAAGAGCATTGGCCTGTGACCTGAAGGGTCCAGGGTTCGATTCTGGTCAAGGGCACATGCCTGGGTTGCGAGCTTGATCTCCAGTAGGGGGTGTGTAGGAGGCAACTAATTAATGATTCTCTCTCTCCCTCTCCCTTCCTCTATGAAATCAATAAAAATTTTTTTTTTAAAAAAAGCAAGAAAATCTGTCTTTCTCTAGCAAGGGACTAAAGGGGAACATTTGTAATACTCTCAACAATAAAGATTTTTAAAAAGCAGAAAAACCATGCCTATAATGATACTGAAACATAAAGCTCTTTACTTACCTTTTGGTCTCTAGACCAAACTCAATGCTTTTCCTTTGGTATTTTTCATTGTCCTCCCTCCTGCACAGAGACAACCAGTGGGCATACACAGATGCCACAGGCATCTGGCATAGCCTCCCCCAACCCCCCGTATACTCCAGGCCACCCCCGCTGGATCCCCTCCATGATCAGCTCTCATGGGCCAGTAGTGCCAACAAAGTAAACAAGTAGTCCTAACTATTGCAGCTTCTTTGCCAGTGTGTGTGCTCTAGGTATCTGGATCACCCCTGTGAGTCACCTGTTGGATGCACAGTGGCACTAACACCTAGGGTGTGGATGGCTGCAGCAAGAGTCCTTGGGCAGGGCAGGAAGGGGGCCCACTGTGACCTGGGGCCACCATGATGGGGAAGTAGGCTCTGAAAACCTAACCTGGAGAGATGAGAGAAGTGGGAGTGGTGCTTGCGTGAGCTGAGGCCTGAGTTCCTCCCATCTCACATTCTATTGTCTCTTTGGACTTTACTTAAGAAACAGATTCAAAGCTAAAATTATTTAAATTTTCAGACAGTACAGATAAAGAGCATCAGGGTCTTCAAGTAACTGCCCAAGGCTCACAGAGCTACTAATTGTGAAGCCAGGATTCAAAACCATGTCTGCCTGTTCCAAAGCCAAGTATTACATATCAAGGTCACAGTGAGATGGTAATGACATTTGTTAATCAGCAGGGGACCATTCATTCTAATAGCTGAAGCACAACTGCTCACATACTAGTACACTGGGGAACACTGTTAACCAGGAGAGGATCTCTTTTGGAGCAAGTCATGGCAAAGAGTCTCTTTTGGAGCAAGCAGGACCTGGAGGAAATGAAGATGAAAGGGAAGGCATCCCAGGGTAAAATTATTTGGGCTCTAGAGGGAGGGGAATGAGGGAACAGGGACCTGCAGCAAGCAGATTGGGAAGTGGGCAAAGAGGGAATAGACTGTTTGTTGTCTGAAAGGCTTTTTGGTGCACAAGCATGAAAAACAAGAAGAGGAACTGAGATTTATTGTAAGAAGCCACTGGAAAATCATAAACTAAAAGGTTTATCTGAGGGATCAAAGTCAACCATGGCTCAAGGAACAAAATCCAGGTGTCAGGGGAACACAATAGAAGTTTAGCCCTCAGTAAAAAACAAAACAAAACAGGTAATGTCAGGGGAACTGCAGTGAAAATGAAGCATCCATCTTATATAAAAACTGCTTGAAATTTTAACCCGGCTATTTGGCTTCTGTAAATGATTGCTTGCTTAAATAATAAGGAAAATGAGACTAGTCCCACTTCAGAGAGGCATTAAACCTTCCCTGGACAAAATTATCAGTGCTGGCACTAGGCCAGGCCTTTGGTTGAGGTCTCAAGGCCCCAGCACATAGGGGCTCTTTAAGAACTTGCAAAAGGGGCAGGAAACACCCCATATTTGGGAGACAAAGAAAGTAAAAACATATAAATAGGGAAAATTCCTCCATGTTGGGGCCCAGAATTTGAGAGACATTTTCCTCTGGACCCGCACGTAATAAATGTAACTCCCTCTCTCTAAGTATTGCTTGGTTCTTCTCTGGTTTTCTGTAACATTATTGATTCCCTGAGATTCCAGGAAAACCAACCCATGCTTGGCTTTCTTTTTTCCATTTTTTTTTATTAAGGTATTATATTTGTACATATCTTACCATTGCCCCCCCAACCCCACTCCCACACATGCTCTCACCCCCCAATGTTTTGCATCCATTGGTTATTCTTATATGCATGCATATAAGTCCTTCGGTTGATCTCTTATTTCCCCGACCTCTCACTAACCTTCCCGCTCTAATTTGACAGTCTGTTTGATGCTTTACTGCCTCTGTATCTATCTTTTTGTTCGTCGGTTTATAATGTGTTTTTTATTATCCACAAATGAGTGAGATCATGTGGTATTTTTCTTTCATTGACTGGCTTATTTTACTTAGCATAATGTTCTCCAATTCCATCCAGGTTGCTACAAAAGGTAAGAATTCCTTCTTTTTTATGGCAGCATAGTATTCCATTGTGTAGATGTACCATAGTTTTCTGATCCAGTCATCTGCTGACGGGCACCTAGGCTGTTTCTAAATCTTAGCTATTGTAAATTGTGCTGCTATGAACATAGGGGTGCATATATCCTTTCTGATTGGTGTTTCTAGTTTCTTAGGATATATTCCTAGGAGTGGGATTACTGGGTCAGATGGGATTTCCATTTTCAGTTTTTTGAGGAAAGTCCATACTGTTCTCCACAGTGGCTGCACCAGTCTGCACTCCCACCAGCAGTGCACGAAGGTTCCTTTTTCTCCACATCCTCGCCAGCACTTGTAGTTTGTTGATTTGTTGATGCATTGCATGCTTGGCTTTTTAGCTTCTGGTGAGTAGACTGGGTTTGGGGCCCGGGGGAGCCGGGTAGGCCTCCAGGAGGTGTCACTCTGCTGATTTAGCAGAACTGAACTGGGGGACTCTGGGTGCTCTTGGACCTCAGCCCAGGACCCGGCCAGCATCTGGAGAGAGTGGACAGACACTTTTGGACCTGTCTACAGAATCAATAAGGTAGGGGCCCCGTCAGTTCAGCCCACTCCAAGTGAGTGGAAGTGGAAGCTTGATCACAGTGGGAGGGAATCGGCCCATTTAGCTAATAAAAATGTCTGTCTATCAGTTGCTCTTCCCTGAGTTGTGAATTTGCTATATTAAATTGAAATTTTGAAGTCCTAGGGTAAATTTAAAGGTATAAATTTGTGACATTTCAAAGAACAAAGAACTTTTATTTATGACTTTCTTATCCCTTTTAGTGGTCAGAAACTTCCAGGGGCAGAGGTTACAGCTCTGCAGGGCAGAGAGATTTACAGGCCCTGTTCCTGTCTGTGACATCATAGTCCAAAGTGACCCACCTGAGGCAAACTAAGGCTGAAGTTATTATTAACTGTCTATGGATCCCGTTAACCCTGATTGTGTGTCTTGTGTGGTCTGTTGTCTTTGTGGTTGTGTGTTTTGTTTGACTTGCTGTTTTCAGTTATTTATTAGGATCCTTATAGAGGACGTAACCTGGTCTTTCCCTTCCTCTACCATCCTGATTCTGATAGCATCTGTAACTGAATTAAAGATCTTTTCTTTCAGGAGGCCATCCAAGCTTTCAGTCTGCAAGAAATCTCCCTACACACCCTTATCCTCATCCGCTATCTTTCCAGGCTGACTAAGAGTCATTTTTCTCCACAGGTTGGACCTCGAAAGGGAGGACTACTATAGCGGTAGTCTGTGGTTTTCTCTGAAACTCCCACTGTTTCTATTTCTCCCCTCTGTAGGAATTGTCTTCCTCTGACTCACAATAGGAAAGGGAGACAAGCAACTGGACTGGGGGATGGGGCGGGGTGATGGTGGGGTGGTTGGAGAAATCAAGAATGGTAAAGGAGGAGGATTTAAGATCCTCTAGGGGCTTAGAGTAAAAATCTATGAGGGAAAACAATGGTTACAGAAAGAAAAAAAGTATCCTTAAATGTAAAAAGCCTAAATATACAGGATCTCAGACCATTTGCCTTGTTTCAGGACAGAGTAAATGGTTAATGCAGAAAAAGGGGGTGGAGGATCAGCAGTTAATTATGAAGCAGGGAGAGATAGGTTTTTGTTGATTTTTACTGGCTGCAGACGGCTCTGCTGGCATAGGGGTCTGGTCCAGGTTTCTTATCAGAACTTCACTAGATTCAAGGTCGCAAGTTTTCTGCAAGCATAATTAATACATTAAAAAAAGTAAACTCCCAGGAGCTAAGCGGAGGAGAAACGGAGCTGAAGTCTACAGCTGCCCTGGTGATTTAAAACTGGTTGCTAAGCAGACTCAGCTTCAGAGAGCCAGGTGAAAGAAGGGGAAGAAGGGGGTGAGGGGGGCTGGATGCCGGAGCTGCCTGCAGCGGCCCTGGAAGAAGCAGCAGCAGCGAGAAAAGCAGGGGGCAGCAGACATTTACCTGACACTAGAGCTGCCCCGCTGCTGCCCAGTGAGTAATGAGCATTTTACAACAAGCAATACAAGACTTAGGCCTTTGGCTTGCTGGCTACAACAGTTAAACCAGAAGCCAGTGATTGCTACTAGCCTTCCCGCAGCCCCGGGATCTGTAAAAGCAGCAGATAGAGCTAGTGAAAGCTCCCTGTTTGCAAATGTACTGAAAGGGTTCAGTACCTGTTGCTGCTGGAAGAGGAGGGGCTGAGATCCCTTTCCAGTGCCCCCTCTTGGGAGAGGCCTGGTCACTGCTCTGCCACAAAGGGGACTGGTGGGAAGACAAGGGGCCTAATACCCAAGCCACTGCCACAGAAGCACTTTGCAATATGCAAAGCTGTTTCTAACGGCAACTCTGGCTGTTTTGGACTGGCAGCTTAAAGTCAAAGAGCAAAGGAAAGGCACTCTCCCTGGACCAGGGAGCCTTCAGGACTTTGAGATTCTCCAAGAGAGGAGGAGTCTGACTGAGGGATAGCAGAGACCCTGTTGGGTTGGAAGGACCTAAGGCCACATGTTAAACTTATAAATTATGGCTTTCTAGACAGATGTCCAAGCCCAGTTATGTAGGAGTTAAGCTGCCTGTTTATAGCAAAACAACTTTTTCCCATGCCAGAATAAATTTTAGGGAAATTAGACAGGCTGTATTTGTGGCTAGAAAGAAGAATTGGCCACCATGCACAGCCCTGACAGTGGCCTACAGAAAACTGTATATTATACTTAGATAATGCCTGCGTCTTCATGGACATGACTCCAGAAAGATAAGGACAATTTTGCTTTGTGTGGGAAGGTCAAGAATAGACTTTAGTCACCTCCCTAACATATTTGTATAGCCCTACCATGTGTCATATATGGTAGCAGAAGATTTGGCTACCTAAGGAGGCCACAGTGCCAATATAGTACTTCATTGTGTTATTAATATTGCATTAACCTTACAGATTTGAATGCAGTTGCCAAAAGGGCAGGTACCCAAATGGGCAAGGAAAATACCCATCTGGTTTTGGTCTCTATTGAAAGACAGTTGATAGCCTGTATACTGTCTTGTAGGCCTGTGTGACCATGCCCATGTTCAGGTGTGGCACAAACCTCAACTTTAGGAAACTGGGGAAGGCCTGTTTGGAACAGAGGGAAGTGGTGAGTACCAGCCCTTTGTTACAGGAATTACAGACCCCGTGAGGTCCTGTGACATGTGAGACCCTGTAAAGGAATAAAGCTCCCTTAGTATTTTGAGAGGGCATGTCAGCATCCTCCCCCCCAGAGACCATATTAGATTTTAAGGACAAGTCAAGTAGGGGAACCCTACTACAAGGAAAGCTATAATTGTCTACTTAAATATAGACACATTTTTAATTTCTCCTTGTCATTTGAAGACAGTTATATTACTCTGAAGATTCCATAGAAAGGACTGACAAGGAAAATCAGAAGATCTGAAAGCAAGTCAGTATATTTTTCTCCTTATATAATTCCTCTGAAATTTGGCAATGCTTAATAAATCATGGCAATACATTTCTTTGCATAAATTCAATAAGACCAGTTTCTAATAGTGGTTTTATTGACCAGAAACTTTGACTGGAGTGTCATGTTTTAAAGAGCCCTGTCTGAACTCAAGAGTGCCAAGGAAAAGCCTGGTATCCTGCTTGGGAGGCCTGAAAATGGCTGGCGCTGGAGCATCAGGCCCATGTCCTACCATCACTGGCAGTTGGTGAGAGTAGAAGGGGAGCAATAGGACGCCTCTGCATCCCTGCAGAACCCCCAAGCACTCTAGGCTGCAATGAGTAGGAGAGCTACTGAGATGGGCCTTAAAACCTAGGCCGTGGGCCCAGGTAGAGTCGCTGCAGGTGAGAGATTCACCTAACTCAGCAGATACTGCAGGCAGGCCAGGTGGCAGCTGGATGGCTTGGCTTCCTAGCCCTATGGAGCACACTAAGATTCAATCATGAAATTCTGGCAAAGGTAGTTGGTTACCATTCATTGTGTTTATGCAAATAATCAGGCCAAATTAAATACAATATGTGAGACAAGGGGCATAGTCAAAGACGTATTCACCCAAAGTCTCGCCGCAACTATGCTTATCAAAAAAGCAAATAAGTTAACCCTAGGGCAGTAACTAATCCTAACTGCCCCACGTGAGGTCGAGGCTTTACTCCGGAACACATTAGAGCACTGGATGTCAAACACTCCAGTCACCCAGTTTCAGGCTCTCTGGTAGACAAAAGAAAAATCAGTAACAATTTATACTGATAGCAGGTACTCATTTATAATAGCTCACGTACATAGTGCTATTTACAAGGTAAGGGGTCTCCACAGAAGCAAGAGGGAACCAGGCCATGGATGAAGCTGCCCGGGAGGCTGCCCTAAAACCAGTGGGGCCTCTACAGATTCTAGTGACTCTTCCAGACCCTGATCTACCCAATCTAGAAAAGCTGAAATCCATAACCAGTCTTTATTCAAGTTCTTACAGGCTTTACAGTCTACCCAGGAAGCAATCCAGAAGCACACCTGAGACGCTCTGCCTGTACCAACTTTTTGTCTGGTTCATCCCTTCCACCCTGGTGACTCTGTTTGGGTAAAGAAATTTGCCACCCAAGGACTGACTCCTACCTGGAAAGGACCACCTCCATGGCAGTCAAGGTCGATGGAATCCCAATGTGGCTTCATCACACCTGGCTTAAGACAGCCCAGGAAAAATAGAGAGTCCAGGACTTTTTGGACTCTCTAAAGATTATTCCTGGCCCTCATTTTGGGCCTTTATCTTATAAGCAGGCCCACTAACTTTATTAGGCAAAAATTAAAATTATAGTCCTCAGGGGTAAACATAACTCCCTCCTTGACAATGACCAAGAGTCAATGATTTGACTCATGTACATGAAACCAGTGGGGAATCTTATATAAAAACTGCTGTTTGCAATTTTAGCCCTGCTATTTGGCTTCTGTAAGTGCTTGCTTGCTTAAATAATAAGGAAAATGAGACTACTCCCATTTCAGAGAGGCATTAAACCTTCCCTGGACAAAATTGTCAGTGCTGGCACCAGGCCAGGCCTTTGATTGAGGTCTCAAGGCCCCAGCACATAGGGGCTCTTTAAGAACTTGCAAAAGGGTCCAGAAACACCCCATATTTGGAAGACAAGGAAGATAAAAACATATAAATAGGGAAAATTCCTCCATGTTGGGGTCCAGAATTTGAGAGACATTTTCCTCTGGACCCGCATGTAATAAATGTAACTCCCTCTCTCAGTATTGCTTGGTTCTTCTCTGGTTTTCTATAACAAAAGAACCAACAAATCCAGGTAATGCATTACACCTGGAATCAAAGAAGAAATGTCCTATTCTGGGAAGGAAGGCTAAATGAGGTATTTAAAGGACTTTAAAATATTTTTTTCAAATCACAAAAATTGTGAATCCCCACTGAATATTCACTCAGATTTAAATTCTACACTACTAATACTGACCTGACTTAAGCCCTTTCTTTCCTTACTACAATTTCCTCTTAGTACTAACTAAATCTGAGTATTTTTATAGTAATGGACTCCATTCTCTAACCAAGACTCCCTTAGAAACAATGAATGAGCAAGAGGGTGAAGATGCAAACTCAAATATATTGTATGAGAGGTCATGGGGGAGGTCATGATTCAGCCCATGACAATTGTAATTTTACTTTGTGAGACACTACTCCTGGTGAAGTTTAGGAGTCAATTCAGAGAATTGTGTGCATAGTTCCATAGTGAATTTCAAAATCATGATTGACTTGAGTTTGTGTTGTGTCTCACTCCGTATTTATCCTTGGTATTTGGAAGGGATAAAAGTGAAGATGATACTGTAATCCAGAAAATTTCTTTCTGACATTCTCCTAGTGCAAACTGATGCTTTATCCTGAAAGACTGGACCATACCTTAAGTGAATCTAAAATAAAAAATTATAGTCAGCACCTACAGACCACTTGTTAATAGCCACTCTAGTTTTTTACCTTGGGAAAATTTTTGAGAACTTCTTTTGAAATTAATTATGAGGAAGCTAAAAGGCAAAGAGTTACAAGAGTGTATCACATTTAAAAAGTCACATAGTTTGACTACATGCTAATCCTTTATTAAATTAATACATTTAGTTGCTCACAGTTTACAGGTCATTTGCCCCTTGAGACAAGAATTATACAACTATCATGGTACATCTTAAAACAATTTATTTTCTCTATGGGAAACAACATGATTCAAAACAACAATGCATTCCTTTTTCCCCCTTCAACTGTTATGAAAAATACTTTTTCTAGATTGCCAGCCAACATATCACACTTTAATCCTTCTGGACCTTTATTTGTGCCAAATTGAAAACCTTTCAACACAGTTGTTAATAGTGGTCTGGGCGGGTTGACTTTGAACTGTTGTCATGCTCCCCTTATTGTAACTTCTCCAACCTTGAAGCTAACACTTAGCTTGCACAGTTTTGTTAAGATCCTAGGTGTTAGTAATAAAGCAGTCATAAATAATTACTATGTGTAGCTCTCTAGTTTTCATCAGCCTTTTAGACTTAATACAAAGGCATATTACTGTCTGTGAAACAATGCAAGCTGCAGTAGGTCTGTGTGAGACAAGAATTTACAGCTATGTCATAAAACATATCTAAGTAAAAACACATGGTTTCTTGGTCATTAAGATTTTTCCAACTGAATGGGCCAAACTTCACAATACAGCAGAATTTAGTTTTTGCTTTGATACCTGTAATGAATGACTAAATAATCACCAAAGGACATGAATTGTAACAAAAAAATTAACTATTTCCTGAAATTGTGCATGCTCACTGAAGCATGTGAGTTAAACCTCTTCTAATTTAGCCCAAAATAAAGGAAACCCAAGCTGGTTTCCTGTCCCAAATAATTTCTTGGTGATTATGAAAATGTTTTCTCCAAAAAGATAGTGATAACTACCCTGAAAAGGAATCAAATGAAAGACTAAATCAAAGAATCTCAAGTCAGAAAAACATTAACCAAAATTATTTCCTGAAATTCCTCATTTTAACTCATTGCAGGGAAAACTTTTTTTCTTGGGACATTGAAAAGAATCTGGCATAATGGAACACACACCCAGCACACACAAACAGTATTTATCCTGAAACAGTATTTCAGGTTTCAGACTAATACCCTGAGTTCAATTTTTTTAATTTAATAAATCATTATTGTTCAGGTTATTACAATTGTTCCTCTTTTCCTCCCCCCGATAGCTCCCCTCCACCTGGTTCCTACCCCACCCTCTGCCCTTACCTCCCCCGCACTGTCCTCATCCATAGGTGTACAATTTTTGTCCAGTCTTTTCCCGTACCCCCCACACCTCTTTACCCCTGAGAATTGTCAGTTCACTCCCTTTCTATGCCCCTGATTCTATTATATTCACCAGTTTATTCTGTTCATCAGATTTTTTATTCACTTGATTTTTAGATTCACTTGTTGATAGATATGTATTTGTTGTTCATAATTTTTATCTTTACCTTTTTCTTCTTCTTCCTCTTCTAAAAGAATACCTTTCAGCATTTCATATAATACTGGTTTGGTGTTGATGAACTCCTTTAGCTTTTTCTTATCTGTGAGGCTCTTTATCTGATCTTCAATTCTGAATGATAGCTTTGCTGGGTAGAGTAATCAATTTTGATTAAAGAGAACTTAGTGCTCCCTCCTCAGAGTAGCATTTCTACTGATTTTCTTTTTTAAAAAAGGAACTTTGACCAACAGGCCAAGATGAACTATGCAATAGTTTATCCTCAACACAGAGTGTTTGAAATGAGAATTTCACATTCTCCCACAACCCAGCTGCTCCCCATCCGGCCCTGGAATTACGATCCCATAACAGTTACAACATAGGGAGGGTGTTATCCATGTAATTTAATCTTGGTCTAGGGTCCTGGTAGTATTTTCTCCACACCTACCCTGCCCATGTTCTAACTTTGGCCACATACTTTCATGATCAGGGAACTACTGTGAATAAACCAAAGGACAGAATCATTCTTAGTCCCTTAAACTAAGTGTTTTTAATGCTATTTGGCTTATTCCAGGTTCTTAAGTTACAACCACTCCTGGTATGTTTTCTGGCTGTGGGTGGTCTGGGTGAGTCCCCAGCTCTGTTCCACATACACACTGGCCACCAACAAAGGACTGCTTTGCTGTGGCTAAGAGAGGTGGGAAGCTGCCACCTGTCACAAAGAACCGAGAGTAGAGATTGTCATTTAAGAGCAATAAACACTTCCCTAAATTGGAGCTCAGTTTCTGGAGCATATTTACATTTCACCTAAGAAACCAAGTAAAAGAATTTGATACACACACACACACACACACACACACACACACACACACACACACCCCCAGCAAAGAAGAAAGAATAGTAAATCATTCTTTGCATTTTAAACAAATAAACTACATGTGGAAGGAGCACGTTATGCTTTTATAAGTGATCATCAGTAAATAGAACTGATTTAGGATTCCAGCAGAATATTTTAAGTTTTATGTATCTACTAGAGGCACGATGCACAAAATTTGTGCATGGGGGGAGGGATACCGTGGCCCAGACTGCACCCTCTCACAATTCAGGACCCCTCAGGGGATGTCCAACTGATAGGTTAGGCCCAATCCCAAAGGCATCCCTGAGGGACCAGGCCTAAACTGGCAGCCAGACATTCCTCTCACAATCCCAGACTGCTGGCTCCAAACCACTTGCCTGCCTGCTTGATCACCCCTAACTGCTCTGCCTGCCTGCCTGATCACTTCTAACCACTCTGCCTGCCTGCCTGATCACCCATAACTGCCTCTGCCTAGGACCCCAACACTATGGCTTCATCAGGAAGGTCTTCCGGAAGGATATCCAGAATGACATCCAGAAGGTCATTCAGCTGTCCAGTCTAATTAGCATATTATGCTTTTATTATTATAGATGTGGCCAAAATTCATGCCTATAGTGAACAAATAAATTACCAATTACCAAAAGCTTTTATCTTTTGCAATTGATATAGTAATAGATATTAGCATATATTGACCTAGTATTATCCAGCAAATACTATTTTAAGTTATTTAATCCACACAATAGCCCATGAGATAGATGGAGACACTGAGGTTCAGAGAAATCATGGTACTAGTCTAAGGCCTCATAGTATGCAAGTAGCTGACCTTAGATTTGACCAGAAGTCTGATTCTACCCAAACTGAAATCATACATTTAATATATATTGCAGAGTGCTTGCAAAACAGTAACTACTCAAATATGTTTGCTACTAGTAATGTTGCTAAAGTAGCAGGAAAATAAGTTATTGCTGTTACAGTCAAATAACTAAATATTTTGGTAAATATTTAAAGAAACAAAATATTTAGCATGTCTCAATTAGATAAATGAATGTTAGACATGTTTTCTGACATAATCATCTTACCCACCCCTAATTTATTAGCTTTCTAGTTTTGATAATGCCCTTCTGAAATTCTGAAGCTCTAAAGCAATAAGAGACTAAAATAGCTTAAGTTATTGGAACTGGGGGAAGGAGAAACAAAATTATTTCTTTACTAAAGCTAAGTAGATACACTCAGATTTTTCATCTTTAAACTAAAGTTGGCAATGGAAGTTGTGGATATTAAACTTTTATTGATTATATGTGAATCAAAGAAATACACATCTAATTGCATTTTTTATTATTAGAGAAGTATTTTAAATGCAGCAGAAAGGGAGTCTCTAAAACACCTACCAGACATAAAGGGTATTGCCTCTTATAAAACTCACAAGCTTTGAGTCTGACAGCTGGATTTGCATTTATCACTATACATGTGTCCCTGGAATATTTCACTCAACCTCCCCAAGTTTCCATTTTCTGGTCTTTGAAAGATTGCCTGTGTGGATCACTTGAGACAATGTATTTACAGTACCAAGCAATGTTTGCACCATCAGTAAATGGTAGTTTCAAACTGACCTATTTAGTTGGGGGTCAGGAGCCTTTCCATGAGCCAAGCACAGCAATATAGTGCCCTTCTAGGCTTTTTCTGAGCATTTGTTTTGTCTTCCATTCCGCTATGGGTAGGGGCAATGGTGTGAGAAGAGTGCACATGTCAAGCCTGAACTGTGCAGCCTTCAGGAAGGTGGGCTAAGAATGGTGTGAAAGAGGCTCCCTGGGTAGCCTGGGACCCACAGAGTCACAGAGCAGGAGGTGTGAGAGCTCCAGGCCAGCCTCTGGGGTGCACTCATCTCTGCCCTCTTCTCCTTCCACCCACAGGGACACACACACACACACACACACACACACACACACACGAGAGAGAGAGAGAGAGAGAGAGAGACAGAACTTTGTGTGCATACATTCCCAGCACCATCCTGAAATACTATAAATTGCAGAATTACAGGATAAAGAAAGGACCAGATTAACCAAATTGAGGCTTCATTCATTACTAGTGCATCACAGCACTGTGTCCTACACTGTCTCTGGGGCAGTCAGCTTCAGACTGAAGCTGAGAGTGAGGGGATGGGTGGAGAAAAGATGAACATAGTCCATGGTGGTTGAAAATAGTTTTGTGACAGAAAATATTAATTTATACAGAAGACACATCAAAAAGTGAAGGTTGATGGCTATAAACCAAGTCCATCCACCTGGGCTTCTGCAACTTCCCTTTTGCCCCAACTGTCCATCTATCTCCAAAAACCTGAGTGAATTATTATCATTCCCACTCTAATTGCCACTGAGAAACATATGTTATACAGGCTAGACACATACAGCACTTTCTTACCAATAAACAACTACCCTCTAAATTGTTAGTAATTTCACTTGTGTTTCTTCAGATAATTTAACAAATATTTATCATGTTCACTGTGACAAAGAATAACAAAGATTTTACTGGAAACGCAAAGATAGATGAGGCCTTTCCCTGACAATCTAAGAGCCGGTCATCTAGTGCAGACTTCATAGTCAAATACAAAATAGAGCATTGTGGAAACAGGCAGATACGTCACAGAAGCTCAGAGGGGCTTCCACAGCCAGTCCCAGGGTGGTCAGAAGACATCATACTTACAGTGAACAAATAAGTTACCAATTACCAAAAGCTTTTACCTTTTGTAATTGATATAGTAATAGATGCTATTTCTATGTTTTTTTCTATATGTTGAATAAGAGAAAATAAAATTTGGGGGTACAACTTAGATAATTCTCTTCTTTTTCTTTAAATTTAGTGTGGAGATATTATAACATATTTGATGGGCTTACCAGATGAAGGGCAGTAGAGAGAAGACAAACAAGGAGAGAGTGATTTCCAACACAGCTTGTCCAAAGTGACAAATGGCCATGTGCTTTATAGACACAGACATGTCCAGTCTGGCAGTAACCACAGGGCACTGCCCACAATAAACAGATCCTAAAAATAATTTCAAGTACTCTCTGAACACCATTTCTTTGCCCAAGTGAAAAATGGCATTAGATGCCATAGTCTAATCCTGGTAGTGGTGGTTAAGTAGATGGAGAACCCCTGAGCTTTCTTCTCCACTGGTTTTGCCACCACACAGGAAGCACATTTAAGCCCCAAACCAGAGTTATAAGTTTTCTCTATTTCTGATACTAGTCTAATTTAATACATTAAAATATGTAGAACAAGAGCTCATTTTTTTATTTTTCTAATAGTTTCAACCATGCTTATTCTAATACAGGAAATAGAATAATATTAAAGATGGGAACACAGATGTGTGATAAGAGGGAAGTTGCTGTAGGCCAGTTATATTTACTCAATGACCTTCTTTCAGCCTTCCTCAAATCCTTAATCCTTTTTGAACGCAAACTACATCTATATGCCTGTGTGTATGCATGTACATGTATATAAATATATGTGTAATCATAACACTTGGGTTATTTATATTAAATATAAATGCAAGAAGTTCAGCAACATTTAGAGATACTTTCAACCAAATTACTCCAAAGTTTCTTAGAATAAAGAATTAATAAATTTCACAAGTGGGGAAATTAAACTTCAGACTTCATGTTTACCCAAACCACTCAAAATGGACATAAGGATATAATTAATGATTTTCTAATTTTAAATTTCATCTACTTGTAGCTCTGTGCTCTGGAAATTATTTTTAAAAAAACACAAAGAATAGAGACTGTACTCTCTAATATAAAGGTGTATTTTCCAATTCCTCTTGAATCCCAGACAAAGCTGGTTCAGTTCAATGTCCCTTCACAATAATAATCACCTGGATTAACAACAAAGCCTTTTTTGTTCCTAATTTCTTAAGACTATATTTAGTAACAATCTATTATAAGTTAAGGTATCATATATAATAGATGGTTGGACCCAGATGTACATGACACAATCCCAAGATAGATGTCAAATAATCTGCATTCTACAAGTTTACTTCAATCTCCCTAAAAATACATCCAGTCAGCCTTCCCTTCAATTATTTTTGAAGGCATGATGTTATTTCCATAGAGAAATCTATCTTGTGAGGTGTGACATTTTTGTTTTCATTACAAAACTATAGCTTGTGGTTATCAAAATGGCTGATGAGGTGGTTTAGCAGTGCTGCTGAGCTCCTGGTAATGGTGCCATCAATCTTGGAATCACTCAGACTGAACAGACTCTAGCAGGTCATCTGCTATGTTGAGAGTAGGCTGATTTAATAATTTTCTAGCTGTCCCTGATTAGATGGGAGGCAGCGCAGTAACGATGTCATCAAGGTGACCCTCCCCAATAAATAACAGCTTGCTCCTCCTGTCACACAGCTCCTGGGTTCGCCATGAGCCCTTTGCATCTCTGCTATATAGGGGCAGGCTCAACCCTGCTTGTGTGTGGAATATCCTTGGTGTGATCACCACAAGAGAGGAGAAGGGGTGGGTGCAGAGGACATGGTGTTGGTCATGGGGCGCTGAAGAGGAAAATTATGTGTACTTTCTGTTCTCTTTTAGTCCATGGAATTTTTCATCAATTTTCAGTCAACAAGATTCTGTTCTGGAATTCAAGAGACTTAGTAATGATGTCAGGTAAAGGCATTATTACAGATGTCTACATGATCCTTTGTAAATATTCCTTTACATTTTTTAAAAATGCCTTCCTTTGAAGAAGAGGTGCCATGAGGGCCTATGGGCTTATACTGACCTCCATATTTTTGCTTTTCTAATATTTTAAGCTCACTTTTAACAAACCACCAAGAAGTTTTGGTAGGAAAGTTTTGAGTTGGATACTTTCTACAATAAATTTTATCTGACAACTCGAGCACTCACTTTTATTACCACAGGTCATTTTCCCAAAAGTATACTTACAGGTTCAGAGTTCTACCCTGACCCAGGCATTGTAGTACATATGCTCTTTGTACCATCCTTTTAATTACATAAAAAAGATTGTGTTTCTAGTTACATTTCATATAGAAAATATATTATTTTTAAATAAATGCTTACAAAGTTATATGAGAGACAAACATCATTCACAAGTAGGAAGAATCATTAAACCCAACTTTATACTATTAAATTTTATCAGTAATTATTAACTATCACTATAGAATACTATATAACCATCTTTTTTCTTTTAATGTAAATATAGTTGCTGAGGAAGGGGAGAATTCAAGGTGTTTTAATTAGTTAGGCAATTCGAAGATTGTCCCCTATTATGTGTTTACTAGCGGCCTGGTGCACGAAATTCCTGTGGGGGGGAGGGGTCTCAGCCAATCCTGTTCAATTTCATAGTCCAGGAGCCCTCAGGGGATGTCTGTCTACATTTTTAAAAAATCACCCTGTGCTTAATTTTCTTACTAACTCCTCCTTTTAAACTCCCCTCACTCCCACATTCTTTTTATGTAACTTTTTTCTGGCCTCATCCCATTTTAGCATCCTTCTTTTTCCTGCTTTCTTTCCCTCCCTCTCTTTGAACCTCCCACGGCCCCTCTCCCTCCCTTCCTCCTTACTTCTCTCCCTTCATTCCCTGTGTCTGTCTCCTTCTTACTCCTCCCCTCTCCCTCTCCATTCACCTTTCCCTTGTGAGCCTGAACCCTGCCTCCCTTCCTCTTTCCCTATTATTACACGCCCCCCAGCTCCCACCATGTTCACTGGTTTCTCTTTTAAACCTTCCCCTTTCCTCTCTGGGACCTGCTTCCAGCCCCACCTGAGTGCACTTTGATTTTAAAGCTTCTGTTTAGAGGGTGTTAACCCCCAGCCCAGGGCCCAGCCCTGGCTAAGCCTTTGCTACCCTCCCCTTCCCCAGCCTACCCACCACTGTTGTCCTCCCATTCCCTGCCCGGGATGCCCTAACTTCTGGTCAACAAAATAAACTTAACACACCACCAAACTAACTCTGGCCAGTGTCTTTGGGGTCCAGCCCTCAGAGGCAAAAGTGGTACCCTCCATAGTATCCAATTCCACGCCAGCTAAGCTGTGTCTCCCCTCGCAGCACAGGGCGCCTGGCCCAGTGTGGCTCAGGCACTGCTGCTGCAGAGCAGGAGCACCTCTGCTTGGAAGGCCTCTGACCATCCACCTCTGCATCCCAACAGCCCGCACCAGGGGCCACCCCCCTCCTCCCATGTCTGGGCAGGGCTCTCCGCTCTGCTCTGTCTGGCCCCACCCCTCGCCAGGTGCAGCTGCTCTGCCCCCCCAGGGTCACCATCCCCTCCCAGGTACAGCCCCACATTTCCTTCCCTTTTCCATTTTTGTGTCTTTTTCTTGTTCCCTTTCTGTATTTCTGTTTCTCCTCTTGGCCTGTCTGCATGCAGGCTTGCCTTCCTCTCCCTCTCCTTTCTTATCCCCTCCTATTATATCCTATTCTACCTACCCTGGGCCTCACAGCTGCCTGAGCAGGGGGCGGGGACACAGCTTGCTGAACAGTCATTACATGATGGCATCCCAGACAATTTGCATATTCATCTATTATTAGTATAGACTAGAGGCCAGGTGCACGAAATTCATGCATGGGGGTCCCCTCAACTCATCCTGAACACTCTCTAATCCGAGACCCCTCGGGGGATGTCCAACTGCCAGGTTAGCCCCAGGATTGGGCCTAAATCGGCAGTCAGACATCCCTATCACAATCCTGGACCACTGGCTCCTAATCACTCACCTGCCTACCTGCCTGGTTTCCCCTAGCTGCCCCCCCAACCAGCCTGATCACCCTTCACTGCCTCTGTGTGCTGGCCTGATCACCCCTAACTACTCCCCTCACCGGCCTGGTCACCTCTTATTGCCTCCCCCCACCAGACTGGTCACCCCCGACTACCCCCTCTGCTGGTCTGGTTGCCCCCAACTGTCCCCCCTGCTGGCCTGGTCACCCCTCACGGCACCCCCGCCAGCCTGGTCACCCCATGCACCCTACTGTTCAGTCGTTTGGTCATCCTTCACTAAACCCCTGCTGGCCTGGTCATAGGCAGCCATCTTATAAGGGTGTGAGGGTCAATTTACATATTACCTCTTTATTATATAGGATAAGTATGGAAAGCTATTTTGTATTAAACTCTTAATGCAAAGAAAAAGGCTGTTAGAGTATCCTTTATCCTAGGGGAATAAACTATTTATACTGCTGGTTATAATTACGTTTCACTCTGCAGTACTTAAAGGGAGATGGACTAGAGGGAGAAGATGGTGACTAAATAGGCAGACCTTTCTTGTACCTCTTCCCAAGGTCAAACTGGAAATACAACTAAATTAGGGTACACTCACCTGGAATTACCAACTGAGATCTAGCTGAGGAGGAGACTTATATCATGGAAGGACAGAAAATACCTCGAGACTTATAGGAAGGGTGAAGTCATGAGAGTGACTGACCCAACTTCCACAGGCCATAGGCCTTTAGTGAAGAGACTATGGGAGGGTCTTTTCCCTGAGAAGATGGAGGCTAGAACCCAGGCTGGGCTCCAAAGCCCTGAGCAGCAGAGCCAAGACCAGCAGCCCACATAACATCCAGGCAGGTCTGGTGCCAAAGAGTCTGGAGATGATCTCAGTTAAAGCCATGTTTTCTTGTTTGTTTGTTTAAAATACCAAGAACAAAGGAATTTTGTTTACAGCTACTCACCTGAGGCTTCAGTGGAGGTAGGTCAGTGTGGACTGAAGTGCCTGAGGAGAGTCTGGGGTAGGAAGCATTGGGGAAGACATAGAAAAGAGAAGGCCAGTAGACCTGCATCTAGATGTACTCCTCCAAACCAAATTGGCCAATTTTCCTGAGAAGCACTGGCCCTTTCCAGAATTGACAGCTCCAGAAAAGGAAAATGCTGGAAACCAATCTTGGTGCCACTAATAGAGAGATGTGGAAAGGAAATCTGGAAGGCCTTCAATCTTAATTGCTCTGAAAGGTAGGAGCTAATTGTTTACTGTTTAGTTGAAACATTGTTAGCCAAAGCAGCCTCCACTTCTGTTTGTCTCATGTAAATTTCTGTTATTGGGATTTCCTGCCTAAAGGTTGTGGGTGTATCCCATAGTCTCAATAAAAGGGATAGCAAGGTCAGAGCGGGGGCAGTCTTCCCACTAGAGGTTGGCTCCCGCCTGGCCCCCAATATTCCCAAATTAATACTTTTCTAGTCTCTTTTCATTTGTGTGCGGCCTTCTCCAGAACCCGAACCCTAAACTGGGACCCTGAACCATGCGGGACATGAAAGGGTTTCCCACAGGAAAACCCCTTTCCTTGGTGATAAAGCGCACCCCACTCTCAGGAGCCTTGCCTGCCCCACCATGAATCTTGACCTTTGCAGAGGAGACAGCAGCAGAGACTAAGCCTAGGGGTTTGAACAGTCTCAGGAAACATCAGTCACTGGCTGAGGGTGGGGCCAGCTGCACCACTAACCAGGAATCTGGTGCTTCCCCCTCACAAGAGAGAAACTATGGGTTTCCAGCTGATCCCACTGGATTGCATACGAGCATCTCCAGCAAGCCAAGGGCAGGAAAATATTCTAGGACACTCCCAGAAGAGTAGCTCTGGGACAGGGAAACACATCCATATCTTTCCCTGAAATCTGAACTGTACCTCCCCCTCACAGGAGACCCAGGTCTAGACTCCAGACTCCACTGAAAGCCCTTTCAGAAACAGCCTTTTGAATGATTAAGATTTACAGCTGGCTGGCAAGTGAAACCAGGCAGAGGTGGAGCCCAGGGAACAGCCCATCACTGGGCACCATGCTGTTAACAAACTGGTTTTAGAGAGAACTTGGGCCCTCCCAAGTATAGCCAGGTACTGTGGAGATAAACACAAACTGGATCGCTTGAAGCTTCAGACAGGTTGCTGAGAGCCAAAGGAAGACAGTTTCTGATCACCGTTGGCACCTAAACACCTCCCAGGAAGTCCAGAATTGGCAGACAAAACAGTCAACCTCAGCCATCAGAAGAGCAGAATCCACAGAGAGCTCCCAAGGGGCACTAAACTCTTCTGAAATGAATGCCACTTTACTTTTTTCTTTTATATTTACTTATCTTTCTTCTTTATGATTTGTTATTATTTTAGTCTCTTCTTTGTCTTTCATAGATCTAATTTTCCCTTCCCTTTTCTTACCCCACATTCTATCTTCTTTCTCCTCCTTTCTCTTTGTAGTTCCTTTTTTTATTTTTTGTCTATCTGCTTTGACCTCTATTTTCCTTTTAATAATTAGTTTCTTACTCTTTTCTTTTATACCTTGCTTTCCCCTATTATTTATTCTTATTTTCTTTCATTTCTACCCTTTCATATTCCTTATCTTCCCCTTTTTCTCCTCATATTTCACTTTCTTTTCTTCTATTATTGTTCTCTTTTATCCTTCCTAATATTCTCTTCTTTTGTGGTTGCTTTTGTTGTTGTTGTAGGGGTCTTGTATATGGTTTTGTTTTGTTTCTTGTTTTGTTTTGGTTTGTTTTTTTCTGTCAGCACCTGCATATCTCACACTTGAATGGTCAGGGGTGAGCCTCACAGTCAGCTGGCCTGAAAGGAGATTCCTCCCATTAATGAGACAACAATCTTCAAGACTCAATATAGCAGGAGAGCCCAAACAACTCACACAAGGGTCATTCCTATAGCACCCAGCTCAGAAGTTTTAAGAGACTACAGCACTGGGTCCCCCAAAACACTTACTATACAAGGCTACACCACAAAGACTGGGAGTCATACCAATTTGCTCTCATATATAGAAATAAATAGAAAGGGACAGCAAAAATGGGGAGATAAACAAACAATCCCCAAATGAAAAAAAAAAGAAAAAAAAAAGGAGGAAACTCCAGAAAGAGAGCTAAACAAAATGGAGGCAAATTATCATGTACTGGAGGCCCAGTGCATGGCTTTATACACCGATGGGGTCTGTCGGCCTGGAGTGCAGGGATCGTGCTGAAACTGACCCAGTGCAGATTCCTTCAGGGTGTATCTGGCCTGTCTTGCCCAGTCACAATTGGGGCCTATTGGTGCTGATTGGGGCCATCTCTCCCAGTCCTGATCGATGCCAATCAGAGCCAGGGAGGGACCGCAGAAGGGCTCCAGAGTGTGTCCAACCCATCTTGCCCCATCTCAATCAGCCAGACCTCAGCAGCAAGCTAACCTACTGGTCAGAGCTTCTGCCCCTGTTGGTCAGTGCGTGTCATAGCGACTGGTCAAATGGTCAAACAAACGGTCAGTGACATAGCATATTAGGCTTTTATTATATAAGATAAAGTTCAAAGTAATGGTTATAAGGATGCTCAAGGAACTTAGTGAGAATATCAACAAACTTTTCATACTATAATAGCATGAAACAAAAAATAGAAATTATAAATAACAATCAGTTGGAAATGAAGAATAGCATATCTGACATCAAGATTACAATGGAGAGTTAGGAAGATGGTGGCTGACAGGACACAGTGAGGTTGAGAGTGTGAGTGAGGGAGGAAGCGAAAGGGGAGTGCGTGGACACGTGGGGCGTGTGTGTGAGTGAGGGACAGTTATATTCCACAGGACTATTGGGGGCTGGTGGACCAGGCTCCCCTAGCCAGGCAGCCTCTGCTACCACTGAAATCTCTCCCGGGCTGGATGGCTCTGCCACAGAGACAGCACCATCTTGAAAGGGAGATTGGCTGTGACTGGGAGCCAAGCCTCACTTCCACCCAGGGAGACCTCGGACACCAACCAGGACCCTCAGCCACATCGGCCAGGAACCTGCTGCCTGGGCTGTGAACTCACAAATGATGAGACTCCAGCCTCCACAGTTGTGGGCTCCTAAGAAGTTTGTCCAGGGGAAGACAAAATGGCAGCCTAATAGGCGGACATATCCTGCACCTTTTCACAGAGCAGATAGAAGGAACACCTGAATCAAACAACATCCACCTAGAATTGGCAATTTAAATACAGCTGGTGAGACAATCTGTGGTGGGAAAAGACAGAGGATGCCTGGAGAATTGTAGGATCCAGGATCTGGGCTGGATAGAGAGACATGCACAACCAGACTAAAGGGAACTGCGCTGCACCAAGTACCTTGCAGACATGTGTAACACTCGAATGTGGAAGAGGATCCACAGGACTGCTGGCAGCCAGGGAATCTTACTCCAAAGCTGTGGGAGGCTGCACCCAGAAAGGCAGCCTGAGAGCTGCACCAGCCACACAGTGCCAGAAGGAGAGAGATGTGCTACGGTGCAGTTGCTCTGTCTTTATATTTTCCTTGCTTTTACTTGCTAAACCCAGTACTTAGGATCTCTCAATTACAAACACTCACCAAGACTACTATGTAGGGGAAGGCAGATTGATCCTGCCTGCCTGAAACCAAGCCAGTGGAGTCTGACACAGATGAGTGGTGGATCGCTAGGAACTTCATCATGGTGCTGACTACCTAAAAGGAAACTGAGATATGACAGACAAAACAGTAGAAAGGGGTCTTAAACCAGCCTGCATTGGACATTAAAACTAAGCTGAAGTAAATGACATGTCACTACTTCATTTTATTATTTTTATCTTTTACTTAAGAAATTTTTTTCTTTATTATTTATTATTATTATTATTATTATTATTATTATTACTAGAGGCCCAGTGCATGAAATTCATGCATGGGGGGGGGGATGTCCCTCAGCCCAGCCTGCACTCTCTCCAATATGGGACTGCTGGCTCCTAACTGCTCACCTGCCTGCCTTCCTGATTGCTCCTAACTGCTTCTGCCTGCCAGCCTGATCACCCCTAACCACTCCCCTGCCAGCCTGATTAATGCCTAACTGCTCCCCTGCCAGCCTGATTGCACCTAACTGCCCTCCCCTGAAGGCCTGGTCACACCTAACTGCCCTCCTCTGCAGGCCTGGGTCCCCCCGCAACTGCCCTTCCCTGCAGGCCTGGTCACCCCCAACTTCTCTCCTCTGCTGGCCTGGTCACCCCCAACTTCTCTCCCTTGCAGGCCTGGTCCCTCCCAACTGCCCTCCCCTGCTGGCCATCTTGTAGCGGCCATCTTGTGTCCACATGGGGGAAGCCATCTTTGACCATATGGGGGCAGCCATCTTGTGTGTTTGAGTGATGGTCAATTTGCATATTACTCTTTTATTAGATAGGATAGAGGCCTTGTGCATGGGTGGGGGCTGGCTGGTTTGCCCTGAAGGGTGTCCTGGATCAGGGTGGGGGTTCCCTTGGGGCATAGAGTAGCCTGGGCCTGGGCGAGGGGCCTATGGTGGTTTGCAGGCCAGCCACACCCCCCGGCAACCCACGTGGAGGCCCTGGTATCTGGGATTTATTTATCTTCTATAATTGAAACTTTGTAGCCTTGAGCGGAGGCCAGGGCAGGCCAGGGTGGGCAGAAAGCTTGGCTTCCTCCATTGCCAGGGGAAACTGAAGCCTTCTGCTCTCTCCTGCTCTGTGGCCACCACCATAATTGTTGGGTTAATTGCATACTCGCTCCTGATTGGCTGGTGGGCGTGGCTTGTGGGTGTAGAGAAGCTACGGTCAATTTGCATGTTTCTCTTTTATTAGATAGGACTATTACTATTATTATTAACTTTTTATTTCTTTTGGATGAGTGTTCTACATTGTATTTTTATTTTTATCATTATTTTACTTTATCTCATTTTTTTCCTTTTTGCCAACATTTTCTTCCTCATTTTTTCTTTTTTCATCTTGTTTTTCTTCTCATGTTCCTGCTTTAGGTTTTCTCTCTCCTTTCGTTTAACTGCTTGTTTAAAATTGATCTTCTTTATATGCTTTCTTGACACATTACTATTATAGTAGTCTCTGTTGGCTTACTCATATATCTAATTTCCTGTCCCCTGCTCCAAGTCCACACACGCTTCTCTTTTCTCTTTCTTTGCTAGCCAATTTGTTGTTGTTGTTGTTTGATTTATTGATTGTTTTGTTTTTTATTTTATGATTTTGTTTTTCCTCTGCTTGCTTGCTCTCTTCTTCTACTAATAGCTTAATTAGTTTCACTCACCAAACACAGCACTATCTGCTCTCTACTCTCCTTTTCCAAAAATAGATGAATATATAGATAGATAGATTAAAGAAAGGGGAAAATATTTTTCATACACACACACACACACACACACACACACACACACACACATACTAGAGGACCGCTGCAATAAATTCATGCATGGAGGGGTCCCCTCAGCCCAGCCTGCACCCTCTCACAATCCTAGACCAGGCAGGCTCCTATGTGCTCACCTGCCTGTCTGCCTGGTCAACCCTTACTGCACCCCCTGCTGTCATGGTCACCCCTAACTGCCACCCATGCCAGTGTGCTCACCCCCCACTTTACCCCTGCTGGCCTTCTCACTCCAAACTGCTCCCCCCACTATCCTGATCACCTCTAACTGACCCCCACTGACGTCCTGCTCACCCCCAACTGGCCCTCCTGCTGGTCTGCTTACCCCCAATAGCCCCGCCCCCCATCAGCATGATCACTCACAACTGCTGTCCCATCCTGGCCTGATTATCAACAACCGCCCTCACCTTTTGGCCTCTAACCACCTCTACATTGGCCCTGATACCATGGCTTTGTCCAGAAGAATATCTGGAAGGTCTCCTGAAAGGTCTTGCAGTCTAATTAGCATATTACCCTTTTATTAGTATAGATAAAGGCCTGGTGCACAGGTGGGGGACAGCTGGTTTGCCCTGAAGGGTGTCCCAGATCAGGGTGGGGGTTCCCTTGGGATGTGGGATGACTTGGGTGAGGGGCTGAGGGCTGTTTTCAAGCTGGCCACACCCCTTTCATGGTGGGGTCCCTGCTGGGTTGCTTGGCCAGTCTGGGTGAGGGGCTGATGACTGTTTGCAGGCTGGCCAAGCCCCCCAGCAGGGACCCTCACCCCATGGGAGTGTGGCCAGCCTAGGTGAGGAGATGAGGGCTGTTTTCAGGTTGGCCATGCCCCGCAGTGATCCAGGCTCCCTGCCCCTCCTTTTTTGCTTTTTTTTTTTTCCCAGCGCCTCTTTGAGCAGAGGCCAGGGCCAGCTGGAAGCAGATATCTGGGATTTATTTATCTTCTATAATTGAAACTTTGTAGGCTTGAGTGGAGGCCAGGGCCTGTCAGGGCAGGCAGAAAGCTTGTTTTCCTCCATCACCGGGGGTAACCCAAGCCTCTTGATTGCTCCAGCTCCATGCCCCATCCATCTTGGTTGAGTTAATTTGTATACTCACTCCTGATTGGCTGGTGGTCATAGCTTGTGGGCATAGCGGAGGTACGGTCAATTGGTATGTTTCTCTTTTATTAGATAAGGTATATATTCTCTTTCTACCTCCTCTATAATGAATCGCGGCCATTCCCCCATTCAATTACTTTACCTTATTTTCTGGATATAAGCTCTGCATCTTCAGATTCAGTCTCGCCCCTTTTTTTTCCTGGGTGTTTATTGTTTGCATTTTTTGGCTTATTTGTTGGTTTTGTTGAATTTTCTCCCCATATGTGTATATATTTCCTTCTTCTTCTTCACTCTCTTACCTTATTTCCTTTTTTCAATATCATTTTGTGCTCTTTTCTCTCCCCTAATTTTCTTTTCTCAGGAGGTCACCATTATTTGGGATAATCAGTGTTATGAGTACATTCATGTTTTGTTCTCTCTGTGTAGTGTCTTGTTGAGTTGCATTTTGTGCCTCTTGCTCAACATGGTAAAGAGTGAGCCATGTAACCAGACACCTGGAGAGTAGCAAAAATGGGGAGAAAAAGAAACAGCCCCCATACAAAAGAAAAGGAGGAATCACCAGAAAAGGAGGTAAATGAAATTGAGGCAAGCAATTTGTCAAAGAATTCAGAGCAATGGTGATAAGGATGCTGAAAAGGATAGAAGACAAACTCAACAACATGTGTAAGAATCAAGAGGAAATGAATAAGAACCAAGAAGAAATGAAGAATGACATAGCTGCATTAAAGAACACAATAGTAAGCATCAACTGTAGACTAGAAGAAGCGGAGGACCATATCAGCGAGCTAGAAGACAAGGTAGGATAAAGCACCCAAGCAGAGCAGCAACTGAAAAAAAAAAAAAAAAAACTTAAAAACCAGTAGTAGAGCCTAAGGGAGCTTTGGGACAACATGAAACAAAACAACACCCACATAAAATGTGTGCTAAAAGAAGAAGAAACGGAGCAAGAAATAGAAAACTTGTTTAAAGAAATAATGGCAGAAAACTTCCTGGATATTAGGAAGAAATAACCCACACAAGTCCAAGAAGCTCACAGAGTCCCAAATAAGTTGAACCCAAAAAGACTGACACCAAAACAAGTCATAATTAAGTTGGCAATCAACAACAAAGTAAGAATATTAAAGGCTGCCAGAGAGAGACAGAAAGTTACCTATAAGGGATCTCCCTTTAGATTATCAACTGATTTCTCAACAGAAACACATCAGGCCAGAAGGGAATGGAATGAAATAAACAAAGTGATGCAAAGCAAGGGACTGAATCCAAAAATACTTTACCCAGCAAGGCTATCATTCAAAATTGAAGGTGAACGTTGGAGCTTCACAGACAAAAAATGGCTAACGGAGTTTATTATCACAAAGCCAGCAATGCAAGAAATGCTAATGGGACTGTGATAGAAAGAAGAAATGGAAAGGGAAGAAGGAACACAGGCATAAAGCATAAAAATGGCAACAAACAAGTACCTATCAATATAACCTTAAATGGAAATGGATTAAATGCTCCAATCAAAAGACATCAAGTGGCTGAATGGATTAAAAACCATGCCCCATATATCAGCTGTCTACAAAAGACCCAGCTCAGAATAAAGAACTCACACAGACTGAAAATGAAGGGATGGAAATTTTTTTTTCAGGCAAATAGAAATGAAAAAAATCTGGGTTAGCAATTCTTATATCTGACAAGTTAGATCACAAAGTGAAGGCCATAACAAGACATAAGTAAGGCTACTTCATAATACCAAAGAGCAATTCAATGAGATGATATAACTCTGGTAAACATATATGCACCCCAATTCAATCTTCTGAAATATATTAGTGGAGCAATCAACAGCAATACAGTCATAGTAGGGGACTTTAATATCTCATTTATACCACTGGATACATACTCTAAATAAGAAATCAGCAAAGAAACATCAATCCTAAATGACTAATGAAATCAGATGGAAATAATTGACATCTTCAGAACATTTCACCCCAAAGCTACAAAATATACATTCTTCTCAAGTGCATATGGGATATTTTCAAAGATAGACCATATACTGGGACCCAGGCAAAGTCTCTTCAAAATCAAGAAGATAGAAATCATATCAAGAATCTTCTCAGATCACTATGGCATAAAACTAGACATAAATTACAATGAAAACAATTTTAAAAAATTCAAACATTTGGAGGTAAATAGCATGCTATTAAACAATGATTGGGTTAGCAAAGAGATCAAAGGAGAAATTAAAAGCATCCTAGTAACAAGTGACAATGAAAACACAGCAATCCAAAATCTATGGGACACAGTGAAAGCAGTCCTGAGAGGGAAGTTCATAACTTTCTCATAGCTGTAGAGGCCTACAAAAAGAAAAAAAGAAAAAATGGTAATAAATTATCTAGCCCTACAACTCAAAGAATTAGAAAAAGAGCAACAAGAGAAGCCCAGAGTAAGCAAACAGAAGGAAATAATAAAAATCAGAATGGAAATAAATGACATAGAGACAAAAAAAAATACAAAGATCAATGAAACCAAGAGCTGGTTATTGGAAAAGAATAAACAAGATTGATGAACCTCTAACCAGGCTCTCCAAAAAGCAAAGAGAGAGGACTCAAATAAACAAAATAAAAAATGAAAGAGGTAAAGTATCACCTTACCCCACAGAAATACAAAAGATTGTTAAAAAAAAAACTATGAACAACTCTATTCCAAAAACTGTACAACCTAGATAAAATGAACATATTCTTAGAAAAATACAGGCTTCCAAAACTCAATCAGGAAGAATAAAAAAAACCTGAATAGGCTGATAACCACCAAAGAAATTGAATCAGTAATCAAAAATCTTCCAGCAAATAAGGATGGCTTTACAGGGGAGTTCTACCAAGCATTCAAAGAAGAACTAAAACCTATCCTCCTCAGACTATTCCAAAAAATTCAAGAGGAAGGCACATCTTCAAGCTGTTTCTATGCAGTCAGCATTACCGTAATTCTAAAATCAGATAAATACACCACAAAAAAAGAGAACTACAGGCCAATATCGTTGATGAACATATATGCTAAAATCCTCAACAATATTCTATGTGGGGGGGGGGCGGTCAATTTGGGAAAAAGCAGACATACATAATACTTTAAACAATAAAAAAATACAAATAAATAAATGAAAAGTAGATTAAATATGGCAGGAGAGAGAATTAATGACTTGCAAGGAAGGATAGGAAAAAAACACAGAATTAGAATAGCAAAAACAAAAACAAAAAAAATTTAAAATAAGAGGATTGTTTAAGGACACTTTGGGACAACATGAAACATAACATCCACATTATAGGGGTACCAGAGGAAAAGAAACTGAGCAAGGAATAGAGAACCTGTTTAAGGAAATAATGACAGAAAATTTCCATAACTTGGTTAAGGAAAAAGTCACAGAAGTTTAGAAAGCACAGAGAGTTCCAATCAAGATGAACCCAAAGAGGCCCATACCAAGACCCATCATAATAAAAATGACAAACATTAAACACAAAGAACGAATCTTAAAGGTAGCAAGAGAGAAAGAAAGTTAGCTACAAGGGAGTACCCATTAGAATGTCAGCTGGTTTTTCAACAGAAACACTACATGCCAGAAAGGACTGGCATCAAGTATTCCAAGTAATGAAAAACAAGGACCTGAACCTAAGACTACTCTAGCAAGGCTATCATTTAAAATTGAAAGGGAAATAAAGAACTTCACAGGCCAGAGAAAAAAAGATGGCGGCTGGCAGGATGGAAGTGAGGGAGAGGAAGTGAGTGAGTAAGGGGATGAAAGGAGAGTATGTGGATGTGTGTGGTGTGTGTGTGAGTGAGTAATGGACAGTTAAATCCCGCAGGAACAGCAGGGGCTGCCAGACCAGGCTCTCTTGGACAAGGAGAAACTATCACCATTGTGGGCACTCCCTGGACTGCAGTAATCGGGCCCAGAGCCCATGCCATCTTGAAGGGGGCAGTGGCCTTTTCTAAGAACTCATAAACACCACCACTCAGAGAGGCCTTTGACACTGCCTGCAACCCAGCAGCCACTACAGCCAAAATCCTGCTGCCCCAGCCGCAGACCTGTGGACCCTGGGACCTCCACCTTCAAAGGTGCACTGTTCCCACAACAGTAAGTGCATCTTCCCCCTCCACAGAGGCAGAACTCTGGACACCACATTTGCGCATTTCCAGCACACAGGCATCCAGGGCACACCACTGTGTAGGCAGCACCTGGGAGCCACTGGGAGCCCCCACTGGGTGTGATTCTGTACAGACAAGAGTGTGCTGCCCACAGTAAAAATTCTGAACTCGCTCTTCCTGAACACCTGCCCACAGACAAGCCAGCTGTGTAACTTCAGCGCCAGGGCCCCTCAAATTGCATCAGACCTCTGAGCCAGCAAATGCACCACCACAGTCCATGCACGCATTTCCAAAAGGTAGGCACCCTAAGCCCATTTATCCACATGGTGTGCATAGGAGCAGCTGTGAGTCCTTGCTGGGTGTGATCTTGGGCAAACAGGGACACACTCCCCCTGGCAGTAGAAATTCTAAATGCACTCATCCTGGATACCTGCCCACAGATGACTAAATTATGCCGCTTCAGAGCCAGG
Organism: Corynorhinus townsendii; assembly: GCA_026230045.1. Lineage (NCBI taxonomy): Eukaryota > Metazoa > Chordata > Mammalia > Chiroptera > Vespertilionidae > Corynorhinus > Corynorhinus townsendii. Next base: position 110,865,623 of record JAPDVU010000003.1, on the reverse strand, counting down.
GCCCTTCAGAGTACTTCAGTGCCCCTCCCTGGCAAACACACTTTGGGTGTCCCTGGGAGCTGGCCCTGGGAGCGTACACTTATCCACCACAGGTGCAGCAGCAAAAACTGATTCTGCCCACCCCACAACTACAGAACTCTGGACACCACAGTCATGTCTTTCCATAGCTCAGGCCACCTGAGACCCAAATCCCCAACAGATGGTTCCTGGGTGCCACGGTGAGTCCCCACTGGGCATGTACAATTTCAATCAAGGGCACTAGACAGCAAAAATTGGGACACCCCCCTCCACGGCTGCTGACTTATAGACACCGCAGTTGTACCTCTCCAGCTCACAGGCCTACATCAAGAGAACCTAAATAGCTCAAGTAGGGAGCTACACTAGAATACCAAGCCCAGGAGACCTGACAGATCACACCAGTAGCACCATCCCCAAAGAACTTGAGTGTCAAACCAATCAGACCCACAATTAAAACATTACAGCAAAACATGGGAAGACAAAAAACCAATCCCCAAAGGAAAGAAAAAGAGGAATCACCAGAAAGGGAGTTAAATGAAATTAAGGCTAGCAGCTTAACAGAGAAAGAATTCAGAGTAATGGTTATAAGGATGTTTAAATGGCTGGATGACAAATACACACAACTCAATGACAAATACAGACAACTCACTGACAATTATAAAGAGCTGAATAAGAATGTCACCAACATGAAAAGAAACCAAGAGGAGGTGAAGAACCACATAGCTGCAATAAAGAACACAATGGAAGGCCTAAACAGTAGACTAGAAGAAGCTGAGGACCACATCAGCGAATTAGAAGACAAGGTAGAAAAAAACACACAAACACAGCAGCTACTGGAAAGAAGACTTAAAAGGCAAGAGGAGAGCCTAAGGGAGCTTTGGGACAACACAAAATGAAACAATATTCTAATAATAGGGATACCAGAAAGAGAGGAAGAGAAGCAAGGAATAGAAAACCTGTTTGAAAAAATAATGACAGACATCTAGAAAATTTTTACTTTACCAAATTAAGTTTCATTTGCAATGCTAACAGCAAGACGGCCATTAAAAACACACATGGTGTCTAAATAAGACAAAGGAAAATCGTTTGAACAAAAATAAAAAGGATCCCAAATCAATTATATAGAAAAGATTCCTTTATTAACTTGTGGTTGAGAATATATTTATATATTTTCAGAAAACAACCCCAAGACCAGATGGATTCCTGCAACAGAGAGGAATTGACAGGTGTGCTCCAACCACTAAGACAAGAGGAAAAAACAGTCCAGAGATGGAAGATGCTAACAACACCTTGCCACGCGAGCAGTCAGCAGCTGTGCACCGCTGCAGGTTACCTAGGACCAAACCAGAGAGGATCGGACCTGCATTGCCAACATGAGCCCACCATCCAGATATCATTGCTGACATGTACACATAAGGAACTGTTAGACATTGAAATGGGGACTCAGAACTGTTGGACATTGAAATTGGGACTCAAACATTTTTTTGGTTTTGTCTTGTTTTGTTATTATATGTTTATTTCTAGTCTGCAAAGGCAAAACTTTTTAAAGGAAAGAAATGGTGGGAAAAAGATACAGAGGCAAAGAAGCATTGAAGGGACTGTCAAACTACATTGGGAAGACAGGAGAGGTTGGGCGAGGGGGGCTGTAAGAGACCAACCGAAGGACTTGTACGCATGCATATAAGCACAAACAATGGATATAAGACACTGGGGCGGGGCGGGGGGAGGGCGGGCAGGTGAAGGCATGTACTGGGGGGTAGGGGAGGTCGGGGGGAGATCAATGGGGGGAAAAAAGGAGACTAAAAAGTACTACTATTTGTAATACTTAAAACAATAAAAAAAATGGTAAAAAAAAAAAAAAGAAAAAGAAATAATGACAGAAAACTTCCCTGATATTGGCAAGAAAAAAACTATGCAAGTCCAAGAAGTACATAGAGTCCCAAACAAGTTGAATCCCAAAAGACCGACACCAACACACATCATAATTAGATTGGCGAACACCAACGACAAAGTAAGAATCTTAAAGGCTGTCAGAGAGAGATAGAAAGTTACCTACAAGGGATCTCCTATTAGAATATCAACTGATATCTCAACAGAAACACAAAAGGCCAGAAGGGAATGGAATGAAATATAAAAAGTGATGCAAAGCAAGGGACTTAATCCAAGAATACCTTACCCAGCAAGGCTATAATTCAAAATTGATGGTGGAATCAGGAGCTTCACAAACAAAAAGGGCTAAGAGAGTTTATCACTACCAAGCCAGCAATTCAAGAAATGCTAAAGGGACTGCTGTAAAAAGAAGAAAAAGAAAGGCAAGAAGAAACACAAACACTAAGGGGAAAAATATGACAACAAACATGTACTTGTCAATAATAACATTAAATGTAAATGGATTAAATGCACCAATCAAAAGACATAGGGTAGCTGAATAGATAAGAAAATATGACCCATATATTTGCTGTCTGCAAAAGACCCACCTCAGAACAAAGGATGCACACAGACTGTGAGTGAAGGGATGGAAAAACATTTTATTGGCAAATGGAAAGGAGAAAAAAGCTGGGGTTGCAATACATATATCTGATAAAATAATCCTCAAAGTAAAGGCCATAATAAGAGATAAAGAAGGCCATTACATAATACTAAAGGGAGCAATTCAACAAGAATATATAACTCTGGTAAACATATATGCATCCAATACAGGACCACCCAAATACATAAAACAACTTCTGGAAGATATCAAAGGAGAGATTGATGGCAATACAGTCATAGTAGGGGACTTTAATACCCCACTGATACCACTGGATAAATCCTCTAAACAAACAAACAAAAAAAATCAGCAAAGAAACAGCAATGCTAAATGACTCACTAGATCAGATGGACTTAATTGACATCTTCAGTACATTTTACCTGAAAACTACAGAGTATACATTCTTCTCCATTGCACATGAAAAATTTTCAAAGATAGACTACATATTAGGACACAGGCAAAGTCTCTTCAAATTCAAAAAGACAGAAATCATAACAAGCATCTTCTCAGACCATAATGGCATAAAACTAGAAATCAACTACAATAAAAACAATGAAAAAAATCAAACACCTGGAGGCTAAATAGCATGCTTCTAAACAATGATTGGGTCACCAAAGAAATCAAAGAAGAAATTAAAAGCATCCTGGATACAAATGACAATGTAAACACAACAATCCAAAATACATGGGACACAATGAAAGCAGTCCTAGAGGGAATTTCATAGCTCTACAAGTCCTACCTCAAAAAACAAGAAAAAACAGTAATAAATTATACAGCCATGCAACTTAAAGAACTAGAAAGAGAGCAACAAGAAAAGCCACAGTAACCAGAAGGAAGGATATTAAATATCAGAGCAGAAATAAATAACATAGAGACAAAAAAAAAAAACACCAAAAAACAATACATAAGATCAATGAAAGCAAGAGGTGGTTCTTTGAAAGGATAAATAAGATTGATGAAACTCTAGCCAGGCTCACCAAGAAACAAAGAGAGAGGGTCCAAATAAACAAAACCAGAAATGAAAGAGGTGATGTAACAACTGACCTCACAGATACTGTAAAAAAAATACTATGAACAACTCTGCTCCAACAAACTGGACAACCTCAATTAAATGGACATATTCCTAGAAAAATACAAGCTTCCAAACTCAATCAGGAAAATTCCAAAAGCCTGAATAGGCCAATAACTACTGATGAAATTGAAACAGTAATCAAAAAGCCTTCCAGCAAACATAAGACCTGGACCAGATGGCTGCACAGGGGAATTTTACCGAACACTCAAAGAAGAAATAAAACCAATCCTTCTCAGACTATTCCAAAAAACTTAGAAGAAGGCATACTTCCAAATGCTTTCTATGAAGCTAGCATTACCCTAATCCTAAAACCAGATAAAGACACTACAAAGAAAGAGAATTACAGGCCAATATCCCTCATGAAGATATATGCTAACATCCTCAACAAAATTCTAGCAAACCAGATCCAGCATTACATTAGAAAGATCATACACCATGACCAAGTGGGATTTATTCCAGGAATGCAAATCAATAAATGTGATACATCACATAAACATAGTGAGAGACAAAAATCACATAAGCATACCAATAGCTGCAGAAAAGGCATTTGAGAAAATGCAACACCCTTTTCTGATAAGAATGCTCAGCAAAGTGGGATAGAGGGATCATACCTCAGCATAATAAAAGCCTTATATGACAAACCTACAGCCAGCATCATACTCAATGGGCAAAAAGTAAAACCATTTCCACTAAGAACAGGAACAAGACAGGGATGCCCACTCTCACCACTCCTGTTCAACATAGTACTGGAAGTGCTAGCAACAACAATCAGACAAGAAGTAGAAATAAAAGGCATCCAAATTGGAAAAGAAGAAGTAAAATTGTCATTATTCGCAGATGACATGATACTGTACATAGAAAACCCTAAAGACTCCATCAAAAAATTAGTAGACTTAATAAATGAATTTGACAATGTAGCAGGATATAATATAATGCCAAGAAATCTATGGCATATCTATACACCAACAGTGAAATTACAGAAAGAGAAACTAAAAAAGCAATCCCATTTACCATCGCACCAAAAAAAATTAAGATACCTAGGAATAAGCTTAACTAAGGAGGTAAAAGACCTCTATTCAGAAAACTACAGGACATTGATAAAAGAGATGGAGGAAGACATGAATAGATTGAAGAGCATACCGCGTTCATGGATCGGTAGAATCAACATCATAAAAATGCCCATACTACCCAAAGCAGTCTATAGTTTCAATGCACTCCCCATTCAAATACCAACAGCATATTTCACAGACCTAGAACAAACTCTCCAAAAATTCATCTGGAATAAAAAAAAAACAACAAAAAAAAAAAAAAAAAAAAAAAAAACCTCGAATAACTGCAGCAATCCTGAGAAAGAAGAGCAACATTGGGAGCATCTCAATACCAGATATCAAGCTGTATTACAAAGCCACTGTTCTCAAAACATATAGACCAATGGAATAGAATAGAGAATCCAGATATCGAACCAAACCATTATGCTCAACTATATTTGACAAAGGAAACAAGAGCATACAATGTAGTCAAACAGTCTCTTCAATAAATGGTGTTGGGAAAATTGGACAGATACATGCAAAAAAATGAATCTGGACCACCCATTTACACCATACACAAAAATAAACTCAAAATGGATAAAGCACTTAAATGTAAGACAGGAAACCATAAAAAATACTAAAGGAATCCACAGGCAGCAAAATCTTGGACATATGCCGAAGCAATTTCTTCACTGATACTGCTCCTAGGGCAATGGAAACTAAAGAGAAAAAAAAAGACAAATGAGACTACTTCAAAATAAAAAGCATCTGCACAGCAAAAGAAACCATCAACAAAAAACAACAAAGCCCATTGCATGGGAGAACATATTTGTCAATGTTATCTCCAATAAGGGTTTAATCTCCAACATTTACAGGGAACTCATACAACTTAACAAAAGAAAGATGAACAACCCAATCAAAAAATGGGCAACGGACCTAAATAGATACTTTTCCAAAGAGGACATAAGGAAGGCCAAGAGATATATGAAAACATGCCCAAAGTCATTAATCATCTGAGAGATGCAAATCAAAACAACAATGAGGTACCATCTCACACCTGTCAGAATGGCAATCATCAACAAATCAACAAATGACAATTGCTGGTGAGGATGTAGAGAGAAAGGAACCCTCATGCACTGCTGGTGGGAATGCAGACTGGTGCAGCCACTGTGGAGAACAGCATGGATTTTCCTCAAAAAACTAAAAGTGGAACTCCCATTTGACCCAGTGATTCCACTTCTAGGAATATATCTCAAGAAACTAGAAACACCAATCAGAAAGGATGTATGTGCCCCTATGTTCATAGCAGCACAATTTATAATTGCTAAGATTTGGAAACAGCCTAAGTGCTCATCAGCAGATGAGTGGTTTAGAAAACTATGGTACATTTACACAATAGAATACTACACTGCGGGGAAAAAGAAGGAATTTTTACCTTTTGCAGCAGCGTGGATGGAACTGGAGAGCTTTATGTTAAGCAAAATAAGCCAATCAGTGAAAGAAAAATACCACATGATCTCACTCATTTATGAAAAATAAAGAACATTATAACCTGATGAGCAAAAAGATTGATACAGAGGCAGAAAAGCATCAAACAGACTGTCAAATTATAGTGGGAAGGCTGGGGAGGGGGGGAGGGAAGTAAGAGATCAACCGAAGGACTTGTATGCATGCATACAAGCATAACAAGTGGACGAAAGACACTGGGTGGGGGGTATGGATTATATGGGATTGGTGTAGGGGGGCAATAGAGGGATATGGTCACATGTAATAACTTAATCAATTAAAAAAATGAAAAAAAAGAACCTCCCAGGCCAAAAAAGAAATGGCTAAAGGAGTACATTACCACCAAACCAGCATTGTTTAAAGGAGTGCTTTAAGAAGAAGAAATTGCGAGAGAGAGAGGAAGACAGGCATAAAGAAAAAAATGGAAGTACATTAATACCTATCCATAATAACCTGAAATATACATGGATTAAATGCTAGACTCTAAAGATATAGGGTAGCTGAATGTATAAGAAAATATGACCATATATACGCTGTCTACAAGAGACCAACCTCAGAACAAAGGAAGCACAGAATGAAAGTGAAGGGATGGAAAATAATTTTCCATGCTCATAGAAATGAAAATATAAGTAGGGGTAGCATTACATATACCTGACAAAATTGACTTCAAACAAAGTTCATACATAAAGACAATGAAAAAAAGACAGAAAATTAAAGTGATCGACACAACAAGAGAATATAACCCTGGTAAGCATTTATGCACTCAATATAGGAATACATAAATATATATTTAAAAAACACTTGGAGAGCATTAAAGGAGAGATTGAGAGGAATATGGTAATAGTAGAGGACTAACAACCCACTGACATCACTGGATAGATCTTCCAGACAAGAAATCAACAAGGACACAAAGACCATAATCAACACACTAGATCAGATGGAATTAATTGACATTTACAGAACATTCCACCCCAAAGCTGCAGAATATACATTTTTCTCACATGGACATGGAACATTCTGAAAGACAGACCACATGATAGCACACTAAATAAGTCCCTATATATTGAGCATCTTCTCAGCTCACAATGATATGAAACTAGAAATAAATTATAATAAAAACACAACAACAGTCAAACACATGGAGGCTAAATAGCTTATTATTAAACAATGAATGGGGTTACCGATGAAATCAAGGAATAAATAATAAAAATTCCTGGAAACAATTAAAATGAACACTCAACAACCCATAATCTATGGGACACAGCAAATGAAGCCTGAACAGGGATAATCATAGCATTACAGGCCTAAATAAAGAAATAAGAAAAAGCTATCTAACACTAAAACTAAAATAATTAGAAAGATAACAACAAGAAAAGCCCAGAGTAAGTAGAAGGAAGGAAATAATAAAGATCAGAACAGAAATAAATTAAATAGACACTAAAAAATCAATACAAATGATCAATGAATACAAGAGCTGGTTCTTTGAAAAGATATCCAAGATTGATGAACCTTTAACCAGACTCATCAAGAAACAAAGAGAGAGAAAGGAGACAAAATGGCAACAGAATAGATGGACGTGTCCCTAGCCTTGTCCCAGAGCAAAAAGAATGAGTAGCTGAAATGAATAACATCCAAACCGAATTGGCAAAGGAGACTCAGCTAGTGAGACAGTTTGCAGCCAGGAAGGGCAGAGGATCCCTGGAGAAAGGTAAAATCAAGGATCTGGGTAGGAGAGTCTGCCAGAACTATGAGCCCAGAGGGTCAGAGGGAATCCGCACAGCACCAAGCTACGTCGCTGGGGACAGGCACAGCATCTGACTGTGGAAAGAAGGTCCACAGGACTGCTAGAAGCAGGGGATTCTAGATCTGGGTCCACAGTCACGAAAGGCTGAGCCCAGAGGAGTTAGCCTAAAGGGCTCAACAGACTGCACAGTTCCAGCAGGAGAGGAGCATGCAGAGGTACAATCTTTCCCCTCTCTGTGGCCTGTGCCTTTCTTCACTAAACCTAATTCATAGGACCTTTCAGATACAGACACTTACCCATGGCTGAGGTGTGGGAGAAGGTGCGGACCTGTGGAATCTGAGGAAAGGAGGGGGTCCAGGAGAAGTGGCAGCGAGTCAGGTGCTGAGTCATACTGAGCCCGGGACCTAAGCAGTCATTTTGCCCTGAAGAGATAGCCCCTGCCTCCAGTCTCTAGGCAACCAATACAGCCACACACAGATTCCACCCTGAATGGCACAAAGGATTAAAATAAAGCTAAATAGTCCCTGAGAGTCCAAAGGGACTGACCTAAAGAGAGACCTTCAGTCCTAGCAATTGGAAACTGAGAAACAGTACAGTACAGTACAGAAGACTAGGATCTTAAGCCAGCCAAAGGAACAACACTTCACTTTTTCATTTTTATTATTAGTTATCTTTTTTTTCTTCTTTTTCTTTGTTATCCTGTTTTCATTTGTTGCTTTATTTTCTATTTCTTTTTGCATTATTTTTCCAACACTCTATTTTATTTGCTATTTTTATACCATTTTTGAAATCAATGTTTTGTAAACTTTACTATTATTATTATTATTTTCTTCTCGTTCTCTTTCTTCTTATCCACCCATCCTCTTCCTACTTCCTCTATACTGAACTGAGGTTCTCCCCATATTCATCCAATTCTTAACCTTATTTTCTGTATATAAGCTCAGCCTCTACAGATTCTACCACCACTCTCTTTGCTGGGTGTTTGTTATTTGTTTGTTTTTTGTTTTGTTTTGTTTTCTTTATCTATTGGTTCTCTGGTGTTTTCCATATATATATTCATTCTCCTTTTTCTTCCATTTTCTTTTCTCTCTTATCTTTTTGTATCTCTTCTATATCATTTGTGCTCTCTTTCCTCTCCCCTAATTCTCTTTTCTCAGGTGGCCACTTATAGTGGGGTTATTAGTGTCGTGAGTACATTTGTGCTTTGTTCCCTTTGTGTTGTGTCTTGTCAAGGTGAATTTTATCCTGTCTGGCCAGGTGCTAGAGAGCTAGCCACATAACGAGACACCTGGGGAGGAAACTCCATCCAGAAACAGGTCAATAACACCTCAGACCCAACTATAGAGGCAGGAAGAAGGCAGCAGTGAGGGAAAGAGCGTGAGTGAGTGAGGGTGCAAAAGAGGATTGTATGGTCATGTGGTGTGTATGTGTGTGTGTGTGTCACAGTTATATCCTGTAGGACCTTTGGGGGCAGGCTAACAGGGCTCACCTAACTAGGTAGTCTCTGCTACCATTGTAAATAGTACTGGGAGGCTGGCTTGTCCTCAGAGGCCTAGCCTTTTTGAAGGGGAGAACTGCTGTCACTGGGAGACCAGCCTCACCTCCACCCAGGGTGACCTCATATAACACCTTGGACTCTACAGCCACCCCTGCCAGGGACCTGCTACCTTGACTGAGGTCCCACGGTCAACGAGTCTACAGTGACCATGAGCACAGGCTCCTGTGAGTTCTGAAGAGCACTCCCCTCTGACCGGCCCAAGGCTTTAGCCCAGAGCACTGCAACCATGAGAGCAGCAGATGCGTGAGCAGCCCTCTGCCCTACAAGGAGAAGCAGCCGAACAACCTCGCCCCCAACAGAGGAGCAGCAGCCTTGTGATCAGCCCACACTCATCCAAGGAACAGCAGCTGAGAAAGAAGACACCCACACCAGCCAGAGGAGATACCACTGCTGTGAACAACACCCACCAGAAGAGCACTGCCAAATGAGGAGCAGCCGCTTCCATGACAACCCAAGGAGTAACCATAACCCAAAGAGCCACTGCCACCCAAGGAGCAGCTCCTACATAACTCAACATCTAGATCAGTCTGTGAGACCAAAAATGGCTAGACAAAGAAACCCCCAAAGGAAAGAAAAGGTGGAATGCCAGAAAAGCAGCAAAATGAAACAGAGGCATGCAATATGTCAGAAATAGAATTCAGACTAAGGGTTATACAGTTCATAAACCCAATGGAAGATAAAATCAACAACTTATGTAAGAATAAAGAAGACATAAAGAGTGATATAGCTGCAATAAAAAACACCATGGAAACTTTCAACAGTAGACTAGGAGAAGAGGAGGACTAAATTAGCGAATTAGAAGACAGGAAAGCAAAACACACCCAAACTAAACTACAATTGGAGAAAATAGTTAAAAGACTAGAGAAGAGCCTAAGGGAGATATGGAACAACATGAAACAAAGCAGCATATGAATAATAGGGGTGCCAGAAAAACAGGAAGAGGAACAAGGTTTTGACAACCTATTTGAAGAAATAATGTCAGAAAACTTCCCTGATGTGGGGAAGAAAAAAAGTCACACAAGCACAGAGTCCCAGACAAGATGAACTCAAAAAAACCCACACCAAGATACATCATAATTATGATGGCAAATGTTCAGGACAAAGAGATAATCTTAAAGGCTGCAAGAGAGAGACAGAAAGTTATGTCCAAGGGATCTCCCATTAGATTATCAAATGATTTCTCGACAGAAACACAGCAGGCCAGAAAAGAATGGAAGAAAATTTACAAAGTGAAGCAAAGCAAGGGACTGAATCCAAGAATACTCTATCCAGCAAGGCTATCATTCAAAACTGAAGGGGAAATATGGAGCTTCACAGACAGAAAAAAGCTAAAGGAGTTTATCACTACCAAGACAGCAATGCAAGAAATGCTAAAGGGACTGGTGTAAAAAGAATAAATAAAAAGGTAGAAGGAACACAGGGGCAAAAAAATAAAAATGGCTACAAACGAGTACCTTTCAATAGTAACTTTAAATGTAAATGGTCTAATTATTCCAATCAAAAGGCATTGAGTGACTTAATGGATAAAGTAACATGACCCATATATATGCTGTCTATAAGAGACCCACCTCAGGACAAGGGACACACACAGACTGAAAGTGAAGGGATGGAAATATATCATTCAGGTAAATGGAAATGAAAAAACAGCTGAGGTGGCAACACTTATATCTGACAAAATAGAAATCAAAGTGAAGGACTTAAGAAGAGAAAAGGAAGGCCATTTCATAATATTAAAGGGATCAATAAAACAAGAGGATATAACCCTGATAAACATATATGCACGCAATGCAGAAGCACCTAAATACATAAAAAAAAAAAAACCAACTCCTGGAAGATGTCAAGGGGGAGACTGACACCAATACAATCATAGTAGGGGACTTTAATACACCACTGACATCACTGGATAAATACTTTAAACAAAAAAAAAAATCAGCAAATAAACAGCAATCTTAAATGACTCACTAGGTAAGATGGAAGTAATTGACATCTTCAGAACATTTCACCCCAAAGCCACAGAATATACATTCTTCTCAAGGGCACATGGGACATTTTCAACAGTAGACCACATATTGGGTTCCAAGTAAAGGCTCCCCAAATTCAAGAAGATTGAAATCATATCAAGCGTTTTCTCAGACCATAATGGCATAACATTAGAAGTAAACTACAATAAAAACAATCCAAAAATTCAAACACTTGGAAGCTTAATAGCATGTTATCAAACAATGATTGGGTTATCAAAGAGTTCAATCAAGAAATTAAAAGCTTTCTGGAAGCTAATGATAATAAAAACACAACAATCCAAAATGGGACACAATGAAAGCAGTCCTGAGAGAAAAGTTTATAGAGCTACAAGCCTACCTCAAAAATCAAGAAAAAATGCTACTAAATCACCTAAATCTACAATTCAAAGAAATAGAAAGAGAGAAACAAGAAAAACCAGAGTGAGCAGAAGGAAGGAGATAATAAAGATCACAGCAGAAATAAATGACATAGAGAACAAACAAAAAAAAGAAACAAAACAAAAAATAAAACAGTACAAAAGATTTAAAAAAACAAAAACGATCTGGTTTGGTGAAAGAATAAACAAGATGGATGAACCTCTAGCCAGGCTCACCAAGAAACAAAGAGAGAGGACCCAAATGAACAAAATCAGAAATGAAAAAGGCAAAACAACAACAGTCCCTACAGAAATACAAAGGATTGTTAAAAAATACTATGAACAACTCTATTCCAACAAACTAGATAACCTGGAGGAAACGGACATATTCCTAGAAAAAATACAACCTTCCAAAACTCAATCAGGAAGATTCAAAAAATCTCAATAGGCCAATTACTATGGAAGAAATTGAAGCAGTCATCAAAAAGCTTCCAGCAAACAAAAGCCTGGGGACAGATGGCTTCACAGGGGAGTTTTAACAAACATTCAAGGAAGAATTTAAACCTATCTTCCTCAGACTATTCCAAAAATTTCAAGAAGAAGGAACACTTCCAAGCTCATTCTATGAAGCCAGCATCACCCTAATACCAAAACCAGATAAAAACAACACAATGAAAGAGACTTACAGGCCAATATCCCACATGAACATAGAAGCCAAAATTCTCAACAAAATTCTAGCAAACTGGATCCAGCAGTACATGAGAAAGATCATACACCATGAACAAGTAGGATTTATCCCAAGAATGCAAGGATGGTACAATATCCAAAAATCAATAAACATGATACATCACATAAACAAATTGAGAGATAAAAATCACATAGTCATATCAATTGATGCAGAAAAATCATTTGACAAAATCCAAAACCCTTTCTTGATAAAAACTCTCAGCAAGGTGGGAATAGAAGGATCATACTCCAACATAATAAAAGCCATATATGACAAACCCACAGCAAACATCATACTCAATGGGCAAAAACTAAAACCTTTTCCCCTAAGAACACGAACAAGACAGGGATGCCCACTCTCACCACTCCTGTTTGACATAGTACTGGAAGTACTAACCATTGTGATCAGATAAGAAGAAGAAATAAAGGGCATCCAAATTGGAAAAGAAGAAGTAAAACTGTCCTTATTCGCACATGAAATGATACTGTGCATAGAAAACCCTAAAGACTCCATCAAAAATTAGTAGACTTAATAAATGAATTTGGAAATGCAGTAGGATACAAAATTAACAGCAAGAAATCAATGGCATTTCTACACACCAACAGTGAAATGACAGAAAGAGAGACTAAAAAAGCAATCCCATTTACCATTGCAAGAAAAAAATTAAATTACCTGGGAATAAACTTAACTAAGGAGGTAAAAGACCTATACGTGGAAAACTACAGGGCATTGAAAAAAGAGATAATGGAAGACATAAACAGATGGAAGAACATACCATGTTTATGGATTGGCAGAATCAACATCATCAAAATGTCCATACTTTGTCCATACAAAGGAGTCTATAGATTCAATGCAATCCACATTAAAATACCAATGGCATATTTCACAGACCTAGAACGAACTTTCCAAATATTCATCTGGAATATAAAAAAAAAAGATCCCAAATAGCTTCAGCAATCCTGAGAAAGAAGAACAAAATAGGTGGGATCTCAATACCAAATATCAAACTGTATTACAAAGCCACTGTTCTCAAAACAGCCTGGTCCTGGCACAAGAACCGACATATAGATCAATGGAATAGTATAGAGAACCCAGAAATCAACCCAAAACACTATGCTCAATTAATATTCAACAAAGGAGGCATGAACATACAATGGAATCAAGACAGTCTCTTCGATAAATGGTGTTGGTAAAATTGAACAGATACATGCAAAAAAAAATGTATCAGGACCACCCACTTACACCATACACAAAAATAAACTCAAAATGGGTAAAGGACTTAAATGTAAGATGGGAAACCATAAAAATACTATAGGGATCCATAGGTAGCAAAATATCAAACATATGCTGAAACTATTTCTTCACTTATACTGCTGCAAGGGCAATGGAAACTAAGGAGAAAAAAAATGGGACTACATCAAAATAAAGAGCTTCTTTGCATCAAAAGAAACCTTCAACAAAACAACAAGAAAACCCACTGCATGGGAGAATATATTTGCCAATGTTATCACCAATAAGGGTTTAATCTCCAACATTTGCAGGAAACTCATACAACTTAACAAAAGGAAGATAAACAACCCAATCAAAAAATTGGCAACGGACCTAAATAGATACTTTTTGAAAGAAGACAGAAGGTAGGCCAAGAGATATATGAAAACATGCTCAAAGTCACTAATCATCCGAGAGATGCAAATCAAAACGACAATGCGGTACCATCTCTCACCTGTCAGAATGGCTATCATCAGCAAATCAACAAATGACAAGTGCTGGCGAGGATGCATGCACTGCTGGTGGGAATGCAGAATGGTGCAGCCACTGTGGAGAACAGTATGGAGTTTCCTCAAAAAACTAAAAATGGAACTCCCAATTGACCCCATGATCCCACTTCTAGGAATATATCCCAAGAAACTAGAAACACCATTTAGAAAGGATATATGCACTCCTACGTTCATAGCAGCACAATTCACCATAGGTAAGATTTGGAAACAGCCTAAGTGCCCATTAGCAGATGAGTGGTTTAAGAAACTGGTACATCTACACAATGAAATACTACACTGCAGTAAAAAAAAGAGTTCTTACCATTTGTAACAGCATGGATGGAAATGGAGAGCATTATGCTAAGCGAAATAAGCCAGTCAGAGAAAAATAAATATCACATGATCTCACTCATTTATGGAATATAATGAACAACATAAACTGATGAACAAAAACTGATGGAGACAGAGAAACATCAATCAGACTGTCAAACCTCAGAGGGAAGGTAGGGTAGGGGAGGCATAAGGGGGAGAGATCAACCAAAAGACTTGTATGCATGCATATAAGCCTAACCAATGGACACAGAAAACAGGGGGTTGAGGGCATGAGTGGGGGGGGGGATTTAATGGGGAGATAAGGAAAAAATAAAATAAAACAAAAATTTTAAAGAAAAAGAAACAAAGAGAGAGTAACCAAATGAAATCAGAAATGAAAAGATGTGAAGAAACAACTGACACAACAGAAATACAAAGGATTGTAAGAAAGTACTATGAACAACTATATGCCAATTAGCTGGACAACCTGGAGGAAATGAATAAATTCCTAGAAAAATACAATTTTCCAAAACTGAATCAGGAAGAATTGGAAAACCTGAATAGGCCAATAACAACTGGTGAAATTGAAGCAATAATAATTTAAAAAATCCAGGCAAACAAAAGCCTTCGTCCAGATGGTTTCACAGGGGACTTGAGCTAATATCTATCCTCCTTAAACTATTCTAAAAATTCCAAGAGGGAGGAACAATTCCAATCTCTTTTTATGAGGCCAGCATTACCTAATCCCAAAACCATATGAAAACATTACATAGAAAGAGAATTACATGCCAATATCCCTCATGAATATAGATGCTGAAATCCCCAACAAAAATTAGAAAATTGGATCCAGCAATACATTTAAAAAATCATACACCATGACCAAATGTGGATTTATTCCAAGATTGGTAGGCTAGTAGAATATTTGCAAATCAATAAATGTGATACATCACATACACAAATTAAAAGCAAAAATCACATATCACATCAATGGATGCAGAAAAAGCATTCAACAAAATCCAACACCCATTTTTTGATAAAAACTTTCAGCAAAGTGGGATAGAGGGATCACACCTCAATATAATAAAGGCCTTATATGACACACCTCCAGTGAACATCATACTCATGGGCAAAAACTAAAAGCATTCTCCCTAAGAGCAAGAACAAGACTGAGATGTATACTTTTACCACTCTTATTTAACATAGTATTGGAAGTCTTAGCCACAGTGATCAGACAAGAAGAAAAAAATAAAAGACATACAAATTGGAAAGGAGGAAGTAAAGTTATTATTTTCAGATGGCATGATATTGTACATATAAAACCCTAAGGACTCCACCAAAAAACCATTAGTTTAATAAATGAATTTAGCAATGTAGCAGGATACAAAATTAATACCCAGAAATCAATGTCATTTTTATACATGAATAATGATCTCTCAGAAAGAGAGACTAAAAAAAAAAATCCCATTTACCAGAGCAACAAAAATTAAGAGGAAAAGGAACCCTTGTGCACTGCTGGTGGTAATGTAGACTGGTGCAGCCACTGTGGAGAACAGTATGGAGTTCCCTCAAAAAACTAAAAATGGGACTCCCAGTTGACACAGTGATCCCACTTTTAGAAATAGATCCCAAGAAACTAGAAACACCAATCAGAAAAGATGTATACATCCCTGTGTTTACAGCACAATTTAAAATAGCTATGATTTGGAAACAGCCTAAGTGCCCATCAGCAGATAAGTGGATTAAAAAACTGTGGTATATCTACACAATGAAATAATATGTTGCTGTAAAAAGGAAGGAACTCCTGCCATTTGCAACAGCATGGATGGATCTGGAAAGCATTATGCTAAGTGAAATAATCTAGTCAGAGAAAGATAAATATCACATGATCTCATTCATTTGTGGACTATAATGAGCAACATTAACTGATGAACAAAAACAGATCCAGAGACAGAGAAATATTGATAAGACCATCAAACCTCAGAGGGAAGTAGGGAAGGGGGGCCGGGTAAGGAGAAGAGATCAACCAAAGGACTTACATGCATGCATATAAGCATAACCAATGGACACAGACACCAGGAGGTTGAAGGCATGATGGGAGGGGGGTTGGGGTGCAAGGGGAATAAGGACATATATGTAATATCTTAATCAATAAAGAAAATAATTTTTTAAAAAAAATTTAAAGAAGGTACTTAGGAATAAACTTAACCAAGGAGGTAAAAGGCCTGTACTCGGAAAACTAGAGGAAGGTATAAACAAGTGGAAGAATATAACATGTTTATGGATTGGTAGAATTAACATCATTAAAATGTCCATATTACCCAAAGCAATCTACAGATTCAATGCAATTTCCATTAAAATACCAACAGCATATTTCACAAATATAGAAAAAAACACTCCAAAAATTTATATGGAACCAAAAAAAGACTCTGAATAGCTGCAGCAATCTTGAGAAAGAACAGAACGGGGAGAATCAAGTTATACTACAACGCCACTGTACTCAAAACAGCCTAGTACTGGCACAAGAGCAGGCATATAGACCAATGAAACAGAACAGAAAACTCAGAAACTGACCCAAGCCATTTTGCTTAATTAACATTTGACATTGGAGGCAAGAGCATACAATGGAGTAAAGATAGACTCTTTACAAACTGGTGTTGGTTAAATTGGACAGGTACATACAAAAAAAAATGAAACTAAGACTACTAACTTACACCATACACAAGAATAAACTCAAAATGGATAAAAGACTTAAATGTATGTCATGAAACTATAAAAATCCTAGAAGAAATCATAGGCAGCAAAATATCAGTCATCTCTCATAGCAATATGTTTACCAATACAACTCCTAGGGCAGTGGTCAGCAAACTCATTAGTCAACAGAGCCAAATATCAACAGTATAACGATTGAAATTTCTTTTGAGAGCCAAATTTTTTAAACAAACTATATAGTGTTGGAGAGTGGGAATTTTTGAGCACTACTGAGGCTGTGGACTATGCCCCAGATAGAGTTGTCAGTGCTGACACCAGGCCAGGCCTTGAGATACGGTCTCATGGCCCCTTCCCAGCACGTAGGCCTTCTTTCATATAACACTGTCAGCTTTCTGAACAGGATGACCCTGTGTATAACATGGTCGTCAATGGCATGACTCTGACGTTGCTTGGGAAAAACTGTTTTGTCTTGGGTTACTTGCTCTGCAAGAACAGGATGTGGTTAATGTGCTTAAAAAGTGGTCCTGCACAAAGGGTAGGGGCGGCTGCTCTCTGGACTCCCTGCATGGAGAATGGCAGAGCAGTCGCCCGGCCGGCTAATAAAGGCTCTTTGCTATTGCATCAGACTCAGCTCCCTGGTGGGTTTTTGGAGATCCTGAACACTGGGCATAACAATAGGTAGGTACATTGTTATTAACTTCATTAGGGTACTACTAAGCTGGCCTTTGCTAAAAACTCAAGGGGCCTAAGAGCCGCATGTGGCTCGCGAGCTGCAGTTTGCCGACCACAGTCCTAGGGCAAAGGAAACTAAGAAGAAAAGAAACCAATGGAACTACCTCAAAATAAAAAGCTTTGGTACAGCAAAAGAAACCATCAGCAAAATAACAAGAACCCACTGCATGGGAGAACATATTTTCCAATGATACATCAGATAAGGCGTTAATTTCCAAAATATGTAAAGTACTCATACAACTCAACACTGGGAAGACAATCCAATTAAGAAATGGGCAAAAGACTTGAATAGACACTTCTCCAAAGAGGATTTACAAATGACCAAGAAACATATAAAAAAATGCTCAAGGTCACTAATCATCAGGGTTGCAAATTAAAACAACAATGAGGTACCACCTCACACGTGCCAGAATGGCTATCATCAATAAATCAACAAACAAGTGCTGGTGTGGATGTGGAGAAAAAGGAACTCTTGCACACTCTGGTTGTGAATGCAGACTGGTACAACCACTATAGAAAATAGTGTGGAGTTTCCTCAAAAAATTAAAAATGTAACTGTTATTTGACTCAATAATCCCACTTCAAGGAATATATCCTAAGAAGTCAGAAAGAATATATGCACTCCTATATTCATAGCAGCACTATTTACAATAGCTAAGATCTGGAAACAGCCCAAATTCCTATCAGTAGCTGAGTGGATTAAAATGGTGGTACATTTACAAAATGGAATACCATGCAGCTGTACACAAAGAAGGATCTCTTACTCTTTGAGACAGCATGAATGGACCTGTAGAATATTATGCTAAGGGAAATAAGCCAGTCAGAGAAAGACAAACATCACCTGATCTCACTTATATGTGGAATCTAAGAAATAAAATAGACCCAGAATCATTGAAGCATGCAACAGACTGATGTATTTCAGAGGGAAAGGGGTGGGGCAGGAAGAGATTAACTGCAGCACTTACCTATGGATACAGAAAATAGTGCAGTGAAGGCCTGTGGAAGGGCAGAAGCAGGGTGGAAATGGGGACATCTGTAATATTTTCTACAATAAAGATAATCTCAAAAAAGTAAGTGGGCATTCAGAGATCATAACAATCTGGCCACTCAGCATATATATATATATATATATATATATATATATATATATATATATATGAGGATTAGAGGCCCGGTGCATTGGTGGGGTCCAGCCAGCCTGGCCAGGGGGAGGGGACATTGGCGGTTTGCTGGCCTGCCTGCTGGTCGAATGCCTGGTTAAGGGGACAACTTGCATATTAGCCTTTTATTATATAGGATATACACTGAGAGGCCAGATTATTATGCATTCAGAGATCATAATAATCTGGCCACTCAATGTATATTATCTAATGTCAGACAATCAGGAATGTGCTTAGAGAGTATCAAATTAAAATAACAAAATTAAAAACTTTTTTAATTACTGCCCTCTTAAACTGAAGCTATAAACTCTGTACCCAGAATTTCCTCAGGTGTTCAGCAAGTCCTCCTAGCTCCATTTCAATCTTTCTCTGAACTCTTTTTTAGAGTTTTAGAGTGCGTGTGGAGTAGAGTTAGCAGCTGTGTACCAACTTTCTTGTATTCATTCATTCATTCATTTAATAAACAAAATATTAATTGACTTTTGGCCTGACCTAGGGACTATTTCAAATGCCATATTGAACAAATCCAAGTGTATGGAAATCGTGATCTGACCTATTACAATTACAAGACATTCAACAGTGATCTGACTTGGCCTCTTTGTGCCTCATTTTCCCCATCATCAGAGAACTGAGCAGTGCGTACTTCCCATGGTTACAGATCCTGAATAGGGAAAGTTGCTTTGCCTTCTAGTACAGCAGAAACACAGCACCCACACTTGTATATTTTCCTCCGTGATGCTTTAAGCTTTTTCTACAAGTTTTCATGTACATAATCTCATTTTATCCTCATGCTAGGTTTGTGAGCTAGTATTTATTACCTCTATATTTTTTAATGGTCACAGCTGAATCCAGGGAAGGATCATGTATAACCTTGGAATATCCCCACTAACTAGGGTTCTTGCTCCCAGATGACACTCTGCCTCATGAAGCCCATCTTACAGAAGACCAGGTAATGACAAAATGGGTTAAGATCAGCCATCAGTTCATAGCCTTAGCTGGGGGGTCCTTTTATTATGTAGTAGGCAATTATACGTGGATTTTCTGAATTGCCTGGCAAAATACTTTGATACCAACCCACTAGTGCCAGAAATCCCAAGAGTAGTAAACCATCCCTGAAGGTAACATAGGACTTTTCCTGTAATATTGATATAAAATGTACATAGTTCAAAAAGTAGGGCCATATTATCTGTGATACTTCAAAGTACATGATTTCACCAACTTTGCCCTTCAAAGAAAAGGAACTGGGTAGAAAGAGAGCTTTGAAGACTGGGGAAAGAGATCCAGGGAAGAGAGAAATAACAGAGATAGTGGCAAAAGCCTTGTAGGCTTCCCATCTCCTACACCTCTCAGCCTCCACAGAAGCACAGTTCATCACACCAGACATAGCACTCAGGACTGATCCAGCTGGCTCTGTTGAAGTTAATTTACATTTTTATTAATAAAAGCATAGTTTCTGCCCCTTCTGTCTGTGTTGATCAACTTATACAATTCTTGCCTCTTTTTAAATTTTATTTTATTGTTGAGAGTATTGCAGGTGTCCTCCATTTCCTCCTCTGCCCCCATCCACCCATCTCCCACCCCACCCCAAGCCCTCAGCACACTGTTGTCCATGTCCATGGGCTATGCATATAAGCTTATAAGTCCTTTAGTTAATATCTCCCTACCTTCCTTCCTGCCCTCCCTCTGAAACCTGTCAGTCTGTTTCATGCTTCCATGCCTGTGGTCCTATCTTGTTCATAAATTTATTTGGTTCCTTAAATTCCACACATTGGTGAATTGATGTGATATTTGTCTTTCTCTGACTGGCTTATTTCCCCTAGCATAATATTCTCTAGGTCCATCCATGCTGTCTCAAAGTGTAAGATATCCTTCTTTGTTTACAGCTACATAGTGTTCCATTGTATAAATGCACCACAGCTATTTTTATGCACGCATCTACTGATGGGCACTTTCAGATTTTAGCTATTGTAAATAGTGCTGCTATAAACATAGGGGTGCATATACTCTTTCTTATTGGTGTTTTGGGATTCTTAGGATGTATTCCTAGATGTGGGATCACTGGGTCAAATGGCAGTTCCATATTATTTTCCATGGTGACTGTACCAGTCTGCATTTCCACAGCAGTGTATTAGGGTTC
This sequence comes from Corynorhinus townsendii, assembly GCA_026230045.1. NCBI lineage: Eukaryota > Metazoa > Chordata > Mammalia > Chiroptera > Vespertilionidae > Corynorhinus > Corynorhinus townsendii. Next base: position 110,844,259 of record JAPDVU010000003.1, on the reverse strand, counting down.
CCTTTTCTCCACATCCTCACCAGCACTTGTCATTTGTTTATTTGTTGATGGTAGCCATTCTGAAAGGTGTGAGGTGACATCTCATTGTCATTTTAACTTGTATTTCATACTTGCCTCTTGATTGAGGCTGATCTTTTTAGGATACCATCAAAGGAGGAATGAATTTTCAAATCTTTTATTTTAAGAAGGTACTAAATATGCAATTTGATTGTAAGAATTTAAATTTTAATGATGCCAATGGCTTTGCTACTGAGGGACACCTGAGGCAGAAGCACAGGACCTTTCCACAAAGAACCTGTGGACTCCATACACATGTGAACATGCCAGGGGGCTTTAGGTAATGCCTACAATATCTGATTCCCACTTGAGATTTTGTGGAAAGAGCAAAGTGAGGATAGAAATTTCTGGAGATGTGAGGAATCAGTTCAATAGACACAAGATGAGTCATGGCTATGTGTACGAATTCTCTTCTGTTATTTTAATCTAGATTCATGGAAAAGTCCCAATGACAGACCGGTTGTTAATGGATTCAGTACATTCCAAACTAGATAAGAAAAAGGTTTCCTATGAGAAATGAATAAAGTATGTATTAGTTTCTTTTATCTTTTACATAAAGAGAGAGTTTTTTAAATTATTTTTTATATTCCAAAGCTGAGCATATTTGCTGAAAAAAAAGTAAACTAAAAGAAAGCATTGATAAGTTATTAGTTTATAGGCATTTATAATTTATATTAATGATATACATTTTACCTCAAAAATAGAGAATAGTTTATTTTATGGTAATCTTCTTTACTATGATAAATAATTTTTAATTGCCATCTACCAATATACTATGATTTATTATTTTTTAATTTTGATATGAGAATTTGGGTTATTAACAAATTGTTTATGTAGGTGAAACAAAGCTATTAATAATATACTTAAGTCATAATGACATTTAAACATAAATTCCTAAAATTGCCACATCCAAAAGTATGCATTATCTAATGCTCTGAAAGTGTCAGCTAAATGTTTGTGCAGCAACCATCCACAGAGTTAGTAGTGACTAATAATTAATGATAAATGTTAAGATCATTGCCCTTTTGCTTTGTTGGTGGGTTCTGTTGCTGTCCAGAAGCTTTGTTTGTTTGTTTGTAATCCTCACCAGAGGATTTTTTTTCCCCATTGATTTTTAAAGAGAGTGGGCAGAAGGAAGAAGGGGGAAAGACAAGAAGAGAAACATTGATACGAGAATCACATCGATTGGTTGCCTCCCTCAGGCATCCTGATTAGAGCCAGGGATCTCACACTGGGGATGAAACCTGCAATCCGGGCATGTTCCCCTGGCTGGGAATCAAAACATGACTTCCTGGTTCATTGGTCAATGCACTGAGCCATGCTAGCCAGGCTAAGCTTCAAACTTTTAAAATTTTTGAATAGTTAATCAATTGCCTCAACATAATTTATTAAATATTGTATGCTTTCCCCACTGATTTTACTAATCCTTATGCTAAATCCCTCTATACAGTTTTTAGCACATTGGTTCATTCACATGAACTTTGATATTAACCAGTAATTCTACATTACTTGGGAATTTTGAATGGAATTTTCTTAAGTGTATAGATTATTTGGGGGAAGAGTTATAGTATGTTTTTATGTTCAAGTTTTATAATTTTTAGTGTGATGTTTTGTACTTTTTAAATTTGGTCATAAGCTTTTGTTAAATTTGTTGGTCATTGCTAGAACAAACTTGATCTGGTCCCCATAGTTTATAACTATTTATACTTAGTGAAGTTATTATATATTACTTAATTTGTAACCAGGACTACTCTGAGCTTTTTGTTGTTGTTGTTGATTTTATTGATATTGCTGATTTAGTCCAAACAGATTATTGAATCCTCTAAAAATAATTACCACTTTGCCCTCACCCTTTCTTTTTAGTTTTATTAGCTACTAGTGGCCTGGTACACAAATTCATGCACAGTGAAAGGAAATTAATTAGCAGAAATATTTTAATATCACTATTTGCCCTTTCTCTATAATAGAAGTGTCAACCAAATTCACAATCGACAATGACAGATGGAAACACATGCATGCAATTGGCGCTGGCAAGAGCTTTATATGTATCACACATATGCCAGTCAACTTAGCCTTTTATAAATTAGAACAAACTTGCTTAATTAGACCTGTTTTCTGATTTAGCTAAACTTTTTCCAGCCCAGTGAAGCACCCCAACTTCTCTTTCAGGTAATTGTCAGCAACACAGCAGTAAATATCAACACGAAGCAGATTATTATTGTAGATCATGCAGGGAGAACAAAGGATAAAATATTTAACTGCAGCAGTGTTTGCTATGTTCTGCACAGTGAGAAAACCTGAAGTCATTTTCAAGGTCCACCATTTCTTGCATCTTTTCAGTCGTTTCAAGTTTCTAAGCTTTCTAAATCTTCGTTTTCCGGCTAATGAAAAGAAAATAGGATTCCATCTAGTCTCCTATCTACCTACTGCAGGACTTCTGTGAGGATCAAATGATATGAGTCACAGGAAAATGCTTCATAGACATTTGGTTACAATGTAAAGTGTTTCCACCTGGATAAAGTGTTCCTGGGCTGAAGAAACTGCAAGGAGGCTAGTCGTTGCTAGGGAGAGGAAGCTGGGCATTGCTATGTGACATCATTACCTAGAAGGAGGGAAGGACACTTAGCATATTAGCCTTTTATATATATAGATAATAGTAAGGAACCCATTTAAATTCCAATCTCTAATGTTTCATCATTTAACCTAAGTTTGACATTTTAAGTAGTCCTTTTACTCTTGTAATTTTATTTTTAATTTTTTTATATTACAGTTGACATTCAATATTGTATTAGTTACAGGTGTATGGCATAGTGGTAGGACATTGATGCAACGTATGAAGTGATCCCCTCCAATATGTCTAATACCCAACTGGCACCATACAAAGTTTTTACAATATTATTGACTACAATCCTTATACTGTACTTTACATCCCCATGACTATTTTGTAACTACCAATTTTGTATTTCATAATTCCTTCACTTTTTTCATCCTGCCACCTATGTCTTCTTTTATCTGGCAACCTTAAAAATGTTCTCTGTATGAAAGTGTTTGTTTCTGTTTTGTTTGTTCATTTACTTAGATTTTTAGAATCTACATATAAGTGAGATCATATGGTATCTGTTTTTCTCTGTCTGACATTTCATTTAGCATAAACCTTCTAGTTCCATTAATGTTGTTACAAATAGTAAGATTTCATTTTTTTTTAATTTTTTAAGTTGATTTCAGAGAGGAAGGAAGAGGGAGGGAGAGAGAGATAAAATATCAGTAATTACAGAGAATCATTGATTGGTTACCTTCTGCACACCCCCTATTTGGGACCAAGTCTGCAACATGGGCATGTGCTCTGATCAGGAATCCAACCTTGACCACCTGGACTATAGGTTAATGCTCAACCACTGGGCCACATCGGCTTGACAGATTTAATTCTTTTTTTATGACTAATATTTCATTGTATATAAGTACCACTGTTTTTTTATCCACTCATCTGTTGATGGACACTTAGCACATTTTTATATCTTGGCTTTTAGTAAGTAATGCTGCAATGAACAGAGGGGTGTATATATCTTTTTGAATTAGTGTTTTGGATTTCATGGGATAAATACTCAGAGTTGGAATTGCTGGTCATAAAGCACTTCTATCTTTCATTTTTTGAGTAATCTCCATACTGTTTTCCACAGTGGTTGCACCAATCTGCATCCCCACCAACAGTGAGTGTACAAGAGCCCCTTTTTCTTCAAATCCTCGCCAGCACTTGTTGTTTGTTACTTTATTGATACTAACCATCTGATAGGTGTGAGGTGGTATCTCATGGTGGTTTTAATTTGCATTTCTTTAATGATTAGTAATGTTAAGTATCCTTTCATATGTCTGTTGGCCATGTTTAGATGTTCTTTATCAGGGTAAGTTTGTATATCCTCCTCTTTCTTGTTTAATCAGATTATATATTCAATTTTATTGCATCTTTAGGAATTTTGGTATATTCCAAAAACCTTACTATAATATCTAGTCTCTACTTTAAACTTTTAGAAATAGAGTTCTAACCCTAGCTGGTTTGGCTCAGTGGATATAGCAGTGGCCTGAAAACTAAAAGGTCAAAGGTTAGATTCCAGTCAAGGGCACATGCCCAGGTTGTGGGCTGGATCCCCAGTGGGGGACTTGCAGGAGGCAGGCAATCCATGATTCTCTCTCATCATGGATGTTTCTATCTCCCTCTCCCTCTTCCTTCCTCTCTGAAATCAATAAAAATATATTTTAAAAAAAGAAATAGAGTTCTAGATGGGCAGAAACTACCTGAAAACAGACTATTTCCCTGATTTTCTTAAAATTAGACCATGTGGATCACACCTGGAGAGACAAAATGGCAGTGGAATAGATGGATGTGTCCTGAGCCTTGTCCCAGAGCAGATAGAACAAGCAACGAAATTGAATAAAATCCACCCTGAATTTGCAAAGTAGACACAGCTGGTGAGAGAATTCACAGCCAGGAAGGTCAGAGGACACCTGGAGAACAGTAAAATCAGGGATCTGGGCTGGCGAGAACTGCAAGACCTCCAAGCCCAGAGGGTCAGAGGGAAACAGCACAGTACCAAGACTGCGTCCCTTGGGACAGACAGAGCGTCTGACTGTGGAAAGGAGGACTGCAGTTGCAGAGGATTCTAGATCTAGGTACACAGTCAGGAAAGACTGAGCCCAGAGGGGGCAGCCTGGAAGGCTGCCCAGGAAGCGCCATGCAGGGAGGAGAGGGGCTGGCAGTGGCACAACTCTTTCCCCTCTTTTTGGTCTTTGCTTTTGTTCACTAAACCTATTTCATAGGACCTTTCAAATACAGACACTGAACTGTGGCTGAGGTGCAGGTGGAGGTGCAGACTTGTGGAGTCTGGGAAGAGGCTGGGGAGAGGAGAAGGTCAGGGAAAGATGGCTGTGAGTCTGTCACTGAATCATACCTGATGTGCAGCACCTAAGAAGCCATTTTCTCCTGAAGAAAGAGCCCCTCCCTGCAGTCTCCAGGCAACCAATACAGCCACACCCAGACTACACCCTAGGTGGCACAAAGGATACAAAAAAAAAATCTGAATAGTCCCTGAGAGCCCACAGGGACTGGCCTAAAGAAAGGCCTTCAGTCCCAGCAACAGGAAACTGAGAAGCCACAGACAGTACAGAAGAGTAGGATCTTAAACCAGCCAAAGGAAGGACACTTCACTTTTTCATTTTTATTTTATTTTATTATTATTTTGTTATCTCTTTTTTCCTTACTTTCCTTTTTTCATTTGTTTCTTTATTTTCTATTTCTTTTTGCATTATTTTTCCATCATTCTAATTTTTATTTTTTATCCTCTTTTTAAATTAAATTTTTTAAATTTTTATTATTTTTCTTCTCTTTCTCTATCTTCTTATCCACTCATCCTCTTTCTACTTCCTCTATACTGAACTGAGGTTCTCCCCATATTCATCCAATTCTTAACCTTACTTTCTGTATATAAGATCCTGCCCCCACCCTCTTTACTGGGTATTTGGTCTTTGTATGTTTTGGTTTATCTGTTTGTTCTCTGATGTTTTCTCACCATATATATATTTTTCCTTTTTCTTCTTTTTCTTTTCTCTCATACCATTTTTTCTCTCTATGATATCATTTGTGCTCTCTTTTCCCTCCCCTAATTCACTTTCTCTGGTGGTCACTTATATTGGGGTTATTGGTGTCATCAGTACATTCGTTTTTTGTTCTCTTTGTGTCATGTCTTGTTGAGGGGAATTTTATCCAGTTTGGCCAGTGTGCTAGAGAACGAGCCACATAACCAGACACCCAGAGAGGAAACTCCATCCATGAAAGGGCCAATAACACTCCAAACCCATCTACAGAGGCAGGAAGAAGGCGACTATAACAGAGAGCGTGAGTGAGTGAGGGAGCAAAAGAGAAGTGTATGGATGTGTAGGGTGTGTGTGTGTGTGTGTGTGTGTGTGTGGTACAGTTATATCCCACAGGACCTGTGGAGGCAGGCTAAATGTGCTCACCTAACTAGGAAGCCTCTGCTACCATTGCAAACAGTCCTGGAGTGGCCTGCTCTTCTGCAGAGGCCTCACCTTTTTGAAGGGGAGGGCTGCTGTGACTGGAAGCTTAGCCTCACTTCAACTCAGGGTGCCCTCAGATAACACCTGAGACTCTACAGCCACCCTCACCAGGACCTGCTGCCTCAGCTGTGGTCCCACGGTCACCGAGACTCCAGCCACCCTGGGTGTGGGCTTCTGTGAGTTCTAAAGCATGCTCCCCTCTGACTGGTGCAACACTTTAGCCCAGTGCAATATGACCATGCGAGCAGCAGCCACATAAGCAGCCTGTGCCCATCTGAGGAGCAGCAGCCCTACGAGTAGCACACACCATACCAAAGAGTAGCAGCCTCACCCACCTACCCCCGTCCAAGGAGCAGCAACTCCACGAGCAGCCTTCCCACTTCTAAGAAGCAGCAGCAGCACGAGCAACCCTGTCAGAGGATCAGCAGCGGCACAAGCAGCCAGCCCCCATCTGAGGAGCAGAGGCCCATGAGCAGCTCACCCCTGTCTGAGGAGCAGCAGCTTCACACAGCCTGAAGCATTTAAGGAGTAGCAGGCACGGGAGCAGCCCACCCCCAACCAAGGAGCAGCAGCTGTACAAGTAGCCTGCCACCATCTAAGGGACAGCGGCTGCACACAGCCCGCACCCATCCAAGGAGCAGCAGCTGCGTGAGTAGCTGCCCCCACCCAAGGACCAGCAGCTGTGTGAGCAGCCCCACACCATGCAAGGAGCAGCAGCCTTTCATGCAGCTCACCCCCATCCAAGGAGCAGCAACCGTGCAAACAGTCCCCCTTCCAGAGGAGCAGCAGCTGTGTGAGCACTCCCCCATCTGAGAAGCAGCAGCCACACAAACAGCTTGCCCCAGTCTGATGAGCAGCAGCTCTGCGAGCAGCCCACCCCCATTTGAGGAGCAGCAGCCATGCAAGCAGCTCACCCTTGTCCAAGGAGCAGCAGCCCATGTACAGCACGCCCCCATACAAGGAGCAATAGCCCTCATGAACAGCCCTACCATGTCCAAGGAGCAGCAGCTTGTGAGCAGCCTGCCCCTATCCCAGGAGTAGCAGCCCTGAGAGCAACCTGGCATGGTCCAAGAAGCAGCAGCTGGGCGCAGCCCAACCCCATGCCAGGTGAAGTAGCATCAGGAATAGCCTGGCCCACTCCAAGGAGCAGCAGCTGCATGAGCAGCCTGCCCCAGCCAGCCAGAGGAGCCACCACTGCTGCAAACAGTGCCCACCAGAGGAGCCACCACCAACTAAGGAGTAGCTGCTGCAGTGACTGCCCAAGGAGCAACTGCCACTCAAGGAGTCACTGCCACACAAGGAGCACCCCCAGCACAACTCAACACCTACATTCTCCAGTGAGAGCAAAAATGGATAGACAAAGAAACCTCCAAAGGAAAGAAAAGGAGAAATCACCAGAAAAGTAGCTAAGTTGAAATAGAGGTGTGCAATATGTCAGAAAAAGAATGCAGAATAAGTGTCAGACAGTTCATAAATCAGATGGATGAAAAAATCAACAACTTATGTGAGAATCAAGAAGAAGAAAAGAGAGATATTGCTGGGAACCAATTCCAACATGTCATAATTACAAGAATTTCACCAAAAGGTTTGTGAAGCTTGGGAGCTCAACAAGGGCTGAGCCACAAATGTAATTACCTGTTGGAATGGCTAAAGGGCACTTCCCCCAAACTTGAATAGGATAATCGTTTGCGGCCAGACAGCTCAGAGCATTTTAATTTGCATGTTATTGCCTCCTGTTGGCCAAACACCTGAACAGCTGTAGGCTAATCTCCAACCTGACAATGCTTCTTTAAATCCTACCATTTGAAGTGTATTATCTCTACCTTGCTTTAGGACAGATTGTATTAATAAATAGCATGGGGTCCTTAGACAAGAGGCAGTCTTCAGTTCCTTTAGCTGAAGCTCCTCTGACTCCCAATGCCTTTCAAAATCATCTTTTGTCCTTGGACACCTTCTTAATCTCTGCATCAGCCCCCTTCTCCAGATTGCTGCAACCCTTTGTAATGCTGGGACAAGAACCTCAGCACATGGTGACCCGAACTGGGGCTTAACCCTGGAAGCACCAACATCAATGGCATGCTTCTGGAGAAAGAAGGTTTCGCCTGAGTGGAAACACCGGTATGGTGGTAAAATTAACTAATGCGTAGAGCCCATGTCAGCTTCAGAACCCCACAGATCCATAAGTGCATGAGTTATACTTTGTGTTTAAGTCAGATTATAATGGGGGAAAAATTGGTCAATAGGCAAAATTATAAAGAAATTGGAATATCAAAAGGTACTTTTCAAAATCAGGCTGAAAAAAGAGTGCTGTGGTCATCTTTAATGTGGTTTCTTGTTCAAATTAAAATCTTAATTTGTATTTGGAATCTAAAATCTGTAATATGAAATGAAACCCCACTGCCGAAACTGCCTCTGTGCAGAGAGATTCAAAGGTGGCAGGAGAGGGAAGATCTCTCAGCTCTCCCATGGTAAGATTACTCAATGTTTTTTTTTTTTTTTAAGTTATAGAAGAACTCACTAGGAAATGCAAATTTTGGTGAAGGTCACCTTGGGTGCTAGTTATTACTTTGGAAAGCGAAAAAGGAAAAAATTTAAAATCTGTCTTTATCTATTAAGTATGAAAAGATATGCAGCCAGATCTGTTACTGACTTTTCCCCCAAAGCAGGCAGGATGTGGGGAAAGGGAGAAATACATAGCAAGCCAATATGGAAGCCTACTCTCCCAGTATGCTAATTTAAAGTCTCCTTCTTGCCATGAAAAATTTAGAAATGCATCTGGGATTTCTGTGCTCATGGAGAGAGAAGCTAGATTAAAGCAAAATGTGTGCAACTGTCTGATTTTTGGACATTTATATTGTTTTGAGCTGGAATCTCTTCACAAGAGCTACAGAAAGAAAAACCCAAGACTATGTTTTCCTGAAAAAAGAAAGATGATGGATTTGACCCAGGGAAAAAATTCAGGCTAGGTTCCAGCAACAGGATTGGCGTTTCCATAATAAAGAGTGGTTTTTAAAATGATAATGAAGGGTGTTCAAAAGTTAACTTTAAGGCCTTCAAGAAAATCAGTAAATTGTCTGTTATAAAAAATTTGCCAAAGAAAATGCTTTAAAATAATTATAATTAACTCTAAAATCTCAAAGTAATTGTTGAAATATAGATAAATAATGTATTAATTATAAAGATCTAAGTAGCCCAGGAAAGCTGGCTACACCCTTTGTTAATGGAGGAAGGGGTTAGTCACCCTTCCCCTAGCAGACAGGTAGGCCAGTTTCCTGCCAGTAGCCATCTTTAAAGAATGTGACAATTTTGCATTTGAATGGCTATAAGTTTGCTTCTGGACTTCCCCAGCAGAAAAAATTATGGTCCTTTTAAAAAGTCAAGCGGCTAGGCTGGGCCTGTTTTGCCAGCCTCGAGCATGGTTTTCAAGAGCCACTAGAAACTTAAAGACTTTGAGGTTTACTAAATCAAATAATAAAAACTTGTTCAATAATCTAAATTTGCCTCATAAAAAAATCTACAGGACAGAACTGAATCTATTGATTAATTATATATTGTATTTTTGAAATTTATTCTTAAAATATAAAGGTATTACTAATATAAATAAGCTAAATATTTGACTTGCCAGCTCTAAAAATTCAAGATTCAAATTGAATTGGGAGAAATTATATAATTGTGGTAATTAAATGCCTAAAGTATAGAAATTTATTTTTGAGAAAATAAAATGTCGTGTTTCTCTGAAAATAATTAGGAATTCAAAATATGTTGTTTATTGGTCTAATTAATAAAGAGGATTAATTCTGTAATTCCAACTTAAATTTTTAATACTAAAACCAGTCTAAATTTAATTGATATATTAAGATAATTATAAAAAGTATTATAATCTTTAAATCATATATATATATATATATATATATATATATATATATATATACATACATACATATATAAAATTTGATGGTTTTTTTCCAAATTAAAATTTCAAGGCTATAACCAAGGGATAATTTTAAGACATTTGACAGGCCCTGAAATGTTTTCAAGAAGTTATTCTCTCTTCTTAAAGAAAATATTTTTAATTTTACCGATCTAATATACTTGAAATCAAGTGGAAAGCTTTATCAAATAAAAATTAATAACTATATTTTACTTATAAATGTTATAAAGGATTTTGCCTCTAAGGAGGGCAATATAAAATAAATAACAACATATTTCTTAAAATCCAACAGATGGAAGTTTAAAAGACAACAAAAGCCTCTAGCCGCCTGCATTTCTAAATAGGCTAGAGGTGGGGCAACATTTGTGCCTTGTGAATCAGACGTAAATATTTACTACATTTATTTGCTTTGTTTTTTAAATTAAGATACCTACTTTAATTACTTTATAAATTACATTTAAAAAATATAATCAAGGTCTCATATAAATTAAGTTATATGAAAAGCCAATATTTTTATAAACAATTAAATTCTAATAAAGCCACCAGAAACAGCTAGTGAGATTTCTGTTTGTCTGCAATATAATTTTGACTGTCTATCTTTTAGGGATTTTGGTTTGCTCTTTCCTTGTTTATTATGAGAATAAGCAAACCATCTTTTCAGTCAAAGAACAGTTTAGACAGCCGCCATGTTGGCCACATCACTTGCCGCTCCCCTGGGGGCCGCCATCTTGAAACAGCAAAGGCGAATCCCTCCCTTTGAATTAGCCAATATCTTTGTAAGCAATTTTATTAAGTTTTCTAAGAAAGTACTGAGACCTCCCATGATCCCTCTGTATATGCAAATTAGCCAAAGGAGATACTCTTTAAAAATGTAATTCTGAATTTAATAAAAAGGAGAAATTTTAAAATTTTGAAATCTCTTCCACTAATATTTACAGTGTAAACTGAAGATTATTATTAAATATTAAATCTGATAGTAAAATAGTAGTCAACTTTACTGTAATGAGATTTCTTATAATAGGGCTATTCAGCAATATCAGTCCACATCAAGCACCAGACCTGTAGGTTGCTTGGTGTAAAGAAAGACAGATTTTTAAATGAAACTCTCTGTAGCCTAAAAATTACTTTTGATGGAAATAAAGAGAGGTTTTCTTCAAACATCTGAAGATCTGTAATTGAAAGACAATATATTTGGCCTCTTAAACTAAAGTAAATAATTTGTGTTTTTGCCTCCTTTAACATAGCTAATATAAAATTACTTAAAGACTAATTGTATAAATTTAATGAATGTCATTTACTGTCCAGAACCAAGGAAAAGTAAAGTTAAAAAATAAATTAACCTTATTTCAGACTAATTTAAATTGGCTAATTGAAATAAGTGAATATACATGAAAACATAATTGTACTGGACAAAAAACCTGTTCCTGAAGTATTAACTAAAATTTTTATTGATAGTTCATCTCATAGTAAAATTGTTTAACATGCAATGATACCAAAGCAGTCATATTTCTGTACAAAAATTAAAAGTTATCAAGATTGCATTATAAAATTTCCAAAATCCTCCTAATATTTAAATCAAAAAAGGAGGGCTGGCTTCCAACTGCTCACCTGCCTGCCTTCCTGATTGCCCCTAACCACTTCTGCCTGCCAGCTTGATCACCCCCTAACCACTCCCCTGACAGCCTGATTGATGCCTAACTGCTCCCCTGCCAGCCTGTTTGCCCCTAACTACCCTCCCCTGCAGGCCTGGTCACCCCTAACTGCCCTCCCCTGCAGGCCTGGTCCCCCCAACTGCCCTTCCCTGCAGAACCAGTCACTCCCAACTTCCTTCCTCTGCTGGCCTAGTCACTCCTCACTGCCCTCCCCTGCAGGCTTGATCACCCCCAACTGCCCTCCCTTGCAGGCAGTCCTAGTCCCTCCCACCTGCCCTCCCCTGCTGGCCTGATTGCCCCCAACTGCCCTCCCTTGCAAGCCTGGTCCCTCCCATCTGTCTTACCCTGCTGGCCATCTTGTGGCAGCCATCTTGTGTCCACTTGGGGGCAACCATCTTTGACTACATTGGGCAGCCATCTTGTGTGTTGGAGTGATGGCCAACTTGCATATTACTCTTTTATTAGATAGGATAGAGGCCTGGTGCACGGGTGGGGGCCAGCTGGTTTGCCCTGAAGGGTGTCCCAGATCAGGGTGGGGTTTCCCTTGGGGCGTGGGGTGGCCTGGGTGAGGAGCCTGTGGTGGTTTGCAGGCTTGCCACGCCCCGGGCAACCCAAGTGGAGGCCCTGGTATCTGGGATTTATTTATATTCTTTAATTGAAACTTTGTAGCATTGAGTGGAGGCCTGGGACCTCCTGGGTGTTCAGAAAGCTTGGCTTCCTCCATTGCCAGAGAAACCCAAGCCTCCTGCTCCCTCCATGACCACAGCCATCTTGGTTCGGTTAATTTGCATACTTGCTCCTGATTGGCTCGTGGGCATGGCTTGTGGGTATAGCAGAATGATGGTTAATTTGCATATTACTCCTTTATTAGCTAGGATATGTATATATGTAAGATTGTATTTCAATGTCTTTCATAACACGTAATGTATACCCTAACTAATGCACACACCAATTAATGTATTTGTATATTTTTATCTCTTTTGATCTGAAATGGTATTAACTAGGGAGGGGAGGAACACTGAGGATAATATAATAATTCTTTAATATGATGCTAGATTTAGTTTACCTCTATTTAAATTAAGAGTTTTTATGTGTACTTCTAGGAATGAACTGCTCTGTCCTTGGGGAGGCAAGAACATGAACCTTCAAGCCAGGCTTCCTGGGGTTTAATCCTGTTTTTGTTTCTTAATGGCTCCAACTCTGAAGATATTACCATCTCTGGCTTCTGTTACTTCATCTGTGAAATTGAAAAAATAATTGAACACATCCCAGTGTGTGATGTGGGAATAAAATGAATGAATATGAATGAGTAAAGAGCTTCAGACAGTACCTGGTATAGAGTAAATTGTTAATAATTATTATTATTGCTTTAGTTAGTGTGAATGTGTGTGTTTTTGTAGTTGTTATCAGGGTTTAGTATATGGGTTCTTTTTATTTTATTGAATTAGGTTTTGTTTATGTTTGTTTATTTTTCTTTTCTATGGAATAGTTTAACTAGCTTATCCATTATCAATTTTCCAAAGTTGGGCTTTTTTTTTTTAGCCCTTTTAATTGTAAGCAAGTTGTTCTATCTAGGATGTCTACCTCTTTTCCATAAATTGTTTTATCTTTTTTTAAATATATATTTTTATTGATTTCAGAGAGGAAGGGAAAGAGAAAGAGAGAAAGAAACATCAATGATGAGAGAGAACCACTGATTGGCTGCCTCCTGCACACCCCCACTGGGAATCAAGCCTGCCCCCTGGGCATGTGCCCTGACCAGGAATCCAGCCATGACTCCCTAGTTCCTAGGTCCATGCTCAACTACTGAGCCATGACAGATGGGCTGTTTTATCTTTTTGTTGTATGAATGGCTCTTCCTAGAAATGATCTGCTTAAATCATTCCCACAGGCTGAGGTGTTGTGAAAGTCAACACATGCCCAAAACAAAGTATCTTGAGTCCAAGAAATTGCTCTGTGCCACATATCTACACTAATAAAAGAGAAATATGCAAATTGACCATACCTCCATGACACCCACCAGCCAATCAGGAGTGAGTATGCAAATTAACCCAACAAATATGGTGGGTTAATTTGCATACACAGGCACCCAGGAACATCCTTGGGACCCAGGCCACTCCAAGCCTGTAGGCACGCCCATAGGCCCTGAGCTCCCGGGTTCCCAGAACATCCCCAGCCACTCCTGGCCTACGAGCCTTGGCGCCCAGTGGCCGGGGGTGGGGCAGCAGAGGCTTGAGCAGGGCCTGAGCAGAGCTGGGGAGCCCTGCCCAAGTGTGGCAGAGGCTTGATCGGAGCCAAGGGACCCTGCCCAAGCCACAGTGGAGGCTTGAGCAGGACCTGAGCAGAGCTTGGGGTGTTCTGCCCAAGCCATGGCAGAGGCTTGATCGGAGCTTGTGGGCCCTGCCCAATACGTGGCAGAGGCTTGAGCAAGGCCTGAGTGGAGCCAGGGGGCTCTGCCCAAGCCACACAAAGGCTAGATCAGAGCCGGGGTGGGGGGCTGCCCAAGCCATGGCAGAGGCTTGAGTAGGGCCAGAGCAGAGCCTGGAGCTGCAGAGGAAACACCTTTTCTGACCACTCATTGGCTAAGCTCCCTGTATGCCACTGGTAATGTTCTTGGTAACTTGAGTAATAAGAACCCAAAAAGGTGATCTAGGGTTTTTCCACCTCACTCCTGGAGTAAAAACCAAAGGTCTGTTGTTGGAGGGCTAAGAAATGCCATATCCTGCCCTAGCGGGTTTGGCTTAGTGGATAATGCCTTGGCCTGCTGACTGCATGGTCCGGGTTCAATTCTGATCAAGGGCATGTACCTAGGTTGCAGGCTCCTCCCTGGCCAGGGCCCAGGTCAGGGCTCATGCAGAAGGCAACCAATCAAAGTGTCCTTCTCACATTGATGCTTCTCTCTGTCTTTCCCTCTCTCTTCCACACTATCTAAAAATCAATGGAAACATATCCTCAGGTGAGGATAACAAAAAAAAGAAGGAAAGAAATGTCATATTCTATGAAAGACACATCTTGAAAATACCTAAAGAAGGCTGTTATTTTTTCATGGTGAAGGGACTGGAGTCTGTGTTGATGAAAATACCTTGGTGGCTGCAGTGGCTGGCAGTGGCTGCAGCAGCAAGGTGATGGGGCTGGCGCCTTCCCCTGATCATCCCAGTTGCCTCCCACAGAGAGAGGCCAGACTGTAGCTTAGGTTTACTTCCCACGGAGACCAGGCCTAAGCCATCAGTAGGACATTCCCTGAGGGCTCCCAGTCTGTGAGTGGGGGCAGGCTGGACTAAGGGACCCCCCTTCAGTGCACGAATTTCCTGCACCAGGCCCCTAGTCCTATCTAATAAAAGAGTAATATGCAAATTGACCATACCTTCGCTACACCCACAAGCCACGCCCACCAGCCAATCAGGTGGGAGTATGCAAATTTACCCAACCAAGATGGCTGCAGACATGGAGAGAGCAGGAGGCTTGGGTTTCCCCGGCAATGGAAGAAGCCAAGCTTTCTGCATGCCCTGGCCTGCCTTGGCCTCCGCTCACAGCTACAAAGTTTCAATTATAGAAGATAAATAAATCCCTGAAACCAGGGCCTTCACTTGGGTCACCAGGGGGCATGGCCATCCTATAAAGCACGACAGGCCCCTCACGCAGGCCGCACCACACCCCAAGGGAATCCCCACTCTGATCCGGGACAACCTTCAGGGCAAACCAGCCAGCCCCCTCCTGTGCACCAGGCCTCTATCCTATCTAATAAAAGAGTAATATGCAAATTGACCATCACCCCAACACACAAGATGGCTGCCCCCATGTGGACACAAGATGGCCACCACAAGATGGCCAGCAGGGGAGGGCAGTTGGGGGCAATCAAGCCTTTAGAGGAGGGCAGTTAAGGTTGACCAGGTTGGCAGAGGAGGGAAGTTGGAGGCGACCGGGCCTGCAGGGAAGGGCAGTTGGGGGGACCAGGCCTGCAGGGGAGAGCAGTTAGGGATGACCAGGCTTGCAGGGGAGGGCAGTTAGAGGTGACCAGGCCTGCAGGGGAGGGTAGTTAGGGGCAAACAGGCTGGCAGGGGAGCAGTTAGGCATCAATCAGGCTGGCAGGCAGAAGTGGTTAGGGGCAATCAGGAAGGCAGGCAGGTGAGCAGTTGGAAGCCAGCAGTCCTGGATTGTGAGAGGGATGTCCGACTGCCCAGTGGGATCGGGCCTAAATGGGTCCCATATTGGATAGGGTACAGGCTGGGCTGAGGGACACACTCCCCATGCACAAATTTCATGCACTGTGCCTCTAGTCTATAATAATAAAAGCATAATATGCTAATTAGACCTGATGTCTCCGGAATCCTTCCAGACGACCTTCCAGAGGAAGCCAGGGCTGCAAGGGAAGCCCTGATCCTGGGTGCCAGAGAGAAGCTGGTGCAAGCAGCCAGTGGGGGAGGGGCGAAGGAAGCCCTACTCTTGTACGAATTTCATGCCTCAGGCCTCTAGTTTAATATAAACCCTGATGAGAGCTTAGATTAATTCTTAACCATCCAGGCCTCTCCTTTTTCCAGTCAGAAGACTGGAAAACAAAGAAACTTGTTCTGTCTGTTCACACACAGTGTGATGCCACAGTGTTGGCTTGTGCTAGAGGGAAGTGGGCAAGCAAAGATAAATAGCATAACTAGTTTCAAGCCTGTTCTCTCCTACTTCCTCTTATCACTCTCTTTGACACTATTGAAAATGTCTCTGTGTTACAAATATTATGTGAAATTTCTTTAACAGAGATAAACCACCCTACTATCAAGAAAGCAGTGGAAATAATCAAGATACATAAAGAAGCTGCTATGGTTGCTATAGTAGATTGAAATGCTCCTACAAGATGTTAAGTGTAACCCCTGGTACCAGTAAATGTGATCGTATTTGTAGATGTAATGAAATTAAGATGAGGTTATATTGTATTAAGGTGGGCCCAAATCCAATGACTGGTGTTTATAAGATGAGTGAGAGGGAGATTTGTGCACAAAGACACAGAAACACATGCGGGAAGAAGACCATATAGAAATAGATGTAGAGATGTACAATGCAACAACATGCTAAAGGAACAGCAAAGATTGTAGGCAAATGTGAGAAGCTGGAAAAGGCAAAAAGGACCATTCCCTAGAGCCTTCAGAAACAAGGCCTTGTTTCATTGAATGGCATGCTGACACTTTGATTTCATATTTCTAGCCACCAGAAATGTGAGAGAATACATTTCTGTTGTTTTAAGTCACCCAATTTATTTGTTACCACACCCCTGAAAATTAATACAGCTGCTAAGAGAAAACTGAGACATTTGTTATCTTTTGCTTCTAAACTCTATGCTTTTTATTTATTTCTCTTTTTCTTGACTTATTGCTCTGAGTATGAACTTGATTTTTATTTTAGAGAATGGTCTTTAAGCATTTTTTACTAAAGATGAAATTCAGGTTTGATTTTGGGAAGCTACAAAACTAAGAGGAAATTAAGCCCAAAGTAGATTTAAAAATAGAAAATAGTAAAATAAGAGTGGAAATAAATTAATTAGAAAATATACAAACAAAGATAACATCAGTTTCTTTCAAAAAATTAACAGCAGCAATAAAACTTTAATGAAAACTGATTGAGGAAAAATAGAAAACAAAATTAATATCAGATACTTCAGATGTTAAATGTTAAGAAAATGTTAGGAACAACTTTATGCCAGTAAATTTGACTATATAAATAAAATGAAAAAGTAATAAAAAAATTAAACTTATATAAGGATATATGAAATCTCTACATGATCCTTTACCTATTAAATATATTGACTCTGAAATAAAAAATCTTTCTACACAAGAAAATTATTTCATATCCAAATGAATATACTAGTGAATTCCATAAAACATCTAGAAAGAAAGTAGTCCTAATTTTACATAAATATTTGCAGGAAATTGACATTGGAAATTTTTTCTACTGGTTTTATCCTACAAGCATAATTGTGATATCAAACTGTGACAAAGTCATTACAAGGAAAGAAAATATGGACAAATATCCTTCATAAACATAAGACAAAATTATTAACAAAATATTAGCATATCTAATTCAACAAAGGTAATAAATTATTGCCAAGGTATACCCATTGGTTCAACATTCCAAAATCTATCACAGTTCACCTCACAACATGAAGTAAATAATAGAAGGGTCAGTTCATTTGATGAAGAAAATTCTGTAATGAATATCAACACTGATACATGATTTTTTTTAAATCAGCAAATTAGGAAAAAAATAAAATTTTCTCCATCTAATATAGGGAATGTACAAAAATATAAGGTTAACATTAGAGTTACTAGTGCATCATTTATGCTTTATCCCTGTGATGAGAAACAAGGCTGCTTGCTCTCACATTTCTATTCATCATTGTGTTAGAAGTCCCAGTCATTGCAATAAGGCACAAAGATTGAAAATAAAGAAGTAAAACTGTACTTGTTCAACAATGACATGATGGTATACATAGGAAAACCTCATAAAATATACAAAATAAAAGGAGAAAAAACTAAACTACTAGAGCCAAATTTAGCAAGGTCACAATATTAAAGATTTCTATTTTTTATTTAAATTCTTTATTGTTTAATGTGTTACATAAGTCTCCTTTTTCCCCCATTGACCTCTCCCCAGCTGCCCCCAACCCCCAGCATATGTCCTCACCCCCCGCCCATCTTTGTCCATTGGTTTTGCTCATATGCATGCATACAAGTCTTTTGGTTGATCTGTCTCCCCATCACCCTCCCCCCCACCTTCCCTCATAGGTCGGACACTCTGTTGGATGCTTCTATGACTCTGGTTCTATTTTTGTTGATCAGTTTATGTTATTCATTATATTCCACAAATGAGTGAGATCATGTGATATTTATCTTTCTCTGACTGGCTTATCTCGCTTAGCATAATGCTCTCCAGTTCCATCCATGCTGTTGCAAATGGTAAGAATTCCTTCTTTTTTTTTTTTACAGCAGCATAGTATTCCACTGTGTAGATGTACCATGGTTTTCTAATCCACTCAGCTGCTGATGGGCACTTACGCTGTTTCCAAATCTTAGCTATTGTAAATTGTGCTGCTCTGAACATAAGGGTGCATATATCCTTTCTTATTTGTGTTTCTATTTTCTTGGAATATATTCTTAGAAGTGGGATTACTGGGTCAAATGGAAGTTCCATTTTTAATTTTTTGAGAAAACTCCATACAGTTTTCCACAGTGGCTGCACCAGTCCGCATTCCCACCTGTAGTGCAAAAGGGTTCCTTTTTCTCAGCATCCTCCCCAGAACTTGTCATTTGTTGATTTGTTGATGATAGCCATTCTGGCAGGTGTGAGATGGTACCTCATTGTTGTTTTGATTTGCATCTCTCAGATGATTAGTGACTTTGAGCATGGTTTCATATGTCTCTTGGCCTTCTGTATGTACTCTTTCAAAACGTGTCTATTTATATCCTTTTACCAATTTTTGATTGGATTGTTTATCTTCCTCTTGTTAAGTTGTATGAGGGCCCTATACATTTTGAAGATTAAACTCTTATCAGAGATAACATTTGGCAAATATGTTCTCCCATGCAGCTGGCTTTCTTGTTGTTTTGTTGATGGTTTCTTTTGCTGTGCAAAAGCTTTTTATTTTGATGTAGTCCCATTTGTTTATTTTCTCTTTAGTTTCCATTGCCCTAGGAGCTATATTGGTAAAGATATTGCTACAACAAATGTCTGCTATTTTGTTGCCTATGGCTTCTTCTAAGATTGTTATGGTTTTCCACCTTATGTTTAAGTTCTTTATCCATTTTGAGGTTATTTTTGTGTATGGTGTAAGTTGGTGGTCTAATTTCATTTTTTTGCATATATCCATCCAATTTTCCAATAAACATCAACTATATTTTCATAGAATAATAATGAAAAAATGTGAAAATAATTTTTAAATGTAATTTTAAATGCATTAAAATATCAAAATGTGGCATATAGGACTAGATAACAAAATGGGGAAACGAAGGTATACAAAAGCTCAGTAAGCAAGGTAAAAGTAATCAGCATCTAAATGGTTAGAAAAATACAAGTCAAAACAGCAAGAAATGCCATTATACAGCATCTGGAATGGCTAAGATAGACAGCTGAGGATATGGAGTACCTAACACTCTCACTTTGCTGGTGATAGCATAAGTGATTGTGAAAAAAAGTTTCATAGTTTCTTATAAATGTAAATGTCCCCTAATTTAATTTTGGACATTTATGTAAAAGCAGTGAATACATATATCTACTTTTATAGCAGTCATTCATAATATAAAAAAGTCATTAATAGGAAATGAATAAACAATTTTTAGTACATTCTATGCTGAAAAAATATTTACTAGTAAGAATGAAAAAGAAGAAACTGCTGCCGATACATAAAACAATATGAATAAGTCTCCAAAACATATTAAGTGTATATAACTATGATCTTATTTACATGATGTGCAAAAGCAGGGAAATAACTCTAATCTTATAAATTAAGATTAGAAGTAAGTATTTCATTTGATGCAGAAAACCCTGTAATAAATATCAATACTCGAACATGATTTTCTTTAAATCAGCAAACTAGAAAAAAATAAAATTTTCTCCATCTAATATAGGGCATGCACAAAAATATACATGCCCTATATTAGATAGAGGTGGGCTAGGAAAGGGGCAAAAAGTAATATTTTCAGCATATTCTGGGCTTGCATTGTCTCTAAGATGCCAGATGAACAAGCTTCCCATTGGTCGCTAAGAGTTTCCTCAAAGGACAATAGCTGCTCCTTCTTTCCATTTCAGTTCTTCAGGCAAAAAACAAGTCACAGATATTTCCCAGTGAGCTAAGAGTTATACTTTTACCCTCCACTCTTCATTATTTGCACTTACATGGACCAGTCTATAGAGATGTTCAAGAAGTTTTTTCTGTTTTTACACAATTTACTCTCAAAACCTACTTACTTTATATAGTTTAGGTAATATGAGCAAAAGTCTTAAAATAAAACATACAAATAGCCAGTAAGCAAATGTAAAAGTATGTAATGAATTCATTTTCTATGTATAAATTTGAAGGGTTTTTGCAAGCTATTTTTAAATATTTTAATGTTGGTTGGTACTTATACTAGACCAGAATAATTTTTAAAACTTGAATAAAGTAACACCAAGTTAATGTCTTTCATTTTATTCCCCAAACTAAAAAAAATATCTTTCTTATCTAAAATGAAATTAATTCTGAAGCTTCAAAATGGTTCTCATAAATATTGTTTTTTAGCTTTTCCCACACACAGATTATATGTTTTTTCCATTAAGCAATGTACACACTACATAGTTGTTGGGAGGTGTTTTTTTTGTTTGTTTGGTTGGTTGGTTGGTTTGGATTTTTGTTAATCCTTACCTGAGGATATTTTTTCCATTGCTTTTCAGAGAGAGTAGAAGGGATGGTGGGAGTGGGAGAGTTGAGAGAGAGAACATGCGAGAGAGACATTGATGTGAGAGAGACACCAAGGTATGTGCCCCTAACTGGGAATCGAACCTGTGACACTTCAGTGTGAGGGCTGATGCTCTAACCACTTAACTGCACTGGTCAGGGCTCCATACCATATTTTTTCTGTGTATAAGATACCCCCCACTTTCCAACCCAAAAATAAGATATCAATATTTTAAACATTTTGCTGGTTTTCCTCTTAAGGTCTTCTTCTTTTTTGGCATCTTAAGGAGTTGTTCTTCCCATTTTCTCCACTGTCTGATCATGCTCTTTTGCATAGCTGATTACATTCAGTTTGAATTTTACAAAGTAAGACAATCACTTACTGGTATTTATCTTTTTATTTTTTGACATCTTTATGGGCTCAGAATGTCCTGGTCCCTGTTGCATCTGTGCACTCTCCACCTCCACCTCCAATTACAGCATCAGCTGATGTCAGTAACAATAAGGCTTGTGATTGGAGGAAGCCTGTTTGACAAGGTATGGGCAGCTATGCACCCACGTGTCTCCCTCCTTGGCTGATTTCTGTGTATAAGACACCCCTCAATTTTCAGTCTAATGGTTTTAGAAAAAAGATAGCATCTTATACATGAAAAAATACAGGAGTAGTTGTTATTTCTTAATAATTAATTACCTGGGAATTTAGAAATGTTTCTGAGTCAAAGAGTAAATGACAATTGGTGTGGATTATTCAGCTGAACGAGGAAACAAGTTAATGAAGTTTATTTTTTATGAGACTAAATAGCTGGACTCACACATGGCTAGGGTGGTGATTAGAGTCCTGGCCCCAACACTCACTGGTTCTCCCTTCTCTATGTCACATGCTTTGAAGCTGATTGTGTTCACACCAGCACTGCTCTCTTTGGAAAGACTTTAAAATAATGTGGTTGACTCAATGCCATCCAGTAGTCTGTCTTTACACATCCCACTGATGAAAAGAACAGCATACTGGCTATGATATGTGTAAGGACATGATGGAGATTGCTCCTAGGTGACCTGAGTGCCCTGGCTGTCCCTCCCCAAAGTCAACACAAGCGAACTGACAGTAAATGTACTTGCGAGTTGAGAGTATTTACACAGAATTTTGTTCTAACCTTTATTTCCACCTCTTTTAATGTGTTTTAGCCTTTGTGAGATAAGCTTTACAAAATAAAAAAGAATTGCCTGCTTTCCTACAAAGGCTTTAGCTCTCATTCTAACCTATTGCCTTTAAAATGTGATGTTAATAAGAAAGAAAAAGCTGAGCCATTGAGAAAGTATACCTTAGACTATCTGGCTTCTGTCTACCCTTGTCAACTACGAGATGGTGTGTTGGGAGGGGGTTATTGTTGGGGATCCTTTAGAATTCAAGCAAGAGACCAGGAGAACTTTAGGAGATGATGTCCCTTACAAACATCTCCTAATTATTAGAAATATGACTTTTAATTGTATCTTTCATTATAAATGAGAGAGGATTATGAATGTATCAATGAAATAAGATGGGTTTATTCTTTGGTCTTCTGCAACATTTGGTTCCCTGACCGGGAAGTTAACCGCATATGGTTCTTGCCTCCGGTGAGTGGACAGCATTTGGGGCCCGTGGGCATGGGACAGGCCTCTGGAAGGTGTGTACTGCTGATTTTAGCAGAATTGAACTGGGGTACGGGAGGGGACTCCAGGCACTCCTGGACCTCAGCCCAGGGCCCGGCTGACATCTGGAGAAAGTAACAAGCCCTTCTGAGACTACTAACTGAAACAGGTTATCGGTGTCTAAGAAAAAGGCACAGATTTGTCAGAAAGAAGTCAAGTATCTAGGCTTCCGGATCACCCAAGGGAAATGAAAGCTAGGGACTGAAAGAAAGCAGGCAGTATGTGCCATCCCAGTCCCTAGCACTGGGCGGCAGATTTGGGAATTCCTGGGAGTGGCAGGATTCTATCAAATTTGGATCCCAGGGTTTTAAGACCTGACCAAGCCTCTCTATGAAGCTTTAAGAGGAAAAGAGAAGGCACCCATTAACTGGGGTCCCAAACAGGAGAAAGCCTAGGTCACCATAAAGGCAAAGCTCACTGAGGCCCCATCACTAGGGCTACCAGATGTGACATGAGACTTTAAACTTTTTGTTCACCAGAATAGCAGGGTAGCTCTAGGAATTCTAACCCAGGAGTTTGCACCCTGGCAAAGACCAGTAGCCTATCTCTCCAAGCGAATTGACCCAGTTGTCTCCGGGAGGCCCCTGTGTCTCAGGGCCCTTGCAGCCACGGCATTATTAGTCAAGGAATCAGATAAACTTACCTTAGGACAAAACTTAATGTAAAGTACCTCATGCTGTTGTCACCCTGATGGAAGCAAGGGGGCAGCACTGTCTGACTCATGCTCCAATGAGTCAAGGGCTATTATGTGAGAATCCGTGGGTATGATTAGAAGCAGTGAGAACACTTAATCCTGCCACCTTTCTACTCATCTCTGAGGGGACCCTCTGAGCATGATTGCCTGGAAGTCCTAGAGGAGGTTTATTCCAGCCCGCCAGACCTAAAGGATAGGCCCCTTCAAAATGTGGACTTGGTATTGTTCACAGACAGCAGCAGCTTCTTAGATGAAGGAAAAAGACAAGCCAGATATGCAGTGGTATCAAACTTTGAGACAATTGAAGCACAGGCCCTGCCTGAAGGATGGTCAGTGCAAAGGGCAGAACTTTGGGCCTTAGTAAGAGCCCTAGAACTCAGTAAGAATAAGCATGCCAATATCTACACTGATTCACGCTATGCCTTTGCTACCCTGCATGTTCATGGGACCTCGGAAAAGAAAAGGAAAGGGGGCTCTTGACAGCAGGAGGGAAAGGAATCAAAATCAGAATGCGATTTTAAAGTTACTAGAAGCAGTCTGGGAGCTTAAGGAAACAGCCATCATCCATTGCAAAGGTCACCAGAAAGGGAAAGACCCAGTATCAGAAGAAAACCAGCATGCTGACGCTGCAGCCAAGCTGGTTGCTAAAGAACAAGCAGCACTGGCATGGATCATGTTGGCCCCCGAATTACCTGAACATCCAAAATACACTCCTCAGGAGGAGGAATGGGCCCAGGAAGAAGGGGGCAAGAGAACAATGGAAGGCTGGTGTATACTCCCAGATCATAGGGTCTATGTCCCAGAACAGTGAGCCCATAAGGTAGTCCTCTAGCAGCATGAACTCACTCATTTAGGAAAGGCTGTCCTAGAAGCTTTGTTAGGCAGGTACTACCTAATTGCCCATCTACCCTCCTTGTGTGCCTCAGTCTCTCAGCGTTGCCTCCTCTGTGCTCAGAACAATGTTAAACAGGGTCCTGTGGGACCAATAGGAGTTTAGCACTGAGGACTTCTAAGTCCTCAAGCTCCTTTTGAGGACTTAGAAGTAGATTTTACAGAAATAGGGCTTAGCAGAGGGAATAAATACCTGCTAATCTTTGTTTGCACCTTTTCAGGTTGTGTCAAGCCATATCCCACTTGCACTGAAAAGGCAAGAGAAGTCACTAAGGCATTGATGAAGGATATAATTCCCCAGTATGGAATGCCTCTGACCATAGGGTCCGATAATGGCCCAGCCTTTGTAGCAGAAATAGTACAACAGGTAGCCAAGGCTTTAGGAATTAAATGGAATCCACATACAGCTTACAGGCCTCATAGTTCAGGGAAAGTGGAGCGCAGGAACTGGACTCTAAAGCAGGCTATGGCTAAGCTATGCCAAGAGACAACCTTATCTTGGACAGATATCTTACCTCTTGTACTCCTATAGGTACACTATGCCCCAAGGGCCAGGGTAGGTTTCTCTCCCTTTGAAATTCTATACGGTAAACCCCCTCCCTTAATTCGGCCAAAGGGAGATTTGGGGGAAGTAGGGAACTTAGAAATCCAGAAACAACTACAAGGACTTGGAAAAACTGTCTTTGAGGTTCACAGGTGGGTTACTGACTGACTACCCATCTCTCTAGGAACAGCCGTATATCCTTATAAACCTGGAGACCAGGTTTGGGTAAAGGATTGGGAAAAGGAGCCCCTCGAGCCAACCTGGAAGGGACCCTATCCAGTCATATTAACCACACCCACAGCTCTTAAGGTTGCAGGACTAAACACCTGGATCCACCACTCCCGGGTGAAGGCAGCCCACCAGCTGCCTCCAGTCTGAGTGGAAGGTGACCTCTGACCAGAAATAACCCCTGCAGATCACCCTCAAGAAGACAGCAGACCTGGCCAAGGAGTTCAGATAACACCCTGCTGAGTTCTCCCTAACACTAATCTTTCTTTCCTGTCTCCTCCTAACATAACATGCTCTAGTATTTCTGTATAATCACTGGTTTTATCTAATAACTAGAAGCCTGGTGCATGAAATTCGTGCATGGAGGGGGTGGTCCCTCAACTCAGCTTGCACCCTCTCCAACTGGGGACCCCTTGTGGGATGTTCAACTGCCATTTTAGGCCAGATCCCTGGGACCACTGGCTCCTAACTGCTCACCTGCATGCCTGCCTGATTGCCCCTAACTGCCTCTGCCTGCCAGCCTGATCACCCCTAACTGCCCTCTCCTGCAGGCCTGATGTTGCTCCCAACTGCCCTCCTCTGCTGGCCAATTTGGTTCTGATTGGTGGGTTCCTATGCCAAGTCAAAAGCTCTGCCTCCTAGGCAGCAATTGGTTCCCCACAACACCCAGATTTGGTTCTCATTGGTCGGTTCCTATGCCAGTCAGCGTCAGAAGCTCTACCTTCCAGGCAGCCATTGGTTCCCCATAGCATCCACATTTGGTTCTGATTGGTCAGTTCCTATGCCAGTCAGCATCTCCAGGCCTATCTCTGGGCCTGATCAAAGAGGCAGGGCTTAACAGCAGCCTCTGTGGAGGCAGGGAGAGAAAGAAAAGCCTGGCTGTTGGAGAAGATCAGAAAGAAAGAGGGAGAGAAAGGGAGAGGTAAGTACACTGATCAACAGCTTCCACTGAGGCTGCAGATCAGACCCTGACTCACATTCTGGGTCTCAGCCACCTGGGCAGTCAGTGCTGGGTCACCAGGCTGCAGCTGGGCAACCCAGCACTGACCTCTGGATGGTCTGCATTTGGTTGCAAGCTCAGCCCCTTCCAAAGCCTAAAGCCTCCACCCCAGGCTTTAGGCTTGGGAAGCTGCCACCCCCACACCCTGCCCCTCTGATCACAGGCTTGGCCTCTTCCCACCCGATGGCCGGCTAGGAGTGACCTGGGTGCCAAGGAGGTTCCCAGGACCCAGGTATGTATGCAAATTAACTGCCATCTTTGTTGGGTTAATTTGCATACTCACTCTGATTGGCTGTGGACATAGCAGAGGTACAGTCAATATACTTGTTTCTCTATTATTAGGTAAGATTCTTATTTTGTCTTTTTATGAGTGCCAGCAGAATCCAAGACTAGTACCAGCAGGAGAACTCATCTGCTCTTGCTGGGACACAGAAGCACCATAAAATTACTGCTCCCCACACAGCAAGGAAACAAAGGCATTATCATAAATTGTTGGATTACACCTTATCATGCCATCCTTTGCTCCTTGCTAAGAAACTCGCTTCCCAAATAAGCTAGACTGGGTAGTCCACGAGAAAACCCAATCAAGCCAGATTTTTGTTAACTATACTTATCAGCCTGTGGCATGTTATGACTCTACTACCAAATGCATGTGGCGGGAGAGGGGAATTATATTGGATGGAAAAACATAATAATAAGACCTGTCATGGCCAATGTACAGCTAACTAATGTTGCTCCTATTTGTTTCAGCAGTACACAGGGCCAACATCCAACAGGTCACCTCCCAGATGAATTCTACAACTATACTCCCAAGGCTGAAAACACCACCTACCCCTGGTGCCCCCTGCAGGAACATTCTATGCATGTGGGACCACTGCTTACCTCTGCCTGCCTGCAAACTGGATGGGAATGCCTTTAAACTTCAGATGGTCCTACAAACCAGAAGAACTTCCTACAAACCCCTCTGAGAAGAGGAAGCAGGATGCTAACCCCTTGGTCATCATTCCTTTCCAGCAGGAAGTAGCTAAGAGCAGTTGTCACCCCTGTTCACGATAACATCCCGTGGTCGTTGCTCCACAAGGCTAAAAGAAGCTTGTGGGAGGAGGGGGAGAGGGGAATGAGGAGGAAACTGGTCTTGCAAGGCATATCAGGCCATAAAAACTGTGAACAATGCACTGCCCTGGGGGGGGGGGAGGTCATTATCATTGGCCCCAGGACAGATCATCAGATATGGCCTGGGGACCCCCAACACCTGGGGGCCTTCCTGTAAGCCCACAAAAGGTGGTAGAACCGTATCTGCAAGACAAAGATCCCAGAATGTTATAAAAAGTGAAGCCCTCTGCGTGTCTCTTCACTCTGATTTGGAAATTATTCCTGGAGTCCACTAATGTTAATAAACAGGGTCCCTCCCTTTCTCTAGAAAGAGTGCTTGGTATTTCTTTGGTCTTCTGCAACAATGTTGAATTGACAAGATTCCAGAAAACTTCCAGAATTTATTACAAAATGTTTGAGGCAACACACTTGATTCATTCATTAATTCATTTAAACACTTGGTGACCTTATTTCTTTTCAAGGCTAGCTTTATATCTTTCAACAAGTCAGGAGAGGAAACAAAACAAAACCTGATATGTTGCAAAAAAAAATTGTAAAAAACACATTCTAGAAGACTATGGAGACTGAAAGAGAATTTGACATACAGTGAGCTATTCCTCCCCTGCCCCCATTTCAGAGGCTCCTAGTAGAGAGAGAATCAATGGGTGGCTGTCCCTGCAAGTTCTTTTAGAACTAGGATAACTTGCCCTGCCTCATGGAGATAAAGGAGATCCAAAGCAATTCTCTTGTCTGCAATACAATTTATTAAAATTACTTTTGTGTAAGATTAACCCTATTTTAAATAGAGAAAGGCTCTATTTAAAGTGAAAGCTATAAGTAAAAATCTTGGTTCACAAGCCTTTTTCTCAGCAGAGTTTGAATACAGAGAAACAGATGGCATTTGAATATAGAATTCTCATTTTTAGGGGCAATTGCTAATTTGTCTCAGACTACTATAATTGCCTTCTCTCTGACCTTTAAGATCTCTTTCTTTCTTTCTTTCTTTCTTTCTTTCTTTCTTTCTTTCTTTCTTTCTTTCTTTCTTTCTTTCTTTCTCTCTCTCTCTCTCTCTCTCTCTCTCTCTCTCTCTCTCTCTCTCTCTCTCTCTCTCTCTCTCTCTCTCTCTCTTCTTTCTTTTTGTTTTTGTTACTCTTTCAAAGAAATTTCCCAGTCCGTAATTCTCTTTCTAAGAACCGTTAAACTAATAGGGAATAAGCCTTTCAGTCAACACTTTTCTATAAAAGTCAGTTTGGCAGGGATTTCAGTATGGAGAGCTGTGCTGATAGATTCACTAACTTTTAGAAGTGTAGTAAGATTCATTTTCCCTCGTTCTGAGTCCATAGATATATTACAATATGATTTATTTTTCTCTTGGTTTCTGTGGTATTTCCCCAAAGGCCTGACCCTCAATGCTTTTTATTTTTCTTTTCTAATTGATTTTTTGAGAGAAAGAGAGGACAGGAAAGGGGAGGAGAGAGAGAGAGAGAGAGAGAGAGAGAGAGAGAGAGAGAGAGAGAGAGAGAGAGATAGAAAAGTAACCATTTGTTGTTCTACTTATCTATGCATTCATTGGTTGTATCTTGTATGTGCTTTGGCTGGGGATTGAACCTGCAACCTTGGTGTATCTGATGATGCTCTAACCAACTGAGCTAACTGGCCAGGGCCTCAATGCTTCTTAACAGGAAAGAAGACTGTTGGTGGTTAGCTCATCAACCTCCACTTAACCTCATTCGCAGTGGCCTTTGGCAGGTGTGAGGTGGTACCTGTTTATTTATTTATTTAATTTTTATCATTGAGAGTATTACAGATGACTCTCTTCTCCCCCCTCATCCCATCACCCCATTCAACCTGGTTCCCGCTCCTCCTCAGGCCTTCACCACCCAATTGTCTGTGACCATAGGTAATGCATATATGCATATAAAAACTTTGTTTAAATCTCTTCATGCCCCCCACCCCTTTCCTCTGAGACTCATCAGTCTGTTCCATTTCCATGCCTCTGGTTCTATTTTATTCACCAGTTTATTCTGTTTATTAGATTTCTCATTCGTTTATTTTGATTTTTAGATTCAGTTTTTGATAGATATGTATTTATTGCCTTTTTATTGTTCATATTTTTATCTTTTTTATTTTTCTTCTTCTTCCTCTTCTTAAAGAATACCCTTCAACGTTTCATGTAATACTGGTTTGGTGGTAATGAACTCCTATAGCTTTTTCTTGTCTGTGAAGATCTTTATCTGACCTTCAAGTCTAAATGATTGCCAGGTAGAGTAATCTTGGTGGTAGGTCCTTACTATTCATCACTTTTAATATTTCTTGCCACTCCCTCTGTCTGCATAGTTTCTGTTGATAAATCAGCTGATAGTCATATGGGCATTCCCTTGTAGGTAACTAACTGCTTTTCTCTTGCTGCTTTTAACATTCACTCTTCGTTTTTAGCCCTTGGCATTTTAATTACTGGTATGATGCGTCTTGGTGTGTTCTTCTTTGGGTTCCTCTTGTTTGGAACTCTCTGTGCTTCCTGAGCTTGTAAATCTTTTTCTTCCATCATATAGGGGAAGTTTTCTGTCATAATTTCTTCAAATAGGTTTTCAATATCTTGCTTTCTCTCTTCTTCTGTAACCCCCATAATATGAATGTTGGTACACTTGAAGTTGTCCCAGAGGATCCTTACACTATCTTCATATTTTTGGATTCTTCTTTCCTTTTGCTCTTCTGGTTAGGTGTTTTTTGATTCCTCATATTTCAAGTTGTTGATTTTATTCTTGGAATCCTCTACTCTACTGTTGAATCCCTGTATATTATTCTTTATTTCAGTTAGTGTATGCTTAATTTCTGACTGGTCATTTTCCATTTTTTTGGCATTCTCACTAAGTTCCTTGAAAGTTTCACTACGATTCTTGGAGGTCTCAAGAAGATTCTTGAGTAACCTTATAACAGTGTTTTAGAACTTTATATCCAGCAGTTTGCTTTCTTCCATTTCTTTCATTTGTGACATATTTCTATGTCTCCTCATTTTGGCTGATTTCCAAAATGAAATGTTTGTTTCTATATATTGGGTAGAGCTGCTATGTCTCTTTAAGTTGGTAGGTGGCCTTGTATAGTAGGTGTCCTATAGAGCCCAATGGCTCAGCCCCTCCAATCACCTGAGCTGGGCACTCTATGTGCACCTCTGTGTGGGCTGTTTGCAAAGTCTTGTTGCAGTTGAGACTTAATTGCTGTTGGTGTCACTGGGAGGAATTGAATATTTAGGCCAATTGGCTGTGAGGACCAGTTGTAACTATATTGGGAGAGCTGCTGTAAAGGAAACTCCCCTATGGAGCAGAACTTGCTTCAGTGGGGCTTTGGTGCTCATTGATTCTGCCCCTTGAGTGTGTAATTTATGGATGTGTACAGTTGTAATCTGGTATGGTCTAACCCTGACCACTTGGTGCACTGGCTCTTGGAACTCCAGGGAGGTGCAAAGTCAGCTGCTATCTGGGGCTACCCTGCAGGAGCTACAGAGAGATCTGCAGATTCCTCCTATTTTATATCGGGTTTGGAAATGCCCAGGTGAGGCCTAGCAGTGGAACAGGGCAGGCTGGTGCTAGTGCCGGGTCTTGGGACTTTTATTGATAGGTTTGTGGCACCCTGACCCTGCTGCTGAGAGATTTTAGCATAGTCTGAAGACTGAGCAAGGACAGGCCATTCACACAGGTTGGATGGGGCTGCAAATTGGTTGGGGAGAGGTCTCAGGGAATCACCAGGGCAGAGCACACAGAAATGGCTGCCAGTCAGCCCTGATACAAGGAGGAGCCAGTACATAAACAATGACCCTTATGAGCACCTCCATCTGGGAGAAAGCTGCCCCTGAGTTCCTAACCTTATGGCAGACAATCCAGTTCCTCCCCATATGTGTCTGGGTCCCCTGGAGCTGCTGGCCAGCACAGGGTGCTGGAGCTCAGAGGGAGCAGGGCCCTATAAGGTCCTGTGCCAGCCCTTTAAAAGAAACAGCTGGGACCAAACCAGTTTGGCTCAGTGGATAGAGCATCGGCCTGTGGACTGAAGGGTCCCATGTTTGATTCTGGTCAAGAGCATGTACCTTGGTTGTGGGCACATCCCCAGTAGGGAGTGTGCAGAAAGCAGCTAATCAATGTTTTTCTCTCATTGATATCTCTAAATCTCTCTCTCCTCCTCCTCTCTGTAAAAAATCAATAAAATATTTTTTTTAAAAATAAACAAAAGAAACAGCTAGGTCACCAGCAGCCTCCGTGTCACTCAACCCAAATCCCTGCTAGTTTTTACAGCCCATTGTTACATGGACTTCTCTTCCCAGCTCTGGGAGCCTGGGCTGGTGGTCTGGTGTGGGGCTGGGACCCCTTGCTCCTCACGGGGGTAGGAGGAGAACTCCGCAGAGACAATCTCCCTCCCGAGTAAAAAAGCAGCACACTGGGGTGCTGGTCCAGCCCCTCCCATGCCTCTACCCCTCCTACCAGTCTCAGTGTGCTTTCTTCTTTACTTCTATAGTTGTAGGAGTTCCATTTAGCCAACTTTCAGGTGGTTCTGGATGATGGTTGTTCTGTATCTTAGTTGTAATTCTGATGTGGTTGGAGGAGGCAGCTAGTACAGGCATTTACCTATGCCACCATGTGGGTTCTATCTCATTGTCCTTTTAATTTGCATTTCTCTGATGATTAGTGACTTTGAGCATTTTTTCATTATGTCTAATACATATGTATGTCCTTTTTGGAGAAATTTCTATTTAGGTCTTCTGCCCATTCCTTTTATTGAATTGTCTCCCTTTTGTTGAGTTGTATGAGTACTTTATATATTTTGGATATTAACCCCTTGTCAGATGTATCATTGCCAAATATATTCTCCCTTACAGTGCATTCCCTTTTCATTTTGATGGTAGTTTCTTTTGCTGTGCAGAGGCTTTTTATTTTGATGTAGTCCCATTTGTTTATTTTCTCCTTAGTTTCCTTTGCCATAAGAGATGTATCTGTAAACATATTGCTACATAAGATGTTTGAGATTTTATTGCTTATGATCTCTAAGATTTTTATGGTTTCATGCCTTACATTTAACTCTTTTATCCATCTTGAGTTTTTTCTTCTGTACGGTGTAAATTGGTGGTCTAGTTTCATCATTTTGCATGTGACTGTCCAGTTTTCCCAATATCAATTGTTGAAAAGAATGTCTTTACCCCATTGTATGTTCTTGCCTCCTTAGTCAAATATTAACTGACCATAATGGTGTGGGTCAATTTCTGGGGTCTCTGTTCTGTTCCATTGATCTATATGCCTGTTCTTGTTCCAGCACCATGCTGTTTTGGTTATAATAGCTTTGTAGTATGGTTTGATATCTTGTATTGTGTTCCCTCCTACTTCATTCTTCTTCCTCAAGATTGCTGTAGCTATTCGGAGTCTTGCATGGTTCCATATAAGTTTTTGGAGTATTTGTGCTAGCTCTGTGAAGTATGCCTTTGGTATTTTAATAGGGCTTGCATTGAATCTATAGATTTCTTTGGATAGTATAGACATTTTAATGATGTTAATTCTTCCAATCCATGAACAGGTTATACATTTCCATTTATTTGTATCTCCCTCTATTTCTCTTCTCAGTGTCCTATAATTTTCTAAGTACATCTCTTTTATCTCCTTGGGTAAGTTTATTCATACGTATCTTAATTTTTTGTTGCAATGATAAATAGGATTGCTTGTTTAATTTCTTTTCCTGAGAATTCATTATTGGTGTATAAAAATGCCATCAATTTCTGGATGTTGATTTTGTATCCTGCTATATTGCCAAATTCATTTATTAAATTGAGTAGTTGTGTGGTGGATTCTTTAGGGTTTTCATGTCAGCTGTGATTAATGACAGTTTTATTCCTCCTTTCTAATTTTGATGCTTTTATCATTTATTCTTGTCTGATTCCTGTGGCTAGGACTTCCAGTACTATGTTGAATAAGAGTGGTGAAAGGGGACATCCTTTTCTTGTAACTCTTTTTAAGAGAAACACTTTGTTTTTTCCAGTGAATATTATGTTGGCTTTTGGTTAGTCATAAATGGCCTTTATTATGTTGAAGTATGATCCCTCTATTCCCACTTTACTGAGAGTTTTTATCAAAAAGGATGCTGCATTTTGTCAAGTGCTTTTTCTGCATCTATTGATATGATCATGTGGTTTTTATCTTTCAGTATTTTTATGTGATGTATCACATTTATTGATTTGTGAATATTGTACCAGCCTCACATCCCTGGAATAAATCCAATTTGGTCATGATATATGAACTTTTTAATATATTGCTGGAACTGATTTGCTAATATTTTGTTGAGGATTTTAGCATGTGTGTTCATCAGGAATATTGGCATGTAGTTTTCTTTCTTTGTAGTGTCTTTATCTTGTTTCGGAATTAGGACAATGCTGGCTTCATAAAAAGAGCTTGGAAGTATTCCTTTCTCTTGAAATTTTTGGAATAATTTGAGGAGGATAGTTGTTAATCTTTCTTTGAATGTTTGGTAACATTCTCCTGTAAATCCATGCCGTTCAGGACTTTTGTTTCCTGGAAGTTTTTTTAATTACTTCTTCAATTTCAACAGTTGTTATTGACTTACTCAGGTTTTCTGATTCTTTCTGAATGAGTTTTGGAAGATAGTATGTTTCTAGGAATGTGTCAATTTAGTCCAGGTTGTCCAGTTTGTTGTCATATTAGTATAGCTGTTCATAGTATTTAGTTACAATATTTTGCATTTCTGTTGTGCATATTGTTATATTGCATCTTTCATTTCTGATTTTATTTATTTGGGTATTCTTTGTTTCTTGATGAGCCTGGCTAGGGGTTCTTCAATCTTGTTTATCTTTTCAAAGAAACAACTCTTGGATTTATTAATCTTTTGTGTGTGTGTGTGTGTGTGTGTGTGTGTGTGTGTGTGTGTGTGTGTGTGTGTTTTCAGTATCTATATCATTTATTTCTGCTCTTATCTTTATTATTTTCTTCTTTCTTGTTCCTCTGGGCTTTTCTTGCTGTTCTCATTCTAATCCATTTGGTTGTAGGGTTAGATATTTTATTAGTTCTTTTTCTTGTTTCTTGAGGTAGGCTTATAGTGCTGTGAACTTCCCTTTCAGGTCTGCTTTTGTCATGTCTCACAGGTTTGGGGTGGTTGTATGTTCATTTTTATTTGTTTCCAGGAAGTTTTTAATTTCTTGTTTGATCTCATTGATAACATGCTACTTGGCCTCCATGTATTTGAGTGCTTTTGAATTTTTTATCATAGTTGATTTCTAACTTCATGCCATTGTGATCTGAGAAGATGCTTGGTATTATATCAATCTTAAATTTGTATAAACTTTTTTTGTGTATTAACATGTGGTTTATGTTTGAGAATGTTCCATGTGTGCTTATGAAGAATGTATATTCTGGTGCTTCGGGGTGAAATATTCTGTAAATATCAATTAGATCCATCTGATCTAATGTGTCATTTAAGACCTCTGTTTCCTTATTAAGTTTTGTCTGAAGATCTATCCAGTGATGTTAGTGGGGTGTTAAAAGTCCCCTACTGTGACTGTATTGCTGTCAATCTCTCCCTTAAAGTCCTTCAAGAGCTTTTTAATGTACTTGAATGCTCCTATATTGGGTGCATATATGTTTACAAGGGTTATATTTTCCTGTTGAATCATTCTTTTTTGTATTATAAGTAGTCTTCCTTGTCTCTTGTTATAGACATTGTTTTGAAGTTTATTTTGTCTGATATGAGTATTGCTACCCCAGCTTTTTTGCCCTTTCCATTTGCATAGAATATATTTTTCCATCCCTTCACTCTCAGTCTGTGTGTATCTTTTGTTCTAAGGTGGGTCTCTTATAGACAGCATATATATATGGGTCATGTTTTCTTATCCATTCAGTCACCCTATGCCTTTTGACTGGAGCATTTAAACCATTTACATTTAAGGTTATTATTGATGGGTATTTATTTATTGCCATTTTATTTTCTTTGTGCCTATGATCCTCTCTCTCTCCTTTTCTTCTTCTTCAAGCAGTCCCTTTAACATTTATTGCATTGTTAGCTTGGCAGTAATGTATTCCTTTAACCTTTTTTTTCTGGAATGCTTTTTATTTCACCTTCAATTTTAAAAGAGAGCATTGTTGAATACAGTAGTCTTGCATTTAGCCCCTTACTTTTCATTACTTCAAGTACTTAATGCCACTTCTCTCTGGCCTGAAGTGTTTCTATTGACAAGTCAGTTGTCATTTAATGGGAACTCCTTTGTAGATAATTTTCTGTCTCTCTCTTACTGCTACTAAGATTCTTTCTTTGTCTTTAACATTCTATGATGTGTCTAGGTGTGGGTCTCTTTGAGTTCCACTTGGTTAGGACTCTGTGCCTCCTGAACCTGTGCAACATTTTCCTTTATTTGGTTGGGGAAGTTTTCTGTCATTATTTATTTAAACAGGTGCTCTGTTCCTTGCTCTCCCTCTTCCCCTTCTGGTATTCCTATAATGCAGATGTTGTTACATTTCACATTGTCTCAGAGTTCCCTTAAGCTATTTTCTTGCTTTTTAATTCTTTTTTTCCATTTTCTGTTGTAATTGGGTAGTTATTTCTACTTTGTCTTCCAAATCACTGATTCAATCCTCCACTTTATCCAATCTACTTTTATACCTCCCAATGTGTTCTTGATGTCAGATATATTGTTCTTCATTTCTGTCTGGTTCTTATTCATGGTCTCTGTTTCCCTTTTCATGCTCTTGTAATTTGCTCTAAGTTCCTTAATCATCTTTATAACCATTTCTTTGAACACTATGTCTGATAGGTTGCTTGCCTCCATCTCATTTAGTTCTTTTTCTGGAGATTCCTTCTTTTCTCACATCTGGGGGTTGCTTTTTTCTCTCCCCATTTTAGCTGTCTCTTTGCATTTGCTTCCATGTATTAGATAGAACTGCTGTGCCTCCCAGTCTTTGTGGGCTGGCTTAATGTACAAAGTGTTTTGAGGGGCCCAGTGGTGCAGTCTCTTTGTTCATCTGAGCTGGATACTCTATGAGTGTCCTATTGTTTGGGCTCTTCTGTTGTAATTCTGACTTGATTGTTGATGTCCTGTTAATAGGAAGGATCTCCCTTCCAACTTTCTTCCAGTGAAGTTGGGGCTCACTGTATTTTGCTCTGATGTTGTTGAATCTGGTCCCTTGGTGTATCTTTCCTGGGTCTCCTGGAAGCTGCTCTAGGGCAGGTGAATGTGTGTCACTGCCCCTTTCTGGCTCTTGGCAACCTAATTGAGGTCTGAGAGATTGAAGTGCCTAGTAATTCAGTGGTCAGGAACTCCTTAACCCAGAGGCTGGGTCTGCCTTGAGTCTCACGCCTTGATTATCTCTGTTCTGAGCTGTACTCCCTTCCTCCATGGATCTGGTCCTGCATGTGTCAAATACAGGCACTTGGGATTGGCAGGGTGTTCACACAGTCCCTCTGCCCTGCAACATCTCTGAGGTCCCAGAGCCCATTGGCATTCAACTTACTGTGGGGTCCTGGAGCCCAGGGCTGTAGGGTAGTGTGTGACTCACTGTGGGGGCCCTGGTGCCTGTGAAGGGGGTCTTTTATAAAATCCTGCTGGTGTGTGGCTCACTGCATGGATCCAGGGTTGTGTTCAAGGCTGGTCTGGGTGGTGGTGAGGCTGTGCTCATAGCCATTGCTACTCCCTAAACTCTTTTAATAGTGCTTGCATGGAAAAATGATTGAAAGTTCCATATATATGACTTATTTAGAGCCTTTGAAAGTAAGTCATAGGGAGTTGTAGTCTTCCTCAGCTTATGGTAGAGGGGGCTGAACAGCACAGCTTTGCTTATTTTATCTGGTGGCTAGGAGGATGTAACCACCATAACAACTCACTTCCAATGTTGAAAAACGATTCATTCTTACTTACAATTATCATATGCTTTCTGGAGCTGATATACTTTTACTGGAGTTTTTGTTCTATTTATTTAAGCTAGAGTTTTGGAGGCATTTTTGTTTGTTATAGATATATGAGTTGTAGAGTGCACAGAAACTATATGTCTCATAATCAATACTTAAAATGTTTCATTTCAAAAGAAGTTGATAAGAAACATTCAATTATTTCCTAGCTATTTAAAAAACATTATTATATGTTATTGTAATTTATAGTTTCACTTGTCATACTGGCACCTGCAATGGATAAGATCACTAAAATCTTTTTGTTCAAGTTTTTATTTATCAGAGCCATGGAAAAATATATTCCCATTAGCTTCAGTTAGAAAAGTTGGGAAAGCATGTCATAACTCATTCCAAGTATTTTTTTTTGTATAGCTATTACTCAGACCTATCTAAGGAAAGAGTTGAGCATGAATTATTTCAAAATCAAAGTAGTCTCCATAAAATTTCAAATGCATTCTGCACCTGAGGTGCTGACAGCAAAGTCCATGCCAAGCATTTGATCCATGAATACCCATTTACCAAATGCTCCAGATCCTTAGATCTACATCTCTTTCATATTTTGCTATGGGCAATTTCAAAAAAAAAAAAAAAAGACCGGGAAACTGTTCAGTGATCATAAATCACACTGATGGTTGGGAAATAAAAAGGGTTCCTTTACTTCTTCAGATGTGGTTCCACACATTCTTGCATATCTTTAATCTAAATCAGAAATCCAGATGCAAAATTATGGTCTTACATATATCATGCCTATATGTGACATTCCATGGAAGAATATAAGACTGGAAGACCTGATCTGGTTATTCTGGCACACAAAAAAAAGACAGGTCAATACTGTAGAAAACAATGGACAAGAATATTCCTAAATGTAAATGTGGTTTTCCCAGCTGTGTATACATCTAAGTGATTAATTCAACCAAAATAAAGCACTCACTGCACTTGATCATATTAAGGCAATATTTGTGACTAACTAATTAAATGAACTTAGAATCATTTTCATTTTGAATTTTAAAAATGTCATCATTTTTATAGGACTATTGACTAGTTTCCCTTTACTTTTACTTGTCTTTATTCTCCCAATGTTTTTTAAATAATAAAAATGTATTTTTCACTGGCCCATGTGGCTCAATTGGTTAAGCTTCATCCCAGGCAACAAAAGGTCACTGGTTCAATCCCCATCAGGGCACATGCCTAGGTCGCCATCTCAATCACCAGTAGAGGGTGTGCAAGAGGTAGCCAATCACTGTTTCACCATTTCTCTCTCACATTGATCTCTCTCTCTCTCTCTCTCTCTCTCTCTCTCTCTCTATATATATATATATATATATATATATATATATATAATATTTTGTTAAATAATACCACAGTACACAAGCAGGCCTCCCAAGCTGTGCAACCTGGCCTCCCAAGCAAACTAGGAACACTGATTCTCCACAAGATAGGTGGCACTGAGCACCAGTGACTTCATTCACAGTGCACACAGGCAGGGACTCTGCTTCTCATCACATGCGCATGGGAATCCTAATTATCAGGGCACCCATAATGAGCACCAGTGACTCCAATTCTTGGCAATGTGTGAACAGGGACCCTGATTCTTGGTGCAAGGCTGCACCAAAAAAAAGAACTCCAATACTCGATTCTCGGCGAGCGCACATGGAGACCGTGGTTCCTGGTGTGCACTAAAGGGACTCTGATTTTTGGTGCATGCCTGCGGGGACTCTTTCTTAGTGTGGTGCATGCAGGGACACTGATTCTCGGTGCATGCACAAGGCCGCACTGCATGCCAGTGACTCTGATTCTCAGTGAGTGTGGCTCCCACCGACCCTTGGCAGCCACACATCTCAGTGTCAGAACTCTTCAGTGACACTCAGGTGGTGTGAAGCTCCCACTGCATATGGCTCAGGCCCCTGCAACTCGGTGCTTGGACCTTCTGGTGATAGCAAGAATGGGGAGACAAAGAACAATCCCCAGAGGAAAGAAAAAGATGAATTGACAAGAAAGGAAATAAGTGAAATGGAGGGATGCAATATGACAGAAAAACAAATCAGAACAATGGTCATACAGTTCATAAACCAGAAGGATGAGAAAATCAACAACCTATGCAAAAATCAAGAAGAAAGCAAAAGTGATATAGCTATAATAAAAAATGCTATGAAAGGCTTCAACAATAGACTAGAAGAAGCAGAGGACCAAATTATTGAATTAGAAAACAAGGTAGAGAAACAAGCCCAATCTGAACAGCAACTACAGAAAAAAATTAAAAAGCAGAAGGAGAGCCTAAAAGAGCTTTGAGACAACATGAATCGAAATATATACATATAATAGGGGTGCCAGAAGGACAAGAAGAGCAGCAAGGATTAGAGAATCTATTTGAAGAAATAATGACAGAAAACTTTCCTGATATGGGGAAGAAAAAAGTCACACAGTACAGAGAGTCCCAAGCAAGATAAATCCCAAAATACCCACACCAAGACACATCATAATTACAACAGCAAATGTTCATGACAAAGAGAGAATCTTAAAGGCTGCAAGAGAGACACAGAGAGTTACCTACAAAGAATCCCCCATCAGATTATCAAATGATTTCTCAACAGAAACACATCAAGCCGAAGGCAATAGAATGAAGCACAGAAAGTGATGCAAAGCAAAGGGCTATCAATCAAAATTGAAGGAGAAATCAGGAGCTTCACAGACAAAAAATGGCTAAGGGAAATTCAACAATATGTGTAAAAAAGGAGGAAATAAGGAAGAACCAAGAAGAAATGAAAAATGTCATTGCTGCTATAAATAACTAAATAGAAATTATCAACAGTAGACTAGAAGAAGCAGAGGACCACATCAGTGAGCTAGAAGACAAGTTAGGAAAAAATACCCAAGCAGAGCAGCATCTAGTAAAAAAACTTAAAAAAACAGGAGGAGAGCCTAAGGCAGTGGTTATCAACCTTTCTAATGCTGTGACCCTTTAATACAGTTCCTCATGTTGTGGTGACCCCCACCATAAAATTATTTTCATTGCTACTTCATAACAGTAATTTTGCTACTGTTATGAATCATAATGTAAATATCTGTGTTTTCTGATGGTCTTAGGCTCTATAGCAGCGGTTCTCAACCTGTGGGTTGTAACATTTACATTATGATTCATAACAGTAGCAAAATTACAGTTATGAAGTAGCAATGAAAATAATTTTATGGTTGGGGGTCACCACAACATGAGAAACTGTATTAAAGGGTCGCAGCATTAGAAAGGTTGAGAACCACTGGCCTAAGGGAACTTTGGGACAACACGAAGTGAAACAACATCCATATAAAGGGGTTCCAGAAAGAGAGGAAACTGAGCAAGGAATAGAAAATCTGTTTGAAAAAACAATGACAGAAAACTTCCCTGATATAGGGAAGAAAAAAACCCACACAAATCCAAGAAGCTCACAGAGTCCCAAATAAAATGAATCCCAAAAGACCAACACCAAGGCACATTATAATTAAATTGGCAAACACCAATGACAAACTAAGAATCTTAAAAGTGGTCAGAGAGAGACAGAAAGTTACCTACAAAGGATCGCCCATCAGACTAGCGACTGATTTCTCAACAGAAACACATCAGGCCAGAAGGGAATGGAATGAAATATACAAAGTCATGCAAAGGAAGGGTCTGAATCCAATAATACTGTACCCAGCAAGGCTATCAATCAAAATTGAGGGGGAAATCAGGAGCTTCACAGACAAAAAAGGACTAAGGAAGTTTATTACCACCAAGCAAGCAATGCAAGAAATACTAAAGGGTCTGCTGTAAAACAAAGAAATAGGAGGCAAAGAAGGAACACACACATAAAGAATAAAAATGGCAACAAACAAGTACCTATCAATAATAACTTTAAATGTAAATGGATTAAATGCCCCAATAAAAAGACATAGGGTAGCATAATGGATAAGAGAACATGACTCTTATATCTGCTGTCAACAGGAAACCCACCTCAGAAAAAAGGACTCACACAGACTGATGGTGAAGGGATGGAAAAAGGTTTTTCAGGCGAATGGAAATGGAAAAAAAAAGCTGGGGTAGCAATACTTATATCTGACACATTAGATCTCAAAGTGAAGGACATAACAAGAGATAAGGAAGGCCACTTCATAATACTAAAGGGAGCAATCCAACAAAAAGAAATAACTCTGGTAGACATATATGCACCCAATACGGGAGCACCCAAATATATAAAAAAAACTTCTGGAGGCAATCAAGGGAGAGATTGATAGCAATATAGTCATAGTAGGGGACTTTAATACCCCACTATCACCATTGGACAAATCCTCTAAACAAAACATCAGCAAAGAAACATCAATCCTAAATGACTCACTAGACCAGATGGGATTAATAACATCTTCAGAACATTTCACCCTAAAGCCACAGAATATACATTCTTCTCAAGTGCACATAGGTCATTTTCAAAGATAGACCATATGTCGGGTCACAGGCAAAGTCTCTTAAATTCAAGAAGATAGAAATAATATCAAGCATCTTCTCAGATTACAATGGCATAAAACTAGAAATCAACTACAATAAAAACAATCAATAAAATCAAACACCTGGAGGCTAAATAGCATGTTATTAAGCAATGACTGGGTTACCAGAGAGATCAAAGAAGAAATAAAAAGCATCCTGGAAATGAACAACTATGAAAACACAAAAGTCCAAAATCTTTGGGACACAGTGAAAGCAGTACTGAGATGGAAGTTCATAGCAATAGAGGTCTACCTCAAAAAAAAATAAAGAAAGAAAGAAGAAAAACTGGTAATAAACCATCTAACTCTGCAACTTGAAGAATTAGAAAGAGAGCAATAAGAAAAGTCTAGAGTGAACAGAAGAAAGAAAATAATAAAGGTCAGAGAGTAAATAAATGACATAGAGAATAAAAAAAAAAGAATGCAAAAATCAATGAAACCAAGAACTTGTTCTTTGCAAGGATAAACAAGATTGATGAACCTTTTGGCCAGTATCACCAAGAAGTAAAGAGAGAGGACTCAAATAAACAAAATCAGAAAAGAAAGAGGCAAAATAACAACTAACCCCACAAAAATACAAAGGATTGTAAAAAGAAAAACAATATTATGAGCAACTCTATTCCAACAAACTGTTCAACCTAGAAGAAATGGACATATTCCTAGAAAAATACAACCTTCCAAGACTCAACCAGGAAAAATAAAAAATCTGATTAGGCCAATAACTATGGAAGAAATTGAAGCAGTAATCAAAAACCTTCCAACAAACAAAAGCCCTGGACCAGACGGCTTTATAGGAGAGTTTTATCAAATATTCAAAGAAAAAAATAAAACCTATTTTCCTCAGACTATTCCAAAAAATTCAAGAGGAAGGAACACTTCCAAGCTCTGTCTATGAGGCCAGGATTACCCTAATCACAAAACCAGATAAAGACAACACAAAGATAGAGAATTACAGGCCGATATCTCTCATGAACAAGGACACCAAAATTCTCAACAAAATTCTAGCAATACCAGCATTACATTAGAAAGGTCATACACCATGACCAAGTGGGATTTATTCCAGGCATGCAAGGATGGTACAATACCCACAAATCAATAAATGTCATATAACACATTAACAAAATGAGAGATAAAAACCATATAATCATATCCATTGATGCAGAAAATGTACTTGGCAAAATCCAACACCCTTTCTTGACAAAAACTCTCAGAAAGGTGGGAATAGAAGGATCATATCTCAACATAATAAAAGCCATATATGACAAACCCACAGCCAACATCATACTCAATGGGCAAAAACTAAAACTATTTCCCCTAAGAAGAGGAACAAGACAGGGATTCCCACTCTGACCATTCATGTTTGACATAGTACTAGAAGTACTAACCATAGCAATTAGACAAGAAAAAGAAATAAAAGGCATTGAAATTGGAACAGAAGATGTAAAACTGTCATTATTTGCAGAAGACGTGATATTGTACATTGAAAACCCTAAGGACTCGATCAAAAAACTATTAGACTTAATAAATGAATTTGGCAATGTAGCAGGATACAAAATTAACACCCAGAAATCTATGGCTTTTCTATAAACCATTAGTGAACA
Organism: Corynorhinus townsendii; assembly: GCA_026230045.1. Classification (NCBI taxonomy): domain Eukaryota; kingdom Metazoa; phylum Chordata; class Mammalia; order Chiroptera; family Vespertilionidae; genus Corynorhinus; species Corynorhinus townsendii. The sequence goes on along the minus strand of JAPDVU010000003.1, from coordinate 110,800,987 downwards.
CTCAGAAAGAGAAATTAAAAAAAATACCACTTACCATTGCAACAACAAAAAAATTTAGACACCTAGGAATAAATTTAACCAAGGAGATAAAAGACATATACTCAGAAAATTTCAGGATGCTGAAATAAAGAGATAGAGGAAGACATAAACAAATGGAAGAACATACCATGTTCATGGTTTGGTAGAATGAACATCATTAAATGTCCATACTACCCAAAGCAATCTATAAATTCAAGGCAACTCCCATTAAAATACCAATGGCATACTTCAAAGACCTAGAACAAACTCTCAAAAATTCATCTGGAATAAAAAAGACCCTGAAGAGCCACTACAATCTTGAGAAAGAAGAACAATGTTGGAGGGATCATAATTCTAGATATTAAGCTATACTACAAAGCCATTATTCTCAAACCTGCCTGGTACTGGCACAAGAACAGACATATAGACCAGTGAAACAGAACAGAGAACCCAGAAATCAACTCAAGCCAGTATGCTCAACTAATATTTGACAAAGGAAACAAGAACATACAATGGAGTCCAGACAGTCTCTTCAATACATGGTGTTGGGAAATTGGAAAGATACATGCAAAAAAAAAAAAATGAAACTTACACCATACACAAAAAATAAACTCAAAATGGATAAAGGACTTAAATGTAAGATGAAAATCCATAAAAATATTAGAAGATGCCATAAACAGAAAAATAGCAGTCATTTGTCATAGCAATATCTTTTACATTTCCTAGGACCTAGGGCAATGAAAACTAAGGAGAAAATAAACAAATGGGACTACATCAAAAAAAAAAAAAAAAAAGCTTCTGTACAGCAAAAGAAACCATCAACAAAACAATAAGAAAGCCCACTACATAGGAGAATATATTTGCCAATGTTATGTCCGATAAGGGTTTAATCTCCAACATCTACAGGGAACTCCTACAACTTAACAAAAGGAAGATAAACAACCCAATCAAAAATGAGCAAAGGACCTACATAGACACTTTTCAAAAGAGGACATTCAAAAGTCCAAGAGACACATGAAAACATGATTAAACTCACTAATCATCTGAGACATGCAATTCAAAAGAACAATGAGGTACCATCTCACACCTGCCAGAATGGCTATCATCAACAAATCAGCAAATGATAAGTACTGAAGAGGATGAAGAGAAAAAGGAACCCTCCTTCACTGCTGGTGGGAAAGCAGACTGGTGCAGCCATTGAGGAAAATAATATGGCGTTTCCTCAAAAATTTAAAAACGGAACTTCTATTTGACCTCGTAATACCACTTCTAGGACTATAGCCCAAGAAAAGAGAAACACCAGTCAGAAAGGATATATGCACCCCTATGTTCATAGCAGCACAATTTATAATAGATAAGATTTGGAAACGGCCTAAATGCCCATCAGCAGATGAGTGGATTAGAAAACTGTGGTACATCTCAACAATGGAATACTAAGCTGCTATAAAAAAGAAGGAATTCTTACCATTTTCAACAGCCTGGATGGAACTGGAGAGCATTATGCTAAGTGAAATAAGTAATTCAGTGAAAGAAAAATACCATATGATCTCACTCATTTATGGATAATAAAGAACATTGTAAACTGATGAACAAAAATAGATACAGAGACAAAGAAGCATCAAACAGACTGTCAAATTACACTGGGAAAGCAGGGGAGGGTTGTCCAGGGATAAGAGATCAACCAAAGGACTTTTATGCATGCATATAAGGACACCAATGGACACAAGACACTGGGGAGGGGAGCATTGAGGGCATGTGCCGGGGGGTAGGGGAGACGGGGGGAGGAGGTAAGTGGGGAATAAAGGAGACATATGTGCTACTATTTGTAATACTTCAAACAATAAGATAAAATTAAAACAAAAAAATAAAAATAAACACTTAATTAAAATCTAAAAAAATAAATAATAAAAATGTGTTTCTTTTCTTTTTTCTTTTAATTTATCTTTATTGTTGAAAGTATTACAGATGTCCCTCTTTTCTCTACCATTGACATTCCTCCTCCTCACTCCCTTCCCCTCCTAGGCCTTCACCCCATTATTGTCTGTGTACATGGGTTATTTATATATGAATATAAGTTCTTCCCTCCCCCAACCACTTGCTTTGAGGATCCTCAGTCTGTTGCATGCTATCATGTCTCTGAATATACATTCTTTGTCAGTTTATTTTGTTCATTGTATTCTACATATAAAAGAGATCATGTAATACTTATCTTTCTCTGACTAACTTAATTCACTTAGCATAATACCCTGCAGTCCCTCCATACTGTCTCAAGGGGTAGGAGATTTTTCTTTTTTATAGCAGTAAAGTATTCCATTGTGTGAATGTTCCACTATTTTTTAATTGTTTAAAGTATTACAAATAGTAGTACATATGTCCCCTTTTTTTCCCCATTGACCATCCCCTGACCTCCCCTACCCCCTGGCACATGCCTTTACCCCACCCCCCAAGTGTCTTGTGTCCATTGGTTATACTTATATGCATGCATACAAGTCCTTCGATTGATCTCTTACCACCCCCCCCCAAACACTCCCCAGGCTTCCCGCTGTAATTTGACAGTCTGTTTGATGCTTCTCTGCCTCTGTATCTATCTTTTTGTTCATCAGGTTATAATGTTCTTTATTATCCATAAATGAGCGAGATCATGTGGTATTTTTCTTTCACTGCCTGACTTATTTCACTTTGCATAATGCTCTCCAGTTCCATCCATGCTGCTGCAAATGGTAAGAGTAGATGTACCATAGTTTTCTAATACACTCATCTGCTGATGGGCATTTAGGCTGTTTCCAAATCTTATCTATTATAAATTGTGTTGCTATGAACATGTGGGTGCATATATCCTTTCTGATTGGTGTTTCTGTTTTCTTGGGATATATTCCTAGAAGTGGTATTATGAGGTCAAATGGAAGTTCCGTTTTTAAATTTTTGAGGAAACGCCATATTATTTTACACAATGGCTACACCAGTCTGCATTCCCACCGGCAGTGAAGGAGGGTTCCTTTTTCTCTGCATCCTCTCCAGCACTTGTCATTTGCTGATTTATTGATGATAGCCATTCTGACAGGTGTGAGGTGGTACCTCATTGTTGTTTTGATTTGCGTCTCTTATATGATTAGTGACTTTGAGCATGTTTTCATGTGTCTCTTGGCTTTCTGAATGTCCTCTTTTGAAAAGTGTCTATTTAGGTCCTTTGCCCATTTTCTGTTTGGGTTGTTTATCTTCCTTTTGTTAAGTTGTATGAGTTCCCTGTAAATGTTGGAGATTAAACCCTTATCGGACATAACATTGGCAAATATATTCTCCTATGCAGTGGGCTTTCTTGTTGTTTTGTTGATGGTTTCTCTTGAATGTGCAGAAGCATTTTATTTTGATGTAGTCCCATTTGTTTATTTTCTCCTTAGTCTCTCTTGCCTTAGGATCTGTGTCTGTAGATATTGCTACGACATATGTCTGCAATTTTTCTGCCTATGGAGTCTTGTAGGATTTTTATGGTTTCCCATCTTACATTCAAGTCCTTTAGCCACTTTGAGTTTGTTTTTGTGTATGGTGTAAGTTGGTGATCTAGTTTCATTTTTTTGCATGTATCTGACCAGATTTCCCAGCACCATATATTAAATAGGCTGTTTTGACTTCATTGTATGCTCTGCCTCCTTTGTCAAATATTAATTGAGTGTAATGGCTTGGGTCAATTTCTGGGTCCTCTATTCTGTTCCATGGGTCTATATGTCTGTTCTTGTGCCAGTACCAGGCAGTTTTGAGAACCATGGCTTGGTAATATAGTTTGATGTCTGGTATTGTGATCACTACTACTTAGTTCTTCTTTCCCAGGATAGCTGTGGTTATTGCGGGTCTTTTTTTGTTGTTGCTGTTGTTCCAGATGAATTTTTGAAGAGTTTTTTCTAGATTTTTGAAATATGCCTTTGGTATTTTAATAAGTATTGCATTGAATCTATAGATTGCTTTAGGTAGTATGGACATTTTAATGATGTTGATTCTACCAATCCATAAACATGGTATGTTCTTCCATTTGTTTATGTCTTTCTCTTTCTCTTTTTTCAATGTCCTGTAGTGTTCCAAGTACAGGTCTTTTACGTCCTTAGTTAAGTTTATACCAAAGTACCTTAATTTTTTTTGGGTGCAATGGTAAATGGGATTGTGTGGGGGTTTTTTTCATTTCTCTTTCTGTGAGTTCATTATTGGTGTATAAAAAGGCCATAGATTTCAGGGTGTTAATTTTGGATCCTGCTACATTGCCACATTCATTTATTAGGTCTAGTAGTGTTTTGATGGAGTCTTTGGGGTTTTCTATGTATAGTGTCATGTCATCTGTGAATAAGGACAGTTTTACTTCTTCTTTTCCAATTTGGATGCCTTTATTTCTTCTTATTGTCTGATCGCTATTGGTAGTACTTCTATGTTGAACAGGAGTGGTGTATGTGGGCATCCCTGTCTTGTTCCTGTTTTTAGGAGAAAGGAGTTTAGTTTTTGCCCATTGAGTATGATGTTGGCTGTAGGTTTGTTATATAGGTTTTTTATTATGTTGAGGTATGATCCCTCTATTCCCACTTTGCTGAGAGTTTTTATCAAGAAAGACTGTTGGATTTTGTCAAATGCTTTTTCTGCATCAATTGATATGATTATCTGATTTTTGTCTCTCAGTTTGTTTATGTGATGTATCACATTTGTTGATTTGCAGATATTATACCATCCTTGAATCTCAGGTATAAATCTCACTTGGTCATGGTGTATGATCTCTTTAATGTATTGCTGAATCCGATCTAGAATTTTTTTGAGGATTTTAACATCTATGTTTACCAAGAATATTGGCTTGTAGTTCTCTTTTTTTGTTGTGTCTTTTGGGATTAGAGTAACATTGGCTTCATAGAAAGAGTTTGGAAGTGTGCCCTCCTCTTGAATTTTTTGAAATAGTCTGAGGAAGATAGGTTTTAGTTCTTCTTTGAATGCTTGGTAGAACTCCCCTGTAAAGCCGTCTGGACCAGGGCTTTTGTTTGCTGGAAGATTTTGATCACTGTTTCAATTTCTTTGGTAGTCATTGGTCTATTCAGGTTTTTTGATTCTTCTTGGTTGAGTTTTGGTAGCTTGCATTTTTCTAGGACTATGTCCATTTCATCTAGGTTGTCCATTTTGTTGGAATAGAGTTGTTCATAGGTAAATTTCTTCACAATTACAGCTTTATAATATAAGTGAAAAAAAATGTTAAGAATGGAGCGAATGGGTGGGCAGGCAAAATCCCCTTCTAAATTTAAAGCATAATCAAATCATTTCCACAACTATCTTAATCACCATCACCAGGACTACCACCACCAAAACCATCATGATCACCACCTTTACCACCAATGTATACATGCACACTATTTCCAACACTTAATTTATTTATTTTTATTTCAGAGAGAAAGAGAGAGAGAAACATCAATGATGAGAGAGAATCATTGATTGGCTGCCTCCTGAACACCACTGGGGACTGAGCCAGCAACGCAGGCATATGCCCTTGACTAGAATCAAACCCAGGCCCCTTTAGTTCACAGGCCAACACTCTATCCATTGAGCCAAACCAGCTATGGCTTAAAACTTATTTTTTTTTATTATTATTATTAGAAAAAAAATTTTTTTAAATAAATCTTTGTTGTTCAGATTATTACAGATGTTCCTCTTTTTTCCCCCCATAGCTCCCCTTCACCTGATTCCCCACCCCACCCCATGCCACTGTCTTCATCCATAGGAGTAAGATTTTTGTCCAATCTCTTCCCGCACCCCTCACACTTGCTTCCCCTGAGAATCGTCAGTCCACTCCCTTTCTATGTCCCTGATTCTATTATAGTCACCAGTCCATTCTGTTCTTCAGATTTTTTATTCACTTGATTTTTAGATTCACTTGTTGGTAGGTATGTATTTGATGTCATTTTGTTGTTCATAATTTTTATCTTTACCTTTTTCTTCTTCTTCCTCTCCTTAAAGAATACCCTTCAGCATTTCATGTAATCCTGGTTTGGTGGCGATGAACTCCTTTAGCTTTTTCTTGTCTGTGAAGCTCTTTATCTGACCTTCAACTCTGAATGATAGCTTTGCTGGGTAGAGTAATCTTGGCTGTAGGTTCTTGCTGTTCATCACTTTGAATATTTCTTGCCACTCCCTTCTGGCCTGCATAGTTTCTGTTGAGAAATCAGCTGACAGTCGTATGGGTACTCCCTTGTAGGTAATTAACTGTTTTTCTCTTGCTGCTTTTAATATTCTCTCTTTGTCTTTTGCCCTTGGCATTTTAATTATGATGTGTCTTGGTGTGGTCCTCTTTGGATTCCTCTTGTATGGGGTTCTGTGCGCTTCCTGAACTTGTAAGTCTATTTTTTTCACCAGGTAGGGAAAGTTTTCTGTCATTATTTCTTCTAATAGGTTTTCAATATTTTGCTCTCTCTCTTCTTCTGGCACCCCAAAAATTCGATGTTGGTTCGCTTAAAGTTGTCCCAGAGGCTCCTTACACTATCTTCATATTTTTGGATTCTTTTTTCTTTTTGTTTTTCTGGTTGGATGTTTTTTGTTTCCACATATTTCAGATCTTTGGTTTGATTCTTGGGGTACGTTGATCTACAGTTGAATTTCTGTATATTCTTTATTTCAGACAGTGTATGCTTCATTTCTGACTGATCCTTTTCCATTTTTTTGGCATTCTCATTAAGCTCCTTGAAGGTCTCATCAAGTTTCTGAGTGGTTTTAAGAAGATTCTTGAGTAACCTTATACATGTGGTTCTGAACTCTATGTCATCCAGTAGTTTGCTTTCCTCTGTTTCTTTCATTCGTGACATGTTTCTTTGTCTCCACATTTTGGCTGCTTCCCTGTGTTGATGGAGTAGCTTTGTGTGGTAGGTGATCTATAGGAGGCAGTAGCTCAACCTCCTCAATTACATGAGGTGGATGCTCTTGGTACACCCCTTTGTGGGCTGAGTGCAAAGTCTTGGTGTAGTTAAGCCTTAATTGCCATTGGTACACTGGGAGGAATTGACCTCCAGGCCAATTAGCTGTGAGCACTCCCTGTGTCTATAATGGAAGAACTGCTGCGCTGAAGACACGCTTATGGGGCAGGACTTGTTTCAGTGGGGCTTTGGTGCTCACTGAGTCTGCCTCTTGAATGTGTCACTTATGGATGTGAGGAGTTGAAATCTGGTGTCTCACACTGACCACTAGGTACACTGGCTTCTGGATCTCCAATGGGGTGCAGGTCAGCTACTGTCTGAGGCCACCCAGTAGGAGCTACAGTGAGAGCTACAGTTTTCTCCCCTTTGCTTGTGGTTTGGAGGTTTTGGAGCTGTCTGACCCGGGCTGCAAGTTTGCTAGGTTAAGCTGCGATAGGGCAGGGCTTTCTTATGCAAAAGCCACTGCTTAGAGCTTGGGTGGGTTTTTAGGTTGTGCAGGGCGGGGTCTCAGGGTGTCACTAGGCTAGGGCGTGGCAAACAGCAATGGCTGCTAGTTAGCCAGCTCTGAGTCCCTGTCGGCAGTCCCGTGCCCCAGTGCCGTAAACAATTATTCCTGCGCGCAGCTCTGCAAGCAAGCCACCCTCACTGGCAGACAGTCCAGCTTCTCCCCGTAGGAGTTTGGGTCCCCCGCGTCTCCCCAGAAACTGTATTTCAGAGTAATCAGGAGCTTGTCTCCCTTTGGGTTGAAAAAAGCAACGCCCGCCGCCAGCCCAGATCACGCGCCTCTGTACCCTCAGCTTTTCAGCGCTCGTGCACGTCTCAATGCTCTTTTCTCTTTCCTTCTAGTTGTAGAACTTCCACTCAGCCAGCTTTCCCGTGGTTCTGGGTGATAGACGTTTTTTCTTTTAGTTGTATTTTTGAAATTGTTGTGGGAGGCAGCAGTTTAGGTGTTTACCTACGCCGCCATCTTGGATTCCCCCCAAAACTTAATTTTTAAGAGCAAAAGAAGTTAAAGTGCCAGCATGTGATATAATAAGAAATGCTAATCCATGAATCCATTAACTTACTTGATACAATTCACAGTTATATCTGCACTAGGACAAAATAGATGTTTTTAAGACAATTACTAAAAAGCTAGTGATGAACAATAATTTATATTGAAACCTTTCACTGGAGGTAGATTGTGCCTCAGTCAAAATGCACTTGCTTGCAATGTTACCAGAGTGCATCAAGAAGGGAAGGTAAAATATGGCCTGTGACAATAAACTATTTTAGGGTCTATTCAATTAAATTATTTTTTAAAATACAAATATTGTATATGTACCATAGGGTTGGAGCAGATAACAAATGTTACAGCAGTTCCCAGGAAGAAATAAACTAAAATATAAGGCTAAGAAAGTTTCATAAAAACTTAAACTAAGCTTTGAAAAAAATTAATTTTAGGTGAGCTGAATGGAGAGAGTATTATGGAGAAAACATATTTTTCAAGATCAGTTGGGACCTATTTATAGAGCCCAAGACAAGAATTTCAATGGAGGTCTGCATGATAGATCCCTAAAACTTTGAGCTATAAATTATGCTTAAAAACTACTTAAGATCATTTTATCTATCCTTCTACTCTGATAAGTAGCTCTATAACAACAACATAAAAGGTTGGGTTTAAATTTAGCATCATCAGTCCTCTCAAAAGTCTGAGCTAGAACATGGCATCAGTTATCACTCCTCTATAATCTCCTCACTCTGCTGGAGATATCACACATGTACCTTTGGACACCAGTCTAAACATATAAGATCAATCCACACTCTACCCCATCAAAGTCTACCTTTTGGTCATCTCTTAGGCCTAAGGGTTTACATACCAGCTTCACAGTCTGCCCTTGAGGGAATGGATGTACGGAGAGACCACACAGGGATTGGAAACCTTGGGATAATAGCTAAACTTGGTCTAAAAAGAGTGTGCAGATATCAATGGGCATGTTCTCTGGCCCATGACCTCCTTGACCTGTGGAGTGGTGGTTGGCAAGAGGAAGGCCAGAGAAGGTGTTACCATTATAATTAGCTAGTTATTAATATTAATAAAAAAGGAGTAAAAGGGAAGCCAGATGTTATAAGCCTGACCATCTGGAAAGATTCATTAGGAAGCTTCAATTTCACACACCCCAGGCAACCATCAGTCTATTCCCTGCAGATCACTAGGGGAAGGAGCCCAAAAGCAAGGAGATGGACATATATGCAGTAAACTCTGGGATATGTATAAGCAATACTTGCCTGTCAGTCTAACCTGGAAACCATGGATTGGCTAGAGGGGGTGGAGCCATTGAAAGTGTACCTGAAACCTTAGAGTTTTAAAATCCACAGACAAAGGAATTCTTCTCTCTTGTTCCTCTAGCTTTGCTCCTGCTTCCTTGCACTTGCCCATGTTCCTTTCATAGCCATGTGGCCCTAGAAGACACATGGCCTATGGCAATGTGGACCCCACACACAATGGACTACAGATGGGAACACAAACTAAGCTAGTCTGATGCTGAACTGGACTGTGCAAATAAGGAATGGAAACTCTGGGCACAAGCTTTAATTCTAACTCTGCTAAAGATACAGCTGGACTTCTTCCACAAGGGATAGAAGGAGATGGAACCTTGGAAACCCAGGGATTTAATTCCATGCTAATAAATGCTATTCTCTCATACAAGTCTCAGAAAATTTCTTTTCTTGTGACATTGCAAGAAACCAACTTCCATCAGCAGCAGATAGGGAAATGGAGGACACACACAAATAACATAAAGAGCTCTCTAAAACTCAGTGCCTCTACTTAACAATCAATTAACCAAATAAGAAATTAAATGGGAAATACATACATTTCTTAAAACAATTAAAATGGAAAGACAACATACCAGAACTTGTGGGATGTAGCAAATACAGTTCATAGCAATAAACACCTACATTAAAAGAAAGATCCCAACTAAACAACCTATCTATACACCTTAAGGAATGAGAAAAAGAGGAACAAATTGATCTCAAAGTTAGCAGAAGGAAGGAAATGAAAATTAGAGCAGAAATAAATGAACAGAACAAAAGATTAACCTAACTAATAGTTGGTACTTTGAAAAGATAAAGTTGACAAATCCTTAGCTAGACTAACTCAAAAAGAAAGATAATAAAAGCCCAGGTGGCCCTCGTGCGAGATGTCTTCACAAGATGGCCGTCAAAAGATGGCCACCACAAGATGGCTGCACACACAGTGGAGACAGCAGCTCTTCACAATGAGGCCTGGGCGTCTCATGGCTACACACAGTATGGAGGAGGCCTGTCCTGCCAGCTCCACAGCTTCGCGTGGAGGAGTTGGATCCAGGTGGAAAAGGAGGGTCTCAGCAGGGGAGGGCAGTTGGGGGCAATCATACCAGCAGGGGAGCAGTTAGGCATTGATCAGGCTGTCAGGGGAGTGGTTAGGGGGTGATCAGGCTGGCAGGCAGAAGCAGTTAGGGGCAATCAGGCAGGCAGGCAGGTGAGCGGAGCCAGCAGCCCCGGATTGTAAGAGGGATGTCCGCCTGCTGGTTTAGGCCCAATTGCAGGAGTTCGTTGTTAAAGAAGTCATTATTGATCCTGGTGAAAGCCATTTTAGTACAACTAAATGCAGATTCCTTGGATCTTAAATTCTGAAATAATGGAATGGAGTGAGTGAAAGAATGTGACTGATTTAAAAAGATCACTGACTAAACTTGAAAAGTTAGAAAACAGAGGACTAAAGATCTATAATGAACAAAAAGCAAACTGAACACAATAAGGGTGCTGATCTGGTATATGAACTAAAAATAGAGATCACTGAACATCCAACTGCACAGCAGTCCAACTGAGGAAGAGGAGGTTGGGAGGGATGCAAGGGGATGACTAATGTTCTTACAACAGGCTTACTTCTCAACCCCAGCCCAGCAATTTCAAAGTATCTTTTTATAGTGAACTCTGGAGGTTTGCTAAACTCTTGAAACACTCTAGTAATAAATAATCCCTTACATTTTATGGCATTTCAAGGACACACACAGGTATTATGAAACTATAATTTTTAAAGCATATGTAAAGGTACATATAAAAATACATTGTATAACATATAAGATTCAGCACAATTCTCACGTGACTATCTAGTGAGTTTGTGGCTGCATTTCATCTTCTCTTATGTAATTGAGAAAATCTCTAGGAAATTAATAAGAGAACAGAGAATATTATTTTAAGAGCTGGGGGGGGGGGGGCAGGAGGAAGTTCTCTGAGAATAAATTACAAAATTACCCAGCAGTCTGAAAAGGGAGTCATTATAAAAGCTACTTTCTATTGGAGTACAAAAAAATATTCTGCACAAAAAATCAAAATGCTCAGAAAATCTGTTTAACCTCTCATGGAACTATGGGTAGAAACTACATCTTAGAAAAGATGCAGAAAACATCCTATCTAATAAGAGAGTAATATGCAAACTGACCGTACCTCCACTACACCCACAAGCCACACCCATCAGCCAATCAGAAGCAAGTATGCAAATTAACCGAACCAAGATGACTATGGCCACAGAGAGCAGGAAGCTTGGGTTTCCCTGGCAATGGAGGAAGCCAAGCTTTCCGCCTGCCTTGGTCTGCCTTGGCCTCCACTTAAGGCTACAAAGTTTCAATTATAGAAGATAAATAAATCCCAGATACCAGGGTCTCCACTTGGGTCACCGGGGGACATGGCCAGCCTGCAAACCACCACAGGCCCCTTGCCCAGGCCGCCCCATGCCCCAAGGGAACCCCCACCCTGATCCGGGATAGTCTTCAGGGCAAACCAGCGGTCCCTACCCATGCAACAAGCCTCTGTCTTATCTAATCCTATCTAATAAAAGAATAATATGCAAATTGACCATCACTCCAACACACAAGATGGCTGCCCCCATGTGGTCAAAGATGACTGCCCCCATGTGGACACAAGATGGCCAGCAGGGGAGGGCAGTTGGGAGAGACCAGGCCTGCAAGGGAGGGCAGTTGGGGGCGATCAAGCCTGCAGGGGAGGGCAGTTAGGGGTGACCAGGCCTGCAGGGGAGGGTAGTTAAGGATGACAGATCCTGCAGGGGAGGGCAGTTAGGGGTGACCAGGCCTACAAAGGAAGGCAGTTAGGGGCAGGCAAACAGGCTGGCAGGGGAGCAGTTAGTCATCAATCAGGCCAGCAGGGGAGTGGTTAGGGTGTGATCAGGCTGGCAGGCAGAAGCGGTTAGGGGCAATCAGGAAGGCAGGCAGGTGAGCAGTTGGGAGCCAGCAGTCCTGGATTGTGAGAGGGATGTCCGACTGCCCATTTAGGCCCGGTCCCAGATTGGAGAGGGTGCAGGCTGAGCTGAGGGACACACACCCCTGTGCATGAATTTTGTGCACTGGGCCTCTAGTTGAACATAAAAGGAAAAAAGAAATAGGACCTTTACTTTGTATATTTGCCCTTGGATGAAGAAGGAATCAAAAATCTTACACAAATAATTTTCCAGAATTTTTATATTAAATCTAGAACTATAAAACATATCTCAGAACTGGGCATTTGAGGATCAGATACTTAAAAAACTATATTAAATTGACAAAAAACATTTGGTAAGACTAAGCATTTCATTATTAAAACAAGAGCCAGCCTATGAATGTCTAAATTAAATGGAAAGATTTGTTAAGATATAAACAATTACATTAAAGATGACAATCACACATTCCAGTGAAAAACAAAGACATACAGATTTAATTGTGTCAACTTTAATTACATCCTCCCTCTAGTATATACGTGGGTTGGTGTTTTTGTTTGTTTCTTTGTTTTTGGCAATCATTCATTTTACAAACATTTATTGAGGATAGGTATTTTTCTGGGCACTTGGTTTTCAGAGATGCACAAATATACTTCCTGTCAAATAACTCTTTTCATTTTTTCTGAATTTTTGTCTTTTTTTAAAATAGTATTATCTCAAAACTGAAAGGTGGATAAAATATCCTTTTAAAATCCCTTCTAATCACACAATTTTATTAAACATTGCTCCCAACTCAAGAGATCAGCATCACTAACTCATCTGCAGTGGTAAGAATTTAAATAAATATATATTGTTGGGCTTGAAGAGAGGACGTTAGATTACTTATTGAGGGAGCTAAAGCCAATATAAAGGAACATTGATGTCTCTGTTTCTCTGTGGCATGGGGTTTTGATTCCAAAGTACTCCCAAACTTAAGTTATTTATTTAAGTAATATCCCATTATCAACTGATTAATGCATTCTATGTATCTGTGACTCTTTCACTATTTAATACATAAGTATTTTAAGTGTTTGCAAGCTAAATCTGATGCATTTGAATAACTAAGTTACCCAAATGCCTGAGGGTTAGTTATCTCTTTATCTCCACCTCTATCTCTATCTCAAAATAGGCATAGAAATTCAAGGGAGGTAGAGAAAGAGGGAAGGGGGGAGAGAGAGAGAGAGAGAGAGAGAGAGAGATCTCCAACAAAGAATGGGTAGTCTCATTAGATCATGAAGTCAGGAAATGATTTTTGTTGTAGGCATTGATTTTAAGTGTGAATATCAGTTCTAATGTATGACATAGAAGTTCTAAATGGAGAACAGAGAAATTGCTGAGTCAAATATTTCTATGAGACTAATGGATTGAATTATTTCTTGATTCTTTCTGAATCTGCCATTCTTATTTTAGATAAAATTGTTTTGTCTTGAGTGGAACTGAGCTGAAGAAGCTTAACATATTATCTGGCACCACAATTTGAAATTCATTGATATTTTTATTGTATTTTCTTAAACTTGTTGCCCAAAATAATTTTGGAGATCATTAAGTAAAATCAAAATATTCAACAAATAAAAAACTGCCAATGCTAAAAGCCCAAATTTTTATACCAAGGTGAGGGGATTTTACACACACACCCTGCATATTTGAAAATGCTTCAATCATTGGTCATTGCTTTCAAATAACAAAAAAAAAAAAAAAAAAAAAAAAACCAGCTGTATTTAGTAAAGTAACAACTGGACTGCAATTGTAACCTTAGCTTTTCATTTGATACTAGGTGAGAGGGTGAGAAACCTTCCATTACATATGATATAAAAATACACCTGCACCATGATTAGTGCACAGTGGAGCATAAAAATCAAATAATCACGTATTAACTTATCTTCTCATAATCACTTCCCTTTTAGTCACATTCAGGTTTCTCAAGGTAAAATTATCTATCTCCACTGAGCAAGTGGCCTATCACAGAGAAGGCACTCACATTTGTTTAAGAAAACACATAAATGATCTTTTAAAATTCTTATTATTAACACTTCTGGGAAGCTTAGCAATTTTAAGGTTAAAATTAAGCCAGCTATGGAGAAGCTTTTATTGATAGAACTATAGAAAGAACTACTGCAAGCTGACTTTTTCATTATATATATATATATATATATATATATATATATATATATATACACACACACACACACACACAGTTAATGAAAAAAGTTGGCATATATATATATATATAATAGAGGCCAGGTGCATGAAATTCATGCACAGGTAGGGTCCCTAGGTCTGGCCAGCGATCCGGGCCTATCTGTGGGGTGACCAGTGGGGCAATTGGGGGGGCCCTGCTGGCACCCACCTTGGCTGGCCTGGAGCCTGTGGGCTGGGGGCAGCTTCTCCGTTGAGCATCTGCTTCTGGTGGACACTGTGCATCATAGTGACTGGTCATTCTCCCATTCATTCGATTTGCATATTATGCTTTTACTATATAGGATTCTGAGGTTGATTTAGTTGGATGAATCCAAGTGCTAAAATTATGTTTCAGAGCTATACCTGTCTCTCTTCCCCTACTGCCTCAGCTGTTATTATCTGGATCTACTTAAGCCAGCTTTTATATGCTCCTTTTATCTCATAGTACTGAAAAACACAACACTTATCCCAAAGGCTTGAACACAATTTCCAGTAAGGATTCCATCTTTCCTATCCTGTGTAAAACACCAGTCCCTAAATTGAGCAATATTGCTCTGGAATGGAAGAAACAGTTGCTATCTCCATCAATTGTTATACTACTAAGATCCACTTACTTGCAAGTGACAGAAAATTATCTTAAAGCAATTTAAGCAGATTTGAGACCTGATTGGATAACAGATCTAAAAAAAATATTAAATGTCTACACCTAAAAAAGGCAAAGGTATTTCAAGGTTGCAAGAGTCCTGGAACCAAGGACTTAAATGTTGCCAAAACACTCTTTCCATCATTTGCTACTTTTCTGTTTTCATAATAGCCTAATACTCTGTTATGGTAAACTGTCCTTTCCCTTGTAGTGGGAGGCCTACAAACACAGAGAGATGTCCAGTCACTACAGTGTTAGTACTTTTATTTTCTGTTTAAGAATATTTGGGGACAAATTCAAGATGGCTGCAGAGTAGTTGGAAGCTACCCATACCAACTATTAGTGCCAAACTAGATTAACAGGTATAGTATAGAGTAATAAATCTGAATGCACCACAGAAGGACAGCTGAACAGGAATATTACATACACGGATTTATACAAGAAGCTACACAGAAACTGGTAAGAAGGGTGGGGATAGCAAGAGGGCTGGCCCCTGCACCCAAGTGTGGTGGCTGAGAAGCTGGAGGGATATTCTATTTTTTATTGTTATTTTATTTTATCTTATATTTTTCTTTTTTTAACCTTTTTCTTCCTCACTTCACCCTTTTACATACTGTTTTCTCTTCTCCTGTCACTGCACTATTTTTTCTGTTTCCGTTCTTTTTATCCCTTGTTAAAAATTCATCTTCATACAATATCCACAAATCAATAAACATGATACATCATATAAATAAATTGAGAGATAAAAATTACATAATCAATCACTTCAATTGATGCAGAAAAAGCATTTGACAAAATCCAACATCCTTTCTTGATAAAAACCCTTAGCAAAGTGGGAATAGGTGGATCATACCTCAACAAAATAAAAGCCTAATATGACAAACCTACAGCCAACATAATACTCAATGGGCAAAAACTAAAACCATTTCCACTAAGAACAGGAACAAGATAGGTTTCCACTTTCACCACTCCTGTTCGACATAGTACTAAAAGTATTAACCATTGCGATTAGACAAGAAGAAGAAATAAAAGGCATCCAAATTGGAAAAGAAGATGTAAACCTGTCATTATTAGCAGATGACATGATAGTGTACATAGAAAACCCTAAAGACTCCATCAAAAACAATAAAGATTTAATAAATGAATTCAGCAATGTAGCAGGATACAAAATTAATACCCAGATATCTATGGCATTTTTTATACACCTATAGTGAACTTACAGAAAGAGGAACTAAAAAACAATCCCATTTAAAATTGCACCAAAAAAATTAAGATACCTAAGAATAAACTTAAATAATGAGGTAAAAGACCTGCCCTCAGAAAACTACAGGACACTGAAAAAAGAGATAGAGGAAGACATAAACAGATGGAAGAACATACCATGTTCATGGATTGGTAGAATCAACATCATTAAAATAACCATACTACCCAAAGCAATCTATAGATTCAATGCACTTTGCATTAAAAAACCAAAGGCATATATCACAGACCTAGAACAAACTCTCCAAAAATTCAGCTGGAATAAAAAAAAAAAATCCTGAATAGCTGCAGCAATCATGAGAAAGAAGTACAAAGTAGGTGGGATAGCAATACCAGATATCAAGCTGTATTACAAATTTACTGTTCTTAAAACAGCCTGGCACCAGCTCAAGAATAGACATATAGACCAATGGAATAGAATAGAGAGTCCAGAAATTGACCCAAAACACTATGCTCAATTAATATTTGACAAAGGAGTCAAGAACATGCAATGAAGTCAAGACAGTCTCTTCAATAAATGGTTTTTGGGAAAATTGGACAGATACATGCAAAAAAACAATGAAATTAGACCAACAACTTACACCATACACAAAAATAAACTCAAAATGGATAAAGGACTTAAGATGGGAAATCATAACAATTTAGAAGAATCCACAGGCAGCAAAATCTCAGACATATGCCAAAGCAATATCTTCACAAATACAGATCCTAGGCCAATGGAAACTATGGAGAAAATAAACAAATAGGACTGCATCAAAATAAAAAGCAAAAGAAACCATCAACACTACAACAAGAAAGCCCACTGCATGGGAGAACATATTTGGCAATGTTATATTTGATGAGGGCTTAATCTCCAAAATCCATAGGGAACTCATACATCTTAACAAAAGAAAAATAAACAATCCAATCAAAAAATGGGCAAAGTACTTAAATAGACACTTTTGGAAAGTGGATATACAGAAGGCCAGAATACATATGAAAACATGCTCAAAGTCACTAATTATCTGAGAGATGCAAATCAAAACGACAATTAGATACCATCTTATACCTGTCAGAATGGCTATTATCATCAATTGACAAAGACAGTTGCTGGCGAGGATATGAAGAAAAAGGAATCTTTGTGCATTGCTGGTGGGAATGTAGGCTGATGCAGCCACTGTGGAAAACAGTATGGAGTTTCCTCAGAAAACTAAAAATAGAACTGCCATTTCACCCAGTAATCCCACTCATAGGAATATATTTCAAGAAACTAGAAACACCAATCAGAATGGACATATGTACCCCTATGTTCATAGTAGCCCAGTTTACAATAGCTAAGTTTTGGAAACAGCCTAATTGCCCATCAGCAGATGAGTGGATTAGAAAACTGTGGTACATCTACACAATGGAATACTACACTGCTTTAAAAAAGAAAGAACTCTTACAATTTGCAACAGCATGGATGAAACCGGAGAGCATTATGCTAAGTGAAATAATCCAGCCAGAGAAAGACAAATATCACATGATATCACTCATTTGTGGAATATAATTAACAACATAAACTGATTAACAAAAATAGATCCAGAGACAAAGAAGCATGGAACAGACCGTCCAACCTCAGAGGGAAGGCAGGGGAGTGGTGGAGTAAGAGATCAACCAAAGGACTTGTATGCATCATATAAGCATAATCCATTGTCACAGACTGTAAGGGGGTGAGGGCATGTGCTGGGGGGGTAGGAGGGAACAGCCAGGGAGAGGTCAATGTGAAGAAAAGGAGACATATGTAATACTTTAAACAATAAAAAAATTAAATTAAAAAAAAAGAATTAGTAGTAAATGGACTACTCACTAAATCATCCTTAAGTGTCGGTTAGAGTGTCACCCAGAAGAAAAGTTTCTCATCATTTATAGATGTCATAATATATGAGGTTAGACACTAACTTTTAGTAGAGAGTGCAGAATATCTCATATGGAATAGAATACACTGATTGTCTCATTATCAGTCACCAGAATTACTGTAGAAACTAAAGAAGTTCATCTATTTTATTTCTTCCTATAGTAAATTTTGTACAATCTATAAAATTTATATGTGTAATCTGTGCTTATACTAAATACATTTATGCTTTTTTTATCAGTATGAAATATGTAGCTTTCAATGAACTTATACTCCTTTCCCACTTCCCCAATTTAATGTATCTATATTTAAAATTTTATATTTTGTGCAGACATATGGCAGAAACTACTTGCCCTTTATTTTACATACCAAAACATATTTGAGTCTAAAAATAGATCTATTTCATAACATAACACATCTGTAATAATAAAAGTGTAATATGCTAATTAGACCAGACAGGCAAACAACCTTCCAGACAAAGCTGGGGCTGCAAGGGCCAAGATAAGCAACTGCAGCTGCAAGGGTCAAGCCCCTTGCATGAATTTCATGCATCAGGCCTCTAGTAAAATATATAAATGGGAAAATACTTTCCATGCCATATTTTACCAAACGTGTTTATATAATACTAGAGGCCCAGTGCACAAAATTCCTGCACTTGTTGGGGGAGGGGGGTCCCTCAGTCCAGCCTGCACCCTCTCACAGTGCAGGAGCCCTCAGGGGATGTCCAAATGACAGCTTAGGGAAGCAGCCCTAAGACATGAGTCAGACATCCTTAGCGCTGCTGTGGAGGTGGGAGAGGCCTCCACCACCGCCATTGCACTTGCCAGTGGTGAGCCCGGTTCAGAGCTTCTGGCTGAGCAGCACTCTCCCTGAGGGAGCACAATGACTTCTAGGGGTCAGCTCCTGCTTTGAGCGTCTGCCCCCTGCTGGTCAGTGCACATCATAGCAACTGGTCGTTCTTCCATTCAGTCAATTTGCATATTAGCCTTATATTATATAGTATTAAATACTTCATATTGGTAAAACTATTCTTATCATTTTGAGAACTAATATAAACATTAGTGGATGAAATTGGGTGCTAAACTCTAATATAATATTAAGCAACTGTGTGATATGGCTGGCTTAGTAAAATGTGTCTTTAGTATGAATAAATAGAAGTGCTGATCTTGGTTTATTCTGTTTTGTGGTCAGGACTCACCTTGATTTTGGTTTTCTGTTTAGACCTCATACACTAAGAGAAGCATATTTATAATATTATATAGAGAGTGTAATTAAGACAGTGAAAGACTCTTAACCATGTTGTGTAGAAAAGTTCAGAGGTCTGAAGAGATAACAGGACTTGTCAAGGGACAAGTTTTCCAATATTTGGAAATCTCTAACATGGAACTTAAGAGACATTCTTAGTTTTTATGAAATTCAGAATCTCAATGGTTCAAAGTGTGAACAGGCTTTATTTGACACTTACATGAACAATAACCAGTAACTTTTTAATAATTGTAGTTAAATTGCCATGGGTAAATTAATGTAAAAAATAAAAATGCAAAAAACACTGAAAATGCTCCTGATTTCTTGGGGATGGCATCAAGAGGTTAAATACACTCTCCAGGGATAATGTAGGTGATCCCTAAGATTTATTGCTACCTAAAACTCTAAGATCCAGCAGTGTTGTGTAAAGTCATAGCTCTGCTTTTCTTTCTCATTTAATAACTTAACATTTACTTATATGGAACATCAAACATTGCTTTTTCTATCTTTTGTAATTTTGGGAAAGCACTGAAAAATAATGAATGCTCTGTACAAAATTTCATCATGTGACTGTGTTAAGCTCAAATTTTCTGCTGTATTGTCATCTTTGTAATTAGCAATAGTAAATGAGGCAGGTCCTGGCTGGTTTTGCTCAATGGTTGGAGCATCAGCCTTAGGACCAAAGGAGGCAATCAATCCATATCCCTCTCTCTCTCTCTCTCTCTCTCCCCCTTCCCCCCTTCCATTCTCTCTAAAAATCAATGGTGAAAATATCCTCATGTGAGAAGTATTTTTTTTAATAAAAGAAAAGGAGACAGGATCCATGAAAAAGACTTTAAATGCAGACTTTTTTCTGCCCTCTTAAAACAAGAACCATTTTTCTAATGTTTCACTCATCTTTTCCTTTGGAAACCTCACCAGAAGTATGTTTATCATTCATATTTTTATTAACATCTGTTCATGACCATAGATGCCTTACCTAAGACATTAGAAGCTTTTTGTCTCTGCTCCTCACATCCATCTGAGCACACACCAAACTTGCCTTTAAGGTTCTTATTTCTAACAATTATCTCTTCAAGGCAATCTAGGCTTTTCTCCATCGTGCACCTTAAAACACTCCATTTTCTACCTCCATTGCCACGTGGGCTTCTTCACTGTGTGTCTTTGTCTGTGTGTATGTCCCTTCCACAAGGACACCAGTCATTGAATTTAGGGACCACCTAATTCATTCTGACCTTATCTTAAGTAATTATATCTGCAAATATCCCATTTCTAAATAAGGCCACATGCTAAGCTTTCCAGTAGACATAAATTTGGGGAGAAAACTATTTACTTACTACGTAGGTCTGTATTCTTTGGGGCCTGGAATGTGTCTGACCATTGTTTATAGCTCCAGAAGCTAACACCATGCCAGGTACTTAAAAGGAATGAGTTAATAAGTGAATGTCTTCAATCACTAACTCTGTCAAATGGAACCAATTTAAGTCTCATAGTGAATATATTAAACTAAAGGTCCAGTGTACAGATTCATGCACATTGAAAGGAAATTAATTAGAAAATGGCTGGTGAGGTGAGACCAGGTGAGATAGGCCAGACACACCCTGGAGTCAACTTCTTGTGGTCCCTCCCTGGCCAGTCACACTTGGAGTGGTGCCAGGGTTGGAAGGGCATCTACAGAGTGTGCAGAGTCCCTCTGGCAGGTGGGGTCTCTTGGCCTGGCCTGCAGGTATCAGGCCGAAACCGGCAGTCTGACATCCCCCAAGGGGTCCTGGAGTGCAAGAGCGCACTCTGCAAAGTTGCTGTAGCTTGGCAGCTCCTGCATCAATCACCTGATCCCTGGTGGTCAGTGCATGTCATAGTTACCTGTTGGATAGTTGAACAGTCAGATGGTTGGTTAGGCTTTTATCTATAATAATAAAAGCATAATATGCAAATTGACTGAACGGCCAAACAGCGGAATGACCATCCAGATGACCTTCCAGAGGAAGCCGGGGCTGTAAGGGCTGGGGCAGCCGGGGCTGCAAGGGTCTACTCTTGCAAGAATTCCATGCATTGGGCCTCTAGTATATATAGATAATGTCTCCTTATTTGAGCATGATTTAAGATTCAGTTTTTATTTTCAAGCCACCTGGTTAGCCACTTAGTGTTTCCCATTTTACCAGGGTCTCCTTTTAATCTCACTTCTTTGTCTCTAAATAAGTTTACTCCATCTATTGAAATGGAAGTTTGCATCTGTGGTTAAACTTATACCACCCCTGCAGGATTCTTTTCATATCTTTATTCCAGGTCCTCTCACAAGAGATGATCCTACTAGACCTGTGGTCAGCAAACTGCGGCTTGCGAGCCACATGCAGTTCTTTGGCCCCTTGAGTGTGGCTCTTCCACAAAATACCACTGCCTGGGTGCATCTATTTTGAAGAAGTGGCATTAGAAGAAGTTTAAGTTTAAAAGATTTGGCTCTCAAAAGAAATTTCAATCGTTGTACTGTTGATATTTGGCTCTGTTGACTAATGAGTTTGCCGACCACTGTACTAGACCATCGACATTGCTGTATATTCAGAATATAGCTGTTTGACCTTGGTAAGTTACTTAAACTTTCTGTACCTCTGTTTCTCTATTTGTAAAATAGGGTTGATAATGGTACATATATCATAGAATTGCTATAAGTTATTTTAACAAAGTGCTTAAAGCTGTGTCTGGGACAGAGTTGATACTGTATATGTGTTAGATAATTAGTGTTTCATGTCAAATAAATTAAATGATGTTTTCCTGTAAATAAATTATTAAGGAGACATCAAGTATCCAAAATGCTCAGTGTTTCTCATAATTTTCTTATATATGTATACTTAGAACTTGTTTCATCAAGATAGTTACTAACTTCAGCAACAAGAAGGAAATTTTTTTAAGGAACATTTTCCTGGCTAAGCTTAAAGGTCAGCCTCTCAGACACTTTTGTTTTCAAGATATGATATTTTATATGGAAATAGTTGCCTGAAAGCTATAGTGCTTTTTCTCTGTTTTACATAACACCCACTATTGTATCTTACATTTTATAGTTTACAGAATGTTTGCTTTAAGTAGTCAATAAGATTGCATCCCATTCTTCAAATCAAATAATCTGTGGAGAGCTGGGATTTGTTGATGTCCTTTACCTGGCTCACACTTTGCTTATCACTTGAAGGCTGTCAAAGTTGGTATGAGTTAAATATTATTTTTTAAATAACCTGAAGTTATAAAGCCACACTGAAGTTGTGTGCATATGTGTGTGTGCATATGCATGTATGTATGTGTGCATGTGTGTCTATGTGAGTGTGTGCATGTGAGTGTGTGTGTGGAAGATGAAAGAATTTAGCAAATACCATCATTTTATCAAATATGAAAATAACTTAGAATTTACTTAAAATAAGTAAGTTAATTCTCACCTACCTACAGGACTGTTTCAGTCAAGGTCTGTCTACTGAGCTAAGAATCTGCCAGGTAAGAATAACATTGACCTCAGACACATTTTTGGATGTTAACCTTGCCACTTTTATATCCATCCTTACTTCCACATTTTGTCCTTTGCTAGAACCTAAAATCTGTTATTATTCCTCTTGGGAGGTTTGGTTATGTGGAAGGCACATCTGGCTTAATTGGCTGACAGCTGCTACAGGTACTATTGGATGAGGTCCACGTATCACAGTGCATTACCATCCACTTAAGAGTTTAACCTTTCATAATCTATGCTTCATGTTGTAAAATAACTTAAGAGATGTGCTTTTATTATTTGTTAATACATGTTCATTTTCTACCTTGATACCAAAATCATAATCAACAGACACCACAATAAAAGGCAAAGGGCATTTCCATATTGCCAGTTGGTGAACTGCAAAGACCATAATTCCAAGACCTGTGAAAATGAGGCTGAAAAGCATAATAATATGTGGTCCATATTGGCTGGCAAAAAGGCTGAGAAAGCAACCCCACCTTCAAGGTTTATGGCTTGAGTTTGCTTATATAAAACTTTTAGGCACTAAAGAGTGGTTATAGTTAATTGCTGCATCAGGCACAGCCAACAAAGAAGGTGGTCTTCAGATTCCCACATGCACTGGTGCTTTTCATCTGCAGGGTTCTTCTAGCTATAGAGTAACCAAAAGGTATCTCTGCACATGAATGTAGGACAACTGAGCTGATTGCAAAGCCATGGAGACAGTGGTATAAACAACCTGCATTAAGTGTGTTTGCAATTGTTTTAATTAACTTGTGCATAGTTTTATTTCACTAGAGCTTAATGCAGAAAAGCATTGAGAATAACATCTGCTTTTAACTGCCTCACCCTGAGTTTGAGCCCAGATTAATAAAAGTTAAGTCAATTCCAAAAGACACTTCCAAGGAAAGGTGGTTAGCTTTTCCCTACGTATTCACATAGAGCAGGAAAGTGTTTTATTTAACAAACTAGAGGCCCAGTGTAAGAAATTCATGCACTTGGGGCAGAGAGTCCCTCAGCCCAGATTGTGCCCTCTCACAGTTCGGGAGCCCAGCAATCGATCCCCCAAAAGAGATAGGCCCCACCTACCAGCTGGGGCTCCACAATGAATCGCCCTCACAGAGGGATGCCGGGCCCACCCACCACAGCACCACCTGCGGGGTAGCCTGAGCCTCCCTCTTTGGGGCAATTGATCATGCCCCACAGAGAGAGACCTCACTGCAGCCCACTGATCGGTGGCCTCGGCCTCCCTCTTTGGTGTGATCTTAGAGCCCCAGATTGATCAATTGCCCTGCCAGTCAGTGGCCTGGGCCTCGTTCTGCAGGGCAATCATGGAGCAATGGCCCCTACCAATCCCATCACACCTGCCTTGGCTGGCCTGGAGCCAGTGGGTGTCATAGCATGGTTGTCCAGAAGGTTGTTCAGCTATCTGGTCTACTTAGCATATTACGTTTATATTATTATATATTGTCATTTGCCTTTCTGGAGATTCAGCTAATAGAATATTTGGTTCCCTGTGGAATTTTGTTTTCCCAACCAGCAACACTTTTGGGAGGCCAGAGGACAAAGGAAATTTTTGAAACCAAAGACCATTTAGTTTGCCAATAAGATCATCTTCCTTTAAATATTATTTTCTATTATTATGGCTCAATTGCATTTTTCTCCCTTATAATTCATCTTCACTGTGATTAGTCCCCGGACATGCATTGTACACCAAGTTTATTCCACCACCTCTCCTCTGAGAGTTGTGTGTTGAAATGTATTAAATCTTATAAAATAGGCCTAACCATACATTTTTTACATGCACATTTTTGTGAACTTTGCTTTATCCTTAAATTTGAAATGCCTCATTTCACTGCGGGCCTTTTTTGTGAAACTGATGAAATCCATATCTATAGTATGTAACATTCAAATATCATCTCCAACTATAGATAACTGGGATTCTAGTAAAACATAAGAATTGGTGAAAGAAAATAAGCCTGTCAAAAAAGGATGCCCAAGTGAAACACAGAAGTTGTACTCAGCCCCACCCCAGAACAAAGTGAATTAATCCAATATCATTTAGTGACAGACTACAGCAACACATCCTCTGTAGAAAGGCTGGCAAACTCTTCTCCTACTCCTTCCCACACATAAAGAAAGAGTGACTTCTATGCCTGGGCAAGAATGACCAGCACCAAGATCCTCTCCTTCAGCTCTGACTTGTCAGTTAGATGGGACACCATAAGGTATAGAAAGTCTGAGGCCACTCTTCCTCAAAGCAGCAAGAGTCATGAGATACAAGTAGGCATCAGACTGGTATATCTCAGTAAGTAGATGGCGCATTATAGTTGAGTGGATGGTGTATATTAGGAACAGATGGAAGCATAGGCTGAGGCTCTTCTGAGTGTCCACATGTCATTAGCAGCCCTTTGGAGGTTAAGATGGCTTCCCTGGTCATCATAATTTTCTTTTCAGGAACAAATAGGACATTATCAGGGCCACTGAGGACTAACATGTCTCCCTATTTGCTCTACAGTGACTGGTGAGAATCATCTGAGGTCCTGTACTAGAAGTGCTGGAGGAGTCTTATGGCTGTCAGTATTCTCCAGCTAGCTATGTCTCCATGTCACACTGTGAGTGCCCAAAAATGACCTTTCTGGGCCTCACTCAG
Source organism: Corynorhinus townsendii (assembly GCA_026230045.1). Lineage (NCBI taxonomy): Eukaryota > Metazoa > Chordata > Mammalia > Chiroptera > Vespertilionidae > Corynorhinus > Corynorhinus townsendii. The sequence goes on along the minus strand of JAPDVU010000003.1, from coordinate 110,775,456 downwards.
TGAGCCCACCTCAGGAAGAGAAGGTCTAGGGCTTTCAGGATGCCAATAAAATCCCAAAGACAAAATATTCAGATGGTTCATTTGGGTAAATAGAGCATATAAAAAATCATATTCTTACATATGCTTATCTAAGATTTTTTTAGAAACCCACTTTTTTTTTTTTACAAAAGTATGTTGTCTATCAATATAATGTTGCTCACATTGAATTTGGTAGCTGTAAAATAATAAAGTAGCAAAATTAGAAAAAGTTTTATCACATTTTTTTTGCTGCCCCACCATTCAATTAACAAAATGGGAGGATTAAATATATTATCAGCTAGAGTTCATCTTACTGTGCTTTGCAATTAGTGCATTTTCAACATTAAGAAAAGACCATTCACCAGCAAAAATAGCAGGACTTGCTAAAGGCTCAGACTTACTTTATTGTACAATATCTCTGAAGTCTATGCCTGTATTTTAAAAAGTATTTGAAAAGTATATTAGTGATTAACTAACATGTATGCTTTGATTCATTTCCTAAACAAACAAGAAATAAAATATGTAGTTAAGCAAGTAAAAAATCCAATGGCCCTTGTTCAAATTTCAATCTGATGACAATAGAATATGTACTTCTTGATCAAACACTATCTGAATAAATGAGTTCTTTTAAATTTTTTAAATCTGTTTACAAGTCAGGTCAAATGTCTGTTTTAGTTTATATAAATTTAATAACCATATAATACAATTTTATGATCTGATCAGACACCATACCCTAAATATTAGTCATAGGCTATGCACAGTACATTTCTATCCACTGTATATCATTCAGCAGAGCAGCTGGATTATTTATAATAAACCATTTTGACAAATATAGTGCTGCCTTTTTCCTCATTATTAATTAATACATATGACAAAGGACAAAGACATCAATGACAACAAAAGCCTTTTGCTTCCCCTGAGCTTCTGCACATATATTTAGGCTCCCTTTGTAGGTGCTTTTTCCTAGTTGATTAAATTATATAAATGCAGGTTACTTTATGAGTTCCCATCAATGAACTGGGAAGAGTAATCCTGCACCTGTCATATATCTGTGAATTTGGTAAGCCTATTAAAGCTCCTGCATGCTTTGTTTTCCCACCCTCCAAAGTGGGAGGGGAGGGTCTCCAGGCTGCTCTCACATCACTTACAGCCACTGTTGGGCTTCAGATATCTTCACTTTTCAGATATTAGTTTAAAAAAAAGGCTTTGACAATCAAATTTAATAAGTTAGGACAAAGCATGCAATTTAAGTCTGAAAAAGATAGCCAAAAAATATATTCTCTATTTGACCTATTTTAGACCAAAAATGCAGCTATTAAGAAATACCTGTTTTTGACTGAATTTTTACTCTTATCCAGATGTTTGGTATTTTGTAGACCACAACACCAAACATGGATAAAGTGTCCATATCCTATATAATAAAAGGGTAATATGCAAATTGACCCTAATAGCAAATGACCTGGGAACAACTGGTTGCTATGACGTGCACTGACCACTAGAGGGCAGACAGCGCAGGAGCTGCTCCCTGGTGGTCAGTACGCTCCCACAGGGGGAGCTCCACTCAGCCATAAGCCAGGGCTGACAGCTGTGAGTGCAGCAGTGGAGGGGGGAGGCTCTTCCGCCTCCTTGGCAGCACTAAGGATGTCTGACTGACAGTTTAGGCCCACTAAGCTGGCAGATGGACATCCCCTGAGGGCTCCTGGGCTGCCAGAGGGATGTCTGAGTGCCAACTTAGACCTGATCCCCCTGGGAGCGGGCCTACGCTGGCAGATGGACATCCCCCAAGGGGTCCTGGACTGCAAGAGGGCACAGGCTGGGCTGAGGAACCCCCCAAGTGCACAAATTTTCATGCACCAGGCCTCTAGTTATTATATAAAGTGTTATATACCTGTAAATTTTGGCAAACTAAAAGAAATTGGCTTCACTCTTAGCACAATGAAAACAAACTTTTCTCACCTCACATCCAGTTGTTAATAGTTTATATGGAAGATAAAGATTACCAACTAATAAAAAACATAAGTGAACCAGCAATATCATAGTGGCCACTCCACCTGCCCTGGGAAAAGCATCACCCCTATATGGAGAGGATACAGCTGGAATTGTGACAGTGACACTTGTAAATTTCCTACTTTCAGGGTGTTAGAGGACAAAGCAACATGCAGGACCTAACAGGTGGAGAGCCAGCCTATTCAAATCTTCAGGGCTTGTAGGTGCATAGGTGGGTTAAGGATGTTCAGGGGAAAAGCTCCCATGCAGAGTAACTAAACACTCCACAACTGTTCCAAATACTACAGAAGAATCCATTTTGGGCCCTGAAAATAAACCAGTTGTGATAAAGTACAGCATTTGTTTGCCCTCTTTATTTCTTGTATTGTAGATGATTATGGACACAGGGGACTATGAGCATACCCTGTGTAGGTAGAGGCTCATAATTGATTTAGTAAATTCCTCAATGAGAAATAGAATCCTGCTATGAATGATGACAAAAGGGGAGAAGAGAAGTTACAGACAGAGAACACAGAGGCAATGGGATCTTTTGTAAACAAAGAAAAGTTTCTGTAGTCAGTCATTTATGTAGTCTGTTCCTGTGTGGATGATGCAGCTGACTCCCAATTGAAATAAAGGAAAGCTGAACCCTTTTCCATAAGATCATATACCAGAGGTCAATGTGGGAAAGCCAGATTGGTTTGCATGTTCTAATGAGTATTGTGGGCAAAAAGGGGCTACAAGCTAACCTCAGAAGGCCTGCATGGCAGTGGGCTTGCAAACTCATAAACCTAAAGGATATTTTTCTTTCTCTGACTGACTTATTTTGCTTAGCATAATGTTCTGAAGGTCCATCCATGCTGTTGCAAATGGTAAGAGTTATTTCTTTTTACAGCAGCATAGTATCCCATTGTGTAGATATACCACAGTTTTCTAATCCACTCATCTGCTGATGGGCACTTAGGCTGTTTCCAAATCTCACTTGTTGTAAACTGTGCTGTTACGTACATAGAGGTGCATATGTCCTTTCTGATTGGTGTTTCTGATTTCTTTTTTTTTCCATTTAATAAGTCTTTATTGTTCGGATTATTACAATTTTTCCTCTTTTTTCCTCCCATAGCTCCCCTCCACCAGGTTCCTACCCCACCCTCTGCCCTTACCTCCCTCCCCCACTGTCCTCATCCATAGGTGTACGCTTTTTGTCCAGTCTCTTCCCGCACCTCCCACTCCCCTTTCCCCCCAAGAATTGTCAGTCCACAACCTTTCTATGCCCCTGATTCTATTATATTCAGCAGTTAATACTGTTCATCAAATTTTTTATTCCCTTGGTTTTTAGATTCACTTGTTGATAGATACATATTTGTTGTTCATAATTTTTATCTTTATCTTTTTCTTCTTCTTCCTCTTCTTAAAGAATACCTTTCAGCATTTCATATAATTCTGGTTTGGTGGTGATGAACTCCTTTAGCTTTTTCTTATCTGTGAAGCTCTTTATCTGACCTTCAATTCTGAGTGATAGCTTTGCTGGGTAGAGTAATCTTGGTTGTAGTTTCTTGCTATTCATCACTTTGAATATTTCTTGCCATTCCCGTCTGGCCTGCATAGTTTCTGTTGAGAAATCAGCTGACAGTTGTATGGGTGCTCCCTTGTAGGTAACTAACTGTTTTTCTCTTGCTGCTTTTAATATTCTCTCTTTGTCTTTTGCTCTTGGCATTTTACTTATGATGTGTCTTGGTGTGGTCCTCTTTGGATTCCTTTTGTTTGTGGTTCTCTGCACTTCCTGGACTTGTAAGTCTATTTCTTTCACCAGATGGGGGAAGTTTTCAGTCATTATTTCTTCAAATAGGTTTTCAGTATATTGCTCTCTCTCTTCTTCTGGCACCCCCATAATTCTCATGTTGGTACACTTGAAGTTATCCCAGAGGCTTCTTACACTATCTTAAACTTTTTGGATTCTTTTTTCTTTTTGCTTTTCCGGTTGAGTGTTTTTTGCTTCTTTGTATTCCAAATCTTTGACTTGGTTCTTGGGATCCTCTGGTCTGGTTTTAGGTCTCTGTATAATATTTTTTATTTCATTCAGTGTATACTTAATTTCTAGTTGATCCTTTTTCATATCCTTGAGGGTCTTGTTAAATTTATTGGCCTTTTCTAGGAAATTCTTGAAAAACCTTATAACCATGGTTTTGAACTCTATATCCAATCTATACTTTCCTCCATTTCCTTCATTTGTGACCTGCCTCTTTGTCTCTGCATTTTGGCTGTTTCCCTGAGTTGATGGAGTGGCTTTGTGTGCTAGGTGTCCTAGTAGGGCCCAGAGGCTTAGCCTCCCCAGTTACCTGAGGTGGACACTCTTAGTGTGCCTCTTTGTGGGCTGTGTGTGCAGTCTTGTTGTAGTTAAGCCTAGATTGTTGTTAATATCACTGGGGGGAGGGAGGGGGTTGACCTCCAGGCCAATTGGCTGTGAGGATCAGCTGTGTCTCCGCTGGGAGAGCTTCTGTGCTCAGCTTGGATGGGGCGTAGTCTCAGGGTGGAGCAGACAGCCTTGGATTCCCATCAGCCCCACCCTACAAGGCTCCTGTGTCTCAGTGTCCCCGGGAAATGGCTGCATGCACCTCTGAGAGAAGGCTGCCCTCGAGTTTCGCCCATTGCCAGACAGTCCAGTTTCTCCCCGAATGAGTCTGGGTACCCAAAAGTCTCACCCAGACCTGGATTTCAGTGCAGTCAGGAGGTTTTGTTTCCCTCCCAAAGGAGACAACTAGCAGCGCGCTTGCTGCCTGCCCTCTCTGCATGCCACCAGTAAGCCAGCCCTGTATTCAGCCACCCGCCCTTTCCGTGCCCGTGGGTCTCCGCACCTCTGTCCTCCACAGCTCTTCTGGTTCTCAGTGTCCTTTTCTCTTTCCTTCCAGTTGTAGAATTTCCACTCAGCCAGCTTTCCAGTGGTTCTGGACGATGTTGGCTCTGTCTTCCAGTTGTAGTTTTGAAATTGTTGTGCGAGGCAGCAGTATAGGTGTTTACCTATGCCGCCATCTTGGTTTCTAGTGTTTCTGATTTCTTGGGATATATTCTTAGAAGTGGGATCACTTGGTCAAATGTTTGGAGAATATTTGAGGAATCTCCATACTGTTTTCCAAACTGGCTAGATCAGTCTGCATTCCCACCAGCAGTGCGCAAGGTTTCCTTTTTCTCTACATCTTCACCAGCTCTTAACATTTGTTGATTTGTTGATGATAACCATTCTGACAGGTGTGAGATGGTATCTAATTGTCATTTAGATTTGCATCTCTTGAATTATTAGTGACTTTGAGCATGTTTTCATATGTCTTGTGACTTTCTGTATGTCTACTTTCCACAAGTGTCTATTTAAGTACTTTGCCCATTTTTTTTTTTTTTTGGATTGCTTATTTTCCTTTTGGTAAGATATCTGAGTTCCCTATAAATTTTGGAGATTGAAGGGCAGAGGACACCTGGAGATTGCTCTTTTTGGAGATTGCTCTTTTTTTTCATTTTCATTTGCCTGGAAAATATTTTTATTATTATAATTTTCTTCTCTTTCTCTTTATTCTTATCCAAATATTTTTCCATCCCTTCACTTTCAGTCTGTGTGATTCCCTTGTTCTGATGTGGGTCTCTTGTGGGTCATGTTTTCTTATCCATTCAGCCACTCTATTTCTTTTGATTGCTGCATTTAGTCCATTAACATTTAATGTTAATATAGATCAGCACTTGTTTGTAACCATTTTTTTTGTTTGTGGGTTACAGCTCTGCTGCCAGCTCAGACAGAGAGCTGACAGGAATCTGGCCCTGACCTCTTTGCTTGGGGCTCAAGGGGTTGAAGCCCCTCACAGTCCAATGATACTGGACTTGTTATTACCTAGAAGGCTCTTCAATCCCCCTGCTGGGAAGGGCAGAGGACACCTGGAGAATGGTAAAAAAAAAAAAAAAAAAAAGGGGGGGTGGGATCTGGGCTGGAGAGAACTGTGAGAACTCCGAGCCCAGAGGATCAGAGGGAAACCGCACTGGCACTGAGGGTGCATCCCTTGGGAAAGGCACAGCGTCTGACTGCAGAAAGGAAGTCCGCAGAACTGCTGGTGGCAGGGGATTCTAGATCTGGGTCCACAGTCACGACAGCCTGAGCCCAGAGGGGACATTCAGAACTGCTGCACAGGCCAAGCGGTGCTAGAAGGAGAGGAGCCCTCAGAGGCACAGCTCTTTCCCCTCTTTGTGGTCTTTGCTTTTGTTTGCTGAACCTAGTTTATAGGACCATTTGGAGATGGACACTCACCCAAGGCTGTGGTGCAGCTGGTGGTACGGACTTGTGGAGTCTAGGGAGAGGAGAGGGTCCAGGACAGGTGGCCTCGAGTCTGGCACTGAGTCATACTTGACACGTGGGACCTAGGTAGCCATTTTCTCCTGAAGACATACCCCCTCTCTGCAGTCTCCAGGCAACCTATACAGCCACACCCAGACTACACTCTGAGTGGCACAAAGGATAAAAAAGAAAATCTGAGAGTCCACAGGAATTGGCCTCAAGAGCGGCCTTCAGTGCCAGCAACTGGTGACTGAGAAGATTCAGACAGTACAGAAGAGTGGGATCTTAAACAAGCCAAAGGAAGGACACTTCACTTTTTCATTTTTATATTTATTTTTTATTTTATTTTATTCTGTTATCTCTTTTTTTCTTTTTCTTTACTTTCTTTTTTCATTACTTTATTTTCTATTTCTTATTGAATTATTTTTCCATCATTTGAATTTATTTTACTTTATTTTTATCCCTTTTTAATCAATTTTTAAAATAATTATTATTATTATTATTATTATTATTATTATTTTCTTCTTTTTCTCTTTATTCTTATCCACTCATCCTCATCCCTTTTCTACTTCCTCTATACTGAACTGAGGTCCTCCCCATATTCATCCAGTTCTTACCCTTACTTTCTGTATATAAGATTCTGCCCCCACCCTCTTTACTGGGAATTTGATGTTTGTATGTTTTGGTTTATCTGTTTGTTCTCTGGTGTTTTCTCCATATATATATATATATATATATATATATATATATATATATATCCCTTTTACTTCCTTTTTCTTATTTTTCTTTTCTCTCATACCAATTTTTTCTCTCTTCAATATCATTTGTGCTCTCTTTTCTCTCCCCTAATTCTCTTTTCTCTGTTGGTCACTTATATTGGGGTTATCGATGTAGTGAGTACATTCGTGTTTTGTTCCCTTTGTATTGTGTCTTGTTGAGGTGAATTTTATCCTGTTTGGCCAATGTGCTAGAGAGTGAGCCACATTAACCAGACACCTGGAAAGGAGTCTTCATCCACAAAAGAGTCTATAACACCCCAGACCCAACTACAGAGACAGGAAGAAGGCGGCAGTGAGGGAGAGAGCATGAGTGAGTAAGGGAGCAAAAGAGGTTGTGGTGTGTGTGTGTGTGTGTGTGTGTGTGTGTGTGTGGTACAGTTATATCCCGCAGGACTTTCAGGGGCAGGCTAACTGGGCTCACCTAACTAAGCAGCTTCAGCTACCACTGCAAACAGTCCCAGAACAGCCAGCTCTTCTTCAGAGACTTCACATATTTCAAGGGGAGAGCTGCTGTGACTGGAAGCCCAGCCTCTCTTCCACCCAGGGTGTCCTCAGATAACACCTAGGATTTTACAGCAACCCCCACCAAGGACCTGCTGCCTTGGCTGCAGTCACATGGTCACTGAGACTCCAGGCACACTGAGCATGGCCTCCTGTGAGTTCTGAAACATACTCCCCTCTGACCGGCCTAATGCTTTAGACCAGGGCACTGTGACCACGTGAAAAGGAGCCACGTGAGCAGCCTGCTCCAGTCTGAGGAGCAACAGCCCCACAAACAGACCGCCCCAGGTGAGCAACAGCAGCCTCAAGTGGCCTGCCCCCAGCCAAGGAACATCAGCTACATCAGCAGCATGCCCCAGTCCAAAGAGCAGAAGCTGTGCGAGCAGCCTGCCCCTGTCTGATAAGCAGCAGCCATGCAAGCAGTATGCCCCCATGTGAGGAGCAGCAACCCCGTGAGCTGCCTACCCCTGTCCAAGGAGCGGCAGCCATGTGAGCAGCCTGCCTCTGTCCAAGGAGCAACAGCTGTGTTAGCAGCCTTCCCCGGTAGGAGGACCAGACTGCCCCTGTCTGAGGAGCAGCAACCACATGCAGCCTGCATGCATCCGACAAGCAGCAGCCACATGAGCAGCCCACCAGCGTCCAAGGAGCAACAGCTGTGCGAGCAGCCCACACACATCTGAGGAGTAGCATCCCTGCAAGCAGCCTGCCCCCATTCAAGGAGCAGCAACTGTGAAAGAGCCCCTCCACCCCCCATGTCCAATGAGCAACAGCCTCGCAAACAGCCCACCACCATCCAAGGAGCAGCAGCCTTGTGAGCAACCTGCCTTTGTCCAAGGAGCCACAACATCATGAGCAGCCCACCCCCATTTGAGGAATGGCAGCCCCTGCAAACAGCCTGCCACCATCCAAGGAGCAGCAGCTCACAAGTAGCCCGCCCCAATCCCAGGGGCAGCAGCCACGCGTGCAGCCTGCCCATGTCCATAGAGCAGCAGCCCCATGAGAACCTGCCCCATCCAAAAAAAGAAGCCTCATGAGCAGCCCACCCCCATCCAAGGAGCAGCAGCTGTGTGAGCAGCCCACACCCATACGAAGAGCAGCAGCCCTGTGAGCAAACTGCCCCTGTCTGAGGAACAGCAACCTCACGAGCAGCCCACCCCTGTCCAAGGAGAAGAAGCTGTGCAAGCAGCCAACCCCTGTATGAGGAGCAGAAGACGCATGAAGCCTGCCCCTGTCCAAGGAGCAGCAGCCTCACAAAGAGCATAACCCAGTCCTAGGAGCAGCAGCTGCACAAAGACAGTCCCCATCCAAGGAGAGGCAGATGTGTGCAGTCCACCCCCATATGAGGAGGAGCAGCAGCCCCATGACCTGCCCACCCCAGTCCGAGGAGCAACTGCTGTGCATGCAGCTTGCCCTCATACAATGAGCAGCAGATGTGCGAGCAACTCACCCCCATCTGAAGAGCAGCAGATGCCCACAGCCCACCCACGGACAAGGAGCAGCAGTCTCATCAGTACACTGACCCCATCCAAGAAGCAGCAGCTGCACGGCAGCATGCACCAAACAGCCAAAAGAGCCACCACCGCTGCAAACAGTGCCCACTAGAGAAGCCACAACCAATTGAGGAGTAGCTGCTTCCACACCCAGCCAAGAAGCAGCCAACGCCTGAGGAGCCACTGCCACCCAAGGAGCAGCTCATGCACAACTTGACACCTAGATCCTTCGGTGAGAGCAAAAATAGGTAGAAAAAGAAACCCCCAAAGGAAAGAAAAGGAGGAATCACCAGAAAAGCAGCTAAATGAAATGGAGGCATGCAATATGTCAGAAAAAGAATTCAGAATAAGGATCACACAGTTCATAAACCAGATGGATGAAAAAATCAACAACTTGTGTAAGAAGAAATAAAGAGTGATATAGCTGCAATGAAAAACACCATGGAAAATTTCAACACTAGACTAGGAGAAGCAGAGGACTGAATTAATGAATTAGAAGACAGGGAAGCAAAACACACTCAAACTGAACTGTAATTGGAGAAAAAAATTAAAAGGAGAGCCTAAAGGAGCTTTGGGACAACATGAAATGAAGCAACATATGAATAATGGGAATGCCAGAACAACAGGAAGAGAAACAAGTTTCAGAAAACCTATGTGAAGAAATAATATCAGAAACCTTCCCTGATGTGGGGAACAAAAAAGTCACATAAGCACAGAGAGTGCCAAACAAGATGAACCTGAAAAGACACACACCAGGACATGTCATAATTATGATGGCAAATGTTCAGGACAAAGAGAGAATCTTAAAGGCTGTAAGAGAGAGACAGAAAGTTACATACAGGGGATCTCCCATTAGATTATCAAATGACTTCTCAACAGAAACAAATCAGGTCAGAAAAGAATGGAAGAAAATTTACAAAGTGATGCAAAGCAAGAGACTGAATCCAAGAATAGTCTATCTAGCAAAGCTGTCAATTAAAACTGAAGGGGAAATAAGGAGCTTTACAGACAATAAAAAAGACTAAGGGAGTATATCACTACCAAGACAGCAATGAAAGAAATGCAAAAGGGACTGCTATGTAAAAAGAAGAAATATAAAGGGAAGAAGGAACACAGGCATAAAAAATAAAAATGGCTTCAAACAAGTACCTAGCAATAATAACATTAAACGTAAACGGACTAAATGCTCCAATCAAAAGACATTGAGTGACTCAATTGAGAAAAAAAGAAAATGACCCATAGATATGCTGTCTACAAGAGACCCACCTCAGAACAAGGGACTCACACAGACTGAAAGTGGAGGGATGGAAAAATAACTTTCTGGCAAATTGAAAAGAAAAAAAAAGGATGGGGTAGCAATACCTATGTCTGAAAAAACAGACCTCAAAGTGATGTCTATAACAAGTGATAAGGAAGGCCACTTAATAATACTAAAGGGATCGATACAACAAGATCATATAACCCTGATAAACATACATGCACTCAAAGCAGGAGCACCCAAAAACATTATAAAAAAAACCTCCTGGAAGATGTCAAGGGAGAGATTGACAAAAATACAATTATAGTAGGGGACTTTAATACCCCACAGACATCACTGGATAAATCCTCTAGACAAAAAATCAGCAAAGAAACAGCAATCCTAAATGACTCACTAGATCAGATGGACTTAACTGATATCTTCAGAACATTTCACCCCAAATCCACAAAATATACATTCTTCTCAAGTGCACATGGGACATTTTCAAAGATAGAATACATATTAGGACACAGGCAAAGTCTTTCCACATTCCTGAAGATTGAAATGATATTAAACATCTTCCCAGATCATAACGGCATAATATTAGAAATAAACTACAATAAAAACAATCCAAAAAATTCAAACACTTGGAAGCTGAATAGCACACTATTAAGCAATGATTAGGTTACCAAAGAGATCAAATAAGAAATTAAAATCATCCTAGAAATGAATGAAAATGAAAACACAACAATCCAAAATCTATGGGATACAATGAAAGCAGTAATAAGAGGGAAGTTTATAGCTCTACAGGCTTAACTCAAAAAACAAGAAAAAATGGTCATAAGTCACCTAACTCAACAACTTACACCAACAGAAAGAGAGCAACAAGAAAATCTCAGACTGAGCAGAAGAAAGGGGATGATAAAGATCAGAGCAGAAATAAATGACATAGAGACCAAAAAAAAAAAAAAAACAATACAAAAGATCAATGATACCAAGAGCTGGCTCTTTGAAAGGGTAAATAAGATTGATGAACCTCTAGCCAGGCTTACCAAGAAGCAAAGAGAGAGGACCCAAATAAACAAATCCAGAAATGAAGGAGGCGAAATAACATCAGACCCCACAGAAATACAAAGGGTTGTAAAATATACTATGAACAATTATATTCCAACAAACTACACAACCTGGAGGAAATGGACATATACCTAGAAAAATACAACCTTCCAAAACTCACTCAGGAAGAATCTAAACATATGAATAGGCTGATAACTATGGAAGAAATTGAAGAAGTCATCAAAAAAGCTTCTAGCAAACAAAAGTCGAGGGCCAGACAGCTTCACAGGGGAGTTTTTCAAACATTTAAGGAAGAACTAAAAGCTATCCTCCTCAGACTATTCCAAAAAATGCAAGAGGAAGGAACACTTCCAAGCTCGTTCTATGAAGTCAGCATTACCCTAATACCAAAACCAGATAAAGACAACACAATGAAAGAGAATTAAGGCCAAAATCCCTCATGAACATAGATGCCAAAATCTTCAACAGAATTCTAGCAAATTGGATCCAGCATTACAGAAAGATAATACACCATGACCAAGTATTTATCCCGGTGATGCAAGGATAGTACAATATCCACAAATCAATAAATGTGACACATCACATAAACAACTTGAGAGATAAAAATCACATAGTCAAGTCAATTGATGCAGAAAAAGCATTCGACAAAATCCAACACCCTTTATTGGAAAAAAAAAAAAAAACAAAAACAAAAAACCCTCAGCAAAATGGGAATAGAGGGATCATACCTCAACATAATACAAGCCTTATATGACAAACCTACATTCATCATCATACTCAATGGGCAAAAACTAAAATCATTTCGCCTAAAAACAGGAAGGAGACAAGGATGCCCACTTTTACCAATACTGTTTGACATAGTACTGGAAGTGCTAGCCATAGCAATTAGACAAGGAGAAAAAATAAAAGGTATCCAAATTGGAAAAGATATAAAACAGTCATTATTCACATGGATTCAATGCACTCCCCATTAAAATACCAAAGGCATATTTCACAGATCGAGAACAAACTCTCCAAAATTTCATCTGGAATAAAAAGAGACCCCGAATAGCTGCAGCAATCCTGAGAAAGAAGTACAAAGTTGGAGGGATCTCAATACCAGATATCAAGCTGTAGTACAAAGCCATTGTTCTCAAACCTGCCAGGTACTGACCCAAGAACAGACATAGATCAATCTAATAGAATAGATAACCCAGAAATCAGCCCAAACCACTGTGCTCAATTAATATTTGACAAAGGAAGCAAGAACTAACAATGGAGTCAAGACAGTCTCCTCAATAAATGGTGTTGGGAAAAATGGACAGATACATGCAAAAAAAATGAAAATAGACCACCAACTTACACCATACACAAAAATAAACTCAAAATGGATAAAGGCCTTAAACATTAAGACAGGAAACCATTAAAATACTAGAGGAATCCACAGGCAGCAAAATCTTAGACATATGCTGAAGCAATTTCATCACAGGTACAGCTCCTAGGGCAATGGAAACTAAAGAGAAAATAAACAAATGAGGCTACATCAAAATAAAAAGCTTTTGCACAGCAAAAGAAACCATCAACAAAACAACAAAAAAAGCCCATTGCATGGGAGAACATATTTGCCAATGTTATCACTGATAAGGTTTTAATCTCCATCATTTACAAGGAACTCATACAACTTAACAAAAGGAAGATAAACAACCCAATCAAAAAATGGGCAATAGACCTAAATAGCTACTTGTTAAAAGAAGACTTAAGAAAGGCCATGAGACATATGAAAACATGCTCATAGCCACTAATCATCCAATAGATGCAAATCAAAACAACAGTGAGATACCATCTCACACCTGTCAGAATGCCTATCATCAACAAATGAACAAATGACAAGTGCTGGCGAGGATGCAGAGAAAAAGGAACACTCGTGCACTGCTAGGGGGAATGCAGACTGGAGCAGCCATTGTAGAGAACAGTATGGAGTTTCCTCAAAAAAAGAAAACAAAAATGGAACTTTTTTTTGACCCAGTGATCCCACTTCTAGGAATATATGCCAAGAAACTAGAAACACCGATCAGAAAGGATATATGTACCCCTATGTTCATAGCAGCACATTTTACCATAGCTAAGATTTGGAAACAGTGTAAGTACCCATCATCAGATGAGTGGATTAAAAACTATGGTACATCTACACAATGGAATACTATGATGCAGTAAAAAAGAAGGAATTCTTACCATTTGCAACAGTATGGATGGAACTGGAGAGCATTATGCTAAGCGAAATAAGCCAGTCAGAGAAAGATAAATATCATATGATCTCACTCATTTATGGAATACTAGAGGCCCAGTGCACAAACATCGTGCATGGGGCGGGGGGTCCCCTCAGCCCAGCCTGCACCCTCTCCAATCCAGGACCCCTTGGGGAATGTCCAACTGCCAGTTTAGGCCAGATCCCAGGGATCAGGCCTTAACTGGCAGGCAGACATCCCTCTCACAATTCTGGACCACTGGCTCCTAATTGCTCACCTGCCTGCCTGCCTGGTTGCCCCTAACTGCCCCCTTCTGCTTGCCTGATCTCCCCTCAGTGCCTCTGTGTGCCAGCCTGGTCACCCCCAACTGCCCCCCTCTGCCAGCCTGGTCATCCCCAACTGCCCCCTTGGCTGGCCTGGTCACTCCTAATTGCCCCCCCTACCAACCTGGTCGCCTCTTACTGTCTCCCATGCCTGGTTGCCCCCAATGTCTCCCCTGTCAGCCTGGTTGCCCCACAAACCCTGCTTGTTCAGTTGTTGGTTGTCCCTCACTAACTCCCCTGCCAGCCTGTTTGCCCCACAAAGCCTGCTTGTTCAGACGTTTGGTCATCCCTCACTAACCCCCCTTCTGGCCTGGTTGTAGGCAGCCATCTTGTGAGGGCATGAGGGTTAATTTGCATATTACCTCTTTATTTTATAGGATAATGAACAACATAAACTGATGAACAAAAATAGATCCAGAGACAGAGAAGCATTGATCAGACTGTCAAACCTTGGAGGGAACGTAAGGGAAGGTGGGGGTGAAGGGGAGAGATCAACCAAAGGATGCATGCATATAAGCCTAACCAATGGACACAGACACCAGGGGGTGACAGTATGAATGGGGCAATTGGGGGGGGGGGGGGCGGGCACAATGGGGCAATAAGGACACATATGTAATACCTTAATTAATAAGAAAAAAATTTTAAAAATAAATAAATAATATTTTTAAATTTTTTCAATCAAAGTGGTTTTCACTATTTTGCTCAAGATTCATATTTAAATATAAATCAGGATATTAATCCTTGCAGTTTTGAGATATTTTTAGAATCCTATATTCTGGCCTTATCATTCTTAAAGTAAGGCGAAGAAAAATTTTGGGACAATTTAGAACAAAGTTATGACATTTCCAGCTACGTTAAAAACAAACTGGCTTTTAAGTAAAGGTCTGAAACCTTGGTAACTCCCAGAAATCATGAAACCCAGCCCACGAAGGCACTTAAAAGTGTCTTAAATTTTTTCAACTTAAACAAAAGATTGCACTAAATTCTGAAATTAGGTGTGGAAAAGAGCCTTACATACAGATTAAAATGCTTAGGACAAGTTCACATTGTACCAGGGAGCTTTAAAGTTTTGTCTGTGGGTAAATGATAGTTACTCTCAAACTGACATTACACCTACCAAAGCTGGATAAGAAGAACATTTTCACTGACATGGCAAATATAACTATCAATTTCTTTTTTATCTGGAAAGAGTATTTTAACAGGTTTTGAAAAAGTAGAGAAAGGATCAAAAGTTTTAAGACTAAAATTTAAGTATGAAATCTTCCACACAAACTTTTCTCCTTATATTAAAGGTACTAAATAAAATATACTTAAATGTCTTCTTTAAAGTATTAGGGAGAGGGGGCTGTTTTTATTACTAAGTGGAATTCCATCCAGTAGTAGGGAGTTAAAATAAAAAGTTAAAGTGGATTTTTTGTCTTAGAAGATTATATCAGAGGCAGAAATGATATGTCACAGATGAGAACACAGGCTACCTCTTCGAATTTATCCATTACAAACACCACACCATTTCTTTGAAATAGGAGCTGACAGCAGCATTCTGGCAGCTTTTTTATTTTTTTAATCCTCACCCGATGATATGTTTTTATTGATTTTTTGAGAGAGGGAAAGAGAGAAAAAAGTGAGAGAAAAACATTGATTAGTTATATCTCACCCCTACATGGAATTGACCCTGCAATGTAGGTATGTGCCCTGACTAGGAATTGAACCCACAACTTTTTGATGTATAGGACGATGCTCCTGGCCAGGGCTAGCAGTTTCTTGAAGTCATTTTCTTTCTCAGTCTCGATGTGGCTTCTTCTGTAAGTTATAAGACTTCTGCTCAGTTTATTAGTCAGGTTGATCTTTCTGTATTTCAGTTGTAATTCCAGTTTGGTACTGGGAGGTGAATGTGGTAACATCCACCTGGTCTGCCACCATCTTGGATCTCTGAAGTATGTTTTTTAAAAGATCAGACACTTCTCATTTAAGAGAAAGTGGAAATTACTTAAAATAGGGGCAAAGAGTAAAGAATGAGCTATATATCCAATTAAAATTATATTAAAACTTAAATATAAAATATAAACAGAAGTGAAATTTTCCCTCTCCCAAAGTAAGGAAATTACACAACACAAATCTACATGTACTATGATAATTTCTTGTTTTCATACATGTAAAAAAATAAAATTTCATTTCTAAATTTTTAGTTATATAGTTAGAAATATATAATTCTACTTTTATAGGTAGGTCAACTAGGAGAAATAAGTTAGCATAATCATTTGAATTGGTTGTCTACACATTAAACAGGGCTTACTTCTTTTTCTTTTTCTTTTTTATTTTTTTAGCTTTTTTGCACATGTAAAGCATGCCATAAGATGTTCTGTTTTGCCATGGATGATGCAACCATTTTTAGGTTGGCCTTGGGAAATCACACAAGGTTCACTGGTATTATTAGGAAAATTAGATTCCACATTTCCTTTGTTTTGTGTTTCTTCCCTCTCATATTCTTTGACATCTTCTTGGTTGCTTTAAATGTTGCTAACAGAAGTTGATGGCTGAGAATAGTCCTCACTCTTGGGATTGGGAGGCTTGTGTGATCTCTTCATGATATTTTTCAACACATGATTCTTGGGAATCATTCACTGTACTTTTTTTACAATCAGGGACATCAAAGCCCTCTTCTACTGATGTTGAGTTTTCTAGTTTGTTTTCCTCAGGCATTCTTCCTTTTTTTTCCCTTTGTCTTCAGGAAGCCAATTCTCATGAAGGTCCCAACATCTGTTGCAATGTGATGGCAGGGGAGGATTCATTTCATTGCATGAAGTACACTTCCAATAGTCAGCTAAGGAAATTTCAGAATTGTCTTCAAATGAGTCTGTATCACTCTCCTCTGAGATACACAGTAACTTGATATACCTCATCATCTTCATCAAGAGTTCTTGTCCTTCTTCAGTGAGATTATTATCTTCTGAATTGAAAGACTCAACTTCAAATTCTACACTGAAACAATCTGAAACTGAATCTTGATCCAACCCATCACCTAATTATTCATTTAGACCAGCTTCAAGATCCAGATTTGATGAAGTCCCTGTTGATCCACTGCTACTGCTTCTTTCACAGCGTATCTCCCTTACTATACACAGACCCCAAGGCTTTCATCAAAGGAAAAGGAAATACTATCAGATCTGTGGCACATTCGTTGACATTCACCAGATAATTCATCTGAGTTTTCTTCTGTCTCATTAATTGTTCTCCTTCTAGTTGAGTTAGATGGTCTAGAAACCAAATCTGAAGATGAAGGTTTCTCTTCCTGCTGCTCTTGTACAGAATCCTTTTGATCACTCCCATCTTCAAGGTAACATCTGTTTTCACTCACAGATGTGCCTGAATCTGATGGTTCCAGCTGATTGACTATTACCAAGTTTCTGAAGATCATTGTGAATATTTTCCTGTGTTCCTTCACAGAGAAACTTGGCACTCCAAACAAATTCCCTAGAAGATCATTTGAACAATATACAATATGCCGTTGCTTCTCATCATATAATCATTTCTTCATAATATACTGACCAAGATAAAATATAACCTCTTTCATAGTATAAAGGTCTTTTTGTGCACCAACAGATTTTAACAACTTCCAAAATCAATGGCTTTGGTCTAACCAGGGTCTCCTTTTTTTAATTTTTATTGTTCAGATTATTATAGATGTTCCTCTTTTTTCCCCCCATAGCTCCCCTCCACCCGGTTCCAACCCCACTCCAGGCCTTCCCCCCAACCCTCGCTGACCTCATCCATAGGTGTAAGCTCTTTGTCCAATCTCTTTCCGCACCCCCAACAACCCCATCCCCCTGAGA
Organism: Corynorhinus townsendii; assembly: GCA_026230045.1. Lineage (NCBI taxonomy): Eukaryota > Metazoa > Chordata > Mammalia > Chiroptera > Vespertilionidae > Corynorhinus > Corynorhinus townsendii. Next base: position 110,757,684 of record JAPDVU010000003.1, on the reverse strand, counting down.
ATTGTCAGTCTGCTCCCTTTCCATGCCTCTGATTCTATTACATTCACCAATTTGTTCTGTTCATCAGGTTTTTTATTCATTTGATTTTTAGGTTTCCTTGTTGATAGATATGTATTAGTTGTCACTTTGTTGTTCATAATTTTTTATCTTTACCTTTTCCTTCTTCTTTCTCTTCTTAAAGAATAAATACCCTTTAGCATTTCATATAATACTGGTTTGGTGTTGATGAATTCCTTTAGCTTTTTCTTGTCTGTAAAGCTCTTTATCTGATCTTCAATCTACACTAATAAAAGAGAAACATGTAAATTGACTGTACCTCCGCTATGCCCACAAGCCATGCCTACCAGCCAATCAGGAGCAAGTAGGCAAATTAACCCAACCAAGATTGCTGGGGCCACAGAGCAAGCAGGAGGCTTGGGTTTCCCTGACAATGGAAGAAGCCAAGCTTCCCACCCGCTCTGGCTGGCCCTGGCCTCTGCTAAAGGCTACAACGTTTCAATTATAGAAGATAAATAAATCCCAGATACCAGGGCCTCCACTTGGGTCACCGGGGGGCGTGTCCAGCCTGCAAACCACCACAGGCCCCTTGCCCAGGCCGCCTCATGACCCACCCTGATCCGGGACAGTCTACAAGGCAAACCAGCAAGCCCTCACCCTTGCACCAGGCCTCTATCCTATCTAATAAAAGAGTAATATGCAAATTGACTGTTACTTCAACACACAAGATGGTCACCACAAGATGGCCAGCAGGGGAGGGCACTTGGGAGGGACCAGGCCTGCAAGGGAGGGTAGTTGAGGGTGACCAAGCCTGCAGGGGAGGGAAGTTAGGGGTGAGCAGGCCTGCAAGGAAGGGCAGTCAGGCATCAATCAGACTGGCAGGGGAGTGGTTAGGGGGTGTTTAGGATGGCAGGCAGAAGCAGTTAGGGGCAATCAGGAAGGCAGGCAGGTGAGCAGTTGGGAGCCAACAGTCCTAGATTGTGAGAGGGATGTCCAACTGCCAGTTTAGGCCCAATCCCGGTAGGATTGGACCAGGATCGGGCCTAAACATGCAGTCAGATATCCCTCGAGTTGTCCCAGATTGGAAAGGGTGCAGGCTGGGCTGAGAACACACACCCCTGTTCACGAATTTCATACACTGGACCTCTAGTTCTAAATGATAGCTTTGCTGGGTAGAGTAATATTGGTTGTAGGTTCTTGCTATTCATCACTTTGTATATTTCTTGCCACTCCCTTCTGGCCTGCATAGTTTCTGTTGAGAAATTAGCTGACAGTCATATGGGCACTCTCTTGTGGGTAACTAACTGTTTTTCTCTTGCTGCTTTTAAGATTGTCTCTTTGTCTTTTGCCCTTGGAATTTTAATTATGATGTGTCTTGGTGTGGTCCTCTTTGAATTCCTCTTGTTGGGGGTTCTCTGCACTTCCTGGACTTGTAAGTCTATTTATTTCACCAAGTAGGGAAAGTTTTCTGTCATTATTTCTTCAAATAGGTTTTCAGTATCTTGCTCTCTCTCTTCTTCTAGCACCCCCATAATTCAGATGTTGGTACACTTGAAGTTGTCCCAGAGGCTCCTTATACTATCTTCATATTTTTGGATTCTTTTTTCTCTTTGCTTTTCTGGTTGGTTGTTTTTTGCTTCTTCATATTTCAAATCTTTGAACTTGATTCTTTAGATCCTCTAGTCTGCTGTTGAACCTCTGTATATTATTCTTTATTTCAGTCAATGTATGCTTAATTTCTGATTGGTCCTTTTTCATATCCTCAAGGGCCTCACTAAATTTCTTAGAGGTTTCTAGAAGATTCTTGAGTAACATTATAACCATGGTTTTGAACTCTATATCCAGTATTTTGCTTTCATCCATTTCTTTCATTTGTGACTTGTTTCTTTGTCTCCACATTTTGGCTGCTTCCCTGTGTTTCTTTCTATGTACTGGGTAGCTGCTAAGTCTCCTTGAGTTGATAGAGTGACCTTGTGTGGTAGGTGTCCTATAGGGCCCAGTGGCTCAGCCTCCCCAGTCACCTGAGGTGGATGCTCTTGGTGCACCCCTTTGTAGGCTGTTCACACAGTCTTGTTGTTAACCCTTGATTGCTATTGGTATCACTGGGAGGAATTGACCTCCAGGCCAACTGGCTGTGATGACCAGCTGTGTCTACACTGAAAGATCTGTTGTACAGGAGTCACCTTCAGTAGGCCTTTGGTGCTCACTGAGTCTGCCCCTTGAGTGTGTCTCTTATGGATGTGAAGAGTTGTAATCTGGTATGGTCTCACTCTGACCACTGTGTACACTGGCTTTTGGATTTCCAAGGAGGTGCAAGGTCAGCCATTGTCTGGGGCCACCCAGCAGGAGCTACAGAGACATCTTCAGATTTCTCCTCTTTGTATGGGGTTTGGAAGTGTCCAGACAAGGCCCAGTTGTGAAGCAAGGCAGGGTTACTGCAGCCAGGCCTTGGGCCTTCTTTTGGAAGCTCTGGGGATCTCTGACCCATCTGCAGTTTGACAGGTTTTAGGCAGAGAAAGGATAGGTCATTCATATGTAAAAGCCAATGTGCACAGCTTGGGTGGGGTTGTAAATTGGGTGGGGTGGGGTCTCTGGGAATCACCAGGGCAGAGCAAACAGCAATGGCTGACAGTCAGCCCTGCACCAGAGAGGTCCTTGGGTCTCTCCCATGCCCCCATGCAGGAACAATGATTGCTGCGAGCACCTCTGAGAGAAAGCCACCCTCGTGTTCCTGTCCCCATGCCAGACAGTCCAGTTTCTCCCCATATGTGTCTGGGTTCCCCAGAGTCTCACCCAAAAGTGGAATGCAGAGCAAGTGGGACCTTGTATCTCCCTACGGATTAATAGAGCAGCACATCTGGGTTCCAGCACTTTTCATGCCTTCACACCTCTTACCCATCTCAATATGCTTTCTTCACCTTTTTAGTTGTGGAACTTCCACTCAGCCAGCTTCCCCATGGTTCTGGGTGGTAGTTGTTCTGCCTTTTAGTTGTAATTTTGATGTGGCTGTGATAGGCAGCAAGTATAGTTGTTTACCTGTGCCGCCATCTTGGTTCTCTAACTCGGGTCTCTTGTTCAGAAGCTGGAATCTGTGAGGTGCTCACAGCACCATCAGTAGACACAGACATACTGGTATTGCACATCTGCTATGTCCAGAGGAGGCTCCTGATGTAGGAAGTGGCAGGTCCTCGGTCAGAGGGCTTAGGACTGCTCCTCAGGCTTGGCTTCTTGCTCCATTCTCCTTCTAGAAACACAAACCCACACAAACCCCAGGAGGAGCGAAGCTAGACAATGGGCACTGAAATTGTGACCCCTACCACTTGAGGAAATTACGCCCTCCTTTGCTTTTTGAGATTCCTTATCCAGATTTGCCCTTTCCTCTACCTTCATCTTTCCCCTGCTGTCTCCTCTACTACAACTGACTTGAAAGAAAATAGAAAGAGGGATTCTAACAGCTCCCTTTGGTAAAAAGCTGGCTTCAGCTAGAGAGGAACCAGCAATTGTTCTCCACTTTATCCAGGACCCTGATGGATTCACAAAAATTTAGCTATTAGAACATGTAATCCTGGCTATTCTGACCTATTCCAATTAATACACCTACTGATTTCTGAGAGCAAGGCAACAGAATTACTAAATAAGGTCTTCTGTGAAACTGTACAGGAGTCTGTTTTTGCTGGAGAAAAAAAAAAAAAAGGCCAGATCACCATAAGAAAGATTGTAGAAAAACTGAAATGTGATTTACAAAGAAAAAACAGAAGCAAACATAGGCTGCTCCAGGACTCTAAGAGGATATTTTCCCTTCTTACGAATACTTTAGGAGTGTCCCAATTATGCCCCAATTAATTGATTATCTGTCTAGACTTAGTGGGACAAACGCAGGTGACCAGGAGTCAGCAATAATGGCCTATCCCCTGGTACTTCAATGTCTAGACAGCTGAGCCGAACCGGAACACATGACACACAAGACAGAATTACTATGCAATCACACAGAGTTTATTTACCTATTCCTAGTGGATCCTAGGCTCCAGCAAAGGCCACCCGGCGATGCACACTGAAGGACAAACAACAGAAACAGAGACAGGCAGGCGGCCGCAGTTGGTTCAGGCTCACACAGCAGAGCAATCAGGGGCTTGTCTCTCAGAGCAACATGGAATCCTCTTCTTATCGGGCAGGAGACCTCAACTGAAGGCCCTCTCAGAGTTATATAGACCATGGTAAGCAACTTGTGTCCTTATCAGTGTGGGCCAGACGGTGTACTTTATGCTGGGAGCAGGGTGTTTACACTTTAAGGGCTCAGAGCTTTTACATCAATATAGTGGGGTGGTCATTAATTTTGGAAGTTACAAAGTATTGGGGGTTTCCATACAGCAAACATTTCACACAATAATTATTTCATACATTAGAAGGGTTACATTATTACAACATTCCACCCGGTGGTCCCCATGGAACATATATGGAGGGGGATCTGAGGAGGCCAAAATTAATATAGTTTATTCTTTCTGCAGCACAAGAGTCTAATGAAGAGGGAGATGAGGTAGATAATGGCTAAGAGAAATAAAATGGTTTTAGCTGTTTGCCAAGCAGAGGTAAGGGAGTTCCATCCTTTGTGGATGTAATAGATGGGGTTAAAAAGATTCCAGCGGGGAGTACAAGGTACAGTGCTCCAGAGAGAAACGATGCTGGTCCCAAAGTCACAGTATTTATTGAGGTCGGCCAGGTCCGCAACTGTGTTGAGGGTCATGCTGTTGGGTATCAGGAGCAGGTGGTCGATGGCTTTTGATGTTTCTCCAAGTTTCTTGATGGTGTCATCAGAGTGTTTCTGGAGTTCTTTTAACTTAGAAATGGTGTTATTAATAGAAACAGGGGTGGTGTAATGTTTCGGGGAGATAGAAAATTGGATAGGTACAGAGGGATGAAAATATAGGGAAGTTCTTTCAACAAAGGAGGAATATTGGGTGTCATTAAGATATGTAATATTCATAGTGTGAGAAAGAAGGGTGCAGTTATCAGAAGAATCAAGAAGAAGGTCAGAATTAGAGGTTGGTCATAATATGTAATATTCACAAAGCAGGTAAGGAAATAAAAATGCCTTAAGTTATATATAAGGGGTTTTGAGGTAAAGGGTTGCATGGGTACCGAGAAGAGGGACAGTTGAAGTGGATTGGCAACAATGTAGATATTAGGTGTGAATTCAACAAGGTGGTTTTGGGGGAAGAAGTAAGGTTCAGCATAAAGTAGGTCAGAGTCGGGTTTAGCCCAGTTACCATAAGGTAAGAGTGCAGGGAGATTTAGAGTAGAGTATCCAACTAGGTGTTCACCACCTATTGTAGAAAGAATAGTGAGTTGGCAAGAGAATAAATCGCAGCCAACAGGTTTAGAGAAATCAACCATAGCAGTTGAATCACTCCAAATTGGGTTGAAGCCATGTCCCATAAGCATAAGGCTATGAATGTCTTTAAGAGCATTAGTAAGGAAGTTTTGGGTTTGTTGGCAGGAGTAAAGTAGTTGAAAGTCTGAGAACCTGGTGTTGAGATCCTGAAGGTCTACATGAAGTTGGCGGATGTTGTCGTCCATGATTTGTACTGCGGCTGAGAGTAGTTTTACTTGTTGTTGGGTTTGGATTGCTAATTCATAGGCTGAATTGAAATTTCTAGATATAAGGTGTAAGACTTCATTATATCTAGAGTTTTGAAGTTTGGTGTATTTTTGTAGGTCTAAAGATATTTCCACAATTCTGACAGTGTTAGATATAGAGACCGTGAGAGAAAGGGCTGCAATAGCAAGTCCAAATTGAAGCAAGTGTCTGCGGTTTGTTTGTCCAATAGATGGCAGTAATGGAAGGTTAACTTGGAGTTTATTTCTTAGGGGTGCACATTGGAGAATGATAGTGGTTACTAGAAAATCTTCTTTTGTAAATATAATAGTTGTAGAGTGGATTATAGGTCTGTAAATAATTCTGACTGGGTTGCTTGTTTGGATTATAATTGGTGGTGGTGGGGATGTAGAAGGTTGAGGATTGGTGATGCCATAAGAGAATACTGGTTGATAGTGGCACGTTCTAAGGCATATTGTGCTATTATAACATCCTCTATGAATAACGCAAGGTTGAAGAGGGTTTTTTGTAAAGCAGTCAGCAAAAGAGAGCTGTGTGTAGTAAAAATCCATGATGGGTAATACAGTGTGGTTTGTAATGGGTGAGTAAGAGTGTAGGTATAATTTGTTCCATGCGCCATCCAAACAGTGGAGCACGTATTGTTGGTATCCCTGTGATAGGGTTCCTGAAAGTCTGCGTGTGTTTATTGGATTAATGTTTGCTCCAAAATTGTAGGACCATGCAATAGGTTTCAGACCATATGAGATGTTTTTGTAAGGTTTACAAGGTGGTCCTGAATATTTAAACATGAATGGTGTCTCAGGTCAGGGTTAGAGATGATATTAGGTCTGCTTACTGAAAAAGAGAGGGTTATTATTTGTTTAGGATGCAGAGGGTATGATTATAAAAAGCGGGGCAGGGGTTTTTTAAGGCTTCTAGGGACGTGTGTACAATAGTGGTGGGCTCGGTGGTGTTGGTATTGTTACAGGAGCCATATGGACACCACATCCAATGGAATGTCAGTGGGGTTGCTAGGAGTGCTATAAGGAGGAGGAGTCCAAAGAGGGAGATGCAGACGATCTTTAAGCACATTGTTAAGGAGTCATTTGAGGGTCAAAACTAGAACTACTGTGGTAAGGATTGAGAAGGGAGTGAGAGGAGGTATGGATCAATATAGAAGCTTTTGAGTGAGCAGTTGGATCATGCCAGAGGGTGTAGAGTTTTGTATTTTGGTTTTTTGTAGGTGTCCTAGACTGTTTACAGTCCAGAAGAGTGATGATCCAGAGTGGGCGATTATTTCCTGTTGGGGATAAGGAGCAGTCCTTAATGGATTTAGTAAAGATTTTATAGGGTAATTTTTTTGTGATATTGGGGGATGGTTCATGATCCGCAATGGGATTATTTAGAATGTATGGCTGGAGGGGAGAAAAATGGCAGTGGAATAGACAGACCTGTTCCGAGCCTTGTCCCGGAGCAGAAAGAAAAAACAGCTGAGGGTCGCACGAGGAGTGTTTGTTGGCAAGTTAAGGGACAGCCAAACTCCAGGAGAAGGTGGGGAACAGCTAGATGGAGTTCCCCTGACCGGGGATCCCCCACTGCTGCTGGGTCCCCTCCCGGAGCCACAGGCTCGGACGTGGAGACCGCGCCATCTTGATAGGGAAAGTGGAGCTTATCGGAAGCCTGAAAATCCACAACTGCAGCAACCACCGAACAGCTGCAAGCCCCAGAACACTGGTCCCCAATTGGTACAAACTCGTGGATTCAAAGGAGCTCTTCATTCCACCACAGAAATGTCAGATTTTGCCTGGGATCAGGTGAGGTCTCTGGTCCCAGTGGGAGAGAGAAATGCACGTTTTGTGGGAGCTGGAGGACCAGGAAAGTCTGTGCCTAGAAAAATCCGTGGCTGGTGGGGCTGGCATGATCCATGAATGTGGAAGGGGGTCCTAAGAGCTGCTAACAGAAGGGATCCCTAAAAAGCAACCCATTTTGATCTGATGTGCAGGGACAGCCTAAGAATTTCAAACGTGTGCCGGCTGCTTAGACTTGCCTGCAGACCCATAGTTTGCGCACTTGGGCTTTTTCCTCTTCAAATCCTTGCTTTTGATTACTAAGCCCAATACATAGGACCACCCAGTTGGGGACACCCAGGGAGACTGCAGGGGAAAGTTGTTTTTCTGGAACCTGGGGGTTGGAGCTGGGAGTAACCATCAGAGAGCCAGCTCTGAGGCAGCCCACTTCCACAAACCTGTACTGAGTGCCACAGGGATAAACACAGGCTAGAGAGGCCATAAATAGACCCGAAAGTCAATCCAGAAACACTGCCTGCCAGGGGCTGAATCGCAAATTGACTCTTGTGTAATCAAAAATAAAGGAATACAAGAAATTAAGACACCGCCTGCTTAAAAACCAGGACTGGCTTACAACACTGAGGAACAGTAGAACGCAGGGAACTGCAATACTGACTGGACTGAGAAACAGGCGTGCCAAACAGAACAATAGAGGAAGTGATGACCTTCACTATTGCACATTACATATTTTTTTTCATTTTTTGCATCTTTTACTTAAGAAACTATTTTTTCTTTTTTTCTCACTTGATTTTACCTTTTTGATTATTACATTTTTATTTTTAATCAGTATTATTACCACTACTATTTTACCTTTTTTTTAAGTATCATTTTATTTTCTCTTTATTTTACTTTGGGACTAGTGTTCTACATTCTATTTTCATCTTTCCTTTAGCATCGTTTTACTCTGTCTCAACTCTACCTTTATGCCATCACTCTCTTCCTAACTTTTCCCCTTTTGGTGTCCTGTTTATCTTACCCCTTTCCCACTTTAGATTTTCCCTATTCTTTCTGTTTACCCCCTGTTAAAATTTCACCCTACATATATATCTAATTTCCAATCACCTGCTCCAAGTCCATACACACCTCTCTCTTTGCTGTCTTAACTACCCAAAAAAAGTGTTTTTCTCTCTGTCCTTTAGTTGTTGTTTGCTTGAATGTTGATTATATCGAATTTTTATGCTTTTTTGTGAGATTGTTTTGCTTATTCTTTTTTTTTGTTTCTTTGTTTTTGTTTACTTTGTTTTTGTTTGTTTTTTTATTCTGTTTTCCCTTGCCTTGCTTGATATTAGTTGGTGTTGTAGTTTGTATTAATCCCCAGGTACTTGTGGCTGGCATTTGCTGGGATTAGTGGTTGCTCTATTGGATTTTTCTCCCCATATATATAGTTTGTTCCCCTTTTCTCTCTTAGTTTCTTTCTTGTCTCTCTTATTTTTTTTTCTTTCTTTTCCCAATTTCATTTTGACACTCCTTTCTTTCTTTCTTTCTTTCCTATCCCCTAATTTGCCTTTCTCTGGTGTCACCTTTATTGGAGGTTATTAATATCGTGAATACATTTCTGTTCAGTGCCTTGTGTGTTGTACCTGGTTGTGTAGTATTTTGTGCCTTTAAGTCAAAGCAGGAGAGAGAACTACATAACCAGACATCTGAAGAAGAGAAAACATGAGGAGATGAAGAAACAGCCCGCATATGAAAGAAAAGCAGGCATCACCAGAAAAGGAAGTAAATGAAATAGAGGCAAGCAAACTGCCAGAGAAAGAATTCAGAGAAATGGTCATAAGGTGGCTGAAAAGAATGGAAGACAAATGCGACAATATGAGTAAGAACCAAGAAGAAATGAAGAAGAACCAAGAACAAATGAAAAATGACATTGCTGCTGGAAAGAACTCAATAGAAAGTATCAAGAGTAGACTAGAAGAAGCAGAAGACCGCATCAGTGAGCTAGAAGACAAGATGGAAAAAAATACCCAAGTAGAGCAGCTTCTAGAAAAAAAAAAATAAAAAGCAGGAAGAGAGCCTAAGGGAACTTTGGGACAACACAAAACAAAACAACATCCCCATAATAGGGTTCCAGAAGGAAAAGAAACTTAGCAAGGAATAGAAAACTTGTTTGAAGAAATAATGACAGAACACTTCCCTGATACAGGGAAGAAAAAACCTACATAAATCCAAGAAGCTCACAGAGTCCCAAGCAAAATGAACCCCAAAAGACCAACGCCAAGGCACATTATAATTAAATTGGCAAACACCAATGACAAAGTAAGAATCTTAAAAGCGGCCAGAGAGAGACAGAAAGTTGTGTACAAAGGAACCCCCATCAGACTAGCAACTGATTTTTCAACAGAAACTCATCAGGCCAGAAGGGAATGGAATGAAATACACAAAGTCATGCAAAGGAAGGGTCTGAATTCAAGAATACTGTGCCCCCCAAGGCTATCAATCAAAAATGAAGGTGAAATCAGGAGCTTCACAGACAAAAAAGGACTAAGGGAAATTATTACCACCAAACGAGCAATGCAACAAATGCTAAAGGGTCTGCTGTAAAAAAAAGAAAGAAAGAAAGAAAGAAATAGGAAGCGAAGAAGGAACACAGGGGTAAAGAATAAAAATGGCAAAAAATAAGTACCTATCAATAATAACTTTAAATGTAAATGGATTAAATGCCCCAATCAAAAGACATAGGGTAACTGACGGGATAAGAAAACATGACCCATATATCTGCTGTCTACAAGAAACCCACCTCAGAAAAAAAGACGCACACAGACTGAGGGTGAAGGGATGGAAAAAGGTTTTCCAGGCGAATGGAAATGAAAAAAAAGCTGGGGTAGCAAAACTTATATCTGACAAATTAGATCTCAAAGTGAAGGACACAACAAGAGATAAGGAAGGCCACTTCATAATACTAAAGGGAGCAATCCAACAAGAAGAAATAACTCTGGTAAACATATATGCAACCAATACAGGAGCACCCAAATACATTAAAAAAAAAACTCCTGGAGGATATCAAGGGAGAGATTAACAGCAATATAATCATAGTAGGAGACTTTAATACTCCACTATCACCATTGGACAAATCCTCTAAATAAAAAATCAGCAAAGAAACATCAATCCTAAATGACTCACTAGACCAGATGGAATTAATTGACATCTTCAGGACATTTCACCCCAAAGCCACAGAATATACATTCTTCTCAAGTGCACATGGCTCATTTTCAAAGATAGACCATATGTTGGGACATAGGCAAAGTCTCTTCAAATTCAAAAAGATAGAAATCATATCAAGCATCTTCTCAGACCACAGTGGCATAAAACTGGAAATCAACTACAATAAAAACAATCCAAAGAAGTCAAACAGATGGAGACTAAACAGCATGCTATTAAACAATGACTAGGTTACTGGAGAGATCAAGGAAGAAATAAAAAACATCATGGCAACAAATGACAATGAAAACACAACAATCCAAAATCTATGGGACACAGTGAAAGCAGTCCTGAGAGGGAAGTTCATAGCTCTACAAGCATAATGCAAAAAAAAAGAAACAATGGTAATAAATTACCTAACCCTACAAGTCAGAGTTAGAAAAAGAGCAACAAGAAAAGCCCAGCATAAGCAGAAGGAAGGAAATAATAAAGATCAGAGCGGAGATAAACAACATTGAGACCAAAGAAACAATACAAAATATCAGCAAAGCCAAGAGCTGGTTCTTTGAAAGGATAAACAAAATTGATGAACCTCTAGCCAGGCTCACCAAGAAGCAAAGAGAGAGGACCCAAGTAAACAAAATCAGAAATAAAAGAGGTGAAATAACAACAGATCTTGCTGAAATACAAAGGATTTTTAAAAAATACTACAAACAACTCATTCCAACAAACTGGACAACCTGGAGGAAATGGACATATTCCTAGAAAAAATAACCTTCCAAAACTCAATCAGGAAGAATCTAAACAGCTCAATATGCCAGTAACTATGGAAGAAATTGAAGCAGTCATCAAAAACTTCCAGCAAACAAAAGCCCGGGGCCAGATGACTTCACAGGAGAGTTTTACCAAACATTCAAGGAAGAACTAAAACCTATCCTCCTCAGACTATTCCAAAAATTTCAAGAGGAAGGAACACTTCCAAGCTCCTTCTATGAAGCCAGCATCACCCTAATACCAAAACCAGATAAAAACATCTCAATGAAAGAGAATTACAGGCCAATATCCCTCATGAATGTAGATGCCAAAATCCTCAACAAAATTCTAGCAAATTGGATCCAGCAGTACATCAGAAAGATCATACACCACGACCAAGTAGGATTTATCCCAGGAATACAAGGATAGTACAATATCCTCAAATCAATAAACGTGATATATCACATAAACAAATTGAGAGATAAAAACCACATAGTCATATCAATTGATGCAGAAAAAGCATTTGACAAAATCCAACACCCTTTCTTGATAAAAACTCTCAACAAGGTGGGAATAGAAGGATCATACCTCAACATAATAAAACTATATGTGATAAACCCACAGCTAACATCACACTCAATGGGCAAAATCTAAAACCATTTCCCCTAAGAACAGGAACAAGACAGGAATGCCCACTCTCACCACTCCTGTTCGACATAGTACTAGAAGTATTAGCCATTGCAATTAGACAAGAAGAAGAAATAAAAGGCATCCAAATTCGAAAAGAAGAAGTAAAGCTGTCCTTATTTGCAGTTGACATGATATTGTACATAAAAAACCCTGAAAGACTCCATCAGAAAACTAACAGACTTAATAAATGAATTCAGCAATGTAGAAGGATACAAAATTAACGCCAAGAAATCTATGGCATTTCTATACAACAATAATGAACTTACAGAAAGAGAGACTAAAAAAGCAATCCCATTTACCATCGCAAAAAAAAAAGAAAAATTAAGATACCTAGGAATAAACTTACCCAAGGAGGTAAAAGACCTATACACGGAAAACTACAGGACACTGAAAAAAGAGATAGAGGAAGATGTAAACAGATGGAAGAACATACCATGTTCATGGATTGGTAGAATCAACATCATTAAAATGCCCATACTACCCAAAGCAATCTATAGATTCAATGCACTCCCCATTAAAATACCAACGGCATATTTCACAGACCTAGAAAGAACTCTTCAAAAATTCATTTGGAATAAAAAAAATACCCCGAATAGCCACAGCAATCCTGAAAAAGAAGAATAAAGTAGGAAGGATCTCAATAGCAGATTTCAAGCTGTATTACAAAGCCACTGTTCTCAAAACAGCCTGGTACTGGCACAAGAACAGACATATAGATCAATGGAATAGAATGGAGAATCCAGATATCAACCTAAACCACTATGCTCAATTAATATTTCACAAAGGAGGCATGAACATACAATGGAGTCAAGACAGTCTCTTCAATAAATTGTTTTGGGAAAATTGGACAGATACATGCAAAAAAAATGAAACTAGATCACCAACTTACACCATACACAAAAATAAACTCAAAATGGATACAGGACTTAAACATAAGATGGGAAACCATAAAAATACTAGAGGAATCCACAGGCAGCAAAATCTCAGACATATGCCGAAAGAACTTCACTGATATTACCCCTAGGGCAATGGAAGCTAAAGAGAACATAAACAAATGGGACTACATCAAAATATAAAGCTTTTTCACAGCAAAAGAGACCATCAACAAAAAAACAAGAAACCCCACTGTATGGGAAAACATATTTGCAAATGTTACCACTAATAAAGGTTTAATCTCCAACATCTATAGGCAGCTTATACAACTTAATAAAAGGAAGATAAATGATCCAATAAAAAAATGGGCTACGGACCTAAATAGAATCTTTTCAAAAGACAGAAGGAAGGCCAAGCGACACATGAAAACATGCTCAAAGTCACTAATTATCAGAGAGATGCAAATCAAAACAACAATGCGGTACCATCTCACACCTGTCAGAATGGCTATCATCAACAAATCAACAAACAACAAGTGCTGGCGAGGATGTGGAGAAAAAGGAACCCTCGTGCACTGCTGGTGGGAATGCAGACTGGTGCAGCCACTGTGGACAACAGTATGGAGTTTCCTCAAAAAACTGAAAATGGAAATCCTATTTGACCCAGTAATCCCACTCCTAGGAATATATCCTAAGAAACTAGAAACACCAATCAGAAAGGATATATGCACCCCTATGTTCATAGCAACACAATTTACAATAGCTAAGATTTGGAAACAGCTTAGGTGCCCATCAGCTGATGACTGGATCAGAAAACTATGGTACATCTACACAATGGAATACTATGCTGCCTTAAAAAAGAAGGAGTTCTTACCATCTGTAGCAACCTGTATGGAATTGGAGAACTTTATGCTAAATGAAATAAGCCAGTCAATGAAAGAAAAATACCACATGATCTCACTCATTTGTGGATAATAAAAAGCACATTATAAACTGATGAACAAAAAGATAGATACAAAGGGAGTAAAGCATCAAACAGACTGTCAAATTACAATGGGAAGGTTAGGGAGAGGTGGGGGAAATAAGAGATCAACCGAAGGACTTATATGCATGCATATAAGAATAACCAAAGGATGCAAAACATTGGGGGGTGAGGGCATGTATGGGAGTGGGATGGGGGTGGGGGACAATGGTAAGATATGTACCCATATAATACCTTAATAATAAAAATGGAAAAAAAAATAAAAGATAGAATGTGTGGCTGGAGTAATTCTTCTATTGGGGAGAGTCTGTTTACCCTAGGTCTGGAGTTCAGCTGTAGACATGCTTTGTCTAGTAATTCTTGTAGTGTCTTGAATGACCTGTCCATGAGTTGTGTTTGTATTTTGTGTTTGAGGAGGCCATTGTGTCTTTCTATTTAACCAGCTGCTTGTGGATTATAAGGCAGGTGGAAGTTCCAATCAATGTCTAATTCTTGTGCTTGTTGTTGGACTGATCATGCTATGAAGTGTGTGCCTTGGTATGGTTCAGTGATTTGTGGTGGACCATAGAATGAGAACCATGTTGAGAGTGCTTTCATAGTGGTTTTTGCATCTGGATGTCTTGAAACATAAGCATAAAGTATTCCAGTTGCTGTGTCAACAATAGTGCATGCATATTTGTCTGCAAAGGGTACGTGAAGTGGTCCAATAAAATCCATTTGTAAGACTTGATTGGGCACAAATGCTTTAGTCAATCTGGGTGTTGTAAGAGATTTAAATGTGTGAGTGCCTTTGCATTGTTCACAGGAATTGATTGCTTCTTTAATGAGTTTGATGGGTGCCTTCAGGTTTCTTTTAAGGAACCAATGGGCAAGTGAGGAGTGTCCTAAATGTCCTAATGTTGTATGTATCTGTTGTATAAATTGTGGTGTAAAGGTAAGTTCTGGGGTTGGTGAGGATAATTTGTATTTGCCTCCTTCCTTTTTTAATATAAGTTTTGGAAGAGGGGCGATGGACCAGTCATTATTTTCACTTCTTACTAATTTCAGATTAATTGCTAATGATTTTGAATTGTCTGTGATGGTGATGTTATCCCTTGGTGTAATTACTTTTGCTAATGTATCTGCTATTGTGTTGTGCAGTGTTGTGGGTGTTTTGTCTGTAGCATGAGCGTTGACATGTGTAATGTATATTTTAATTTGTTTGGAGAGATCGTGGAGTTTTATCCAATAGTCTTGTGACCATAAAGGTTTGCCATTAATTAACCAGCCTGATTGTTGCCATTTGCCTAACCATTCAGTGATTCCTTTACAAAGTGCCCATGCGTCAGAAAAGATGTAAATTTTGGACTTATGATTGTCAATTGAGTCCTTAATGGCTAAATAGGTAGCTATGAGTTCAGCATGTTGAGCAGATTTGGACTTGGCAGTCGCCGTTAGCGCCCTGGATGTCGCTGGGTTGAAGGCTGCTGCTCTCCATTCGTAATGGTCACCGATTACAGAGGCTGATCCGTCTATAAACCAGGCATTTTTAAGCTTAGGGCTATATTGTGGCCCTTTCACACCGATTGGATCGGGTTGTTGGACAAACTTGTTGGCACAGGTAGGTGGTTCTACCTCAAGTTTGTTGACCTCCTCGGTGAGGAGGGCTGGTTCACGGGAGCCAGAGGTTTCTCGTGTGTTAATGTACCACTTCCACGCGAGAACCTTTTCGTCAATTTGGGAACCTGCCAGTTCTTCAGCTGACATTTTGAGCCATGCCTTAAGGGGCAATGTGCTGCGCACGGTTATTGGGTTAAGTCCCGTCAGGGCCTCTACATGCAACAGTGCCACATATAGTGTCCAGATTAGTTTCTCAAAATGAGAGAATTTGTGGTAAGAGTAAGGGAATCTCTGAGTCCAGAATCCTACAGGGATTAGCTTTTTGTCTTCTGTTTCTCTTTTGTATAGTCCCCAGCTGCCATGTTCTGCCATGAAACTAATGTCTAGTACTATTTTGTCTCCTGGTTTGATACTTTGTAGCGATTGAAAGTGGTGTATGTAGTCCTTTAATGCTTGTTCCTGTTCTTGGGTCCATATGAAATCTACTGCCTTCCTGGTGACTTTGTATATGGGTTTTGCACTGTCTGCTAGGTATGGTATGTGTTGTCTCCAATACATGAAAAGTCCCATTAATTGTTGTGCTTCTTTTTTGTTGGTTGGGCTTTTTAAGTTTAGTAATTTGTCTGTTACTTTGTTTGGTATGTTTCTACCTTCAGAGCTCCAATGGATGCCTAAAAATGTTGTTTTAGTATCTGGGGGCTGGATTTTGTCAGGATTAATTGTCCAGCCTAGTGATCTTAGGTGTGTTACTAACGACTCTAGATCAGATTGTAGAATCTCTTTGTCATTGTTATAGAGTAGAATGTCATCTATGTATTGTATGATTGTGGATTTGTATTTTGTGGGGTCAATGTTGTTAGCAAGTAGATTGTGTGCGATCGTGGGAGAGTTTTTATATCCTTGTGGGAGTCTTTTGAATTGGTATTGTTTGCCTTGCCATGTAAATGTGGTAATGGGTCTAGATTTTTCAGCTGTGGGTATTGCAAAGAACATGTCTGAGAGATCAATTGCTGCCATAAATCTAGGGTTGTCTCTCTGGATAATACTGATTACTTCTTGTGCGTCAGGCAGACAGCCATCTATTTTTGGTGAGGCCTTATTTAGGTTGCGATAGTCAATTGTGATCCTGTAGGTGCCGTTAGGCTTTTTTACAGGCCAGATTGGGCTATTATAAATGTGTGATCTGCCTGATTCTATTATATCTTCTTCCAAAAGTTTTTAAGTGCTTTGGTTACATCCTCATGTCCTCCTTTTAGAGGGTATTGAGGTGTGAATGAATTTGTATTTGGTTCTGGTAATGTTAATGGAGGTATTTGTAGTGCAGTGAGGAAAGTTTTGATTTTATGTAGCCTGGGTGTATGGGAAATGTGACAAAATAATGTTGGTAGGATGTCCATACCTAACATGTTTTGAACCTGAGGTGAGACTAGGAATGTGATTGGGATTTGTTTGCCCTTGTATAGTATTTTTTCTGATGTTGGGTAGGCTGGGGTCACATTTCCTGTGACTCTTTCAATATGTACTGTAGGTCCTTTCTTTGGTTCTGCATTTAAATGCTTTTGTCAGCGGTGGGTTTCTTTTAGCAGGGAGATCTGCGAGCCGGTGTATATTATAAAGATTTTATATTGTAATGGCCCACTTCCCAGGGAGATTTGGAGGGATATATATGGTCTGTTGTCATTTATTGTGTTGAATGATGTGTCTATAACTAATGGGGGGTTACTGAATATAGGCACTTTAGGTGGGATTTCTTCAGGGTCTGTAGTGTAGAAGTAATGTTCTGGCATTGGTGTCTGGTATGGCCCCCCTATTGCCGAACTTGCTGTGGTCAGTGGGGGCCTCTCCAGTTTCCCTGATTCTGTCTGAAGGGGTTTTAACTATTTTGAAATGGGTTGTTGTCTCGAATCTCTGTCCTGAAGGGGTTTCTTTGATTTTGTGGTTGGGTTGGTGGGTTTCTGTTGAATGGGTTGTTATTACCTCTAGATGGGTTATTTCTAAATGGGTTATTATTATTATTATCATTTCTGAATTGATTATTGCCCTTGAAGAACAGATTGTTCCTCCTCCAATAATAAGCTTGTCCTTGTCTGTATTGGTCATTATGCCTGTTTTGATTGGTTTGGGGTGTTTTTAAGGGTTTTAGAGGTCCTCTATACTGTTGCATGGGAAATGAATATTTCTTTGATTCCTTTGCCATGAAAACAAATTTCTTTTCTGCTAATAGGTCTTGGTGCAGTTGGATTTTCCTTTTAATATCCTCTGCAGTGTTGGACCTTGCAATAAGGTTTTGAAGCCATCTGGAGTGTTTCTTATTAGTACCTTGACTATCCCTTCTACATCTGAATTATCCCATGGTGAGCTCAAATCTGGTTTATAGAGGCTAGTTAGTATCACCAGTTTCCTTAATTGGGTCTGTAATTGTGTAAGAGATTCCCAGTGTTCTGAAAACTGTCCTGAAGACAGGTCCACTGATGGAAATGCTCTTCTCCATGCATCTCCTATCCAGATCCATAATGATCTTACTGTATTTAGTGTTGTTCTGCAGTTTCCTTTAGCGCTGTTTTTAATTTGGCTAATTCTATTGCATCTATCATTGCTGTGAGTTCATCTGCACTTAACATAGACGTGTGGCCTCCAAGTTCATATATTTTTACAAGCCACTCTACATCCGTTAATTCTCCTTTAATCAATAGTTTTCTGAGTTCTGCTACTTCCTGCCTTGAAAATTAGGTGAATTCTACCGTTTCCTCAGTCCCTTCATTTTCTGATTTTATTATCTTCTTTTTTACTACTACTGGCTTGCTAGAGTATTTTGCAACTACCTTCTGTGCTAGTGATCTTCCCTTATTAGTGTCCTCCTGCAGGTGATGGATTGTCTGTAGTAACATTCCTACTACCTCCTGTGGTGGCGCTCTTTCTATTATTGGAATCAGATTGTTAGGATCTACTATGTTTTGGTTGAGGCCTGGGGCTGTCTGGATTTTATATTTGGCCCTCAGGGCGTCCTCTACCGGCCTCCATTTGCTTTCTGATGGTATATTAGGCTCGGTAGGGTCATTTCTTTTGAAAAGCTTGTTAAAGAAGTTTTTAACTTTCTGCATGGTGTTGAGTGAGACGGAGTCTTGGTCTGTACCTACCAAATGGACAGAATCCTTGTGTATGCGGTGTTTTCCTATTGCAGTATGTGGTTTCTAGATGGAGAGTTGTTAGTTTTGTTTGTGTTTTTTTTTTTAGAAGATTAGAGAGAGTTTTAGCTAGCTTTTTGAAAATTTTGTTCATAAGTTCAGCTCTGCTGTAAATTTATTCTTCAAAAACTTTCATTTTCCTTTACTTTCAGTTTCCCTTAATTTAATTCCTTGAATTTGAAGGGCAGTTTCAATTTTGAACCGAACCTAGGTGACCCGGTTATGCTCCGGTGTCGAGTCTCCGGATTGGGAATAGGTCGGTTGGTATAATCCGCCAACTTGGCTCTGTTTGGACAGAGGAACTGCTAGGACCCTCTGGCATTCGCCTTCAGGAATCAGCCTCTCCTGGGTATGACCTCATGGTGGATGACCACTGACCTGTGTCCTCAGAGACTAGTTCGCTTTTGGTTGGTGCCAGATTAATCCCCCTTACACTCAGTGGTCATTTCCTTAATACTCTGACTGAAATCTGAGTGTTTTTGCCAATTTTAAATACTTATCCACCTGCGCTGCGGAGAAATTTGTTTTGAAATCCTGCTGGCTACACCAATTGTCCCAATTATGCACCAATTAATTGATTATCTGTCTAGACTTAGTGAGACAAGTGCAGATGACCAGAAGTCAGCAATAACGGCTTATCCCCTGGTACTTCAATGTCTAGACAGCTGAGCCGAACCGGAACACGTGACACACAAGACAGAATTAGTCACACAGGGTTTATTTACCTATTCCTAGTGGGTCCTAGGCTCCAGCAAAGGCCACCCAGCGATGCACACTGAAGGACAGACAACAGAAACAGAGACAGGCAGGCGGCCGCAGTTGGTTCAGGCTCACACAGCAGAGCAATCAGGGGCTTGTCTCTCAGAGCAACATGGAATCCTCTTCTTATCGGGCAGGAGACCTCAACTGAAGGCCCTCTCAGAGTTATATAGACCGTGGTAAGCAACTTGTGTCCTTATCAGTGTGGGCCTTATGCTGGGAGCAGGGTGTTTACATTTTAAGGGCTCAGAGCTTTTACATCAAGATAATGGGGTGTTCATTAATTTTGGAAGTTACAGAGTATTGGGGGTTTCCATACAGCAAACATTTCACACAATAATTATTTTATACATTAGAAGGGTTACATTATTATAACAAGGAGAAATTGAAATTATTATAAAAGGAGAAGTTATTAAGGATCTCATAGATACTTGGGTTACTTTGTTATTAACCCTACCCAACTAAATTTCCCTCTCCCTCTCGCTTGGAATAAAGGTTCTATTGTAAATGGTAGGGGTATCTGAGCAACCAATGGCTGTTTTAAGTTCAGAACCTGTCCCCTTTCAACGAGGGCATGTTACAAGGCAACATATATTTTATTAGTCAAATTGGCCCCAATTCACCTGATAAGAAGAAATTTTCTTTTTTAAATAAGTGATGCCCACACCTGTTTTTTGTTTGTTTTTTTCAGAAGGGTAATAAAACAGGAATTTTGGGGGGTGAAAAAGATAGGTTTAGGAAATTTTAGAAATTTTAGCAATTTTAGAAATTAAGGGGACCATAGAAGAAACACAGGGCTGCAGAGCAGAAGAAGGCATATTTCCTTAGAATAGGGGAGCTGAAAAGCTGCAACAGGTACATTTCCATAGAATGCAGGAGCTGCAAAATAGTAAAAGGTCTATATTTACAAAATAAAAGGAAGGAGGGGAGGAAAACCTGACATGTCCCATGTGAGGTTAGACCTTTGAGCTCAGAAGTTACCATAGTAACCAGTCCAAGGGAATAGTGACCAATCAGAGGGGATATCAAGGCACAAAGATCTTCAGCCTTTATAAACCATAGGGAAAAGGAGCTCAATGGGACTTTTCCCCCTCCCCATGTGAGAGTCTGTGCTGTGAGAATCTTTCCCTTTCCCATGTGGGAGTCTGTACTTATTCTTCAGTAAATTTCCACCTTTGCTATCCCACCTGCCATCTGTGGATTCATTTTTTGATTCCCACGGACAAAGAACTAGGAACCAGTCTGCCAATGGTGTTCCAGTGGGCAGGACTTGCTTCAGTGTTCCAGTCCAAAAATTCCATTTCATTATGGTGTGTCATCTGGGAATTTCTTTGTAACTCAACTCTCTTCATGCCAAATGGTGAACGCACTCACGGATTCTTTCCGTTTTCTGTCACCTGTATGATTTTGGAGGCTGATGGATGCCCACCCGCCACTTAAACTTGGCTGCCATCCTAAAAGCGGGCATTTCCCCCATCTCCTACATCTGCCTTTTGCTTCTTCCACTTTCCATCTCAGTTAGGTCTAGCCAATAATTCCAATGCCTCCACAGTCCAGGTCCCACTAAGCTTAAACTGTTCAATCTCCATTTGGGCAGGCCTCTCTAGTAATAGTCCTAAGGGAAAAACTTTTAGGCAAGAGTTAAGACAGAAGCGGGCAAGCCAACTGTTTTCCACTCCTGGCATATGAGCATGGCCTTAGGTTTTCCATCAGGCATAACAGGAGTTAATCACAGCCCTTAGCCCCTCCTGCCACCACCCCTGTAGCAGTTTTAGCCTTTCAGAGAATTAGCATTATAGCCAGACACAGCTGTTAAGTTAGCCCATTAATTATTGGGTCGCTTACCTCTCGCTTTTATTGTGATCCTATAACATGGGCACCTGCTCTCGTGAGCATTCTTAAAAGTTTCATTTTTGCCATGTTTTTTGTTTCCCATTCTGTCATTTAAAATTTGGATAGATGAGCTATTTCTCACAATTCGGGGATGTGTCTGGGACTTCTATACCATGGAGAGGGAAAGGCTGGCTTAAAGGAAGGTGCGTCCCACCCTGTTTTGGGTGGACTCTTGGCCTGAGCCCCATCTCTTCATGGATATTATAGAATAGGCCCAAGACTGTTTTTCTTTGGAAGATGGAAAAAAATGACACAAAGGGAATATATGAGAGACAACCAAGCAAGCCATATGCTTGGGCCAAAATAGTCCATTGGGAAAATACTGAGGTTCTGGGGAGGGTCAGTCCCCAAACCAGGAACAGGAGACATTACTGCTTTGGTACTTTTTTTAATAGAGGGCATTTTTTTAAATAAATCTTTATTGTTCAGATTATTACAGGTGTTCCTCTTTTATTTTTCCCCATAGCTCCCCTCCACCTGATTCCCCACCCCACCCCATGCCCTTACCCCCCGCCACTGTCTTCACCTTTAGAAGTAAGATTTTTGTCCAATCTCTTCCCACACCCCTCACACCTGCTTCCCCTGAGAATCGTCAGTCCACTCCCTTTCTATGTCCCTGATTCTATTATATTCACCAGTCCATTCTGTTCTTCAGATTTTTCATTCACTTGATTTTTAGATTCACTTGTTGGTAGGTATGTGTTTGATGTCATTTTGTTGTTCATAATTTTTGTCTTTATCTTTTTCTTCTTCTTCCTCTTCTTAAAGGATACCCTTCAGCATTTCGTGTAATCCTGGTTTGGTGGTGATGAACTCCTTTAGCTTTCTCTTGTCTGTGAAGCTCTTTATCTGACCTTCAACTCTGAATAATAGCTTTGCTGGGTAGAGTAATCTTGGTTGTAGGTTCTTGCTGTTCATCACTTTGAATATTTCTTGCCACTCTCTTCTGGCCTGCATAGTTTCTGTTGAGAAATCAGCTGACAGTCGTATGGGTACTCCCTTGTAGGTAATTAACTGTTTTTCTCTTGCTGCTTTTAATATTCTCTCTTTGTCTTTTGCCCTTGGCATTTTAATTATGATGTGTCTTGGTGTGGTCCTCTTTGGATTCCTCTTGTATGGGGTTCTGTGCGCTTCCTGAACTTGTAAGTCTATTTCTTTCATCAGGTAGGGAAAGTTTTCTGTCATTATTTCTTCTAATAGGTTTTCAATATTTTGCTCTCTCCCTTCTTCTGGCACCCCAAAAATTCGGATGTTGGTCGCTTGAAGTTGTCCCAGAGGCTCCTTACACTATCTTCATATTTTTAAGTTCTTTTTTCTTTTTGTTTTTCTGGTTGGATGTTTTTTGTTTCCACATATTTCAGATCTTTGGTTTGATTCGTGGGGTACGTTGATCTACAGTTGAGTTTCTGTATATTTATTTTAGACAGTGTATGCTTCATTTCTGACTGGTCCTTTTCCATTTTTTTGGCATTCTCATTAAGGTCCTTGAAGGTCTCACTAAGCTCCTCAGAAGTGTTATCAAGTTTCTCAGCGGTTTTTAGAAGATTCTTGAGTAACCTTATACATGTGGTTCTGAACTCTATGTCATCCAGTAGTTTGCTTTCCTCCGTTTCTTTCATTCGTGACATGTTTCTTTGTTTCTGCATTTTGGCTGCTTCCCTGTGTTGATGGAGTGGCTTTGTGTGGTAGGTGACCTATAGGGGGCAGTAGCTCAGCCTCCCCAATCTCCTGATGTGGATGCTCTTGGTACACACCTTTGTGGGCTGAGTGCAAAGTCTTGGTGCAGTTAAGCCTGAATTGCTGTTAGTACGCTGGGAGGAATTGACCTCCAGGCCAATTAGCTATGAGCACTCCCTGTGTCTATAATGGAAGAACTGCTGCGCGGAAGACACACTTATGGGGCAGGACTTGTTTCAGTGAGGCTTTGGTGCTCACTGAGTCTGCCTCTTGAATGTGTCACTTATGGATGTGAGGAGTTGAAATCTGGTGTCTCACACTGACCACTAAGTACACTGGCTTCTGGATCTCCAATGGGGTGCAGGTCAGCTACTGTCTGAGGCCACTCAGCAGGAGCTACAGTGAGAGCTGCAGTTTTCTCCTCTTTGCTTGGGGTTTGGAGGTTTTGGAGCTGTCTGACCCAGGCTGCAAGTTTGCTAGGTTAAGCTGTGATAGGGCAGGCCTTTCTTATGCTAATTGAGCTGCTTGGAGCTTGGGTGGGTTTGTAGGGCGGAGCCTCAGGGTGTCACTAGGTTAGGGCATGGCAAACAGCAATGGCTGCTAGTTAGCCGGCTCTGAGTCTCCAAGGGCATCCGCGAGTCCTGTGCCCCAGTGCCGTAAACAATTATTCCTGCGCACAGCTCTGCAAGTAAGCCACCCTCTCTGGCAGACAGTCCAGCTTCTCCCCGTAGGAGTTTGGGTCCCCCGCGTCTCCCCAGAGACTGGATTTCAGAGTAATTGGGGGCTTGTCTCCCTTCGGGTTGAAAAAAGCAACGCACCCAGTCGCCCGCAGCCAGCCCAGATCACGCACCTCCGTACCTCAGCTTTTCAGAGCTCGTGCACGTCTCAATGCTCTTTTCTCTTCCCTTCTAGTTGTAGAACTTCCACTCAGCCAGCTTTCCCGTGGTTCTAGGTGATAGACGTTTTGTCTTTTAGCTGCAGTTTAAATTGTTGTAGGAAGCAGCAGTTTAGGTGTTTACCTACGCCGCCATCTTGGATTCTCTCCAATAGAGGGCATTTTGCAGTGTCTGTGGATTGTACACACTTGTAAATGTCCTATATAATAAAAGCCTAATATGCTAAGTGTCTGGTTGTCCAGTCATCCGTTCAACCAATCAAAGCATAATATGCTAATGATATGCTAAGGCCACTCAATCGCTCGCTATGATGTACACTGACCACCACGGGGCAGACAGTCAACCAGTTGACCAGTCACTATGACGTTGCACTGACCACCAGGAGGCAAATGTTCCGACTGCTAGGACTGAACAAGATGGGCCAGACATGCTCAGGAGCCCTCCCGTGGTCCTCCCCCACCTGGCCAACCTCCCATATCCCTCCCCATCCCCAATCATGCACTGGAGGGGTCCCTCAACCTGTCCTGTGCCCTCTTGCAATCTGGGATCCCTCAGGGGATGTTGGAGAGCTGGTTTCAGCCTGATCCCACAGGCCGGGCTAAGGGATCCCACTGGTGCATGAATTGGTGCACTAGGCCTCTAGTTGGGTATAAGAATGTTTCTATTGATGTTTTATGTTAATGTTTAGATCAATCTGCTTAAAGATAAGGCACATCTCATTTTGCTGGGGGTCCAGCTGCTTGTGGATAGACTGAACACATGGCAGGGTTTAAATTTTGAGAGACTTTTTGTCTGTAATGTAACCGTGGTTACTGATACTCTTTGCTAGCTTAGTCTGCTCTTTGCTGTTTTTATGAACATAGGGAGCCCTCTGTCTCTGCTCTGTGTGGGCTTTGTGCCACTCCTAATGAAAGGTCATTTTGCTGTGCTGGGTTAAGATTTTAAGACTAATTTGAAAGTGTAAAATTTGTGAAGGTTGCATATATGTTAACCCAGGAAAGTTTAAACAAAGGCCAGACCACTAGCTAAAATTGTAGCCTGCCTATAATTAACAAACTATTATCTCCCCCACCTGAGGCAAGATGGGAAGGAGAAAAGGAAAAATGGCAGTTTTACTCAGACAAGCTACTTTTTCAGTTCCAAGGTGGCACTTGCCAAACCTGTGCAGGTGCTTAGGAAAGGGGCAGGGCAGGGGAAATTTACATCCATCAAACAGTACACAGCTTTGGTATTGCTGGGGATGGGATGGTCCCCACCTGCCTGTGATGTCACAAATCCACACAGGCCAGCCAAAGAGGAACTGAGGTTGGCTATGGAGTGGGCAGTTGCGGTTTTTGCTCTCATAGGAGCATGATGCAAGGGGATAGGTAAGCAGTAGGCATGACCTCCCAGCATTTTCTCTATAATTCAAAGTATATTCTGTACTTCTGTGGCATTACTAGAATATGATAATTTATTATCCAGATTGAAAAAGGATTAATTCTGTAGTCAGAACCAAATCTTTAAATGTTAAAACTGGTTTAACTTTTCATAATCTTTAAATTGGGTATATTTGTCAGCTTTTCCGAATGTAATATTTCAAGAATTTAACTGAGAGACAGCTTTGTGACACCCCAAGGGCCCTGAAGTGATGCAAAGATTTATTCTTTCACTCTAAAAAGAAATATTTTTAAACGAAATTAGAACAATACAATATACTTGAAATTACATGAGGAAACTCGGTCAAATAAAAACTAATAGCAGTGTTTTATTCAAGTACATATACTTTGAATGTTATATAAATTTCAGCCTACTTCAGAAAAAAAAGACTTACACAAATTCAGAGCCAAGTTCAAACAGGAAGTTTTCAGTCAGGAAAAAAGGGCAAGGGTAATAATTCTCTTCGTCTGCCAGTGACACTCTGGATATTTGTTTCACATATTAGAGGTTTTTAATTATTTTCAATGTTCAATACACTGTTTGCAATAAGCCAAGTGCCACATATTATCCTTTATATACATTTTTTTTGTTGTTGTACTAGAAGATTGTTGTCTCAGAATGTTACAAAATAAAAGTTTTTATCAATTGCATTTTAAACAAATCTATAATCATGCCACTTTTGAATTTTGTCATTTTGGAGAGCCATTGCTTTACTTTGGTACATTTAAGTCTTTAGAAAAACCCATAGAAAGGACTCTGACTTACTATAAACTGAAGCCTTCTAAGCAGGTCATATCTTTGAACTAAAAGGAGTTTTTAAAACTTCAGAGAATTATTAAAGTACATATAGAAAGTGGCATCCCCTTCCTAACATACCTGGGTAAAATATACAAATGAGCTCTATATATTCAGGGGTAAATTTAAGCTTAAAAGGGGGAAGTTTTAAAATCTCCACCAACAATCACCATTAATAAAAACTAAAAAGGTGTACCTTTTTCCTAAATAGTTCCCTGTAAAGTCAACCAGCAATTGTTCTCCTGGCAGGGAAGCAACCAAGCTGATTGCCCTGTTTAAAAGAAAGTAAAATCTCTAAGGTGACATTTTTTTTTTGTCTTTGTTAGTTCTTTTTTATTATTATTATTGTTTTAAGTATTACAAATAGTAGTACATATGTCTCCTTTTTTTTTCCCCATTGATCTCCCCCCGACCTCCCCTACCCCCCAGGACATGCCTTCACCTGCCCACCCTCCCCCCCGCCCCAGTGTCTTATATCCATTGGTTGTGCTTATATGCATGTGTACAAGTCCTTCGGTTGGTCTCTTACAGCCCCCCTTGCCCAACCTCCCCTGTCTTCCCAATGTAGTTTGACAGTCTGTTCAATGTTTCTTTGCCTCTGTATCTTTTTCCCACCATTTCTTTCCTTTAAAAAGTTTTGCCTTTGCAGACTGGAAATAAACATATAATAACAAAACAAGACAAAACAAAAAAATGTTTGAGTCCCAGTTTCAATGTCCAAGAGTTCCTTATGAGTACATGTCAGCAGTGATATCTGGATGGTGGGCACATGGTGGCAATGCAGGTCCGACCCTCTCTGGTTTGGTCCTAGGTAACCTGCAGCGGTGCACAGCTGCTGACTGCTCACGTGGCAAGGCATTGTCAGCGTCTTCCACCTCTGGACTGTTTTTTCCTCTTGTCTTTGTGGATGGAGCCCTCCTGTCAATTCCTCTCTGTTGCAGGAATCCATCTGGTCTTGGGGTTGTTTTCTGAAAATATACAAATATATTCTCGACCACAAGTTAATAAAGGAATCTTTTCTATATAATTGATTTGGGATCCTTTTTATTTTTGTTCAAACATTTTCCTTTGTCTTATTTAGACACCATGTGTGTTTTTAATGGCCATCTTGCTCTTAGCATTGCATATGAAACTTAATTTGGTAAAGTAAAAATTTTCTAGATGTAATTTACTTATAGGATATTTTTCCTTACATGATATTGCCCTACTATCCCCCCCCTTTTTTTATTAATGGAGGTTTTTGTAAATTTTATAATGCAGTCTTGATAACTTTAAATTTAAAAAAAATTTTTTCCCCACACATATGACTGCTTTAGGTTCATTGCATATTCAGGAATTTTACCATGAGATGAACTACCAATAGAAATTTTAGTTGTTACTTTAAGAACAGCTTTTTGTCCAGTACAATTAACTTTACTTGAATATTCACTTATTTCAATTAGCCTATTTAAATTAATCTGAAAACTCGATTACTATTTTACTGTCAAATTTAATACTCTACCAACAATCTTAGTTTACCCTGTAAATATTAGTGGGAAGGATTATTTGCATTCTTGAGTGGGCCCGGAGCATTCCAGATATCTGAATTTAGATATAGGGCAACTGCTGTTGGCCAAGACTCTTGTCTTGAGACCTGGGTCCCGATCTGAGCTGGACCAAGTCTGTGTCTGTCACCTGTATCTGGATGTGAGCTGGGCCAGGTCTCTTTCTGTTGCCTGGGTCCCGTTCTGAGCTGGGTGTGGGAAGCATGAAGCAGCCATGGGGGCAGGAGACCTCCTTCAGAAGGGGTGAGGGTTCAAGCCCCTGCAATGTTGGGGGGGGTGAGGGTCTGTGCCCCACTTCTGTTGCCCCCCAAGTTCTCTCCTGATGTCCCCTCTGCGACTGTGCCTGTCTTAAGTTGTTCCTTCCTTGAGGAATCTTACCCGTCTCTGGCTAACCAGCCATCCTCTGGGGCCAAGCAGGGTGGTGTGAGGTTCAGTTCTGTCTCCTTGGTAGCCTATGCCCCCATGGCCTCCACACCCATCACCTGCCTTTGGAACCCCTGGCCTGCTGGCAGGGTCCCAGTGCTGATCACATATCTCGGGGAACTCGGGTTTCTTCTCCAGTGAGGGCCCAGCTCACACAATTGGATGTGAGACAGATCCATGGTACCAGCCCCCACGAGGCTTCAAGCTCAGCATGAACAGAAAGCTCAGGTAACAGCTGAGGGCAATTGGATTGTGAGAAGAGGGTCCCTCTTGGCACAAAGGGCAAGAGGGGCCAATATAGGATGCTCAGGTGCCTTCCCAGTGCCTTAATTCCTTCTGCAAGGGATTAAATCCTTTCATGTCCTTTTTTTTTTTTTTTTAATTGCTGCCAACCATTCAAAGAATTAGTTTGTAAGTTTGTTTGGGATAATTGTAAAATATGCTGTTGTAAAATATCTAAAATTATAATGACATTGTAGAATAATATCATGTAAGGATATTCTTTGCCCTAGGCCCTGGCAATTCCATTTCAAACTGGCTGTCAATTTCTTTTTGTAGCTTTATATAAACTTTGTCAGGGAGGCAAAAACACAAATTACTTACTTTAGTTCAAGAGGCCAAATATATTGACTTTCAGTTACAATCCTTATGACTTTTGAAGGAAACTTCTGTTTCCTTCCAAAATAATTTTCAGTCTACAGAGAGTTTCATTTAAAAATTTTTGTCACATGAGACAATTTCTCTTAATGCCCCGCCCCCTTGTTGTCTGTGTCCATTAATTAGGTTCATATGCATGCATACAAGTCCCTTGGTTGATCTCTCCACCTTACGCCTACTCTCCCCTACCTTACCTGAGGTATGATGTTCTGATCGACGTTTCTCAGCCTCTGGATCTGTTCTTGTTCATCAGTCTATGCCGTTCATTATATTCCACAAATGTGCGAGATCATGTGATATTTATCTTTCTCTGTCTGGCTTATTTCACTCAACATAATATTCTCCATCTCCATCCATATTGTTGCAAATGGTAGGAACTCCTTTTTTTTTACCGCAGCGTAGTATTCCATTGTATAGATATACCACAGTTTTTTAATCCATTCATCTGCTGATGGGCATTTAGGTTGTTTTCAAATCTTGGCTATGGTGAATTGTGCTGCTATGAACATAGGGGTGCATATTTCCTTTCTGATGTGTGTTTCTAGATTCTTGGGATATATTCCCAGAAGTGGGATCACTGGGTCAAATGGGAGTTCCATTTTTATTTTTTTGAGGAAGCTCCATACTGTTCTCCACAGTGGCTGCACCAGTCTGCATTCCCACCAGCAGTGAAAAAGAGTTCCTTTTTCTCCGCATCCTCGCCAACACTTGTTGTTACTTGATTTGTTGATAAAAGCCATTCTGACAGGTGTGAGATGGTACCTCATTGTTGTTTTGATTTGCATCTCTCTGATGATTAGTGACTGTGAGCAAGTTTTCATATGTCTCTTGGCCTGCCTTCTGTCTTTTTTCTAAAAGTGTCTATTTAGATCAGTTGCCCATTTTTTGATTGGGTTGTTTATCTTCTTTTTGTTAAGTTGTATGAGTCCTCTGTATATGTTGGAGATTAAACCCTTATCATTGATATCATTGGCAAATATGTTCTCCCATACAGTGGGCTTTCTTGTTGTTTTATTGATGGTTTTCTTTGCTGTGCAAAAGCTTTTTATTTTGATGTAGTCCCATTTGTTTATTTTCTCTTTAGCTTCCATTGTCCTAGGAGTAGTATCAGTGAAGAAGTTCTTTCGGCATATGTCCGAGATTTTGCTGCCTGTGGATTCCTCTAGTATTTTCATGATTCCCGTCTTATGTTTAAGTCCTTTATCCATTTTGAGTTTATTTTTGTGTATGGTGTAAGTTGGTGATCTAGCTTCATTTTTTTGCATGTATCTGTCCCATTTTCCCAACACCATTTGATGAAGAGACTGTCTTGACTCCATTGAATGTTCGTGTCTCCTTTGTCAAATATTAATTGAGCATATTGATTTGGGTCAATTTCTGGGTTCTCTATTCTATTCCACTGATCTATATGTCTGTTCTTGTGCCAGTACCAGGCTGTTTTGAGAACAGTAGCTTTGTAATAGAACTTGATATCTGGTATTGAGATCCCACCTACTTTGTTCTTCTTTCTCAGGATTGCTGTAGCTATTCGGGGTTTTTTTTTTATTCCAGATAAATTTTTGCAAAGTTCGTTCTAGGTCTGTGAAATATGTTGTTGGTATTTTAATGGGAAGTGCATTGAATTTACAGATTGCTTTGGGTAGTATAGACATTTTGATGATGTTGATTCTACCAATCTATGAACATGGTATGTTCTTCCATCTGTTTATGTCTTCCTCTATCTCTTTTTTCAGTGTCGTGTAGTTTTCTACTATAGGTCTTTTACCTCTTTAGTTAAGTTTATTCCTAAGTATCTTAATTTTTTTGGTGCGATGGTAAATGGGATTGCTTTTTTAGTCTCTCTTTCTGTAAGTTCATTATTGGTGTATAGAAATGCCATAGATTTCTTGGCATTAATTTTGTATCCTGCTACATTACCGAATTCAGTTATTAAGTCTAATAATTTTTTATGGAGTTTTTAGGGTGTTCTATGTACAGTATCATGTCATCTGCGAATAAGGACAGTTTTACTTCTTCTTTTCCAATTTGGATGCCTTTTATTTCTTCTTCTTGTCTGATCGCAATGGCTAGTACTTCCAGCACTATATTAAACAGGAGTGGTGAGAGTGGGCATCCCTGTCTTGTTCCTGTTCTTAGGGGAAATGGTTTTAGTTTTTGCCCATTGAGTATGATATTGGCTGTGGGTTTGTCGTATATGGCTTTTATTATGTTCAGGTATGATCCTTCTATTCCCACCTTGCTGAGAGTTTTTATCAAGAAAGGGTGTTGGATTTTATCAAATGCTTTTTCTGCATGATATGACTATGTGATTTTTATCTCTGAATTTGTTTATGTGATGTATCCCGTTTATTGATTTGCGAATATTGTACCATCCTTGCATCCCTGGGATAAATCCTACTTGGTCATGGTGTATAATCTTTCTGATGTACTGCTGGATTCAATTAGCTAGTATTTTGTTGAGGATTTTGGAATCTATGTTCATGAGGGATATTGGCCTGTAATTCTCTTTCATTGTGTTGTCTTTATCTGGTTTTGGTATTAAGGTGATGCTGGCCTCATAGAAGGAGCTTGGAAGTGTTCCTTCTTCTTGAATTTTCTGGAATAGTCTGAGGAGGATAGGTTTTAGTTCTTCCTTGAATGTTTGGTAAAACTCCCCTGTGAAGCCATCAGGCCCTGGGCTTTTGTTTGCTGGAAGCTTTTTGATGACTGCTTCAATTTCTTCCATAGTTATCAGCCTATTGAGATTCTTAGAATCTTCATGAGTGAGTTTTGGAAGGTTGTATTTTTCTAGGAATGTGTCCATTTCCTCCAGTTTGTGTAGTTTGTTAGAATAGAGTTGTTCATATTATTTTTTAACGATCCTTTGTATTTCTGTGGGGTCTGTTGTTATTTCACGTCTTTCATTTCTGATTTTGTTTATTTGGGTCCTCTCTCTTTGCTTCTTGGTGAGCCTGGCTAGAGGTTCATCAATCTTGTTTATCCTTTCAAAGAACCAGCTCTTGGTTTTGTTGATCCTGTGTATTGTTTTTTTGGTCTCTATGTCATTCATTTCTGCTCTGATCTTTATTATGTCCTTCCTTCTGCTCACTGTGGGCTTTTCTTGTTGCTCTCTTTCTCATTCTTTGAGTTGTTGAGTTAGAAGATTTATTACCATTTTTTCTTCTTTTTTGAGGTAGGCCTGTAGAGCTATAAACTTCCCTCTCAAGACTGCTTTCATTGTGTCCCATAGCATTTGCATTGTTGTGTTTTTATTGTCATTATTCTCCAGGATGTTTTTAATTTCTTCTTTGATCTCGTTGATCACCCAGTCATTGTTTAATAGCATGCTATTCAGTTTCCACGTGTTTGAATTTTTTGGAATGTTTTAATTATAGTTTATTTCTAATATTATGCCATTGTGGTCTGAGAAAATGTTTGATATGATTTCAATCTTTTTGAATTTAGGGAGGCTTTGTTTGTGACCCAATATGTGGTCTATTTTTGTAAATGTCCCATGGGCACTTGGGAAGAACGTATATTCCGAGGCTGTGGGGTGAAATGCTCTGAAGATGTCAATTAGGTCCATCTGATCTAGTGTGTCATTTAGAATTGCTGTTTCTTTGCTGATTTTTTGTGTAGTAGATATCCAGTGATGTCAGTGGTGTATTAAAGTCTCCTACTATGATTGTATTGTGGTCGATCTCTCCCTTGATCTCTTCTAGGAGTTTTGTTATGTATTTGGGTGCTCCTGCATTGGTTGCATATATGTTTACCAGAGTTATATCTTCTTGTTGAATTGCTCCCTTTAGTATTATGTAATGGCCTTCCTTATCTCTTGTTATGGCCTTTACTTTGAGGTCTATTTTATCAGATATAAGTATTGCTACCTCAGCTTTTTTCTCATTTCCATTTGCTTGAAAAATATTTTTCCATCCCTTCACTCTATGTCTGTGTGAATCCTTTGCTCTGAGGTGGGTCTCTTGTAGACAGCAAATATATAGGTCATGTTTTCTTATCCATTCAGCTACCCTATGTCTTTTGATTGGTGCATTTAATCCATTTACGTTTAATGTTATTATTGACAAGTACATGTTTGTTGTCATATTTTTCCCCTTAATGTTTGTGTTTCTTTTTGCCTTTCTCTTTCTTCTTTTTTCAGCAGTCCCTTTAGCATTTTTTGCATTGCTGGCTTGGTAGTGATAAACTCTCTTAGCCCTTTTTTGTCTGTGAAGCTCCTGATTCCCCCTTCAATTTTGAATGTAACCTTGCTGGGTATAGTATTCTTGGATTCAGTCCCTTGCTTTGCATCACTTTGTATATTTCATTCCATTACCTTCTGGCTTGGTGTGTTTCTGTTGAGAAATCAGTTGCTATTCTAATAGGAGATCCCTTGTAGGTAACTTTCTGTCTCTCTCTGGCAGCCTTTAAGATTCTTACTTTGTCATTGGTATTCGCCAATTTAATTATGATGTGTCTTGGTGTCGGTCTTTTGGGGTTCAACTTGTTTGCGACTCTATGTACTTCTTGGACTTGCATAGTTTTTTTCTTGCCAATATCAGGCAAGTTTTCTGTCATTATTTCTTCAAACAGGTTTTCTATTCCTTGCTTCTCTTCCTCTCCTTCTGGTATCCCTATTATTCTAATATTGTTTCGTTTTGTGTTGTCCCAAAGCTCCCTTAGGCTCTCCTCTTGCTTTTTAAGTCTTCTTTCCATTTGCTGCTGTGTTTGTGTGTGTTTTCCTACCTTGTCTTCTAATTCACTGATGCGGTCCTCAGCCTCTTCTAGTCTACTGTTTAAGCCTTCCAATGTGTTCTTTATTGCAGCTATGTCATTCTTCATCTCCTCTTGGTTTCTTTTCATGTTGGTGACATTTTCATTCAGCTCCTTATAGTTCTCATTGAGTTGTGTGTATTTGTCATCCATCCATTTAAACATCTTTAGAACCATTACTCTGAATTCTCTCTCTGTTAAGCTGCTAGCCTCAATTTCATTTAACTCCCTTTCTGGTGATTCCTCTTTTTTTTCCTTTGGGTATTGCTTTTTTGTCTCCCCATGTTTTCCTGAAATGTTTTAATTGTAGATCCAATTGCTTTGCTACCCAGGTTCTTTTGGTGATGGTGCTACTGGTGAAATCTTTCTGTTTTCCTGGGCTTGGTTATCTAGTGTAGCTCCCTACTTGAGCTATTTGGGTTCTCTTGATGTAGGCCTGTAAGCTTGAGAGGCACAACTGAAGTGCCTAGAAGTCAGCTGCTATGGAGGGGAGTGTCCCAATTTTTGCTGACTTGCACCCTTAATTTAAATCACGTGTGCCCAGTGGGGCTTCACAGTGGCACCAAGGAACCGTCTGTCAGGGTGATGTGGCTCAGGGGGCTACACTTTGGAAAGGAGTAACTGTGTTGCCCAGAGTTCTGTAGTTGTGAGGTGGGCAGACTCAACTTTCCCTGCTGTGTCTGTGGTGCGTAGGCGCTTTCTCCAGGTGGCAGCTCACAGAAGCACTGGCGGTAAGCTTGCCAGTGAGGTACACTGAAGCACTCTGGAGGGCCCTGGCAGTGTAGCCGCGTAATTGAGGTGCTTAGCTTCTAAAGATTTCTCTTTAGAGTAGATCCTATGGCCTCAGGGAGTATTCAGATTCCATGGTGTTAATCAGGGTGGAATCTGAGTGTGGCTATATTGGTTGCCTGGAGACTGGGGGGAGGGGCTATCTCTCAGGAGAAAATGGATTCTGTGGGCTTAGATATGACTCAGCACCAGACTCACTACCACCTCTCCTGGACCATCCGCTGACTACTCTCCCCAGATTCCACAACTCTACCCCTTCTCCCGCACTTCTGACACAGGTAAGTGCCTGTCTCCAAAAGGTCCCACGAACTAGGTTCAGTGGGGAAAGGCACAGGCCCCAGCGCGAGGAAGGACTGCGTCTCTGCCAGTTCCTCTCTTGCCAGCACTCCGCGGTCTGGCAGCTCTTAAAGGCTGCCTTTGAGCTCAGATCCCAAATACAAACTCTATGGTCTAAAATCCTTCAGACCTTGCCTGTCCTCAGGGATGCAGCTTGGCACTGTGTAGTTTCTCCCTGACCTTCTGGGCACAGAGGTCTGGGAGATTCTACTGCCTAGATCTTTGATTTTACCTTTATCCAGGGGATCCCTGCTCTTCCCAGCTGCAAACCGTCTCACCAGCTGTGCCTCCTTCGCCAATTTGGGCTGGATTCCGCTCGTCTCAGCTGCCTCCTCTATTTGCTCCAGGACAAGGCTCAGGACACATCCTTCTATTCTGCCGCCATTTTGTCTCTCTCTAAGGTGACATTTTTAAAGTTTGAAAGTAAAACCACAGAAATTAAGGTTCAATAGAAATAAAAAGTTAAGCCAGTGTTCAGAGACTTTAAAGTACTAAATTTGACCAGAAAGAGATTCCATCCTTTCCCCAAGAATCAGGCAGAGGATGAATCCATTAATGATGAGGGGCATACAAGGGATGGGGACCGGAGCTGTTTATACTTTACTCAGACCACTGTATATTGGCCAAACCAGGTTCTGGGTACTGTGCAAGCCCTCTTAAGTCTTCATCCTAGAGTAAATCCCTCGGGAATTCAAGTCAGAAGATACAGACCATTCAATTCAGTGACTACTTCAGAAACATTAGAACATTGCAGACATTTTCAATTATAGAGAACTGCTATCGATGGAACAGAACACAGGTTATGCATGCTTCCCCCATGAGATGGGAAGGCAGAAGAGTGGCCTCTGCGTGAGCTCAGGTCATCAACGCCATAGTAAGTGTGGTTAGTCCACCCAACAGCCTTGTTTGTGACCGACTGTAAGTGGGCAAGGTACAACTCACTCCTAGTTTGAGAGAGGGGACTTCCTTTCAGTCTTGGCCAGGTGGGGGGACACCCCACTGGAAAGGACGTCTTTTCCAAGTACAATGGATACAAGAAACATCCTTGTGTGCTTCGTTTTCTTTCTTCTTCTTTTCTTCTAGTGGGAAGCATGCCATCCACATTACATAAAAAAAAAACAGCCCCTATAAGTTTGACCCACAAATCTTAAAGAAATAATGTCTGATTCTTCTCTACACTTAGGTTTGGCTTCACACACCAACTAAAAAAATACTAAAAGCTAGCCCCAGAGGAAGTTTTCAATAGAAAAAATAGGAAGTAATTGGAAGTCCCATATTTCCAGGCTTTCTTTACTCTAGGGAACAAGCCAAAGGCAGGTGGGAAACTGTAAATTTAATTCTTTGCTCCTGGCATTAACAACCCAAGTGCACCAAGGGAGAAGACGGAGGCCATGCTCCCGCTCAGGACGGAGCCAACCTTAATTTGCCCCAAGACAGATGAAGGGTCTGGCCATACTTTAGCCCAGATCCCCTTCACACCCCAGGACATGAAACAAACTAAAAGTGATTTAGGAAAGTTATCAGAAGACCCCGACAAATATATTGAGATCCAAGTATTTGATCTCTCATAGCGAGACATCATGCTCATATTCAGTCTGACTCTCTCAGCCACTGAAAGGCAGGGTATACTAGAAAAAGCAAGAAAATTTGGAAATAATCACTTTCTTACTTATGCCAGGGAAATAAAGAATTCTGAGGAAAGGAATAGAGATTTCTTAACAGGACAAGAAACAATTTCCCTTGTAGACCCTCAATGGGATCCTAAAACTGAGAGGTGGAAAATAAAGCACTACCAGTTCTGTATTATAAAAGACCTCAGATGTAGTAAAACAAAAGCTTGTTAATTACTCTAAATTAACCACCATTAATCAAGGGGCTAACATCCTTTGGCCTTTTTGGAAGGTTCAGGGAGGCTTTTGGTTAAGCATACCAACATTACCTTAGATTCAGAATTGGGACAACTAATTCTAAGGACAAATTTATCACTTGGGCTATCCCAGACATCAGGAGGTTGCAAGAATTGGCTATTGGTCCCAAGAGTACTTTTAAAAATCTACTGAAAGTTACCACCTCTGTGTTCTATAATAGAGACCAGAATGAGGAAAAAGGAAAACCAGAGGAAACCAAGCCAAAAACAAGGCTCTTTGTACTGTGCTTCAGCAAGGAAGGGACCCCAGTCAGAGGTGTACAGTCAGTCCTGGTCATCTGCTACAACTGTAGACAGGTTGGACTCATGCACTGGAGTTGCCCCAAGGGCCATGGTGGACTCCCAAAGCCCTGTTCTACCTGTCAAGAAAACCACTGGAAGTCGGACAGGGCCTGGAGACTGAGGTCCCTTGGGGCGAGGCTGCCAACCAGCTGGCCCAGCAGGCCTGATGAGGCTCGGGTCTTCCAACCTGGCTCCTCAAAGGACTGCCATCTCCACCCAGAAGCCCTCAGTAAGCCTGACAGTAGAGGGAAGAAATTAATTTCCCCCCTGATATGAAAGCCACCTTCTTTATACTCCTCCAAAACCCTGATAAATCACCCTCAGAGGCTGTAGTCATTACAGGCATGCCTAGGTAATCAATCCTATGTAATAAAGAGGTAATATGCAAATTGACCATCACTCCAACATATAAGATGGCTGTCCCCATGTGGTCAAAGATGGTTGCCCCCATGTGGACACAAGATGGCTGCCACAAGATGGCCAGCAGGGGAGGGCAGTTAGGGGGGGGAGGGCAGTTAGGGGCAATCAGGCTAGCAGCGGAGGGCATTTGTGGGTGATCAGGCCAGCAGGGGAGAGCAGTTGGGAGAGACCAGGCCTGCAGGGGAGGGCAGTTGGGGGTGACCAGGCCTGCAGGGTAGGGTAGTTGGGGATAACCAGGCCAGCAGGGGAGGGCAGTTGGGGGCAATCAGGCCTTCAGGGGAGGGCAGTTTGGGGTGACCAGGCCAGCAAGGGAGGGCAGTTGGGGGCCACCAGGCTGGCAGGGGAGGGCAGTTAGGGGTAATCAGTCAGGCAGAGGAGCAGTTAGGCATTGATAAGGCTGGCAAGGGAGTGGTTAGAGGGTGATCAGGCTGGCAGGCAGAAGCAGTTAGGGGCAATCAGGAAGGCAGAAAGGCGAGCAGTTGGGAGCCAGCAGTCCTGGATTGTGAGAGGGATGTCCCAGATTGGAGAGGGTGCAGGCTGTGCTGAGGAATACACCCCCCCCGCATGAATTTCATGCACTGGGCCTCTAGTAAGTAGATATTTTTCTCAGACTTTGGGGTATAGCTGGAATAAGTTCTTCCTTTCTCATGCCTTCCTGATCCTGCTGAAAGCCTCATAGCAGAAAACAGTATTCTCTCAATCCCTGAAGCTCTAAAAGGACTCAGTTTTCTAATACATAATCTATTTAAGAAGCCCAAAGTTTATTGAAACCTTGTCATAGTCCTTAAAATACCCCCATCTTAGGGGTACAAAAGCCTAATACAGGGGGAGGACTAGTTCCGGACTTATAACTAATAAATAAGGCAGTGATTCCTATCCAGCCAATTGTCCCTAACTTTTATGCTTTACTTGCCCAGATTCCAGAGGACACAGAGTGGTTTGTAGTACTAAATCTCAAGAATGCCTTCTTCTATATACTCCTGCCTCCTAACTCACAGACCCTATTTGCCTTAAAAGATCCTAATAATTAAAGCAGTCAGTTAACACGAACAGTACCGTCTCAGAAATTTTGAGAACCACCTTCATTTATTTGGGTAGGCTTTTGAACAACTCAAAAAGCCCTTTATACAGGCATTGTCTTTAAGTCTCCTCACAGATAAGCAGCATCAACTCCTACATCCATCTGTTTTTAGTGAGCCTTGAATGCCGGCACAGGAGGAGGATAAAGCTACATTGCCATCAACTAAATCACTAGATTTCTACTCCTGTAAGCCTCTAAAGGACCTGAAACTTCTCTTTCAAATGGATCCTGAAGAGTCAATAAAAGCCAAATAAGTAACATACTCTGGTATTTATAGAAAATCATTGTTTACATTTTTTTCTTTATTAATTAAGCTATTACATATGTGTCCTTATCCCCCCATTGAACCCCAACCCCTCACTTATGCCCTCAAACCCTGGTGTCTGTGTCCATTGATTAGGCTTATATGCATGCATACAAGTCCTTTGGATGATCTCTCCCCCTTACCCCCACCTTTCCCTGCCTTCCCTCTGAGGTTTCAGCATCTGATCGATGCTTCTCTGTCTCTGGATCTGTTTTTGTTCATCAGTTTATGCTGTTCATTATATTCCATAAATAAGTGAGATCATGTGATATTTATCTTTCTCTGACTGGCTTATTTCACTTAGCATAATGCTCTTCAATTCCATCCATGCTGTTGCAAATGGTAAGAATTCCTTCATTTTTACTGCAGTGTAGTATTCCATTGTGTAGATGTAGCACAGTCTTTTAATCTACTCATTTGCTGATGGGCACTTAGGCTGTTTCCAAATCTTAGCTATGGTAAATTGTGCTGCTATGAACATAGGGGTGCATATATCCTTTCTGATTGATGCTCCTGGTTTCTTATTATATATTCCTGGAAGTGGGATCACTGGGTCAAATGGGAGTTCCATTTTTAGGTTTTTGAGGAAACTCCATACTATTTTCCACAGTGGCTGTACCAGTCTGCATTACACCAGCAGTGAACAAGGGTTCCTTTTTCTCCGCATCCTCACCAGCACTTGTCATTTGCTGATTTGTTGATGATAACCATTCTGGCAGGGGTGAGATGGTACCGCATTGTCATTTTTATTTGCATCTCTTGGATGATTAGTGACTATAAGCATGTTTTCATATGTCTCTTGGTCTTCCTTATGTCCTGTTTCTAAAAGTATCTATTTAGGTCCATTGCCCATTTTTTTTATTAGGTTGTTTATCTTCCTTTTGTTAAGTTGTATGAGTTTCCTGGAAATGTTGGAGATGAAACCCTTATCGGTGAAAACATTAGCAAATATGTTCTCCCATGCAGTGGGCTTTCTTGTTGTTTTGTTGATGGTTTCTTTAGCTGTGCAAAAGCTTTTTATTTTTATAAAATAGTCCCATTTGTTTATTTTCTCTTTAGTTTCCATTGCTTTAGGAGCTATATTGGTGAATCAATTGCCTCGGCATATGTCTGAGATTTTGCTACCTGTGGATTCCTCTAGTATTTTTATGGTTTCCCATCTTATGTTTAAGTTCTTTACCTATTTTGACTTTATATTTGTGTATGGTGTAATTTGGTGGTCGAGTTTCATTTTTTTGCATGTATCTGTTCTATTTTCTTGACTCCGTTGTATGTTCTTGCCTCCTTTGCCAAATAGTAATTGAGCATAGTGGTTTGGGTCGATATCTGGGTTCTCTATTCTATTCCATTGGTCTGTATGTCTGTTCTTGTGCCAGTACCAGGCTGTTTTGAGAACAGTAGATTTGTAATACAGCTTGATATTTGATATTAAGATCCCACCTAC
Organism: Corynorhinus townsendii; assembly: GCA_026230045.1. Classification (NCBI taxonomy): domain Eukaryota; kingdom Metazoa; phylum Chordata; class Mammalia; order Chiroptera; family Vespertilionidae; genus Corynorhinus; species Corynorhinus townsendii. Next base: position 110,717,633 of record JAPDVU010000003.1, on the reverse strand, counting down.
TTTGTTCTTCTTTCTCAGGATTGCTATTTGGGGTCTTTTTTATTCCAGATGAATTTTTGGAGAGTTCGTTCTAGGTCTGTGAAATATGCCATGGTATTTTAATGGGGAGTGCATTGAATCTATAGAATGCTTTGGGTAGAATGGACATTTTGATGATGTTGATTCTACCAATCCATGAAAACAGTATGTTCTTCCATCTGTTTCTGTCTCTCTATCTCTTTATTCAGTGTCCTGTACTTTACTGAGTAGAGGTCTTTTACCTCTTAGTTAAGTTTATTCCAAGGTATTTTAATCTTTTTGGTGCAATGGTAAATGGGTTGTGTTCGTTTTTTTGTTTGTTTTTTTTTTTTTGTCTCTCTTTCTGTAAGTTCACTATTGGTGTATAGAAATGCCATAGATTTCTTGGCATTGATTTTGTATCCTGCTACATTGCCGAATTCATTTATTAAGTCTGTTAGTTTTTTTCATGGATTCTTTATGGTTTTCTATGTACAGTATAATGTCATCTGCAAAGAAGGACAGATTTGCTTCTTCTTTTCCAACTTGGATGCCTTTTATTTCTTCTTCTTGTCTAATCACAATGGCTGATACTTCCAGTACTATGTCAAACAGGAGTGGTGAGAGTGGGTATCCCTGTCTTGTTCCTGTTCTTAGATTAAATTGTTTTAGGTTTTGTCCATTGAATATGTTGTTGGCTGTGGGTTTGTCATATATAGCTTTTATTATGCTGAGGTATGATCCTTCTATTCCAACTTGCTGAGAGTTTTTATCAAGAAAGGGTGTTGGATTCAGTCAAATGCTTTTTCTGCATCAATTGATATGACTATGTGATTTTTATCTCTCAATTTGTTTATGCAATGTATCACATTTATTGATTTGCAGATATATTACCATCCTTGCATCCTGGGATAAATCCTAGTGGGTCATGGTGCATGATCTTTCTAATGAATCCGATTTGCTAGAATTTTGTTGAGGATTTTTGCATCTATGTTCATGAGGGATATTGGCCTATAATTCTCTTTCTTGTGTTGTCTTTATCTGGTTCTGGTATTAGGGTAATGCTGGCTTCAGAGAATGAATTTGGAAGTGTTCCTTCCTCTTGCATTTTTTGGAATAGTCTGAGCAGGATAGGTTTTAGTTCTTCCTTGAGTGTTTGGCAAAACTACCCTGTGAAGCCGTCTGGCCCACGGCTTTTGTTTGCTGGGAGCTTTTTAATGACTGCTTCATTTTCTTCCATAGTTATCGGCCTATTGCGATTGTTCAAATTTTCCTGATTGAGTTTTGGAAGGTTGTATTTTTCTAGGAATATGTCCATTTCCTCCAGGTTGTCTAGTTTGTTAGAATAGAGTTGTTCATAGTTTTTTTTTAAAGAATCCTTTGTATTTCTGTGGGGTCTGTTGTTATTTCACCTCTCTCATTTCTGATTTTGTTTATTTGAGTCCTCCTTTTGCTTCTTGGTGAGCCTGGCTAGAGGTTCATCAATCTTGTTTATCCTTTCAAAGAACCAGCTCTTGGTTTCATTGATCTTTTGTATTGTTTTTTTTTTTTTTTTTTTGTCTCTGTGTCATTTATTTCTGCTCTGATCTTTATTATCTTCTTCCTTCTGCTTACTCTAGGCTTTTCTTTTTGCTCTCTTTCTAATTCTTTGAGTTGTAGAGTTAGATGTTTTACTACCATTTTTCTTGTTTTTTTTTGAGGTAGGCCTGTAGAGCTATAAATTTCCCTCTCAGGACTGCTTTCATTGTGTCCCATAGATTTTGGATTGTTGTGTTTTTATTGTCATTAGTTTCCAGGGTGTTTAATTTCTTCTTTAATCTCATTTGTAACAAATCATTATTTAATAGCATGTTATTCAGCTTCAAAGTGTTTGAGTTTTTTTTTTTTAAGTTTTTTGAATTGTCTTTATTTTAGTTTATTTCTAATTTTATACCATTGTGGTCTGAGAAGATGCTTGTTATGATTTCAATCTTCTTGAATTTGGAGAGACTTTGCTTGTGACCCAATATGTGGTCTATTTTTGAAAATGTTCCATGTGCCCTTGAGAAGAACGTATATTCTGTGGCTTTGGGGTGAAATGTTCTGAACATGTCAGTTAAGTCCATCTGATCTAGTGAGTCATGTAGGATTGTTGTTTCTTTGCTGATTTTTTGTTTAGAGGATTTATCCAGTGATGTCATTGGTGTATTAAAGTCCCGTACTGTGATTATATTGCTGTCAATCTCTCCCTTGATATCTTACAGGAGTTTTTATGTATTTTGGTGCTCCGCATTGGGTGCATATATGTTAATCAGGGTTATATCCTGTTGGTGTATTGATCCCTTTAGTATTATGAAGTGGCCTTCTTTATCTCTTGTTATGGCATTCACTTTGAGGTCTATTTTGTCAAATATAAGTATTGCTTCCCCAGCTTTTTTTTTCATTTCCATTTGCCTGAAAGATATTTTTCCATCCCTTCACTTTCAGTCTGTGTGAGTCTCTTGTTCTGAGGTGGGTCTCTTATAGACAGCATATATATGGGTCATGTTTTTTTTTTGTTTTTTTTTATCCATTCAGCCACTCATTGTCTTTTCATTGGAGCATTTAGTCCATTTACGTTTAGTTATTAATGAAAGGTACTTGTTAGTAGTCATTTATATTTTTGTGCCTATGTTCCTCTTCCTTTTTTATTTCTTCTTTTTACAGCATTCCCTTTAGCATTTCTTGCATTGCTGGTTTGGTAGTGATAAACTTCGTTAGCCTTTTTTTTTTGTCTGTGAATCTCCTGATTTCCCCTTCAATTTTGATTGATAGTCTTGCTGGATAGAGTATTCTTGGACTCAGTCCTTTGCTTTGCAACACTTTGTATACCTCCTTCCATTCCCTTCTAGCTTGATGTGTTTCTGTCGTGAAATCATTTGATAATCTTATGGTGGGTCCTTTGTAGGTAACTGTCTCTCACGTGCAGCCTTTAAGATTCTTTCTTTATGGCTAACATTTGCCATTGAAATTATGACGTGTCTTGGTGTGGGTCTTTTGGGATTCATCTTGTTTGGGACTCTCAGTACTTGTGTAACTCTTTTCTTCCTCATATCTAGGAAGTTTTCTGTCATTATTTCTTCAAGTAGATTTTCTAATCCTTGTTGCTTTTCTTGTCTTTCTGGTAGCCCTATTATACATATGTTACCTTGTTTCATGTTGTCCCAAAGCTCCCTTAGGCTCTCTTCCTGCTTTTTAATTTTTTTCTCCAGTTGCTGTTCAGATTGAGCTTTTTTCTCTACCTTATCGACTAACTCATTAATTCGGTCCTCTGCTTCTTCTAGTCTACTGTTCAAACTTACCATGGTGTTTTTGATTGTAGCTATATCACTTTTCATTTCTTCCTGATTCTTGCATAGGTTGTTGAATTTCACATCCATCCGGTGTATGAATTGCATGACCATTACTCTGAATTCTTTTTTGGTCATGTTGCATGCTTCAGTTTCACTAATTTCCTTTCTTGGTGACTCCTCACTATCTTTCCTCTGGGGATTGTGTCATCTCCCCATTATGACTATCACCAGAAGGTTCAAACGTTGAGTTGCATGGACCTGGGCCATGTGCAGTGGGAGCTTTGCACCACCCAAGTGTCACTGAAGTGCTCTGACACTAAGATGTGTGGCTGCCGTAGGTTGGTGGGAACCAGGCTTGCCCAGGGTCAGTGTTACCAGCGCTCAGTGTGGTCTCATGTGCACACCTAGAATCAGGGACCCCACCTGAACTGCACTGAACAGAGACCCTGCTGGCATGTGCTGAAAATCAGAGTACCCTAGCACATGCCAGGAGTCAGAGTTCCCCTGTGTCTGCACCAAGAATCGAGTATCAAAGTCTCTGTTGCTTCGTGCAGCCTCTTGCTGAGAATCAGGGTCCCTGTGTGCGCATGCACCAATAATTGGAGTCACTGACTCTTAGTATTAATACACTGGGAATCAGGGATTCCAGGCCCACACGATAAGAAACAGAGTCAGGTCAGTGGTGCTCAATACTGCCTCCTGCCTAGAGAATCAGGGTCCCAGTCAGCGTGGGGGACTAGGTTGCACAGTAGCACTGTGTTAGAAGGCAGTTCGCTACTGTGCTGTGGAAAACAGACTTCGGTGTGCGGTTGCCCATAATCAAAGTCAGGTGGCACTGCTGCCCTGCATGGGCTTCGGGTTTGGTCGCCCGATTGCATTGCGGGGGAACAGATTCCCAGTGTCTGTGTGCTCCCAGGCTCATATTCCTGTAGCAGCACTGTGGGAAACAGATTTCCAGCGTCCGTGCGCTCCCAGGCTCAAATTCCTGTAGAGGCACTGCAGCCTGTGCGAGGGGCGGGTCTATCAGTCACTCTGGCACTGCCCTTGAGCCTGTGGGGAGGGAAATAGGCTCCTTGACTCACAGAAATCTGCGGCCAGGATGACTGGATTCTTGTTGTCTGTGGCTCTGAAACTGTGGTCGCAGGTCTCTGTCCCCAGTGGCTGCAGGGTCCTGGTTTGCATCTGAGACCAGACTGGGTGGTGCTGAGGCCAGGATCCTAGTCTCAAGCCACTCTGTTTCTCAAGATGGTGTGATCTCTGTGCCTGCACTGGCTGCCCAGAAGTGTCTGCATTCATTGTGCACAGGGCTCCGCCATCTAAGACTGCCCGGTTTGGCAGCCCCTTGGAAGACCTGCAGAATCTAACTGTCCCTAGCTCATACGCACACACATCACACATGTCCATACACTCCTCTATTGCTCCCTCACTCTCTCACACTCTCTCCCTCCCTATCTTCCTGCCTGTTGCCATCTCCCTTCTCCTGGATACCTTTTATTTCTTCTTGTTGTCTGAATGCTATGGCTAGCACTTTCAGAACTCTGTCAAACAGTAGTGGTGAAAGTTGTCATCCCTGTCTCATTTCTGTTCTTAGGTGAAATAGTTTTAGTTTTTGCCCATTGAGTATGATGTTGGCTGTTGTCATATAAGGCTTTTATTATGTTGAGATATGATCCCTTTATTCCCATTTTCCTGTGGGTTTTTATCAAGAAAGGGTGCTGGGTTTTGTAAAATACTTTTTCTGCATCAATTGATATGACTATGTGATTTTTATTTCTCAAGTTATTTATGTGCTGTATCACGTTTATTGATTAGGGGATATTGTACCATCTTTGCATCCTGGAATAAATCCTACTTGGTCATGGTGTATGATCTTTCTGATGTAATGCTGGAACTGATTTGCTAGAATTTTGTTGAGGATTTTAGCACCTATGTTCATGAGGGATATTGGCCTGTAATTCTCTTTCATTGTGTTGTCTTTATCTGGTTTTGGCATTAGGGTAATGCTGGCTTCATAGAAGGAGTTTGGAAGTGTTCCTTCCTCTTGAATTTTTTGGAATAGTCTGAGGAGGATAGGTTTTAGTTCTTCCTTGAATGTTTGGTAAAACTCCCCTGTGAAGCCTCCTGGCCTGGGCTTTTGTTTGTTGAAAGCTTTTTGATGACTGCTTCAATTTCTTCCATAGTTATCAGCCTATTGAGATGTTTAGAATCTTCCTGATTGAGTTTTGGAAGGTTGTATTTTTCTAAGAATATTTCCATTTCCTCCAGGTTGTATAGTTTGTTAGAATAGAGTTGTTCATAGTATTTTTTAACAATCCTTTGTATTTCTGTGGGGTCTGTTGTTGTTTCGCCTCTTTTATTTCTGATTTTATTTATTTGGGTCCTCTCTCATTGCTTCTTGGTGAGTCTGGCTAGAGGTTCATCATTCTTGTTTATCCTTTCGAGGAACCAGCTCTTGGTTTCATTGATCTTTTGTATTTTTTTTTTTTTTTTGGTCTCTGTCATTTATTTCTGCTCTGATCTTTATTATCTCCTTCCTTCTGCTCACTCTGGGCTTTTCTGTTGTTCTCTTTAAGTTGTGTAGTGAGAAGATTTGTTACCATTTTTTCTTGTTTTTTGAGATATGCCTGTAGAGCTATAAACTTCCCTCTCAGGACTGCTTTCACTGTGTCCCATAGATTTTGGATTGCTGTGTTTTCATTGTCATTTGTTTCCAGGATGTTTTTAATTTCCTCTTTGATCTCTTTGGTAACCCAATCATCTATATAATAAAGAGGTAATATGCAAATTGGTCCTAACAGTGTCACAGTAATGACCAATTTGCATATTGACAGACCAGCAGGAGCCTGTGTGCACAGCAGGAGGACTTTGTGAGGCTCTCCCTGCCCCCGGTGCCAGAGTCCTCTTTTTCTCCCTGGTGCATGCGCCTGACAAACACCCCTGCAACACCATGCCCCATCCGAGAGCACTCTGCCTGGGGACGCCACTAATACCCCCTTGAGGTGGACAGGTCCGAGGGGCGACACCCACATGGCAGAAGGCCAGTTTTCGGGGCCTGATCAGCAGACACCAACTGGGGCATGCGCACATGGGCAGTGACCCCCAGGAGGGGTCTTGCACACAAATCAAAAGGGTGTGGAGCCAACAGGAAGAAGGGGCTGGGAGCAATAACAAAGAGTGATCATTGAGGTAAGGCACCGGACCTGAATGGGCCACTAAGTAAACAACGCAGGATCTCACCGCCACAGACATACAGGGCAGCCCTGCGATGCCTTGGACACAGTGGGTCGATCCTCCCAAGCACACAACCTCGAAGCCTCCTCCTGCCACGCAGACCTGGCTCCATGGACCCGGCCCCACCACCATGGAGACCTCAAGTGACCCTCACACCAAAGGGATGCTGCCCAGGCTTTCTCCGCCATCCATCTATTCCTCTGCCCAGTCCCACCTAGATGGGGACTTGTATCCTGGGCAGAACGCCCTCCAAGAACAAGCCAGGCCCTGACCTGACCATGCCTGCACAAGCATGCCCGTCGCCTACGAATTCCAAAGGGGAGCAGACAGAGAGCTGCTTGAGTCATGGGAGCGGGCATGCAGGTGGATGGGAAAGGCCTCTGCATCCGCCCCTCCCCCCCCCCCCCCGTCCCCCTTGGGCACTCAACAGAGAAAAGCCTGGCTCGAGCATGAATGCACATGTGTGCGCATGTAACACTGCGCTCCCCGCAATGGATGGCGGCCCAGACCAGCTGGACTCTCCCCCAACTCGGAGTGTGTGTGTGGGGGGGGGGGGGGGGGCGGGACCGCAGGCCATGGTAGGCAAGACACAGCTGCATCATGGCTAGGCCCCTCAAAGCCAGTGCGAGAGGGGCCCGAGTGCCCAAACAAAGGTGGCTACAGGTCTAAGAGAGGAAAGCAGTCAGTAATAAGACAGGATAAAAAGCATAGAATTTTTAATTAGCTTGTAAAAAGAGTAAAAGAGTGAGGGAGGAGGGGGGAAGAAGGGAAGGAGGGCGGGAAGAACTTTGTAAAGGGGTCAGTAGAGAACAGAGTTAAAGAAGGAAAGAGGATGTATGAGTGAACTGTAGGAGCATTAATGAAAATTAAGTATAGTTGTGTACTGGGGACAGATTTTAAAAGTAGGAGTCAGAAAAGAAAAAAGATAAATGATAGTGAATAATTAGGCAGGTAGATAGATAGATATTAAAACAGTGGAAGTAAGTAGAGAAGAATGTATGGGAAAGGTAGGATGAGAGAGAAAGAGGGAGGGAAGAAAAGTTTTAAAGGGGAGCTGGTAAAGCTTAAAAGGAGAATGGGAAGAAGGAAGAAATGGGGGAGGGAGCAAAGCAGGTTTGAGGAAATGAAGAAAAAAATTAAGGTGGGAAGGAAGGAAAAGGGGAGGGAGGGAAGGGTAAAGATAAAGGAAAGAAGGAATGTGGGGAGGGAGGGTGAGTAGGAGAAATATGGGAAGAAGGATGATGGAACAGAAGTAGGAAATAAGGAGGAAAGAAAAGTTTATAAATTATGAGTCAGTAGGAAAAAGTGTTACATAAAGGAGAGAGAAAAATCCTGTGACAGGGAGAAGCCAATAAAGAAGTCAAATACAATTGTGTGTGAAGGGGATAAGATTTTTTTTAAAAGTTAATAAGGGCGACCAGGCTGGCAGGGAAGGGCATTTAGGGGTGACCAGGCCAGCAGGGAAGGGCAGTTAGGGGGATCAGGACAGCATGCAGAGTGGTTAGGGCAGGCAGGCAGGTGAACTGTTAGGAGCCAGAGGTCCCAGGTTGTGAGAGGGATGGCCAACTGCTAGTTTAGTGGGATCAGGCTTAAACTGGCAGTTGGACATCACCTGAAGGATCCCAGATTAGAGAGGGTACAGGTCGGGCTGAGGGACCCCAGGCCCCCGTGCATGAATTTCATGCACCGGACCTCTAGTTTTTAATAGCATGGTATTCAGCTTCCAAGATTTTGAATTTTTTATTGTTTTTATTGTAGTTCATTTCTAATATTATGCCATTGTGGTCTGAGAAGATGATTGATATGATTTCAATCTTCTTGAATTTGGAAAGACTTTGCCTGTGACCCAATATGTTGTCAATCTTTGAAAAAGTCCCATGTGCACTTGAGAAGAACGTATATTTTGTGGCTTTGAGGTGAAATGTTCTGAAGATGTCAGTTAAGTCCATCTGATCTAGTGAGTCATTTAGGATTGCTGTTTCTTTGCTGATTTTTTGTCTAGAGGATTTATCTAGTGTTGTCTCTGAGGTATTAAAGTCCCCTACTATTATTGTATTTTTGTCGATCTCTCCCTTAACATCTTCCAGTTTTTTATGTATTTGGGTGGTTGTATGCAGCAGGTGCGGGTGGGCAGGGACTTGCAGCGTCGGGGGCGGGGGCAGGGCTGTGGCAGAGAGGCCTCTCCACACACCTGCATCAGGGGTCCACTGGCATGTGGACAGGCCCCTCTGCTGCAGCCCCGATGGGGGTCTGCAGGCCTCCCCCCGCTCCAGCCTACCTCTTTGGGGTAATCCATCGAGGAGCCCCGGGTGGATGGGCAGGGCCTAACTCTTTGAGGCAATGGATTGTGGGGCTCCCGCACTGTGACATGGCACAGGACAGGCTGGGGGACCCCCCCACCCCAAGTGCACGAATTTCATGAATCGGACCATTAGTATGGATATAATTTTCGTGAGTATTTTAGTTTATTTACTTATTTTTTACATTATTTTTTGTTGTTGTTTAATTTAAATTCTTTATTGTTTGAAGTACTAGATATATCTCCTTTCTCACCCATTGACATCTTCCCAGTCACACCTATGCCGAGAACATACCCTCACTCCCCTACTGTCTGATCCATTGGTTATGCTTATATGCATGCATACAAGTCCTTTGGTTAACCTCTTACCCCCTCACCCCTCCCCTGCCTTAACTCTGATGTTTGACAGTCTGTTCGATGCTTCTGTGTTTTTGGATCTATTTTTGTTCATCATTTTATGTTGTTCATTATATTCCACAAATGAGTAAGATCATGTGGTATTTATCTTTATATAAGTGGCTTATTTCACTTAACATAGCTCTACAGGTCCATCCATGTTGTTGGGAATGGTAAGAGCTCTTCATTTTTTACAGCAGCATAGTATTTCATTATGTAAATGTACCACCGTTTTTTAACCCACTCATCTGCTGATGGGCACTTAGGCTGTTTCCAAATCTTAACTATGGTAAATTGTGCTGCTATGAACATAGGGGTGCATGTGTCCTTTCTGACTGGTGTTTCTCATTTCTTGGAATATATTCCTAGAAGTGGGATTACTGAGTCAAATGGGAGTTCCATTTTTAATTTTTTGATGAAACTCCATACTGTTTTCCACAGTTCTATACCAGTCTGCATTCCCACCAGCAGTGCAAGAGGGTTTCTCTTTCTCCACATCCTAGCAAAATCTAGTCATTTGTTGATTTGTTGATGATAGCCATTCTGACAGGTGTGAGATGGTAGCTCATTGTGTTTTAATTTACATCTCTCAGATGATTAGTGACTTTGAGCATGTTTTCAGATATCTTTTGACCTTCTGTATGTCCACTTTTGAAAAGTGTCTATTTAGTTTTTTTGCCCATTTTTTTTACTGGATTGTTTATTTTCCTTTTGTTAAGTTGTAGGAGTTCCCTATAAATTTTGGGAATTAACCCCTTATTGGATATAACATTGGCAAATATTTTCTCCCAGGCAAGGGGCTCTCTTTTTGTTTTGTTAATGGTATCTTTTGCTGTGCAGAAATTTTTTATTTTGATGTAGTGCCATTTGTTTATTTTCTACTTACTTTCCATTGTCCAAGGAGCCATATCAGTAAAGATATTCCTACTGGATATGTCTGATATTTTGCAGCCTATGGATTCTTGTAATATTATTATTGTTTCCCATCTTATGTTTAAATCCTTTATTCATTATGAGTTTATTTTTGTGTATGGTGTAAGTTGATGGTCTAGTTTCATTCTTTGCATGTATCTGTCCAACTTTCCCAACACCATTTATTGAAGAGACTGTACTAACTCCATTGTATGCTCTTGCCTCCTTTGTCAGATATTGAGTGTGATGGCTTGGGTCAATTTTTGGGTTCTGTGTTCTGTTTAATTGGTTTATATGACTGTTCATGTGCCAGTACCAGGCAGTTTTGAGAACAGTAGCTTTCTAACATATTTTAATATCTCGTATTATGATCCCTCCAACTTTGTTCTTCTTTATCAAGATTGCTGCAGTTATTCAAGGTCTCTTTTTATCCTATATGAATGGTTGGAAGTTTGTTCTAGGTCTGTAAAATATGCTACTGTTCATGCTACTGGTATTTTAATGGGGATTGCATTGAATTTATAGATTGCTTTGGGAATTATGGACTTTTTGATGATGTTGATTCTACCAATCCATGAACATGGTATATTCTTCCATTTGTTAATGTCTTCCTCTATCTCTTGTTTCAGTGCCCTGTACTTTTCCAAGTACAGGTGTTTTACCTCCTTAGTTAAGTTTATTCCTAGATATCTTAAAATTTTTTGTTGTAATGGTAAATAGGATTGTTTTCTAAGTTTCTGTTTCTGTGAGTTCATTATCAGTATATAAAAAAGCCATAGATTTCTGGGTGTTAATTTTGTACCCTGCTACATTGCCGAATTCATTTATTAAATCTAGTCATTTTTCTATGGAGTCTTTAGACTTTTTATGTACAATACCATGTCATCTGCAAATAAGGACAGTTTTACTTCTTTTCCTATTTGGATGCCTTTTCCTTCTTTGTCTTGTCTGATCGCTATGGCTATCACTTCCAGTACTATGTTGAACAGGAATGACGAGAGTGGGCATCCCTGTCTTGTTCCTGTTCTTAGGGGAAATGGTTTTAGATTTGCCCATTGAGTATGATGTTGGCTGTAGGTTTGTCATATGAGGCTTTTACTATGTTGAAATATGATCCTTCTATTCTCACTTTGCTGAGAATTTTTATCAAGAAATGGTATTGGATTTTGTCAAATGCTTTTTCTTCAGTTGATATGATTATGTGATTTTTGTTCTCACTTTGTTTATGTGATGTATCACGTTTATTGATTTGCAAATATTGTACCATCCTTGCATCCCAGGGATAAATCCCACTTGAATATAGTGTATGATCTTTCTAATGTAATGCTGGATTTGAAATGCTAGGATTTTGTTGAGGACTTTAGCATCTATGTTCATCAGGGATATTGGCCTATAATTCTCTTTCTTTGTAGTGTCTTTATCTGGTTTTATTATTAGGGTAATGCTGGCTTCATAGAAAGAGCTTGGAAGTATTTCTTCCTCTTGAATTATTTTTAATAGTCTGAGGAGAATAGGTTTTAGTTCTTTCTTGAATGTTTGGTAAAACTCCTGTGAAGCTGTCTGGACCAGGGCTTTTGTTTGCTGGAAGTTTTTTGTTTTTTATCACTGCTTCAATTTCATCCATAGTTATTGGCTTATTCAGATTTTTTTATTCTTCCTGATTGAGTTTTGGAAGGTCAGATTTTTCTAGGAATGTGTCCATTTCATCAAGGTTGTCCAATTTGTTGGAGTAGAGTTGTTTGTAGTATTATTCTACAGCCCTTTGTATGTCTGTGGTGTCACTTGTTACTTTCATTTCTGATTTTGTTTATTTAAGTCCTCTCTCTTTGTTTCTTGGTGAGCCTGGCTGGAGGTTCATCAATCTTGTTATTCTTTCAAAGAACCAGCTCTTGGTTTCATTGTTCTTTTCTATTGTGTTTTTTTGTTGTTGTTGTTTTGTTTTTGTTTGTGTTTTTGTTTTGTTTTGTTTGGTTTGGTTTGTATCTATGTCATTTTTTTTTTTTTGTATCTATGTCATTTATTTCAGCTCTGATCTTCATTACTTCTTACCTTCTGCTTACCCCAGGCTTTTCTTGCTGCTCTCTTTCTAAATCAGTAAGGTGTACAGTTTGATAACTTATTACAAGTTTTTCTTTTTTGTTTTTTGGTGGGTTTTTTTTTTTTGTTTTTTTTGTTTTTGTTTTTTTTAGATAAGCCTGTAGTGCTATGAACTTCCCTCTCAGGACTGCTTTCACTGTGTCCCATAGATTTTGGATTGTTTTGTTTTTATTGTCATTTGTTGCCAGGATGCTTTTCATTTTTTCTTTGATCTCTTTGGTAACCCAATCATTGTTTAATAGCATGCTATTTAGTCTCCAGGTGCTTGATTTTTTTTATTGTAGTTTATTTCTAATTTTGTGACATTGTAACCTGAGAAGATACTTTACATGATTTCTATACTCTTGAATTTGAAGATACTTAGCCTGTGTCGCAATATGTGGTCTATCTTTGAAAATGTCCCATGTGCACTCTAAAAGAATGTATATTCTGTTGCCTTTGGGTTAAATGATCTGAAAATATCAATTTGTTTCATCTGAACTCATGAGTCATTTAGGATTGCTGTTTCTTTGTTGACTTTTTTTATCTAGAAGATTTATCCAGTGATGTCAATTGGGTATTAAAGTCTCCTACTATGATGGTATTACTGTGGATCTCTTTCTTGATATCTTCCACAAGTATTTTATGTATTTGGGCACTCCAGTATTGGTTACATATATGTTTACCAGAGTTATATACTCTTGTTGTATCCAACACTTTAGTATTATGAAGTGGCCTTCATTATCTCTTGTTATGGCCTTGACTTTGAGGTCTATTTTGTCAGATATATATATTGCTACTCCAGCATTTTTTTTTTCATTTCTGTTTGCCTGAAAAATGTTTTCATCCCTTCACTTTCAGTCTGTGTGAGTCCCTTGTTCTGAGGTGGATCTTTTGTATACAGCATATATATGGGTCACATTTTCTTATTTATTAAGCCACCCTATGTATTTTGATTGGAGCATTTAATCCACTTATGTTTAAGTTTATTATGGACCAAATTCGTGCACAGGAGTGTGTGTCCATCAGCCCAGCCTGCACCCTCTCCAATCTGGGACCCCTCGAGGGATGTCCAACTGCCCGTTTAGGCCCAATCCTACCTGGATCAGGCCTGAACGGCCAGTTGGACATCCCTCTCACAATCCAGGACTGCTGGCTCCCAACTGCTTGCCTGCTTGCCTTCCTGATTGCCCCTAACCACTTCTGCCTGACAACATGATCAACCCCTAACCACTCCCCTGCAAGCCTGATTGATGCCTAACTGCTCCCCTGACAGCCTGATTGCCCCCAACTGTCCTTCCATGCAGGCCCGGTCACCCCCAACTTCCCTCTTCTGCTGGCCTGGTCACCCCTAACTGCCCTCCCCTGCTGGCCATCTTGTGGTGGTCATCTTGTGTCCACATGAGGGCAGGATCTTTGACCACATAGGGGCAGGCATCGTGTCGCGACCCACAGGTTGAGAACCACTGCTGTAGAGTCTAAGACCATCAGAAAACACAGATATTTACATTATGATTCATTAATAGTAGCAAAGTTACAGTTATGAAGTAGCAGTGAAAATAATTTTATGGTTGGGGTCACCACAACATGAGGAACTGTATTAAAGGGTCGTGGCATTAGAAAAGTTGAGAACCACTGGTCTAATGGGAGATCCCTTGTCGTTAACTTTCTGTCTCTCTCTTGCAGTCCTTAAGTTTCTTTGTCATTAACGTTTTCCATTGTAATTAAGATGTGTCTTGGTGTGGGTCTTTGGGGTTCATCTTGTTTAGGACTCTCTGTGCTTGTGTGGCTCCCTCCCACCCACAGCCCCAAATCATGGAAGTATTCTGTCATTATTTCTTCAAATAGGCTTTCTACTTACTCCTTTTCTTGACCTTCTTGCACCCCTATTATGCAGACATTGCTTCATTTCATGTTGTCCCAAAACTCCCTTAAATTCTCCTCCTGCTTTCTAATTTTTTCCAATTGCTGTTCAGATTGGTTGTGTTTTTCTACCCTGTCTTTTAACTCGCTGATTCGGTCCTCCACTTATTCTAGTGTACTGTTGAAATCTTCCATTGTGTTTTTTTAGTGTGGTTATCTCACTTTCTATTTCCTCTTGATTCTTACATATGTTGTTGATTTTCTCATTCAAATGGTTTAAGAACTTTATAACCATTATTCTGAATTCTTTCTCTGATATATTGCTTGCCTCTATTTCATTTAGTACCCTTTCTGGATATTCTTCCTTTTCTTTCCTTTGGGGTTTGTTCCTTTGTCACCCCATTTTTGCTGTCTCTTTCTGGCCCTGGGCATCCTCCTTGGGGGTTGAGAGGTTGAAGACCCTATCAGGTCAATGGTCCTGAAATCACTAGCTCAGAGGCTGGATCTGCCTTGAATCTCAGGCCTTTATTTTCTCTGCTGAATTGTATTTCCTTCTCACATGGATCTGGTCCCTCAGTTCTCTGCTTCAGATGTTCGGGGTGGCAGGAGTGCATGCACAGTTCCTCTGGTGTGTGACTCCCTATGAAGACCCAGAGCCCTCTGGCACTGTAATTCACTGTGCGGCCCTGGCACCCATGGCAGGGTGGCACCCCAGGTCCCTCTAGCAGAGCATTTGCAGCATGGTTCTGTAGCCCTTAGCTGGGCATACCAGATTGCTCCGGGTCACCCCGACAGCACTCTCCTGTGGCCCAGAGTGGGGCATGTGCTGGTTTGCTCCAGGTAGCCCCTGCAGAACTGTCCCAGGGACCATGATGGAGTGGGTACAGGTTGCTCTGAGTCACAGAGTCAGAGCTCTCCTATGGCCCAGAGTAGGGTGTGCACTGGGTTCCTCTAGGTCCCTGGCAACAGGTCCCTGGGCTCAGGGTGGAGTGGGTGCTGGGTGGCTCTGGGTCAGACTAGCAACACGGTTATGGGGCTAGGTGTGGCGGTGAGGCACAGGTATCCCCTGGCTTGCATTCACTGCAGGGTCCTAGAGCTGGATCCTAGGACTCTGTGTCTTAGAGGGCTGGTACAGGAGGTCATTCTGGAAAGTGCTCACTGCAGATGTCTGGGAGCCTGCTGGGAGGTACTGAGTCACTCACTGCTGGGGCACGGTGGTGGTTCCAAGTGGGTTATGGATGGCAATCAGTGTTCTCTAGGCATCCTTTTCCCTTCCTTATTGAAAAATATCTCCTCAGTGTGTCTAATTTGTTAATTCAGGATCTATGTTCTCTGATTTAGTTGCTTTTCTGGCTTGGCCCCAGGAGGAGATGGGTGAGACTTCTGCCTATTCAGCCACTGTTTTCAAGAATCTACATGAGTATTTTAGATGAGTATAGTCTAACAATAGGAATAGATGAAACAAACTGCCCAGAAGAAAAATTAGAGCTTCTGGATAATAGTAGATGTTTATTCCCCTTGTCTAGTATTAGAATTTTTCCTTATCAGTGTTACTGGTTTAATATTATTGATTTTATTCCTGGCATGTAAATGTTATACTAGATGCAGAAATGCAAAACTTAAGACAAATAGCAGAAAGACTCAGATCATGGTGGCTCAAAAATTAGACATTATCCAGAATACTTTTTAACAAGGACATTTAGGATCTGGCTACCTCCCATTTACCTGCCTTTTATTTTAAATAGTAATATTTCAACCTTGAATGCCATCTAAGGTTATGATTTTTCCCCATTCTCAGTGGTCCACCCTGTTCAGAAAGACAAATGATGACATTGAGACATCCGAGAAATGAGCCTTCCTAGCACCATGCTACTCCATTATCCAACCAAAAGTTTGGCCATCAATGCATCCTTTGGATTGATTTATGACCAGAAGGGAGATGTGTGGATGAAAAGGGATCACATGCTAACCTGACCAACTCAGAGAAGGCCTGCATGACAATGGCCTTGCATTCTCAGAGACCTAAAGTAACCACAAAGGATGGTCTGAAATTAAAACCTTTTAATTAAAAAGCAGTTTGTATGTAGTGGGTAGTCATGCCTGAGGTCAGTATCTTCCCTGACAAAGATAAATTTTTTATCTTTACTGAGCCTTTTATCTTTTTGCATCTAAAATAACATACCTATGAAACATCATGTTTACTTATAACTTCCTTTTTTTCAGACCCCTCAGGGCACATTGTGCCAGGACAGTAGAGCAGAAACCACAAATTCTCTCGTTGTTATTATTATCATGTTAATTGTTGACTATTAACTCTCCTGTACCCACTTATGTAGAAGAAGCATGTGTCTATTGTTTCACTTTTTATCCAGTCCCAGAGGTTTCCCCCACTTTGCTTTCTCTTGACATCCTAATCTATCACCAATGGATTTCATGTAACCCACTTACATCTCCACCTTTGATGGTAATTTATAAAAATAGGTGAAAAAGCCACCATTCTCTGAAACATTATCTTAATTTGTTGAGATTTTGCTTCCTGACAATTGTTGATAGTTTGGCTCAAAAAAACTCACAAAAAATCTTTACAGGTCTGAATGCTTCTTATGTCAACATTATGAAATAAACACTGAGTTTCCAAATGTTTAAAACTATAGTTATCAAAACTTAACTCATTATTATCACTGTTAATGTTTTTTAAGGTCCAGAATCTGTAGAGCTTATTGTGTGTATTTCATTGTACACTGTGGCATAATAGAAAGAGCTCTAGCTGGAAGTTTAAATACCCAACTTTATTATAAAGATCATATCCAGTTTTTACTAACTATGTAATTTTGGGGATAATCACTTAACCTTTCTGAGTTCTTCAGGTTTTTCTGAAGTGCAGTTAGAATATGACCCACAATTAAAGGTTGTTAGAAGGGGCTTGTTCGACATAGATATTGTGGGTTTTGTAAACTCTCAAGTATAGGGTATGAGGATAGAGATGAACACTTGTGCCTTGTAGCCCATGGAAAAGAACTGGGGATTCATGCTGACTGTGTGAGAAAGCATCAAGCAGGAAGGTGATAAAATTTTTTTATTTGCATTTTAAAATATCATTTAGATTGGCATGCAGAGGGCTGAACTAAAGGGGCAGGGAGGCCTTTCACAGCTATTAATGTGTTTTACTAAAAAAAAAACACAGAAGGCTCAAATTAGGGTGGTTCTGGTTTGAGATGGTGGCTCATATTAAGACATTAGCAGGTAAAAAAGTCAAGTGTGCTTCTTTAGTGTTTTTGTTTGTTTGTTTGTTTTTTGTTTTGTTTTTTCTACTTGACCAGCAAAATAAGTGGTATGAACATGAGAAGACAAAGTGAGAAACAAGTTTGAGAGTAAAAACAAACAAAACCAAGGGTTAGTTTTGCACAATTTAAGTTACCTGCAGATACCTGGGAAAGAATGTGAGCAAGTGAAAATTTGAGTCTACATACCCAGCAGATGGCAGGGCTGAAACATGAGTTCAACATGGAATTTAAAATTATAGTTATTTTAAATTACTCAAGCTTAGGTGGTAAGAAGAGATAGAAAAGGGGTGATGGCCAAAGAGTGAGTGTCAAGGTCCTCCAACATGTGGAGTTCAGGAAAAAGAGCAGGGACTAGCACAAGGACTGAGTTACACATGACCTTCTCTAGGTGGTCTTCCTTACTCCATCATCCCCAATACTGAGCTAGATTGCCAGTCATCATGAATTTGTGACTCTCTTATATGGAATGGTCTATTCTGTGAAAGTGGGACTGTGTGTTGCTCATCATTCTATATCATGAAATTGACTCAAACCAATGGAAGACTTTAAAACCAATATCTGTTGAATGAAGGAAGAAAACTTAGTCTTGAAAAGCTTCTTGGCTACCCTAAAATTGTATCTCATTAGTAACTTGTATCAGTAGCAAGTTCAATTCCAATTTTGCCTACAGAGTTATGAAAAATATATATGGCACAAAAAGAATAAAAGGAAAAAATGTCTCTTTTTCCTCCTTTCAGTTTTAGAAAGTTGTATCTAAAAAGAAATCCTCTAAGAAGAAGACTCTAATTCCATAATTGCACATTTTGAGTCATTTTCCTGCATTTTTAAAACATCAATCTAGCCCACCATTTCCACTCCCTACTCCCAGCCTTATTCTTCACCATCTTAGGGAAAGTGTGCATGTCCAAAAAAATATTTATCATCTTGTTCCATTCCAGTGATGTATCTCTTGCATCTGGCATCTCCTAATTGGTTTTATGTTATATGGTTAGTTTCCTGCTCCTCATTTTGCAAATTCAATGCCTCATATCCACTTCTATGAATTTTGGTACCTGAAACTGATAGATTTACTGTGAAGTATTACAACTTTGATTATATGAAATAAAATATTAGATCTCTTTTCAGTACCAAAATGTTGCTGTTGTTATTGTTTTGCATTAAGCTCAGTCATGTCTGTTAATCTTATGCCTTAGTTTTTTTACGAGTAAAGTGGGGATAATATCTGCAGTGTTTCATTCTCATACAGATATTAAAAATATTCTTAAAGTAAAAATTATTTTCTTGGAATTCTGTGATTAAGCACAGGGTATCTGTGACTTTTGAGGAGGACTTTATTCATAGTCCATCTTTTTTTACTGAGGCAACAAAAGCCTCACTAAAAGTTTCAGAAGTGGTCAACCAAGCTGTGTTGATGGTGGCTATATTTGTAAAATTTGAAAAAGGATTAATTGCTTTTGAATTAGAATAACATCTGCCTTTATACCAAGGAGGATAAAATTACCAGGGCAATCAATCCTTATCCTTCAGAATATAAACTGAATAACAGCTGGGTCTGAGAATAAAAGGTCTGCCTCTGTGGTCAAATTTCACCAATGGTCAGGCACAAGATGAGGAGTTGACTACTGCTGAAACACCAGACCAAAGCCTTTATTGCAAAGAAACGTTGACTATAGATGAACAGGTCTTCATAGATGAACAGGTCTTCCTTGTCACTCATGCGAACTGTGATTTAGAAGGAAATTTTCGGGATTTGCAACCCAGGAACCCATTTAAGTTTCAAATATCTTTGAGGCATTCCAAGAGAATTATGTCACCAATTTAAATGTAGGCCAGATCAGTGGATGCTAGGAAAATACCTCAGAATAACCACTTCCAGGGTGACTGATAAGCCTTAAGTGAAATTAAGACAAAAGTTTGTCCCTGCTACCAGGTTTTAAATTTTTTTGAACACTTTTGAACATGGTAACTCTATTCTTTCTTTATACATGCATTTTTTTTTCCATTCTCAAATCTGTAGTGGGAAAAAACATATTTGGTAATTTAAGCTCTCATCTTTATACAAGTTCAAAGAAGTGGTGGAGTAAATGTTGTGAGAAGGAAACCAGAACCATGAGTGAATACAACAAATCCAAGGCCCAGATACATCAAGAAAGTTAGCAATGGCAAAAATAAACACAGTTGAGCGTGACTTAACAGAGAGCGTGGATGGAAATTTTACTGTGAGTATCACTGGTAACCAGTGTAAAACAAGCAGATGGTAATATTGGAGGGGAAAGGGGAAACACACAAAAATAACAGTTTGACTGTCTTCTATAGGATAAAAGAATTTTTGAATTGTTTTCTACTTAGCAAGTTAAGAATTAAGAATCATGGTGAAAATAAATAATAAAGGCATATAGGAATTTTAGGGGTAAAAATGGAGTTAAGGCAATTCTAGAACATAAGTACATATATATTTGCTTACAACACACCATTGTTGCTTAAAATTAGTGCCAAAACTGAATATATCAAAATCTAACTTAATTGAAGAAGCATAAAATAGTCTACTATATTATTTCACTCATATGTGATATAAAACTGAAAGCAACAAATGAACAAACAAGACAAACAAAGAAATAAAAACTTATAGACACAGACAAGTATGGTGGTTACCACAGGGAAAGGGAGGGAAGGTAGTAAAGGGTGAAAGGGGTTCAAATATATGATGACAGAGATTTGACTATGGATGGTAAATATGCTACATAGAGATTATTATAGAATTGTACATTGAAACCTATATAATTTTTTAACCAATGTCACCCCAATAAATTTAATTTAAAAATTAAAAAGAAAATAATATATAAATGTATTTGGTTTCAACAGATCCAGTAAATCAGAAACAAAATGCAAGAAAAATTTAAAATATTATTTTTCCAAACATATTATTTAGTTAGATTTTCAGTCATTAATAATTAACATTAAAGTTCTCAGTATCTCATATTTCACTGTTATAAATTTTATTGATAATTGAAAACCTATACTATCTAAATTGTCATGTTTTGCAAAAGCACTAAAATGGTATTACTTTTGATTATGTATGAATTATTTTAGCAGCATTATTATGTGAGCACCATTCTCTTGGCACACAGGGTACTGGGTTCTGAAGACACAAGGTAAATAGCACATGGCCCAGCTCTCATGTGGTTTGGGCTCATTGATTATTAAATTTACTCGTTTACATGAATATCTTCAGATTTATATCCAAGACATGAAAATCTATAAATGCTTTCATTTCAAATGCTAAGCAATCCCATCCATTTGTGTGTAAGCATCAACTCCTCTGAGTTCTCCCTCCCTGACCTTCTAAATTAGGTTAACCCCATTCTATCAGATCTTATGGAAATACTTCCTATGTTTCCCCTAGCAAAATACTTATAACACTATATTAGTGTTTTGTTTTTTTTACTCTCTGCCTGCTACTATCTTATTCATTATTGTTCTCCATAGGGTTTCATAAGTGCCTTGACTAAAGGACTGAAAAAAAAAATAAATGCAATGCTAGTTAAACTGAACTGTCCAAGGAAAATAATGAGATCTGAAAAAAAAATAAATGAGCCTATCTAGTTGTGCCTTATTTTTTTTTATTTTCCTAAAAATTAAACACCATTAATTGGGATTAGAAATTTATTTCTAGTTGTTGACATGTTCATATTGCTTAGCTTCTCTCTATTGCAGTTTACTGGATAATCCATGGGTCATAATCCTTCAAATTAATTTAATTTCTACATCCCTCTTTTAAGAAAATGGAATATAAACTTTAACAATGAAAATTACTATTTAAAAAATTGTCTATAATTTATATAATCAGAGAAGTAAATATGTGTAAGCACAATGCATATATTATAAATGTGTAATAGTACTATTACAATGACTGTTAAAAATAACTTGGTTCTGATATACATGATCAAATCTATGCACCTTAAATACTTCTTGCAGGTTTATTATTTAAAAATATTTTTTTTATCTTTAACAACCAATACTTGTCAGAAATCTGATATGTTCAGCAACAGAATCTTGATTTTCTATGCAAGATTAGTCATAACTTGTTCCTATTAAAACACACAAGAAGGGAATAAGATAAATTCTTTCATAATACTGCAGGAAAACAAGTCAAAATTTAAAGATTAATTACATAATTGTCTTACTAACATACTATAGTTAACTGAGCTTTTCTGTTTAAATTATTAACTGGGGAATTTCTGTCACAGATTTGAGCTACTTTTCATCTCAAGAATGTTCATTTGTAAACCTGTTGTTAGACATTGATCTCATTAAGTTACTACTTCAATCCTTATAGCTTCTACTTTATCATCTCTTTTTTATAAGAATCCCATCCAGCAGAGGCATTTTCCAGCTTCTACAACAAAGAGCAAAGAAGGTGACAACAGCACAGTTCTATAATTGCCCATATTTTGAAATAATGAGGGACATTCAATAAAATGTACAATTAATGGAAGGTGTTGTATTTCAGAAGTAGAACATCCTTGCAACACCAGCTATAGTTTCGTTATTAAAGCCAACTAACTATATTTTTTAAAAATCTTTTTTAATTTTCTTAAAAGTCATTTAAATCAATCCATTCCTCTAGTTTTTCATCTTTTTGAAAAATATGCTTTTTATTAATTTTTAGAGAGGTGGGGAGAGAGGGAGAAGGGAGAGATAGAAACATCAATCAGAGAGAAACATCCATTGACTGCCTCCTGCATGCCCCCTATTGGGGATTGAGTTAGCAACCAGGGCATGTGCCCTGACCTCTTAGTGCATACGTCAACACTCAACCACTGGTCTGGTTTTTCAACTTAATGAAAATTACATTAAATTGGGTGACTTTATCTGTAGTTGTGGGGGTTATTTTTCAAAATGTTACTCTCAAGTAAGACAAAGCTCTGTTAAAACACAGCCCTAACTGGTTTGGCTCCAGCCTGTGGACTAAAGGGTCCTTGGTTCGATTCTGATCAAGGGCATATGCCTGGGTTGCTGGCTCAATCCTTGAGGGGGGCAGGAGGAGGGCGTTCAGAAGGCAGCCAATCAATGATTCTCTCTTATCATTGATGTTTCTCTCTCCCTTTATCTCTGAAATAAAAATAAATAAATAAATTTGAAAAGAAAAGAAAAACATATAGTCATCTGCTTACTCAATCATAATTTAACGATAAATTCATTGGTCTATGACACTAAAATGTACCTATATGTTGTCAATCTATACAGAAATTGAAGTGGAATTAAAGGCTATCAGCAGGGTCTTTGTTAGGGATCCATTTATGGAGGCTTCATCCACACCGAGTGTAGTTTCAAAAACCCCCTAGGGCAGTGGTCGGCAAACACATTAGTCAACAGAGCCAAATATCAACAATACAACGATTGAAATTTCTTTTGAGAGCCAAATTTTTTAAACTTAAACTTCTTCTAACGCCACTTCTTCAAAATAGACTCACCCAGGCAGTGGTATTTTGTGGAAGAGCCACACTCAAGGGGCCAAAGACCCGCATGTGGCTCACGAGCCGCAGTTTGCCAACCACTGCCCTAGAGCAGCCTCATATCCTAGCTTCCAGGATATCTATGCCAACACAGTAAGTTGTAAATCAGAATTTACCTTATCCCTTTCCAGAAATAAGTCAACACCATGCAACAGTGAGATGTGGCCAAGTGAGATGAGCCTCTTGTGCAAATAGTCTCCCCTTGGTGGTCTTCTAAAGTCTCTTGGGCCTGATTAGTTTCTACATTTTCTCGAGGTGCTGAGGGTCCTAAAGGCAGAGAACAAAGATGTTTTTGCATTTCCTCAACTCTTAGCACCTGTACTAATTTAGCAGTTCTGAGCCTCATGCTGTTCTTTCTATCTTTCTAGATTTTTCCTCCAAAGCAGTTTCTTCTCAAAGTTGTTCCAGGTTACAAATTTGTGCTAGATTAATGAATGATTAAAAGAGATCATCTATCCTATGTTCTGAGCAATGGTCAGTAGTACCACACTTTTGGTTCTGGGAAGACTTCTATTTCTCTGACACTATCAGAATACAGGGAAGAGCCTTAAAACAACAGCAACCACAAGAACAGAATAAACTTCCTTACTTTTATAACTGGACAACCAATGGGTCTGAACAGCCTTGTCACTACTTGAGCCAATTAAGCAGAGACAGGGTTGAGTCTTATATGAGTGTTTATTCCATAATAATGCTGGCAGTATGGGAGAGCAGCAGGTCATCCATAAAAATCTGTTCTACCCCTCCCCATAAACCAGATGCTTATATTGGGTAGAAGGACAAAGATTACATGGGAAAGTAAGAATTACAGACATGGGAAAGTAGGCAAGGTATAATGGTTACAGATTACAGGCAATGAGAGCTAGGGGTTGGGGGTGGGGTGTCATAGAGGTTGGGTCTCTGGACACCTCTGGGACCAGATTATAGGCAATAAGGGCTAGTGGTTGCAAATGGGTGGGTGCCTCTGGGACCAGATTGTTTCAGCAACAAGGTTATTAATCTAGGTAGTTCTCAGAAAAGGAGGATGGACTGCATTCCGATGTTAGCTCCCAAGTCCCAGGGCATACAACTCTCAGCCAGGTTAGAATGCACTTTCTCTAATCAGAACAGAACAATCAGGGCTAACAGAGCATGATTAATCCTATCTAATAAAAGAGTAATATGCAAATTTTACTCTTTATCATCACTTGGCTATGCCCACAAGCCACGCCCACCAGCCAATCAGGAGCGAGTATGCAAATTAACCCAAACAAGATGGCTGTGGCCATGGAGCAAGCAGGAGTCTTGGGTTTCCCCGGCAATGCAGGAAGCCAAGCTTCCCACACACCCTGGCTGGCCAGGCCTCCACTCAAGGCTACAAAGTTTCAATTATAGAAGATAAATAAATCCCAACAAAAATGGCTGCAGCCACGGAGCAAGCAGGAGGCGTGGCTCTGCTCAAGACTACAAAGTTTCAATTATAGAAGATAAATAAATCCCAGATACCAGGGCCTCCACTTAGGTGGCCGGGGGCCGTGGCCAGCCTGCAAACCACCACAGGTCCCATGCCTCAAGGGAACCCTCACCCTGATCTGGAACACCCTTCAGGGCAAACCAGCCAGCCCCCAACTATGCACCAGGCCTCTATCCTATCTAATAAAAGAGTAATATGCAAATTAACTGTCACTCCAACACACAAGATGGCTGCCCCCATGTGGTCAAAGATCCTGCCCCCATGTGGACACAAGATGGCCACCACAAGATGGCCAGCAGGGGAGGGCAGTTGGGAGGGACCAGGTCTGCAAGGGAGGGCAGTTGGAGGCGATCAAGCCTGCAGGGGAGGGCAGTTAGGGGTGACCAAGCCAGCAGAGGAGGGAAGTTGGGGGTAACTGGGCCTGCAGGGAAGGGCAGTTGGGGGGGGACTCATGCCTGCAGGGGAGAGCAGTTGGGGGGGACCAGGGCTGCAGGGGAGGCCAGTTAGGGGTGACCAGTCCTGCAGGGGATGGCAGTTAGGGGCAATCAGGCTGGCAAGGGAGCAGTTAGATATCAATCAAGCTGGCAGGGGTGTGGTTAGGGGGTGATCAGGCTGGCAGGCAGAAGTGGTTACGGGCAATCAGAAAGGCAGGCAGTCGAGCAGTTGGGAGCCAGCAGTCCTGGATTTTGAGAGGGATGTCCGACTGCCCATTTAGGCCTGATCCTAGGTGGGATCGGGCCTAAATGGGCAGTCGGACATCCCTCGAGAGTTCCCATATTGGAGAGAGTACAGGTTGGGCTGAGGGACACACCCTCCCATGCACGAATTTTGTGCACCAGGCCTCTAGTATGTCTTATAATTATAGCTAGTCCCCAATATTCTATTTCTGTTCCTAACACTTTGACCCAGAAAATAGAAAGTTTTCTACATTCCCTCAAATTCAGATTCAGTCCCATGAAACATCCTCAAGTGAGCTCATAGAAGGCAGATTAAATTTTCTTGTCTCTGGTTTTTATATCAGTTCATGGTGCACATAAATTTCGGTATACAAAAGGCACTATTTGGAATAAGTACAGGGTCTGGGACATAGATACCCATATGAAAGACATTTTTTAAATTTGAATAATGGAACTTAATTTCTATCTCCTGTCACGATCCAATTCCAGCAAGTGGCAGGCAGGAAATTTATCTTAATCACCTGAGGACCTACTTAGGCCAGAGTCCCAAAGCCAGGAATTGGTGGGCTGACTTAGTGGTCTCATTCCCACCATCCAGATACATTACCTTTATCAGGTCCCCAACAGCAAACCCAATCAGATCTGGCTGGGTCACCTTTTTGCAAGGTCCCTTTATATCTGTTGGCACTTTTTCTCAGGCACTTCTGATTCCATTCTGAGGAAGCACAGAAGCATTGATTGGTTTTCACACACCCATGCAGTTTCAAAAACCCCCTAGGGCAGCCTCATGCCCTAGCTTTTCCCAGCCTCACAACAGCAGTTGATACCAGGTGTCGTCATAGCTCCTACAGGGATGTTTGTTGATTTCACAGGCTTTATCCAGCAAGTAAACCTTCTGAATTTTAAATTTTTCTGAAAAATGGGAGATATCTATGCCAACACAGTAAACTCTAAATCAGAATTTACCTTATTCCTTTTCAGAAATATATCAATAGCTAATGGATATTAGATATGGGATGTTCTAATAATTCTAAAGAAAAACAAATTAAACACCCCTGCAGAGAGAAAACCAATTTAGAATCTAATGACTAGTCTCTGACTATCCTATAAGTTTTAAGTTTTAAGTCATTTAAGGCCTAGACTATTTTTCAGACTATTTTTAATTAAACTTCTTACTTTGAGATAATTGTAGATTCACATGCAGTTATAAGAGATCCCAGGTTCCTTTTACCCTGTTTCTTCTATTGGTAATGTGGGGGTTGGGAACAGGTACATATACATGCATTCTTCCATTTTTTTGCACTTTGTTATGGTGTCTTTGGTTCAATACAAACTTATTATTATTTTTCATATATTTTTATTGATTTCAGAGACTAAGGGAGAGACATAGAGAGAGAGAGAGAGAGAGAGAGAGAAACATCTACACTAATAAAAGAGAAACATGCAAATTTACCATACCTCCGCTTCGCCCACCAGCCAATCAGGAGCAAGTATGCAAATTAACCCAACAAAGATGGCAGTGGCCATGGAGCTGGAGCCAGCAGGAAGCTTGGGTTGCTCCCGGCAATGGAGGAAGCCAAGCTTCCCACCCACCCTGGCCGGCCCTGGCCTTTGCTCAAGGCTACAAAGTTTTAATTTTAGAAAATAGATAAATCTCAGATACCTGCTTCCAGCCAGCCCTGGCCTTTGCTCAAGGAGGTGCTGAAAAATAAAAAAGAAAGGAAAAAAGGAGGGGCAGGAGCCTGGGTCACGGGGGGGCATGGCCAGACTGAAAATAGCCCTCAGCCTTTACCCAGGCTGGCCACAGACCCATGAGGTGAGAGTCCCCACTGGGGGTCGTGGCCAGCCTGCAAACAGTCATCAGCCCCTCACCCAGGCTGGCCAGGCACCCCAGCAGGGCCCCCCACCCTGAAGGGGGTGTGTCCAGCTTGAAAACAGCCCTCAGCCCCTCACCCAGCTGGCCATGCCCTCCCAGTGGGGATCCTCACCCCATGGGGGCGTGGCCAACCTGCAAACCACCACAGGCCCCTTGCCCAGGCTTCCCCATGCCCTAAGGGAATCCCCACCCTAATCCAGGACACCCTTCAGGGTGAACCAGCCAGCTCCCACCCATGCACCAGGCCTCTATCTATACTAATAAAAGGGTATTATGCTAATTAGACTCAGAGACCTTCCAGGACACCTTCCAGACGTTCTTCTGCACAAAGCCATGGTGGTGGGGCCGAGGTAGAGGCGATTAGAGGCCAAGAGGGGAGGGCAGTTGTGGGTGATCAGGCTGGTGGGGGGTGGGGCTGTTGGGGGTAAGCAGACCATCAGGGGGGCCAGTTGGGGGGGAGCAAGACGTCAGTGGGGGTCAGTTGGAGGTGATCAGGACAAGCGGCAGGGGGGAAGTTTGGAGTGAGCAGGCCAGCGGTGGGGGGCCGTTGGGGGTGAGCAGGCCAGCAGGCAGAGTGGTTAGGGGCAATCAGGCAGGCAGACAGGCAGGTGAGCAGTTAGGTGCCAGCAGTTCCAGATTGTGAGAGGGATGTTCAACTGCCAGTTTAGGCCCGATCCCTGTAAACCAGCAATAGGACATTCTTCAAGGAGTCCTAGATTGGAGAGGGTGCAAGCCAGGCTGAGGGACCATGATCACCCCCCACCCCCAGGCATGAATTTCATGCATTGGGCCACTAGTCAATGATAAGAGGGAATCATTAATTGGCTGCCTCCTGCATGCTTCCTATTGGAGATCAAGCCCACAACCCAGACATTTGCCCTGACCAGGGATCAAACCGTGACCTCCTGGTTCATAGGTCCATGCCTAACCACTGAACTACATCAGTTGGGCCACAAACTTATTTTATTAACATATTAATCTTTTTCTTCTTGGTGTTTGCTTTTTATATGTTATTAAAACAAGAAAATTAATGAATGATAAAAAAACGACCTTTCCTAATTCAAGGTCATAGAGATATCCCCTACAGAATCATCTAAATATTTAAAGATTTGCTCTTTATGTTTTGACTTTAATTATATGGAGTTGACTTTTATAAGGTTATAAGGATCTTACTTATTAAATAGTCTCTTGTTTCCCCACTAATTAATAATGGCACTAGTATCATATATCAAGCCCACTATTAATATAAGAAACATTCAAACCTGTAAATAATTTCTGTGAGTTTATTTGAACCAAACTGTGGACAATTGCTGGGAAACAGAATCTCAATGCATTGAGACAATGCTCCAGAGAATGGTGGTTTTTCATCTATTTATATAAATTATTATCAAAAGTGGTTACATGGGTTACATGAAATCCATTGGTATTAGATTAGGAAGGTGGGAGAAAGCAAAGTGGGGGAAACCTCTGGGATTGGATAAAAAGTGAAACAATAGATACATGCTTCTTTTATGTAGGTGGGTACAGGACAGTTAACAGTCAACAATTAACATTATAACAGTAACAGTGAGGGAATTTGTGGTTTCTGCCCTGCCGCCCTGGAGCCCTGGTGCATTGGTGTGCCCTGAGAACTCTGGAAAAAGGGGAGTTACAAGTAAACCTGACATTCCAAATGTATATTATCTAGATGCAAAAAGACAACAAGCTCAGTTAAGATCAAAGTTGCTTCACCCAGATTTGGTTCTGATTGGTCGGTTTCTATGCCAGTTAGCATCTCTACCCACTATAGATTACTTTTTAATTAAAAAGTTTTGGTTTTGATTTTTGGCTTTTGGTTTTCTTTTTTGCTGTTCTTTATGCTTTTGTAAATTATTTTTAATTTTATTGGGGTGATATTAGTCTACAGGAACATATACGTTACATGTGTGGATTACTAATTTACATAATCTGTGTATAGGACAATGTGCCCACCACCAAAAGTGAAATCTTCTCCTGTCACTTCATATTAGGACCCCTTTCTTCCCCACCCCTCTGGCAACCACCACACTTCTGTTTGTGTACATAAGTTTCAGTTTTATATTGCACATATGAGTTAAATCATATAGTTCTTAGCTTTCTCTGTTTGACTTATTTCACTTCGCATAATGTTCTCAAGGTCAATCCATATTATTGTAAATGACGCTATTTCATCCTTTCTTATGGCCATTAGTACTCCATTGTGTATATATACCACATCTTCTTTATCCAATCCTCTATCATAGGGCACTTTGGCTGTTTCCAACTCTTGGCCACAGTGAATAATGTTGCAATGAACATAGGGCAGTGGTCTGCAAACTCCATTAGTCAACAGAGCCAAATATCAACAGTACAACGATTGAAATTTCTTTTGAGAGCCAAATTTTTTAAACTTAAACTTCTTCTAACGCCACTTCTTCAAAATAGACTCACCCAGACCATGGTATTTTGTGGAAGAGCCACACTCAAGGGGCCAAAGAGCCACATATGGCTTGCGAGCAGCATTTTGCTAACTACTGATGTAGGGGGCATATATATCATTGCATATAAATGATTTTGAGTTTTTTGGGTATATACCCAGGAGTGGGATTGTTGGGTCATATGGTAGCTCTATTTTTAATTAATTTCAGACCATCCTTTGTGGTTACTTTAGGTCTCTGAGTTTTCAAGGCTGCCATGCAAGTCTTTCCTCAGCTAGTCAGGTTAGCATGTGGCCCCTTTTCATCCACACCACATATTTACATGAGTTCTGATCATATTCTTATCAAATTTCTACCCCTGCCTTTTTATTACTTTATGTTTTTAGCTTTACAGACATTATTTGTAAAGGTGACTCACTTCTCCTTCTATTATTTCTCTTTATTTTCTCTTCTTCCTCATCTTTTATCTTATTTATAATTATCTTGAGTATTCTTTACTTTTCCATATGAACTAAGGGTCAGTAATCAAGTTTCAATTTAAAATGCCCTTTAGTAATTGGTTAGAATTTCATTAAATCTGTAGACTAATCTGAGTACAATTGCCATCTTTAAAATAGTTGTTCTTTCCAAGATAGCAAAATAATGTATATCTACATTTATCTTGGGTTTTGATGTCTAGTAACTTTTTATAATTTATTAAATGTATTCCCAAATACCATATACTTTTTGTTGATAATACAAATTGCATGTGTTATTCTACCATACTATTTTTTAGTCTTATAAAAACTCTACTATTTTCAAATACCAAATATTTTGCATGTTCCTTTCCAATTCAAATACTTTAGCTTTGCTTAAAACCTCTTGTGCAATCCTAATATATAAAAACCCTGGAACCCCTCATGACTAGAGGTTTGACCAACAGGAAGTCAGTCAGTCCTACAGTCAGCACTGGGTTGCTGTGGCAAACCAGCACTGACTGCTGTGGCTGCAGGCATGGTGACCCAGCACTGACTGCTGAGGAGGCTGCAAATCAGGCCTGGAGAGAGGCCTGAAGAGAGAAGCAGGGTCTGATCCATAGCCTCTGTGGCAGCTGCTGATCAGCACTTGCCTCTCTCTTTCTCTCCACCAGCCGCACCTCCATTTCTCCCCAAGCCTCCACCAGGGCTGCTGATCAGCCCCACCTTTCTGATCAGACCCCATTGATAGGCCCAGAGATGTTAACTGGCATAGAAACCGACCAATCAGAACCAAATCTGGGTGAAGCATGAAGAGCCAATGGCTGCCTAGGAGGTGGAGCTTTTGATGCTGACTGGCATAGAAACTGACCAATCAGAACATATGTAAAACCTTAATCATAAAGAAATTTTAAAAAATGAATATTCCTACGAGAGATGGGACTATAAAATTCATCGTAATTGGAGAAATGCAGTAAATAAATTTTTCCAAAATAAAAAAAAAAAAAAGAACTAAATCTGGGTCAACTGTGAGGAGCCAATGGCTGCCTAGGAGGCAGAGCTTTTGACACTGACTGGCATAGAAACCAACCAATCAGAACCAAATTGCCCAGCAGAGGAGGGCAGTTGGGGGCGAGATCAGGCCAACAGGGGAAGGCAATTGGGGGCAATTAGGTCGACAGGGGAAAGCAGTTGGGGGCAAGATCAGGCCAGCAAGGGAATGCAGTTGGGGGTGACCAGGCAGGCAGGGGAGGGCAGTTGGGCATGACCAGGCCAGCAGGGGAGGGCAGTTGAGGTGACCAGGCTGGCAGGGGAGGGCATTGGGGGCAACTGGGCTGGCAGGGAAGCAGTTAGGTGTTAATCAGGCCAGCAGAGGATCAGTTAGTGGGTGATCAGGCTGGCAGGCAGAAGTGGTTAGGGGCAATCAGGCAGGCAGGCAGGCAGGCAAGCAGTTGGGAGCCAGCAGTCCCAGATTGTGAGAGGGGTGTCCAACTGCAGGTTTTGGCACAGTCCCACAGGGGTCCCCCACGGGGTCCCAGATTGGAGAGGGTGCAGGCTGGGCGAGGGCCCCCCCTGCCCAGTACATGAATTTCATACACCAGGCCTCTAGTATTAAATAATAGGGATAATCCCTCACCTAAATAAAAATGAATCTAAATTTTTACCATTAAATAGCAACTTTTAATAGACATTTTTAAAAATTAAAAATAAAAAAAACACATCCCATTTAATTTGGTAAGAACTATTGTCATAAATATGCATGACATCTTTTACTGCTTTTCATGCATTTATTGTGCTGATTAAAATGTTTCTTTCATTGACCCTATTAATATGAGCAGTTGTGATAAGACATTTTCAATCATACCAGTATTATATTCCTGTAATAAATTCCATTTGTTCTTGCTGTATTTTTATTAAATACTGCTATATTTCCTATTCTTTCTCTTTTGCTGAGATTTTTAAAAATATGTTCACTAGTAAAATTGCTCTAGATTTTTACTGTATTTTCTTTGTTTAAATTTATTATTAACATTAAATTTACCTCATAAAAATCTCTATATATAAAAGCCTAAGCGACTGGAATGACTGAAATGACCAGAATGACCAGTTGAACGGTTGCTATGACATGCAATGACCACCAGGGGGCAGACTCTCAATGCAGGAGCTGCCTCCTGGTGGTCAGTGTGCTACCACAGCGGGAGTGTTGCTCAGCTGACAGGCCCATCCCAGCAGCCCACAGCCTGGCGGCAGCCACTCAGTCCCTTAGTAGTCCTGCAAATGGGCCAGGCACCAATGGACCAGCGCCACCAGCATGATTCTAACAATGCCACCAGCCTCCTGGAAGTCGGCTTCAAGCATTGTGGCCGCTTCCCCTCCCTAGATGCCCCATAAAAAAGAAAAGATATAAAAATGGCTGCCAGGTGGCTCCTGATAACCTGCGTGAATGTCAGCAGGATGGATCCGGATCCTGGGCGGGCAAGAGCATCCCACCACCCACCTGGAGGGCCAATCACATCCTGGCCCCTCCCCACCCCTCTCAGGACTCCATTCGTGCATGAATTCGTACACTGGGCCTCTAGTAAGTCACATAATTTTCTTTTGCTATGTTACCTGAATAGTTTACCTTGATGTTTTATTAGGAGTCATTTATTAAAATGTCTAATCTTGTCATGTGAAGGAGGGGTCAGGAGAAAGTAGAATGCCAATTTATTTCCTTTAAAAGTTATTGGTTTAAGTTTCCTTTTTTGAGACAAGTTTGGTAAGGTATATTTTTCTAAATTAGAGGATAGTTCATCTATATATTTCAAATTGTTCATATAATGTTGTATATAGCATTATAGTTATGCCTACTTTGTAATTTTAGTATTATTTATTCATTTTCTGACTGATCCTGAAGTTTTCCTGCTCATTCTGTTCAGATTATGATCTATCTTAATCCACTCAGAGAAAAGTTTAAGCATGTATTAACTATATATTTTTTCTAACAAAGTATGACCTTCTCTCTAAACTATAAGGACTTAGCATATATAATTCTTCTCCTCTTCTTCTTTCTTCTTCTGACTACATGCAGCTTTGATATTTTTATGATGAAAAATTAACTTAGTTATCTTTTTTAAGGCTAGAAGGGAGTGTGATAGTTGTCACAGTGAACTTACTTTGTCATCTGAATTTTCTGCTATATCGCACACAAATCCACAGATCCAAAAGGAGGCATTGTACTAGCAAATGGAAGTGGCAGTCCCCAGGGGGACAGAAGACAGGTGTCATGATTATATTTGACAGCTTGAGTTTGAAACTTTAGAGGGAAAGCCAAAGGACAAGGAGTCAGCGAGGTGGAAAGTTGAAATGGAGTTGAGGGAGGTGGGAAGGGGCCAGTATGGAGTAACTTGGACTGTTGCCAGGAACTACCATCAGGGTGTGGGATCAAGTAGATCTGGCAATGCTCCCATATCGGGACTCCCATGAAATAAAAGGGAGATGCAATTGATAGCACACACACTACTATTACACCCAGAGCATAAGTTCTGGGATACAAGAATTATGCCAAGTACAGACTGAAATTCAGAGTTACATGCTACATTTTCATTTGGCTCTTATATGCTGTGTATAAAGTTCCTGATTGAATACAGATACAGTAGAAAATATTTCAACTAGAATATTTAGAGCCTGCTATTTTCTGAATTTAAAACAATTCCAGAGTTGGAATACATTAAGCCTCAAAGCTTACAAAAATTAAAATTACATAGTAAAATATGGTATAAGCCAAGTAATTTAAATTTCATCAAAAATAAACAATTTTAATTGCATTGTTAGAAGACCTTTTATTCAATATAAATATATCATAAAATCGTGTATATGTATTCCGTATCTGTACTTTCATTCACTTGAATTCACATGAAGTTTATGCACAGCAAAGAAAACCATCAACAAAATAAAAAGACAATCCACTGAATGGGAGAACCTAATTCACTGTTACATATGATAAGGGCTTGATATTCAAAATTTATAAAGTACTTATAAAACTCAAGACCAAAATCCCCCAAATAATCCAATTAAAAAATGAGCAAAAGACCTGAATAAGCACTTCTTCAAAGAGGACATACAGATGGCCAATAGACACATTAAAAAATGTTCAGCATCACTAATCACCAGATAAATGCAATTTAAAACCACAATGTGATATCACCTTACATCTGTGGAGAAAAGGGAGCCCTCATGAACTATTGGTGGGAATGCAGATTTGTGTAGCCATTGTGCAAAGAAATATGGTGTTACCTCAAAAAATTAAAAATGGAACTGCCTTTTGACTCAGCAATTTCTCTTCTGGGAATATATTCAAAGAAACCTGAAACACTAATTTGAAAGAATATATGCACCACTGTATTCATTGCAGCATTATTTACAATAGCCAAGATTTGGAAGCAGCCCAAGTGCCCATGAGTAGATGCATAGATAAAAAGCTGTGGTACATTTACATAATAAAATACTACTCAGCTATAAATAAAGAAGGAAATTTCATCTTTCTGCAATAATGTAGATGGACCTGGAGAGTATTATGCTAAGTGGAATAAGTCAGTCAGAGAAAGTAAGTACCATATGATTTCACCTATATGTGGAATCTAGTAAACAAAATAAAGAAACAAAATAGAAACAGACTCATAGACACAGAGAATCAGAGGGAAGGGGCTTAGGGGCAAGATAAAAAGAAGGTGAAGGACCTTAGCCAGTTTGGCTCAGATCGTTGGACTGAAGGGCGCATGAGGGAAGCAACCACTCGATGTGTCTCTCTCACATACATGTTTATCTCTCTGTCTCTACCCCTCACTTCCACTCTCTCTAAAAATATCGTCATATGAGGATTAAAAAAAATTGGTGAAGGGATTAAACAAAGAAATAAAAACCTCATAGACACAGACAGCAGTATGGTGATTACAAGAGGGAACGGGGGAGGAGGAGCAGGAAGGGCAGGTAGAAATAAATAGATAATGGAAGGAGACATGACTTGGGGTGGTGAACAAACAATACAATATGCAGATTATGAAATTGTATAATTGAAACCTATATAATTTTATTAACCAATGTCACTCCAATAAATTCAATTAAAAAATAAGAAATAAAGTAGAAGTTTTAAAAAGAAGGAAAACTTATGAGTTTATCTAATAAGAGGAAATAATGCAATAAATCAGAGTTTATACACAACTAATATATTTTAATTGCCAATTACTGTATACTAGAGGCCTGATACATATAATTCATGCAAGGGCCTAGGCCCCAGCCCCCACCCACTGTGGCTTTGTTCAGAAGGAAGGATATCTGGAAGGACGTCCAGTCTAATTAGTATATTATACTTTTATTATTATAGATGAAATCAGAATTTGCAATGAATACTCATATCTGTAAAAAATATACAAAAAATTTAAATAGGCACTTTTTTATTTATAGCAGTTACTTTTCAATATACTAGTATAAGAGGACTATGACAACATCATATCATCATGATTGAAATTTGCAAAAACTGAAGGACGAGGAAAAAGAGCTATCTGGAAAACATTAATCTACAATCTATTGCACTAGCTTCCTACTGCTGTGCCTTCCTCTTCTTAACTTCTGTTTCACCAGTACATGAGTATCTTCTTGATAGCAAACAACTATGCTCATGAAATTGATTAGATATTTTGAACTTGCAGCATTTTTTTAAATATGTTTTTATTGATTTCAGAAAGGAAGGGAAAGGGAGAGAGAGATAGAAAAATCAATGATGAGAAAGAATCATTGATTGACTTCCTTCTGCAAGCCTCCTACTGGGGATTGAGCCCACAGTCGGGGCATGTGCCCTTGACCAGAATTTGACCCAGGACCCTTCAGTCTGCAGGCCGATGCTCTATCCACTGAGCCAAACCAGCTAGGGCTGGACTTGAAGCATTTTGAAACATTTGTCATTAACTCCCCACAGGGTCCCTATCCCATAATCATAGCATCAGAATATAACCACACTATCTAAATTTTTTAAATCAATTCAGTGATAATATTTTAAGAATAGAGTATAAAAATAAATATTTATGGAAGAATTATATATGGTTCTTGGGAGTTTAGACTGAGATAGATAAATGAGTTACTGTTCTCTGAGAGGTTGTAACAGAAATTATGATTTGATACTTCATATTCAATTAATACTTTAAGAAGAACTAATAAGAATTAGATATATAAGAGAGGATATCATATAATTAGAAAATATCACTGAAAGAAGGAAATTGACTTTCAAGGAAGCTTGAATTGAACCAACAATAAATGTTGATCATTTCCTAGTTTTATTAGTGCTGGCACTCTAACAAGCCTGTCTTTATAATCCACATATATTGCTGCTAAATCCAGTATCACAGGCCACCTGTATTTTCTGAGTAGTCTGATAAGTCTACATCATACCACTGCTCAACGTTGTGAGTCACCATCCTTTAATTACTTTAGTTCTTGTTAAGGTTTTCCCCAGGTTTGATCCACTTTTTAAATCAAACACCCCAAAAGACACCAGTCTGTTGGTGATACCATACACACTCTGGAACTGAATCATACAGGAATTTCTAAGCCTCCATCTAGACCAGTGGTCGGCAAACCGCGGCTCACAAGCCACATGCGGCTCTTTGGCTCCTTAAGTGTGGCTCTTACACAAAATACCACAGCCTGGGCTAGTCTATTTTGAAGAAGGACATTAGAAGAAGTTTAAGTTTAAAAAATTTGGCTCTCAAAAGAAATTTCAATCGCTGTACTGTTGATATTTGGCTCTGTTGACTAATGAGTTTGGCAACCACTGATCTAGACATTACAAGCCTAGCTTTCATAATCTAGTCATTTTAAATATTGTTCTACCTTGGAAATTAGTTGTCCAGCATTTATGGACTACTAGTGGCCCTGCGCATGAATCCGTGCACAAGTAGCTTGCTGCCACTTGCCTCTGCTGGCCACCCTGCCCAATGCTGTTCGTAGCTATCCGCCACACGTAGCTCGCTGCCTTGCCCTCCTGTAGCACTCCACAGCTCATAGCTCGCTGCATGCCCTCCTGCTGATTGGTCATTATGTGATGGTGTCCTGAACAATTTGCATATTACCCTATTATAAGTATAGATATTTGTCATCAGGAATCTGAATAAAAAAATCAAATAATCTATGGTTAAGGCTATGATACTGATTTTACTCTCTAATAGAAGAAACTAAAAATACTATCATCAAATTAAAATGCCCATAAAATGTATAGTTATATGTAAATTGGTAGCAAATTAAAAATTAATTGAACCATTATCATATTAAACATACATATTCTCTGTGCTCCTCTTTGAAATGTTGACTTTATTAGGAAAAAATACTGGATTTGCATGAAAAAAAAACACAACAGTTCATCTTGTAGATTTTTGAATGAGCTGGAATGTTTTAATGAGTAAGGGTAAAATGTCTGAGAAAAATTTCATCAACATGACTCCCTGAGTTTCTTTCTTTGACTAATTCAAACATTTCCCACACCCTTCTGTTCTAACATCTGATGCAATATGTAAACCTAGAGCAGTGGTCGGCAAACCATGGCTTGAGAGCCACATGCGGCTCTTTGGCCCTTTGAGTGTGGCTCTTACACAAAATACCACGTGCGGGAGTGCATATACAGTGCAATTAAAACTTTGTGGCACATGCGCAGAAGTCAGTTTTCGGCCTGGGTGAGTCTATTTTGAAGAAGTGGCATTAGAAGAAGTGGGGGTGTAGGTCGGTCGGGCGATGGGAGACGCGGCACACGCGGGCCATGGGATATGCAGTGTGGGGGAGGCACGCGCGCGATTCATGCATGAGTTGAGTGAGCCAGTCAGTCAGCAGTCTCATTGTGCAGTGGTCACTGCTAGTCGGGTCTGCAAATCGCCCAAGGGTGACAAAAATACCTACTTGAAGCATAAAGTTACCTGTATTTTTCCAACGAGCTGCATATCCTACAGGTATTTTTGTCATCAATTTAAGAATTGTAATTATTTTGTGTTGGTGGCTTTATTATTATAAAATGAAACTTTTTTAGGTGCCCTGTTTGACATGGCTACAAAGAAGCAGCAAAGAAAAACAGAAGATGAAAACCATGAATTTAAAGTTGAATGGACTGAGACTTTCGCGTTTATTCAAAATTTAAATGGCCTTCTGACCTGTCTTATTTGTCAGGAAAAATTGGTGCATAACAAGAAATCAAATTTGGAGAGACACTTTACAACTAAACACGTGTCATTTAGTACTAAATATCCTGTCGGTGATGCAAGGAAGAAAGCAGTTGAAGAACTTCAGAAGAGTCAAGAAAAATCAAGTTCTGTATTTAATTACTGGATGCAATCTTCCAACAATATTAATATTGCAAGTTTTGTGGTTAGTCAAGAGATTGCTAAGAGAGGAAAACCATATATAGACGGTGAATACATAAAAAGTTGTTTTATAAATGCATCCGAAGAGTTATTTCAGGATTTTAAGAACAAAACAGATATTCTAAAAAAAAATTAAAGAGTTACCATTATCTGCTAAAACAGTGAAAGATAGAACAGTCAAAATATCTTCGAATATAACCAACCAGCAAGTCGAAGATCTTAAATTGGTTTCAGCTTTATCAATAGCAGTTGACGGGTCTTGTGACATAAATGATACAGCGCAAGTTTCACTTTTTGTATGATTTATTTCATCTACAGGTCCTAAAGAAGAACTTTTAGGATTATTGCCACTAAAAAGTCAAACACGTGGAGAGGATATAGCAAATGCTGTAATTGAGTGCATTGAAAAACATCATATTCCACTTGATAAAATTGTCTCAATTTTAACAGATGGGGCGAGTAGTATGACTGGTATAAGAAACGGGTTTGTTGCTATTTTGAAAGAAAAAATTAATCACGAGATATTTACTTACCATTGCATCATTCATTAAGAAGCGCTTTGTGCGCAGACATTTCCAGAAGAAATTTGCAAAGTTATGGAATTGATGATTAACATTATCAACTCCATTATAGCTAAAGCTCTTAATCATCACCAATTTAAAGAATTTTTAGTTGAAATGGAGAGAGAGTACGCAGATCTTCTGCTGCATAACAAGGTACATTGGTTATCAAGAGGAAACGTTTTGAAACGTTTCGCTTCCTTATTAACAGAAATTAAAGCATTTCTCCTTGAGAAGGGTGTTCACTATCCAGAACTAACGAATGATCAGTGGATCCAAAAATTTTATTTCATGGTAGACGTTACCTCTCATCTAAATCAGCTTAATCGTAAACTACAGGGGAAAGGAAACACAATTTTTTCGATGTTAGAAGAAGTTATTTTATTCAAAAACAAATTATCTCTTTTTGCTCAAGATTTTGAAAGAGAAACTTTGATTCACTTTCCAAGCCTGTTGAAACATTGCCAAGAAAATAATTCTGATATTGACATTTGCTATTTCAAAACAACACTTTTAAATCTGAGGGAAGCTTTTCTCAACAGGTTTCAGGAATTCAGAAACAGCAAAGCGACGTTAGCCTTTGTTAAAAAACCTCTTAATGCTACTGTAACAATTAAATATTTCTCCCTTTAATATTGACATTGGCAACTTTGAAATGCAGTTGATGGATTCAAAAACAAAGAATTGTGGAGCTTGAAATTTGAACGTTTTTGTGCTGATATAGAAATATTGGAGAAAAACAAATGTGAACTTAGTTCACCGTACAAGTGGTCTACTTTGAAAGACCTGGAGAAGGAAGATATGTTGATTTTTAACACCTAGAATAGTATTCCTGACTCATATAATCAACTGAAAAAACTAGCGTTTGCTGTTCTTTCCTTATTCAGGTCTACATATTTATGCAAACAATCATTTTCAAGCATGAACCCTATCAAGAGTAAATTAAGAAGTCGTCTTATTGATGAGAACCTGGAATCATGCCTAAAATTAAAAACAACAACATACAAACCTGACTTACCCAAACTTTCCAAGGAGATGCAAGGCCATTGTTCACATTAGTGTTTGTCAGTCATTGTCATGATTTAATTTTATGGATATTGTAAGGTAAATTGTAAGGAATTTAATTTTATCAATAAGTAATATCATAAGTATGATATCAAGTTTTATTCAATGTACCTATAGTTTAACTAAGACTTAAAACTTTAAGTAAAGTTTATTAAGTTAATTTTAGGGAACGTTGTGGAGTGAAAGAAGATGTGTCGAGGACTGAGAAAGGTATGTTGAGATGGTTTGAACATATAGAGAGGATGAATGAAAGGAGATAGATGAAACAAGTATACAAGACAAGTGTGGATGGGAGAGTTGGAAGGGGTCGACCTCAGCGAACGTACCTCAATCAGATTGAGGACATTTTTAGCAAAGGCCAGCTTAGGAGTACCCTAATTAAGTTAATAACATTGTACTTACCTATATAGTTTTAAAAATTTGGCTCTCAAAAGAAATGTCAATTGTTGTACTGTTGATATATGGCTCTGCTGACTAATGAATTTGCCGACCACTGACCTAGAGCATATGTGTAAACATGTCTCTGTAGAAGGTAATGGTAATTCTCTTTTCAGGCTGGAATTGAGTCAGGTATTGCCTGTTGTTTGGGCCCAGTCTGAGCTGAGTCTTGGACCACAGTGGGTGGCTCTGTTACTAGTTCCCACTCAGCTAGATTGAAAATGCCCATTGAGAACACAACTGCTGGATCACATGTTCTCCTCTGTCCACACTACTTTGGTTTTATATTACTGATTACTGTATATCTCATAATTTCCCTTCTATTTGTCTGCACATACATACATCTTAGAATGTATGTATGTGCAAGACATAAACTGTTGTCTCTTCTTTTCCAGTGAAGTGCCCAACACATAGTTAATATTTGTTGAATAGTTATTAACTCACTGAATGGATGGATGGATGGATACACAGAATTTTTACTCGTTTCCCCATTTGATGTATTCAATTGTGATAAAACTTCCATGACAATCCATAGTTGTTTTCCCACTTCAGTAATAGCAATCTCCTAATAGTCATGAATGTTGAGAATAAATTTTCCTAGAGTGAAATTAAGTGACTGTCCAAATGGTTTTTTGTATTATTATCAATGTTTATACACTATTGCTTATAAATCTGAACTACCTACAGAAAAGGAATTTTCGTTAGCAAACAGCTAAATTTAGTTGGGTTATTTACTTACTAAGATTAAAAGCAAAATTACAAATAAAAATGAGAAGCCTCTTTGATCCTTTGTACTCAGTTTTACTTCCTTATTAGAACATTACTTGTCCCAAATATCTGACACACCAATACTCTTTCTTAATTGAAAAATAAGAGTTATGTATGAATTCAGAGATCTTTTTTATCATTTTAAACAACAAAAAAATGTTACAAATGAATGACAAAAGTGTAAAAAGAAAATAAAACTACCACTTTAGCTAGTGCCTTTTTCCTAATAACTCCTACCTGAGAAGACAACACTGTTTGACATTGCTCAGGAATAATAACCCCTCTATTAAATATAAGAAATGATATTAGTTCAGATGGCTCAGAGTTGCCTTACACACTTAAATAAATGCATTTGGGGTATACATGCTGTTGGTACATTTGTTTATCTGATATCTAAAACTTATCTGTTTGAATAAAAAATGGTCACAAACTACTTCTTTTTATCTTGTAAAGCAGAAGTGAATAAACATTCTTATCTTCGTCATTAATGGAAAATCAAGCTAACACTGCCCTGTAAGGTGATATTCTTTTCACACTGAAAATTGTTCACCAAGCATACTCAAGTTTATAAGTGTTTTTTAAAGTTTTTGCAAAAAGTTTTAGCTAATCCATGCTACTAATTTGATGAGAAGTGATTTAATTACTTCTTCCCAACTTTGTCCCAAATTCTACTTCTATAAACAAAATTACCTAATGTATGCTAGTTATTGAGAACAAAAAGGAAAAGCTAAGATTAAGTGTTTAATCTTAACTTCTCAAGTTTGAGAAACTGTCATCGTTTCTAGAGGAGCCTGAAAGATATGATGACTAAATTTAATGTAGAATCTAGATGGTATTCAGGAACAGAACATTTGGTAAAATGTAAAGAATTCTGAATAACTATGGACTTTCATTAATAATAATGCACCAATATTGGTTCATTGAATGTGACAAACAGCATAGTAATGTAAAATGTTAATAATAGGGAAAATGAGTGTGAAGTCTGTGGAAAATCTTAACCACCTTCACAGCTTTTCTGCAAATCAAAACCTCTTGTAAAATAAAAAATTATTTTAAAATGCTCTCTTACTGACTGAATTATTTTGACCTAGATAAAATACTTTAGGATATTATACAATAGTAAAAATTAGTCTGAAGATTGTTATGCAATCTTATCAGTTAAGAGACAAAACTTGTGACAAAATATCTCCTACCTTTAATTTTATAAAAGAGTGTATTTTATACTTACTTTCATGAGATTAATAAATCACCTAGGTTAAAATGAGTTGATAAAATTCCCCAAAATAGTAAAGCATTATGAATTCTAAATCTAAAATAATTAATAAACAAATTTAGGAATTATACAAAATAGTATTTTCCAGGAAACCAATGCACCGAAATACTTACTTTTAATAATATTTTATTGTATTCAATAGTTGACAATGGGAGAAAATCACCACATTAAAACTAAGGGGGAGTTCATGTCATTGTAAAGTATACATATTAACAAGGTCACACAGGGAACTGCTTTTTAGAAAACAAAGTCCTACACCTACCAACTGAACAATTACAGGAATCAAAAATGACAAGAACATTTTCCAGTCTTTTATCAAATGATTCTGCCAAATGATATGTTTCCAAAATCTTTGTTTTACTTGCTAATAAATCTACTATAGCTGTTTAGCTGTGGGTGATAGAGGAAAACAAGTGTGTGTGTGTGTGTGTGTGTGTGTGTGTATTTTTAAACATTTTACTCTCATAAATTTTGTAGAAGTGAGGAGTCTGCATTTTTCTTTATTCGATAAATATGTTGCCCTAGCTGGTTTGGCTCAGTGGATAGAGCATTGGCCTGCGGACTGAAGGGTCCTGGGTTTGATTCTGGTCAAGGGCACATGCCCAAGCTGCGGGCTCAATCCCCAGTGGAGGGGCTTGCAGAAGGCAGCTGATCAATGATTCTCTCTCATCATTGATGTTTCTATCTCTCTCCCTCTCCCTTCCTCTCTGAAATCAATAAAAATATATTTTAAATAAAGAGATGTTTTATTTTTAATCTAATGGAAGTATGTGTGCTGTGTCCTTGTGTGTGTGTGTGTGTGTGTGTGTGTAAAAGCAGGTTGCAAGTAATATACAATCATTATATACATTATATCCACCCCATAAGTGTTTGTGCCTATACCCTTCAGAGCTGGTTATCATTCATGGGTTGTTTGGATTTCTTGTACCCTGTAATAGGCAGTAGAATTGTGTTCAGTCTTCCTCATGCTTACATTTGTGTAAAGTAGCTCTGATGATTTCTTAAGAAAGCAAAATTTGTAATTAATTAAATTATTAACACATTATTAATTTTGAAATGGATTTTTCCTCTTTGTGATAAATCTTTCTGCATTCTTCAGTGTGGCTAGCTCCTTAAAAAGTTTATAACAGGGGTCTGTGGGAGGTGTTTCTTTCACAAATCCAGATGGGATTGATGTGAGCTTCAGAGCCCAGCTCCACCTGAAAACTTGTTTCAAATGGAGAAACCATGAAATCAACTTCACCCCACATGGTGATTCCAGAGAAGAACTGGGCAGAATGTTTGGGGGAAAGTGCATAAAGGTGAAATATTCCCAGTTGAGCTTTTTACAGAATGGGAAGAGGAACTAAGTATTCTGAACTTATTCCAGATATAGAGATCCCCCTGATATAAAGGAGAGCTTTAAACATGAAAGGAATGTGAGCTATTCAGAACATTCCTGCAAAAAAATATGGGTGCAAGATTCTGGTACTTCACAAACAGCCTGAATCAGTCCCACAAGAAATTGAAGCCTGTTCAGGAAGAAATGCCCTTTTTTTGCACCCTCAATTTTGTAAAAAAGTTTTATAATTTTTCTTCATTGTATTATGGTGAATTACTAGCATGTACCAGGCTAGGATCTATTTCTGAAGCGTGGAGACAACCTTCAGATGATGGGTTACCTGTGTCAAATCCATGCCAATTTGTGACTCAGTGTTCTTGAAAAGGCCAAAATATTAAAAACAAAAACAAACACACAAAAACTATTGGAAGCATACATGTGGTTTTTTAAAGAAAAGTGAGACCAAAACAGAACATATCCATGCCCCAAAGAGAAAGGTTCCAGCAGACAGTCCTTCATTTGATCAAGACTACTTAGGCTGAATCTGTCTGTGATAGCTCTGCAATAGTTATTACTGGGGTCAACTGCCCCCAACACTGTGGATCTCACTTGGCTCCAGGGCAATAAATCCCAGTTTGCCTCACTATGAAGAGAACAGAGGCTACCTTCATACCCAGGGCTTATACCTTGAGTCATGATGGGACGTAATACATGAGCTAAACCCTGAGGCCTACGGATTATCCTTTTAAGCTGATGATTTCAGAATGTGTGGTTGCGTCCTGAGGAAGAACAGACCTTGACTTAATGTCTGTTATCAAACAGCGGTAATTGATAGAGACAGGCTGTGTTTCACACTGGTTTGTAATGAACCTGCCCTGGTGACCTTGGCCTGCACTTCTGAGCAAGCCACCATGCAGGTTCAGATGCCTTGTCAGCCACTCAGCAGGAATGAATTATGAATGATATACCAGTGATGTATTTCATCACCTGTTTATCTCCAGTGGCCAGTTAACCTTCTTTAACTTACCAGAAACACATTTTTTAAGCTACTGTCTTTAGAGTGGCTTCTTGTTTGAAGTAGTTATAAAGCAACATCTACTGAGGACTTGGCTCTTTGGAGAGCATTCTGGATCTGGTACTAAAGTTAAATAGGAAGTGAGGGGGAAAGGACAGGGTTTTCTGAATAGATAAAGTTTTCATGCTCATGATTTCTTCCATTAGTACATTTCACTCCTCAAATAAGGACCACAAACAAAGTTAATACATTAAAGATAAATTCTCATAATTTAAAATCAATACTGAAGCAAAACTATCCTAGCATATATGATACATCTCATCTCAAATCCAGACCAGAGCAAGTGGGAG
The DNA here is from genome assembly GCA_026230045.1 of Corynorhinus townsendii. Classification (NCBI taxonomy): domain Eukaryota; kingdom Metazoa; phylum Chordata; class Mammalia; order Chiroptera; family Vespertilionidae; genus Corynorhinus; species Corynorhinus townsendii. The sequence continues at coordinate 110,672,684 of JAPDVU010000003.1, read as the reverse complement.
AATCCCACATGCATAATCATATGAGGGAAAGATTACCAGTGCAGGATTCAAACCCTAGCTCTGTGTGACGTCAGGAGTCACTGATTGCACTTCATTCTTCATGTCCTTATCTGTTAAATGAAGAAGCAAATGGCTTTCCCATTGCAGTGTTGAGCGAACAATAAGAAAAAATTAGAAAATGGTTTTATGGTGTCTGGTGCCAAGTAAGTAGTCATAAATATAATTTTGTTTTCGCTTCCATTTTAAAAGCTATTTACATTCAACCTAATTTATTTCAAATCAACAGATATCTGTGCCATAGGGAATAGACAAACATCATTAAATAACCATAATAATATAATGTAGAATAAAACAAGCAATGTCTTTAAAACTTTATATTCTGTTTATATAAGCTTTCAATTTTTCTTTTTTCATTTTCATTTTCATTTTCATGTAAAAATATGAAATAAATTCCCTAAGTCCTAGTTTAATATATCCTACTTTCTAATCCTAATGTCATTTAAAAATGACAAAATTGCAGTGGTTACAATTGCCTACCACAGAGTATGTCTACCTGGTTACTGAAGCTAGATGCATTTATTCACTTTTTCCCCATTCTTTTTAGAAGAGAGAGGGAGGGAGGGAGGAGAGAGAGAGAGAGAGAGAGAGAGAGAGAGAGAGAGAGAGAGAGAGAGAGAGAGAAGGAGAGAGAGAGAAACATCAATGTGATAGAGAAACATCGGTTGGTTGCCTCCTGCACACACCCCAACCAAGAATTGAACCTGCAACCCAGGCTTGTGCCCTGATCAAGAATCAATCCATGACCCTTGGGTGCATTGGGACAGCAACTAACTGTGCCACACCACCAGGACACTCACTATTTTGGTAAACACTAAAGTTACATGTCACAGAAAGTCACTCAAACCAGTGTAAATAAAGTAGGAAATAGATTGGCTTCCTTAACTAAGAAGGCAGCAAATCTAACTTGGCATGCTACAGGGGATTTTCTCAGGAATCTTAGTCTTCTCCACCTTTAGGCTCAGTTTACAATTTTCTTGGCTTCCTTTTCAGGTGGGCCCCATAGGATGCCAATGTTTCTCATTATACAGATAACAAATACAGAGAGAAGAAATCATCTTTTTCCTAGAAATTATATCAAGAGCCTTGGGAAGATTGTCCTTGGTCCAGTTAGATCATGTCCTCATCCTTGAATCAATCACTGTAGCCAGATTGATAAATGACTCTGATAAAGCTGCTAAGGTTTTATGGCAACTTCTGTGGCTAAAGGGAAAGGAGTTCAAACACATCAAATGGAATTTTTTTTACCAAAAAGATATATTTGGTTAAAGGGAAAATTGTGAAAAAGAAAAACCAATGCATGATGAGTAGTCTACCACACTCCTCCCTTAAGCTGACCTGGTCCATGCATTCATTCTTGCTTGGATACAACTGCTCAGGAACAGGGCACAACAGTCTTCCACTACCTTCATTCAGTACACTAGATTTTGCCTCCCAGGTGCTCTCCTGTAACTTCCAGTTTCACAATCTGCCTTGAATTCTTCCTGGTTCCTAAATTCCCATACCCTTCACATGGCTGGTCTTGCAACTCTCTAATCAATGATTTGCATGAACTTCTGAGCTGACTCTTGAACATGGCTGCCCTTAGTAGGTGACCTGATAATTGTCTCCTTTGTGGCCTGGATTTGTCCTGTCAGGACTTATTTCTAAGAAACCCGTGTACACTGCCCAAAATTGTTCTCCATCTTCTTTCTTTAAAAAAAAAAAAAACTTTATTGTTGAAAGTATTACATATGTCCCCTTTTTCCCCTCATTGACCCTTTTAGCCCATTCCCACTCCCTTTCCCCCATCCCAGGCCTTCACCACAATATTGTCTGTGTCCCTGGGTAATGCATACAAGTTCTTTTGTTAATCTCTTCCCCCCATCAACCCACCCTGCCTTCCCTCTGAGATTCAACAGTCTGTTCCATGCTTCTATATTTCTGGATCTATTTTGTTAATTAGTTTATTCTGTTAGGTTGCACATATGAGTGAGATCTTGTGATACTTGTCTTTCTCTGACTGGCTTATTTCACTTAGCATAATACTCTTCAGGTTCCCCCATGCTGTCTCAAAAGGTAAGACATCCTTCTTTTTTACTGCTGTATAGTATGTCATGGTGTAAATGACAGCTTTTTTATCCACTCATCTTCTGATGGACACTTGGGCTGCTTTTAGATCTTAGCTATTGTAAATTGTGCTGCTATGAACATAGGGGTGCATATATTCTTTCTAATGGGTGTTTCAGTTTCCTTAGGATATATTCCTGCAAGTGGGATCACTGGGTCAAACGGAAGTTCCATGTTTAATTTTTTGAGGAAACTTCATACTGTTTTCCATAATGGCAGAACCAGTCTGAATGCCCACCAGCAGTGTACTAGGGCTACCTTTTCTCCAAATCCTCTCAAATACTTGTCATTTGTTGATATGTTAATGATAGCCATCTGACAGGTGTTAGGTGATATTTCATTGCCATTTTAATTTGCAGCACTTTGATGATCAGTGACTTTGAGTATGTTTTCATATGTCTCTTGGCAATCTGCATGTCCACTTTGGAAAAGTCTCTATTTAGGTAATTTTCTAAGTTGTATGAATTCCTTATATATCTTGTAAATTAACAATTTGTCCGATGTATCATTGCCAAATATATTCTCCAATGCAGTGGGCTCTCTTGTTATTTTGTTGATGGTTTCTTTTGCTGTGTAGAAGCTTTTTATTTTGACAAGGTACCCATTGTTTATTTTCTCCTTAGTTTCCATTGTCCTAGGAGATATATTCATAAACATATAGCCATGAGAGATTTCTGAGATTTTGCTACCAATTGTTTCTTCTAGGATCTTTATAGTTTCAGGTCTTACATTTAAGTCTTTTATCCATTTTGAGTTTATTTTTCTGTATGGTGTGAGTTGGTGGTCTAGTTTCATTTTTTTTTTCATGTATCTGTCCAAGTTTTGCAACACCATTTATTGAAGAGACTGTCTTTGCTCCATTGTGTGCTCTTGCCTCCTTTGTCAAATATTAATTGAGTGTAATGGCTTAGGTCGATTTCTAGGTTCTCTGTTCTGTTCAATTTATCTATATGCCTGATAGTGTGCCAGTACAAGGCTGTTGTGAGAATAGGGATATTGCAGCACAAATTGTTATCTGGCATTGTGATCCTTGCAATTTTGTTTTTCTTTGACAAAATTGTTGAAGCTTCCCATCAAAAGACACCAAGTGACAGAATGGATAAGAAAACATGGCCCATATAGATGCTGTCTATGAGAAACTCACCTCAGAACAAGGGACTCACACAGACTGAAAGTGAAGGCATGGAAAAATATCTTCCAGGCAAATGTAAATGAAAAATGAAAGCTGAGGTAGCAATACCTATATCTGAAAAAATAGACTTTAAGGTGAAGGCCATAACAAGAGATAAGAAATGCCACTTCATAATACTAAAGGGATTGATACAACAAGAGGATATAACTTTGGTAAACATAAATGCACCCAATGCAGGAACAGCCAAATACATTTCTAAAAAAACTCCTGGAAGATATCAAAGGAGAGATCAACAAAAATACAATCATAGTAAGGGACTTTAATACCCCACAGACATCAATGGATAAATCCTCTAGACAAAAAATCAGCAAAGAAACAACAATCCTAAATGACTCACTAGATTAGATGGACTTAATTGACATCTTCAGAACATTTCACCCCAAAGACACGGAATATACATTCTTCTCAAGTGCAAATGGGATATTTTCAAAGATAGACCACATATTGGGTCACAGGCAAAGTCTCTCCAAATTCAAGAAGATTGAAATCATATCAATCATCTTCTCAGACCACAATGGCATAATATTAGAAATAAACTACAATAAAAACAATTAAAAAATTCAAACACTTGGAAGCTGAATAACATGCTATTAAACAATGATTGGGGAGAAACCAAGATGGTGGCATAAGGTATACATCTGTACGTGCTGCCTCTCACAACCACACCAAAACTACAACTAAAAGACAAAACAACAATCACCTGGAACCATGGGAAAGCTGGCTGAGTAGAAGTTCTACAACTAGAAGGAAAGAAAAAAAGCTCATTGACACTGAGTAGAAGGTGCAGAGCCGCAGAAAAGCAGAAGTACAGAGGCACACGAATCAGGCTGGCTACTGGGTGCGCTGTTTTTTTTCAATTGGAAGGGAGATAAAAGTTCCCGACTACTCTGAACTCCAGTTTCCGGCGAGACTCAGGGGACCCAGACTCCTATGGGGAGAAATTGAACTGTCTGGCATTGGGTTGGAAAGTGAGGGTGGCTTTCTCACAGAGGTGCATGCAGGAATCATTATTTACTGAACTGGGGCGTGGGGCGTGGGGCGCGGGGACAGGGAAATGCAGAAATGCAGAAACACATAAGAGATGCAGAGACACCTGACTGGCAGCCATCACTGGTTGCCATGCCCTAGTGATTCCCTGAAACCCTGCCCCATCCAATTTACAAACCCACCCGAGCTGTGCACAGTGGCTTTTGCATATGAATGGCCTGCCCTTTCGCAGCTTAACCTAACAACCTGCAGCTGGGTCAGACAGCTCCAAAACTTCCAAACCCCAAACAAAGAGGAGAAATCTGCAGATCTCACTGTAGTTCCTGCTGGGTGGCCATAGACAGTAGCTGACTTGCACCTCCTTGAAGATCCAGGAGCCAGTGTACCTAGCAGTCAGTGTGAGATGACACCAGAATTCAACTCTTCACATTCATAAGTGACACAATCAAGAGGCAGACTCAGTGAGCACCAAAGCCCTACTGAAGCAAGTCCTGCCCCATAAGGGTGTCTCCAGCACATCAGTTCTTCCATTATAGACACAGCTGATCCTCACAGCCAATTGGCATGGAGATTAATTCCTCCCAGTGAACCAATAGCAATCAAGGCCTAACTACAACAAGACTGTGCACCCAGACCACAAAGGGGCACCAAGAGTGTCCACCTCAAGTGATGGGGTAGGCAGAGCCACTGGGCCCTATGGTCACCTACCACACAAAGCCACTCCATCAACACAAGGAAGCAGCCAAAATGCGGAGACAAAGAAACATGTCACAAAAGAAAGAAATGGAGGACATCAAACTACTGGATATAGAGTTCAAAACCACAGTTATAAGGTTACTCAAGAATCTTCTAGAAACCGCCAAGAAACTTAGTGAGACCTCTGAGGAACTTAGTGAGAACTTCAAGGATCTTTATAAGGATGCCAAAAAAATGGAAAAGGACCAGTCAGAAATTAAGCATACACTGTCTGAAATAAAGAATAATATACAGAAATCCAACAGTAGACCAGAGGACCCCAAGAATCAAACCAAAGATCTGAAATATGAGGAAACAAAAACACCCAACCAAAAATACAAAAAGAAAAAAGAATAAAAAAGTATGAAGGAGCCTCTGGGATAACTTCAAGTGTACCAACATCCAAATAATGGGGGTGCCAGAAGAAGAGAGAGAGCAAGATACTGAAAACCTATTTGAAGAAATAATGACAGAAAACTTTCCCTACCTGGTGAAGGAAATAGATTTACAAGTCCAGGAAGCACAGAGAACCCCAAACAAAAGGAATCCAAAGAGGACCACACCAAGACACATCATAATTAAAATGCAAAGGGCAAAAGACAAAGAGAGAATCTTGAAAGCAGCAAGAGAAAAACAGTTAGTTACCTACAAGGGAGCACCCATACGACTGTCAGCTAATTTCTCAACAGAAACTATGCAGGCCAGAAAGGAGTGGCAAGAAATATTCAAAGTGATGAATAGCAAGAAACTACAACCAAGGGGGAGAATCCAAGATGGCGGCATAGGTAAACACCTAAACTGCTGCCTCCCACAACAATTTAAACTGCAACTAAAAGACAAAACGTCTATCACCCAGAACCACTGGAAAGCTGGCTGAGTGGAACTTCTACAACTAGAAGGAAAGAGAAAAGAGCTTTGAGACGTGCACGAGCGCTGAAAAGCTGAGGTACGGAGGCGCGTGATCCGGGCTGGCTGCGGGCGACTGGGTGCATTGCTTTTTTCAACCCGAAGGGAGACAAGCCCCCGATTACTCTGAAATCCAGTCTCTGGGGAGACGCGGGGGACCCAAACTCCTACTGGGAGAAGCTGGATTGTCTGCCAGCGAAGGTGGCTTGCTTGCAGAGCTGAGGGCAGGAATAATTGTTTACTGAACTGGGGCACGGGACTTGCGGATGCCTTTGGGGACACAGAGCCGGCTAACTAGCAGCCATTGCTGTTTGCCACGCCCTAACCTAGTGACACCCTGAGGCCCCGCCCTGCACAACCTACAAACCCACCCAAGCTCCAAGCAACCGAGTTAGCATAAGAAAAGCCTGCCCTATCGCAGCTTAACCTAGCAAACTTGCAGCCCGGGTCAGACAGCTCCGAAACCTCCAAACCCCAAGCAAAGAGGAGAAAACTGCAGCTCTCACTGTAGCTCCTGCTGAGTGGCCTCAGACAGTAGCTGACCTGCACCCCATTGGAGATCCAGAAGCCAGTGTACCTAGTGGTCAGTGTGAGACACCAGATTTCAACTCCTCACATCCATAAGTGACACATTCAAGAGGCAGACTCAGTGAGCACCAAAGCCTCACTGAAACAAGTCCTGCCCCATAAGTGTGTCTTCAGCGCAGCAGTTCTTCCATTATAGACACAGGGAGTGCTCACAGCTAATTGGCCTGGAGGTCAATTCCTCCCAGCGTACTAACAGCAATTCAGGCTTAACTGCACCAAGACTTTGCACTCAGCCCACAAAGGGGTGTACCAAGAGCATCCACATCAGGAGATTGGGGAGGCTGAGCTACTGCCCCCTATAGGTCACCTACCACACAAAGCCACTCCATCAACACAGGGAAGCAGCCAAAATGCAGAAACAAAGAAACATGTCACGAATGAAAGAAACGGAGGAAAGCAAACTACTGGATGACATAGAGTTCAGAACCACATGTATAAGGTTACTCAAGAATCTTCTAAAAACTGCTGAGAAACTTGATGACACTTCTGAGGAGCTTAGTAAGACCTTCAAGGACCTTAATGAGAATGCCAAAAAAAATGGAAAAGGATCAGTCAGAAATGAAGCATACACTGTCTAAAATAAAAAATATACAGAAACTCAACTGTAGATCAACGTACCCCAAGAATCAAACCAAAGATCTGAAATATGTGGAAACAAAAAGCATCCAACCAGAAAAACAAAAAGAAAAAAGAATCCAAAAATATGAAGATAGTGTAAGGAGCCTCTGGGACAACTTCAAGCGAACCAACATCCGAATTTTTGGGGTGCCAGAAGAAGGGAGAGAGCAAAATATTGAAAACCTATTAGAAGAAATAATGACAGAAAACTTTCCCTACCTGGTGAAAGAAATAGACTTACAAGTTCAGGAAGCACACAGAACCCCATACAAGAGGAACCCAAAGAGGACCACACCAAGACACATCATAATTAAAATGCCAAGGGCAAAAGACAAAGAGAGAATATTAAAAGCAGCAAGAGAAAAACAGTTAATTACCTACAAGGGAGTACCCATATGACTGTCAGCTGATTTCTCAACAGAAACTATGCAGGCCAGAAGGGAGTGGCAAGAAATATTCAAAGTGATGAACAGCAAGAACCTACAGCCAAGATTACTCTACCCAGCAAAGCTATCATTCAGAGTTGAAGGTCAGATAAAGAGCTTCACAGACAAGAAAAAGCTAAAGGAGTTCATCGCCACCAAACCAGGATTACATGAAATGCTGAAGGGTATTCTTTAAGAAGAGGAAGAAGAAGAAAAAAGTAAAGATAAAAATTATGAACAACAAAATGACATCAAATACATACCTACCAACAAGTGAATCTAAAAATCAAGTGAATAAAAAATCTGAAGAACAGAATGGACTGGTGACTATAATAGAATCAGGGACATAGAAAGGGAGTGGACTGACGATTCTCAGGGGAAGCAAGTGTGAGGGGTGCGGGAAGAGATTGGACAAAAATCTTACTCCTATGGATGAAGACAGTGGCGGGGGTAAGGGCATGGGGTGGGGTGGGGAATCAAGTGGAGGGGAGCTATGGGGGGGGGGGAAAGTGGAACACCTGTAATAATCTGAACAATAAAGATTTATAAGAAAAAAAATAAATAAATTGGAAAGGAGGAAAAAAAAAAGAAACTACAACCAAGATTACTCTACCCAGCAAAGCTATCATTTAGAATTGAAGGTCAGATAAAGAGCTTCACAGACAAGGAAAATGCTAAAGGAGTTCATCACCACCAAAGCAGGATTATATGAAATGCTGTAGGGTATTCTTTAAGAAGAGGAAGAAGAAGAAAAAGGTAAAGATAAAAATGGTTAACAACAAAGTGACAACAAGTACATATCTATCAAAAAGTGAATCTAAAAAATCAAGTGAATAAAACATCTGATGAACAGAATAAACTGGTGAATATAATAGAATCAGGGTCATAGAAAGGGAATTGACTGACAATTCTCAGGGTGGAGGGGAAGGGGGCAAGAGGGGTGTGGGAAGAGATTGGACAAAAATCTTACACCTATGGATGAGGACAGTGGGAGGGGGTAAGGGCATGGGGTGGGGGAGAATCAGGTGGAGGGGAGCTATGGGGGGAAAAAAGAGGAACATCCGTAATAATCAGAACACTAAAGATTTATTTTAAAAATAAATAAATAAACAACATCAGCAGGGGGGGAAAAAAACAATGATTGTGTTACCAAAGAGATCGAAGACGATATTAAAAACCTTCTGAAAATGAATGAAAATGAAAACACAGCAATCCAAAATCTATGGGACACGGTGAAAGCAGTCCTGAGAGGGATGTTTATAGCTCTATAGGCCTACCTCAAAAAAACATATATGGTAATAAATTATCTAACTCTATAACTTAAAGAATTAGAAAGAGAGCCACAAGAAAAGTCCTGACTGAGCAGAAGGAAGGAGATAGTAAAGATCAGAGCAGGATAACTGACATAGAGACAAAAAAAAAAATACAAAAGATCAATGAAACCAAGAGCGGGTTCTTTGAAAGGATAAACAAGATTGATGAATCTCTAGCCAGGTTCACCAAGAAGCAAAGAGAGAGGACCCACATAAACAAAATCAGAAATTAAAGATGTAAAATAACAACAGACCCTACAGAAATAGAAAAGACTGTAAAAAATACTATGAACAACTCTATTCCAACAACCTAGAAAACCTAGAGGAAATGGACATATTCCTAGAAAAATACAACCTTCCAAAACTCAATTAGGAAGAATCTAAAAATCTCAATAGGCTGATAACTATGGAGGAAATTGAAGCAGTCATCAAAAAGCTTTCAACAAACAAAAGGACGGGGCCAGATGGCTTCACAGGCAAGTTTTACCAAACATTCAAAGCAGATCTAAAACCAATCCTCCTCAGATTATTCCAAAACATTCAAGAGGAAGAAACACTTCCAAGCTCATTCTATGAAGCCAGCATTACCTTAATACCAAAACCAGATAAAGACAACACAATGAAAGAGAATTATAGACCAATATCCCTCATAAACATAGATGCCAAAATCCTCAACAAAATTATAGCAAGTTGGATCAGAAAGATCATATACCATGACCAAGTAGTATTCAACCTGGGGATGCAAGAATGGTACAATATCCACAAATCAATAAACATGATACATCACATAAAAAAATTGAGAGATAAAAATCACCTAGTCATATCAATTGATGCAAAAAAAGCATTTGATAAAATCAAATACCCTTTCTTAATTAAAAGCTCTCAGCAAAGTGGGAATAGAGGGATCATACCTCAACATAACAAAAGCCTTATATGACGAACCTACAGCCAACATCATACTCAATGGGCAAAAACTAAAATCATTTCACCTAAAAACAGGAATGAGACACAGATGCCCACTTTCACCACTCTTGTTTGACATAGTTTTGGAAGTACTAGCCATAGCAATTAGACAAGAAGAAGAAATCAAAGGTATCCAAATTGCAAAAGAAGACGTAAAACTGTCCTTATTCACAGATGACATGATATTGTACATAGAAAACCCTAAAGACTCCATCAAAAAATTATTAGAGTTAATAAATGAATTTGGCAATGTTGCAGGATACAAAACTAACACCCAGAAATCTATGGCATTTTTATAAACCAATAATGAACTCACAGAAAGAGAATGAAAAAACAATCACATTTATCATTGCACCAAAAAATTTAAGATAACTAGGAATAAACTTAACTAAGGCATTAAAAAACCTGTACTCAGAAAACTACAGGACACTGAAAAAAGAGATAGAGGAAGACATAAACAGATGGAAGAACATACTGTGTTCATGGATTGTAGAATCAACATCATTAAAATGTCCATACTACCCAAAGCAATTCCTCTTGGTTGAGAGGAATCCACAGGCAGCAAAATCTCAGACATATGCCGAAGCAATATCTTCACCGATACAGCTCCTAGGGCAATGGAAACTAAAGAGAAAATAAACAAATGAGACTACAACAAAATAAAAAGCTTCTGCACAGCAAAAGAAACCATCAACAAAACAACTAGAAAGCACACTGCATGGGAGAACATATTTGCCAATGTTATCACCGATAAGGGTTTATTCTCCAACATTTACAGGGAACTCATATAACTTAACAAAAGGAAAATAAACAACCCAATAAAAAAAATGGGCAATGGACCTAAATAAACACTTTTTGAAAGAGGACATAAGGAAGGCCAAGAGACATATAAAAACATTTTCAGTCACTAATCATCCGAGAGATGCAAATCAAAACAACAATGAGGTACCACCTCACACCTATCAGAATAGCTATCATCAACAAATCAACAAATGACAAGTGCTGGCGAGGATGCAGAGAAAAAGGAACCCTTGTGCACTGCTGGTGGAAATGCAGACTGGTGCAGCCACTGTGAGAACTGTATGGAGTTTCCTCAGAAAACTAAAAGTGGAACTCCCATTTGACTCAGTGATCCCACTTCTAGGACTATATCCCAAGAAACTAGAAACACCAATCAGAAAGGATATATGCACCCCTAATGTTCATAGCAGCACAATTTACCATAGCTAAGATTTGGAAACAGCCTAAGTGCCCATCAGCAGATGAGTAGATTAGAAATCTGTGGTACATCTACACAATGGAATACTATGCTGCTGTGAAAAGGAAGGAACTCCTATCATTTGTAACAGCATGGAAGGACCTGGAGAGCACTATGCTAAGCTAAGTAAGTCAGTTGGAGAAAGATAAATATCACATGATCTCACTCATTTGTGAAATATAATGAACAACATAAACTGATGTATAAAAACAGATCTAGAGACAGAGAAGCATGGATCAGACCATCAAACCTCACAAGGAAGGCAAGTGAGGGTGGGGGTAAGGGGGAGAGATCAACCAAAGGTCTTGTATGCATGCATATAAGCCTAACCAATGGACACAGACAGCAGAGGGTGAGGGCATGAGGGGGGGGGGCAATGGGGGTATAAGGACACATATGTAATACCTTAGTCAATAAAGAAAATAAAAAAATTGTCAGTGCCATTTAAATTAACACAGGGATTACTCAGTATTCTAAAGAGTCAAACTTGCTGAGAGTTTGAGTACTGAGGAAACTCTTTGTGGACACAGTAGAACCAAATCACCAACAAGAATTGTCAGATAATCACCATTCAGATAGGCTAGAGAAGAAGCCTGCATTCCAGACCTCGGATTTATTTTCAGAATCAAAGCATAATGTTAGGGATAGAAAGCATATTTTCTTACTTAAACAAGCATATTCAGGATTAAGGAAGTGACAGCCTTTGTAACTCATATTATATGCCAAAGTCCACAGAAGTGAGAAAGATGTTTGCAGAGATTATTAATTTGAGAAATTATTATTCATTCCCTTTTACATGTATTAGGACTAAGGAAGACATAAAGAACAGAATTTGTGAGTCCAATGATTTTTATAACAGAGACCAGCAGTAGAGTAGTTTCCTTATAGAGATCTAGAAGTATGGAATGAAATTTATATGATTTCCCAGATATTTTCCATATCTAGACAGTGAACAGAGATGAATATCTTTAGTTTTACTGCGTGTACCAAAAATCTCCTTTTAAAATGTCTGCCTAGATGGCCAGAGTGGGTGTTCCTAGGAGTGACACTCAAACAATAGGAAACTAAAATGAATTAATCTATTTTTGTGTTTTGTTTTTTATAAGGAAACTAATTGTTCCCTTGGTATCATGACTTTTCAAAATGGGAAAAAAGAAGAAAAGAAACTGAAAAGGAAAATAGTTGATCTGATTCTGTTGCCTGAGCAGAAAGCCTACTGTCAAACGCAGTTTCTTAAAATTCAACTTTGTCTGAATTTTCCAATAGCATTAGCATAGTTCTATTTTCTATTTCTTAGCCCTCACTTTAGTTTAATTGAATTCCAGTGTGAAAGAGCCTTCAAGAATTCGCTAGTCCAGAAGCCATGATGGAGCCCATTGGGTGTTTTTCAGTGAGTAAATAACCTCATTCTAAGCCAGAAAGTGCTCTGCAGTTATTTTGAAAATGTAAGACTGTCATAAACCAGTCAGAAAAGGAACATGTTGGTACAGAGGGACAGATCCATGCCCAAGAATGGGAATTCAATATCACCTTTTCAGAGAGGAATAGGATGTCCATGGAACACGTTGGCTTATTTTAGCTAAAAAAAAAATTTTTTTAAAAGGAGAATTAAACCTAAGGAAGAGCAAAATGGTATTAGTGTGAGATAAATTTAAGCCTGGGGGAAGAACTGTATTACTGTTGCATCCTTGGCAGAGGATTCTGACTACTATTTTTTTTCTTTCAATTATAGCCTGCTTTCAATATTTTGTGTTGATTTCAGGTGTACAGCTTAGTGATTAAAAAATCATATTTATATAGTGTCCCTTTCAATATTTCTAATACCCAACTGGCATCATACATAGTTATAGCAGTATTTTCTATGCTATACTGGCTACTCTTACATTTAAGTTTTAATTTAGAAGCTTTAACAAGCTACTTTCTCATGTGTTTTGCTTGGGGAAGCATCAGCATATCTGAGGACATGCACTTAGAAATGTTTACATCTTGAAAACATTTCCTTCATCTAAAGTGTCTATGACTTTAAACTTAAAAATATCTATGTTTAACATGGGCATGTTAATTAACTTTAACACTTTACAAAATGGCCTTCTAGCATTGAAGATCCTGAATGGTACATGACTGACTCAAAGCATCAAATTTCAAGTCAAAACTCTTGAATAAATATTGGGTCAAGCAAGTGTTTATTAAATTAAAGCCAATCAGTGATTATCCATTTATGTAATGTGAGCTGAATTTTTTAAGTTTTTAAATTTTGTGTTTTCATAGATGTGGTCAACATAAACAAATAGTCATATAAAAATAACAATATGATAATTCTAACTTGGAAAACACTGTCTTACAGTACTGCAACATTATGGGAATTTGTGTGGTAAATTAGGCTTTTACTCTCCAAGTCCTCTTCCTAATCCCAGAGCCCATGGACCTATAATCTCTGGACTAGAGCTGTATTTCTCAGTCCCATACTATAAATATTTTTCTGGATAATTTTATATTTAGCAGCATCTCTGGCATTTACTCGCTAGATGCCAGTAACCACCAAAACACTCAGCGGGGACAATGAAATGTCTCCAGATGTTGCCAAATGTCCCCTGAAGGGTAAAATCGCCCATTGGTTGAGAAACATTAAACTAGAGAAAAGATTTTTTAATGTATATTTTAAAATGATAACTTTTACCCCTCCCAGTTCCAATTCAGTAAAGCTCATAAACATGTCATCCAACAAGGGAGCAAAATCTGTTGGTATAAGACAGTGGTGGGCAAACCGCCGCTTACTAGCCACATGCAGCTCTTTGGCTCCTTGAGTGTGGCTCTTCCACAAAATACCACGGTCTGGGCAAGTCTATTTTGAAGAAGTGGTGTTAGAAGAAGTTTAAGTTTAAAAAATTTGGCTCTCAAAAGAAATTTCAATCGTTGTACTGTTGATATTTGGCTCTGTTGACTAATGAGTTTACTGACCACTGGTCTAAGACAATAACCAATAAAAGTTCGTTGGAATTAAGAACAATTAAGTTTTTTTTATTCCAAATAGTTAATGATATTGTGATGCTTTCTAAAGTTTCTTTTGATATTTACTGTTTTTATTAACTTTATGCATAACTCTGCTAAGAACAAAAACGACTAAATTGCTTAAGTTTTATCAGTTAGTTCTGACCCACCCTTCAGTTTTCACTTTGAAAGACTTATTTAGAACCTATGAATCATACTTTGTTTTATGCACAAGTACCCATGTATTACTTTAGCCATTTCAAGATAGGCAATTAAATTGTGAAAATTATGTGGAAGTACCTCCATGTCCAGCAACAATTTAAGATCACTGAGAAGTAATACAGAAAGATTTTGCATTTTTTTTTTCTGATGGAGCCAGCTGCCATCCTTTGTCACCTTTTACATGGCAACATTTACCACAATCAAAGCCCTGGAATACAGTTAGTGCTACACTTTGGTGATTAACAAAAAGGTCTAAGTGTAGTCAAGACAGCTATGACTTATGTTGAAATTAATGCTGCTTGAGTCATCAGCATAGACTTCAAGTAGGGATTTTAAACCAGTTTGCTTCCTGTTGTTCATAGAGAGAAAAAAGGAGAACAGAGCTGACAATGGTTCCTGCTGATCAGGATCCTGAATATTATTATTCACATTCCACTAGAGTCCAGCCTCATGGTCTCGAGAGGCAGTTCTTCTTCAGAGGTCAGACATCCCTTCTGCATTTCTTAACTGAAAATCTTTCCCAAAGTACCTCAGATGATAGGATTATTTTTAAAATAAAGGTGAACACAAGGAAGTTTCTGGATAATGTATACTGAAATGACACATAGAAAAGTACATGGCCTTATTTCCAAATGTATACTTAAATGACTTCATTTTATTATTATATGGCTTTATTTTATTATTATACTAGAGGCCCAGTGCACAACATTCATGCATGGGGTGGGGGGTTGCCTCAGCTCAGCCTGCACCCTCTTGCAGTCCTAGACCCCTAGGGAGTTATCTGCCTAAGCCAGCAATTGGACATGGAGGCAGGAGAGGCTCCCGCATTGCTGCTGCGCTCACCAGCTATGAGCCCAGCTTCTGGCTGAGCAGCGCTCCCCCTGTGGGAGCACACTGACCACCAGGGGGCAACTCCTGAATGGAGCGTCTACCCCCTGGTGGTCAGTGTGCATCATATTGACCAGTCATTCTGCCAATTGGTCAATTTGCATACTAGCCTTTTATTATATAGGATGATATTAAGAAATTCTCAAATACAAATGCAATATAAAAATACAATCACAGTCCATTATCTTAATTCCTCTAATATTAAAATTTTGTGAGAGAACAAAAGAAAATGTATTTAAAACTAGGGTAGTAACATCATTCTAGAAACTAAACAATTAAAGAAGTAAAGAAGTATTATTATGCACAACTATTTTATACTTAGCTCATGAATGACATTACACCCTCAGTAATTGATGAATGGCAAATTCATAAGTTTGTCATTATTAATGGTTTCTTTTCCAAAAAGCCCAAGCATTTTTCTAGTTCTGCTGCAAACATTCTGAGACTTCTTTTTACCTTTGCCAAAAGAATTCCCTTTACTTCTGTTCTGATTTGGATTGTGTTTCCTTGATCCTGTGACTTTCCCTAGGATTACTTTTCATTTTAGGGGAAGACATTTTCCAGAGTTCTGTGAGAAATGGTACTTGGCAGGTGAACTTTTTTGAGAATATTTAAAAATGTCTTTATTATACTTATTCTTGATTTATGGTTGGCTAGGTATAAAACTTTAATTTCCTCAGCATTTTAAATGTTTTGTTCCATTGTCTCCTAGCTTGCTGCACTGTTCTTAAGAAATTCAATGCCATTCTGGTAGTTCACTCTTTTTATGTGATCTGTTTTTTACCTGTGGAAACTTTTAGACTTTTCAGACTATAATCTTAGGTCAACCCACAGAGTGCACTCCTTTTCACTAAGCATTAGGCACATGCAAACTAACAAAAACTTCTGTTTCTTACTTTGTAAAATGTATAACACACTGTAATGAGAATTACATTTAAACAGTGCCTTGTGAAATTGTGTGCCAGGAAGGGATTATCTTATTTTTTTTTAGTTGAATAAAAGTGTTACCTTATCTCCACCAACTAAAGAAACTTCCAGTGTTCCTTTAATTCCAAATCTAATGTCTTCTCTTATTTCTTGCCTCCTTGAACCTTTCTTTAGCTTTAGATTCACCACTCCAGCCATCTTGAATTTTCTCTTATTTTGTTTCCTATAATATCCTACTTCCCTTCTCCTGCTGTTTTTCCTTGACCTTCCCTTCTTGTCCCAGTTCCTAAATGTGGATACGCCTTTGGTTTCTTTGTTGGATGCTTTCCTGTACTTTGTGATATTCACATTGTAAGAGGTCCCATTTAATTTTAGGATATTTAATGTCACCATTATGATTGTTACTTTCAAAATATTTGTTTGGTCTTAATCTATTTTAGATGTAGTCTCACATTTTCACCAATATCATCCTTAATGTAGTATATTGAAGAGAAGCTGAGCTGAAATCCTAGAGTCAATGTTGGCAAACTTATTTTTATAAAGGGCCAGAGATAAAAATATTTTAGTGTTTGTAGTATGCAACATTGAAAATGATCAGTTCTGCCTCTGTATGGTGGATGCAACCATAGATAATAACTGAACAAATAAGGATGACTGTGTTACACTCAAACTTTTTTTTCAAACTTTTACAAAACACAAAGTAAGCCTTATTTCACCCATATGCTTCAGTTTGCCTGGTCTGGAGATTTGAGCTGTGTCTTGAATTTTGCACTAAGTAGCTGATGGACCTTAGGAGAATCAGGCCAACTGAACTTCTATTTATTTTTTTATTTTTTTTAATATATTTTATTGATTTTTTACAGAGAGAAGGGAGAGGGATAGAGAGTTAGAAACATCGATGAGAGAGAAACATCCATCAGCTGCCTCCTGCACATCCCCCAGTGGGGATGTGCCCGCAACCAAGGTACATGCCCTTGACTGGAATCGAACCTGGCACCCTTCGGTCTGCAGGCCAACACTCTATCCACTGAGCCAAACTGGTTAGAGCTGAACTCCTATTTATTTTTCGGCCTGAAATGTCACTTGTTCTATGAAACCTTCCTTTATTTATGCATACAAAATTATGCGTTAAGTACCAGGTACTTGATACCTATCCCTAATCAGAATTTGCTACACCTTTTTTTGTTCCTACATAGTTTGTTTTTATGAGTCAATTAAAACACTCCTCTTGTCGTGTCATAATTGTGTTCTACCTGTCTCCATCCTTTGATTTTAAGTTTTCCTTTGAAGTCTCAATGTCTATTGAAGAACCTGCTATAACTTGTGCTCAATAGTTGCTTGTTAAACATTTATGCAGTGTAATGGCCTACATGTTCCTTAAGTTGTCTTTCAGAAAATTAATGTTATTATACATGTCTTAAACTAAAATCATCCTCTTTCTTCCAATATCTCTTTCATCTCTTGTTAATGACATCCTCAGTCTTAATTGCCCATGGCTCAAAATTAAGCCTGTGTGCATTGTAGTCAAAAGAGCAGGATATCTGTTTGACAGATGTAAGTTTAAAGCCTGGCTCTGCCACTTAGTCAGTGTGGAATCTTGGGAATATTATAAATAACTCCAGGCCTGTTTCCTCATTTGTAAAATTGGGACTCAAAAAAGGATGTACTGTCCAAAGTTGTAGACATTAAATACAATTTCTGTTTTGATTGTGTGGCTGACACTCTACAAATGACTTCTGTTGTCTTATTGCACTCATTCTAACATTCTTGGTAATTTGATCATTAACACATTTTTTTCATTTTTTTAATTTGTCTTTACTGTTGAGAGATATTATAGATGTTCCCCTTTTTCCCCATTGGTCCCCTTTACCCCACTCTCATCTATGCCCCAGGTCTTCACCGCCTTATTGTCTGTGTCCATAAGCAATGCATATATATGCACATAGGTTCTTTGTTTAATCTCTTTCCATTCTCCCTCCCTTCTTCCCTCTGAGATTTGTCAGTCTGTTCCATGTTTCCATGCTTCTGGTTCTATTTTGTTCATCAGTTTATTTTGTTTGTTAGATTCCACATATAAGTGAGATCGTGTGATACTTGTCTTCTCTGACAGGTTTATTTTGCTTAGCAGAATAATCTCCAGGTCCCTCCATGTGTCTCAAAGGGTAAGAGATCCTTCTCATCATTAACACATTTTATAGTAAAACTTATTTTCCTTGAACATTCATTGGTTTGTGATTAAGCTATCTTATGCCCTTTAACTTAACATATGGCATACCTGGAACAATCGATGAAAGCTAATTCTTTTTTGAAACAGATAGTCTTTATTTAATATTTAATACATGTTACATTAAATTTTACAGTCAAGAATTATAATTTATATATAGTTTATAATTAAGTGATAATATTTAATTAGATGTGACTCTTTTTAAAAACTGTGTATTATGTCTATAGAAGAAAAACATTTACTTGTTTATATTTTTATTTTCTATATTTTTTATTTCAGTATAGTTGCTAAGAGCTTATACTTGTTTATAAATTTAGATGTGTTGGGAAAATCCCAATATGCTCTGCTTTAATGTATCTTAAATGCATCTAAACATTCTGTGTAGTCTTTGCCTTTTAGTAAAGTGAATAATACAACTCAAGCATTTTTTTAAAGTAGTTTTTTTCCTTTTTATTTTTAGTCATATAGATAACTGTTAATTTAGTGTTTGTGTCTCTCAATCCTTCTTACATAATTCTATAATTCCTACAAGTTGTGTTCTGAAATTTTATTTGGATCCTAAATATGTATTTTCTTATGATAGCTCTTCAATTCTGGCCTGGAATAATATTTTAATTTTCAATGTTATTTAACTTTTTATAAACTTGTGCTATTCATAAAACTAGATTATATGCTCTATGTATAAAATGGCATTATTTTATTAATGTTTATATTCTCATACAACCTTGTTTAGTTCTGCCCATTAGACACATGTATTATTCTTTCCTCATTACTCTGTATTGATGTAATATAAATTGCAATTAAGAAAGCTAAATAAGTCTACATGAGTGTTATTCCAATAACTGAACAAACGTTTCTTTTTTATTTCTTGTTGACAATATTACAGATATCCCTGATTTTCTTCCTCTTTGTCCCCATCCACTCAGCTCCCTGCCCCACCCAAGGCCTTCACCTATTATTGTCTGAACAGTCTAGCATTAGCGTAATGTTGATTATTTCCTTTGAAAAAAATCACTGCATGAAATATATGTACAATTAATTTTCTCTCAGTGTCTAAATCCTAATGGCGCCATATTATATCTCAAAAAATCCATAATTCTGCTACAGATATCTATAGAGTAATTAAGGCTTCAATGTGAATGCCATGTCCTACAACTAGCCTTCTTTAAAAAGATATATTATCTAATTGAAAATTATAATGGCTATCATTTATATTTACAATTCTTTAAGAACTAAGCTACTAAAACTGGGTAAAAATTTTTAAATAAAATATAAAAGCAAATAGTAAATTTCATAGGAAATTTGTCAGACTTACCATTGTAGTAAACGTGGTGAAAAATAATAAAATCTGAGACATAGAAACCAGCAAAACAATGAAATCTGTATGAATCAACCTTTGTTCACTAGCTCCACCATATGGCTTTGTGAAATTTTACAGTTTATTTGGAGTGAGAGGAGAAAAATCTTACTGAATATTTAAAAATATTTACTCCATGATGAATTAAATGTCTCATGTTTAAAAAAAAGTTAAAGTGGGAAGAACCGGTCAACCTTTCATAAATAATAAATGTGCAGGAAAAATGATGGCCAAATAGGCAACAGTGTCGTGCACCTCCTTCCTAGGTCCAGGCCAGAAAAGCAACTAAATCAGAAAACATCCACCCTGAATTAACAAGTTAGACATGGCTTAGGAGACAAGTTTCAATAAGGAAGGGCAGAGGATGCCTAGAGAACACCACTTGCCAGCCATAACCCACGTGGAACCACCACCGTACCCTGGCAGTGAGTGGTGCTGTACCTTCTGGCAGTCTCCCAGATGTCTTCAGGGAGCACATGCTGCTAGAGTGAGCTCCTGCACCAGGCCTCCTCACTAGCCCACTAGGATCCAGCTCCAAGACCCTGTAATGAGTGCAGGCCATGGGGAACCTTGAGCTCCACCCCCACCCCAGAACTGTACTGCTAGCCAGACCTGGAGCAACCCGGCACCCGCTCCATCCAAAGCCCCGGGACCTGCTGCTGGGGCAACCTGAAGCATCCCAGAGTATGCCCAACTCTGGGCCACAACACAGCATGGACTGTGGAACCCAGAGAAACCTGTGTGACCCAGAGCAACTGGTGCCCACTCCACCCCAGTCCCTTAGACAGCCCTGCTGGGATGACCCAGAGCAACCCAGTACATGCCTAAGGAAGGGCCACAGGGAAGCTCTGATTGTAAGACCCAGGCCAACCCATGCCTGCTACCTCAGCCCCCAGGACAGTCCTGCCAGAGACATCAGAGCAACACAATGCGCACCTCACTCCGGGTGACAAGAGAGCATGGTCTGAACGACCCAGGGCAACCCAGCCCTACTCCACACTGAGGAGCAACCCAAGTGTGTATCTCACTCCAGGCTACAAGAAAGCAAGGACTGTGTGACCTAGAGCAACCTATACCAACTCCCCCAGAGCCCAGGGTCTTGCTACCAAGGCAACATGGAGTAACCCAGCACATGCCCCACTCAGGTCACAGAGAATCTCTCACTATGCAACACAGAGAAACCTGCACCCACTTCTACCAGGCCCCTGGAATAGTCCTGCAAGAACTACCTGGAGCAACGCAGCACACACCTCAATCCTGGCCACAGCAGAGCACCGTCATGGCAACCAGGACCAAGCTGGAGTGCCCAGCCAGGGTCCATAGGACCACTCTGCAAGTATGCAGTCAGAGCGACCTAGGGTAACACCCTGCCATTGGTGCTGTGGCCACACAGTGAATTGTGTGCCAGAGGACTTGGGTTCCCACAGGGAGTCACACACAAAAAGAACTGTGCACATGCTCCCACCACCCCAAGCACCTGAAGCAGAAAACTAAGGGACCAGATCCCGGGGCGGGGGGTGGGGGTGGGAACGGAGTGAGGGAGAGAGATAAAACTCAGAGCAGATACAATAAAGGCAGGACATTCAAGGCAAACCCAGCCTCTGGGCTAACACTTTCTGGACCATTTCCCTGATAGGATCTTCAACCTCTCAAACCTCAAAAAGGGTGCTCAGGGCCAGAAAGAGATAGCAAAAATGGGGAGACAAAGAACCAACCCCAAAGGAAAGAAAAGGAGGAATTGCCAGAAAATGAACTCAATGAAATAGAGGCAGGCAGTATGTCAGAAAAAAAGAATTCAGAGTAAGGGTCATAGAGTTCATAAACCAGACAGATGTGAAAATCAACAACTTATGTAAGATCAAGAGGAAATAAAAAATGATATAGCTACAATAAAAAACACAATGGAAGGTTTATACAGTAGACTAGAAAAAGTAGAGGACTGAATTAGAGAATTAGAAGATAGGGCAGAAAAAAAACACACCCAAGCTGAAAGGCAATTGGAGAAAAAATTAGGAAGCAGGAGGAAAGCCTAAAAGAGCATTGGTATAACATGAAACAAAGTAGCATACATACAATAGGGATACCAGAAGGACAAGAAGAGGAGCAAGGATTAGAAAACCTATTTGAAGAATAATGACAGAAAACTTCACTGATTTGGGGAAGAAAAAAGTCACACAAGCACAAAGCATCCCAAACAAGATGAACCCAAAAAGACCCACACCAAGACACATTGTAATTACAATGGCAAATGTTAACAACAAAGAGACAATATTAAAGGCTGCAAGAGAGAGACAGAGAGTTACCTTCAAAGGATTTCCCATTAGAATAGCAAATGATTTCTCAACAGAAACATATAAGGCCAGAAGGGAATGGAATGAAGTATACAAAGTGATGCAAAGCACAGGACTGAATCCAAAAATACTCTATCCAGCAAGGCTATAATTCAAAATTGAAGGGGAAATCAGGAGCATCGCAGAAAGAAAGAAAAAAAAAGGTAGGGGAGTTTATCACTAACAAATCAGCAATGCAAAAAAAAATGCTAAAGGGACTGAACAAAATGCTCCAAACAAAAGACATAGTGTAGCTGAATTGATAAGTAAACATGACCCTTGTATATGCTGTCTACAAGAGACCCACCTCAGAACAAAGGACTCACACAGTCTGATAGTGAAGGCATGGAAAAAATCTTTACAAACAAATGGAAATGAAAAAAAAAAGCTGGGGTAGCAATACTTATATATGGCAAAATAGATCTCAAACTGAAGGC
This sequence comes from Corynorhinus townsendii, assembly GCA_026230045.1. Taxonomy (NCBI): domain Eukaryota; kingdom Metazoa; phylum Chordata; class Mammalia; order Chiroptera; family Vespertilionidae; genus Corynorhinus; species Corynorhinus townsendii. The sequence continues at coordinate 110,650,160 of JAPDVU010000003.1, read as the reverse complement.
CATAACAAGAGATAAGGAAGGACACTTCATAATACTAAAGGTATCACTACAACAAGAGGATATAACTCTGGTAAACATATATGTACCCAATGCAGGAGCATCCAAATACATTTAAAAAAAAAAAAACTTCTGGAAGATATCAAGGGAGAATTTGACAGAATACAATCATAATAGGGGATTTTAATACCCCATTGACATGATGTATAAATGCTCTAGACAAAAAAATCAACAAAGAAACATCAATCCTAAATGACTCACTAGATCAGATGGAATTAATTGACATCTTCAGAATATACTTTCTTCTCAAGTGCACATGGGTCGTTTTCAAAGATAAACCACATATTGGGACATGGGCAAAGTTTCTTCAAATTCAAGAAGAATCGAAAGCCCCACTCCAGACAACTTCACAGGGGAGTTTTACCAAACATTCAAAGAAGAACCAGCATCTATATCCTTAAAATGTTGCAAAAAAACTCAAGAGGAATTAACACTTCGAAGCTCCTTTTAGGATGTGAGCATTATTCTCATTACAAAACCAGATAAAGACACTGCAGAGAGAGAGTATTAGTCAATATCCCTAATGAACATAGATGCTAAAATCCTCAACAAAATATTAGCAAATTTGATCAAGCCATATATTAGAAAGACTAGAGGCTTGGTGAATGAAATTCATGCACAGGGTGGTGTCCCTCAGCCCAGCCTGCACCCTCTCCAATCTGGGACCCCTCAGGGGATATCCAACTGCTGACTCCTGCAGGATCAGGCCTAAATTGGCAGTCGGATATCCCTCTCACAGTCTGGGACTGCTGGCTCCTAACAGCTCGCCTGTCTGCCTGCCAGATTGCCCCTAACCATTTCTGCCTGCCAGCCTGATCACCCCCTAACTGCTCCTCTGCCAGCTCAATCGCCCCCAACTGCCCTCCCCTGTTAGCCCGATGACCCCCAACTTCCCTTCCCTGCCAGCCTGATTGCCTCCAACCACCTTCCCCTGCCGGCCTGATAGCCCCAACTGCCCTCCCCTGCCAGCCTGGTCACCCCCAACTGCCCTCCCCTGCTGGCCTGGTTGCCCCCAACTGCCCTCCCCTGCTGACCTATTTGCCCACAACTGCCCTCCCTTGCCAGCCATCTTGTGGTGGCCATCTTGTGATGATGTCACACTAGAGTGTCACATGAGGACCTGATGCCACCTAGGCTTTTATTATATAGGACCATATACCATAACCAACTGGGATTCAAGGCTGGTACAATATTCGCAAATCAATAAATGTGATACATCACATTAAAAATTGAAAGATAAAAATTACATAATCATATAAATAGAAGCAGAAAAGTCAGTTTATAAAACCCAACACCCTGGGTCAAATGACAGTTCCATATTTAATTTTTTGAGGAAACACCATGCTGTTTTCCATAACGGTTATACCAGTCTACATTCCCACTAGCAGTGTACTAGGGATCCTATTTCTCCACATTTTGCCAGCACTTGTCATTTGTTAATTTGTTGATGGCAGCCATTCTTACAGGTGTGAGATTGTACCTCTTTGTCATTTTGATTTGCATTTCTTGGATGATTAGTGCCTTGATTTTGAGCCTTTTTTCATGTCTCTTGGCCATCTATGTGTCCACTTTGGAGAAGTGTCTATTTAGGTTCTTTGCCCATTTTTTAATTGGATTGTTTGTCTTCTTTTTGTTAAGTTGCATGGGTTCCTTATATATTTTGGATATTAACACTTTATCAGATGTATCATTGCTAAATATGTTCTACCATACAGTGGGCTCTCTTTTTCTTTTGTTGATGGTTTATTTTGCTGTGAAGAAGCTTTTTATTTTGCTGTAGTCCCATTTGTTTCTTTTCTCCTTAGTTCCCTTTGTTCCAGGAGATGTATCTGTAAACATGTTTCTATGAGAAATGTCTATGGTTTCTTCTAGGATATTTTTGGTTTCACGACTTACATTTTAAGTCTTTTATCCATGTTGAGCTTATTCTTGGTATGGTGTAAGTTGGTGGTCTAGTTTCATAGTTTCTTTTTTTTTTTTTTTTTGCATGTATCGGTCCAATTTCCCCAATATCATTTATTGAAGAGACTGTCTTGACTCCATTGTATTATCTTGCCTACTTTGTCAAATATTAATTGAGTATAAGGGCTTGTGTCAATTTCTGGGTTCTCTGTTCTGTTCCATTGATCTATATGCTTGTTCTTGTGCCAACACCAGGCTGTTTTGATTATGGTGGCTTGGTAGTATAACTTCAAATCTGGAATTGTGATTCCTACAACTTTGTTGTTCTTTTTCAAAATTGCTGCAGCTATTCAGTGTCATTTTTTACTTCCACATAAATTTTTGGAGTATTTGTTCTAGCTCTGTGAAATATGCTATTCGTATTTAAATAGGGATTGCAATGAATCAGTAGATTGCCTTAGATAGTACAGACATTTTAATGATGTTGAGTGTACCAATCCATTAACATAGTTTATACTTCCACTTGTTTATAAGTTTTTCTATCTCTTTTTTCAGCATCCTGTAGTTTTACAAGTACAGGTCTTTTGCCTCCTTGGTTAAGTTTATTCCTCAGTATCTTAATATTTTTGGTGCAATGCTAATTGGATTGGTTTTTTGTTTTTTTCGTTTCTATTTCTGAGAATTCATTATTGGTGTATAAAAAACCATCAATTTGGGGTATTGATTTTATATTCTGTTACATTGCCAAATTCATTTATTAAGTCTTGTAGTTTGTTTTTTTTTTGGGGGGGGGGTTAGTTTTTAGGGTTTTCTATGTACAATATTCTGCCATCTGACTTAGAGATCCCACTTCTAGGAATATATCTTAAGAAACCCAAAGCACCAATCAGAAAGAATATGTGCACTCCTATGTTCATAGCAGCACAATTTACAATAGCTAATATCTGGAAACAGATGAGTGGATAAAAAAGCTGTGGTACAGATTGGGAGACAAAATGGCGGTGGAGTAGATGGCTGTGTCCCAAGCCTTGTCCCGGAGTAGATGGAATAAGCAACTAAATCAAATAACATCCACCCCAAATTGATGAAGTAGACACAGCTGCCCAGGGCACTGCAACCAAATGAGGAGCAGCCCCGTGAGTAGCCCGCCCCAGGCTGAGGAATGGTAGCCTCACAAGGAATGCCACTGTCCAAGGAGCATCAGCTGTGCGAGCAGACTGCCCCGCCCCCATTTGAGAAGCAGCAGCCATGCATGCAGCCCACCCCTGTCCTAGAAGCAGCAGCTGCTTGAGCAGCCTGCCCAGGACCAAGGAGTGCCAGCCCCACACAGACCACCTCCATCTGAGGAGCAGCAACCACAGGCAGCCCACATCCATCCAAGAAGCTGCAGCTACGTAAGCAGCCCACCCACCATCTGATGAGCAGCAGGAGCGTGAACAGACAGCCCCCATTTGAGGAGCAGCAGCTGTGCAAGCAGCCTCTCCCTGTCTGAGGAGCAGCAGCCTTGCACTCAGCTCACCCTAATCCAAGGAGTAGCAGCAATGAGCATCCCACTCTTGTCTGAGGACCAGTGGCCCCATGAGCAGCCTGGTCCCATCCAAGGATATAACCCTGATAAACATACATGCAACCAATGCAATAGCACCCAAATACATAAAACACTCCTGGAAGATATCAAGGGAGAGATCGACAACAATACAATAACAGTAGGGGATTTAATACTCCACCAACATCACTGGATAAATCCTCTAGACAAAAAATTAACAAAGAAACAGTAATCCTAAATGACTCACTAGATCAGACAAACTTAATTGACATCTTCAGAACATTTCACCCTAAAGACATGGAATATATGTTCTTCTCAAGTGCACATGGGACATTTTCAAAGATAGACTGTATGTTGGGTCACAGGCAAAGTCTCTCCAAATTCAAGAAGATTGAAATCATATCAAGCATCTTCTCAAACCACAATGGCATAATAATAGAAGTAAACTACAATAAAAAAATTCAAACACTTGGAAGCTGAATAGCATGCTATTAAATAATGATTGGGTTACCAAAGAGATCAAAGAAGAAATTAAAAACATCCTAGAAATGAATGACAATGAAAACACAACAATCCAAAATTTATGGGACACAATAAAAGCAGTCCTGAGAGGTAAGTTTAAAGCTCTACAGGCTTACATCAAAAGAAAAACAAAACAAAAAAAAACTGGTAGTAAATCATCTAAATCTATAAATTAAAGAATTAGAAAAAGAACCACAAGAAAATCCCAGAGTGAGCAGAAGGAAGGAGATAATAAAGATCAGAGCAGGAATAAGTGACATAAAGACCAAAAAAGCAATAATAAAGATCAGTGAAACCAAGAGGTGGTTCTTTGAAAGGATAAACAAGATTGATGAACCTCTAGCCAGGCTCACCAAGAAGCAAAGAGAGAGGACTCAAATAAATAAAATCAGAAATGAAAGAGGCGAAATAACAACAGACCCCACAGAAATACAAAAGCTTGTTAAAAAATACTATGAACAACTCTATTCCAACAAACTAGACAACCTGGAAGAAATGGACATATTCCTAGAAAAATACAACCTTCCAAAACTCAATCAGGAAGCATCTAAAAATCTCAATAGGCCGATAACTATGGGAGAAATTGAAGCAGCAATCAAAAAGCTTTCAGCAAATGAAATTCTGGTCCAGATGGCTTCACAGGGGAGTTTTACCAAACATTCAAAGCAGAACTAAAACCTATCCTCCTCAGACTATTCCAAAAAATTCAAGAGGACGGAACACTTTGAAGCTCTTTCTATGAAGCCAGCATTACCCTAATACCAAAACCAGATACATGACAATGAAAGAGAATTACAGGCCAATATCACTCATGAATATAGATGCTAAAATCCTCAACAAAATTCTAGCAAATCAGATCCAGAATTACATCAGAGAAATCATACACCATGACCAAGTAGGATTTATCCCAGGGATGCAAGGATGGTACAATATCCACAAATCCATAAACATGATATATATCACATAAACAAATTGAATGATAAAAATAATATTATCATATCAATTGATGCAGAGAAAGCATTTGACAAAATCCAACACCCTTTCTTGATAAAAACTCTCAGCAAAGTAGGAAAAATAGAAGGATCATACCTCAAAATAATAAAAGCCATATATGACAAACCCACAGCCAACTCAATGGGCAAAAAGTAAAATCGTTTCCCCTAAGAACTGGAACAAGACAGGGATGCCCACTTTCACCACCTTGCTCTACATAGTACTGGAAATACTAGCCATTGAGATCAGACAAGAAGAAGAAATAAAAGGCAACCAAATTAGAAAAGAATAAGTAAAACTGTCCTTATTCGCAGAAGGTATGATACTGTACATAGAAAACCTTAAAGAATCCATCAAAAAATTCTTAGACTTAAAGAGTGAATTCGGCAATGTACCAAGATACAAAATTAATGCCAAGAAATCTATGGCATTTCTATACACCAATAGTGAACTTACAGAAAGAGACTAAAAACTATGCCATTTACCATTGCACCAAAAATATTAAGATACTAGGAATAAACTTAACTAAGGAATAAACTTAAGGAGGTAAAAGACCTGTACTCAGAAAACCACAGGACACTGTAAAAAGAGTTAGAGGAAGACATAAACAGATAGAAGAACATACCATATTCATGGATTGGTAGAATCAACATCATTAAAATGTCCATAATTCCCAAAGCAATCTATAGATTCAATGCATTCCCCATTAAAATACCAATGGCTTATTTTACAGACATAGAAAAAACTCTCCAAAATTCACCTGGAATTTAAAAAAAAAAGACCCCGAATAGCTGCAGCAATCCTGAGAAAGAAGAACAAAGTAGGTGGGATCTCAATACCAGATAGCAAGCTGTATTACAAAGCCACTGTTCTCAAAACTGCCTGGCACTGGCACAAGAACAGACATACAGACCAATGGAATACAATGGAGAACCCAGATATTGACCCAAACCACTATGCTCAATTAATATTTTACAAAGAAGGCATGAACATACAATAGAGTCAATACAGTCTCTTCAATAAATGGTGTTGGGAAAATTGGACAGATACATGCAAAATAATAAAACTAGACCACCAAATTACACCATACACAAAAATAAACTCAAAATGGACAAAGGACTTAAACATAAGATGGGAAACCATAAAAATACTAGAGGAATCCACAGGCAGCAAAATCTCAGACATATGCCGAGGCAATTTCTTCACCAATACAGCTCCTAGGGCAAAGGAAGCTAAAAAGAAAATTAAAAAATGGGACCACATAAAAATAAGAAGCTTCTGCACAGCAAAAGAAACCATCAACAAAACAACAAGAAAGCCCACTATATGGGAGAACATATTTGCCAATGTTATCACTGATAAGGGTTTATTCTCCAACATTTACAGGGAACTCATACAACTTAACAAAAGCAAGATAAACATTCCAAAAAAAAAATGGGCAACAGTCCTAAATAGTTTCTTTTCTAAAGAGGATATAAGGAAGGTCAAGAGACATATGAAAACATTTTCAAAGTCACTAATCATCTGAGAGATGCAAATCAAAACAACAATGAGGTACCATTTCACACCTGACAGAATGGCTATCATCAACAAATCAACAAATAACAAGTACTGGTCACATGATCTCACTCATTTGTAGATAATAAAGAACATTATAAACTGATGAACAAAAAGATAGATACAGAGGCAGTAAAGCATCAAACAGACTGTCACATGACAGCGGGAGGGTTAAGGAGGGGTGGGGGTTATAAGAGATCAACCTAAGGAGTTGTATGCATGCATATAAGCGTAACCAATGGATGCAAAACATTGGGGGGTGAGAACATGTATGGGAGTCGGGGGGGGGGGCGGACCAATGGTAAGATATGTATACATATAATACCTTAATAAAAAATGGGGGAAAATAAAAAAATAATAAAATAAAATGAAAAGTGCTGGTGAGGATGCAGAGAAAAAGGAACCCTTGTGTACTGCTGGTGGGAATGCAGACTGGTGCAGCCACTGTGGAAAACAGTATGGAGTTTCGTCAGAAAACTAAAAATGGAACTCTGATTTGACCCAGTGATCCCACTTCTAGGAATATATCCCAAGAAACTAGAAACACCAATCAGAAAGGATATATGCACCCCTAATGTTCATAGCAGCACAATTTACCATAGCTAAGATTTGGAAACAACCTAAGTGCCCATCAGCAGATGAGTGGATTAGAAAACTGTGGTACATCTACCCAATGGAACATTATGCTGCGGTAAAAAAGAAGAAGTTCTTACCATTTGCAACAGCATGGATGGACCTGGAGAGCATTATGCTAAGCTAAATAAGTCAGTCAGAGAAAGATAAATATCACATGATCTCACTCATTTATGGAATGTAATGAACAACATAAACTTTTGATGAACAGAAACAGATCCAGAGACAGAGAAGCATTGATCAGACCATCAAATCTCTGAGGGAAGGTAGGGGAGGGGAGAGGTAAAGGAAAATGGTTAGGCTTATACAAGACAAATGGTCTTGTATGCATGCATATAAGCCTAACCAATGGATAGAGACAACAGGGAGGAGAGGGTTTAGTCGGGGGGAGGATGGGTAATGGGGCAATAAGGACACATATGAAATACCTTAATCAATAAAGAAGAAAATTTTACCAGAAAAAAATCTGTGGTACATTTATACCATGGAATACTATGCAGCAGTAAATAAGAATCTCTTACCCTTTGAGACAGCCTGGAGAGTATTGTGCTTAATGAAAGAAGTCACTCAGAGAAAGACATGTATCACATGATCGCACTCATATGTGGAATCTAAGTAACAAAATAAACTGATGAATGGGGAGTGGATCCAGAGACTTGAAGCATGGAAGAGAGTGTGGAATCTCAGAGGGAAGGTGAAGGAAGGTGGGAAGTTGGGATGTAATTAACAAAAGACCTTGTATGCATATGTGCATAACCCCTGGACACAGATAATTGGGTTCTGAAGGTCTGGGGGTGTTGGGGAGGTAGAGAGGATCAATGGGGAAAAAGGGGACATGTGTAATATATTCAATAATAAATAATTATTTAAAAATAAATAAAATATGATAAAAGTTTTAAAATAAAATAAATAAAGGGCAGCAAAACTGGAAAGTTGAAAAGAATTAAATCCATGATGAGAAGGGTGTTGAGGGGGCCAATGAGGGAGGGCATCTATAATACTTTCAACAATAAAGATACTTTTTTTTTTTAAATCCATCACCCATTTTTGATAAAAAACTCTCAGCAAAGTGGGAATAGAGGGATCATACCTTTACATAATAAAGGTCATCTATGACTAACCTATAGCCAACATCATACTCAATGGGCAAAAACTAAAACCATTTCCCCTAAGAACAGAAATGAGATAGGTATGTCAACTTTCACCAATGTTGTTCAACATAGCACTGGAAGTCCTAGCCATGGTAATCAAACAAGAAGAAAAAATAAAAGGCATCCAAATTGTAAATGAGGATATAAAACTGTCATTATTAGCAGATGACATGATATTATACATAGAAAACCAGAAAGACTCCAGCAAATAACTACTAGATTTAATAAATGATCTTGACAAAAACAGCAGGGTAAAAATTAACATCCAGCAATCGATGGCATTTCATATACCAATAATGAACTCTCAGAAAGAGAAACTAAAAAACAAAATCCAATTTACCATTGCAACAAAAATATTAAGATACTTAGGAATATACTTAACCAAGGATGTAAAAGCCCTGTACTAATAAAGTACAGGACATTGAAAAAAGAGATAGAGGAAGAGATAAACAAATGGAAAATATAATATGCTCATGGTTTGGAAGAATTAACATCAGTAAAATGTCCATACTATCCAAAACAATCTATAGATTCAATGCACTAGCTATTAAAATACCACCCTAGCCAGTTCTGTTCAGTGGATAGAGCATTGGCCTGTGGGCTGAAGGGTCCCAGGGTCAATTCTAGTCAAGGGCACATGCCTGGGTTTCAGATTCAATCCCCAGTAGGGGCATGCAGGAGGCATTCAATCAATGATTCTTTCTCATCATTGATGTTTCTATCTATCTCCCTCTTCTTTTCTTTCTGAAATTAATAAAAATATTTTTTAAAATACCAACGGCATATTTCACAGATCTAGAACAAATACTCCAAAAATTTATATGAAACCAAAACAGACCCTGAATAGCTTCAACAATCTTCAGAAAGAACAAATTTGGAGGAATCATAATACCAGATATCAACTTATACTACAAAGCCATTATAATCAAAACAACCTTGTACTGGCACAAGAACAAGCATATACCAGTAGATCAATGGAAGAGAATAGAAAACCCAGGAAGTGACCCAAGCAATTATGCTCAATTAATATTTGACAAAGGAGGCAAACATATAGAATGGATTCAAGACAGTCTCTTGAACATATGGTGTTGAGAAAATTGGACAGGTATATGCAAAAGTATGAAGCTAGACAACACCAACTTACATCATACACAGGAATAAACTCAAAATGGATGAAAGACTTAAACTTAAATCATGAAACCATAAGAATCTTACAAGAAAATGTAGGCAGAAAAATCTCAGATATCTCATGCAGAATAAGTTTTACCAATACATTGCCTAGATCAAGAGAAACAAAGTAAAATAGAAAACAATGGCACAGCATCAAAATTAAAAACTCTGCACAGCAAAAGAAACCAACATCAAAATGAAAGTGGAACCCAATGTATGGGAGAACATTATTGCCAATGATACATCTGATAAGGGGTTAATTTCCAAAATATAGAAAGTACTCATACAACTCAACAAAGGGAAGACAAATAACCCAATTAAAAAATGGGCAGAGGATGTGAATGGACACTTCTCGGTCTATTTGCATATCAGAGTTTTATTATATAGGATATGCATTGCCCATGGACACAGATAATAGGCTGGGAAAAGCCTGGGGTGGGAACTAGGTTGAGGGGGTCAATGAAGGGGAAACAGGGAAATTTCTGTTATACTCTCAACAATAAAGATAAAAAATTAAAAAAATGAAACTAAACCAATTGAAAATAATTGTACTTGAGGACAGGGGCTTGGGCACAAAAATTAATCAAGGCAGCACATCTTTTTAATTTTATGTCTACCTTTTATGTATACAGATACTACTTTAAAAACTTTAAAAACCATTAAATTAAATTTGAAAAAAAGAATTAACAATGCAATATAATGAGACTTTGCCAACTGCATTTGATTTAACCTATAGTTCTGTCTTCCCTAAGGATCAGAGTAGTACTCTTCTCAAATTTGTTCCTGTGAAATCTATCATATAGCCTAGCATCTGGAAGGCATCCAATAAAGTTTGAATTAAGTATGTAAATCTGATGAAGTATGCAATCTGAAATGAGCCTAGTCTTTATAAGTAATTAAAAGTTATTAATTACAGATCACTGAAGGATTAACAACAGAGTGAATAAATATACTGGCATGAGAGTTTCTTTTTTAAAAAATATATTTTTATTGATTTCAGAAAGGAAGGGAGAGAGAGGGAGGGAGAGAGAGAGAGAGAGAGATACATCAATGATGAGAAAGAATCAGTGATTGGCTGCCTCCTGCATGCCTCCCACTGGGGACTGAGCCCATAACCCAGGCATGTGCCCTGACTAGAAAACCTACAATGACGTCCTGGTTGATAGGTTGATGCTCAACCACTCAACCATTGAGCCATGAGGTCCAGGCTGGCATGAGAGTTTCTTTTGAAACCAGACTTTTTCTAAAATACATTTTGCTACTTATCATCTGTGTTATGTCAAAGATTCCTAAAACTTCTAATATTTAAATTTACTTAATTTGCTTAAATGGTAATTATAATAGTTCATTCATAGGGTTGCTGTGAAGAGTAATAGAAATTACATGTATCACAGTTTGTGGCTTCTATATAGTATACACTAAGTAAATGTCAATTTCCCTTTTCTTTTTTAATTTTTCTTTTTTAATTTAATAAATCTTTATTGTTCAGATTATTACAATTGTTCCTCTTTTTTCCTCCATAGGTCCCCTCCACCCAGTTCCCACCCCATACTCTGCCCTTACCCCCCCCCCCACTGTCCTCATCCATAGGTGTACAATTTTTGTCCAGTCTCTTCCCGCATCCTCAACACCTCCTTCCCCCAAGAATTGTCAGTCCACTCCCTTTATATGCCCTTGATTCTATTCTATTCACCAGTTTATTCTGTTGATCAGATTTTTTTTATTCACTTAATTTTTAGATTCACTTGTTGATAGATACATATTTGTTGTTCATAATTTTTATCTTTACATTTTTCTTCTTCTTCCTCTTCTTTAAGAATACCTTTCAGGATTTCATATAATACTGGTTTGGTGTTGATGAACTCCTTTAGCTTTTTCTTATCTGTGAAGCTCTTTATCTGCCCTTCAATTCTAAATGATAGCTTTGCTGGGTAGAGTAATCTTGGTTGTAAGTTTTTGCTATTCATCACTATGAATATTTCTTGCCATTCCCGTCTGGCCTGCATGGTTTCTGTTGAGAAATTAGCTGACAGTCATATGGGCACTCTCTTGTGGGTAACTAACTGTTTTTCTCTTGCTGCTTTTAATATTCTCTCTTTATCTTTTGCTCTTGGAATTTTAATTATGATGTGTCTTGGTGTGGTCCTCTTTGGATTCCTTTTGTTTGGGGTTCTCTGTGCTTCCTAGACTTGTAAGTCTATTTCTTTCACCAGGTGGGGGAAGTTTTCTGTCATTATTTCTTCAAAAAGGTTTTCAATATCTTGCTCTCTCTCTTCTTCTGGCACCCCCATAATTTGGATGTTGGTACGCTTGAAGTTGTCCCAGAGGCTCCTTACACTATCTTCATACTTTTGGATTCTTTTTTCTTTTTGCTTTTCTGGTTGAGTGTTTTTTACTTCTTCGTATTTCAAATCTTTGACTTGATTCTTGTGACCCTCTAGTCAGGTTTTAGGTCTCTGTATAATATTTTTTATTTCAGTCAGTGTATGCTTAATTTCTAGTTGGTCCTTTTTCATATCCTTGAGGGTCTCGCTAAATTTATTGGCCTTTTCTAAAAAATTCTTGAAAAACCATGGTTTTGACCTCTATATCCAGTCATTTGCTTTCCTCCATTTCTTTCATTTGTGATCTGTTTCCTTATCTCCGCATTTTGGCTGCTTCCCTGAGTTGATAGAGTGGCTTTGTGTGCTAGGTGTCCTATAGGGCCCAGTGGCTCAGCCTCCCTAGTTACCTGAGGTGGACACTCTTGGTGCACCCCTTTGTGGGCTGTGTGCACAGTCTTGTTGTAGTTAATCCTTGATTGTTGTTGGTCTCACTAGGAGGAATTGACCTCCAGACCAATTGACTGTGAGAATCAGCTGTGTCTACACTGGGAGAACTTCTGTCCTGGAGACACCCTTATGAGACAAGAGTTGCAAAAGCCTCTGTGCTCAGCTTGGATGGGGCGGAGTCTCAGGGCGGAGCAGATAGCATTGGTTTCCCGTCAACCCTGACCTAATGGGCCCCTGTGTCTCAGTGTCCCATGGTAATCGCTGCAAGCACCTCTGACAGAAAGCTGCCCTCAAGTTCCGCCTGCTGCCAGACAGTCCAGTTTCTCCCTGAATGAGTCTGGGTCCCCAGAGTCTCATCCGGAACTGGAGTTCAGAGCTGTCGGGAGCTTTTGTCTCCCTCCCACTTGAGAAAGCCAGCCATGGACTCTGCATGCGCATGCCTCGGTACCTCTGCCTTCTGCAGCTCCTCTGAGTCTCAGTGTGCTTTTCTCTTTCCTTCTAGTTGTAGAATTTCCACTCAGCCGGCCTTCTTGTGGTTCTGGATGATGTCCGATTTGTCTTTTAGTTGTAGTTTTGAAATTGTTGTGTGAGGCAGCAGTTTAGGTGTTTACCTATGCCGCCATCTTGGTTTCTCTACCAGTTTCCCTTTTCAAAACTGGTAAATGATATAATGGTTTCAGTAAAAACAAAATATCTGTGGACTTATATTTCTTGGTGACTTAATTTATGGACAGAACTAGATAAAAATCTAAGTGGTGTAATATAGCATATTCCCTGCAAAATAAAGGCTAAAACTATAAAGGTAATATGTTCCAGTCAACAGAAATAGACACATAAACACTTTCACTAATTTTGCAAATACTCTGGTTTTACATCCAAAAGAATCTTAGACTTTAACTGGAGAATAAATTCTCTCTCTATGCCTTTAACAAAGCTAGGGCTTCTCTCATTGCATTAGATAGCCAAAATCGTCTTAACGAAAGACAAAATAAAGAAGAAACAGAGAGAGAGAGAGAGAAATGGAACTCATACTTTTTAAACCCAAGGTTTTTTCTTACAAATTTAAGTGCTTCACAAGTTTAATTGTATGTAATGGTTGGCCCATGCAGTTTCAGAGCTATTTCAGGATTAAGAGAGAGTCCTGTGCAAAAGAGAAATGCATAGTTTTATTGGAATAAAAAAAAATAACATTCCTTAAATATGTCTCCTATCAATTACAAGTCAAGTGTGGATTACAAAAATAAACAATTTCCCACTCAAGACTGTTTAAATCCAGTTTAGTTTAATGTATTAATCTAATCTGGGTTAATTCTCCAAAGGTCTTTAGCATAGCATGCTGGCATCCCTTCTATCAAACTCCACCCCCAAATTCTGAAAAGAACACATAAGATACTGGACAATGAACAAAGGAACAAGTGGGGAGACATAAACAAATAGCTGTTGTGATGCAAGAGTTGAGAGATTCTTGATCAGGCTAAGGGTCTAGGAAAAAAGGCAGGCAACAGAATATGGCAACAAGAGAGCATTGTCTCCTCAGAAAACTGTACTTTGTTCATGAGGGGAGACAATAAAAAGTATTGTAGAAATTGCTTCAATTTCCCATAACATAAATGTTATAAAACCAAGAATAGCTGAATAAAATGGCAGTAGATACAGCAGAAAAGTCTACATTGATGAAATCTAGTCATGGTCAACAGTTAATTAAATTGAACACAGTTTGTTTTTTTAACCTCCTTCTGCCTTTTTAAAATATATTTTTATTGATTTCATATACTAAGGGAGAGAAAGAGAGAGATAGAAACATCAATGATGATAGAGAATCATTAATCGGCTGCCTCCTGCATGCTCCCTATCAGGGATTGAGCACACAACCCGGACATGTGCCCTTGACAGGAATTTAATCCAGGACCCTTCAGTTCACAGGCCAATGCTGAGCCAAACCAACTAGGGCAATCATCCTTGTGCTTTGACTTTCTGACATTTACCTTCTTTGTAAGGAGTTTCTCCTTGGTAGAAGTCTCTGAATAATAATCTATTTAGGTGAAAGCAGCAGTGAATGATTTTCAGTTAAGGCAGGAAAAAAAAGCATTTGGCTCTCTTATTTTTCCAGTGTGGTTGTACAAACATCCTTCCTAATCAATTATTAGCTGTAATAAAGACTTGTGCTTGGTCATCAGAAAAATCGGTATTTCATATGTGTGTGGGTGGGGAAGGAGTTTCTAGAGTAATGGGGTAGGTGAATGGTTTGAAAAGCGGGGGTGAGAAGAGGTCACACTTTCCTGTTTTATCCTTAACCTATATGTATTTCCTTCTGGGGATTGAACCAGAACACGTAACTACCTGTTCTGAAAGTTGCACAAAAGAGCATCTGTTCTATTCCAAAGTGAGAAAAATTCTTGTGTAGGACTAAATATAGAAACACACATGCACCAATAGAATTCACATACACTTTTTCATGTCCAAGTTAAAGAATATTTCAAAAGTCAATGAGAATGTTTTATATACACAGTATGACCTTAATATATTTAAAAATAACTATTGTTTACTCAGTGCATTTATTCTCTGAAGTAAGTATGTGAATAATTCATTTTTAACTCTATATTATGACTAATTTTAATAAAATATGAGCCAAAATAATCTCCAAAATAAAAATAAACCTCTGGGGAATGCAAAGGGGATAGTTTTCACTAACTATAATTTTTAAGCTATATCCCCAAAGAGTTGTAATTTAATTTGAGAATTTAATTATATGTTTCTTCCATGGTCAGCCAAAACTAGTTGTTTTAAACTGGTCCAGGTTGATCACCTGGATGCAAAAATTGCTATCCTCACCCTGAATAGTTGTAGAGAAGAACTTGCCAGAATGTACATCAGAGAGGTAGGAGATTCAAGTCTTTAAGCATCCTCCATATGTTCTTGTCCATGGACTTCCTTTGAGTGAGTACACCCATGGCGGCACAGCAAGGTCAAAACTGCAGTGACTTAAAAACTCTCTTCCCTCCCACAAACAAAAGCAAAACAAAGCCAACAAATAAAGCAAATAATTTCATTTATGCATTTACATGTTTTCAAGGTTGTTATTATTTTATATTATTTCCCCAATCTGAGCACTTCTGATTCATTCAACAAATCATCATTGGGTACTATGACAGTGAGGTGTACTTCTAGGTGCCAGGCAGACAGCAGAGAACAAAACACAGATAATTCCTGCTCACTGAAGTTTCTAGTAGAGGGAGAGGCAGGCAATATCAAATTTAAAAAATATATATTAAAATTTTAGATATATGCGGTGGTTGAAAATTAAATTAGAGTAAGAGGGAGTGAGTATATGGTGGGAGAAGTTGATATTTTAGATAAACTCTGAAGGATGTGAGGGTAGGAGACATGTTGATTATGTGCAAAGCCCTGCGATAAGGCAAGGGAGTGGAAACCCAACTAGGAAGTCAGAGAGTAGATATGGTGACTTCAGACAGGAGCCAGCCCCAGAGCATAAAGGGCCCTGACTCTCTCACTCTGAGATTAGCCATTAAAGGTTTTTAAACAGAAGAGTGGCATAATTTGCTCCATCCAACTCTAGCAGTTAGGATGTTTTTACATGCATCCATGTAAAAGCTATGAAAAATTGTAGAAGTCACGGGGGTGATGAAAAGTGCCAGGTTTTTTTTATATCCATTAAAGGGAGATCCTAAGAAATTTGCTGGCAGGTTAGAGCAGGATATGAAAGAAAGGGAGGCATCTAGGAAAAGTCATGGCCCACGCAGCTAGAAGTCACAGTTGCCACTTACAAGAATAGAAAAGATTGTGGGAGGAACAGGTGAATGCCCCTTAGGTCTGTTAAGAGATAGAGTACAAGGGAGAAGTCTGAGCTTAAGATAAATATTGGGATTCATCTTACAGAAAATATTAGTGGCCATAAGGTAAAATAAAATTTCCAAGGGAATAAATGTAGAAGAAAAAAAGTTGGAGACACAAGCCCTAGGATATGGTGCAGCTATAGAGATGGGAGATGCCAAAGAACCAGCAAAGGAAGAGCCAACAGAGAGGTAGGGGAAATGAGAAATAATGATTGCCCAGTGTGAAACGGAAGAGTTTGACAAATACAACTGATACAGTAAAATGCAGGGTAAAATAAAGATTGAAAATTAGCCATTTGTTGATTAATAGAAGCCATTAAATTAAATTAAATTAAAAGTTTATATTTCTATTTCCTGCATATGTGAAAAAGGAAACATCTATTTGCCATGATAAAGACAAGTTAAAAGAACTTACTAGTGTAATTTAACCAGTGTTATGATGCAGTCCCCTGGTGAACTCCAAAGTATATGTGTTAATGAAATTCCATTTCTCTAGGACAGTGTCACATCAGAAATAAAATTAACAACTTGAAATGATTATTTTTTTTCCTGTAAAGATACGCTTTGGTGGCACTTCACCAATGCCATTACCATTTTTCCCATAAGCTTCTCAGCGGCATTCAAATGAAAAAAAGTCTTCCTTAGTAAAGGGTTGCTTCCTTATATTACACACAGCTACTTCCATCATTAACTGATGCACTGAGATGCAAAGAAAATACTTCATTGTGACATCATCCCTAAGAAAAGAAAGTATAAAGCACACTGAACCACAACCCCCAAATACACACATGGCTTAGTCCGCACATATCAAATTATTGAGAATTCTGTATAACTTTTCACAATGTGACCTTAATTGCGTATGTTCAAATCTGTTAACATAGAAGTAAAAGAAAAGAAAGCAAGCTATGAAAAAGCTGATGTATTAGTTCTGATTCTGCGAAGTAGCTTTAAATGTATTTTTTATAGTATTGCAAATATCTCCCATTCCCGCCCCCCATCTCCCTCTCTTTCCAGCCCCTACCCACCCCCCAGGTCTTCACTACCCTATTGCCTGTGTCCATGGGCTATATATATAAGTATATAACTTCTTTGGTTTATCTCTTCTCGTCTCCTCAACCCCACATCAAGGTATGTCAATCTGTTCCATGCTTCAGATTATATGTTATGACAGAGTCACCAATACAGTGTCTGCTTCAGTTGAAAACTGTAAAAAAAAAAATAGGATTTAAAATACATAAAAATTTACAGACATTCCTTTAAATGTACATAAACTACAATAATGTAGTTTTGTTTTAATCCAGAAGAAGTTCTGGGAGAGGTCCACTATTGAATTGAAAAATACTTCTAAGTCAGGATCGTTTTCCTAACATCTTCTGCACAATTGCACTTTATATTCCATCCATGAGCATAAACAATAAAACAAATACAATGTGGCAGATATAAATTCATCTTCCCTGATGGATTGAATCAAGATCAATAGTTGTGTGAGCTCAGATCTGGCAGAAACTGACACAGGTGCATAATTCTGTTATTGTGCTCCCTTAACTAGGGGGTAGGGGTTCTTTTTGGTTCCAACCTGAATAATATGGTTCCTCCAAAGTTTTTTTTCTTTATTGATTAAGATATTGCATATGTGTCCTTAACCCCCCATTGCCACCCCACCCCAAACCCATTCATGCCCTCACCCCCCTGGTGTCTGAGACCATTAGTTATGCTTATATGCATGCATACAAGTCCTTTGGTTGATCTCAAAGTTTTAATGAAGGAGTCCTGTGCCTAATATCTGACCATAGGTTTTCCTGTTCCCTTCCATTTTATACAAGCAATAGATGGCTATAAACAAAATGACTATAACTAATTTAATGCCATTTTAATATCTAGTATACCTAAGACAGGATCTCAAATGTTGGAAGGAAATATCTTCAGAGGAATTTCATTTGGAAAATTAATGTACAATCCTTATAGAAATCTCTTTTAATGAACCTGAATATAGAGTTCTCTCTTTAGAGTTAACTGAAATTAAAGCCTAAGATGACTTAAAACCATCCAGACTGTTAATGTGTGTGTGTGTGTGTGTGTGTGTGTGTGTGTGTGTGTGTGTGTGTAAATCAGAATTGAATTGATAAGAGAATAAAGTACATTTTATTTTATCCAATAAAGCCTAGTAGAGAATCGCTAATCTTTTTTTAAACTTATCTTTATTGTTGAAATTATTACAGATGTCCCCCTTTTTACCCCATTGACCCCAACTTCCCCATTCGTGCCTTCTCCCCAGGCCTTCTCTGCACAATTGTTTTGTGTCCATGGGTTATGCATACATGTATAGAAGTACTTAATTAATCTCTTACCCTCCTGGCCCCTTCCCTCTGAGATTTGTCAGTCAGTTCCACCTTTCCATGCCTCTGGTACTATTTTATCCAATCTTCTGTTTTGCTCATTAGATTCTACTTATATGTGAGTTCATATGCTATTTGTCTTTTTGTGACTGGCTTATTTCCCTTAACATAATAATATCCAGGTCCCTCCATGTTGTCTCAAATGCTAATAGATCCTTCTTTTTTACAGCTGCATAGTATTCCACTGTGTAAATGTACCACTATTTTTAATCCACTTACCTACTGATGAGCACTTGAGTTGTTTCCAGATCTTAGCTATTGTAAATAACACTACTATGAATCCAGGGTCATATATTCTTTCTGATTGGTGTTTCAGGCTTCTTAGGATATTTTCCTAGAAGTGAGATCACTGGGTCAATGGCAGTTCCATTTTTAATTTTTTGAGAAAATTCCATACTGTTTTCCATAGTGGCTGTAGCAATCTGCATTCCTACCAGCAGTACACTACAGTTCCCTTTTCTCCACATCCTCACCAGCACTTGTTGTCTGTTGATTTATTGATGGTAGGCATCCTGGCAGGTGTGAGCATGTACTTCACTGTCCTTATAACTTGCATCTTTCTGATGATTAGTTACTTTGAACATTTTTCATATGTCTCTTGGCCATTTGTATGTCCTCTTTGGGGAAGTATCCATTCAGGTCCTCCACCCATTTTTAAATGGATTATTTGTCTTACATTTGTTGAGTTGTCTGAGTACTTTCTTTATTTTGGAAATTAACCCCTTATCAGATGTATCATTGGCAAATATGTTCTCCCAAAAAGTGGGTTCCCTTTTCATTTTGATGCGGTTTCTTTTGCTCTACAGGAGATTTTTAGCTTGATTTAGTCCCATTGGTGTGTTTTTTCCTTTGTTTCTCTTGCCGTAGTGATGCATCTGTGAATATTATACTACATGAGATGTCTGAGGTTTTGACGCCTACATTTTCTTCTAGGATATATATGTTTTCATGACTTATATGTGTTTTATCCATTTTGAGATTAAATATATTTCTATTGATTTCAGAGAGGAAGGGAGAGGGAGAGAGGGATAGAAACATCAATGATGAAAAAGAATCATTGATTGCCTGCCTCCTGAATGCTCCCTACTGGGGATCGAGCCCAGGCATGTGCCCTTGACTGGAAACAAACTTGGAACACTTTAGTCCGCAGGTTGACGCTCTATCCATTGAGCCAAACCAGCTAGAGCATTTTGAGATTATTTTTGTGAATAGTGTGAGTTGGTGATCCATTTCACTTTTTTATATGTAGCTGTTTAATTTTCCCACAATTTCTTGAAGAGATTGTCTTAACTCCATTTTATGCTCTTGCCTCCTTTGTCAAATATTAGTTGAACATAATTGCTTGATTTGATTCCTGGGTTTTGTTCCATTGATCTACTAGTATATGCCTGTTCTTGTGCCAGCATCAGGCTGTTTTGATAACAATAGCTTTGTGGTCTATCTCAGTATTATGATCCCTCCAACTTTATTGTTCTTTAACAGCATTGGTGAGGCTATTCTGGGTCTTTTTTTGTTGTTCCATTTAAATCTTTCAAATATCTGTTCTAGATCTATGAAATATGCCCTTGTAATTTTAATGAGATTGCATTTAATCTATAGATTATTTTGGGTACTGTGGACATTTTAAATGTTAATTCTATCAATCCATGAATAAGGTATATTCTTCCACTTATGTATATCTTCCTCTATCTCTCTTTTTTTAACGTCCTATAGTTGGAAAATACAGGATTTTACTTCCTTGGTTAAGTACATTCCTAAGCATCTACTAAGTTATTTTTTGTCGCAATGCTAATGGGATTTTTTTTTTTTTACATTCTGTTTCTAAGAGTTCATTATTGGTGTATGAAAATGCCATCAATTTCTGGGTGTTAGTTTTGTATGCTGCTATATCGTCCAATTCATTTATTAAATTTACTAGTTTTTTGTGAAGTCATTCTGGCTTTCTATGTACAATATGATGTCATCCTCGAATAATGACAGTTTTATTACCTCCTTTCCAATGTAGATATCTTTTCTTTTTTCTTCTTGTCTGATTGCTGTGGCTAGGACTTTTAATATTATGTTGGATAAGGGTGTCAAAGCAGACATCTGTTTTGTTCCTGTTCTTAGAAGAAATGGTTTTCAATTTTACCCATTGAGTAGGATGTTGGCTGTCGGTGTGTCATATATGGCCTTTATTATGTTGAGGGTATGATCCCTCTATTCCCATTTTGTTGAAAGTTTTTATCAAAAATTAGTGTTGGATTTTGTTGAATTTATTTTTGACATCTACTAATATGATCATGTGATTTTTATCTTTCAATTTATCTATGTGATGTATTACATGTATTGATTTGTGAATATTGGACTAGCCTTGCATTGCTGGAATAAATCTCACTTGGTCATGGTGTATGATCTTTTTAATATATGGCTGGATCCAATTTGCTAAAATTTTGTTGAGGATTTTAGCATTTATGTTCATCAGAGTTATTTGCTTCTAACGCTCTTTCTTTTTATGTCCTTCTGGTTTGGGGATTAGGATAATGTTGGCCTCGTAAAAGGAGGTTGGGTGTATTCCTTCCTCTTGCATATTTTGTAATAGTTTGAAAAGGATAGATGTTAGTTCTTTGAATGTTTGGTAAAATTCCCCTGTGATTCCGTCTGGACCAGGGCTTTTGTTTGCTGGGAGTTTCTTGATCACTGCTTCAATTTCAACAGTTGTTATTGGCCTATTCAGTTTTCTGATTCTTCCTGACTCAGTTTTGGAAGATTGTATTTTTCTACAAATTTGTCCATTTCATCAAGGTTGTACATCTTGTTGGCATATAGATGTTCATAGTATATTCTTAGAATCCTTTGTATTTCTGTGGTGTCCATTGTTACTTCACCTCTTTCATTCTGCTTTATTTTGTTTGTTCCTCTCTTTTTGTTTCCTGATGAGTCTGGTTATAAGTACATCAATCTTTTTTATCTTTTTAAAGAATCATTTCTTGTTTTCATTAATCTTTTTTCTTAGTATCTTTGTAATTTATTTCCTCTCTTTATTATTTTCTGCCTTCTACTTACTCTGGTCTTTTGCTGCTGTTGTCTTTCTAATTCTTTAAGTTGTAAGGTAAGATAGTTTATTAGAGATTTTTCTTTTTTGTTGAGGTAAGCCCTTTGTGTAATGAACTTCCCTCTCAGGACTGCTTTTGCCCTGTCCCATAGATTTGGGGTTGTTGTTTGTTCATTTTTACTTTATTTCCAGGAAGTTTTTTATTTCTTCTTTGATCTCTTTTGTAACCCATTTATTGTTTAATAACATGCTACTTATCCTCCATGTGTTTGAATGCTTTATTGTAGTTGATTACTTGTTTCATACCCTTTTGATTCAAGAAGATGTTTGATATGATTTCAGTATTCTTGAACTTGTAGAGATGTAGTTTATGTCCTAACATGTTGTCTATCTTTGAGAATGACCTGTGTGCAATTGAGAAGAATGTATATTTTGTAGCTTTGGCTTGAAATGTTCTGTCCTCCACCCATTTTGTCAATTAACTCCATCTGATATAATGTGTAATTTAGGGTCGCTGTTTCCTTGTTGATTTTTTTTTTGTCTGTAATATCTATACAGTGATGTCATTTGGGTGTTAAAGTACCCTACTGTGATTGTATTGCTGTCTATCTCTCCCTTAAATTCTTCCAAAAATTTTTATACATTTGTATGCTTCTATATTGGGTGCATATATGTTTACTAGGGGTATAGCCTCTTGTTAGAATGATCCCTTTATTATTATGCAGTGACCTTTGTCAATTCTTAGGGACTTCATTTGGAAGTCTATTTTGTCAGACATCAGTATTCCTACACCAGCTTTTTTCTTTCATGTGCATGAAAAATTTTTTCCCCATCCATTCACTTTCATCATGTGTTTTGTCTTTTGTACTGAAGTGGGTGTCTTGTAGACCACATATATATGGGCCAAGTTTTTATATCCTTTAAGCTACCTCTGTCTTTTGATTGGGGCATTTAATCCATTTACATTTAAGGTTATTATTGATAAGTACTCATTTATTGGCATTTTTATTCCTTATGCTTGTGTTCCTCTCTTATGTTCTAATTATTCTTCATACAACAGTCCCTTTAGCATTTCTTGGAAGTAATAAAGTCCTTTAGCCTTTTTTGTCTGGAAGCTCTTTATATCACCTTCAATTTTTGAATGATAACCTTTTTTGAAAGAGTAGTTTTGGATTCAGTCCCTTGCTTTTCATTACATTGGATACTTCATGACATTTCCTTGGGCCTGAAGTGTTTCTATTGAGAAATCAGCTGACAGTCTAATGGGAGCTCCATTGTAGGTAACTTTCTGTATCTCCCTTGATGCCTTTAAGATTCTGCTTTTGTCTTTAACTTTTGCAACTTTAATTATGATGTGGCTAGGTGTGGATTCTTTGAAATTCATCTTGATTGGGACTCTCTATGCTTTCTAAACTTGACTGAATTTCCTTCACCAGGTTGGAAAAGTTTTCTGTGAGTATTTTTTCAAACAGGTTCTCTATTCCTTTCTCAGATTCTTCTCCTTCCAGGACCCCTATGATACAGATGTTGTTACATTCCATGTTGTCCCAAAGCTCCCTTCCTTTTTGTATGTGTGAGTGTATTAACGCTCACCCACAGATATTTTTCAATTATCTTTTGGAGAGACTGGGAGGTGTAGAGGGTCCCCCGGGAAGGCACATGGGCATTTCTTTACATTATTGTCAGCTGAGTCTGAGGCAACAGGCAGAGCCACATCTCGGATACACATTCTCCAAGAAGGCAGAGAGTGTTATCAGTACTGACTTCTTACCTTTGTAGCGGGCTTTGATATGTAAATCCAGGCAAGCACCAGGAATGCTTGGGCCTACTCAAGAATGCAAATAAGCTCCTTTGATCCTAAGTTCTGGTGAAACCCCCTGGTATTTGGGGGAATAAAATAAACTTGCTGTGTGGGCTCTGGGTCCCTGCCTCTCCATCAGAGGTGGCAGCGGTTCCACCCAGCTCCCAGCTGTTTCCTTCTATCTTCATGTCTGGTCTCTTTCTTCTATTTCTCAATCCCCAGCTCCTCTACTCAGGAACTGGAACCGCTCTCTTTCCACACTGGACGTGGAAAAGAGAGAAACACCTGCAGAAGGGAGTGGGAGAAATAGAGAGAAACATTGATGCAAGAGAGACATATTGATTGGTTGCCTCCTGCATGTACTCCAAACAGAGCCAAGGACCAAGCCTGTTACTAAGATACATGCCCTTGTTAAGAATTGAATCTGGGGCCCTTTAGTTCATAGCCTAATGCTCTATCCACTGAGCCAAACCAGCTAAGGCTCCCTTATTGCTTTTTAAGCTTTTTTTTCTAATTGCTGCCCTGATTGGATTATTTTTATACCTTGTCTTTTAATTCAGTGATTTAGATTAAACTTCTTTAATCTACTGTTAATTCTTTCCAAGGTATTCTTTATTTCATCTGTCATTCTTCTTCATTTCCAATTGGTTCTTATTCATGGTTCCTATATCTGTTTCCATGCTGATATAGTTTCCCTTACATTCCTTATAGTTCTCATTATGTTGCTTATAGTCTTTACTAAGGTGTTTGACCATCCTTATAACCATTAATTTGAACTCTATATCTGATAAATTGCTTGCCCTCATTCCTCTCTTTTTCTGTAGATACACCCTGTTCTTTCATTTGGGGCTTGTTTCTTTGCTTCCCCCATTATTCTCTGTCATCTTTGGATTTGTTTTGGTGTGTTAGAGAAGATTACTATGCCTCCCAGTCTTCATGAGGTGGCCTTCTTGTGGGATATTATGGAGTAGTCCGCTTGACCTTCTGAGATGGGTACTTTAGGAATTACTCTTGTGTTGGTCATGTGACTTCTCCTGTTGAATTTGGATCTTGATTGGTGTTGTTCCATTTGTGGGTAAGCTCAGCCCTCAAGCTCATTAACTGTGAGCCTCAATCCCAACCACTTCATTTCAACTTTTATATAGATGCTGACAGAACAAAGCAAGACAAAACATGATCCAACCAAAAAGAACACAAAGGGAAAAAACAAAAAATCAAAACAAACAAACAAGCAAAAAACACCAACAATAATAAAAACAACAGTCTCAACAAAAAGAGTGAAAAACAAACAACAAAGATACCAGAAACACAAAAATAAAAGAATACTAGAAGGCATGGAGCCAGAAAAATTATAGGAGGAAATAAAAATAAGTAAATAAATAAGAATATGAAAGCAAAGAAGAGACAAGAAATAGGGCAAGTATAAAAAATACAAGCTAGAAAATAACAAATGTAATAATCTATCTATATATCTATATCTATATCTATATCTATATCTATATCTATATCTATAACCCTAAGCGACTGTCATGACCCGTTGACTGAATAACCAGTCGCTGTGTCGCACATTGACCACCAGGGGGCAGATGCGCAATGCTGGAGCTGCCCCCTGGTGATCAGTGCGCTCCCACAACCAACCTCTCATGGTCCCTCCCCATCCCCCACCAGCCCAATGGCCCTAATCACCAGCCAGGTCAAGGGACCCCAACCATACATGAATTTGTACACTTTTTATAATTTAAAAAGTAATAATATTAAATAAAATATAGAATAGGGAAAGAAAAGAATAAAAAAATAAGAATTAACAAAAAGTAAAGAGAATGAGAAAGAAAAAAATTAGACTAAAATAAAAGATAGCAATTAGAGAATATAGGGGAGGAAGAGAAGAGAGAAAGAAAATCCAAACCAACCAACCAAACAAAAAATAAGAAGGAGAAGATTTGATGTTTCTCTCCCTTTCCCTTCCCTTCTGAAATCAATAAAAATATATTTTCAAAAATACATTTAGGTCTACTATCTGTAGAGTTTGCTGGATTTTGCTTTGATGCTATTGTATCTGGCCCCTTGTGTGGGATCTGGGTTTCCTGGACAGTTTTCTGGGGTAGGCCAGGCCAGGGAATCCTGGATGAAGCCCAGCAGGGCAGATTCCCAAGCAGTCCAGTAGGTGGGGCCTCCCTAGCTTAGAGGCTGGGTCTGCTTCAGGGTCCCTTCTTGAATGTACTTTTTCTGGGCTGCTTTCCCCCCTCCCCCCCCCCCCCAAAGATTTGAGCTCTGCAGAATATCTGGTCCTTGTCAGAATGGTTTCAACACATTTATTTTCAGGCTGGTGCCTGTAGTTTGTAGGAGGTGTGGGTGTACCTTCTCCTCTGATGCCTCAGCCCTGGCTTGGTTGCTGGTATCCCCTTGTCACTACCTCTAGTAGTTGGGAATTAAAAAAAGAAAAAGGAGAGGATCAAAGATGGCTGCCAATGGGAAGGCAGTGTGTGAGTAAGAGAATGAAAGGAGAGTGTGTGGACGTACGGGGAGTGTCTATTTGTGAGTGAGGGACAGCTATATTCCAAGGGACTGTTGGGTTGCCGGACTGGTCTCCCCTGACCAGGCAGCCTCCACTGCTGCTGAAATCTCTCCCAGAGTGACTGACTCTGCTGCAGAGACCATGCCATCTTGAAGGGGAGAGTGGCTGTGATCAGAAACCTAGGCTTACCTTCAACCATGAAGAATCGGATACTTGCCAGGACCCTAGAACCACAACACCTAGGAACTAACTGCAAACCCATGAACACCAGGTCCCAAACAGTGCAAATACACAGACTCAAACGAGCTATGCACCTTCTCATGGAAAGGTAAGATTTTGCCCAGAGAGAGGTGAGGTCTGCGATCCAGGCTAGAGGGAGAAATGCGTAAAGCGGGATCTAGAGGTACAGAGGAAGTTTGCACCTCACAAAACCACTGCTATTGGAGTCAGCTTAGTCTGAAAATGTGGAAGGGGGTCCACAGGGATGCTGGAAGAAGGGAACTCTAGAAATCATAGCTGGGCTGGGCACAAAATAGCAGCCTGAAGTTTTACCAGTATATCTGCTGCACTGTGCCAGGGGGGAAAGATATGCACAGAGATGTGTGCAGAGTCACGTGCTTACTCTGGCTTTTTTATCTTTAAATCCTTGCTTCTGATTACTAAGCCCAGTACATAGGAGCACCCAATTAAAAACACTCTCAGAGACTGCAAGGGGAAGGTGTGTGTGTGGAACCTGAGGATCAGAGCAGGGAGAAACAATGAAACAATCAGAAAACCAGCTCTGGGGTAGTCCATTCCCCCAAACCAGTATTAAGTCCAACAGGGAAAACAAAATCTAAATACTGGGTAGAGAAGACTTATAGCCCCGGATGTCAATACAGAAGCACTGCCACCCAGGGGTTGAATCACAAATTGACTCTTGTGTAAATACAACTAAAGGCAGGCTGAGAAACAAAGAAATACTGCCTGCTTGAAAACAGAATTGTGGTTTATGACACAGAGGAGCAGTGGAATGCAGGGAACTTCAATATTGTCCTGACTACCTGAAAGGAAACAGGAGTGCCAAACAGAACAGTAGAGTAAGTGAATGACCTTCACTACTGCACATTTTTATTTTTTATCTTTTACTTAAGAAACTAATTTTTTTCTTTTTTTCTCACTTGATTTTACCTTTTTAATTATTATATTTTTATTTTAATCAGTATTATTACTACTACTAAAGGCCCAGTGCACGAAATTCATGCACTGGGGGGGGGGGGGGGGTTCCTCAGCCCAGCCTGTACCCTTTCCAATCTAGGAACCCTCTGGAGATGTCCTACCACCAATTTAGGCCTGGTCCCTCTCACAATCTGGGACTGCTGGCTCCCAACCACTTGCCTGCCTGATCACCCCAAACTACTCCCCTACCAGTTTGATTGATGCAAAACTGCTCCTCTGCTGGCCCAATTGCCCCCAACTGCCCTCCCCTACTGGACTAGTAACCCACAACTGCCCTCCCCTGCTGGCCTGATCACCCACAACTACCCTCCCCTGCCAGCCATCTTGTGGCAGCCATCTTTGACCACATGGGAGTGACCATCTTGTGCGAGAGCATGAGGGTCAATTTGCATATTACCTCTTTAATATATAGGATTATTTTACCTTTTTAAAAAGTTTCATTTTATTTTCTCTTTATTTTATTTAATTTATTTTATTTTGGGATTAATGTTCTACATTCTATTTTCATTTTTCCTTTAGCATCATTTTACTCTATCTGAACTTTACCTTTATTCCAGCACTCTTTTCCTCACTTTTCCCTTTTGTTGTCCTGTTTCTCTTACCCTATTCCTGCTTTAGATTTTCCCTATTCCTTCTTTTAACCCGTTAAAATTCATCCTAATTATATTTCTACTTTCTGATGCCCTGCTCTAAGTCCATACACACTTCTCTCTTCTCTTTCTTCACTATTCAATTTTTCTCTCTAATCACTTTTTTTGTTTGTTGTTGTTTTTTATTTTGTTTTTTGTTTGCTTTTGCCCTTCTTTCTCTCTGTCCTATTGTTGTTGTTTGTTTGATTGTTTATTAGATTGGGGTTTTTTTTGTTTGTTTGTGTGATTGTTTCTCTCTTTTTTCTTCTCTTTTTCCTCTCATGAATTGTTATTAGTTGTTGTTTGTATTTTGCATTCGTCTCTAGATGTAAGTTGTTTGCATTTTTTTGGATTAGTTGTTGTTCTATTGAATTTTTCCCCATATAGTTTCCCCCCTCCCTCCTTTTTATTCTCTTTCTTTTCTCTTACTTTATTTCCATTCCTCGATATCAATTTTGCACTCCCTCTTTGTTTATCCCCTAATTGTCTTTTCTCTGGTGGTCACCTTTATTTGGGATTATTAGTATCATGAATACATTTGTGTTCAGTGCCTTGTGTGTTGTGCCCTGCTGTGTTGTATTTTGTGACTTTAAGTCAACACAGGAGAGAGAGAGCTACATAACCAGGCACCTGGAGAGGAGAGATCATAGGGAGACAAAGAAACAGCCTGCATAAGAAAGAAAAAGGGGCACCACCAGAAAAGGAAGTAAATGAAATGGATGCAAGCAATATGTCAGAGAAAGAATACAGAAAATGGTCATAAGATAGCTGAAAAGGTTGAAAGACAAATTCAACAATATGTGTAAGAACCAAGAGGAAATGAAGAAGAACCAAGAAGAAATGTAAAATCACATCACTGCAATAAAGAACTCAATAGAAAGCATCAACAGGAGACTAGAAGAAGTGGAGGACTGCATCACTGAGCTAGAAGACAAGGTAAGAAAAAATACCCAAGCAGAGCAGCATCTAAAAAAAAAAAAACTTAAAAAACAGGACGAGAGTCTAAGGGAACTTTAGACACCATGAAATGAAACAATATCCACACAATAGGGGTGCCAGAAGGAGAGAAAACTGAGCAATGAATAGAAAACCTGTTTGAAGAAATCATGACAGAAAACATCCCTGATATATGGAAGAAAAAACTCACACAACTACAAGAAGCTCACAGAGTCCCAAGCAAAATGAACCCCAAAACACCAATGCCAAGGCACATTATAATTAAAATGGCAAACACCAACAACAAAGTAAGAATCTTAAAAGCAGCCAGAGAGAGACAGAAAGTTACCTACAATGGATCCCCCATCAGACAAGCAACTGATTTCTCAACAGAAACACATCAGGCTAGAAGGGAAGGAATGAAATATACAAAGCCATGCAAAGGAAGGGTCTGAATCCAAGAATACCATACCCAGAAAGGCAATCTATCAAAATTGAGGGTGAAATCAGGAGCTTCACAGACAAAAAAGGACATAGAGAGTTTATTACCACCAAACCAGCAATGCAATAAATGCTAAAGGGTCTGCTGTAAAAAGAAGAAATAGGAAGTGAAGAAGGAACACAGGCATAAAGAATAAAGATGGTGACAAACAGGACCTATCAATAACTTTAAATGTAAAAGGATTAAATGCCCCAATCAAAAGACATAGGGTAGCTGAGTGGATAAGAAAACAATATATCTACTGTCTATAGTAAACCCATCTTAGAAAAAAAGACTCACACAAACTGATGGTGAAAGGCTAGAAAAAGATTTTTCAGGTGAATGGAAATGAAAAAAAGCTGGGGTAACAATACTTATATCTGACAAATTAGATCACAAAGTGAAGGATATAAGAAGAGATAAGGAAGGCCACTTCATAATACTAAAGGGAGCAATTCAACAAAAGATATAATGCTGGTAAACATATACGCACCCAAAACAGGACCACACAAATACATTAAAAAAATTTCTGGAGGATATCAATGGAGAGATTAACAGCAATACAGTCATATTAGGGGACTTTAATATCCCACTAACACCACTGAACCCATCCTCTAAACAAAAAATCAGCAAAGAAATATCAATCCTAAATGACACACTAGATCAGACGGAATTAATTGACATCTTCAGAACATTTCACCCCAAAGCCACAGAATATATATTCTTCTCAAGTGCACATGGGTCATTTTCACAGATAAGCCATATATTGGGTCACAGGCAAAGTCTCTTCAAATTCAAGAAGATAGAAATCATATCAAGCATCTTCTCAGATCACAATGGCATAAAACTAGATATCAACTACAATAAAAACAAAAATTAAGAAACACCTGGAGGCTAAATAGCATGCTATTAAACAATGACTGGGTTACCAAACAGATCAAAGAAGAAATAAAAAGCAACATTGCAATAAATGACAATGAAAACACAGCTATCCAAGATCTATGGGACACAGTGAAAGCAGTCCTGAGAGGGAATTTCATAGCTCTACAGGCCTACCACAAAAAAAAAAAAAAAAAAGAAAGAAAGAAACAATGGTAATAAATTATCTAACCAAACAACTCAAATAGTTAGAAAGACAGCAACAAGAAAAGCCCAGCTGAAGCAGAAGGAAAAAAATAATAAAGATCAGAGGGGAGATAAACAATACAAAAGATCAAAAAAACCATGAGCTGGTACTTTTAAAGGATAAACAAGATTGATGAACATCTAGCCAGGCTCACCAAGAAGCAAAGAGAGAGGACCCAAATAAACAAAATCAGAAATGAAAGAGGTGAAGTAACAACCAATCTCACAGAAATACAAACGATTATGAAAAAATACTATGAACAACTCTATTCCAACAAAATGAACAACATACATGAAAAGAACATATTCTTAGAAAAATAAAAGCTCCAAAAACTCAATCAAGAAGAATCAAAAAACCTAATAGGCCGATAACTACTGAAGAAATTGAAACAGCGATCAAAAATTTCCAGCAAACAAAAGGCCTGGTCCAGACAGCTTTACAGGGGAGTTCTACCAAGCATTCAAAGAAGAACTAAAACCTATCCTCCTCAGACTATTCCAAAAAAATTCAAGAAGAAGGAACACTCCCATGATCTTTCTATGAAGCCAGCATTACTGTAATCCCAAAACCAGATAAAGACACCACTAAAAACGAGATCTATAGGCAAATATCCTTGATAAACATAAATGCTAAAATCCTCAACAAAATTCTAGCAAATCGGATTCAGCAATACATTAGAAAGATTATACACCATGACCAAGTGGGATTTATTCCAGGGATGCAAGGATGGTACAATATCTGCAAATCAATAAATATGATACATCACATAAATAAACTGAGAGACAAAAATCACATAATCATATCAATTGATGCAGAAAAGCATTTGACAAAATCCAACACCTTTCTTGATAAAAACAGTAAAGTAAGAATAGAGGTATCATACCTCAACATAATGAAAGCCTTATATATGACAAACCTGCAGCCAACATCATACCCAATGGGGAAAAACTAAACCCATTTTCCCTAAGAACAGGAACAAGACAGGATGCCCACTTCACCACTCCTGTTCGATATAGTACTAGAAGTACTAGCCATAGCAATCAGACAAGAAGAAGAAATAAAAGGTATCCAAATTGGAAAAGAAGAAGAAAAACTGTCCTTATTTGCAGATGAGATGATACTATACATTGAAAACTCCAAAGACTCCATAAAAAAACTACTAGACCTAATAAATGAATTTGGCAATGTTGTAGGATACAAAATTAACACCCAGACATCTATGGCCTTTTTATACACAATAATGAACTCACAGAAAGAGAAATGATTTTTAAAAATCCCATTTACCATTGCACCAAAAAAAATTAAGATATCTAGGAATAAATTTAACTAAGGACATAAAAGATCTGTAATCAGAAAACTATGGGACATTGAAAAAAGAGATAGAGGAAGACATAAACAAATGGAAGAACATACCATGTTCATGGATTGGTAGAAACAACATCATTAAAATGTCCATACTACCTAAAGGAATCTACAGATTCAGTGCAATACCTACTAAAATAGCAATGGCATATTTCAAAAATCTAGAACAAACTCTCCAAATATTCATCTGGAATTTAAAAAAGAGAGAGAGAGCCTGAATAGCCTCAGCTATTCTGAGAAAGAAGAACAAAGTTGGAGGGATCACAGTACCAGACATCAAACTATATTACCAAGCCACAGTTCTCAAAACTGCCTGGTACTAGCACAAAAACAGACATATAGACCAATGGAACATAACAGAGAACCCAGAAATTGACCCAAGCCATTATGCTCAACTAATATTTGACAAAGGAGGCAAGAGCATACAACGGAGTCAAAACAGTCTCTTTAAATAAATGGTGCTGGGAAATTTGGTCAGATACATCCAAAAAAAAAAAAGTGAAACTAGACCACCAACTTACACAATACACAAAAACAAATTAAAAATGGCTAAAGGACTTGAATGTAAGATGGGAAACCATAAAAATGCAAGACTCCATAGGCAGCAAAATTGCGGACATATGTCATATCAATATCTTTACACACATATTCTAGGGCAAGAGAGACTAAGGAGAAATTAAACAAATGAGACTACATCAAAATAAAAAGCTCCTACACAGCAAAAGACACCATCAACAAAACAAGAA
This sequence comes from Corynorhinus townsendii, assembly GCA_026230045.1. Lineage (NCBI taxonomy): Eukaryota > Metazoa > Chordata > Mammalia > Chiroptera > Vespertilionidae > Corynorhinus > Corynorhinus townsendii. Next base: position 110,617,760 of record JAPDVU010000003.1, on the reverse strand, counting down.
AGCTGCTGAAACCGGTTTGGCTCAGTGGATAGAGGGTTGGCCTGCGGACTGAGGGGTCCCGGGTTTGATTCTGGTCAAGGGCATGTACCTGGGTGGTGGGCACATCCCCAGTGGGGGGCGTACAAGAGGCAGCTGATCGATGTTTCTCTCTCGTTGATGTCTCTCTATCTCTCTCGTTTCCTCTCTGTAAAAAAATCAATAAAAAATATGTAAAAAAAAAAAAAACAAGAAATCCCACTGCATGGGAGAACATATTTGCCAATGTTATCTCCAATAAGGGTTTATTCTCCAACATTTACAGGGAACTCATACAACTTAACAAAAGGAAAATAAACAACCCAATCAAAAAATAGGGAAAGGGAGGAGAAAAATGGCTGCAGAATAGACAGACGTGTTCCGAGCCTTGTCTCGGAGCAGAAAGAAAGAACAGCTGAGGGTCTCATGAGGAGTGTTTGTTGGCAAGTTAAGGGACAGCTAAACTCCAGGAGAAGGTGGGGGACTGCTAGACAGGGTTCCCCTGACCGGGCAGCCCCCACTGCGGCTGGGTCCCCTCCCAGAGCTACGGTCTCGGACACGGAGATTGCGCCATCTTGATAGGGAAAGTGGAGCTTATTGGAAGCCTGAAAATCCACAACTGCAGGAACCACCAAACAGCTGCGAGCCCCAGAACACTAGTCCCCAATTGGCGCAAACACACGGATTCAAAGGAGCTCTTCATTCCACCACAAAAAGGTCAGATTTCGCCTGGGATAAGGTGAGGTCTCTGGTCCCGGCAGGAGAGAGAAACACGCGTTTTGCGGGAGCTGGAGAACCAGGGAAGTCTGTGCCTAGAAAAACCCATGGCTGTTGGGGCTGGCGTGATCTGTGAATACGGAAGGGGGTCCTTAGAGCTGCCAACAGAAGGTATCTCTAAAAAGCAACCCATTTTGATCTGATGTGCAGGGAAAGCCTAAAAATTTCAAAGGTGTGCCGGCTGCTTAGACTTGCGCGCAGACCCATTGTTCACACACTTGGGCTTTTTCCTCTTCAAATCCTTGCTTCTGATTACTAAGCCCAATATATAGGACCACCCAGTTGGGGACACCCAGGGAGACTGCAGGGGAAAGTTGTTTTTCTGGAACCTGGGGATCGGAGCGGGGAGTGACCATCAGAGAGCCAGCTCCTAGGCAGCCCACTTCCACAAACCAGTATTGAGTGCCACAGGGACACAAGGATATAAATACAGCTAGAGAGGCCAATAGATCTGGAAATCAATCCAGAAACACTGCCTCCCAGGGGCTGAATCACAAATTGACTCTTGTGTAATCAAAAATAAAGGAATACGGGAAATTAAGACACCGCCTGCTTAAAAATCAGGACTGGCTTACAACACTGTGGAACGCAGGGAACTGCAATACTGTCCGGACTGCAAAACAGGCATGCCAAACAGAACAATGGAAGAAGTGAATGACCTTCTCTACTGCACATTATATGTTTATTTTTTATTTTTATTTTTAATTTTTTATTTTCATTTTTTGCATCTTTTATTTAAGGAACTAATTTTTTTCTCTTTTCCTCACTTGATTTTACCTTTTTAATTATTACATTTTTATTTTCAATCAGTATTATTACTACTACTATTTTACCTTTTTTTTTAAGTGTCATTTTATTTTCTCTTCATTTTACTTTAGGATTAGTGTTCTACATTCTATTTTCATCTTTCCTTTGGCATCATTTTACTCTATCTCAACTCTACCTTTATGCCATCACTCTCTTCCTAAACTTTCCCCTTTTGGTGTCCTGTTTATCTTACCCCTTTTCTGCTTTAGATTTTCCCTATTCTTTCTGTTTACCCACTGTTAAAGTTTCACCCTACTTTATATATCTAATTTTCAATCCCCTACATACACACCTCTCTCTTCACTGTCTTAACTATCCAAAACTTGTTTTTCTCTCTGTCCTTTTGTTGTTGTTTGCTTGAATGTTGCTTATATAGAATTTTTATGCTTTTTTGTGAGATTGTTTTGCCTATTCTTTTTTTTGTTTGTTTGTGTGCTTATCTTTGCTTTGTTTTTGTTTGTTTTTTTGCTTCTGTTTTCCCTTGCCTCACTTGATATTAGTTGGTGTTGTAGTTTGTATTAATCCCCAGGTACTTGTTGCTGGCATTTGCTGGGATTAGTGGTTGTTCTATTGGAGTTTTCTCCCCATATATATATATAGTTTGTTCCCTTCTCTCTCTTAGTCTCTTTCTTGTTCTCTTACTTTTTTTTCTTTCCCCAATTTTATTTTGACACTCTTTTTTTTCTTCTTTCTTTTTCCTCTTCATCTTTCTCTCCTATCCCCTAATTTGCTTTTCTCTGGTGGTCACCTTTATTGGAAGTTATTAATATCATGAGTACATTTCTGTTCAGTGCCTTGTGTGTTGTACCTGATAGTGTTGTATTTTGTGCCTTTAAGTCAACGCAGGAGAGAGAGAACTACATAACTAGACATCCAGAGAAGAGAGAACATGGGGAGACAAAGAAACAGGCCGCATATGAAAAAAAAGCAGGCATCACCAGAAAAGGAAGTAAACGAAATAGAGGCAAGCAACCTGCCAGAGAAAGAATTCAGAGAAATGGTCATAAGGTGGCTGAAAAGAATGGAAGACAAATTCGACAACATGAGTAAGAATCAAAAGGAAATGAAAGATGATATTGCTGCTATAAAGAACTCAATAAAAAACATCAAGAGTAGACTAGAAAAAGCAGAGGACTGCATCAGTGAGCTAGAAAACAAGATAAGAAAAAATACCCAACTAGAGCAGCTTCTAGCAAAAAAATTAAAAAGCAGGAGGAGAGCCTAAGGGAACTTTGGGAAAACATGAAACAAAACAACATCTGCATAATAGGGGTTCCAGAAGGAAAGGAAACTGAGCAAGGAATAGAAAACCTGTTTGAAGAAATAATGGCAGAAAACTTCCCTGATATAGGGAAGAAAACACCCACACAAATCCAAGAATCACAGAGTCCCAAGCAAAATGAACCCCAAAACACCAACGCCAAGGCACATTATAATTAAATTGGCAAACACCAACAACAAAGTAAGAATCTTAAAAGCAGCCAGAGAGAGACAGAAAGTTACATACAAAGTAACCCCCATCAGACTAGCAACTGATTTCTCGACAGAAAATCATCAGGCCAGAAGGGAATGGAATGAAATATACAAAGTCATGCAAAGGAAGGGTCTGAATCCAAGAATACTGTACCCAGCAAGGCTATCAATCAAAATTGAAGGTGAAATCAGGAGCTTCACAGACAAAAAAAAGACTTAAGGGAATTTATTACCACCAAACCAGCAATGCAACAAATGCTAAAGGGTGAAAGAAAGAAAGAAAGAAAGAAAGAAAGAAAGAAAGAAAGAAAGAAAGAAAGAAAGAAAGAAAGAAAGAAAGAAGTGAAGAAGGAACACAGGGCTAAAGAATAAAAATGGCGACAAATAAGTACCTATCAATAATAACTTTAAATGTAAATGGATTAAATGCCCCAATCAAAAGACATAGGGTAACTGACTGGATAAGAAAACATGACCCATATATCTGCTGTCCACAAGAAACCCACCTCAGAAAGAAAGATGCACACAGACTGAGGGTGAAGGGATGGAAAAAAGTTTTCCAGGTGAATGGAAATGAAAAAAAAAGCTGGGGTAGCAATACTTATATCTGACAAATTAGATCTCAAAGTGAAGGACACAACAAGAGATAAGGAAGGCCACTTCATAATACTAAAGGAAGCAATCCAACAAGGAGAAATAACTCTGGTAAACGTATATGCACCCAATACAGGAGCACCCACATACATAAAAAAAAAACTCCTGGAGGATAGCAAGGGAGAGATTAACAGGAATACAATCATAGTAGGAGACTTTAATACCCCACTATCACCATTGGACAAATCCTCTAAACAAAACATCAGCAAAGAAATATCAATCCTAAATGACTGACTAGACCAGATGGAATTAATTGACATCTTCAGAACATTTCACCCCAAAGCCACAGAATATATATTCTTCTCAAGTGCACATGAGTCATTTTCAAAGCTAAAACATATGTTGGGACATAGACAAAGTCTCTTCAAATTCAAGAAGATAGAAATCATATAAAGCATCTTCTCAGACCACAGTGGCATAAAACTGGAAGTCAACTACAATAAAAACAATCCAAAGAAATCAAACACATGGAGACTAAACAGCATGCTATTAAACAATGACTGGGTTACCAGAGAGATCAAGGAAGAAATAAAAAACATCTTGGCGGCAAATGACAATGAAACACAACAATACAAAAATCTACGGGACACAGTGAAAGCAGTCTTGAGAGGGAAGTTCATAGCTCTACAAGCATAATGCAAAAAACAAGAAACAATGGTAATAAATTACCTAACCCTACAACTCAAAGAGTTAGAAAGAAAGCAACAACAAAAGCCCAATGTAAGCAGAAGGAAAGAAATAATAAAGATCAGAGCAGAGATAAATGATATTGAGACCGAAGAAACAATACAAAAGATCAACAAAGCCAAGAGCTGGTTCTTTGAAAGGATAAAAAAGATTGATGAACCTTTAGCCAGGCTCACCGAGAAGTGAAAAGAGAGAGCCCAAAGAAACAAAATCAGAAATGAAAGAGGTGAAATAACAACAGATCTCGCTGAAATACAAAGGATTTTTAAAAAATACTATGAACAACTCTATTCCAACAAACTGGACAACCTGGAGGAAGTGGACATATTCCTAGAAAAAATAACCTTCCAAAACTCAATCAGGAAGAATCTAAACAGCTCAATATGCCAGTAACTATGGAAGAAATTAAAGCAGTCATCAAAAAGCTTCCAGCAAACAAAAGCCCAGGGCCAGACAGCTTCACAGGAGAGTTTTACCAAACATTCAAGGAAGAACTAAAACCTATCCTCCTCAGACTATTCCAAAAAATTCAAGAGGCAGGAACACTCCCAAGCTCCTTCTATGAAGCCAGCATCACCCTAATACCAAAACCAGATAAAAACAACACAATGAAAGAGAATTACAGGCCAATATCCCTCATGAATGTAGATGCCAAAATCCTCAACAAAATTCTAGCAAATCAGATCCAGCAGTACATCAGAAAGATCATACACCATGACCAAGTAGGATTTATCCCAGGAATGCAAGGATGGTACAATATCTGCAAATCAATAAATGTGATACATCACATAAACAAATTGAGAATAAAAATCACAGTCATATCAATTGATGCAGTAAAAGCATTTGGCAAAATCCAACACCCTTTCTTGATAAAAACTCTCAACAAGGTGGGAATAGAAGGATCATACCTCAACACAATAGAAGCGATATATGATAAACTTAGAGTTAACATCATACTCAATGGTCAAAACCTAAAACCATTCCCCCTAAGAACAGGAACAAGATAGGGTTGCCCACTCTCACCACTCCTGTTCAACATAGTGCTGGAAGTATTAGCCATTGCAATTAGACAAGAAGAAGAAATAAAAGGCATTCAAATTGGAAAAGAAGAAGTAAAGCTGTCCTTATTTGCAGATGACATGATATTGTACATAAAAAACCCTAAAGACTCCATCAAAAAAACTAACAGACTTAATAAATGAATTTGGCAATGTAGCAGGATACAAAATTAAGGCCAAGAAAACTATGGCATTTCTATAAACCAATAGTGAACTCACAGAAAGAGAGACTAAAAAAGCAATCCCATTTACCATTGCACCAAAAACAATTAAGATACCTAGGAATAAACTTAACCAATGAGGTAAAAGACCTATATGCCGAAAACTACAGGACACTGAAACAAGAGATAGAGGAAGATGTAAACAGATGGAAGAACATACCATGTTCATGGATTGGTAGAATCAACATCATTAAAATGCCCATACTACCCAAAGCAATCTATAGATTCAATGCACTCCCCATTAAAACACCAATGGCATATTTCACAGACCTAGAAAGAACTCTCCAAAAATTCATTTGGAATAAAAAAAGACCCCGAATAGCCACAGCAATACTGAGAAAGAAGAATAAAGTAGGAGGGATCTCAATACCAGATTTCAAACTGTATTACAAAACCACTGTTCTCAAAACAGCCTGGTACTGGCACAAGAACAGACATATAGATCACTGGAATAGAATAGAGAATCCAGATATTGATCCAAACTACTGTGCTCAATTAATATTTGACAAAGGAGGCATTAACATACAATGGAGTTAAGACAGTCTCTTCAATAAATTGTGTTGGGAAAATTGGACAGATACATGCAAAAAAAATGAAACTAGACCACCAACTTATACCATATACACAAAAAACTCAAAATGGATACAGGACTTAAACCTAAGACAGGAAACCATAAAAATACTAGAGGAAACCACAGGCAGAGAAATCTCAGACATATGCCAAAAGAACTTTTTCACTGAAATTACCCCTAGGGCAATGGAAGCTAAAGGGAACATAAACAAATGGGACTACATCAAAATAAAAAGCTTTTTCACAGCAAAAGAAACCATCAACAAAACAACAATAAACCCAACTGTATGGGAGAATATATTTGCAAATGTTATCACTGATAAAGGTTTAATCTCTAACTTCTATAAGCAGCTTATACAACTTAATAAAAGGAAGATAACTGATCCAATAAAAAAAATGGGCTACGGACCTAAATAGAATCTTTTCAAAAGACAGAAGGGAGGCCAAGAGACACATGAAAACATGCTCAAAGTCACTAATTATCAGAGAGATGCAAATCAAAACGACAATGTGGTACCATCTCACACCTGTCAGAATGGCTATCATCAACAAATCAACAAACGACAAGTGCTGGAGAGGATGTGGAGAAAAAGGAACCCTTATACACTGCTGCTGGGAATGCAGACTGGTGCAGCCACTATGGAGAACAGTATGGAGTTTCCTCAAAAAACTAAAAGTGGAACTCCCATCTGACCCAGCGATTCCACTTCTAGGAATATATCCCAAGAAACTAGAAACACCAATCAGAAAGGATATATGCACCCCTATGTTCATAGCAGCACAATTTATAAATGCTAAGATTTGGAAACAGCCTAAGTGCTCATCAGCAGATGAGTAGATTAGAAAATTATGGTACATCTACACAATGGAATACTATGCTGCTTTAAAAAAGAAGGAATTCTTACCATTTGCAGCAGCATGGATGGAACTGGAGAACATTATGCTAAGCAAAATAAGCCAATCAGTGAAAGAGAAATACCACACGATCTCACTCATTTATGGAAAATAAAGAACATTATAACCTGATGAGCAAAAAGATAGATACAGAGGCAGAGAAGCATCAAACAAACTGTCAAATTACAGCAGGAAGGCTGGGGAGTGTTGGGGGTGGGGGGAGAGGTAAGAGATCAGAGATCAACCAAAGGACTTGTATGCTGCATGCATATAAGCATAACCAATGGACTCAAGACACTGTGGGGGGAGGGGGAGGGGGTGTGAGGGCATGTGCTGGGGCGTCCGGGAGGCTGGGGGAAGGTCAATGGGGAAAAAAGGAGACATATGTACTACTATTTTTAATACTTTAAACAATAATTTTTAAAAAGCCCACTTGGCTCTATAAACTTTCAGCATGGCTTTCTCACTGAGTGCAGCTTCTGCCCAGGCTCCTACCAGGCCAGATGTCCATGTCACCTATGCCACCATGCCCAGCCTCTCAGGTATAGATTCTATCCCAGAGCCATTCCACAGGTGGGGCAAGGGGAACCTCCTCTTCACTTGATGTAGGGGTTATAATACTTCTTTCCCAGGACACTCTGGCCCCCATATTATTCTCTGCCAAAAGTTCTCTCCGAGAATAATTGACTCCTAAGATTCACTGCTCAGACCCCTCCAGTCCAGCGTTCTGCTGAGTGGCCCCTCCCTCTCACAGACACCAATCCCAGGGAATTTCCCAGGCTTGTATTATAACCAAGTACTCACTTTTTTGCCTGGGATAAGGCCATCTGAGTCACCCTGGTGGACTGAATTAACATTTATTCCCACTTTCAGATGCTATGTATTGCTTTTATTTGGGGATTCTGCATGTGGCTGAGGCCCCACACTTCCAAGGGGTAGGAGCTGCACTGTTGCACCTTCCCTCTGGCTTCCCAGCCACACTGTGCAGTTGTGTGAATTGGCTCACCCACTCTGCATCTTCTCTTGTCCTCTCTCCACACTCATTACTCACAGTATTTCCAATGATTTTTTTTCCACTGTTTTTTCAAGTCAAATGTTCAGCATATTAGCCACAAGTCCAGTCCAGTGTTAGGAGCAAACAGACAGAAGTTCCTTAGACTGCAGTCATCTTTATCCCTTCTTGTTGTTATGGTGTGTGTTGTTGTTGTTGTTTTTAAGATTATTTTTGGATATGTATTCTTGCCTTTAGCAAATTCAAGCATGGAGGTCACATATATAATCTTAGGATATTTGCTGCATAGCTAAAAGACATAATTACTCTCCAGAGATTTCATCATGTCAATGATGCCTGTAGACTCTGTGGCCACATAACTCCAACCTCTGTCTCTATATTTATATGACCTTCTCCCTGTGTATTTCTGTATCTTCTTATAAGAGAACATGCCATTAGATTCCAAGCTCACCTGGACAACACAGGATAATCTGATATTGTGATTCTTAATTACTTCTTCAAAGACTTTTTCCAAATAGTGTCACCTTCTCAGGTTAAGGTTAAGACTTGAACATATCCATTTGAGGGACAGCATTTAATTGACTACAAATGGACACGATTTTGACTGATGGAGATAGCCAAGAATAGTTTAGCATAGCTCCAAACTAATGAATAGCATAATTTTAATATCAAAGAAAATGTGACTTTTTCATTTTTTATAATTTAACTTTTGCATAACCAACTACAAGTTTCAGTTAAGTCAGATGGTGACTAAAACACAGGAATTCATCTTCTTGAAGTTTTTAGATATTCTACCCTGGTAAAAGAGAATAATCAAGGAGAAAGGCATTTTAAATCCTTATTCTCCCTCCATCCATCTTCTCCTTCTTACACTTGATGACAGAGGATGGGGTGATTCTTCCATTTTAATTTTATTCTGGAAGAAACTTCCTCTCTGTCATATAATTGAAATAAATGAAATAAGATATAAATAATAAAATATTCATGGTTTAGGAGATCTAATATTATTAAAATGAAAATACTTGCTCAAATTTATCTATTAATTCAGCACATTTAATTTCAAAATCTCACCTACCTTTCTTTTAAAATTTTGATAAGCTGTTATTCAATTAACATGAAAATGCTACAAAACTAGAATAGCCAAAACAATCTAGAAAAAGAACAAATTGGAGGATTCCAACTTTTTCTGATTCCAAAACATTATAAAACTACAGTATTTGAGATACATGTTACTGGCATATTTGAAAGACATACAGCTCAGTAGAATATAATTCAAAGTCTATAAATAATCTCTTTAATTTATGACTAATTGATTTTCAATAAGATGCTAAAACAATTAAATGGAAAAATATTAGCATTTTCAATAATTAGTTCTGGGACAACTAGACATCTACATGCAAAATAATGAAGCTTGACCTCTTCTTCACAGCACAGACAATTACCCCACCGTCTGTGACTCACCCCACCTTTTGGAACTATGTTCACCCCCACCCTGCATTTTAATTGCCTCTGAGTAGTCAGAGGCATAGGTTATAGCTGAGAAGGCTGATCAGTCTTAGGGGTTGTCAGAGATTAGCTTTAGGGTGAGACCATTACCCCCCATTTTCCAAGGAACCTCACAAAAGGTCTGATAGAAATCCCCTCCCCGCAAGCTTCTGGCAGACACAACCTCTAAGCACTATAGGTTCCACCCATCTGACTACTAGAGCCTCTGGCCTGCCAAGGTCAGGGGAAAATCTGGGTCAGACTTAGACATGTGGATTGGGGACAAGAACACACACACCCCCACCTTCCCAAAGTCTTAATAGCACCTCCCCCTCACAGGAGATCCAGTGGCCCCATGTGTAAGATTCCACCAGAGGCTTGTTCAGAGACTAAGCCTTTCTAGTAATTAAGTTATGCAGCCAGCCAACAGATGGGAGCCAATCCCAGGGTGCCTAGGAGTGTTTGCTGACCCACCCTACTCTTAGAGCACAGCTTGGTCCCTTCAATGCCTTGCCAAGTCCAGCAGAGGGAGCCACAACGTGGGGATTGCTTGTAGCTTCAAACAGGTTGTCAAGAGCCAGGAGTTGACAGCATCTGACATTGGCTTAAACCAGAGAACCTCCTGGGAGACCTAGAATCTGCATACCAAGTGGCTGGCTTCAGACAGCATCAGAGCAGGCTCCAACAAGCTTCATTCTTTTCTTTTTTATTATTTTCTTTCTTTTTATTTTTCTTTTTTTGTTGTTGTTGTTTTCTTCTCTTTTTTTCCTTCATATATCTTTTGTCTCTCTTTCCTAATCTAATTCTATTTTCCTTTCTTATAATTTTTATATCTTTCTTTTCTCCTAATCTTTATTTTTTTTCTTTTATAAGTTTATTTACCTTTCTTTTTTTCTTCTTCTCTTATTATTTTGTCTTTTATTGTTCTATTCAATTTTTTCTTTTCTTATTATTTTTATTGTGGTTATGTTTGTTGTTGGGGGAGAGGGTTCTATATTTTTGTTTTCTTTTGTTTTGTCTTGTTCTGTTCTCTCACCACATGTATAATATTTTGTTTTGTCTTGTTCTGTTCTCTCAGCACATGTCAAAGGTGAGTCTCACAGTCAGCTTCAGGGTTGATAGCACCCATAAATGGGATAACATCAACCAAGACCAAATTATAACAGAAGAGTCCACATAACCCACACAAGGGACATTCCTAGAGCATCCACCTCAGGAGATTAAGGAGACTACATCATTTTCCTCCCAACTCAAACAACTATTACATAAAGCCAAATGATGAAAACTGGGAGTCATAGCAGATCTCTCTAATACATAAACAAAGCGCGCACACACACACACACACACACACACACACACACACACACACAGAACACCAAAATGGGAAAACAAAGGCCCTGAATGAAGGAACAGGAGGAACCTCCAGAAAAAGAGATAAATGAAACTGAGGCAAGCAATTTTTCAGATATAGAGTTTAAAGTAAAGGTTATAAGAATGCTCAAGTAACTTAGTGAGAATTACAAGGAACATAGTGGGAACTACAACAGCATGAGAAAGATCATAGAAACCATGAATAAGAACCTGTCAGAAATGAAGAATACAATGTCTGAGAGCAAGAAAACAATGGAAGGAATTAAAAGTAGGATGGATGAAGCAGAGGATCAAATCACTGATTTTGAAAATACGATATAAAAACACACACTATAAAAGCAGCAAAAATAACAATTTAAAAAAATGAAGGGAGAAACCAAGATGGCGGCATAGGTAAGCACCTAAACTGCTGCCTCGCACAACAATTTCAAAACTACAACTAAAAGACAGAACGGACACCATCCAGAACCACAGGAAAGCTGGCTGAGAGGAAATTCTACAACCAGAAGGAAAGAGAAAAGCTCACGGAGAATTGGAGGAACAGCAAAGGGTTGAGGTATGGCAAAGGGTCTTTGTGCGCCCAGAGAGGAAGGGCGGCTGAGAGCCTAGCTGACTTTCTCTGGCAGGAGGGGGAAGGAAGCCCCTGACTGCACTGAAGCCCAGTTCCGGGAGAAACACCATGGACCCAGACTCATACAGGGCGAGTCTGAACTGCCAGGTACAGAGAAAGGCACTCAGATACTTGGAGACCCGGGGGAGGGGGTCTGGAGGCACGCACGAGTGTGCACAAAGACTGCGGAGGTTGCCACAGGCTTTCCCTAGCAGAAGGGAGTTGGAAGCTCCTGACTGCACTGAACCCCAGTTCTGACTGCACTGAACCCCAGTTCCAGGTGAGCCCCTGAGGACCCATGCTCTTGCAGGGGGAATCTGGACTCTCGGTCAGAGGCTCAGGAGGCGGGGAAGGCAGAGGTCTGGAGGCACGCGCAAGGGCAGGGCTGATGGGAAGCCAAGACTGTCTGCTCCGCCCTGAGACTCCACCCCATCCAAGCTGAGCACAGAGGCTTTTGCAATTTGGCAAGTCTAATCTTATAAGGCTATCTCCAGCACCGAACTTCTCCCAGCATAGACACAGCTGATCCTCACAGCCAACTGGCTTGGAGGTCAATTCCTCCCGGTGATACCAACAACAATCAAGACTTAAATACAACAAGGCTGTACACAAGTCCACAAAGGGGTGCACCAAGAGTGTCCACCTCAGGTTAACTGGGAGGCCGACCCACTGGGCCATATAGGAAACCTAGCACACAAAGCTACCCTACCAATGCAGGGAAGCAGTGAAAATGCGGAGACAAAGAAGCAGATCACAAACAAAAGAAATGGAGGAAAACAAATGACTGGATATAGAATTCAAAACCATGGTTATAAGGCTTTTCAAGAATATCCTAGAAAATGCTGATAAATATAATGAGACCCTCAAAGATATGAAAAAAGACCAACTAGAAATTAAATATACAGTGACTGAAATAAAAAATATTATACAGAGACCCAACAACAGACTGGAGGAACGCAAGAATCAAGTCAAAATTGAAATACAAAGAAGCAAAAAACACTTAACCGAAAAAGCAAAAAGCAAAAAAAATCCAAAAAGTTGAAGATAGTGTAAGAAGCCTCTGGGACAACTTCAAGCGTACCAACATCAGAATTATGGGGATGCCAGAAGAAGAGAGAGAGCAATATACTGAAAACCTATTTGAAGAAATAATGACTGAAAACTTCCCCCACCTGGTGAAAGAAATAGACTTATAAGTCCAGGAAGCACACAGAACCCCAAACAAAAGGAATCCAAAAAGGACCACACCAAGACACATCATAATTAAAATGCCAAGAGCAAAAGACAAAGAGAGAATATTAAAAGCAGCAAGAGAAAAACAGTTAATTACCTACAAGGGAGCACCCATACGATTGTCAGCTGATTTCTCAACAGAAATTATGTAGGCCAGATGGGAGTGGCAAGAAGTCTACAAAGTGATGAATAGCAAGAACTTACAACCAAGATTACTCTACCCAGCAAAGTTATCATTCAGAATTGAAAGTCAGATAAAGAGTTTCACAGATAAGAAAAAGCTAAAGGAGTTCATCACCACCAAACCAGTATTATATGAAATGCTGAAAGGTATTCTTTAAGAAGAGGAAGAAGAAAAAGTAAAGATAAAAATTATGAACAGCAAATACATATCTATGAACAAGTGAACCTAAAAATCAAGCGAATTAAAAACCTGAGGAACAGAATAAACTGGTGAATATAATAGAATCAGGGGCATAGAAAGGGAGTGGACTGATAATTCTCAGGGGGAAAGGTGTATGGAGGGGGTGCAGGAAGAGACTGGACAAAAATCGTACATCTATGGATGAGGACAGTGGAGGGGAGGTAAGGGCAGAAGGTGGGGTGGGAACCGGTTGCAACTGGGGAGCTATGGAGGGGGGAGGAGAAACAATTGTAATAATCTGAATAAAGATTTATTTTTAAAAGTAATAAAAAAATAATAATAAATAAATAAATAAATGAAGATATCTTAAGGGAACTTTGGGGCCACATGAAAAGAAACATCTGCATCATAGCAGTACAAAAAAAGAGAAGAAACTGAGCAGGGACAAAGAATCTGTTTAAAGAAAAAATGACAGAAAACTTCCATAACCTGGTGAAGAAAAAGTCACATAAGTTCAGGAAGCACAGAATCCCAATCAAGATGAACATGCTCAAATGTAGACCACATGTTAAGACACAAAGTAAGACTTAACAAATTCAAGAAGATTGGAATCATATCAAGCATCTTCTCAGATTGCAATGGCATAATACTAGAAATCAATTACAAAAAAATAAAAAACATTCAAACACATGAATGAAAAATAGCATTTTACTGAACAATTATCTACAGTTCAGTAAATGAATTACTAATGAGATCAAGGAAGAAATCAATAATTTCTTGGAAACAAGTGAAAATGAAAACACAACCTAAAATCTATGGGACACACAAAAAGCAGTCCAGAGAGGAAGTTCATAGAACTAAAGGCCTACCTCAAGAAGCAAGAAAAATCTCAAAAACAAAATCTAAACCTATATCTAAAATACCTAGAAAAAGAGCAACAAAACTAGAGTAAGTAAAAGGAAGGAAATGAGAAAGGTTAGAGCAGAAATCAATGACATAGAAACCAAAGAAGAACACATGCAAAAGATCAATGAGAGCAAGAGTTGATACTTTGAAATGATAGATTGATAAACCTTCATCCAGACTCATCAAAACAAAGAGAGAGAACACAAATAAATAAAATTTAAAATGAAAGAGGAGAAGTAACAACTGACATAACAGAACTACAAATAATTGTAAGAAAATATTACAACAAAGTGGTTGCTGCACAGACATGCTCCCAGAAACAAACTGGTATTACAACTAAAATACAGAAAAACTTCCGGAATAATCAAAGGAAAACTTACAGGAGAGAACCCTGATATCCGAGGACTGAAAGTGGAGACCACATAGAGACTGGTAGGAGGGGTGGAGGCATGAAAGGGCTGGCTGGGCACCCATAGATGGCAACTGAAATCCCAAAGAGATATCTCAGCTGTGGGGTGTTGCCTCTGAGAACTCTGGGATCTAATCCTCAAGCTGGGCCCTCCAGCAGAGAGCACCAAAACTGAGGAGGGTACCTACATAACATCTGGTGGTGAAAAGCCGTGGGGTGCTGTCTGTCAGAGAGTAACAGCTGAAAATTCAGGCACCCTCTTAAGGGGCCAACACATTAAATTCCCTGTGAAGCCACCCACTTTGTGCTCCATTGGAGGGAGGTTGAAGTGCACTGAAACTATGAGAGCAGAAGCCAGGACTGGGCACTCAAGAGATAGAGCTCAGAAAGCAGACACCCCCAGTTTTCTGGGCTGAGTCATTCCCTCATGCAGCAGAGGACATCTTTCCCACATAGACAACTGCCTTACCTGGAGGGAAGACAGTTGACACACACTATTGAAAAACACCTTGCCCTGAGGCCAATTAAGAGATTAAAAATAAAAATTAGTCTCCAGGCAGAAGAAACTGCCCCACCCTGTTGAAAAAAACTCTTGCAGCACCTGAGAATGATTGCCTGGGGGACAATTCAAGTCAGAATCCTGTCAGTCCGTAGGCAGAGGTGGTCTCTGGAGGCTTTGTCTAAGCTTGATCTAGTTAGTCAGAAACAGCTTTTAACACTGTCCTTGCACTAGAGATTGAGATGTGTAGAAGATCTACCTAATACATGGTCACAAACCCAAACAGAAAGCCAAAATGAGGAGACAAAGAAACAACCCCAAAATGAAAGAACTAGAGAATTCTCCAGAAGAAGAGATACTTGAAGTAGAAACAAGAAATTTATCTAAATCAGAGTTCAGAGTAACGATGGTACAAATGCTCAGCAGCATGAAAAAAGATATAGTAACTATGAAAAAATAACAGTCTGAGATATAGAAGGACATAACACAAATAAAGAATACATTGGAAGGAATACACAGCAAATTATGGGAAGCTGAGGATCAAATCAGTGAATTAGAAGACAGAGTTGAAAATATCACTCAATCAGAGAACCAAAAAGAAAAAATAATTAAAAAACCGGAGAACAACTTCAGAGAGTTGTGGGATAATGTGAAATGTAACAATATTAGGATAGCAGGTGTGCCAGAAGAGGCAGAAAGGGACAAAGGCATAGAGTAGGTGTTTGAAGAAATAATGGCAGAAAAATTCCCTAAACTGGTAAAGAAAAAAAATCACACAAATTCAAGAGGCACAGAGAACCACAAACAAGAAGAACCCAAACAGCCCCATGTCCATACACATCATAATTAAAAAGCCAAAATTTAAAGACAAATAGAGGATCTTAATGACAGCAAGAGAAAAGCAAACTGTTCCCTACAAAAAAAGCTGCCATAAGGCTGACACCTGATTTCTCATTAGAAACTCTATAGGCCAAAAGGGAATAGCATGAAGTGCTCGAGGTAATGGAAAACAAGGATCTGAGACCAACATTACTATATCCAGCAAGGCTACCCTTCAAAATAGATGGTGAAATAAAGAGCTTCCCAGATGAAAGAAAAGGAAGGAAGGAAGGAAGGAAGGAAGGAAGGAAGGAAGGAAGGAAGGAAGGAAGGAAGGAAGGAAGGAAGGAAGGAAGAGAAAAAGTTCAAAGAGTACATCACCACCAAGTCAGCAGTACAAGAAATGTTAAAGGGATTGCTGTAATGAGAAGAAGAAACAGAATTAAAATGGCAATAAATAAGTACCTATGAATAATAACCCTAAATGTAAATAGATTAAATAGTCTAATTAAAAGTTGTAGGGTAGCTGAATGGATACCAAAACATGACCCAACTATATGCTGTCTACAAGAGACCCACCTCAAAACAAAAGATACACACAGGATGAGAGTGGAGGGATGGGAGAAAATTTTCCATGCAAATGGAAAAGAAAAATAAGCTGGAGTAGCAATACTCAATCTGAACATATAGACTTTAAAATGAAGGCCATCATAAGAGACAAGAGAAGTCATTACATAATACTAAAGTAATTGATCCAACAAGATGATATAACCCTGGTAAACATATATGCACCCAATATAGGAGCACTTAAATATATTTTTTAAAAAACTTCTAGAGGACTTTAACAGAGAGATCAACAACAATACAGTCATAGTAGGGGTCTTTAACACACCTCAGATTTCACTGGATAGACTTCCAGACAAAAACTTAACAAACAGAGACTCTAAAGGACACACTGGATCAGATGGACTTAATTGACATTTATAGAACATTTTACCCAACGCAGCAAAATATACGTTCTTCTCAAGTGCATAAGGATCATTCACAACGATAGACCACATGCTAGGACACAAAACAAGTCTCTACAAGTTCAAGAACATTGAAATAATATCAAACATCTTCTCAGTAAAATCAGAAATCAACTACAGTAAAAAAATAATATATTCAAACACATGGAGGGCAAATAGCATGTTATTAAAGAATGAATGGGTTGCCAACAAGATTAAGAAAGAAATCAAAAATTTCCTGGAAACAAATGAAAACACACAACAGCACAAAACCTCTGGGACACAGCAAAAGCAGTCCTGAGAGGGAAGTTCATAGCACTAGAGGGGCATACCTCAAAAAAGAAGAAAAATCAGCAATAAAACTATTTAACCCTACAACTTAAAGAACTAGAAAGAGAACAACAAGAAAAGTCCAGAGTAAGTAGAAGGAAGGAAATAATAAAGATTGGAGCAGAAATAAATAACAGAGGAAAAAAATGAAAACAACAGCTCTTTTTTTAAAGGATAAATTAAATTGATAAACTGTTAGCCAGACTCATCAAGAAACAAAGAGAGAGGACCCAAGTAAATAAAATCAGAAAAGAAAGTGGAGAAGTAACCACTGACACCACAGAAATACAAAGGATTGTAAGAAAATACTATGAACAATTATGTGCCAAGAAGTTAGACAATGTGGATGAAATAGACAAATCCCTAGAAAAATACAACCTCCCAAAACTGAACCAGGAAGAATCAAAAAGCCTGAATAGGCCAATAACAACTGATGAAATAGAAGCAGTAATCAAAAAACTCCCACCAAACAAAAGCCCAGGTCTGGACAGCTTCACAGGAGAGTTTTACCAAACATTCAAATAACAACTAAAATCTATCCTGTGGGAACCTCTTTCACATACTGCCTGGTTCAGGGTTCCAAGTTCAGAGTTCGGGTTCTGGAGAAGGCCACACACAAATGAAAAAAGACTAGAAAAGTATTAATTTAGGAATACTGGGGGCCAAGTGGGAGCCCACCTGTAGTGGGAGGACTACCACCTGCTCTGGCCTTGCTATCCCTTTTATTGAGACTATGGGATACACCCACAACCTTTAGGCAGGAAATTCCAATAACAGAAATTTACATGAGACAAACAGAGGTGGAGGCTGCTTCAGCTAACAATGTTTCAACTAAACATTGAGCTAACTAGCTCTGACCTTTCAGAGCAATGAAGGTTGTTGACCAGCGTTCCAGTTTCCCTGTCCATATCTTTCTAACTAATGAGACAATGATCAGTTTCTAGCACTATCCTCCTCAGACTATTTCAGGAAATCCAAGAGGAAGGAACACTTCCAAACTCTTTTTCTGAGACCAGTATTATTCTAATTCCAAAACCACATAAACACACTACAAAGAAAGAGGATTACAGGCCAATATCCCTGATGAGCATAGTTGCTAAAATCCTCAACAAAATATTAACAAATCACATCCAGCAATATAATAAAAAGATCATACACCATGATCAAGTGGGATTTATTCCAGGGATGCAAGGTTGGTACAATATTTGCAAATCAATAAATGTGATACATCACATAAACAAATTGAAAGACAAAAATCACATGATCATATCAATAGATGCATATAAAGCATTTGACAAAATCCAACACCCATTTTTGATCAAAACTCTCAGAAAATTGGGAATAGAGGTAGCATATCTCAACATGATAAGGGCCATATATGACAAACCTAGAGCCAACTTCATACTCAATGGGCAAAAACTAAAACCATTTTCCCTAAGAACAGGAACAAGACAGGAATGCCCACTTTCACCACATCTGTTCGACATAGTACTGGAAGTACTAGCCATAGCAATCAGACAAGAAGAAATAAAAGGCATCCAAATTGGAAAAGAAGAAATAAAACTGTCATTATTTGCAGGTGACTTGATACTGTACATAGGAAACCCTAAAGACTCCATAAAAAACTACTAGATTTAATAAATGAACTCAGCAATGTAGCAGGATACAAAATTAACACCCAGAAATCTATGGCTTTTTTATACAGCAATAATGAACTCACAGAAAGAGAAACAACAAAAACAATGTGGCACCAAAAAGAAATTAAGCTACCTAGGAATAAACTTAACTAAGGCAGTAAAAGACTTGTATTTGGAAAACTACAGGACATTGAAAAAAAGAGATAGAGGAAGATATAAACAAATGGAAGAATATACCATGTTCATGGATTGGTAGAATCAACATCATTAAATTTTGCATACTACCCAAGGCAATCTACAGATTCAATGCTATCCCTATTTAAATATCAATGGCATATTTCACAGATCTAGAACAAATACTACAAAAATTGATATGGAATCAAAAAAGACCCTGAATAGCTTCATCAATCTAAGAAAGAAAAACAAAGTTGTAGGAACCACAATACCATATTACAAGTTATACTATAAAGCCACTGTAATCAAGACAGCCTGGTGCTGGTGCAAGATCAGGCATATAGATTAATAGAACAGAACAGAAAACCTAGGAGTCAACTTAAGCCATTACACCCAATTAATATTTGACAAAGGAGGTAAGAACATACAATGAAGTCAAGACAGTCTCTTCAAGAAATGGTCTTGGGAAAATTGAACAAATACATGAAAAAAAAATTGAAACTAGACCACCAACTTACACCATATACAAGAATAAACTCAAAATAGATAAAAGACTTAAATGTAAGTTGTGAAACCATAAAAATCGTAGAAGAAATCATAGGCAGAAAAATCTTAGGTATTTCTCTTAGCAATATTTTCACAGATACATCTCTTTGGGCAAAGGAAGCTAAGGAGAAAATAAACAAATGGGACTTCAGGAAGATAAAAAGCTTCTGCACAGCAAAGGAAACCATCAACAAAACAAAAGGGACCCCACTGTATGGGAGAACATATTTGGCAATGATACATCTGATAAAAGGTTAATATTCAAAATATGTAAGGAACTCATACATCTTAACACAGGAAGAGAAAAATTTCAATTAAAAAATGGGCAAAGGACCTAAATAAACACTTCTCCAAAGTGGACATACAGATGGCCAAGGGACAAATGAAAAAATTCTCAAAGTCACTGATAATTTGAGAGATACAAATTAAAACAACAATGAGGCACCCACCTCATACCTGTCAGAATGGCTACCATCAACAAATCAATAAATGACAAGTGTTTATGAGGATGTGGAGAAAAGGGAACCCTAGTATACTGCTGTTGGAAATGTAGACTTGTGCAGCCATTATGGAAAACAGTATGAAGTTTCCTCAAAAAATTAAATATAAAACTGCCATTTGACCCAGTGATCCCACATCTAGGAATATATCCTAAGAAAACATGAAACACCAATCAGAAAGAATGTATGCACCCGTATGTTCATAGTAGCACAGTTTATAATAGTTAATATCTGGAAACAGCCCAAGTGTGCATCAGTAAATGAGTGGATAAAAAAGCTGTGGTACATTTACACCATGAAATAATAAGCAGCAGAAAAAAGAAGCATCATTTGAGACAGCCTGAGGGGACTTGGAGAGTATCATGCTAAGTGAAATAAGTCAGTCAGAAATAGACAAGTATCACTTGATCTCATTCATATGTGGAATCTCAGTAACAAAATAAACTGGATCTAGAAACATGGAAGCATGGAACAGAGTGTAGAATCTCAGAGGAAAGAGGGGAAGGGTGGGTGGATAGGAAATAATCAACCAAAACACTTGTATGAATATATTCATGTCCCATGGCTACAGACAGTGGGGTGGTGAAGGCCAGGAGAGGGCCCAGAGCGGGGATAGAGGGGGCCAATGGGAGTAGGAAGGGGACATATGTAATCTATAATAATAAAAGCATAATATGCTAATTATACCAGACAGCCAAATGACCTTCCAGACATCATTCCGGACATTCTTTCTGACAAAGCCATGGTGGCAGGGGCAGAGGCAGAGGTGGTTAGGGGCGATCAGGCAGACAGGCAAGTGGTTGAGGTGATCAGGTAGGCAGGCAGGTAGAGTGGTTAGGGGTGATCAAGAAGGCAGGTGAGCGGTTAGGGGCAATCAGGCAAGCATGCAGAGTGGTTAGGGGTGATCAAGCAGACAGACAGAGGTGGTTAGGGACTATTAGGCAGGCAGGTGAGTAGATAGGGGCATCAGGCAGGCAGGCAGAGTGATTAAGGGCAATCAAGCAGGCAGGTGAATTGTTAGGGGTGATCAGACAGGCAGGCAGAGTGGTTATGGGTGATCAGTCAGGCAGGCGAGTGGTTAGGGGCAATCAGGCAGGCAGGCAGGCCAGCAGTTAGGAGCCAATGTTACCAAAGTGTGAGAGGATGCAGGCTGGAGGGACCACCCCCACCCTTGGCCCCATGCACAAATTTCATGCACCGGGCCTCTAGTACTTCCAATAATAAAAATTATTTACAAGAAAGAAGAGAAAAGGTATCCAAATTAGAAAGGAAAAAAGAAAAAAAAAGAAATCCCCAGCAATCAAAAGTCCTGGATCAAATGGCTTCACATGGGAGTTTTAACAAACATTAAAAGATAAATTAACACCTATCCTTCTCAAGCTATTTCAAAAAATTCAAGAGGGAGGAATACTTGCAACCCCTTTTAAGAAACCAGCATTATCCTAATTCCAAAACCTGACAAAAACACTACAAAGAAAGAAAATTAGATGGGTACATGCAAAAAAATAAAACTAAACCACCAACTTGCACCATACACAGGAATAAACTCAAAACAGATAAAAGATTCAAATGTAAGGCATGAAATCATAATAATCCCAGAAGAAAACATGGGCAATAATATATCAAACATTTCTCCCAACAATATTTTTGCCAATGTGTCTACAAGGGCAAGGGAAACTCAGGAAAAGATAAACAAATGGGACTACCTCAAACTCAAAAGAAACCATGAACAAAATGAAAAGAGAACCCACTATATGGGAAAGCATTAACCTGATAAGGAGTTAATTCTCAAAATATATTTTTTTTAAAAACTCACACAACTCAACACCAGGAATACACACAATCCAATTTAAAAAGGGCCAAAGACCTAAATAGACACTTCTTCAAAGAAAACATACAGATGGTCAAAAGACATATGAAAATAGACACCTGCCAGAATGTCTACTATCAATAAATCAACAAGTTCTGGCGAAGATGGAGAAAAGGGGACCTTAGTTTATTGTTGGTAAGAATACAGACTAGTGCAGCCCCTATGGAAAACACTATGATGTTTCCTCAAAAAATTAAAAATGAAATTGCCTTTTGACCCAGCAATCCCACTTCTCCTAATATATCCTAAGAATCCCAAAATGCCAATCAGAAAGAATATATGCACACATGTGTTCATGCAGTGTTATTTACAATAGCCAAGATCTGGAAACAGCCCAAGTGCCCATCAGTACATGAGTGGATATAAAAGCTGTGGCAAATTTACACAATTGTATACTGTACAGCTGTAAAAAAACAAAGAAGGTACTCTTACACTTTGCGACAGCATGGATAGACATGTAGAGTATTATGTGAAGTGAAATAAGCCAGTCAGAGAAAGACAAATGCCATATGATCTCACTAATATGTTGGATCTAATGAACAAAATAAAGTGACAGACAAAATGGAATCAGAGGCACAGATGCATGGAACAGACTGGTGGGTGCTAGAGGGGAGGGCCTGGAGGTGACTGGCTAAAGAAGCTGGAGGGATTAGCTAAAAAAACATATATGCATTCTATGGACAGAGGCAATAGGGTGGTGAGGCCAAGGGAGGGGAAGGCAGATGTTGGTGGAGGTTGACAAAGTCAAAGAAAATGGGGACATCTGTAATAATGACAACATTAAAAAGTTTAATGAAATAAAAAGGAACTCTTTCCCTTTGAGACAGCATGCATAGACCCGAAGATTATTAAGCTAAGTGAAATAAGCCAGTAAATGAAAGACAAATACCAATACAAATGCTCTCACTTATATGTGGAATCTAATGAACAAAATAAACTGAAGAACAAAATAGAACTGGAGGCATTGATACATGGAACAGACTGATAGAGGTCAGAGATGAGGGTCAGAGGGGACTGGATAAAAGGAGGTGAAGAAAGTAGCCAAAAAACATAATGCATAACCCATGGGCACAGACAATAGAGTGGTGAAGGCAAGGGGAGGGGTGGTAGGGTTTGGGCGGTGGTAGGCAAGGTGGGGGGAAATGGAGGATATCTGTAATAGTGTCAACAGTAAAATAAATAAATAATACATAAATAAATTAATAAATAATAATTTTTTAAAAATTAAAAGCTTATTACCTGGAAAGAAAAATACCACATTTAGGAAATTGTAAATTAAGCCAGCATTGATATATCACTACTCACTTATTAGAATGACTAAACCTCAAAACATTTACAGAACCAAATGCTTGGCAGGTTGTGGAGCAACAATAACTCATTCATTGCTAATGAAAATGTAAAATGCCACAGACACTTTTGAAGATAACTCCGGAGTTTTTTTCAAAACTAAATACATTACTACCATACAATCCAGCAATTATGCCCCTTAGTATTTACCTACATGAGTTGAAAATGTATACACACACACACAAACAGCTTGCACATGAATGTTTATAGCAGCATTCATAATTGCCAATATTTAGAAACAACAGACTTATACTTCAGTAAGTATAAGCAAACTGTGGCACATTTACACAATAGAACATTATTTAGTGATTAAAATAAATGAGCTATCAGGCCATGAAAAGACATAGAGAAATATTAAACTCATTTGTTAAGTAAAAAGAACTGGAAAGGCTACATACTGTATACTATACATATGTCCAACTATATGATCCTATCTAATAAAAGAGTAATATACAAATTAACCATCACTCTGCTACACCCACAAGCCATGCCCACCATCCAATCAGGATCAAGTATGCAAATTAACCCAACCAAGATGGCTGTGGCCATGGAGAGAGCAGGAGACTTGGATTTCCTCAGCAATGGAGGAAGCCAAGCTTTCTGCACAACCTGGCAGGCCCGGGCCTCCACTCAAGGCTACAAAGTTTCAATTATAGAAGATAAATAAATCCCAACAAAAATGGCGGCAGCCACAGAGCTGGAGAGAGCAGGAGACTTGAGTTGCCCCCAGCAATGGAGGAAGCCAAGCTTTCCGCACACCCTGGCAGGCCCTGGCCTCCGCTTAAGGCTACAAAGTTTCACTTATAGAAGATAAATAAATCCCAACAGAAATGGCTGCAGCCATGGAGCTGGAGAGAGCAGGAGGCTTGGCTCCACTCAAGTCTACAAAGTTTCAATTATAGAAGATAAATAAACCCCAGATACCAGGGCCTCCACTTGGGTTGCTGGGGGGCGTGGCCAGCCTGCAAACCACAACAGGCCCCTCACCCAGGCCGCCCCACACCCTAAGGGAACCCCCACCCTAATCCAGGACACCCTTCAGGGAAAACCAACTGGTCCCCACCCATGCACCAGGCCTCTATCCTATCTAATAAAAGAGTAATATGCAGATTGACCATCACTTCAATACACAAGATGGCTGCCCCCATGTGGGCGAGGATGGCTGCCCCTATCTGGACACAAGATGGCCACCACAAGATGGCCAGCAGGGGAGGGCAGTTGGGGGTGACCAGGCCAGCAGAGAAGGGAAGTTGGAGGCAACCGGGCCTGAAGGGAAGGGCAGTTAGGGGTGACCAGGCCTGCAGGGGAGGGCAGTTAGGGGAAAACAGGCTGGCAGGGGAGCAGTTAGGCATCAATCAGGCTGTCAGGGGAGTGGTTAGGGGGTGATCAGGCTGGCAGGCGGAAGCGATTAGGGGCAATCAGGAAGGCAGGCAGGCGAGCAGCGGGGAACCAGCAGTACTGGATTGTGAGAGGGATATCCAACTCCCCGTTTACTGGGATCCTACCGGGATTGGGCCTAAACAGTCAGTCAGACATCCCTCGAGGGGTCCCAGATTGGAGAGGGTGCATGCTGGGCTGAGGGACAGCCCCCCCCCCCCGCACGAATTTCATGCACCGTGCCTCTAGTATTCTATAAAAAGCAGGACTGTGGAGTGAAAATATCAGTGATTGCCAAAGACTCGGGGATTCATAGGAAGTAGTGAATAGATAGAGCCCAGGGGATTTGTAGGGTAGTGAAACTATCTTTATGCTCCTGTAAAGATGAATACATGTCAATAAACACTTATAAAAATACATAAAATGCACAACACAAATCTTGATGGTAGTGTACACTATGGATTTTAGTTAATAATAATGTATCAATATTAGCTCACCAATTGTATCAAATATACCACACTAAAGCAATATATTATAAATTGAGGAAACTGTGTGTGTGTGTGTGTGTGTAGTGAAAAAAGTAAGTGCAGGAGAACTCTGTATTTTCTCAATTTTTGGTAAATCTAAAATGTCTCTAAAATATAAACTCTATTATTTTTTTCAAAGGGAAAAGTAGTGAACAGACATTTATCAAAGGAAGATAAACAAATGAGCAATAAGCAAAAAGATGCTAAACATCACCAGACATTTTGGAAATGTGAATCAAAATCACGAGATTCCACTTCACACTCAATAGAATGATTATAGTAAACTAGAGGCCCAGTGCACGACATTCATGCACTGGGGTGGTGGGTCCCTCAGCCCAGCCTGTGCCCTCTCACAGTCCAGAACCCCGCAGGGGATGTCTGCCTAAGCTCACACGTGGGCATCCCCCAAGGGGTCCTTAGCACTGCCCTAGAGGCAGGAGAGGCTCCAGCCACTACGCTCTCCAGCCATGAGCCCGGCTTCTGGCTGAGCAGTGCTTACCCTGTGGTAGTGCACTGACCACCAAGGGGAAGCTCCTGCATGAAGCATCTGCCCCCTGGTGGTCAGTGTGCATCATCACAACCAGTCATTTCACTGTTTGTTGAATTTCATATTAGGGTTTTAATATATAGGATAAGATAGACTATGCCAAGAGATGATGAGATGTGGAGAAATGGGAGCCCTCACATGTTGCTGGTGGGATCATGGTACAACCACTTTGGAAAACAGTTTGGTAGCTCTTCAAAATAATAATGATAGAATTAATTACCATGTACTCCACTAATTCCTAGGCATATGCCCAAGATAAATGAAAACATATCCATACAAAAACTTGTACATGAATATTCATAGCTGTATTATTCATTATAACTCCAAAGCAGAAATAATCCCATTACCATCAACTGATAAATGGGTAAACAAATTTGATATGTTAATACAATGTAATATTATCTACACTAATAAAAGAGAAACATGCAAATTGACCATCACTCCGCTACACCCACCAGCCAATCAGGAGGGAATATGCAAATTAGAAGGACAAAGATGGCGGCCTCCCAACTACTCCAGGCACAGAGTGGCTGGGCAGGGCAGGACGCCGGCTATGAGAGGGAGGGCTGGGGGGGGGGGGGGGCGGAGGGCGAAGGGATCTGCAGGAGTGGAGTGCCTCAGCAAAGACGAAGACTGCAGACTCCGCAGTCTGCAGCAAAGACGAAGAAGGCAAACTCTGGCCGGAGCGAAGGCCTGGGTCCTGGATGCTGGAGGAAAACTGGTGCTGGAAGCCAAGGGAAGGAAGGCCTATTGCATGAATCTCTTCATGCAACGGGCCTCTAGTTCAGTAGTATAAAAGAAAAGTAATACTAATGCATGCTATGACATGGATTAACTTGGAGAACATCATGCCAAGAGAAAAAAGCCAGACACAAAAGACCATATAATGTGTGAATCCATTGATTTTAAATGTTTAGATTAGGCCACTCCTGTGAAAGTAAATTAGTGATTGCCTATGGCAGGACAGGGGAATAAGGTGGGAGCATCTGCTAATGTATATAATTGGTACAAAAGTGCAGGAATTCCTTCTGAGGTGACAAAATATTCTCAACTGAGACCATGATGATAGTTGCATCACTCTTGAATATACTAAAACATATTGAATTTTACATTTTTAAAAAAGTTGTTTGCCTTTAAATAGTACATTACATATTATATTTTTCACTCTTATTTGTGTTTTCCCATTTGAACCTCCCATCAAAGTTTAACATTAATCATCTCATTTTTTACAGACAGAGACATATGGCTCCAATTGGTTAGGCTAGTTAGTTACAAAGCTAGAGAGAAAATACTTTCTTCTGTAACCTTCCCTCCTACTCCATGTTCTCACTACCTCTGTTTTCTGTCTCTATACAGAACAAGAACAGATTGCAGCACAGGGAGAGATTAGAGAATCTGTCCAATTTTTCTTATTACTGTGCTTACAGTTCCTTGCAGGTACCACATGAGTATTCAATCAGGGTTGAGATCAATTTTGATCCAGTATATACAAAATGACATATATTTGATTTGGAAGAGGGGCATGTTGATAACTTACTTTGCTCTTATTTGACAGTCTTAAAAAGCTATGCATGTGGGTCAATGTTAATCCTTCAAGAAACATTGGTGAACTTCTGAAGGATATTCCCAAACTTTTAGAAGTATTCCCTTTTCTGTAGGCATTATTTAAATTTTCATTTTAGTATTTTGTCTAAGTAGAGTTATAAGGGAAATCTAGCTGAACAATATTGAGTATTAATTTCTCTAAAGTGCAATTTTCTCATGAGTAACATAGAGATGATTAAGGTGTGTCCTTATTAGGTTATTGTAATAATTTCATGTAATAGAACATGTAAAATATTATCACAAAAAGAAAAGACAAAGAAAGGCAATCTATAAACTGTTAGTAGGGTGAGTTAAAGCTAGAGAGAGTGGTTGCTGGGTCTCCAGTTACGACACTTCTGTAATTTAGTGAGTTCCTTAACTAGGGTACTAGAGACAGAAATGGAAAATATAGAACACAGAAGAAAAATATTTTGAAGATCTATCAAAAATACTTGATAACATTTTAGAGAGATGGACAAAGAAATGGAAGAAATCAAATTAACCCAAAGATTTTTGAGCAAGAGTAGACAAGGCGTTGATGATGCCATTAAATAGAAACTAAGCTCAGTAATTTTTTCCATTGAATTTTATTTAATGGCAGTGGAAAACTGAAGTAAGCTCAAGAAGAATCTATAATCAAGTAGTCTTTGCTTCAAAATAAAAATAGATTTAACTATTTGTTAAATGAATAAATAAATCCACTATCATCATTAATACCTCTTGCAATTTATTCACTTCTTTGAAGATTTATTTTTAATTTTTATATTCAGGCTTATTCCAAAATAATCTGAAAAGGAAATCTCTTAAACCAAAACAGGTAACTTCTCTAATCTTGGGTGAGAAAGGCAGGCAATGTGTGCTTTCTGACACTTAGTTTTAGAAAATTGAATATGGACTGAATATCAGATTTTAGAGAGGAAGGGAGAAGGAGAGATAGAAACATCAGTGATGACAGAGAATCACTGATCATCTGCCTCCTGCATGCCCCAACTGGAGATCAAACCCACAACCTGGGTTTGATGAGAGAATCAAACTGTGACGCTCACCAGCCAGGCTGAATATAAGATAATATGAATGGATTATTGTTAATTTTTGGTAGTCTATACTGAAGTATTGTATGTGATTTTTGAAATAATTCAGCAAAAGAGAAAGAAAAGAGAAATGAATATATAAACAAAATCTTATTAATTGTTGAGTCTAGGTGATGAGATTATATTAGCCCTTTCTTTACTTTTATTTATTTTCTTATAAACAGAAAATAAATGACAGTATAAAGACCAAAAATCAAGATATTTTGAATGGTGAAACAAAACAGCTGAAAAACTTTGAAACTGCCCTTTTCCAGAATACTTGCTAAATAAATAACAAACATCATGTGATTTTTGAAATAATTCAGCAAAAGAGAAAGAAAAGAGAAATGAATATATAAACAAAATCTTATTAATTGTTGAGTCTAGGTGATGAGATTATATTAGCCCTTTCTTTACTTTTATTTATTTTCTTATAAACAGAAAATAAATGACAGTATAAAGACCAAAAATCAAGATATTTTGAATGGTGAAACAAAACAGCTGAAAAACTTTGAAACTGCCCTTTTCCAGAATACTTGCTAAATAAATAACAAACATCATGTGATTTGAGCCAGTTAGTCTGATTTTTGTTGCTTGTATTTGAACACTTTGAAATCAATGCACCTTGCCCCAAATACCTTTTTATGCCATTGAAAACAGAATATTACATTTAAATTTAAATACATTATTATCATAAGGTACATATTTATGATCTTAAGAGCTAGCTATAAAATTAACAGAGCATAGTTCCTTTTAAAATTGTAGTGCTCTTTCAAATGGCTAATTGATTATTCTTTAAATCTAGCTCATTCAAAAAAGTAGTCAAGTTTTTTCCATATGTGCAATAATGTAAGATATGGAAAGTCAAAGAAATCTCTATGCAGGGAAATGAGGTGTTTAGGAAAGTAAAATAAATATATATGCATAAAAATATTTTATTTGTAATGAGTTTCAGCTCAGAGACAGTAACGTGATAAGTCACAATCTGTTTTTATACCTAGTGGGATATTCAAAACAAAAATAAATGTCAGTGTCCTGTTTCTCATTATATATTTACACTTTAAGCTACATAGAAAAAAATTGCTAAATTTGACTTTCTATTAAAATTACATTTTAGCATAGCTAAGAGCATGCTTTACTTCCTTATCTTTAAGTAAACATACATAATGCCCATGAATAAAGCTATTTCCTTCAATTAATGTCAAGTGCAAGTTTGGTCATGATATTAAACCAGCTAATTTCCCAGCAGGTTAGTTTTTGTCCAAGATAGTTTATTTTAGTTTAGTTTAGTTTAGGGTTTTTTTTTTGTTGTTTTTTTTTTAGTTAAACACTATGTAGTCAACTGTAGAAATGTCATGTAGCCTATCTTATATTTTTCTGAATTTCATCAACCACCATCTAGTTCATAAAGTATTTAAGTATCTTCATTTATAATTATTAGTTATTTTAATACATCAATACTCTTTTGCCAACATTTAAAGATCAATGGTTGCTCTGGGATTTTGTTTTTATAACAAACTGATCAAAAACGTACTTCTTTATGAGATTATTTTTAAATTTCAATTAATAAATATTCAAGGAAATTTAACTTTAATAAACTAAGGCAATTTAAATCTGCTTCTTCACTTTCTGAGCAAAGAATACTAAAGTAAAATAAGACATTAAATATGAGTTATGAAATGTGGTTCCATGAAAACAGCATTGGCAAGATAATCTCTATGTTTACCCAAGATACTCTAATTCTACCATTCTGTGAGTAAAAAAATAATCCAGTTAATTAGAATGCCTTAAAATATTTGCTTTATTGCAAATCATAAAACCAGATAAGGAATAAAATGAAACCACATTGACATGACCCTAAATATTTGAGATTTTTTTTTTAGTGAGGTGGGGAACAAAGGATTTATTTCTCTAACTAAAGAATGAATAGATTAATTTTCCCTCACTTTCCCATTAGCAGCTTTGTTTCTTTCTCCATCCTTTCTCACTTCTTACTCAATCATTTGAGCTTCTCTATCACTAAACTTGTAATGTATTCCTTGCCCAGGCTTCAAAGTGATACTCACATTCATAGATAAAAGGCTTCATGCACTGTCCAAGCAAGGACTGCCACAGTAACTCTGAAATGATGACAAGAGCACATGATAAACACTCTGACACACACACACAAAAAAGCTATTTTTTAGAGGAGGCTCCACACCATAAGCAAACCTTTGTTGCTCTATCTGTGAGCTAAATGATCTGCCCTCCCATTGAAAGGCCCTGAGTCGACAGACTGACTACTCCAAGTTGCTGACACCATGGGACAGAACAAAGAATCTGTCCAAGTGTTGATCCCCTTAGTTCAGTGCAGGCCACGTTCAGCTCAGCCATCTATCAAGGTACTGGAATGTGCAGCAAGTAAATACCCACATTATGCCAGGGGAAAAGAAAAGCTGGGTCATTGACTCATCACAGGAGGAAGGAAATTCCTCCACATCAAAAAGGCACCAGCAGCCTTCATTTAGGTCTGCACTGTATAATGGGTAGATTTTCAGCAAGCGCTCAAAAGACAAATGATGCTTTTATCTTGCATTCTCCCCCTTTGCAATAAGAGTTTATGTTAAAGCCACTTAACTGTCTAGAGTGCAGCCTGGTGGATTACCTGTTTGTAGGAATCAAGCACATTGCCTGATCATGTGACAGAAGGGAGTGGGGAGGAGGAGATTTTTGTAAAACTGGTTTTGCTTTGAAGGATCTTCAGCAGTTTTGGAAGCCTCACAAAGACTTCTATACATTCTGGCCCCATAACATAAAAGGATTAAACGTGAACAATATGTCAAGTTGAGATACGGTCTTGCATTTCCAGTTTTTTTATTAGTTTAGCCTTATTAAATTGCTAGTTCTAAAAACAGCCACTCATTATTGCAAAAAAGTTGTGGAGAAGTGGATAAAAAGCACATCTCTAGAATAATCAGCACAGTTTTTGGAGCTAAACATCCAGCAGAATTTTAAGATAAGGCTTCATTGGGTAAAGTGAAACAATCCTCTTTGAACTGAAAGCCCTCAAAAGTCACTTCTGGAAGATCAGCATTTTGAGGATAGGAATCTTTTTTCTTTTTTTCTTTTTTAAAGTTTTACACATGTATCCTTTTCCCTGATTGACCCCCCCTCCCTCCAGCCATTCTCAACCCAGGCAAGCCCCCACTACCTCAGAGTCTGTGTCCATTGGTTATACATGCATACCAGGTGTACCAGTTAATAATGTGGATTTTTAAATCAAAGAAAACAGGATAATTTCAAAAGAAACATCAAAAGTGCTTTATTCAAAGTAATGTCCATTGCTAGCTACACATTTCCCTCATCTTTCAGGTAATTTGTGGATACCGACCCAATAGAATTTTTCTTGTTTTGAGGCAAACCATTCAGAGACCCAATTTTCCACTTCTTCGTATGTTTTGAAGTGCTGCTCGAAAGTGCGTGTGCCATCAATTGGAACAAGTGGTAATCTGAAGGATCAAGGTCTGGTGAATACAGCGGGTGGGTTAATACTTCCCAAGCAAGATCTTTTAACGTGTCTTTAACTGGTTTTTAAGTGTGTGATGGTGTGCCATCATGAAGCAAAATTACTTTGCCGAGTCTTCTGGCACATTCTGGTCGTTTCACGATCAAAGCATGGTTCAAATTGATCATTTGTTGTCGGTAGCGATCAGTATTAATGGTTTCACCTGGTTTTAGAAGCTCATAATACACCACACCTTCCTGATCCCACCAAATGCAGAACATTGTCTTTTTTCAGAAGCAATTTGGCCTTGCAGTCGATGTTGATGGTTGACCTGGATCAACCCATGATTTTGTGCATTTGGGATTCTCAAAATAAATCCACTTGTCATTGCCAGTCACAATTCGATGCAAAAAAGACTTCCTTTTGTGCCATTGAAGCAACATTTTACTGATGACTTTTTTTCAGTTTTCCATTTGTCTTTCGTTCAGTTGATGTGGCACCCATTTTCTTTCCTTTAAAATCTTTCCCATTGCTTGTAAACAATCGGAAATTGTTTGCTGAGCAATGTTTAATATTTCTGCTAGTTGTTTTTGAGTTTGACATGCACCTTCATCCAATAATGCTTGTAATTGTTCATCTTCAAACTTTTTTGGTTGACCTGGACATTCTTTGTCTTTCACATCGAAATTATCACTTTTAAAGCTTTTAAACCATCGTTCAGAAGTATCTTGAGATGAGAATGTTCACCATAAGCTTCCCGAAGTATATGATAACTTTCAGCAGCACTTTTCTTCAAAATAAAGTAATGAATGAAAACTTCCCATAAGTGCTCTTTTTTTGGCACGAAATTCGACATTAAAAATGTGTAAAAAAGTGTAAAAATATTTATGATGTTAACACCTTCAGCAAATTTGACATATGAAGTTTTGAAGCTTGCTGTCAATACAACAAAATAGCATACATATCAAATTGCATATTTATCAACATATGTGTAACTTCATCTAATGAAAAAAATCCACATTATTAACCAGTACACCTGGTACAAGTCCTTTGGTTGCTCTCTAACCACCATCCTCCCCTCACCTGCCCTGCCATTTTTCTCTGGATCTATTTTTGTTCATCAAATTATGTTGATCATTATATCCCACATATGAATAAGATCATGTGATATTTACCTTTCTCCAACTGGCTTATTTTGCTTAGCATAATGCTCTCAAGTTCCATCCATGCTGTTGCAAATGGTAGAAGTTCCTTCTTTTTTATAGCGGCGTAGTATTCCATTGTGTAGTTGTACCACAGGAATCTTAAATATTAACAAAGTTGAACTAAAATACCTAAAATGATTAACTGATGAAACTAGCATGAGGTTAGAGCTTTTTTGTTGCTGAAATATATTTTAATTCCAAGAAGGAAATTTTTTTGTATGTCACCCTGAATGAACTATTCATTTCCATTTTAGCCATTTTTTTCTTTATATATTTGTAATCTCTCTCCACTGAAGGCACATGATGGATATGATAAAAATGACACTACTCAATATCAAATTATGTACTATCTTGTTATTAAAGTCTCTAATTTCAAAAGTTGATAGTAAGTAACTTTAGTGCCTTTTTCAAGACCAAATAAGATAAACGCATGTGAAATTGGTTCGAAAAATAAATCTGAAATATTATGATCAACCCATCCTTGGGTTAATTTTAGAGTATATCTCACTAATATGGAATGTAAATTTAACCTAAAATTCTGTTTTCCATTCTATTTTGGATTTTCAAGTCTTCAGCAGACAAGAAATCATGGACTACTAACTGCATAATAGGAGAGAAAAGTGGATTGATTCTGAGGACTTTCCCTGCCCTGGATACCAATTGTTTGATAAGTAAGCTCTCAAACGGGAACAAATCATAATTGAGACCCAAATCCCATATTTGGCGAGGACAGTGGACTTTTAAATAATTCAAGCTTAAAATTCAGGTCTCAATTTCAAATTGACAAAGATTGATGGATTATTATTTGTTGAAAAATAAGTAGATTTTTAAGGAACTTGATAAATGCTCTAGTAATTTATGAATAGTGGATATTTCTAAACACATGGTTTCAAGAAGACAAATTATTAGATGTTTATTCATATTATAAAAGGTTTATTGACTTTAGCAAAATACCACAGTTTTAGTTATCCAAAGTATAATATTCTTTAACAGCTTTGTTGAGATATCATTGTACATATCATAAAGTTTACTCATTTAAATGTACAATTTAATGGGGTTTAATATATTTTAAAAGCTGTAGCCCTGGCCAGTGTGGCTGAATTGGTTGGGCATCCTCCCATGCACTGAAAGGTTGTTGGTTCAATTCCCAGTCAGGGCAGATGCCCTGGTAGGCTGCTGATCAATATTTCTCTCTCACATCAATGTTTCTCTCTCTCTCTTCCTCCCCCTCCAAAAAATCTATTTTAAAATTAAAAAAATAAAAAATAAATTTTAAAAAAGCCTTTCCCAGTCAGTGGAGCACTCCTAACCACTTCTGGTTTATATATATATATATATATATATATATATATATATATATATATATATATTACATATATATAACAATTGAATAAAAAATGATATGTATATATATATATTACATCCATCACCATAATCTAAACTTAGAGCATTGCTATCAGATCACTCAATTCTCACTGCTTTCAATTTTTAGTGAAGCACATATTTTACAAGACTTGGAATATAAAACTCCCAGTTGGAAAAATTATATACAACTTTAGAATGTGTCTTTCACTCCTTCATTGTATCCTATGTGTGTCTAGAATAGTTAGGGCACATCATAATTTCTCAATGTAATTTTTACTTCAACTTTTACTCCTCTTTCTGTGCTATAAAAATTAATTATTCTTCATTTGCATTTATGCCCTCTCTTTATTCAACTATATTACTCTAACTTACAATTTCAAATTCAATTTTTTCATAAAGCTAAACAATCATCTAACCAAACAAAGGAAGGTATTTAATGCAGTTCTGGTTTAGAATCTGCAGCTCACCCTGGCAAGTAACCCTGCACCAGAAAAGTGGTGTTATCAGCATGTCTTAAATACTGTTATCTAAGTGTTATTAAAATTTTATAACATGCCAACTTGAGAAAAAATATGTATATTTTTTAAGTAAGGCAGCAATCACTTATATCCAAAGAATATATCTGAGAGTAACGTTTCTCGCTGTTGTTTTTCGTTACTGTCATTATGAGAGTTGTGAGATGCAAGATTCATAAACATAGTTATATTACTCCATAAAGTCAACTATATTGTTACTTTATACCTAGTAGCAATTGAATAAAAAATGATATGTTCATTCCAGTTTTAGCTTTGGTAAGAATTTTAAATATTTTCCCCTAATACCAAAATAAATAAAATATTTGTTCTTTCATCAACCAAACACAATTCAGGGTCTTAAAATACATGAAATTTATCCAAAAGCCCAGTTTATAGTGTTGAACTTTATTTTTAACTTAGCACTTTTATATCTAACTATGTATTTTACAGGAGTTTCACAATTAATAGGAAGCAGCCCTTTAATAAGTGGTTGGCAAATACCCCCATTTATAGTATATGAGAGTCCCGGTGCACGAATTCATGCATGGGTGGGATCCAGCTACTTGCCCCCGATCATGGGAGAGGGAGCTGATTGGGGGCGTGGCCAGTAGGGGGGAGGGGCTGCAGGTGGTTAGTTGTCCACCACAGGCCAGTTGTCCACCACAGTGCGTGTCATAGCCATGGGTCATTCTGGTCACTCTTGTCATTCATCATTTGGTCACTTGGCTTTTATATATATAGATGGCAATGATCTATTTCTCCAAATAGAGATCTGCCAGGGACATTAATTGAGAGTCCTTTATCAGTGTGGAGATATGATATTTATCTCAAAACAGCTCTCTCTGGGTCATGTTATTTTACCTTTTTTCTTGATAAAGGAAATGGGTGTCCCATCCCAAAGCTAGTAAATGATAGAATTAGGACCATCTCTATCCAAGTTTGCTACATCATCTTATTTCTGCTGATCAGAAAAGAAGTCTTTAGCAAACCATCTATCTGAATAAAAATAATCTGTATTCAAATTTAGTAGATTCCAGGTTAATAGAGTTTTGCTTCACTATTTCTGAGATTCTACCTTGTTGTAATTGGGGTTTCTTTCCATCTCTCTCTCTCTCTCTCTCTCTCTCTCTCTCTCTCTCTCTCTCTCTCTCTCTTTCGCACACGCACATGCACACACACACACACACACACACACACACACACACACACGGGATGCATGTATATATTATTATCCATGTTTAAGGAGCTGTAATCTTGTTGACTTCCATATAAATCAATGAGATAGAACACTTTTTTTTTCTGGCTGCTTAGTGGATTTATGGTGCCATCATGTGGTAATATGTAGATACTCATTGTATTTTTTTTCCATAATATTTTTCCCTTTTTATTGAATTTATTAGGGTGCTACTGGTTAACAAAATTATACAGGTTTCAGGTGCACAACTCCACAACACAACTTCTGTGTACTATATCTCTGTGTTCACCACCCTAAGTCAAGTTTCTGTCCATCACCCCTGTACCTTCCTCCACTTCCCCACCCTTGAATTCACCACACTATTGTCCAAGTCCATGAGTGTTTTATCTTTTTTATCAATATCTCCACCCACCCTACCCAGCTCTGCAATCCCTCCCTCAACAGCTGTCTACCTGCTCTCTATCTATGAGTCTGTCTCTATTTTGCTTGCTAATTCATTTTGTTCGTTAGAGTCTGCATATGAGTGAAGTCATATGGTACTAGTCTTTCTCTGACTGGCTTATTTCACTTAGCATAATGCTTTCCAGGTTCATCCATATCATCTTTAACTTATGAGAACATTATAAATGTATTTTAAAAGTACAGAAATATTATATTTACTTCAGATCCCTCTCTTAATTAAAGAAATAAACTTTGCAGATGCAGTCAGGTCAGTCCTCCCCACCATTTCTCCCTTCTCAAAGGTAATTGCAGACTTTTGAAAATTTAGTTTTGTTCTTTATCTAAACAAATATATATTTATTATTTACATATATAGTCATAATGACAATAAAGTATTATTTTGTAATTTGAACTATATGTACACATAGATACATGTGGCATCATTCCAAATATATTCTCTTTCAATTTGTTTTTTATGTTCTTGCTGATGTGTTGTTATATTGTTGTTGTTGTTGTTGTTATGCCTGGCTCTTCTGGCTAACACTCTACCATGATGTTGACTAGGTGTGACAATAAAAGACAGCTTTCTGTAGTGTTCTTGACATTAAATGATTGTTTCTATTTTACCATTACTTGTAATATTTGCTATAGGTTTTGGTAGATGGCACTTAGAAGTTTAAGAAAACTGGATTTCATTGCTAAGAGTTTTATATTGAATAAACACTATTTTAAAAGTCCTTTTCAGTATTTATTGATAGAGTCTAATGTGTTTCCTTTTTGAACAATGAAATGAACCACTTTCATCATCCCTACCACAGTTGAGCAAATTCAAGTGTGTGGATTAACTCTTTATTTTTATACTAGAGGCCTGGTGCATAAGATTCATGCACTTGGCGGGGGGGGGGGGGTTGTCCCTCAGCCCAGCCTGCACCCTCTCCAATCTGGGACCCCTTCGAGGTTGTCCAACTTCAGGGATGTCCAGTTTAGGACCAATCCCACAGGGATGCCCATAGGGATCAGGCCTAAACTGGCAGTTGGACATCCCTCTCACAATCTGGGACTGCTGGCTCCTTACCACTTGCCTTCCTGCCTGCCTGATTGCCCCTAACAGCTTCTAGCTGCCAGCCTGATAGCCCCCTAACTGCTCCCCTGCCAGCCTTATTGACACCTAACTGCTCCCCTGCTGGCCCAATCGCCCCCAACTGCCCTTCCCTGCCGGCCTGATCTCCCCCAACTGCCCTCCCCTACCGACCTGATCTCACCCCCAACTGCCCTCCCCTGCCAGCATGATGGCCCCCAACTGCCCTCCCCTGCAGGACTGATTGACCATAACTGCCCTCCTCTGCTGGCCATCTTGTGGTGGCCATCTTGTGATGATGTGAGGATGCAAGGGCCACCTAGGCTTTTATTAGTATAGATTAAAAATATTACACAGAAAATGACCTTGCAAATACTCTCTTAGTTAGGAATGCTCTACATAACTTTGTTTCTCTCAGTGACAAACTGCATATACAATGGTTGTCCCATTAGCTTGTAATGGAGCTGAAAAAATTCCTATTACCTAGTGGCATCCTAACTGTCCTAACATTATAATGCTGTAGGTGTCTAACCAGTAGGGTCAGACCAAACCTGGGTTCAGCAACCTCGGTTCTTAATGTCTGGCTAAGAAAAGAATTCAGAGCCAAGACCCAAACTCACTAGATAAAATTTATTTGAGCAAGCAAAGTAAACGTATACTTGAAGAGAAATTTCAAGTGGGCAGCTCAAAGAGCTGCCCTGGGGAGTGGGCTAGGATTCATTTTAAACCCTTGGAGGGGAATTAATTGGTTTCTTCTTCAAACTGACCTATCAGGACCTGTCCTGTAGTCTTTTGTCCTTGCATATGACCAGAGGCATTCTAGGGTAGAGAGAGGTTCTAGGGACAAGATCTTGAACTAAATATTTCCAATATCTGCTATACCAGTTCTTTCTCATTACTAGGTGTCCAGGATATACCTGACCCATTGTCCCTGCTCTGCTTATATCTGTCTAACTGTCTACAACATACCCCCGACCAAGGATCTTGGCTCTGAATTTTTTCAGGGAAAATGGATGCAGGGTCTCTTCAGTAGCTGCTTCCTGATGAAAGGGGGTGATGTTTTTCTTTGGAGCCAAGAGATCCTTGCTCTCTGTCAGAGGAACAATGAGGCCTGGGCATGGAAAGAAGTAGCAATGGTATCCAGAGTTGATAAAGGGCAGTATTCTTGGAGCACAAATAGGGTTTGCAACCTGGAAGAGACAAACTGTGTTATAAATAAAAGTATTATTAGGGAGTAAAAGAAAAAGTGTTTGGGCATAAGGGAATTAGGACCATTTGCCCTGTTGCTTGTAGAAAAGATCCAACTGAGGGTTTTTCAGAATGGCTGTCAAATAGGCAGAAGTGTCTCCCACCTTCTCCTGGGGCTAGGCCAGAAAAGCAACTAAATCAGAGAACATCTACCCAGAATTCACAAATTAGACACAGCTGGGGAGACAATTTTCAATAAGGAAGGGCAGAGGATGTCTAGAGAATGCCATTAGCCAACCATGACCTGTGTGGAACTACCTTCCATGCCCTGGCAGTGAGTGGTGCAGTACCTCCTGGCAGGCTCCCAGACATCTGCAGTGAGTGCTCACCAGAGTGACCTCCCCCACCAAGCCTCCTCACCATCCCACCAGGACCCAGAGTGCCAGGATCCAGCTCCAGGACCCTGCAGTGCATGTAAGCCAGGGGTACCCCAGAGGCCAGCTCTAAGCCCCAGAATCATGATGCCAATCTAACCCAGGGCCACTTAATGCCCACTCCCCCCTAAGCACTGGGACCTGCTGCCAGGGGAACCTGGAGCAACCCAGTGCATGCCCCACTCTGGGCCACAGGAGAGCATGGAGTGTGCGACCCAGAGCAACCCCCACCCCTCTACTCCACACCAGAGAGGAGAGAACTGGAGCAACCCAGCACATACCTCACTCTGGGCCACAGGAAAGCAAGGACTGTGTGAGCCAGAGAAACCCAGAACTGTTCTATACCAGCCCCTTTGACAGTCCCACCAGGGCTACCTGTAGCAACCCAGTACACCCCACTCAAACCACAAGAGAGTGCTGCCTGGGTGACTGGAACACTCTGATTTGCCAAGCCAGGAGCCACAGGAGCATACTGCAAGTGCTCTACAAGAGGGACCTAGGGTGCCACCCTGCCATGGGTGCTGTGGCTGCACAATAAATTGCATGCCAAAGGGCTCTGGGTCCTCACAGGGAGTCGCACACCAGAGAAACTGTACATGTGCTCCCGCCAACCTGAGCATCTGAAGTGAACAACTGAGGGACCAGATCCATGAAAGAAGGGGATACAACTCAGAGCAGAGACAATAAAGGCATGATACTCAAGGCAGACCCAACCTCTGGGCTAGCAATTTCCAAACCATTGTCCTGATAGGGTGTTCAACCTCTCAAACCTCAAGTAGGGCACCCAGGGCCAGAAAGAGACAACAATAAATTGGTAGACAAAGAACCACCTCAAAGGAAAGAAAAGGAGGAATCTCCAGAAAAGGAACTAAATGAAATGAGGCAACCAATATGTCAGAGAAAGAATTCAGAGTCAGGGTCATAAAGTTTGTAAACAGGCTGGATGAGAAAATCAACAACATATGGAAGAAACAAGAGGAAATGAAGAATAATATAAGTACAATAAAAAAAAAGACAATGGAAGGTTTCAACAGTAGACTAGAGGAAGCGGAGGAATGATTCAGTGACGTAGAAGACAGGGTAGAAGAGCACACCCAATCTGTACAGCAATTGGAGGAAAAAAATAGAAAGCAGGAGGAGAGTTAAGGGAACTTTGGGACAAAAAAGAATGAAGCAACATTCATGTAATAGGGGTGCCAGACGGACAAGAAGAGGAGTAAGGATGAGAAAACTATTTGAAGAAATAATGATAACAAACTTCCCTGATTTGGGGATCTTCCATCCCTTTGGGGCTCTGGGTCCTCATAGGGAGTCACACACCAGAGAAACTGTACACTTGCTCCGACCACCCTGAGCATCTGATTGGAACATTAAGTGCTTCAATCAAAAAACATACAGTGGCTGAATGTATAAAAAAACATTACCCATACATATGCTGTCTACAAGAGACCTACCTCAGAACAAGGGACTCACTCAGACTGAAAGTGAAAGAATGAAAAAAGTCACACAAGCACAGAGAGTCCCAAACAAGATGCACTCAAAAAGACCCACACCAAAGACACATCATAATAACAATGGCAAACATTAATGACAAAGAGAGAATCACAAGGGTTGCAAGAGAGAGACAGAGAGTCACCGACAAAGGATCTCCCATTAGATTATCAAATGATTTCTCAATAAAAACACATCAGGACAGAAGAGAATGGAATGAAGTATACAAAGTGATGCAAAACGATGGACTTAAACCAAGATACACTCTATCCAACAAGGCTATCATTCAAAAGTGAAGGGAAAATCAGGAGCTTCACAGACAAAAAAAGGCTAAAAGAGTTTATTACTACCAAGTGAGGAATGCAAGAAATGCTAAAGGGACTGTTGTAAAAATAAGAAGAAGAAAAAGAAATAGCAAGGTAAGAATGAATACAAGAATAAAGAATAAAAATAGCTACAAACAAGTACATATTAATAACCTTAAACATAAATGGATTAAATGTTCCAATCAAAAAACATATAGTGGCTGAATGTATAAGAAAACATGACCCATACAGATGTTGTCTACAAGAAACCCACCTCAGAACAAGGGACTTGCGCAGACTGAAAGTGAAGAGATGGAAAAATATCTTCCAGGCAAATGGAAATGAAAAAAAAAAATGGGGTAGCAATACTTATATATGACAAAATAGACCTTAAAGTGAAGGCCATAACAAGAGATAAAGAAGACCACTTCATAATACTAAAGAGATTGATACAACAAAAGGATATAACTCTGATAAACATATGTGCACCCAATGAAGGAGCACCCAAATACATTTAAAAAAAAAAACTTCTGGAAGATATCAAGGGAAAGATTGACAGCAGTACAATCATAATAGGTGATTTTAATACCTCATTGATACCACTGGATAAATCTTCTAGACAAAAAATCAACAAAGAAATAGCAATCCTAAATGACTCACTAGAACAGATAGACTTAATTGACATCTTCAGAACATTTCACCCCAAAGCTACAGAATATACATTCTTCTCAAGTGCACATGGGACATTTTCAAAGATAGGCCACATATTAGGACAAAGGCTAAGTGTCTACAAATTCAAAAAGACTGAAATCATATCAAGCATCTTCTTGGATCACAAAGGCATAAAATTAGAAATCAACTAAAATAAGAAAAATTTAAAAAATCAAACATTTGGAGGCTAAATAGCATGTTATTATACAACTAGAAGCCCGGTGCACAAAATTCGTGCATGGGAGGAGGTGTCCCTCAGCCCAGCCTGCACCCTCTCTAATCTGGGACCCCTTGAGGGATGTCTGACTGCCCGTTTAGACCCAATCCCGGTAGGATCGGGCCTAAACAGGCAGTCAGACATCCTTCTCACAATCCAGGACTGCTAGCTCCCAAGTGCTCACATGCCTGCCTTCCTGATTGCCCCTAACTGGAGCAGACTGCCTGCCAGCTTGATCACCCCCTAACCACTACCCTGATTGATGCCTAACTGCTCCCCTGCCAGCCTGATTGCCCCTAACTGCCATCCCCTGCAGGCCTGGTCACTCCCAACTGCCCTCCCCTGCTGGACATCTTGTGGCAGCAATCTTGTGTCCACATGGGGGCAGCTCTCTTTGACCACATGGGGGCAGCCATCTTGTGTGTTAGAGTGATGGTCAATCTGCATATTACTCTTTTATTAGAGAGGATAGAGGCCTGATGCATGGGTGGAGGCCAGCTGGTTTGCACTGAAGGGTGTCCCGGATCAGGGTGGGGGTTCCCTTGGGGTGTGAGGCAGCCTGGGCGAGAGACCTGTGGTGGTTTGCAGGCAGGCCATGCCCCCAGCGACCCAAGTGGAGGCCCTGGTATCTGAGATTTATTTACCTTCTACAATTGAAACTTTGTAGCCTGGAGCAGAGCCAAGCCTTCTGCTCACTCAGTGGAAGCAGCCATTTCTATTGGGATTTATTTATCTTCTATAATTGAAACTTTGTAGCGGAGGCCAAGGCAGACCAGGGCTTCAGAAGCTTGGCTTCCTCCATTGCCGGGGGCAACTCAAGCCTCCTGTTCTCTCCAGCTCTGTGGTTGCCACCATTTTTGTTGGGATTTATTTACCTTCTATAATTGAAACTTTGTAGCCTGGAGTGGGCCAGCCAGGGTGTGTGGAAAGCTTGGCTTCCTCCATCACCAGGGAAACCCAAGCCTCCCTTCTGCTCTCTCTTTGGCCGCAGCAATCTTGGTTGGGTTAATTTGCATACTCGCTCCTGATTGGCTGGTGGGCGTGGCTTGTGGGTGTAGTGGAGTGATGGTTAATTTGCATATTACTCTTTTATTAGATAGAATGTCACCCCAATAAATTTTTTAAAGGAATGAATGTAATCACTTATTATTACAAACTTAAGAAAAACAATATGACTATCTCAATTGATGCAGGAAAAGAGTAGTACAAATTCAGCATTCAGTGATCACATGTGCTTTCTTTGCAGGAGGGATAGAAGAGAACTTCCATATTCTGATCAAGTGCATTTCAATAAATCTTAAAACTAACAGCACACTTCATAGTAAAAGACAGCTTCCCCAAAATCTGGCATTTGACAAGGATGCTGTCTCCTCACACCAAGCATGGAGTGCCTTGCTTATGGCCCAGGAAAGTGAAGGAAGAAGGTGACCACTAAGAGTGACCACTTGGAGGGACTGTGAGCTGGGGAATGGTCAAGGCCACAATCCAGAGGAAATGCAGGCATCCCAGTGATGATGCAGTGCACATACTTAATGTTCTAGAAAACACCACACCCCCTCTCCCCTCAGCATAGTGGTCCTCATGTGGGGCTGTGCCTAATGAAGAAATGAGGGCACAGGCTATGGACAGTTGGTCCAGAGCCCAGCTGTCCCAAGATCCATAAACCATGTAGTAGTGAGAGCTGTCACCTTGCCAATAGGAGGAGGGGCCAGCCAGCCAATCTCCTGCAGCCCCTCCCCCTGCCCATCCCCACCCCAGGTCAGACCCCCACCACAATCAGGGGCAGGGCCACTGGCCAACTGCCTGCCTCCTGGGATCCTGCCATCTTGAATCCCTTGCAATGACTTGTTGATGGTGAATTACTATCTAGCGGTTATTTATTGGCCTCTGCACCTTTCTTTTTATGCATATTCTCTGGACATTTTTCTTGGGTCATTTTTACTTAATCATTTAAAAGTGTGGTTTTTTAAAATCTATATATATACAAAGCCAGCGACCAGAACACCGGAAGGACCAGAACGACCAGTCACTATGACACCCACTGCAGCCAGCGAACCAGCCCAATTGATGGGTGGGGCCAGCCGGCCAACCTCCCGTGGCCCCTCCCCCCAGCTAGTCTATTCCTGATTGCCCCCCACCCCAATAGGAGGTGGGGCTAGCCAGTCAATCTCCTGCAGCCCCTCCCCCTGCCCAGCCCCACCTCAGATCGGCCCCCCACCCTAATCAGG
The DNA here is from genome assembly GCA_026230045.1 of Corynorhinus townsendii. Lineage (NCBI taxonomy): Eukaryota > Metazoa > Chordata > Mammalia > Chiroptera > Vespertilionidae > Corynorhinus > Corynorhinus townsendii. The sequence continues at coordinate 110,573,523 of JAPDVU010000003.1, read as the reverse complement.
GGCAAGGCCACCAGCCAACATCCCACAGCCCCTCCCCTGGCCACTGACTCCCAATCAGCCCCCCACCCCAATCAGGGGCGGGGTCCACCAGCCAATCACCTGTGGCCTCTCCTCCCAGCCAGCCCGGCCCTGATTGGGCCCCAATCAGGGCAAGCCAGCCAGCCAACCTCCGTCTCTCTCTTCCTCCCAATAGGCCTGGCCCCAGTCTGCCCCTACCGGAGCCGGGCCAGCTGGACCCCACCAGTGCATGTATTTGTGCACTGGGCCTCTAGTCCTATCTAATAAAAGAGTAATATGCAAATTAACCATCACTCCACTACACCCACAAGCCATGCCCACCAGCCAATCAGGAGCGAGTATGCAAATTAACCCAACCAAGATTGCTGCAGCCACAGAGAGAGCAGGAGGGAGGCTTGGGTTTCCCCGGCAATGGAGGAAGCCAAGTTTTCGCAGCCCTGGCCTGCTTTGGCCTCCGCTTAAGGCTACAAAGTTTCAATTATAGGAGATACATAAATCCCAACAGAAATGGCTGCCACCACAGAGCAAGCAGAAGGCTTGGCTCCACTCCAGGCTACATAGTTTCAATTGTAAAAGGTAAATAAATCCCAGATACCAGAGCCTCTGCTTGGGTCACCGGGGGGCATGGCCTGCCTGCAAACCACCACAGGCCCCTTGCCCAGGCTGCCCCACACTCCAAGGGAACCCCCACCCTGATCCGAGACACCCTTCAGTGCAAACCAGCTGGCCTCCACCCATGCACCAGGCCTCTACCCTATCTAATAAAAGAGTAATATGCAGATTGACCATCACTCCAACACACAAGATGACTGCCCCCATGTGGTCAAAGATCCTGTCCCCATGTGGACACAAGATGGCCACCACAAGATGGCCAGCAGGGGAGGGCAGTTGGGAGTGATCAGGCTGGCAGAAGAGGGAAGTTGGGGGCAAACAGGCTGGCAAGGGAGCAGTTAGACATCAATCAGGCTGGCAGGGGAGTGGTTAGGGGGTGATCAGACTGACAGGCTGAAGCGGTTAGCGGAAATCAGGAAGGCAGGCAGGCAAACAGTTGGGAGCCAGCAGTCCTGGATGGTGAGAGGGATGTCTAACTGCCCGTTTAGGCCCGATCCCGGTGGGGTCCCAGATTGGAGAGGGTGCAGGCTGGGCTGAGGAACACCCTCCCCGCCATGCAGGAATTTCACGCACTGAGCCTTTAGTATTCTATAAATCTATTGGCTCATTTATCTTGCTTATACTTGTTTATCATTTATCTTATTTATCTTGTATATACTTGTTTACTCATCCAGTGTTAAACATTTGATTTTATTTTCTCTTTTATTCTTGCTGATTCACAGTCATCATATGATTTTATATAATGAATCTCATTTACTAGTTACTAGTATAATCGTTTTGGATTCTAGTGAAATGTCCATGTTTATAAAAATGTCATCCACAAATAATAATAATTTTATTGTTTAAAAGTTGATCCTTTTGCTTTTACATTTCTTATTTTTCATGCTTTATTTCCCTGACTATACTTTTAGTATATATAGTATTGAATAGAAGTAGTAAACCTGGCAACATTATGTGTCTACAGGGAAACAGATTTCAATAATTCTGGACAATTAAGATGTTGATTTAGGTAGATTTTAGAAAAGCAGTCCAGTAAGGAAGTTGCCTTCTTTTATGATTTTATTAGAGTTGTTTCTATATCTAACTGTTGCATTTTATTACATGCTTTTTTTTATATTTACTCTAACTGATCATATGATTTTTCTTCTTGTATTTCTCTGGTAATAAAATGTTTTATATGATTTCTTATTGGATTTCAACCACCCTTGCGTATTCTAGAATATAGCGCTTTGCATTGTTCTGTTTTCTTATATGGCTTAATTCATATGATATTTTGTTTAGACTATCTTTATGAAAGCCATGCCCTATACTTTGTTTTCTACTGTCCTGTTGGGGTTGTGTTGTCAATGTGATGGTGGCTTCACTAAAGAAAGTAAAAATATTTACTTCCCTCTTCTGCCAGCCTGATCACTCCCAACTGCCCCCCTCCCCCCATTTTTCTCTGAATTGGTTTTTCTTATTTTTAATTGTTTAAAATATTTCATAATTACTGGCTTCAAGTTTTGCTTGTGGAAAGTTTTTGTTGTTATAGAAAGTTGGTTTAACTTTTTAATATTTGACTCAATTTACTTAGTAGATATATGAGTTTTCCTATTTTATGGTTTTGTATTAGTTTGGTACACTGATTTTTATAATATGATGAATTTTTACCTCTATTGTATATTTACCAGTCTAAGTATTTTACAAAATTTCTAAGTGTCTTGTTAAGGTCTAGGCTCTGTAGAAAAATACCTCATGTGATTTCTGATACTGGCCATTGTGTTTCTTCTCTTATTCTTTCCCTTACATAGTTTTGGTGGTTGGTTTATTAACTTTATTAACATTTTTTAAAATAAACAACTTTTAGCCAGATTTGATTCTATTGTATCTTTTCTTCTTTCATTGATTCTTATCTTTATTATTGCTTTCATTATGTATTTTTTCAATTGATTTTTCTTTTTAAATTTCTTATATGAAACCTGAGATTATTGATTTTCTGTCTTCATTCCTAACATAATCATTTAAGAATATACACAGTTTCCTTCTAAGCACAGATTTAGGTGTCACTTTTTGTCTTTCCTAGTGTATTTTCAAACCCTGCATTTGCCAGCCTTGTCTGCCTCACGATATCTCCAGCCCATGTGCCTGCCATCATGCTTACTTTCATGTCTCTAAGCCCATATCTTTTGTCCATTGTCACCATTGCAGCCCATGTCTGCACTTTTGTGTTGTCATGTTTTTCTATTCTTTCTCTCTAATCCAGCTCCCAAAATTTCCATTCCTCTTCCTGTAGCCCATACCAACTCACATGAGTATCTTCCTGTCCCTAAAACCCATTTCAGGCAACTAGTGTCATTCTCCACTGTGCCTGCAGCACTTATCTGTTCTTGAGTATCTCTATCTCCAGTGCCTGCATTTGATTCCAGACCTCATTTGTTTCATTCCATGTATCTGTAACCCATTCCATCTCTAAAAACTCAAAAGCTATATTTTCTGTGTTGAAGTGCCTCTATTTAATTAACTAGTTTTTGTCTGTATTTGCATGGGTCTATTTGTAGACTCTCTATTCTGTCCCGTTTATCTATGTTTCTGTTTGTTTTAAAATATCATGCTCTATTGATGATTATAGTTTTGTAATTAATTTTTATTTTGGAAAGTGTTAGTTTATCAACTTGGTTTTTGACAGTATTGTCTACACTACTAAGTTTTAAAATGAGTTTGTTAACATCTACAAAATAGCTTGGTGACATTTTTAATGGGTTTGACTAGATCTTCATATAAACTTAAAAACAATTGACATCTTAATATTGTGGCTCTTTATCATGAACAAGGAACATATCTCAATTGATTTATTTTTCCTTCATTGCTTTCATGAGTGATTGATATTTTTCTTACAGAGTTGTGTAAATATTTATTGGATTTGTGGTTGAAGATTTCTTTTTTGTAGTTTATTATAAATGGTATTGTTTCATATTCCAATTATTTCTAACTGGTATATAAAAAACAAAATGTTTATGTTGTCTTTAAACTTAGCTTCATGTTATGTCTCTAGATTTCCCTTTGGGCACAGAACAGTGGCTTCCCTCTTTGTTAGAACTTTTCCAGTTGTGGCATTGGTAATCTGAATATTGAAATTCAGTAATTCTCTGGGATCTCCAATAAAGGACATAGCCACCAGAGAACTAGGTTTGAGCTTCTGGCACTTCACCGCCATGGCCATCAGGGAGTACACAACCCAACATTTCTGGATCATATTGAGCTCTGTGAGGTCTGACCATATATCTCCATGGATAATCCACATAAGGAAAAGAGCTTATGTTTCCTCAGGAGAATGAGACTCTGCTGCAGTTTCCAAACTTGGGGTGGCGTACCCCTGAGGAAAAGCTTCTGATCCAGGGCCCTGAAGGCTGAAGAGGGCACTTTGCCACAGCTTTTCTGAGATGTTTTTCTATATAATGAATACAAAACCTTTCATTTTCTATAAATTTTAATTGCTTTATTCTTTATTTTCCCATGTTATGTATGTATGTGTGTATGTACGTATGTACATATGTATGTATGTATGTATTGATATTGTGGTAATATTGGTATCCAGGAGTCTCTATTTTCCAGGTGTACATTAGAATTTGATATTTGTGTACCATTCCTAGTAAGTCTCGTTGCAATCTATCACCATATAATTCCATCCTCTTACTCCCTCTTATCCTCCCCCAAACCCACTTACCATTTTAACAAGAATTAATTTCAAGCCCTGGCCAGTATTGCTAAATGATTAGAGTGTTGACCCATGCACCAAAGGGTCACGGGTTTGATTCCTAGTCACGGGCACATATCTGGGTTGAAGATTTGACCCCCATCCCAGTCGGGGCACATGTGTAAGACAACAAATTAATGTGTCTCTCTCCCTCTTTCTCTCTTTCTTTCCCTCTCCCCTTCCCTTCTTTCTTTCCATTCTCTCTAAAAATCAATGGAAAAAATATCCTTGGGTGAGGATTTAAAAAAAGAATTAATTTCAAAATGATTCATTTATGAGGGTTTTTAAGTGTTCAATTCATATATACTGTATTATATTTTATTGATATTATTGAGATAAATCACTATACAGTTTCAGATAGAGGACAATATATATACATTCTATAAATTAATATAAAAATGTGGACCTAAATAAATAATTTTAAAATAAATTAAGAAACAGCAAAAACAAAATTTGCCCTGCTCATCTCCCATGGAACCATGTCTTAGACTGAGGCAAAAGAAAAGAGTTGCACTCCAATACATTCTTCCACTCATTTGTATTTGTTAATGTCTACAACTTTAAAGTAATTTAAAAATAGAAAAGTATATTCAAATTCACAACATTCTTTTAATTTCAATATTTTACTTATTTTTAAAAATTATTATACTTTAAGTTTCCTTGCTTTAAAAAAAAACACTAACTTAGGCTTTTCAAAATGGCCACTGAATAAGTAGACATGCCCTACGCTTCTCACAGAGCAGATAGAAGGAACAACTAAACTGAATACCATCCACCCAGAACTGATGAATTAAATACAGCTGGTGAGACAATCGCAACCAGACAGGGCAGAGGGTGCCTGGAGAACAGTAGGATCGGGGACCTGAGCTAGAGAGAGAGATGCACAACCACCAACATGAGAGAGTCAAAAGGAACCTGTGCTGCACCAAGTTCATGTCCCTTGGGGACACACGTAACACTCAACTGTGGAAGGAAGTCCACAGGGCTGCTGGAAGCTGGGGAATCTAGATCTAAGTTCACAGCCATGAGAGGCTGCGCCCAGAAAGGCAGCCTGAAGAACTGCCTGAGACACGTGATACTGGGGGTGGGGGGACAAACTCTTAGTGGCATGGTTCTTTTGTCTTTATATTTTCCCTGCTTCTATTCATTAAACCCAGTTCATAGGACCTTTCAATTACAAACACTCACCAAGGCTGCAATGCAGGTGGAAGTGCAGTTTTGTGGAGGCTGGGGAGAGGCTGTGGAGAGGAGCAGGACAGGGAGAGGTGACCAGGAATCTGGCACTGGGACATTCTGGACCCTCCAATCATAAGCAGCCATTTTTCTTCTGAAGAGCCAGCCCCTCCCAGAAGCATCCACAGGACAACTAGTGCAGCCGCACGCAGCCTCGAGCTTTGCATAGTAAATGAAGAATGTGAATAGTCCTGGGGGACTGGGTTGAGAGGCTGTTTGGTCCCAGAAACCAATAAAGCAACATCCCCACCTAAAGCCCCTGTCAGAAATAGACGCTTGTGTAAATAAGACTGAAAGCAGGCAGATAAACAAAGCAGGCAGATTGGTCCACCTGCCTGCAACCAAGGCTGTAGAGACAGACACAGAGGAATGGGAATCGCTGGGAACTTCAACAAGGTGCTGATTATCTAACAGGAAACAGAGAAGTGGGAGACAGAACAGTAGAGAGGGGTCTTAAACAATCCCCCATGAGACATTAAAACTCAGCTGAAGCAAAGGACACTTAACTTTTTTATTTTTTACTTAAAATTTTTTTCTATCTCTCTTTTTCTTTAACCTTTTAATTCTTGTATTATTTTTCTTTATTCTATTTTTATTTGTTACTGGAGGCCCAGTGCATGAAATTCATGCATGGGGAGTGAGTGTGTGTCCCTCAGCCTAGTCTGCACCCTCTCCAATCTGGGACCCCTCGAGGGATGTCCGACTGCCCGTTTAGGCCCGATTCCACCTGTTGGACATCCCTCTCACAATCCAGGACTGCTGGCTTCCAACCGCTCGCCTGCCTGCCAGCCTGATCACCCCCTAATCACTCCCCTGCTGGCCCAATTGCCCCTAACTGCCCTCCCCTACAGGCCTGGTCACCCCTAACTGTCCTTCCCTGCAGGCCTGGTCACCCCCAACAGCCCTCTCCTGCAGGCCTGGTCCTTCCCAAGTGCCCTCTCCTGCTGGCCCAGTCACCCCTAACTGCCCTCCCCTGCAGTCCTAATCCCTCCAACTGCCCACCCCTGCAGGCCTCGTCCCCCCCCAACTGCCCTCCTCTTCAGGCCTGGTCCTCCCCAACTTCCCTCCCCTGCAGGCCCGGTCCCCCCAACTGCCCTCCCCAGCAACTCAGGACACCAAGCCTTCCTGCCCATCTCCCACTCTGCTCTGAGGTGATCCAGAACACCAAGCCTTCCCCTACTCTCCTGCTCAGCCTTCCCCCCACTCTCCAGGTTGCTGGGGTGACCCAGGAAGCCAAGCCTTCCAGCCTATATCCCGCTCTGCTCTGGAGCAATCCAGGACGCCAAGCCTTCCAGCCCATCTCCTGCTCTGCTCTCCCATCAGACTTGACCTTCCCGCCCATCTCCTTCTCTGCTCTGGGGCGATCCAGGACGCCAAGCCTTCCCCCCACTCTCCTGATCAGCCTTCTCCCACTCTCCCGGTCACTGGGGCGACCCAGGACACCAAGCCTTCCAACCCATCTCCCGCTCAGCTCTCCTGTCAGGCTTGGCCTCCTGGGTTGCTGTGGTGACCCAGGACTCCAAGCCTTCCCCCCCCCCTCCCCCCGGTCTCCGCAGGCTCCTTGGCTCTGGCCAGCACCACCATTTTGGACCATCAATTTGCATATTCCCTCCTTATTGGCTGTGGGCACGGCCATTTTTATTGCATGTTACTCTTTTATTAGATAGTATCATTGTTTTATTTGATCTTATTTTTTCTTTTTTTACACACTTTTATTCCTCACTTCTCCCTTTTCCATTCTGTTTCTCTTCTCCTGTACATGCTTTAGTTTTCCTCTCTCCTTTCCTTCTACCCCTTGTTAAAAATGGATCTATATCTGCTTTATTGACAGTTATTATTATTGTAGTCTCTGTTGGCTTACTCATATATCTAATTTCCTCTCCCCTGCTCCAAGTCCATGCACCCCTCTCTTTTCTCTTTCTTTGCTACCCAATTTTTTATGCTTATGTTTTCCTCACCTCTCTTGCTCTCTTCTTCTCCTCATTGCTTAATTAGTTTCACTCACTAAACTCAAGCCTATATGCTCTCTCCTCTATTCTTTTCCAAACATAGATGAATATATGGATAGATAAATTTTTTGAAAGTTTTTATCTTTTTATTTTATTACTAGTGGCCTGCTACATGAAATTTGTGCACGGGGGTGGGGGGGTGTGCTTCAGCCTGGCCTGCACCCTCTCCAATCTGGAACCCTTCAAAGGATGTCCTACTGCTGGTTTACAGGGATTGGGCCTAAACTGGCAGTCAGACATCCCTCTCACAATCCAGGACTGCTGGCTCCTAACCGCTCACCTGCTTGTCTGCCTGATTGCCCCTAACTACTCTGCCTGCTGGCCTGCTCACCCCCAACTGCCCCCCCCCACTGTCCTGATCACCCCCAACTGACCCCCACTGATGGCATGTTCACCCCCAACTGGCCCCCATGTTAGTCTGCTCACCCCCAACTGCCCCCCCCACGGGCCAGATCACCCCCAATGGCCCCCCTCACCGGCCTGATCACCCAAAACTGCCGTCCCATCCTGGCTTGATCACCCACAACTGCTCTCCCCTCTTGGCCTCTAACTGCCTCTACCTAGGTCCCACCACCATGGTTTTATCCAGAAGAACTTCCAGAAGGTCTCCCAGTCTAATTAGCATATTACCCTTTTATTAGTATAGATAGAGGCCTGGTGCACAGGTGGGGGCCGGCTGGTTTGCCCTGAAGGGTGTCCTGGATCACACCGGGGTGGTTCCCTTAGGGCATGGGGCAGCCTGGGCGAGGGGCCTGTGGTGGTTTGCAGGCTGGCCACACCCCCATGGGGTGAGGGTCCCCGCTGAGGGGACATAGCCAGCCTGGGTGAGGGGCTGAGGGCTGTTTTCAAGCTGGCCACACCCCCTTCAGGGTGGGGGTCCCTGCTGAGGTGCCTGGCCAGCCTGGGTGAGGGGCTGATGTCTGCTTGCAGGCTGGCCACGTCCCCCAGTGGAAACTCTTACTCCATGGGGGTGTGGCCAACCAGGGTAAGGGGCTGAGGGCCATTTTCAGGCTGGCCATGCCCCCTGGTGACCCAGATTCCCAGCCCCTCCCTGAGTGGAGGCCAGGATTGGTGGGAAGCTTGACTTCCTCTTACCCAGGGGCAACCCAAACCTCCTGCTTGCTCCAGCTCCATGGCTGCCACCATCTTTGTTGGGTTAATTTGCATACTCACTCCTGATTGGCTGGTGGGCATAGTATAGTGACACTCAATTTACATGTTTCTCTTTTATTAGTGTAGATTTATTGATTATTTTGTTTTTTACTTTTCTTCTTATCCACCCATTCTCTTTCTATCTTCTCTATACTGAAATGTGGCCATTCCCCTATTCATTCAATTTCATTACTTTACTTTCTGGGTATAAGCTATGCCTCTACAGCTTCTGCACCCCCCCCCCCCTTTTTTTTTCTGGGTGTTTATTGTCTGCATTTTTTGGTTTATTTGTTTGTTTTGTGGAGTTTTCTCCCATATATGTATACTTTTTCCCCTTCTTTTTTCTACTTTTTCTTTTCTCTCTTACCTTTTTTCCTTTTATCAATATCATTTTTGCTCTCTCTTCTCTCTCCTAATTCTCTTTTCTCTGGTGGCCACTTTTATTGGGGTTATCGGTGTCATGAGTACATTCATGTTTTGTTCCCTTTGTGTCATGTCTTGTCGAGTTGTATTTTGTGCTGTTCGATCAACATTGTAGACAGTAAGCCTCATAACCAGACATCCTGAGAGGAGACTCCATCCATGAATGGTACTATAACACTCAAGACCCAACTATACCAAGAGAAACCAAATATCTCAAGTAGGGGGCATCCCTAGAATACCCAGTCCAAAAGACCAGAGAGATTGCACCATTGGGTCCCACAAAACATCTATATATAAAATAAACTCAAAAAAATTGGGGCGACATAGAGGTTTGATCTAATACATAAAAACAACCACAAAGTAACAGTAAAATGTGGAGACAAAGAAACAACACCCAAATGAAAGAAAAGGAAGAATCATCAGAAAAGAAAAGAAATGAAATGGAGGCAAGCAATTTTTGTCAGAGAAAGAATTCAGAGAAATGGTTATAAGGACACTGAAAAGGATAAAAGACAAATTCAATATGTGTAAGAATCAAGAGGAAATTAAAAAGAACCAAGAAGAAATGAAGAATGACATAGCTGCAATAAAGAACACAATAGAAAGCATCAACCATAGACTAGAAGAAATTGAGGACTGCATCAGCGAGCTAGAAGACAAGGTAGGAAAAGACACCCAAGCAGAGCAGCAACTGGAAAATAAACTTTAAAAGAAGGAAGAGAGCTTAAGGGAGCTTTGGTACAATATGAAAAAAAAAAATCTGCATAACAGGGATCCCAGAAGGAGGGGAAATGGAACAAGGAATAGAAAACCTGTTTGAATAAATAATGACAGAAAAATTCTCTGATATTGGGAATGAAAAACTCACCCAAGTTCAAGAAGCACACAGAGTCCCAAACAAGAGGAATCCAAAAAGACCAACACCAAGACACATAATAATTAAATGGGCAAACACCAACAACAAAGTAAGAATCTTAAAGGCTGCCAGAGAGAGACAGAAAGTTACCTATAAGGAAACTCCTATTAGACTATCAACTGATTTCTCAACAGAAACACATCAGGCCAGAAGGGAATGGAATGCAATATACAAAGTGATGCAAAGCAAAGGACTGAATCCAAGAATACTATACCCAGCAAGGCTATCATTCAAAATTGAAGTTGAAATGAGGAGCTTCATAGACCAAAAAAGGCTAAGGGAGTTTATTACCACCAAGCCACCAATGCAAGAAATGCTAAAGGGGCTGCTATAAAAAGAAGAAATAAGAAAGGAAGAAGAAACACAGGCATAAAGAATAAAAATGATTACATGTCCCTATCAATAATAACCTTAACCATAAATGGATTAAATGCTCCAATCAAAAGACATAGGGTAGCTGAATTGATACGAAAACATGACCCATATATCTGCTGTCTACAAAAGACCCACCCCATAACAAGGGACTCACACAGACTGAAAGTGAAGGGATGAAAAAATATCTTTAAGGCAAATGGAAATGAAAAAAAGCTGGGTTATCAATACTTATGTATGACAAAATAGACCTCGAAGTAAAGGCCATAACAAGAGACAAGGAAAGCCACTTCATAATATTAAAAGGATCAATACAACAAGAGGATGTAACACTGGTAAACATATATGCACCCAATGCAGGAACACCTAAATACATTTTAAAAACTCCTGTAAGATATCAAGGAAGAAATCGACAGCAATCTACACTAATAAAAGAGAAAGATTCAAATTGACTGTACCTCCATGATGCCCACCAGCCAATCAGGAGTGCATATGCAAATTAACCCAACAAAATGGTGGGTTAATTTGCATATGTGGGCATGGAGTGATGACTGAAGGCTCTGCCTGAGTGAAGACTGAAGTCTGAACACTGAACACTGAAGGCTCCGCTGCTGCCAGAGCCAAGCCTGAAGGCTGAAGGCTTGGCTCTGCTGTGACCCAGGTCCCAGGTGCCGGAGGAAAACTGGTGCCAGCAGCCAGGGGAAGGAAGGCCTATTGCATGAATCTTTGTGCAATTGGCCTCTAGTATAATCATAGTAGGGGACTTTAATACCCCATTGACAACACTGGATAAACCCTCTAAACAAAAAATCAGTAAAGAAATAGCAATCCTAAATGACTTACTAGAACAGATGGACTTAATTGACATCTTCAAAACATTTCACTCCAAAGCTACAGAATATACATTCTTCTCAGGTGTACACATGGTAGGACACAGGCTAAGTCTCTACAAATTAAAGAAGATTGAATTCATATCAAGCATCTTCTCAGATCACAATGGCATAAAATTAGAAATCAACTACAATAAAAACAATCACAAAAATTCTAACACTTGGAGGCGAAATAGCATGCTATTAAATCATTCCTGAGTTACCAAAGAGATCAAAGTAAAAATAAAAAGCATCCCGTTAACAAATGACAATGAAAACACAGCAATCCAAAATCTATGGGACACAGTGAAAGCAGTCCTGAGAGGGAAATTCATAGCTCTACAGGCCTAACTAAAAAAAAAAAGAAAAAGAAAAGAAAGAAAGAAAAAGAAAAAAAATGGTAATAAATTGTCTAACCCTACAATTTAAAGAATTATAAGAGAGAAACAAGAAAATCCAAGAGTAAGCAGAAGGAAGGAAAAATAAATTCAGAGCAGATATAAATGACATCAAGACCAAAAAACATACAAAAGATCAATACAACCAAGATCTGGTTCTTTGAAAGGATAAAAAATGTTGATAAATATCTAGCCAGGCTCACCAAGAAACAAAGAGAGAAGACCCAAATAAACAAAATCAGAAATGAAAGAGGCGAAGTAACAACAGACCCCACAGAAACACAAAGGTTTATAAAAATATACCACGAACAACTCTCCTCCAACAAACTGGACAACCTAGATGAAATGGACATATTCTTAGAAAAATACAAGCTTCCAAAACTCAATCAAGAAGAATAAAAAAGCTGAATAGGCTGATAACTACCAATAAAATTGAAGCAGTAATCAAAAATCTTCCAGCAAACAAAAGTCCTGGACCAAATAGCTTCACAGGGTAGTTTTATCAAACTTTCAAAGAAGAACTAAAACTTATTCTCCTCAGACTACTCCAAAAAAATTCAAGAGGAAAGCACACTTCCAAGCTCTTTCTATGAATCCAGCATTACCCCAATTCCAAAACCAGATTAACTAAGGAGGTAAAAGACCTGTACTCAGAAAACTCCAGGACATTGAAAAAAGAGAGAGAGGAAGACATAAAGAAATTGAAGAGTATACCATGTTCATGGATTGGTAGAATCAACATCATTAAAATGTCCATACTACCCAAAGCAATCTATAGATTCAATGCAATCCCCATTAAAATAGCAACAGCATATTTCACAGACCTAGAACAAACTCTCCAAAAATTCATCTGGAATTTAAAAAAAAGGTCCAGAATAACCACAGCAATCCTGAGAAAGAAAAACAAAGTTGGAGGAATCACAATACCAGATATTAAGCTATATTAAAAAGCCACTTTTCTCAAAACTGCCTGGTACTGGCACAAGAACAGACATATAGACCAATGGAATAGAATGGATAATCCAGATATCGACCCAAACCACTATGCTCAATTAATATTTGACAAAGGAGGCAAGAGCATACAATGAAGTCAAGACAGTCTCTTCAATAAATGGTGTTGGGAAAATTGGTCAGATACAATAAAAAAAATGAAACTAGACCACCAACTTTCACCATACACAAAAATAAACTCAAAATGGATAAAGGACTTAAACATAAGATGGGAAATTATAAAAATCTTAGAAGACTCCATAGGCAAAATATCAGACATTGTCATAGCAATATCTTTACCGATACAGATCCTATGACAATGGAAACTAAGGAGAAAATAAACAAATGGGACTACATCAAAATTAAAAGCTTCTGCACAGCAAAAGAAACCATCAACAAAACAAGAAAGCCCACTGCATGGGAGAACATATTTGCCAATGTTATCTTCGATAAGGGCCTAATCTCCAAAATTTACAGAAAACTCATACATCTTAACAAAAGGAAGATAAACCATCATAAACAAAACTGGCAAAGGACTAAAATAGACACTTTTAGAAAGTGGACATACAGAAGGCTAAGAGACATATGAAAACATGCTCAAAGTCACTAATCATCTGAGAGATGCAAATCAAAACAACAATGAGGTACCACCTCACACCTGTCAGAATGGCTGTCATCAACAAATCAACAAATTTCAAATGCTGATGAGGATGTGGAGAAAAAGGAAACCTCGTGCACTGCTGGTCAGAATGCAGACTGATGCAGCCACTGTGGAAGACAGTATGGGATTTCCTCAAAAAGTTAAAAATGGAGCTGCCATTTGACCCAGTAATCCCACTTCTAGGAATATATGCCAAGAAATCAGAAACACCAATCAGAAAGGACATATGCAGCCCTATGTTCATAGCAGCACAATTTACAATAGCTAAGATTTGGAAACAGCCTAAGTGCTCATCAGTAGATGAGTGGATTAAAAAGCTGTGGCACATCTACACAATGGAATACGTTGCTGCTGTAAAAACGAAAGAACTCTTACCATTCCCAACAGCATGGATAGACCTGAAGAGCATTATGCTAAGCAAAATAAGCCAGTTGAAGAAATATAAATATCACATGATCTCACTAATTTCTGGAATATAATGAACAACTTAAACTTATGAAGAAAAATAGACCCAGAGACATAGAAGCATCGAACAGACCATCAAACCTCAGAGGGAAAGCAGGGAAGGGCAGAGGGAAGGGGTAAGAGATCAAGCAAAGGACTTGTATGCATGCATATAAACATAACCAATGAACACAGACACTAGGGCGGTGAGGGCATGTGCTGGGGGTTTGGGAGTGGGAGTGGTCGGGGAGAGGTCAATGGAGGAAAGGAGACATACGTAATAATTTAAACAATAACACCAAAAAATCCATAACATTTTTATATACCAATAATCAACTCTCAGAAAGAGAAACTTAACAAACAATCCCAATCACTATTGCAAAAAAAAAAAAAAAAAGTTAAGATACTTAGGAATAAACTTAACCAGAGAGGTAAACAACCTATACCCTGAAAACTACAGGAAAAAAGGATAGAGGAAGACATAAACAAGTGGAAGAATATACTGTGTTCATTGATTGGTAGAATCAACATCATTAAAATGTCCATACTACCCAAAGCAACCTATAGGTTTAATGCAATCCCTATTAAAATACCAATGGCATATTTCACAGACCTAGAACAAACATTCCAAAAATTTATATGGAACCAAAAAAGGCCCTGAATAGTTGCAGCAACCTTGAGAAAGAACAAAGTTGGAGGGATCACAATACCAGATATCAAGTTATACTACAAAGCCTGATTCAAGCATAAGAACAGGCATATAGATCAATGGAATAGAACAGAGAAACCAGAAATCGACCCAAGCCACTATGCTCAATTAATATTTGACAAAGGAAGCAAGAGCATACACTGGAGCAAAGACAGTCTCTTTAATAAATGGTGTTGGGAAGATTGGACAGATGTATGCAAAAAAATAAAACTAGACCAGCAACTTACACCATACATAAGAATAAACTCAAAATGGATAAAAGACTTAAATGTAAGATATGAAACCATAAATATAAGAAGAAACCATAGACACCAAAATCTCAGACATCTCTCGGACCAATATGTTTATCGATATATCTCCTAGGACAGTGGTCAGCAAACTCATTAGTCAAGAGAGCCAAATATCAACAGCACAACGACTGAAATTTCTTTTGAGAGCCAAATTTTTTAAACTTAAACTTCTTCTAATGCCACTTCTTTAAAACAGACTCGCCCAGGCTGTGGTATTTTGTGGAAGAGCCACACTCAAGGGGCCAAAAAGCCACATGTGGCTCGCGAGCCGTGGTTTGCCAACCACTGTTCTAGGACAATGGAAATTAAGGAGGAAAAAAAATGGCACTACATGAAAATAAAAAGCTTCTGCATGGCAAAAGAAACCATCATCAAAATAACAAGAGACCCCACTACACAGGAGAATATATTTGCCAATGATACATCTGATAAGGGGTTAATCTCCCAAATATATAGAGAACTCATACAACTTAAAAGAAGACAAACAATGCGATTTAAAAATAGGCAAAGGTCCTAAATAGATACTTTAAAGTGGATGTACAGAAGGCCAAGAGACATGAAAAAATGATCAAAGTTGCTAATAATCCAAGAGATGCAAATCAAAACAACAATGAGATACTACCTCACACCTGTCAGAATGGCTATCATCAACAAATCAACCAATAACAAGTGTTGGTGAGGTTGTGGAGAAAAAGGAACCCTGGTGCGTTGCTTGTGGGAATGTAGACTGGTGCAGCCACTGTGGAAGACAGTATGGAGTTTCCTCAAGAAATTAAAAATGGAACTTCCATTTGACCCAATCATCCCACTTCTAGGAATATATCCTAAGAAACCTGAAACATTTATCATAAAGAATGTATGCACCCCTGTGTTCATAGCAGCACAATTTATAATAGCTGAGACTTGGAAACAGCCTACTTGCTCATCAGCAGATGAGTGGATAAAAAAACTACAGTACATTTATACAATGGAATACTATGCAACAATAAAGAAGAAACAACTCTTAACATTTGCAACAGCTTGCACCTGGAAAGCATTATGCTAAGCAAAATAAGCCAGTCAGAGAAAGATAAGTATCACATGGTCTCACTCATATGTGGAGTCTAATGAACCAAATAAACTGATGATCAAAAATAGACCCAGAATCATAGAAGCATGAACAGACTCTTGAACCTCAGAGTGAAGGCAGGGGAGGGTGGGTGGGAAAAGATTAACCAATGAAATTGTATGTGTATGTGCATAACCCATGGACACAGACAATGGAGCAGTGAGGGCCTGAGGGTGGGGGAAGGATGGGAGAGGGCTGGAAGAAGTCAATGGGTGAAAAAAGGTGGAACTATGTAATACTTTCAACAATAAAGAAACAAAGAAAAAAAAACAAATCTAATGAACAAAATAAACTGGTGAATAAAACAAAATCAGAGACATGGAAGCATGGAACAAACTGATGAATGTCAGAGGGAAGAGGGAGGGGGAATGGGAAGAGATTAACCAAAGATCTTACCTATGGACACAAACAGTAGGGTAGTAAAGGCCTGAGGCAGTGTGGGAACTGAGTGAGGGGGGCAAAAGGGAATGGGGGAAGGGAGACATCTTTAATATTCTCAACAATAAAGTTTTTTTTTAATAAAGAAATTAAATTATTTTTTTTAAAAACTGAGGTAGCCACCTGGTCAACCTGATGTGCTCTCCTTATAGCCCCATACTCCTGCTTGGACATTCCAGTATCCCCAGACCACCCAGTTTTTTCTACCTTTGCCATGAGTTCCTGTCCCTTCCAGTGTCCATCCTGCCCAGTACCTCACCACCTACTCCAGGGAATTTCAGCTTGAGAGAGGCCATGCGGCCCAGGCGTGGGAGATTTTGGTTGCCCTGAGAATGGAGCTGGTCATGCTCCAAGTTAAAGTGACCAGGAGGTAGCAGCTCAGCCTCATGCACCCAACCCATTTCCCTCTGTCAGGCCTTCTGCTCTGTCAGTGTCCATGTTAAATACTGGTTGATTTCTGAGGGAGAAAGAGGACTCTAAAAAGGAAAGGAAAGAAAGCTGGAGGGGCAGAGAGGAGAGAAAGGGAAGAAGCAAGGGAAGATTGGTCAAGAAAATTTTGAAAGACACAACAGAGAGATGAGGGAAGAGAAGAAGGAAGGAAAGAACAGAAGAGGGAGAGTCCTCAGCATTTTGGAAGTGGTGATGTCCAAGTGAACCCTGGGTCAGAAGCTTAGCCAGTAAAGTAGTGTATATCTCCTTGCTCATAGCCTTTCCCCCGAGTCCCTGCCCTTCTGAGCATTTTAAGCCACCAGCTCTTCCCCAGGCCAGGGGCCCAGGCTACACTACACCTCCAAGTCATAGCAGTGCCAGCATACTTCAAATATAGTTCCTTTCTGGGCCATTGTGTGGGAACACTACAGCCCAGTGCTAACACCCTCCTGCTGCTGGCAGCTAGGGAGCCTCTGAGCACAACCAGTGGGCCCATCCTGCAAGCTCCATCATGGAGGACCAGCACACAGGTGCAGGCCCAAGCTCCTGAGGACCCCAGACCCTCACAAGGAGGAGATGGGATCAGGGGGACTGGGCAGGGGAGGAGGCTCCTGGAGAGTCTGACTGCCCTCCAGAGCTCAGCCCTGCCCCACACCCATCCTGATGAGTGTGATCCCCATCTGGCTCTGCCCTGTGTCTCCAGCTCTGGGTAGGTCACAGATCTTAGATTGGCTGCTTTTCATTGGTATGCAAAAACAACCACTTATGAAATAGTGCTGCCAAAAGAATCAGATTAAATATTATCAAGACTCTAAGTTTAACCAATAATTCACAGAAAATAGAGGGGGCAGAGGAATATGTTAAAGAATGCAGTCAGGGATTTCCAGACTAGGAGTGCTTTATTGGACAAACCAACTGGTTTCTTCACCAAATAAATTTTTTAAAAAATAAAATAAAAAGATTAATGACAGCTCCAGAGGTGTTGTTGAAATAGCACTCAGTTATCATTATTAGACATCAGAGATATAGCCTACCTGTAGGACCTAGACAGCAACAGTGAGCAGTTCAGATGGAGACTTGCCAAGTGAAAGGCAGGGTTGCAGTCCCACAGGGAGGGGAAGAAAGAACCATGAGTACATCCATCCTAGCCCTCCTTAGCCTCAATTGCTGTTGCTGCTTTGCTTGAGAGCTCTGGGAGGGTCTGAAGGGCAGAGTCAGGCAGGATTCTTCTACCTCTGCATCACTGACATTTTAAGCAGGACAAGTCTTTGTTGTGGACTACTGTTGAGCATACTAGGGTGTTTAACAGCATTTCTGGCAACAGCACCTCCTCCTGCAGCTTAAACAACCTAAAATGTTCCACAAATGCCCAATGTCTCCTGGGAGGCACAATCACTGGTGTTGAGATTTACTGGGGTAGACATTCCACTAACCTCCTGAGTTAGATGGGGAGAGTAACTGGAGCACCAGAATTCCCAGTCCCTAAACACTGGGCTTCACAAATCGAGAGAAGTCTCATGAGCAGAAGCTGAGCTCCTCACACTCCCCTCTGGTTCCCCCTTCTACCCTCACCACTCCCAAGAAGTAGAGATGCTTATATTCTCTTTAAAATCATATATTATTGCCACTTGATGTCACCCTGATTTGTATATGAGGAACATCTGTTAATTTCTTTATAAGCTAGGAGAAAACCTTCCTAACTATGATTCTTTTTTTTTTAAAGATTGATATATTTAATTACATAGCAAAACCACCTTCACTACAAAGTCAAAAGACAACAGAGCTGATGTGCCTTAGTGGTTGAGCATCAACCTGTGAATCAAGAGGTCACAGTTTGATTCCCAGTAAGAGCACACTGCCAAGTTGCAGGCTCAATCCTCTTTACAGTGTGAGGCAGTTAATCAATGATTCTCATCATTGATATTTCTATCTCTCTCCCTCTCCTTTTCTCTGAAATCAATTTTTTTAAATATTAAAATTTATTTTTAAAATAGAGTCTGTTCTATGCTTCTATGTCTCTGGATCTATTTTGTTCATCAGTCAGTCTATTTTGTTTATTGCATTTCATGTATAAGTGAGATCATGTGATGCTTGTCTTTCTCTGATTGGCTTATTTTGCTTGGCATAATGCTCTCCAGGTTCCTCCATGCTGTCTCAAAGGCACATTTGCTTTATTAAGAACAAGAAAATAAATGAATGAAGAGCAAACCAAGATGGCAGCATGGGTAAATGCCTGTACTCGCCACCTCCCACAACCACATCAAAATTACAACTAAAATACAGAACAACCATTGTTTAGAACTGCCTGAAAGCTGACTGAATGGAAGTCCTACAACTAGAGAAGTAAAGAAGAAAGTACATTGAGACTAGTAGGAGGAACGAAGGGTGGGGGTGTGAAATGAGCTGGTCCAACACCCACCTGTGCAAGAGGTCCCAGCCCCACACCAGAACTCCAGACCAGAGTTCCAGAGCTGGGAAGAGAAGTCCAGGAAACTACAGGCTGTAAAAAACAGCAGAGATTATGGCTGAATAATAAGAAGACTCCTGGAATCCCAGGTGTCCCTCTTAAAGGGCCCATGAATAAACTTACATGATCCCAATTCTTCCAAGTTCAAGGTCCTCACAGCCAAATGGCCTAGAGGTCAACTCCTCTCAGGGATGCCAACAGCAATCAAGGCTCAAATGCAAGACTGTACACACAGCCCACAAAGGGGCACACCTAGAGTGCCCAGCTCAGGTGACTGGGGAGGCTGAGCCACTGGGCCCTACAGGACACCTACTGCACAAGGCCACTCTACCAATTTCAGGAGACACAGCTGCTCTACTTAATACACAGAAATAAACACAGGGAAGCAGCCAAAATGCGGAAACAAAGAAACATGTCACAAATGAAAGAAATGGAAGCAAGCAAACTACTGGATACAGAGTTCAAAACCCTGTTTATAAGGTTACTCAAGGATCTTCATGAGACTTTCAAGGATCTTAGTGAGAATGTTAAAGGCATGAAAAAGGACCAGTCAAAAATTAAGCATATACTAACTGAATAAAGAATAATTTTCAGGGATTCAACAGTAGAGTAGAGAATTCTGAGAATCAAATCAACAATTTGGAATATGAGGAAGCAAAAAACACCCAAGCAGAAGAACAAAAAGAAAAAGGAATACAAAAATATGAAGATAGTGTAAGGAGCCTCTGGGACAAGTTCAAGTGTACCAGCATTTGCATTATGGGGGTGCCAGAAGGAGAAGAGAGAGAACAAGACATGAAAAAACCTATTTGAAGAAATAGTGACAGAAAACTTCCCCTTTCTGGTGAAAGAAATAGACTTACAAGTCCAGGAAGCACAGAGATTCCCAAAGAAGAGGAACCCCAAGAGGCCCACACCAAGACACATCATAAAATTCCAAGGGTTAAAGACAAAGAGAAAATTTTAAAAGCAGCAAGATAAAAGCAGTTAGTTACCTACAAGGAAGCACTCATGACTTTAAACTGATTTCTCAACATAAACTTTGCACAAGGAAATGGCAAGAAATATTCAAAGTGATGAATACCAAGGACCTACAACCAAGATTACTCTACCCAGCAAAGCTTTAATTTAGAATTGAGGGTCAGATATAGAGCTTCACAAACTAACAACAAAAAAAAAGCTAAATTAATTCATCACCACCAAACCATTGCATGAAATGTTGAAAGGTATAATTTAAGAAGAAAAATAAGAGATAAAAAATATGAACAATAAAATGACAACAAATACATATCCATCAATAATTGATTATAAAAAAATAAACGAACAAAAAATCTAATGAACAAAATTAGCTGATGAATAAAATAGAATCAAAGGCATGGAAGCATAGAACAGATTGATGAATCTCAGAAAGAAGGGGGAAGGGGTAGGGCAGAAGAGATAAACCAAAGATCTTACCTATGGACACAGACAGTAGGGTGGTGAAGGCCGTGGGTTGGGTGGGAACAGAGTGGAGGGGGGAAATGGCGTGAGGGAGAGGGGACACCTGTAATACTCTCAACAATAAATATTTTTAAAAGAAAATAAATGAATTATATTAATATATAAAAACCCAGAGTTCATAACATCCACAACAACCAGAGGCTCAACCAACTGGAAGTCAGTGCTGGGTTGCCCTGGCCAGCAGTCACACCTCTCTTTCTCTCTGGCCTCTGCTGGAGTTGCTGATCATCCCCACCTCTATGATCAGGCCCATTGATTGGCCTGAAGACACTAAAGGTCATAGAAAGGAAGCAATCAGAACCAAATCTGGGTGAAGTACAAGGAGCAAATGGCTGCATAGGAGGCTGAGCTTTTGATGCTGACTGGCACAGAAACCGACCAATCAGAACCTAATCTGGGTGAACTGCAAAGGCAGAACCTAAGGTGGAGGCTGAGGAGGGGTTTTAAGGGCAACAGCTATTTAGTGTAAGGTGTAAGAAAGCAGTTCAATTTTTTAATGACCAGTTTGGCAGTATAGTGCATATGGCTGGCTATCAGTCCAGATATAGGGATTATGTATTTTTGTCTGCCAAAGTATCTCCTCCTGATGAAAAAGGCTTCCCCCCACCCATTTAAGCAACCCTGTCCTATATAATCTATCTATACTACTAAAATGGTAATATGCTAATTAGATAAGGTCAACTGGCATCTTCCAGACGTCTGACTTCCTTCCAGACAAAACCATGGTGGTGGGGGCCAAGGCAGAGGCCATTAGGGGCGATCAGGCTGGCAGGGGGAGAGGGCAGCTGGGGGTGAGATCAGGCCAGCAGGGGAGGAAAGTTGGTGTGAGATCAGGCTGGCAGGGGAGGGCAGTTGGGGGCAAGATCAGGCCGGCAAGGGAGAGCAGTTAGGGGTGGTCAGGCAGGAAGAGGCAGTTAGGGGCGATCAGGCAGGCAGGCAGGTGAGCAGTTAGGACCCAGTGGTCCCATATTGTGAGAGAGATGTCTGATGGTCAGACATCCCTCAAGTGGTCCTTGATTGAAGAGGGTGCAGGCTGGGCTGAGGGAAACACATCCCTCCCCCACCGTGCACGAATTTCATGCACTGGGCCACTAGTAAATCAAATAAATAAATTAAATAAAGACCTGTGCCCTTGTCGTTCCTTTATTTAAAAAGAGTCAAAAGACAATGAGAGGGCTACTCTTCTAGGTTTGTAGGGAGATAGGCAAACAGAGCCTGAGCAGAAAGCCTTTCACCTTTTATTATCATAGCTAGAGAGGATGGATGGAGATGAGACACCAGAGCTGAATCCAGGCCAGTCCTTTGTGTTTGCACAGCTTCTTCAATAAATCTTGCCTTGAAATCTGAAATGCTTTTCCTGTGACTCCATGAAAGGACATTATTGCCACCAGCAATAGCTATAACAGTGAACAAAACAAAGATCTCCTTCTCGTGGAACTCACATTCCAGACAAACAGAAAACAGCAAGTAAAACAAGAAATTTATACACTGTATTAGATGACAGGTTTTATATAAAGAAGGCACAGTAAAATGGTATAAGAGTATCTGGGGTGCGGTTATGATTTTAAATAGATAAAAAGAGAGAAGCCATCAATGAGCAGGTGACATTGGACCAAAAGGGACATTTAAATGTCCCAATCTTTGGGGTCCCTTTGGGGCTAGGACTCTCTACTGCTTCCAGGCCACACTTGGCGAGGCTGTACGTGCTCCTGATGCATACCTGACAGTCCTTCTGTGGGCCTGTGGGTCTGCCATCTCCCCAAGAGGAATCCAGTCCTTCCTCATCTGTCTCTTCCAATTCCAGATAGAAAAAAAGATCCCACAGAAATCTGAGATTTCAAAATATTATCCAGACTTCAAAGGATCCCAGGCAGAGCAGACAGCAGAACAAAGTCCCAGAAGTGAGAGGCAGACAGAGAGGGGAGGCGAGGAATCCCCAGGTGTGTGCTGAGTGTAAAGCACAGACAAGGGACCTGGAAAGGGAGTGGGAGTGAACCTGGAGGCGTGTGGGGGTGGAAGGGGGAGAGACACCCTGCAGTGGCTCCCCTCACCAGGGTCGGTCACTGTTGGGTGCACGAAGGCTGGAGGAGTTGGCGCAGAGTTGTGACTTGTCCCATGGATTCCTCCTGTCTTAGGAGAGATGGTGTCTGTCTCAGGCTCCTTTTAAGGGGAGCCCGGCCCCTTCCATTTGGCATTTCATGTGCAGGACTTTGCATGCGCTTTGTTACATGAGATAAAGAAAGTTCATTCAGCCATGGCTTTAAAAGGAATCCTGCAACAAATCGTGCATGAACTGGACTAAAATTCCTTCCGCGTTCACTGAAAAAGGATTGGCAACATCATGACAAGATAAATATGATCAGAAGTGACGTAAAAGAATAACCTGAGACAAGATGTCCTTCTTCTTCCAGCCTCAGTTTTTCTGCATGCAACACAAGTGTCTTTGCAAGATCTGAAATGCTGCAATTCTGAGGGCCTGGGTTCAGCCTTCTCCTCAAAGTATTGCTGGCTTACATCCATGAAGAGAACCTCTGACAAATCCTTACTGAAGGCCTGCTCTGTACAATTCTAGGCCAATTCCTGCAGAAGGGTGAACAAGATCTTCACTGCCCTCCCCCTCTCCCCCCACCACACCCCCAAAGAGCTCACCTTCTGCCAGGGAGTCCCAGGAGAAAATCATCGCAACAGGTAGGGTGGCCGGGGCACTATAGATGGAGCAGTTCAGAGAGCAAGTAGGAGTGATTTCTGGGAAAAGTTTTCCTAGCACCACTGGGCAAAGGAAGTTTCATTATTTCCCCCTAGCTGTTGGTGAAAGAATTTGTGAAAGAATTAAACATGTGAATTTGAAGAATTCGAAGAATAAAAGTTTTTTTAAAAAATGAGAAACTGGGGAAAACTATTTTGCTTTAAATTGCCCCTCAAGATGTAATATTCTTAATTTATACTAGTAATTCTCCTGAAAAGCAAGAGGAAAACGACCAAAAACCAAGGCCTACAAAAAAATATGCAAAATATCAACAAGTCACAAAAAAAGAAAAAGAAATGACATGGCTGACTGGTGTAGCTCTGTGAGCATCAACCTATGAACCAGGAGGTCACGGTTTGAATCCTGGTCAGGGCACATGCCCAGGTTTAGGGCTCTATCCCCAGTAGGGGGTGTGCAGAAGGCAGCCAATCAATGATTCTCTCCCATGTTTCTATCTCTCTCTCCCTCTCCCTTCCTCTCTGAAATCAATAAAAATATTTTTAAATGACCTTTCAATATATGAAAAGGTGTTCATTTTATTCATAAGAAGAGAAATGCAATTTAATATAGTACTGAGATACTATTTCTCAGTTATCTGATTGTCAAAAATTGAGAAGTTTGATAACAAACTCTGTTAGCAACTCTGGGTGGAAATTGTCATTCTCATGCCTTATTGAACTCTAAAAAGAGAACCCCTAGAGTGGGACCTTTGCCAATATCTAACAAAACTACATATGCGTTTATTCCTTAATCTATCAATCCCACTTATGAGACTATCCCAAAGATAAACTGGCAGGAACACATTACATTGTCCAAAAAGTTTATTCATTGTGATATTACTTGTGATTTTTTAAAATTAGAAACAACTTAAATATCACAGAGGATTGGGTGAATAATCTATAGGACATCCCCACAAGGGAGTGTTATGCAGTCAAAACAAGGGGTGAGTGAGATTTCTATGCAGATTATTAATTGATCTCCAATATATATTGTGAAGTTAAAAAAAGAAATCCAAAGTACCATATCGTACATATGATATGCTCCCCTGTGTGTAAGAATTGGGGATATATATTAGTAGGCATCCAGGCCATTCCATTGAGAACAACACTATGACAAAGATCACACCTAGTGATCTTTTAAGCCTGAAGACTCTTGTCTTTTGCCTGCTGGCCTTTGAGCCAGGTCAGTCCCATCTATTTTAAGTAAGTGGCAGCCTCCATGACATGGAGGCTGTGGGGCTTGGGCAGAATGAAAACACCCTAGTCCTCTCTGCCTATGTCTGCTGGAGGCTCTCTACCTCTGAATGATGAGGTACTAGTCTTATCTCCAGCTGAGGCTGATACCAGTTTGAGTGCAGATGCAGCTTACATAGTTAACTTAGATGCAGGTCTCCTGAAGAAAGCACCTTCCTCAGTAAAGCCACACACTACCACCACGGTAAAGCATACAGGCTGAATTGATATTCACTGAATCACACCACTTTCCAGCTTTCTGGCTTGTGCTGACTCCTCTGCTACCTGCCAGCTTCCACAAAGCAAAGCCCCATATTTTAGGTTATTTCACATGCAGCACTCCACTTCCAGGTACTATATTTGGTATTAGTTATGACTGGGTTTAGCTGTGAGAAACATAAAATCCAAAGTAAGAATAGCTTCAGTAAGATAGTTTATTTTCTCAACAAGATAGTTTATTTCTCTCTCATGTACATAAAGTCTGGAGGTGGTCAGTTCAAGGCTGGCATGGTGATCCATAGTATCAGGAATCCAGGTTCTTTTTGTCTGTTTTTTTCCTACACTTGCCTTCAATAAATAGCTCATGGTTTAAGATGACAACTTGAACTCTAATCATCACATCCCCATTTTAGCTAGCAAGAAGGCAAAAGGGCCAGAAAAGGATCCATCCCTTTAAAAATACCTACCAGAACTTATACACACACTTCTACCATTGACCAGAACTAGTCCACACACACCTGCAAAGGAAGCTGGAAATTATAGTCTCCATTCTAGGCAACCATGTGCCTGACTGAAAATCATGGCTCTATTTCTAGGGGGGAAAGGGCAACAAATACCAGAGTACAATAGCAGTCTCTGCCATATTACTCCTAAAGCAGAGCATAAGAGAAGGAGCGGGCCCTCTCATTTCAAACCACCAGGCTCTGTGGTCTCCCAGCTGGTCCTCACCAGAAGGTATCATTTCCAAGACTAACTCAAGGTTTGACATTTTATAGAAAGGATGACATCTCCTTGCCCTCTATGTATTGTTCCTATTGCCTTTCCATAGGCCATGGTTTCTCCCTTCAAGAGCATAGAAGGACAGAATATCAGAGCCAGAAATGTCCCTAAAAAAGCACCCAGCCCAGCACCTCCAACAATAAAGATAAGGCCTTTGAGCTTAGAGGCCACGTGCTTTCTTGACAAGGCTCAATGTATATATAGGGCAGGCAAAAGTATATTTACAATTTTGAGTATGTGAACCACGAAGTTTATTTTGTATCATTATTTATTAACTAGAGGCCCTTTGTGCACAGGGAGGGTAGGGTCCCCTCAGCCCAGCCTGCACCCTCTCCAATCTGGGACCCCTCAGGGGATGTCTGACTTCTGGTTTAGGCCTGATTCCCAGGATTGGTCCTAAACCGACAGTTGGACATCCCTCTCACAATCCAATACTGCTGGCTCCTAACTGCTCACCTGCCTGCCTGACTGACTGCCCCTAACTGGCCATCCTGCCAGCCTGATCACCCCTAACCACCTCTGCCTGCTGACCTGATTGCCCCTAACTGCCCCCCCCCCCGCCACCGCCTGCTGCTCAGTCATTTTGTCCCTCACTAACCACCCTGCTGGCCTGGTCACCCCACTCAGCCTGTTCAGTTGTCAGTTCAGTTGTTTTGGATGTGACGGCCCCTGGCTCTTTATATATATAGATCATTTTATTATTTATAAACCTACTTTTTCCCACCCTGTAAAGACACAAGCGTCAAGAATGGTATCAGAACAAAAGCCAGAGCTAAGACCTCTCAGGCCATCACTCTTTTCTCCACACTGACCTATCAAAACCAACCCCAATGAGACTCCTTATCTCTAGGAGGATTCTCCCAGTCAGTTGGGTGGAAATCAATCTGGGAGCAGAGTGCACTGTCCTGCCAATTTCTTCCTTGGGAGTATATTCTGCTCTCCTTCTCTCTAGTCTGCTTTGTGGAACTTAACCTTTGGTGAGTTATTCCGGGGATGGCTGTGACAAGCAAAGAAATAGGAGACCATGGAAAGGCCATTACCAGAGCTCACAAACAAAGGCATTGACTGCTCAGCCCTCCAACCTGCTTCAGAACAACAATGTTGCAGGAGTCACTTCTCTATTACAAAAATTATGTTTGATTCCTTATTTTTTCCCTTCAAAATATTTTTCTTTTTTCCAGTTCTACTTCTAACCTGCCTGGACCAAGTCTTTGACCTATAAAGAAAGACTTTGGTTCTCATCAGCTGATGCACACATGATGATTTAGCAACTTCCCTAGGCCTCCTTGATGTCATGGAGGAATGGGTGAAGGGGAAGCAAGTCTATAAACCCCGGAAAGTACCCACAGGGCTCTAGTCACCTAGCTCTTATTCATTCACTGACTAAATTTAAGAACTTAAGTTCTAAGAATGTTAATAATAATAGATAGTTGAAAACAATCCAGGTATCAACCAATAGTGGCCTTGTTAATTAAACTATAGTGTGTTTCCACATGAAACACTATCAGTTAGAGGAAAGAAGTACTTTGTAAGTACCAAAATGAAAAGATCCCCAGGGCGTATTGTTATATAAAAAGAGCAGAGTTCAGAATAGTGTGGATAATATGCTGTGTGTTATATCAGATAGGGGAAAGAGAATATTTATATTTGTATCTATTTATTTTGCATAAAGCAACATGGGAAACTAAGAAACATGTGGAAAAATATGTGGGGTGGGAAGAGGATGTAGGGGTGGACATAAGACTTTCCATTGTATCCCTTTTCTTTAAAAAAAAAAATTTAATTTTGAAATGTGATTGTACAGCTATTCAAAATGTTTATTTAAATATTATTAAAATATTTAAAACTTAAAATAAAATTTTAAAAATTGTGATGGCACTATCCTCCCACCCTGTACTATGTACTCTAAGTTTGTGCAGCATGCAGGATGGTCTAACTCAGTGGTCGACAAACCGCGGCTTGCGAGCCACATGCGGTTCTTTGGCCCCTTAAGTGTGATTCTTCCACAAAATACCACAGCCTGGGCGAGTCTATTTTGAAGAAGTGGAGTTAGAAGAAATGTAAGTTTAAAAAATTTGGCTCTCAAAAGAAATTTCAATCATTGTACTGTTGATATTTGGCTCTGTTGACTAATGAGTTTGCCGACCTCTGGTCTAACTCTAAAGTGAAGAGCAGGCTTTTCTACCTGAGAAGGGCAGCATGACAGCAGAAGCATGGAAGGGAGGTAGTGGCAAATGACAAGGCCTAGAAGCAGAGGGGCGGAATGAGACCTGTGAACTATTCACTGTGGGAAGGAAATGGACCAAATTATCAACAGTAGTGGAAATATAGGTAATTTTGGTATTCATCTATACTGTTTGAAGTTTACAAATTTGCTACCACAAATATGTTTTACAGTCAGAAAGCATTACTAAGTGTAATTCCCAGGAGTGACAAGAGGGGACAGCAGAGAACACGGGAAGTAAACATGGAGATGCTAGAGGCATTCTTGTGGCACACAAGTGGCCACCAGGGGTAAGGAGCACTCCACAGTGCGCCTGCCACCAAGTACAGGTAACAGACCAGGCGAGGCTCCCTCTGAGGAAGATCTTTCCTGCTATCCTATCTCAAGGCTAATCACCATTTGCTTTCCACAAGCTTCTTTCTCCAGCCATGTCCCGCTAAATGGCAGTCACTGGAGTCTCAGAGGGCTACAGAAATATGCAGGCTGGAAAAAATGAGGGTTGGTAAAGAGGCTGGCAGAGATTCCAGGGATCCGCACTCCACCCTGGGACTCTGGATAAAGGGAAGGCTCTTGGCTGAGGCCCTGGGTTCCAGAAATCTGTTTCTCAGGAAGAGGGAAGGGGCAGGAAACTGAGGCCCTTTGGGGGACTGGGTGTCTACCAAAGGAGAGATCCAGAGGTCACAGGAGTGGTCAGCCTGTCCCAGGAGGGAAATCACTGCTCCAGTAAGACTGAAGCTTTCTGGCTGAAGCAAGGAGGTACATGGCCAGGTGGGTCAGTGGGTTGGAGGCTCATCCCGTGCACCAAAAGGTTGTGAGTTTGATTCCCAGTCAGCACACATACCTAGGTTTCCAGTTCAATACCTGGGCACATATGGGAGACAACCAATCAATAATCAATGTTTCTCTAATTCTCTCTCTCTCTCTCTCTCTCTCTCTCTCTCTCTCTCTCTCTCTCTCTCTAAACATCCTCAGCTGAGGATTTAATTTAAAAAAAGAAGCAAGAGATATAACTCTGATAAACATAAATGCACCAATACATGAGCACCCAAATACATAAAAAAAACTTCTGGAGATTATCAAGGGAAGATTGACAGCAATACAGCCATAGTAGGAGACTTTAATACCCCACTAACACCACTGGACAAATCCTCTAAACAAAAAAAATCATCAAAGAAACATCAATCCTAAATGACTCACTAGATCACATGGAATTAATTGACATCTTCAGATTATTTCACCCCAAAGCCACACAATATACATTCTTCTCAAGTGCACATGGGTCATTTTCAAAGAGAGACTACATATTGGGACACAGGCAAAATCTCTTCAAATTCAAGAAGATAGAAATCATATCAAGTATCTTCTCAGATCACAATGACATAAAACTAGAAATCAACTTCAATGAAAACAATCCAAAAAAAACAAATAACTGGAGACTAAATAGCATGCTATTAAACAATGATTGGGTTACCAAAGAGATCAAAGAAGAAATAAAAAACATCATGGCAACAAATGACAATAAAAACACAACAATCCAAAATCTATGGGACACAGTGAGAGCAGTCTTGAGAGGAAAGTTTATAGCTCTACAGGTCTATCTCAAAAAACAAGAAACAATGGTAATAAAGTATCTAACCCTACAACTCAAAGAGTTAGAAAGAGCAACAAGAAAAGCCCAGTGTAAGAAGAAGGAAAAAAATAATAAAGATCAGAGCAGAGTTAAACGACACAGAGATCAAACAAAACATTACAAAACATCAAGAAAACTAAGAACTGGTTCTTTGAAAGCATAAACAAAATTGATGAACCTCTAGCCAGGCTGACCAAGAAGCAAAGAAAGAGGGCCCAAAAAAACAAAATCAGAAATGAAAGAGGTGAAGTAACAACCAATTCCACAGAAATATAAATGATTATGAAAAACTACTATGAACAACTCTATTCCAGCAAAATGGACAACCTAGATGAAAGGGACATATTCTTAAAAAAAGACAAGCTTCCAAAACTCAACCAAGAAGAAAAATAAAAAACCTGAATAGGCTGATAACTACAGAAGAAATTGAAACAGTGATCAAAAATCTTCCAACAAACAAAAGCCCTGGTTTGGATGGCTTTACAGGGGAGTTATACCAAGCATTCAAAGAAGAACTAAAATCTATATTCCTCAGACTATTCCAGAAAATTTAAGAGGAAGGCACACTTCCAAGCTCTTTCTATGAAGCCAACATTACCCTAATTCCAAAACCAGAAAAAGACACCACAAAAAAAGAGAACTACAAGCCAATATCCTTGATGAACATAGATGCTAAAATCCTCAACAAAATTCTAGCAAATTGGATCCAGCATTACATTAGAAAGATCATACACCATGACCAAGTGGGATTTATTCCAGGAATACAAGGATAGTGCAATATGCACAAATCAATAAACGTGATACATCACATAAACAAACTGAGAGACAAAAATTGCATAATCAGATCAATTGATGCACAAAAAGCATTTGACAAAATCCAACACCCTTTCTTGATAAAAACTCTCAGTAAAGTGGGAATAGAGGGATAATACCTCAACATAATAAAAGCCTTATATGACAAACCTACAGCCAAAATCATACTCAATGGGCAAAACTAAACTCATTTTCCCTAAGAACAGGAACAAGACAGGGATGCACAGTTTCACCACTCCTGTTCGATATAGTATTGGAAGTGCTAGTCATAGTGATCTGACAAGAAGATGAAATAAAAGGTATCCAAATTGGAAAAGAAGAAGTAAAATTGTCCTTATTCGCAGATGACATACTATACGTAGGAACCCCAAAGACACCATCAAAAAACTACTAGACCTGATAAATGAATTCGGGAGGAGAATCCAAGATGGCGGCATAGGTAAACACCTAAACTGCTGCCTCGCGCAACAATTTCAAAAATTCAACTAAAACACAAAACGTCTATCACCCAGAACCACAGGAAAGCTGGCTGAGTGGAAGTTCTACAACTAGAAGGAAAGAGAAAAGAGCATCCAGACGTGCACGAGCGCTGAAAAGCTGAGGTACGGAGGCGCGTGATCGGGGCTGGCGGCGGGCGTTGCTTTTTTCAACCCAAAGGGAGACAAGCCCCCGATTACTCTGAAATCCAGTTTCTGGGGAGATGCGGGGGACCCAAACTCCTACGGGGAAAAGCTGGACTGTCTGCCAGTGAGGGTGGCTTACTTGCAGAGCTGCGCGCAGGGATAATTGTTTACGGCAGTGGGGCACGGGACTCCGGGACGCCCTTGGGGACACAGAGCCGGCTAACTAGCAGCCATTGCTGTTTGCCATGCCCTAGCCTAGTGATGCCCTGAGACCATGCCCTGCACAACCTACAAACCCACCCAAGCTACAAGGAGCAGCGTTAGCAGAAGAAAGCCCCACCCTATCGCAGCTTAACCTAGCAAACTTGAAGCCTGGGTCAGACAGCTCCAAAACCTCCAAACCCCAAGCAAAGAGGAGAAAACTGTAGCTCTCACTGTAGCTCCTGCTGGATGGCCTCAGACAGTAGCTGACCTGCACCCCATTGGAGATCCAGAAGCCAGTGTACCTAGTGGTCAGAGTGAGACACCAGATTTCAACTCCTCACATCCATAAGTGACACATTCAAAGGCAGACTCAGTGAGCACCAAAGCCCCACTGAAACAAGTCCTGCCCCATAAGTGTGTCTTCAGCGCAGCAGTTCTTCCATTATAGACACAGTTAGTGCTCATAGCTAATTGGCCTGGAGGTCAATTCCTCCCAGTATACCAACAGCAATTAAGGCTTTAACTGCACCAAGTCTTTGCACTCAGCCCACAAAGGGGTGTACCAAGAGTTTCCACATCAGGTGATTGGGGAGGCTGAGCTACTGCCCCCTATAGGTCACCTACCACACAAATCTACTCCATCAACACAGGGAAGCAGCCAAAATGAGGAGACAAAGAAACATGTCACGAATCAAAGAAACGGAGGAAAGCAAACTACTGGATGACATAGAGTTCAGAACCACATTTGTAAGGTTACTCAAGAATCTTGTTAAAACCGCTGAGAAACTTGATGAGACCTTCAAGGAGCTTAATGAGAATGCCAAAAAAATGGAAAAGGATCAGTCAGAAATGAAGCATACACTGTCTGAAATAAAGAATATACAGAAACTCAACTGTAGATCAACGTACCCCAAGAATCAAACCAAAGATCTGAAATATGTGGAAACAAAAAGCATCCAACCAGAAAAACAAAAAGAAAAAAGAATCCAAAATTATGAAGATAGTGTAAGGAGCCTCTGGGACAACTTTAAGCGAACCAACATCCGAATTTTTGGGGTGCCAGAAGAAGGGAGAGATCAAAATATTGAAAACCTATTAGAAGAAATAATGACAGAAAACTTTCCCTACCTGGTGAAAGAAATAGACTTACAAGTTCAGGAAGCGCACAGAACCCCATACAAGAGGAATCCAAAGAGGACCACACCAAGACACATCATAATTAAAATGCCAAGGGCAAAAGACAAAGAGAGAATATTAAAAGCAGCAAGAGAAAAACAGTTAATTACCTACAAGGGAGTACCCATACGACTGTCAGCTGATTTCTCAACAGAAACTATGCAGGCCAGAAGGGAGTGGCAAGAAATATTCAAAGTGATGAACAGCAAGAACCTACAGCCAAGATTACTCTACCCAGCAAAGCTATCATTCAGAGTTGAAGGTCAGATAAAGAGCTTCACAGACAAGAAAAAGCTAAAGGAGTTCATCGCCACCAAACCAGGATTACATGAAATGCTGAAGGGTATTCTTTAAGGAGAGGAAGAAGAAGAAAAAGGTAAAGATAAAAATTATGAACAACAAAATGACATCAAATACATACCTACCAACAAGTGAATCTAAAAATCAAGTGAATAAAAAATCTGAAGAACAGAATGGACTGGTGACTATAATAGAATCAGGGACATAGAAAGGGAGTGGACTGACGATTCTCAGGGGAAGCAGGTGTGAGGGGTGCGGGAAGAGATTGGACAAAAATCTTACTCCTATGGATGAAGACAGTGGCGGGGGTAAGGGCATGGGGTGGGGTGGGGAATCAGGTGGAGGGGAGCTATGGGGGGAAAAATAGAGGAACACCTGTAATAATCTGAACAATAATGATTTAATAAAATAAATAAATAAATAAATGAATTCGGCAATGTCCAGGATACAAAATTAACACCCAGAAATCTATGACCTTTTTATACACCAATAATGAACTCACAGAAAGAGAAGTGAAAATAACAATCCAATTTATCAATGCACCAAAAAATTAAGATACCTAATAAACTTAACTAAGGACGTAAAAGACCTGTACTCGGAAAACTACAGGACATTGAAAAAAGAGATAGATGAAGACATAAAGAAATTGAAGAGTGTACCATGTTCATGTATTGGTAGACTCAATATCATTAAAATGTCCATACTACCCAAAGCAATCTACAGATTCAGTGTAATTCCCATTAAAATTCCAATGGCATATTTCAAAGATTTAGAACAAACTCTCCAAAAATTCACCTGGAATTTAAAAAAGACACCCAATATCCACAGCAATCCTGAGAAAGAAGAAAAAAGTCGGAGGGTTCACAATACCAGATATCAAGTTATATTACCAAGCCATGGTTCTCAAAACTGCCTGGTACTATCACAAGAACAGGGGAGTTGACATATAGACAAATGGAACAGAACAGAGAACCCAGAAATTGATCCAAGCCATTATGCTCAATTAATATTTGACAAAGGAGGCAAGAGCATGCAATGGAGTCAAGACAGTCTCTTTAATAAATGGTGCTGGAAAATTTGGTCAGATACATGCAAAAAAATGAAACTAGATCACCAACTTACACCATACACAAAAACAAACTCAAAATGGCTAAGGGACTTTAATGTAAGATGGGAAACCATAAAAATCTAACAAGACTCCATAGGCAGCAAAATAGCAGACATATGTTGTAGCAATATCTTTACAAATACAGCTCCTAAGAGCAATGGAGACTAAGGAGAAAATAAACAAATGGGACTACATCAAAATAAAAAGCTTATGCACAGCAAAAGAAACCATCAACAAAACAACCAGAAAGCCCAATGCATGGGAGAACATATTTGCCAATGATATTTCAGATAAGGGTTTAATCTCCAAATTTTACAGGTAACTCATACAACTTAACAAAAGGAAGATAAAAACTCTCCAATCAAGAAATGGGCAAAGGATCTAAATAGACACTTTTTGGAGGAGACAAAATGGCAGCGGAATAGATGGACATGTCCTGAGCCTTGTCCCAGAGTTAATAGAGTGAGCAGCTGAAACGAGTGGAATTCAGCCCAAATTGGTGAAGGATACTCAGCTGGTGAGACAGTTTGCAGCTGGGAAAGGCAGAGGTCCCCTGGAGAAAGGTGAAATCAAGGATCTGGGCAGGAGAGTCTGATGGACCTCTGTGCCCAGAGGGTTAGAGAGAAACCACATGGCACCAAGCCGCATCCCTGAGGACTAGCAAAGTGTCTGACTGTGAAAAAAGGGTCCACGGGACTGTGGGAGGTAGAGGATTTTTGGACCTTGGATTCTGGATTTTGGATCTGAGATCAGAGGTAGCCCAGAAGGGCTGGCAAGACCACACAATGCTGGCAAGAGAGGAGCTTGCAGGGAAGCAGTCCTTCCCCACTCTGAGGCCTGTGCCTTTCTTCAATGAACCTAGTTCGTAGGACCTTTTGGATACAGACACTTACCCGTGGCTGAGGTGTGGGAGAAGGTGTGGACTTGTGGAATCTGGGGAGAGTGGGTGGTCCCGGAGAGGTGGTAGCGAGTCTGATGCTGAGTCATACCTGAGCCCCGGTCACCATTTTCTCCTGAGAGATAGCCCCTCCCTCCAATCTCCAGGCAACCAATACAGCCACACCCAAATCCCACCCTGAATAATAAAAAGGAATCTGAATACTCCCCGAGAGGTCACAGGAACTGGCCTAAAGAGCAAACTTCAGCCCCAGCAATGGGAAACTGAGAAACAGTACAGTACAGACAACTGGGATCATAAGCCAGGCGAAGGAATGACACTTCACTTTTTTCACTTTTATTTTTATTTTTTTATTATCCCTTTCTTTTCTTCTTTTCTTCGTTTTCCTATTTTTGTTTGTTGTTTTATTTTCTATTTCTTTTTGCATTAATTTTTTAAAACAAATCTTTATTGTTCAGATTATTACAATTGTTCCTCTTTTTCCCCCCATAGCTCCCCTCCACACAGTTCCCACCCTCTGCCCTTATTCCACTCCCCCCCCCCACTCCCTGGCCACTGTCCTCATCCATAGGTATACAGTTTTTGTCCAGTCTCTTTCCACACCCCCCACACCCCTTTCCCCCAAGGAATTGTCAGTCCACTCCCTTTCTATGCCCCTGATTCTATTATATTCACCAGTTTATTCTGTTCATCAGGCTTTTTTATTCACTTGATTTTTAGATTCACTGGTTGATAGATATGTATTTGTTGTTCATAATTTTTACCTTTACCTTTTTCTTCTTCCTCCTCTTCTTAAAGAATACCCTTAAGCATTTCATATAATACTGGTTTGGTGGTGATGAACTCCTTTAGCTTTTTTTTTATCTGTGAAGCTCTTTATCTGCCCTTCAATTCTGAATGATAGCTTTGCTGCGTAGAGTAATCTTAGTTGTAGGTTCTTGCTATTCATCACTTTAAATATTTCTTGCCACTCCCACCTGGCCTGCATAGTTTCTGTTGAAAGATCAGCTGACAATTGTGTCGGTGCTCCCTTGTAGGTAACTAACTAAATTACGAACAACAAATGCATATCTGTTTTTCTCTTACTGCTTTTAATATTCTCTTTTTGTCTTTTGCTCTTGGCACTTTAATTATGATGTTTCTTGGTGTGGTCCTCTTTGGATTCCTTTTGTTTGGGGTTCTGTGCGCTTCTTGGACTTGTAAGTCTATTTCTTTCACCAAGTGGGGGAAGTTTTCTGTCATTATTTCTTCAAATAGGTTTTCAGTATCTTGCTCTCTCTCTTCTACTGGCACCCCCATAATTTGGATGTTGGTACGCTTGAACCAACACTTAAACTATCTTCATATTTTTGGGTTCTTTTTTTCTTTTTGCTTTTCCAGTTGGGTGTTTTTTACTTCTTTGTATTTCAAATCTTTGACTTGATTCTTGCAATCCTCTAGTCTACTGTTGGATCTCTGTATATTATTTTTTATTTCAGTCAGTGTATGCTTAATTTCTAGTTGGTCCTTTTTCATATCCTCGAGAGTCTCACTAAATTTATCGACCTTTTCTAGGAAATTCTTGAAAAACCTTATAACTGTGGTTTTGAACTCTATATCCAGTCATTTGCTTTCCTCCATTTCTTTCATTTGTGATCTGTTTCTTTGTCTCTGCATTTTGGTTGCTTTCCTGAGTTGATAGAGTGGCTTTGTGTGCTAGGTATCCTATAGGGCCCAGTGGCTCAGCCTCCCCAGTTACCTGAGGTGGACACTCTTGGTGCACCCCTTTGTGGGCTGTGTGCACAGTCTTGTTGTCATTAAGCCTTGATTGTTGTTGGTCTCACTGGGGGGAATTGACCTCCAGGCCAATTAGCTGTGAGGATCAGCTGTGTCTACGCTGGGAGAACTTCTGTACTGGAGACACCCTTAATAGACAAGACTTGCAAAAACCTCTGTGCTCAGCTTGGATGGGCCAGAGTCTCAGGGTGGAGCAGACAGCAATGGCTTCCCATCAGCCCTGCCCTAAGAGGTCCCTGGGTCTCAGTGTCCCATGGTAATCACTGCAAGCATCTCTGAGAGAAAGCTGCCCTCGAGTTTCA
Source organism: Corynorhinus townsendii (assembly GCA_026230045.1). Taxonomy (NCBI): domain Eukaryota; kingdom Metazoa; phylum Chordata; class Mammalia; order Chiroptera; family Vespertilionidae; genus Corynorhinus; species Corynorhinus townsendii. The sequence continues at coordinate 110,536,721 of JAPDVU010000003.1, read as the reverse complement.
CCCGCTACCAGACAGTCCAGTTTCTCCCCGAATGAGTCTGGGTCCCCAGAGTCTTGCCCAGAACTGGAGTTCAGAGCCGTTGGGAGCTTTTGTCTCCCTCCCAATTGAGAAAGCCAGCCACGTACTCAGTTGCCAGCCCTCTCCACGTGCGTGCCTTCGTACCTCTGCCTTCTACATTTCCTCTGAATCTCAGTATGCTTTTCTCTTTTCTGACAGTCCAGTTTCTCCCCGAATGACTCTGGGTCCCCAGAGGCTCTCCTGGAACTGGAGTTCACAGCCGTCAGAAGCTTCTGTGTCCCTCCCGGTTGAGAAAGCCAGCTGTGTACTCAGTTGCCAGCCCTCTCAATGCGTGTGCCTTGGTACCTCTGCCTTCTGCAGCTCCTCTGAGTCTCAGTGTGCTTTTCTCTTTCCTTCTAGTTGTAGAATTTCCACTCAGCCAGTCTTCCTGTGGTTCTGGATGATGTCCGATTTGTCTTTTAGTTGTAGTTTTGAAATTGTTGTGCGAGGCAGCAATTTAGGTGTTTACCTATGCTGCCATCTTGGTATCTCCCCCTCTTTTCACATTATTTTTCCATCACTATTTTTATTTGCTATTTTAAATTTTTATACCATTTTGGAAATCAATTTTTTCAATTTATTATTATTATTTTCTTCTTATTCTCTTTCTTCTTATCCACTTTTTCCCTTTCTACTTCCTCAATACTAAGTTGAGGTCTTCCCCATATTCATCCAATTCTTAATCTTATTTTCAGGATATAAGCTCAACCTCTACAGATTCTGCCCCAACCCTCATTGCTGGGTGTTTGGTGTTTGTATTTTTTTTTTTTTTTGGTTTATCTATTGGTTCTGTGGTATCTTACATATTGTTTTCTTCCTTTGTCTTTTATCTCTTATCTTTTTCTCTCATTTCTATCATTTGTGCTCTCTTTTCTCTCTCCTGTCTCTCTTTTCTCAGCTGGTCACTTATATTGGAGTTATTGGTGTCATGAGTACATTTGTGCTTAGTTCCCTTTCTGTTGTGTGTTGTTGAGGTGAATTTTATACTGTCTGGCCAAGGGGCTTGAGAGAAAGCCACATAACCAGACACCTGGAGAAGAAACTCCATCCACAAATGGGTCAATAACACCCCAGACCCAACTACGGAGGCAGGAAGAATGCGGCAGTGAGGGAAAGAACATGAGTGAGTGAGGGAGTAAAAGAGGAGTGTGTGGTCAGGTGGTGTGTGTGTGTGTGTGTGTGTGTGTGTGTGTGTGTGTGTGTGAATGAGGCACAGTTAGATCCCACAGGACCTTCAGGGGCAGGCTAATCAGGCTTGCCTAACTAGGCAGCTTCTGCTACCATTGCAAACAGTACCAGGAGGCCAGCTTGTCCTCAGAGGCCTAGCTTTTCTGAAGGGGAGAGCTGCTGTAACTGGGTGCCCATCCTCAACTCCACCCAGAGTCCCCTCAGATAACACCTGGGACTCTACAGCCACCCCTGCAAGGGACCTGCTACCTAGGCTGTGATCCAATGGTCAACAAGGCTCCAGCCACCCTGGGCACAGGCTCCTGTGAGTTCTGAAGCATGCTCCACTCTGACCGGCCCAATGCTTTAGGCCAGAGCACTGCAACCACATGATCAGCAGACACATGAACAGCCCGTTCCTGTCCAAGGAGCATCAGCCCCGCAAGCAACCTGCCCCAGGCTTAAGAGCAGCAACTTCAAATGGTCTTCCCCTGTCCAAGGAGCAGCAGCTGTGTGAGAGACCAGTTACCCCATTTAAGGAGCAGCAACCACACAAGCAGCTCGCCCCATCCGAGAAGCAGCAGCCGCTCGAGCAGCCCACCCACAATTGAGGAGCAGCAGCCCCCGCAGCAGGACCCCATCCAAGGAGCAGCAGCTGCATGCAGCTCACACCCTGCACCTGTCCAAAGAGCAGCAGCTGTGCGAGCAACCAGCCCCATCCAAGGAATAGTAGCCACACAAGCAGCCGCACGAGCAGCCAGCCCCCTTCAAGGAGCAGCAGCTGTGTGAGCAGCCCACCCCCTGCTGAGGAGCAGCAGCCACACAAGCAGACTGCCCACGTCCTAGGAGCAGCAGCCCTGTGCAGTCTACACTGTTCTGAGGAGCAGCACCCACATGCAGCCTGCACCTGTCCGACAAGAAGCCAGGTGAGTGGCCCACCCCTGTCCAAGGAGCAGCAACAGCACGAGAAGCTCACTCCCACCCAAGGAGCAGCAGCCACATGAGCAGACCCTCCCATCTGAGGAGAAGCAGCTGCACAAGCAATCTGCACCTGTACAAGGAGCAGCAGCCCTACAAGCAACCTGCCCCTGTCCAAGGAGCGATGGCATCATGAGCAACCCACCCCATCTGAGAAACAGCAGCATCACACAGCCAACCCCCATCTAAAGAGCAGTAGCCATGCGAGCACTCCTCCCCTGTCCGAGGAGTAGCAGCCACATGAGCAGCCAGCCCCCATCCAAGAAGCAGCAGACGTGAGCATCCGTCCCCATCTGAGGAGCAGCAACCTCATAATCAGCCCACCCCCATCCAAGGAACAGCAGCTATATAAGCAGCCTCCCCTACCAGTCAGAGGAGACACCACTGCTGTGAACAGCACCCACCAGAGGAGCCACTGCCCACTGAGAAGCAGCTGCTAGTGTGACTGCCCGAGGAGCAACCACAGCCCAAGAAGCCACTGCCACCCAAAGAGCAGCCCCTGCACGACTCGAAATCTAGATCAGTCAGTGAGACCAAAAATGGGTATACAAAGATACCCCCAAAGGAAAAGGGAAAGAAATGGAGGAATTGTCAGAAGAGCAGCTAAGTGAAACAGAGGCATGAAATATGTCAGAAAAAGAATTCAGAATAAGGGTCATAGAGTTCATAAACCAGATGGAAGAAAAAAATCAATACCTTTTGCAAGAACCAAGAATAAATGGAAGAAAAAACCAACAACTTACGTAAGAATCAAGAAGAAATGAAGAGTGATATAGCTGCAATAAAAAAGCACCATGGAGTGTTTCAACAGTAGACTAGGAGAGGTGGAGGACTGAATTAGCGAATTAGAAGACAGGGAAGCAAAACACAGCCAAAGTGAATTGCAATTGGAGAAAAAAATTAAAAGACAGGAGGAGAGCTTAAGGGAGCTATGGGACGACATGAAACAAAGCAACATATGCCAGAACAACAGGAAGAGGAACAAGGGTTAGAAGACCTATTTGAAGAAATAATGTCACAAAACTTCCCTGATGTGGTGAAGAAAAGTCACATAAGCACAGAGTCCCAAAAAGATGAACCCGAAAAGACCCACACCAAGACACATCATAATTATGATGGCAAATATTCAGGACAAAGAGAGAATTTTAAAGGCTGCAAGAGAGAGAGAGAAAGTTACATACAAGGGAGCTCCCATTACATTATCAAATGATTTATCAACAGAAACACATCAGACCAGAAAAGAATGGAAGGAAATTTACAAAGGGACTGTGATGCAAACCAAGGGACTGAATCCAAGAATACTCTATCCATCAAGGCTATCAATCAAAATTGAAGGGGAAATAAGGAGCTTCACAGACAAAAAATAACACTAAAGGAGTTTATCACTACCAAGCCAGCAATGCAAGAAGTGCTAAAGGGACTGGTGTAAAAAAATGAAATAAAAAGGTAAGAAGGAACACAGACACAAAAAATAAAAATGGCTACAAACAAGTACCTTTCAATAATAACTTTAAATGTAAACGGACTAAATGCTCCAATCAAAAGACATCGATTGGCTGAATGGATAAAAAAAACATGACCCATATATACACTGTCTACAAGAGATCCACCTCAGAAAAAGGGACTCACACAGACTGAAAGTGAAGGGATGGAAAAACATCTTTCAGGCAAATGGAAATGAAAAAAAAAAAAAAGCTGGGATAACAGTACTTATATCTGACAAAATAGACTTCAAAGTAAAGGCCATAAGGGAATAATAATGAGGGAGGGGAATCCAAGATGGCAGCATAGGTAAACACCTAAACTACTGCCTCATACAAAAATTTCAAAACTACAACTAAAAGACAAAAAGTCTATCACCCAGAACCACGGGAAAGCTGGCTGAGTGGAAGTTCTACAACTAGAAGGAAAGAGAAAAGAGCATTGAGACGTGCACAAGCGCTGGAAAGCTGAGGTACGGAGGTGCAGAATCTGGTTGGCAGCAGGCGTTGCGTTTTTCAACCCAAAGGGAGACAGACCCCCAATTACTCTGATGCAGGGGACCCAAACTCCTACGGGGAAAAGCTGGACTGTCTGCATTTGGGTTGGAAAGTGAGGGGGGCTTGCTTGCAGAGCTGCACGCAGGAATAATTGTTTACTGCACTGGGGCGTGGGGCACAGGGACACGGGACCTGGTTGGAGACACAGAGCCAGCTAACTGGCAGCCATCGCTGTTTGCCACACCCTAGCCTAGTGACGCCCTGAGACCACGCCCCGCACAACCTACAAACCCATCCAAGCTCCAAGCAGCGGCTTTAGCATAAGAAAGGCCTGCCCTATCGCAGCTTAACCTAGCAAACTTGCAGCCCAGGTCAGACAGCTCCAAAACCTCCAAACCACAAGCAAAGAGGAGAAAACTGTAGCTCTCGCTGTAGCTCCTGCTGGGTGGCCTCAGACAGTAGCTGACCTGCACCCCATTGGAGATCCAGAAGCCAGTGTACCTAGTGGTCAGTGTGAGACACCAGATTTCAACTCCTCACATCCATAAGTGACACATTCAAGAGGCAGACTCAGTGAGCACCAAAGCCCCACTGAAACAAGTCCTGCACCATAAGCATGTCTCCAGCGCAGCAGTTCTTCCATTATAGACACAGCAAGTCCTCACAGCCAATTGGTCTGGAGGTCAATTCCTCCCACTGTACCAACAGCAATCAAGGCTTAACTACACCAAGACTTTGCACTCAGCCCACAAAGGGGTGTACCAAGAGTGTCCACCTCAAGTGACTGGGGAGGCTGAGCTACTGCCCCCTATAGGTCACCTAACACACAAAGCCACTCCATCAACACAGGTAAGCAGCCAAAATGTGGAGACAAAGAAACATGTCATGAATGAAAGAAATGGAGGAAAGCAAGCTACTAGACAACATAGAGTTCAGAACCACATTTATAAGGTTACTCAAGTATCTTCCAAAAACCTCTGAGGAACTTAGTGAGACCTTTAAGGATCTTAATGAGAATGTCAAAAAAATGGAAAAGGACCAGTCAGAAATTAAGCATACACTGTCTGAAATAAAGAATATACAGAAACTCAACTGTAGATCAATGTACCCCAAGAATCAAACCAAAGATCTGAAATATGAGGAAACAAAAAACACCCAACCAGAAAAACAAAAAGAAAAAAGAATCCAAAAATATGAAGATAGTGTAAGGAGCCTCTGGGACAACTTCAAGCGTACCAACATCCGAATTTTTGGGGTGCCAGAAGAAGAGAGAGATCAAAATATTGAAAGCCTATTTGAAGAAATAATGACAGAAAACTTTCCCCACCTGGTGAAAGAAATAGACTTACAAGTTCAGGAAGCACACAGAATCCCATACAAGAGGAATCCAAAGAGGACCACACCAAGACACATCATAATTAAAATGCCAAGGGCAAAAGACAAAGAGAGAATCTTGAAAGCAGCAAGAGAAAAACAGTTGGTTACCTACAAGGGAGTACCCATATGACTGTCAGCTGATTTCTCAACAGAAACTATGCAGGCCAGAAGGGAGTGGCAAGAAATATTCAAAGTGATGAACAGCAAGAACCTACAACTAAGGTTACTCTACCCAGCAATGCTATCATTCAGAGTTGAAGGTCAGACAAAGAGCTTCACAGACAAAAAAAAAGCTAAAAGAATTCATCACCACCAAACCAGGATTACATGAAATGCTGAAGGGTATTCTTTAAGAAGAGGAAGAAGAAAAAGGTAAAGATAAAAATTATGAACAACAAAATGACATCAAATACATACCTACCAACAAGTGAATCTAAAACTCTGGAGAATAAAAAATCTGAAGAACAGAATGGACTGGTGAATATAATAGAATCAGGGACATAGAAAGGGCATGGACTGACAATTCTCAGGGGAAAGTGGGTATGAGGGGTGCGGGAAGAGATTGGACAAAAATCTTACTCCTATGGATGAAGACAGTGGCGGGGGGTAAGGGCATGGGGTGGGGTGGGGAATCAGGTGGAGGGGAGCTATGGGGGGGAAAAAAAGAGGAACACCTGTAATCCGAACAATAAAGATTTATTTAAAATAAAATTTAAAAAGGCCATAAGGGAGGAGGCAAGATGGCGACCAGCAGGAAGATAGAGAGGGAGTGTGTGAGAGAGTGAGAGCCATAGAGGTGTGTGTGGACATGCGTGGGTGTGTGTGTGAGTGAAATAGGGACAATTAGACCCTGCGGTTTTTCCAGGGGGTTGCCAATCTGGGCAGTCTTAGACGGCAAAACCCCCAGCTGCCGCAAACACTCAGAGAAGGAAACCGGGGGCACAGATACCTCGCCATCTTGAAGAAAATAACTGCTTGAGACTAGGATCCTAACCTCACCACCACTCAGTCTGGTCTTGGAAGCAAACCAGGACCCTACAGCCACTCTGGTAGAAGACCTGCCACCACAACTGCAGACCCAGGGAAACCAAGACTCCAGGCACCTGGCCACAGATTTCTGTGAGTCACAAAGCTAATCCCCTGCCCCCACCGCCCCTGTGGCAGTGACATAGAAACTACCAGACCCTAGCCACACAATAAGGCTTTCTGCACACACAAAGCAGTGGCGACTCTGCCTGACTTTGAGCACTGGTGTTGGACACAGGAAGTTTGTTTCCCACAACTAGACTCCACACCCAGGCAGGGAGACTAAATGGAGTTCGAGCCTAGATACTCATCCTTAGGGAGGTAGATTTCTGCAACCAAATCCTCTGCCCATGCAGGGCAGTAAGATAGCGCTGAACTTGAGCTCAGACTTGCGAACTTGGGGAATTTGTTTCCCGCAACTTGCCTCCACACCCAGATAGGGAGGCAGTCCTGAATTTGAGCATAGGCACACAACCTTGGGGGGATTGTTTTCTGCGACCAGAAGCTACGCCGATGCAGGGAGACAGCACTGAATTTGAGCCTGGGTGTGAAAACCCAGGGAGTTTGTTTTTCATGACCAGACCCTGCACCTTAGCAGAGAGGCTGTGGTGAATTTGAATCTGGATGTGTGGTCTCGGGGAGTTTGTTCCCCACGACCAGACCCTGTGCCCACACAGGAAGGCAGTGCTGAATTTGAGCCTGGGTACATGCACACAGGGAGCTTGTTTTCCACAGTGAACACCCGCGTAACCATACCCCACATCCACACTAAGTGGCAGTGCCACCTGATTTAGATTCAGGGTAAGCACACACAGAAGGCTGTTTACCGCAGGGCAGAAGTGGACCTCATGCCAAAAAAGTGCAACTGAGCAACCCAGTCTCCCAGGCAGATCAGGGACCCTGAATCTCCACACAAGAGGGAGCATTGACCACCAGTGACTAGACTCAATTCCTCATTACATGTGCCTGAGATCCCTGATTCCCACTACATTCACACTAAGAGCCAGTGACTCCAATTCTTGGTGCATGTGGACACAGGGACCTGATTTTCAGTGTGAGGTAGCACTAAGAAACAGAGACTCTGATACTCTATTCTCGGCATGAACACAGGGAGCTTCTGACTCCTGACATGCAATAGGGGACTTTGATTTTTGGCACACACAAGGCCACACTAAGCGCCTGTGATTTTGACCCAGGGCGAGCGTGGCTCCCACCAACAAACAGCAACTGCACGTCTTGGTATCAGAGCTCTTCAGTTACATTCGGGGGTGCAAAACTCCCACTTGACACAGTCCAGGTCCTGCAACTCGATATCTGAACCTTCTGGTGATAGTCACAATGGGGAGACAATGAAGCAATCCCCAGAGGAAAGAAAAGGAGGAATCACCAAGTAAGGAAATAAGTGAAATGGAAGCATGCAACATGACAGAAAAAGACTTCAGAGTGATGGTCATACAGTTCATACACCACATATGAGAAAATCAACAACCTATGCAAAAATCAAGAAGAAATGAAAAATGATATAGCTACAATCAAAAACACCATGGAAGGCGTCCACAGTACAGAAGCAGAGGACCAAATCAGTGATTTAGAAGATCAAGTACAGAAACAAGCCCAATCTGAACAGCAACTAGAGAAAAAAATTAAAAAGCAGGAGGAGAGCCTAAGGGAGCTTTGGGACACTGCAAAACGAAATAACATACATATAACAGGGCTGCCAGAAGGACAAGAAGAGCAGCAAGGATATAGAAAATTTATTTGAAGAAATAATGACAGAAAACTTCCCTGATTTGGGGAAGAAAAAAGTTACTCAAGTACAAAGAGTGCCAAGCAAGATGAATCCCAAAAGACCCATACCAAGACATGCCATAATTTCAATGGCAAATGTTATAGACAAAGAGAGAATCTTAAAGGCTACAAGAGAGAGAAGAGAGTTACCCACAAAGGATCCCTCATCAGATTATCAAATGATTTCTTAACAGAAACACATCAAGCTAGAAGGGAATGGAAGGAAATATACAAAGTGATGCAAAGTAAGGGACTCAATCCAAGAATACTCTATCCAGCAAGACTATCAATAAAAATTGAAGGAGAAATTAGGAGCTTCACAAACAAAAAAGAACACTAAGGGAGTTTATTACTACCAAGCCAGCAATGCAAGAAATGCTAAAGGGAATGCTGTAAAAGAAGAAATAAAAATCTGAGAAGGAACACAGCCTCAAAAAATAAAAATGGCTACAAAGAAGTACGTTTCAATAATTTTAAACGTAAACAGACTAAATGCTCCAATCAAAAGACATAGAATGGCTGAATGGATTAAAAAAACATGACCCATATATATGTTGTCTACAAGAGACCCACCTCAGAACGAGGGACTCACACAGACTGAAAGTGAAGGGATTGAAAAATATCTTTCAGGCAAATGGGAATGAAAAAAAAGCTGGGGTAGCAATACTTATATCTGACAAAATAGACCTCAAAGTTAAGTCCATAACAAGAAATAAGGAAGGCCACTAAATAGTACTAAAGAGATCAATACAACAAGAGGATATAACTCTGGTAAACATATATGCACCCAATGCAGGAGCACTAAAATGCATAAAAAATCTCCTGGAAGATATCAAGAGAGTTAGACAACAATACAATCATAGTAGGGAACATCACTGGATAAACCCTTTAGACAAAAAAAAAATCAGAAAAAAACACAATCCTAAATGACTCACTAGATCACATGGACTTAATTGACATCTTCAAAACATTTCACCCCAAAGCTGCAGAATATACATTCTTCTCAAGTGCACATGGGACATTTTCAAAAATAGAACACATACTGGGTCACAAGCAAAGTCTCACCAATAACAAGTATCTTTTCAAACCACAAAAGCATAATATTAGAAATAAACTACAAAAAAAAATCCAAAACACTCAAACACTTGGAAGCTGAATAGCATGTTATTAAATATTGATTGGGTTACCAATGAGATAAAAGAAGAAATTAAAAACTGTCTGGAAACTAATGACAATAAAAACACAACAATCCAAAACCTATGGGACACAATGAAAGCAGTCCTGAGAGGGAAGTTTATAGCTCTACAAGCCTACCTCAAAAAACAAGAAAAATATGTAGTAAATAATCTAATGCTAAAACTCAAAGAATTAGAAAGAGAGCAACAAAAAAGCCCAAAGTGAGCAGAAGAAAGGAGATAATAAAGATTAGAGAGAAATAAATGACATAGAGACAAAAAAACAATTCAAAAAAACAAGGGCTGGTTCTTTGAAAGGATAAACAAGATTGATGAACCTCTAGCCATGCTCACCAAGAAGTAAAGAGAGAGGACTCAAATAAATAAAATCAACAATGATAGAGGTTAAATAACAACAGACCCCACAGAAATACAAAGGATTATTTAAAAATATTATGAACAACTCTATTCCAACAAACTAGACAACCTGGAGGAAATGGACATATTCCTAGAAAAATACAACCTTCCAAAACTCAATCAAATAGGAAGATTCTAAAAATCTCAATAGGCCAATAACTATGGAAGGAATTGAAATAGTGAAATAGTCATCAAAAAGCTTCCAACAAACAAAGCCCAGGCCCAGACTGCTTCACTGGAGACTTATACCAAACATTCAAGGAAGAACTAAAACCTATCCTCCTCAGACTATTTCAGAAAATTCAAAAGGAAGGAACACTTCAAATCTCTTTCTATGAAGCCAGCATCACCCTAATATCAAAACCAGACAAAATCAACACAATGAAGGAGAATTACAAGCCAATATCCCTCATGAACATAGATGCCAAAATCCTCAACAAAATTGTAGCAAGTCAGATCCAGCAGTACATCAGAAAGATCATACACCATGACCAAGCAGGATTTATACCAGGGATGCAAGGATGGTACAATATCCACAAATCAATAACCATGATACATCACATAACCACATTGAGGGGAAAAATCACATAGTCATATCAATTGATGCAGAAAAAGCATTTGACAAAATCCAACACACTTTCTTGATAAAAACTCCCAGCAAGGTGGGAATAGAAGGATCATACCTCAACATCATTAAAAGAATATATGATAAACCCACAGCCAGCATCACACTCAATGGACAAAAACTAAAACCATTTCCCCTAAGAACAGGAACTAGACAGAGATGCCCTCTCTCACCATTCCTGTTTGACATAGTACTGGAAGTATTAGCCATTGCTATCAGATAAGAAGAAGAAATAAAATTTGCAGACAACATGATACTGTACAAAGAAAACCCTAAAGACTCCATCAAAAAAATTATTTTAGACTTAATAAATAAATTCAGCAAGATAGGAGGATACAAAATTAATGCTAAGAAATCTATTGCATTTCTATACACCAATAGTGAACTTACAGAAAGAGAGACTGAAAAAAGCAATCCCATTTTCCACCATACCAAAAAAATTAAGACACCTAGAAATAAACTTAACTAAAGAGGTAAAAGACCTACATGCAAAATACTATAGGACACTGAATAAAGAGATAGAGGAAGATATAAACAGATGGAAGAACCTACCGTGTTCATGGATTGGTAGAATCAACATCATCAAAATATCCATACTACCCAAAGCAATCTATAGATTCAGTGCAATCCCAATTAAATTACCAATGGCATATTTCACAGACCTAGAACAAACTTTCCAAAAATTCATCTGGAATAAAAAAAGACCCCGAATAGCTACAGCAATTCTGAGAAAGCAGAACAAAGTAGGTGGGACCTCAATACCAGATATCAAGCTGTATTACAAAGCCATTGTTCTCAAAGCAGCCTGGTACTGGTACAAAAACAGACATATAGGTCAATGGAATAGAATAGAGAACCCAGAAATCGACCCAAACCACTATGCCCAATTAATATTCGACAAAGGAGGCATGAACATACAATGGAGTCAAGACAGTCTCCTCAATAAATGGTGTTGGGAAAATTGGACAGATACATGCAAAAAAATTAAACTAGACCACCAACTTACACCATAAACAAAAATAAATTCAAAATGGATAAAGGACTTAAACATAAGATGGGGAACCATAAAAATACAAGAGAAACCCACAGGCAGAGAAATCTCAGACATATGCTGAAGGAACTTCTTCACTGATACTGCTCCTAGGGCAATGGAAAACAAAGAGAAAATAGACAAATTGGACTACATCAAAATAAAAAAATTTTGCACAGCAAAAGAAACCATCAACAAAACAACAAGCAAGTCCACTGTATGGGAGAACATATTTGCCAATGTTAACACTGATAAGGGTTTAATCTCATTTATAGGGAACTCATACATCTTAACAACAGGAAGATAAACAATTAAATCAAGAAATGGGCAATGGACCTAAATAGAAACTTTTCAAAAGAAGACAGAAGGAAGGCCAAGAGACATATGAAAACATGCTCAAAGTCACTAATTATCCGAGAGATGCAAATCAAAATGACAATGCGGTACTGTCTCACACCTGTCAGAATGGTTATCATCAACAAATCGACAAACAACAAGTGTGGTGAGTATGTAGAGAAAAAGGAACCCTGGTACACTGCTGGTGGGAATGCAGATTGGTGCAACCACTGTGGAGAACAGTATGGAGTTTCCTCAAAAAACTAAAAATGGAACTCCCAATTGACCCAGTTATACCACTTCTAGGAATATATCCCAAGAAGCTAAAAACATCAATCAGAAAGGATATATGCACCCCTATGTTCATAGCAGCACAATTTACCATAGCTAAGATTTGGAAACAACCTAAGTGCCCATCAGCAGATGAGTGGATTAAAAAACTGTGATACATCTATACAATGGAATACTAAGCTGTGCTAAAGAAGAAGGAATTCCTACCATTTGCAACAACATGGATGGAACTGGAGAGCATTATGCTAAGTGAAATAAGCCAGTCAGGGAAAGATAAGTATCACATGATCTCAATCATTTGAAGAATATAATGAACAACATAAACTGATGAACAAAAACAGTACCAGAGACAGAAACATCGATCAGACCATTAAACCTTGAAGGGAAGGTAGGGGAGGGTCGGGGTAAGGGGGAGAGATCAACCAAAGGTCTTGTATGCATGCATATCAGCCTAACCAATGGACACAGACTATAGGGGGATAAGGGTATGAGTAGGGGGAGGGGAGAGAGTAATGGGAGAATAAGGATACATATGTAACACCTTAATCAATAAAGAAATTTAAAAATATTTTTTCACATGAGAGGCAGAATAGAAACTTGTCATGTAACATTGAAATGACAGATATGTAAATACATAATTTGACTCTAATGATAACCACTGTTAACAACTTGATGTATATAATTTAAAGCTCTTTTCTAATTATGTCCAAATACATTATCATTTTAAATAAATGGAATAACACTAAAAAAAGAAGAAGAAGAAGAAGTACAAGAGACAAGGAAGGCACTTCATAATATTAAAGGGATCGATACAACAAGAGGATATAACCCCGGTAAACATATATGCACCCAATGCAGGAGCATCCAAACACGTAAAAAAAAAACTCCTGGAAGATATCAAGGGAGAAATCGACAATAATACAATCATAGTAGGGGTATTTAATACACAACTAACATTACTGGATAAGTCTTCTAGACAAAATAATCAGCAAATAAAGAGCAATTCTAAATGACTCACTAGATAAGATGGACCTAATGGACATCTTCAGAGCATTTCACCCCAAAGCCACAGAATATATGTTCTTCTAAAGTTCACATGGGCATTTTCAAAAATAGAGCACATATTGAGTCCAAGCAAAATTCCCCAAATCCCCAAATTCAAGAAGACTGCAATCATATCATGCATTTTCTCAGACCACAATGGCATAATATTAGAAATAAACTACAATGAAAACATTCCAAAAAATTCAAACACTTGGAAGCTGAATAGCATGCTATTAAACAATGATTGGGTTATCAATGAGATCAAAGAAGAAATTAAAAACATCCTGGAGACTAATGACAATAAAAACACAACAATGCAGATGCTATGGGGCACAATGAAAGCAGTCCTGAGAGGGAAGTTTATAGTTCTACATGCCTACCACAAAAAAAAAAAAAAAAAAAAAAAAAAAAAAAAAAAAAAAAATTGGTAATAAATCATCTAACTCTACAACTCAAAGAATTAGAAAGAGAGCAACAAGAAAAGCCTACAGTGACCCCAAGGAAGGCATAATAAATATCATAGCAGAAATTAATGAAATAGAGACCAAAAAAAAAAAAATACAAAAGATCAATGAAACCAAGAGCTGGTTCTTTGAAAGGATAAACAAGATTGATGAACCTCTAGCCAGGCTCACCAAGAAGCAAAGAGAGAGGACCCAAATAAACAAAATCAGAAATGAAAGAAGAGAAATAACAGATCCCACAGAAATACAAAGGATGGTTAAGAAATACTATGGAGGGAGAATCCAAGATGGCAGCATAGGTAAACACCTAAACTGCTGCCTCCCACAACAATTTAAATTGCAACTAAAAGACAAAACGTCTATCACCCAGAACCACGGGAAAGCTGGCTGAGTGGAAGTTCTACAACTAGAAGGAAAGAGAAAAGAGCATTGAGATGTGCACGAGCGCTGAAAAGCTGAGGTACAGAGGCGCGTGATCCAGGCTGACTGCGGGCGTCTGGGCATGTTGCTTTTTTCAACCCGAATGGAGACAAGCCCCCGATTACTCTGAAATCCAGTCTCTGGGGAGACGTGGGGGACCCAAACTCCTACTGGGAGAAGCTGGACTGTGTGCCAGCGAGGGTGGCTTGCTTGCAGAGCTGCCCGCAGGAATAATTATTTACTGCACTGGGACACGGGACTGGCGGATGCCGTCAGGGACGCAGAGCCGGCTTACTAGCAGCCATTGCTGTTTGCCACGCCCTAACCTAGTGACACCCGGAGGCCCTGCCCTGCACAACCTACAAACCCACCCAAGCTACAAGCAGCTGAGTTAGCATAAGAAAGGCCTGCCCTATCGCAGCTTAACCTAGCAAACTTGCAGCCTGGGTCAGACAGCTCCAAAACCTCCAAACCCCAAGCAAAGAGGAGAAAACTGCAGCTCTCACTGTAACTCCTGCTGAGTGGCCTCAGACAGTAGCTGACCTGCACCACATTGGAGATCCAAAAGCCAGTGTACCTAGTGGTCAGTGTGAGACACCAGATTTCAACTCCTCACATCCATAAGTGATACATTCAAGAGGCAGACTCAGTGAGCACCAAAGCCCCACTGAAACAAGTCCTGCCCCATAAGCGCGTCTTCAGCGCAGCAGTTCTTCCATTATAGACACAGGGAATGCTCACAGCTAATTGGCCTGGAGGTCAATTCCTCCCAGCGTACCAACAGAAATTAAGGCTTAACTACACCAAGACTTTGCACTCAGCCCACAAAGGGGTGTAACAAGAGCATTAACATCAGGTGATTGAGGAGGCTGAGCTACTGCCCCCTATAGGTCACCTACCACACAAAGCCACTCCATCAACACAGGGAAGCAGCCAAAATGCAGAAACAAAGAAACATGTCACGAATGAAAGAAACGGAGGAAAGCAAACTACTGGATGACATAGAGTTCAGAACCACATGTATAAGGTTACTCAAGAATCTTCTAAAAACTGCTGAGAAACTTGATGACACTTCTGAGGAGCTTAGTGAGACCTCCAAAGACCTTAATGAGAATGCCAAAAAAAATGGAAAAGGACCAGTCAGAAATGAAGCATACACTGTCTAAAATAAAGAATATACAGAAACTCAATTGTAGATCAACGTACTCCAAGAATCAAACCAAAGATCTGAAATATGTTGAAACAAAAACATCCAACCAGAAAAACAAAAAGAAAAAAGAATCCAAAAATATGAAGATAGTGTAAGGAGCCTCTGGGACAACTTCAAGAGAACCAATATCCGAATTTTTGGGGTGCCAGAAGAAGGGAGAGACCAAAATATTGAAAACCTATTAGAAGAAATAATGACAGAAAACTTTCCCTACCTGGTGAAAGAAATAGACTTACAAGTTCAGGAAGCGCACAGAACCCCATACAAGAGGAATCCAAAGAGGACCACACCAAGACACATCATAATTAAAATGCCAAGGGCAAAAGACAAAGAGAGAATATTAAAAGCAGCAAGAGAAAAACAGTTAATTACCTACAAGGGAGTGCCCATACGACTGTCAGCTGATTTCTCAACAGAAACTATGCAGGCCAGAAGGGAGTGGCAAGAAATATTCAAAGTGATGAACAGCAAGAACCTACAACCAAGATTACTCTACCCAGCAAAGCTATCATTCAGAGTTGAAGGTCAGATAAAGAGCTTCACAGACAAGAAAAAGCTAAAGGAGTTCATCACCACCAAACCAGGATTATACGAAATGCTGAAGGGTATCCTTTAAGAAGAGGAAGAAGAAGAAAAAGGTAAAGATAAAAATTATGAACAACAAAATGACATCAAATACATACCTACCAACAAGTGAATCTAAAAATCAAGTGAATGAAAAAATCTGAAGAACAGAATGGAGTAGCAAATATAATAGAATCAGGGACATAGAAAGGAAGTGGACTGACAATTCTCAGGGGAAGCAGGTGTGAGGGGTGCGGGAAGAGATCTTACTCCTATGGATGAAGACAGTGGCGGGGGGTAAGGGCATGGGGTGGGGTGGGGAATCAGGTGGAGGGGAGCTATAGGGAAAAATAAAAGAGGAACACCTGTAATAATCTGAACAATAAAGATTTATTTTAAAAAATAAAAAAATAAAAGAAATACTATGAGCAACTCTATTCTAACAAACTAGACAACCTGGAGGAAATGGACACATACCTAGAAAAAATACAGCCTTCCAAAACTCACTCAGGAAGTTTCTAAAAAATCTCAATAGGCTGATAACTATGGAAGAAATGGAAGCAGTCATCAAAAAGCTCCCAGCAAACAAAAGCCCACGGCCAGACGGCTTCACAGGGGAGTTTTACCAAACATTTAAGAAAGAACTAAAACCTATCCTTCTCAGACTATTCCAGAAATTTCAAGAGGAAGGAACACTTCCAAGCTCCTTCTATGAAGCCAGCATCACTCTAATACCAAAACCAGATAAAGACAACACATAATGAAAGAGAATTACAGGCCAATATCCCTCATGAAAATAGATGCCAAAATCCTCAACAAAATTCTAGCAAATCAGATTCAGCAGTACATCAGAAAGATCACACCATGACCAAGTAGGATTTATCCCAGGGATGCAAAGATGGTACAATATTAGCAAATCAGTAAACGTGATACAACACATATACAAACTGAGAGATAAAAATCACATTATCATATCAATTCATGAAGAAAAAGCATTTGACAAAATCCAACACCCTTTCTTGATAAACTCTCTCAGCAAAGTGGGAATACAGAGATCATACCTCAACATAATAAAAACCTTATATGACAAACCCTCAGGCAACATCATACTCAATGGGCAAAAATTAAAACCATTTCCCCTAAGAACAGGAACAAGACAGGGATGCCCATTCTCATCACTCCTGTTCAACATAGTGCTGGAAGTGCTAGCCAATGCAATCAGACAAAAAGAAGAAATAAAAGGCATCTAAGTTGGAAAAGAAGAAGTAAAACTGTGCTTATTCACAGATGACATGATACTGTACAAAGAAAACCCTAAAGACTCCATCAAAAAATTATTAGACTTAATAAATGAATTTGGCAATGTAGCAGTATACAAAATTAATGCCAAGAAATCTATGGCATTTCTATACACCAATAGTGAACCTACAGAAAAAGAGACTAAAAAAGGAATCCCAATAACCATCTCACCAAAAAAATTAAGATACACAGGAATAAACTTAACTAAGGAGGTAAAAGACCTATATGCAGAAAACTACAGGATACTGAAAAAAGAGATAAAGGAAGACATAAACAGATGGAAGAACATACCATGTTCATGGATTGGTAGAATCAAAATGTCCATACTACCCAAAGCAATCTATAAATTCAATACACTTCCCATTAAAATACTAATGGCATATTTCACAGACCTAGAACAAACTTTCCAAAATTTCATCTGGAATAAAAAAAGACCCCGAATAGCTGCAGCAATCCTGAGAAAGAAGAACAAAGTAGGTGGGATCTCAATACCAGATATCAAGCTGTATTACAAAGCCATTGTTCTCAAAGCAGCCTGGTACCGGCACAACAACAGACATATAGGTCAATGGAATACAATAGAGAACTCAGAAATCAACCCAAACCACTATGCCCAATTAATATTTGACAAAGGAGGCATGAACATACAATGGAGTCAAGACAGTCTCTTTAATAAATGGTGTTGGGAAAATTGGACAAATACATGCAAAAAATAAAACCAGACCACCAACTTACACCATACACAAAAATGAACTCAAAATGGACCAAGAACTTAAACATACATTGGGAAACCATAAAAATACTAGAGGAATCCACAGGCAGCGAAATCTCAGACATATGCCAAAGCAATTTCTTCACTGATACTGCTCCTACGGCAATGGAAACTAAAGAAAAAATAAACAAATGGGACTACATCAAAATAAAACGCTTTTTCACAGCAAAGAAAACCATCAATAAAACAACAAGAAAGCCCACTATATGGGAGAACTTATTTGCCAATGATATCAACAATAAGGGTTTAATCTCCAGCATTTACAGGGAACTCATACAACTTAACAAAAGGAAGATAAACAAACCAATCAAAAAATGGGCAACGGACCTAAATAGATACTTTTTGAAAGAAGATAGAAGGAAGGCCAAGAGACATATGAAAACATGCTCAAAGTCACTAATTATCCAAGAGATGTAAATCAAAACAACAATTCGATACCATCTCACACCTGTCAGAATGGCTATTATCAACAAATCAACAAATGACAAGTGCTGGTGAGGATGTGGAGAAAAAGGAACCCTCCTGTACTGCTGGTGGGAATGCAGACTGGTGCAGCCACCATGGAGAACAGTATGGAGTTTCCTCAAAAAACTAAAAATGGAACTCCCATTTGATCCAGTGATGCCACTTCTAGGAATATATCCCAAGAAACTAGAAACACCAATGAGAAAGGATATATGCACCCTTATGTTCATAGCAGCACAATTTACCATAGCTAAGATTTGGAAACAGCCTAAGTGCCCATCAGCAGATAACTGGATTAGAAAACTCTGGTATATCTTCACAATGGAATACTACACTGCAGTAAAAAAGGAGTTCTTACCATTTGCAACAACATGGATGGAGCTGACGAGCATTATGCTAAGTGAAATAAGCTGTGCAGAGAAAGATAAATATCACATGATCTCACTCATTTATGGAATATAATGAACAACATAAACTGATGACCAAAAACAGATCCAGAGACAGAGAAGCATTGATCAGAACATCAAACCTCAGAGGGAAGGTAGGGGACAGTGGGAGTAAGGGTGTGAGATCAACCAAAGGACTTACATGCATGCATATAAGCCTAATCAATGGACACACACAACAGGGGGGTAAGGGCATGAATGGTAGTGTGGAGAGTAATGGGAGAATAAGGACACATATGTAATACCTTAGTCAATAAAGAAATTAAAAATAAATAAATAAATAGACACTTCTCAACAGAAGACAGAAGGAAGGCCAAGAGACATATGAAAACATGCTGTAAGTCACTAATCATCCAAGAGATGCAAATCAAAACAACAATGTGGTACCATCTCACACCTGTCAGAATGGCTATCTTCAACAAATCAACAAACGACAAGTGCTGGTGAGGATGTGGAGAAAAAAGAAACCCTTGTGCACTGCTGGTGGGAATGCAGACTGGTGCAGCCACTGTGGAAGACAGTATGTAGTTTCCTCAAAAAGTTAAAAATGGAACCTCCATTTGACCCAGTGATCCCACTTCTAGGAATATATCCCAAGAAACTAGAAATACCAATCAGAAAGGATATGTACACCCCTACGTTCATAGCAGCACAATTTACAATTGCTAAGATTTGGAAACAGTCTAAGTTCCCATCAGCAGATGAGTGGATTAAAAAACTGGTACATCTACACAATGGAATACTATCTTACCTAATAAAAGAGAAACATGCAAATTAACCATGACTCCATTACGCCCACAGCCAATCAGAGTGCGTATGCAAATTAACCCAACAAAGATGGAGGTTAATTTGCATATGCAGGCACAGAGCAGTGTGAAGCCTGCTATGAGGGGAAGGGGAATGGTGGAGGGAGCTACTGGAGTGGTGCTCCAGACAAAAGCAAGGACGTGCCTGCTCCCGGGTGGCGGGGGAGCAGGACTTGCCAGCTCCCAGGCAGCTGCAAGTGAAGCCAGGGGCCTACTCTTGCATGAATATCATGCAACGGGCCTCTAGTGCTACTATAAAAAAAAATAACTTTTACCATTTGCAATAGCATGGATGAACTGGAGAGCATTATGTTAAGTGAAATAAGCCAGTCGGAGAAAGATAAATATCACATGATCTCACTCATATGTAGGATATAATGATCAACATAATTTGGTGAATAAGAATAGATCCAAAGACAAATGGTAGGGTAGGGGGGTTTAGAGAGCAACCAATGGACTTACATGCATGCATATTAGCATAACCAATGGACACCGACACTGGGGCAGTGGGGGCTTGCCTGGGCTGGGAATGGCTGGAGGGATCTGTCAATTGGGGTAAAAGAAGACATATGTAAAACTTCAGACAATTAAAAAATATATATTGAGAGACCCCCCCAAATCAGACTGCTCAGTTGGGTCTTCCCAAATCCCTGACACATAGAAATTGTGATTGATAATATTTTTATATTAAATCTTTATTGTTGAAAGTATTACATATGTCCCTTCCCACCCCCACCCCCCCACCCTTTGACCTCTTCTAACCCGGCCCCTTCCCCTGCCCCAGGCCTTCACACCCTATTATCTGTGTCCATGAGTTATGCATATATGCACACAAGTTTTTTGGTTGATCTCTTCCCAACTACCCACCCTCCCCCACCTTTTCTCTGAGATTCTGGAGTCTCTTCTATGCTTCTATGTCTCTGGATCTATTTTGTTCATCAGCTTATTTTGTTACTTAGATTCCACATCTGAGTAATACTTGTCTTTCTCTGACTGGCTTATTTCACTTAGCATAATACTCTCCAGGTCCCTATTTGCTGTCTCAAAGGGTAAAAGATCCTTCTTTTTTATCGCTGTATAGTATTCTAGGGAGTAAATGTATCACAGCTTTTTAATACATCTTTATTACTGTTTTAAGCTACTAAGTTTCAGGATAATTTGTTACACAGCAATAGAAAACTGGGACAAGAACAATTATAGGAATGATAGATCCAGACAATAGTCCTCAATGAATGCAAAAACTAATGGGTAAAGGTTTCATAAGGAATAAGATGTTTACATAGAATTAATGTATTTCCCCACTAAATATTTATTACTAATAACAGAGGGAAAACCATCACAGCGGCACATCCTGGCAGATATCACCTTAACAAAGTGATCAAAGTTAACATCATTATAATGGGACAGATTGACATAGTATACATTGGTGTGTTGGTAAATGCTTAACAACTGGCTGACAGGGAGGACCCGGATTTATAACATTTGCTGATTTGGGTTGTGTAAAAACTCCCACAGTGACCAATTTAGGCTACCACTGGTTTAAGAACAGGCTGAGATTCTAAAGATTGGCTTTTGCTTACTGGTGCACACACCCCCCTCCCCACCCCGACAAGAGGCCCTAACCCATGTACTGCACTGAGAAGGACAAAGCATTGCTCTGAGACATTCTCTCAAAAGTCCAGCACTTTGATTGGGTTGTTTATCTTCCTTTTGTTAAGTTGTATGAGTTCCCTGTAAGATAAACAACCCAATCAAAAAATGGGCAACGGACCTAAATAAACACTTTTCAAAAGAAGACAGAAGGAAGGCCAAGAGACATATGAAAATATGCTCAAAGTCACTAATTATCCAAGAGATGCAAATAAAAACGACAATGTGATACCATCTCACACCTGTCAGAATGGCTATCATCAACAAATCAATAAAGGACAAGTGCTGGCAAGGATGTGAAGAAAAAGGAACCCTCCAGCACTGCTGGTGGGAATGCAGACTGGTGCAGCCACCGTGGAGAACAGTATGGAGTTTCCTCAAAAAACCAAAAATGGAACTCCCATTTGACCCAGTGATGCCACTTCTAGGAATATATCCCAAGAAACTAGAAACACCAATCAGAAAGGATATATGCATCCCTATGTTCATAGCAGCACAATTTATCATAGCTAAGATTTGGAAACAGCCTAAGTGCCCATCAGCAGATGAGTGAATTAAAAAACAGTGGTACATCTACACAACGGAATTTTATGCTGCAGTAAAAAAGAAGGAATTCTTGCCATTTGCAATAGCATGGATGGAACCAATGAGCATTATGCTAAGTGAAATAAGCCAGTCAGAGAAAGATAAATATCACATGATCTCACTCATTTATGGAATATAATGAACAACATAAACTGATGACCAAAAACAGATCCAGAGACAGAGAAGCATCAATCAGACCGTCAAACCTCAGAGGGAAAGTAGGAGAGGGTGGGGATGGGGGGAGAGAACAGCCAAAGGACTTGTATGCATACATATAAGCCTAACCAATGGACACAGACAATAGGGGGTTGAGGGCATGAGTGAGGGGGTTGGGGATGTAATGAGGGGATAAGAACTCATATGTAATTCCTTAATCAATAAAGAAATTTTTAAAAAGTACAGCACTGACCAAGATCTAAAACTTTGAAAGGATAAACAAAATTGATGAACCTTTAGCCAGGCTCACCAAAAAGCAAAGAGAGAGGACCCAAATAAACAAAATCAGAAATGAAAGAGGTGAAGTAACAACCAATCCCACAAAAATACAAACAATTATGAATTAAATGCTATGAACATATTTATTCCAACAAAATGCACAACTTAGACCAAATGGACATATTTTTAGAAAAATAGAACTCCCAAAACTCAATCAGGAAGAATCAAAAAACCTGAATAGGCTGATAATCACTGAAGAAATTGAAATAGTGATCAAAAATCTTCCAGAAAACAAAAGCCCTGGTCCAGATGGCTTTACAGGGGAGTTCTACCAAGCATTCAAAGAAGAACTAAAAACTATATTCTTCAGACTATTCCAGAAAATTCAAGAGGAAGGCACCCTTCCAAGCTCTTCCTATGAGGCCAACATTACTCTAATTCCAAAACCAGATAAAGACACCACAAAAAAAGAGAACTACAAGCCAATATCCTTGATGAACATAGATGCTAAAATCCTCAATAAAATTCTAGCAAATCAGATCCAGCATTACATTAGAAAGATCATATACCATGACCAAGTGGAATTTATTCCAGGAATACAAGGATGGTGCAATATGCACAAATCAATAAACATCCCATAAACAAACTGAGACAAAAATCACATAATCAGATCAATTGATGCAGAAAAATTATTTGACAAAATCCAACACCCTTTCTTGATAAAAACTCTCAGCAAAGTGGGAATAGAGGGATCATACCTCAACATAATAAAATGCTTTATATGACAAACCTACAGCCAACATCATACTCAATGGGCAAACACTAAACTCATTTCCCCTGAGAAGAGGAACAAGACAGGGATGCCCACTTTCACCACTCCTGTTTGACATAGTACTGAAAGTGCTAGCCAATCAGACAAGAAGAAGAAATAAAAAGCATCCAAATTGGAAAAGAAGAAGCAAAACTGTCCTTATTCGCAGATGACATGTTGCTATACATAGAAAACCCCAAAGACTCAATCAAAAAACTACTAGAATTAATAAATGAATTCAGCAATGTTGCAGGATACAAAATTAACACTCAGAAATCTATGGCCTTTTTATACACCAACTAGAGGTCCGGTGCACAAAATTCGTGCACAGGGGAGGGGAGTGGTCCCTCAGCCAAGCCTGTACCCTCTCACAACCCAGGACCCCTCAGAGGATGTCCAACTGCTGGTTTAGACCCAATCCTACAGGGATCCCTCTCACAATCCAGGACCACTGGCTCCTAACCACTTGCCTGCCTGCCTGCCTGATTGCCCCTAACCACTTTGCATACCTGCCTCATCACCCCTAACCATTCGGCAGCCTGCCTGATCGCCCTTAACCACTTGCCTGCCTGCTGATTGCCCCTACCTGCTCGCTTGCATGCCTGATCACCCCTAATTGCTCGCCTGCCTATCTGATCACCCCTAACCTCTCACCTGCCTGCCTGATTGCCCCTAACTGTCTCTGCCTCGGCCCCTGCAGCAGCGGCTTTGTCTAGAAAGACGTCTGGAATGACGTCCAGAAGGTCGCTCAGCTGTCCGTTCTAATTAGCATATTACACTTTTATTATTATAGACTAAAGGCCCGGTCCCTCAGCCCAGCCTGCCCCCTCTCATAGTCCAGGAGCCCTCAGGGGTGGGAGGCAACCTAGCGACCAGGGAAAGAATTTATTAGATAGGATTTTTTTTTCTTGATTTCAGAGAGGGAGAGGGAGAGAGAGATAGAAACATCAATAGTGAGAAATAGGAATGTCATTGATCAGCTGCCTCTTGCAAGCCCCCTCCCCCCCCACACACACACACTGGGGATTGAGCCTGCACCCCAGGCATGTGTCCTCACTGGGCATCAAACTGTGACCTCGGGGGCAGGGGAAGGATGATAACCACTGAGCACACCAGCTGGGCTATGTTTCACTTTTTCAGGAATCACCAGGCTGTTTGCACAGTGGCTGCCCCACTTTAACTTCCCACCAGCGGTGCAGACGCTGTGCAAACCCATCAGCACTGTTGTTTCTCTGCATCCCACCAGCACTGTTGTTTCAGGGAGGGGCTTCATCACAGCCAGGGAGTGTGTGAGAGTGGCATCTCATCTCTCGTTTCACTGTGTTTCCCTGTGGGTGAGTGTTGAGTGTCCGTTCAGCTGCTCATCGGCCATTTGCATCTTTTCCTTAGAGAAATGTCCATTCGAGGCCCTTGCCCACGTTCTGTTCCATTAGGTTGGTGCTGGGGTTGAGTGAGGGGAGCGCTCCAGGGCCCAGATGTCGGTCCCTTCACAGACGGGGGACCTGCAGGTGCTTCCGGGGCATATTCACGCTGTGGACAGTGTCCTCTGATGCACAGTCGGTTTTTCTTTTTGATGAGCCCAGTGTGTCCTCTCCCCACTGTGGCTGTGCCAGTGGGGTCACACCAACATCTTTCTTAAAGGTCTCTTTCTTCTTCCTGCACGACACCCACAGGTACCCACAAAGCCAGGCCCTGCTTCCCAGTGCAGACGCCCTGCAGTGGCCCGCCTCCACCCCCGCCCACCCACTGCCCCACCACAGCCCCAGCCAGCTTCTTGCAGGTGCGTGTGGGCCTCTGGCCTCAGGCTGGAGACGTGGGCACGACGCCCTCCCCACCAGCTTTCAGGGGTTCTAGTCCTCGGGACCCAGTGAACCCCTGGCCGATTTGTATTTGAATCTTTATAGTTTCTAAAGTTCACAAGTCTCAAAGGTTATAATTGCATGTGGTATGAGAGTTATATGTACACAGATACACTTTAACAGCGTCAACTATGTGCCTGGCATGGGCATGTGCTACAGAGGCCCATTTTTAGAATCAACTTTTATTATGGGGTCTCTGTTTTTAAAGTGAAAATCAGCCCCTGGTGGCTGCTGGATTTGCTAGTGTGTTTACACACAAAGTCTACAAATATAAGGTGGTCACGTTTAGAGGCTCACGGCTCACAGCTCCCTTGGTGAACACGGGCTCACACGCCGCGGGCTTTCTCTTTCCGAGAAAACATGCCAGGGACGCTCAGGGCCCTCAGGCAGCACCCCCACTCGCCAGCGGGCCCTCAGGCCGCCAGAGAGTGCAATGCCGCCCTTGGAGGGCAGCCTGTTGGATGTGGAGAGAGCAACCTCTCAGGTCTAAAGCCGAACTCTGAAGCTCCTGAACCACCTATGGTCCACTTTTCAAATCCCCAAGACCGGCACAGTGGGGGCCACTCACGACCCAGCTTTGCACATCAGGTCCCTTTAGGCCACATACCTGATTGGGATGCTCAGGAAGCACTGATACCTGGCACCCCTGGGGGAGAGTTAGAGGTCTCCCAGCGGTCGCACAAAGACACAGGGCAGGGACTCACAGCTCAGACTCCTGGGGCCTCAGTCCAGGATATGGGAGGAGGGCGGGTGTCCACAGCCAACTCTGATGCTCAGGGCGCTGGTGGAGAGTGGAGGTGAAGGACAATGTCCCTGCAGGATGGAGGCCGGGTGCACTCAGAGGGGCGTGTTCAGCAGTTTGGAAACGGGTGAGAAGGCCACGTGGAGGGGATGCTGTGAGGGCACAATAGGAGGTGAGGCTGCAGGTTCCATTCCAGGTTGGGGCTTGGCCATAGAATGGGGGATGTAAGGGTTAATTTGCATACTCCTGATTGGCTGGTGGGTAGAATGAATCAGAGGTACATTCAATTTGCATATTGCTCTTTTATTAGTGTAATGAACTCATAGAAAGAGAAACTAAAAAAAAAAATCCCATTTACTATTGCACCAAAAAAATTAAGATACCTAGATATTAATTTTTGTTTGTATAATCAACATCATTAAAATGTCCATACTACCCAAAGCAATCTATAGATTCAATGCAACCCCCATTAAAGTACCAACGGCATATTTCAAAGATCTAAAACACACTCTCCAAAAATTCATTTAGAATTAAAAAATACCACGAATAGCTGCAGCAATCCTGAAAAAGAAGAACAAAGTTGGAGGGATAACAATACCAGATATCAAGCTATATTACCAAGCCATGGTTCTCAAAACTGCCTGGTACTGGCACAAGAACAGACATACAGACCAATGGAACAGAGAACCCAGAAATCAACCCAAGCCATAATGCTCAATTAATATTTGACAAAGGAGGCAAGAGCATACAATGGAGTCAAGACAGTCTCTTCAATAAGGGTGCTGAAAAAATTGGTCAGATGCATGCAAAAAAATGAAACTAGACCACCAACTTACACCATACACAAAAACAAACTCAAATGCCTAAAGGACTTAAATGTAAGATGGGAAACCATGAAAATCCTACAAGACTCCATAGGCAGCAAAATAGCAAACATATATTGTAGCAATATCTTTACAGACATAGCTCTTAAGGCATTGGAGACTAAGGAGAAAATAAACAAATGAGAATACATCAAAATAAAAAGCTTTTGCACAGCAAAAGAAACCATCAACAAAACAACAAGAAAGCCTACTACATGAGAGGACATATTTGCCAACGATATTTCAGATAAGGGTTTAATCTCCAAAATTTACAGAGAATTCATACAACTTAACAAAAAGGAAGATAAACTATCCAATCAAAAAAATGGACAAAGGACCTAAGTAGACACTTTTCGAAAGAAGACATACAGAAGGCTGAGAGATATATGAAAACATGCTCAAAGTCACTAATCATGCAAGAGATGCAAATCAAAACAACAATGTGGTACCATCTCACATCTGTCAGAATGGATATCATCAACAAATGACAAGTGCTGGTGAGGATGTAGAGAAAAAGGAACCCTCCTGCACTGATGGTGGGAATGTAGACTGGTGCAGCCACTGTGGAGTTTCCTCAAAAAGTTAAAAATGGAACTCCCATTTGACCCAGTAATCCCACTTCTAGGACTATATCCCAGGAAACCAAAAACATCAGTCAACAAGGATATATGCACGCCTATGATCATAGCAGCACAATTTACAACAGCTAAGATTTGGAAACAGCAGCCTAAGAGCCCATCAGCAGATGAGTAGATTAAAAAACTGTGGTACATCTACACAATGGAATACTACGCCACTATAACAAAGAAGGAACTTTTATCATTTGCAACAGCATGGATGGAACTGGAGAGCATTATGCTAAGCAAAATAAGCCAGTTGGGGAAAGATAAATATCACATGATCTCACTCATATGTGGGATATAATGATCAACATAATTTAATGAACAAAAATAGATCAAAAGACAAATGGCAGGGGAGGTGGAGTCGTTAGAGAGCAACCAAAAGACATGTATGCATGCATATTAGCATAACCAGTGGACACATACACTGGGGCTGTGGGGGCTTGCCTGGGGTGGGAATGGCTGGGCTGGGGAGGGGGTGGTCAATTGGGGGAAAAGGAGACATACTGTATGTAAAACTTAAGATAATAAAAAAAATTTTTGCGATGCCAAAAACCTGATAAAAAAAAAAGTGCAGCACTGGAATCCTTTTAAAGGAAACACTAGAAAAACTTGAAATGAAGGCTACTCTACAAAATGACTGGCCTACATTATTCAAAAGTGTCAAGGTCACAAAAGATAAGGACAGGCTGAGGAACTGTTCGAGCCTGAAGGAGACAACTAGAGAGATAATAACTAAATGTAACATGTGATCCTGGATTGGGTTCTGAACCAGAAAAAAAAAATGCTTTGAAGGGCCAGGGCCGCATGGTAGTATCTTACCAATGTTAATTTCCTGATTTGGAAGGTTACATGAAAGACTGACAGTATAAGCACAACCAATGGATATAAGACACTGGGGCGGGGGGGCAGGGTGGGCAGGTGAAGGCATGTCCTGGGGGGTAGGGGAGGTCGGGGGGAGATCAAGGGGGAAAAAAAAGGAGACATATGTACTACTATTTGTAATACTTAAAACAATAAAAATTAAATTAAATTAAAAAAAAAAAAAGAAAGAAGCCAACCACAAAAAAAGAGAAAAAAAAAAGAAAGAAAGACTGACAGTATCTTTATGCCATGTACACTGGAGTGTTTAGGAGTAATGGGGCATAATGTCTGCGTCTTAAGACTCATTTGTTAGAAAAAAAATAGGATACATAGAGATAGATGTCGAGATATAGATATCGAGATATACTAGTAGAAAGAGAGAGAGAGATAGCAAACGTAAAATGTTAACAATCGGGGAACCTGGGCAAAGAGTTCTTTGTACTATTCTTGCAACTTCTCTGAAGGTTTCACATTATTTCAAGATAAAACATAAATGTTCCATGGTTTTCCCTGAGGTTGGATCCCAACTTCTAACTTACTGGAAAACAGGATGACTCACATCTGCAAAAACATTCCCTCACTCTGAATTCCAGAAGGCCCAATTCTTCCTTAGGAGCTGTGAAGACTGAAGCAAAAGCTCTAGGACCCAGGAGGAAGAGCCCAGCCAGAACATCCATCATGGGCCAGATTATGGGAACTTAACTGTACAATAAGCCTGTCAAGTCAGGGACTGTCAGTTTCCTGGCCCTTAGATTTTTCCAGCCCAGACAATTCATCTGACAAGGAAAGAAAAATAAAATAAATAAATAGATAAATATAGAGTACATGAATTCAAATGAAAGAAAAAAAAAAAAGACATTTTGTTAACAGAAGACTTTGCAGCAGATGTCCTTAAATAAGAAGCAACCCTCCAAGGGTAGCACAATTTTGTTTACAAAAATCCAGTTAACACGTGTTTTTCCAAAAGGCATATGTTTTTCCTCTGGAAAGTCCTGCAGGAGAAATGAGTGAAGTCTGAGGGAACTACAGACTGTTTCCCAGATCTTTACAATTCAGAGTCTGGTTCTGTTGGTGTTTCTAGTTCTCCACTAGGACTCAGCCTATTAAACCAGGCATGAAAGCAAAACTAGCTGGTTTATTTTTCCAACTCAGGGAACACACTAAGTCTGAGCCAAAGACCTTACACTCCTGGGAGACCCCTATGGCAACTTGATACACAAACCCACTCTGCTAAGTTCTATTTTCACCATCTATTAAATGTAAGTGCGCTGAATACAAGCAAAATAAATAAATGAATGTAAGTAAGCTGAGTTGAGACCTATGCACCATCTACTACGAACAGTTAAGGTAATGAATCAAAGCCCTCAGAATTAGAATCTTAGAAGTCATCTTGTTCCACCTAGGTACCAGGTGGTTGAGGACCCCTTGACAGCAAGGCTTTTCCCAGTGTCATGGACCAAACAGTGATAAACTACAAATGGAGAGAGGATTGGCTGCTGCCTGAGTGCTCAGATGCAGGTGACAGGTGAGGGATAAGAAGACATTCACTTGGCACTTTTAAGGAATTCTTTATACTCCAGATCTTTAGTCAAGTGATCACAGGGATGGCTTCTTGCCTCCCTTCTACAAAAATCGGGCTAGGAGCCAGAATCTGATCACACGAGGTCTTCTGTTTGAAGAGACTCTGCTCTACTCCCTCCTATCTCAGCTACCAGCTCAATACATACAGATTATCTCCATTCTTTCAATACATCTTTTACTGAGTACTGTCTAGGTTTGGGGCATGGACCTGGGCTCTGGGTTTACAGTATACATGAAACAACCATTAGTGCTTGCCTACATGGTGCATACAGTCTAGTGAAAGGGAGCCTGTGAACACAGAAATAAATATAACATTATAAACTGTAATTAGAGTCATAAATGAAATAAACAATGTGCCATGAGAGAAAATACCAGGTTAGGGAATGTGGAATAAATAGATATATCTCCTTTCTGAAATAGTGACATAAAACCTGAAGGGTGAATAGGAGTTAGACAAAATTGGAAAAAAATAACGTTCCAGGCAGAGAAGGAGAAAACACCCTGATACAGGATAGAGATTGGGATATTTGAGGAACAAAGGACCAGTGTGGTCTGAGTCTGATGCGGTAGAGGTGACCCAGGTAGGATGATGCTGGAAGGGATCCCGATTAAACAGGATGTTCTGTTGAGACATTTGGGGTTTTCCTTCCTTCCTTCCTTCCTTCCTTCCTTCCTTCCTTCCTTCCTTCCTTCCTTCCTTCCTTCCTTCCATTTTCTGGAACATTATACATGGTTTTAGTTCCATCAAGCATTCTCATGTTACTTACTTTTTTAAAAAATTCATTTCTAGAGAGAGAGGAAGTGAGAGGAAGGGAGAGAAACATCAATGTGAGAGACAAACGTTGATTGGTCCTGTCCCAGTAGAGTATATAGGGCGTTATCCAAGGCGTCCCTTGAGATAAACTTAACCGGGCAGGTATTCAGACATTAAGTAGTTGTTAGCGAAGAGACTACTCTAACCAAGCAGAACCAAGGGTAGTCATTATCATCTGACCTTATATTAATATTAGGGGCCCAGAGCACAAAATTCGAGCCCTGGGGGGTGGTCCCTCAGCCCAACCTGCCCCCTCTCACAGACTGGGAGCCCTCAGGGATGTTCTACTGATGGCAGGGGATGCCCTACTGATGACTTAGGCCCGCTCCCAATGGAGTGGGCCTAAGCTGCAGTCTGGCCTCCCTCTGTGGGAGGTGACCAGGCTGATCAGGGGAAGGTGCCAGCCCCATCATCCCACTGCTGCAGCCACTGCCAGCCACCGCAGCCATCAAGGTCTTTTCATCAACACGGACTCCAGTCCTCTCACCATGAAAAAATGACAACTATCTTTAGGCATTTTCAAGATGTGTCTTTCATAGGATATGACATTTCTTTCTTTCTTCCTTTCTTTCTTTCTCCCTTCCTTCCTTGCTTCCTTTCTTTCTTTCATCCTCACCTGAGGATATGTTTCCATTGATTTTTAGAGAGTGTGGAAGAGAGAGAGAGGGAGAGACAATGAGAAACATCAGTGTGAAAGGGACACTTTGATTGGTTGCCTCCTTCATGAGCCCTGACCTGGGCCCCAGCCAGGGAGGAACCTGTAACCTCAGAATCAAACCCAGACCCTGCACTCAGTAAGCCAAGGCTCTATCCACTGAGCCAAACTGACTAGGGCAGAATATGACATTTCTTAGCCCCTCCAGCAGCAGACCTTCGTTTTTTTCTCCAGGAGTGTGGTGGAAAAACCGTACACCACCTTCTTGGATTCTTATTACCCGAGTTACCAAGAACACTGCAAGTGGCGGCATACGGGGAGCTTAGCCAATGAGCTGTCAGAAAAGCTGTTTGCTCTCAAACTGGTTTGGCTCAGTGGATAGAGCATCGGACTTCAGACTGAAGGGTCCCAGGTTTGATTCCTGTTAATGGCATGTACCTTGGTTGGGGGCATATCCCCAGTGGGGAGTGTGCAGGAGGCAGCTGATCAATGTTTCTCTCTCATTGATGTTTCTGACAGTCTATCCCTCTCCCCTCTTCTCTGTAAAAAATCAATAAAACATTTTTTTTTAAAAAAAAAAGAAAAGAGAAAACCAAGATGGCGGCATAGGTAAACACCTATACTGCTTCCTCGCACAACAATTTCAAAACTACAACTAAAAGACAAAACAGACATCATCCAGAACCACTGGAAAGCTGGCTGAGTGGAAATTCTACAACTAGAAGGAAAGAGAAAAGGACACTGAGACTCAGAGGAGCTGCGAAGGGCAGAGGTGCGGAGATGTGCAGACGCGGAGACGCAAGCAGAAAAGGGCGGGTGGCTGAATATGTGGCTGGCTTTCTCAAATGGGAAGGAGACAAATGCTCCCCACTGCGCTAAATTCCAGTTCCAGGTGAGACTCGGAGAACCCAGACTCATACAGGGTGAAACTGGACTGTCAGGAGGAAGCACACTGAGACTCAGAGAAGCTGCGGAAGGCAGAGGTGTGGAGGTGTGTGTGAGCGCACAGAGAGGGCAGGCAGCTGAGCGCATGGCTAGCTTTCTTGTTCGGGAGGGAAACAAAACCTCCTGACTGCACTGTACTCCAGTTCCGGGTGAGACTTTGGGAACCCAGACTCATTTGGGGAGAAAATGGACTGTCTGGAAGTGGGAAAAACTTGAGGGCAGCTTTCTCTCAGAGGTGCATGCAGCCATTGCCCATGGGTCTCTTAGGGCTTGGCTTACAGGAAACCAAGGCTGTCTACTCCACCCTGAAACTCCACCCCATCCAAGCTGAGCACAGAAGCTCTCCCAGCCTAGAAACAGCTGATCCTCACAGCCCATTGGCCTGGAGGTCAACTCCTCCCAGTGAGACCAACAACAATCTAGGCTTAACTACAATAAGACTGTGCATACAGCCCATAAAGGAGTGCACCAAGAGTGTCCACCTCAGGTAACTGGGGAGGCTGAGCCACTGGGCCCTATAGGGCACCTCACACACAAAGCCACTCTATCAACTCAGGGAAGCAGCTAAAATGTGAAGACAAAGAGGCAGGTCACAAATGAAAGAAATGGAGGAAAGCAAACTACTGGATATAGAGTTCAAAACCACGGTTATAAGTTTTTTCAAGAATTTTCTAGGAAAGGCCAATAAATTTAGTGAGACCCTCGAGGATATGAAAAAGGATCAACTAGAAATTAAGCATACACTGACTGAAATAAAAAAAAAAAATTATACAGAGACCTAAAACCGGACTAGAGGGTTGCAAGAATCAAGTCAAAGATTTTAAATACAAAGAAGCAAAAAACACTCAACCAAAAAAGCAAAAAGAAAAAAGAATCCAAAAATATGAAGATAGTGGAAGGAGCCTCTGGGACAACTTCAAGTGTACCAACATCCGAAATATGAGGGTCCCAGAAGAAGAGAGAGAGCAAGATACTGAAAACCTATTTGAAGAAATAGTGACCGAAAACTTCCCCTACTTGGTGAAAGAAATAGACTTACAAGTCCAGGAAGTGCAAAGAACCCCAAACAAAAGGAATCCAAAGAGGACCACACCAAGACACAGTATAATTAAAATGCCAAGAGCAAAAGACAAAGAGAAAATATTAAAAACAGCAAGAGAAAAACAGTTAATTATCTACAAGGGAGCACCCATATGACTGTCAGCTGATTTCTCAACAGAAACTATGCATGCCAGACGGGAATGGCAGGAAATATTCAAAGTGATGAATAGCAAGAACCTACAACTGAGATTACTCTACCCAGCAAAACTATCGTTCAGAATTGACAGGCAGATAAAGAGCTTCACAGATAAGAAAAAGTTAAATGAGTTCATCACCACCAAACCAGTATTATATGAAATGCTGAAAGGTATTCTTTTAAGAAGAGGAAGAAGAAGAAAAAGGTAAAGGTAAAAATTATGAACAACAAATACATATCTATCAACAAGTGAATCTAAAAATCAAGTGAATAAAAAAATCTGATGAACAGAATAAAATGATGAATATTCTCAGGGGGAAAGGAGTGTGGGGGGTGCGGGAAGAGACTGGACAAAAATCGTACACCTGTAGATGAGGACAGTGGGGGGGTGGGGTAAGGACAGAGGGTGAGGTGGGAACCGGGTGGAGGGGAGCTAAGGGGGGAAAAAAGGAACAATTGTAATAATCTGAACAATAAAGATTCATTTAAAAAAAATTAAATAAATCAAGAATGCTCACAAAAAAAAAAAGAAAAGGTGTTTCCTCTGCATCCCGTGCGCAGAGGATCCCCTGCATTGTGTCCACTGGGCTAGGGGCATGTCCCCGGCAGCTACGTGTTTCCTGTGTCCACCAGGCTGGTGGTCATGGACCCAGACTGCTTGGCCCAAGCACACACACAACAGGCCGCAGGGTCACTTGTGCTTGGTGCCCCCAGTCGCTTATCTCAGAACCCAGCCCACTTGGCACCCTTGGCCACTTGCTGCCCCTGGCCGCTCATCCTGGGACCCAGGCCGCTTGGCGCCGGCACCCATAGGCCACTCCTGGGTGGCGTCCTGGGACCCTGGCAGCTCAGGGCCTAAGTGCAGACCTACAGTCTCGTGGTAGCCTCGGTCCTAAGGATGTTCCCAGGACCCAGGCCACTCAGTGCCCGCGTATGCAAATTAACCCTCCATCTTTGTTGGGTTAATTTGCATACTCACTCCTGATTGGCTGTTGGGTGTCGGAGAGGTATGGATAATTTGCATCTTTCTCTTTTATTAGTGTAGAATAGTTAAGACTGCTGGAGGAATTACGCTACACAAGAAAATGCAGTTGCAAGTCACACAGCACACTTTATTACTCACAAGGTTCCTGGTGCCAAAGGCTCAGACTTAACGGGGTCCTGGGGAAGAGTGGCATCCTCTGCGGGCAGCGGCAGATCTGTCTTTGGGTGGCTGGCCATCTGATTGGGTCGAGTCAATGGGAGGAGGGTGACCGAAGTCTCACAATCAGAGGTTCAGCTGTTCTTCTGCCATCTGGTGTGGAGCAAGGCAGCGTGGAGCATGCATCAAGAGGATGATTGATGTCTGAAGTCAGAGACCTATTTTTAAGCCTTTTCTGGCCAATGGCAGTCCAGGTGGCTATCAGTAACATACGTCATCACACAAGTGTTACTCAGAGTACAAGCTGGTTATCAATCACAGTGTCAATCAGAAGGTGTCTATCAGGTTTACATATGTCATTCCTAAGTGTAACATTCAGCTACAGTCTTATCTATATGTTGCAGTTAGGGCTTGGCCAGCATGGTCATTCCCTGTGCTCTTTAATATTTCACACAAGTATTTCACAAAAAATATTTTTTCTATAAATTAATTTGTTACTAAGACAGTTGCCTCCGGAACGCACCCCAACAGGTATGCACACAAAACCTGGGTATGTGCCCTGACCAGGAATCAAACTGGTGACCCTTTGGTGCAGAGGACAACACACAACCAACTGAGCCACACTGGCCAGGGCTCTTTCTTCCCTTTTCCTTAATCCTCACCCGAGGATAATTTCTTTTGTTGATTTTTTTTTTTTTTTTTTAGAGAGAGAAATGAAAGAAGAAAGAGAGAAAGAAACATTGATGTGAGAGAGAAAACATTTGTCAGTTGCCTCTCTCATGTGCCCTAACTGGGCATCAAACCCACAACTCTTTGGTGTATGGGACAATACTCTAACCAACTGAGCCACCCAGCCAGGGCCAAGGCATTTGGGATTTTCTAAGTGGACTGAATTGTAAGCAATGGAGTAACCTGAATTAACTTATTTTTTAAAAAATCTTTGTTCTGTGAAAAATGAATTGAAAAAGGCAATGATAAGAAAAGGAAGATTAATTAGAAGCCTATTGTCATCATTCAGGCAAGAGGTGACAGTGGCCTGAACTCAGCCAATAGTAGTAGAGGTGAAGAGGCATGGATGGATTCAAGATACTTTTGATGTTCTCTCCCCCGTAGAGAGCAGGGGAGAGAACAGTATCAAGAATTTCACTGAAAATTTCTGCTTTGATTGGAAACCAAGATGGCACAACCACATCAAAACCACAGCTAAACAGCAGAACAACTGCCACCCAGAACCACGGGAAAGCTGGCTGAGTGGAAGTTCCACAACTAAAAAAGTGAAGAAAGCACATTGAGACTGGTAAGAGGTGCAGAGGTGCGAAAAGTGCTGGCACCTGGATGTGCTGTTTTTTAAACTGGGAGTGAGATACAAGCGCCTGCTTGCTCTGAACTCCAGTTCCAGGTGAGACTCTGGGGGACCCAAACACATACAGGGTAAAACTGGACTGTCTGGCATCGGGACAGGAACGCAAGGGTGGCTTACTCTTAGAGGTACTTGCAGTGATCATTGTTCCTGCACGGGGGCGCAGGACATGGAGAACCGGGGACTTCTCTGGTTCAGGGCAGCCATTGCCATTTGCTCTGCCCTGGTGATTACCAGAGACCCTTCCCCACCCAATTCACAACCCCACCCAAGCTGTATGCATTGGCTTTTACATATGAATGGCCTGTCCTTTTGCCTAAAAGAAACTGCAGCTGGGTCAGAGAGCCCCAGACATTCCAAAAGAAGGCTCACTGCCTGGCAGCAGCAGAAGCCTGCTTCACAGCTGGGCCTCATCTGGGCACTTCCAAACCTCATACAAAGAGGAGAAATCTGTAAATGTCTCTGTAGCTCCTGCTGGGTGGCCCCAGACAGTGGCTGACCTTGCACCTCCTTGGAGATCCAAGAGCCAGTGTACCCAGTGGTCAGAATGTTACCATACCAGATTACAAATTACACATCCATAAGAGACATACTCAAGGGGCAGACTCAGTCCTGCCTCATAAGGGTGTCTCCTGAAAAACAGATCTTCCAGTATAGACACAGCTGGTCATCACACCAATTGGCCTGGAGGTCAATTCCTCCCAGTGATACCAACAGCAATCAAGGGTTAACTACAACAAGACTGTGCAAATAGCCCACAAAGGGGTGCACCAAGAGCGTCCACTTCAGGTGACTGGGAAGGCTGAGCCACTGGGCCCTATAAGACACCTACCACACAAGGCCACTCTATCAACTCAAGGAGAATTAGCAGCTACCAGTACATAGAAACAAACACAGGGAAGCAGCCAAAATGCGGAGACAAAGAAACAAGTCACAAAGGAAAGAAATGGATGAACACAAATACTGGATATAGAATTCAAAACCATGGTTATAAGGTTACTCAAGAATCTTCTAGAAACCTCTGAGAAATTTAGTGAGACCCTCAAGGATATGAAAAAGGACAAATCAGAAATTAAGAATACACTGACTGCCCACTAATATTTACAGGGTAAACTAAGATTGTTGGTAGAGTATTAAATTTGACAGTAAAATAGTAATCAAGTTTTCAGATTAATTTAAATAGGCGAATTGAAATAAGTGAATATTCAAGTAAAGTCTATTGTACTGGACAAAAAGCTGTTCTTAAAGTAATAACTAAAATTTCTATTGGTAGTTCATCTCATGGTAAAATTCCTGAATATGCAATGAACCTAAAGCAGTCATATGTATGGGGGGAAAAAATTTAAATTTAAAGTTATCAAGACTGCATTATAAAATTTACAAAGACCTCCATTAATAAAAAAAGGAGGGGGATAGTAGGGCAATATCATGTAAGGAAAAATATCCTATAAGTAAATTACATCTAGAAAATTTTTACTTTACCAAATTAAGTTTCATTTGCAATACTAAAAGTAAGACTGCCATTAAAAACACACATGGTGTCTAAATAAGACAAAGGAAAATCGTTTGAACAAAAATAAAAAGGATCCCAAATCAATTATATAGAAAAGATTCCTTTATTAACTTGTGGTCGAGAATATATTTGTATATTTTCAGAAAACAACCCCAAGACCAGGTGGATTCCTGCAACAGAGAGGAATTGACAGGTGTGCTCCAACCACGAAGACAAGAGGAAAAAACAGTCCAGAGATGGAAGATGCTGACAACGCCTTGCCACGCGAGCAGTCAGCAGCTGTGCACCGCTGCAGGTTACCTAGGACCAAACCAGAGAGGGTCGGACCTGCATTGCCAACATGTGCCCACCATCCAGATATCATTGCTGACATGTACACATAAGGAACTGTTAGACATTGAAACGGGGACTCAGAACTGTTGGACATTGAAATTGGGACTCAAACATTTTTTTTGTTTTGTCTTGTTTTGTTATTATATGTTTATTTCTAGTCTGCAAAGGCAAAACTTTTTAAAGGAAAGAAATGGTGGGAAAAAGATACAGAGGCAAAGAAGCATTGAACAGACTGTCAAACTACATTGGGAAGACAGGGGAGGTTGGGCGAGGGGGGCTGTAAGAGACCAAGCGAAGGACTTGTATGCATGCATATAAGCACAACCAATGTATATAAGACACTGGGGCAGGGGGGAGGGCAGGCAGGTGAAGGCATGTACTGGGGGGTAGGGGAGGTCAGGGGGAGATCAATGGGGGGAAAAAAAGGAGATATATGTACTACTATTTGTAATACTTAAAACAATAAAAAAATTAAAAAAAAAGAATACACTGACTGAAATAAAGAATAATATACAGAGATCCAATAGCAGACTAGAGAATCGCAAGAATCAAGTTCAAAGATTTGAGATATGAAGGAGCAAAAAATGCCCAACCTGAAAAGCAAAAAGAAAAAAAATATCCAAAAATATGAAGATAGTGTAAGGAGCCTCTGGAACAACTTTAAGCATACCAACATCCAAATTATGGGGGTGCCAGAAGAAGAGAGAGAGAGCAAGATATTGAAAACCTATTTGAAGAAATAATGACAGAAAACTTCCCCTACCTGGGGAAAGAAATAGACTTACAAGTCCAGGAAGCACACAGAACCCCTAACAAGAGGAATTCAAAGAGGACCACACCTCACCATAGCCTCAAGAGAAATTGTTTCATGTGACAAAAATTTTTAAATGAAACTCTCTGTAGACTGAAAATTATTTTGGAAGGAAACAAAGAGAAGTTTCCTTCAAAAGTCATAAGGATTGTAATTGAAAGTCAATATATTTGGCCTCTTGAACTAAAGTAAGTAATTTGTGTTTTTGCCTCCCTGACAAAGTTTATATAAAGCTACAAAAAGAAATTGACAGCCAGTTTGAAATGGAATTTCCAGGGCCTAGGGCAAAGAATATCCTTACAAGATATTATTCTACAATGTCATTATAATTTTAGATATTTTACAACAGCATATTTTACAATTATCCCAAACAAACTTACAAACTAATTCTTTGAATGGTTGGCAGCAAAAAAAAGGACATGAAAGGATTTAATCCCTTGCAGAAGGAATTAAGGCACTGGGAAGGCACTTCAGCATCCTATATTGGCCCCTCTTGCCCTTTGTGCTAAGAGGGACCCTCTTCTCACAATCCAATTTCCCTCAGCTGTTACCTGAGCTTTCTGTTCATGCTGAGCTTGAAGCCTTGTGGTGGCTGGTACCATGGATCTGTCTCACACCCAATCGTGTGAGCTGGGCCCTCACTGGAGAAGAAACCCGAGTTCCCCGAGATATGTGATCAGCACCGGGACCCTGCCAGCAGTCCAGGGGTTCCCAAGGCAGGTGCTGGGTGTGGAGGCCATGGGAGCATAGGCTACCAAGGAGACAGAACTGAACCTCACACCACCTTGCTTGGCCTCGGATGATGGCTGGTTAGCCAGAGATGGGTAAGATTCCTTGAGGAAGGAACAACCTAAGACAGGCACAGTCACAGAGGAGCCATCAGGAGAGAACTTGGGGGGGCAAAAGAAGTGGGGCACAGACCCTCACCCCCCCCAACATTGCAGGGGCTTGAACTCTCACCCCTTCTGAAAGAGGTCTCCTGCTCCCACGGCTGCTTCGTGCTTCCCACACCCAGCTCAAATCGGGACCCAGGCAATAGAAAGAGACTTGGCCCAGCTCACATCGAGATACAGGTGACAGACAGAAACTTGGCCCAGCTCAGATCGGGACCCAGGTAACAGACAAGAGACTTGGCCGACAGCAGCTGCCCTATATCTAAATTCAGCCTAGCATCTGGAATGCTCAGGGCCCACTCAAGAATGCAAATAATCCCTCCCACTAATATTTACAGGGTAAACTAAGATTGTTGGTAGAGTATTAAATATGACAGTAAAATAGTAATCAAGTTTTCAGATTAATTTAAATAGGCGAATTGAAATAAGTGAATATTCAAGTAAAGTCTATTGTACTGGACAAAAAGCTGTTCTTAAAGTAATAACTAAAATTTCTATTAGTAGTTCATCTCATGGTAAAATTCCTGAATATGCAATGAACCTAAAGCAGTCATATGTGTGGGCAAAAAAAAAAAAAAAATTTAAATTTAAAGTTATCAAGACTGCATTATAAAATTTACAAAAACCTCCATTAATAAAAAAAAAAGGGGGGGGGAATAGTAGGGCAATATCATGTAAGGAAAAATATCCTATAAGTAAATTACATCTAGAAAATTTTTACTTTACAAAATTAAGTTTCTTTTGCAATGCTAACAGCAAGACGGCCATTAAAAACACACATGGTGTCTAAATAAGACAAAGGAAAATCATTTGAACAAAAATAAAAAGGATCCCAAATCAATTATATAGAAAAGATTCCTTTATTAACTTGTGGTCGAGAATATATTTGTATATTTTCAGAAAACAACCCCAAGACCAGATGGATTCCTGCAACAGAGAGGAATTGACAGGAGTGCTCCAACCACGAAGACAAGAGGAAAAAACAGTCCAGAGATGGAAGATGCTGACAGCGCCTTGCCACGCGAGCAGTCAGCAGCTATGCACCGCTGCAGGTTACCTAGGACCAAACCAGAGAGGGTTGGACCTGCATTGCCACCATGTGCCCACCATCCAGATATCATTGCTGACATGTACACATAAGGAACTGTTAGACATTGAAATTGGGACTCAAACATCTTTTTTGTTTTGTCTTGTTTTGTTATTATATGTTTATTTCTAGTCTGCAAAGGCAAAACTTTTTAAAGGAAAGAAATGGTGGGAAAGAGATACAGAGGCAAAGAAGCATTGAACAGACTGTCAAACTACATTGGGAAGACAGGGGAGATTGGGCGAGGGGGGCTGTAAGAGACCAACCGAAGGACTTGTATGCATGCATATAAGCACAACCAATGGATACAAGACACTGGGGTGGGGGGGAGGGCGGGCAGGTGAAAGCATGTACTGGGGGGTAGGGGAGGTCAATCGGGGAAAAAAAAGGAGACATGTACTACTATTTGTAATACTTAAAATAATAAAAAATATTTTTTAAAAAAAAACACAAAGAGCACCACACCAAGACACATCATAATTAAAATGCCAAGGGCAAAAGACAAAGAGAGAATATTAAAAGCAGCAAGAGAAAAACAGTTAGTTACCTACAAGGGAGTACCCATACGATTGTCAGCTTATTTCTCAACAGAAACTATGCAGGCCAGAAGGGAGTGGCAAGGAATATACAAAGTGATGAATAGCAAGAACCTACAACCAAGATTACTCTACCCAACAAAGCTATCATTCAGAATTGAAGATCAGATAAAGAGCTTCACAGACAAGAAAAAACTAAAGGAGTTCATCACCACCAAACCAGTATTATATGAAATGCTGAAGTGTATTCTCTAAGAACAAGAAGAAAAATGTAAAGATAAAAATTATGAACAACAAATACATATCTATCAACAAGTGAATCTAAAAATCAAGTGAATAAAATATCTGATGAACAGAATAAACTGGTGAATATAATAGAATCACGGGCATAGAAAGGGAGTGGACTGACAATTCTTGGGGGGACAAGGGTGTGGGGGTGTGGGAAGAGATTGAAAAAAATCTTATACCTATGGACAAGGACAATGGAGGGGGGTTAGGGTATGGGATGGGGTGGGAACCAGATGGAGGGGAGCTATGGGGAAAAAAGAAGAACAACTGTAATAATCTGAACAATAAAGATTTATTCCAAAAAAAAAAAGAAAGAAAATTTCTGCTTTAAGTAACTGGGTAGAATGGATGGAGGTACCACTTTCCAACCAGGAAAAGATTTAAAGGAAAAAGATTAAGGGTTCAGAATTGCACAAAGTAGGTTTCTGAGATTCCTGTGAGCTGTCTCAGTGAAAAAATAAATTTGGGAAGCATCAGCAAATAAATAGTATTTAAAAGAAAAAGAATGAATGAGACCACCAAGTAAGAGAATATTGAGTGAGAAGAGAAAATAGGAGAAGAGAAGCCAGAGACAAGAACAGAAGTGAGAAGGAGTAAGTACTGAGAAAATCAAACACAGAGATCAGATAGAGAAGGAGCATCTTCTTACAAGTCCAGGAAGCACACAGAACCCCAAACAAGAGGAATTCAAAGGACACTTTTTTATGGTCAAAAAAAAGGAAGAAAACCTAGAGAGTTTATGTTTCTGAGGTTGAGAGAGAAAAATATTTCAGAAACATGAATTCGGTCAATTGATCAAATGTTTCTGAGATGTTAAGCCATATGGAGGCCATTTATAATCTTCACGTGGTCTTTTTTTATAAAGAAATTGAGGTGCAGACTTCACTGGAGTGGATTCACAAATGATTGAGAGAAAGTGGAGAGACAACTTGTGGTGGGAAATAGAGGAATACAGTAAAAAAAAAATGGCCTCCTGGCCAGATCAGGTACAAAGTTATTCCATATCTCCACTCAGGTTTTCATGGCAGCCTTTGTCTCAATATCCAACAGGGCAAGAAAAGAGTTACCTAGATCAGCCCCAGGGTAGAGGTTGGGGAGCAAGACAGGAAGTATGAAGGATTCTCAGATGCTTGCAGAACATATTTCTCCCCAATCCAAGAACAATAATGAAACAGACAATGTGAAGAAAACTCACAGGAACCTTCCAGGCTTATACCCCAAACCTCTAAGAGAGATAAACACAAGTTGTAGGGTGGTAGAGGGAGTGGGATATCTGAGAAGTACCCAGGTCACTCATTTAATAGAGTTCATGGCCAGCTGTTTGTCCTCAAATCAGCCATCATCCCACCAGTGCCCATGAAGGCCTCATAGAAATCATAGGACAAGCCTTTGGCACCAAAGACAGCTGGGTCATCAGAGCTGATCACCATGGGGTACCCAGTTGCCATCAGAACAGCTACAGGTGGCTTCTCGAGTCAGACACCAGTTTCAGAACCTTCCCAAAAGGAGGCAAAAAAGAAAGAAAAAGTTTGATCCATGAAAAGAGTCATCACAAGGCAGGTAAGATCTTAACCTCATCCCTATTCTGAACATTGGAACAACCTCTGGGCAAAGTCCTAACACAAGGAACAGACCTAGTCCTCATGCTCTTCCTAATATTTCTCCAAGTTTCATACCCACCACAATCACTTGATCTTTCTCAGTCCTGGTCAGAGCAGCACTCCTGAACAAAGCAAGACGGGCAGATTCACAAAGAACCCCAAGCAACCATAGAAGCAGCAACACCTATGACCCCAGCCACTTCACTGACCTTCCCCAATGTCCTTTTAGCTTTGTCCACAGCTCTGCCCAAAATTCTACCTAACTGGGGATCCTCACTGTTGCCTCATTGTTATGAATGGTTTCCAGTGGTCAG
This sequence comes from Corynorhinus townsendii, assembly GCA_026230045.1. NCBI lineage: Eukaryota > Metazoa > Chordata > Mammalia > Chiroptera > Vespertilionidae > Corynorhinus > Corynorhinus townsendii. The sequence goes on along the minus strand of JAPDVU010000003.1, from coordinate 110,493,447 downwards.
CAAACTCATTAGTCAACAGAGCCAAATATCAACAGTACAATTGAAATTTCTTTTGAGAGCCAAATTTTTTAAACTTAAACTTCTTCTAATGCCACTTCTTCAAAATAGACTCGCCCAGGCCATGGTATTTTGTGGAAGAGCCACACTCAAGGGGCCAAAGAGCCTCATGTGGCTCGCGAGCCACAGTTTGCCAACCATTGGTTTAGGCTATTATTAATGAACAGACTTCTATAGGGATGTCCTTCTTCCATGAATGAATCAGTCCAGACTTCTAAATGTTTGGTCAAAGCAAATCCATGGCCAATCTTGGTAGAGTTCCGTATTAGAGCATCCAGATTTCCATCTATGGAAGCACCCTGCCAGTCTGGAGATAAAAGGTTAGTCTTCAAAAGAATGGACCTGACCCACAGATTATCCTCAGATAAAGACTCCAGACCGCCCCCACCCCAAGGATAAAAAGGAAGATAAGTGAATATTACCACAAATACACACACACATTTTTTATAACAATGTTCAAGAGAGTTATGGCATTCCTTTGTTTTATGTATATGTGTGTGTATATATATATATATATATTTATGTATATATGAATGTGCATATATATGTATCAGGGACAAGCTGAAACTTAGATGGGCTTTATAAATTGAACAAGGATACTCAGCTAAGTAAGTTTCAAAACTGGGTTTCAAACTTTGGTCTACCCTACAGTCCATATTCTTTCTTTCCATTTTTTGTTTATTTCCAGAGCTATTTTCTGGGAATTTTATGTTTATAATCTTTACAATAATGTGTTGCAGACTATATCAATAAAATTATTTCTATGTACTTACTTTAATGTATGTATTTTAATGGTACTCTTGGGACAATATCAATAGCAAGATTGCAATGGCCAGAACAAACAAAGCAGTAGCAGTTGCTATTATCAGCCATCCCTTCTGTACTTTCCTTACTGGCAGGCCTACTTTAGAGAGTGAAAATGATATGTCCTGACTCTCCTAGCTTCTCTTTCTTCTAGGATAATAGTGGGAAGCCACCACTTACCAATACTATCATGAGAGTGCACCAAGGAACACGGAAGGCCAATGGACCTTGAGCATTAGCAGGGCTGATGCTAAGCACCAATTGTTCACATCGAGATAGTGGTGGCTTAAAGCAATTCCCTAACCTGGATAACCTCCAAGTAAATGTTTACTGGACCTTACTGATCTTTACTGATCTTTATTGACCTTAAAGATGGTCTGTCTGCTACCTGTTTGCTGTGCTTTGCTGAAGGCAAGATGTGTATTTAAACCTGAATAAAAGCAGACGGGACCCAGTTTCAGTGTGTCTCTTCAAGAAAGAGGCTCCACCCAGCCCCCAATGCCTTCTAAATTCATATTTCTTGTATATCATTTTCATTTGTGTGTCAGCCACTCCTTCAGATCCTGAATCCTGCCACAAAGATTGCAGCATCTGACACCTCAAACAGGGACTGGAGAAGAAGATTTGCCTAAGCGAAAAATGAAGTGAAAAAGAAAAAATGGAAATTCACTGGAAAGGTGAGAAGTTCACTGTGCACAAAACCCATGCCAACTACAAAGCCCATGCCAGCTTCACAGTCAAGACCATAAGTGGATGGGGATGTTTTTAATCAGCCAGGTTATAATGGGGAAGAATTCAAGTAAAAGGCAAAAACATCATTGTAAATTTTTAGCTTACATGCTCAAGGATAAAGGAATTAAGGTGTCAAGAGGAACTCTCTTAAATCAGGCTCAAGAAAAACGAGTGCCCTTGTCATCTTTAACTATGTGGGCTCTTGTTTGAACTGCATTATGCCCACTTCATATTGGGGATCAAAAATCTGTAAAACCTAAGGCCCCAGATCCTCTGCCTCTAGTGTGGGAAGGTTCATCAACTAGATGGGGCTAACAGTCCTTTCACAAAAAGACTCATTAATGCTTTGTCTGAAAATTACCATATGACACCTTGGGACTGGCAGATTTTAACTAAAATGACTTTAGATGCCAATCAATGCTATGGAGAGCAGAATATGATAAGATCAGTGAATAGCAGGCTGAGATCTAGGCCGCATCTGGCTGTAAGTACCAGGCAATGTAAAACATCTGAAAGATCCATGAAAAGAACTGATTTATTAAGTCCTGTCTATGTGTTATGGGCACTTGTAAATATCATATGTATAAGTGTCTGTTGATTGTTGTTTTATCTGTCTTTTTTGTTTGGTTTAATGATTAAGCATACTTTTAATTTATTTTAATAGAAAAGAAACAGTAAATGGCCAGGCCATTACTAAATTTCCCCAGAGCAAACAGAATGTGCAGGTGGGGAGAAAGAATATGAGCGGTACACGTGGCTGATAACACAGGTCCTAGGAAAATTCCCTAGACAAAGGGAGGTAACTAAAAAGGCCCCAGCCCATTAATTACTAGATCTCTTGGTAATCCTGTAAAATGGATGCCTGCTCTCAGGAGCATTCTTAAAAGTCTCATTTTCACCATATTTTTATTTCCCATTCCAGGAGTCGGCAAACTGCGGCTCGTGAGCCACAGTTTGGCCCCTCCCACAAAATACCACGGACTGGGCAAGTCTATTTTGAAGAAGTGGTCTTAGAAGACATTTAAGTTTTAAAAATTTGGCTCTCAAAAGAAATTTCAATCATTATACTGTTGATATTTGGATCTGTTGACTAATGAGTTTGCCAACCACTGTCCCAGCCCATCATTTGAAATTTGGATAGATGAGACATTTCTCACAATTTAGGGATACCATCTGGGACTTCTATACCCTTAAAGAGAAAAAGGCTAGTTCAAGGGGGAGGCACCACACCCAATTTTGGGTGGCCTCTTGGCCTAAGTCCCATCTCTTCATGGATGCTATGGAATAAGCCCAAGACTGTTTTTCTTTGGAAGATGGCAAAAATGACACAAGGAAATTATACAGGCTGTGTTTGGACAACAAAATTAGTGTTTCTATAATAATGGGTAGTTCTTGAATAATAATGGACCACATTCCAAGGTTGCCTCCCAGGTCCCGGGGGGCACTCCTGTTTTTATAAATTAAAATAAAATGAAATAATACTTTAACACTAAAGCCACTGAAAGCCAATGAGTTATCTCTGTTACAGAATTTGACAAGGAAAATGCCTTGGGTAATAATAATTGGCTTTAAAATCTCAAAGTTGTTAAGGCAAAATATATACAACTAAAATGAAGAAGCATATGGTAAAAAATATTTTTCAGTGGTAATTATATATGACTAAACATAGTTTTCCAAAGGCTTTGGTAACTTAAAACTTTAGCATTTGTTGAGTTAAGTAATAAAAATTATTAAATATCTAGGTATTTTGAAATAACAGGATGCTGAAATATTAATCTGAGTTTGCCTCATATGAAAATTCTAAAGGATAGATTTGAATCTATTAATTAAATATGTCTTGTATTTTATTTAAAATATATCCTTAATATATGAATATATTACTAATCTGAGAAATGCTAAGTATTTAACTAGCCACCTAAAATTTGAGGCTTCTAAGAGTTAAAAGTTCAAACTAAGTTGGTAGAAATTATATAGTTGTGATAATAGAATGCATGAAGTATAGAAATTCATTTTTGAGGAAAATAATTCTTGCATTTTCTTTGAAAAATTAGTAGTTCAAAATACATTGTAGTCTTTATGTGTATATGTGTCTGTGTACTACATGTAGTAAAATTTCAACCTAGAATATAATATTTTATTGGCCTGATTAAAAAAGAGAATTCGCCCTAACTGGTTTGGCTCAGTAGATAGAGCATCGACCTGTGCACTCAAGGGTCCCAGGTTCGATTCCGTTCAAGGGCATGTACCTTGGTTGTGGGCACATCCCCAGTAGGGGGTGTGCAGGAGGCAGCTGATTGATGTTTCTCTCTCATCAATGTTTCTAACTCTCTCTCACCCTTCCTCTCTGTAAAAAAAAAATCAATAAAATATTTTTTTTAAAAAAAAGAGAATTAATTCTATGGTCTGAACAAAATTTTTAATATTAAAACTGGTTTTTATTTAAGCGATGTCTTTAGAATAATTATAAAAAAGTGTGTTGATAAATGTCAATTTAAGAAATGATGGCTGTTTACTTTTTGTTTATCATTGAAAAATTAAGGTTTCTAAGAGTGCAGAATTCTAATACATTTTAAAGAAAGAAAAGGTCTGTACAAGTTGCTGAAGGTATGACAGAAAGAAAGAATATTAGAGTAGAAATGTTTAATGGAAGGTCTGAGGCATGGTTATGCATTTTTGAAGGACGTAGAAAGAAAGTTTGAAGGCTAATTTAAAAGTGTGAAATTTGTGAAGGTTGTGTATGTGATGAGAAGGAAAAGAGAAATGTTGAAATAAAGAAAGTTCTAAAATTAACTATTTACAAGAATTGTAAAAGGGCCATTTTACTCTGAGCAAGAAAGCCTAAGGTTTCAGTGTTCAAGCCTGGAAGGACAAGGTTGCTAGATACTTCTTAAGCTACACCAGAATATTCAGCAGTGGAATTTTAAGACAGGAGCTTACATAATGCCTCAGACCCTCACCCAGCCAGCTCTTTAGATTGGCTGGGGGGTGGAATGGCATCTGTACTTCATGGGTCAAATGTATTAAGTTTGCTTACTTTGCTTTTTCAATAAAGGTGCCTACTTTAATTACTTAATAAGTTAACTTTTTACAATATAATCAAGGTCTCATATAAACCAATTATGTGAGAAGCCAATATTTTATAAGCAACTGGTTCTAACAAAGTCCAAAGTAAAATTTGTATACATATGCAAATGAGCGCTAGCCAAAAAGAATAAATTTAAGCTTAAAAATGAGATATTTTAAAATCTCTTCCACTACTGTTTACAAAGTAAACTAAAAGTTATTATTCAAGCATTAAATCACTCCATTAATGAGACACCATAAGTAGAAAGAAAGTTACTTTTACTTGAGATGTATGCATTGCAATATTGGCCAGCATGTTTCTCTCCTACCTGTTTTTCTGAAAAGAAACTAAGTTGGTTGTTCTGTTTAAAGGAAAGTAAAAGTCTTTAATGTAGCAATTTATGGCAAGCCCACAGGAAAAGCAAACTTTAGCAATGTTTAACCCAATTAAAAAGGAACTTCTTCAATGGGGCTTGAAAATTGCCCCAAAAAGGGTATAGAAAGAAATACCCTTTAAATATCTAGGAACTGTAATTGAAAATAAATATATTACACCTCAAAAGATAGAAATACAAAAGAATTTCCTTAAGACCTTAAGTGAATTTTAGAAATTATTAGAGGAAAATAATTAGTTATGTCCTTATCTAAAAATGTTTATGGAAAAAATGACAAATTTATTCAATATACTTAGGGGTGACACTAATCTTTCTTCACCTTGAACATTAACAGATGAAGCTAGAAAGGAGTTACTAAGAATTGAGCAGGCAATCTCCTCAGCCCAAGTATCATGGATACAGCCTGAATTGCCTTTACTAGAACAGAGTAATCCTACTGTAAATAGTCCCACTGAGTCATTTTCCAAAATAAAAACTCTCCTACTATTGAGTGGTCCACCTAGTGTATCAACTGAAACATATATAGAACTCATAGCTCAAATAATATCTCAACTCAGAAGGCACTGCAGGCAGCTTAGAGAAAAAGAACCCCAATGCATCTACTCCTCCCAATGGAAAGCAATTAGAAATGTTATTTCAGACTGATTTAAATTGGCAGATTAGACTAAGTAGATATTCAAGGGAACTTAATTGTCACCTCTTAAAAAACAAGTTACTGCAATTTTTATATTACACCCCTATTATTATACCAAAAAATACCAGACAGGAACCTATTCCTGGAGCATTAATTGTTTTTACTAATGGTTCATCTAATTGTAAAGCTCCTTATCATGAAATGAATTCAGACTGAGTCATCCAGACCAGTCACACACTTCTGTGCAAAGAATTTAATTAGAAGCTATCAAGGCTGCATTGCAGAATTTCAGTGAGCCTCTCAATGTTAGTTCTGATTCTGCTATACTGCTGGCCTGGTAAACAGAATTAAGACAGCTTGATTAAAATAGCTCAGTGACCAAAGTCTATTTAAACAGATATAGCAAAGTGTACAGCAAAGACAATATGTCTTTTATATTACTCATATCAGGGCTCACACCACCCTGCCTGATCCTTTACCAAAAGGAAATGCATATGCCAATCAGTTAGTTGTTTTATTACAGCAGGCAAAACAAATTATCAAGGAATGTCCCACTTATATGTTACATCTGCCTTAAAGGCCTAATACAGGAATTAACCCTTGAGTATTGATAAGGGACCATATCTAGCAAATGGATATACCACACTATACTCCTTTTGGATGCCTTGGGGCATTGCATGTCTCTGTAGATACCTTTTCAAAGGTACCTACATCTACACTGGGCCACTGCATCTACAGGAGAAACAGCGAAACAGGTCATTAATCATTGACTAGCTGCTTTTGCCATCATGGGAATTCCAAAAATTATTAAAACTGATAATGGACCTGCATAAACAAGCTGTCACTTCCAGGAAAGGAAAGGAAAGGAAAGGAAAGGAAAGGAAAGGAAAGGAAAGGAAAGGAAAGGAAAGGAAAGGAAAGGAAAGGAAAGGAAAGGAAAGGAAAGGAAAGGAAAGGAAAGGAAAGGAAAGGAAAGGAAAGGAAAGGAAAGGAAAGGAAAGGAAAGGAAAGGAAAGGAAAGGAAAGGAAAGGAAAGGAAAGGAAAGGAAAGGAAAGGAAAGGAAAGGAAAGGAAGGGAAAGGGAAGAAAGGGAAAGGGAAAGGGAAAGGGAAGGCAAGGAAAGGGAAGGAAAGGCAAGGCAAGGCAAGGCAAGGCAAGGCAAGGAAAGGAAAGGAAAGGAAAGGAAAGGAAAGGAAAGGAAAGGAAAGGAAAGGAAAGGAAAGGAAAGGAAAGGAAAGGAAAGGAAAGGAAAGGAAAGGAAAGGAAAGGAAAGGAAAGGAAAATTCAGCACATTACGGGAATACCATACAATTCCCAAGGACAGGCAATTATAGAACACCAACATCAGCGGCTAAAATCCCAACTTGAAAAACCAAAAGGGGGAATAGTGCTGCTGGAGAAATCTCCTGTAAGTAAACTACACCAAGCCTTAATTACTTTAAATTTTTTCACTTGTAACGCTGATGGCAAGACACCAATGGAATTACACTGGTGTCAGAATATACCAAAAGAAAAAGGGTTTGATCAAATGGAAGGATACTGAATCTTAGTTTATGGAAAGGTCCCAACCCTTTATTAACCTTTGGTCAAGAATATGCTTGTGTATTTCTAGAAAACTCCTCCAAGCCCATGTGGATTCCTGCAAGGAACATCAAACTTCAACATGGATCTGAGAGAGGAACTGACCAGACTAATGAGGACCTTGCACCTGGAGCCTCACCCTGTACCTATGGCTGCAGACAATTAACTACTCCAACCACAGATAGCAGTAGCCCCAATCAACATGCTGAAGATGAGGAATGGGAGGAGAATGAGACAAATGAGAAACAGTGTGGAGATGATCTGGGGGATGGTGAAGAAGTCAGTCCAGAAAGCTGAGGAGTTTGTGAGGAAACAAGAACCCCGAGAACAGCTGAGAATGTTTTGCTTGCAATGCTAGCAATCATCAGTTGTGGGACAGTGCAGGTTGCCCTGGACAAAGCCAGAGAAGGTCGGATCTGCATTGTCATTGCCCACTGTTTGTCCACCATCCAGAACTCGAATATCATTGCTGTCATGTCACAGGGGATAGTGATTGAGAAGGGGACCCATAAAGAACTGATGGCCCAGAAAGGAGCCTACTACAAGCTAGTTCTTTAGATGCCTGGCAGCAATTTAAAAAGAACATGAAAGAACTCAATCCTTTTCATTGGATCTCCCTACATTTGACTCTTAGCGTAACCACAATTGTCTGTCTCATTATTGCTCTTACTAGTGGCCCGGTGCATGAAATTCGTGCAGGGGGGGGTGGGGTGTTCCTCAGCCCTGTCTGCACCCTTTCCAATCTGGGACCTTTTGAAGGACGTCCTACTGTCAGTTTACAGGGATTGGGCCTAAACCGGCAGTCGGACATCCCTCTCACAATCCGAGACTGCTGGCTCCAGCCACTCACCTGCCTGCCTGCCTGCCTGATTGCCTCTAACCACTCTGCCTGCCAGCCTGCTCACCCCCACTGCCCCCTGCTACCGGCCTGATTGTCTCCACTTTCACTCTCCACTGGCCTGCTCACTCCCAATTGCTCCCCCTGCTGGCCTGCTCACTCCAAACTACAACCCCACTGTCCTGATCACCTCCACCTGACCCCCACTGATGGCCTGCTCACCCCCAACTGGCCCCCCTGCTGGTCTGCTTATCCCCAATGGCCCATGCCATTCCATCCTGGCCTGATCACACCCCCGGCAACCTGAGGTCCCAGCCTCTCCTTTTTTCCTTTTTCTTTTTCTTTTTAGCGCCTCCTTGAGTGGAGGCCAGGGCCAGCTGGAAGCAAGTATCTAGGATTTATTTATCTTCTATAATTGAAAGTTTGTAGCCTTGAGCAGAGACCAGGACCGGGCCAGGGCAGGAAGTTTGGCTTCCTCCATTGCCAGGGCAACCCAAGCCTCCTGCTTGTTCCTGCTCTGTGGCCGGCTGCCATCTGGTTGGGTTAATTTGCATACTTACTCCTGATTGGCTGGTGGGCGTGGCTTGCGGGCATAGTGGAGTGATGGTTACTTTGCATGTTTCTCTTTTATTAGTGTAGATATGTTTATTTCTAGTCTGCAGATTCAGAATGAAGAATCTTAAAAGGACTCAAGCCCTACAGACAGCATACACTTTTCAAGATTTATCAAGAAAATGAAAAGGGGGAGATTTGGGAAGCCATCACTTGCCAATACTATCATGAAAGTGCACCAAGGAACACACAAGGTCAATGTACCTTGAGCATTAGCAGGGCTGATGCTAAGCATCGATTGCTCATATTGGGATAGTGGTAGCTTGATGCAATTTCCTGATCTGATAGCCTCCAAGTAAATGTTTACTGAACCTTACTGATCTTTTCTGATCTTTATTGACCTTAGAGACAGTCTGTCTGCTACCTGTTTGCCGTGCTTTACTAAGGGCGAGATGTGTATCTGAAACTGAATAAAAGCAGATGGGACCCAGTCTTGGTGTGTCTCTTCAAGAAAGAGGCTTCACCTGGTCCCCAATGCCTTCTAAGTTGATATTTCTTATATAATATTTTCATTTGTGCATTGGCTCCTCCTTCAAATCCTGAACCCCGCCTTGAAGGTTGTGGCAGATGGTCTTAATGCTTGCCTGAGAGGGTACTGGTGAGGAGTTCCTGGGGCTTTCTCCCTAATAAAAACAAATTTTTTTAAGGTGTCCTGAAGGAAACATCTCATGTTTTGCTTCACTTGATGGGTTCATGCCTAAATGTGACTTCAGTATCCCATAACTAAGCAAGGTGAAATCCCGGACCTTATTGTAAAACCTATTGTGGTGACAGGAGAAGATTTTACTTCGGGTGGTAGGCACATGGTGCAATATACAGATCTTGTAACATTGAAACTTATATGTTCATGTTACCAATGTCACCCCAATAATTTTAATTTTTAAAAAACCTATTGGATATGTGTATTCCATTGCTGGCAGCCAAAAGCATCCTAGCTGATCTACATAGAAAATCTGAAAATTGCACTTTTCAGTTAGGAATAAAACAAAACAAAAATCCCGTTGCTGATTAGGCCACGTGTTTTAAGGTAGATTTTTACTTGTTTCCTATCTAGTACTTTCTTTTCAAAGATTTCTTCTTTAAAAAAAAAAAAAACATTACTCTTGAATATTAAATACCCAAATTCTGGCAAAATCTTATCCTAAGGTCATGCATCTTAGAATTTGGTTGGCTCCTATGTTACAGTGTTTCATACTATTGAAATGACTTCACATAGGTCTAATTTTCCCAACTAAACCATAAGCTCTTCAAGGTTAACAATTCCTGCCCCCTTACCCACAAACAATTCTTTAAATCTCTTAGGATAGCTTTGATCTAAATTGACTTGAAATGTCAAGAAAAAAGAGAATATGCACCCAGGCCCTGCCTCTGAGAGATGCTGTGATAAACTAAGGTTTAAGCCTGGTTGTGAAATTCCAACTCTGCACTGCTGTCTCCTTATCTCTTTGGTCCTCTGATGGTGCAGGTGCCCAAGGTACTCAAGGATGCAGGGGGATAAAGGGAGTGGAGGGAGCTGGGGGTGAGGGGAGAATCAGCAGCAATATTTTCTCCTGGTCTAGGTCTCCAAAATTTTTATCTTGTATCTATGATCTGGAACTCGTTTTGGTTAACATTTACACATTTTAAGAACTGGAAAATGGCAGTGACTGAGAGATGACCAAACTCTTGACTTGAGTTTTGAGGGGAGAAAGACGTGCTGAGCTAACGGCATTTCAGAAACAATAGCAATCAAGACCCCTTGGGCCATACAGGGTCTCCTCTTCAGCACTGATGAGTGTTGACAGAGCCTCCTAGATGCCAGGGAAGGCCTGGTTCTAGTCCCTTTTTGGTCACTTACAGTGTGTAGCTTTGGAAAGGTGAGTTAACCTCACAGGCACAATTCACTCATTGTAAAATGGAGATCATCATAAAGGGCTCAAATTCAGACTCTACTGCTTGCCCTTTGACCAGTCATACTGTTTGGAGTCTTGAGCTCTTTATTTATAAAATACGGATAAAAACACTTCCTAGGCCTAGCTGCGGTGGCTCAGTGGTTGAGCACCAACTTATGAACCAGGAGGTCATGGTTCAACCCCCAGTAGGGGGCATGCAGGAGGCAGTCAATCAGTGATTCTGTCATCATTGATGTTTCTCTCTCTCTCTCCTTCTCCCTTCTCTGAAATCAATAAAAATATATTTTTAAAAAAATAAAACTCCTAGCAGGTCTGGGGTGAGAATCTGAAATAATATATATAAAGTGCCTGATACTGTTATTAGCACTGTTATTCTTTCTCCAGGGATTTAATCATGCTGTCAGTATGAAATTAGATAATGCACACAAAATGGACAAGTGCCATAAAACAATTATCAACTATAATATACTGCCCCAAAATCCCATCAGTAATTTGCATCTTTCTCTTTTATTAGTATAGATATATATATATTAGTATGTGTATATGTATTTTTTTAAGTATCAAGGTGGTGGCATAGGTAAACACCTGTACTCGCCGCCTCCCACAACCACATAAAAATTGCAACTAAAATACAGAACAACCATCTTTCAGAACTGCCTAAAAGCTGGCTGAATGGAAGTCCTACAACTAGAGAAATAAATAAGAAAGTACTGGTTGAGACTGATAGGAGAGGCAGAGGTGTGGAACGGGCTAGTCTGACACCCATTTGTGCTGTTTTTTTAATTGGGAGGAATATCTTGACTGTAGAGGACACCTATGAGGATCAAAGGGTCCAAGCTTCACAACAGACTCCTACCCCAGGGTTCCAGAGCTTGGAAGAGAAGTACCTACAATTACGGGCCATAAAAACCAGAGGGGATTGTGGCTGAGTGACATGGAGGCTGCTGGAGACCCAGGCTTTCCATTTAAAGGGCCCGTGCACAAACTTACAAGGTCCCACTTCCTCTGAGCTCCAGTGCCAAGTGGCTTTGGAGGACTCAGACACATACAGGGAGGAACTGGATTGTCTGGCATTAGGGCAAGAACTTGGGGGCAGCTTTCTCCCATGTGGCAGTGCTCTCAGGGGTCATAGTTCCTGTGCTGGGACCTCCCCTGTTCCAGGACTGACTGGCAGCCACATCTGAGTCTCCATCAGCCTGGAGCACACTGTTTGCTCCACCCTGGGAATTTCCTGAGACCCTACCCCATCCAATTTGCAGCCCCACCCAACCTGTTTGCATGGTTTTTCCATATGAATGGCCTGTACTGGCTCAGACTTCAGACTTTGCTAAAATCTCTCAAACAAGCTACAGCTGGTGACAGTGTGCCCCAAACCTATTAATAAAAGGCCCAACACCCAACACTAATACCAGCCTGCCTTGTTTCACAGCTGAGCTCCACCTCCTGCACAGCAGCTCTCCCACTGTAGTTGCAACTGGTCCTCATAACCAATTGGCCTGGAGGTCAACTCTTCCCGGAATTACCAACAGCAATCATGGCTCAACTACAAGACTATACACCGAGCCCACAAAGAGGCACACCTAAAGTTCTCAGCTCAGGTGACTGGGGAGGCTGAGCCACTGGGCCCTACAGGACACCTACTACACAAGGCCACTCTACCAATTTCAGGAGACACAGCAGCTCTAATAATACATAGATATAAACACAGGGAAGCAGCCAAAGTGCAGAGACAAAGAAACATGTCACAAACAAAAGAAATGGAAGCAAGCAAACTACTGGATACAGAGTTCAAAACCATGATTATAAGGTTACTCAAGGATCTTCATGAGACTTTCAAGGATCTTAGTGAGAATGTCAAAGACATGAAAAAGGACCAGACAGAAATTAGGCATACACTAACTGAAATAAAGAATAATTTTCAGGGATTCAACAGTAGAGTAGAGGATTCTGAGAATCAAATCAAGGATTTGGAATATGAGGAAGCAAAAAACACCCAAGCAGTAGAGCACAAAGAAAAAATAATCCAAAATTATGAAGACAGTGTAAGGAGCCGCTGGGACAACTTCAAGTATAACAACATTCACATTATGGGGGTACCCCAAGAAGAAGAGAGAAAGAAAGATATTGAAAACTTATTTGAAGAAATTATGACAGAAAATTTCCCCTTCCTGATGAAAGAAATAGTCTTATAAGTCCAGGAAGAACAGAGAATCCCAAAGAAGAGGAACCCAAAGAAGTCCACACCAAGACACATCATAAAATTCTAAGGGTTAAAGACCAAAAAAGAATCTTAAAAACAGCAAGAGAAAAGCATTTAGCTACTTACAAGGGAGCACCCATACAACTGTCAGCTGGTTTATTCACAGAAACTTTGCAGGCCAGAAGGGAATGGCAAGAAATATTCCAAGCGATGAATAGTAAGGACATACAACCAATAGTAAGGACATACACTACCCAGCAAAGCTATAATTTAGAATTGAGGGTCAGATAAATAGTTTCACAGAAAAGAAAAAGCTAAAGGAGTTCATCACCACCAAACCAGTATTACATGAAATGTTGAAAGTTATTGTTTAACAAGAAGAAGAGGAAGAGAAAGAGGAAGAAGAGATAAAAAATATCTATATATATAAAAGGCTAATATGTTAAGTGTCCCTCTGACTATCTGACTGGTTGCTATGATGAGCACTGACCACCAGGGGACAGACGCTTAACGCAGAAGCTTCCATGAAATGCACTGGCCATTTAACACTAAATGGCACTATGGACCTGGCGCCCACAAAGTGACACTCGGCTTCCCCAAGTGGGACACAGGCCCCGCCACCACCCCAGAGCAACACCCCACCAAATCACAGCCAATGCTGCCAAGACCCCATGGCACAAAATGTGGCCCACAGCCCAGCCCAGAAACGGTGGCTGTGGGTGCCAGGTAATGACATCACATAGCAACACTCAGCTTCCTCTCCCTAGTGACTAGCCTCCTTGGAATTTCTTCAGCCCAGGAACATGACATGCTTTATAGCCAGGTGCAAACATTTTACACTTTAATCAAATGTCTGTGAAGTGTTTTCATGTGCCTCCTCTCATTTGATCTTCACGTAAGTCCTGGAGTAGGTAGATAGGAGACTCAGTAAAATCCTATTTTCTTTTCATTAGCCAGAAAATGGAGATTTAGAAAGTTTAGAAACTTGACCCAACTGAAAAGAAGTAAGAAATGGTGGACCTTGAAAATGACTTCAGGTTTTCTCACTACACAGAATATAGTCAAACACTGCTGCAGTTAAATATTTCATCCTTTGTTCTCCCTACATAATCTACAATAATAATCTGCTTCATGTTGATATTTACTGCCGTGTGGCTGAAAATTACCTGAAAGAGAAGTTGGGGTGATTCACTGGGCTGGAAAAAGTTTAGCTATATCAGAAAGCAGGTCTAATTAACACATTGTGGATGGATCGTGAGAATTCTCACTTCATATTACATAGTGTTTTATGAAGTATCATACTTTAAAGAGATATTAGCTTGTAAGAACATGTAATAAATAACTTCAAAATGCAATGGGTATTTAATTTTAAAACATGCCTTTAACATTAATATAAAACTATTTTTGTACTTGTTCAATAGAAACTTATCTGGCCACTGGGTAAAGCTAGCAATAAAACTGCTGGTCCGCAATGTGTTAAGCAAGTTTATCTATACTAATAAAAGCCTACGTGGTCCTCATGAGTGACATCGTTATAAGATGGCTGCCACAAGATGGCCAACACCAAGATGGCCACCACTTGATGGCCACCACAATATGTCCGCATGCACAGTGGAAGTGGGGCCTGGCGGCTGCTCTGCATAATAAGGCCTGGGGGTCCCATGGCTCCACATGGCACGGAAGAGACAGGTCCTGGCGGATGAGGCAGATTGCAACAATGGAGGGCAGTTGTGGGTGATCAGGCCAGCAGGGGAGGGCAGTTGTGGGCAATCAGGCTGGCAGGGGAGGGCAGTGGGGGGTGATCAGACCATCAGGGGAGGACAGTTGGGGGTCATCATGCTGGCAGGGGAGGGCAGTTAGAGTCGATCAGGCCAGCAGGGGAGCAGTTAGGGAGCAATTAGGCAGGCAGGCAGGCAGGCGAGCGGTTAGGAGCCAGCAGTTTCGGGTTGTGAGAGGGATGTCCAACTGCGGTTTAGGTCCGATCCCTGTGGGGTCCCAGATTGGAGATGGTACAGGCTGGGCTGAGGGACACCCCCACCCTCCATGCATGAATTTCATTAACCAGGCCTCTAGTCTACATATAAAAAACTCTCACTGGCGCCATTTGCATGTGTGTGTTTCCATCTGTCATTGTTGATTGTGAATTTGGTTGATACTTCTATTATAGAGAAAGGGCAAATAGCAATATTAAAATATTTCTTCTAATTAATTTCCTTTCAACCATGCACTGGGCCTCTAGTGAACAATAAAATGGCAGCAAATATGTATCTATCAACAAGTGAATGTAAATATCAAAATAAACAAACAAGAAATCTGATAAAATAAACTGGTGAATGAGTCAGAGGCATGGGAACATGGAAAAGACTGATGAATCTCAAAGGGAAAGAGTGGGGCATTGGGAGAGATTAACCAAAGATCTTACCTATGGACACAGACAGTAGGGTGGTGAAGGCCTGGGGCAGGTTGGGAAACAGGTGGATATGGGACAGTGCGGGGGAGGGAGAGGAGGGAGGAGACATCTGTAATACTCTCAACAATAAAGATGTAATAAATAAATAAAACAAAGAAATGGACCAGTTATCTAAACATTCAGGCAAAACCATTATTCCCATGACTGAGTCACTCAAGCAGATGTGGGATCATTGCCTATAATTATCTGGAAAATTGCCCCATTCTTCTAATCAGTCCGGTTGTAAAGACAAACTAGAAGGAATTTCAGCAAGAGATTTTTTCACTCACACCCAAGTGCACGCACCAGCCCATGAAATTGGCATCACAGGGTCTCTGGACCCCAGTATCCCTTCTCACCCCTATTTTTCCTCCCCTCTCTCTTCACAGCCTAAGTCCTCTACCCACATCCCACTTTCCCAACCCTTGCAGTTTCAGCCATATTCTCTCTCAACTGTGATTCGAATAAGTGATTTTTGTATTGTTTAAAGTATTGCATGTCTCCTTTTTCCCAAATTGACCCACCCCCACCACAGCCCCAGTGTCTGTGTCCATTGGTTATGCTAATATGCAAGCCTCCACAGCCCCAGTGTCTGTGTCCATTGGTTATGCTAATATGCATGCATACAAGTCCTTTGGTTGATCTCTTATAACACCCCAACCCCTTCTCTCTGACGTTGGACAGTGTGATCAGTGTTACTTAGTCTCTGGATCTATTTTTTCCATCAGTTTATGTTGTTCATTATATCCCACATATGAGTGAGATCATGTGATATTTATTTTTCTCCAACTGGCTTATTTTGCTTAGCATAATGCTCTCCAGTTCCATCCATGCTGTTGCAAATAGTAAAAGTTCCTTCTTTTTTATAGCAGCATAGCATTCCATTGAGTAGATGTACCACTGTTTTTTAATCCAATCATCTGCTGATGGACCCTTAGGCTATTTCCAAATCTTAGCTATTATAAATTGTGCTACTATGAACACAGGGGTGCTTATGCCCTTTCTGATTGGTGTTTCTGGTTTCTTGGGATATATTCCCAGAAGTGGGATTAATGGGTCAAATGGGAGTTCCATTTTTAAATTTTTGAGGAATCCCCATACTGTTTTCCACAGTGGCTGCACAAATCTGCATTTCCACCAGCAGTGCACGAGGGTTCCTTTTTCTCCACATCCTCACCAGCATTTCTCGTTTGTTGATTTGTTGATGATAGCCACTCTGACAGGTGTGACATGATACATCATTATTGTTTTGATTTGCAGCTCTTGGATGATTAGTGACTTTGAGCATGTTTTCATATGTCTCTCAGGCTTCTGTATGTCTTCTTTAGAAATGTGTCTATTTAGATCCTTTGCCCATTTTTTTATTGGATTAGTTATTTTTCTTTTGTTAAATTGTATGAGTTCCCTGTAAATTTTGGAGATTAAACCCTATTATGAAATAACATTGGCATTTATGTTCTCCCATGCAGTGGGCTTTCTTGATGTTTTGTTGATGGTTTCTTTTGCTGTGCAAAAGCTTTTTATTTTGATGTAGTACCATTTGTTTCCATTGCCCTAGGAGCTGTGTCAGTAAAGATATTGCTACAAGATATGTCTGATATTTTGCTATTATAGAGTCTTCTAAGATTTTTATGGGTTCCCATCTTACATTTAAGTCCTTGATCCATTTTGAGTTTATTTTTGTGTATGGTGTAAGTTTGTGATCTAGTTTCATTTTTTTGCATGTATCTGTCCAATTTTCCCAACACCATTTATTGAAGAGACTCTCTTGACTCCATTGTATGTTCTTGCCTCCTTTGTCAAATATTAATTGAGCATAGTGGTTTGGGTTGATTTCTGAGTTCTCTGTTCTATTCCATTGATCTTATATGTCTGTTCTTGTGCCAGTACCAGGCAGTTTTGAGAACAGTGGCTTTGTAATACAGCTTTATATCTGGTATTGAGATTCCCACCTATTTTTTTCTTCTTTCTCAGGATCACTGCAGCTATTCGGGGTCTTTTTTTATTCCAGATGAATTTTTGGAGAGTTCATTTTAGGTCTGTGAAATAGGCCATTGGTATTTTAATGGGGAGTGCATTGAATCTAATAGATTGCTTTGGGTAGTATGGATATTTCAGTGATGTTGATTCTACCAATCATGAACACAGTATGGTCTTTCATCTGTTTATGTCTTCCTCTATCTCTTTTTTCAGTATCCTGTAGTTTTCCAAGTACAGGTCTTTTACATCCTTTTACCTCTAGGTATCTTAATTTTTTTGGTATGGTGGAAAATGGGATTGCTTTTTCAGTCTCTCTTTCTGTAAGTTCACTATTGGTGTATAGAGATGCCATAGATTTATTGGCATTAATTTTGTAACCTGCTACATTGCCAAATTCATTTATTAAGTCTAAAAAAATTTTATGGAGTCTTTTGGGTTTTCTATGTACAGTATCATGTCATCTGTGAATGAGGACAGTATTACTTCTTCTTTTCCAATATCAATGCCTTTTATTTCTTCTTCTTGTCAGATCGCAATGGCTAGCACTTCCAGTACTCTGTCGAACAGGAGTGGTGAGAGTGGGCATCCCTGTCTTGTTCCTGTTCTTAGGGGAAATGGTTTTAGTTTTTGCCCATTGAGTATGATGTTGGCTGTGGGTTTGTCATATATGGCCTTTATGATGTTGAGGTATGATCCTTCTATTGCCACCTTGCTGAGAGTTTTTATCAAATGCTTGGATGTGTTGGATTTTGTCAAATGCTTTTTCTGCATCAATTGATATGATTATGTGGTTTTCTTCTCTCAATTTGTTTATGATATATATCATATTTATTGATTTGCATGTATTGTAACATCCTTACATCCCTGGGATAAATCCCACTTGGTCATGGTGTATGATCTTTCTGATGTAATGCTGGATCTGATTTGCTAGAATTTTGTTGAGGATTTTGGCATTTATGTTCATGAGGGATATAGGCCTGTAATTCTCTTTCTTTGTGGTGTCTTTATCTGGTTTTGGGATTAGGGTAATGCTGGCTTCATAGAAAGAGCTTGAAAGTGTGCCTTCCTCTTGAATTTTTTGGAATAGTCTGAGGAGGATAGGTTTTAGTTTTTCCTTGAATGTTTGGTAAAACTCCCCTGTGAAGCTGTCAGGACAAGGGCTTTTCTTTACTGGAAGTTTTTTTATTACTGTGGGAAACCGATCATTGTGTCACTAATTAGAAAGGTGTAGACAAGGAACCCAGAGGGCTGGTCAACATTGAAGCTCTGAAAGGTCAGAGCCAACCACTCCCTATCTAATTGAGACTGTGGTAGCTGAAGCAACTTCCCCACCAAATAACCATGTAAATCCTTACTGAATAAAATAACCTGCCTGTTACTGGAATTACCTGCCTAAGGGCAATGAGTGTATCCCATAACCTTAATAAAAGGGATAGCAAAGCCAGAGTGGAGTGGTAGTCCTCCCACTAGAGGTGGGCTCCTGCCTGGCCCCCAATATTCCCAAATTAATACTTTTCTAAGTCTCTTTTCATTTGTGTGCAGCCTTCTTCAGAACCCAAACCCTGAACCAGAACCCTGAAGCATGTGGGACGTGAAAGGGGTTCCCACATCTGGCGCCTGAACGCAGGATGTCGAGATGATATTTTTCGCCTAGAGCGAAGGAGGGGAAAAATACACCAAGAAAGGTGTGGAAAATTCACTGCACGCAAAGCCCACAGCCAGCTACAGAAACCGGATCTGTAAGTAGGGTGGGAACGTCTTTTTCAGCCAGGCTAATGGGGAAGAATTAGATTATAAAATAATGTGGTTTCTTGTTCAAATTAAAACCTTAATTGGTATTTGGAATTTAAAATCTGTAATAAAAAATGAAACTCCACTGCTGAAACCGCCTCTGGTGGGGAGAAATTCAAAGGTGGCAGGAGAGGGCAGGGCTATCCACTCTCCCACAATGAGATTACTTAAGGTTTCCTTTAAAAATTATAAAAGAACTCAAAGGGAAATGCAAATCTTGGCCAAATTGGGTGCTAGTTATTACTTCGGAAAGCGAAAAAAAAAGAAAAAAATTAAGATCTGTCTTATCTTTTAAGCATGAAAAGAAATTCGGCCAGATCTATTGCTGAAACTTCTTCTGAAGTAAGCAGGATGTGGGGAAGGAAGGGAGAGACACGTGGCGAGCCAATATGGATGCCCACTTTCCCAGTATGCTAATTTAAAGTTTCCTTTCTCGCCATGAAAAAGTCTTAAAAATTTAGAAATGTGTCTGGAATTTCTGTGCTCATGGGGAGAGAACCTAACTGTAAGAATGAGCGCATGGTCTGATTTCGGACATTTAGATTGTCTTCAGCTGGAATTGAGGAGGCAAACCCTTATTTTGTAAAAACTACTGTTTGGAATTTTCTGCTGTTTTTTTTGGACAGACTCTTATTCTAAGAAAACTTACTTTGCTTTCTAACATGCTTTAGCCTGCTTGAATAATGAGGAAGGTAAACTTAACTGTCCGACCTTGTAGGCCACAGACTAGATATGCCCATACTCTCAATGCCATGCCAGGTGCATTTTTAATTGGATAGAACTGTGTTGTTTTCAAGGCCAGCAGCAAGATAACCACTAAGTGCACAAAGGGCTGGCTCTTTAATAAAAAGGGAAGTTCTGCTTGTAGCCGGGGCTTAGAATTTGAATTCATTTTCTCTAAGCCACCGCGGTAAATAAAGTGTTTCTCCAAACTCTCCGGCATTGTTTGATTATTCCGGTTCTCTGTAACATAATTTGGTGCATTGGCCCGGAAAAACCAAACCATGATTGTTTTTTTTAGCCTCTGGTGAGGGGACCGGGTTTGGGGCCCGGGGGCATTGGACAGGCCTCCGGAAGGCGCCGCTCTGCTGAATTAGCAGAATTAAACCTGGGGACTCTGGGCGCTCCCGGACCTCAGCCCAGGACCCGGCCGGCATCTGGAGAGAGCAGATGGACACTTCTGGACCTGTCGACAGAATCGGTAAGATAGGGGCCCCATCAGTTCAGCCCACTCCAAATGAGTGGAAGGGGGAGCTTGATCACCTCCCCGGAAGCCATATGGCTTCCTCAGGCAAATAAATCAGGAATCAGGAATTGGGTGTATTCTTGTTTAAACTCTGAGTGAATGTCTGGTGAAAGTGTGTGTGGAGGGAGAGGGCCTGCCCTCTCTTATCCTTTGTGTGGCTCCACAACCTTGGTTACGGAGTCCGATTGGGCCCCAACCTGCAGTTCCGCGATTCGTCATATGGCATAACGGTGACTCACCCCCATGTGGAGGTGACCAGGCCCGGGGTTTATATGGGTGCACCTTAGCTAAGACGAATCTAAGCTCTCAAGGGATGCGGCCAGGCGGGCATCTGAGTGAGAATCTGTGAAAACAGTTCACCCCCTCCTTTGTCTGTCTCGCGCCACTGATCATCATGGGGTCAGGACAGAGTAAACCCACTGTTCTCAATTGCATGTTGAAAATTTTTAAAAAGGGATTTGATGGAGATTATGGAATTAAAATGAATTCTGAAACATTGAGGAAATTCTGTGAAGTGGAATGGCCAGCCTTTGGGGTTGTTGGCCCTCGGAAAGCTCTTTGGATGAAGGATTGGTCAGGACGGTCTGGAATGTAGTCACAGTAGATCCTGGACACCCAGATCAGTTTCCCTACATAGACAGCTTGTTAGAAATTGCTCAAACCTTGACACCTTGGGTCCGGTTCTGCATGTGTAAGAAGGGACAGAGTAAGGTTTTAGTAGCAGGAGTGAAGAGGCAGGCAGGGCAGGAGCAGGTCCCTCAGAAGGAAGTTCAACACCCTATTCTACAGGACCCCCTCCCCCCGAGGAAGTCCCACCAGTGTTACCACCTCCATATGTGCCACAGGCAGCACCAAGTGCCCCCCCTGCTAGCCTGGAAGGTCTGGAAGGTCTGAAAACACCACCTCCCTCCATCTCCCCTCCACCAGGCTCTCCAGAGCCGGTTGGGCGGCGTTTGCGTTCAGCCGACCAAGGGCCCAAACAACAGCTGGCACGTCAGATGCCTCTCAGGGAGATTCGGGGTGCCCAAGTGCTTGGTGAAGATGGGACCTTACAGGAGGGAAGACCTATCTATTATTATCAGCCCTTTACCACAAGTGACATTCTGAATTGGAAGCAACACACCCCAGCTTATTCTGAAAAACCTCAGGCCATGGTAGATCTCCTAGAAATGATCTTCCAGACACAGAAGCCCACCTGGGTGGACTGCAAGCAGCTCCTTTTTGCATTCTTTAACACTGAGGAGTGCATGAGAGTAATGACAGAGGCTCAGAAGTGGCTCCAGACCCATGCCCCAGCAGGAATATTAGATACAGACAGATGGGCAAGGGAGGACCTCCCAGATGAGGAACCTAATTGGTCCCCAAACTCAGAAGACGGAAAGACCAGTCTAGAAAGATATCGGCTGGCTTTCCTCCAGGGGGTCAGGGCCGGAGCCAAGAAGCCCACCAATATGGCTAAAATCTCTGAGGTTTTCCAGAAGCCTGATGAAAGTCCAGCAGCTTTCAATGAGAGACTGTGTGAGGCATACCGGATCTACACTCCCTTTAACCCTGAGGCCCCGGACATTCAAACCATGGTAAATGCTGCTTTTGTAGGCCAAGCCCAGCCTGATATCAGGAGAAAGTTGCAGAAGCTGGAAGGGTTTGCAGGAAAAAATGCTAGTGAGCTGCTAGAGATAGCCAACAAGGTTTTCATCAACTGAGACATGGCAGCAAAAAAAAGAAGAGGAAAAGAGAATACAAAGAAGGGCCAATGTGACAGCAGCGGCTTTCAGAGGTTCGGGCCCACAGACAGCCCAAAAAGGGAAGCAAGAAGACAGATCAGTGGGGAAAGGAAGAGCAAGTCTGAGACGGGACCAGTGTGCCTATTGTAAGGAAACAGGGCACTGGAAAAATGAATGTCCCAAACGACAGAGCAAAAAAACAGGGCCCCCTTTCCCACCCCGTCGCTATCAACCAGAGCCACCTGAAGCAGACCTTATTGGGCTGGCAGCAACTGACTCTGACTAGGACAGACCGGGCTCTTTTCAGCTGGGGCCCCATGAGCCCATGGTCAGAATGAAAAATTGGGGGGCCAGACTGTGGACTTTATGGTTGATACGGGAGCCAAGGAGCAGTTCACCTGGACCAGACTTCCACAAGGATTTAAAAACTCCCTACTCTCTTTAGTGGAGCACTGGCATCTGATTTATCTAAGTTCCCAGGACAGGACTTGGGGTGTGTTCTACTCCAGTATGTAGATGACCTCCTACTAGCCAGTTCAACACGAGCTCAGTGCTGGGAAGGGACACAAGCCCTCCTGAGACTGTTAACTGAAACAGGTTATAGAGTGTCCACAAAAAAGGCACAGATTTGTCAGAAGGAAGTCAAGTATCTAGGCTTCCAAATTACCAAAGGCAAACGAAGGCTAGGGACTGAAAGAAAGCAGGCAGGATGTGCCATCCCAGTCCCTAGCACCCGGCGGCAGATTTGGGAATTCCTGGGAGCAGCAGGGTTCTGTGGAATCTGGATCCTAGGGTTTTCAGACCTGGCCAAGCCCCTCTATGAAGCTTTAAAAGGGGAAGAGAAGGCACCCATTGTATGGGGCCCTGAGCAGAAGAAAGGCTTCATCAGCATAAAGGCAAAACTCACTGAGGCCCCTGCACTAGGGCTACCAGATGTGACACGGGTCTTTAATCTCTTCATCCATGAGAACAACGGGGTAGCCCTAGGAGTTCTAACCCAGGAATTTGGACCCTGGCAAAGACCAGTAGCCTATCTCTCCAAGCAGATTGACCCAGTTGCCTCTGGGTGGCCCCCGTGTCTCAGGGCCCTTGCAGCCACAGCATTATTAGTCAAAGAAGCAGATAAGCTTACCCTGGGACAAAACTTAAATGTAAAAGTACCTCATTCTGTTATTACTCTAATGGAAGCTAAGGGACAGCACTGGCTAACTCATGCTCGGATGACTCAATACCAAGGATTGTTAAGTGACAACCCGCGGGTACAATTAGAAGCAGCAAGAACTCTTAATCCTGCCACCTTTCTACCCGTTGCTGAGGGGACCCCTGAACATGATTGCCTGGAAGTCCTAGAGGAGGTTTACTCCAGCCGGCCAGATCTAACGGATGAGCCCCTGCCAAACCCGGGCTTGGTATTGTTCACAGATGGCAGTAGCTTCTTAGATGAAGGAAAAAGACGAGCTGGGTATGCAGTGGTATCAGACCTTGAGACAATTGAAACACAGGCCCTGCCTGAAGGATGGTCAGTGCAGAGGGCAAAACTTTGGGCCCTCGCCAGAGCCTTAGAACTCAGTAAGGATAAGCGTGCCAACATCTACACTGATTCACGCTATGCCTTTGCTACCCTGCATATTCATGGGGCTATATACAAGGAAAGGGGGCTCCTGATGGCAGGAGGAAAAAGAATCAAAAATCAAAATGAGATTTTAAAGTTACTAGAAGCAGTCTGGGAGCCTAAGGAAATAGTCGTCATTCATTGCAAAGTTCACCAAAAAGGGAAAGACTCAGTGTCAGAAGGAAAACAGCGTGCTGACACCGCAGCAAAGCAGGATGCCAAAGGACAAGCAGCACCGGCACGGATCATGTTAGCCCCTGAATTACCTGAATCTCCAAAGTACACTCCGCAGGAGGAGGAATGGGCTCAGCAAGAAGGGGGCAAAAGAACAAAAGAAGATTGGTTGGATACTCCCAGATCATAGGGTCTATGTCCCAGAACAGTTAGCCCATAAGGTAGTCCTCCAGCAGCATGAACTTACTCATTTAGGAAAAACTGCTCTAGAAGCTTTGTTAGGCAGATATTACCTAACTGCCCGTCTTCCCTCCTTGTGCACCTCAGTTTCTCAGCGTTGCCTCCTCTGTGCACAGAACAATGCCAAACAGGGTCCTGTGGGACCGATAGGAGTTCAGCGTTGTGGGCAAGCTCCCTTTGAGGACTTAGAACTAGATTTTACAGAAATAGGGCCTAGCAGAGGAAATAAATACCTACTAGTCTTTGTTTGTACCTTTTCAGGCTGGGTAGAGGCATATCCCACTCACACCGAAAAGGCGAGAGAAGTCACTAAGGCATTGTTAAAAGACATAATTCCGCAGTATGGAATGCCTCTGACCATAGGGTCTGATAAAGGCCCAGCCTTTGTAGCAGAAATAGTACAACAGGTAACTAAGGCTTTAGGAATTAGATGGAACTTACATACAGCTTACAAGCCTCAGAGTTCAGGGAAAGTAGAGCACATGAACCGGACTCTAAAGCAGGCTATGGCTAAGCTATGCCAAGAGACAACCTTACCCTGGACAGATATCTTGCCTCTTGTACTCCTGCGGGTACGCTGTGCCCCGAGGGCCAGGGTAGATTTCTCCCCCTTTGAAATTCTATATGGTAGACCCCCTCCCTTAATTCGGCCAAAGGGAGATTCGGGGGAAATAGGAAACTTAGAAATCCAGAAGCAACTACAAGGACTTGGAAAAACTGTCCTTGAGGTCCACAGATGGGTTTCTGACCTACTACCCATCTCTCTAGGAACAGCTGTACATCCTTATAAACCTGGAGACCAGGTTTGGGTAAAAGACTGGAAGAAAGAGCCCCTTAAGCCAATTTGGAAGGGACCTTATCCAATCATACTAACCACTCCCACAGCTCTCAAGGTTGCAGGACTGAACAACTGGATTCACCACTCTCAGGTGAAATCAGCCCACCAGCCAAGCGACGCCCAGCCTGAGTGGAAGGTGACCTCTGACCAGAAACACCCCCTGCGGATCACCCTCAAGAAAACAACGGACCTGGCTGATCAACCTGCTCCAAGGGATTCAGAAATGCCCTGCTGAATTCTTCCTTACACTAATCTTCCTTTCTTCTCTTAATGCAAAATGCTCTGGTATTACTGGATAATTATTGTTTTTATCTTTCTAATAATTCTCATTTTGTCTTTTTATGAGTGCCGTCGGAACCCGAAGCTAGTCCCAGGAGGAGAGCTCTTCTGCCCTTGCTGGAACACAGAGGCACCATAAAATTATTGCTTCTTGCACAGCAAAGGAACACGATGAAGCTAAGGCTAATTCTTTCACTGTTACTGAACTCTCTTAATCTCGACCACTCACAGGTCTACACTCTGCCCCTTGAGAGCTTCCTAAGTCCTCACTATCTCTACCGAACGCTTAACCTTACCCTTTCCCTCTGAAATCAGACCAATCCAGCCCTAGCCAGGGAGTGCTGGCTCTGTCTTCCCCTCTCATCTACAAGCTACACGGCAGCCCCCACCTCTCTGCACGCATAGTCTGATTCTAGTCAGTCCTTGCTGTAAGGTTTGCGACGACGCAGGATACAACACACAGTGAGTTCAGGTGATGAGAAAGGGGGGGTTTAATCTTGCGCTCCCGGGCGAAATTCGCTGATCCGAGGGTGGGCCAGGGAAGTTCGCGCCAAAAAGGGGCATACGCACTTCTTTTATACAGCTGTTTAGTGAGGGGAGGGCGGAGGGCATGAGAGGTGTGGAATTCCGCCTCGGGCCAGGGGTCTAGGAAAGCGCCAGTTATCTCTGCCACCATCTACCTTGCATATGCATGCATAGGCTCTGGATTTCCCCCCTGCCTGGACCTAACACTTGCCTGTTCCGGTAACACACTATATCCAATACAAAAGAGCAGTCCAGCTAATCCCTCTCCTTATAATACTCAGCATTTCAGCAGGGGTTAGCATTGGAATAGGGGGACTGGCAACTTCCCTCTCCTACTATCAGAGTCTATCCAAAGACCTTGCTGACAGTTTAGAAGAAATAGCTCGAAGTATTGTTGCAGTACAGGATCAGATTGACTCACTAGCAGCCGTTACTCTCCAGAATCGAAGAGGACTAGACCTTCTCACAGCGGAGAAAGGGAGGCTGTGCCCGTTTCTTGAGGAAGAATGCTGTTTTTATGCTAACCAGTCTAGTATTGTAAGGGATGGGGCCAAGAAACTAGCTGATCGAGCTTCAAAAATAAGACAGGAGTTATCTGAGACCTGGGCTGCATGGGGGGGGGGGAGTCTGGAAATGGCTCCTTCCATTGACAGGACTACTGTTAATGCTACTCATAGCCATAACCCTAGGACCATGTCTTCTAAATTTGTTAACTCGCTTTATCTCATCCCATCTAGATGTCTTTAAACTTCAAATGGTCCTACAAGCCAGAAGAATTCCCTACAAAACTCTCCAAGAGGAAGAAACGGGATGTTAACCCTTTGGACGGTGCCCCTTTCCAGCAGGAAGCAGTAAAAGAGTTTCGACACCCCTGTTCACCATAACATCCTGTGGTTATTGTACTACAAGGCTGAAAAGCTTGTGGGACAAGTGGGGGAGGGGGAATGAGGAGGCAAACCCCTATTTTGTAAAAACTACTGTTTGGAATTCTCTGCTGTTTTTTTAGACAGACTCTTATTCTAAGAAAACTTACTTTGCTTTCTAACATGCTTTAGCCTGCTTGAATAATGAGGAAGATAAACTTAACTGTCCTACCTTGTAGGCCACAGACTAGATATGCCCATTCTCTCAATGCCATGCCAGGTGCATTTTTAATTGGATAGAACTGTGTTGTTTTCAAGGCCAGGAGCAAGATAACCACTAAGTGCACAAAGGGCTGGCTCTTTAATAAAAAGGGAAGTTCTGCTTGTAGCCGGGGCTTAGAATTTGAATTCATTTTCTCTAAGCCACCGCGGTAAATAAAGTGTTTCTCCAAACTCTCCGGCATTGTTTGATTATTCTGGTTCTCTGTAACAGAATCTCTCTGCAAAAGCTATAGAAAATGAGAAACCCAGAACTGGTTCTTTTTTCAAAGAAAAACAGTGAAAAAATCTTCTCAAAAGAAATTCAAGCTAATTCCAGCAACAGGATTCGCATTTCCATAATAAAAAGTAGTTTTTAAGATGCTAATGAACCTTGGTCAAAGTTAACTTTTAAGGCCTTCAAGAAAATAAGTAAATTTGTCTGTGTTAAAGGATTTATCCAAAGTAAATGCTTTAAAATAATTATAATTGACTCTAGAATCTCAAAGATATTGCTGAAATATAGATAATGTATAAATTATAAAAATCTAAATAGCCCAGGTGAGGGCTGGCTACGCCTTTTGTTAATGGAGGAAGAAGAGTAGACACCCTTCCCCCAGCAGGACAGGTAGACCAGTTCCTGCCAGTAGTCCTTCTTTAAGGACAATTTTTGCATTTGAATACTTGCAGGCTTGCTACTCAATTTCCCCAGGCAAAGGAAAATTATGGCTGTTTTAAAAGGTGAAGCTGCTAAGCTGGGCCTGTTAATCAAAAGATAAAAACTTGTTTAATAATCTGAGTTTGCTTCCTCATAAAAAACCTAGAGGCAGAATTGAAGCTATTAAGTAAGAATATAAAAGTGTTATTAATCTACGAACTGCTAAATGTTTGCCTTGCCAGTTTTAAAAGTTCAAAGTGCAAATTAAATTGGGAGAAATTATATAGTTGCAGTAATTAAATGTCTAAAGTATAAAAAATTGTTGAGAAAATAAAATGTGTTTTCTCTGAAAATAATTAGGAATTCAAAATAAGTTGCTTATTGGTCTAATTAAAAAGAGGATTAATTCTGTGATCCCAACCCAAATTTTTCTATACAAAAACTAGTTTAAAATCTAATTGATATCTCAAAATAATTATAAAAAGCATTATAATCTTTAAATTATATATATTGATTTTTTTTTCCATGTTAAAAATTCAAGGCTTTAACAGAGATGATTCTTGGAAAGCTCCAAGGGCCCGGAGTAGTACAAGAAATTTATTCTCTCTTCTTAAAGGAAATATTTTTGTAAGGTTTGAGACGAAGCAGGATACAACACACAGAGAGTCCAGGTGATTAGAAAGGGGGGGTTTAATCTTGCTCTCCCGGGCGAAATTCGCTGGTCCGAGGGTGGGCCAGGGAAGTTCGCACCAAAAAGGGGTGCAGGCACTTCTTTTATACAGCTGTTTAGTGACTGGAGGGTGGAGGGCATGAGAGGTGTGGAATTCCGCCTCGGGCCAGGGGTCTAGGAAGTTGCCAGTTATCTCCGCCACCATCTACCTTGCATATGCATGCATAGGCTCTGGACTTCCCCCCCTGCCTCAACCTAACATCCCGGCCTTTTGGTGATAGGGGGCGCCGAAATCATCCTGGCTACTTCCTGCTGACCAGGGGCGAAGAGGGTGGGGGATGTTAAAGGCCAGGGTCAGGCAGAGGCAGGTCGGAGGGCAGCTGAGTGTAGGGGTGGAGCAGGAGCTGGTTTACAGTCACCGGAGACATTTCCACGATCCGGGAGCGGATGAATTTGAGGAGGCAGGGAGCTAAGGAAAAAAAGACACAGATGAGAATTAGGGGCCCTATCAGGGGCAGGATCCAGGTCGCTAAAGGGCTTTGGAGCCAGCTGAAAAGAGAGTTGTCCCGGGAGTGTCTTGCACGTAATTCTTCACTCAGCTTAGTCAGGGTCTGCACGTTCTGTTCCACCACTCCGGACTCGTTGATGTAGTAGCAGCATTCTTCTTGAAGGAACATGCAGGTTCCTCCTTTTTCCGCAGTAAGAAGGTCTAGGGCCCGTTGGTTCTGCAGGGCTATTTGGGTTACCAATGTTACTTGCCGCTGCAGGGAGGCTAAGGAGGCAGTAGTAGACTCCAAGGCTATCTGGAGTTTGTCATTGAAATCCTGAGCAGAAATTATGCTGTTCCCGAGAGCCCCCCCAGCTAGGCCTACCGAGGCAGCGATACTTACCCCCAACATGAGAGAGAGGAAGGTGGTCTGGCGGGCCTGGGGGTGGGATGAAGGGAGCAACCAGGCAAGCTCCGACTCTCCATACAAGGTTAGTTGGGGAACTACTGTGACCACGAAGCAAGGCCCGGGGTCAGAGGAGTTTATGCAGTTGCTTAAGGTGCCGTTGCACCAAAAGAAGGTACCCGGGCTGGCCTTGGTGGGACTGGCTGCAGTGTGGTTTTGGGTACAGTTCCAGGTGACCCGTCCCACAGTTACCGGGTTGCTGGTCTGGTAGCATATCCGCAGAGGCAAGGTGGGTTCTGGAGTTTCGGGTTCCCAGAGGGGAATGCCAGCCAGGGGAGGCTGACATTCACCGTGTCCTTGGGTTCCTGGAGGAGTCATGAGTGGGACGGCAGCCAGCAAAGGTCTTTGGAGAGAGACACATAGAAAGCAGTGTGAGACATTGGGCAGGGTGCGGGTCTCGTTAAGGAATAGTAGAGTGTGTTGGATAAGTTGGAGCCAAGAAGACAGGACTTCTACCCGGGGGGGGAATCAGGCAGCTTCCCTTTAAGGGAATGTTCTGCCTGTAGGATGATGTTAGAGACCTAGATTTGGGCCTCCTGGGCCATGACATATTCCCAGGAGATGTAGATGGTCCCTGAAGGGGTCGAGCTCCAACCACTCCCACATAGTTTTCCCATAACGCCCGCAACCCATCGCTGGTCCCAGGGGTCCCGGACCCTGATGTAGAAGGTCCCGTCCTTCCAGAAAAAGGGGCCAGAACTGACCTCATTGTAGGCATCATGGATGACACAGCCTGACCAGCGGCAACCCCCATAGGTGTTGACGTCTCTACTACACCTGACTGGGTTCCGTTGGTCATAAGCAAAACAAGCATATGGTCGGCCACTGTTGGACACTGACTGGAGGTCGACAGCAATCAGGATCTCCGCCTGGCATCCGACCAGAGGGCAGTCCTGAGATCCCACCTGCCGGGTGACTTGTGTACTGTCCTGGTCATTGGTTTCACGGACCTTGAACATTTATAGAAGTCATGCTGCTCCGGGGTCCTCTTGAGTCTGGAGAGGTGGTGCCACGATGGATCACCAAGTAGTTTGGCCGCGGTGGGGGTTGTGAGGATTACTGTGTGAGGTCCTGTCCACCTGGGCTCCAAGGCCTTGGGATGTAGATTCTTAAGGAGGACTGAGTCCCCCGGCTGGAGGGCTGGTCCTCGGGAGCCTTGGTTCGCAGGTTCTGGCCTGGGCAAAAATCTTTCAGAGTGTTCCCAGAGTAGCTGCCTGAGCCTTGGGAAGGGTGATCTTGTTATTTATGAAGGCCGCCTCCAGGGTCCGCTCCAGTGTTACTACCGCATAGGAGGCTTTCTGATGTCCCTGGGGGTCTAGGCAAGAGCTTCCATCCACAAACAGAGTTAAGTCAGGATTAGAGAGAGGAAGATCTGAGAGTCCCGCCCGAGGTTGAGTGAGGGCCTCGACTACCTCAGGGCAGGAGTGTGTTGCCGCAGGTTGGGTGGAGGCAGCAGGAAGGAGAGTGGCCAGGTTCAGGGCTGGGGACTGAGTTAGGGAGATGTCAGGATTCTCGAGGGACAGGAAATGGAGTTTCTGCATGGGAGAGGGGGCAAGGAGAGATAAGGATCGGTGGGACAGAAGATCCTGTAATCTATGGGTGGAGAAGACCTGTAAGGGTTGCTAGAGGCAAATCCTCTGGGCCTCCTTGATGAGAACAGAAGCTGCAAGGCTGCCATCCCCAAACCGTGGGATCAAGCTGTCTGGACAGGTAGGCTACAGGGGTGAAAGCTGGCCCTAGGGGCTGGGTGAGGACCCCCATAGCTATTCCCTGTTTCTCATCAGTAAATAGTTGGACAAGCTTAGAGATGTCCGGGAGGGGGGAAGAGAGAGAGAGAGATGCCAAAAGGGTATCCCAGAGCTTAGAAAAAAAAAAAAAAAAAAAAACCTGGTGAATGAGGGAGGGTGAGGAGAGGGGGCCTGGTATAGTGGATCTTCCTACAGTTCTTGTCAACAGTTAACTTTACAACTTCTTTCTTTCAACATACCTTCCATTAAATATTTCTAAACACGTCTAGCAATTAAAATATTTAGAAAAGGCAGAGGAAGGAGGCAACAGGCCTCTAACTGCTTGAATTCAAAACTGAGTTTCTGATAAGCCTGTGCCAGCAAGAGAGTTATTCTCTAAGGAGGGTGGAGTCAGGGAGAGGTCGGGGTGAGAAGGTGCTGAGGCCAGAGCAGTTTTCAGAGCATTAAAAGGTGATTTGCCATCAGTACCCATGTCCAATATCGTGGAAGGGAAGAGTGGCCCGGAAAAAAGAGGACAGGACAGAGAAGGTAGCCCTGTGTCCACCAGAAAGGAGACCTGCTTACCCGCTACCTTGAGCATTACCCTGGGCTCGGCGAGGGTGATGGAGGTCGTTGAGTCCTGGCATCTTCAGTCTTCAGCCAGTCCCAGCATGGCCAGCGGCGGGTCATTACCTGGAAGGGCAGCCCCTCTACGCTGAGACGCAGAGGGCCTGTCACTTTTCCAGGGGCAGTCACTTTTCCAGTGGCCGTTTTGACCGCACGCCGGGCAGGGCTTGGTTGGAGGCTGGGGGTGAGGGCACTGCTTTGCCCAGTGGCCCTCATTCCCGCACTTGAAGCATCCTCCAGGTGGCGCTCGTCCTTTCGTTGCACCCCCACCACGCACAGTCCCCTTTGGACCATGCGTGGCTGCCGTAGGCCTCAAAGCTGCCACCAAGGCTTGAGTTTGCAGAGTCACCTTTTGTCGAAGGCAGGCCTCCCTATCCGATTCTGCCTGCTCCTCACGGGCATTAAAAACCTTAAATGCCATATTCACTAGATCCCGGACAGGAGTCTGAGGGCCATCCTCCACCTTTTTTAATTTTTTTCGAATATCTGGGGCTGACTGCGAAATGAAGTGAGTGGCTAAAACTGTCGCTCCTGCCGGGGACCCAGGGTCCAGACAAGTATATAAGATCAGAGCCTCAGTCAGCCTGTTAAGGAAGACTGCAGGGTTCTCATCTGGTCCCTGAGTAATTTCCCTCAGCTTGTCAAAATTAACTACCTTGTGGGAGACGACCTGTAGGCCGGCTATCAGGCATTGGAGCATCTGGTCGAGACATCGGCGCCCATCTCGCCCTTTGGGGGTATCTAGTTGGTACTCCCAGCCTGGTTCCTGACGAGGAACGGCCTGGGCCCCCACTGACATAGAGGCATCTGTAAGGTGGACCTGATCTGCATGGTCCGTCGCTGCTCCTAAGACCCTTTCCCTTTTATCTGATGTTAGGGTGGAAGAAAGAATGACATGGATGTCATGCCAGGTGAGGTCATAGGCCTGAGAGAGGTATCGAAATTCCTTGACGAACGCGGTGGGGTTGGCAGAAAAGGACCCCAGCCGCTTCTCAATCTGGGAGAGATCTGACCAGAGAGAAGGGAACATGGACCCTGATCACTCCCTCAGCCACTGCAACTTCCCGGAGGGGGCAGAGGAGAGGAGGAGCCCGGGAGCGGGTGTGCCTGCTGACTGGGGAAGCAGGCAGAGGTGGGGGAAGGGACAGGTCAGCGGTAAGGGAGTAGGCGCTGAGGGAGGGGAAGGTGGAGGGAGGTCGGGGAGTGAGGATGGGGGAAGGGTGGGAACTGGAGGTATGGCAGAAGAAGCTGTGGAGTAAGGAGGCAGGCGAGTCGGAGGGGAGGAAAGATTCTCAGGGGGTTCAGATACAGCGGAAAGCGGAGGGGTGTTGGCAGGCAGAAGGGGTTTCTCGCGAGCTAGGAGAACCTGGGCTGTGGAACAGGAGGAAAAGAGGGAGGGACGGGAGCACGGATAGAAAAAGGCCTGGACATATGGAACCTCGGGCCATTTCCCGGCTCGTTGGCAGTATTTACTGAGGTCAGTTAGGATGCTGAGGTCGAAAGTCCCATTCTCAGGCCATTTTGACCCATGGTCCATCTCATACTGAGGCCATGCCATGTTACAGAAGTAAATGAGGCGTTTAGGACGCAGATCCTGGGACAGGCCTAGCTTAGCCAGATTGGTGAGAAGGCACCCTAGAGGTGTCTTAGGATCACATTTGGATTTTTGATTGCCCATACTGAAGCCTAGGGTCAGTAGCGAAGACCCAAGGACAGGCGTCCCAATCGTTGGGCCAAGGCTACGGACCGGGAACCCGAGGGACAGCAGGTGAAGTCTCCCCTACCCCCTGGGGCCCGGAGTGAGGCCCAAAGGCCGGAGAACCGAGGGTGGGCAGTAAAGTCTCCGCTGCCTCCCCAGGTTCGGAACCCTTCCTGGAGGGGCCCGGAGGGCAATGCCCGGAAGGCAATCTCTGACGCGGGCCGCGGTTTAGGGACAAAGACGCCGGAAGAACGACCGCTAGGAATCAATAAGGGCTGGGACTTACCCGCTGATGCTGCCGAGCCAGGAGGAGAAGGCCGGGTATCCTGAGCCACGAAGAAAGAAGAAGAGAGGAGTGGGGGGGCCCCAGACCCTTAAAGGTCAAACAGGGAGCTCGCCTCCACCCGGGTCTGGCACCAAATGTAAGGTTTGAGATGAAGCAGGATACAACACACAGAGAGTCCAGGTGATTAGAAAGGGGGGGTTTAATCTTGCACTCCCGGGCGAAATTCGCTGGTCCCAGGGTGGGCCAGGGAAGTTCGCGCCAAAAAGGGGCGCAGGCACTTCTTTTATACAGCTGTTTAGTGAGGGGAGGACGGAGGGCATGAGAGGTGTGGAATTCCGCCTCGGGCCAGGGGTCTAGGAAGTTGCCAGTTATCTCCGCCACCACCTACCTAGCATATGCATGCATAGGCTCTGGACTCCCCCCCCTGCCTCAACCTAACAATTTTAAATTTAATAGATCTAATATACTTGAAATTGCATGAAAAGCCTTATCAAATAAAAATCAATAACTATATTTTAAATGTTATGAAGGTTTTGGCCTCTAAGGATAGCAAAATATTTCTTAAAATTCAATAGCAAAATTTTAAGATGGAATTTTAAGTGACAAAAAGCCCCTAGCCGCCTGCATTCTTAATTAAGCTAAAGGTGAGGCAACATTTTCGGCTTGTGAATGAGATGTAAACATTTACTAAATTTGCTTTGCTTTTTAGATGAAGATACCTTCTTTAATTACTTAAATAAATTAGCTTTTTAAATTATAATCAAGGTTTTCAGCTAAATCAAAAGCCAATATTTTTTAAACAATTCTAATAAAGACCAGAAACAGCTAGTGAGATTTTTGTTTGTCTGCAATATAAATTTGACTGTCTTTTAAAACAACGGATTAGACAGCCACCATGATGCCACATGGCTTGCCAGTCTCCTTGGAAGCCATAGGGGCCAACCCCTTCCTTTGGAATAAGCCAATGTCTTTGTAAGCAATTTGATTAAGTATTCTAAGAAAGTTACTGAAGGCCTCCCATGGTCTTTCTGTGGATACAAATTAGCCTAAGGAGATAGTCTTTAAAAAATAAAATTCCAGCTTAATAAAAAGGAGAAATTTGAAAACTTTGAAATCTATTTCACTGGTATTTACAGGATAAACTGAGAATTGTTATTAAAATATTAAATCTAATCTGTACTAGTGGTCACCATAACCTTAAGAGAAATTTTCCATATCACAAAGATTTTTAAATGAAGCTCTATGTGAAAGATGAGACAGAGGGCCGGAGACCAGGACACAGGCTTTATTAGAGGAGAAGACCCTGCCCGGCTATCTTCCAGATGGAAAAGAGCACATGTGCTGGGGTGAAGGCGCCTTTTGAGGGGAGGAAAGGGAAAGGATGAGGCTTAGGGTACTCAGCACACACTGATTGGTGGTTTCATATAAGGCACACAATTAGGGACTTAGGAATCGGGGGCTTAGGGTATTTGGCAGGTGCTGATTGGTGGTTCAATGTACAGTCCATATAAGGTGCCTGGTTAGGTGTTCAGGAATGTTCAGGCTGCAGGTGGAGTTTATGTCATTCTCTGTCCATCAGTTGGGGGAAGGGAGGATCTATCATTCCAGGCTTCTGGTAATATTAAAAAAAAATTGAGAGTCCAGGCAAGGTCAAGGGATGAAGGTCCATCTTCCGTAGCTACTTACAGCTGAGAGGGGGCGTCGTTAGGGGTGTCTACCCGGGGTCTCAAGGATTCTGGTGCTAGGTTCTGAATTCAATGACAGATAGATCTCTCCCACCTTCTGGTTGGCGAACGCCTGCATTCTGTTCTGCAAGAAACTAGTGAAACAGTGCATGAAACAGGGGCCAAAGAGCAAAATTAAAAGAATAAATACCAGTGGGCCTAATAATGGGAGGAGCCATGGAGTAAGTGAGCGAAAAACAGGTAGTATTTTCCGTACTGGACGAGGGGTGCAGCAGCATGATTTCCCCAAGAGACTGGTTGGTGAAGTCTGGAGAGCGATCCTGTTGAGTCACTTGGGAGGTAAAAGCTGGTCCTGAGGCTGCCACAGCATCACTTGTCTGGTTTTTCTGCTTTTCTGGAGCTGAAATACAACTGAGACCTAGATGTTATTTTTAGGGGGAAAAGAGTAGGGGTCTCAGTTGCCCCACTAGTAATATGAAAGGGGAGAATAGGTTACCCTGGGGGTAAGGTTCTTGTTTTCCCAGTTTTGCCCTTTGCTGGGCATCCATATGTTTCTTGTAGGTCCTGAGACAGGGTTTCAAAGTATGGGTAGAGCAGTGGTTAAGCTCCCTGTGGAAGTTCCAACTCCTGCTGTGATGCCAAGGATTAGGAGGAGAGGGATTATCTGGACTCCTCTTTTGTGTCAGATATGATGGGTGATGGGGACAGGTAAAGACTGATCATTGGGGGCTGCATCTACATTGGGTGAGAGATAGATGAGAGTACAGGTTCCTGTCCAGCTAATGTATGTGTTTTCCCCACAGAGAAAGAAAAATCCCTGATCATGGAGACAAGCTGATAGGTGTAAGGAGAAGAGGTGGACTAAAGGGTATGAGATTCCTTTTGTAGTTCCACACTCCAAGCTGAGAGGGTAGTCACCATGGTGCTACCAATAAGGGGTGACAGATGAGTGATTGAGATTGTGTTGCAGTGAAAGTGGGAAGGAATATTAGAATGGGCTGCTATCCAAGGGAAAAGAGAAAGGGAAGGAAAGGAGCAGTGGAAGATGAGGCTGGAGGAAAGGCAGGGGGAGGAGGGAGCAGGCCCCAAAGCCTGTTTCCAGGCCTCTAGCCGCTTGAATTTTAAACCAGGCATTTTTCCTAGAGATAATGATCATAGAGGAGATAAGGAGATAAGGCGTTTACAGTCCAAGGAATAGCTCGGCCTTGTGGGGTAAGAGAGTGGAACTGAGATAGGTGGCTGTGGTTTGGGACAACTGGGTTTTATGAGGGGATGCATGGTAGCCCTGGCCGGGCACCGAGGTAGAATGAGAAAAGAGTGAATGGGGGAATTTAGTTAGATGCAGTGTAGACGTGAGGTGGCTAATGGCTGTGAGACTAATCCGTCAACCCCCATAATAGAGACTGAGGAGTGGACAAGGGTCCCAGCGAATTCAGAGAAGGCAGAATAAGTGGCCCTAGTGTCAATTAAAAGGAGATCGGCTTACCTGCCATCACAGTCGTTACCCGAGGCTCTGTCCTGGTGATGTAAGTTGGTGGGGCCCTGTCAGGGCCTGGGCAGCTTCGGTGGCCAGTCACAGGAGATCTGGGAGCTCCAAACCGGATCCAGAGGGCGGCCATGCTGGACTGGCTAAGGCCAGACCCGGAGGAGTCAGACTACAGTCTGATTTCCAGTGGCCTTCCCTTCCGCACCTTGGGCAGGGCCCAGGCGGGGGTCTCGAGTTTGAGCAGGACTTGGCTCAGTGTCCTTCCTTGCTGCATTTGAAGCATGGGCCCAGAGGAGGCTTAGCCCCTGACTTACCCACGGTTGGAAGACTGGCACTTCGTTTGGGGTTTGAAAGCGGTGGCTAGGAGCCAGAAGGCCCCCTACTGGGCCTCGGCCTTGGCCTGATCTCACCTTTGATTTCGGATTTGGGTCTCCTTGTCTCTATTATTAAAGACCTTAAAAGTCAGGTTAACGAGGTCTTTTTGAGGGGTTTGTGGACCTGTATCTATTTTTGAAGTTTGCGGCGTATGTCGGGAGTAAAGTTGGTCAGGTCAGTGGAAAAAGAAACCTGAGATGCCTCTCAATCTGTGAGGCTGGACATAAAGAATGGGACGTGGACTCAGACTCTGCCATCCGTTCCTGCTGCCTCCCTCAGGGGTAGAA
This sequence comes from Corynorhinus townsendii, assembly GCA_026230045.1. Taxonomy (NCBI): domain Eukaryota; kingdom Metazoa; phylum Chordata; class Mammalia; order Chiroptera; family Vespertilionidae; genus Corynorhinus; species Corynorhinus townsendii. The sequence goes on along the minus strand of JAPDVU010000003.1, from coordinate 110,456,207 downwards.
TGGACGTGGGAATAGAAGAAGCTGTTGCGGAAGGCAGTCTTTGGGTGGCCTGAGAATGAGTGTTAGATGGGAAAAGCTGTTTGGAGCTCATATTCTCAGGATTTGGGCTCTCAGGAAGATCAGAAAGTGAGAAGGGAATGGCCAGCCACCTGTGAATTTGGTTGCTGGCGGTCACAGGGGCAGAGATTCGGGGGAGAGCACGCAGACGCAGGGGAAGGCGGGCGGTTAGAATTCTCAGAGGTAGAGCATGGGGTGCGGATTCTGCAGCAGGGTTGTAAGGAGGTGGCGGGAGTGAGACAAGTGGAGAGGACTGATCCACTGGGTCAAAAGAGCAGTCAGAAGACAGAGAAAGGGGCTGAGGACAGGTTTGAGAGGGCAAAGAGGACTTTGAGAGGAGGATCTGATGGGTGGAACATAAGGAGTAAAGGGAGGGGCGAGAGCGGGGTGGGGAGCCTGTTCGTAGGGATCTTTGAGGCCTACCTGTCCGGTGGCAAAAATTATCTAGGTCTTGGAGGATATTGGAATCGAAAGTGCCATTTTCGGGCCACAGAGAGACATTGTCGAGTTTATATTGTGGCCAGGTAGAGCTTCTTTGGTTTGATGTAGCCAGAAAGACCAAGGGTCGAGAGGTTGTCGAGGAGACACCCTAAAGGTGTGTTACGAGGGGGTTTGGAATGAGAGGTTCCCATTATCGGAGAGAAGGGCCAAGAAGAAGTTGGGGAGGAAAGAAGGAGCGTCCTCCTTTTTCCTCAGCCAACCTGTAGAGAGAGACGAGAGAAGGTTCCAAGGTTGTTACCCCGAGACTTTTCCCATGGAGTAGAGCAGAGTTTCCTGGCAAGGTACCTGGGCTTTCGTAGAACGTAGAACATAGAATGTAGAATGTGTAGCCGAGTAGACGGGGAAAACTCTGAGGCCCTTCCAGGTCAAGGGAACGAGGGGGGGGGGGGGGCGGTCAGGAAAGTCCCTGAAGCCTACCGGTGAGAAAGCAACGAGATCCCCACGTGTCCTGGTACGGCAGGGTTCAAGAGGTGTTCTGAGCAGGCCAATCAACTCAGAACCATGCCACCAAGCAGAGCCAGAGCAGGAGTCAGAAGCTCGGGGCTAGGTCCGAGGATCATCCACGCTCACCCAGGTTTCGGCACCCAGTTTCAGCACCCAGGACACAGGCTTTATTAGAGGAGAAGACCCTGCTGGGCTATCTTCCAGATGGAAAAGAGCACATGTGCTGGGGTGAAGGTGCCTTTTGAGGGGAGGAAAGGGAAGGGATGGGGCTTAGGGTACTGGGCACACGCTGATTGGTGGTTTCATATAAGGCACATAATTAGGGACTTAGGAATCGGGGGCTTAGGGTATTTGGCAGGTGCTGATTGGTGGTTCAATGTACAGTCCATATAAGGTGCCTGGTTAGGTGTTCAGGAATGTTCGGGCTGCAGGTGCAGTTTACGTCATTCTCTGTCCATCAGTTGGGGGAAGGGAGGATCTATCACTATGTAGCCTGAAAGTTATTTTGGAAGGAAATAAAGAGAGGTTTCCTTCAAATATCGTAAGGATTGTAATAGATAACCAATGAATTAGGCCTCAGAAGGTGGAGATAAGAAAAGATTGTCTTAAAACTTTAAATGACTTTCAGAAATTATTAGGGGACATTAACTGGTTAAGACCTTATCTGAAGATCTCTACAGGACAAATGACAAATTTATTTAATTTACTTAGAGGTGTCTCTAATCTTTCCTCTCCTCGAACATTAACAGATGAAGCTAGGAATGAGTTGCTAAGAGTTGAACAAGCAATTTCCTCAGCCCAAGTAGCACGGGTACAGCCCGAATTACCTTTATTGGGACAAATTAAACCTACTGCAAATAGTCCCACTGGAGTCATCTTTCAAAATAAAAATTCTCCTGCCATTATTGAATGGGTCCACCTAGGGCATCAGTCCTCTAAAACTGCGGTTACATATGTAGAACTAATGGCTCAATTAATATTTTAAGTCAGAAAACGTTGTAAACAGCTTAGAGGGGAAGAGCCCCAGTGTATCTACCTCCCCCTCACTGGGAAGCAATTAGAAATGTTATTTCAGAGTGATATAAATTGGCAAATTGGGTTAAGTGGATATTCAGGGGAACTTAGCTGTCACCTATTAAAAGATAAATTACTACAATTTTTATATAATACCTCCATCATTATACCAAAAAATACTAGGAAGGAACCTATTCCTGGAGCTTTAACTGTTTTTACTAATGGATCATCTAATGGGAAAGCTGCCTATCATACAATAAATTCAGACCAAGTCATACTGACCAGGCATACTTCTGTTCAAAGAATTGAACTAGAAGCCATTAAGGCTGCATTGCAGGATTTCCAAGAGCCTCTTAATATTGTCTCTGATTCCTTTTATGCTGCGAACTTAGTGAATAGAATTGAAACTGCCTGGTTGAAATGGCTTAGTGACCAAAGTTTACTTTTACTATTTAAACAAGTTCAGCAGATTGTACAACAGAGACAATATCCTTTTTATATCACTCACATCAGGGCTCAGTGTCTTACCTGGTCCTTTATCAAAAGGAAATGCACAGGCTGATCAATTGGTTGCTTTATTAAAGGAAGCCTTAGAATCTCATCAGCTTTTACATCAGCCTGCCAAAATGCTGTCTAAACAATTCTCAATCACTGGAGAGCAGGCAAAACAGATTATTAAGGAATGTCCCACTTGCATGTTACATCTACCTCAAGGGCCTAACACAGGAGTCAACCCTAGAGGTTTGCAAAGAGACCATATCTGGCAAATGGATGTAATGCATTATACTTCCTTTGGACGCCTTGGGGCATTACATGTCTGTAGACACCTTTTCAAAGGTCCGGTGGGCAACTGCATCTACAGGAGAAACGACAAAACAGGTTATTAATCATTGCCTAGCTGTTTTTGCCGTCATGGGAATTCCAAAAATTATTAAAACTGATAATGGGCCTGCTTACACAAGCTGTGAATTCCAGGAATTTTGTAAAAGCTGGAAAATTCAGCACATTACAGGAATACCATATAATTCCCAAGGACAGGCCATTATTGAACAACTGCATCAGTGACTAAAATCCCAACTTGAAAAACAAAAAGGAGGGATGATGGAGAAATCACCTGCAGGTAGGCTACACCAAGCCTTAATTACTTTAAATTTTTTCACTTGTGATACTGATGGAAAGACACCTATGGAGTTACACTGGTGTCAGAATAAAACAAAGGAAAATGGTCTAGTTAAATGGAAAGATCCTGAATTTGGTTTATGGAAGGGACCCGATCCATTATTAACCTTTGGCAGAGGGTATGCTTGTACATTTCCCGAGAATTTTTCTAAACCCGTGTGGATTCCTGCTAGAAATATTAAACTGCAACAGGGATCCAAGAGAGAAACTAGCCAGACTAATGAGGACCTTGTGCCTGGAGCCACACCATGCAGCTGCAGACAATCAACTACCTCAGCCACAGAGAGCAGCAACTCCAAGCAATCCCCTGAAGATGAGCAGGAGGAGGACAAGCCAGACAACAAACAGCCCAGAGACCACCTGAGGCATGGTAAAGAAGACGGTACAGACGCCTGAGAACGTCTTTCTTGCCATGCCAGCAGTGATCAGCTGTACGGTAATATTACCTGGGGAAAATGGGGAAGTATTTTGGACTTATGTTCCTGACCCTTCATGGGTAAGAACCCTTACGTGGGCTGATCCCACGCCTAATGTAGTATCCAGGAGGAACATGGGTGGGGCAAGGAAGTAGGGGACTATTCACTACTTGCTCCTGGGAGAGGTCTATAAAATATAACTAAGGCCTTGTCTATACAAAAAGAAATTGACAGCCAGTTTGAAATTGAATTGCTATGACCTAGAGCAAAGAATATCCTTACATGATATTATTCTACAATGTCATTACAATTTTTGATATTTTACAACAGCATATTGTACAATTACCCCAAACAAACTTACAAACTAATTTTTTGCATGTTTGGCAGCATTTAAAAAAAAAAAAAAAAAGGACATGAAAGGATTTAATCCCTTCCAGAAAGGAATTAAGGCCTCCCTGGGAAGGCACTTGAGCATTCTGTATTGGCCTCTCTTGCCAAGAGGGACCCTCCCACAGCTGTTGCCTGAGCTTTCTGTTCATGCTGAGGTTAAAGTGGTGGCTGGTACCATTGTTCTGTCTCTGGCCCAATGGCATGAGCTGGGCCCTCAGAGAAGAAACCTGGGTTCCCCAAGATCTGTGATCAGTGCTGGGGCCCCACCGGCAGCCGAGGTGGGATCCCAAGGCAGGTGCTGGGCGTGGAGGCCACAGGGGCATAGGCTACCAAGGAGACAGAACCTCACCTCACATCACCCTGCTTGGCCCCAGAGGATGGCTGGTTAGCCAGAGACGGGTAAGATTCCTCAAGGAAGGAACAACCTAAGACAGGCACAGTCGCAGAGGGGCCATCAGGAGAGAACTTGGGGGCAACAGAAGTGGGGCACAGACCCTCACCCCCCCCCCAACATTGCAGGGGCTTGAACCCTCGCCCCTTCTGAGGGAGGTCTCCTGCCCCCATGGCTGCTTTGCACTTCCCACGCCCAGCTCAGATCGGGACCCGGGCAACAGACAGACACTTGGCTGACAGCAGCTGCCCTATATCTAAATCCAGCCTAGCACTAATAATGCTCAGGACCTACTCAAGAATGCAAATAATCTTTTTCATTAATATTTACAGGGTAAAGTAAGATTGTTAGAGTATTAAATTTGACAGTTAAATAGTAGTCAAGTTTTCAGATTAATTTAAATTGGCTAATTGAAATAAGTGAATATTCAAGAAAATTTAATTGTACTGGACAAAAAGTTGTTCCTAAAGTATTAACTAATATTTCTATTGGTAGTTCATCTCATGGTAAAATTGCTTAACATGCAAAGAACCTAAAGCAGTCATATTTTTGTGCAAAAAATTAAAATTTAAAGTTATTACTGCATTATAAAATTTCCAAAAGCCTCCATTAATCAAAAAAAGCGGGGATAGTAGAAAAATAGCATGTAAGGAAAAATATCCTGAAAGTAAATTACATCTAGAAAATTTTTACTTGTAATGCTAACAGCAAGACACCAATGAAAAACACACATGGTGTCAAAATAAGCCTAAGGAAAATAGTTTGGGGGAAAAAATAAAAAGGATCCCAAGTCAAATTTATAGAAAAGATTCCTTTATTAACTTTTGGTGGAGAATATGTTTGTATATTTTCAGAAAACAACTCCAAGACCATGTGGATTCCTGCAACAGAGAGGAATTGACAGGAATGCTCCAGCCATGAAGACAGAAGAGAAACAGTCCAGAGATGGAGGACGTTGACGATGCCTTGCCATGCTAGCAATCAGCAGCTGTGCGTCACTGCAGGTTGCCCAGGACCAAACCAGAGAGGGTCGGACCTGCATTACCACCATTTGTCCACCATCCAGAACTGAAATATCATTGCTGACATGTACACATAAGGAACTGTTTGACATTGAAATTGGGACTCAAAAAACTGTCGGCCCAGAAAGAGACTTACTACAGACTGATTCATTTGCCTCTCAGCATAACCATTATTGCTTGTCTCATTTTTTGTTCTTATATGTTTATTTCTAGTTTGCAGATGCAAGAATTTTTAAAGAAAAGAAACAGGGGAGATGTTGGAAACCGATCATTGTCTCACTAATTAGAAAGGTGTAGACAAGGAACCCGGAAGGCTGGTCAACCTTGAAGCTCTAAAAGGTCAGAGCCAACCACTCCCTATCTAATTGAGACTGTGGTAGCTGAAGCAACTTCCCCACCAAATAATCATGTAAATCCTTACTGAATAAGATAATCTGCCTGTTACTGGAATTACCTACCTAAGGGCAATGAGTGTATCCCATAACCTTAATAAAAGGGATAGCAAAGCCAGAGTGGAGTGGTAGTCCTCCCACTAGAGGTGGGCTCCCGCCTGGCCCCCAATATTCCCAAAGTAATACTTTTCTGAGTCTCTTTTCATTTGTGTGTGGCCTTCTCCAGAACCCAAACCCTGAACTGGAATCCTGAAGCACGTGGGACATGAAAGGGGTTCCCACAATTACTGCTTCAATTTCATCAGTAGTTATCAGCCTATTCAGGTTTTTTTATTCTTCCTGATTGAGTTTTGGAACCTTGTATTTTTCTAAGTATATGTCCATTTCATCTAGGTTGTCCAGTTTGTTGGAGTGTGGTAGTTTGTATTAATTTTTTACAACCCTTTCTATTTCTGTAGGGTCTGTTGTTATTTTACCTCTTTCATTTCTGACTTTGTTTATTTGGGTCCTCTCTCTTTGCTTCTTGCTGAACTTGGCTAAAGATTCATTGATCGTGTTTATCCTTTTAAATAACCAGCTCCTGGTTTTATTGATCTTTTGTATTTTTTTTTTTTTTTGTCTCTATGCCATTTATTTCTGCTCTGATCTTTATTATTTCCTTCCTTCTGCTTACTCTGGGCAGTTCTTGTTGCTCTCTTTTAAATTTTTTAATTTATTACCATTTCTTCTTGTTTTTTGAGGTAGACCTGTAGAACTATGAACTTCCCTCTCAGGACTTCTTTCACAGTGTCCCATAGATTTTGGAATGTTGTGTTTTCATTGTTGTTTGTTACCGGGATGCTTTTTATTTCTTTTTTGATCTCTTTGGTAACCCAATCATTGTTTAAGGGCATGCAATTCAGCCTCCAAGTGTTTGCTTTTTTTTCATTGTTTTTATTGTGGTTGATTTATAATTTTATGCCATTGTGATCTGAGAAGATACTTGATATAATTTCTATCTTCTTGAATTTGAAGAGACTTTGCCTGTGTCCCAACATATAGTCTACCTTTGAAAATGACCCATGTGCACTTGAGAAGAATGTATATTCTGTGGCTTTGGGGTGACATGTTCTGAAGATGTCAATTAATTCTATCTGATGTAGTGAGTCATTTAGAATTGCTGTTTCTTTGCTGATTTTTTGTTTACAGGATTTATCCAGTGTTGTCAACAGGGTATTAAATTTCCCTGCTATGATTGTATTGCTATTGATCTCTCCCTTGATATCTTATAGAAGTTTTTTTATGTATTTGGGTGCTCCTGTATTGGGTGCATATATATTTACCAGAGTTATATCCTCTTTTTTAATTGCTCCCATTAGTATGATGAAGTGGCTTTCCTTATCTCTTGTTATGGCCTTCTCTTTGAGGCCTATATTTTCAGATATAAGTATTGATACGCCAGCCATTTTTTTTTTTTCACTTCTATTTGCCTGAAAAACTTTTTTCATCCCTTCACCATCAGTCTGTGTGAGTCCTTTGCTCTCAGGTGTGTCTCTTGTAGACAGCAGATATATGGGTCATATTTTCTTATCCATTCAGCTACCCTATGTCTTTTGACTAGAGCATTTAATCATATTTATGTTTAAGGTTATTATTGATAGGCATTTGTTTGTCACCATTTTTATTCTTTATGCCTGTGTTTCTTCTTCTTTTCCTATTTTTTTCTTTTTACAGCAGTCCCTTTAGCATTTCTTGCATTAGTGGCTTGGTGGTAATAAACTCCCTTAGCCTTTTTTGTCAATGAAGCTCCTTTTTCAACTTCAATTTTGAATGATAGCCTTGCTGGGTATAGTATTCTTGGATTCAGTCCCTTGCTTTGCATCACTTTGTATATTTCATTCCATTCCCTTCTGGCCTGATGTGTTTCTGTTGAGAAATCAGTTGATAGTTTAATGGAAGATCCCTTATAGGTAATTTTCTGTTTCTCTCTGGCAGCCTTTAAGATCCTTACTTTGTTGTTGGTGTTTGCCCATTTAATTATTATGTGTCTTGGTGTTGGTCTTTTGGGGTTCCTCTTGTTTGGGACTCTGTACTCCTTGAACTTCTGTGAGTTTTTCCTTCCCATTATCAGGGAAGTTTTCTCTCATTATTACTTCAAACAGGTTTTCTATTCCTTGCTCCATTTTCTCTCCTCCTGGGACCCCTATTATGCAAATGTTGTTTCATTTCATGTTGTCCCAAAGCTCCCTTAGGCTCTCCTCCTGCTTTTAAAGTTTTTTTTTCCAGTTGCTGCTCTACTTGGGTATTTTTTCCTACCTTGTCTTCTAGCTCGCTGATGCAGTCCTCAGCTTCTTCTAAGTCTACTGTTGATGCTTTCTATTGTGTTCTTTATTGCAACTATGTCATTCTTCATTTCTCCTTGGTTCTTCTTCATTTCCTCTTGATTCTTACACATGTTGCTGAATTTTGTCTTTCATCCTTATGACCATTGCTCTGAATTCTTTCTCTGACAAATTGCTTGCCTCCATTTCATTTACTTCCTTTTCTGGTGATACCTCCTTTTCTTTCATGTGAGGCTATTTCTTTGTCTCTCCATTTCTGCTCCTCTCCGGGTGTCTGGTTATGTGGCTCACTCTCTACCACATTAACCAAAAGGCACAAAATACAATTTGACAAGACATGACACAGAGGGAACAAAACAGGAATGTATTCACGACACCAATAACCCCCAATAAATGTGACCACGAGATAAAAGAGAATTAGGGGAGAGAAAAGAGCCCAAAAATGACATTGAGCACTGGGAAAAAGATAAGAGAGAAAAGAAAAAGAAGAAAAAATAACAGGGGAAAATATACATATATGGGGAGAAAACTCCACAAAACAAACACCAATAAATGCAAACAACAAAAACCCAGGAAAAAAAGGAGGGGACTGAATCTAAAGAGGCAGAGCTTATTTCCAGAAGGAAAGGTAAAGGAATTGAATGAATGGGGGGGAATGGCCATGGTTCAGTATAGAGGAGGTAGATAGAGAATGAGTGGATAAGAAGAAGAAAAAACAAAATAATAAAAAAATAATGATTAAGAATAAAATAAAAAATAAATTTCCCCTTTCTTTAATCTATCTACCTATATATCCATCCATTTTTAGGAAAGGAGAATATAGTAGAGACCAAATAGGCTTGAGTTTGGTGAGTGAAATGAATTCAGCAATGAGGAGAAGAAGAGAGCAAGCGAGGAGAGGAAAAAGAAAAGTAAAAAAAAATGGCTAGTGACGAAAGAGAGAAGAGAGGTGTGCATGAACTTGGAGTAGGGGAGAGGAAATTAGATATATGAGTAAGCCAACAGAGACTACTATAATGGTAATAAATCAATAAAGCAGATAAAGAAGATCAATTTTTAACAAGGAGTAAAAAATAAAGGAGAGAGAAAAACTAAAGCAGGAATAGAAGAGAAACAGGATGAAAATGGGAAAAGTGAGGAAGAAAAGATTGGCAAAAAGGAAAAAATTAGATGAAGTAAAATAATATAAAACTAAAAGTACATTGTAGAACACTAATCCAGAAAAAATAAAAGTTATAAAAAATATGACAATAATAATAATAATAAATAATAAAATAAATAATTTTTTTTCCTTTTTTTTCTTAAATAAAAGGTAAAAAATAAAATAGTGAAGTAGTGAAGTGTCCTTTGCTTCAGCTGAGTTTTAATGTTCCATGGGGGCTGGTTTAAGACCCCTCTCTACTGCTCTGTCTGCCACCTCTCAGCTTCCTGTTAGATAGTCTGCACCATGTTAAAGTTCCCAGTGATCTGCTGTTCCTCTGTGTCTGTCTAGCCAGCCTTGGTTTCAAGCAGGCAGGGTCAATCTGCCTACTTTGTTTGTCTGCCTGCTTTCAGTCCTATTTACACAGCGTCTGTTTTTGACACGGGCTCTAGGTGGGGATATTGCTGTATTCCAGGACCAAATGTCCCCTCAACTCAGTCCCTGAGGGCACCCTAGGAGTATTCAGAACCCTTGTTTCCCTGCCGAGCTCAAGGCTGGGTGTGGCTGCACTGCTAGGAGGGGCTGGTTCTTCAGGAGAAAAATTGTTGTTTTGGGTTGGAGATACTGGACTGCCTCAGAGCTGGATTCCTGGTTGCCTCTCCCTGCTTTGCTCCCCAGCCTCCACAAAATCACCTCTATCTGCACTGCAGCATTGGTGAGTGTTTGTAATTGAAAGATCCTATGTACTGGGTTTAGCAAGGAAAATATAAACACAGAGCAACCACGCTGCTGCATGTTTCTCTCCCTCCCTCCCCCCTCCAGCAATGAGTGGCCAGTGCAGAACTTCAGGCTGCCTTTCTGGGCACAGCCTCCCATGGCTGTGGACTTAGATCTAGTCCCTGGCTGCCAGCAGCCCTGTGGATCCTCTTCCACAGTTGAGTGTTACACATGTCCCAAGGGACAGGGACTTGGTGCAGTGCAGTTTTCTTCTGACCCTCTAGTCCTGGGACCAAGTGTCTCTCTCTCTCCAGCCCAGATCCCTGATCCTACCATTCTCTAGGCATCCTCTGTCCTTTCCAGGCATGGATTGTCTCACCAGCTGTGTTTAATTTGCCAATTCCAGGTGGATGTTATTAGATTCAGCTGTTTCTTCTGTCTGCTCTGTGAGAAGGCACAGTACAAGTCTGCCTATTTAGCTGCCATTTTGTCTCCCCCTGGACAAACTTTTTAGGATCCCACAGCCAGGGAGGCTGGAGTCTCTGTGTTCATGGGTTCACAGCTAAGGCAGCAGGTCCCTGGCCAGGGTGGCTGTAGGGTCCCAGGTGGTGTCCGAGGTCTCTCCGGGTGGAGGTGAGGCGGGGCTCTCAGTCACAGCTGCTTTCTCCTTCAAAATGGTGTGGCCTCTGCTGCAGAGCTGGCTGCCCCGGGAGAGATTTCAGCGGTAGCAGAGGCTGCCAGGCTAGGGGATCCTGGTCCACCAGCCCCCAAAAGTCCTGCAGAATATAACTGTCCCCCACTCACACATACACACACACCCCACACGTCCATGTACTCCCCTTTTGCTCCCTCAGTCACTCACACTCTCTCCCTCACCTTCATCCTGTCAGCTGCCATCTTGGATCTCTCCCAATAAGTGATTTTTATTCCAATAAACCCAGGATGCTTTTTCACAAACATAGAAGCCACTTCTCTGTAGGTCCTCACTGCCCACTCCTGGTTATGGATCATCCCATTCAGTTCATACACCTTGGGGAGGAAGCATGATCCCACAGACACCAGAGATGAGTGGAGCAAAATTTCATTCCCATTGCCAATATTCTCTAAAATCAGGTCAAACTTTGCAATTTATTTGATGAATGCCTTTGATGGCCTCTGACATTTATCAGAAGTCCTAGACCCATCTGGGATGATGCTGTTTGATGCCATGAGGCTGGAATATCTGCCTATGTTGTTGGTTGCTGGGTCCCCACACTAGAATAGTATCTGGCAAATGGTAGGTGCTCAGTAAGTATTCATGTAATGAATGAAGAATAGGTCTGCTGGGGGGAAGACACAAGACAGAAAGAATGGTCCAAGAACCCACTTCATCTTCCCTCTCTCACCCCTGAGTGGAGCACACCTGAGGTGGTGCTTTAAAGAACCAGGAACAGACAGTAGGCAAAAGAAAGGAAAAAGTTGCAGTGGGGAAGGGAGAAGCATAATGTGAAAAGGGTTTAAAGGAATGCCACCTAAAATGCCCATTTGGCAGATTGAGCCACTCCAAACTGTTGTTATAGGCACTGAGGTGGGACTGTGACTCTTCTGGGTAGCTCCCCTCAGCACTCTCTCTCCCTGGGCCAGGTCTCACCCCACTCAAAGTGGTAGTTTGCACTGGCAGTTCTAGGTCTGGACAAGATGTGGAAGTTTCTACAGATTGTAGGGTGAGAGAAGTTGGAAAGAAATAATACATAGGAGTCCCATTTATTCCCATGGACATTAATTAAGCCCCTAAAGTATGTTAGGAATTGGGGTAGGCATTGGGACAGATAAATGCTAACAAAACTGATTGCCTGGCCTTCAAGGAGTTTTGAATTCAGTGAAGAGACAGATTCTCCCCATTCTTCTAATGCAATGCAGGAAGAATTAAGTGTTAGAGGAATAGGGAATCTCAGAGAAAGAAAGGGTTCCTTTAATTGGATAAGATCAGAGAAGCTTTCGTGGAGAAAATGGATCCTCAAAAGGTGAGCAGGATTTATTAAACAGGAAATAGGGAGGCTGCTTTGCAAGCAAACCAGTTAATCCCAGGTGGTCTGTGGCTAAAGGTTGCTAATAGGGAACAGTAGCTCTTTACACAGAGCCAGAGCTGATGGGGGTTCAGGGAGAAGAGGCAGAGATAGGCAGAATGTTTGATTCAAATTAGGTGAGATGACACGAATTGCTGAGGCTGTGGCTGGGACTCAAAACAGAAAAATTCCTGGCAGTGCTTTGAATAAAAGAGTTCAGGCTTCAGCCACAGTTATCCCAGTCCAGGCAGCAGGCAGGATCCCTGGTACTCACCCTAGAAGAGTCCCACTTGTGGTCCCACCAGAATCGCCAGAAAATGAAACCAGACAACAAATGTGTCTAGGCTGCCTGTTACTACTTGAGCCAATTAAGCAGAGACAGGGTTGAATCATATATGAGCATTTATTCCAATACTGCCAGCAGTATGGGAGAGCAGCAGGTTACCCATAAAAGTGCTCTGCTCCCTTATCCTTCCCCCAACCCTCCATAAGCCAGCTGCTTATATTGGGTAGAAGGACAAAGATTACATGGATATGCAAAAGGAATAAAAATGGGTATAATGGTTACAGATTATAGGCAATGCAGGCTGAAGGTTGCAAAGGGTGGGCACCTCTGGGACTCTACTGTTTTGGCAACAAGGTTGTTAATCTTTCTATGAAGATAGGCAGTTCTCAGAAAGGGAGAATGAAGTGCATTTCGAAGTTAACTCCCAGGTCTCAGAGTGTACAACTCCTAGCCAGTTCTGAATGTGCTTTCTTTAATCAGAACAAAACAACCACAGCTAACAGAGCATGATTAATATTTTTTATAACTATAGCCAGTCCCCAACTACTCTATTTCTCCCTCTTGCCCCTAACAGATGCTCCAACCAAGTGAGCCACACCGGCGAGGGCTATACAAATTTTATTTGATGTTAATTTTTATGTGCATTTATAGAAAAGAGGTGAAGACCCCAAGAAGTGTCGTACTATTTTACCAACTGAAAATAAATCAAAGAGAAGTGACAAGACAAAGAAAAAGGGGTTTGGGCTTCTAGGGGCAGGAAATTGTAGGAAGGTAAATATATGGAGAAAGTAATAGAAGATAAAAGTTATTGTAGCAAGGTTTGTTTGTGCAGACCCACCTCCGTGCCCACTTTCTGTCTTAGTCATAAGGGTTGTTCTCCTTCTGGTATAGGAGAGGGGCAGGGGATACCTCTACAAACAGAAATTTATGACCTGCTTTTAGGCAAATAAGAAGATGGCAAAGAGCTCTGTCTAGGTTTGCTGCTTCTTAATTGCCTCAGTTCAAAATAATCTTTTTGTAAAAGAGGCATATTTTGAGATGGGATATGATCATACTCGGATTATACTTATCTCTTTCAGTAAGCCATAAGAATACTGGGTAATACTAGATATTAAATTAACAGTCCCTAAGGTTCTTCCCTCTGGAAAGTCCTGGCAGCCTTAACATTCAGTATGCTTGAGCATGTTCACTCTGAGGCCAAACAAACGGAACAGCAAGTCCAGTGGGCTGAAATGGCCTTGCGGGGGTCCGGGGTGGAGTATGTGGAACGCCAGGTTTCACTAGGGTAGCTGCAGAGGAAACCAAAAAACAAGGACAAAGGAGCCAAGAAAAAGGGATGGACACAGCTTCCTGATCATCCAACTTCCCCCAACCCAAGCTGCAGAGCAAAACCCTCTGAGACAAAAGAGGGGTCCGTCGTCTGTTGCCTCCCATCTAGTGTGAGCTTAATCAGCTCCTGGTTGCAAGCGAACTCCAGTAGTCCTTGCCTGATCTCCACACCCCAGCCTAATCAATTTAGGGTTGAGACACAGGCCTGTGTGGCACCAGGCATTCTGTCTGGCTGTGCACCGTAAGCTACAAATGGTTATCTATCTGTTGTCTGCACTTGTAAATGTTGTGTATTCAAGTTGTTTTGCCTTGTGTAACTTTGCCTGTAATCTTGCCTAAATTGTTTAAGGATGGGTGCAGGTAGATCCCAAAAATTACTCCATTAGGACAGACTTTGGGGGGTTGGGCTACTTACACTTATCCGCCAATGACAAAAAGGGAAATACTCTTTTACTGTAATACTGCTTGGCCTATATATGCTCTATATTCTGGGAAAAGGTGGCCATTAAATGGGTCTTTAAACTGTTATACTGTATTACAGTTAGAATTGTTTTATCAGAGGTTGGGGAATTGGAGGATGGGGGTGTACTGTATGTTTGAGCCTTTATGTCTTTGCATAATTCTGACTCAAAAGAAAATAAAGGGCTGATGGTTCAGAGAAAAGATGTGATACCTATAATACTACAGGTAGAGGAGGGGATAGAACTACTTTCCCTAGCAGGGCAATTTTCTCTCCACCTATACCAGTGAGAATGGGCATCCAGCAGAATATTATTGGGTCCATACTTTACTCTCCACCTCAGATTTGCTAAATTGGAAAAATTCCAAGCCCTCCTACCAGGATGATCATGCTAAGATCACAGATTTGATTGTCTTCATATTTGCCACTCATAACCCCAACTGGGCCAATATACAGGTACTCAAATATCCTATAAACCTGGGACAAGATGAGATTAGCTTTGGGGAAAGCTCGAGAGGAATCACAGAGGCTCCACGGAGAGGACCCAAATACATTTGACCCGGCCCAAGCTATTCCTCTAGTGGAGCCCAATTGGGACCCCAATGAATGGGGGACTGCCTTGACTTGAACATTATAATAGATGCATTGTGAGGGAGTCAGGAGGGGAGTTCCCAAGAAAATGAGTCTAAACCTGGTACAGGCAGTTCAGCAGAGGGCAGATGAGAACCCCTCTACCTTTCAAGAATGAGTTTTTCAGGCGTACCGGAAATACACTGATATGGATCCTCAAGCAGCTGAAATATTCACATGGTAAATTAGACTTTTTTTAAGCCAGAGTTTTCCGGACATTAGAAAAAAATTGCAGGCGGTGGATGGATATTCTAAATGAATCCCTTGCAATTGGTTGATATTGTTACAAGGTGAACAATGAGAGAGAAATGAGAAAGGAAAAAAAAAAGCCAAATGGCCACCATTTTTGTAGAACATGCTTATATCCAAGTCAGAGAGGGCCAAAAGGAAATGAAAATAAAAGATCAATGCGCAGCCCTAGCAGGTTTGGCTCAGCAGATAGACCATCAGACTGTGGACCGAAGGGTCCCAGGTTCAATTCCGGTCAAGGGCACATACCTCGGTTGCACATTCTGGCCCAAGCCCTGATCAGGACACATGCAGGAGGCAACCAATTGATGTGTTTCTCTCACATCAATGTTTCTCTCTGTCTTTCTCTCTCTCTTCCACTCTCCCTAAAAATCAATGGAGAAATATCTTTGGGTAAGGATCAGCAAAAAAGAAAAAAAGATGGTATTATTTGTCTTTTTCACTCTCATTCTTTCATGAATATTCAGAATTTTCCAGAAGCTTCATCATGTGTGACAATGTTGTTCTGACAAATAATAGATTGCATGCTTGTGTAGTCTTGTGCTTTGAAAATTTCTCAGTTGTATTTTCTAATATAGGGATCCTCAAATTTTTTTAGTGTAAAAGTTTGGAACCATTGAGTTAACTGAACCCAGACTTGTTACTTGAAGTCATCTTGGCATTACCAGCTGATCTGCAGAAAGGAAGAACAGAGTGCTGCCCCATGCCTTGACTACTCTGTCATTACTGAGTCACCTGCCAAGATACTCCAACTGGATGATAAACCCCTGAGGGCAGGGTCCACATACTTTTGATCTTCCTATCTCTCCTACAGCACCAGAGTGGGAGCTCCATAAATAAGCATTAATTTAAGAAGAGTGCTGTCCACTTGGAGTTTTAAAAGTAATAAGCCCCTAGAAGTATGTTTTAGACTTGAGAATAGATGAACAGATGGATGAATGTTGGAGGGGTGGATCAGTGCTAACAAAACAAGGGAAACAAAAGAACCATTTTTTAAAAATCAACAAATGACAAATCTGCCTAAAAGAAGATTCCTAGCAGATTAATCAAGTATGCAGAGATGCACAAATGATGCAACTGATACCATTGTAATGAACCAGTTATTAATTAACAAGAAAGAAGCAAAAGGAAGGCCAAATATTATGGACACACCATTTGTGCAGTTTTGCCAGGAAGCTGCAATTTAGACACATGCTCACTAAAATCTAGGTGATGTAGAGAAGGTACTTGTCTGTCAATCACACCTGGGAACAGGTTATTGGCCAGAGTAGGTGTAGCCACTGTAAGGGAGGGAAGATTTGAGATACTTAATCTCCTAAACAAAGGTGTTCACTTTCTTTGCTTGTTCTCTTGTGTGCTTGACTCTTGATTTGCAGGGCTGCCATGCTCCTGAATTCGCCCACATGGCCAACGAAATGGGCTGATGGACTGCAACTAGCCTAATGCTGTGCCAGACCTAATTCCATCATGGAAAGGAAACCTTGGATTCTGACTTTGCTTCTAGCTCTGCTGAATCCCCAGGTGCACATCTTCCAGGACTGGCTTAAGGGAAATGAGACTTTACAAACCCAGAGATATAATTCCACACAAATAAAAATAAATCATCCCCTGTGAGTCTTAGAAAATTATTTTTCTTAAGATATCATAAGGATCCCACTCCCACTAGCAATGGAGAAAGACTGTCCACACATTTCTCTGATAGCAGAACCAGAGGCCTGATTGGGACTTTTATTATGGTGAAGCATCCAGCTTATAAAAAACTACTGTTTGAAATTTTAAACCTGCTATTTTGGTTTCTGTAAATGCTTGCTTGCATAAATAATAAGGAAAATAAGACTACTCTCATTCCAGAGAGGCTATAAACTATGCCCCAGAGAGACTTGTCAGTGTTGGCGCCAAGCCAGGCCTTGAGATATGGTCTCATGGCCCCTTCCCAGCATGCAGGCCTTCTTTCTCAGAAGGCCTGAAAGTCTCATTCCAAATTTGGGAGACAAAAGAGCTAAAAAAAGTATAAATAGAAAAAGTTTCCTCCATGTTGGGAGGCCCAGAATTTGAAAGACTCATTTTTCTCTGGGCCTGCACATAATTAACCTTTATAAGAGCATTTCTATTGCTACTTTATGTCTCTTTGTTGCTTGCTTAATTTGTTTAAAGATGGGGCAAGTCCTCCTTTGGGGAAGCCCAGTTATGTATGGTGATGCTGAACACATGATAGAGATTGCAGGAACATCCCAGTAGCTGCCAAGAATTCTTAATCTTGGGGGGTCTTCCTGCTCTCCCTTTCAGGGTGTTGGAAGTGACCCATGGTCTATGTTATCAGGAAAATGTAAACAAGAAACCTGGAATGCTGGTGGACCTTGAGCTCTGCCAAGGACCAACGCTCTGCACTGATTGTTTAGTCAAGACAATGGTGGCTCAATCAATTTCCTGACCAAATAGTCTCAAAGTAAGTCTTTACTAATATTTACTTACCTTTAAGATAGTCTGCTACTGGAATTGCCTGCCTAAGGGCAATATGTGTATCTAAAATTGAATAAAAGGCTGGCAGGGCCTGGGCACCAGTGGAGCCTTTCTTCTTGAGAAAGACTCTGCCTGGCCCCCTATTTCCAAATTCATATTTCTTGCCTAGTCTCGTCATTTGTACACTGCCCTTCTCCAGATCCTGAACCCAAGCCATGCAGGACCTGGCTTTTCACATCTGGTGCCTTGACAAAGGACAACTGGAAAAGAAGATTCGCCTAGAGCAAAAAACAAAGTTCACCAGATAGGTGGGGAAAGAATTCACTGAAAAGGTGGGGAAATTCGCTGTGTGCAAAGCCCATGGCCAGCTGCAGAAATTGCGATCTGTAAGTAGGGTGGGGATGTCTTTTTTAGCCAGGATAATGGAGCAGAATTCATCAAAAGGGGAGAAACTTTATTGTAGACTTTTGGTTTGCATGCTCAAGGATAAAGGAATTAAAGTGTCAGAAGGTATTCTCTTACAGTTTTTGCATGTAATTATAGAACATAATCCTTGGTTTCCTGAAGAGGGTACATTAGATGTTGAATGTTGGGAAAGAGTAGGTCAGAACTTGAAAAAAGCTCAGCAGCAGGGGAAAAGCTTGCCTCCAAATTATTTCTCCTTGTGGAACATGGTATTGCATTTGCTAAAGCCTTTCAGAGAGGCAAAAGAGGATAAACCTCCTCCCCTTGCACCCTCCACTCCTAAAGAGGAGCAGAAAGAAAAATTGGAGGAATGGCCTTCATGGCCCCCTCCACCTCCATGTCCTAATCCTGAAACATTTCATTCGCCATTAATAGAATCACCCATGCAAAGAGCTATCCGAAAATGATTAAAGGACATGATGGTGGAGGAGAGACTTGCTTTTCCTATTATACAGGTAGCTGACCCACGTCCCAAATCATATAAGACAGTATGAAAAAATTGACTTTAAAATAATAAAGGCCTTGCGTGAGAGCATAGTGCAAAATGGTCCTACTGCTCCTTTTACAGGAGAATTATAACTAACATTTCTGAAGCATTCTTAGCTCCGTATGATTGGTATTCTCTGGCTCACACAACTCTAGATGGAGGAGATCATTTACTATGGAAGGGAGAATTTTTAGAGAAATGTCAGGAACAAGCCCAAGCAAACCTCGGGCTGAATGATCAAATAATTTATGAAATGCTAGCAGGACTAGGACAATATAGTGAAGTGCAGAATCAGCTAAATTATGTGCAACAAGCTTATGAGCAAATTAGACTTTGTGGAAAAAGACCTTGGTGGGCTTTACCAGCAAAAGGGGACCCTGAGGGAGAGGCCTACAGAGTCATGTTCTGACTTTGTGGCTCACCTCACTTGAGTAGTGAGACGACAGATTCAACATGAAACAGCAGGAGACATTTTAATTCAGCAGTTAGCTTTATGAAAATGCCAATGCTGATTGTAAGAAATGCCTGACACCTATGAGAAAAAATAGTACCATTACAGAAATGATTTGAGCATGTCAGAATGTGGGATCAGGCACTTTTCAAGCAAACTTACTAGCTGCCACTGTAACAGTGGGGAATAAAAGGTGTTTTAATTGTGGAAAAACAGGACATTTCAAAAAAGAATGTAGGCAACCAAGAAGGACACAAGGTGGCGATCTAGGGAAAGGCGTGAGTATTCCGCCTCCCAATTCAATCAACACAGATTCAACCGAAACCGGTTTGGCTCAATGGATAGAGCATTGGCCTGCGGACTCAAGGCTCCCAGGTTCGATTCGGTCAAGGGCATGTACCTTGGTTGCGGGCACATGCCCAGTGGGGGGTGTGCAGGAGGCAGCTGATCGATGTTTCTCTCTCATCGATGTTTCTGGCTCTCTGTCCCTCTTCCTTCCTCTCTGTAGAAAATCAATAGAGTATATTTAAAAAAAAAAAACAACACACAGATTCAACCTCTCTGTGTCCTAGATGTCAGAAAGGTACCATTGGTCTGGTCAGTGTAGATCAAAATTTCATAAAAATGTGCAGCCTTTAGATCAAGACATAGGGAATGGCCAACTGCAGGGAAATGGCCAGAGGGGCTGCATCCAGCCCCATCATCAATAGGGGATTTTTGCCCTGCAAGGCTCACAGTGGATTTCCTCATCTGAGCCACTCCAGGGAGCAAAGGCCTAGATCTTAACAGTACAATAGCAGTCACTCTGATCCCCAATATGGCTCGGCAAGCTGTTCCTACAGGAATTTGGAGACCTGTGCCACTGGGAACATAAGGATTAATCTTAGGGAGAAGTGGAAACACTCTGAAAGGACTAACTGTTCTGCTTGGAGTCATAGATTCAGACTACAAAGGAGAAATCAAGGTAATACTAGAATGCAAATATATTATGCAAATTACTCCAGGACAAAGAATTGCTCAGATACTACTTCTACCTTATATTCAGCAAGGCAAAGCTATAAATAGGAAAAGAGGAACACAAGGATTCGGAAGGGAAGCTCAGATATCTATTGGATACATGAAATTAGCAAAACGCATCCTATGATTAATTTAAGAATAGAGAGGAAAACTGTTTAAAGATTGAGTAGACACTGGAGCAGATATTAGTGTCATCAGTCAAGAATTCTGGCCTCCAAGTTGGTCCATGGTAGAAGCTATGGCTCAATTAGGGGGTTGGAGTTCCTGATAATACACAACGTAGTGCTGCAGTGTTAAGGTGGCAAGATGAGGAAGGACAGACAGGATGGTTTCAGCCCTACATAGTCTCTGGAATTACAGTCAACTTATGGGGCCAGGATGTTTTAGAAGGCTTACAAGCTTGTATTATTATCGGCAAAGGACAGCAGTTAATAACTCAGATGGGATATCAGACTGGTCAAGGCTCAGGAAAAAATAATCAGGGAGTTAAAGAGCCCATCCAAGCCAAAGGAAACCCAGGAAGATGAGGATTAGGATATAAGCCTTTTTAGGAATGGTCACCGCTCAGTCTCCTCACCCTCATGATAATCCTATACAATAGAAAGATGATAGACCTATATGGGTGGGTCAGTGGCCATTAACCAAGGATAAATTAGGTCATATTCATGAATTAATACAGGAACAAATAGAGACTGGCCACATAGAGCCTTCCAATAGTCCTTGGAATACGCCTATATTTACTATACCTAAGAAGGTGATTATTACATGATCTTATAGCCGTTAACACCACTATGCATACCATGGGAGCTTTACAACCTGGACTCCCAGCGCCTTCACAAATTCCTCTAGATTGGTCTCTTATATTAGTAGATCTTAAGGATTGTTTTTTCACCATTCCCTTGGCACCTCAAGATAAACAAAGATTTGCATTTTCAGTGCCATCTATTAATAATATAGAGCCCATGGAAAGATATCAATGGAAAGTTTTGCCTCAAGGAATGGCCAATAGCCACAACCTTGTGTCAAAAATATGTAGCTCAAGCTGTTCAACCTTTAAGGGACAAATATTCCCAATATTACATTATCCATTACTTAGATGACTTACTCTTAGCAAGTCCATGAGAAGAGCAGACTTTATCAATGTTCTCCTAATTAGAAAAGGAACTCCCAAATGGGGCTTAAAAATTGCTCCAGAAAAGGTACAGAAAGAAACACCTTTCAAATATATGAGAACCATAATTGAAAACAAAGTATTAGGCCTCAAAAGGTGGAAATAAGAAAAGATTGCCTTAAAACTTTAAATGATTTTCAAAAATTATTAGGGGACATTAACTGGTTAAGACTGTGAGATCCTCCCTCCCCCCCAACTGGCGGGCGGAGTTATGACGTTACCAGCGCCTGCTGCCGAGACATCCGGGACATTGAACCACCAATCAGTGTGCACCTGGTGCCCTGGGGCCCACATCTTCCCATTCCACCCTGGGCCCAACCCCTTCCTGTTCCTTTCCTTAAAAGGACTCTCCACCCAAGCAAATGTTACTGTCTTTCCCTTTCTTCTGCAGGGAGTAGTCCAGTTGGGTCCTTCCTTCTTCTCCTCCCCCACCTTCCTGGTTTCTCTACCTCCTTTGTAAGGAATCTCGCTCGTTACTGCGGAATAAACCTCCCTTTTAATGTATCTTGGTTTCCGACTCCCATTTCCAGTGTCTTGAACCTTACATCTGGTGCCGAACCCGGGTGGGGGCATGCTTCCTGTTTGACCTTTCAGGGTCCGGGGTCCCCCCACGCCCCCCTTCTTCTTTCTTCGTGGCTCAGGATTCTCAGCCTTCTTCCCTTGGCTAGGCAACGTCGGTGGTAAGTCCCAACCTGTGTTAATTCCTGGTGGTTTTTCCGGCATCTCTGTCCGTAAACCGCGGCCCACATCAGAGATTGCCTTCCGGGCATAGCCCTCCAGGCCTCTCCAGGACAGGTTCCAAACCTGGGGAGGCAGTGAAGACGTTCCTGCCCCCCTAGGTTCCTGGCCTTTTGGCCTCCATCTGGATCCCAGGAAGTAGAGGAGATGTCCTCTACTGTCCCTTGGGTTCCCCATCATAGCATTGGCTCAGGGATTGGGACGCTGGTCCTTGACCGTTTGCTACCCAACCCCAGGAATTGGAATGGGTACTCACCAAAGACACCTCTAGGGTGTCTCCTCACCAATCTGGCTACTTCTGTAATGTGGCATGGCCTCAGTGGGTCCAGCTGACCCTGAAAACGGGACTAATGTGACCTCAGTAATTTCTGCCAGAAAGCTGGGAAATGGCAGGAGGTTCCATATGGCCAGGCTTTTTTTTTCTATCTGCTCTCCTGTCCCTCCCTCTACTACTTCTGTTCCACAGCCCAGGTTCTCCTAGCTCACGAGAAACCCCCTCAAACTGGTCCTCAGCCAGTCTCTGACCCCCTCTGTCTCTGACTATTTGGACCCAGCCACTCTCTTATTTCCACCCCTCTCGTTCCCACCACCCACTTTCTGCTCCCTCTCTTCCTCCTCCTTCTTCCCCATGGCTGCCACTTTCCTGGCCACCCCTTCCCTGCAGCTGCCTCTTTCCCGGCCAACCCTTCCCTGCGGCTGCTGCCGCTGCCTCTGTGGGAAACAACGTCACCTCCTCAGGCCTCAAGCCAACCAGAGGCTGCGCACAGCACAAGAGCCACCCACCTGCCATCCTGCCAGCTGCTCCAAACAGCTAACTCGTGCCTAGACCCCCAGGGACATTGGAAAGCCTCCTATGCGGTAGTAACACTCGAGCAGACCCTGGAGGCGGCCTTCATAACATCCTTCCTAAGGCTCAGGCAACTGCTCTGGGACCACAGCTCCGTGAACACCCTGACAGGTTTCTGCCCAGGCCTGGACCAGCTGACCAAGACTCCTGAGTCCTCCAGCTGAGGGACTCGTTCCTCCTCAAGAACCTTAACCCCCCCCCCAGGTTGTATTTCAGCTCCAGGCCCAGAAAAGCAGCAAAAGCAGATAAGTGATGCTGTGGCAGCCTCAGGACCAGCCTTTACCTCCCAAGTGACTCAAAAGGATCGTTCTCGAGACTTCACCAACCAGCCCCTTGGGGAAAATATGCTGTTGCACCCCTCGTCCAGACTCCCATCATTAGGCCAACTGGTGTCTATTCCTTTAATTTTGCTCTTTACCCCCTTTCTCACGCACTGTTTCACTAGTCTTTTGCAGAACAGAATGCAGGCGTTCACCAACCAGAAGGTGGGAGAGATCTATCTGGCCCTGAACTCAGAACCTAGCATCAGAATCCTTGAGACTCCAGGTAGATGCCCCTAATGACGCCCCCTCCTAGCAGGAAGTAGCTATGGAAAATGGACCTTCAGCCCCTGCCCCTGACCTTGCCTGGACTCTCAATTTTTTTATATAATATCACAAAAAGCCTGGAATGTGAGATCCTCCCTTCCCCCAACTGGTGGGCGGAGTTATGATGTTAAAGGCATCTGCCGCCGAGACATCCCGGGACACTGAACCACCATTCAGCGCCCACCAAGTTCCTTGGGGCCCACACCTTCCCATTCCGCCCTGGGCCCAACCCCTTCCTGTTCATTCCCTTAAAAGGACTCTCCACCCACGCATGAGTTACTGTCTTTCCCTTCCTTCTGCAGGGAGCAGTCCCGTTGGGTCCTTCCTTCTTCTCCTCTCCCCCCTTCCTGGTTTCTCTACTTCCTCTGTAAGGAATCTCGCTCGTTACTGCGGAATAAACCTCCCTTTTAATGTATCTTGGTTTCCGACTCCCGTTTACTGCACCTTGAACCTTACAAAGACCTTATCTGAAAATCTCTATGGGAAAAATGACAAATTTATTTAATATACTTAGGGGTGACTCTAATCTTTCCTCACCCCAAACATTAGCAGATGAAGCTCAGAAGGAATAGCTAAGAATTGAGCAAGCAATCTCCTCAGCCCAAGTAGCACAGGTACAGCCTGAATTGCCTTTATTGGGACAGATTAATCCTACTGCAAATAGTCCCACTGGAGTCATCTTCCAAAATAAAAACTCTCCTACTATTATTGAATGGGTCCACATAGAGCATCAATCTTCTAAAACTGAGGTTACATATACAGAACTCATGGTTTGGTTAATATCTCAACTCAGAAAGTGCTACAGGCAGAGAAGAACCCCAATGCATCTATCTTCCCCTCACTGGGAAGCAATTAGAAATGTTATTTCAAACTGATTTGAATAGGCAAATTGGATTAAGTGGGTATTCATGTGAACTTAGTTGTCACCTATTAAAAGATAAATTACTACAATTTTTATATTATACCCCCATTATTATACCAAAAAAAAATACTAGGCAGGAACCTATTCCTGGAACATTAATTGTTTTTACTGATGGATCATCTAATGGTAAAGCTGCCTATCATACAACTAGAGGCCTGGTGCATGAACTTCATGCACGGGGGGTGGTGTCCCACAGCCCAGCCCACACCCTCTCCAATCTGGGACCCCTGGAAGGATGTTCACCTGCCCGTTTAGGCCCAACCCGTTTAGAGGCCCGGTAGGATCAAGCCTAAATGGACAGTCGGACATCCCTCTCACAATCCAGGACTGCTGGCTCCCAACTGCTCACCTGCCTGCCTTCTTGATTGCCCCTAACTGCTTCTGCCTGCCAGCCTGACCACTCCCCGGACAGCCTGATTGATGCCTAACTGCTCCCCTGACAGCCTGATTGCCCCTAACTGCCCTCCCTGTAGGCATGGTCACCCCTAACTGCCCTCCCCTGCAGGCTTGATCACCCCCAACTGCCCTCCCTTACAGGCCTGGTCCCTCCCATCTGCCCTCCCCTGCTGGCCTTCTTGTGGTGGCCATCTTGTGTCCACATGGGAGCATCCATCTTTGACCACATAAGGGCAGCCATCTTGTGTGTTGGCGTGATGGTCAATTTGCATATTGCTCTTTTATTATATAGGATGAATTCAGACCGAGTCATACTGACCAGTCATACTTCTGTACAAAGAATTGAATTAGAGGCTATTAAGACTGCATTGCAGGATTTGCAAGAGCCTCTTAATATTATCTCTGACTCTGCTTACACTGCAGGCCTGGTGAATAGAATTGAAACTGCTCAATTAAAATGGCTCAGTGACCAAAGTCTATTTATACTATTTAAACAAGTTCAGCAGATTGTACAACAGAAACATTACCCTTTATATATCACTCATATTAGGGCCCACAGGGTATTACCTGGCCCTCTAACTAAAGGAAATGCCCATGCTGATCAATTGGTTCTTTTATTAAAACAGACCACAGAATCTCATCAGCTTTTACATCAGCCTGCCAAAATGTTGTCCAAACAATTCTCAATCACTGGACAGTATGCAAAACAGATTATCAAGGAATGTCCCATTTGCATATTACATCTGCCTCAAGGGACTAATATAGGAATTAACCCTCGAAGACTGATAAGGTGTGCCGTGCCAGCACAGCCAAGAGTTCGGGGAGCCTGAGGGAGGGCGGCGAAGGATGTAGAAAAGACAGACAAAGAGAATAAGCTGGGTCTAGGTAGATCTTCCTGTGCCTGGCTGAGGCCACAAAGAGAGATCCAGAAGGCAAGCTGATGCTTTATTTTATAGTCAGAGGTAAACAAGGTAGTGGTCAACATAGTTACAATGTTCTTGTGAGTTTCACTTGTTTTGGCAGCACTTGTTGAACCTCCCACAGCCCATTAGCTACCCAGGAAGGATCTAGCTAGTGTCACAAGATCAAGCTTAATTATGCTAAGAAGGCTATGCCCTCTAATCTGGGACTTGTTTGTGGCTTTGCCAACAGGTCAGTTTGAGGCTTAACCCTATAGCTGCTCCCTACAATAAGTGACCATATCTAGCAAATGGATGTAACACACTGACTCTTTTTGGATGCCTTGGGGCATTGCATGTCTCTCTCTGTAGATACCTTTTCAAAGGTTCTAAGGGCCACTGCATCTACAGGGGAAAGGCAAAACAGATTATTAATTATTGCCTAGCTGCTTTTTCCATCATGAGAATTCCAAAAATTATTAAAACTGATAATGGACCCACTTACACAAACTGTCATTTCCAGCAATTTTGTAAAAAATGGAAAATTCAGCACATTACAGGAATACCATATAATTCACAAGGACAGGCAATTATAGAATGCCAACATCAAAGGCTAAAATCCCAACTTGAAAAACAAAAATGGGGGATTGTGGAGAAATCGTCTGTAAGTAGACTACACCAAGCCTTAATTACTTTAAATTTTTTCACTTGTACAATGGCAAGACACCCATGGAAATACACTGGTGTCAGAATAAGCCAAAGAAAAATGGTCTGGTTAAATGGAAAGATCCCAAGTCTGGTTTATGGAAGGGCCCCAACCCCTTGTTAACATTTGGTTGAGGGTATGCTTGTGTATTTCCAGAAAACTTCTCCAAGCCCATGTGGATTCCCACAAGAAATATTAAACTTCAACATGGATCTGAGGGAGGAACTGGCCAGATTAATGAAGACCTTGCACCTGGAGCTGTGCCTTGCAGCTGCAGACAATCCACTACCCCAGCTGCAGACAGCAGCAGCCCCAAGCAACCCACTGAAGATAAGGAGTGGGAGGAGGATGAAGCAGTGACAAATAGCCTGGAGCTCACGTGGGGGATGGTGAAGAAGATAGTCAGAAAGCTGTGTGAATTTGTCAGGAAACTAAGACTCCAAGAACACCTGAGGACATCCTTCTTGCCGTGCTAGCAGTTATCAGCTGTGTGGTAATACTACCAGGGGCAAATGGGGAAGTATTTTGGACTTATGTTCCTGACCCTCCATGGGTGAGACCCCTTATGTGGGCTGACCCTCCCCCCCCCACCCCGCCTAATGTAGTCACCAATAATACCAAGCACCTTGGTCACCCAGGAGGACCATGGATGGGACAAGAAAGTATATGGGCAAAGTACAATTACACAGGTGTCACCACTCAGCTTCCCTCATGTATGACACAGAATCAAACCACTGCTCCTTTGTGTGTAGAATTAAAAAGAGGCTTCTGGCTAGCATGGACATCAAAGGAGGGGGGTTGGGGCAAAAGCCCAAATACATCTACTATCAGTACTTGCTCCAGGAAGAGGTACAGAAAATGTGACTTTACTAAGACACCCCCCCACACACACTAAGCCGTTATGTAAAAAGTCTTATAATGGCACCCCACCAAGGAAGAAATTAATTGGCAAGACTGTTATAGTGACTACCCCACCAGCAGCAAATTTAATAACAGTTTTTCCTTTGTGGATTGGAGCCCCTACGGGTCTGTATATAGTAACAATCATACCCTAAAATGGAAAGGGACCGCATCCTATTTATATGTTGAAGCTAATGACTCCATTCATGGCATGGAGGAGGATTTGTTGGATCTCAATTACAGCATGACAATTGGCCCCTACAAAATACGCAATGGAAATTAGCTGCTGCACTTGTACCTATTAAATAGTATAGTTTTAACTATAGCTCAGATAATTCCATTCTTACCTTATGGGGAACTCCCAATAAGACAGTATTTGCCACCGCCTGTGTATTTGATCCATTTGTACTCCTCTCAGGCCCCATCCAGATGCACCTTAATATTACAGGCCATCTGTATGAGGTGTCATGCACAGGCTGTACACTATCCCATTGTATTAATTCTACATTCCAAAAGGATTCCCTCATGATTTTAAAACAACCTGCTTCACTTGGGTTCCTACTAACCTAACCGAGCTTTGGGAATCTCATTAAAACTACCAACTGTTACATGATCTGGTAAAAATCTTAAAATGACAAAAATGATTTCGTGGAATGTTAATTGCAGGACTCTTTGCCCTCGTAATGTTACTTACTTCTGTGGGCATTGCTACTTCATCCATGGTACAAACTGTTCAAACTTCTCAGTTTGTACAAGTTAAAGAAAATGTAACTAAGTCCTGTCTATACAAAAAAGGATTGCAGCCAATTTGAGATAGAATTATCAGCACTAAAGTCTACAGTCTTGTGGATGGGTGATAAAATCCACAACTTAGAGCAAAGAATATCTTTGCAGTGTCATTATAATTTTTCCCAGATTTATGTTATCCCCGTTCCCTATAATAGTACCTTATACCCTTGGGAAGCAATAAAAAATCACCTTCTTGGTGCTTGGGGTAAAGGTAACACAACTCTTGATATTTTAGAATTACAACAGCATATTGTACAATTATCCCAGGAAAACTTATAAAATAATTCCTTAGATGCCTGTCAACAATTTAAAAAGGACATGAAAGAATTTAATCCCTTCCACTGGATCTCCTTACATTTGCCTCTTAGCATAACCACTATTGCTTGTCTCATTCTTGTTCTTATATGTTTATTTCTAGTCTGCACATGCAGGATGAAGAAGGTTAAAAGGACTCAAACCTTTCAGGCAGCATTCACTTTTCAAGATTTATTAAGAAAATGAAAAGGGGAAGATGTTGGAAGCTATCCATTGTGTACGCTATCAGGAAAGTGTAAACAAGGTACCCGAAATGCTGGTGGACCGTGAGCTCTGGCAAAGGCCAAAGCTATGCACTGTTGAGACAATACACTGTCGAGACAATGGTGGCTCAATCAATTTCCTGACCAAATAGTCTCAAAATAAATCTTTACTAATATTTACTGACCTTTAAGATAGTCTGCTACTGTAATTGCCTGCCTGTCTACGGGCAATATGTGTATCTAAAATTGAATAAAAGGATGGCAGCACCTGGGCATCAGTGAAGCCCTTCCACTAGAGTTGGACTCTCTGCCTGGCCCCCTGTTTCCAAATTCATATTTCTTGTCCAGTCTCATCATTTGTGTGTGGTTCTCTAGTCCTGAACCCAAGCCATGCAGGACGTGGCTTTTCACAAAATAGTACTTTCACATTAAAGCTGCTGAAGTCTGGTGAGTTATCCCTGTTACAAATTGGTCAAGAAATTTTTGGATAATAATTGACTTTAAAATCTCAAACTTATTAAGATATAGTAGATAGATATAACTAAATGAAGGGTTTATGATAAAGCATTATCAGTGTAATTATAAATATGTTAATGATAAAAGTCCAGTCACTCAAGAGGAGATTGGCTGTGCTCTCTGTTGGAGGAAGGGGCCAGTTGTCTTTCTCCCTGTAAAGGTACAGAAGACTAAAAGAGAACAAAGGTGGAGAAAGAAATGAGATCCCTTGTCTTGCCTTCCACTCCCTATGTGACCAGGGAACATCCAATATGGCCAGTTTGCAATCCCAACCATCCTCTCAGGAGGAAGGCTGTCCTGATAAGATTCCAACCAGCCTAGAGGCCTCTGTGCCACCATAAACCACAGTTTCTAGGTTGCGAAAGGAGTTGGAGCAGTGAAAGAAAAAAAAACTAACATAATGCTCACAACTGTAGAACAAGTGGCCCAGGGAAGGGCTGGCCCTGAGGGCCAGAAACAGGCCACAACAGTATGGACAACCCAAAGGAGGAGGAGCATATGGGTCACAGAGAAAAAGAAAGGGACCCCTCACTGAGCCTTTAGATCCCAAGGCCAGCATTATCACCCACTTCCCAAAGAACAGTTTCTTTACTTAACAGTCCTGGTACTATCAGAAGCTGAACTCACTATCACCCAAACCTTAGCATGTTATTGCTAAGGAAAAATGTGGCAGGTTTTTTTTTATTTATTTATTGATTAAGGTGTTACATATGTGTCCTTCTTTCCCCATTACCCTATCATCCCCCCAACGCATGCCCTCACCCCCCTGTTGTCTGTGTCCATTGGTTAGGCACATATGCATGCATACAAGTCCTTTGGTTGATCTTTCCCCATTACCCCCAACCTCCACTAACTTCCCTCTGAGGTTTGATGGTCTGATAGATGTTTCTCTGTCTCTGGAACTGTTTTTGTTCATCAGTTTATGTTGTTCATTATATTCCACAAATGAGTGAGATCATGTGATACTTATCTTTCTCTGACAGGTTAATTTCACTTAGAATAATGCTCTCCAGTTCCATCCATGTTGTTGCAAATGGTAGGAATGCCTTCTTTTTTAGTGCAGCGTAGTATTCCATTGTGTAGATGTACCACAATTTTATAATCCACTCATCTGCTGATGGGCACTTAGGCTGTTTCCAAATCTTAGCTATGGTAAATTGTGCTGCTATGAACACAGGGGTGCATATATCCTTTCTGATTGATGTTTCTAGCTTCTTGGGATATATTCCTAGAAGTGGTATTACTGGGACAAATGGGAGTTCCATTTTTAGTTTTTTGAGGAAACTCCATACTGTTCTCCACAGTGGCTGCACCAATCTGCATTCCCACCAACACTGTACGAGGGTTCCTTTTTCTCCGTATCCTCGCCAACATTTGTCATTTATTGATTTGTTGATGATAGCCATTCTGAAAGGTGTGAGATGGTACCGCATTGTCGTTTTGATTTGCTTCTCTTGGATAATTAGTGACTTTGAACATGTTTTCGTATGTCTCTTGCCCTTCCTTCTGTCTTCTTTCGAAAAGTTTCTATTTAGCTCCGTTGCCCATTTCTTGATTGGATTGTTTATCTTTCTTTTGTTGAGTTGTATGAGTTCCCTGTAAATGTTGGAGATTAAACAATTATCAGTGATAATATTGGCAAATATGTTCTCCCATACAGTGGGGTTTCTTGTTGTTTTATTGATGGTTTCTTTTGCTGTGCAAAAGCTTTTTATTTTGATATGGTTCCATTTGTTTATTTTCTCTTTATTTTCCATTGCCCTAGGAGCAGTATCAGTGAAGAAGTTCCGACGGCATATGTCTGAGATTTTGCTGCCTGTTGATTCCTATAGCATTTTTATGGTTTCCCGTCTTATGTTTAAGTCCTTTGTCCATTTTGAGTTTATTTTTGTGTATGATGTAAGTTGGTGGTCTAGTTTCATTTTTTTGCATGTATCTGTCCAATTTTCCCAACACCATTTATTGAAGAGACTGTCTTGACTCCATTGTATGTTCATGCATCCTTTGTCGAATATTAATTGGACATAGTGGTTTGGGTCGATTTCTGGGTTCTCTATTCTATTCCATTGATCTATATGTCTGTTCTTATGCCAGTACCAGGCTGTTTTGGGAACAGTGGCTTTTTAATACAGATTGATATCTGGTATTGAGATCCCACCTACGTTGTTCTTCTTTCTCAGGATTGCTGCAGCTATTTGGGGTCTTTTTTTTTATTCCAGATGAATTTTTGGAGAGTTCTTTCTAGGTCTGTGAAATATGCTGTTGGTATTTTAATGGGAATTGCATTAAATCTATAGATTGGTTTGGGTAGAATGGACATTTTGATGATGTTGATTCTACCAAGCCATGAACACGGTATGTTCTTCCATCTGTTTATGTCTTCCTCTATCTCTTTTTTCAGTGTGCTGTAGTTTTTTGCATATCAGTCTTTTACCTCTTTAGTTAAGTTTCTTCCTAGGTATCTTAATTTTTTTGGTATGATGGTAAATGGGATTGCATTTTCAGTCTCTCTTTTGGTAAGTTCACTATTGGTATATATAAATGCCACAGATTTCTTGGCGTTAATTTTGTATCCTGATACCTTGCCAAATTCATTTATTAAGTCTAATAATTTTTGATGAAGTCTTTAGGGTTTTCTATGTACAGTATCATGTTGTCTGCCAATAAGGACAGTTTTAATTCTTCTTTTCCAATTTGGATGCCTTTTATTTCTTCTTCTTGTCTGACAGCAATGGCTAGTACTTCCAGTACTATGTTGAACAGGAGTGGTGAGAGAGAGCATCCCTGTTTTGTTCCTTTTCTTAGGAGAAATGGTTTTAGTTTTTGTCCATTGAATGTAATGCTGGCTGTGGTTTATCATATATGGCTTTTATGATGTTGAGGTATGATGCTTCTATTCCCACCTTGCTGAGAGTTTTTATCAAGAAAGGGTGTTGGATTTTGTCAAATGCTTTTTCTGCGTCAATTGATATGATTATGTGATTTTCCCCTCGATTTGTTTATGTAATATATCACATTTATTGATTTGTGGATATTGTACCATCCTTGCATCCCTAGTATAAATCCTGCTTGGTCATGGTGTATGATCTTTCTGATGCACTGCTGGATCCGATTTGCTAGGATTTTGGCATCTATGTTCATGAGAGATATTGGCCTGTAATTCTCCTTCATTGTGTTGTCTTTATCTGGTTTTGGGATTAGGGTAATGCTGGATTCATAGAAAGAGCTTGAAAGTGTTCCTTCCTCTTGAATTTTTTGGAATAGTCTGAGGAGGATAGATTTTAGTTCTTCCTTGAATGTTTGGTATAACTCTCCTGTGAAGCAGTCTGGGCCTGGGCTTTTGTTTGCTGGAAGCTTTTGATGACTGCTTCAATTTCTTCCATAGTTATTGGCCTATTGAGATTTTTAGAATCTTCCTATTTGATTGAGTTTTGGAAGGTTGTATTTTTCTAGGAATATGTCCATTTCCTCCAGGTTGTCTAGTTTGTTGGAATAGAGTTGTTCACAGTATTTTTTTTAACAATCCTTTGTATTTCTGTAGGGTCCATTGTTATTTTGCCTCTCTCATTTCTGATTTTGTTTATTTGAGTCCTCTCTCTGCTTCTTGGTGAGCCTGGCTAGAGGTTCATCAATCTTGTTTATCCTTTCAAAGAACCAGCTCTTGGTTTCATTGATGTTTTGTATTGTTTTTTTGGGCTCTATGTCATTTATTTCTGCTCTAATCTTTATTATCTCCTTCCTTCTGCTCACTCTGGGCTTTTCTTGTTGCTCTCTTTCTAATTCTTTGAGTTGTATCATTAGATGATTTACTTCCATTTTTCCTTGTTTTTTGAGGTAGGCTTGGAGATCTACAAACTTCCTCCTCAGTACTGCTTTCATTGTGTTCCATAGGTTTTGGATTGTTGTGTTTTTATTGTCATTAGTTTTCAGAATGTTTTTAATTTCTTTTTTATCTCATTGGTAACCCAATCAATATTTAATAACATGCTATTCAGCTTCCAAGTGTTCGAGTGTTTTTGGATTGTTTTTATTGTAGTTTATTTCTAATATTATGCCATTGTGGTCTGAGAAGATGGTTGGTATGATTTCAATCTTCTTGAATTTGGGGAGACTTTGCTTTGACCCACTATGTGGTCTATTTTTGAAAATGTCCCTTGGGCACTTGAGAAGAAGGTATATTCCTCAGCTTTGGGGTGAAATGTTCTGATGATGTCAATGAAGTCTATCTGACCAAGTGAGTCATTTAGGATTGTTGTTTCTTTGCTGATTTTTTGTCTATAGGATTTATCCAGTGATGTCAGTGGTGTATGAAAGTCCCCTACTATGATTGTATTGTTGTCTATCTCTCTCTTGATATCTTCTAGGAGATTTTTTATGTACTTGGGTGCTCCTGTATTGGGGGCATATATGTTTACCAGGGTTTTATCCTCTTGTTGTATTGATCTCTTTAGTATTATGAAGTGGCCTTCCTTATCTCTTATTATGGACTTCACTTTGAGGTCTATTTTGTCAGATATAAGTATTGCTACCCCAGCTTTTTTTTTTTTTTTCATTTCCATTTGCCTGAAAGATATTTTTCCATCCCTTCACTCTCAGTTTGTGTGAGTCCCTTGTTCTGAGGTGGGTCTCTTGTAGACAACATATATATGGCTCATGTTTTTTTATACATTCAGCTACTCGATGTCTTTTGATTGGAGCATTTAGTCTGTTCACATTTAAAGTTATTATTGAAAGGTACTTGTTTGTAGCCATTTTTATTTTTTGAGGTTTATTCCTTCTTATCTTTTTATTTCTTCTCTTTACAGCACTCCCTTTAGCATTTCTTGCATTGCTGGCTTGGTAGTAATAAACTCCCTTAGTGTTCTTTTTTGTCTGTGAAGCTCCTGATTTCTCCTTCAATTTTGATTGATAGTCTTGCTGGATAGAGTATTCTTGGATTGAGTCCCTTGCTTTGCATCACTTTGTATATCTCCTTCCATTCCCTTCTAGCTTGATGTATTTCTGTTAAGAAATCATTTGATAATCTGATGAGGGATCCTTTGTAGGCAACTCTCTGTCTCTCTCTTGCAGCCTTTAAGATTCTCTCTTTGTCTATAACATTTGCCATTGTAATTATGGTGTGTCTTGGTGTGGGTCTTTTGGGATTCATCTTGCTTGGCGCTTTTTGTACTTGATTAACTTTTTTCTTCCCCATATCAGGGAAGTTTTCTGTCATTATTTCTTCAAATAAATTTTCTAATCCTTGCTGCTCTTCTTGTCCTTCTGTCAGCCCTATTATATGTATGTTATTTCGTTTTGCATTGTCCCAAAGCTCCCTTAGGCTCTCCTCCTGCTTTTTAATTTTTTTCTCTAGTTGCTGTTCAGATTGGGCTTGTTTCTATACCTGATCTTCTAACTTGCTAATTCACTCCTCTGCTTCTTCTAGTCTACTGTTGAAGCCTTCCATGGTGTTTTTGATTGTAGCTATATCATTTTTTCATTTCTTCCTGACTTTTGCATAGGTTGTTGATTTTCTCACCCATCCAGTGTATGAACTTTATGACCATTACTCTAAATTCTTTTTCTGTCATGTTGCATGCTTCCGTTTCACTTATTTCCTTACTTGGCAATACCTCCTTTTTTTTCCTCTGGGGATTGCTTTGTTGTCTCCCCATTTTGACTATCACCAGAAGGTTTAGATGTCGAGTTGCGGGAGCCTGGACATTGTGCAGTGGGAGTTTTGCACCCCCCAAGTGTCACTGAAGATCTCTGATACCAAGACGTGCGGTTGCTGTGGGTTGGTGGGAACCACGCTCGCCCTGGGTCAGAGTCACAAGTGCTTAGTGTGGCCTCATGTGTGCACCTAGAATCAGGGACCTTGCCTGCGCCATGTTGAAACAAAGAACCCACTGGCGTGTGCCAAAAATCAAAGTCCCCTATTGTGTGTCAGGAGACAGGCTCCCTGTGTCCATGCTGAGAATCGAGTATCAGAGTCTCTGTTTCTTGGTGCTACCTCACACTGAGAATCATGTTTCTGTGTGTACATGCGCCAAGAATTGGAGTCACTGGCTCTTAGTGTGAATATACTGGGAATCAGAGATCTCAGGCGCATGTAATGAGGATGGAGTCTAGTCACTGGTGGTCAATGCTGCCTCTTGGTGTGGAGATTCAGGGTCCCTAATCTGCCCAAGAGACCAGGTTGCTCAGTCGCACTGTGCTGGCAGGAGGTCCACTTCTGCCCTGCGGTAAACAGCCTTCTGTGTGTGCTTGCCCTGAATCAAAGTGAGGTGGCTCTGCCCCTTAGTGTAGGTGTGGGGTCTGGTCACGTGGGTGTGCACTGTGGAAAACAAACTCCCTGTGTCCATGTACCCAGGCTCAAATTCAGCGATGCCTTCCTGTGTGGACATAGGGTCTGGTCATGGGGATCAAAATCCCCGAGACCACACACCCAGGTTCAAATTCACCACAGCCTCTCTGCTAAGATGCAAGGTCTGGTCATGGAAAACAAACTCCCTGGGTTTGCACCCCCAGGCTCAAATTCGGTGCTGTCTCCCTGCATGGGTGTAGGATCTGGTTGCAGAAGATAATCTCCCCAAGGTTGTGTACCTATGTTCAAATTCAAGACTGCCTTCCTGCCTGGGCGTGGAGACTAGTCACGGGAAACAAACTCCCCGTGTCTGACATGAAGGCTCAAAGTCTGGCAGAGTCACCACTGCTTTGTGTGTGCAGAAAGCCTTATTGTGTGGCGGGGGTCTGGTAGTTTCTATGTTGCTGCTGCAGGGACGGTGGTGGAGGGGGATTGGCTTTGTGACTCACAGAAATCTGCTGCTGGGTGCCTGGAGTCCTGGTGTCCCTAGTTCTGCAGCTGTGGTGGCAGGTCTTCTACCAGAGTGGCTGTAGTGTCCTGGTTTGCTTCTAAGACCATACTGCGTGGTGGCGAGGCTAGGATCCTAGTCTCAAGCAGTTCTGTTCTTCAAGATGGTGTGGTCTCTTTGCCGCTGGTGTTCTCCCCGGAATGTTTGCAGCAGCCACGGGGTTTTGCCATTTAAGACTGCCCAGATTGGCAGCCCCCTGGAAGAACTGCAGGGTCTAACTATCCCTATTTCACTCACACACACACCCACACATGTCCACACACACCTCTATCACTCCCTCACTCTCACAAACACTCTCCCTCCCTACCTTCCTGCCAGTCGCCATCTTGCCTCCTCAAAAGTCAAATGTGGCAGTTTTATTTATTTATTTTTCTTTCTTTCTTTCTTTCTTTCTTTCTTTCTTTTAATTTAATAAATCTTTATTCAGATTATTACAATTGTTTCTCCTTTTTCCCCCAATAGCTCCCCTCCACCCAGTTCCCACCCCACCCTCTGCCCTTACCTCCCCAGCACTGTCCTCATCCATAGGTGTACGATTTTTGTCCAGTCTCTTCCTGCACGCCCCCTACCCCTTTCCCCCTGAGAATTATCAGTCAACTCCCTTTCTATGCCCCTGATTCTATTATATTCACCAGTTTATTCTGTTCCTCAGGTTTTTAATTCGCTTGATTTTTAGATTCCCTTGTTGATAGATATGTATTTGTTGTTCATAATTTTTATCTTTACCTTTTTCTTCTTCTTCCTCTTCTTAAAGAATACTTTTCAGCATTTCATATAATACTGGTTTCGTGGTGATGAACTCCTTTAGCTTTTTCTTATCTGTGAAGCTCTTTATCTGCCCTTCAATTCTGAATGATAACTTTGCTGGGTAGAGTAATCTTGGTTGTAGGTTCTTGCTATTCATCACTTTGAAAATTTCTTGCCACTCCCGTCTGGCCTGCATAGTTTCTGTTGAGAAATCAGCTGACAATTGTATGGGTGCTCCCTTGTAGGTAATTAACTGTTTTTCTATTGCTGCTTTTAATATTCTCTCTTTGTCTTTTGCTCTTGGCATTTTAATTATGATGTGTCTTGGTGTGGTCCTCTTTGGATTCCTTTTGTTTGGGGTTCTGTGTGTTTCCTGGACTTGTAAGTCTATTTCTTTCACCAGTTGGGGGAAGTTTTCAGTCATTATTTCTTCAAATAGGTTTTCAGTATCTTGCTCTCTCTCTTCTTCTGGCACCCCCATAATTCGGATGTTGGTACACTTGAAGTTGTCCCAGAGGCTTCTTACACTATCTTCAACTTTTTGGATTTTTTTTGCTTTTTGCTTTTTTGTTTGAGTGTTTTTTGCTTTTTGTATTTCAATTCTTTGACTTGATTCTTGTGTTCCTCTAATCTGTTGTTGGGTCTCTGTATAATATTTTTTATTTCAGTCAGTGTATGTTTAATTTCTAGTTGGTCCTTTCTCATATCTTCGAAGGTCTCGTTATATTTATTGGCCTTTTCTAGGATATTCCTGAGAGCCTTATAACCATGGTTTTTTATTCTATATCCAGTCATTTGTTTTCCTCCACTTCTTTTGTTTGTGATCTGTTTCTTTGTCGCAGCATTTTAACTGCTTCCCTGAGTTGGTAGGGTAGCTTTGTGTGCTAGGTTTCCTATATGGCCCAGTGGGTCAGCCTCCACAGTTAACCCGAGGGGGACACTCTTGGTGCACCCTTTTGTGGACTGTGTGTACAGCCTTGTTGTAGTTAAGTCTTGATTGTTGTTCATATCACTGGGAGGAATTGAACTCCAGGCCAGTTGGCTGTGAGGATCAGCTGTGTCTACGCTGGGAGAAGTTTGGTGCTGGAGACAGCCTTATAGGATTAGACTTGCCAAATTGCAAAAGCCTCTGTGCTCAGCTTGGATGGGGTGGAGTCTCAGGGCAGAGCAGACAGCCTTGGCTTCCCGTCAGCCCTGCCCTTGTGCGCACACGTGCGCCTCCAGACCTCTGCCTTCCCCACCTCCCAAGCCTCAGCCCGAGAGTCCAGATTCCCCCTGCAAGAGCGTAGGTCCCCAGGGCCTTGCCTGGAACTGGGGTTCAGTGCAGTCAGAACTGGGGCTCAGTGCAGTCAGGAGCTTCCGACTCCCTTCTGGTAGAGAAAACCTGTGGCAACCTCCACAGTCTTTGTGCACTCTTGCACACGTGCCTCCAGACCCCTGCCCGCCGGGGCTCCCCCGGGTCTCTGAGTCTCCGAGTGCCTTTCTCTCTACCTGAGAGTCCAGACTCCCCTTGTATGAGCCTGGGTCCACGGGGTTTTGCCAGGAACTGGGGTTTAGTGCAGTCAGAACTGGGGTTCAGTGCAGTCAGGGGCTTCCTTCCCCCTCCCGGCAGAGAAAGTTAGCCAGGCTCTCAGCAGCCCTTCCTCTCTGCACGTACAAAGACCCTTTGCCATACCTCAACCCTTTGCCGTTCCTCCAATTCTCCGTGAGCTTTTCTCTTTCCTTCTAGTTGTAGAATTTCCACTCAACCAGCTTTCCTGTGGTTCTGGATGGTGTCCGTTCTGTCTTTTAGTTGTAGTTTTGAAATTGTTGTGCAAGGCAGCAGTTTAGGTGCTTACCTATGCAGCCATCTTGGTTTCTCTACCCAAATGTGGCAGTTTTAAATCCAAGCAGCTTGAGGCCTAGAAACTGCAGTCCTAGAAGAGGTTACAGGGCCTGCTCCCTTCCCCACTCTGCCTTTTCTCCAGCCTCATATGCCTAATTGGTAACTTAAAAGCTTTGGAGCATTGCTGGGTTAAATAGTAAAAAATAATAATAATAATAGTAATAATAATTTTTAATACTTAGGTATTTTGAAATGACAAAGTAATGAAACATTAATTAATCTGATTTGCCTTGTATGGAAAATCTAGAGAATAGATTTGAATCTATTAATTGAATATGTCTTGTATTTTATTTGAAATATAGCCTTAAAAGTGTGAATTTATTTCTAATCTAAGAAATGCTAAGTACTTAACTTGCAACCTAAAATTTGAGGCTTCTAAGAGTTAAAAGTTCAAATTAACTTTTCAAATTTCAAGTTGGGAGAAATTATATGGTTGTGATAATAGAATGCATGAAGTATGGAAATTCATTTTTGAATAAAATAATTTTTGCATTTGCTCTGGAAAAATTAGTAGTTTGAATTATGTTGTGGTCTTTATATGTATGGTCTTTGTGTGGTATTTGTTTGTGTGTTTAAGTGTGGCATAATATTTTATTGGCCTGATTAAAAAATATATTAATACTTATAATTGAAGCAGAATTCTGTGGTCTGGACCAAATTTTTAATATTAAAACAGGTTTGAGTTTGATTGATGTCTTCTAAATAATTACAAAGAGTTTGTGATATAATCTTTGCGTTATGTATATTTGACAGTCTTTCCAAGTTAAATTTCAAGACTTTAATTGAAAGATAGCTTTGGGACATTTCAAGCATCCTGGAATAACTCAACAATTTATTCTCTCTTCTTAAAAGATATATTTTTGAACTAAATTAGGCCAATTTAATATACTTGAAATTCCATGGGAAGCTTTTTCAAATAAAATTAACTTTGTTCTACTTATATACATATATTTTGAATGTTATAGAGGTTTCAGTCTGCTTCAGAAAGGAACTTGTACAGATTCAGAGCCAAGTTCAAACAGGAAACTTTCAGACACAGCACATGTCCAGTCAGGGATATCAGATAAGTGTGATGATTCTCTGCATCTGCCAGTGATACTCTGGATATTTGCATTTCACATATTGGGGGTTTATGAATTATTTTCAATGCTCAATACACCACTTGCAATAAGCCATGTGCCTTGTTTTAAAAACCTTACATATTATTTATTCTTTATATGCTTAAATTATATTGAATCTAAACATATACAAATTTTATATTATTCTCTATGTCATTTTACAGGAATTATTATTTACCAAAAAATTGTTGTCTTGAAATGTTATATCTTATAGAAAAGCAAAGTTTTTATCAAATCTTTAAATTTTGTCATTCATGAACAGCCATTCCTTTACTCTGATGCATTTGCTGATATATTATGTCTTTAGAAAAATCCATGAAGAAGACTCTGACTTACTCTAACTTGCAGGCTTCTAAGCAGGTCATATCTTTGAAATGGATGAAGATTTACAGAGCTTTAAAGAATAACTGAATTTAAAAAAAAACTACTGGCAAATCATCAGTATAAACAAAAATAGTTATGGGACTAAATGAATTGAGAGTAATTATTCTTATGACTCTGCTTAAAATATTGTTGATTTTTAAATTTTTTGTTTCCAAAATATAAGGAAAACAAAAACCAGACATTCTGAATTGAAGGAACTAACAAATTAGTAACACTCATTTCACAATACTCCCAGGAGACAAAGATTCAAAGACTATGACAACCTGGAGATTTTTGTCCATTGGGAAATACATTAATGAAAGACTGTCTCCAACAGTGTTAAAGAGACCTTACCTTATCAGGTACCTAACCACAAATGGACATTTACCCCTGTCTCTGACATTTACCTTCATCTCAAGGATGAGAAGCCGCTGACTATGGAAGAGGTAGACAGCCATCCCAAGACATCAACAAGGCCTGTATACTCACATATTGATGCTGCTCAAAACTTGTTCTTATATTACCTAATTGTTATTGAGTGAATGTATATAAAATAAATTTATACTGCTATTATCCTTCTTACTAGAGGACTGGTGCACAAAATTTGTGCATGGGTAAGGTCCCTAGGCCTGGCCAGCAACCAGGGCGGGGCCAATCAGGGCCTGAAGGTTGCCCTGGGAAAGGGATCGCGTCCGCTTCCACCCACCCCCAGTTCCCCACTCCAGCTCGGGTCCCGGCCCGAGGGGAGGAACCACAGGAGGTTGGCTTACCGGGGGAGGTTGGCTGTGGGAGCACACTTAACCCTAGGGGGAAGCTCGTGTGGTGAGCATCTGCCCCCCGGTGGTCAGTGCACATCATAGCGACCACTCATTCTGGTCATTCTGATCGTTCATCATGTAATGGTTGCTTAGGCTTTTATATATATAGATAGTTTCATAGTGTAAACAATATCTGTCTCCCTAGATCCCTTTCCCTATTGGACATAAAAAATTTAACTTGGGTACCTGCTAATCTTTCCCACCTGCTAGAGTCTAGACAGTGATATTCTGATTATCACCTATGATAATGAAGTTAATGTTTTGTTGGCCACACACTGGTGGTCTTCTGTGAGAATAAACAGGTCATCTTTTCTGTCAAAGAACAGTTTAGACAGCCGCCATTTTGAACTGTGTGACTTGGCAGCCACCATGTTGGCCACATGGTTTGCAGCTCCCCTGGGGGCCGCCATCTTGAAACGGTAAAGGCCAACCCCTCCCTTTGAATTAGCCAGTCATGAAAGACTGTGCACCTGAGCTCCAATCAAGATTGAGGGACAGGTCACTTGCATCAGGATTATAAAGCCAAGCAGACCACCTACTCAGTGTGCGCATGCTTCCAGACCACGTGTGCACACCCTTCTATGTAGAAGAAAAGATATTTGCCTTGTTGCCTGGCTCCCAAGTATGTTTTGTGTTCTACCAGGACCCCTGAATTTGGGGGCTTGCCTTATTTCTTACAATTTGGGGGCTTGTCCAGGATGTTTGCCTTGCAAAAATTAAAAAAAAAACAGGAGTTAAAACCTCTGCTGAAAGACCCACGTGGCTTAGCTGACCAGCTAGACCTATTTTGGGGCCCACAAGTGTATATGTGGACCAAGTTAATGTCTATCTTGGGAATACTATTCTCTGGAAAAATAGGGGGAATGATTTCAAGGTCAGCTATAGCTATCTGGGAAAGGCAGCACCTGGCTGGCCCTGGAGTACTTCCAGCAGATGTAAAATTTCCAAACCCAGGAGCCTTAAATGAAGCCTTCAATATTCAGCAAGACAAAGAAGAAAGGCTTTCTGAATTTTACCAAGACTAAAAGATCAAATGAGAAAGCACTCTGGGCCAGACCCTGAGGACCTGTTGGGCCAAGAAATATTAAAAATTACATTTTTCACCAAGAGTTGACCTGACATCTCAAGAAAACAGCAAAGTTAGAGAACTGGAAGGATAGAAGTGCAGAAGAGCTGTTAAAAGAGGCTCAGAAGGTCTATTTACATAAATATAAGAAAGGCAGAAACAGAAAGCTAACATAATGTTCACAACTGTGGAACATGTGCCCCAGGGAAGGGCTGGGCCAGAGGGCCAGGCACAGAAGCCACAACAGTATCACCCAAACCTTAGCATGTTATCTCTAAGGAGAAATGTGGCACTTTTGAATCCAAGCAGCTAGATGGCTGGGAACAGGCTGTGGGGCCTACTCCCTTTTCTCCCCACACCCCCACCCCACCCTTTTCTCCAGCCTCATAGACCTATACATAATTTTCCAAAGTCTTTGATATATTAAAGGCCTTGCAGTATTGCTGGATTAAATAATAAACATCTAAATATTTTGAAGTATTAGGATACTGAAACATTAATTAATTTGAGTTTGCCTCTTAGGGAAAATATAGAGGATGGATTTGAATCTATTAATGAATAAGACTTGTATTTTATTTGAAACTAGAGGCTCAGTGCACAAAAATTTGTGTACTCAGTGGGGGTCCCTCAGCCCAGCCTTCACCCTCTCACAGTCTAGGAGCCCTCAGGGGATGTCCAACTGATGGCTTAGGCCCACTCCCCTGGGAGTGGGCCTAAGCTGCAGTCTGGCCTCCCTCTGAGGGAGGCAACCAGCAGGCCAATCGGGAGACAGTGCCAGCGGCTGGCCCCACCCCCCATCACTCCACTGCCACCACCAGTGGCTTCTCTTTGTGGGAGGTGACCAGCGGGACCATCAGGGGATGGCGCTGGCTGGTGAGTGGCCAACCCCAGCCTCCATTGTCTCCCCACTGTCACCACCGGTGGCCTCCCTCTGCAGGAGGTGACCGGTGACCGGCCCCACCCCCCCATCACCCTGCTGCCACCAGTTGTCACCGCCCCCTGATCGCCATTCACTCCCTCTGCCCACTGGCATCCGCCTTGGCTGGCCTGGTGCTGCTCGCTCACCGGCCCCGCCTCCTGCCAACCAGCCTAATATGCAAATCCACCCTTCAGTTGATTTGCATATTAGGTTTTTATTGTATAGGATATCTCTTAAAATGTGAATGTATTGCTAATCTGAGGAATATTAATTACATGCCACCTAAAAATTAAGGTATCTATGGGTTAAAAATTCAAAAATCATGGAAAGAAATTATGATTTTTGTGTAATAGAGACAGCATGAAAATGAATTTTGAAGAAGAAAGAAAGTGGTTTCTAAAGCTGATTATTTCTGAACGTTAAAAGGTTTCTAAAGAAAAATTTGTATAAGTTATAGAATGTTTGTAAAGAAAAATGTTGGAAAAAATTGAGTAAATGACAGAGGCCAGTAAGCCAGGATAAGCAGAATAGGGAAATTAAAAGTTAAACAGCAATTTGGAGCCATCTAGTAAATCCTATCTTCCCTAAACTGCCTAAGTGCCCATCAGCAGATGAATGGATTAAAAAACTGTGTTATAGCTACACAATTAAATACTATGCTACTATAAAAAAAGAAGGAACTTTTAACATTTGCCACAGCATGGGCGGAACTGGAGAGCATTATGCTAAGGGAAATAAGCCAGTCAGAAAAAGATAAATATCACATGATCTCAGTCATATGTGGGATATAATGATCAACATAATTTGATGAACAAGAATACATCCAGAACAAATGACAGGGAAGGAAGGGTTATAGAGCAACCAAAGGACTTGTATACATGCATATTAGCATAATCAATGGACAAAGACACTGGGGTTGTGAGGGCTTGCCCGGGGTGGGATTGGCTGGTGGGGGGGAATTAAGCAGGGGAGAAAAGGAGACATATGTAAAACTTCAGACAATAAAAAAAAAAAAGAGAGTAAATGATTTGCATTTTGCCTCCCTAAACAGAGAGTAAATAGATTATATCAATGTACATAGGAAGACTAATAGCAGAAATCCAATTAGTGTTATTTGCTGACCACACCCAAGAACAAATGAAGTTAGAAAATAAACCTTATTTTGGTTAGTCCTTTTCTAAAGCACAAGTTCTATAAATTATTATATGTTATATTAATCAGATATTTTTTAAAAACTTAGTTATGGGAACTGAAGTTTTACTAGCTTATGTTTGTGTTTAATACCCTCTTGTCACTTTGAATGCTACATAATCTTTTGGTAGGATGAGTTTGACAACCTTCCTATGGTTTAAATTTTAAGAAAAGTTTGGGGTTTTTTTAAATCTAGAGTTGGCTGTAGGTGATTCCAATAGGCCCTGGAATGCCTCAAGATCTTCCTAAAATGAAAACCAGGGACCAAATTTCTTAAGAACTATGTACTGGGTATCTCGTCTACTTTAATCTCTCTCAGGTTAGAAGGCCTCCTGACCCAAGGCCCTCTTGAGTTTCCGGTTCATCTCCATGGACTGGAAGTCTACATTTGTTCTAATCCAGACTTGGAAGGGAAGCAAGTTGGAACCCTCCTGGGAAGGACCTTACCTGTCTTGCTTACCGCAGAGGCTGCTGTCCGAGGTTGGACCCATCACACATGGGTTAAGGGTGGACACGCCTCAACTTGAACAGCCATACCAGGACATATTGCCTTGAAACTGACACCAAAAACTGTGAGCTGTTTTAATAACCATCATGCACTGGGCTCTATTTGCTTTAGGGATCTGGCAAATTGCAGGGGCTTACAATGTGGGCTGGAGAAATGTGTACAACCCGGATCATGCTTACTCAGTTAAGTTATTGGTTATAGATAACTTGAATGACTTGGATATTTCAGCCTTTAGGTCAAAAGATTGGCTAGGACTAGATTTAGGAGTAGATGTCACAGGACAAGATCCCCTAGGCCACTGCCACCACCATGCAAATAGAAGTAGGATATAAGGGAACACATGCCTGGATGGAATGGATTAAATATTCTATATGTGCCCTAAATAAAAGCAACTGTTATGCTTGTGCAGCAGGAAGGCTAGAGGCCGAAGTGATCCCATTT
Organism: Corynorhinus townsendii; assembly: GCA_026230045.1. NCBI lineage: Eukaryota > Metazoa > Chordata > Mammalia > Chiroptera > Vespertilionidae > Corynorhinus > Corynorhinus townsendii. The sequence continues at coordinate 110,411,444 of JAPDVU010000003.1, read as the reverse complement.
CCACTTGGATGGAACTCAAGACAGTAACGGGATGGAATATGTGCTTGCCTTGTACCAGGAGGAAACCTCCTGGGGAAACACTTCCTGTAAGACTCTCTCCCTGTTCCCATCCAATAGAGGTAAAGAGCAAGGACGCCCGAAAATGATTTAGCCTCATCCTCTGATGTAAACTACTAGTATACCTCCTGCCTTTCAAAGTGGGGAACAGTACTCAGAGTTCATGAGAAATTTTTTTGGATGCGTAAATGGCTGATTATCCTCAAAAGCCAATCATGCTGCACTGTCGATACCCCATGCTGATGTCTGGTGGTGTTATGGGGGACCCTGACTTGTGATCTTGCCCAGCAAATGGAATGGAACTTGCTCTCTGATACAATTGGCATATCATAAACCTTTTTCAAAGGAACAGACAGACTAGGAAGAGGAGAGAGAGTCCAGGGGGCTCCTTTGATCCCCTATTTACACACAGATCCCATTGGGGTTACAGGAGGGATGCCAAAGGAGTTTACGGCTTGAAATCAGATTGCCGCAGGGTTTGAATGTGTCCTGTGCTGGTGGCCCACTGTAAACAAGAATGTGGTTGGATTAATTACTAGTATATTTACTTTAACCAGAAAAGGCTTGTTAACTACACTCAAGATGCAATTAAAGGGATAAGTGAACAGCTAGATGCCAAAAGCAGGATGACCTGGGAGAACAGGTTGGCTTTGGATATGATTCTGGCAGAAAAAAGGAGGAATATGTGTAATGTTGGGAGTCAGTGCTGCACATTCATGCCTGACAACACAAGTCAACGAATGTTAGCTGAGTTTGAAGAAAAGAATTTAAATAAAGAAAAGGGGGGAATTGTGAGAATAAACAAGTCATCTTTTCTGTCAAAGAACAGTTTAGACAGCTGCCATTTTGGATTGTGTAACTTGGCAGCCACCATGTTGGCCACATGGCTTGCAGTTTCCCTGGAGCCCACCATCTTGAAACAGCAAAAGCAACCCCTCCCTTTGTATTAGCCAATCGTGAAAGACTGTGCACCTGAGCTCCAACCAAGAGTGAAGGACAGGTCACGTGCGTCAGAGATTATAAAGTTGAGCAGACTGCCTGCTCAGTGTGCGCACCCTTCTATGTAGAAGTAAAGATATTTGCCTTGCTGCCTGGCTCCCAAGTATGTTTTGTGTTCTACCAGGGCCCCTGAATTTGGGGGCTTGCCTTATTTCTTAGTCTTCTACTATCAATATAATCTTTGGTGCATTTTTTAAACTATCCTAATATATAAAAACCCAGGATCCGTAACAACCGAAGGCACAACCAACAGGAAGTCAGTTCTGCAGTCAGTGCTGGGTTGCCGTGGCGACCCAGCATTGACTGCCACTGCTGCGAGCATGGCAACCCAACACTGACTGCTGAGGGGGCTGCAGATCATGCCCAGATAGAGGCCTGGAGAGAGCAGCAGGGTCTGATCCATAGCCTCCATGGCAGCTGTTGATCATCCCTTGCCTCTTTCTTTCTCTTCGGGCCTGGCCAGCAGCCATACCTCTCTGATCAGGCCCAGAGATAGGCCTGGAGACACTGACTGGCAAGAAACTGACCAATCAGAACCTAATCTGGGTGAACTGCGAAGGTAGAACCTAAGGTGGGGGCTGAGGAGGGGTTTTAAGGGCAACAGCTGTTTGGTGTAAGGTGTAAGAAAGCAGTTCAACTTTTTAATGACCAGTTTGGCAGTATAGTGCATATGGCTGGCTATCAGTCCAGATATAGGGATTATGTACTTTTGTCTGCCAAGAGCATCTCCTCCTGCTGAAAAAGGCTTTCTCTCCCTGCCCCAACCCATTTAAACAATCCTATCCTATATAATCTATCTATACTAATATGCTAATTAGACTGGGTTGACCAGCCATCTTCTGGACATCTGACTTCCTTCTAGACAAAGCCACGGTGGTGGGGGCCAAGGCAGAGAGGGCAGTTGGGGGCGAGATCAGGCCAGCAGGGAGAGCAGTTGGGGGCAAGATCAAGCCTGCAGGGGAGGGCAGTTGGGGGCAACCAGGCCTGCAGGGAGGGCAGTTCAGGGTGACAAGGTCAGCAGGGGAGAGAAGTTTGGGGCTATTGGGCTGGCAAGGGAGCATTTAGGCACCAATCAGGCTGGCAGGGGAGTGGTTAGGGAGTGATCAGGCTGGCAGGCAGGCAAGCAGTTGGGAGCCAGCAGTCTGGATTGTGAGAGGGATTTCCGAGGGGTCCCAGATTGGAGAGGGTGCAGGCTGGGTTGAGGGACACACCCCCAGTGCCCAAATTTTGTGCACTGGGCCTCTAGTGTATAAATATAAATATAACCACCATTTTCCCGAGCATTATCTCAATTCGTTGAGGTTCTGCTTCCTGGCTATTGTCGACAGTTTGGCTCAAATAAACTCACAAAAATTCTTTACAGTCTTGAATGTTGTGTTTTTTTATGTTAACAGAGGTGAGGGAACAGAGCATTGCTTGTTTCACAAATGATAGGAGCCAGAAATGTCTAGAACAACCATCACAGTGTCTGATTGCCACAAACCTGTCTCTCCCTCAGACCCCCATCAGTAAGTGTAGGCAGAGCCATTTCCTGTAAATCATCTTGTTGGGTTACAAGAGCTCCACTCTGAAGACTGGCCAGGACCCATTCTGGGTCTCAGATTCTGGCCATGGGGGAAGGAACTGGAGCCCGGGAGATAAGACCCACCTAGCAACTGTTGCTAGAGGCAAGTAGCCTTTGTTATTGAGTATTAGTAACACAATAGAAGGCCGAGCAGCCAGGATAGTTCATCAACATCATCCCAGGCCCTGAATTAGCCCCACAAGCAGGATTGGGAGGTAGTGTGTCTCAGCAAAAAAATTCCAGAGCAGATGATTTTTAGTTGTTAATGTGTTGATGGCTCCCCCTTCTCTGGCTAATGAGGGGAAGGGGGCATTAAGGCATAAACTACTTGCTAGAGGCCTTTGTTCCAGGGTCATATCAGAACAAATGATCAAGTCCCATCCTTCTCAGCCTCTCCCAGAATCCCAAATCTCTGCAGCCCTCCACCTTCTAGGAAGGCTGGCTGGAGGATGGTGGGGGTGGGCAGAGTGGGGAAGGAGAAGAGTTGGGCAGGATCCCTCAGGGTAAATGCTTTGGAGCCCAAGTCTCCCACTTGGCAGGGTCAGCCACAGAAATGGAGGAGAGTCGAACAGGAAACCAGGCCCTAGCCTTTCTTTGTCCTTCCAATCCAATTTCCCAGGAATTTCTTCCACATACTTCCTCACCAGCCTCAAAATGAAAGTCAACAGTCTTCAAACCAACCCAGACCCAAATCCTCTCTCCGTGATTTTCTCCCTCCCTCTGCTGCCCTTTGCCTCCTAATGAGCCCCAGGCTCCTCCAGGGTTGAAAGTTCCCCCCTCCCTCCACTCCCCACACTGAGAAAGCTGCCAGGATTTACCCAAAAGAAAGTGACTCCCCTAGCAGCGCCAGCTCCTTGTGGGTGAAGCAACAGCTCAGCACATCTTTGGGGCTCTAGTTTTCTCTGCAGAAGGACTAGAATAAAGCCAAATGCTCCCTCAGGGATCTTCTTTTGAAAATGAAGTGTGGCTGCCACAGTACTCAAACACCATCTGGTCACTCTTGCCACCAGTGTGACTTTGGTCAAGTTCTTTGACCTTTCCCAGCCTCAGTTTCCACATCTGTGAAATGCAGGGTTGTAGTGAGGCTCAAATGAGATGATGTAGATAAAGTGCTTTGAAAGGTTAAGGTGAAGTTCATTTCTCAAGTGTGGTCTGGGTGAGACAATCTTCATCAGAAACACCTGAGGAAGGGAGAAGGGCAAGTTAACTTTGCTACTTTCCTGCCCTACCCTAAAGCACAGACTTAGAATCCTGGGAAGTTGGGGCTCACATTACTCATATGTACACCCTAGTTTGAGGACCACTATCAACAAGCATGGCTATCACTATTGAAGTCCTTGAAGACACCAGGCAATGATAGATCTGCTACTGAAGCATAGTAACCTACATATTATATAAAAACTGCTGTTTGAAATTTTAACCCTGCTATGTTGGCTTCTGTAAATGCTTGCTTGCTTAAATAATGGGAAAATAAGACATATTTAGAAAGGGGGGGAGGGCCTGGAAATTGAGCCTATGACAGAAATCTGGTGTACATTCTTTTTTAAAAAAAATAAATCTTTATTGTTCAGATTATTACAGATGTTCCTCTTTTTCCTTCCATAGATCCCCTCCACTTGATTCCCCACTACCCCATGCCCTTACCGCCCCCCCTACTGTCCTCATCCATAGGTGTAATATTTTTGTCCAATGTCTTTCCACACCCCTCACACCCCCTTACCCCCAAGAATTGTCAGTCCACTCCCTTTTTATGCCCCTGATTCTATTATATTCACCAGTTTATTCTGTTCATCAGATTTTTTATTCACTTGATTTTTAGATTCACTTGTTGATAGATATGTATTTGTTGTCACTTTGTTGTTCATAATTTTTATCTTTACCTTTTTCTTCTTCCTCTTCTTAAAGAGTATCTTTCAGCATTTCATACAATCCTCGTTTGGTGGTGATGAATTCCTTTAGCATTTTCTTGACTGTGAAGCTCTTTATCTGCCCTTCAATTCTGAATGATAGCTTTGCTGGGTAGAGTAATATTGGTTGTAGGTTCTTGCCATTCATCACTTTGAATATTTCTTGCCACTCCTGTCTGGCCTGCATAGTTTCTGTTGAGAAATCAGCTGACAGTCGTATGGGTACTCCCTTGTAGGTAACTAACTGTTTTTCTCTTGCTGCTTTCAAGATTCTCTCTTTGTCTTTTCCTCTTGGCATTTTAATTATGATGTGTCTTGGTGTGGTCCTCTTTGGATTCCTTTTGTTTGGGGTTCTGTGTGCTTCCTGGACTTGTAAGTCTATTTCTTTCACCAGGTAGGGGAAGTTTTCTGTCATTATTTATTCAAATAGGTTTTCAATATCTTGCTGTCTCTCTTCTTCTGGCACCCCCATAATTTGGATAAGCTTGAATTTGTTCCAGAGGCTTCTTACACTATCTTCATATTTTTTAATTCTTTTTTCTTTTTCTTTTTCTGGTTGGGTGTTTTTTGCTTCCTTATATTTCAAATCTTTGGTTTGATTCTTGGGGTCCTCTAGTCTACTGTTGGATTTCTGTATATTATTCTTTATTTCAGACAGTGCATGCTTAATTTCTGACTGGTCCTTTTTTATTTTTTTGGCATTCTCATTAAGATCCTTGAAGGCCTCACTAAGTCCTCAGAGGTCTCACTAAGTTTCTCAAAGATTCTTGAATAACCTTATAACTGTGGTTTTGAACTCTATATCCAGTAGTTTGCTTTCATCCATTTCTTTCATTCGTGACATGTTTCTTTGTCTCTGTATTTTGGCTGCTTCCTTGTGTTGATGGAGTGGCTTTGTGTGGTAGTGACCTATAGGGCCTAGTGGCTGTCTTCCCAATCACCTGAGGTAGACACTCTTGGTGCACCCTTTTGTGGGCTGGGTGCACAGTCTTGTTGTAGTTAAGCCTTGATTGCTGTTGGTACACTGGGAGGAATTGACCTCCAGGCCAATTGGCTGTGAGGATCAGCTATGTCTATAATGGAAGAACTGATGTCCTGGATACACCCTTATGTGGCAGGACTTGTTTCAGTGAGGTTTTGGTGCTCACTGAGTCTGCCTCTTCAGTGTGTCGCTTATGGATGTTAAGAGTTGAAATCTGCTGCTTGGCCCCTGAGGATGGCTGGTTAGCCAGAGACGGGTAAGATTCCTCAAGGAAGGAACAACCTAAGACAGGCACAGTCACAGAGGGGCCATCAGGAGAGAACTTGGGGGGGCAACAGAAGTGGGGCACAGACCCTCACCCCCCCAACATTGCAGGGGCTTGAACCCTCACCCCTTCTAAAGGAGGTCTCCTGCCCCCATGGCTGCTTCGCGCTTCCCACACCCAGCTCAGATCAGGACCCAGGCAACAGAAAGAGACCTGGCCCAGCTCACATCCAGATACAGGTGACAGACAGAGACTTGGCCCAGCTCAGATCGGGACCCAGGTAATAGACAAGAGACTTGGCCAACAGCAGTTGCCCTATATCTAAATTCAGCCGAGCATTTGGAATGCTCAGGGTCCACTCAAGAATGCAAATAATCCTTCCCACTAATATTTACAGGGTAAACTAAGATTGTTGGTAGAGTATTAAATTTGACAGTAAAATAGTAATCGAGTTTTCAGATTAATTTAAATAGGCGAATTGAAATAAGTGAATATTCAAGTACTGGACAAAAAGCTGTTCTTAAAGTAATAACTAAAATTTCTATTGGTAGTTCATCTCATGGTAAAATTCCTGAATATGCAATGAACCTAAAGCAGTCATATGTGTGGGGAAAAAAAATTTTAAATTTAAAGTTATCAAGACTGCATTATAAAATTTACAAAAACCTCCATTAATAAAAAAAAAGGGGGGGATAGTAGGGCAATATTATGTAAGGAAAAATATCCTATAAGTAAATTACATCTAGAAAATTTTTACTTTACCAAATTGAGTTTCATTTGCAATGCTAACAGCAAGACGGCCATTAAAAACACACATGGTGTCTAAATAAGACAAAGGAAAATCGTTTGAACAAAAATAAAAAGGATCCTAAATCAATTATATAGAAAAGATTCCTTTATTAACTTGTGGTTGAGAATATATTTGTATATTTTCAGAAAACAACCCCAAGACCAGATGGATTCCTGCAACAGAGAGGAATTGACAGGAGTGCTCCAACCACGAAGACAAGAGGAAAAAACAGTCCAGAGATGGAAGATGCTGACAGCGCCTTGCCACGCGAGCAGTCAGCAGCTATGCACCGCTGCAGGTTACCTAGGACCAAACCAGAGAGGGTTGGACCTGCATTGCCACCATGTGCCCACCATCCAGATATCATTGCTGACATGTACACATAAGGAACTGTTGGACATTGAAATTGGGACTCAAACATTTGTTTGTTTTGTCTTGTTTTGTTATTATATGTTTATTTCCAGTCTGCAAAGGCAAAACTTTTTAAAGGGAAGAAATGGTGGGAAAAAGATACAGAGACAAAGAAGCATTGAACAGACTGTCAAACTACATTGGGAAGACAGGGGAGGTTGGGCGAGGAGGGCTGTAAGAGACCAACCGAAGGACTTGTATGCATGCATATAAGCACAACCAATGGATATAAGACACTGGGGCGGGGGGGAGGGTGGGCAGGTGAAGGCATGTCCTGGGGGGTAGGGGAGGTCGGGGGGAGATCAAGGGGGAAAAAAAAGGAGACATATGTACTACTATTTGTAATACTTAAAACAATAAAAAAAAACATTTTCACCTTGTTTTTTTTTAAAAAAAAAAGAGTTGAAATCTGGTGTCATCTCACACTGACCACTAGGTACACTGACTCCTGGATCTTCAAGGAGGTGCAAGTCAGCTACTGTCTACGGCCACCCAGCAGGAACTACAGCGAGATCTGCAGATTTCTCCTCTTTGTTTGGGGTTTGGAAGTTTTGGAGCTGTCTGACCCAGCTGCAGTTAGGTTAAGCTATTCATATGCAAAAGCTGCTATGCATAGCTCTCGTGGGTTTGTAAATTGGGTGGGGCGGGGTCTCAGGGAATCACTAGGGCATGGCAACCAGCAATGGCTGCCAGTCAGCTGTCTCTGCATCTCTGTATTTCCGCATCTCCGTGTTTCCATGTCCCCGCATCTCGCACCCCAATGCAGTAAACAATGATTCCTGCATGCACCTCTGTGAGAAAGCCACCCTCACTTTCCAACCCAATGCCAGACAGTCCAGTTTCTCTCCATAAGAGTCTGGGTCCTCAGAGTCTTGCGGGAAACTGGAGTTCAGAGCAGTCAGGACCTTGTATTTCCCTTCCAATTGAAAAAAAAATAGCGCATCCAGTTGCCAGCCCAATTTGCATGCCTCCATACTTCTGCTTTTCTGTGGCTTTGCACCTCCTACATGGTCTCAATGAGCTTTTTTCTTTCCTTCTAGTTGTAGAACTTCTACTCAGCCAGCTTTCCCATGGTTCTGGGTGATAGTAGTTTTGTCTTTTAGTTGTAATTTTGGTGTGGTTATGAGAGACAGCATGTACAGGTGTAATACCTTATGCCACCATCTTGGTTTCTCCTAGAAATCTGGTGTACATTCTTATTGGTTTATAGTCTGGTCACTGCTCCCTCTTAACTGTCCATCTTGCAGGACCTATTTACTTAAGCATTGTTCCCACTTAAAAAGAGGCCATAAACTATACCCAAGACAAAGTTGTCAGTGCTGGTGCCAGGCTAGGCCTTGAGGTATGGTCTCATGGCCCCTTCCCAACACACAGGGCTTCTTTCTCAGAAAGTTCAGAAGTCTCATTCCAAATTTGGAAGACAAGGACTGAAAAAAGTATAAAGAAAACTTCCTCCATGTTTCTTGCATAGAGTTTGGATACACTATTCCTCTAAGCCTGCTGGTGTAATAAAGGACTCCAAAATTTGGCTTCTTAAGGCATCTCATGTCAGCTCACTGATTTACAATATAACACTACTAGTCTGAAATGCTTCACAAAGTAGTTGGGAAAACCAGGGTTCATATGCTATGACACAACACAAGGCAACAAATGTGGGTGCTGGAAATAAACATTGCAGTGACAAAGGGGGAGACATGAACCCTCACAGTCCCAGGAAGGTGATGAAGAGGGCTGAGAGACAAGGGAATGAGGCAGGGCTTAAGCCAGAGCCAGAGAGGAGGATGGGCTTAGAGGGGGTGGAACTGTAAGAGTTCTTAGAGGGGGTGGAACTGTAAAAAGTCTTTTCTATTAAAGTCATAGTTTAGATATTAACTTCCCTCATCTTCTGGCAGGTAATCAACAATCTAATAAGAAACCAGAATTGCAAACATTCCTGAAGAAGAGGTAGCTTGTCCCACTACCTGACAGACATCCAGTCTCCTTCCTTATTGGACAGCTTTTCTCAGATTAGATATTTGTGACAGACTGTGAAGCCATGCCCTTCAGCCAATCAGAGTATGGTGCAGTAACTCGTCAGAGAATAATAAAGAGGACAGCGGAATCCTCAATGTGTGTACTTGCCCACAATGTTGCTGGTGCACTGCAACCTTCTGCACAGAAATAAATTTGCCTTGCTGATCCATTTTTCGAGTGTTTGTCTCATTCCTGAGCCTTCGTTGAAGAGCATTTCTAACAGGAGCCCATGGTTAGAGACAGAAGGGTTTCCACACCAAAACATGGGAATAAATTTTCCTGGTAAGTGCCATTTATAACATCCCACATAGGCCAGGTCAAGTGTCAGCTCATCTCCTTCAGAAATTCTTCTCAACAGATGGTGGACTAGACACTCTCTTTTCTCTTAAAAGGATCATTTATGCCCAGGTCTTATTTATTCTGCTCGCAAAACTTACAAAAGCTTTACTAAAGCCCAAAGGTAAGCCTACTCCCACATCCCAAGAACTCAAAACTAGAAATACAAGTCTATTCTCAGAGTTAACTTATCAAATACACATCAGATCATGGTGGAGAAAAGCACTGAGAAAGTACTCCTCACCAGCTTGTTCTCAATCTCAAGAAAGATATTAACATATCTAGGGGAAAACATGGGTTAGTCCAAGATGCAAAGACAGGGAGAGTTGAGACTCAAGGAAACATGGTTTCACAAGAAGAGAAAAAGAGCCCTGACTTACAAAGTGGAATTACTGGTTCTTTAGGCAGGTGTATCCTTCCTTAGAGGGTCATTGAACCCTTTAAATCACACCAGGGATAGTAAAGTCAGTTTAGGAATCCCAATCAGAATTTTAAAAATTTTTTTAGAATGCAAAAATATCAGAATCACTGTGTTGTACAATGTAATAAGTAGCTAGGGAAATTCCAGGACAAGCAGAATAGAAATTCTAAGACAGTTAAGCAGCTGTTTGCAGCAACCTGGTAAATCCTATCTTCCCTAAACCAAGGACACTTAAGAGTAAATGATTTCGAATTACCTTTAAAGGGATTCAAGATGGCAGCCAATGGGATGGCAGGCTGTAAGATATTGTGTGAGTGAGAGAGTGAAAGGAGAGTGTGTGGACTCATGGGGAGTATCTGTATTTGTGAGTGAGGGACAGCTATATTCCACAAGACTGTTGGGGACTAGCAGACCAGGCTCCCCTGGCCTGGCAGCTTCTACTACTGCTGAAATCTCTCCCAGAGCAGCCAGCTCTGCCACAGAGACTACACCATCTTTAAGGGGAGAGTGGCTGCGATCTGAAGCCAAGCTTTACCTTCAACTGGGGAGACCACAGATACCTCCTGGGACCCTATAACCATGACCCAGTGTCCAGCTGCCTCAGCTGCGAACCCACATGTGAAAAGCCACAGCCAGCATGGCTTTCAGGTTCAAAGGCTTGGAGAAAGAGCTGACAAGCAAATTAAAACACAAGACAAGAAATAATGGGGGGAAGCCAGGGAAAACTTAACTGTAGTAGTCAAGTTCCACTGAGTCTCTGTTCCCAGCTGCTTTTATTTATTAGAATACACAATTGCCTTTTAGGAATGCAAACAGACATATCAAAGGTGATATTTAGTAAACAATAAGATTATCAGGTTGTGGGGAGTTTGCTTTAGGCCATTGAGTCAGCAGTAGGTAATAAAATACAAATATTCACCCTGTGAATATCAAAGGAGCCCAGGTCAGCCTTCTGACAGACTTCTCGCATTTATATTAATTACTGTTGATCTTGGTTTTCAGCATTTCCCCCTTCTTTAAATTCTTAATAGATGTTGATATGCCGCTTGCAGAGTTTCAATTCTTTTAAGATTTTTATTCTGCATCTGCAGACTAAAATTAAATAAGAACAAGAATGAGACAGGTAATAGTGGTTAAGCTAAAAGACAAAAGTAAAGGAGCAAATTCTTTCTTTAAATTGCTGCAAGACATCTAAGGAATTAGTTTGTAAGTTTTCCTGAGATAATTATACAATATGCTGCTGTAATTCCAAAATATCAAGGGTGGTGTTATTTTTACCCTAAGCACCAAGAAGGTGATTTTTTATTGAAGTTATCATTTTAAACTATATCATTTTACTGGTGCAAGTGCAGCAGTTGATTTCCATTGATTATTACTATATGCAGACCAATAGGGGCTTCAATCCACAAAAGAAAAAACTGTTCTTAAGTTTGCTGCTAGTGGGTGCCATTCATAAGACTTTTTACATAATGGCTTAGTGGGGGGAGGTCTTAGTAATGTTAAATTCTCTTTGTCTCTCCCAGAACCAAGCAGTGATAGTAATTGTATTTAGGCTTTCGCTTCCCCCTCCTTTGGTGTGATGCTAGCCAGCTTTAATTCTACACACAAAGGAGCAGTAGTTTGATTCTTGTGTCCTATAAAAAAGGGAAGCTGGGTGGGGACACCCATGTAATTATACTTTGCCATATATTTACTATACTAGGTGGGGAATCAGTCCACATCAGAGATTTTACCCAGAGAGGACTTCCCCATTAACCCTTGGTGAAATTACTGCACAGCTGGTTACTGCCAGCATGGCAAGAAAGACATTTTCAGGCATTCTTGGGGTTTTGGTCTCTTCATAAATTCATTCAGGTTTCTGGAATATCTTCTTTATCACTCCCCAAGTCATCTCTGGACTGTTCATCGTCCACTGTGTTCTTCTTCCACTCCTTATCTTCATTGTATTTCCTGGGACTGCTGTTTGTGGCTGGGTTAGCCAATTGTCTACAGCTGCATGGTGTGGCTCCAGGTGCAAGGTCCTCATTAATCTGGCTAGTTCCTCTCTTGGATCCATGATGCAGTTTAATATTTCTTGAAGGAATCCACATTGGTTTGAAAAAATTTTCTGAAAATATACAAGCATACCCTCTGCCAAAGGTTAATAATGGATCAGGCCCCTTCCATAAACCAGATTCAGGATCTTTCCATTTAACTAGACCATTTTCCTTTGTTTTATTCTGATACCAGTGTAACTCCATGGGTGTTTTGCCATCAGCATCACAAGTGAAAAAATTTAAAGTAATTAAGGCTTGGTGCAGCCTACCCACAGGTGATTCCTCCATCATAACCCCCCCTTTTTGTTTTTCAAGTTGGGATTTTAGCCACTTATACTATCATTCAATAACAGCCTGTCCTTGGGAATTATATGGTATTCCTGTATTGTGCTGAATTTTCCACTTTTTACAAAATTGATGTAAATGACAGCTTGTATAAGCAGGCCCATTATCAGTTTTAATAATTTTTTAAATTCCCATGATGCCAAAAGCAGCTAGGCAATGCTTAATAAGCTGTTTTGCTATTTACCCTATAGATGCAGTAGACCATAGGACTTTTGAAAAGGTGTCTACAGAGACATGCAATGCCCCAAGGCATCCAAAGGAAGTATAATGTGTCACATCCATTTAACAGATATAGTCCCTTAGCAAACCTCTAGGGTTGACTCCTGTGTTAGGCCCTTGAGGTAGATGTAACATGGAAGTGGGACATTCTCTGATAATTTGTTTTGCCTGCTGTCGAGAGATTGATAATTGTCTAGACAACATTTTGGCAGGCTGATGTAAAAGCTGATGAGATTCTGAGGCCTGTTTTAATAAAGCAACCAATTGATCAGCAAGTGCATTTCCTTTTGCCAATGGGTCAGGTAATAAACTGTGAGCTCTTATGTGAGTAATATAGAAAGGATATTGTCTTTGTTGCACAATCTGCTGAACTTGTTTAAATAGTAAAAATAAACTTTGGTCACTGAGCCATTTTAAATGAGCAGTTTCAATTCTATTTAATAAATTTGCAGCATAAGAAGAGTCAGAGATAATATTAAGAGGCTCTTGCAAATCCTTTAATTCAGCCTTAATAGCTTCCAACTCAATTCATTGTACAGAAGTATGACTAGTTTGGATGACTCGGTCTAAATTCATTGTATGATAAGCAACTTTGCCATTTGATGATCCATCAGTAAAAACAGTTAATGCTTCAGGAATAGGTTCTTGCCTAGTATTTTTTGGTATAATAATGGGAGTATAATATAAAATTTGTAATAATTTGTCTATTAGTAGGTGACAACTAAGTTCCCCTGAATAGCCACTTAATCCAATTTACCAATTTAAGTCAGTCTGAAACATTTCTAATTGCTTCCCAGTGAGAGGAAGATAAATGCATTGGGGTTCTTCTCCTCTAAGCTGTCTGCAGCACTTTATAAGTTGAAATATCAACTGAGCCATAAGTTCTATATATGTAACTGCAGTTTTAGAGGATTGATGTCCTAAGTGGACCCATTCAAGCAAGAGAGTTTTTATTTTGGAAGATGACTCCAGTGGGACTATTTGCAGTAGGATTAATCTGTCCCAATAAAGGCAATTCAGGCAGTACTCATGATACTTGGGCTAAGGAGATTGCCTGCTCAATTCTTAGTAACTCCTTCCTAGCTTCATCTGTCAATATTCGGGTTGAGGAAAGATTAGAGTCACCTCTAAATATATTAAATAAATTTGTCATTTTTCCTGTAGAGATTTTTAGATAAGGTCTTAACCAATTAATGTCCCCTAATAATTTTTGAAAGTCACTTAAGGTTTTAAGGCAGTCTTTCCTTATTTCTACCTTCTGAGGCCTAATATATTAGTTTTCAATTATGGTACCTAGATATTTAAAAGGCATTTCTTTCTATACTTTTTCTGGAGCAATTTTTAAGGCACATTGAGGAAGTTCCTTTTCTAATTGAGAAAATATGGCTAAAGTTTGTTCTTCCCGTGGACTTGGTAGGAGCAAGTCATCCATGTAATGGACAATATAACACTGGGAATATTTGTCCCTTAAAGGCTGAATAGCTTGAGCTATGTATTTTTGACATAAAGTAGGGCTATTGGCCATTCCTTGAGGCAAAACCTTCCATTGATATCTTTTCATAGGCTCTATATTATTAATAGATGGCACTGAAAATGCAAATCTTTGTTTATCTTGCAGTGCCAAGGAAATGGTGAAGAAACAATCCTTAAGCTCTACTACTATAAGAGACCAATCTAGAGGGATTTGTGAAGGTGCTGGGAGTCCAGGCTGTAAAGCTCCCATGGTATGCATAGTGGAACAATCGCCATTTTCCTGCTGCCTTCTTAAGTATTGTAAATATAGGAGTATTCCAAGGACTATTGGAAGGCTCTATATGACCAGCCTCTACTTGTTCCTGTATTAATTCATGAATATGATTTAATTTCTCCTTGGTTAATGGCCACTAATACACCCATATAAGCCTATCATCTTTCCATTGTATAGGCTCAGCATGGGGGTGAGGAGATTGAGCAGTGACCACTCCTAAAAAGGCTGATATACTAATCCTTGTCTTCCTGGGTTTCCTTTGGCTTGAATGGGCTCTTTAACTCCCTGATTATTTTTTCCTAAGCCTTGACCAGTCTGATATCCCATCTGAGTTATTTACTGTTGTCCCTTGCCAGTAATAATACAAGCTTGTAAACCTTCTAAAAAGTCTCAGCCCCATAAGTTGACTGTAATTCCAGAGACTATATAGGGCTGAAACCATCCTGTTTGTCCTTCCTCATCTTTCCACTTTAACACTGCAGCACTGTGTTGCATGTTATCAGGAATTTCAACACCCATGATAGAGCCCATAGCTTCTACCATGGACCAACTTGGAAGCCAGAATTCTTGACTGATTACACTAATATCTGCTCCAGTGTCTACTAATCCTTTAAACATTTTCCCCTCTATTCTTAGATTAATCATAGGACAGGTCTTTCTAATTTCCTGTATCCAATATATATCTCAGCTTCTAAATCCTTGTGTCCTCTTTCTATTTATAACTTCACCTTGCTGAATATAAGGTAAAAGCAAGAGCTGTGCCATTCTTTGTCCTGGAATAATTTGCATAATATGTTTGCATTCTAAAATTACTTTGATTTCTCCCTCATATTCTGAATCTATGACTCCAAGAAAAAACAGTTAGTCCTTTTAGCATATTTTCACTCTTTCTTAGGACTAAACCTGACATTCCTGGTGGCACAGGTCCCCAAATCCCTGTAGGAACAACTTGTCTAGCCATATCAGGGATCAGGGTGATTGTTATTGTGCTATTAAGATTAAAGCCAGCATTTTTTCTGGAGTGACTTGAAGGAGGGAATCTACTGTAGTCCTGGCAGGGTAGAACTTCCCCTTATTTAATAATGGGGCTGGGGGGAGCCCCTCTGGCCGTTTCTCGGCAGCTGGCCATTTCCTATGTCTTGATTTAATGGCTGGCCATTTCTATGAAATTTAGATTTACACTGTTTGGCCCAATTATTCCCCTTCTTACATCTGGGACATAGACCTGCATTACCTGAGTTGGGAGACGGCATGTTTACGCTTTCTCCCTGAGCATCACCTTGTGTCCCTTTTGGTTGCTTACATTCCTTTTTAAAGTGTCCTTGTTGTCCACAATTGAAACATAATTTGTTTCTTGTTGTAATTAGGGCAGCTAGTAAGCTTGCCTGAAAAATGCCTGATCCCACATTCTGACATGCTCAAATCATTTCTGTGATGGTACTACTTTTTCTTAGAGGCATTAGACATTTCTTACAATCAGTATTGGCATTTTCATAAGCTAATTGCTGAATCAAAATGTCTCCTGCTGTCTTATGTTGAATCTGCCATCTCACTGCTCGAGTGAGGCAAGCCAGAAAATCAGAGAATGATTCAGTGGGGCCCTGCATGCACTTACTAAAGGCTTCCTCAGGGTCCCCTTTTGCTGGTAAAGTGCACTAGGCTTTTCTTCCACAAAGTCTAATTTGCTCATACACCTGCTGGACATATTGGAGCTGATTCTGGACGTCACTAAATTGCCCCTATCCTGCAAGCATCTCAAAAGTTATAAGAACATTCTGTCTGAGATTTGAAGCATCTTGTTCTTGACATGTCTCTAAAAATTCTCCTTTCCATAGCAAATAATCTCCTCCATCCAGAGTTGTACAGGCTAGAGAATACCAATCATAAGGAGCTAGGAACGCTTCAGAAATGTTAGTTATAATTTCTCCAGTAAATGGAGCATTTGCGCCATTCTGTGTTACACTATCACGCAAGGCCTTTAACATTTTAAAGTCAAGTCTTTCATGCTGTTTTATTATTTGATTTGGGAATTCTGGATTAGCTACCTGTATAATAGGAAAAGCAAGTCTATCCTCCACTGTCATGTCCTTCAATCCTTTTCTGATGGCTTTTTGCATAGGTGATTCTATTAGTGGTGATTTAAATGTTTCAGAATCAGGACATGAAGGCCACTCCTCCAATTTATCTTTCTGCTTTTCTTTAAGAGCAGAGGGTGCAAGGGGAGGTCTTTCTTGTCTAAAAGGCTCTAGCAAATGCAATACTGTTTCCCACCAGGAGAAACAATTGGGAGGCAAATTTTTCCCCTGCTGCTGAGCTTCTTTCAAGTTCTGACCTATCCGTTCCCAACATTCAATATCCAATGTACCCTCATCAGAAAACCATGGATTATATTCTACAATAATCTGTAGAAACTGTAAAAGAAGATCTTCTGAAACTGCAACTCCCGTATCCCTTAGTAAGCAAGTCAAAAGTCTGCAGGAAAGTCTTTATCCTTTCAACGAATTCTGCCCCTTTATGATCTGGGTGAAACAAGAGAAAATACTCGAGCACTTACGGAGCTATGGGCTTCCGCAGCTGACCAGAGTTTTGCATGCAGTTAATTTTCCCCATCTGGTCCGGTGATATTTTCTGCTCTGGCGAATCCTTTCTCTCCAAGTCCCAGTTCAAGGACACCAATTGTGAAAAGCCACGACCATCGTGGCTTTGGGGTTCAAAGGCTTGGAGAAAGAGCTGACACGTAAATTAAAACACAAGACAAGAAATCATAATTTTGAAATTATGGGGGGAAGCCAGGGAAAACTTAACTGTAGTAGTCAAGTTCCACTGAGTCTCTGTTGCCAGCTGACTTTATTTACTAGAATACACAATTGCCTTTTAGGAATGCAAACAGACATATCAATGGTAATGTTTAGTACATAATAAGATTATCAGGTTGTGGGGAGTTTGCTTTAAGCCAGTGGTCAACAAGCTCATTAGTCAACAGAGCCAAATATCTACAGTACAACGATTGAAATTTCTTTTGAGAGCCAAATTTTTTAAACTTAAAACTTCTTCTAATGCCACTTTTTCAAAATAGACTTGCCCAGGCCATGGCATTTTGTGGAAGAGCCACACTCAAGGAGCCAAAGAGCTACATGTGGCTCATGAGCCACAGTTTGCCGACCACTGCTTTAGGCCATTGAGCCCGCAGTAGGTAATAAAATGCAAATATTCACCCTGTGAATATCAAAGGAGCCCAGGTCAACCTTCTGACAGACTTCTTGCATTTATATTAATTACTGTTGATCTTGGTTTCCAGCACCCACGAACACCAAGACTCCAGCCTCCATGGCCATGGGTGCCTAAAAAGTTTGTCCAGGGGGAGACAAAGTGGCACCAAATACGCAGACGGGCCCTACACTTTCTCACAAAGCAGATAGAAGGAATAGCTGAATCAAACAACATCCACCCAGAATTGTCAAATTAAACACAGCTGGTGAGGCAATCTGTGAACAGAAAGGTCAGAGATCGCCTAAAGCAGTGGTTCTCAACCTTTCTGATGCTGCAACCCTTTAATACAGTTCCTCATGTTGTGGTGACCCCCAACCATAAAATTATTTTCGTTGCTACTTCATAACTGTAATTTTGCTACTGTTAATGAATCATAATGTAAATATCTGTGTTTTCCAATGGTCTTAGGCTCTACAGCAGCAGTTCTCAACCACTAGCAGGGTCACAGCATTAGAAAGGTTGAGAGCCACTGGCCTAGAGAGAAGTGAGATCTGGTATCCAGGCTGGAGGGAGAAACACATGCAGTGGAAATTAGAGTCTCAGAGGGAGACTGTGCTCCACCAAATCCACAGTCCTTGGAGTCAGTGTAGCCCTCAAATGTGGAAGGGGGTCCACAGGGCTTCTGGCAGAAGGGGACTCTAGATATAAGCCCAGAGACATGGGGAACTGTGTCCAGAAAGGCAGCCTGAAGTTCTATACTGGCAGCAGAGTGCCAGGGGAAAAAGATGTGAATAAGTGCAGTTCCTTTGTCTTTTTTTTTTTTTTTTAAACCTCCTTTGCTTGCTACATCCAGTACATGGGATCTTCCAATTAAAAACACTCACCAAGACTGCAGGGGAAAGTTGTTTTTGTGGAAACTGGGGATCAGAATAAGGAGATATAAGCAAGAAATCAGCCCTGGGTCAGTCCATCCCTCCCAACCAGTGTTAAATGCAGCAGGGAAAGAAGAATCTGAACACTGGGTAGAGGGGCTATTTAGTCCTGGAAATTAATTCAGAAACACCACGACCCAGGGGTTGTGTCAGAAATTGACTCTTGTGTAAATACAACTGAAGGCAGGCAGAGAAACAAAGTGAGCAGGGAGATCCCACCAGCTTGAAAAAAAGGATATGGCTAATGATACAGAGGAGCAGTGAATCACAGGGAACTTCAACACTGACTACCTGACAGGAAACAGATGTGCCAGACAGGACAGTAAAGGAAGTGAATGACCATCACTACTTCACTTTTTTATTTTTTATCTTTTACTTAAGAAACTAAATTTTTCTTGCTTAATTTTACTTTTTTATTATTATATTTATATTTTTAATTATTTTTTAATATATATATTTTTTTTTATTGTTTGAAGTATTACAAATAGTAGTACATATGTCTCCTGTTTTTCCCCCCATTGATGTCCCCCCGGCCTCCCCTACCCACCAGTACATGCCTTCACCTGCCCGCCCTCCCCCCCCCCCCACCAGTGTCTTGTATCCATTGGTTATGCTTATATGCCTGTGTACAAATCCTTCAGTTGATCTCTTACAGCGCCCCCCGCCCCGCCGCCCAACCTCCCCTGCCTTCCCGCTGTATTTTGACAGTCTGTTCAATGCTTCTTTGCCTCTGTATCTATTTTTTCCCCATTTCTTTCCTTTAAAATTTTTTGCCTCTGCAGACTAGAAATAAACATATAATAACAAAAAAAATGTTTGAGTCCCAATTTCAATGTCCAACAGTTCTGAGTCCCCATTTCAATGTCAAACATTTCTTTATGTGTACATGTCAGCAATGATATCTGGATGGTGGGCACATGTTGGCAATGCAGGTCCGACCCTCTCTGGTTTGGTCTTAGGCAACCTGCAGCAGTGCACAGATGCTGACTGCTAGCGTGGCAAGGTGTCGTCAGTGTCTTCCATCTCTGGACTGTTTTTCCTCTTGTCTTCATGGTTGGAGCAGACCTGTCAATTCCTCTCTGTTGCAGGAATCCACATGGTCTTGAAGATGTTTTCTGAAAATATACAAACATATTCTCGACCAAAAGTTAATAAAGGAATCTTTTCTATATAATTGATTTATTATTACTACTATTATTTTACCTTCTTTTTAAAGTTTTTTAAATTTATTTTATTCTGGGATTAGTGTTCTACATTCTATTTTTATTTTTATTTTAGCATTATTTTACTCTATCTCAATTTTTTTCTTTATGCCAATATTTTCTTCCTCACTTTCCCCTTTTTCGTCCTGTTTCTCTTACCCTGTTCCTGCTTTAGTTTTTCTCTATTCTTTCTTTTTACTCCCTGTTAATAATTGATCTTACTCATATATCTAATTTCCTCTCCCCTGCTCCAAGCTCATGAACTCTTCTCTCTTTTCTTTCTTCATTAGCCAATTTTTTTCATTATTTTTTCTTCCTTTTTTTTTTCTTTCTTTCTGTCTTATTGTTGTTATTTGTTTGGTTGTTTGTTAGTTTGGGAGTTTTTTTCACCATTTTTTTCCTTCTTTTTGCTTCTGTTTTTCCTCTCATCACTTATTTCTTCTTCTACTAATAGCTTAATTAATTCCAGTCACTAACTCAGGCCTATCTACACTCTATTCTCCTTTTCTAATAATAATGAATACCTAGATACATTAAAAAAGGGGGAAATTTTTACATATATATATTCTTATATATATTAATATATATATTTCTTTTCTCTCTTTTTTTGTATTTTGTTTTTTACTTTTCTTCTTATACACTCGTTCTCTTTCTACCTCCTCTATACTGACTTGTGGCCATTTCCCCATCCATTCAATTCCTTGACCTTACCTTCTGGAAATAAGCTCTGCCTCCTCACATTCATCTGGGTGATGTTGTTTGGGTGTTTGCTGTTTGAATCTTTGGATTAGTTGTTGTTTGTAGTTTGCATTTTTCTGAGTGTTTGTTGTTTGCATTTTTTGGAATAGCTGTTGGTTTTTTGGAGTTTTATCTGCATATACATATATTTTTCCCCCTTACTTTTTTCTTCTCTTTCAGATTTTTTTCCTTTTCTCAATATCATTTTTGCACTCTTTTCCCTCCTCTAATCCTCATTTCTCCGGTGGTCACTTTTATTTGGGGTTATTGGTATAGTGAATACATTTGTGTTTGGTGCCCTGTGTGTTGTTTCTTGTCATGTTGTATTTTGTGCCTTTAAGTAAATTCAGAAGAGAGAGAGAGTGACATAACCAAATACCCTGAGAGGAGGGAACATGGGAGATAAAGAAACAGCCCCAATACAAAAAAATAAAAGGAGGCATTACCAGAAAAGTAAGTAAGCAAAATGGAGACAAGCAATATGTCAGAGAAAGAATTCAGAGCAATTGTCATAAGGATGGAGGACAAATTCAACAATATGTGAAAGAACCAAGAGGAAATGAAGAAGAACCAAGAAGAAATGAAGAATGATATCACTCCAATAAAGAACACAATAGAAAGCACCAACAGTAGACTAGTTGAAGCAGAGGACTGCATCAGTGAGCAAGAAGATAAGGTAGGGAAAATATACACAAACAGAACAGCAACTGGAAAAACACCTTAAAACACAGGAGGAGAGCCTAAGTTAACCTTAGGACAACACAAAATGAAACAACATCCATGTAATAGGGGTACCAGAAGGAGAGGAAACTGAACAAGGAATAGAAAACCTGTTTGAAGAAATAATGACAGAAAACTTCCCTGATATTGGGAAGAAGAAGAAACTCACACAAGCCCAAAAATTCACAGAGTCCCAAACAAGTCCCAAAAAAACCAACACCAAGACACATTATTATTCAATTGGCAAACACCAACAACAAAGTAAGAATCATAAAGGCTGCCAGGGAGAGACAGAAATTTACCTACAAGGAATCTCCCATCAGACTATAGACTGATTTCTCAACAGAAACACATCAGGCCAGAAGAGAATGCAAAGAAATATACAAAGTCATGAAAAGCAAGGGTCTGAATCCAAGAACACTGTACCCAGCAAGGCTATCGATCAAAGTTGAGGGTGAAATCAGGCGCTTCATAGACAAAAAAGGACTAAGGGAGTTTATTACCACCAAACCAGCAATGCAAGGAATGCTAAAGGGACTGCTATAAAAAAAAAGAAATAAGACAGGAAGAAAAAACACAGGCATAAAGAATAAAAGTAGCTACAAACAAGTACCTATCAATAATAACTTTAAATATAAATGGATTAAATGACCCATTCAAAAGCCATAGGGTAGCTGAGTGGATAAGAAAACATGACCCATATATCTTCTGTCCACAGGAGACTCATCTCAGAACAAAGGACTCACACAGACTGATGGTGAAGGGATGGAAAATGGTTTTTCAGGCAAATGAAAAAAAAAAAAAAAAAAGCTGAGGTAGCAATACTTATATCTTACATAGTAGACATCAAAGTGAAGGCCATAACAAGAGATAAGGAGGGCCACTTCATCATACTAATGGGAGAAATTCAACAAGAGGACATAACTTGGGTTAACATATGCACCCAATACAGGAGTACCCAAATAAATAAATAAACTTCTGGAGGATATCAAGGGAAAGATTGACAGTAATACAGTCATAGCAGGGGACTTGACTTAACTGGTCAAATCCTCTAAACAAAAAATCAGTACAGAAACAGCAATCCTAAATGACTCACTAGATCAGATGGAATTAATTGACATCTTCAGAACATTTCACCCCATACCCAAAGAATATACATTCTTCTCACGTGCACATTGGTCATTTTCAAAGATAGACCACATACTGGGACACAGGCAAAGTCTCTTCAAATTCAAGAAGATAGAAGTCATATCAAGCATCTTCTCAGATCACAATGGCATAAAACTAGAAATCAACTACAAAGAAAAAAATCAAACACTGGATGCTAAATAACATGCTATTTAACAATGATTGGGTTATCAAAGAGATCAAAGAAGAAATAAAAACCATCATGGCAACAAACGACAATGAAAACACAACAATCCAATATCTATGGGACACAGTGAAAGCAGTCTTGAGAGGGAAGTTCATAGCTCTACAAACCTACGTCAGAAAAACAAGCAAAAATGATAATAAATTGTCTAATCCTACAACTCAAAGAGTTAGAAAGAGAGGAACAAGAAAAGCCCAGTGTAAGCAGAAGGAAGGAAATAATAAAGATCAGAGTGGAGATAAACAAAATAGAGATCAAAGGAAGCAATACAAATGATCAACAAAACCAAGAGCTGGTTCTTTGAAAGGATAAACAAGATTGATGAGCCTCTAGCCAGATTTATCAAGAAGCAAAGAAAGAGGACCCAAATAAACAAAATCAGAAATGAAAGAGGTGAATTAACAACCAATCCCACAAAAATACAAATGATTATTTAAAAACTACTATGAACAACTCTATTCCAACAAAAATGACAACCTAGATAAAATGGTCATATTCTTAGAAAAATACAAGCTCCCAAAACAAAACTCAATCAGGAAGAATAAAAAACCTGAATAGGCCAATAACTACTGAAGAAATTGAAGCAGTTATAAAAATCATCCAGCAAACAAAAGCCCTGGTCCAGACGGCTTTACAGGGGAGTTCTCCCAAGCATTCACAGAACTAAAACCTATCCTCCTCAGACTATTCCAGAAAATTCTTGAGGAAACAACACTTCCAAGCTCTTTCTATGAAGCCAGCATTACCCTAATTCCAAAATCAAATAAATACTCCACACACACACACAAAAAAAGAGAACTATAGGCCAATATCCTTGATGACATAGATGCTAAAATCCTCAACAAGATTCTAGCAAATCAGATTCAGCATTACATTTGAAAGACCATACAGCATGACCAAGTGGGATTTATTCTGGGGATTCCAGGATGGCACAATATTCAAAAATCAATAAATGTGATACATCACATAAACAAATTAAGAGATAAAATCACATAATCAGATCAATTGATGCAGAAAAATTATTTGACAAAATACAACACCCTTTCTTAATTAAAAACTCTCAGCAAAGTGGGAATAGAGGGATCATACCTCAACATAATAAATGCCTTATATGACAAACCTACAGCCAACATCATACTCAATGGGCAAACACTAAACTCATTTCCCCTGAGAAGAGGAACAAGACAGGGATGCCCACTTTCACCACTCCTGTTTGACATAGTACTGAAAGTGCTAGCCAATCAGACAAGAAGAAGAAATAAAAAGCATCCAAATTGGAAAAGAAGTAAAACTTTCCTTATTCACAGATAACATGATACTATACATAGAAAACCCCAAAGACTCCATCAAAAAACTACTAGACCTAATAAATGAATTTGGCAATATACAAGGATGCAAAATTAACACCCAGAAATCCATGGCCTTTTATACATCAATAATGAACTCATAGAAAGAGAAATGAAAAAAAAATCCCATTTACCATTGCACCAAAAATATTAAGATACGTAGGAATAAAGTTAACTAAGGATATAAAAGACCTGTACTCAGAAAATTACAGGACATTGAAAAAAGAGATAAAGACATAAACAAATGGAAGAACATACCATGTTCATGGATTGGTAGAATCAACTTCATTAAAATGTCCATACTACCCAAAGCAATCTATAGATTCAATGCAATTCTCTTAAAATACCAATGGCATACTTCAAATATCTAGAACAAACTCTCCAAAAATTCATCAGGAATAATAAAAAAAAAAAAGACCCCATATAGCCACAGCAATTCTGAGAAAGAAGAACAAAGTTTAAGGGATCATAATACCAGATATCAAGCTATATTACCAAGCCACTGTTCTCAAAACTGCCTGGTACTGGCACAAGAATAGAAATATAGACCAATGGAACAGAACAGAGAACCTAGAAATTCACCCAAGCCATTATGCTCAATTAATATTTTACAAAGGAAGCAAGAGCATACAATGGAGTCTTCAATAAATGGTGTTGGAAATTTGGTCAGATTCATGCCAAAAAATGAAACTAGACCACCAACTTACACCATACACACACACACACAAAACAAACCCTCAAAATAGCTAAAGGACTTAAACATAAGATGGGAAACCATAAAAATGCTACAAGACTCCATTGGCAGCAAAATAGCAGACATATATCATAGCAATATCTTTACAGACACAGCTCCTAGGACAATGGATCCTAAGGAGAAAATAACCAAATGGACTACATCAAAATAAAAAGCTTTTGCACAGCAAAAGAAACCATCAACAAAACAACCAGAAAGCCCACTGCAAAGGAAAACATATTTTCCAATGATATTTCAGATAAGGGTTTAATCTCCAAAATATACAGAGAACTCATACAACTTAACAAAAGGAAGATAAATGATCCAATCAAAAAATGGGCAAAGGACCAAAACACTTTTTGAAAGAAGACATACAGAAGGCAGAGAGACATATGAAAACATGTTCAAAATCACTAATTAATCGAGAGATGCAAATCAAAAGAAAAATGAGATACCATCTCACACCAGTCAGAATGGCTATCATCAACAAATGACAAGTGCTGGTGAGGATGTGGAGAAAAGGGAACCTTCATGCATTGCTGGTGGGAATACAGACTGGTGCAGCCACTGTGGAAGACAGTATAGAGTTTCCTCAAAAAGTTAAAAATGGAACTCTCATTTGATGCAGTAATCCTGAGAAGGCTGATGGAGGCTAATTCCAGCATGTCATAATAAATGGGAGAAGTCCTCAAAAGTTTGAATGGATAGCTTCAGCAGGTCTGAAAATCTGCTTATATTATTACCTGTTGCTGGAACAGCCAAAGGCAGTTCCCCCAACCTGATCATCTTTTTATTGTTTACCAGGCCTTACCTTTGATATGTATATCTGCTTTGCTAGAGGGCAAAATGTGGGAATAAAAAGCCCTGGGGGCGGAGATTTGAGGAGCTTAGTCACTAGAACTAAGTTTCCATCTGGCCTTTCAAAAAGCCTTCCAAATTTATATTTCATGTCTAGTCTGTTTATTAATTTACTCGCAGCCCCTTCTCCAGATATCTGAATCCTTCTAGATGCTGAATAACACCCTGGCAAAGGCTAACCCCTATTTTGTAAAATTACTGTTTGAAATTCTCTGCTATTTAGACAGTCCCTTATTCTGAAAAATAACTTTGCTTTCTAGCCTGCTTGTATAATAAGGAAGATAAACTTAGCTGTCTGACCTTGTAGGCCAGGGACTGGATACTCCCATGCTGTCATGCCAGATGTATTTTTTTAAATGAATAGAACTGTGTTGTTCTCAAGGTCACAAGCTTCCAGCAAGATAACTACTAAGCACACATAGGGCTGGCTCTTTAATAAAAAGAAAACCTCTGCTTGTTGCTTTGCTCAAGATTTGAAAGACATTTTTTTCTTTGAACCTGCTGGTGTTATAATAATAAAGCGTAACTCATTTTCTGTAAGCATTGCTTGGTTTTTCTCCAGTCTTCTAGGACTTCTAAAAATCCCACTTCTAGGACTATCTTCCAAGAAACCAGAAACACCAATCAGAAAGGATATATGCAACCCTATGTTCATAGCAGCACAATTCACCATAGCTAAGATTTGGAAACAACCTAAGTGCCCATCAGCAGATGAGTGGATTAGAAAACTGTGGTATGTCTATACAATGGAATACTACACCACTATAAAAAAGAAGGAACTTTTACCATTTGCAACAGCATGAATGGAACTGGAGAGCATTATGCTAAGCAAAATAAGCCAGTTGGAGAAAGATAAATATCACATGATCTCACTCATATGTGGGATATAATGATCAACATAATTTGATGAACAAGAATAGATCCAGAAACAAATGGCAGAGGATGGGTGGGGGGTAGGAGGGGGGGGGAGGAGGAGGTTAGAGATCAACCAAAGGACTTGTGTGCATGCATATTAGCATAACCAATGGACACAGACACTTGCCCAGGGTGGGAATGGCTTGGGGGGGGGGGGTATCAAGCGGGGGGAAAAGGAGACATAGGTAAAACTTTAAACAATAAATAATTTTTTAAATCCCTTTATTTTCACAGTAAAAAAATAAATAAATAAATGGTTTCTACTTCTCCTCCCCTGACCCAGGAGTAAATAGCTTAATTCACCCTACTCAGGGAGACTGCTAACAGAAATCCAATTAAGTGCCATTTGCCAACCACACCAAAGGTCAGACAAATTAAGAGAATAAATCTCATTTTGGTTCATCAACATTAAGCTGATGAATATTCTATTGATTGGCACCTAAGACCTCCCTTAAACATCCAGAATTTATTTTATTTTATTTTTTAAATATATTTTTTATTGTTGATACTATTACAAATATCTCCCATTTTTCCCCCTTAACCCTCTCCTCCCAGCCCCTACCAACCATCCCCAGGTCTTCACTACCCTATTGCCTGTGTCTATGGGCTATGCATATAAGTTCTTTGGTTTATTTCTTCCCATGCCCCCCACTCCACATCAAGATATGTAAATCTGTTCCATGCCTCCATGCTTCAGGTCTTATTTTGTTGGTCAATTCATTTTGTTCTTTGGTTAAACCAAAAAAAGTGAGATCATATTATATTTGTCTTTCTCAGATTGGTTATTTTACTTAGCATAATATTTTCCAGGTCCATCCATGCTGTCCACAGTGTAAGAGATCCCTCTTTTTTACAGCTGCATAGTATTCCATAGTAAAAATATCCCTCAGCTTTTGTACCCACTGATGGACACTTGGGCTATTTCCAAATCTTAGCTATTGTAAATAATGCTGCTATGAACTTGGGGTGCATATATTCTTTCTGACTGGTGTTTTGGGGGTTTTGGGATATATTCCCAGAAGTGGGATTGCTGGGTCAAAGGAAAGTTCCATTTTTAATTTTTTGAGGAAAGTTCATACTGTTTTCCATAGTGGCTGTACAAAACTGCATTCCCACCAGCAGTGAACTAGTGTTCCATTTTCTCCACATCCTCACCAGCACTTACTGTTTGTTGATTTTTTTATGGTAGCTATTCTGACAGGTGTGATATGATATCTCATTGTGGATTTAATTTGCATTGATCAGATGATTAGTGACTTACAGCATTTTTTCATGTTTCCTGGCTATTTGTATGTCCTCTTTGAAGAAATGTCTATTCAGGTCTTCTGTCCATTGTTCAATTGGATTGTTCGTCTTCCTATTGTTCAGTTGCATGAATACTTTATATATTTTGGATATTAACCCCTTATCAGATGTATCATTGGCAAATAAGTTCTCCCATATAGTGGGTTCCTTTTCATTTTGAAGGTGGTTTTCTTTTGCTGTGCAGAAGCTATTCACTTTGATGTAGTCCCATTTTCCCATTTGTTTATTTTCTCCTTAATTTTCTTGGCCTTAGGAGATGTATTCGTAAACCTATTGCTACGAGGGATGTCTGAGATTTTACTGCCTATGTTCTCCTCTAAGATTTTTATGGTTTCATGCCTCACATTTAAGTCTTTTATCAATCTTGAGTTTATTCATGTGTATGGTGTTGGTTGGTAGTCTAGTTTCATCTTTTTGCATGTATCTGTCTAGTTTTCTCAGCACCATATATTGAAGAGACTGTCTTTACTCCATTGTGTGTTCTTGTCTCCTTTGTCAACTATTACTTGACCGTAATGGTGTGGGTCAATTTCTGGGGTCTCTGTTCTGATCCATTGGTCTATATGCTTGCTTTTGTGCCATACCATACTGTTTTGGTTATAATGGCTTTGTAGTATAGTTTGATATCCAGCATTGTGATCCCTCCTACTTCGTTCTTGTTTCCCAAGATTGTTGCAGCTATTCAGGGTCTTTTGTGGCTTCATACAAGTTTTTGGAGTATTTGTTCTAGCTCTATGAAGTATGCCATTGGTATTTTAATAAGGATTGCATTGAATCTATAGATTGCTTTGGGTAGTACAGACATTTTAATTATGTTAATTCCTCCAATCTATGAACATGGTATATGCCTCCATTTGTTTTATCAATGTCCAAATACAGGTCATTTACCTCCATGGCTAAGTTTATTCCTAGTTATGTTATTTTTGCTGTTGTTGCAATGGTAAATGGGATTGCTTTTTTAGTTTCTCTTTCTGAGAGTTCATTATTGGTGTATAAAAATGCCATTGATTTCTGGATGTTGATTTTGTATCCTGCTACATTGCCAAATTCATTTATTAAATCTAAGTAGTTTCTGGTTGGAGTCTTTAGGGTTTTCTATGTACAATATCATGTAATTTGTGAATAATGAGAGTTTTGCTTCCTTCTTTCCAATTTGGATGCCTTTTATCTCTTCTTCTTGTCTAATTGCTATGGCTAGGACTTTCAATACTATGTTGAATAAGAGTGGTGAAAGCGGACATCCTTTTCTTGTTCCTGTCCTTAAGGGAAATGTTTTATACTTTGCCCATTCAGTATTATGTTTGCTGTAGGTTTGTCATAGATGGCCTTTATTATGTTGAGGTATGATCCCTCATTCTCACTTTACTGAGATATTTTATCAATAAAAGGGTGCAGGATTTTGTCAAATGCTTTTTCTGCATTTGATATATGATCATGTGCTTTTTATCTTTCAACTTGTTTATGTGATGTCTCACACTTATTGATTTGCAAATATAATATAAACCTTGCATCCCCAGAATAAATCCTGCTTGATATATGATGTATGATCTTTTCAAAATATTGCTGGATGTGATTTGCTGAGGATTTTTTTTTGAGGATTTTGTCATCTGTGTTTATCAGGGATATTGACCTGTAATTTTCTTTCTTTGTAGTGTCTTTATTTGGTTTTGGAATTAGATTAATGCTGGCTTCATAGAAAGAGTTTGGAAGTGTTCCTGCCTCTTGAATTTTTTGTAATAGTTTGAGGAGGATCAGTGTTAGTTCTTCTGTTTTAGTTGTTCATTGTATTTGCTTACAAACCTTTGTACTTCTGTGGTGTCTGTTGTTATATAGCCTCTTTCATCTCTGATTTTTTTTTTTTGTCCTTCCTCTTTGTTTCTTGATGAGTCTGCCTAGGGGTTCATCAATCTTGTTTATCTTTTCAAAGAACCAGCTCTTGGATCATTGATCTTTTATACTGTTTTTATTTGTTTGTTTACTCTGATCCTTATTATTTCCTTCCTTCTATTTCCTCTAAGCTTTTCTTGCTGTTATATTTCTAATTCATTTAGTTGTATGGTTAGATAGTTTATTAATCCTTTTTCTTGTTTCTCAAGGTAGGCCTGTAGTGCTAAGAACTTCCTTCTCAGGACTGCATTCACAGTGTCCCATACATTTTGGGTGATTGTGTGTTCATTTTCATTTGTTTCCAAGAAGTTTTCTTTTAATATATTTTATTGATTTTACAGAGAGGAAGGGAGAGGGATAGAGAGTTAGAAACATCGATGAGAGAGAAACATCGATCAGCCACCTCCTGCACACTCCCTACTGGGTATGTGCTCACAACCAAGGTACATGCCCTTGGCCGGAATCAAACCTGGGACCCTTGAGTCTGTAGGCCAATGCTCTATCCACTGAGCCAAACCAGTTAGGGCTCCAAGAAGTTTTTAATTTCTTGCTTGATCTCATTGGTAACCTATTCATTGTTTAATAACATGCTATTTAGCCTCCATGTATTTGAGGGGTTTTTCATTGTAGTTGATTTCTAACTTATGCCATTTTGATCCAAGAAGATGCTTGGTATGATATCAATCTGCTTGAATTTATATGGACTTGTTTTGTGCCCTAACATGTGGTCTATCTTTGAGAATATTCTATGTGCACTTGGAAAGAATGTATATTCTGTTGCTCTGGGATGAAATGTTCTGCAAATATCAGTTAGATCCGGCTGTGAGGACTCGCTGTGTCTATAAGAACTGCTGTGCTGGAGACACGCTTATGGTGCAGGACTTGTTTCAGTGGGGCTTTGGTGCTCGCTGAGTCTGCCTCTTGAATGTGTCACTTATGGATGTGAGGAGTTGAAATCTGGTTTCTCACACTGACCACTAGGTATACTGGCTTCTGGATCTCCAATGGGGTGCAGGTCAGCTATTGTCTGAGTCCACCCAGCAGGAGCTACAGTGAGAGCTACAGTTTTCTCCTCTTTGCTTGGGGTTTGGAGGTTTTGGAGCTGTCTGATCCGGGCTGCAAGTTTGTTAGGTTAAGCTGCAGTCCATTCATATGCAAAAGCCACTGCTTGGAGCTTGGGTGGGTTTGTAGGTTGTGTGGGGCGGGGTCTCAGGGCGTCACTAGGCTAGGGCGTGGCAAACAGCAATGGCTGCTAGTTAGCCAGCTCTGTGTCTCCAACTGCGTCCAGTCCCGTGCCCCAGCACAGATAAACAATTATTCCTGTGCACAGCTCTACAAGCAGGCCCCCCACACTTTCTGACCTGGTAGCAGACAATCCAGCTTCTCCCCATAGGAGTTTGGGTCCCCCGTGTCTCCCCAGAAACTGTATTTCAGAGTAATTGGGGGCTTGTCTCCCCTTTGGGTTGAAAAAAGCAACGCCTGCCGCCAGCCCAGATCCCGCGCCTCCGTACCTCAGCTTTTCAGCGCTTGTGCACGTCTCAGTGCTCTTTTCTCTTTCCTTCTAGTTGTAGAACTTCCACTCAGCCAGCTTTCCCGTGGTTCTGGGTGATAGACGTTTTGTCTTTTAGTTGCAGTTTAAATTGTTGTGCAAGGCAGCAGTTTAGGTGTTTACCTACGCCACCATCTTGGATTCCTCCTCTCCAATGGGTATTTAATTTTAAAGTGTGCCTTTAACATTTATGTAAAATGTTTTTTGTACTCATTCAATAGAAACTTATCTGGCCACTGGATAAAGCTAGCAATAAAACTACTGGTTTGCCATGTGTTAAGCTATCTTCCTGCTTTTTAATTCTTTTTCTATTTGCTGCTCTAATTGGGTATTTATTTCTACTTTGTCTTTCAAGTCGCTGATTCAATTCTCTGCTTCATCCAATCTACTTTTAATACTTTCCAGTGTGTTCTTGATGTCAGATATATCATTCTTCATTTCTGTCTGGTTCTTGTTCATGTCCTCTATTTTCCCTTTTATGCTGTTGTAATTTACACTATGTTCCTTAAGCGTCTTTATAACCATTGCTTTGAATTCTATGTCTAATAGGTTGCTTACCTGGATTTCATTTAGTTCTTTTTCTGGAGATTCCTTTTTTTCTCTCATTCAGGGGTTGTTTCTTTGTCTCCCCAGTTTTGCTCTCTCTTTGTATTTGCTTCTGTGTATTAGATAGAACTGCTATGCCTCCCAGTCTTTGTGGGATGGCCTCATGTAGAAAGTGAGGGGCCCAGTGGTACAGTCTCTGTGTTCACACGAGCTGGATGCTATAGGAATGCCCCTTGTGTGCGTTGTTTTGGCTCTGTTGTAATTGGGTCTTGATTGTTGATGTCACATTCATGGGAGGTATCTCCCCACTCACTTGCTATCAATGAGGTTCAACCCCAATGTCGTCATGCTTGCTGTTATATAGGTGCTTTGGGTTTGCTATTTGTGGGGCTTGCTGGATTTTTCTCTGATGTTGTTGAATCTGGTCTCTTGATGTATCTATCCTGGGCCTCCTGGGAACTTCTATAGTGCAGGTGTATGGGAGTCACTGTCCCTTTCTGGCCCTGGGAAATCTGATTGAGGTTCAAGAGATAGAAGCCACTTATAGTCCAGTGATCAGAGACTCCTTAGCTGAGAGGCTGTGTCTGCCTTGAGTCTCACCCCTCAATTGTCCTTGTTCTAAGCTGTACTCCTCTCCCACATAGAGCTGGTCCTGCAGGTGTAAGCTACAGTTGTTTGGGGTCCCTCCCACTGGCTTTTCATCACTGCGAGTTTCAGGATAGAGTCTGTGGCAGGTGGGTGCATGTGAGGTCCTGCTTGCATTCACCTCCCTGTGCTGTTTGGGGCAGGGACCCAAATGCTGTTTCTGACTAATTAGATCAAGATGGTTTTTCATTTTATTTTAGTTGTAATTCCAGTTTGGTCCTGGGAGCCTGTCTGTGTAACATCCACTTACCCCACCACCATTTTTTCACTTCCAGCCTTTAAAACCCCTGAAAATGAAGTCCCCAATGTACTCTCCCTCAAGGGGTCACCATTGCCTTCCTCTTCACCCCACCCTCACATATCTCCTAACCTATGAGGCACCCCATGAGACTTGAAACCAGGGGAGCAGTGGGCAATGGCAGCTTGTCCTGGGCTAACTTTCTGAATCTGTCTCAAAGGCCCCCTTTGTCCCCATTTTCTCTGACTTCCATTGAGCCTAGGCTCTCATATTGCATCTTCTATGCCCTTCCTTGTTTCATGTGCTAAGTATGTCTTGCTGTAGCAATAAATTCTTCCTTGTGTTTTTACACTTTGTCTCTTAATTAAGATATTTTCTTAAAGAAGACAAGAACAGATGAAAAGGCCTGCAACAAGAAGGGAATTTTAGGATGTTGCCTTAGCCTAATTTAAATTAACTATGGTAGGAACACATAAAAATTATAACTAAAATACAAAACAATCATCATACAGAACTGCCTGAAAGCTGACTGAATGGAGTCCTATAACTAGAGAAGTAAAAAGAAAGCACATTGAGTCTCCTAGGAGGGCAGAGGCATGGAACAGGCTAGTCCAATACCCATGTGTGCTGTTTTTGTTTTTGTTTTTGTTCTTTTATCATTTTAATCATTTTTAAGTGTATAGTTCAGGGCATTGAATACATGCATATTGTTGTGCAATCATCAACACCATCTACCTCCAGAACCTTTTCCTTATCTCATACTGAAACTTTGTATGCACAAACAATGACTCCCCACCCCCCAAGCACCCAAGACCCTGGTAGCCATTATTCTACTTTGTCTCTATGAATGTGACTATTCTAGGTACCTTATACTATATAAGTGGAAACATATAATATTTACCCTATTGTGTCTGACTTGTTTTTTCTTTTTTTTTTTCCTTTTTTTAAAAAATATATTTTATTGACTTTTTACAGAAAGGAAGGAAGAGGGATAGAGAGCTAGAAACATCGATCAGCTGCCTCCTGCACACCCCCTACTGGGGATGTGCCCGCAACGTAGGTACATGCCCTTGACCGGAATGGAACCTGGGACCCTTCAGTCCGCAGGCCGACGCTCCATCCACTGAGCCAAACCGGTTTCGGCTATTTTTTTTTCTTTTAATCATTATTGTTGAAAGTATTACATAGGTCTTCCTCCCCTCCCCCCATTAACCACTTCCAACCCTCTCCTGTCTCTCCCCCAATCCCCATGTGTACTGTTTTTTTAATTAGAAAGGATATCTTGGCTATGGAGGCTTTCCATGTGGAGCAAGGGGTCCTAGCCCCACACCAGACATCCAGCGCAGGGTTCCAGAGCTGGCAAGAGAAGTCCCTGCAATTACTGGCTGTAAAAACCAGCAGGGATTGTAGTTAAATGACACAGAGGCTACTAGAGACCCAGGTATTCCATTTAAAGGGCCCACAGCTCTAGCCAGTTTGGCTCAGTGGATAGAGCATCAGCCTGCAGACTGAAGGGTCCCAGGTTCAATTCTGGTCAAGGGCATATGTCTGGGTTGTAGGCTCAATGCTCAGTGGGGGGTGTGCAGGAAGCAGCTGATCAATGATTCTCTCTCATAATTGTTGTTTCTCTCTCTCTCTCTCTCTCTCTCCCTTCCTCTCTGAAATCAATAAAAATATTTTTTAAAATAATAATAATTCTTAAAAATAAAAATAAATGGCCTGGCACAGACTTATCTGACTCTCAGCACCGGGTGGCTCTGGGGGACCCAGACACTTATTGAGAGGAACTGGCTTGTCTGGCATAAAAGCAAGAACTCAAGGGCAGCTTTCTCCCAGACATGGCTGCTTGCAGGGGTCATTGTTCCTGTGATGGGACCTCCCCCGTCACAGGGCTGACTGGCAGCCATATCTGAATCTCCATCAGCCTGGAGCACATTGTTTGCTCCACCCTGGAAATTCCATGAGACCCAGGCCCATCCAATTTGCAGCCCCACTCAACCTGTTTAAGCAGCTTTTCCATATGAATAACCTGTATTGGCTCAGGCTTTAGACTTTGCTAAAATCTCTCAAACAAACTACACCTGATGACAGCCTGCCCTAAAACTATCAATAAAAGGCCCAAGACCTGGCACTAGCACCAGCCTGCCTTGTTTCACAGTTGGGCCTTTTTTGGGCACCTCTAAGCCCAATACAAATAGCAAATAGCAGCCATCTGCAGATCCCTCTGTAGCTCCTGCCAGGAGGCTCCAGGCAGAGACAGACTTGGCATCTCCCTGGAGGCCCTAGAACCAGTGCACCTAGTGGACAGCTGCAAACCATAGCAGATTACAACTCTACACAGCCACAAGTGACTCAAGAAGCAGACCCAAGAGGCAGACTCAGTGAGCACCAAAGCCCCATTGAAGCAAGTCCTGTTCCATAGGGGTGTCCTGCACAGAAGCTCTCCCACTATAGTTGCAGCTGGTCCTCACAGCCAATTGGCCTGGAGGTCAACTCCTGTCAGAGACACCAACAGAAATCAAGGTTTAACTACAAGACTCTGCACACAGCCCACTAAGGGGCACACCTAGAGTGCCCAGCTCAGGTGACTGGGAGGCTGAGCCACTGGGCCCTACAGGACACCTACTGCACAAGGCCACTCTACAAATTCCAGGAGACATAGTAGCTCTACCTAATACTTAGAAACAAACACAAGGAAACAACCAAAATGCAGAGACAAAGAAACATGTCACAAATGAAAGTAATGGAAGCAAGCAAACTACTGGATACAGAGTTCAAAACCATGGTTATAAGATTACTCAATAATCTTCA
Organism: Corynorhinus townsendii; assembly: GCA_026230045.1. NCBI lineage: Eukaryota > Metazoa > Chordata > Mammalia > Chiroptera > Vespertilionidae > Corynorhinus > Corynorhinus townsendii. The sequence goes on along the minus strand of JAPDVU010000003.1, from coordinate 110,376,345 downwards.
TGAGACTTTTAAGGATCTTAATGAGAATGTCAAAGATATGAAAAAGGACCAGACAGAAATTAAGCATATACTAACTGAAATAAAGAATAATTTATAGGGATTCAATAGTAGAGTAGGCAATTCCAAGAATCAAATCAATGATTTGGAATATGAGGAAGACAAAAATACCCAAGCAGAAGAGCAAAAAGAAAAAAGAATCCAAAATTATGAAGATAGTGTAAGGAGCCTCTGGGACAACTTCAAGTGTACCAACATTCACAGGAAAGGTTAAAATTTACCTTCAACAAGAGTATTTCTCCACTCAGGAAGCATAAGTGTGTTTGGTTTGATTGACAGTTTTATCTGAAAAACATCATTTAAACTTTCTTATTTATACATATGTCTTTATGAATTGGTCAATGTGTTTCCATTCTCTGTAGTCCTATTACTTCTGGGTGTATAAATAACAAAATTTCTGAGCCTTTAAAAACCATGGGATATGGTAACAAAACTATCTTATGGCTTCTGCCACAAACTTGAAGGACAGTCCCCAGGGTGTTGGTATACTCAAATATTTGAATAAATGAGTAGTCTAATTTTGTTATAGGAGAACTGTAGAGGAGAACTCTATCCAAAGGTCACTTTCCCCAAGTGAACCTACCAAAGGGAAAATTCAGAATCCTGCCCACTCCCACAAAACCACAATTCTTTCTCCCCCTCCCCCCCAAAAATGTCCTCAGTAAAGTTCTCTTCAATAGATGATCAAAAGAATCATCTTACAGCACTTACTCACCTAGGGCTGCTCTCCTAGCAGATGCCTTCCCCCAGTGTGGATGCCTGAACTTCTACCAGCTCATGTCTATAAATCTGAGGTCCATCCATCTCATAGCATTGGAAATCACAATCATCCTTTGATTCTGGCCCAGATGGAATACCCTAAAGTCAGGTTATTTTAAAATATACAGGGTGTCCCAAAAAATATATATGTATTTTGAATGATTATAAAGTCAATGTTTATCAACATATAATTCATTTTCAAAATTTCAAAAAATCTATAGAAATGAATAATTTTTGTCAATGCCTATTTTCAAACTAATGACTGTTCTGGTCCAGGCACTGCTGGTAATGTGAAGCAATGGAATCACAAACATCAAGAATCATTTCATTCAGTATTTGTGTGCCCTCACTTCATCAACTGTTTCCAGTTTTGTACTGTAAACTTTGTCTTTTATATATCCCCATATAAAAAATCTGGTGGCACTTAAGGATAAATTTTCTTTATTCAAAGCATAGTCTGGCTTCACTCATTATTTCAAATCAGTTAAACCTGAAAAGGAGTGAAAATTAAGTGAGTTATCAGCTGTTAAAATGCGTATACATTTTTGGGGGACATACTATATATTTTTGGTAGTGTTCTTTTGGATTCTTCCTAATCCTTTCCATTTTACTCTCTCAAAACTTTCTTAAAATCAAACCAACAAAGTCATCTTTAACCTTTTCTTGCTCTTCCAAGGACCCCGTTTTCGCAGCTTACTTTAGGAGAGGCCTCTTTTCATGCACCCCAACTCCTGTTTTCCTTGAGGATAGTAAGAAGCTAGGAAAATTTCTTAGCAAGTAGAATTGGGAAACTGAGACAGATAGTTGCCCTAGCTGGTTTTGCTCACGTTGCCCTAGCCGGTTTTGCTCAATGGATAGAGCAATGGCCTGTGGACTGAAAGGTCCCAGGTTCGATTCTGGTCAAGGGTACATGCCCAGGTTGCGTGCATATGTAGTAGAGGGCATGCAGGAGGCAGCCAATCAATGGTTTTCTAGCATCATTGATGTTTCTATCTCTCCCTCTCCCTTTCTGAAATCAATAAAAATATTTTAAAACAAACAAACAAACAAACAAGACCAAGCAATTTACAGCCAGATTATAAATCACAAATTCTTCTCTTCCCTAACCAAGCATACTTAGGAGCAAATTCCAAAGCGTGCCCAAAGCAGACCCAACTCAGTCCCATCCCTTTCAGATGGCATGCCTTAAAGGTGAAACTGACCAGAAAATAACCCTGACCCCTCTATATGTTCATTTTGATCCATCAGTATATCAAAGGACACATCTGGAAAACTGAGGAATATTCTATTGAGATCCTCCCCTGAGAACTCCCCTAAAATTCTCACCTTTAGAAAACAAATAAAAACCCTTAAGATAAAGGACCCAGTGAGCACTGTCCCTGGAGCATGCCTGCACCTTTCCTCCCCTCTTTCCTCAGACATGTATCTTTGCTTTACTTCTCTTAGGTTCTAAAGGTCCCAGGAGACCAGCTAGCTCATTTCTTCTGCCTCTGTGACTCTTTTTAAAGGGCCAAGGCAGCCTCACCTAGGCTCAACTCTTCCTCATGTTTCCAAAGGACCAAGGCAGCTCTGTCTAGGCTCATTTCTGTTGCTATCATCTTGATTTTATCTTAAGCTCTTCCTTTGTTTCATTGTCCCCAGCTTTAATAAACATATTCTCAAAATCACTTGGACTCATGTTGTGAAATCCTTCCTGCACGAAATCAAGAACCCACACATTCCAGACCATTCCCCTGGCAGACCTGCCTTGAATCTGGTCCCTTTCTGAGCCATTTCATCCTAGATTTTCCTGAGCATGTTGCCTCCCAAGGACATACACTCCCCTTTGAACTCATACTTCAGAGGACTCACCTTGGAGTTTATCACCCAAGCAGCTCCACTTCTAATACATAGAACTCAAATTTTCTAGTTTCCTCCACACCTCCTGTCTTTCCAGGTTGCTAAATCACTTAGCAGCCACCCTGCAGGTTCCTATGTCTTTACCTTCACCTTGTCTCTCTCCATCTTCTCTTCTCATTGACCCACTCCCTGTGCTTTCCAACTGACTCCCACCACTCACTTGTCATTGCCCTCAGGTCCTCACCCTAGTTCTTTCACATTGTCCTACTAACCTGGGCTCCAGCACACCATTTTCTATTCCTGTGGGAAGGATGCTACAGAAGGGAATCACACACTAGCATGGACTATTGGAGATCTTGTATCCACCTCTTAGAGCTTTAGGGAATTAGTTTATCTTTCTGTGATCAGCAACCTGTCCACTCCCCTAGGTCAGTGGTCGGCACACTGCGGCTCGCGAGCCACATGTGGCTCTTTGGCCCCTTGAGTGTGGCTCTTCCACAAAATACCATGGCCTGGGTGAGTCTATTTTGAAGAAGTGGCATTAGAAGAAGTTTAAGTTTAAAAAATTTGGCTCTCAAAAGAAATTTCAATCGTTGTACTGTTGATGTTTGGCTCTGTTGACTAATGAGTTTGCCAACCACTGCCCTAGATGATTCTCTCAAACATCCACCATTCTCCCCTCACTGCCCCTCAATCTCAGTGAATATCTTTGTCTTGCTTGTTAAAGAAATATAGGGGAGGGAGAGAAGATGGCTGCCGACAGGAAGGCAGACTGCAAGATAGAGTGTGAGTGAGAAAACAAAGGGAGAGTGTGTGGTCACACGGGGAGTGTTTGTTGGTGAGTTGAGGGACAGCTATACTACAGGAGAATGTGGGGGACTGCTGGACGAGGCTCCCCTGATCGGGAAGCACCCACTGCTGCTGGGTTCCCTCCCAGAGGGACTGGCTCAGATGTGGAGACTGCGCCATCTTGAAGGGGAAAGTGGATGTTATTTGATGCCTGAAAAGCCCTGGGAATCTACAACTACAGCACTCACTAAAAAGCTGCAGATCCAAGAACACCAGTCCCCAATTGGCACAAGCACGTGGATTCAGAGGAACTCTATACTCCCTCACAGAAAAGTCAGATTTCGCCTGGGATAAGGTGAGGTCTGTGGTCCCAGCAGGAGAGAGAAATGCCCGCATGGTGGGAACTGGAGGTCCTGGGGAAGTCTGCGCCTAGCAAAATCCATGGCTGTTGGGGCTGGCGTGATCCGTGAATGTGGAAGGGGCTCCTCAGAGCTGCTAACAGAAGAGAACTCTAAAAAGCAACCCATTTTGATCTGGGCACAAAAGGACATCCTAAAATTTTTTAAAAGTGTTCCAGCTGCTTAGACCCAAGGGGAAAAAAAGACTGCAACAGACTTTGCATACATACTCTGGCTCTTTTTTTCCCCCTCTTTAAATACTTGCTTCTGATTACTAAGCCCAATACATAGGATCACCCAATTGGGGACACCCTAAGAGACTGCAGGGGAAAGTTGTTTTTCTGGAACCTGGGGATCAGAGTTCTGGAACCTGGGGAATAACCATCAGAGAACCAGCTCTGGAGCAACCCACTCCCCCAAACCAGTATTAAATGCCACAAGGAAAACAAAATCTAAACACTAGCTAGAGAGGACCTATAGAACCAGAGGTCAATCCAGAAACACTGCCACCCAGGGGTTGAATCACAAATTGACTCTTGGGTAAACACAAATAAAGGAATACAAGAAGTAAAAACGTACTGCCTACTTAAAAATCAGGAATGGCCCTAACCAGTTGGCTCAGTGGATAGAGCATCAGCCTGCAGACTCAAGGGTCCCAGGTTCAATTCCAGTCAAGAGCATGTACCTTGGTTGTAGGCACATCCCCAGTAGGGGGTGGGCAGGAGGCAGCTGATCGATGTTTCCCTCTCATCGATGTTTCTAACTCTCTATTCCTCTCCCTACCTCTCTGTAAAAAAATCAATAAAAATATATTTGTTAAAAAATCAGGACTGGCTTAGAACACTGAGGAGCAGTGGAACTCAGGGAACTTCAATACACTCCTGACTAGGAAACAGGTGTGACAAACAAAATAGTAGAGGAAGTGAATGGCCTTCACTACTGCACATTTTTATTTTTATTTTTTTCATCTTTTACTTGAGAAACTATTTTTTTCTTTTTTCTTCACTTGATTTTACCTTTTTAATTATTACATTTTTATTTTCAATCAGCATTATTACTACTACTATTTTACCTTTTTTAAAGTATCATTTTATTTTCTATTTATTTTACTTTGGGATTAGTGTTCTATATTCTATTTTCATCTTTCCTTTAGTATCATTTACCCTCTCTCAACTTTACCTTTATGCCACCACTCTCTTCCTCACTTTTCCCCTTTTGTTGTCCTATTTATCTTACCCTATTCCTGCTTTAGATTTTCCCTATTCCTCCTTTTTACCCCTGTTAAAATTTCACCCTACTTATATATCTAATTTCCAATCCCCTGCTCCAAGTCCATACACACCTCTCTTCTCTTTCTTCACTATCCAAAAAAATTTTTCTCTCTGTCCTTTTGTTGTTCTTTGCTTGATTGTTGATTATATTGATTTTTTTATGCTTGTTTGTGAGATTGTTTTGCTTATTCTTTTTGTTTTGTTCTTGTTTGTTTTTTGCTTCTAATTTCCCTCGCCTTGCTTGATATTAGTTGTTTGTAGTTTGCATTCATCTCCAGGTGCTTGTTGCTGGCATTTGTTGGGATTAGTGGCTGTTCAATTGGAGTTTTCTCCCCATATATATAGTTTGTTCCCTTCTTCTTTCTTATTCTCTTTCTTTTCTCTATTACTTTTTTTTTCCTTTTCCCAAATTCATTTTTCCACTACTTTTTTTCCTCTTCTTCTTTCTCTCTTATCCTCTAATTCACCTGCTCACCTTTATTTAGGGTTATTAATATTGTAAATATATTCCTGTTCAGTGCCTTGTGTGTGGTACCTGGTTGTGTTGTGTTTTGTGCCTTTAAACCAACACAGGAGAGAGAGAACTACATCACCAGACACCCGGAGAAGAGAGATCATGGGGAGACAAAGAAACAGCCCACATATGAAAGAAAAGCAGGCATCACCAGAAAAGGAAGTAAATGAAATGGAGGCAAGCAACCTGTCAGAGAAAGAATTCAGAGAAATGGTCATAAGGTGGCTGAAAAGAATGGAAGACAAATTCAACAATGTGTGTAAGAAACAAGAGGAAATGAAGAACCAAGGAGAAATGAAAAATGACATCGCTGCTGTAAAGAACTCAATAGAAAGCATCAAGAGTACACTAGAAGAAGCAGAGGACTGCAACAGTGAGCTAGAAGACAAGGTAGGGGAAAATAACCAAGTACAGCAGCTTCTAGAAAAAAAAAATTAAAAAGCAGGAGGAGAGACTAAGGGAACTTTGGGATAACAGGAAACAAAACAACATGCGCATAATATGGGTGCCAGAAGGAGAGGAAACTGAGCAAGGAACAGAAAACCTGTTTGAAGAAATAATGACAGAAAACTTCCTTGACATAGGGAAGAAAAAAAACACACAAATCTAAGAAGCTCACAGAGTCCCAAGCAAAATGAACCCCAAAAGACCAACATCAAGGCACATTATAATTAAATTGGGAAACACTGGCCCAGCTCACATCGAGATACAGGTGACAGACAGAGACTTGGCCCAGCTCAGATTGGGACCCAGGTAACAGACAAGAGACTTGGCCGACAGCAGCTGCCCTATATCTAAATTCAGCCTAGCATCTGGAATGCTCAGGGCCCACTCAAGAATGCAAATAATCCCTCCCACTAATATTTACAGGGTAAACTAAGATTGTTGGTAGAGTATTAAATTTGACAGTAAAATAGTAATCAAGTTTTCAGATTAATTTAAATAGGCGAATTGAAATAAGTGAATATTCAAGTAAAGTCTATTGTACTGGACAAAAAGCTGTTCTTAAAGTAATAACTAAAATTTCTATTGGTAGTTCATCTCATGGTAAAATTCCCGAATATGCAATGAACCTAAAGCAGTCATATGTGTGGGGGAAAAAAAATTTAAATTTAAAGTTATCAAGACTGCATTATAAAATTTACAAAAACCACCATTAATAAAAAAAAAGGGGGGTGTGATAGTAGGGCAATATCATGTAAGGAAAAATATCCTATAAGTAAATTACATCTAGAAAATTTTTACTTTACAAAATTAATTTTCATTTGTAATGCTAACAGCAAGACACCCATGAAAAACACACATGGTGTCTAAGTAAGACAAAGGAAAATCGTTTGAACAAAAATAAAAAGGATCCCAAATCAATTATATAGAAATTATTCCTTTATTAACTTGTGGTCGAGAATATATTTGTATATTTTCAGAAAACAACCCCAAGACCAGGTGGATTCCTGCAACAGAGAGGAATTGACAGGTGTGCTCCAACCATGAAGACAAGAGGAAAAAACAGTCCAGAGATGGAAGACGCTGACAATGCCTTGCCATGGGAGCAGTCAGCAGCTGTGTACCGCTGCAGGTTACCTAGGACCAAAGCAGAGAGGGTCGGACCTGCATTGCCACTATGTGCCCACCATCCAGATATCATTGCTGACATGTACACATAAGGAACTGTTAGACATTAAAACGGGGACTCAGAACTGTTGGACATTGAAATTGGGACTCAGATGGGGGAATCCGAGATGGCGGCATAGGTAAACACCTAAACTGCTGCCTCGAGCAACAATTTCAAAAATACAACTAAAAGACAAGACGCCTATCACCCAGACCACTGGAAAGCTGGCTGAGTGGAAGTTCTACAACTAGAAGGAAAGAGAAAAGAGCATTGAGACGTGCACGAGCGCTGAAAAGCTGAGGTACGGAGGCATGTGATCCGGGCTGGCGGCAGGCGTTGCTTTTTTCAACCTGAAGGGAGACAAGCCCCCGATTACTCTGAAATACAGTCTCTGGGGAGACGCGGGGGACCCAAACTCCTACGGGGAGAAGCTGGACTGTCTGCCAGTGAGGGTGGCTTGCTTGCAGAGCTGCGCGCAGGAATAATTGTTTACAGCACTGGGGCATGGGACGTGGTCGGGAAGCAGAGACGGCTAACTAGCAGCCATTGCTGTTTGCCATGCCCTAGCCTAGTGACACCCTGAGACCCCGCCCTGCACAACCTACAAACCCACCCAAGCTCCAAGCATCGGATTTAGCATAAGAAAGCCCTGCTCTATCGCAGCTTAACTAGCAAACTTGCAGCCCGGGTCAGACAGCTCCAAAACCTCCAAACCACAAGCAAAGAGGAGAAAACTGTAGCTCTCACTGTAGCTCCTACTGGGTGGCCTCAGACAGTAGCTGACCTGCACCCCACTGGAGATCCAGAAGCCAGTGTACCTAGTGGTCAGTGTGAGACACCAGATTTCAACTCCTCACATCCATAAGTGACACATTCAAGAGGCAGACTCAGTGAGCACCAAAGCCCCACTGAAACAAGTCCTGCCCCATAAGCGTGTCTTCAGCGCAGCAGTTCTTCCATTATAGACACAGCGAGTGCTCACAGCTAATTGGCCTAGAGGTCAATTCCTCCCAGTGTACCAGCAATTAAGGCTTAACTACACCAAGACTTTGCACTCAGCCCACAAAGGGGTGTACCAAGAGCATCCACCTCATGTGATTGAGGAGGCTGAGCTACTGCCCCCTATAGATCACCTACCACACAAAGCTACTCCATCAACACAGGGAAGCAGCCAAAATGTGGAGACAAAGAAACATGTCACAAATGAAAGAAACGGAGGAAAGCAAACTACTGGACGACATAGAGTTCAGAACCACATTTATAAGGTTACTCAAGAATCTTCTTAAAACCGCTGAGAAACTTGATGAGACCTTTAAGGATCTTAATGAGAATGCCAAAAAAATGGAAAAGGCTCAGTCAGAAATGAAGCATACACTGTCTGAAATAAAGAATATACAGAAACTCAACTATAGATCAACGTACCCCAAGAATCAAACCAAAGATCTGAAATATGTGGAAACAAAAAACATCCAACCAGAAAAACAAAAAGAAAAAAGAATCCAAAAATATGAAGATAGTGTAAGGAGCCTCTGGGACAACTTTAAGCGAACCAACATCCGAATTGTTGGGGTGCCAGAAGAAGGGAGAGAGCAAAATATTGAAAACCTATTAGAAGAAATAATGACAGAAAACTTTTCCTACCTGGTGAAAGAAATAGACTTACAAGTTCAGGAAGCGCACAGAACCCCATACAAGAGGAATCCAAAGAGGACCACACCAAGACACATCATAATTAAAATGCCAAGGGCAAAAGACAAAGAGAGAATATTAAAAGCAGCAAGAGAAAAACAGTTAATTACCTACAAGGGAGTACCCATACGACTGTCAGCTGATTTCTCAACAGAAACTATGCAGGCCAGAAGGGAGTGGCAAGAAATATTCAAAGTGATGAATAGCAAGAACCTACAACCAAGATTACTCTATCCAGCAAAGCTGTCATTCAGAGTTGAAGGTCAGATAAAGAGCTTCACAGACAAGAAAAAGCTAAAGGAGTTCATCACCACCAAACCAGGATTACATGAAATGCTGAAGGGTATTCTTTAAGAAGAGGAAGAAGAAGAAAAAGGTAAAGATAAAAATTATGGACATCAAATACATACCTACCAACAAGTGAATCTAAAAATCAAGTGAATAAAAAATCTGAAGAACAGAAAGGACTGGTGAATATAATAGAATCAGGGACATAGAAAGGGAGTGGACTGACAATTCTCAGGGGAAGCAGGTGTGAGAGGTGCGGGAAGAGATTGGACAAAAATCTTACTCCTATGGATGAAGACAGTGACGGGGGGTAAGGGCATGGGGTGGGGTGGGGAATCAGGTGGAGGGGAGCTATGGGGGGGGGGGAAAGAGGAACACCTGTAATAATCTGAACAATAAAGATTTATTTAAAAAAAAAAAGAAATTGGGACTCAAACATTTTTTTGTTTTGTTTTGTTTTTTTTATTATATGTTTATTTCTACTTTGCAAAGGCAAAACTTTTTAAAGGAAAGAAATGGTGGGAAAAAGATACAGAGGCAAAGAAGCATTGAACAGACTGTCAAACTACATTGGGAATACAGGGGAGGTTGGGCGAGGGGGACTGTAAGAGACCAACCGAAGGACTTGTATGCATGCATATAAGCACAACCAATGGATACAAGACACTGGGGCGGGGGGGAGGGCGGGCAGGTGAAGGCATGTACTAGGGGGTAGGGGAGGTCGGGGGAGGTCAATGGGGGGGAAAAAAGGAGACATATATACTACTATTTGTAATACTTAAAACAATAAAAAAAATAAATTTAAATAAATAAATTGGGAAACACTAATGACAAAGTAAGAATCTTAAAAGTGGCCAGAGAGAGACAGAAAGTTACCTACAAAAATCCCCCATCAGGCTAGTGACTGATTTCCCAACAGAAACACATCAGGCCAGAAGGGAGTGGAATGAAATATACAAAGGAACAGTCAGAATCCAAGATTACTGTACCCAGCAAGGCTATCAATAAAATTGAGGGTGAAATCAGGAGCTTCATAGACAAAAAAGGCCAAAAGGAGTTTATTACCACCAAACCAGCAATGCAAGAAATGCTAAAGGGTCTGCTATAAAAAAGAAAGAAAGAAAGAAAGAAAGAAATAGGAAGCGAAGAAGGAAAACAGGGGTAAAGAATAAAAATGGTGACAAACAAGTGCCTATCAATAATAACTTTAAATATAAATGGATTAAATGCCCCAATCTAAAGACATAGCGTAACAGATTGGATAAGACAACATGACCCACATATCTGCTGTCTATAAGAAACCCACCTCAGAAAAAAAGGAGCACACAGACTGAGAGTGAAGGGATGGAAAAAGGTTTTTTTCAGGAAAATGGAAATTAAAAAAAAAAAAACTAGGGTAGCAATACTTATATCTGACAAATTAGATCTCAAACTGAAGGACATAAAAAGAGATAAGGAAGGCCACTTCATAATACTAAAGGGAGCAATCAACAAGAAGAAATAACTCTGGTAAACATATACGCACCCAATACAGGAGCACTCAAATACATAAAAAAAACTCCTGGAGGATATCAGGGGAGAAATGGACAGCAATACAATCATAGTAGGAGACTTTAATACCCCACTATCACCATTGGACAAATCCTCTAAACAAGAAATCAGCAAAGAAACATCAGTCTTAAATGACTCACTAGACCAGATGGAATTAATTGACATCTTCAGAACATTTCAGCCAAAAGCCACAGAATATACATTCTTCTCAAGTGCACATGGGTCATTGTCAAACATAGACCATATATTGGGTCACAGGCAAATTCTCTTCAAATTCAAGAAGATAGAAATCATATCAAGCAACTTCTCAGATCACAATGGCATAAAACTAAAAATCACCTACAATAAAAACAATTTAAAAAAATCAAACACCTGGAGACTAAATAGCATGCTATTAAACAATGACTGTGCTACCAGAGAGATCAAAGAAGAAATATAAAGCATCATGGCAACAAACAAAAATGAAAACACAGCAATCCAAAATCTATGGGACACAGTGAAAGCAGCCTTGAGAGGGAAGTTCATAGCTCTACAAGCCTACCACAAAAAATCAAGAAACAATGGAAGTAAATTACCTAACCCTACAACTCAAAGAGTTAGAAAGAGAGGAACAAAAAAGCCCAGTGTAAGCAGAAGGAAGGAAATAATAAAGATCAGAGTGGAAATAAATACATAGAGACCAAAAAGACAATGCAAAAGATCAACAAAACCAAGAGCTGGTTCTTTGAAAGGATAAACAAGATTGATGAACCTCTAGCCAGGCTCACTAAGAAGCAAAGAGAGAGGACCCAAATAAACAAAATCAGAAATGAAAGTGGAGAAATAACAACAGACCCCACAGAAATACAAAAGATTGTTAAAAAACACTATGAACAACTTTATTCCAAAAAACTGGACAACCTGGAGGAAATGGACATGTTCCTAGAAAAATACAACCTTCCAAACTTAATCAGGAAGAATCTAAAAATCTCAATAGGCCAATAACTATGGAAGAAATTGAAGCAGTCATCAAATACTTCCAGCAAACAAAAGCCTGGGGCCATTCAGCTTCACAGGGGAGTTTTACCAAACATACAAGGAAGAACTAAAACCTATCCTCCTCAGACTATTCCAAAAAATTCAAAGGAAGGAACACTTCCAAGCTCCTTCTATGAAGCCAGCATCACCCTAATACCAAAACCAGGTAAAGACAACACAATGAAAGAGAATTACAGGCCAATAACCCTCATGAACATAGATGCCAAAATCCTCAACAAAATTCTAGCAAATCGGATCCAGCAGTACATCAGAACGGTCATACACCATGATCAAGTGGGATTTATCCTGGGGATGCAAGGATGGTACAATATCCACAAATCAATAAACGTGATACATCAGATAAACAAATTGAGAGATAAAAATCACATAGTCATATCAATTGATGCAGAAAAAGCATTTGACAAAATTCAACAACCTTTCTTGATAAAAACTCTCAGCAAGGTGGGAATAGAAGGATCATATCTCAACATAATAAAATCCATATATGATAGACCCACAGCTAACATCTTACTCAATGGGCAAAAACTAAAACCATTTCCCCTAAGAACAGGAACACGACAGGAATGCCCACTCTCACCACTCCTGTTTGACATAGTACTGGAAGTATTAGCCATTGCAATTAGACAAGAAGAAGAAATAAAAGGCATCCAAACTGGAAAAGAAGAAGTAACGCTCTCCTTATTTGCAGATGACATGATATTGTACATAAAAAACCCGAAAGACTCCATCAAAAAACTATTAGATTTAATAAATGAATTTGGCAATGTAGCAGGATACAAAATTAACGCCAAGAAATCTATGGCATTTCTATACACCAATAGTGAACTTACAGAAAGAGAGACTAAAAAAGCAATCCCATTTACCATCGCACCAAAAAAATTAAGATACCCAGGAATAAACTTAACTAAGGAGGTAAAAGATCTATACCCAGAAAACTATAGGACACTGAAAAAAGAGATAGAGGAAGATGTAAACAGATGGAAGAGTATACCATGTTCATGGATTGGTAGAATCAACATCATTTAAATGTCCATACTACCCAAAGCAATCTATAGATTCAATGCACTCCCCTTTAAAATCTCAATGGCATATTTCACAGACCTAGAAAGAACTCTCCAAAAATTCATCTGGAATAAAAAAATGCCCCAAATAGCCATAGCAATCCTGAGAAGAAGAACAAAGTAGGTGGGATCTCAATACCAGATTTCAAGCTGTATTACAAAGCCATTGTTCTCAAAACAGCGTGGTACTGGCACAAGAACAGACATATAGATCAATGGAATAGAATAGAGAACCCAGATATTGACCCAAATCACTATGCTCAATTAATGTTTGACAAAGGAGGCATGAACATACAATGGAGTCAAGACAGTCTCTTCAATAAATAGTGTTGGGAAAATTGGACAGATAAATGCAAAAAAATGAAACTAGATCACCAACTTACACCATACACAAAAATAAACTCAAAATGGATAAAGGACTTAAACCTAAGACAGGAAACCATAAAAATACTAGAGGAATCCACAGGCGGAGAAATCTCAGACATATGCCAAAGCAATTTTTTCACCAATACCGCTCCCAGGGCAATGGAAACTAAAAAGAAAATAAATAAATGTGACTACATCAAAATAATAAGCTTTTGCACAGAAATATATATATAAATATATCTCAACAAAACAACAAGAAAACCCACACTGTATGGGAGAACATATTTGCAAATGTTATCACTGATAAAATTTTAATCTCCAACATTTACAGGGAACTCATACAACTTAATAAAAGGAAGATCGATGATCCAATAAAAAAAATGGGCAACGGACCTAAATAGAATCTTTTCAAAAGAAGACAGAAGGAAGGCCAAGAGACATATGAAAACATGCTGAAAGTCACTAATTATCCAAGAGATGCAAATAAAAACGACAATGAGTACCATCTCACACCTGTCAGAATGGCAATCATCAACAAATCAACAAATGACAAGTGCTGGTGAGGATGCGGAGAAAAAGGAACCCTGGTGCACTGCTGGTGGGAATGCAGACTGGTGCAGCCACCATGGAGAACAGTCTGGAGTTTCCTCAAAAAAACTAAAAATGGAACTCCCATTTGACTCAGTAATCCCACTTCTAGGAATATATCCCAAGAAACTAGAAACACGAATCAGAAAGGTTATATGCACCCCTATGTTCATAGCAGCACAATTCACCATAGCTAAGATTTGGAAAAAGCCCAAATGTCCATCAGCAGATGAGTGGATTAGAAAACTTTGGTACATCTACACAATGGAATACTATGCTGCTATAAAAAAGAAGGAGTTTTTACCATTTGCAGCAGCATGGATGGACCTGGAGAGCATTATTTTAAGTGAAATAAGCCAGGCAATGAAAGAAAAATACCACATGATCTCACTCACTTATGGAAAGTAAAGAACATTATAACCTGATGAACAAAAAGATAGATACAGAGACAGTAAAGCACCAAACAGACTGTCAAATTACAGTGGGAAGGCAGGGGAGTGTTGGGAAGGGGAGGAAAGAGATCAACTGAAGGACTTGTATGCATGCATATACGCACAACACATGGACACAAGACACTGGGGGTGGGGAGATGAGGGCATGCGACAGGCGGTAGGGGAGGCTGGGGGAAGGTCAATGGGGAATAAAGGAGATATATGTACTACTATGTGTAATACTTTAAACAATAAAAAAATAAAATAAAGAAATATAGGGGAGACAGGAAGGATCTCCTCCCTTCAAGTCCCCACTTTTATTCCTCCAATATCTATATCTGCCTCTTGCCTGCCCTTTCTCAAGTCATGGAGAACATTATCTGGTTTAAAAACAGTCTCATTCTCTACTTGCTAGAGTAACCTCTTCTTTTGTCCCAAGGAACATCATGTCATCTCTTGCTCCTTTTCTCCCCTCTGCTTTAATCTCTCCAGGTTCTTATGTGTTCAAAGTAAGCCCCACTGTAAAAAGGACCCTCCTGAACTACCTCCCCAGCTACCTCCCTCTTTCTTTTTCTCAAATCATAGGCAAGGCTTTTAGTTAGCCAAACCTGGCTCAAATTTATCATGCATTTCATTTTTCCACTCCTGGAAATTGGGCTTCTCTTCTCAGCACACCACTGAAACTGCTCAAAGGTGACCTCTAATTTCTAAATTGAATGGGCTCTTTCCAATCAACATTTTTCTTGACTTCACCCTGCCATGTGAAACCTCCTTCTCCTTGGCCCCTGCGAGAGCTCTATCCTAGTCCCCTCCTATCTCTGTGCCTGCCCCTTCTCAGTCCACATTGTAAACTGTCCATCCTATTTGCTATTTGCAGGTCTCTCCTCTTGGCCCACTCCTCTTCTCATCCTACATCTTCTGTGGGAACTGCATTCTAACTCAGTTTTAATGATCCCTTTTCTGCAGATAAATGTCAATCATGTTTCCAGGCTAGAAGTCTCCTCTGGGCTTCAAACTCATGTATTCAACCACTTCCTGGACATCTTCATGCGGATGTCTCATAGACATCTCTAACTCTGCAAGTTGAAAACCAAAGTGATTGTTTCTCCCTCTCTATCCTCCTCTTGAGTTTCCTATTTTCATAAACATCACCACCAATCAATTCAAGTCAAATGCCAGCAAGTCATAGTAGAATCCTCAAGCCATGTAGTCAGTCACCAGACCTATAGACTCTTCCTCCAGCACATAGGTGTTCCTCATTGCTTCTATCTTCATTCTGGCCCTCATCTTACACCTGCAGTTTCCCTGGTCTCCCAGCCCACTCCAGTCCTCTCCCCCATTTTTTTTTTCACTAGGGGGACCCTTGCACTGTAATCTATTCTTCCAAGTGCTTCCAGAGTGATCTTTCTAAATTGCAAGAATGTGTTCACATTCTCTTATTTAAAACCATCCAGTGACTCCCTTTCACCTGCATAATACAACTTTTAATATGGTGCCCAAAGTATTCATAATTATCCCTGTACAACTCCCCTGTCTTATTTTCAATGAGTATTCCTAGAATCTTAGTATCTAGTCATTATGAACTCCTTGTAGTCCCAAAAGGGCTCCAAATAAGTGTCTATAGCACCTATAACTTTGTTTATGCTGATCCCACTGAAGAAAATGCCATCACTTATCTTTGATTCAGTGAACACATCCTTATTTTCCAGCACTCACTGAGAAGGCTAAAAAGGCTAATTCCAATGTAACCCTGATATTTGGGGGGCTAGCAATCTGAATCTGCCAGCAAGCCCATTCTTGATAACCTATAATTAAGTCATTGCCTCTTTTCCAGAAACTGGCCTTGCAAAACCTGTTACCTAAATACAGAGGCCATAAACTCTGAACACATGAACAGCCCCAGAAGGCGGGGGTTATTAGTGCTGGCACCAGGCCAGACCATGAGATATAGTCTCAAGACTCCCAACATCTTGGGTCTTTTTTGCAAAGCCCAGGAAGGGATTGGAAGCATAATTCATATTTGAGGGACAAAAACCCTAGAAATATATAAAAGAGAAGCCCCCTGCATGTTACTTTATTCAGATTTGGGAAGTTATTCCACTGAGTCCACCAGTGTAATAAATAGTGTAACTCCTTTTCTCTAAAGCATTGCTTGGTTTTTCTGTGGTCTTCTGCAACATCACCAGAGCATTCTCCTTCCTCCATAATGCATATTTGGTCTTTTCTCCCACTCATCCGATAACACTAACCATTTCCTTCTTTGTATTCTCTCTACAACCTGTAAATGGTTCTTTAACATCTACAAGAATGTCTATCACATGTATTTTTTTACCCACAAGTCTCCCACAGAGAAACTGTTGTCCTTCTTAAGGACATGGGTTCTGTCCCACATGGCTTTGTACACCCAGCACCTAGCATAGTGCCTGACAGAGTAGAAGCCTGCAGATGTCTGATGAATAGCTGAAAGGGAGAAAAAAAAAAGAAATAGGGAGGAAGGGATGGAGGAAGAGGGGTGGGAAAGAAAAATAGGAATAAGGCTGGGGTGGTGAATACACTCTAGATGTGAGAGTCTCTCATTTTGTGCTGAAGAGTTGAACTTTACCTACCAAGATTAAA
Organism: Corynorhinus townsendii; assembly: GCA_026230045.1. Taxonomy (NCBI): domain Eukaryota; kingdom Metazoa; phylum Chordata; class Mammalia; order Chiroptera; family Vespertilionidae; genus Corynorhinus; species Corynorhinus townsendii. The sequence continues at coordinate 110,359,478 of JAPDVU010000003.1, read as the reverse complement.
GAAAAGGTTGGGTGTAGAATGATTTGAAGAAAAATCAGCAAGGAAGCTTTTATGGTGGAACAAACAGGAAATAATAAGAGTCTGTAGTACCCACAAGGAGGAAACGGAAGTAGATGAAGCCCTTACCTTCCTTGCAGACACCTAAGCTAGCACTGCCAGTCCACCATAGCTATGCCCTGAGTTCTACTGGAAGACACTGTCTTGGGCATTTGGGAAACCTGAGAAAGAGCAAGGCTTTCAAAAGTTCCTCTGTGAGGGCAGCATTACCCATAGAAGACCCTAGATAAAATGCAACTGGGCTCCAGAGAAAGGACCCGTAGGAAATTATCAATCCCCTCAGTTACAGGCAACCAGATCCATTTACCAGATTCCTTAGCTGTCCCCCATACCAAGAGCATTGTCCCAAGGGACTCAGAGAAGCTAAATTTTTATATGAAAGGAGACAAGTCAAAAAAGATCCAAGCAAGAGGCACTGCACAGATTCCAAGCCCAGGGAACCTTGAGCACCCATGAGACACTGTTACAGAAAACCGGAGATGAAACAAGCAACACTTAGAGAGATGGAGTTACATTTATTATGCACGGGTCCAGAGGAAAATGTCTCTCAAATTCTGGGCCCCAACATGGAGGAACTTTCCCTATTTATATGTTTTTACCTTCTTTGTCTCCCAAATATGGGGTGTTTCCGGCCCTCTTTGCAAATTCTTAAAGAGCCCCTATGTGCTAGGGCCTTGAGACCTCAACCAAAGGCCTGGCCTGGTGCCAGCACTGATAACTTCATCCAGGGAAGGTTTAATGGCCTCTCTGAAGTGGGAGTAGTCTTATTTTCCTTATTATTTAAGCAATCAAGCATCTACAGAAGCCAAATAGCAGGGTTAAAATTTCAAACAGCAGTTTTTATATAAGATGGATGCTTCAACACTATGTATCTAGGAGGATGTGAGAAGTGGTAAAAGGCAGTAAGGGTCATGTAAACAGTTTTGCTGGGGCCATCCCAGTTCATTTCAGGTTTCCTTGCTCATGTTGGAACCTGGAAAAGTACATATCCCCTTGGGATGAAGTCATCATTTAGTCCTGTACTTGTACTAGAGTAGGGAGCCTACATGATAAGATCTGAAAGTCAAGCCAGAGCCGAAGAGAGAAGAGAGGCAGACTCACCAGGAACAACATGGCTCTGAGCTCCAGGTAGAACACATTGTCCTGGTAGAACTCCTCCATGCCCTGGAAGATGTAGTCTCTAAATACTGGTGCATAGTTAACAAGACCAGAGATCATAAAAAAGGTGGTTTCAAACTTAGACCAGACAATATCTTGGTTTGTATAAGTCACCTCGGGATTCTTGTTCATCAGAGTGAATTTCCTTAGGAGGCTGTCCAGGACACAAAGGAGGTGAGCTGAGGAGGCATGCTTTAGGCCAGTTGTTGCCAAACCCTGCTCGCGAGCCACATGAGGCTCTTTGGCCCCTTGAGTGTGGCTTTTCCACAAAATACCACGGCCTGGGCAAGTCTATTTTGAAGAAGTGGTGTTAGAAGAAGTTTAAGTTTAAAAAATTTGGCTCTCAAAAGAAATTTCAATAGTTGTACTGTTGATATTTGGCTCTGTTGACTAATAAGTTTACCGACCACTGCTAGGCCATTGCCTTGCAGCACCTGCAGGAATCCTACCCACCTTGCCTCTCCCACCCAGCAAAAACTGGGATGCATCATAGTGAGCAGTTGTGAGAGGTCAAAGGAAGCATCTGACTCTGATGGAGGCCTCCACCCTGAGACCTGCTTTGTACACTGCAGGATTCAGCTCAGGCGGGAAGTTCCCACCAATCAGGCTCTCTTGTTTCCCTCTGCATATTGCCAATCTGACCCCACTGTACTTACATCCTAGACCAAGTTCTCTTTGCAGAGTGTTATGCACTGAATTGCATCCCACTAAATTCATTTATTGAAACCCTAACCCCCAGTGTGACTGTATTTGGAGATAGGGACTTTAGGAGGTAATCAAGTTAAATGAAATCATAAAGGTGAGACCAATATCAAATAAGATTGTTATAAGAGACACTGGGCATGCATGTGCATGTAGAAAAGGCCACATGAGGCCCTACCTGGCTTGGCTCAGTGAATAGAGAATCGGCCTGCAGACCAAAGGATCCTGGGTTCGATTTTGGTCAAGGGCATGTACCTTGGTTGCAGGCTCCTCCCCAGCCCGGGTCCTGGTCGGGGCTTGTGCAGGAGGCAACCAATCGATGTGTTTCTTTCACATTGATGTTTCTCTCTGTCTTTCCCTCTCTTCCACTCTCCCTAAAACTCAATGGAAAAATATCCTCGGGTGAGGATTAACAAAAAAACAAACAAACAAAAAGGCCAAATAAGGATACAATGAGAAGATGGTCATCTTCAAGACAAGGAGAGAGTCCTCAGGAGAAACCAAACCTGTTCACACTTGATCAGTGAGAAAACAAAAAGAATAAAGGTTAATTTAAAAGTTTTTTTAAATTTGTTTTTATTGATTTTTAGAGAGTAAGGGAGTGGGATAGAGAGACAGAAACACTGATGAGAGAGGAACATCGTTGATCAGCTGCCTCCTGAACATTCACTAAAAAGGATCAAGCCCACTATCAGTGCATGTATCCTGACCAGGGATTGAACCATGACCTCTTGGTTCCTAGGTCAGTGCTCAACCAGTGAGCCACACCAGGTAGGCCAAATTTCTATTGTTTGAGTCACTCAGTTTGTTGTATTCTGTTATGGTAGCCCTAGCCTACAGGGGGTTCATTGGAAATAACCCTGAATGGCCAGGTTTACATCCTTGATTAGTGTGGATGTAAAAGGGGCTACTCACATACCAAACCTGACAAGCTCAGAGGAGGCCTTCATGGTGACCTTACAGATTCAGAGACCTAAAATAAGCACATAGGATGGTCTGAAATTAAAACTTTCTAACTAAACTTAGTCATGGCAGCTAGTTATTTCCTAGGCCAGTATCTTCCCTGACAAAATTCAATCTTAAACTTAACTGAGCTTGTCTCTTGTCTTTCTTGCATCTATGATGACAGACCTTTGGAATGTCAGGGTAATTTCCTTTTTTTCCAGATCCCTCACTGTGCCAGAGCAGAGACCACAAAATCCCTCATTGTTATTGCTATTGTGTTAATTGTTAACTGCTAACTATCCTATACCACAAATGTAAAAGAAGTATGTATCTATTCCTTTTACTTTTTACCCAATCGCAGAGATGTCCCCACTTTGCTTTCTCCCATCTTCCTAATCACTAATGGATTTCATGTAACCCCTTTACTCCTCCTCCTTTGATTGTAATGTAAAAATTAAGATGCAAAACTGATATTCTCTACAGCATTTTCTCAATCTGTTGAGATTTTGCTTCCTGGCAATTGTTGTCAGTTTGGCAAATAAACTCATAAAAATTCTTACAAGTTTGGACACTTTTACATTGACATTAGCTCTATGGCCTTAGGCAACTTCTTTAACTTTGCTGAGCTTCATGTTTCTTTTTGTCAAGGGAAATAACCTCATGGAAGCACCCCATAGGTGTTTGTATGATTAAAATAATTATTGTTAACTAGAGGCCTGGTACATGAAATTTGTGCACAGGTAGGGTCCCTACACCTGGCTGGAGATAAGAGCTGATTGGGGCCTTCAGGCTGCTGGCCAGGGCCTTCCTTCCCTGACTGCCGGTTGCTGGCTGCCAGGCTGGGCCTTTCTTCATTCTGCACTACCCCCTGGTGGTCAGCACACATCATCCATCTCCTGGTCTCCTGGTTGAACTCCTGAGGGGACACTTTGCATATTAGCCTTTTATATAGAGAGACTAGAGACCCGATATATGAAATTCATGCAAGAGGCTCAGCCCTTGCAGCCACAGCAGCTGCCTCAGCCCTTGCAGCCCCAGCTTCATCCAGAAGGTCGTCTGGAAGGACATCCAGAAGGTTGTTCAACTATCCAGTCTAATTAGCATATTACTAGACTATTTTATTATTATAGACTAGAGGCCCGGCACACAAATTTCTGCCAGCCCCTCCCCCCAACACCACCCACCCCCAGTTTCCCGTTTGCCATCGGGCAATCAGAGCCTGCTGCCGGGGGAAAGGACTGAGAGGTTGGCCAGCAGGGCCTGATTGCTGCATGCTGGGGGCAGCTCTGCATTAAGCATCTGCCCCCTGGTAGTCAGTGTGCGTCATAGCAACCATTCGTTCCACTGTCCAGTCAATTTGCATTTTACCCTTTTATTATATAGGATAATATTACCATACTAGAGGCCTGGTGCACAAAATTTGTGCACGAGGGGGGGTGTCCCTCAGCCCAGCCTGCACCCTCTCCAATCTGGGACCCCTCGAGGGATGTCTGACTGCCTGTTTAGGCCTGATCCCACTGGTAGGCAGTCATACATCCCTCTCACAATCCAGGACTGCTGGCTCCCAACCACTCGCCTGCCTGCCTGATTGCCCCAACCACTTCTGCCTGCCAGCCTGATCACCCCCTAACCACTCCCCTGTCAGTCTGATTGATGCCTAACTGCTCCCCTGCCATCCTGATTATCCCTAACTGCCCTCCCCGGCAGGCCTGGTCACCCCTAATTCAATGAGATTCTTGGCCTGGAAAGGTGCATGCTGGGTGGGAACTTTCGAGACTTCATGGCCTGCTTCATCTCAGTCTTTTTGAGGATCATGAGCCTCTTATTAGCCATCTCCTCTTCTTTCTTCAGCACCAGCTCCCTTCTTCCCGGCCCTGCCCCAACTGCATCATTTTCTCCTTTATTACCAGCTCCTTTTGTTCCTCATCTATGGATACAGCTGAGCAGACAAAGGACATCACCACCACCAAAAGCAGAGAGAGGAGAGCTGGCTGTCCAAATGGGCTCCTCACCAACACTGCAATGCCTGGAAGAGGAAATTGCTCAGATTAATTCAATGGGGCTAAAAAGGGTAGTGGGTAAGTGAAAATCTACAGATTTAAGTGTTGATTTTCCTTCTCACACCTTGTTCTCAGATTAACAGGAGGCAGCATATTGAAGGATTAGTCTCTGAGACTCCAGAGAAAAGACTTCCAGGTACAGACAATGAGGTGCTTCCCAAATAAAAGTTTACCATGAGGCCTTCTTATAATGAAACTTTTCCATCAGCAAGCCCTGCTCACACACAGAGCAAGACATTGAAATCAGATTTTTAGTGTTCCACATTTAAACATAACCAAAGAGCAAAGTATCACAAGGCATATGAAGAAAGGCTCTAACATGATTTAAAAATTTTAAAGATAACACACAGAGAGAAGCAATTAAAGGGAAATGGAGGTAAAGCAGGAAATAAAAGAAAAAAATCAAAAGAATTATCCTATACTAGAGACCCGGTGCACAAAATTCGTGCACTGGGGGGGCTGTCCCTCAGCGCAACCTGCACCTTCTCCAATCTGGAACCTCTCGGGGGATGTCCGACTGCCTGTTTAGGCCCGATCCCACAGGGATCGTGTACCAGGCAGTCAGACATCCCTTTCACAATCTGGGACTGCTGGCTCCCAACTGCTCGCCTGCCTGCCTCATTGCCCCTAACTGCTTCTGCCTGCAAGCCTGATCACCCCCTAACCACTCCCCTGCCAGCCTGATCAACACCTAACTGCTCCCCTGCCAGCCCAATCGTCCCCAACTGCTCTCCCCTGACAGCCCAGTCACCCCCAAATGTCCTCCCCTGCATATTACCTCTTTATTAGATAGGGTTTTTTCTTTAACATATTGGACAGCCCTAACTGGTTTGGCTCAGTGGATGGAGTGTCAGCCTGCAGACTCAAGGGTCCCAGGTTCGATTCCAGTCAAGAGTATGTACCTTGGTTGAGGGCACATACCCAGTGGGGAGTGTGCAGGAGGCAGCTGATCGATGTTTCTCTCTCATAGATGTTTCTAGCTCTCTATCCCTTGCCCTTCCTCTCTGTAAAAAGTCAATAAAACATATTTTTAAAAAAACATATTGGACAGTGTACCTGCCATGGTCTTGACAAACCAGTAAAAATGTAAACCTAAACTAAAAGTGTCATAAAATAAACTCCTTAAACAGGAATTTCATGAGACCTTGGAAAGGTGATATCATGTGGTTGTTTCTTCCTTTTTTCTTCTCTTTCTTTTTCTTGATCTTTCATCTTTTGTCCTTTCTTTCTTTTCTCCTTTTATTCCTTTTCTATCCTTTCTTTCTCTTAACTTTTCCATTTGTAGAATCGTCAGTACTTGAATCGCTCCATGGGGGCGTGGCCACCTCCCAGCAGACACCCGGGGCTGCCGCTGGGAGGGGATGGCAGCATGGGGACCAGTGGCAGTCCTCCCTGGGACTGGGGGACTCCAGCGGGGCTGAGAGGACTGGCGCCGCCATCTTGTGGCTACGGGTGCCGCCATTTTGTCATGGAGTGATGGTTAATTTGCATATTACTCTTTTATTAGATAGGATAATAAAGAGATAATATGCAAATGAACCCTCAACTCCTTGCAAAAGATGGCTGCCCCCATGTAGTAAAAGATGGTCACCACAAGATGGCCGGCAGGGGAGGATAGTTGTGGGCGATCAAGCCAGCAGGGGAGGGCAGTTAGGGGTGACCCAGGCCTACAGGGGAGGGCAGTTGGTGGCAACCAGGTCTGCAGGGGAAGGCAGTTAGCGGTTACTGGGCCAGCAGGGAAGGGCAGTTGGGGGGTAACATGCCTGCAGGGGAGGGCAGTTGGGGGGAACCACGTCTTCAGGGGAGGGAAGTTGGAGGTGACCAGGCCAGCAGGAGAGGGCACTTGGGGGCAATTGGGCTGGCAGGGGAGGGCAATTTGGGTGACCAGGCCTGCAGGGGAGGGCAGTTAGGGGTGACTGGGCCAGCAGGGGAGGGCAGCTGGGGGGGACTATGCCTGCAGGGAAGGGCAGTTGGAGGTGACCAGGTCAGCAGGAGAGGGCACTTGGGGGCAATTGGGCTGGCAGGGGAGGGCAGTTTGGGCAATCGGGCCAGCAAGGGGAGCAGTTAGGCATCGATTAGGCTGGCAGGAGAGTGGTTAGGGGGTGATCAGTCTGGCAAGCAAAAGTGGTTAGGGGCAATCAGGCAGGCAAGCAGGCAAGAAGTTGGGAGCCAACAGTCCTGGATTGTGAGAGGGATGTCCAACTGATGGTTTAGGCCTGATCCTATGGGAGGGGTCCCAGATTGGAGAGGGTGCAGGCTGGGCTGAGGGACAACCCTCCCCCAGTGCATGAATTTCATGCACCAGGCCTCTAGTCCTACATAATAAAGAACGAATATGCAAATGGTTGTCACATCATAATTCCTTTCAACACTGGGGAGAAAGGAATGGGGACCAGCCAGGCACAAATGGGCTCGCGAGAGAGGAATGGGGACCAACCAGGCTGCAGCCTGGGAGAGGGTCAACCCACCTGCCCCACAGTCCCGGGTGCCAGTGCCTGTGACTGAAGCCCGGGCAAAGTCACCCACCCACAGTCCCCTGCAGCTTTGGCCAGCCTGGGCGAAGCCAGCCTGGTTCCTGGGTGCTTGTGTCTGGCCAGAGGGAAGGAAGCCTGGTTCCCAGGTGCCTGTGATCAGCTGGAGGAAGGAATCCTGGGTTCCAGCTGCAAGACAAGGCAGAGGTGGTTAGGGGTGATTAGGCCAGCAGGGGAGCAGTTAAGGATGATCAGGCAGGCAGGCAGAGGTAGTTAGGTGCCATCAGGCAGGCAGAGGTGGTTAGGGGCAATCAGGCAGGTAGGCAGGCAAGTGGTTAGGAGCCAGCGGTCCTGTATTGTTAGAGGCAGTTGGACATCCCTCGAGGGGTCCCGGATTGGAGAGGGTGCAGGCTGGGCTGAGGAACCCCCCCCCCTCTCGTGCATGAATTTCATGCACTGGGCCTCTAGTATTTAATATTCTTACAGAGATAAGATAAGAAAAGATATTGTGTCGCCCAGCTGGTGTGGCTCAGTGGTTGAGTGTCGACCCATGAACCAAGAGGTCCCAAATTCAATTCAGTCAGGGCACATGCCTGGGTTGTGGGCTGGATCCCCAGTAGGGAGTGTGCAGGAGGCAGCCAATCAATGTCTCTCTCTTTCTCATCCATGTTTCATCTCCCTATCCCTCTCCCCTCTTCTTTCTCTAAAATTAATAAAAACATACTTATTTTAAAAAGAGAAAAGATAGGGGGAGAAAATGGGGGCGTAAAGACACATATGTAATACCTTAATCAATAAAGAAAAAAAAGATATCATGTCCATAAAATAGGAACAAAAAATGAACTAAATGAGAAAGATCTTTTAGAAATTAAAATATAAAAGCTAAATTTTTAAAAATTTACTAGCAATATTAAAAAGATGGAATTGAAGAGAATCTTTTAGAAAGTAGGACAAAATAAGAGAGAAGAAAATGAAATAGTTATTAGTTCAGAAAGTCCAACATCCAAATAACAGATATTTCAGAGGGAAAAAAAGAAATAAATAATATAAGAAATCATTCCAGATGCCACCTGCACATACTTATACTCTGTTCAGGGTCCCAGCCTAGCCCTTACCAAGATACTGGTCTTGGTTTAGGGGAGAGTCTGAAACCTCAAACTAATAGAACTTTCTTCTCTTCTAGTAGATGTAGTCCTTCCTTAATTTCAACTCATTAAAAAATGCTTTATAGTTTAAGGCAGTGGAAGGAAGGCTGGAATCAAATATTTTGATAAAAATGATGGCAATGTAATGGCCCAGTTGTGGCCGTTTTTTTAAAGTAACTTGTAATGCATTTACCATATCCTTAATTAGCACTCTTTGCAGAAACTTGTGCACATATATCTTGCTTTCAGAATAGTTTTGCAAATTGTACAAAAATTAAAAAGGTAAAAGCTTTTTAATAAAGAAGTTGCATTTATAAATTTAAAGGGGGGTGGGGGGGAATTGTCCCAGAACTGAAGGCCTGTGTCTCTAGATTGATAAGACTCATTGAGTATCTAGCACAGCACAATCAATCACTCAACAGCAACACCAAAGGTACATCATCTTAATATTTCAGAATATTAGCATTAAAATGATTCTAATAGTTTCCAGGGAGCAACTAGTTCAGGTTAGCAGTGAGCAGAGACTTAAGGGTAGAAGGAAAGAAACACATTTATTGAATCCCTGCCAGGCACTATGTTTAGCAGGTGTCACATGGGTTATCTATATGAGTTACATTTAATAATTGTTTTTATGTACTTGAAAGTATGATAGGTTATACTAGAATGAATAAAAACTATAAATTAGGAGAGCTCAGAAACAGTCCCAAATTAGTATGTCTTTGTGAGACCTTGGGAAAATCACTTAATGTCTATTGGTCTCAGTTTTCTCAGATGTAAAAAGGGTGAAATGGACTTCATCAATCATTTTCAATGTGTGATATATGTGCCATCAGTGATACAAAATGTCATTGTTTAGGTTGAAGTAAAAAATTTTAAAGCAAGTTACTTTAAAGAGACATATAAGTAAATAGAGGCACAGGGATATAACAAAAATGAAAATTTTGGTATCATTGAAATACATTATATCCAAGATTCTTTCCAGGGCTAGCATTCAGTTTCTATATCAGACACCAGAGTAAATTTTAAGAAAGAAATAGATGATGATTTATTCTCACAGTCATGGTAGAGGTTATACCCTCGAATTAAAGAGCTGGGCTTTTGAAGAATCCCTTCAATTTTATCAAGTCCTTGAATCTCTCCTCAGACTACAGTGTTTGCCTACAACTGAAAGCTCTAGGGCAAAAGGACAATGACATCCACATCACCATTCCATCCACCCCATGCTGCATCCTCTACCCAATGGCCCCAGCCCCTTGTCCTTCTCTCCCTAGTGACACAATACAGAGGCCACCTGGTTCCAAAATCTCTACCTCCATTCTCTCTAAGGACCCCAAAAGTATTTGTGGCTACTTTTCCTGGACTGCCAAACAAAATTTAATTAATACTGGTCAGGACCAGCTTGGTCTAGCATAAGGGGGAAAAAATCCCTTATTGTTCTACTGGAGGCCCAGGCTCATGCACTGGAGGGGGGGGTCCCTCAGTCCAGCCTGCTTCCTCTCACAATCCAGGAGCCCTCAGGGGCAGGAGGCAACCCAGCAATCAGGGGAAGGTGACGCCCCCATCACACCTCTGCTGCTGCCACTGCCAGCAGTGCAAGCCTCAGCCAGCCTCTACCTGAGCCTTGGGTGGCTCTGGGCATCTGGGCAGCCACCAGCACTGGGTGGCTGGGGGTCTGAGGGGACTGGGGGACTCCGGAGGCAGGTGTGTGGAGCAGCAGGACCCACCTGAGGGCAGGCCCAGCCGTGCCATGCTCCTGCTGCCCCAGCAGGGCTAAAGGGACTGGGCACCGACATCTTGTGGCTATGGGCATCGCCATCTTTGAAGGCGTGGCAGTCAATTAGCATAGTCCCTCCTTATTGGCTGTGGATGCCATGATCTTTATGAGGGCGTGATGGACCCTCTTTATTAGATAGGATTTACTTAATCTTCTCTCTCTCTTCCTCTCTCTCTCTCTCTCTCTCTGAAATGTTTCTTTGAAAAGAGAATGGATGAAAACTATAAAAACAGACCTTGCTCAGTGGTTAGAGTGTCAGCCCTCTCACCAAAGGGTCTCAGATTCAATTTCTGGTCTAGGGAACATACCTAGATTACAGGTAGGATCCTTTGCCCCTGTCCATGTGTGTGTAGGAGGCAACCAATCAATGTGTCTCTCTCACACTGATGTTTCTCTCTCTCTCTCTCTCTCTCTCTCTCTCTCTCTCTCTCTCTCTCTCTCTCTCTCTCCCTCTCCCCTCCCCTTCCTCCCACTCTTTCTAAAAATCAGTGGAAAAAATATCCTCAGGTGAGGATTAATACAACAAAAAACCATAAAAATACTTTGTTTCCAGACTAAGAAAAAAGAAACACATCATGTACATCTGTGATACTGAGTAAATGTCTTTGGGCCCACAACTATTTTCAAAACCCTGTTGTGGAGAAAGTCTATGTTCTTCTCCCACTGAAAGGTGAGGGGTGGGGAAGGCCACCACCAGATTAACAAAGACTAAGGGTCCAACTTCCCAGTTACCTACAGTAATCTCACAAGCCCAGTGCTCCACCCAGGCTCCAGAATAACCCAATTACCTCAGAGCAGCTCCTGAAACTGTAGACTGTTTGCTTAGTCCCTTCAACAGCTGTGTCAGAAGCAGGAGAAAACTCACATTCTGCTTCACTTTCTGTCAAGGCAGGTTTCACTTCCTTCTAGCCTCATGTTGCACAGGCAAGGAAGATGGGACCTGCCATGGCCAAGGCTGCAAGTAGGCTCGGGTATGCAGGTTTACATGCATGTGTGAGAATAAACAAGTAATCTTTTCTGTCAAAGAAGGGAGTTTAGGCAACTGCCATTTTGGCTCATGTGACTTGCAGCTCCTCTGGGAGCCTCCATTTTGAAATGGCAAAGGTCAACCCCTCCATTTTTCCTTTAAATAAGCCAGTCACACAAGACTGTGAGCCTAAGCTCTGACCAATCAAGAGTGAGGGAGAAGTGACTTAGGTCAGACATAAAACCGGCTCAGTGTGTGTGTGCATCCTTCTGCAGAAGTAAAGATATTTTCCTTGCTGTATGGCTTCTGAATATCCTTTCTTTTTTCCCAGGATCCCTGGTTTTGGGGCTCACCTTATTTCTAACACATGTGTATATTGGAGTGCTTATCCCCTCATGTGTGTGGTGGGGGGAGTGTGTGTGTGTGTGTGTGTGTGTGTGTGTGTGTGAGAGAGAGTTTATGTGCATGTGTGGATTTGTGCTTATTTGGGAAGAGGGTACATGTGTGTTTGTTGTGTCTTTGTAGGATCCAGAACATGGTTTTGGACAAGTACCACAAGGAGATACTTTAAAATCTGCTTTTCTACCTTGGGAAGGGTATCCCTCCTCAAAATGTGATTTTGAACAAGGGCAATCCCCTGGACAGAGGGTAAAAAGGTGGATATATAAATAAAAGGTAAATGTTTGCCTGACCAGCATGGCTCAGTGTTTGACCTTCAACCTATGAACCAGGAGGTCAGGGTTTGATTCCCAGTCAGGGCACATGCCCAGGTTGCAGGCTCAATCCCCAGTGTGGGGCATGCAGGAGGAAGCCAATCAGTGATTCTCTCTCATCATTGATATTTCTATCTCTCTCTCTCCCTTCTTCTCTGAAATCAATATATATATTTAAGGTAAATGTTTAGGGGGAGATATCAGTGATGAGGGGGCAGGACAATAAAGGAAAAGCCCTTATTTATAGGGTTGTCAACCAATGATCATTGGAACCAAATCAATGCTAACAAAAATCTCCAATTTAGGGTGCAGTGAAGAAGGAAACTATTAGATGCAAACAGCTCAACTGTGATACAGCATGGCTGTGGAATAGCACAGCTGTGAGGCAGCTTGGGGTGAGGAAGTTCTTCTCTAGTCTGGTGTGTCCCACCTACTCAGGTCCACTCCACTCTAGCCTGCTCTGCTCTGCCCTGCCCTGTCCAATTAGGGAAACTCAGTCTTCAATTTTTGGTGGGAAGGGAAAGTGATTACCGGAGCCAGAGGGGAGCTGGCTTATATAGAGAGAAGTCCCTGCCCCTGTTCTTTTATTGGTCTATCCTCATTGCAAATGAGAACTGCAAATCCTGACAGTTTGATTAATCCAAAGGTCACTGCCCTAATTAGTCAGAATGAAGTTGCTCTGATTGGTTGGAAAGATGCTGGTGGACAGGGAAAATCTTAGTCCTATTGGTTAAAATATAATTCAGGAACTCCTTCATAAGAGTTGATTTAAATGGAAGAAACACATTGTAGGCAGGTAGTTCACTGTAGCCTTTACCCTGAAGTGCAGTTTGTGTGAGAGGCCCCAGTGTAGAAATGGCTGCTGGGCTCTGTCTTTTTGTTTATTGTTTTGTTTTGTTTTGTTTATTTGAGCCCAATTAGCCACCAGGAGCCCTTCTGAGTAGGTAGTCTTTCTCAGGGTCCACAGAGTTCATTGTGAAAATTAAATGAAGAATGCATGCAAAGTACCTGGAGCAGAGAAAGTTCTCAATAAATCTCAGCCATTACTATTATTTGTTTTTTTGGTTTTTTGTTGTTAATCCTCACCTGAGGATATTTTTCCATTGATCTTTTAAGGAAAGTGGAAGAGAGAGGGAGAGATAGAGAGAAACATTTATGTGAACATGGTTAGTTGCCTCTTGCAAGCACTCTGACCAGTTCTGGGAAACCTGCTATTGAGGTACATGCCCTAGACCAGAATTGAACCCAGGACCCTTCAATCCATAGGCCAATGCTCTATCCACTGAGCCAAACCAGCTAAGGCCCATTACTATTATTAGGAGTAAATATTGTGATATGTCATCCAGGTCAATCTAATTAAGATATTGAGGCTATACCAGTGACTTCTTGTTACACACATAACCTACATACCTACTATGTACCATTTTCCTTCCCAGCCTCCCCCTTCTTCCCCCTGTATACCCACAAACTCCCTGGCATTTCCACTTCTGCTGCTTCTAAATAGCTGGAACCTCTGGGTTTCTGGTCATCTCCCAAAAGTAAAAGATTATCCATTTACTAAACAAGAAGAAATCCAAAAGTGAAATGTGCCATGCCAGCACAGCCAAGGGTTTGGCGAGCTTGAGGGAGGGCAGTGAAGGATTGAAGAAACGACAGACAAAGAGAATAGAAAAGAGGTCTAGGTGGATCTCCTGTGCTTGGCTGAGGCCACAGAGAAAGATCCAGATGGCAAGCTGAGCCTTTATTTTATAGCCAGAGGTAAACAAGGTAGTGGTCACCATGGTTATAATGTTCTTGTGAATTTCACTTGTTTTGGCAGCACTTGCTGCACCTCCCACAGCCATTAGCTACCCAGATAAGATCTAGGGAACATCATAAAGTCAAGCTTAATTATGCTAAGAAGGCTATGGCCTCTAAACTGGAACTTGTTTGTGGCTTTGCCAGCAGGTCAGTCCAAGGCTTAATCCTATAGCCACTCCATACAGTGAAAATATAAAGGAATTAGAAATTCCCTCATCAAGAGTTCAAGATTAGCCCTGCCTGTGTGGCACAATGGTTGAGTGTCAATCTACGAACCATGAGGTCACGGTTTGATTCCCAGTCAGGGCACATATCTGGGATACAGGCTCTATCCTCAGTGAGGGGAATTGTGTGAAATGCTCACCTATCTGAATTCAAATAATGGGCTCAGAGACAGAATATGGTGAAAATGAGACATTTAATACACTCTCGAGAGCAGTGTCCTTTCGGTTGTACAGATACACCTGGGCAGCAAACACAGCCTATTTATTCAGTCCCTCCTCCAGTTCCTCATTGGCTGAGCATCATGAGATCACCTGTTTCCTCATATGTCACCTAGATCTTGCTATCTCCCATTGGGCTATTTAAAAAAAAAAAATGGGCTGAGGCCTTTTCTAGTTGCCTCCACCTTCCCCTGCCTCAGGGGTTTCCACTGTGATGCTGGCCCACATGCACAGTTCTTTGTTCTTACATCCTTTTCCCTCCTCCCTACATTCTGTTTGTCCTGGGGAAATTCAGCAAATTCCATCAAAAGCCAACCATGCTAGAGATGGATCACAGAGGACCCTTTCCTATAGAGTGCAGGAGGAGCCGATCAATGATTCTTTCTCATCATTGATGATTCCATCACTTCCCCCCTCTCCCTTCCTTTCTAAAGTCAATAAAAAATATATATTTAAAAAAATTTTTTAAAGAGTTCAACATTAATTTCTTAAAAGTAAGAGGAAGCAGAAGGAAGAAGCAAGTAGTAAGGAAAAGCAAAGATGATTAAAGCAAGAGGGTAAGAAGGATAAGTTTTTGAACTCACTGGTTTTGAACATAAATATATATTTTATTTTGTTTTGGTTTTTGTTTATGAAAATGAGAGCCACCAATGTTCTCCCACTCTCTCTTCAGCAGAGTACTACAGATTAGTTTTCAGGAAAGGGTCAGAGTTTCTGGCCTAGATAAGGATGGGGATACCACACTAAAAATGAAGACAGTATTTAAATTTTGTATATTGAATACTGAGTCCTTCAAGCCTTTTCCCCTGATTAGTTCCCCAGACATCAGCAACCAACTTATACCCACAGTCAAGAAAACAGAAAAGTCTTCCCAGAAAGAAAACCTAATAATTCTGACAGGAATTTTTCAGATCATTGAATAATAAAAAGTATGGCCAACGACCACCTGTCCCCCATGTCCACAGGGCTTACAGAACCCCACTCTTAAATATAAGCAAACAGCCAAGAATCACTACGTTTGAGGAATGTTACTTATGGTAGAGCAAAAAATCTTGAAAGAAAGGAAATAGGAGGGAAAAGAAAACTTCATCTAACATTTAGATGAAGTTTAGCCTCAGAGAGATAAGAAAAGATATTGTACCCAGGAAACAAGAAAAGGACACTATAAAAAAGGAATAATCAAAGGTGAGAGGGGCTAGAAAGAATGAGGCTGAAATGTCAAGCCAGCGGGAAGCAACAAACCAAATGCACTCCGAAGTTCTGAAAAGGACTGTTTATTCGTATTGGCACGTGTGCTGGCTCAGCAGAGTCCCCTCCAGAGGGTGAGCACCCAACGTGGCAGGGTTTTTGCCTTATATACATCCCTAGGTTTTTTTGTCTCCCATATATGGCATACATACACATTCTAGTCATTCTTTCTATGTTACATGCCTAGCTTCCGGGAATCTGTTGCAGTTTGGGAGGAGGGGCAGGCGCCGCAACTGGGCAGAGCTCGGACCCTCCGCTTAGGCAGAGCCCCTCTAGTGGTGCCTCTTCCATTTCTCTGAGGGCGCACTGCCCGCCCGCCCTCCCTCCCTCCCTCCCACAGTTTCCCTGCGCTCAGGGCTGTTTCTCCCGCGGCATTGCTGCTGAAGGCCTGTTGCCTAGGCTACAGATGATGGGCTCAGTTCCTTATCTGCGCCCAGGGGGAAGTCCCCACTCTGTGAGCGCATAACCCTCTTCCTCCCCTGCTTTTCACTGTCAACCCGCCAAGAAGCCAGGGGATGGTTACGGTGGTGCAGCCAAGAGGGCGTTTTATCTGCTCTCGACTTCCTTCTCGATGAGGGAGGAGTGGGGAGCAGGGGAGCACTTGCTCTTGACCATCTCTTTTTTGCTCTGCCCTTAACTTACTAATGCCTCACAACTCTGTGAAAGACCAATTATTTTTCCTATTGTATAAGATGTGAAAACTGCAGCCACAAGTTTCAATAACCAGCCTATATAGTCAATTCTGCAGCTACCACAAGGTGGAACCAGGTAAAAACAAAGAATAGCCCTAGCTGGTTTGGTTCAGTGGAAAGCATCAGCCTGCAGACTGAAGGGTCCCAGGTTTGATTCCGATCAAGGGTACATGCCCAGGATGCGGGCTCGATCCCCAGTAGGGGGCGTGCAAGAGGCAGCTGATCAATGATTCTCTCTCATTGATGTTTCTATCTTCTCTCCCTCTTCCTTCCTCTCTGAAATGAATAAAAAATATATTTAAAAATAAACAAAGAAAACCCAGAAGGAATAGCAGACATTCTAAGGCTTTCCTGTAGTTTCAAACCATTTAATGTAATCCTCACAGAAGAGTAGGAGCTCGTGTGTGCAACCTCCCTAGTTGCTCTAGGAGTGAACAAGGTGTACTACACATGCCCTCACCACCTTCAAACTGGACACTTCTATTTGCCCTTCATGACTGGACACTTCATGATTGCCCAGGAACCAGTATTGTTACAGAAAACCGAAGATGAACAAAGCAATACTTAGAGAGATGCAGTTACATTTATTACGTGCGGGTCCAGAGGAAAATGTCTCTCAAATTCTGGACCCCAACATGCAAGAACCTTCCCTATTTATATGATTCCACCTTCTTTGTCCCCCAAATATGGGGTGTTTCCAGCCCCTTTTGCAAGTTCTTAAAGAGCTCGTATGTGCCGGGGCCTTGAGACCTCAACCAGAGGCCTGGCCTGGCGACAGCACTGATAACCTTATCTGGGGAAGGTTTAATGGCTTCTCTGAAGTGGGAGTAGTCTTAGCAAGCAAGAATTTACAGAAGCCAAATAGCAAGGTTAAAATTTCAAACAGCAGTATTTATATAAGATGGATGCTTCATTCCCCACTGGTTTTATGTACATGAGTAAAATCATTGATTCTTAGTCATTGTAGTTATATTTACCCCTGAGGATGATAATCTTAATTTTCTTCCTAATAAAGTTAGTGGGCCTGCTTATAAGATAAGGGCCTGGAATGAGGGCCAGGAGGAATCTTTAGAGAGTCCAAAGAGTCCTAGACTCTCAATTTTTCCTGGGCTGTCTTAAGCCGGGTGTGATGAAGCCATGTTGGGATTCTGTTGACCTTGACTGCTGTGGAGGTGGTCCTTACCAGGTAGGAGTCAGTCCTTGGGTGGCAAATTTCTTTACCCAAACAGGGTAACCAGGGTGGAAGGGATGAACCAGACCAAAAGTTGGTACAGGCAGAGTATCTCAGATGTGCATCTGGATTGCTTCCTGGGTAGACGGTAAAGCCTGTAAGAACTTGAATAAAGATTGGTTATGGATTTTAGCTTTTCTAGACTGGGTAGGTCAGGATCTGGAAGAGTCACTAGAATCTGTAGAGGCCCCACTGGTTTTAGGGCAGCCTCCTGGGCAGCTTCATCTGTGGCCCAGTTCCCTCTTGCTTCTGTGGAGAACCCTTACCTTGTTGTAAATGCATACCTGCTATCAGTATAAATTGTTACTGATTTTTCTTTTGTTTACCAGAGAGCCTGAAACTGGGTGACTCTAGTGTTTGACATCCAGTGCTCTAGTGTGTTCCAGAGTAAAGCCTCGACCTCATGTGGGGCAGTTAGAATTAGTTACTGCCCAAGGGTTAACTTATTTGCTTTTTCAATAAGCATAGCTGTGGCTGCTACCGCCCAGAGGCAAGTAGGTCACTCAAATGCAAAGGGGTCAAGTCTTTTGGACAAATAGGCTACCAGCCTTTTCTAGGGGCTGAGACTTTGGTGAGTACCTCTTTGCCTATGCCCCTTGTCTCACATACATAGAGGTGGAAAGACTTAGTTACATCCTGCAGTGCTAGTTGGCCCATCGTCCCTGCTCTGCTCATGTCTGTCTAACTGCCTAATATATTACCTCAAGGATCCTGGCTCTGAATTCTTTTAGGGAAAATGGACGTTGAATTTCTTCTGTAGCTGCTTCGTGCTGAGGAGGGACAGAGTTTTCTCTCAGAGCCAAGAGATCCTTTTCTGTCTGTCACAGGGACGATGAGGCCTGGGCCCAGGAGGAGGTGGGCTTGTGTCCTGGCAGAGACAAACTGTAACAAATGGTCCGGGTGGAAGGGAAAGAAAACATTTCAGTTTTAATGGCCTCTATTGAAATAAAAGTTTTCTCCTCAAAATTACCTCTATGTTTATCAAAAGAGCCAGATGAAGACTGATTTACCTATTGTATTTAATTTGGCCTGATTGTTTGCATAAACACAACAAGAATGGTAACTGACTACCTTTGCCGGAATTTCATGATTGAATCTTATTGTGCCCCATAGGGCCAGGAAGCCAAGCCATCCAGCTGCCGTCAGGCCTGCCTGCAGTATCTGCTGAGTTAGGTGAATCCCTCACCCGCAGCAACTCCACCTGAGCCCACACCTTAGGTTTTAAAGCCCATCTCAGTAGCCCTCCTACTCGTCACAGCCTAGGGTGTGTGGGGTTCCACAGGGATGCAGAGTCATCCTTATTGCTCCCCTTCTACTCTGACCAACCACCAGTGATGGTAGGGCATGGGCCTGACTCTCCAGCGCCAGCCATTTTCAGGGATCCCAAGCAGGATACCAGGCTTTTCCTTGGCACTCTTATTGGCTTCAAGTCTTCAGAGTTCAGGCAGGGCTCTTTAAAACATGACACTCCAGTCAAAGTTTCCGATCAATAAAACCACTATTAGAAACCAGTCTTATTGAATTTATGCAAAGAAATGTATTGCCATGATTTATTAAGCATTGCCAAATTTCAGAGGAATTATGTAAGGAGAAAAATATACTGACCTGCTTTAAGATCTTCTGATTTTCCTTGTTAGTCCTTTCTATGGATTCTTCAGAGAAATATAACTGTCTTCAAATGACAAGGAGAAATTCAAAATGTGTCTATATTCAAGTAGACAATTATAGCTATCCTTGTAGTAGGGTTCCCCCTACTTAACTTGTCCTTAAAATTTCATATGGTCTCTGGGAGGGGTGACATGCCCTCTGAGAAAGGACTAAGGGAGCTTTATTGCTTTACAGGGTCTCATATGGCACAGGACCTCACGGGGTCTGTAATTCCTGTAACAAAGGGCTGGTACTCACCACTTCCCTCTGTTCCAAACAGGCTTTCCCCAGTTTCCTAAAGTTGAGGTTTGTGCCACCCCTGACATGGGCATGGTCACACAGGCCTGCAAGACAGTAACACTGGCACTATGGCCATCTAAGGTAGCCAAATCTTCTGCTACCATATACGACACATGGTAGGGCTATACAAATATCTTAGGGAGGTGACTAAGGTCTATTCTTGACCTTCCCACACAAAGTAAAATTGTCCTTGTCTTTCTGGAGTCATGTCCATGAAGACGCAGGTATCATCTAAGTCTATTATACAGTTTTCTGCAGGTCACTGTCAGGGCTGTGCATGGTGGCCAGTTCTTCTTTCTAGCCACAAACACAGACTGTCTAATTTCCCTAAATTTTATTCTGGCACAGGAAAAAAATTGCTTTGCTGTAAACAGGCAGATTAACCCCTACGTATCTGGGCTTGGACATCTGCCTAGAAAGCCGTAATTTGTAAGTTTAACATGTGGCCTTGGGTCCTTCTAACCCAACAGGGTCTCTGCCATCCCTCAGTCAGACTCCTTCTCTCTTGGAGAATCTCAAAGTCCTGAAGGCTCCCCGGTCCAGGGAGAATGCCTTTCCTTTGCTCTTTGACTTTAAGCTGCCAGTCCAAAACAGCCAGAGTTGCAGTTAGAAACAGCTTTGTATATTGCACAGCGCTTCTGTGGCAGTGGCTTGGGTATTAGGCCCCTTGTCTTCCCGCCAGTCCCTTTTGTGGCAGAGCAGGGACGAGGCTTCTCCCAAGGGAGTGCACTGGAAAGGGATCTCAGCCCCTCCTCTTCCAGCAGCAACAGGTACTGAACCCTTTCAGTACATTTGCAAACAGGGAGCTTTCACTAGCTCTATCTGCTGCTTTTACAGATCCCGGGCCTGCTGCTCTATTCCTGGGGCTGCGGGAAGGCCAGTAGCAGTCACTGGCTTCTGGTTTAACTGCTGCAGCCAGAAAGCCAAAGGCCTAAGTCTTGTATTGCTTGCTGTAAAACACTCATTACTCACTGGGCAGCAGCGGGGCAGCTCTAGTGTCAGGTACATGTCTGCTGTCCCCCGCTTTTCTCGCTGCTGCGGCTTCTTCCAGGGCCGCTGCAGGCAGCTCAGGCATCCAGCCCCCCCCACCCCCTTCTTTCATCTGGCTCTTGGGGGATGAGTCTGCCTAGCAACCAGTTTTAAATCACCAGGGCAGCTAGATTAATTATGCTTGCAGAAAACTTGCGACCTTAAATCTAGTGAAGTTCTGATAAGACACCTGGACCATACCCCTACGCCAGCAGAGCGGTCTGCAGCCAGAAAAATCAACAAAAACCTATCTCTCCCTGCTTCATAATTAACTGCCGACAACCCCCCTCCTCCGACCCATCCCCAGTCCAGTTGCTTGTCTCTCTTCCCAATTGTGATGCAGAGGAAGACAATTCCTACAGAGGGGAGAAATAGAAACAGTGGGAGTTTCAGAGAAAACTACAGACTACCACTGTAGTAGTCCTCCCTTTCGAAGGCTGAGGTCCGACCTGTGGAGAAAAATGACTCTTAGTCAGCCTGGAAAGATAGGGAGGAGGAAGATAAGGGTGTGTAGGGAGATTTCTTGCAAACTGAAAGCCTGGAAGGCCTCCTGAAAGAAAAGATCTTTAATCCAGTTACAGATGCTATTAGTATCGGGGGCCCATAGATAGTTAATAATAACTTCAGCCTTAGTTCCACCACAGGTGGCTCACGTTGGATTATGATGTCACAGCCAGGGACAGGGCCTGTAAATCTCTCGGCCCTGCGGAGCTGTAAGCCCTGCCCCTGCAAGTCTCCGATCACCAAAAGAGATAAGAAAGCCATAAATAAAAGTTCCTTGTTCTTTGAAATGTCATAAATTTATACCTTTAAATTAACCCTAGGACTTTAAAATTTCAATTTAATAGAGCAAATTCACAAATCAGAGCAAACTGAAACCCTTACTTATACAAAATTAGAAATTTTTATTAGCTAAATGGGCTGATTCCCTCCCACTGTGATAGAGAGCAAACATCTCTGAGAAAAATAACTCAGCAGCGCTGCTTAAGACGTTTGCAGACCATCACAGGTTCAGCCTTTAATAAATAAAACATTTTAGCCAGTTGAATTAACAGAAATGCAGAATAAATCAAAGTAGCTTTCACTTCACACAGACCAGTTAATGAGCAGATAATTATGCCAAGACAGACAAACATCCATGCTCACACTCTCTCAGTAGACTAGCCCAAACTGGAGCTGAGCAGATAAACAAAACAATGCCCAACTTCCCAGATGGGCATGGGGCACTACAGGCACCCAAGCCCCAGAACAGAATTCTCGACCAACGTCCTGGTGAGAACCTACCGGAGGAGTTAAGACTGCGTCCAGTCCCCCTTCTTGGTAGCAAATTGGCTAGTCCCACACAAACAAACAGCAGAGTGAACTCATAATTCCTTCATTCACCTCCAGAGTCCCACATTTATATACTAGCTAGTCCAAGTTTTTGACTTCTACCAGATATTTACCCAGAGTTTAAACAGCCACCTGATTCCTGACTCCTGATTAATTTGCCTGAGGAAGCCATATGGCTTCCGGGGAGGTGATCAAGCTCCCCCTTCCACTCACTTGGAGTGGGCTGAACTGACGGGGCCCCTACCTTACAGATTCTGTCGACAGGTCCAGAAGTGTCCGTCCACTCTCCAGATGCCGTCCGGGTCCTGGGCTGAGGTCCGGGAGTGCCCAGAGACCCCCGGTTCAATTCTACTAAATCAGCAGAGCGGCACCTCCCGGAGACCTATCCAGCTCCCCGGGCCCCAAACCCGGCCCATTCACTGGAGGTCAAAAAGGCCAGGGAACTAATAATGTTACAGAAAACCGAAGAAGAACAAAGCAATACTTAGAGAGATGGAGTTACTTTTATTACATGCAGGTCCAGAGGAAAATGTCTCTCAAATTCTGGACCCCAACATGCAGGAACCTTCCCTATTTATATGTTTCCACCTTCTTTGTCTCCCAAATATGGGGTGTTTCCAGCCCCTTTTGCAAGTTCTTAAAGAGCCCGTATGTTCCGGGGCCTTGAGACCTCAACCAGAGGCCTGGCCTGGTGACAACACTGATAACCTTGCCTGGGGAAGGTTTAATGGCCTCTCTGAAGTGAGAGTAGTGTTAGTAAGCAAGAATTTACAGAAGCCAAATAGCAGGGTTAAAATTTCAAACAGCAGTATTTATAAAAGATGGATGCTTCACTGCAGGTGTTGAGTCTCCTCCTGGCCTGCGTGGAGCCCAGGCTAGAGATCTGATGGGTGAGGCCACTGGTTGCCAAGATTCAGGCCGTTTCCTGGTGCAGGAGCTGGGAATGGTGTAGCCAGATCTGGACACCGTCTACTTTAACAGCTGTGGGCATGCTCAGGATAACAGTGTAGTGTCCCTTTCAGGTTGGGGTGAGTCCTTGGGCAGTGAACTTCCTTACCCACATGGAGTCCCCGGGCTGGAAGGGATGTACAGGGTTCGTGGTGGGCACTGGCAGTGCGTTTCAAAGAAGATTATGGGTGGCTCTCTGGGTATACTGCAGAGCCTGTAAGGACTTAACCAAGGAATGGTTATGAATTCCAGCTTTCAGTTTCTCCCTCACCCTGGGAAGGATGGGGAGAGGTCTACTATACATGATTTCAAAAAAAAGGGGGGAACCCCTCCCGGTAGAGGGTATACCTGGCCCATAAGAGGGCGAAGGGCAGGAGGTTGGTCCAGTTTTTACCAGTTTCTAGGACAAATTTAGTTAAACTCCTTTTTTAGAGTCCTACTCATGCCTGTCCTAAACTTTGTGGTTGGTATGCACAATGGAGTTTCTAATTTATGCCTAAGGCTTGAGCTATCCTAGTGGGGTATGCTTCAACCCAACCCGAGAAGGTGTCTGTAAGAACTAGCAGGTACTTGTACCCTGACGCTGGTGGCTTAATCTCTGAAATCCACCTCGCAATGCTCTCCTAGGGAATTTCCCCCAGGCTCGAATTCTCAGGGGGACCCTCTTACCTTGCTTAGCAGTGCACAGACAGTACTTTTAGTGACTATGCTTTTAATTATCTTATCTAAGCTTGGTATATAGTACCTGCCTCGCAGAAGTCCAGAAGTCTTGGTGATGCCTAGGTGGGTAGCCTGGTGTAACTGGGCAACTAACGTCTGACCTAGAGCCTCTGGGACCAACAGTCTGTCATCTGGTAGGGTCCACCAACCATCTGGTCCTTTGATGGCTTGCTTCTGTTCTGCCAATTCCTCCTCTTGTTTGGTGTAGGAGGGGGTCTGTGTTAGGTCTGGATCTGGTAGGGTTACTAAGACTTGTAAAGGCCCCACTGGTTTTTGGGCAGCTTCCTTGGCAGCTTGGTCTGTGGCTCTATTTCCTCTGGCTTCAATTGTTTCCCCTTTCTGATGTCCTTTGCAGTGCACTATTGCAACTGCCCTTGGGAGCCAGATGACCTCTAAGAAGGCTAAAATCTCCTTTCTGGCTGAAGTTGGTAACCCTCTTTCCCGGTGGATGGCAGTGTCCCCATTGAAGGGCCTGGATCAAGGACAAAAGTTTAGCTTTTTGTACTGATGTCCCCCTGTTCAGGGACTGTGCCCAAATGGTGTGGTCCAGGGTGACTACCGCTGCCCCTGAATATCGGATCCCATCCTGAACATAACTGCTCCCATCTGTGAACAGTACCTCGTCTGGTGATGATAGCGGGACATCTGTCAGGTCTGGGCGAGCTGTTTGTACTGCGTCTGTTACCTCTATGCAGTCATGAATGGGTTCCTCCGGATCATCATCTGGGAGCAGGCTGGCAGGGTTGATGGCCAGTGTCTTATAGAACTGGATACGGGGCTGGTCCAGGAGAAGAGCTTGGTATTGGGTGATTCTGGTGTTTGATATCCATCTCTCTGAAGCAGCTCGAAGGAGGGCCTCCACAGCATGGGGTGTTGTCAGGGCTAGTTCCTGGCCCAGAGTCAGCTTATCTGTCTCCTTCACCAGCAATGCTGTGGCGGCCACTTTCTGGAGGCATGCTGGCCACCTTGCTGCCACGGGGTCTAGTCTCTTATACAGATAGGCTATAGGTCTCTTCCAAGGACCTAGAGTCTGAGTGAGAACCCCTTTGGCAATGCCCCTTACCTCATTCACGTAGAGGTGGAAGGGCTTTGTGACGTCTGGGAAGGCTAGGGCAGGTGCTGAGACGAGAGCATTCTTTAGCTCCTCAAAGGCCCGTTGTTCCACTTTGGTCCAGTTCAGCGGCTGAGCTGGAGTGGCATTGGACTACTACAGGAGCTTGATGACTTGCCAACTCCAGGGGGGTTGTTTTCTGCCCAAACCATGGGATAGAGATGCTGTAGCTCCTCCAAGTAGGTAGAGGGCTCACGTTCTTCGCCTGGTGTCGCTTTTTCTGTTTCCTGCAAGATATATTCCTTTGAGAGAGGACAGGTTAAAAGAATACAGGCGGGGGAGGATGTAACCAGACCCGAGTTCCTTGGATCCACGTTGAGGTGTGTTCTGTCTGCCTCAAAGGATATGGTGGCTTGTAGCTTCTGTAGGAGGTCACATCCAAGCAGGGGGCATGGGCATTCTGGCATGACCAGAAATGAATCCGTTACCATGTTCCTTCTAAGGTCCACAGTCCTTTCTGATGACCAAGGAAAACTGGCAGTTTGTCCAGTGGTTCCCTGGACTGATGTCTTCTTAGAGGTTATGGGTCCCATCGGCTCTGTCAAGATTGAATAGACTGCCCAAGTGTCCACCAGTAAACTAACAGGTTTGCCCCCCACTTGTAAGGTTACCCTGGGCTCCTGGGGGCTTAATGGAAAGGAGCCCCAGCCCTGTCAGTCCTCTTCCTCTAAGTTAAAAGATCCTTAGAATCCGAGTCTCCCCTTCTGCTTCTCTAGCTAACCTGCCAGGACATTCTCTCTTCCAAATGCCCCTGCTTCCTGCAATAGGCATACTAATTCCTTCCTATTTGCTATTGGCCTTTTTTTTTTTTTTACATTTCTCTTTTCCTTCTCCTCACATACACAAACCTTCACATATCTCACAATTTCAAATTCGCCTTCAAACCTTCTTTCTATGTCCTTCAAAAATGCATAAACATGCCTCAAACCTTCCATTAAGTATTTCTAAACATGTCCAGCAATCAATGTTCTAGTATTGCATGCTATTTTAAAGGCAGAGGGAGGAGGGAGTGAAAGATGAGACAGAGGGCCGGAGAGAAGGACACAGGCTTTATTAGAGGAGAAGACCCTGCCGGGCTATCTTCCAGATGGAAAAGAGCACATGTGCCGGGGTGAAGGCGCCTTTTGAGGGGAGGAAAGGGAAGGGATGGGGCTTAGAGTACTCGGCACATGCTGATTGGTGGTTTCATATAAAGCACATAATTAGGGACTTAGAAATCGGGGGTTAGGGTATTTGGCAGGTGCTGATTGGTGGTTCAATGTACAGTCCATATAAGGTGTCTGGTTAGGTGCTCAGGAATGTTCGGGTGCAGGTGGAGTTTACATTATTCTCTGTCTATCAGTTGGGGGAAGGGAGGATCTATCAGGGAGCAGGACCAGCAACCTGTTTCCAGGCCTCTAGCCACTTGAATTTTTAAACTGCCACATTTTCCTGAAAAGGGGAATGGGGGAATTTCTAGCTGCCGCCTTTAAGCCCCCTAACAGAACATGGTGAAAAGTGTCCAAGGAGTCGCTGGGGGTTCTTGGGTCTCATTGGGGCACAGGGAGTCACAAGGGAATTTCCCTCCTCACTGCAGCCTCCAGCTACTCAAAACAATCCCTGGAGCGGATGGGCGCTGGGTGGGCGGAGGCAGGGAGCATGGCACGGGTCCCAGGTGGCGAATGGAGGTGCTCCCACTGAGGCGTTTTCATCTGGCAGTCCACTCTGTTCCCACTGGGAAAAGCGCTTGCCTCCTGCCAGCGAAGGTGGTGTGGGGGAACCGGTGACCCCTACACGGCAATCAGACTCCCTGACCTCTCTGAAAAGCCCCTCTGCTTGAGTGTGTTTCTATTAAAAAGTACTGATTTTAAAACTAATAACTTAAGAGCTTCCACACACAAAAGGACCAAGTGGTCCACAAAATATTTTCCTTTTCTTCTGAAGGTTTTACAATGTATTGTAATCATTAACCATATTAAATTCAAATGGCCAATTGAGACAAACAGTTCTGAGACCGTTCCTCCACCACTGATTAAGACTGGGTGGCGGC
Source organism: Corynorhinus townsendii (assembly GCA_026230045.1). Classification (NCBI taxonomy): domain Eukaryota; kingdom Metazoa; phylum Chordata; class Mammalia; order Chiroptera; family Vespertilionidae; genus Corynorhinus; species Corynorhinus townsendii. The sequence continues at coordinate 110,332,956 of JAPDVU010000003.1, read as the reverse complement.
AGGTGTCAGAAATAAGATTCATTTTTCTGAGCTTTCTGGACAGACTTGGTGACTTTGCCAGTTCTGGCTTCCTTCTTATAAATAGTTAACTTTAGAATTTGGTCCCTGTTTTAAACCTCTTCGGACCACAACTGTTACAACTTCATACCTTCAAATTAATAGACAGAAATTTTATTAGTTAGGTGTGCTGATTCGCCCTCTGACAGAGAGCAAGCACCCCTGGGAAAAAGGAATCCCAGTGGCCACTTGGGGTGGTTTGCTATGTGTCAGAGCACTCAGCCTTAAATAAATTAAATGTTTCTTTCTTTTTTTTCTCACAGACTTCCACACTTACATGAACAAATAATTATACCCAGGCAGACAAACAAAATATCAAACAAACATCTGTACTTACACCCTTTCAGTGAACAAGTACTCTTACAGTCTTGGGATCTGAACAGATAACAGGAACACTGCCCAAGTCCCCTGATGGGGGCCTAACAAGAACAGACATGGGGGCATCCCTTTCCCACATCCCAGGACAGGATTCTCAACCCATGTTTCAGCAAAACAGAAATGGCACTCATGTTGGACAAAGGAAACAAGACTAATAGATGCAACAAACAGATAAATGCCCCATCCTACAACCTAGGGAGTTTCTCGGGAACTCGGTCCATCTCCCATAATCAGGGCAGGACCAGGAGGGAGGGGCAGCGCAGGGAGACTGAGGGCTCAGGAAGCGAACACGCTGAGGGAGGGGAGGGCGTGCAAACGCCGCCACCGCTTTTTTTTTTTTTTTGGCTCCACTGCCACCGCCACAGGCCAGTGGGTGGGACTGGTGTGTGTGAAGGGAAAAAAAAAAGGTTAAAACCACTCCTGGAGTCCGCCAGGGACTGTGAGGGGAAAGTCATCCTGCACTCCAGCGTTGACCTGGGAAAAAAAGTGCTTAGTTGAGGAGGGGCAGGTTACACATAGAGGGTTATTTCAGGAGAGGTAAAATCCTGCAAGGAACCTTGATAAAAAGATCAGTAATCCAGTCACACAGTCAAAGGTTAAACAGGAAGGGAAGAACCACTCAATGTCTCCCAAGAGGATTTCAACAAACTGACATAACCTTGACAAATCAAAATCTAACAACAAATATTACACACAGGGCCCAGACACAAGACAAAAACAATCCAGAAACCAGGAGTGACCACTGATGTCTCAGGGCACTACTAGGAGGGGGAAGTCCCGGCTGCGTCCAGCCCTCCCCACCATCCCCAGATGACAGATGACCGGTCCACCAGTAAACCAGGACTCACTTCCAGGAGGGTTTCCAGGACTCTGAGACAAATTGTGAGGGATGTGCCAATGTTCCCTGTCCCCTCGCTGGATTCGAAGGGAAGTTCTCCGGGGCCCTGGGATGTCTCAGGGTGCGCACCCCCTAGAGATCCCTCAGTCTCCATGACCGGCCCAGGGGAGATTGGCCTCCCTTGGCGTCCAGACCAGCGCCCTCTAGTAGCGGATCTCGCTGGGGCCTCCAAATGTTGTGATGTAACCCCCATCTTACAAAAAATGCGTCAAAGAAAGGTCGAATTATGGAGTCATTTATTAAAATCTGGCAGCATACAAGGGAGCAAACGTGCTCCAGACCTCACAGTCCCGAACAGCTAGCCACTTCTGGCTTATATGCAGAATATCACAAAAGTATTGATTACATCTTTGGGTCTGGAATGAGGAACCTGTTTCGCAAAAAAGCATTTTTACAAAGAAGCAGAATTTGAGCAACTTAGTTATCTAAAATATCTACAAATCACTGCATCAACAGAAACACATTATCTGGGACCACCTGGGCAATTTTAGAATAATTATGCTGTCCAGATTCTGAGATGACTGAGTCAACCGAAACTCAGTTATCTGTAGCTGCTGAGACAATTTAGGATCACTATCTGTCCTGGGTCCCAGAGGAATGTGCTTTGATGACCAGTGAGATCACAATCAATGGGATATTCAAACCATCATCAATAGAGTATTGGGATAGCATACATAAGTTCAGAAAATCAAAATAACTTTTAAATGAGTACAGAACTCAAAACAGCAAGTTTAAAATATTAAACAGCAATTTTTACCCACGTATAGTTACTACCATACTTCACACTAAGCCCCCATTCCTTCCCATTCCTCCCCTCAAAAGGCGTGTTTACCTCTGCACCTGTTGCTGTTCTCCTCTTGTGAGACAGCTGAGCAGGTTTCTTTCCCTTAATAAAACCTGTAATCCTGGTTTTCAGCTCCTGATTGATTTTCTCACTCCATCTCTACCTTCTTCCTCCACTTGAATTTGTCTCTGTGGTAATTTAGTCTCACCTTGGAATTTCCTAGGTTATCACTGTCCACATATTATTTTCCTCCTGTGGCCCTCACTTTCTTTACAAAATGGAGCTGGAAGCACATTTTCATGACTATTTGGAGAGGGGAATAAAGAGAAGGTATGGCTCTCAGGGGACAGTGCCCACACCACAGAGCGTGGGATGGTTCAGTGGCTCAGCCAGGGCCTGTCTGATGCTTCTGCTTATGAGCAGCTGCAGCCCATGGAGACTGTTCAAGAAAAGAAGCAGTTGAAGCAGGAATTTTAGGGGGACATAGGCAAGCTTAGGGATTTTTTAGAATTGGGGTCCATGGGAGAAAGCATGGGGCTGCAGACTGGGAGAAGGTACATTTCCATAACACAAGGAAGCCAGTTGCAGTCACATTTCCATAAGACAAGGAGGCAGCAACAGGTATATTTACATAAGACAAGGGAACTGGAAGTAGCCAAGAAAGGTCACATTTACAAAATAAAGAGAAGGAAGCCCTTCATTCAGAAGGAAGGAGGAGGGGAGAATTTCACATGTCCCCTGTGAGGTTCAACCTTTGAGCCCAGGAGTTAATATAGTAACCAGTCTAAGGGAATAGTGACCAATCAGAGGGGATATCAAGGCACCAAGTTCTGCAGCCTATATAAGCCATGGGGAAAGGAACCCAGTGGGACTCTTCCCTCTCCCCATGTGGGAGTCAGTTCAGGGACCCTTCTCCCCCTCCCTATTTGGGAGTCAATTCTGTGGGACTCTTCCCTTTCCCCACGTAGGAGTATCTACTTGTTTTTCAATAAATATCCATCTTTGCTATACCACTTTCTGTCCGTGGATTCATTCTTCCATTCCAGCGGACAAAGAATCCAGGTTCCAGTCCAAAAATTTGGTATCACAGTGCAACCTGGCCTGATAGCTCAGTGGATTAGAGCATCATCCCAATGCATCAAGGTTGTGTTGGGAGCAGCAGGAATAAACACCAAGTGTTAGACCTTTGGGATCAGACCAGACCTGGATTCAGCAATCTCGTACTTGAGTTCTGGCTAGGAAAAAATTCAGAGCCAAGACTTCAACTATAAGGGAACACTTATATATAATATCACAGAGGTAGAAGAAGTAATTCATAGAATAAATAGGCTTAGGACACAAGTTATAGGGATAAAGGAAGGGCCCATGATGCTTAACAATGAGGAAGGTCAAGGTGACACACCTGGGGAGAGAAAGAGGGGAAAGGTGCAGGTGTGCTCCCAGAGGAAGAGTGTTATAAGGAGGGAGGTCTCAGGTGAAGATCTCAATAGAATATTCAGCAGATTTCCAGGTGTGTCCTTTCAGGGTCTAGGTCTCCTGATTGATTGGTGGGCACCAGGGCTGGGGTTCATTACTTAATGCAGGTTGTCCTGAGGTCAGCCCCAATTTTGCTTATGTGGCTTTGCTGCATTTCTGGGCCTGGAGCTGAAATACAATTGACACCTAGATGTTATCTCTATAGAGGAAAGGTCAGGGGGTCTAAGGGAGGAAAGGTCACGGTGGGAATGAGGTCCCACCCTAAAATTGTCTGCTTCGAGGTACCCTTGTACCTGGCTTATTATCCTTTCTCTGCTCATGTCTGTCTAACTGCCTGCCACAGTTGCAGGTTCCATCCCTGGTCAGGGCACATACAAGAATCAACCAATGATTGCATAAATACTAGTGTTACCGAAAAGGGGACCTGTCCCTTAGTGGGTCTGCCTAGGGCCCATGGTAGTGTGTGTGGGTTCTTCATGTAGTAAAGATTTCAAAGAGTCCTGGTGATTTTTCGAATACGTTTATTAAAGTGGGGGACAGTGAAATCAGGAAGGGCTTAGGATAAAAGGAACAACAGGAGAGAAAAGGGGGCCTTGGAGACAGATTCACGGTGTTAGCCTAGGAGGAATTGCCACTGCCCATTGCTCCCCTGGTTGCAAGCCTTGTGGGGTCCCTTAGAGTTTAGGAGACGTGTGCCTGTGAAGGAGGAAGAGGGGGGAGAGAAAGGCACTGGGACCTTTGTTTTGAAGGTTTTTGAAGGCTAGGCATTGCGAGATCTTGGAGAGGATCTCAATAGAATATTCATCAGCTTTATCCTGATGTTGCAAAATGAGATTTATTCCCTAAACTTCATCTGTCCTTGGGTGTAAAGTATGGTAGCAATCATACTTGGGTAAAACTTGCTGTTTAATATTTTAACCTTGCTATTTTGGGTTCTGTACTCATTTATTTTTTATTTACTTATTTTAAAAATATATTTTATTGAATTTTTACAGAGAGGAAGGAAGAGGAATAGAGAGTTAGAAACATCGATGAGAGAGAAACATCGATCAGCTAGCTACCTCCTGCACGCACACACACCGGCGATGTGCCTGCAACCAAGGTACATGCCCTTGACCGGAATCGAACCCAGGACCCTTGAGCCCCCAGGCTGACACTCTATGCACTGAGCCAAACTGGTTAGGGCAGGTTCTGTACTCATTTAAAAGTTATTTTGATTTTCTGAACTTATGTATGATTGAATACTCCAGTGATGGTGGTTTGAATATCCCATTGATTGTGATCTCACTGGTTACTGAAGCACATTCTTCTGGGAATCAGAAGAGCACAAATTATCCTAAATTGTCTCAGTAGCTACAGATAGTGCATTCCTGTTGACTCAGTGACCCCAGAATCTGGATAGCACAATTATTCTAAATTGTCCAGGTGGTCCCAGATAATGTGTTTCTGTTGATTCAGTGATTCGTAAATACTTTAGATAACTAACTTGCTCAATTTTTGCTTCTGTAAAGAATGCTTTTCGTGAAACAGGTTCCTCATTCCAGACCCAAAGATGTAATTGATACCTTTGTGATATTCTGCCAATATAAGCCAGATATGGCAAGCTGTTCGGGGCTGCGAGGTCTGGAGCACTTTTGCCCCTCGTCAGCCGCTGGCTTTTAATAAATGACTCCATAATCAACCTTTTTTTGAGGCGTCCTTTGTGAGATTCGGGGTACATCACAACAGGTGTGGTTGGCAAATGGCAGTGATTGGATTTCTGCTATCTATCTCCCTGAGAGGGTTTACCCTCTGGTTGGGGAGAAGTGTAAATCATATATTCTTAAGTGTTCTTGGTTACAGAAGATAGGACTTTGGGATTTACTAGATGGCTGTAAACTGCTTGGCCATTTAACTGTCTCAGTTTCCCTATTCGGCTTGTTCTGACTTACTAGCCTATCTCAAGTGGAACAACAACAAATAAATGTTTTTCTCTCTCAAATCAATCAATAAAAAACAAAACAACAACAATGGGCCAAAATGGAGTCACTTTTGCTAAGCCATGTCACCAAACCAAAATTAAGTAACTAACCTAATTGTAGTTTTAGCTTCCCCAGCAGTGAATTTTTAAACCAATCAGTCTGTAATTCAATGATTAGCAGTAGTGAGGTGATCTGCCTGAAAAGACTCCCTGGCTTCCCCTAGGGAAGGTGTCCTAGCCTGAAGTGATTTACTCTTTTAACTTCTTAGTCCCAACCCTCTTTCTGCCTATGAAAACCTTCCATCTTTCCCTAGCCAGTTTGCTCAGTGGATAGAGCATCAGCCTGTGGACTGAAGGGTTTGATTCTCCATCAGGGCACATGCCCGGGTTGCAGGCTCTTGCAGGAGGCAGTGGATCAGTGGTTCTCTCTCATCATTGCTGTTTCTGTCTCTCTCTCCCTCTCCTTTTCTTTCTGAAATCAATAAAAATATATTTAAAAAAAACAACACCAAAAACCTTCCATCTTGCCCAGCCAGTGTGATGTTTCTATCTCTCTCTCCCTCTCCCTTCCTCTCTGAAACAAATAAAAATATATTTCAAAAAAAACAAACAAGAAACCAAAAAACCTTCCATCTTGTATATCCTCTGAGAGCACCCTTCTAATTGATGGATGGGATGCTGCCTGATTCAGGAATCACTTAAAAGCCAAATAGATCTTCAAGTTCACTCACTGAATTTTCTCTAACAAAGCATTTCTTTCACTTCATGCTCTGGGAGCGGAGAAGCCAGGCATTATTCTCCTTGGGAAGTTCCTCTTTGGAAGCACAGTACAAAGTTTGATGAAAGTTCAGGGGTTTGGAGATGGGCAGAGAAGCTCTGATTATGTTTTATAAGCATTTATTTGAGCCAAACTGATAATATACGCAAGATCTCAAATGTTCCAGACAATAACAGTTTTGTAGTTTCTTTTATGCATTTGAAATTAAGGAGGGGATGTAAGGAAGATTACCTGAAAGTAGAAGAAAGCAAGGCAGGGATTGGACTATATGATAGTTACGATTATGTGTTCTCTTGGAGGGGGAGTCTTAAAAGAGGCCCCATCTTCTGTTACAGAATTTACCAGGCGACCAGAAAATACACATAGGAGTACTCAGAGATTTAGGAAAAACCCATTTATTATCAGATATACCAGAACAGTGACTCAGGGGGTCAGTTCTCCAAATCCCTGAGTGAGTGAATATAGAAGAAGCTTTCTCCTTTATACCCTTTGGTTTCTTTGTTTTCTGTTTCCTAACTACCAGGCTTTTGTGGTGGGCTTCCATAGCCCCTCCTGAGTCAGTTAGAATGGGGAAGTTAGATTTTATCTAAATGCCTAGCCTGGGTGGTGCTAGTGACCTCCCTCCAGCTAGGCTGTTACCGTCTTTGTTTATGGCCCCTTTGTAAATTGGGTGTAATTAGGAAAACAGGTCTTGCTAGAGCAGATTGTTGAGAAAGGGGCAGTGACTTAATTATAGGCTATCAAAAATGTACATTAGGTTACTGGCACAGATTCAGATTGCTAGCACCCCCCACCCCTGCAAATGTCTTATATTCCCCATCACTTCTAGTAAGTAAGAGAAACAATGGACAGGGCTTGCTTCAGGGAAAGATAAATCTTTTACTAAAGAAATTATATAACCCCCAACCAGCATGGCTCAGTGGTTGATCCTCGAACTATGAACCAGGAGGTCAGAGTTCAATTACTGGTCAGGGTTCAATTTTTTTAAAATACCCAATGGGAGATAGCAAGATCTAGGCTGAGAACATGAGGGCTGGGACCCACATACAGCAGGACTTCTTTAGTCTGTGTGGATAGCAGGGTTGGTCACAAGTACCTTTGGAAAACAAATGGCCTGAGGGGTGATACTGAAGCATCCATCTTATATAAATACTGCTGTTTGAAATTTTAACCCTGCTATTTGGCTTCTGTAAATTCTTGCTTGCTAAGGCTACTCCCACTTTGGAGAGGCCATTAAACCTTCCCCAGGCAAGGTTATCAGTGCTGTCACCAGGCAAGGGCCTCTGGTTGAGGTCTCAAGGCCCCAGAACATATGGGCTCTTTAAGAACTTGCAAAAGGGGCCGGAAACACCCCATATTTGGGAGACAAAGAAGGTGGAAACATATAAAAAGGGAAGGTTCCTGCATGTTGGGGTCCAGAATTTGAGAGACATTTTCCTCTGGACCCGCGTGTAATAAATGTAACTCCATCTCTTTAAGTATTGCTTTGTTCTTCTTCAGTTTTCTGTAACATTATTGGTTCCGTGACCGAGAACAACTGTGCTTGTCCTTTTTGGCCTCCGGTGAATGTGTCAGGTTTGGGGCCTCAGGGAGCTGGATAGGTCTCCGGGAGGTGCCGCTCTGCTGATTTAGCAGAATTAAACCGGGGGTCTCCGGGCACTCCCGGACCTCAGCCCAGGACCCGGACGGCATCTGGAGAGTGGACGGACACTTCTGGACCTGTCGACAGAATCTGTAAGGTAGGGGCCCCGTCAGTTCAGCCCACTCCAAGTGAGTGGAAGGGGGAGCTTGATCACCTCCCCGGAAGCCATATGGCTTCCTCAGGCAAATTAATCAGGAGTCAGGAATCAGGTGGCTGTTTAAACTCTGGGTAAATATCTGGTAGAAGTCAAAAACTTGGACTAGCTAGTATATAAATGTGGGACTCTGGAGGTGAATGAAGGAATTATGAGTTCACTCTGCTGTTTGTTTGTGTGGGACTAGCCAATTTGCTACCAAGAAGGGGGACTGGACGCAGTCTTAACTCCTCCGGTAGGTTCTCACCAGGACGTTGGTCGAGAATTCTGTTCTGGGGCTTGGGTGCCTGTAGTGCCCCATGCCCATCTGGGAAGTTGGGCATTGTTTTGTTTATCTGCTCAGCTCCAGTTTGGGCTAGTCTACTGAGAGAGTGTGAGCATGGATGTTTGTCTGTCTTGGCATAATTATCTGCTCATTAACTGGTCTGTGTGAAGTGAAAGCTACTTTGATTTATTCTGCATTTCTGTTAATTCAACTGGCTAAAATGTTTTATTTATTAAAGGCTGAACCTGTGATGGTCTGCAAACGTCTTAAGCAGCGCTGCTGAGTTATTTTTCTCAGAGATGTTTGCTCTCTATCACAGTGGGAGGGAATCAGCCCATTTAGCTAATAAAAATTTCTAATTTTGTATAAGTAAGGGTTTCAGTTTGCTCTGATTTGTGAATTTGCTCTATTAAATTGAAATTTTAAAGTCCTAGGGTTAATTTAAAGGTATAAATTTATGACATTTCAAAGAACAAGGAACTTTTATTTATGGCTTTCTTATCTCTTTTGGTGATCGGAGACTTGCAGGGGCAGGGCTTACAGCTCCGCAGGGCCGAGAGATTTACAGGCCCTGTCCCTGGCTGTGACATCATAATCCAACGTGAGCCACCTGTGGTGGAACTAAGGCTGAAGTTATTATTAACTATCTATGGGCCCCCGATACTAATAGCATCTGTAACTGGATTAAAGATCTTTTCTTTCAGGAGGCCTTCCAGGCTTTCAGTTTGCAAGAAATCTCCCTACACACCCTTATCTTCCTCCTCCCTATCTTTCCAGGCTGACTAAGAGTCATTTTTCTCCACAGGTCGGACCTCAGCCTTCGAAAGGGAGGACTACTACAGTGGTAGTCTGTAGTTTTCTCTGAAACTCCCACTGTTTCTATTTCTCCCCTCTGTAGGAATTGTCTTCCTCTGCATCACAATTGGGAAGAGAGACAAGCAACTGGACTGGGGATGGGTCGGAGGAGGGGGGTTGTCGGCAGTTAATTATGAAGCAGGGAGAGATAGGTTTTTGTTGATTTTTCTGGCTGCAGACCGCTCTGCTGGCGTAGGGGTATGGTCCAGGTGTCTTATCAGAACTTCACTAGATTTAAGGTCGCAAGTTTTCTGCAAGCATAATTAATCTAGCTGCCCTGGTGATTTAAAACTGGTTGCTAGGCAGACTCATCCCCCAAGAGCCAGATGAAAGAAGGGGGTGGGGGGGGCTGGATGCCTGAGCTGCCTGCAGCGGCCCTGGAAGAAGCCGCAGCAGCGAGAAAAGCGGGGGACAGCAGACATGTACCTGACACTAGAGCTGCCCCGCTGCTGCCCAGTGAGTAATGAGTGTTTTACAGCAAGCAATACAAGACTTAGGCCTTTGGCTTTCTGGCTGCAGCAGTTAAACCAGAAGCCAGTGACTGCTACTGGCCTTCCCGCAGCCCCAGGAATAGAGCAGCAGGCCCGGGATCTGTAAAAGCAGCAGATAGAGCTAGTGAAAGCTCCCTGTTTGCAAATGTACTGAAAGGGTTCAGTACCTGTTGCTGCTGGAAGAGGAGGGGCTGAGATCCCTTTCCAGTGCACTCCCTTGGGAGAAGCCTCGTCCCTGCTCTGCCACAAAAGGGACTGGCGGGAAGACAAGGGGCCTAATACCCAAGCCACTGCCACAGAAGCGCTGTGCAATATACAAAGCTGTTTCTAACTGCAACTCTGGCTGTTTTGGACTGGCAGCTTAAAGTCAAAGAGCAAAGGAAAGGCATTCTCCCTGGACCGGGGAGCCTTCAGGACTTTGAGATTCTCCAAGAGAGAAGGAGTCTGACTGAGGGATGGCAGAGACCCTGTTGGGTTAGAAGGACCCAAGGCCACATGTTAAACTTACAAATTACGGCTTTCTAGGCAGATGTCCAAGCCCAGATACGTAGGGGTTAATCTGCCTGTTTACAGCAAAGCAATTTTTTTCCTGTGCCAGAATAAAATTTAGGGAAATTAGACAGTCTGTGTTTGTGGCTAGAAAGAAGAACTGGCCACCATGCACAGCCCTGACAGTGACCTGCAGAAAACTGTATAATAGACTTAGATGATACCTGCGTCTTCATGGACATGACTCCAGAAAGACAAGGACAATTTTACTTTGTGTGGGAAGGTCAAGAATAGACCTTAGTCACCTCCCTAAGATATTTGTATAGCCCTACCATGTGTCGTATATGGTAGCAGAAGATTTGGCTACCTTAGATGGCCATAGTGCCAGTGTTACTGTCTTGCAGGCCTGTGTGACCATGCCCATGTCAGGGGTGGCACAAACCTCAACTTTAGGAAACTGGGGAAAGCCTGTTTGGAACAGAGGGAAGTGGTGAGTACCAGCCCTTTGTTACAGGAATTACAGACCCCGTGAGGTCCTGTGCCATATGAGACCCTGTAAAGCAATAAAGCTCCCTTAGTCCTTTCTCAGAGGGCATGTCACCCCTCCCAGAGACCATATGAAATTTTAAGGACAAGTTAAGTAGGGGGAACCCTACTACAAGGATAGCTATAATTGTCTACTTGAATATAGACACATTTTGAATTTCTCCTTGTCATTTGAAGACAGTTATATTTCTCTGAAGAATCCATAGAAAGGACTAACAAGGAAAATCAGAAGATCTTAAAGCAGGTCAGTATATTTTTCTCCTTACATAATTCCTCTGAAATTTGGCAATGCTTAATAAATCATGGCAATACATTTCTTTGCATAAATTCAATAAGACTGGTTTCTAATAGTGGTTTTATTGATCGGAAACTTTGACTGGAGTGTCATGTTTTAAAGAGCCCTGCCTGAACTCTGAAGACTTGAAGCCAATAAGAGTGCCAAGGAAAAGCCTGGTATCCTGCTTGGGATCCCTGAAAATGGCTGGCGCTGGAGAGTCAGGCCCATGCCCTACCATCACTGGTGGTTGGTCAGAGTAGAAGGGGAGCAATAAGGATGACTCTGCATCCCTGTGGAACCCCACACACCCTAGGCTGTGACGAGTAGGAGGGCTACTGAGATGGGCTTTAAAACCTAAGGTGTGGGCTCAGGTGGAGTTGCTGCGGGTGAGGGATTCACCTAACTCAGCAGATACTGCAGGCAGGCCTGACGGCAGCTGGATGGCTTGGCTTCCTGGCCCTATGGGGCACAATAAGATTCAATCATGAAATTCCGGCAAAGGTAGTCAGTTACCATTCTTGTTGTGTTTATGCAAACAATCAGGCCAAATTAAATACAATAGGTAAATCAGTCTTTATCTGGCTCTTTTGATAAACATAGAGGTAATTTTGAGGAGAAAACTTTTATTTCAATAGAGGCCATTAAAACTGAAATGTTTTCTTTCCCTTCCACCCGGACCATTTGTTACAGTTTGTCTCTGCCAGGACACAAGCCCACCTCCTCCTGGGCCCAGGCCTCATCGTCCCTGTGACAGACAGAAAAGGATCTCTTGGCTCTGAGAGAAAACTCTGTCCCTCCTCAGCACGAAGCAGCTACAGAAGAAATTCAACGTCCATTTTCCCTAAAAGAATTCAGAGCCAGGATCCTTGAGGTAATATATTAGGCAGTTAGACAGACATGAGCAGAGCAGGGACGATGGGCCAACTAGCACTGCAGGATGTAACTAAGTCTTTCCACCTCTATGTATGTGAGACAAGGGGCATAGGCAAAGAGGTACTCACCAAAGTCTCAGCCCCTAGAAAAGGCTGGTAGCCTATTTGTCCAAAAGACTTGACCCCTTTGCATTTGAGTGACCTACTTGCCTCTGGGCGGTAGCAGCCACAGCTATGCTTATTGAAAAAGCAAATAAGTTAACCCTTGGGCAGTAACTAATTCTAACTGCCCCACATGAGGTCGAGGCTTTACTCTGGAACACACTAGAGCACTGGATGTCAAACACTAGAGTCACCCAGTTTCAGGCTCTCTGGTAAACAAAAGAAAAATCAGTAACAATTTATACTGATAGCAGGTATGCATTTACAACAAGGTAAGGGTTCTCCACAGAAGCAAGAGGGAACTGGGCCACAGATGAAGCTGCCCAGGAGGCTGCCCTAAAACCAGTGGGGCCTCTACAGATTCTAGTGACTCTTCCAAATCCTGACCTACCCAGTCTAGAAAAGCTAAAATCCATAACCAATCTTTTTTTTTTCTTTTTCTTCTTTTGTGCCTGGCTGGTCAACATTCCTCTCTCCCCAGTGTTGAGTGTCTGAGCCCTTAAGGCATGATGGCATGAGGGCCTGATGACCATTTGCATATTAGCTCTTTATTATATAGGATGATTTCAAATTACTGATATGTCCATAAAGTGTAAAACTTTTTACATTTTTTTAAATAAATCTTTATTGTTCAGATTACAGGTGTTCCTCTTTTCCCCCTCCAATAGCTCCCCTCCACCTGATTCCCATCCCACCCCATGCCGTTACCCCCCCGCCACTGTCTTCATCCATAGGTGTAAGATTTTTGTCCAATCTCTTCCCGCACCCCTCACACCCACTTTCCCCTGAGAATTGTCAGTCCACTCCCTTTCTATGTCCCTGATTCTATTATATTCGCTAGTCCATTCTGTTCTTCAGATTTTTCATTCACTTGATTTTTAGATTCACTTGTTGGTAGGTATGTATTGATGTCATTTTGTTGTTCATAATTTTTATCTTTACCTTTTTCTTCTTCTTCCTCTTCTTAAAGAATACCCTTCAGCATTTCATGTAATCCTGGTTTTGTGGCGATGAACTCCTTTAGCTTTTTCTTGTCTGTGAAGCTCTTTGTCTGACCTTCAACTCTGAATGATAGCATTGCTGGGTAGAGTAACCTTGGTTGTAGGTTCTTGCTGTTCATCACTTTGAATATTTCTTGCCACTCCCTTCGCCTGCATAGTTTCTGTTGAGAAATCAGCTGACAGTCGTATGGGTACTCCCTTGTAGGTAACCAACTGTTTTTCTCTTGCTGCTTTCAAGATTCTCTCTTTGTCTTTTGCCCTTGGCATTTTAATTATGATGTGTCTTGGTGTGGTCCTCTTTGGATTCCTCTTGTATGGGGTTCTGTGTGCTTCCTGAACTTGTAAGTCTATTTCTTTCACCAGGTGGGGGAAGTTTTCTGTCATTATTTCTTCAAATAGGCTTTCAATATTTTGCTCTCTCTCTTCTTCTGGCACCCCAAAAATTCGGATATTGGTACACTTAAAGTTGTCCCAGAGGCTCCTTACACTATCTTCATATTTTTGGATTCTTTTTTCTTTTTGTTTTTCTGGTTGAGTGTTTTTTGTTTCCTCATAGTTCAGATCTTTGGTTTGATTCTTGGGGTACATTGATCTACAGTTGAATTTCTGTATATTCTTTATTTTAGACAGTGTATGCTTAATTTCTGACTGGTCCTTTTCCATTTTTTTGACATTCTCATTAATATCATTAAAGGTCTCACTAAGTTCCTCAGAGGTTTTTAGAAGATTCTTGAGTAACCTTATAAATGTGGTTCTGAACTCTATGTCGTCTAGTAGCTTGTTTTCCTCCATTTCTTTCATTCGTGACATGTTTCTTTGTCTCCACATTTTGGCTGCTTCCTTGTGTTGATGGAGTGGCTTTGTGTGGTAGGTGACCTATAGGGGGCAGTAGCTCAGCCTCCCCAGTCACTTGAGGTGGACGCTCTTGGTACACCCCTTTGTGGGCTGAGTGCAAAGTCTTGGTGTAGTTAAGCCTTGATTGCTGTTGGTACACTGGGAAGAATTGACCTCCAGGCCAATAGGCTGTGAGGACTCGCTGTGTCTATAATGGAAGAACTGCTGTGCTGGAGACACGCTTATGGTGCAGGACTTGTTTCAGTGGGGCTTTGGTGCTCACTGAGTCTGCCTCTTGAATGTGTCACTTATGGATATGAGGAGTTGAAATCTGGTGTCTCACACTGACCACTAGGTACACTGGCTTCTGGATCTCCAATGGGGTGCAGGTCAGCTACTGTCTGAGGCCACCCAGCAGGAGCTATAGCGAGAGCTACAGTTTTCTACTCTTTGCTTGGGGTTTGGAGGTTTTGGAGCTGTCTGACCCGGGCTGCAAGTTTGCTAGGTTAAGCTGCAATAGGGCAGGCCTTTCTTATGCTAAAGCCGCTGCTTGGAGCTTGGATGGGTTTGTAGGTTGTGCGGGGTGGGGTCTCAGGGAGTCACTAGGCTAGGGCATGGCAAACAGTGATGGCTGCCAGTTAGCCGGCTCTGTGTCTCCGACCGGGTCCCCGTGTCCCTGCGCCCCGTGCCCCAGTGCAGTAAACAATTATTCCTGTGTGCAGCTCTGCAAGCAAGCCCCCCTCACTTTCCGACCCAATGGCAGACAGTCCAGCTTCTCCCCGTAGGAGTTTGGGTCCCCCGCATCAGAGTAATTGGGGGCCATTCTCCCTTTGGGTTGAAAACACAACGCCTGCTGCCAGCCAGATTCTGTGCCTCTGTACCTCAGCTTTCCAGTGCTCATGCACGTCTCAATGCTCTTTTCTCTTTCCTTTTAGTTGTAGAACTTCCACTCAGCCAGCTTTCCTGTGGTTCTGGGTGATAGACTTTTTGTCTTTTAGTTGTAGTTTTAAAATTGTTGTACGAGGCAGCAGTTTAAGTGTTTACCTACGCCGCTATCTTGGATCCCCCCATAACCAATCTTTATTCAAGTTCTTACAGGCTTTATAGTCTACTCAGGAAGCAATCCAGAAGCACATCTGAGATGCTCTGCCTGTACCAACTTTTTGTCTGGTTCATCCCTTCCACCCTGGTGACTCTGTTGGGGTAAAGAAATTTGCCACCCAAGGACTGACTCTTACCTGGTAAGGACCACCTCCACAGCAGTCAAGGTCAACGGAATCCCAACGTGGCTTCATCATACCCGGCTTAAGACAGCCCAGGAGTCTTCGGACTCTCTAAAGATTACTCCTGGCCCTCATTCCAGACCCTTATCTTATAAGCAGGCCCACTAACTTTATTAAGCAGAAAATTAAGATTATAGTCCTCAGGGGTAAATATAACTACAATGACTAAGAGTCAATGATTTGACTCATGTGCATAAAACCAGTGGGGAATGAAGCATCCATCTTATATAAATACTGCTGTTTGAAATTTTAACCCTGCTATTTGGCTTCTGTAAATTCTTGCTTGCTAAGACTACTCCCACTTCGGAGAGGCCATTAACCTTCCCCAGACAAGGTTATCAAGTGCTGGCGCCAGGCCAGGCCTCTGGTTGAGGTCTCAAGGCCCTGGCACATACGGGCTCTTTAAGAACTTGCAAAAGGGGCTGGAAACACCCCATATTTGGGAGACAAAGAAGGTAAAAACATATAAATAGGGAAAATCCCTGCATGTTGGGGCCCAGAATTTGGGAGACATTTGTGGGTGTTTCTCTCTTTTCCATGTCCAGTGTGGAAAGAGAGCGGGTCCAGTTCCTGAGTAGAGGAGCTGGAGATTAAGAAATAAAAGAAAGAAAGAGACCAGATAGAAAGATAGAAACAAAGCTGGGAGCCAGGTGGGACTCCATCCTCTCTGATGGAGAGACAAAGACCTCGAGCCCATGCAGCAAGTTTATTTTATACCCCCAAATACCAGGAAGTATCACCAAAACTTAGGCTCAAAGAAGCTTATTTGCATTCTTGAGTAGGCCCTAGCATTCCTGGTGCTTGCCTGGATTTACATATCAAAGTCCGCTAGGGGGACACCTGGACAAAGGTAAAAAGTCAGTACTGAATAATACCACCCACCTTCTTGGGGAGGGTGTAACCAAGACTCGGCTCTGCCAATCGCCTCGGGCTCAGCTGACAACAAATTAAAGAAATGCCCATGTGCCTTCCCAGGCAGCCCTCTACAGACATTTTCCTCTGTACCCGCACGTAATAAAAGTAACTACATCTCTCTAAGTATTGCATTGTTCTTCTTCGGTTTTCTGTAACAGCAAGAGGGGAACTGGACTTCAGTGAGGACAGTACTAATGGGAACCGTAGTACTAGGGGCCTTGGTAACTTTAAGAACATTTTTGCTAGCCAGTGAGAAAGTCCAGGGCCAAGTAAGGCTAGATGTGCTAGGGGATGGGAGAGCAGGAACAGAACAGAGAATGCCCTTAAAGGAGGTGGGGTGAGTAAATAGAAAACTAATTGTGCCAAGCAGGCAGTTTAGAAAAATTAATGCAGTTAAACTACTTGAAGTTAGGGGGCAGTACAATCCCCTAACTAAGGATGAGTCCATGATTTGACTCATACACATAAAACCACTGGGGAATGAAGTATGGTAGTAACCATACTTGGGTAAAAATTGCTGTTTAATATTTTAACCTTGCTGTTTTGAGTTCTGTACTCATTTAAAAGTTACTTTGATTTTCTGAACTTATGTATGCTATCCCAATACTCTATTGATAACGGTTTGAATATCCCATTGATTGTGATCTCACTGGTCATCGAAGCACATTCCTCTGGGACCCAGGTCAGATAGTGATCCTAAATTGTCTCAGCAGCTACAGATAACTGAGTTTCAGTTGACTCAGTGATCTCAGAATCTGGACAGCATAATTATTCTAAAATTGCCCAGGTGGTCCCAGATAATGTGTTTCTGTTGATGCAGTGATTTGTAGATATTTTAGATAACTAAGTTGCTCGAATTTGCTTCTGTAAAAATGCTTTTTCGCGAAACAGGTTCCTCATTCCAGACCCAAAGATGTAATCAATACTTTTGTGATATTCTGCATATAAGCCAGAAGTGGCTAGCTGTTCGGGGCTGCGAGGTCTGGAGCGCTTTTGCTCCCTCGTATGCCGCTGGCTTTTAATAAATGATTCCTTAATTCGACCTTTTTTTGAAGCGTCCTTTGTAAGATGGGGGTTACATCACAACAAGTGTACTCGGCACTTGCTCATTGGTAGCTTAATGTCATATAGGAACAAGGGCTTAGGGTATTTGGCAGGTGTTGATTGGTAGTTTAATGTATAGTCCATATAAGGTGCCTGGTTAGGTACTCAGGTATGTCCAGGCCGCAGGTGCAGGTTACGTCATACTCTGCCCACCAGTTGGGGGAAGGGAGGATCTATCATGGAGTACAGATTGGTCTCTGCCTTCAAAACCATCCCAAACAGGGCTTAGAATAGGACCTACTTTCCAAGACTGACCAAAGACCCCTCAAAACACACACTGTTTTCCCAACCTCTCAGTCAGGCTAGTGACTACATTAGGACCTGTACCTGTGGGCTAACATCAGGGTTTGGGGGCTGTGCATGCCTGTGTGTCCTGTCCTCTTGCCCCAACTAACCAAGAACATCAATTTGCATCTGGAATTGTTTTATGGTATCACAGAGCAACCTCCTGGGCAACATTTCTCTATCCCTAAAGCAAATGGAGAGATTTGGGGTGACTATCCCCCAATGTGGAACCCAGCAAGGTTTGTATTAAAACGTAAATGAAGGACCATAAATATTTTTTAAATTTGTAATGCAAATAACAAATTGCCCCAGGGCCAAAAGGATTACTTTTTATATGCAGATGAAAATAATGAATCGTTAAGTGCCTGTTATTGTCTGGAGATAAGTGACCAGGCTGGAGAAAAGGGGTCAACTGGGTGGGCTCCAATGCATTGTTAAAAAACCACCATGGCCTAGTACAGTGGTCGGCAAACTCATTAGTCAACAGAGCCAAATATCAACAGTACAACGATTGAAATTTATTTTGAGAGCCAAATTTTAAACTTCTTCTAATGCCACTTCTTCAAAATAGACTCGCCCAGGCCATGGTATTTTGTGGAAGAGCCACACTTAAGGGGCCAAAGAGCCGCATGTGGCTCACGAGCCGCGGTTTGCCGACCACTGGCCTAGTAGAAAAAGACAGAAAGGGGATGCTAAAACCCAGAAGAGTTCATAAAAAGATCTAGGGACACATCAGCATGTAGAAGTAAGACCATATTCCTCAGTCAGTAACTAAGCCTGAAAAGAAAGGACAGAAGACCAAGAGGTCATCCCAGATGAAAACAGAATAGAAATGTACTCTCTCAGAAACTGTTGAAGTAACTCAGTAAATGAGGAGTATTCTACCTTAGCACCCAGGCTTTCTCTCCTTCAGCACTTCCCATGCTCAAACCTAGCTCTTCTTTCCAAGAAAGTGCACAACTGTGGATTTCCTGATTGTGGAACTATATATTGAATTTTATTTTTATATTCCCAGCGACCTGGCATTTATTAAGTCTAAATGATAAAGAAACAATTGATTATTTGCCTCTGCTTTGGCTCTACTCATTCATTCTGAGGAGGCAAACCCCTATTTTGTAAAAACTACTGTTTGGAATTCTCTGCTGTTTTTTTTTAGACAGACCCTTATCCTAAGAAAACTTACTTGCTTTCTAACATGCTTTAGCCTGCTTGAATAATGAGGAAGATAAATGTGAGACCCCACTGCCCTGGGGACTGGAAGGTCCCGGGGCCCTGGGAGTAGTAACACTGACCACAAACGATCTTGTGCCTGCAGGGGGCGAATGTAGATAAGCTTAGGCAAGCACCGGTTTCCTGGGACCAAAACCGGCCCTAAACCACGGAATGTTATCTTGAGCAATGCTTTGCAAGGTAGGACAAAGAAGGGGTCGAGGCTAGCTGTTGCCAAATTAGGACAAAGAAGGAGTTGAGGCTTCAAGCTTTGTATTAGCCAATCAGGAACTGCCAAGCCAACCCTCACCCCCTGCGTGGGGTATAAAATGTCTGCTTAACTGGGGATGGGGCTCTCCACCATTGTTTGTGTTTGGACGGTGGAAGCCCTGGTTCGAACCAGCAAATAAACGCCCTAAAACTGCAAATCTGTGTGGTGGTCTGTCTCATGGTGGGCTACACTCCGTAACAATAAACTTAACTGTCTGACCTTGTAGGCCGCAGACTAGATATGCCCATACTCTCAATGCCATGCCAGGTGCATTTTTTAATTGGATAGAACTGTGTTGTTTTCAAGGCCAGCAGCAAGATAACCACTAAGTGCACAAAGGGCTGGCTCTTTAATAAAAAGGGAAGTTCTGCTTGTAGCCGGGGCTTAGAATTTGAATTCATTTTCTCTAAGCCACCACGGTAAATAAAGTGTTTCTCCAAACTCTCCGGCATTGTTTGATTATTCCGGTTCTCTGTAACAATTCATTCATTCACCATATATTGAGATCTGCTATTTGCCCAGCAATACAATGAATGTGGGCCCTGCTCTCATGAAGTTTGAAGTCTCTAGGGAGACATAAAACATGAATAAATGGCTATTACTGATAGATCCTCCCTTCCCCCAACTGATGGACAGAGAATGACGTAAACTCCACCTGCAGCCCGAACATTCCTGAACACCTAACCAGGCACCTTATATGGACTGTACATTGAACCACCAATAAGCACCTGCGAAATACCCTAACCCCCAATTTCTAAGTCCCTAATTATGTGTCTTATATGAAACCACCAATCAGCGTGTGCGAGTACCCTAAGCCCCATCCCTTCCCTTTCCTCCCCTCAAAAGGTGCCTTCACCCCGGAACATGTGCTCTTTTCCATCTGGAAGATAGCCCGGCAGGGTCTTCTCCTCTAATAAAGCCTGTGTCCTTCACTCCGGCCCTCTGTCTCATCTATCATCTGGTGCCAAAAACCTGGGTGAGCGTGGACGATCCTCGGACCTAACCCCGAGCTTCTGACTCCTGCTCTGGCTCTGCTCGGTGGCATGGTTCTGAGTTGATTGGCCTGCTCAGAACACGTCTCGAACCCTGCCGTACCAGGACACATGGGGATCTCGTCGCTTTCTCACTGGTAGGCTTCAGGGGCTTTCCTGACACACACCCCCTCGTTCCCTTGATCTGGAAGGGCCTCAGAGTTTTCCCGTCTACTCGGCTGCACGTTCTACGTTCTATGTTCTACGTTCTACGAAAGCCCAGGTACCTGGCCGGGAAACTCTGCTCTACTCCATGGGAAAGGTCTCGGGGTAACAACCTTGGAACCTTCTCTCGTCTCTCTCTACAGGTTGGCTGAGGAAAAAGGAGGACGCTCCTTCTTTCCTCTCCAACTTTCCGGTGGCCCTTCCTTCTGGTCATTGGGACCTCTCAGTCCAAACCCCCTCTACACACCTTTAGGGTGTCTCCTCGCCAATCTCTCGACCCTTGGTCTTTCTGGCTACATCAAACCAAAGAAGCTCTACCTGGCCACAATATAAACTCGACAATGTCTCTCTGTGGCCCGAAAACAGCACTTTCGATTCCAATATCCTCCAAGACCTACATAATTTTTGCCACCGGACAGGTAGGCCTCAGAGATCCCTACAAACAGGCTTCCCCCACCCCCCCTGCCCCCCCTTCCACTCCACTCTTGCCCCTTGCTTTACTCCTCATGTTCCACCCATCAGATCCTCCTCGCAAAGTCCTCTTTGCCCTCTCAAACCTGTCCTCAACCCTTTTCTCTGTCTTCGGACTGTTCTTTTGACTCAGCAGATCATTCCTCTCCACGTGGCTCACTCCCGCCACCGCCTTACAACCCTGCCGCAGAATCCGCACCCCACGCTCTACCTCTGAGAATTCTAACCGCCCGCCTTCCCCTGTGCACTCTCCACCGAATCTCCGGCCCCGGGACTGCCAGCAACCAAATTCACTGGTGGTTGGCCATTCCCTTCTCACTTTCTGATCTTTCTGAGAGCCCAAATCCTGAGAACATGAGCTCCAAAACAGCCTTTCCCATCTAACACTCATTCTCAGGCCACCCAAAGACTGCCTTCTGCAACAGCTTCTTCTATTCCCGCATCCATCCTACCCCTGAGGGAGGCAGCAGGAACTGATGGTATACTCTGAGTCCACGTCCCATTCTCTATGTCCAGCCTCACAGATTGAGAGGCATCTCAGGTTTCTTTTTCCACTGACCTGACCACCTTTACTTTCCAACATACGCCACAAACTTCAAAAAATAGATACAGGTCCACAAACCCCTCAAAAAGATCTCATTAACCTGACTTTTAATAATAGCGACAAGGAGACCCAAATCCAAATTCAAAGGCGAGATCAGGCCAAGGCTGAGGCCCAGTAGGGGGCCTTCCGGCTCCTAGCCACCGCTTTCAAGCCCCAAACGAAGTGCCAGTCCTCCAACTGCAGGTAAGTCAGGGGCTAAGACTCCTCCAGGCCCATGCTTCAAATGCAGCAAGGAAGGACACTGAGCCAAGTCCTGCTCAAACCCGAGACCCCCGCCTGGGCCTTGCCCAAGGTGGGGAAGGGAAGGCCACTGGAAATCAGACTGTGGTCTGGCTCCTCCGGGTCTGGTCTTAGCCAGTCCAGCATGGCCGCCCTCTGGATCCAGTTTGGAGCTCCCAGATCTCCTGGGACTGGCCACTGAAGAAGCTGCCCGGGCCCTGACAGGGCCCCACAGACTTACATCACCAGGACAGAGCCTCGGGTAATGACTGTGGTGGCAGGTAAGCCGATCTCCTTTTAATTGACACTAGGTCCACTTATTCTGCCCTCTCTGAATTCGCTGGGACCCTTGTCCACTCCTCAGTCTCTATTATGGGGGTTGACGGATTAGTCTCACAGCCATTAGCCACCTCACATCTACACTGCATCTTACTAAATTCCCCCACTCACTCTTTTCTCATTCTACCTTGGTGCCCGGCCAGGGCTACCATGCATCCCCTCATAAAACCCAGTTGTCCCAAACCACAGTCACCTACCTCAGTTTCACTCTCTCACCCTACAAGGCCGAGCCGTTCCTGAGACTGTAAACGCCTTATCTCCTTATCTCCTCTATGATCATTATCTCTAGGAAAAATGTGCAGTTTAAAATTCAAGCGGCTAGAGGCCTGGAAATAGGCTTTGGGGCCTACTCCCTCCTCCCCCTGCCTTTTCTCCAGACTCATCTTCCACTGCTCCTTTCCTTCCCTTTCTCTTTTCCCTTGGATAACAGCCCATTCTAATATTCCTTCCCACTTTCACTACAACACAATCTCAATCACTCATCTGTCACCCCTTATTGGTAGCCCCATGGTGACTACCCTCTCAGCTTGGAGTGCAGAACTAGAAAAAGGAATCTCATACCCTTTAGTCCACCTCTTCTCCTTACACCTATCAGCTTGTCTCCATGATCAGGGATTTTTCTTTCTCTATGGGAAAACACATACATCTGTCTCCCCATCAGCTGGACAGGAACCTGTACTCTCATCTATCTCTCACCTAATGTAGATGCAGCCCCAATAATCAGTTTTTACCTGTCCCCATAACCCATCATATCTGACACAAAAGTGGAGTCCAGATAATCCCTCTCCTCCTAACTCTCGGCATCACAGCAGGGGTTGGAACTTCCACAGGGAACTTAACCACTGCTCTACCTATACTTTGAAACCCTGTCTCAGGACCTACAAGAAACATATGGATGCCCAGCAAAGGGCAAAACTGGGAAAACAAGAACCTTACCCCCAGGGTAACCTATTCTCCCCTTTCATATTACTAGTGGGGCAACTGAGACCCCTACTCTTTGCTCCCCTAAAAATAATATCTAGGTCTCAGTTGTATTTCAGCTCCAGAAAACCAGACAAGTGATGCTGTGGCAGCCTCAGGACCAGCTTTTACCTCCCAAGTGACTCAACAGGATTGCTCTCCAGACTTCACCAACCAGTCTCTTGGGGAAATCATGCTGCTGCACCCCTCGTCCAGCACGGAAAACACTACCTGTTTTTCGCTCACTTACTCCATGGCTCCTCCCACTATTAGAACCACTGGTATTTATTCTTTTAATTTTGCTCTTTGGCCCCTGTCTCATGCATTGTTTCACTAGTTTCTTGCAGAACAGAATGCAGGCGTTCGCCAACCAGAAGGTGGGAGAGATCTATCTGGCATTGAATTCAGAACCTAACACCAGAATCCTTGAGACCCCGGGTAGACACCCCTAACGACGCCCCCTCTCAGCTGTAAGTAGCTACGGAAGATGGACCTTCATCCCTTGACCTTGCCCGGACTCTCAATTTTTTTAATATTACCAGAAGCCTGGAATGATAGATCCTCCCTTCCCCCAAATGATGGACAGAGAATGACATAAACTCCACCTGCAGCCTGAACATTCCTGAACACCTAACCAGGCACCTTATATGGACTGTACATTGAACCACCAATCAGCACCTGCCAAATACCCTAACCCCCAATTTCTAAGTCCCTAATTATGTGTCTTATATGAAACCACCAATCAGCGTGTGCCGAGTACCCTAAGCCCCATCCCTTCCCTTTCCTCCCCTCAAAAGGAACCTTCACCCCAGCACATGTGCTCTTTTCCATCTGGAAGATAGCCCGGCAGGGTCTTCTCCTCTAATAAAGCCTGTGTCCTGGTCTCCGGCCCTCTGTCTCATCTATCAATTACATACATGAAAATAATTATATTTAGATATGGAAAGATAAGAATAGCAATAGAGGGAAACTTAACCCTGAATTTCCCATAGGAAATAACATATAACATTAGGTCTGATTGGATAGAAGTTAGCCAGAGTGAGAAGCATTTTAGGCCAAAAAAGAACATGTGCAAAGGTCCTTAAGTGGAAAGTTTAAGGTCTGAAAGAAGGATGGAGGGAGGCAGGTTGGCAGCAAAGGAAAGTAAGCAAAGAACATTACAAGAAAAAGAAAGAAAATTGCATGATGCTGAGAGGTGATGAAGTATGGTAGTAGAAACTGCTGTTTGGGTTCTGTACTTATTTGTTTGATAAAACAATAGAAAGCTATTTTGATTTTCTGAACTTATGCATGATTGAATACTCCCTTGATGGCAGTTTGAATATCCCATTGATTGTGATCTCACTGGTCATCGAAGCACATTCCTCTGGGAGCAGGACAGATAGTGATCCTAAATTGTCTCAGCAGCTACAGATAACTGAATTTCAGTTGACTCAGTGATCTCAGAATCTGGACAGCACAATTATTCTAAAATTGCCCAGGTGGTCCCAGATAATGTGTTTCCGTTGATTCAGTGATTCATAGATATTTTAGATAACTAAGTTGCTCAAATTCTGCTTCTTTGTAAAAATGCTTTTTTGCAAAACAGGTTCCTCATTCCAGACCCAAAGATGTAATCAATACTTTTGTGATATTCTGCATATAAGCCAGAAGTGGCAAGCTGTTCAGGGCTGCGAGGTCTGAAGAGCTTTTGCTCCTTCGTATGCCGCCGGCTTTTAATAAATGACTTCATAATTCGACCTTTTTTTGAGGCGTCCTTTATAAGATGGGGGTTACATCACAACAGTGACAGGCATATTAACTTTCATCTAGAAGCCCAACCCCATTGGATGCACTGAGATAAGACAAGGAAATCCATTCCAATGGATTTAAAGTAGATTTTCATTAATCTCATTGTTGTCTTTTTCTTATCTTCCCAGTTTCCAGGCCCTGTCTTTGTTTCTCAGTCTGCTTTTCCCTAGCCCCTGAACATGACTTAAGGAGTAACCCTGCTCCTCCCTGGCATGAAAGACTGCCTGATATTGAGTGTGCAATGACTTTCTCCTGGAGTCATTTGCAATGGTAATAGTGAAGATTTTTTGTGGAGACTCGTGGATTGTAAGTCACCAGAAAGAATCTGAAGAAATGAGCTGATCAGGCCACCTGAGGAGCTCTTCAAGAGACTTCAGTCATTTCTGTCTCAAAATGAAGCTGAAAGTTGAGGCTTCTACAGAACCAAATGGGGGTATGGAAGTACACAGGAAATTGGCTTAAGACAAGAGGCTTATGGTGTGTGCCTTGAGGGCCTGAGCCCTGCAGTGAACTGAGTTTATTATTGAGGAAGAACAATCAGCTTATGAATGTTCTCCAGGTAAGTGGGGGGAAAAAAAAAAAACCAACTCAGAAAAAGTATGAAAGAAAGAGGGACTGGCCAGGAAGTCAAAGATCTCCAAAGGGGTCAAAATTAAAATAGTTGTTAAAAAACTGGAAAAGGAGCAAGGGAAAGGCCAAATATTATAGGCATGTTATTTGTGCAGCTTTGCCAAGAAGCTGCCTTAAACACATGCCCAATAAAGTCTGGGTAACATAGGGAAGGTATTTGTCTGTCAGTCACACCTGTAAACACAGGAAGATTTGAGATACTTAAGTTCCTAAACAAAAGAATTTACTCTCTTGCACTCATGGTTCACACAGGACTCTTGAATTCTTGTTGCAGGGGGTGCCACTATCTTGGTCCACATGGTGAAGTATGGTAGCAACCATACTTGGGTAAAAATTGCTGTTTAATATTTTAACCTTGCTGTTTTGGATTCTGTACTCATTTAAAAGTTATTTTGATTTTCTGAACTTATGTATGATTGAATACTCCCTTGATGGCGGTTTGAATATCCCATGGATTGTGATCTCACTGGTCATCGAAGCACATTCCTCTGGGACCAGGACAGATAGTGATCCTAAATTGTCAAAGTAACTACAGATAACTGAGTTTCGGTTGACTCAGTGATCTCAGAATCTAGACAGCACAATTATTCTAAAATTGCCCAGGTGGTCCCAGATAATGTGTTTCTGTTGATTCAGTGATTCGTAAATACTTTAGATAACTAACTTGCTCAATTTTTGCTTCTGTAAAGAATGCTTTTCGCAAAACAGGTTCCTCATTCCAGACCCAAAGATGTAATCAATACCTTTGTGATATTCTGCATATAAGCCAGAAATGGCAAGCTGTTCGGGCTGCAAGGTCTGGAGCACTTTTGCTCCCTCATATGCCGCCGGCTTTTAATAAATGACTCCATAATTTGACCTTTTTTTGAGGCATCCTTTGTAAGATGGGGGTTACATCACAACAATGGCCCACAATCATGTGGACCCCATACAGTGGATTAATGGGCTATTGTAAGGTTTGTGACGACGCAGGATAAAACACACAGAGAGTCCAGGCGATTAGAAATGGGGGGTTTAATCTTGCGCTCCTGGGCGAAATTCGCTGGTCCAAGGGTGGGCCAGGGAAGTTCGCGCCAAAAAGGGGCGCAGGCACTTCTTTTATACAGCTGTTTAGTGAGGGGAGGGCGGAGGGCATCAGAGGTGTGGAATTCCGCCTCGGGCCAGGGGTCTAGGAAGTTGCCAGCTATCTCCGCCACCATCTACCTTGCATATGCATGCATAGGCTCTGGACTTCCCCCCCTGCCTCAACCTAACATCTATGACTAGCCTAATGCTGAACTGGACCCAGCTCCAACATGGGACAGAAACTCTGGACATTGACTTTGCTTCTAGTGCTGCTGAATACCCAGCTGCATTTCTTCCAGGACTGGATTAAGCGAAATGGGATTTTGTTTTGTTTGTTTGTTTTTAATATATTGAAGTATGGTAGCAATCATCTCAGGTAGAAACTGCAGTTTAACTTTAACCCTGCTGTTTTGGCTTCTGTACTTATTTGCTTGCTAAAACAATAGAAAAGTTATTTTGATTTTCTGAACTTATGTATGCTATCTCAATCGATTGAATACTCCACTGTTGGTGGTTTGAATATCCCATTGATTGTGATCTTACTGGTTATTGAAGCACATTCTTTGCTGTACCTGGGAACCAGGACAGCACAATTACCCTAAATTGCCTCAGTGTTTCCAGATAATGTGTTTCCGTTGATTCAGTGATCCGTAGACCCAAAACTATACTTAATCTTTATAGATAACTAACTTGCTCAATTTTGCTTCTGTAACTGCTTTGTGCAAACCAGGTTCCTCATTCCAAACCCAAAGATGTAATTGATAGCTTTGTGATATTCTGCCTATATAAGCCGGATGTGGCAAGCATTTCGGGGTGGCGAGATTTGGAATGCATATGCTCCCTTGTAACCGCCGGCCTTTGAATAAATGACTCCATAATTTGACTTTTTGAGGCATCCTTTGTGAGATTCGGGGTACTCTACAACATTTGGAGGCCCCAGCGAGATCCGCCACTAGGGGGCGCTGGTCCGGACGCCAAGGGAGGTCAATCTCCCCTGGGCCGGTGGTGGAGACTGAGGAGTCTCTAGGGGGTTCCCACCCTGAGAAGTTCCAGGTCCCTGGAGAACTTCCCTTCGGATCCAATGAGCGGACAGGGAACGTTGTCACATCCCTAAAACTTTGTCTCAGAGTCATCTGGAAACACTCCAGGAGGTGAGTTTTGGATTTTTGAGGATGGGTCATCTGGGGATTGCCGGAAGGGCTGGATGCAGCTGGAACTTCCCCATCCTTGGAGTGCCCTGAGACGTCAGGTCACTCCTGTTTCTTGATTTTTATTCTTTGTCTGTGGGCATGTGTCTAGTCTGTTGTGTTCAATATTTTACTCAAGTTAACTTGGAAGATATTTCACCTGGCTTCTTTGACCATTGAAGGATTAGATGAATGGATTACTGACATAGCTTTTCAAGGAACTCTCAGGGATTTCACCCCCATGAGGTGACTTTATATTCTTTCCTCCTGATCTGTATTCTGTCACTCCCTGACTGAAGGTTCCATTTCACAGGTGAACACAGGACGTCTCCTCACGGCCCCAGCAAGCGCTTTAACTTTTTTTCTTCTCTCTCCCTCTCCTTGCCACACACTCCGCTGCTGTGGCAAGGGCGGTGGAGACAGCCGCTTTTAACTTTTTTTTTCCTCTCCCTCTCCGCGTCAGCCTTGGTGGCAAAACCCCTCCTCACTCTTACTCTCCAAACTCCGCCTCTCCCTCGAGCACAGTCGTTAAGGGGAACGGATCCAGTTCTCAAAAGGGCCCAATGGGTTGCATGCTAAAGCATTTTAAGGAAGGGTTTGTGGAAGGGGCTGACTATGGTGTTAAGCTTTCAGCGGGAAAACTCAGAACATTGTGTGAGTCAGACTGGCCCGCTTTTGGTGTGGACTGGCCAGAAACAGGCTCTTTTGATCCCCAGGTAATTCGGGCAGTCTGGAATGTCGTCACAGGGGATCTGGGGTATCCTGACCAGTTCCCATACATAGATCACTGGCTGGCCCTAGTCCAGAATCCCCTGTCCTGGTTTAAGAATTGTGCCTTGCAGGTAGGAGCCCGAGTCTTAGTAGTAGGACCTAAGGCCGTTTCTAAGAAAATCCAGAAACCTGTACCCTCTGAGCCGCCCCCCACTCCGGAACCCCTGGTGCTCCCTTCACCTCCTGAAGAGATAGACTTCCCTCCCCCTTACAATCCTGCTCTGAAGCACCACCAGAGGACACTCCCCTCTCATCACCCCACACACGGAGCGGTTCAGAGTATGGAAGTTCTGAATGGCTCCCAGGACAGGGAACAGTCTCCTCTGGCATCTTGCCCTTGAGAGAAATGCCGCGCCCAGGGGATGGGTAGATGGGAGGGCACCCCTTTATGGTTTATGTCCCGTTCTCCACGAGCAACCTCTATAATTGGAAGGCACAAACCCCCCTTCTCAGAAAAGCCTCAGGCTTTAATTGATCTGCTTGAAACTGTTTTCCACACCCACCAGCCCACGTGGGATGCTCCTAGCTACCCCTTTTACCTCCGAGGAATGAGACCGGATTTGTTTATAAGCCCGGAAGGCTGTTCTCGGGCCAGGGGGAGGGTTGATTGAGGAAAACCGGAGCCGGATTCAGAAAGCATTCTCCTCTCTTTGCCCCCCATGGGACCCCAATACTGATAGGGGCAGAGTTTCTCTGGACAATTTTCGCTGCGTTCTCTTACAGGGCTTAAAAGCAGCAGCTTAGGAAGCCCACGAATCTATCTAAAGTTACCAAAGTTGTCCAGCGGCCGCAGGAATCGCCCGTGGGTTTTCTGGAGTGTTTATGTGAGGCTTATCGAGTCTATACTCCCATAGACCCAGATGCTCCGGAGAACCTGAGGGCGATCAATGTGGCCTTTGCAACCCAATAAGCCCCAGATATCAAAAAGAAACTCCAAAAATTAGAAGGATTTGAAGGAATGAATCAGTCACAATTAGTAGAAGTAGCCCAGAAAGTCTTTAACAGAGACTCCTCAGAGGAGAAGCAGGAAAAGAGAATGGTGAGGGGGGTAGTGGCCACACTGCGAGAAACAGGCTACAAGGCAAAGGGGGTTGGGGAATGGAGAAAGGAAAGAAAGGGTAGGAAGTAGTTAGGAAAGAATCTGTGCTTACTGTAAAAAGGGGCATTGGAACAGAGAGTGTCCTGGCAGGTTAGCTAGGGAAGCAAAAGGGGAGACTCAGACTCCAAGGGTCTTAAACTTAGAGGAAGAGGACTGATGGGGACGGGGCTCCTTTCCATTAAGCCCTCAGGAGCCCAGGGTAATCTTACAAGTGGGGGGGCAAACCTGTTAGTTTACTGGTGGACACTGGGGCAGTCTATTCAGTCTTGACAGAGCCGATGGGACCCATTACCTCTAAGACATTAGTCCAGGGAGCCACCTGACAAACCGCCTGTTTTCCTTGGACATCAAAAAGGACTTTGGACCTCGGAAGGAACATGGTAATGCATTCGTTTCTGGTCATGCCAGAATGCCAGTACCCCCTACTTGGACGTGACCTCCTACAGAAACTACAAGCCACCATATCCTTTAAGGGGGACAGAGCACATCTCACTGTGGATCCAAGGAACCCAGGTCCAGTTACATCCTCCCCTGCCTGTATTCTTTTAACCTGTCCTCTCTCAGAGGAATATCTATTGCAGGAAACAGAAAAAGTGGCACCAGGTGAGGAGCATAAGCCCTCCACCTACTTGGAGGAATTACAGTGTCTCTATCCCATGGTCTGGGCAGAAAACAACCCCTGGGGTTGGCAAGTCATCAGGCTCCTGTAATAGTCCAATTGCAAGCCACCACCACTCCAGCTCAGGTAAGGCAATATCCCCTGAGTTTAGAAGGAAAGAAGGGAATTGCTAAACACATTTGCTGGCTTCGGGAAGCGGGAATTCTGATTCCCTGCCAGTCTCCCTGGAATACCCCCTTGCTTCCAGTTTTAAAGCCTGAAACTGAGAAGGCTAAAAAGGACTGATTCCAATATAACCCTGATATTCAGGGCTAATGATCTGAATCCAAGCCAGCAAGCTCAGTATACATTCCTGATAACCTATAATTAAGTCCCTCTCTCTTTCCCAGATACTGGTCTTGCAGAACCTGTTATTGTGAACAGTGCACTGCCCCGGAGGGAGGGTTATTAATGCTAGCACCAGGCCAGGTCATCAGATATGGCCTGGAGATCCCCAACACCTGGGGGCCTTCTTGCAAGGTCCGGGAAAAGGACTGGAAGCATAATCCATGTTTGTGGGACAAAGACCACAGGGAGGGAGATATAAAGGAAAGCCCCATGCGTGTTCCTTCACTCAGATTTGGAAGGCTGTTCCCTGAGTCCGCTGGCGTATTAAACAGTGTCCCTCCTTTTTTTCTCAGAAGCGTCCTTGTTTTTCTTTGGTCTACTGCAACAGGACTAAAGACTACAGGCCAGTACAAGACCTAAGGGAGGTGAATAAGAGAGTTGAGACTATACATCCCACGGTCCTGAACCCTTACACTCTGCTAAGTCTTCTGCCTCCAGGGAGACAATTCTACACGGTCTTAGATCTAAAGGATGCCTTCTTCACCATACCCCTGGCCCCAGTTAGCCAGCCTATCTTTGCATTCGAGTGGAATGATCCAGAGGGTGGATTCTCAGGACAATTAACCTGGACTAGACTGCCTCAAGTTTTCAAAAACTCTCCCATCCATTTTGATGAAGTCTTGAGCTCAGACCTACTTGCATTTAGACAGGAGCATCCGGAACGTACCCTACTCCAGTATGTGCGAGTGTACCCCCCCACGTCCCGCATGGTTCAGGGTTCAGGTTCATGGTTTGGGCTCTGGACGAGGCCGCACACAAATGAAAGAGACTAGAAAATATTAATTTGGAAATATCGGGGGCCAGGCGGGAGCCCAGCTTAAGAGGAAGGACTCCACTTTGCTCTGGCCTCACTATCCCTTTTATTCAGGTTTTGGGATCCACCCATAGCTCTTAGGCAGGTAATTCCAGTAATAGCTCCATGATAGCCCATAAGCAAGTATTTACATAAGACAAAAGGTGGAAGTAGCTTCAGCTCCCTTTGTCTCAACTAGACAGTGGGTGCTTGGCTCTGACCTTTCAGAGCCTTCAAGGTTAACCAGCCTTCCGGGTTCCTTGTCCACACTTCTCTGCTAGTGAAGGCAATAGGCGGCTTCCAACAAGTATGTAGATGATCTTCTGCTGGCAGCAGATACTGAGGAAAATTGCCGACAAGCCACTGAGGGCCTGTTAGGCACCTTACAAGCGTTAGGCTACCGGGTGTCAGCCAAGAAGGCACAGTTATGCTCCTCTGATGTCACATACCTTGGGTACAATATTAGCAAAGGTAGACGGACCCTCTCCCTCAGTCAAATAGAGGCAATCTTATGAATCCCCATGCCTACAACCAAGAAGCAGGTTCGGGAATTCCTAGGGGCAGTTGGATACTACCGCCTGTGGATACCGTGGTTCGCGGAGATTGCTAAACCTCTATACTCAAGTACTGGCGGAACACAGCCGCTGAATTGGACTGAAGTGGAAAAACGGGCCTTTGAGGAGCTGAAGAAGGCTCTCGTCTCACCACCTGCCCTAGCCTTGCCGGATGTCACGAAGCCCTTCCACCTCTACGTGAGTGAGGTAAGGGGCATTGCCAAAGGGGTTCTCACCCAGACTCTAGGTCCCTGGAAGAGACCTGTGGCCTATCTGTCTAAGAGACTAGATCCCATGGCAGCAGGGTGGCCAGCGTGCCTCTGGGCAGTGCCTGCCACCGCATTGCTGGTAAAGGAGGCAGATAAGCTGACTCTGGGCCAGGAACTAGCCCTGACAACACCCCATCCTGTGGAAGCCCTCCTACGAGGTGCTCCGGAGAGATGGATGTCAAACACCAGAGTCACCCAGTAGCAAGCTCTTCTCCTGGACCAGCCCCGCATCCGGTTCCATAAGACACTGGCCATCAACCCTGCCAGCCTGCTCCCAGATGATGATCCGGAGGAACCCATTCATGACTGCATAGAGGTAACAGACGCAGTACAAACAGCTCGCCCAGACCTGACAGATGTCCTGCTATCATCACCAGATGAGGTACTGTTCATGGATGGGAGCAGTTACGTTCAGGATGGGATCCGGTATGCAGGGGCAGCTGTAGTCACCCTGAACCGCACCATTTGGGCACAGTCCCTGAACAGGGGGACATCAGTACAAAAAGCCGAACTTTTGGCCTTAATCTAGGCCCTTCGATGGGGAAGGGGAAAAGCGGTCACTATTTTCACCAATAGTCAGTATGCCTTTGCCACAGTGCACATACACAGTGCTATCTACCAGGAAAGAGGGTTACTAACTTCAGCGGGAAAGGACATTAAAAATAAGGAAGAGATTTTAGCCTTATTAGAGGCCATCTGGCTCCCAAGGGCAGTTGCAATAGTGCACTGCAAAGGACATCAGAAAGGGGAAACAATTGAAGCCAGAGGAAATAGAGCCACAGACCAAGCTGCCAAGGTAGCTGCCCAAAAACCAGTGGGGCCTTTACAAGTCTTAGTAACCCTACCGGATCCAGACCTACCACAGACCCCCCTCCTACACCAAACAAGAGG
Source organism: Corynorhinus townsendii (assembly GCA_026230045.1). Lineage (NCBI taxonomy): Eukaryota > Metazoa > Chordata > Mammalia > Chiroptera > Vespertilionidae > Corynorhinus > Corynorhinus townsendii. The sequence goes on along the minus strand of JAPDVU010000003.1, from coordinate 110,300,125 downwards.
AGGAATTGGCAGAACAGAAGCAAGCCATCAAAGGACCAGATGGTTGGTGGACCCTACCAGATGACAGACTGTTGGTCCCAGAGGCTCTAGGTCAGACGTTAGTTGCCCAGTTACACCAGGCTACCCACCTAGGCATCACCAAGATTTCTGGACTTCTGCGAGGCAGGTACTATATACCAAGCTTTGATAAGATAATTAAAAGCATAGTCACTAGATTACTATCTGTGCACAGGTAAATGCTAAGCAAGGTAAGAGGGCCCCCTTGGGAATTCAGGCCCAGGAAAATTCCCCAGGAGGGCATTGGGAGGTGGATTTCACAGAGATTAATCCACCAGCATCAGGATACAAGTACCTGCTAGTTCTTATAGACACCTTCTCGGGTTGGGTTGAACCATACCCTACTAAGACAGAAACTGCCTCTATAATAGTCAAGAAACTGCTCCAGGAGATTATACCTATATTTGGGCTACCAGTGACCATAGGGTCAGATAATGGTCCTGCTTTTATAGCAAAAATATCTCAGAGTATAGCCCAAATCTTAGGTATAAACTGGAAACTCCATTGTGCATACCGGCCACAAAGTTCAGGACAGGTAGAACATATGAACAGAACTCTAAAGAGGACTCTAACTAAATTTGTCCTGGAAACCAGCGAAAATTGGACCAACCTCCTGCCCTTCGCCCTCTTACAGGCCAGATGTACCCCCTACCGGGAAGGGTTCTCCCCTTTTGAAAACATGTTTGGTAGACCTCCCCTTATCCTACCCAAGGTTAGGGAGGAATTAAAGGCTAAAATTCATAACCACTCCTTACTCAAGTCCTTACAGGCTCTGCAACATACTCAGAAGGCTACCCACAAGCTTGTCCGAGACGCCCTGCTGGTGCCCACCACAGACCCTATACATCCCTTCCAGCCAGGGGACTCTGTTTGGGTAAAGAAGTTCACTGCCCAAGGACTCACCCCAACTTGGAAGGGACCCTACACTGTCATCCTGACTACCCCCACGGCTGTCAAGGTTGACGGTGTCCAGACCTGGCTACACCACTCTCAGCTGAAGGCAGCAGGAGAAGAATGGACCGCCGACACCACCTCAGACCCCTTAAAGATAAGACTCTCACAGGTATCAAAGTCCTAATCTTTTTTTTATTCTGTACAAGTGGGAATTCCCATAAACCAATACCATGGGACTGGGAACTCCAAAATGGGGTCAGGGGGCAAGTAATCGTTTATACTACTGTAGAAGAAAGACAACAAGTAGCCTTTGTCTTTGACCTGTGTTCCTTGATAACAGAATGGGGGGGGTGGGGGGGGCATCTGAACCCTCTGCTTTTCAACTAGGTCCCCAGGGGTCAGGGAGACTTCAAGGAAGTTGTGGCACGGTAGGCCACGAGAGGGAATTACAGACAATGAGAATCTACATTTGCCCTGGCTCTGGGAAGGTTGAGGCCAAGTGCCTGAATCCAATGAATTTTATTGCCCTTCCTGGAGTTGTGAGACTATCTCTACCATTTCAGGGGATAGGAAAAATAATGACCCTCATATAAGTTTCCAGAGATTCCTCACTGGCCCCTCTTTCCCGTGTAAAAAGAAAGCATGTAACCCAGTAGAAATAAAAGTCATCAGCAAAGGGGATTTCTATTGGTCAACAGGAAGGACCTGGGGAATAAGAATCAATTCCTTTGGTGTAGACCCAGGAGCTCTCTTCACAATCCAGAGGAGAGTCAAACCAGAGCCTGAGAAGCCTATAGTTTCACTATCGGGCCTGGCCCTGCCCATACCTGTTAAACCACCCCAGGCCTTACCCAATCTGCCTGAACCCACCAGAGAGACTAGGGTGAGGACCTCACCTTTACCTCTGCCCAGGAATCTTCCCTTCTCACGATGTTGGGGATTGTACATCAGTTCATTAATACTTCATAGCCTTTGATCGGGAAGGACTGTTGGTTATGTTTAGATCCCAGACCACCCTATTATGTAGATGTGGGAATTTCCCAGGACATCCCCCAGTTTCGGGGGGTGAATAATTGTTCCTGGGATCAGCCTAGACTAACCTTGGGGGATCTTCAAGGACAAGGAACCTGTCTGCTCTCGCCAAACTTCCTCCTCCAACGATCTCCCTATGCAGACTCATGTAATCAAACCCATTGGGGAAATAGTAGCTTCACTATCTATTACCAAGTGCCTGAGCAGACCTGGTTAGCTTGCACAAATGGCTTAACCAAGTGTGCCTCCTCAGACCTAATTAAGGAAGGTGAGGAGCCCCTTCTCTGTGTCCTAGTCTATATCCTCCCACAGATTTTCATATACAATGGAGACAAAGGAAGAGCCCACATGTCCTCAGGCCTTTTACTGAACCGATACAAAAGGGCTCCTGTCCTGGTACCCCTCCTAATAGGCCTGGGTATTGCAGGATCAACTGCTATTGGGGCCTCAGCTCTAATAAAAGGGGATATGAATCTAAGGGAACTAAGTAAACAGGTAGATATGGACATAAAACACCTCAAAAGTTCCATCTCCCATCTAGAGAAGCAAGTAGACTCCTTAGCTGAAGTAGTATTACAGAATAGACGAGGATTAGACCTTTTCATGAAACAAGGGGGATTATGCATGGCTCTTGAAGAAACTTGCTGTTTTTATGCCAGCAATTCAGGAGTAATCCGAGAAAGCTTGGCCTTGGTGAGGAAAAACTTAGAAGAGAGAGAAAGAAGAAGAGAACAATCAGAAACTTGGTTTCAAAGTATGTTTAATTGGTCTCCCTGGTTGACCACTCTCTTATCCGCAGCAGCAGGACCCATTGTCCTGTTGTTCCTATCTTTAACCATTGGACCTTGCCTAGTAAACTGCTTCATGAAAACTATACAGAAAAGAATCAATTCTGTAAAGTTACTAGTAATTAGAGGGCAGTACAAACATCTCACTAATGAAGATGAGTCCATGATTTGACTCATGCACATAAAACCAGTGGGGAATGAAATATGGTAGCAATCATCTCAGGTAAAAACTGCAGTTTAACTTTAACTTTAACCCTGCTGTTTTGGCCTCTGTACTTATTTGCTTGCTAAAACAATAAAAAAGTTATTTTGATTTTCTGAACTTAATGTATGTTATCTCAATCGATTGAATACTCCACTGTTGGTGGTTTGAATATCCCACTGATTGTGATCTTGCTGGTTATCGAAGCACATTCTTCTGTACCTGGGAACCAGGACAGGACAATTACCCTAAATTGCCTCAGTAGCTACAGATAATGCGTTCTGGTTGACTCAGTGGTCCCAAGACCAGGACAGCACAATTATTCTAAATTGCCTCAGTGGCTCCAGATAATGTGTTTCCATTGATTCAGTGATCCGTAGACCCAAAACTATACTTAATCTTTATAGATAACTAACTTGCTCAATTTTGCTTCTGTAACTGCTTTGTGCAAACCAGGCTCCTCATTCCAAACCCAAAGATGTAATTGATACCTTTGTGATATTCTGCCTATATAAGCCAGATGTGGTGAGCATTTCGGGGTTGCGAGATTTGGAATGCATATGCTCCCTTGTAACCGCCGGCCTTTGAATAAATGACTCCATAATTTGACTTTTTGAGGCATCCTTTGTGAGATTCGGGGTACACTACAACAATATTTTTGTTGATTTCAGAAGGAGAGATAGAAACATCAATGGTGAGAGAGAATCATTTATTGGCTGCCTTCTGCATGCCCCACACTGGGGATCAAGCCTGCAACCTTGGCATGTGGCCTTGTTATATTGTAAATCAGAAGACACCTTAATCAATAAGCCAAATTTATTTGGAGTCCTTTCGCTAGAGCTAGTGGGCCCAGAGGAAATCTTGCTTCTCAAATTCTGGGGCCCAATATAGTGGAAGTCTCCCAAATTTATGTTTTTTCAGCTCTTTGTTTTCCAAATTTGGAATGAGACTTCCGGACCTTCTGAGAAAAAGTCCTGTGTGCTGGGACAGGCCGTGAGACCATATCTCAAGGCCTGGCCTGGCGCCAGCACTGACAACTCTGTCTGGGGCATAGTTTATAGCCTCTCTGTAATGGGGAGTAGTCTTATTTTTCCCTATTAATTAAGCAATCAAATGTTTACAGAAGCCAGAATAGCAGGGTTAAATTATAAACAGCAGTTTTCACCCAAGATGGAGGTTACTATGCTTTTGCCTGACCAGGAATCAAACCATGACCTCCTGGTTTATAGGTAGATGCTCAACCACTGAGCCACATCAGTCAGGCAGAAATGGGATTTTAGAAACCCAAAATCACTCATCCTCCTATGCAAGTCTCAGAAAATTCTTTTTTGCAAGATATCTTAAGGACCCAATTATGATCACCCAGTGGGGAATGGGATACCCCACTCCCACTAGCCAGATATCCACACATTTCTCTGGTAACAAAAGGAATTGATCCTTTTAAGTAAGAGTATGAACATAAACCAGAAGGTCAGAGGGAATAATAATGGAGGACCTGAAATGGAATTTCCTTCTTATCAGAGTAACAGGGTGGGACAGAGTGGCTTGGGTGGCAACTTATACTTCCTGGTGGCATAACCTGAGGGGGTGTTTGGTTTGATTAAGCAATTGAATTGATACCCTTACCCCGGGAACTGGCTTTTCAGGTCATTTCACTACGGATATTCCTTTTACTGAGACCACATTTCACTTGCGGTGACCACATTCCATTATCTCTGCACCGGGTATGCACAAAGAAGTCTCTGCCCAGAAAAAAACCTGCCAAAAGTCCTTTAAAAGCCACTGACTCCCATCACTGTTTGCTTGAGTCATCCAGACCCAGCCACCTGGTATGTGGATGATTGAATAAATTCATAATCCCTCACCATTCTGGCCTCATACATTCCTCCTTCAGCAACCTAACATTTGGTGCCCCCATCACTGGGCTTCGCTACTCGGGTGACTAGATTACAAGCCTCAAACCCTCCCTTACATAGTGTCTCTCCTCCCCCCACCCTGTGCCCCTCCCTCCCCCCCCCCCCCCACACCCAGCCAGCCAAGGAGGAAACCAGACCAGGAATCTCTTCTTCATTGCTGACACTCCATCCCACTCCGGCCAATCTTCTCTAGATGAGTTATGTCCCACAATTCACTTCACCTCAAGTCTTCTGCCCACTCTCTCTCACTTATTTCTTAGAAGTCTCTTATCTCAAAAGTCCTAGCACTAGGCCAGAAGACTCCTCAGCTGTTTGGCTTTGGGACGCCCAGTCCAGAGGGTCACCTCTCATTTCTCCTGGTGATTTGTTTAGCAGCAGGGATGCCTGCCCTAAACAATCACTTTTGGATTTGTGGTCTGTCACTCACCCTTCCTGTCTAGTGGGCCATGCCACACTCCCTCTGCACACTCATAGGGGAGATCATGCCCAACCACCTCATTTTATTTTATAACACTGTTTGGCCACAATATAAATTAGATAATAAGTCTCGGTGGCCTAAAAACAGCACTTTTAATTTTAACACATTACACAATTTAGATAATTGCTGTCACTGCAATGGAAAATGGTCAGAGATTCCCTACATCTAGGCCTTTTCACCCTTCAGTCCCAATCGTCTCTCTCAGTCCTGCTCTACCCATCAGATCTTTCTACTTCACACAAAACATCTTACCCCTAACACTTCTGATTCTGAATCTACTCTTGACCCAGCAGACCACCGACTTCCACCATCTCCCCTCCCTCACCTGCAGTAGATTCCCAAAACCCAAACCCTCCTAACCAGCAACCACCTTCTCGCCTGGGCCCTGCCCACAATGCAGAAGGGAAGGCCACTGGAAATCAGACTGGAGTCTGCCCCCTCAAGGTCAGACCTCAGCCTATCTAGCAAGGCTGCCCTCTGGATCTGGTTTGAAGCTCCCAGACTTCCTGGGACTGGCCAACGAAAAATTGCCCAGGCCCTGACAGGGCCCCACAGACTTACATAACCAGAACAGAGCCTTGAGTAACAATTGTGGTGGCAGGTAAGCCAATCTCCTTTCTAATTGACACTGGAGCCACTTATTCTGCCTTCTCTGAATTCCCTGGGACCCTTGTCCACTCCTCAGTATTATGGAGGTTGATGGATTAGTATCACAGCCATTAGCCATCTCATCTCTACACTGCATCTTACTTCCTGCGGTGACCACATTCCATTATCTCTGCACCCCATTCACTCTTTCTCATCCTGCCTCTGTGCCCATCCAGGGCTACCATGCATTCCCTCATAAAATCCAGTTGTCCCAAAACACAGTCAGTTACCTCAGTTTCACTCTCTCACCCCACAAGGCTGAGCCATTCCTTGGACTATAAACACCTTATCTCTTTATCTCCTCCATGACTATCCCCTTCTCTAAACAAGAAATTTTCTCCTTTCTCAGGATCACTGGGTACTCACAACTTCACTCTTCTTGCAAAGCTCCTTTATGACATGACATGGCAAAGAGACTTTAGATCCCAAGGCCAACATTCTCACTACTTTAATGCTCTGAAAACTTCTCTGACCTCAGCACCTTCTCACCCCACCCCCGTCCCCCACCCCACCTTTCCCAAAAAACAACTTTCTTTACTGCACATGCTTACTTAATAGTCCGGCTATTATTAGAAGCTGAGCTTGGAGGAGAAAAATGGTGGCAGAATAGACAGACGTGTTCCGAGCCTTGTCCTAGAGCAGAAAGAAAGAACAGCCGAGGGTCACACGAGGAGTGTTTGTTGGCAAGTTAAGGGACAGCTAAACTCCAGGAGAAGGTGGGGGACTGCTAGACCCCACTGTGGCTGGGTCCCCTCCCTGAGCTACAGGCTCAGACACGGAGACCACGCCATCTTGATAGGGAAAGTGGAGCTTATCGGAAGCCTGAAAATCCACAACTGCAGCAACCACCAAACAGCTGCGAGCCCCAGAACACCGGTCCCCAATTGGCACAAACTCATGGATTCAAAGGAGCTCTTCATTCCACCACAGAAAGGTCAGATTTTGCCAGGGATAAGGTGAGGTCTCTAGTCCTGGTGGGAGAGAGAAACGCGCGTTTTTGTGGAAGCTGGAGGACCAGGGAAATCTGTGCCTAGGAAAATCCGTGGCTGTTGGGGCTGGCGTGATCTGTGAATGTGGAAGAGGGTCCTCAGATTTGCTAAATGAAGGGATCTCTGAAAAGCAACCCATTTTGATCTGATGTGCAGGGACAGCCTAAGAATTTCAAACATGTGCTGGCTGTTTAGACTTGCACGCAGATCCATTATTTGCACACTTGGGCTTTTTCCTCTTCAAATCCTTCCTTCTGATTACTAAGCCCAATACATAGGATCACCCAGTTGGGGACACCCTGGGAGACTGCAGGGGAAAGTTGTTTTTCTGGAACTTGGGGGTCGGAGGTGGGAGTAACCATCAGAGAGCCAGTCTGAGGCAGCCAACTCCCACACACTGGTATTGAGTGCCACAGGGAAAGAAGGCTCTAAACACAGGTTAGAGAGGCCATATATAGACCTGGAAGTCAATCCAGAAACACTGCCACCCAGGGGCTGAATCACAAATTGACTCTTGTGTAATCAAAAATAAAGGAATACGAGAAATTAAGACACCGCCTGCTTAAAAATCAGGACTGGCTTACAACACTGAGGAACAGTGGAACGCAGGGAAATGCAATACTGTCCAGACTGAGAAAAAGGCGTGCCAAACAGAACAATAGAGGAAGTGAATGACCTTCACTACTGCAAATTATATTTTTTTATTTTTTATTTTCATTTTTTGCATCTTTTATTTAAGAAGCTAATTTTTTCTTTTTTCCTCACTTGATTTTACCTTTTTAATTATTACATTTTTATCTTCAATCAGTATTATTACTACTACTATTTTACCTTTTTTTTAAGTGTCATTTTATTTTCTCTTTATTTTACTTTGGGATTAGTGTTCTGCATTCTATTTTAATCTTTCCTTTAGCATCGTTTTACTCTATCTCAACTCTACCTTTCTGCCATCACTCTTCCTAACCTTTCCCCTTTTGGTGTCCTGTTTATCTTACCCCTTTCCTGCTTTAGATTTTCCCTATTCTTTCTGTTTACCCCCTGTTAAAATTTCATGCTATTTATATATCTAATTTCAAATCCCCTGCTCCAAGTTCATACACCCCTCTCTCTTCACTGTCTTAACTATCCAAAAAATTGTTTTTCTCTCTGTACTTTTGTTGTTGTTTGCTTAAATGTTGATTATATCGAATTTTTATGCTTTTTTGTGAGATTGTTTGGCTTATTTTTTTGTTTGTTTGTTTGTTTTTGTTTGGTTTTTTTATTTGCTCTTGTTTTCCCTTGCCTTGCTTGATATTAGTTGGTGTTGTAGTTTGTATTAATCCCCAGGTACTTGTTGCTGGCATTTGCTGGTATTAGTGGTTATTCTATTGGAGTTTTCTCCCCATATACATAGTTTGTTCCCTTTTTCTCTCTTAGTTTCTTTCTTGTATTTCTTTTCCCAATTTCATTTTGACACTCCTTTTTCTTTCTTTTTCCTCTTCTTCTTTCTCTCCTATCCCCTAATTTGCCTTTCTCTGGTGGTCACCTTTATGGGAGGTTATTAATATTGTGAATATATTTCTGTTCAGTGTCTTGTGTGTTGTACCTGGTTGTGTTGTATTTTGTGTCTTTAAGTCAATGTAGGAGAGAGAACTACATAACCAGACATCCGGAGAAGAGAGACCCTGGGGAGACAAAGAAACAGCCCACATATGAAAGAAAAGCAGGCATCACCAGAAAAGGAAGTAAACAAAATAGAGGCAAGCAACCTGCCAGAGAAAGAATTCAGAGAAATGGTCATAAGGTGGCTAAAAAGAATGGAAGACAAATTCGACAATATGAGTAAGAACCAAGAGGAAATGAAGAACCAAGAAGAAATGAAAAATGACATCGCTGCTGTAAAGAACTCAATAGAAAGCATCAAGAGTAGGCTATAAGAAGCAGAGGACCACATCAGTGAGCTAGAAGACAAGATGGAAAAAAATACCCAAGTAGAGCAGCTTCCAGAAAAAAAAATTAAAAAGCAGAAGGAGAGCTTAAGGAAACTTTGGGACACCATGAAACAAAACAACATCCACATAATAGGGGTACCAGAAGGAAGGGAAACTGAGCAAGGAGCAAGGAATAGAAAACCTGTTTGAAGAAATAATGACAGAAAACTTCCCTGATATAGAGAAGAAAAACCCATCCAAATCCAAGAAGCTCACAAAGTCCCAAGCAAAATGAACCCCAAAAGACCAATGCCAAGGCACATTATAATTAAATTGGCAAACACCAATGACAAAGTAAGAATCTTAAAGTCGGCCAGAAAGAGACAGAAAGTTACATACAAAGTAACCCCCATCAGACTAGCAACTGATTTCTCAACAGAAACTCATCAGGCCAGAAGGGAATGGAATGAAATATACAAAGTCATGCAAAAGAAGGGTCTGAATCCAAGAACACTGTACCCAGAAAGGCTATCAATCAAAATTGAAGATGAAATCAGGAGCTTCACAGACAAAAAAAGAGATTTATTACCACCAAATCAGCAATGCAAGAAATGCTAAAGGGTCTGCTGTAAAAAAAAAAAAAAGAAATAGGAAGTGACCACTTCATAATACTAAAGGGAGAAATCCAACAAGAAGAAATAACTCTGGTAAACATATACACACCCAATACAGGAGCACCCAAATACATAAATAAACTTCTGAAGGATATCAAGGGAGAGATTGACAGCAATACAATCATAGTAGGAGACTTTAATATCCCCCAATCACCATTGGACAAATCCTCTAAACAAAAAATCAGCAAAGAGGAGGAGAAACCAAGATGGCAGCATACATAGGTAAACACCTGAACTTGTTGCCTTGCACAACCACTTTAAAACTACAACTAAAAGACAAAACAGATATCATCCAGAACCACCGGAAGGTTGGCTAAGTGGAAATTCTACAATTAGAAGGAAAGAGAAAAGCACACTGAGATTTAGAGGAGCTGCGGAAGTAAAGTGCAGAGGTACAGAGGCGCACAAGCTGAAAGAGCAGGAAAACTGAGTATGCAGCTGTTGTTTTCAGGCAGAAGGGAGAAACAAGCTCCCAACCACTCTGAACTCCAGTTCCGGGTGAGACTCTGGGGACCTAGATTCATACGGGGAGAAACTGGAATGTCTGGCAGTGGGTGGAACTCGAGGATGGCTTTCTCTCAGAGGTGCTTGCAGCAATTACCAAGGGACACTGAGATCCAGGGGCCTCGTAGGGCAGGGCTGACGGGAAGCCATTGCTGTTTGCTCCGCCCTGAGACTACACCCAATCCAACCTCTGTACAGAGGCTTTTGCATATGAATGGTCTGGTCCTTTGAAATCCAAACTTACCTTACAAACTGCAGCTGAGTCAGAGAGATCCAGAACATCCAAAAGAAGGCCCAAGGCCCCACAGCAGCCTGCATTGCTTCATAGCTGGGCCTCATCTGGGCACCTCCAAAACCCGAACAAAGAGGAATCTGCTGATCTCTCCATATCTCCTGATGGGTGGCCTCAGGCAGAGGCTAAATTAGAACCTCCTTGAAGATCCAAGAGCCAGTGTACTCAGGGGTCAGAGTGAGACCATCCAGATTAACACTTCCTCAGATCCATAAGGGACACACTCAGGGGGCAGATTCAGTGAGCACCAAAGCCCCACTGAAGCAAGTCTTGCCTCATAAGGGTGTCTCCAGCACAGAAGATCTCCCATCGTAGACACAGCTAATCTTCACAGCCAAGTGGCCTGGAGGTCAATTCCTCCCAGTGATACCAACAATAATCAAGGCTTAACAACAACAAAACTGTGAAAACAGCCCACAAAAGGGTGCACCAAGAGGGTCCACCTCAGGTAACTGGGGAGGCTGAGCCACTGGGCCCTATAGGACACCTAGCACACAAAGCCACTCTATCAACACAGGGAAGCAGCCAAAATGCGGAGACAAAGAAATAGATCACAAACGAAAGAAATGGAGGAAAGCAAACTACTAGATATAGAGTTCAAAACCACGGTTATAAGGTTTTCCAAGAATTTCCTAGAAAAGGCCAATAAATTTAGCGAGATCCTCGAGGATATGAAAAAGGACCAACTAGAAATTAAACATACACTGACTGAAATAAAAAATATTATACAGAGACCTAACAGCAAACTAGAGGAATGCAAGAATCAAGTCAAAGATTTGAAATACAAAGAAGCAAAAAACACTCAACCGTAAAGCAAAAAGAAAAGAGAATCCAAAAATTTGAAGAGAGTGTAAGGAGCCTCTGGGACAACTTCAAGTATACCAACATCAGAATTATGGGGGTGCCAGAAGAAGAGAGAGAGCAAGATACTGAAAACCTATTTGAAGAAATAATGAGTGAAAACTTCCCCCACTTGGTGAAAGAAATAGACTTACAAGTCCAGGAAGAGCAGAAAACTCCAAACAAAAAGAATCCAAAGAGGACCACACCAAGGCACATCATAATTAAAATGCCAAGAGCAAAAGACAAAGCAAGAATATTAAAACAATTATCAGGGGGAAAAGGGTATGAGGGTGCGGGAGGAGACTGGACAAAAATCGTACACCTATGGATGAGGACAGTGGAGGGGGAGGTAAGGGCAGAGGGTGGGGTGGGGTGGGAACCGGGTGAAGGGGACCTAAGGGGGGGAAAAAAGAGGAACAATTATAATAATCTGAACAATAAAGATTTATTAAATAAAAGAAAAAAGATATTCTGATTAGAAAGGAAGAAATTTAAAAAAAAATGACATTCTCTTCAACAAATGGTGTTGGGAAAATTGGACAGATACATGCAAAAAAATGAAACTAGACCACCAACTTACACCATACACAAAAATAAACTCAAAATGGATAAAGGACTTAAACATAAGATGGGAAACCATAAAAATGCTAGAGGAATCCACAGGCAGCGAAATCTCAGACATATGCCAAAGCAATTTCTTCACTGACACTGCTCCTAGGGTAATGGAAACTAAAGAGAAAATAAACAAATGGGACTACATCAAAATAAAAAGCTTTTGCACAGCAAAAGAAACCATCAACAAAACAACAAGAAACCCTATTGCATGGGAGAACATATTTGCCAATGATAAGGGTTTAATCTCCAACATTTATAGGAAACTCATACAACTTAACAAAAAGAAGATCAACCCAATCAAAAAACGGGCAACTGATGTAAATAGACACTTTTCAAAAGAAGACAGAAGGAAGGCCAAGAATCATGAAAACCTGCTCAAAGTCACTAATCACCAGAGAGATGCAAATCAAAACAAAACTGAGGTACCATTGCACACCTGTCAAAATGGCTATCATGAACAAATCAACAAACAACAAGTGTTGGTGAGGATGCGAAGAAAAAGGAACTCTTTTGCCCTGCTGGTGGAAATGCAGGCTAGTGCCACCACTGTGGAGAACAGTATAGAGTTTCCTCAAAAAACTAAAAATGGAGCTCCCATTTGACCCAGTGATCCCACTTCTAGGAATATATCTCAAGAAACTGGAAACACAAATCAGAAAGGATATATGCACCCCTATGTTCATAGCAGCACAATTTACCATAGCTAAGATTTGGAAACAGCCTAAGTGCCCATCAGCAAACGAGTGGATCAGAAAACTGTGGTACATATACACAATGGAATACTATGCTGCAGTAAAAAATAAGGAATTCTTACCATTTGCAACAGCATGGATGGAACTGGAGAGCATTTGCTAAGTGAAATAAGTCAGTCAGAGAAAGATAAATATCACATGATCTCACTCATTTGTGGAATATAATGAACAACATAAACTGATGAACAGGGACAGATCCAGAGGCAGAGAAGCATTGATCAGACTGCCAAACCTCAGAGGGTGGGTGGGGGAAGGGAGGAGAGATCAACCAAAGGACTTGTTATGCATGAATATAAGCCTAACCAATGGACACAGACAACAGGGGGTGAGGGCATGAGTGTGGGGGGGAGGGTTTGGGAGGTTAATGGAGGGATGAGGACACATATGTAATACCTTAATCAATAAAGAAATTTAAAAAATAAAATAAAATAAAAGCAGCAAGTGAAAACAGTTAGTTACCTACAAGGGAGCACCATACAACTATCAGCTGATTTTTCAACAGAAACTATGCAGGCCAAAAGGGAGTGACAAGAAATATTCAAAGTGATGAATTGCAAAAACTTACAGCCAAGATTACTCTACCCAGCAAAGCTATCATTCAGAATTGAAGGGCAGATAAAGACCTTTACAGATAATAAAAATATAAAGGAGTTCATCACCACCAAACCAGTATTATAAGAAATATTGAAAGGTATTCTGTAAGAAGAGGAAGAAGAAAAAGGTAAAGATAAAAATTATGAACAACAAATACATATCTATCAACAAGGAAATCTAAAAATCAAGTGAATAAAAAATCTGGTGAACAGAATAAACTGGTGAATATAATAGAATCAGGGGCATAGAAAGGGAATGGACTGACAATCCTCGAGAGGAAAGGTGTGTGTGGGGGGGGGGGTGCGGGGAGAGACTGGACAAAAACCATACACCTATGAATGAGGACAGTGGGGGAGTGTAAGGGCATGGGGTGGGGTGGGAACTGGGTGTAGGGGAGCTATGGGGAAAAAAAGAGGAACAACTAATCATCTGAACAATAGAGATTTAATTTTTCAAAATCAGCAAAGAAACATCAATCCTAAATGACTCACTAGACCAGATGGAATTAATTGACATCTTCAGAACATTTCAGCCCAAAGCCACAGAATATACATTCTTCTCAAGTGCACATGGGTCATTTTCAAAGATAGACCATATATTGGGTCACAGGCAAAGTCTCTTCAAATTCAAGAAGATAGAAATCATATCAAGCAACTTCTCAGATCACAATGGCATAATACTGGAAATCAACTACAATAAAAACAATCCAAAGAAATCAAACACATGGAGACTAAATAGCATACTATTAAACAATGACTGAGTTACCAGAGAGATCAAAGAAGAAATATAAAGCATCATGGCAACAAACAGCAATGAAAACACAACAATCCAAAATCTATGGGACACGGTGAAAGCAGTCTTGAGAGGGAAGTTCATAGCTCTACAAGCCTACCACAAAAAATCAAGAAAAAATGGTAATAAATTACCTAACCCTACAACTCAAAGAGTTATAAAGAGTGCAACAAGAAAAGCCCAGTGTAAGCAGAAGGAAGGAAATAATAAAGATCAGAGTGGAGAGAAACAAAATAGAGAACAAAGAAAACAATACAAAATATCAACAAAACCAAGAGCTGGTTCTTTGAAAGGATAAACAATATTGATAAACTTCTAGCCAGGCTCAGCAAGAAGCAAAGAGAGAGGACCCAAATAAACAAAATCTGAAATGAAAGAGGTGAAATATAACAACCGATCCCACAGAAATACAAATGATTATGATAAAATACTATGAACAACTGTATTCCAACAAAAAGGACAACCTACACAAAAAGGATATATTCTTAGAAAAATACAAGCTCCCAAAACTCAACCAAGAAGAATAAAAAAAAAAACCTGAATAGGCTGTCACTAATCATCTGAGAAATGCAAATCAAAACAACAATGAGGTACCATCTCACACCTGTCAGAATGGCTATCATCAACAAATCAAAAAACGACAAGTGCTGGAGAGGATGCGAAGAAAAAGGAATCCTCCTCCACTGCTGTTGGGAATGCTGGTGCAGTCACTGTGGAGAACAGTATGTAGTTTCCTCAAAAATTTTAAAATGGAACTCCCATTTGACCCAGTAATACCACTTCTAAGAATATATCCCAAGAAAACAGAAAAACCAATCAGAAAGGATATATGCACCCCTATATTCATAACAATTTACAATAGCTAAGATTTCGAAACAGCTGAGGCACGTGCCCATCAGCAGATGAGTGGATTAGAAAACTGTGGTACATCTGCACAATGGAATACTATGTTGCTGTATAAAAGAAGGAATTCTTATCATTTGCAACAGGATGGATGGAACTGGAGAGCATTATGCTAAGTGAAATAAGCCAGTCAGAGAAAGATAAATATCACATGATCTCACTCATTTGTGGAATATAATGAACAACACAAACTGATGAACAAAAATAGAAGCAGAGACATAGAAGCATCAAACAGACTGGCCAACCTATGACAGAAGGCAGGAGGTGAGGTGGTAAGAGATTAACCAAAGAAATTGAATGCAGCATATGAGAATAACCAATGGACACAGATAGTATAGGGGTGAGGGCATGTGCTGGGGGGTGGAAGCAGCCAGGGAGAGGTCAATGGGGGGAAAAGGAGACTCATGTAATACTTTAAACAATAAAGAATTTAAATTTTAAAAAACCTTATTCAATGTATTCCAATAAACAGTCACCCTCATAGAAAAATAACCTTTATTGTTGACACTGGGAACGCAGCAGCACCAGAACCAAGATGGCAGCTAGCAGGAGGCTGAAGAAGGAGCTTTCAAAGAAATCCGCAAGTGTGGTTTGAATAACTTCCTTAACATCCAGGTTGATGAAGCTAATTTATTGATTTGGCAAGGGCTTATTGTTCCTGATGATCCTCCACATGATAAGGGGGCCTTCAGAATCTAAATGAACTTTTCTGCAGAATACCCATTCAAACCACTGAAGATCACATTTAAAACAAAGATCTATTGCCCCAACATTGATGAAAAGGGACAGGTCTGTCTGCCAGTAATTAGTGCTGAAAACTGGAAGTCAGCAACAAAAACCGACCAAGTAATTCAGTCTCTCATAGCACTGTGAATGATCCCCAGGCTGAGCACCCCCTTCAGGCTGACCTAGATAAAGAATACTCGTAAGGGCCATTAAAAATATCTGTAAGAATGCTGAAGAGTTTACAAAGAAATATGGGGAAAAGTGACCTGTGAACTAAAATCTGCTGCAATTGATTACAGCTAGAGTGAGCAGAGACCCTGTGCAATGCATTCAGACACCCCACAAAACAGGATTCTGGAAAATTGACACCGGCCACTACCTAGCATTTGCTTGTGGCAGTTACTAACTTTCTACAGTTTTCTTCATCAAAAGAGGTCTTAGGGCCCCAACCAGTTTGGCTCAGTGGATAGAGCGTCAGCCTTCGGATTGAAGGGTCCCAGGATCGAACCCGGTCAAGCGTCAGCCTGCGGCCTGAAGGGTCCCGGGTTCAATTTGGTCAAGGGCATGTATCTTGGTTGCGGGTACATCCCCAGTAGGTGATGTGCAGGAGGCAGCTGATTAATGTTTCTAACTCTCTATCCCTCTCCCTTCCTCTCTGTAAAAAAAAAATCAATTAAAGAAAAGAGGTCTTAGGTAATCTGTAAAGAAAGAATTAAAAATTTAAGATGTTCTTAAAAAAATCTTTATTGTTGAGAATATTACAAATGTCCCCATTTTCCTCCATTGCCCTCTCCACCTGGTTCCCACCCCACCCCAGGCCTTCACCACCCTATTGTCTATGTCCATAGGTAAGATCCTTGTTTAATCTCTTCCCACACCACCCCCACCCCCTTCCCTCTGAGATTCATCAGTCAGTTCCATGTGTACTTGCATCTGTTTCTATTTTATTCATCGTGGGCTTTTTTGTTGTTGTTAATCCTCACCCAAGAATATTTTTCCTTGATTTTTTAGAGTGGAAAGGAGAATGAGAGAGAGAGAAAAACACCAGTGTGAGAGAGACACATTGATTGGTTGTCTCCTGCATGCACCCCAACCATGTCCTGGGAACCTGCAACCAAGGTACGTGCCCTTGACCGGAATTGAACCCAGGATCCTTCAGTCTGCAAACCGATGCTCTATCCATTGAGCCAAATTGGCTAGGGATCATTGGTTTATTTTTTTCATTACATTTCTTATTCATTTATTTTGATTTTTAGATTCAACTGTTGATAGATATGTATTTATTACCATGTTATCATTCATATATATTTATTTCTCCTCCTCCTTCTTCTTCTTCTTCTTCTTCTTCTTCTTCTTCTTCTTCTTCTTCTTCTTCTTCTTCTTCCTCCTCCTTCTCCTCCTCCTCCTCCTCCTCCTCTTCCTCCTCCTCCTCCTCTTCTTCTTCTTCTTAAAGAATAACCTTCAACAATTCATGTAATACTGGTTTGGTGGTAATGAACTCCTTTAGCATTTTCTTGTTTGTGAAGGTCTTTATCTGACCTTCAATTCTAAATTGTACCTTTGCTCGGTAGAGTAATCTTGGTTGTAGGTCCTTGCTATTCATCACTTTGAGTATTTCTTACCATTCCCTTCTGGCCTGGAAAGTTTCTGTGGAGAAATCAGCTGGCAGTCATATGGGCTCTTCCTTGCAGGTAACTAACTGCTTTTCTCATGCTGCTTTAAAAGATTCTCTCTTTGTATTTAACCCTTGGTATTTTACTTATGATGTATCTTGGTGTGGGCCTGTTTGGGTTCCTCTTGTTTGGAACTCTCTGTGCTTCCTGGACTTGTAAATCTATTTCTTTTGCCCGGTAGGGGAAAGTTTTCTGTCTTTATTTCTTCAAATAAGTTTTCAATATCTTGCTCTCTCTCTTCTCCTCCTGGCACCCCTACAAAGTGAATGTTGTTTGCTTGAAGTTGTCCCAGAGGTTCTTACACTATCTTCATATTTTTTGGATTCTTTTGTCTTTTGATCTTCTGATTGGGTACTTTTTGCTTCCTTATATTCCAAATTGTTGATTTGATTATCAGAATCCTCTATTCTCCTATTGAATCCCTGTAAATTATTCTTTATTTTAGTTAGTGTATGCGTAATTTTTAACTGGTCCTTTTTTATGACTTTAAATTTCTCACTAAGATCCTTGAAAGTCTAACTAAATCCCTTGAAGGTTTCATTAAGATCCTTGAGCGAGAGGGAATCCAAGATGGCGGCATAGGTAAACACCTAAACTGCTGCCTCCGACAACAATTTAAACTGCAACTAAAAGATAAAACGTCTATCACCCAGAACCACGGGAAAGCTGGCTGAGTGGAAGTTCTACAACTAGAAGGAAAGAGAAAAGAGCATTGAGACGTGCACGAGCGCTGAAAAGCTGAGGTACGGAGGCGCGGGATCCGGGCTGGCGGCGGGCGACTGGGTGCGTTGCTTTTTTCAACCCGAAGGGAGACAAGCCCCCGACTACTCTGAAATCCAGTCTCTGGGGAGACGCGGGGGACCCAAACTCCTACGGGGAGAAGCTGGACTGTCTGCCAGTGAGAGTGGCTTGCTAGCAGAGCTGCGCGCAGGAATAATTGTTTACTGCACTGGGGCACAGGATTCCAGGACACGGTCGGGACACAGAGCGGGCTTACTAGCAGCCATTGCTGTTTGCCACGCCCTAACCTAGTGACGCCCTGAGACCCCGCCCCACACAACCTACAAACCCACCCAAGCTCCAAGCAGCTCAATTAGCATAAGAAAGCCTGCCCTATTGCAGCTTAACCTAGAAAACTTGCAGCCCGGGTCAGACAGCTCCAAAACCTCCAAACCCCAAGCAAAGAGGAGAAAACTGCAGCTCTCACTGTAGCTCCTGCTGAGTGGCCTCAGACAGTAGCTGACCTGCACCCCATTGGAGATCCAGAAGCCAGTGTACCTAGTGGTCAGTGTGAGACAACAGATTTCAACTCCTCACATCCATAAGTGACACATTCAAGAGTCAAACTCAGTGAGCACCAAAGCCCCACTGAAACAAGTCCTGCCCCATAAGCGCAGCAGTTCTTCCATTATAGACACAGGGAGTGCTCACAGCTAATTGGCCTGGAGGTCAATTCCTCCCAGCGTACCAACTGCAATTCAGGCTTAACTACACCAAGACTTTGCACTCAGCCCACAAAGGGGTGTACCAAGAGCATCCACATCAGGTGATTGGGGAGGCTGAGCTACTGCCCCCTATAGGTCACCTACCACACAAAGCCACTCCATCAACACAGGGAAGAAGCCAAAATGCAGAAACAAAGAAACATGTCACGAATGAAAGAAACGGAGGAAAGCAAACTACTGGATGACATAGAGTTCAGAATCACATTTATAAGGTTACTCAAGAATCTTCTAAAAACTGCCGAGAAACTTGATGACACTTCTGAGGAGCTTAGTGAGACCTTCAAGGACCTTAATGAGAATGCCAAAAAAATGGAAAAGGACCAGTCAGAAATGAAGCATACACTGTCTGAAATAAAGAATATACAGAAACTCAACTGTAGATCAACATACCCCAAGAATCAAACCAAAGATCTGAAATATGTGGAAACAAAAAACATCCAACCAGAAAAACAAAAAGAAAAAAGAATCCAAAAATATGAAGATAATGTAAGGAGCCTCTGGGACAACTTTAAGCGAAACAACATCCGAATTTTTGGGGTGCCAGAAGAAGGGAGAGAGCAAAATATTGAAAACCTATTAGAAGAAATAATGACAGAAAACTTTCCATACCTGGTGAAAGAAATAGACTTACAAGTTCAGGAAGCGCACAGAACCCCATACAAGAGGAACCCAAAGAGGACCACACCAAGACACATCATAATTAAAATGCCAAGGGCAAAAGACAAAGAGAGAATATTAAAAGCAGCAAGAGAAAAACAGTTAATTACCTACAAGGGAGTACCCATACGACTGTCAGCTGATTTCTCGGCAGAAACTATGCAGGCCAGAAGGGAGTGGCAAGAAATATTCAAAGTGATGAACAGCAAGAACCTACAACCAAGATTACTCTACCCAGCAAAGCTATCATTCAGAGTTGAAGGTCAGATAAAGAGCTTCACAGACAAGAAAAAGCTAAAGGAGTTCATCGCCACCAAACCAGGATTACATGAAATGCTGAAGGGTATTCTTTAAGAAGAAGAAGAAGAAGAAAAAGGTAAAGATAAAAATTATGAACAACAAAATGACATCAAATACATACCTACCAACAAGTGAATCTAAAAATCAAGTGAATAAAAAATCTGAAGAACAGAATGGACTGGTGAATATAATAGAATCAGGGACATAGAGAGGGAGTGGACTGACGATTCTCAGGGGAAGCAAGTGTGAGGGTTGCGGGAAGAGATTGGACAAAAATCTTACTCCTATGGATGAAGACAGTGGCGGGGGGTAAGGGCATGGGGTGGGGTGGGGAATCAGGTGGAGGGGAGCTATGGGGGGAAAAAAAGTGGAACACCTGTAATAATCTGAACAATAAAGATTTAATTAAGAAAAAATAAAAAAATAAAAAAATAAAGTATTACAAAAAAAAAAAAAAAAAGATCCTTGAGCAACCTTATAACCATTGTTTTGAACTCTATATTTGGTAGTTTACTTGCTTCCATTTCATTTAGATCTTTTTCTGGAAAAAAATTTTTTTTCTATTCTTTCATTTGTGACATGTGTCTTTGTCTCCACATTTTGGCTGCTTCCCTGTGTTTGTTTCTATTTATTAGATAGAGCTGCTACCAACCCATGAACATGGTATGTTCTTCCATTTGTTTACGTCTTCCTCTATCTCTTTTTTCAGGGTCCTGTAGTTTTCCGCGTCCTGTAGTTTTCCGCGTGTAGGTCTTTTACCTCCTTGGTTAAGTTTATTCCTAGGTATCTTAATTTTTTTTGTGTAAATGGTAAAATTTGTTTTGTGTAAATGGGATTGCTTTTTTAGTCTCTCTTTCTGTAAGTTCATTATTGGTGTATAGAAATGCCATAGATTTATTGGCGTTAATTTTTTATCCTGCTACATTGCCGAATTCATTTATTAAGTCTAATAGTTTTTTGATGGAGTCTTTCGGGTTTTTTATGTACAATATCATGTCATCTGCAAGTAAGGACAGCTTTACCTCTTCTTTTCCAATTTGGATGCCTTTCATTTCATCTTTTTGTCTAATTGCAATGACTAATACTTCCAGTACTATGTTAAACAGGAGTGGTGAGAGTGGGCATCCCTGTCTTGTTCCTGTTCTTAGGGGAAATGGTTTTAGTTTTTGCCCATTGAGTATGATGTTAGCTGAGGGTTTATCATATATAGCTTTTATTACGTTGAGGTATGATCCTTCTATTCCCACCTTGTTGAGAGTTTTTATCAAGAAAGGGTGTTGGATTTTGTCAAATGCTTTTTCTGCATCAATTGATATGACTATGTGATTTTTATCTCTCAATTTGTTTATGTGATGTATCACGTTTATTGATTTGCGGATATTGTACCATCCTTGCATTCCTGGGATAAATCCTACTTGGTCATGGTGTATGATCTTTCTGATGTACTGCTGGATCCGATTTGTTAGAATTTTGTTGAGGATTTTGGCATCTACATTCATGAGGGATATTGGCCTGTAATTCTCTTTCATTGTGTTGCTGGAATAGAGTTGTTCATAGTATTTTTTTAAAATCCTTTGTATTTCAGTGGGATCTCTTGTTATTTCACCTCTTTCATTTCTGATTTTTTTTGTTTGGGTCCTCTCTCTTTGCTTCCTGGTGAGCCTGGCTAGAGGTTCATCAATCTTGTTTATCCTTTCAAAGAACCAGCTCTTGGTTTTGTTGATATTTTATATTGTTACTTTGGTCTCAATGTCATTTATCTCCGCTCTGATCTTTATTATTTCCTTCCTTCTGTTTACCCTGGGCTTTTCTTGTTGCTCTTATTCTAATTCTTTGAGTTGTAGGGTTAGGTAATTTATTACCATTGTTTCTTGGTTTTTTTGTTTTTGTTTTTTTGTTTTGTTTTTTTGCAGTATGCTTGTAGAGCTATGAACTTCCCTCTCAAGACTGCTTTCGCTGTGTCCCATAGATTTTGGATTTTTGTGTTTTCATTGTCATTTGTTGCCATAATGTTTTTTATTTCTCCCTTGATCTCTCTGGTAACCCAGTCATTGTTTCATAGCCTGCTAATTAGTCTCCATGTGTTTGATTTCTTTGGATTATTTTTATTGTCATTGATTTCCAGTTCTATGCCACTGTGGTCTGAAAAGATGCTTGATATGATTTCTATCTTCTTGAATTTGAAGAGACTTTGCCTATGTCCCAACATATGGTCTATCTTTGAAAATGACCCATGTGCACTTGAGAAGAATGTATATTCTGTGGCTTTGGGTTGAAATGTTCTGAAGATGTCAATTAATTCTATCTGGTCTACTGAGTCATTTAGGATTGATGTTTCTTTGCTGATTTTTTTGTTTAGAGGATTTATCCAATGGTGATAGTGGGGTATTAAAGTCTCCTTCTATGGCTTTCTTCTAGACAGCAGATATATAGGTCACGTTCTTTTTTTTTTTTTAATAAATCTTTATTGTTCAGATTATTACAGGTGTTCCTCTTTTATTTTTCCTCTAGCTCCCCTCCACCTGATTCCCCACCCCACCCCATGCCCTTACCCCCCACCACTGTCTTCATCCATAGGAGTAAGATTTTTGTCCAATCTCTTCCAGCACCCCTCACACCTGCTTCCCCTGAGAATTGTCAGTCCACTCCCTCTCTATGTCCCTGATTCTATTATATTCACCAGTCCATTCTGTTCTTCAGATTTTTCATTCACTTGATTTTTAGATTCACTTGTTGGTAGGTATGTATTTGATGTCATTTTGTTGTTCATAATTTTTAACTTTACCTTTTTCTTCTTCTTCCTCTTCTTAAAGGATACCCTTCAGCATTTTGTGTAATCCTGGTTTGGTGGTGATGAACTCCTTTAGCTTTTTCTTGTCTGTGAAGCTCTTTATCTGACCTTCAACTCTGAATGATAGCTTTGCTGGGTAGAGTAATCTTGGTTGTAGCTTCTTGCTGTTCATCACTTTTAATATTTCTTGCCACTCTCTTCTGGCCTGCATAGTTTCTGTTGAGAAATCAGCTGACAGTCATATGGGTACTCCCTTGTAGGTAATTAACTGTTTTTCTCTTGCTGCTTTTAATATTCTCTCTTTGTCTTTTGCCCTTGGCATTTTAATTATGATATGTCTTGGTGTGGTCCTCTTTGGATTCCTCTTGTATGGGGTTCTGTGCGCTTCCTGAACTTGTAAGTCTATTTCTTTCATCAGGTAGGGAAAGTTTTCTGTCATTATTTCTTCTAATAGGTTTTCAATATTTTGCTCTCTCCCTTCTTCTGGCACCCCAAAAATTCAGATGTTGGTTCGCTTGAAGTTGTCCCAGAGGCTCCTTACACTATCTTCATATTTTTGGATTCTTTTTTCTTTTTCTTTTTCTGGTTGGATGTTTTTTGTTTCCACATATTTCAGTCTTTGGTTTGATTCTTGGGGTACGTTGATCTACAATTGAGTTTCTGTATATTCTTTATTTTAGACAGTGTATGCTTCATTTCTGACTGGTCCTTTTCCATTTTTTTGGCATTCTCATTAAGGTCCTTGAAGGTCTCACTAAGCTCCTCAGAAGTGTCATCAAGTTTCTCAGCGGTTTTTAGAAGATTCTTGAGTAACCTTATACATATGGTTCTGAACTCTATGTCATCCAGTAGTTTGCTTTCCTCCATTTCTTTCATTCGTGACATGTTTCTTTGTTTCTGCATTTTGGCTGCTTCCCTGTGTTGATGGAGTGGCTTTGTGTGGTAGGTGACCTATAGGGGGCAGTAGCTCAGCCTCCCCAATCACCTGATGTGGACGCTCTTGGTACACCCCTTTGTGGGCTGAGTGCAAAGTCTTGGCGCAGTTAAGCCTTAATTGCTATTGGTATGGTGGGAGGAATTGACCTCCAGGCCAATTAGCTGTGAGCACTCCCTGTGTCTATAATGGAAGAACTGCTGCGCTGAAGACACGCTTATGGGGCAGGACTTGTTTCAGTGGGGCTTTGGTGCTCACTGAGTCTGCCTCTTTAATGTGTCACTTATGGATGTGAGGAGTTGAAATCTGGTGTCTCACACTGACCACTAGGTACACTGGCTTCTGGATCTCCAATGGGGTGCAGGTCAGCTACTGTCTGAGGCCACTCAGCAGGAGCTACAGTGAGAGCTGCAGTTTTCTCCTCTTTGCTTGGGGTTTGGAGGTTTTGGAGCTGTCTGACCCAGGCTGCAAGTTTGCTAGGTTAAGCTGCGATAGGGCAGGCCTTTCTTATGCTAACTCCTCTGCTTGGAGCTTGGGTGGGTTTGTAGTGCAGGGCGGGGCCTCAGGGTGTCACTAGGTTAGGGCTTGGCAAACAGCAATGGCTGCTAGTTAGCTGGCTCTGCATCCCCAACGGCATCCGCGAGTCCTGTGCCCCAGTGCAGTAAACAATTATTCCTGCGCGCAGCTCTGCAAGCAAGCCACCCTCACTGGCAGACAGTCCAGCTTCTCCCCGTAGGAGTTTGGGTCCCCCACATCTCCCCAGAGACTGGATTTCAGAGTAATCGGGGGCTTGTCTCCCTTCGGTTTGAAAAAAGCAACGCACCCAGTCGCCTGCAGCCAGCCCGGATCACGCGCCTCCGTACCTCAGCTTTTCAGCGCTCGTGTAGGTCTCAATGCTCTTTTCTCTTTCCTTCTAGTTGTAGAACTTCCACTCAGCCAGCTTTCCCGTGGTTCTGGGTGATAGACGTTTTGTCTTTTAGTTGCAGTTTAAATTGTTGTGGGAGGCAGCAGTTTAGGTGTTTACCTACGCCGCCATCTTGGATTCTCTCCTATAGGTCACGTTCTTATCCAGTCAGTTACCCTATGTCTTTTGATTGGGGCATGTAATCCATTTACATATAAAGTTATTATTGATAGGTACTTAATGTCACCATTTTTATTCTTTACCCCTGTGTTCCTTCTTCGCTTCCTTTTTCTTTTTTTTTCTTTCTTTCTTTCTTTTTTTTTTTTTTTTACAGCAGACCCTTTAGCATTTCTTGCATTGCTGGTTTGGTGGTAATAAATTCCCTTAATCCTTTTTTGTCTTTGAAGCTCCTGATTTCACCTTCAATTTTGATTTATAGCCTTGCTGGGTACAGTATTCTTGGATTCAGACCCTTCCTTTGCATGACTTTGTATATTTCATTCCATTCCCTTCTGGTCTGATGAGTTTCTGTTGAGAAATCAGTTGCTAGTGTGATGGGGGTTCCTTTGTATGTAACACTCTGTCTCTCTCTGGTCACCTTTAAGATTCTTACTTTGTCATTGGTGTTTGCCAATTTAATTATAATGTGCCTTGGCATTGGCTTTTTTCTTCTCTATATCAGGGAAGTTTTCTGACATTATTTCTTCAAACAGGTTTTCTATTCCTTGCTCAGTTTCCTTTCCTTCTGGAACCCCTGTTATGCGGATGTTGTTTTGTTTCATGTTGTCCCAAAGTTCCCTTATGCCAGGGGTCCTCAAACTTTTTAAACAGGGGGCCAGTTCACTTTCCCTCAGACCACTGGAGGGCTGGACTATAGTTTAAAGAAAAAAAACTATGAAAAATTTCTATGCGCACTGCGGGCCCGGGACAAGTCGGCTGCTAAGCAGGACAGGCAGCGGCACCTGGTGGGCCAGATAAATGTCTTTGGCGGGCTGCATGTGGCCCATGGGCTGTAGTTTGAGGATCTCTGCCTTAGGCTCTCCTCCTGCTTTTTTTTATATTTTTTTCTGGAAGCTGCTCTACTTGGGTATTTTTTTCCATCTTGTCACTGATGTGGTCCTCTGCTTCTTCTAGTCTATTCTTGATGTTTTCTATTGAGTTCTTTACAGCAGTGATGTCATTTTTCATTTCTTCTTGGGTTTTCTTCATTTCCTCTTGATTCCTACTCATATTGGCGAATTTGTCTTCCATTCTTTTCAGCCACCTTATGACCATTTCTATAAATTCTTTCTCTGGCAGGTTGCTTGCCTCTATTTCGTTTACTTCCTTTTCTGGTGATGCCTGCTTTCACCAGAGGGGTGTTTCTTTGTCTCCCCAGGGTCTCACTTCTCCGGATGTCTGGTTATGTAGTTCTCTCTCTCCTGCGTTGACTTAAAGGCACAAAATACAACACAACTAGGTACAACACACAAGGCACTGAACAGAAATTCACGATATTAATAACCGCCAATAAAGGTGACCACCAGAGAAAGGCAAATTAGGGGATAGGAGAGAAAGAAGAAGAGGAAAAAGAAAGAAGAAAAAGGAGTGTCAAAATGAAATTGGAAAAAGAAAGAAAAGAAATAAGAGGGACAAGAAAGGGACTAAGAGAGAAAAGGGGAACAAACTATATATATGGGGAGAAAACTCCAATAGAACAACCACTAATCCCAGCAAATGCCAGCAACAAGTACCTGGGGATTAATACAAACTACAACACCAACTAATGTCAAGGAAGGCAAGGGAAAGCAGAAGCAAAAAACAAACAAAAACAAAGAAACCAATAAAAGGAGAAAGCAAAACAATCTCACAAAAAAGCATAAAAATTTGATATAATCAACATTCGAACAAACAACAACAAAAGGACAGAGAGAAAAACATTTTTTGGGTAGTTAAGACAGCAAAGAGAGAGGTGTGTATGGACTTGGAGCAGGGGATTGGAAATTAGATATATCAGTAGGGTGAAATTTTAACGGGGTAAACAGAAAAAATAGGGAAAATCTAAAGTAGGAAAAGGGTAAGATAGACAGGACACCAAAAGGGGAAAGGTTAGGAAGAGAGTGATGGCATAAAGGTAGAGTTGAGATAGAGTAAAACGATGTGAAAGGAAATATGAAAATAGAATGTAGAACACTAGTCCAAAAGTAAAATAAAGAGAAGATAAAATGACACTTAAAAAAAAGATAAAAAGGGTAATATAGTAGTAGTAATAATACTGATTGAAAAAAATGTAATAATTAAAAAGGTAGAATCAAGTGAGGAAAAGAGAAAAAAATTAGTTTCTTAAGTAAAAGATGCAAAAAATGAAAATAAAAAAATATAATGTGCAGTAGTGAAGGTCATTCACTTC
The DNA here is from genome assembly GCA_026230045.1 of Corynorhinus townsendii. Lineage (NCBI taxonomy): Eukaryota > Metazoa > Chordata > Mammalia > Chiroptera > Vespertilionidae > Corynorhinus > Corynorhinus townsendii. The sequence goes on along the minus strand of JAPDVU010000003.1, from coordinate 110,273,363 downwards.
CTCTATTGTTCTGTTTGGCATGCCTGTTTCTCAGTCTGGACAGTATTGCAGTTCCCTGCATTTTACTGTTCCTCAGTGTTTTAAGCCAGTCCTGATTTTTAAGCAGGCGTGTCTTAATTTCTCGTATTCCTTTATTTTTGATTACACAAGAGTCAATTTGTGATTCAGGCCCTGGGTGTCAATGTTTCTGGATTGATTTCTGGGTCTATATATGGCCTCTGTAGTCTGTATTTATCCCTGTGGCACTCAATACCGGTTTGTGGGAGTGGGCTGCCTCAGAGCTGGCTCTTCGATGGTTACTCCCACCTCTGACACCCAAGTTCCAGAAAAACAACTTTCCCCTGCAGTCTCCCAGGGTGTCCCCAACTGGGTGATCCTATGTATTGGGCTTAGTAATCAGAAGGAAGGATTTGAAGAGGAAAAAGCCCAAGTGTGCGAATAATGGGTCTGCGTGCAAGTCTAAACAGCCAGCACATGTTTGAAATTCTTAGGCTGTCCCTGCACATCAGATCAAAATGGGTTGCTTTTCAGAGATCCCTTCATTTAGCAAATCTGAGGACCCTCTTCCACATTCACAGATCACGCCAGCCCCAACAGCCACGGATTTTCCTAGGCACAGACTTCCCTGGTCCTCCAGCTTCCACAAAAACGCGCGTTTCTCTCTCCCACCGGGACCACAGACCTCACCTTATCCCTGGCAAAATCTGACCTTTCTGTGGTGGAATGAAGAGCTCCTTTGAATCCGCGAGTTTGTGCCAATTGGGGACTGGTGTTCTGGGGCTCGCAGCTGTTTAGTGGTTGCTGCAGTTGTGGATTTTCAGGCTTCCGATAAGCTCCACTTTCCCTATCAAGATGGCACGGTCTCCGTGTCCGAGCCCGTAGCTCTGGGAGGGGGCCCAGCTGCAGTGGGGGCTGCCCGGTCAGGGGAACCCCGTTTAGCAGTCCCCCACCTTCTCCTGGAGTTTAACTTGCCAACAAACACTCCTCTTGCGACCCTCACCTGTTCTTTCTGCTCCGGGACAAGGCTCGAAACACATCTGTCTATTCCGCTGCCATTTTTCTCCTCCTCTCCAGGTATCTTTTTTTAAACAATTTTTTAGTTATTCAATTATAGTTGATGTATGATATATTAGTTTCAGGTGCACAACTCAGTGATTAGACATTTATATAACTTATGAAGTGATCCTCCTGATAAATCTAGTACCCATCTGACACCATACATAATTATTACAATACTAGAGGCCTGGTGCACAAAACTCGTGCACAGGTACAGTCCTTAGGCCTGGCCAGTTATTGAAGCATGAGCATCTGGCATGGAAGAGCAGGTCCCAGCTGACCTGTGGACCCTGGGCAGCACCTGGGAACCTGGATCCCCGTGCACCCCCCTCCACCTGAGTCATCAGGCCTTGCTCACACCCACCTTGGCTTGGCGTCACCCACTCCCTTGCTCCACCATCCCGCCATGATCCCACTCTCAAGGGGCCAGTAGTGCCTCCACTGTTGCCCACTGCCAGCACTGCATCACTGACACCTGCCATGTTCCACACCACCCCTTATGTTCAGTGCACATCATAGCAAGTGGCCGAACTCCTCGTCAAACTCCCAGTCAAGGGGAAAATTTGCATATTAGGCTTTTATTATATAGGATTATTGACTATATTCTCTATGCTGCACTTTACATCCCCATGACCATTCTGTAATACCAATTAGTACTTCTTAATGCCTTTCCACTTATTCACCTGTCTCCCAAGCCCCCTCTCAACAAAATGTTCTCTGTATCTATGAATCTATTCCTGGTTATTTTTCGTTGTTGTTATTCATTTATTTTATTTTTTAGATTCCACATATAAGTGAACATTTATATATTTTTCTTTCTCTGTCTGACTTACTTTTTTTTTTTTTAAATTTTATTTTATTTTTATTGTTTTAAGTATTACAAATAGTAGTACATATGTCTCCTTTTTTTTTTCCCCTTTGATCTCCCCCCGACCACCCCTACCCCCCAGGACATGCCTTCACCTGCCCACCCTCCCCCCCCCACCCCAGTGTCTTATATCCATTGGTTGTGCTTATATGCATGCGTACAAGTCCTTAGGTTGGTCTCTTACAACCCTCCTCGCCCAACCACCCCTGTCTTCCCAATGTAGTTTGACAGTCTGTTCAATGCTTCTTTGCCTCTGTATCTTTTTCCCACCATTTCTTTCCTTTAAAAAGTTTTGCCTTTGCAGACTGGAAATAAACATATAATAACAAAACAAGACAAAACAAAAAAATGTTTGAGTCCCAATTTCAATGTCCAACAGTTCCTTATGTGTACATGTCAGCAGTGATATCTGGATGGTGGGCACATGGTGGCAATGCAGGTCCGACCCTCTCTGGTTTGGTCCTAGGTAACCTGCAGCGGTGCACAGCTGCTGACTGCTCCCATGGCAAGGCGTTGTCAGCGTCTTCCATCTCTGGACTGTTTTTTCCTCTTGTCTCCGTGGTTGGAGCACTCCTGTCAATTCCTCTCTGTTGCAGGAATCCATCTGGTCTTGGGGTTGTTTTCTGAAAATATACAAATATATTCTCGACCACAAGTTAATAAAGGAATCTTTTCTATATAATTGATTTGGGATCCTTTTTATTTTTGTTCAAACGATTTTCCTTTGTCTTATTTAGACACCATGTGTGTAATGGCCGTCTTGCTGTTAGCATTGCAAATGAACCTTAATTTGGTAAAGTAAAAATTTTCTAGATGTAATTTACTTATAGGATATTTTTCCTTACATGATATTGCCCTACTATCCCCCCCCTTTTTTTTTTAATGGAGGTTTTTGTAAATTTTATAATGCAGTCTTGATAACTTTAAATTAAAAAAAAAATTTTTTTCCCCCACACATATGACTGCTTTAGGTTCATTGCATATTCAGGAATTTTTACCATGAGATGAACTACCAATAGAAATTTTAGTTATTACTTTAAGAATAGCTTTTTGTCCAGTACTTGAATATTCACTTATTACAATTAGCCTATTTAAATTAATCTGAAAATTCGATTACTATTTTACTGTCAAATTTAATACTCTACCAACAATCTTAGTTTACCCTGTAAATATTGGTGGGAAGGATTATTTGCATTCTTGAGTGGGCCCTGAGCATTCCAAATGCTCAGCTGAATTTAGATATAGGGCAACTGCTGTCGGCCAAGTCTCTTGTCTGTTACCTGGGTCCCGATCTGAGCTGGGCCAAGTCTCTGTCTGTCACCTGTATCTCGATGTGAGCTGGGCCGAGTCTCTTTCTGTTGCCTGGGTCCCGATCTGAGCTGGGTGTGGGAAGCGCGAAGCAGCCATGGGGGTAGGAGACCTCCTTTAGAAGGGGGTGAGGGTTCAAGCCCCTGCAATGTTGGGGGGGGTGAGGGTCTGTGCCCCACTTCTGTTGCCCCCCCAAGTTCTCTCCTGATGGCCCCTCTGCGACTGTGCCTGTCTTAGGTTGTTCCTTCCTTGAGGAATCTTACCCGTCTCTGGCTAACCAGCCATCCTCCGGGGCCAAGCAGGGTGCTGTGAGGTTCAGTTCTGTCTCCTTGGTAGCCTATGACCCCGTGGCCTCCACACCCAGCACCTGCCTTGGGAACCCCTGGCCTGCTGGCAGGGTCCCGGTGCTGATCACATATCTCGGGGAACTCGGGTTTCTTCTCCAGTGAGGGCCCAGCTCACACAATTGGATGTGAGACAGATCCCTGGTATCAGCCCCCACGAGGCTTCAAGCTCAGCATGAACAGAAAGCTCAGGTAACAGCTGAGGGCAATTGGATTGTGAGAAGAGGGTCCCTCTTGGCACAAAGGGCAAGAGGGGCCAATATAGGATGCTCAAGTGCCTTCCCAGTGCCTTAATTCCTTCTGCAAGGGATTAAATCCTTTCATGTCCCTTTTTTTAAATTGCTGCCCACCATTCAAAGAATTAGTTTGTAAGTTTGTTTGGGATAATTGTAAAGTATGCTGTTGTAAAATATCTAAGATTATAATGAGATTGTAGAATAATATCATGTAAGGATATTCTTTGCCCTAGGCCCTGGCAATTCCATTTCAAACAGGCTGTCAATTTCTTTTTGTAGCTTTATATAAACTTTGTCAGGGAGGCAAAAACACAAATTACTTACTTTAGTTCAAGAGGCCAAATATATTGACTTTCAATTACAATCCTTATGACTTTTGAAGGAAACTTCTCTTTGTTTCCTTCCAAAATAATTTTCAGTCTACAGAGAGTTTCATTTAAAAATTTTTGTCACATGAAACAATTTCTCCTAATGCCCCGCCCCCTTGTTGTCTGTGTCCATTGATTAGGTTCATATGCATGCATACAAGTCCCTTGGTTGATCTCTCCACCTTACCCCCGCCCTCCCCTACCTTACCTGAGGTATGATCTTCTAATTGACGTTTCTCAGCCTCTGGATCTGTTCTTGTTCATCAGTCTATGTCGTTCATTATATTCCACAAATGAGCGAGATCATGTGATATTTATCTTTCTCTGCCTGGCTTATTTCACTCAACATAATATTCTCCATCTCCATCCATATTGTTGCAAATGGTAGGAACTCCTTCTTTTTTACTGCAGCGTAGTATTCCATTGTATAGATATACCACAGTTTTTTAATCCATTCATCTGCTGATGGGCATTTAGGTTGTTTCCAAATTTTGGCTATGGTGAATTGTGCTGCTATGAACATAGGGGTGCATATTTCCTTTCTGATGCCTGTTTCTAGATTCTTGGGATATATTCCTAGAAGTGGGATCACTGGGTCAAATGGGAGTTCCATTTTTATTTTTTTGAGGAAACTCCATACTGTTCTCCACAGTGGCTGCACCAGTCTGCATTCCCACCAGCAGTGCAAAAGAGTTCCTTTTTCTCCGCATCCTCGCCAACACTTGTTGTTTGTTGATTTGTTGATAAAAGCCATTCTGACAGGTGTGAGGTGGTACCTCATTGTTGTTTTGATTTGCATCTCTCTGATGATTAGTGACTGTGAGCAGGTTTTCATATGTCTCTTGGCCTGCCTTCTGTCTTCTTTCGAAAAGTGTCTACTTAGATCAGTTGCCCATTTTTTGATTGGGTTGTTTATCTTCTTTTTGTTAAGTTGTATGAGTTCTCTGTATATGTTGGAGATTAAACCCTTATCATTGATATCATTGGCAAATATGTTCTCCCATGCAGTGGGCTTTCTTGTTGTTTTATTGATGGTTTTCTTTGCTGTGCAAAAGCTTTTTATTTTGATGTAGTCCCATTTGTTTATTTTCTCTTTAGCTTCCATTGCCCTAGGAGTAGTATCAGTGAAGAAGTTCTTTCGGCATATGTCCGAGATTTTGCTGCCTGTGGATTCCTCTAGTATTTTCATGGATTCCCGTCTTATGTTTAAGTCCTTTATCCATTTTGAATTTATTTTTGTGTATGGTGTAAGTTGGTGATCTAGCTTCATTCTTTTGCATGTATCTGTCCAATTTTCCCAACACCATTTGTTGAAGAGACTGTCTTGACTCCATTGAATGTTCATGCCTCCTTTGTCAAATATTAATTGAGCATATTGATTTGGGTCAATTTCTGGGTTCTCTATTCTATTCCATTGATCTATATGTCTGTTCTTGTGCCAGTACCAGGCTGTTTTGAGAACAGTAGCTTTGTAATACAACTTGATATCTGGTATTGAGATCCCACCTACTTTGTTCTTCTTTCTCAGGATTGCTGTAGCTATTCGGGTTCTTTTTTTATTCCAGATAAATTTTTGGAAATTTCGTTCTAGGTCTGTGAAATATGTTGTTGGTATTTTAATGGGAAGAGCATTGAATTTATAGATTGCTTTGGGTAGTATGGACATTTTGATGATGTTGATTTTACCAATCCATGAACATGGTATGTTCTTCCATCTGTTTATGTCTTCCTCTATCTCTTTTTTCAGTGTCGTGTAGTTTTCTACGTATAGGTCTTTTACCTCTTTAGTTAAGTTTATTCCTAAGTATCTTAATTTTTTTGGTGCGATGGTAAATGGGATTGTTTTTTTAGTCTCTCTTTCTGTAAGTTCATTATTGGTGTATAGAAATGCCATAGATTTCTTGGCATTAATTTTGTATCCTGCTACATTACCGAATTCAGTTATTAAGTCTAATAATTTTTTTATGGAGTCTTTAGGGTTTTCTATGTACAGTATCATGTCATCTGCGAATAAGGACAGTTTTACTTCTTCTTTTCCAATTTGAATGCCTTTTATTTCTTCTTCTTGTCTGATTGCAATGGCTAGTACTTCCAGCACTATATTAAACAGGAGTGGTGAGAGTGGGCATCCCTGTCTTGTTCCTGTTCTTAGGGGAAATGGTTTTAGTTTTTGCCCATTGAGTATGATGTTGGCTGTGGGTTTGTCGTATATGGCTTTTATTATGTTCAGGTATGATCCTTCTATTCCCACCTTGCTGAGAGTTTTTATCAAGAAAGGGTGTTGGATTTTGTCAAATGCTTTTTCTGCATCAATTGATATGACTATGTGATTTTTATCTCTCAATTTGTTTATGTCATGTATCACGTTTATTGATTTGCGGATAATGTACCATCCTTGCATCCCTGGGATAAATCCTACTTGGTCATGGTGTATAATCTTTCTGATGTACTGCTGGATTCGATTTGCTAGAATTTTGTTGAGGATTTTGGCATCTATGTTCATGAGGGATATTGGCCTATAATTCTCTTTCATTGTGTTGTCTTTGTCTGGTTTTGGTATTAGGGTGATGCTGGCCTCATAGAAGGAGTTTGGAAGTGTTCCTTCTTCTTGAATTTTCTGGAATAGTCTGAGGAGGATAGGTTTTAGTTCTTCCTTGAATGTTTGGTAAAACTCCGCTGTGAATCCATCAGGCCCTGGGCTTTTGTTTGCTGGAAGCTTTTTGATGACTGCTTCAATTTCTTCCATAGTTATCAGCCTATTGAGATTCTTAGAATCTTCTTGTGTGAGTTTTGGAAGGTTGTATTTTTCTAGGAATGTGTCCATTTCCTCCAGATTGTGTAGTTTGTTAGAATAGAGTTGTTCATAGTATTTTTTAACAATCCTTTGTATTTCTGTGGGGTCTGTTGTTATTTCACCTCTTTCATTTCTGATTTTGTTTATTTGGGTCCTCTCTCTTTGCTTCTTGGTGAGCCTGGCTAGAGGTTCATCAATCTTGTTTATCCTTTCAAAGAACCAGCTCTTGGTTTTGTTGATCCTGTGTATTGTTTTTTTGGTCTCTATGTCATTCATTTCTGCTCTGATCTTTATTATGTCCTTCCTTCTGCTCACTGTGGGCTTTTCTTGTTGCTCTCTTTCTAATTCTTTGAGTTGTTGAGTTAGAAGATTTATTACCATTTTTTCTTGTTTTTTGAGGTAGGCCTGTAGAGCTATAAACTTCCCTCTCAAGACTGCTTTCATTGTGTCCCATAGCATTTGCATTGTTGTGTTTTTATTGTCATTATTCTCCAGGATGTTTTTAATTTCTTCTTTGATCTCGTTGATCACCCAATCATTGTTTAATAGCATGCTATTCAGTTTCCACGTGTTTGAATTTTTGGGAATGTTTTTATTATAGTTTATTTCTAATATTATGCCATTGTGGTCTGAGAATATGCTTGATAGGATTTCAATCTTTTTGAATTTAGGGAGGCTTTGTTTGTGACCCAATATGTGGTCTATTTTTGTAAATGTCCCATGGGCACTTGAGAAGAACGTATATTCCGAGGCTTTGGGGTGAAATGCTCTGAAGATGTCAATTAGGTCCATCTGATCTAGTGTGTCATTTACAATTGCTATTTCTTTGCTGATTTTTTGTCTGGAGGATTTATCCAGTGATGTCAGTGGTGTATTAAAGTCTCCTACTATGATTGTATTGTTGTTGATCTCTCCCTTGATCTCTTCCAGGAGTTTTTTTATGTATTTGGGTGCTCCTGCGTTGGGTGCATATATGTTTACCAGAGTTATATCTTCTTGTTGAATTGCTCCCTTTAGTATTATATAGTGGCCTTCCTTATCTCTTGTTATGCCCTTTACTTTGAGGTCTATTTTATCAGATATAAGTATTGCTACCCCAGCTTTTTTCTCATTTCCATTTGCTTGAAAAATATTTTTCCATCCCTTCACTCTCAGTCTGTGTGAATCCTTTGCTCTGAGGTGAGTCTCTTGTAGACAGCAAATATATGGGTCATGTTTTCTTATCCATTCAGCTACCCTATGTCTTTTGATTGGTGCATTTAATCCATTTACGTTTAATGTTATTATTGACAAGTACATGTTTGTTGTCATATTTTCCCCCTTAGTGTTTGTGTTTCTTTTTGCCTTTCTCTTTCTTCTTTTTACAGCAGTCCCTTCAGCATTTCTTGCATTGCTGGCTTGGTAGTGATAAACTCTCTTAGTCCTTTTTTGTCTGTGAAGCTCCTGATTCCCCCTTCAATTTTGAATGATAACCTTGCTGGGTATAGTATTCTTGGATTCAGACCCTTGCTTTGCATCACTTTGAATATTTCATTCCATTCCCTTCTGGCCTGGTGTGTTTCTGTTGAGAAATCAGTTGATATTCTAATAGGAGATCCCTTGTAGGTAACTTTCTGTCTCTCTCTGGCAGCCTTTAAGATTCTTACTTTGTCATTGGTATTCGCCAATTTAATTATGATGTGTCTTGGTGTTGGTCTTTTGGGGTTCAACTTGTTTGGGACTCTATGTACTTCTTGGACTTGCATAGTTTTTTTCTTGCCAATATCAGGGAAGTTCTCCGTCATTATTTCTTCAAACAGGTTTTCTATTCCTTGCTTCTCTTCCTCACCTTCTGGTATCCCTATTATTCTAATATTGTTTCGTTTTGTGTTGTCCCAAAGCTCCCTTAGGCTCTCCTCTTGCTTTTTAAGTCTTCTTTCCATTTGCTGCTGTGTTTGTGTGTGTTTTCCTACCTTGTCTTCTAATTCACTGATGCGGTCCTCAGCCTCTTCTAGTCTACTGTTTAAGCCTTCCAATGTGTTCTTTATTGCAGCTATGTCGTTCTTCATCTCCTCTTGGTTTCTTTTCATGTTGGTGACATTTTCATTCAGTTCCTTGTAGTTTTCATTGAGTTGTGTGTATTTGTCATCCATCCGTTTAAACATCCTTAGAACCATTACTCTGAATTCTCTCTCTGTTAAGCTGCTAGCCTCAATTTCATTTAACTCCCTTTCTGGTGATTCCTCTTTTTCTTTCCTTTGGGTATTGCTTTTTTGTCTCCCCATGTTTTCCTGAAATGTTTTAATTGTAGATCCAATTGCTTTGCTACCCAGGTTCTTTTGGTGATGGTGCTACTGGTGAAATCTGTTCTCCTGGGCTTGGTTATCAAGTGTAATTGAGGTGCTTAGCTTCTAAAGATTTCTCTTTAGAGTAGATCCTATGGCCTCAGGGAGTATTCAGATTCCTTGGTGTTAATCAGGGTGGAATCTGGGTGTGGCTATATTGGTTGCCTGGAGACTGGGGGGAGGGGCTATCTCTCAGGAGAAAATGGATTCTGTGGGTTTAGATATGACTCAGCACCAGACTTGCTACCACTTCTCCTGGACCGTCCGTTGCCCACTCTGCCCAGGTTCCACAACTCTACCCCTTCTCCCGCACTTCTGTCACAGGTAAGCGCCTGTCTCCAAAAGGTCCTATGAACTAGGTTCAGTGGGGAAAAGCGCAGGCCCCAGGGCGAGGAAGGACCGCGTCTCTGCCAGTTCCTCTCTTGCTGGCACTCCGCGGTCCGGCAGCTCTTAAAGGCTGCCTTTGAGCTCAGATCCCAAATCCAGACTCTATGGTCTAAAATCCTTCAGACCTTGCCTGTCCTCAGGGACGCGGCTTGGCACTGTGTAGTTTCTCCCTGACCTTCTGGGCACAGAGGTCCGGGAGATTCTACTGCCTAGATCTTTGATTTTACCTTTATCCGGGGGATCCCTGCTCTTCCCAGCTGCAAACTGTCTCACCAGCTGTGCCTCCTTCGCCAATTCGGGCTGGATTCCGCTCGTCTCAGCTGCCTCCTCTATTTGCTCCAGGAGAAGGCTCAGGACACGTCCTTCTATTCCGCCGCCATTTTGTCTCCTCCTGACTTACTTTTTACTCAGCACAAAAACCCCTAGGTCCATCTACATTATGGCAGATGGCAAGATTTCTTTTTCTCGAGGAAAACCAAGATGGCAGCATACGTAAGCACCTAAACTGCTGCCTTGAACAACAATTTCAAAACTACAACTAAAAGACAGAACGGATACCATCCAGAACCACAGGAAAGCTGGCTGAGTGGAAATTCTACAACTAGAAGGAAAGAGAAAAGCTCACAGAGAATTGGAGGAATGGCAAAGGGTTGAGGTACAGCAAAGGGTCTTTGTGCGTGCAGGGAGGAAGGGCGGATGAGAGCCTGGCTGACTTTCTCTGGCAGGAGGGGGAAGGAAGCCTCCAACTGCACTGAACCCCAGTGCCAACTGCACTGAACCCCAGTTCCGGGCAAAATCCTGTGGAACCAAGCTCATACAGGGGGGGTCTGGACTGTCCAGTAGAGAGAAAGGCACGCAGAGACTCGGACACCCGGGAAAGCCCCAGCGGGCAGGGGTCTGGAGGCACACACACCAATGTGCACAAAAACTGCGGAGGTTGCCATATGCTTTCCCTAGCAGAAGGGAGACGGAAGCTGCTGACTGCACTGAGCCCCAGTTCTGACTGCTCTGAACCCCAGGTCCAGGCAAGCCCCTGGGAACCCACGCTCTTGTGGGGGGAATATGGACTCTCGGGCGGAGGCTCTGGAGCCAGGGAAGGCAGAGGTCTGAAGGCGCGCACGCATGCAAGGACAGGGCTGATGGGAAGCCAAGACTTTCTGCTCCACCCTGAGAATCAACCCCATCCAAGCTCAGCACAGAGGCTTTTGCATTTTGGCAAGTCTAATCCTATAAGGCTGTATCCAGCACCAAACTTCCTGCAGTATAGACACAGGTGATCCTCACAGCCAACTGGCCTAGAGGTCAATTCCTCCCAGTGATTCCAACAACAATCAAGACCTAACTACAACAAGGCTGTACACACAGTCCACAAAGAGGTGCACCAAGAGTGTCCACCTCAGGTTAACTGGGGAGACCAACGCACTGGGCCATATAGGACACCTAGCACACAAAGCTACCCTACCAACTTAGGGAAGCAGTGAAAATGCGGCGAAAAAGAAACAGATCACAAATGAAAGAAATGAAGGAAAATAAACAACTGGATATAGAATTCAAAACCACGGTTATAAGGCATTTCAAGAATATCCTAGAAAAGGATAATAAATGTAATGAGACCCTCAAAGATATGAAAAAAGACCAACTAGAAATTAAACATACAGTGAATGAAATAAAAAAATATTATACAGAGACCCAACAAAAGACTAGAGGAACGCAAGAATCAAGTCAAAGATTTGAAATACAAAGAAGCAAAAAACACTCAAACAAAAAAGCAAAAAGAAAAAAAATCCAAAAGGTTGAAGATAGTGTAAGAAGCCTCTGGGACAATTTCAAGTGTACCAACATCAGAATTATGGGGGTGCCAGAAGAAGCGAGAGAACAAGATACTGAAAACCTATTTGAAGAAATAATGACCGAAAACTTCCCCTACCTGGTGAAAGAAATAGACTTACAAGTCCAGGAAGCACACAGAACCCCAAACGAAAGGAATCCAGAGAGGACCACACCAAGGCACATCATAATTAAAATGCCAAGAGCAAAAGACAAAGAGAGAATATTAAAAGCAGCAAGAGAAAAACAGTTAATTACCTACAAGAGAGCACCCACAGGATTGTCAGCTGATTTCTCAACAGAATCTATGCAGGCCAGACGGGAGTGGCAAGAAATCTACAAAGTGATAAATAGCAAGAACCTACAACCAAGATTACTCTACCCAGCAAAGCTATCATTCAGAATTGAAGGTCAGATAAAGAGCTTCACAGATAAGAAAAAGCTAAAGGAGTTCATCACCACCAAACCAGTATTATATGAAATGCTGAAAGGTATTCTTTAAGAAGAGGAAGAAGAAAAAAGTAAAGATAAAAATTATGAACAACAAATACATATCTATCAAGAAGTGAACCTAAAAATGAAGTGAATTAAAAACCTGAGGAACAGGATAAACTGGAGAATATAATAGAATCAGGGACATAGAAAGGGAGTGGACTGATAATTCTCAGGGGGAAAGGGGTATGGGGGAGTGCAGGAAGAGACTGGACAAAAATCGTACACCTATGGATTAGGACATTGGGGGGGGGTGGCATGGGAACCAGGTGGAGGGGAGCTATGGGGGGGAGGAGAAACAATTGTAATAATCTGAATAAAGATTTATTTAAATAAATAAATATAAAAATAAAGACACACAAACAAACAAAAAAAAGATTTCTTTTTCTCAAAAAAACTATTAGACTTAATAAATGAATTCGGCAATGTAGCCGGATACAAAATTAACACCAAGAAATCTATGGCATTTCTATACACTAATAGTGAACTTACAGAAAGAGAGACTTAAAAAGCAATCCCATTTACCATCACACCAAAAAAAACTGAGATATCTAGAAATAAACTTAACTAAGGAGGTAAAAGACCTGTACTAGGAAAACTACAGGACACTGGAAAAGACATAGAGGAAGACATAAACAGTTGGAAGAACATACCATGTTCATGGATTGGTAATATCAACCTCATTAAAATGTCCGTTCTACCCAAAGCAATCTATAGATTCAATGCACTCCCCATTAAAATACCAATGGTGAGGAATCCAAGATGGTGGCATAGGTAAACACCTAAACTGCTGCCTCGCACAACAATTTAAACTGCAACTAAAAGACAAAACGTCTATCACCCAGAACCCCGGGAAAGCTGGCTGAGTGGAAGTTCTACAACTAGAAGGAAAGAGAAAAGAGCATTGAGACATGCACAAGTGCTGAAAAGCTGAGGTACGGAGGCGCGGGATCTGGGCTGGCGGCAGTCCTTGCTTTTTTCAACCCAAAGGGGAGACAAGCCCCCGATTACTCTGAAATACAGTTTCTGGGGAGACGTGGGGGACCCAAACTCCTACCGGGAGAAGCTGGATTGTGTGCTACCGGGTCGGAGAGTGAGGGGGGCCTGCTTGCAGAGCTGCGCACAGGAATAATTGTTTATCTGCGCTGGGGCCTGGGACAGGACGCAGTTGGAAACAAAGAGCTGGCTAACTAGCAGCCATTGCTGTTTGCCACGCCCTAGCCTAGTGACGCCCTGAGACCCCGCCCCACACAACCTACAAACCCATCCAAGCTCCAAGCAGCGGCTTTTGCATATGAATGGACTGCCCCGCAGCTTAACCTAACAAACTTGCAGCCCAGATCAGACAGCTCCAAAACCTCCAAACCCCAAGCAAAGAGGAGAAAACTGAAGCTCTCGCTGTAGCTCCTGCTGGGTGGACTCAGACAATAGCTGACCTGCACCCCATGGGAGATCCAGAAGCCAGTGTACCTAGTGGTCAGTGTGAGACACCAGATTTCAACTCCTCACATCCATAAGTGACACATTCAAGAGTCAAACTCAGTGAGCACCAAAGCCCCACTGAAACAAGTCCCACACCATAAGTGTGTCTTCAGCACAGCAGTTTTTATAGACACAGCGAGTCCTCACAGCCGATTGGCCTGGAGGTCAATTCCTCCCAGCGTACCAACAGCAATTAAGGCTTAACTACACCAAGACTTTGCACTCAGCCCACAAAGGGGTGTACCAAGAGCGTCCACATCAGGTGATTGGGGAGGCTGAGCTACTGCCCCCTATAGGTCACCTACCACACAAAGCCACTCCATCAACACAGGGAAGCAGCCAAAATGCGGAAACAAAGAAACATGTCACGAATGAAAGAAACGGAGGAAAGCAAACTACTGGATGACACAGAGTTCAGAACCACATTTATAAGGTTACTCAAGAATCTTCTAAAAACCGCTGAGAAACTTGATGACACTTCTGAGGAGTTTAGTGAGACCTTCAAGGACCTTAATGAGAATGCCAAAAAAATGGAAAAGGACCAGTCAGAAATGAAGCATACACTGTTTAAAATAAAGAATATACAGAAACTCAACTGTAGATCAACATACCCCAAGAATCAAACCAAAGATCTGAAATATGAGGAAACAAAAAACACCCAACCAGAAAAACAAAAAGAAAAAGGAATCCAAAAATATGAAGATAGTGTAAGAAGCCTCTGGGACAACTTCAAGCGTACCAACATCCGAATTTTTGGGGTGCCAGAAGAAGAGGGAGAGCAAAATACTGAAAACCTATTAGAAGAAATAATGACAGAAAACTTTCCCTACCTGGTGAAAGAAATAGACTTACAAGTTCAGGAAGCGCACAGAACCCCTAACAAAAGGAATCCAAAGAGGACCACACCAAGACACATCATAATTAAAATGCCAAGGGCAAAAGACAAAGAGAGAATCTTGAAAGCAGCAAGAGAAAAACGGTTAGTTACCTACAAGGGAGTACCCATACGACTGTCAGCTGATTTCTCAGCAGAAACTATGCAAGCCAGAAGGGAGTGGCAAGAAATATTCAAAGTGATGAACAGTAAGAACCTACAACCAAGATTACTCTACCCAGCAAAGCTATCATTCAGAGTTGAAGGTCAGATAAACAGCTTCACAGACAAGAAAAAGCTAAAGGAGTTCATCGCCACCAAACCAGGATTACATGAAATGCTGAAGGGTATTCTTTAAGAAGAGAAAGAAGAAAAAGGTAAAGATAAAAATTATGAACAACAAAATGACATCAAATACATACCTACCAACAAGTGAATCTAAAAATCAAGTGAATAAAAATCTGAAGAACAGAATGGACTGGTGAATATAATAGAATCAGGGACATAGAAAGGGAGTGGACTGACGACTCTCATGGGAAGCAGGTGTGAGGGGTGCAGGAAGAGATTGGACAAAAATCTTACTCCTATGGATGAAGACAGTGGTGGGGGGTAAGGGCATGGGGTGGGGTGGGGAATCAGGTGGAGGGGAGCTATGGGGAAAAAAAAAGAGGAACATCTGTAATAATATGAACAATAAAGATTTATTAAAAAATAAAATAAAATACCAATGGCACATTTCACAGACCTAGAAAGAACTGTGGAATAAAAATTCATCTGGAAAAAAAATAAAAAAACCCGAATAGCCAAAGCAATCCTGAGAAAGAAGAATAAAGTAGGTGGGATCTCAATATCAGATTTCAAACTATATTACAAAGCCACTGTTCTCAAAACAGTCTGGTACTGGCACAAGAACAGACATACAGACCAATGGAATAGAATAGAGAACCCAGATATTGACCCAAACCACTATACTCAATTAGTATTTGACAAAGGAGGCATGAACATACAATGGAGTCAAGACAGTCTCTTCAATAAGTGGTGTTGGGAAAATTGGACAGATACATGCAAAAAAATGAAACTAGACCACCAACTTACACCATAAACTTACAAAAATAAACTGAAATGGATAAAGGACTTAAACATAAGATGGGAAACCGTAAAAATACTAGAGGAATCCACAGGCAGAGAAATCTCAGACATATGCTGAAGCAATTTCTTCACAGATACCACTCCTAGGGCAATGGAAACTAGGGAGAAAATAAACAAATGGGACTACATCAAAATAAAAAGCTTTTGCACAACCAAAGAAACCATCAACAAAACAACAAGAAAGCCCACTGCATGGGAGAACATATTTGCAAATGTTATCACTAGTAAAGGTTTAATCTCCTACATTTACAGGGAACTCATACAACTTAATAAAAGGAAGATAAATGATCCAATAAAAAAAAATGGGCAATGGACCTAAAGAGAAACTTTTCTAAAGAAGATGGAAGGCCAAGAGACACATGAAAACATGCTCAAAGTCCATAATTATCAGAGAGATGCAAATCAAAATGACAATGTGGTACCATCTCACACCTGTCAGAATGGCTATCATCAACAAATCAACAAGCGACAAGTGGTGGCAAGGATGCGGAGAAAAAGAAAACCCCGTGCACTGCTGGTGGGAATGCAGACTGGTGCAGCCACTGTGGAGAACAGTCTGGAGTTTCCTCAAAAAACTAAAAATGGAACTCCCATTTGACTCAGTAATCCCACTTCTTGGAATATATCCCAAGAAACTAGAAACACGAATCAGAAAGGATATATGTACCCCTGTGTTCATAGCAGCACAATTCACCATAGCTAAAATTTGGAAACAGCCTAAATGCTCATCAGCAGATGAGTGGATTAGAAAACTATGGTACATCTACACAATGGAATACTACGCTACTATAAGAAAGAATGAATTTTTACCATTTGCAGCAGCATGTATGGATCTGGAGAGCATTACGTTAAGTGAAATAAGCCAGGCAATGAAAGAAAACTACCACATGATCTCACTCATTTATGGAAAATAAAGAACATTATAACCTGATGAAAAAAAGATAGAGGCAGTAAAGCACAGAACAGACTATGGAATTACAGCGGGAAGACTGGGGAGTGTTGGGGAGAGGGGGAAAGAGATCAACCAAAGGATTTGTATGCATGAAAATAAGCACAACCAGTGGACACAAGACACTGGGGGGAGGGTTTGATGAGCACAAGCAACAGGGGGTAGGGGAGGCTGGGGGAAGGTCAATGGGGAAAAAAGGAGATAAATGTACTACTATATGTCATACTTTAAACAATAAAATATATTTCATATGGGCTCGGAGGCAGAGACCTCGCCATCTTGAAGGGGAAAATGGTTGTTATAGGAAGCTTGAAAATCTACAACTGTGGCAACCACCGAACAGCAGCAAGCCCCAGAACACTGGTCCTCAATTAGCGCAAACATGCAGATTCAGAGGAGCTCTACACTCCACCACCGAAAGGTCAGATTTTGCCAGGGATACGGACAGAGAGAACTACATAACCAGATATCCGGAGAAGAGAGACCCTGGGGAGACAAAGAAACAGCCCGCATATGAAAGAAAGCAGGTATCACCAGAAAAGGAAGTAAACAAAATGGAGGCAAGCAACCTCTCAGAGAAAGAATTCAAAGAAATGGTCATAAGGTGGCTGAAAAGAATGGAAGACAAATTCGACAGTATGAGTAAGAACCAAGAGGAAATGAAGAAGAACCAAGAAGAAATGAAAAATGACATCGCTGCTGTAAAGAACTCAATAGAAAGCATCAAGAGTAGACTAGAAGAAGCAGAGGACTGCATCAGTGAGCTAGAAGACAAGGTGGGAAAAAATACCCAAGTAGAGCAGCTTCTAGAAAAAAAATTTAAAAAGCAGGAGGAGAGCCTAAGGGAACTTTGGGATAACACGAAACAAAACAACATCTGCACAATTGGGGTTCCAGAAGGAGAGGAAACTGAGCAAGGAATAAAAAAGCTGTTTGAAGAAATAATGACAGAAAACTTCACTGATATAGGGAAGAAAAAAACCCATCCAAATCCAAGAAGCTCACAAAGTCCCAAGCAAAATGAACCCCAAAAGACCGACACCAAGGCACATTATAATTAAATTGGCAAACACCAACGACAAAGTAAGAATCTTAAAAGTGACCAGAGAGAGACAGAAAGTTACATACAAAGGAACCCCCATCAGACTAGCAACTGATTTCTCAACAGAAACTCATCAGGCCAGAAGGGAATGGAATGAAATATACAAAGTCGTGCAAAGGAAAGGTCTGACTCCAAGAATACTGATTGGAAAGCTATCAATTAAAATTGAATGTGAAATCAGGAGCTTCAAAGACAAAAAAGGACTAAGGGAATTTATTACCACCAAACCAGCAGTGCAAGAAATGCTAAAGGGTCTGATGTAAAAACAAAAATATAGGAAGTGAAGAAGGAACACAGGGGTAAAGAATAAAAATGTTGACAAATAAGTACCTATCAATAATAACTTTAAATGTAAATGGATTAAATGCCCCAATCAAAAGACATAGGGTAACAGACTGGATAAGAAAAGAAGACCCATATATCTGCTGTCTATAAGAAACCCACCTCAGAAAAAAAGACGCACACAGACTGAGGGTGAAGGGACGGAAAAAGGTTTTCCAGGTGAAGGGAAATGAAAAAAAAGCTGGGGTAGCAATACTTATATCTGACAAATTAGATCTCAAAGTGAAGACATAACAAGAGATAAAGAAGGCCACTTCATAATACTGAAGGGAGCAATCAACAAGAAGAAATAACTCTGGTAAACATATATGCACCCAATACAGGAACAACCAAATACGTAAAAATACTCCTGGAGGATGTCAAGGGAGAGATTAACAGCAATACAATCATAGTAGGAGACTTTAATACCCCACTATCACCATTGGACAAATCCTCTAAAGAAAAAATCAGCAAGAAAACATCAATCTTAAATGACTCACTAGACTAGATGGAATTAATTGACATCTTCAGAACATTTCACCCCAAAGCAACATAATATACATTCTTCTCAAGTGCACATGGGTCATTTTCAAAGACAGACCATATATTGGGTCACAGGTAAAGTCTCTTCAAATTCAAGAAGATAGAAATCATATTAAGCATCTTCTCAGATCAGAGTGGCATAAAACTGGAAGTCAACTACAATAAGAACAATCCAAAAAAATCAAACACATGGAGACTAAATAGCATGCTATTAAACAATGACTGGGTTACCAGAGAGATCAAGGAATACATAAAAAAACATCATGGCAACAAATGACAATGAAAACACAACAATCAAGCCCAGTATAAGCAGAAGGAAGGAAATAATAAAGATCGGAGTGGAGATAAACGACATAGAGACCAAAGAAACAATACAAAAGATCAAAAAAAAAACAAGAGCTGGTTCTTTGAAAGGATAAACAAGATTGATGAACCTCTAGCCAGGCTCACCAAGAAGCAAAGAGAAAGGACTCAAACAACCAAAATCAGAAATGAGAGAGGTGAAATAATAACAGACCCCACAGAAATACAAAGGATTGTTAAAAAATACTATGAACAACTCTATTCCAACAAACTGGACAACCTGGAGGAAATGGACATATTCCTAGAAAAATATAACCTTCCAAAACTCAATCAGGAAGAATCTAAAAAGCTCAATATGCCAGTAACTATGGAAGAAATTGAAGCAGCCATCAAAAACTTCCAGCAAACAAAAGCCTGGGGCTAGATGGCTTCACAGGGAAGTTTTACCAAACATTCAAGGAAGAACTAAAACCTATCCTCCTCAGACTATTCCATAAAATTCAAGAGGAAGGAACACTTCCAAACTCCTTCTATGAAGTCAGCATCACCCTAATACCAAAACCAGATAAAGACAACACAATGAAAGAGAATTACAGGCCAATAACCCTCATGAACATAGATGCCAAAATCCTCAACAAAATTCTAGCAAATCGGATCCAGCAGTACATCAGAAAGATCATACACCATGACCAAATAGGATTTATCCCGGGAATGCAAGGATGGTACATTATCCGCAAATCAATAAACGTGATACATGACATAAACAAATTGAGAGATAAAAATCACATAGTCATATCAATTGATGCAGAAAAAGCATTTGACAAAATCCAACACCCTTTCTTGATAAAAACTCTCAACAAGGTGGGAATAGAAGGATCATACCTCAACATAATAAAAGCCATATATGATAAACCCAGAGTGAACATCATACTCAATGGGCAAAACTAAAACCATTTCCCCTAAGAACAGGAACAAGACAGGGAAGCCCATTCTCACCACTCCTGTTTGACATAGTACTGGAACTTTAGCCATTGCAATTAGACAAGAAGAAGAAATAAAAGGCATCCAAATTGGAAAAGGAGAAGTAAAGCTATCCTTATTTGCAGATGACATGATATGGTACATAAAAAAACCGAAAGACTCCATCAAAAGACTAACAGACTTAATAAATGAATTTGTTAATGTAGCAGGATACAAAATTAATGCCAAGAAATTTATTGCATTTCTTTACACCAATAGTGAACTTTCAGAAAGAGAGACTAAAAAAGCAATCCCATTTACCATTGCACCAAAAAAATTAAGATACCTAGGAATAAACTTAACTAAGGAGGTAAAAGACCTATACACAGAAAACTATAGGGCACTGAAAAAAGAGATAGAGGAAGATGTAAACAGATGGAAGAACATACCATGTTCATGGATTGGTAGAATCACATCATGAAAATGTCCATACTACCCAAAGCAATTTACAGATTCAATGCACTCCCCATTAAAATACCAACGGCATATTTCACAGACCTAGAAAGAACTCTCCAAAAATTCATCTGGAATAAAAAAAGACCCTGAATAGCCACAGCAATCCTGAGAAGGAAGAATAAAGTAGGAGGGATCTCAATACCAGATTTCAAGCTGTATTACAAAGCCACTGTTCTCAAAACAGTCTGGTACTGGCACAAGAACAGACATATAGACCAATGGAATAGAATAGAGAATCCAGATATCGAACCAAACCACTATGCTTAATTAATATTTGACAAAGGAGGCATAAACATACAATGAAGTCAAGACAGTCTCTTCAATAAATGGTGTTGGGTAAATTGGACAGATACATGCAAAAAAATGAAAACTAGACCACCAACTTACACCATACACAAAAATAAACTGAAATGGATAAAGGACTTAAACATAAGATAGGAAACCATAAAAATACTAGAGGAATCCACAGGCAGCGAAATCTCAGACATATGCCAAAGCAATTTCTTCACAGATACCACTCCTAGGGCAATGGAAACTAAGGAGAAAATAAACAAAATAAAAAGCTTTTGCACAGCAAAAGAAACCATCAACAAAACAACAAGAAAGCCCACTGTATGGGAGAGCATATTTGCAAATGTTATCACTGATAAAAGTTTAATCTCCAACATCTACAGGCAACTTATACAACTTAATAAAAGGAAGATAAATGATCCAATAAAAAAAATGAGCAACAGACCTAAATAGAATCTTTTCCAAAGAAGACAGAAGGAAAGTCAAGAGACACATGAAAATATGCTCAAAGTCACTAATTATCCGAGAGATGCAAATCAAAGACAATGCAGTACCATCTCACACCTGTCAGAATGGCTATTATCAACAAATTAACAAACAACAAGTGTTGGCGAGGATGTGGAGAAAAAGGAAACCTCGTGCACTGCTGGTGGAATGCAGACTGATGCGGCCACTGTGGAGAACAGATGGATTTTCCGCAAAAAAACTAAAAATGGAAATCCCAATTGACCCAGTAATTGCACTTCTAGGATTATATCCTAAGAAACTAGAAATACCAATCAGAAAGGATATATGCACCCCTATGTTCATAGCAGCACAATTTACAATAGCTAAGATTTAGAAACAGCCTAGGTGCCTGTCAGCAGATGACTGGATCAGAAAACTATGGTATATCTACACAATGGAATACTATGCTGCCATAAAAAAGAAGGAATTCTTACCATTTGCAGCAACCTGGATGGAACTGCAGAACATTATGCTTAGTGAAATAAGCCAGTCAATGAAAGAAAAATTCCACATGATCTCACTCATTTTTGGATAATAAAGAACATTATAAACTGATGAACAAAAAGATAGATACAGAGGCAGTAAAGCATCAAACAGACTGTCAAATTACAGTGGAAAGGTTAGGGAGAGGTTGGGGAGATAAGAAATCAACCGAAGGACTTGTATGCATGCATATAAGCATAACCAATGGATGCAAAACATTGGGGGGTAAGGGCATGTATGGGAGTGGGGGGTGGGGGGCAATGGTAAGATATGTACACATATAATACCTTAATAAAAAAATGGATAAAAAAGAATAATAAATAAATAAATAAATAAATAAATAAATATCTTACCTAATAATAGAAAAAAAATATTTCAGAATGCCACAAATAAAAAAATTTCTTTTTCTTTTTTCTTTTTTTATATGTGGCTGAGTCATATTTCATTGTATATGTGAACCATTTGTTCTTTATATATATAATTTCAAAGAGGAAGGGAGAGGGAAAGAGGGATAGAAACATCAATGATGAGAAAGAAACATCAATAGGCTGCCTCCTGCACATCCTCTACTGGGGATCAAGCCTGCAAGCTGGGAATGTGTCCTGACTGAGAATCAAATCATGATCTCCTGGTTCACAGGCTGACGCTCAACCACTGAGCACACTGGCTGGGCCTGCACTATTTGTTCTTTATCCATTCATCTTTTGCTGAACACTTAGGTTGCTTCCATATTTTGGCTAATGTAAGTAATACTGCAATAAACATATGGATGCATATATCTTTTTGACTTGGTAGCAGGACTTGCTCTGGTGCCCAATGAGTCCATCCTTTGAATGTGACCCTCATGAAGGTGTTGGGTGGTGCTTTGGCATGGTCTGAAGCTGTCCTGCTATATAGGGTCAGCCCTTGTACAGCAAACCGGTTCACTGGGTGCATTGGCTCTGGGGCCTCTGAAAAGGTATAGGTCAAGATCAACTGCTACCTGTGCCCTGCTTATGGCCACCCAGCGTGATTGATCTGCAGATACCTGCTACTTGTACTGGCGTTGGAGGTGCCTTGGAGAGGCCACACTACAAACTGAGGCCAGCTACTGCTGGTACCAGGCCTGGGGCAACTTGATGAGAGGCACAGTGCACACTGAGGCCAGATGATACTTGTTTGGGGTTTATGAACCTTTAAGAAAATTTAGGAAAGTCCACAGCATGACCCAAGACAGCTCTTGACAAATGGTGCTAGCCAGGTTAATGAAGACTCAGGTATGGTGCCCGCCTGCCAGCTCTGTGTGGGAAGAGCTCAGCAAAGTAACAATGGCTTCTGCCAACACTCTGTCTGGGAGAAAGCTGTCCCTCCAGCCTTTACCTTGATGCCAAAAAATTCAGTTCCTCCCCATATGTCCCTGGTGATTTTCAAGCTCCTGCTCCAGTGCTGGCACTCAGAGGGAGTGAGTCTGAGTAAGTCCTATGTGGGCCCTTTAAGAGGAACCTCAGCCCTCTGTCTCACTCAGCCACAATCCTCACTTGTGTTCACAGCTAGAAGTTATGCAGACTTCTCTTCCCAGCACTGGAAACCTGGGCTGAGAGTCCTGGTGTGGGACTCACTTCTTAGGGGCACTGCTTCAGCCAAGATATCCCTCTAGATTCTTAACTGCCACATATGGATGTGAAACCAACCTATTCTGAGTCTCCACCCCTCCTTACTAGTGTTGATGTGGCTTCTTTGCTATATTCTTGGTTGTAAGACTTCCATTCAGCCAGATTTCAGGTGGTTCTGATTGATGGTTGTTCTGTACTTTAGTTGTAATTTTAATGTGGTTATGGGAGGAGCAAGTACAACTTTTACCTACTCCACCATCTTGAAAGGAAACCTTACATGGGTGTTTTAAATTCTTTTTTTTTTCCCTTAGGTGAGACAGTATGGCTAGAGTGAGCTAGAGTTAGGTATTTCCCTTCCATAGGTCGTTTAGGGTCTGATACTACCTCAGAATATTAGGTTTAGGTTAACCAGGCCTCTGGAGGGCAGGCCATGTTAAGAAGAACAGAGTGCTCTGTCTAGTTCAAAATTATTTTTCCCATCCCACTGTCAGAAGCACAAAGGGATTATTCTCTATTTACTATGGGAATTTGCTTGAGCTCCTGGAGGTAAATCTCATAATATTTGGGGGACTGCCTTAAGACTGCATCCCTCTGGAGTTTTGAACTCTCAGACTTGTCCATATGAGCCTTCAGAAATTCATTGATTATAGTTAAGGTTTTCCTACCCCAACACTAATTTCCAGGGAGGTTTCTGCTTTAAGTCTCTGCTCAGTAAGCTGGTCTTTACCTGTCTTTTTTCTCTAGTTTTATGGGCAGCAGTTTGTCCCATGTCCCTCTCTAACTTGCAGATCCATGAAGAATTATCGATTTTTCAGTCTGTTCAGCTTTTTACATGTTGTTAGGACAGAGTAGTCACTTCTAAGCTCCTTTTGGAAACTAAAGTCTAGTTCCATTTTCCATTGAGGTTACATCAATTTAGTTGTTAGCCTATAAATTCTTGCTTGTCTCTCTGGTGTTTCTTCTGTTGTCTTGAGGTATTTTAGCCCAGTTTGAGTGCAAGGTGTAAATAAATGTGTATTAACAAGCCTCAGTTGGCTTGTTATTGATATGTTTTCTTTTTCATGCCTAAAGTTTTGCTTCTTATCTGCTCTAAATCTTATTTTCTAGCCTCTATCTATAAAAAATTAAAGTATACAAAACAGCTAGTACTTAGGAAGAGAGAAAAAGACATGTGTGGTCTGCATAGAAATAAAAAAGGTGAATTCATGTCTGTGCTTGCTTCCCCTCTGTATTTGTCAGAACCAACTATGGATAATACAAGCAGAAAAATAATCAACTGAAAGGTGGCCTACAGGAATACTGGAGAAAATGGGCAAAACCCAAGTCTCTCTGTGCACCCAAGAACACCAACCAGGACTCACTTCAGAAACAGTCTGGCTGATAAAACCCTTGTAGGCACTAGCTCTAGGGGACACTTGCCTCCATTTCTGTGGATGGTCTCCAGCCATCTCTACATCTCTTTGGCACTCAGGCTAAGACTGGGTTAAACCAGATTATTTACCCTGTAGGAAGAGGGAATGCTGGTTCAGACTTCCATAGTGGAAGGTGGGGTCCTTTTTCCCACCAGGCCTCCCTCACTGAAAAAGACTCATAAGTAGAATAGAGCTTTGGTAGTGGGAAACCAAAGCAATGACCCAAGTCCACTATACTACACTCTTATTGCCAGATATCCACATGCAGCCCTCTTCCTCTACTTAACATTTCCCAGGAGGAGATCCTGTGAGCCATATTCCTCCCTCTCCATCTTGTCTAGCAGGAAGGAGAGCTCAATGACCCAGCCAACACTTAAACTCTCCCTTTTTCTTGTTTGTCTGATGACACTGGAGACAATATACCAGATAGCTATATCAGTTTCCATTTCAATATATCTCTTAATGGAAGCATTCTTCTCATGAATACTAAAAATGCAGAGAATAGTTTCATGAGGCTAGGAGGCAAAAAACAATGTTAATGGGTCACGGAGTATAATTTCACCTAGTACCATCTTCTGGTTCTTAGCTGTGTGTATTTTGACTATGGGTAGGACCAAACCATGTATTGGACTTTGGTTCAGGGCATATGCTATATCCTGAAACCTAGCACCCCAATCTCTGAGAGTGTTATGACTTTAAAGGCCCATGCCACATCACTGTTGGATAATGATACTTTTGGATAATGAGATATATGATAAGAGTATTGAATTTCGTAACAGTAATACATTGCTTGTTCCTTTTACTGTAAAATAATGTTGGCAGGACACTTTGGGGTTGTTTTAAGGCATTCATTACCTTCACAACTTTTTGTTAGCAGAATCAAGGAAAGCAAACACAGAAAAGCCAAGATGGCAGCATAGGTAAATACCCAAACTGCTGCCTCACACAATTTCAAAACTACAACTAAAAGACAAAACGTCTATCACCCAGAACCACAGGAAAGCTGGCTGAGTGGAAGTTCTACAACTAGAAGGAAAGAGAAAAGAGCATTGAGACGTGCACAAGTGCTGAAAAGCTGAGGTATGGAGGTGCGCGAATCAGGCTGGAGGCAGGCGACTAGGTGCACTGTTTTTTTCAACCCTAAGGGAGACAAGCCCCTGATTACTCCAAACTCCAGTTTCTGGGGAGATGCTGGGGACCCAAACTCCTACGGGGAGAAGCTGGACTGTCTGCCATCAGGTCGGAAAGTGAGGGTGACTTTCTTGCAGACGTGCGCCCAGCAATCATTGTTTACTGCGCTGGGGCGCAGGACATGGAGACTTGGAAACAAGGAAACGCATTTGCCACGCCCTAGCCTAGTGACTCCCTGAGACCCTGCCCTGCACAATCTACAAACCCACCCAAGCTCCACACAGCGGCTTTTGCATATAAATGGCCTGCCCTATCACAGCTTAACCTAACAAGCTGCAGCTCTGGTCAGACAGCTCCAAAATCTTGAAACCCCAAGCAAAGAGGAGAAAACTGTAGTTCTCGCTGTAGCTCCTGCTGGGTGGCCTCAGACAGTAGCTGACCTGCACCCTATTGGAGATCCAAAAGTTAATGTATCTAGTGGTCAGTGTGAGATGACACCAGATTTCAACTACTCACATCCATAAGTGACACATTCAAGAGGCAGACTCAGTAAGCACCATAGCCCCACTAAAACAAGTCCTGCCCCATAAGCATGTCGCCAGCACAGCAGTTCTTCCATTATAGACACAGCGGGTCCTCACAGCCCATTGGCCTGGAGGTCAATTTCTCCCAGTGACACCAACAACAATCAAGACTTAACTACAACAAGGCTGTGCACACAGTCCACAAAGGGTTGCACCAAGAGTGTCCACCTCAGGTAACTGGGAGGCTGACCCACTGGGCCATATAGGACCCCTAGCACACAAAGTCACCCTACCAACTCAGGGAAGCGGTGAAAATGTGGAGACAAAGAAATAGATCACAAACGAAAGAAGTGGAGAAAAACAAATGACTGGACATAGAATTCAAAACGACGGTTATAAGTCTTTTCAAGAATATCCTAGAAAAGGCCGATAAATTTAATGAGACCCTCCAGGATATGAAAAAGGACCAACTAGAAATTAAACATATGCTGACTGAAATAAAAAATATTATACAGAGACCCAACAGCAGATTAGAAGAATGCAAGAATCAAGTCAAAGATTTGAAATACAAAGAAGCAAAAAACACTCAACTGGAAAAGAAAAAAGAAAAAAAAATCCAAAAAGTTGAAGATAGTGTAAGAAGCCTCTGGGACAACTTCAAGCCTACCAACATCAGAATTATGGGGGTGCCAGAAGAAGAGAGAGAGCAAGATACTGAAAACCTATTTGAAAAAATAATGACTGAAAACTTCCCCCACCTGATGAAAGAAATAGACTTACAGGCCCAGGAAGCACACAGAACCCCAAACAAAAGGAATCCAAATAGGACCACACCAAGGCACATCATAATTAAAATTCCAAGAGCAAAAGACAAAGAGAGAATATTAAAAGCAGCAAGAGAAAAACAGTTAATTACCTACAAGGGAGCACCCATACAATTGTCAGCTGATTTCTCAACAGAAACTATGCAGGCCAGATGGGAGTGGCAAGAAATCTACAAAGTGATGAATAGCAAGAACCTACAACCAAGATTACTCTACCCAGCAAAGCTATCATTCAGAATTGAAGGTCAGATAAAGAGCTTCACAGATAAGAAAAAGCTAAAGGAGTTCATCACCACCAAACCAGTATTATATGAAATGCTGAAAGGTATTCTTTAAGAAGAGAAAGAAGAAGAAAAAAGTAAAGATAAAAATTATGAACAACAAATACATATCTATCAATAAATGAATCTAAAAATCAAGTGTATTAAAAATCTGAGGAACAGAATAAACTGGTGAATATAAAAGAATCAGGGGCATAGAATGGGAGTGGATTGATAATTCTCAGGGGGAAAGGGGTGTGGGGGTACGGGAAGAGACTGGACAAAAATTGTACACCTATGGATGAGGACAGTGTGGGGGAGGTAAGGGCAGAGGGTGGGGTGGGAATCGGGTGGAGGGGATCTGTGGGGGGGGGGAAAGGAGAAACAATTGTAATAATCTGAACAATAAAGATTTATTAAATTTTTAAAAAAAGGAAAGCAAACACAAATCCAGGATAAGTCTACTATTTTCCAATGAGGATAAATAAAGTCACTCTTTTCATGATAAGAGGGATCTAATGTAGCACAGCTGCCACCAGGTAGCTGGCTAGTCTTCCCAACAAATAGTACCATAACAAAGAGTTGTTGTGCTGCAAATTGGCTTCACTGCAGTGGTAGGGTTAGGTCACCCATGTAATATGAAGTTCATATTTTTGAGGCCATACATAATCTCCACTCCTGCCAACATGACCCTTTGCTCCTGAGCCCACTGTGCAAGCTATGGGGTTATGGAAAGGGAGCCTCTCTGACGTCCACAGGGCAGATTATCTTGCCCTTCTGATCAAAAGCCTTTTGTGACGTGGAGGCCTTTTAATAAGAATTTGTATTGGAGTCCTGACTGGTGTTTCTCAGTGGATAGAATATCAGCCCGCCCACTGAAGGGTCTCAGGTTTGATTCTGAGTCAAGGGCCCATACCTGGGTTGCAGATTCAATCTCTGGTCCCAGTTGAGGCACATGAGGGAGGCAACCAATTGATGTGCCTCTCTCACATCGATGTTTGTCTCTCTCTCCACTCCTCCCTCCCTTTCACTCTCTCTAAAAATCAATGGAAAAAAATATACTAGGATGAGGATTAACAACAAAAAAAATAATTTGTATTGGACATAAGCATACCACCCAGCAACTTATCTCCTTGGGTTATTGAGAGGAATTGATGAGCCTATAAACCTGAAATGCACAGACACACAGTTTATGCTCAATAAATGGCAGTTATTATTACTAAAGAACAGAATATGTACAATGTATAAATAAGTCATATTGAAAACCATATTGAAAAAATCTGATAGGTAGAAAAATTAAGTATACTGTTTGTATAGTGCATAAAACACTCAAAAGAGGCTATGAACACAAGGAAATCATATTGCTTTTTCAAGAAAACTTTTACTAACTCTAAGTCAAATTCAATACTGTTACTTTAATCAGAATAAAATATTTTCATTTTAAAACAAAATCACAATGTCAGGTTAAGAGCTATGGTTCCCTAGAACTTTTAGATTATATCATATTCATGCATATATGTAAAGTATAGTAAAGTTTCTTTGTGTGATACAAAAAAACTGCAAAAGGAAAAGTATTTACACATTTTTTAAGAGGGAATTGTTTTTGTTTTGTTTTGTTTTGTTTTGTTTTAATATATATTTCTTTATTGATTTCAAAGAGGGAGAAAGAGATAGAAACATCAATGGTGAAAGAGAATCATTGATCGGCTGCCTCCTGCACATCCCTGCTGGGGATGGATCCCGCAACCCAGGTATGTGCCCTTTGCCGGAATTGAACCTGGGACCCTTCAGTTCACAGGCCAACACTCTATCCACTGAGCCAAACTGGCTAGGGAATAAAAGGGAATTGTTTTGTAAGTTGTTAATTTTCTTTCTCATAACTCTTTTCCTCCTAATGGTCTAAAAGTGCCTGGTAGCAATTGTGGTCACCACTTTACCAAATGGGCAATAAATTTCATTAATAATTCAATTGACAATAATTGCACAGGACATTGTGTGGGTTGTGGGTCCAGGACAGAAAAGAAAATTGCTCCAGCTTCTATAGAGCTACAATTCAATGTGGATGAAACAGGATAGGATGCTGACAGAGGCACATACAGAGCAATACAACAGGGGGCACTGAAGTTCTCTGCATATTATATGGGTGAGCAACTACCATTTCCTTCCCCTTAGTCTCTTTAAAAAGCAACCTCATTTCTAGAGAAAAAGAGGGAGTGCTCTAAGAGCAGGACTGTGAGGGGAAGGCTGAGCCAGGGATGCAACACAGCTTGCAGAGTGGCCGTGAGTAGGCCAGCTTGAAGGAGAGGGTTGACTGAACTGTCAGCGGAGGAAAGTCTTAAGGTCATGTTACATGGCAAGGACACAGCTGGTCAAGAAAACTATAAGTCCACACTCCCCAGCTCCTAACATTACTGGGGAACCCCACTTCCTTGATATCTCATAAATCACAGAATTTCCCAGATAAATTCATTTAATTATTTTCTCTGCTGTTATCATTAAACCGGTTCATTGTCTCAGAGAGACTTTCCTAGTTTTATCACACATACTAGAGGTGGGAAAATGAAATGACACTAACTATAAACAGATGAAATGTCCGTTTGAAAACCCCATGATAATTTGTAGCGCTTTTCTCCAGCATTACAGATCTGCCCTCAGGAAACATTCCAGTCATGTTCCTTCATCCTGACTGCCCTGCCGCTTCACTGAGGGTTCACATTTGTATGTGTGTGTGCATGTGTGTGCAAGTGCTACACTAATGCCTTGAATGCCCAAGGTTTATATGTTTTTGCTTGTTTATTTTTATTTAATTAATTTATTGGGATGACATTAGTTAATAAAATTATATAGGTTTCAGGTGAATTTTTGTATGTTTTAACTCCCCATATATGTTATCATGGCTAGCAGCCACATAATTGGTTTCCAATAAACACTGGGTCAACATTTGAGAAAAATTTATGAGTAAAGGATATCCTTGTGTACTCATCTCTCTCTCTCTCTCTCTCTCTTTCGTTGTTGTTAATCCTTACCCGAGGATATTTTCCCATTGATTTTTAGAGAGAGTGGAAGGGAGGGGTAGAGACAGAAAGAGAGAAACATTGATGTGACAGAGACACATCAATTGGTTGCCTCCTGCATGCACCCCAAACTGGCTAGGGCAAAATCCCTTGCTCTTGATGTTAATGTGTAGTGTCCTCCTGCATACCCCACTCTGGGAATCAAGCCTGCAGCCTGGGCATGTGCCCTGACCGGGAATCAAACCACGACCTCCTGGTTTATAGGTTGACACTCAACCACTGAGCCACGCCAGCTGGGCTGATCTTCATTACTGAAATAAAGCACAGTCCTGTACTTTCCACCTTAGTCCCTGCACCTTAGAATGCATGCATTTATCAGGAAATTTGCAACCAGATTTTTTTTATAGCAAAGGTAGAAATTTATTGAGAAACAAGCACAGACTCCCATGTGGGGAGGGGGAAAGAGTTCCACAGCACAGACTCCCACATGGGGAGGGGGAAGAGAACCCCAGCATAGACTCCCATGTCAGGAGAGGAAAGAGTCCCACTGGGTCCCTTTTCCCTATGGTTTATAAAGGCTACAGATCTTTGTGCCTTGATATCCCCTCTGATTGGTCACTATCCCCTTCCGATTTGGTCACTATAGCAACTCCTGAGCTTAAAGGTCAAACTTCACGTGAGGCTCCCTCCTTCTTCTCCTTTATTATTCTCCTATTCCCTCTGGGCTTTCTTCCTCCCTCTATTTTGTCCCAACTCCCTTGTCTTATAGAAATGTAACCTTAGCAGCTCTGTAGCCCTGTGCTTTATCCATGGACCCCTTAATTTATAAAATTTCCTAAACCTACCTATTTCACCCCAGGAAACATTCCAGGAACCAAACACTCATTTTAGTACCTCCTCTGATTAGGATACCCCAACTGCCATTGGGGACAGCTGCTGACAAATGGTCTCTTTCTTGGCTTCCCAGACACGCCTGTCATGGCTATGCCTCTGAGGATGATTTACCAGGGTTTGGGAAGAGTACAGAGAAGGTGGCTCCAGCATCAGGGAGGAAATTAATTTCCTTGCCTCCCCATTATCAGGCTTACCTGGGGCTCCTGGGTGGAGGTGACATTCCTCTGAGGAGCTGAGTTGGGGGACCCCGAATCCCGTCAGTCCTGTTGGGCCAGCTGGGTTGCCAACACCACCCCAAGGGACCTCCATCTCCAGGGGCAGTCGACTTCCAGTGGTTTCCTTGACAGACAGGACAGGGCTTTGGGGGTTCACAACGCCCCTTGGGGCAGCTCCAGCCCATAACTCCAACCTGTCTACAGTTGTAGCAGGTGACTGGGACTGACCATTTGTCTCTAGGCTCTGACTGGGCGCCCTTGTCTTACTGAAGCGCAGCACAAAGAGTCTTAGTTTTGGTCTGGCTTTTCTTGTTTCTCCTTTTTTCTCCTTCTGGTCTCTATTATAGAACACAGAAGTGGTAACTTTCATGAGATTCTTCTAAAGTACTCTCGGGACCAATAACCAATTCTTGCAACCTCCTGATGTCTGGGACAGTCTGAGTGATAAATTTGTCCTTAGAATTAGTTCTCCCAATCCTGAATCTGGGATAATGTTGGTGTGCTTAACCAATGCCTCCCTGAGCCTTTCTGAAAAAGGCGAGGGGTCTTCGTCAGCCCTTTGATTAATGGTGGTTGATTTAGAGTAGTTGACAGGCTTTCTTTTATTATGTCTGAGGCAGTACTTTATTTTCTACCTCTCAGTTTCAGGATTCTATTGAGAGTCTACAGGGGGACTGCCTCCTGTCCTCTTAAGAAATTCTTGGTTATTTTCCCAGAGCTTTTTATTCCCCTGGCATAAGTAAGAAAACGGTCATTCCCAAATTCTTTTGCTTTTTCTAGTATATTGTGCTTTTCAGTGGCTGAGAGGGTCAGGTTTAATATGAGCATGATGTCTCTATATGAGAGATTATACACTTGAATGATGGTTTGGAAGACCTCAATATATTTGTCACCGTCTTCCAAGAACTTTTCTAAGTCACTTTTAATTTGTCTCATGTCCTGGGGTGAAAAGCGGATCTGGGCTAAAGTATGACCAGAAACTTTATCTGTCTTGGGGCAACTTAAGGTCAGCTCAGCCCTGGGTAGGGATGTGGCCTCTGGCTTTTCTTCTGGTGGATTTTGAGTTGTTATTGGCAGGATTAAGTTTACAGTTTCTGCCTGTTTTTGACTTGTTCTCTAGAGTAAAGAAAGTCTTGACACATGGGACTTCCAACCATTTATATTCTTCCTACAGAAAAGATCTAATTGTAGGATGGTGTTATACTTGAGTTATAACTCTTGGTTAACTCTCAGGGCCAGCTTTCACCATTCTCTAGGTGGTATTGAGGCCAAATCTGAGTGTAGAAGAAAATAAGGCATTATTTTTTCAAGGTTTGGGGCCCAAAATTATTCCAATTCTTCGTTTTTAATTTAAATTCTTTATTGTTAAAAGTATTACATAAGTCTCCTTTTTCCCCCATTGACCTCTCCCCAGCCTCCCCACCCCCCTGTCTGTGTCCATTGGTTATTCTCATATGCATGCATACAAGTCCTTTGGTTGATCACTTACCCCTCACCTCCCCCTGCCTTCC
This sequence comes from Corynorhinus townsendii, assembly GCA_026230045.1. NCBI lineage: Eukaryota > Metazoa > Chordata > Mammalia > Chiroptera > Vespertilionidae > Corynorhinus > Corynorhinus townsendii. The sequence goes on along the minus strand of JAPDVU010000003.1, from coordinate 110,240,502 downwards.
CTCACAGGTTGGACAGTCTGTTTGATGCTTCTATGTCTCTGCTTCTATTTTTGTTCATCAGTTTATGTTGTTCATTATATTCCACAAATGAGTGAGATCATGTGATATTTATCTTTCTCTAACTGGCTTATTTTGCTTAGCATAATGCTCTCCAGTTCCATCCATGCTGTTGCAATGCAAATGGTAAGAATTCCTTCTTTTTTACAGCAGCATAGTATTCCATTGTGTAGATGTACCACAGTTTTTAAATCCACTCATGTGCTGATGGGCACTTAGGCTGTTTCCAAATCTTAGCTGTGGTAAGTTGTGCTGCTATGAACATAGGGGTGCATATATACTTTCTGATTTGTGTTTCTGTTTTCTTGGAATATATTCCTAGAAGTGAGATTACTGGGTCAAATGGAAGTTGCATTTTTAATTTTTAGAGAAAACACCATACTGTTTTCCACAGTGACTGCACCAGTCTGCATTCCCACCAGCAGTACACAAGGGTTCCTTTTTCTCCGCATCCTCCCCAACACTTGTCATTTGTTGAACTGCTGATAATAGCCATTCTAACAGATGTGAGATAGTACCTCATTGTTGTTCTGATTTGCATCTCTTGGATGATTAGTGACTTTGAGCATGTTTTCATATGTCTCTCGGCCTTCTGTATGTCCTCTTTCAAAAAGTGTCTATTTAGGTCCTTTGCCCATTTTTTGATTCGATTGTTAAGTTGTATGAGTTCCTTGTAAATTTTGGAGATTAAACCCTTATTGGAGATAACATTAGCAAATATGTTCTCCCACACAGTGGGCTTACTTGTTGTTTTGTTGATGGTTTCTTTTGCTGTGCAGGAGTTTTTTAATTTGATGAAGTCCCATTTGTTTATTATCTCCTTAGTTTCCATTGCTCTAGGAGCTGTATCAGTAAAGATACTGCTATGACTTATGTCTGATATTTTGCTGCCTGTGGATTCTTCTAAAATTTTTATGGCTTCATGTCTTAAGTTTAAGTCATTTATCCATTTGAGTTTATTTTTGTGTATGTTGTAGATTGGCAGTCTAGTTTCATTTTTTTTTTTTTGCATGTATCTGTCCAATATCCCCAATCATTTATTGAAGAGTGTCTTGACTCCATTGTATGCTCTTGCCTCCGTTGTCAAATATTAATTGAGTATAATGGCTTGGGCTTATTTCTGCATTCTTTGTTGTGTTCCATTGGTCTACATGTCTGTTGTTGTACCAGTACTGGGCAGTTTTGAGAACCGTGGCTTTGCAGTATAGCTTGATATCTGGTATTGTGATCCCTCCAACTTTGTTCTTCTTTCTCAAGATTACTACAGATATTCAGGGTATTTTTTTATTCCAGATGAATTTTTGGAGAGTTTGTTCTAGGTTTTTGAAGTATGCCATTGGTATTTTAATAAGGATTGCATTGAATATATAGATTGCTTTGGGTAGTATGGACATTTTAATGATGTGATTCTACCAATCCATGAACACAGTATACCCTTTCATTTGTTTATGTCTTCCTCTATCTCCTTTTTCAGCATCCTGTAATTTTCTGAATATAGGTCCTTTAACTCCTTACTTAAATTTATTCCTAGGTATCCTAAATTTTTTGTTGCAATGGTAAATGGGATTGTTTTTTTAGTTTCTCTTTCTGTGAGCTCATTATTGGTGTATTAAAAAGCCATAGATTTCTGCGTGTTTTGTATCCTGCTACATTGCCAAATTCATTTATTAATTTTAGTAGTTTTTTGATGGAGCCCTTAGGGTTTTCTATGTACAATATCATGTCATCTGCGAATAATGACAATTTTACTTCTTCTTTTCCAATTTGGATGCCTTTTATTTCTTCTTCTTGTCTGATCACTATGTTTAGCAATTCCAGTACTATTCAAACAAGAGTGGTGAAAGTGGGCATCCGTGTCTTGTTCCTGTTCTTAGGGGAATGGTTTTAGTTTTTGCCCATTGAGTATGATGTTGGCTATAGGTTTGTCATATAAGGCTTTTATTATGTTGAGGCATGATCCCTCAATTCTCACTTTGCTGAGAGTTTTTATCAGGAAACGCTGTTGGATTTTGTCAAATGCCTTTTCTGCATCAATTGATAAGATTATGTGTTTTTTGCCTCTCAATTTGTTTATGTGATATATCACTGTTTATTGATTTTAGGATGTTGTACCAGCCTTGCATCCCTGGATAAATCCCACTTGGTTATGGTGTATAATCTTTCTAATGTAATGCTGGATCTGATTTGCTAGAATTTTGTTGAGGATTTTAGCATCTATGTTCATCAGAGATATTGGCCTGTACTTCTCTTTCATTGTAGTGTTCTTACCTGGTTTTGGGGATTAGGGTAATGCTGGCTTAATAGAAAGAGCTTGGTAGTGTGCCTTCCTCTTGAATTTCTTGGAATAGTCCGAGAAGGATAGGTTTCAGTTCTTCTTTGAATGCTTGGTAAAACTCCCCTGTGAAGCAGTCTGGCCCCAGGTTTTTGTTTGATGAAACTTTTTTGATGATGGCTTGAATTTCCTCCTTAGTTATCAGCGTGTTGAGATTTTTTATTCTTCTTGGTTGAGTTTTGGAATACCTTATTTTTCTAGGAATATGTCTATTTCTTCTAGGTTAACCAGTTTGTTGGAATACAGTTGTTCATAGTATTTTTTTTAGAATCCTTTGTATTTCTGTGTGGTCTGTTGTTATTTCGCCTCTTCCATTTCTGATTTTGTTTATTTGGGTCCTCTCTCTTTGCTCCTTTCTGAGCCTGGCTAGGGGTTCATCGATCTTATTTATCCTTTCAAAGAACCAACTTTGGTTTCATTGAGCTTTTGTATTGCCTTTTGGTTTTTGTTTGTTTCCTTGCTTTTGGTCTCTATATTGTTTATTTCTGCTCTGATCTTTATTATCTCCTTCCTTCTGCTCACTCTTGGCTTTTTTTGTTGCTCTCTTTCTAATTCTTTAAGTTGTACAGTTAGATAATTTGTTACCAGTTTTTCTTGTTGGTTTTTGTTTTGTTTTTTTTGTTTTGTTTTGTTTTTTTTGTGGTAGGCCTGTAATGCTATGAACTTATCTCTCAGGACTGCTTTCACTGTGTCCCACAAGTTTTGGATTATTGTGTTTTCATTGTCATTTTTTTCCAGGATGTTTTTAATTTCTTCTTTGATCCCTTTGGTAACCCAGTCATTTTTTAATAGCATGCTATTCAGCCTCCAAGTGTTTGAATTTTCTAAATTGTTTTTATTGTAGTTGATTTCTAATGTTATGCTATTGTGGTCTGAGATGATCTTGATACAATTTTAATCTTGAATTTCGAGAGACTTTGCCTGTGACCCAATATGTGGTCTATCTTTGAAAATGTTCCATGTGCACTTGAGAAGAATGTATATTCTGTAGCTTTGGGGTAAAATGTTCAGAAGATGTCAATTAAGTCCATCTGATCTAGTGAGTCACTTAGGATTGCTGTTTCTTTGCTGATTTTATTTGTCTAGAGGATTAATCCAGTGATGTCAGTGGAACATTAAAGTCCCCTACTATGCTCATATTGCCGTCAATATCTCCCTTCCAGATTTTTTTTTATGTATTTGGGTGCTCCTGCATTGGGTGCATATATATTTACCAGAGTTATATCCTCTTGTTGTATCAATCTCCTTAGTATAATGAAGTGGCCTTCCTTATCTCTTGTTATGGACTTCACTTTGAGGTCTATTTTGTCAGATATAAGTATTGCTACCCAAGCTTTTTTTTTTTTTTTTTTCATTTCCATATGCCTAAAGAATATTTTTCCATGCCTTCACTTTCAGTCTGTGTGAGTCTCTTATTCTGAGAAGGATCTCTTGTAGACAGCATATATATGGGTCATATTTTCTTATCCATTCAGCCAATCTAATGTCTTTTGATTGGAGCATTTAGTCCATTTACATTTAAAATTATCATTGATAGATACTTGTTTGTAGCCATTTATATTTTTTGTTGCCTGTGTTCCTTCTCCCCACCCCCTTTTTTCTTCTTCTTTTTACAGCAGATCATTTAGCATTCTTGCATTGCTGGCTTGGTAGTGATAAACTCCCTTAGCCTCTTTTTTTTTTGTCTGTGAAGCTCATTATTTCCCCTTCAATTTTGAATGATAGCCTTGCTGAATAGAGTATTCTTGGATTCAGTCCCTTGCTTTGCATACTTTGTAAACTTCCTTCCATTCCCTTCTGGCCTGATGTGTTTCTGTTGAGAAATCATTTGATAATCTAATGGGACATCCCTTGGATGTAACTTTCTGTCTCTCTTTTGCAGACTTTAAGATTCTCTCTTTGTCCTGAACATTTGCCATCCTAATTATGATGTGTCTTAGTGTGGGTCTTTTTGAGTTCATCTTGTTGGGACTCTGTGCTTGTATTATTTTTTTCTCCCAAATCAGGGAAGTTTTCTGACATTATTTCTTCAAATAGGTTTTCTAACCCTTGTTCCTGTTCTTATAATTCTGGCTCCCCTATTATTTGTATGTTGCTTCATTCCATGTTGTCCCAAAGCTCCCTTAGACACTTCTGATTTCTAATTTTTTCCTCCAATTGCTGTTCAAATTGGGCTTGTTGGAAAAAGGAAGATGGCTACCAGCAGGAAGGTAGGGAGGAAGAGAATGTGAGAGAGTGAGGGAGTGATAGAGGAGTATGTGGACATGTATGGGGTGTGTGTGTGTGTGTGTGTGTGTGTGTGTGTGTGTGTGTGTGCGAGCTAGTGACAGATTCTGCAGGTCTTCCAAGGGGCTGCCAAACTGGGCAGGCTTAAATGGCAGAGTCCCGCTCCCACCGCAGACACTACAGAGACTACATCATCTTGAGAAACAGAGCTGCTTGAGACTAGGATCCTGGCTTCAGCACCACCCAGTCTGGTCTCAGATGCAAACCAGGACCCTGCAGCAACTGGGGACAGAGACCTGAAACCACAGCTACAGACCCATAGACACCAATAATCCAATCATATCAGCCGCAGATTTCTGTGAGTCATAGAGCCTATCCCCCTCCCTGCAGGCTCGTGGGCAGCGCCATAATAACTGATAGACCCACCCCTCACATGGGCCACAGTGCCGCTAGGAATTTGAGCCTGGGAGCACACAGACACTGGAAATCTGTTCCCCACAACACAATCAGGCAACCAAACCCAAAGCCCACTCAGGGCAGCAGTGCCACCTGACTTTGATTCTGGGCAAGCGCACATGGAAATCTGTTTTCTGCAGCTCAGGAGTGGACCTACTGTCGACACAGTGCTACTGTGCAACCAGTTCCCCAAGCTGACCGGGACCCCGATATTCCAGATGGGAGGCAGCACTAAGCACCAGTGATTTGACTCTGTTTCTTATCATGTGTGCCTGGGATCCCAGCACTCACACAAAGAGCCAGTGACTCCAATTCTTGGTGCATGCACACACAGGGACCCTGATTCTCAGTGCGAAGTTACACAAAGAAACAGGGACTCTGATACTTGAATCTTGGTGCAGGCACAGGAGAACTCTGACTCCTGGCATGTGCTAGAGGACTCTGATTTTTGCCACACTCCAGTGGGGTCTCTGTTTCAGTGCAGTGCAGACAGGGTCCCTGATTCCAGGAACGCACACGAGGCCACACTGAGTGCTGGTAATGCTGACCCTTGGCAAGCCTGGTTCCCACTAACCCATTGCAGCCACATGTCTTAGTGTTGGAGCTCTTCAGTGACACTCAGGTGGTGCGAAGCTCCCACTGCACACTGCCCAGGCCCATGCAACTCAATGTTTGAACCTTCTGGTGATAGTCAGAATGGGGAGATGACACAATCCCCAGAGGAAATAAATGAGGAGTTGCCAAGAAAGGAAATTAGTGATACTGAAGCATGCAACATGACAGAAAAAGAATTCAGAGTAATGGTCATACAATTCATACACCGGATGGATGAGAAAATCAACAACTTATGCAAGAATCAGGAAGAAATGAAAAGTGATATAGCTACAGTCAAAAACACCATGGAAGGTTTCAACAGTAGACTAGAAGAACTAGAGGACCAAATTAGTAAGTTAGAAGATAAGGTAGAGAACCAAGTTCAATCTAAACAGAAACTGGAGAAAAAAATTAAAAAGCAGGAGGAGAGCCTAAGGAAGCTTTAGGACAATACGAAACGAAGTAACATACAAATAATGGGGCTGCCAGAGGGACAAGAAGAGCAGCAAGGATTAGAAAATCTATTTTAAGAACAAAAGACAGAAAACTTCCCGGATACGGGGAAGAAAAATGTTACACAAGTACAGAGAGTCCCAAGCAAGATGAATCCCAAAAGACCCACACCAAGAAACGTCATAATTTCAATGGCAAATGTTAGCAATAAAGAAAGAATCTTAAAGGCTGCAAGTGAAAGACAGTTACCTACAAAGGATCCACCATAAGATTATCAAATGATTTCACAACAGAAACAAATCAAGCTAGAAGGGAATGGAAGGAGGTATACAAAGTGTTGCAAAGCAAAGGACTGAGTCCAAGAATACTCTATCCAGCAAGACTATTAATCAAAATTGAAGGGGAAATCAGGAGATTCACAGACAAAAAAAAGGCTAACAAAGTTTACCACTACCAAACCAGCAATGCAAGAAATGCTAAAGGGAATGCTGTAAAAAGAAGAAATAAAAAGGGAAGAGGAACATAGGCACAAAAATAGAAATGACTACAAACAAGTACCTTTCAGTAATAACTAAACGTAAATGGACTAAATGCTCCAATGAAAAGACAATGAGTGGCTGAATGGATAAAAAAAAAAAAAAACATGACCCATATATATGCTGTCTACAAGAGACCCACCTCAGAACAAGAGACTCACACAGACTGAAAGTGAAGGGATGGAAAAATATCTTTCAGGAAAATGGAAATGAAAAAGAAAAAGCTGGGGTAGCAATACTTATATCTGATAAAATAGACCTCAAAGTGAAGGCCATAACAAGTGATAAGGAAGGCCACTTCATAATACTAAAGGGATCGATACAACAAGAGGATATAACCCTGACAAACATATATGCACCCAGTGCAGGAGCACCCAAATACATAACAAAACTCCTGGAAGATATCAAGGGAGAGATCGACAACAATACAATCATAGTAGGGGACTTTAATACACTACTGACATCACTGGACAAATCCTCTAGAAAAAAAAATTAGCAAAGAAACAGAAATCCTAAATGATTCACTACGTCAGATAGACTTAATTGACATCTTCTGAATATTTCACCCCAAAGCCACAGAACATACGTTCTTCTCAAGGGCACATGGGACATTTTCAAAGAGAGACCACATATTGGGTCACAAGTAAAGTCTCCCCAAATTCAAGAAGGTTGAAATCATACCAAGCATCTTCTCAGACCACAATGGCATAATATTAGAAATAAACGACAATAAAAACAATCCAAAAAAAACTCAAACACTTGGAAGCTGTATAGCATGCTATTAAACAATGATTGGATTAACGAAGAGATTAAACAAGAAATTAAAAACATCCTGGAAACTAATAACAATAAAAACACAACAATCCAAAATCTATGGGACACAATGAGAGCAGTCCTGAGAAGGAAGTTTAGAACTCTACAGACCTACCTCAAAAAACAAGAAAAAATGGGAGAAACCAAGATGGCAGCATAGGTAAGCACCTAAATCACTGCCTCGCACAACAATTTCAAAACTACAACTAAAAGTCAGAATGGACACCATCCAGTACCACAGGAAAGCTGGCTGAGTGGAAATTCTACAACTAGAAGGAAAGGGAAAAGCTCACGGAGAATTGGAGGAACGGCAAAGGTTTGAGGTACGGCAAAGGATCTTTGTGCGTGCAGGGAGGAAGGGCGGCTGAGAGCCGGGCTGACTTTCTCTGGTGGGAGGGGGAAGGAAGCCCCCCACTGCACCAAACCCCAGTTCCGACTGCACTGAATCCCAGTTCCAGGTGAAACCCCATGGACCCAGGCTCATACAGGGGGAGTCTGGACTGTCAGGTAGAGAGAAAGGCACTTGGAGACTCGGAGAATGGGGGAGGGGTCTGGAGGCACACGCGCCAGTGTGCAGGAAGACTGAGGGGGTTGCCACAGGCTTTCCCTAGCAGAAGGGAGTAGGAAGCTCCTGACTGCACTGAGCCCCAGTTCTGACTGCACTGAACTCCAGTTCCAGGCAAGCCCCTGGGGACCCACGCTCTTGCAGGGGGAATCTGTACTCTCGAGCGGAGGCTCAGGAGCCAGGAAGGCAGAGGTCTGGAGATTCACACGAGCGCGCACACAAGGGCAGGGCTGACAGGAAGCCAAGACTGTCTGCTCCGCCCTGAGACTCCACCCCACCCAAGCTGAACACAGAGGCTTTTGCAATTTGGCAGGTCTAATCCTATAAGGCTGTATCCAGCACCAAACTTCTCCCAGCGTAAACACAGCTGATCCTCACAGCCAACTGGCCTGGAGGTCTATTCCTCCCAGTGATACCAACAACAATCAAGACTTAACTACAACAAGGCTGTACACACAGTCCACAAAGGGGTGCACCAAGAGTGTCCCCCTCAGGTAACTGGGAGGCCGACCCACTGGGCCACATAGGAAACCTAGCACACAAAGCTACCCTACCAACTCAGGGAAGCAGTGAAAATGCGGCGACAAAGAAACAGACCACAAACAAAAGAAATGGAGGAAAACAAACGACTGGATATAGAATTAAAAACCACGGTAATAAGGCTTTTCAAGAATATCCTAGAAAAGGCTGATAAATATAACGAGACCCTCGAAGATATGAAAAAGGACCAACTAGAAATTAACACATTGTTTGCAGGTAGTTGTTATCACACGCTAACAGGTGGCACAGGCCATTTTTGCTAATTTTTTACGTTGGAATTCGTATATCTGCATGTTAGCATCCTTTTAGAGCAATAAAAAAATATAAAAATAAACATATTTATACATTACCCGCATTCTACCGCTAGTCTATAAAAAACATATTAATACATGTCCCGCGCTCTACTACCAGTCAATGTAAAACGTATAAATACATTTCTCGCATACAATGTGTTAAACGTACACTGACTGAAATAAAAAATATTATACAGAGACCCAACAACAGACTAGAGGAACACAAGACCAAGTCAAAGAATTGAAATACAAAGAAGCAAAAAAACACTCAACCGAAAAAGAAAAAAAAATCCAGAAAGTTGAAGATAGTGTAAGAAGCCTCTGGGACAACTTCAAGCGTACCAACATCAGAATTATGGGGGTGCCAGAAGAAGAGAGAGAACAAGATACTGAAAACCTATTTGAAGAAATAATGACTGAGAACTTCCCCTACCTGGTGAAAGAAATAGACTTACAAGTCCAGGAAGCACACACAACCCCAAACAAAAGGAATCCAAAGAGGACCACACCAAGGCACATCATAATTAAAATGCCAAGAGCAAAAGACAAAGAGAAAAAATATTAAAAGCAGCAAGAGAAGAGCAGTTAATTACCTACAAGGGAGTACCCATACGACTGTCAGCTGATTTCTCAACAGAAACTATGCAGGCCAGATGGGAGTGGCAAGAAATCTACAAAGTGATGAACAGCAAGAACCTACAACCAAGATTACTCTACCCAGCAAAGCTATCATTCAGAGTTGAAGGTCAGATAAAGAGCTTCACAGACAAGAAAAAGCTAAAGGAGTTCATCGCCACAAAACCAGGATTATATGAAATGCTGAAGGGTATTCTTTAAGAAGAGGAAGAAGAAGAAAAAGGTAAAGATAAAAATTATGAACAACAAAATGACATCAAATACATACCTACCAACAAGTGAATCTAAAAATCAAGTGAATAAAAAATCTGAAGAACAGAATGGACTGGTGAATATAATAGAATCAGGGACATAGAAAGGGAGTGGACTGACGATTCTCAGAGGAAGTAGGTGTGAGGGGTGCGGGAAGAAATTGGACAAAAGTCTTACTCCTATGGATGAAGACAGTGGCGGGGGTAAGGTCATGGGGTGGGGTGGGGAATCAGGTGGAGGGGAGCTATGGGGGGAAAAAAAGAGGCACACCTGTAATAATCTGAACAATAAAGATTTATTTTTTTTTCAGTGTTCTTTTTATTTATTTTTTTTAAATAAATCTTTATTGTTCAGATTATTACAGGTGTTCCTCTTTTTTTCCCCCAATAGCTCCCCTCCACCTGATTCCCCACCCCACCCCATGCCCTTACCCCCCGCCACTGTCTTCATCCATAGGAGTAAGGTTTTTATCCAATCTCTTCCCGTACCCCTCACTTGCTTCCCCTGAGAACCCCCCGCGTCTCCCCAGAAACTGTATTTCAGAGTAATCGGGGGCTTGTCTCCCTTCGGGTTGAAAAAAGCAATGCCCGCCGCCAGCCCGGATCACGCGCCTCCGTACCTCAGATTTTCAGCGCTCGTGCCCGTCTCAATGCTCTTTTCTCTTTCCTTCTAGTTGTAGAACTTCCACTCAGCCAGCTTTCCCGTGGTTCTGGGTGATAGACATTTTTTCTTTTAGTTGTATTTTTGAAATTGTTGCAGGAGGCAGCAGTTTAGGTGTTTACCTATGCCGCCATCTTGGATTCTAAAGATTTATTTTTTTTAAAAAAGGAAATGAAAGAGGCGAAATAGCAACAGACCCCACAGAAATACAAAGGATTGTTTAAAAATCCTATGAACAACTCTATTCCAACAAACTGGACAACCTGGAAGAAATGGACATATTCCTAGAAAAATACAACCTTCCAAAACTCAACCAGGAAGATTCTAAAAATCTCAATAAGCCCATAACTATGAAAGAAATTGAAGCAGTCATCAAAAACTTCCAGCAAACAAAAGCCTGGGGCCAGACCGTTTCAAAGGGTGTTATACCAAATATTCAAAGAAGAACTAAAACCTATCCTCCTCAGACTATTCCAAAAGTTCACAAGGAAGGAACACTTCAAAGCTCTTTCTATGAAGCCAGCTTCACCCTAATACCAAAACCAGATAAAGACAACACAATGAAAGAGAATTACAGGCCAATATCCCTCATGAACGTAGATGCCAAAAGCCTCAACAAAACTCTAGCAAACCAGATCTAGCAGTACATCAGAAAGATCATACACCATGACCAAGTAGGATTTATCCGAGGGATGTAAGGATGGTACAATATCCACAAATCAATAAACGTGATACATCACATAAACAAATTGAGATATAAAAATCACATAGTCATATCAATTGATGCAGAAAAAGTATTTGACAAAATCCAACACCCTTTCTTGACAAAAACTCTCAGCAAGGTTTTTGAGAAGGAATAGAAGGAACATACCTCAACATAATAAAAGCCATATATGACAAACCCACAGCCAACATCATACTCAATGGACAAAAACTAAAACCATTTTCCCTAAGAACAGGAACAAGACTGGGATGCCCACTCTCACCACTCTTGTTCAACATAGTACTGGAAGTACTAGCCATTGCAATTAGACAAGAAGAAATAAAAGGCATCCAAATTGGAAAAGAAGAAGTAAAATGTCTTTATTCGCAGATGACATGATACTGTATGTAGAAAACCCTAAAGACTCCATCAAAAATTATTAGACTTAATAAATGAATTCGACAATGTAGCAGGATACAAAATTAATGCCAATAAATCTATGACATTTCTTTACACCAATAGTGAAGTTACAGAAAGAGAGACTAAAAAAGCGATCCCATTTTCCATCGAAAAATCCACCAAAATATTAAGATACCTAGGAATAAACTTAACTAAGGAGGTAAAAGACCTATATGCAAAAAACTACAGGACACTGAAAAAAGAAATAGAAAAAGACATAAACAGATGGAAGAATGTACCATGTTTATGGATTGGTAGAATCAACATCATCAAAATGTCCATATTACCCAAAGTAATCTATAGATTCAATGTAATTCCCATTAAAATACCAATGGCATATTTCACAGACCTAAAATGAACTTTCCAAAAATTCATCTGGAATTAAAAAAGAGCCCAAATAGCTGCAGCAATCCTCAGAAAGAAGAACAAAGTAGGTGGGATCTCAATACCAGATTTCAAGCTGTATTACAAAGCCACTATTCTTAAAACAGCCTGGTACTGGCACAAGAACGACATATAGATCAATAGAATAAAATAGAGAACCCAGAAATCGACCCAAACCACTATGCCCAATTAATATTTGACAAAGGAGGCATGAACATACAGTGGAGTCAAGACAGTCTCTTCAGTAAATGATGTTGGGAAAATTGGACAGATACATGCAAAAGAAATGAAACTAGACCACCAACTTACACCATACACAAAAATAAACTGAAATGGTTAAAGGACTTAATCATAAGATGGGAAAGCATAAAACTACTAGAGGAATCCACAGGCAGCGAAATCTCAGACATATGCCAAAGCAATTTCTTCACTGATACTGCTCCTAGGGCAATGGAAACTAAAGAGAAAAATAAACAAATGGGACTACATCAAAATAAAATATTGTGCACAGCAAAGGAAATCATCAACAAAAGAACAAGAAAGCCCACTTCATGGGAGAACATATTTGCCAATGTTATCACCGATAAGGGTTTAATCTCCAACATTTACAGGGAACTCATACAACTTAACAAAAGAAAGATAAACAATCCAATCAAAAAATGGGCAACAGACCTAAATAGATACTTTTCAAAAGAAAACAGAAAGAAAGCCAAAAGACATTTGAAAACATGCTCAAAGTCACTAATTATCCAAGAGATGCAAATCAAAATGACAATGCTGTATCATCTCACACCTGTTAGAATGGCTATCATCAACAAATCAACAAACAACAAGTGTTGGTGAAGATGCAGAGAAAAACGAAACCATTTGCACTGCTGGTGGGAATGCAGACTGGTGCAGCCACCGTGGAGAACAGTATGGATTTTCCTCGAAAAACTAAAAATAGAACTCCCATTTGACCCTGAGATCCCACTCCTAGGAATATATCCCAAGAAGCTAGAAACACCAATCAGAAAGGATATATGCACCCCTATGTTCATAGCAGCACAATTTACCATAGCTAAGATTTGGAAACAGCCTAAGTGCCCATCAGCTGATTAGTGGAATAAAAAATGTGGTACATCTACACAATGGAATACTATGCTGTGGTAAAAAAAGGAAGGAATTCTTACCATTTGCAACAGCATGGATGGAACTGGAGAGCATAATGCTAAGTGAAATAAGCCAGTCAGAGAAAGATAAATATCACATGATCTCACTCATTTATAGAATAATGAACAACATAAACTGATGAACAAAAACAGATCCAGAGACAGAAAAGCATTGATCAGACTGTCAAACCTCAGAGGGAAGGTAGGGGAGGGTGTGGGTAAGAGGAAGAGATCAACCAAAGGACTTGTATGCATGCATATAAGCCTAACCAATGGACACAAACAACAGGGGGGTGAGGGTATGAGTGGGGGTTTGGGGTGGTAATGGGGGGATGAGGACACATATGTAATACCTTAATCAATAAAGAATGTTTTTTTAAAAAAATAACAAATTGGGCTTGTTCCTCTGCCCTAACTTCTAGCTCACTAATTTGGTCCTCTGCTTCTCTTAGTCTATGGATGAAGCCTTCCATCATGTTCTTTATTGTAGCTATATCACTTTTGATTTCTTCTTAGTTCTTACATAGGATGTTGAATTTCTTGTCCATCCGGTTTATGAATTGTATGACCATTACTCTGAATTCTTTTTCTGACATATTGTATGCCTCCATTTCATTTAGTTCCTTTGGGGAGGGGAAATTCCTCCTTTTCTTTCCTGTGGGGGTTGGTTTTTTGTCTCCCCATTTCTGCTGTTGCTGAAGGGTCCAGGCACCCAGTTATGTGGGGCCTGAGCTGCTACGATGGGCTTGGCAGGAGCATCACACTCACCGACAGTTAGGAGCTGGCTCAGAATGTGTGGTACCTGTGATGCCAGGGCAGGTAGGCGGGAGGGGAACTCACTCCAGGATTAACAGTAGCCTGAGACCGGTATGGGTGGAGTCACCCATACCTGCAAGTCTGCAGCTGTGGTAGCAGGTCTTTGTCCAGATTGGCTGTAGGGTCTCGGTTTTCATCTGATGCCAGCCTGGGTGGTGATAAAGCTGGGCTCCTAGTCACAGCAGCTTTGCCCTTTAAGATGGCATGGTTTCTGTTCCAGTGTCAGCCACCCTGCAGTGCCAGCAGCGGTAGCAGAAACTCCTGTCTAAGAGAGCCCAGTACACCAGCCCCCAAAAGTCTTGTAGGATCTAACTGTCCCTTGCTCACACACACACACACCACACACACTCCCCTTTTGCTCCTTCACTATCTTACACTCTCTCCTCACTGCTGTCCTACCATCTGCCCTCTTCCAATTATTCCAATTCTTGAGGATGTATCCTAGGAGCCTGTCTTTATGTAGTATAGATGGCACACTTCCTATCTGGAAGAAAGAAAGAAGAAAGATAGAAAAATGTACAAAGATGACCAGCATCCTGGTACCCACAAAGGACATCCTGCATCCATTGTGACTTTTTAGGTGACCCACCTTGTTAGCGTGCGGTCACAGACAAGGTGGCTGGGCGGACTAACCACACTTACTGCTGAGACTGATGACCCTATCTCACACAGAGGCCACCCCTACTTGATGCCTTCCTAATGCCTTCTTGATGGGGGTGACTTGTATAACCTGTGTTCTCAGGCCCCTTGTCCATGATTAAAGTGCCTCAGATGGTTCTAATGTTTCTGAAGTACCTACTGAACTGGATTTTCGAGGGGTTTACTCTAGGATGAAGACACAGTACCCAGAACCCTCGTTTGGCCAATATCCAGGCATCCGAGGAAAGTACAAACAGCTCCAGTCCCACCCCTTATATGCCCTCATCATTAAAGGATTTATCCTCTACCTGATTTCTGGGGAAAGGATGGAATTTATTTCTGGCCATATTTAATACTTTAAACTCCCTCTCACTGGTTTAACTCTTTGTTTTTACTGAACCTTAATTTCTGCTGTTTTACTTCTAAACCTCAGAAATGCCACCTCAGAGATTTTACCTTCTTTCAAACAGGGCAACCAACCTCAATGCTTCCTGAAAAAATGCCTGGAAGAGGGACATGCTAGTTGACTTTGCAGGGAACCATTTATGTAGAAGGTACACCTTCCTAGTTCATATTAATGGTGAATATTGGTGGAAGAGGTTTTTAACTTTCCCCCTTTTAAGACTAGGGTTCACCTGTATATTTTACTTAGGTATGCTAGGAAGGCAGTACCACCTTCTATATATACTTTTTGTTATTATTTTTAATTAATAATTCCCTGAAGTTCTACAAACCCTCATCCAGTTTAAAGATATAACCTGCTTAGAAGCCTGCAATTTAGAGTAAGTCAGAGTTCTTTACATGGGTTTTTTCCTAAAGACATAAATGTACCAAAGTAAAGCAATGGCTGTCCAGAATTCAAAAGTTTATGGATTTGCTTTAAATGCAATTGATAAAAACCTTTACTTTTCTATAAGATATGAGATTCTGAGACAACAACCTTTTAGTACAACAAACAATTTGTATGTAAAGAGTAACATGGGGCACATGGCTTATTGCAGACAATATATTAAACATTGAAAACAATTTATAAACCCCAATAGATGAAACTCAAAACACCCAGAGTGTCACTGGCAGTTGCAGAGAATTATCACTCTTGTCCTATGTCCCTGAAAGTTTTCTCTTTGACCTTGGCTCTGAATCTGTGATAGTTCTTTTCTGAGGCAGACTGAAACCTCTATAACATTCAAAGTATATGTATTTAAATAGAATACTATTATTAATTTTTACTTGACAAAGCTTCCTCATATAATTTCAAGTATATCAAATCAGTCTAATTTAGTTAAAGAAAATATTTCTTTTTAGGAAGAGAGAATAAATCTTTGCATCATCCCAGAGTCCTTGGGATGTCACAAAGCTAACAGTTAAATCTTCGAAATCTTACTTGGAAGAGCTGCCAAATATACTTAACCTAAAGATTATCCGATTTAAACCAGTTTTAACATTAAACACGTTAAGCGCCAAGCCTGTTTTGTCTTCCTTTCTGGACAGTATAGTGTCAGTCATCGGTGACTGACATGGCGCTTAACATTATAGATTTGGTCCGGACCACAGAATTAATCCTTTTTAATTTGGCCAATAAATTGTTATATCCTAGTAATGCCACAAAAGTACAAACACATACAATATACTTTGAACCATAGACACGTCTACCACCCGCCCGATCTCTTGCACCACGCCACCACAAGCGCTAAACCGTCAAGCCATGATTGCCCGCCCCATAGCCAGCCTCAGTTCCACTTCGACAGGCCTGCTGGGGTTTGAAACGTCACAGGCAGGTGCTGCGATGTGTAAGCCACGCCTTGGGACCACCCTGTACTGTTACTAGGAACGTTGCACATGGAATGCTTAAGGGCGCGGATGCTAGGCGGGGCTTTGCGACATTCCCTGCCCCTTCCCTTCCTTGAGCACCTGTGCGGTTGGCAAATGCCATGGCCCCAACAGGCCGAATTACTCTAGATCATGGGGTGCAAGCGAACAGGCGCAGAACTGGGAAGTCCTGGGACAATAAGCCTTGTCTTAAAATTAAGTCTTAATGTTCCTCTGCTGAATATCTCGTAGTAACCTCATTCTGCCGCTTTGAAACCGAAAAGCCACTTCTCAGAATAAAGCTGCCCTTTTTTCCCCTTCCCCTTCCCTTTTTGCTTCAGGCGGGTAGTGGGGGAGATAAGGGTTTGTTAGTTACAGGCAGGTTATAAATTAGCTAGTGGTCTGGCCTTTGTTTAAACTTCCCTAGGTTAATATTTCATTTTTCCTTCTCATCACATACGCAACCTTCACAAATTTTACATTTTCAAATTAGCCTTCAAACCCTCTGTATTATTTCAAATCAAGAATTCCTTCAATAACCAAGAAAAGTAAGTCACTAGCATTCGTTTTACACACTTCAGTTTCAAAATAACAGAGTGAAAAAAGATATCTCACAACTCCAGGTTCATTTCACAGAGATCACAAAAAAAGGTGAGAAGCAAGCGGCCTAGTAATTAATGGGCTAACTTAACAGCGGCCATGCACAGCAAGGGGGCCATGCTTATATGCCAGGGGTGGAAAACAGTTGGCTGGCCCTGCCTGTCTTAATTCTTGCCTAGAAGTTTTCCCTTAGAACCCTTACTAGAGAGGTCTGCACAAATGGAGACTGAGGAGTTAAGCTTAGTGGGATCTGGACTGCAGAGGCAGCAGTCTTACTGGCTGGATTCTATTTGACCTGATATCACTGAGATCGAGAGCGGAAGGAAAGGCAGATGACAGAGAGAGGGGGAAATGCCCACTTTTTAGATGGTAGCCATGTTTAAGTGGCTGGCAGGTGTCCATCAGCCTCCAAAATCATACAAGAGGCAGGAAAGGGACAGACTCATGGGTACACTCACCATTCGATGTGAAAAGGGTTGATTTACAAAATTCCTGGCCAATGCATCATTATGACATGGGAAATTTGGACTGGAATGCATGGTGTTCCCCGGGGCAGGATGGTTCCCACTTGTCCGGTGGAGTCAAAGAATGAAACCACAGACAAAATGTGGTATAGGAAAAGTGGAAATTTACTGAGAAACAAACACAGACTCCCACATGGGGAGGGGGAAGAATCCCTTGCAACCAGATTTTAGAGACAGGAGAAGCAGCAGGGCATGAGGAAGAGATAAGATAGTAGGAGAAGGCAGTAGGATCAAGTGGGGCATTGAAAAGTAAAGATGGACACTGATCAGTGGATGATTGTGAGCCTCAATCCTAAAACCCATACTTGAACTCCTCACTAGAGTTATTGCCTAAAAGATCTTGTGAAACCATTCTTTTGTTTACTGAGACCCTCCTAAGCATCTCCAACTAGGCCCAGAGCTAAATCCTGGAGTTTCAAAGATACAATCCTTGCCCTTGAAGAGCTTACTATTTAATGGAGACAAGAAATGTAAACAGTAACAATGTGGTATTATTATACATCTACTAATGTATAGTATACATCTACTACCAAGAGGGGCAGAAGAGTCAAGTAAGGCTTCATAGGTGAAGCATCTGGGTAGAATGCTGAATGGTTAAGAAGAGACTGTTAGGCAAGGTGCTTGGGGAGAACTTTCAAAGCAGAGTATTTAAGGCCAGAGCACACAGTCTATTGAAGAGATGCCCTCAGGCCTGTGGAATGGAGGCAGTAGGTCAGGCAGAAAGATTGGCAGGGAACCTCTTTTGAAGACTCTTGTATGCCATGATAGGGACTTAGGTTTATCTCGAGAGAGATAAGCAATTATGCAAGCTATTAAGCAAGAGTTAGTAATGGTGTGAGATTTGCATTTTTGAAAGATCCCTTTGGTCTCTACATGGAAGATATGCCATAAAAGGGGGCAGTACTGCTATTAAGAAATACCGTATCTGTACACAAATGAAATGGTATTGCAAATGTCAGAGCAGTGATTATCTTTCATGGGAAAGAAATATGTGCTGCAGGAAATTATACAGGCAGAGGTAACTGAGGACTGGAATGATAGGCAAAGAGATTGATTGACTCGCGATCTTATTGATCCCTCAGCACCTACCTCATGTTCTAGACCCTGAAACAGATAATAGTCTGAGTGATGCAGATTCATGGAAGGATTTTGGGGGAAAATTAAGATTTAAAGGGAAGAACCACTAGAGCAGAATTTGAATGTGGTTTTGAACAATGCATAGGAGCCATGTAAGCAGAAGAGAGAAACATATATTGACATATCCTTTGGGACTAAAAGTCTTTTGAACAAATTCATGCTGGGTCATAGTAGAGAAGTTTTGAACTCAGGACTGGCTTCTTGGCACGGTGTCTGTGGAACAGATACTAGCAAAGCCTCAAATATGGCCTTTCAGTGAGTGCTAACCTGGCTTCCTGAGCCTCACAAAGCCCAATCTCCCCGAAATTGGGGAAGTAATGCCTTGTAACCCCATTTCACTTTTGCATCACAAAATTCAAGAAAGGCAAGAATGCCCTCTTACACTGGGAAGCAAAGCTCATCTCTCTTGCAAGGAAAAATGAGAATTGTGGCTCTTAGTAGAAAGCCTAGAAGACCTGTGCTGCCCAGCTCTGACCTCCAGGGTTATTTGTTCTCATCTCTATTATAGTGCCTATCACACTGCATTGTAATCCTTTATTTAATTGATAAGCAATAATTTGTTTTGCTTATAGATAATAAGCATCCTCAATGCAGAAATAGACCTAGGCATCTTGGCATCTCCTCTAGGGCCTGCAACCTAGTATGTGCTCAAGGAAGTCATCATTAGCTCTGGCTGGTATGGCTCAGTTGGTTGGAGCATCATCCTGTACACCAAAAGTTGGCAGTTTGATTCCTGGTCAGGGCACATGCCCAGGTTTTGGGTTTGATCCCCAGTTGGGGCATGTGTGAGAGGCGACCAATTAATGTTTCTCTTACACAATGATATTTCTCTTTCTCTCTTTCCCTTCCTCTCTCTGAAATAATTTTTTAGAAATCCTTTTTTAAAAATCAAGATTAGAAATGAATCAGTATGTGCTGTTTACCCTCATTCACACTCCATTGCCTCTTCTCTAGATTAGGGCAACAACCTGACAATTGGGAATTGACCTCTAGTCTGGCGTCTCTCCCTGCTGTTCACTACATGAAGAGACCAGAGTGACCTTTCTCTTCCCCTTCCCTAAATCCTTTGAATACTCAAGATTGTTCTTGGAATGACTTCCAAACTTTTTATTTTTAAAGTTTGCTCTGAAAGAAATAGAGCTTTTTTTTTCTTTTTATTGATTTCAGAGAGGAAGGAAGAGGGAAAGAGATAGAAGCATCAATGATCAGAGAGAATCATTGATTGGCTGCCTCCTGCACACCCCATACTGGGGATCAAGCCTGCCACCCAGGCATGCGCCCCGACTGGAAATCGAACTGTGACTTCCTGGTTCATGGCTCGACACTCAACCACCAAGCCATGCCACCCAGGCTATTTTTTAAGTGGAGAGAGAGAAAGAGAGATTCGTTGCTCCACTTATTCATTCTGGGTGATCCTATTATGCACCCTGACTGGATATCAAACCTGCAACACTCTAACCAAGTGAGCTACCCAACCAGGGCAATTTCCAAAATCTTTAAGCTGACTAGCAAAGCTTATATCTGGCCAGCTCAAGCTCAGGTCCCAATGTGCCTTTAGTTCACCCAGTGTGTCCTGCTGTCTTTATGGCCTCTGGTCCTTCACACATGCAGGCAGCATCCTTAAATTTTCTCCTCATTTTAACTAGATAATTCCTTCAGGTCTAACATACTGTCTTTCTATTTCCTTCACTAATCTTCCCAGAGGAAGTTAGTTAATCCTCTACTAAGTTTTTACAATGTTCTGTGCTTCCCCTTTAAAAACTCTTGTCACCCTGAATTATAATTACCTGTTGACTTATCTGTATCTTCTATTCAACTGTGGGTCCTGTGAGGGCTAGAACATTTCTGTCTTGTTCACCAGAATATCCTTAGAGCCTAGCATATTGCTCAGCACTCAGTGTACAAAATGTGGGATAAAGAAATGGATTCTGCATGAGGTGAAAGAAAATAATATCTGCCAGCAGAAAAGGAGATGAAAAAGAAGGATGTAAATGTGAGAAGGAAAGCACATAACTAGAGTCCGTGGGTAAAGAAAATGGTGGTGTGGGTAAAGGGTAGTAGATCTGGGGAGAATTCTAAGAGTGTTATTTAGACATGTTAAACTTTAGGTTCCTGTGACATATTTGAGAAAAAAATGACTAATAGGAAGTTGGAGATCAGTGAGGAAGAGAGAACAACATGAAGCTAGAGCCTTAAGAGTCATACCAGGAGGAGATGAAGTGAGGACATGCAAAGTAGGGGCAGATCATGCTCACAGAGTGACAGGAACAGACCTGCAGAAGAGAGAGAGGAAGGGATAGAGAGAGAAAGTTCCCAGGACCAAAGCAAGGTATTTAGGGCAAGGAGGTCTTGGGCATTTGACAGGACAATAGGAAAGTCACGGTGGAGAGTAAAACATCAGGGACAGAAGATGATTGTTGAAGCAAGGCCCCTGATGGCTGAAAGGAGCTGGGCATGGGGCACAGGTGGCAAAATTAGCTCTGGAAAGGAGTAAGGACACCCCTTCTACTTTTGAGTAAGGCAGGAAGAAAGAACAGATGAAGAAACAGATACACAGATGTTGGCAGAGGAAAGCCAAATGAATTCATGCCTGAAAACTTCTCTTTTCTCTGTGTAATTTATAGTTATCTCAGTTAAGAGTCTGGGAGTCTAGTTCTGGCCCAGCAGTCATAGACTGTGTGCCCTTGGACTATTCACAGAGTTAATCTCCACAGGCCTCAGCGTGCTTTGAAAACAACCCCATCCAACCTGATAATTCAACAACCTCATTCACAGAGACATTTTGTTTTCATAAACATTTATTTGCCACACAACACAAATTTCAGTTAAGCTATCAAGTTCAGGGGACAATAAAGGGGCACAATTGAAGTGCACTAGACTTGCTATTCATCGAAGAGTTTAATTCTCATATTAGCAAAAGGTAAGCACTGAGTGTATGGCTTATTAGTTCTTATTATTTCTCCAGTGAAGAACTCTACATGTACAGAAAACACTGCTTTGAATAAATTTAATAATTTGTTAATCTACACAACAAAAAATTTTGAGCACTTGCTCTATGCAAGGCACTAATATGTGTTAAGGGCATCTCTGTAGAGAGATGAACATAAAACCAACCTGCACAGCTAAGCCCAGCTAGGAGATTAGAGTGTAGTATTCATGGTTCAGTAGATATAGAATGTGAACCACACATACAATTTAAAAATTTCTCGTAGCCATGTTAAAGGAAAAGAATGGAGAAGTTAATTTTAATGTTTTTTAAACTCAATAGAGCCAAAATATTATAATTTCAACACATAACCCTACATAATAAAAGGTAATATGCAAATTGACCATCAGTCCAACACACAAGATGGCTGCCCCATGTGGTCAAAGATGGCCACCACAAGATGGCCAGCAGGGGAGGGCAGTTGTGGGCGATCAGCCTGCAGGGGAGGGCAGTTGGGAAGGACCAGGCCTGCAAGGGGGGGCAGTTAGGGATGACCAGGCCAGCAGGGGAGGGCAGTTAGGGGCAACCAGGCTGGCAGGAGAGGGCAGTTGGGGTGACCAGACTGGCAGGGGAGGGCAGTTAGGGGCAATCGGGCTGGCAGGGGAGCTGTTAGGCGTCAATCTGTCTGGCGGGGGAGTGGTTAGGGAGTAATTAGGCTGGCAGGCAGAAGCAGTTAGGGGCAATCAGGCAGGCAGGCAAGCAAGAGATTAGGAGCCAGCAGTCCTGGATTGTGAGAGGGATATCCAACTCCCCGTTTTGGCCCGATCCTGGTGGGGTCCCAGATTGGTGCAGGCTGGGCTGAGGGACACACACATACCCCATGCACGAATTTCATGCACTGGGCCTCTAGTAAATACTTATAATTAATAATAGATATTTTGTTCGTCTGCTTTTCAGAGTAAGCCCTCAAATTCTGTGTGTATTTTACGCCTACAGCACATGTCATTTGGATTAACCAAGTTGTGAGTGGCTCCTGGTGACTCCATTGAACAGCACAGTTTTAGACTATCTCTAAGTTTTCAGGTGAATACCAAAAGGCAATCCCCACATGCACTGCCTCCTCTGGTGCCTGTCAGAGCACTTCATGACCAAGGAGGAAGGCTGGCCTCATCTATAAAACCCCATTCCACAGTTACCCTGATCCTACACAGTCAGAGGAAGAGCTGTAACCTCAGCCTGTCCAATCTCAACAACAATTACCAAACCAAACTTCCTCCCAGAGGATAGAAGCAAATATAGTTATTGCCTTTCTTTTTGGGACCCACAAAGCTTTTTGTTTCATGCCTTAGACATTCAGTTACTAATAATTTACAACTATGAAAATGTTTCCAGGTTTTCTTCAGTCTCATTGGCTGGCCACCCCTTGACCATCACTGCCACTATATTTACTCACAGAAGGGGACATCTGGGATTTCTTTGGGGGGGAGGGGACAGCATCTTTTCCTTTGCAGAAATGCCTCATCCCACTACCCCCATTTCATCTAATTTTGATGGGGCTGTCAACCTCAAGGGCAAGTTCTCATGCAGGTGGGAACTTGACCCATCCCCAAGCCAATCAGATGCTTTCTCCTTGGAATTTTAATATTTAGCAGAAGCAGAGGGGTTGAAGTCAAGTTGGAACCAGAGCCTGAGATCCACTTAAGTGCCTGTCCTTTCAAAGCCTGATTGTTCAATTCTTCCTTTGATTCTGTGAACTATGCTTTCAACACCCCCTTCAATTCCCCTTCTTTTTTACTCCTCAACTTAACCAGAATCCATTTCTGTTGCTTATAAGCAATTAATCCTGACACAAAAATTTATCTATATATACATACATACATACATTTACACACATAAATACATGTACATATTTACCTTGTGTCATATATGTGCATATATGTATGTAGATATAATATTTTTTACTTTTATATTTTTATTTTTTAAATTTCATATAACTTTTTAAAATCTTTATTGTTGAAAGTATTACATATGTCCCCCTTTTTCCCCATTAACCCCCTCTAGCTCGCTCCCTCCCTTGCCTCAGGCTTTCACCACCTAATAGTCCCTGTCCATGGGCCATGCATATATGCATACAAGGTCTTTGTTTGATTACCTCCCACCTACCCACCATCCCCCTGACTTCCCTCTGAGATTCTGCACTCTGTTCCATGCTTCCATGTCTCTGGATCCTTCATTCATCAGTTTATTTTGTTATTTAGATTCCACATATGAGTGCGATCATGTGATACTTGTCTTTCTCTGACTTAATTCACTTAATATGATACCATCCAGATCCCTCCATGCTGGTTTCTTAGGATATATTCCTAGAAGTGGGATCACTGGGTCAAATGACAGTTCTATATTTAGTTTTTGAGGAAACTCCATACTGTTTTCCATAATGGCTGCACCAGTCTGCATTCCCACCAGCCGTCTGCATTCTCTACATCCTTGCCAGCACTTGTCATTTGTTGATTTGTTGATGGTAGCCATTGGGACAAGTATGAGGTGATACCTCATTGTCATTTTAATTTGCATCTTTTTGATGATCAGTGACTTTGAGCATTTTTTCATATGTCCTTTGGCCATCTGTATGTCCACTTTGGAGAAGCGTCTTTTTAGGTCCTTTGCCCATTTTTTAACTGGATTATTTGTCTTCCTTCTGTTATGTAGTAGGGGTTCCTTATATATTATGGATATTAATGCTTATGTATCATTAGCAAATAAGTTCTCCCATACAAGGGGTCCCTTTTCATTTTGTTAAGGGCTTCCTTTGCTGTGCAGAATTTTTTTTTTTATTTTTTTATAAATCTTTATTGTTCAGATTATTACAGTTGTTCCTCTTCCTCCCCTCCCCCCATAGCTCCCCTCCACTTGGTTCCCACCCCACCTTCTGCCCTTACCCACCCCACTGTCCTCATCCATAGGTGTACGATTTTTGTCCAGTCTCTTCCTGCACCCCCCCCCCACATTCCCCACAAGAATTGTCAGTCCACTCCCTTTCTATGCCCCTGATTCTATTATATTCACCAGTTTATTCTGTTTATCAGATTTTTTTATTCACTTGATGTTTAGATTCACTTGTTGATAGATATGTATTTGTTGTTCATAATTTTTATCTTTACCTTTTTCTTCTTCCTTTTCTTAAAGGATACCTTTCAGCATTTTATATAATACTGGTTTGGCGGTGATGAACTCCTTTAGCTTTTTCTTATCTGTGAAGCTCTTTATCTGACCTTCAATTCTGAATGATACCTTTGCTGGGTAGAGTAATCTTGGTTGTAGGTTCTTGCTATTCATCACTTTGAATATTTCTTGCTACTTCCTTTTGCCTGCATAGTTTCTGTTGAGAAATCAGCTGACAATCGTGTGGGTGCTCCCTTGTAGGTAACTAACTGCTTTTCTCTTGCTGCTTTTAATATTCTCTCTTTGTCTTTTGCTCTTGGCATTTTAATTATGATGTGTCTTGGTGTGGTCCTCTTTGGATTCCTTTTGTTTGGGGTTCTGTGTGCTTCCTGGACTTCTAAGTCTATTTCTTTCACCAGATGGGCGAAGTTTTCAGTCATTATTTCTTCAAATAGGTTTTCAATATCTTGCTCTCTCTTTTCTTCTGGCACTCCCATAATTTGGATGTTGGTGAGCTTGAAGTTGTCCCAGAGGCTCCTTACACTATCTTCATATTTTATTAATTTTTCTTTTTGCTTTTCCGGTTGGGTGTTTTTTGCCTCTTTGTATTTCAAATCTTTGACTTGATTCTTACAATCCTCTAGTCTGCTGTTGGATCTCTGTATGTTATTCTTTATTTCAGTCAGTGTATGCTTCATTTCTAATTGGTCCTTTTTCATATCCTTGAGGGTCTCACTATATTTCTCGGAGGTTTCTAGAAGATTCTTGAGTAACCTTATAACCATGGTTTTGAACTCTAGATCCAGTAGTTTGCTTTCCTCCATTTCTTTCATTTGTGACCTGTTTCTTTGTCTCTGCATTTTGGCTGCTTCCCTGTGTTGATAGAGTGGCTTTGTGTGCTAGGTGTCCTATAGGACCCAGTGGCTCAGCTTCCCTAATTACCTGAGGTGGACACTCTTGACACACCCCTTTGTGGACTGTGTGCACAGTCTTGTTGTAGTTAAGCCTTGATTGTTGTTGGTATCACTGGGAGGAATTGACCTCCAGGCCACTTGGCTGTGGGGACCAGTTGTGTCTACAATGGGAGAACTTCTGTGCTGGAGACACCCTTATGGGGCAGGACTTGCTTCAGTGGGGCTTTGGCACTCACTGAGTCTGCTTCCTGAGTGCGTCTCTTATGGCTGTGAAGAGTTGTAATCTCGATGGTCTCACTCTGACCACTGGGTACACTGTCTCTTCAATCTCCAAGGAAGTGCAAATTTAGCCTCTGCCTAAGGCCACCCAGCAGGAGCTACAGAGAGATCTGCAGATTCCTCCTCTTTGTTTGGGGTTTGGAGGTACCCAAATGAGGCCCAGCTTCGAAGCAAAGCAAGCTGCTGTGGTGCTTTGGGGCCTTCTTTTGGATGATCTGGGGTTCTCTGACACAGCTGCAGTTTGTTATATTTAAATTGCAAAAGGCCCAGCCATTTATATGCAAAAGCCTCTGCACACAGCTTGGGTGGGGTGAGGTCTCAGGGAATCACCAGGGCAGAGCAAACACCAATGGCTGCCCTTCAGCCCTGCCCCAAAGGGGTCCCCAAGTCTCAGTGTCATGCAGCATCATGCAGGAACAATGATCACTGCAAGCTCCTCTGAGAGAAAGCAGGCCTCATGTTCCAGCCCGATGCCAGATAGTCCAGTTCCTCCCAGTATGAGTCTGGGTCCCCAGGGTCTCACCCAGAACTGGAGTTCAGAGCAGTTGGGAGCTTGTGTCTCCCTCCCGATTGAAAAAGACAACAGCGTACCCAGTGGCCAGCCCATTTCTGCATGCGTTTCTGTACTTCTGCACTTCCACACCTCCACACCTCCTCCCAGTCCCAGTGCACTTTTCTCTTTACTTCTAGTTGTATAACTTCCACTCAGCCAGCCTTCCCATGGTTCTGGATGATATCCATTTTGTCTTTTAGTTGTAGTTTTGATGTGGTTATATGCGGCAGCAAGTTCAGGTGTTTACCTAGGCTGCCATCTTTGCTGGAAGTTTTTTTATTCCTGCTTCTATTTCCTCAGTTGTTATGGGCCTATTCAGGTTTTCTGATTCTTCCTGATACAGTTTTGGGGGATAGTATTTTTCTAGGAATTTGTCTATTTCATCCACATTGTTCAGCTTGTTGGCATATAATGTTCATATTATTTTCTTACAACCCTTTGTATTTCTGTGGCATCAATATTTACTTCTCTGCTTTCATTTCTGATTTTATTTATTTGGGTCCTTTCTCTTTGTTTCTTGATGAATCTGGTTAATTGTTCATCAATTTCGTTGATCTTTTCAAAGAACCAGCTCTTGGTTTCATTTATTTTTTTTATTGTTTGTTTCTATGTCATTTATTTCTGCTCTAATCTTTATTATTTCCTCCTTTTTACTTACTCTGGGCTTTTCTTGTTCTCTTTCTAATTCTTTAAGTTGTAGAGTTAGTTTATTGTTGCTTTTTCTTGTTGTTGTTGTTGTTTTTTTAACATGAGCCTGTAGTGCTATAAACATCCCTCTCAGGACTGCTTTTGCTATATCCCAGAGATTTGGGGTTGTTGTGTGTTCATTTTCATTCCTCAAAAAAATAAAAATGAAACTCCCATTTGACCCAGTAATCAACTTCTAGGACTATATCCCAAGAAACCAGAAAGATCAATCAGAAAGGATATATGCACCCCTATGTTCATAGCAGCACAATTTACCACAGCTAAGATTTGGAAACAGCCTAAGTGCCCATCAGCAGATGAGTGGATTTAAAAACTGTGGTACATCTACACAATGGAATACTATGCCGCTATAAAAAAGAAGGAACTTTTACCATTTGCGACAGCATGGATAGAACTGGGGAGCATTACGCTAAGCGAAATAAGCCAGTTGGAGAAAGATAAATATCACATGATCTCACTCATATGTGGGATATAATGATCAGCATAATTAGATGAACAATAATAGATCCAGAGACAAATGGTAGGGGTGGTGGGGGGTTACAGATCAACCAAAGGACTTGTATGCATGCATATTAGCATAACCAACGGACACAGGCACTGGGACGGTGGGGGCTTGCCTCGGGTGTGAATGGCTGAGGTGGGGGGTTCAATTGAGGAAAAAGAAGACATATATAAAACATTAGACAATTTTTTAAAAAGACAGCTGCTTTGACCCTTGCTGCTTCAACTAGACAGATTGTTAGGTAATGGAATTTGGTGAAAAACTCTTATATGGTACAGAAGATTCTCTTGAAAGCTGGGTGGTCTATAAAACCCCTTGCACTCCACAGCTTCATGCCAAACACATTTGCATTAGAGAATTCTCTAGCATTTCTACAATAGAAATTAAGAACAGGAACAGCTAGAAATAGAAAAACAACATGGAAGCAGAGAATCCATAAACAATTATGTCTCCACAATTAATACCAATACCGAGAAGTAACCAGACCAGTATGTGCTGTGGTCAGCACAAAACTGCAAAGGATGAGGGGTAACGACTTGTACTGATGTGAGTAAATTACACTGACCAGAAACCTAGCCCTGGTGCCTCTGGCTAAGTGTTAATAACATCTCAATAAGAGGGTAACATGGCCATTTTTTACTATTATTTTTAAATATTTTATTTAAATTATTTATTGTCAAAAGTAATATATATGTTTCCTTTCCACCCATTAACCTCTCCTGAACTCCTCCCCCCCACCCCCCTTCCCCCCCCTACCCCCCTTCCCTCCCCGCCCCCCCAGCACAGGCCCTCACCTACATACTGTCTGTGTCTGTTGATTATGCTAATATGCGTGCATACAAATCCTCTGGTTGATCTCTTACTCCCCCCACCCATACACACACACATCCTCCCCTGCCTTCCCCCTGAGGTTTGACAGTCTGTTCGATGCTTCTATGTCTCTGGATCTATTTCTGTTCATCAGTTTATGTTGTTAATTATATTCCAAAAATGAGTGAGATCATGTGATACTTATCTTTCTTTGACTCGCTTATTTCGCTTAGCATAATGCTCTCCAGGTTCATCCATACTGTTGCAAATGGCCAGAGTTCTTACCATTACTCTGTTGACTTTCTAATGAAATGAACCTACTGGAACAGTTGAGAGGACTATTGAGTTTCTGAACAAGACTGTAAGCTCTTATGCATTGTATTGGCAGAGTCTAGCACTGGATCTGCACATAAGCACACTGTTTGTGTGTAATTATTTTGAATAGAAAGAGATAGACCCAGTTAGGTGTATGGCAATGACCATGTTCCCAGAGCAAGCAGACACTTTACCTGTCCCCTATGAAATAGCATCTGTGACAGTTTC
This sequence comes from Corynorhinus townsendii, assembly GCA_026230045.1. Lineage (NCBI taxonomy): Eukaryota > Metazoa > Chordata > Mammalia > Chiroptera > Vespertilionidae > Corynorhinus > Corynorhinus townsendii. Next base: position 110,211,470 of record JAPDVU010000003.1, on the reverse strand, counting down.
TCCCTGTTTAGGTGTACTACTCCTTATAATATGAGGTAACTAAGACAAAAAGAAGGGCAGAGGGGAAAAATTGGCGAAAAAGAAGAAGTAAATAATATTTTACAGTCCTATTCCCAGCTCAACCCAGCCTATCACAAGTTACCTGAACAATTCCTCTTCTACTCTCATCCTCTACCCCCACCCTCCCACGCCCCCATCACCCCACCACCCCCCATAAACCTTTCTCTTCTCAGGATTACCTTCTTGGTGTAAAAGCTAATAAGAGAACACTAGAGGGGATATTCTTAGGCACCTAGATAGCAATTTCACTTTCAGTAATGGCTTTTGGGGAGACAGTGGCTTTGCCTGGAAATGTTGGTATAATCATCAAAATGGGTATAAATTCTCTGCAGTTCTGCTTAAAGATTGCAAGGACAGTGTTATAGACTGAACGATCTAAAATTCATATGTTGAAGCCCTAACTTCCAATGTGACTGTATTTGGAGATGGGCCTTTACAGGGGTAATTAAGGTTAAATGAAGTCATAAGGATAGGATTCTATTCCAATAGGACTGGTGCCCTTATAAGAGAAAGAGACATTGAAGAGCATATGCAGAGAAAAGGCTGTGTGAATGTAACCAGAACCAAGGTTCAACTGCTTGCCACCATGAAAATCAAACTCGTGAGACAGATGCTGGTGAAAAAGGAAAGAGATTTATTTGAGTGCCAGCATCTCAAAAAGATGGGGGACTTTGGTTCAAAATCCATCTTAGCATCTCAATGCAGGCAGGGGTTTTATAGAGAGAGAGGAAGAGAGCAGAACAATGAGATCAGGAGGAGGGGCTGTGGACATGCAGGCAGTGTCCTTGCTGGTCCTAATATGGATCTTTAATGTCAGCACACTGAAACTGGTCAGTGCTAGCCAAATTCCTGTAGCTGGGCAATCAAAGGAAGTCATGGTCAAGGCCATTTGCTGATGCCTGTAATATGCTTATAAGGAAAATGTCCTTATGTGAGTTCCTTTTATCAGTTTGTTAATACATTTTATTCTAATTCTATGTCATGGTTAGAATAGTATAAAATTTTTATTCCCTGCTATAAGAGGACACAGAGAGAGGTTGGCTGCCTGCAAGCCAGGAAGAGAGCCCTCACAAAAACCAACCCTCTGGCACGCTGATCTAAGGACTTCCAGCCTCTGAAGTGTCAAAAAATACATTTCAGTTGTTTAAGCCACCCAGTGTGTGGTACCCTGTTGTGGCAGCCCAGCAGAATAACACAGATGGTCAATGACTAGATGGAGAGATCCCTGTCAGTACACTAAGGAGTAGGAAAATAGTGCCACAGAACAAATGGTGAGGCATTTTCCGGAGCTTCAAATTCACACCAAGATTTGTGGGAAATATCATCATCATTATTATTATTATTTTAATCCTCACCCAAGGATATTTTTCCATTGCTTTTTAGAGAGAATGGAAGGGAGGGGGAGAGAAAGAAACATTGATGTGAGAGAGACACATCAATTGGTTGCCGCCTGCATGCATCCTGAGCAGGGCCAGGGATCGAGCCTACAACCAAGGTGTGCCCTTGACCAGAATTGAACTCAGGACCCCGAAGGCTGACACTCTATCCACTGAGCCAAACTGACTAGGGTGGAAATATTATTTTTATATTAAAACAAACACAGATATATTCTGGGATAGAGTGCAAAATTCACTTGACTTTTTAAGCAAAGTATGATATAACGAAGAAATTGCCCTTTTACAGCACTGTTCTCTGCTATATTGTCTACTTCCAGTCAGAGAAACAGACATTCCAGTGCAGGAAACTGGTTATATGGGTGTTGGAAGCCAAGGAGTCAAACAAGGGACAGTGAGTCAACTGAGAGATTAGCAATAACAGGAACCCATCAGCGCCACTCCTAAATTAGAAGGACAGAGGGATGAGGTGATGTAACCAGTCTGATTGGGGTAGGTGGGAAGAGAATCTGGTTTAGAGATAGGGATAATACTGGGACCCTTAAGTGAGATGTGTCCAATCAGAGATGGAATCATGTAGGAGGCACTACTTTTGCAGGACACAGGGCCCTTATAGGAGGAGAAACATCCTGGCTTCTTCCTTGTGTGGTGTTTCTCATTGGCTAGAAGGCAAGGGAGGCTGGGCAAAGGAGTTCTCTACCATACAAGGCAGGGCAGAGAGGGAACAGATCTGAGAGCAAACTGCTCGGCACACAGCAAAGAGATATATTGTGGTGGAAATATCCAGGGAACACTGGTTTAAGGGACTTTCCTTGCTTCCCCCTCACCCCTAATTCTGAAGGCTAGGGAAAAGATGAGGGTTATATGCTAATTAGTATAGTAGAGGCCCAGCACACAATTAAATCGTGCGCATGTAGGGCCCCCTAGGCTTAGCCTGCCATCAGGGCCATGTCCACCTTGCATGCTCCCCAGACACTGCCAGTGCCCTGCGACACTGCGCAAATGCTGCTGGCACTCTGCAATGTTCCAGGGACGCTGATGGCACCCTGTGACACTCCGCCAACAATGCCGGTGCCCCAGGTGGGGAGGAGGGCCCTAGAGGTGCTCCAGCACCTCTTAGTGACCGGTTGTTTGGTCGTTCCGCTGTTATGGCGTCATGACCACAGGCCTTTTATGATATAGATGGATTAGGTTACTTCTTTCTCTTTCACCTAGAAAAACTTTAATTGGTGAATCTCTATAGAAGTTGCATGTGTGCTTAACTTCATGATCAGTCTATGACCTCTGGGTTCACACAAAAGCTTGGCTTCTCTGGTTGAGCACATTTCTAGCTCTCATCCTCTCAAGTCAGAGCAGGATAAGAGGGCACTGAATTATTTGGAAATGGTCCTAACATTCAGTTGTCCTAATTATCCTTGTGTCACAACTAGGTTGGGTGTTGAAAAAGTATGTGATAACTCCTGGAGTCTCCCAGGCTCCTCTGACATGTTATGCTTCTCTCCAAATTCTACTTATTCTTTGAGTTCCCAGGAAACAACAACACCTTTCCCAGGAATGAATGTGAATTCTTTCTTCCTCTGGGCTTCTCTTATTAGAATAAGTTGCTGCCGAGGCTATCTCTATGGCTGGACTGAAAAACCCTGGATAACAGGACTGTGTCTTTTTTATCCCTGTAAACTCTGTAGTACCCAGAGTAGTGCCTTATACTAGTATATAATTAGTGTCTGTAGAAAATTTTATATGATTTTAAGGCACTGGGTCTGTTATGGACTGAAGGTTTGTGGCCACCAAAATCCATGTGTTGAAATGCCCAGTGTAATTGTATTGGTAGGTGGGAACTTTGAGGTGATTAGATCATGAGAACAGAGCCCTCATAAATGGAATTAGTATCCTTATAAAAAAAAAAGCCTCCAGAGAGTTGACTCTCCTTTTTGCCATGTGAGAACACAGCAAGAAGATGGCCATCTACTAAGCCAGGAAGTGAACTCCCACCAATACTGAATCTGCTGGCACCTTGATCTTGGACTTCCAAGCCACCAGAACTGTGAGAAATAAGTTTCTGTGGTTTATAAGCCACCTAATCTATGGTATTTTGTTATATTAGCCCGAACAGACTAAGAGGATCATTTCTGCAAACTTTTGTGCCAAGCTATAAAGACTGAAGTGTAAAATGTATTGTTGCTGTGCTCAGTGGCTTCAGGCTTCACAATAACTAACTAGTTGGTAACTATGGAGTTAACTTTAACTTGAAACAGATCATCTCTCTGCTTTCAGCTCTCTTCCTTTTCCCTTCTTTCATTCTAGCAAGTTCAAAACCATCCATCTGTATGACAGAAGAAATCTCACCCATTTTCCAGCTCTGAAAAGATGACTCCGATGCCTTAGTAACTGAGGGTCAGAAAAGGAAGGTTAAATTTGCTCAACAGCTCAAGCCATTGTAGCAAGAAGACAAAGTAATTTAGCCAAGAAAACTCAACTGCAACAGGAGAACTACTAGGCAACCTTTAGCAAGTCATTTCTATTTTTCCTTTTCTATGAAATGAAGGGATTGAACTAGATGCCTTAAAAATCAGTTTCAGATATAAAAATGGATGATTCTATCATTAACTAGGTCTATAAAACTCTTCTCCAGCTTTACTGAAGTATAGTTGACAAATAAAAATTGTATATATTTAAGGTATATAACATGACTAGAGGACCAGTGCACGAAATTTGTGTGGGGGGGTTCCCTCAGCCTGGCCTGCACCCTCTCCAATCTGGGACTCCCTCAGGGGATGTTTGATTGCTGGTTTAGGCCCGATCCCTAAAATTAACTTTATAGTTACCCAGTGGGATTGGGCCTAAACCAGCAGTTGGACATCCCTCTCGCAGTCCTGGACCACTGGCTCCTAACTGCTCACCTGCCCGTCAGCTTGATTGCCCCTAACTGTGCTCCCCTGCTGGCCTGGTCACCCCTAACCGCCGCTGCCTCAACCGCCACCACTGTGGCTTTGTGCGGAAGGACATCTGGATGGATGTCCGGAAGATGTCCGGTCTAATTACCATATTACCCTTTTATTAGTATAGATTATACAACATAAGCTTTAAGGTAGAAATGAAGAGACATTTCATTAAAAAATGTATATTGGTTTGATATGATTCAAATCCAATTGTTTATGACAAAACTCAAGTCTTTAAGAATAGGATTGCTTGCCCTAACTGGTTTGGCTCAGTGGCTAGAGCTTCAGCCTGAGGACTGAAGGGTCGATCAATGATTCTCTCATCGTTGATGTTTCTCTCTCCCTCTCCCTTCCTCTCTGAAATCAATAAAAATCTATTTTAAAAAATAAAAGAATAAGAATTTAACCAAAGTCTCCAGTGACTCTTTCAGCCAGGTGGCCTCCAGGCCAGTGGCCACTGCTGCCAGGGGCTGTTCCTGGGCCAGGTGGTGCAGCTTGCCTGCTGTGATCCTGGGCCAGGCGGCCTCAGGGCTGGGCGGTGCCCTAGCTGGTGGCCACTTCCACTGGGGCACTCCCAAGCCACGCCTGACTAATTGTGACTATTGAGCACCTGACTGGTCATGACTGCTAAGGCGTCTGGGCTAATTAGCATATCCTTCTATTATTATATAGGGTAGTCACCAGGCTGTACATCGATCCCCATGTAAAACTCTTTAGTTGACTTAAGCCAAACTTCATAATTTTTAATGATTAAATTCTGTTTTAGATGTGTTACGTTCAATTCAAAGGAAAGCTCTTACTGAATCACTAAGAAGTAACAGTACATCTTGGTTATGGGGAGGCCTTCCAATGCCTGATTTTAATCCCAGATTTCAAATGCATGGCTCATCTGCTCTTCCAAAGCCACCCTGCAGGTAAACACTGACATGCCACTTTTAGAGAACCATGAGGCAAAGAGGAAGCTTCTCTTTGCTCTGATTTAAGTTTCCTCCACCCTGTCATGTTGATATCTTGCCTGTTTCTAGCATTTGATCATCTCTTTGGAACCAGGTTAATTGACTTTTTTTTCTTTTCTCTTTGCTTGTTCAGATAATAGCCTTGTATCATCTTCAAAGGGATTAAGTTATTACTTTCTCTTTCACCTAGAAAAATTTTAATTGATGAATCTCTATAGAAGTTGTATGTATGCTTAACTTCATGACCAGCCTATGACCTCTGGGTTTCACACAAAAGGCCATACAAATGAAGGTCTGGAAGAGAAACAAGATAACATCTAATAATTTACTGGCCTCTATCTCTGACTAATAACTTCGGACACTTTAACGAAGGAAGCTCAGAGTTTTAATTAGGGCAGGACGACTTATGTATTAAGAGGGGATTAGTGGTTACTCTTAATTTTCTCTGCAAATACTCTAATATGTAAGGAAAGAAAAATAAAAAATAAAAAAGGCTGAGAATTATCAGACCCACTGGGTATTTTGTTGTTTGTTTGTATCTTAAGTTATTTTATTTTAAATATGTTTTTAATAATTTGAGAGAGAGAAAGAGAGGAAGGGAGAGGGAGGGGGAGAGAGAGAAAAAGAGAGAGGGAGATTGGTTGCCTCCCTCACATACCCCGGCTAGGGACCAACCCACAACCTGGACGGTAATAGAACCTGCGACCTTTTGATACACAGAACAACCCTCAACCAACTGAGCCACACTGTCCAAGACATTAAGTTGTTTTATTTTTAAATCAAAGAGCAATTTCTGGGTGACAATACCATTACTCCTTTTAAGAGTTACCTTATATAGCAAAGGAACCACCAAACTCACATAACACAGCAAGCTGGTTTGAAATAAATTGTCTTTTTGTTGAGCAGTAAAATATATCAGAAAACCTAGCTGAAGAATAAAGCAGTTGCTTTTCTAATACTTTCTCTGTGGTATTCCAGAAACTGGCACTGGAAATAATTTGGGGAGCTTATGAAACCTTACAAAAGTAAGAAGCCCTAATGTTTGTAGATGAAATCCCACCTTGAGATTTTTTAAAATATATTTTTATTGATTTCAGAGAGGAAGGGAGAGGGAGAGAGAGATAGAAACATCAATGATGAGAATCATTGATTGGCTGCCTCTTGTATGCCCCCTACTGGGGATTGAGCTTGCAACTTAGGCATGTGCCCTGACTAGAATCGAACCTGAAACCTTTCAGTCCAAAGACAGATGCTCTATCAACTGAGCCAAACTGGATAAGGCCCACCCTGATTTATTGAGGATGTTTCCTGGTTTCTTTCCTCTACAATCAGCCAAAAATTGCTGTGTAACAAATTACCCAAAACTGCCTGGCCAGCGTGGCTCAGTGGTTGAGCATGGACCTATGAACAGGGGCAGGGAGGAGAGGCTGGGAGGGTGTCACAGTTTGATTCCCAGTCAGGACATATGCCTGCCAATGGGACGGGGGAGGGGCAGGTTTTGATTCTCATTATGGCTATCACACAGTTTCGGTTATTTAAAGTTTGTACCTGCTTAGCAACATTATTCTCATTTCCAAAGAGATTAATATGCAGATCTGGCAGAGGATGGAAATTAAGTGGAGACCAAATAACTTCGCCAACTACAGTTGATTATTCATCAGTTCCAAAACAAACAGATGTTGAAGAGTGCACTTCCTGGGATGAAGATGCTCCCACAAGTATAAAAATTGAAGGAGTGAATGGGAATGTGGCAACACAACAAAATGCTTTGGAACAACTGGAATCTGACTATTTTAAGAACATGACATCACACTAAAAGGAAAACTCAGAAAAATCATTATTAAGAAGAGAGAGCCATTCAATTTTGGTGTCCCAGATGGTAGCACAGGTTTCTCTAGTAGATTAGCAGCTACACAAGATATGCCATTTATGTGTGAACTCGGGAGAAGAAACCCGAGTTCCCTGAGATATGTGATCAGCACCGGGACCCCGCCAGCAGGCCAGGGGTTCCCAAGGCAGGTGCTGGGTGTGGAGGCCACGGGGGCATAGGCTACCAAGGAGACAGAACTGAACCTCACATCACCCTGCTTGGCCCTGGAGGATGGCTGGTTAGCCAGAGACGGGTAAGATTCCTCAAGGAAGGAACAACCTAAGACAGGCACAGTCGCAGAGGGGCCATCAGGAGAGAACTTGGGGCGGGGGGGACAACAGAAGTGTGGCACAGACCCTCACCCCCCCAACATTGCAGGGGCTTGAACCCTCGCCCCTTCTGAAGGAGGTCTCCTGCCCCCATGGCTGCTTCACGCTTCCCACACCCAGCTCAGATCGGGACCCAGGTAACAGACAAGAGACTTGGCCGACAGCAGCTGCCCTATATCTAAATTCTGCCTAGCAGCAGGAATGCTCAGGGCCCACTCAAGAATGCAAATAATCCTTCCCACTAATATTTACAGGGTAAACTAAGATTGTCGGTAGAGTATTAAATTTGACAGTAAAATAGTAATCGAGTTTTCAGATTAATTTAAATAGGCTAATTGAAATAAGTGAATATTCAAGTAAATTTAATTGTACTGGACAAAAAGCTGTTCTTAAAGTAATAACTAAAATTTCCATTGGTAGTTCATGTCATGGTAAAATTCCTGAATATGCAATGAACCTAAAACAGTCATATTTTTGGGCAAAAAAAAAAATTTAATTTAAAGTTATTAAGACTGCATTATAAAATTTACAAAAACCTCCATTAATATAAAAATGGGGGGATAGTAGGGTAATATCATGTAAGGAAAAATATCCTATAAGTAAATTACATCTAGAAAATTTTTACTTTACAAAATTAATTTTCATTTGTAATGCTAACAGCAAGACGGCCATGGAAAACACACATGGTGTCTAAATAAGACAAAGGAAAATCATTTGGGCAAAAATAAAAAGGATCCCAAATCAATTATATAGAAAAGATTCCTTTATTAACTTGTGGTCGAGAATATGTTTGTATATTTTCGGAAAACAACTCCAAGACCATGTGGATTCCTGCAACAGAGAGGAATTGACAGGTGTGCTCCAACCACGAAGACAAGAGGAAAAAGAGTCCAGAGATGGAAGACGCTGACAACGCCTTGCCACGCTAGCAGTCAGCAGCTGTGCACCGCTGCAGGTTACCTAGGACCAAACCAGAGAGGGTCGGACCTGCATTGCCACCATGTGCCCACCATCCAGATATCATTGCTGACATGTACATATAAGGAACTGTTAGACATTGAAACGGGGACTCAGAACTGTTGGACATTGAAATTGGGACTCAAACATTTTTGTTTTGTTTTGTTATTATATGTTTATTTCTAGTCTGCAAAGGCAAAACTTTTTAAAGGAAAGAAATGATGGGAAAAAGATACAGAGGCAAAGAAGCATTGAACAGACTGTCAAACTACATCGCAAAAACAGGGGAGGTTGGGCGAGGGGGGCTGTAAGAGACCAACCGAAGGACTTGTACGCATGCATATAAGCACAACCAATGGATACAAGACACTGGGGGCAGCGGGGGGAAGGCGGGCAGGTGAAGGCATGTACTAGGGGTTAGGGAAGGTCGGAGGAGGTCAATGGGGAAAAAAAAAGGAGACATATGTACTACTATTTGTAATACTTAAAACAATAAAATAAAATAAAAAGATATGCCATTTATTCATCAATCACCTGAATTAGGTGACTTGGATACCTGTCAGGAAAATACCAATGCATAGGAAGAAGAGGAAGATGCAGCCTGCAGAAGTTCTGAGGCAGCAGAAGATAGCAGACAGAGAAAACAGAGCAGCAGAACAGCAAAGAAAGAAAATGGAAAAGGAGGCATGGTGGCTAATGAAAAAGGAGCAAACAAAATTGGTGTGAAACTTTCATAACAAATGTTCTTCAAATGTCATAGTACCAGTGGGAGAAATATGAAATCCACAATTCAAGCAACATTTGTATGGATCTAAGAGTATTTTCCGAATAAAAACACACTGCTTGATTTTAATGCATTCATCAGGCCATTTGGGTCACTGGGATTCTGTCAAAGTACCTTGGACTTGTAGTGACTAAGACTCAAAAGAATACAAGAGACTTATGAGACAATATTTTCTTCAACATGTTCCATTATAAGACAATTGTTTGTTGTAGAGAAGTTATTAAAAATGGAATATACCGCCCTAGCCGATTGGCTCAGTGGATAGTGTTGGCCTGTGGACCTAAGGGTCTTGGGTTCAATTCCGGTCAAGGGCACATGGCTGGGTTGTGGGCTTGATCCCCAGTAGGAGTATGCAGGAGGCAGCCAGTCAATGATTCTGTCTCTTTCCCTCTCTCTTCCTCTCTGAAATCAATAAAAAATATTTTTTAAACAATGGAATATATCAGTACCTCTTCAAGCTAGTATTTCTAGCTGAATAAATGGGTGTAAATAATTTTGTGGTGGGAAAGAACTCTGCTGTCTATAATGTTCTTCTTCATTGCGCATAATGATAAAATAAATAATTTAAAATTTTTAAAAAGTGGCATTTAAGCTGGGATTGGAAAGGAGGATTAGGGACTTTATTTTTATTTTAGGGGGACTTGGACAAGGTAGAATGCAATAGATCTGTTTGGTTGAATTCGTTTTTAGTTGCTTTTTATCAAGAAGTGCCCCACACATAGGGAAGGGTTGCAATAGCTATCTTTGCATGGTGAGACCCTCCCCTCCCCTGTCATAGATCACACTTGACACAAGATGCCATTCGGTTTTTTTACCTTAAATTTGAAATCACGGTTCATAGGACTTGGTTAGTTTCTACATCTACAACAGAAGATTTTGAACTTGAAAATGTAGCACAGCAATCCTCTACCATGTATCCAACATGCAGAAGATGGGGAATGAAACAAATACCTAGAGAAGAGGAGATATGGCCATAGGGCTGCTGGGAGGGCCACCTTTTCCCAGGTCCAGGTTCTAATTCCTTATGAAGCTTAACCAGATGTTATGTCTATGGGTTTTATGAGATTTCTTCATACCTTTATAATAAGCTTTCCTCCTTTTGTTTGTTTGTATATTTCAGTTACTTGCAACCAAAAATGTTAACTAAGTCACAGAGGCCTAACATTGGAATTTATTTTAAAAGATGTGGCTTGAGGTGTCCCCTTTGATCAGAATAGAAGGTGGAAAATACCTGGCCATCAGTCTGGAAGGGTACGTTACTTTAACACACTGTGGAGGGCCGTGAATGTCATATGTAGAAGTTGAGATAGTATTGCTTAAGTAAAGAACTAGTGAAGTTTTGTGCAAAAGAATAAGTCATAGTTTCAGAGGTGGGCTTTAGAAAGCTGAGTCCAGATAGAAGCAGTACAGCATGGATTTGAAATGCAGCTAGTAAATGACAATATTTGCTATCTATGTTTCTAAAACTTGGGCAAATTCCCAAACTCTTAACCTCAGTTTCTGCATTTATAAAATGAGAATATTAATTCTTAGCTCATAAGATTTGAAATTACATGAAGTAATAATAATAAATTGACAAATACTAAGTGCTCAAATAATAACTATTATTATTTTAATATTTCTTTTCTCAAAATTTCTGTGATACTTATTACTAATACCATACACATTACCCTTATTTATTTTTAAATTATTTCAATTATGCTGATTTTGTCTCATAATCAGATCAAAAGCCTCCATGAAATGATGTTATCTTTAACATTTTTATATCTCTCATAATTCCTATATGAGCTTCTGGGCCCAGAGTATGAAGAACCACATACTCCGATAGATTGGTAGTTAGCAGCAGGAAAACCATTCTATTCTGACATTTAGTAGCTGATAAACATTTCCACATATTGACTCATGATGAACTTATGATCTATGTTCAGGGCTTAAGCAGAAAATGATCACATTACTGAGGCCACTCCCCAAATTATGAGATTTAATAAGCCATGGAAATTTAATTATTTTCCAAAGTGTACTTTCTGGTTTAGATTATCATTGAGCAGCAGTTGTTACCATGAAATTGTTTGGAAAAATTACACACAGCTACAAATGCAATTGGGCTCAAAACACTATGATTTTGCCCAGCCAGCATGGCTCAGTGGTTGAATGTTGACCTATATGAACCAGGAGGCCACAGTTCTATTCCCAGTCAGGCACATGCCTGGGTTGCAGGCTCAGTCCCCACTGGGGGGCGTGCAGGAGACAGACAATGATTCTCATCACTGATGTTTTTATCTCTCTCCCCCTTCCTCTCTGAAATCAATAAAAAAAATATTTTTAAAAATGAAAGAAAGAATAGGATCTCTGCCCACAAACAGTTTGCAATCTATCAGGAGAGCCAACCCATGGAAATAAATAATTACAATAGGAGGCACTAAGTGATAAGTATAATTTAAATTTTTTAAAAAAATGAAAAATTTAATTAAATAAATAAAAGAGCTTAAGAGGACAGAGAAATCAGGAAAGGCCTCCCGGAAGAAGTGTTATATACACTGGACTTTAAAGGATGAGTAGGATTTAAGATTTCAATAGCTGGGGTTGGGGAAAGAGCCATTTCAAGCTAAGTGATGTTAGTAAAGGCATAGAAATGAAAGAAGTCAAGGTGGCAGAAGCACAGGGAAAGAAGGGGTAGGCTCTGTTGGGAGCCAGATCCAGGAGAGTGTTAAAGGCTAAGTTATGAGTTTGGATTTATATTAGACAAGAGGGAGGTCCTAAAAGTTTCCTAGTAGAAGAATCATGTGACATTTATTGTACAATTGTGATTAATTGACGGTGATGTGCAGGTAAGAAAAACTAGAATCAATTGGATTAGCCCAGGTATGAAGAGAGAACGGCTGAAATTAGGGGGCAGCATTTGGAAATGAAAAGAAGAGAGATAAGCAAAGGATTATAAAGAATTTATTAACTATTTGGACAAGGACATTTGGAGACACATCAAAGAATGTATTTTCATGAGATGATGAGTTGGGATCTAGGAGTGTTGATTTTGGTGTTGTTAGGGTAAATGTCAGGTAGCACTAAAATAAAGCTGGAGCTCAGGAGAAAAATCAGAACTAGAGTGCACAGTCCTTCCCATACAAATTCTGAATGAGCTGTTAGAAGGACTACATATCTAAAAAAGAGAAAATGCACAGAAAAAAAAAAAGAAAATAATTAGGTAAATTGGAGTCATCATCATGGAACTGGAAAGGAACCAGAAAAGAAAACTGTAAGGGAATTAAAAGATAAAATAATTATAACTAGTGTTGATTAAGTCATTATTATGTTCCAGGTACTATTCTAAGTGTTTTACAAATATTAATTTATTTAACTCTCACAACAACATAATGAGGTAAGTACTATTACTTAAAGAAACTGAAAGTCAGAGAGCTTAAGCAATTTGCCAAAGCTCACCAGCAAGGCTCAGAGCCGAATCAAACTCTGGCAGTTTAACTCCAACACCATGTTCTTAACCCACAATCTATTTTGCCTTGAAAGTAGTAGTATAGGAGATTAAAAATGGTGACAGAATAAGTGGATGCTGCACAGATATGCCTCCTAGGACTAGACTGGACCTACAACTAAAATACAGAAAAACTTCCTGAATAATCAACAGAAGACTCACAGAAAAGAACCCTGACAACCGAGGACCAAAAGTGGAGACTGTATAGAGACTGATAAGAAGGGGGGAGGTATAAAAGGGCTGGCTGGGATCCAACAAACAGCAACTGGAATTCTGGGGAGATAAATTGATTGTGGGGGGTTCACACTGAGAACTCTGGGATCTAATCCCCAAGTTGGGCTCCTCAGCAGAGAGCACCAGACTGAGAATGATACCCACATAACATCTGGCTGTGAAAAGCAGTGGAGTTGCTGTCTGCCAGGGAGACACAGCTGGAAATTCAGGCATCCTCTTAAAGGGCCAATGCACAAAATTCCCAGTTGAGCCACCCACTTTGTGCTACAGCAAAAGGAGGGCAGAATGGACTAGGATTGTGTGAGCAGAAGCCAGGATCAGGGATTCTGCGGTTAGAGTTCAGAAAGCAGACACCCCAGTTTCCTGTGCTGAGTCATTCCCTCATGCTACACAGACATTTGCAATACAGATGACCTTGCCTAGGGGGAACACAGTTGATCCCCACTATTGTAAAACACCTTGCCCCACAGTGCAGGGTTGCTGAGGCCCATTAAGACACTGAGCATAACAATTAGCCTCCAGACAGAAGAAATTGCCCCACCCTGTTAGGTAAAACTCTCACCACACCTGTAGACCATTGCCTGAGGGCAATTCAAAACAAAATCCTATCAGTCTGTAGACAGAGGCATCCTCTGGAAGCTTTGAGTCTTCCCCTGATCTAATTAGTGAGAAACAGCATATGACACTGTCCTGCACTAAAGACTGAGAGGTACAGCAGATCTACTTAATATATACTCACAAACCAAAACAAACAGCCAAAATGAGGAGACAAAGAAACAACCCTAAAATGAAAGAACAAGAGAATCCCCCAGAAGAAGAGATAAATGAAATGGAGATAAGAAATGTACCAGCTATAGTGTTCAGAATAATAATGATAAAGATGCTCAACAGCATGAGAAAAGATACAGTGACTATGAAAACAGAAATAAAGAATGACATAGCACAAATAAAGAACACATTGGAAGGAATACACAGCAGATTAGGGAAGCTGAGGATCAAATCTGTGAATTAGAAGACAGGGTGGAAAAAATCACTCAGAGAACCAAAAAGAAAAACACAATTAAAAAATAGGAGGACAGTTTAAGGGCTCTCTGGGACAATGTGAAACATAACAATATCTGAATGGTAAGTGTACCAGAAGAGGCAGAAAGGGAGAAAGGAATAAAGAACGAGTTTGAAGAAATAATGGTAGAAAACTTCCCTAACCTGGTGAAGGAAACAGTATCACAAGTCCATGAGGCACAGAGCACCCCAAGCAAGAAGAACCCAAACAGGCCCACACCCAGACACATAATTAAAATGTCAAAAATTAAAGACAAAGAGAGAATCTTAAAGGTAGCAAGAGAGAAGCAAGCTGTTACCAACAAAGGAGTTCCCATAAGGCTGACACCTGATTTCTCATAAGAAACTCTACAGGCCAGAAGGGACTGTCATGAAGTACTCAAGGTAATGGTAACCAAGGATTTGAAACCTATCTTACCTAATAATAGACAAACATGTAAATTGACCATACCTTGAGGGGGAGAAACCAAGATGGCGGCATAGGTAAGCACCTAAACCGCTGCCTCGCACAACAATTTCAAAACTACAACTAAAAGACAGAACAGATACCATCCAGAACCACAGGAAGCTGGCTGAGTGGAAATTCTACAACTAGAAGGAAAGAGAAAAGCTCACGGAGAACTGGAGGAACAGCAAAGGGTTGAGGTACGGCAAAGGGTCTTTGAGCGTGCAGAGAGGAAGGGAGGCTGAAAGCCTGGATGACTTTCTCTGGCAGGAGGGGGAAGGAAGCCCCCGACTGCACTGAACCACAGTTCCAACTGCAACGAACCCCAGTTCTGACTGCACTGAACCCCAGCTCCGACTGCATTGAACCCCAGTTCCAGGTGAAACCCCATGGACCCAGGCTCATAAAGGGGGAATCTGGACTGTCAGGTAGAGAGAAAGGCACTCTGACTCGGACACCTGGGGGAAGGGGACTGGAGGCACGTGTGCCAGTGCACACAAAGACTGAGGAAGTTGCCACAGGCTTTCCCTAGCAGAAGGGAGTCGGAAGCTCCTGACTGCACTGACCCCCAGTTCTGACTGCACTGAACCCCAGTTCCAGGTGAGTCCCTGGGGACCCACACTCTTGCGGGGGGAATCTGGACTCTGGGGTGGGGGCTCGGGAGGCAGGGAAGGAAGAGGTCTGGAGGTGCATGCACAAGAGCGGGCTGACAGAAAGCCAAGACTGTCTGCTCCGCCCTGAGACTCCACCCCATCCAAGCTGAACACAGAGGCTTTTGCAATTTGGCAACTCTAGTCCTATAAGGCTGTCTCCAGCACCAAACTTCTCCCAGCGTAGATAAGGCTGATCCTCACAGCCAACTGGCCTGGAGGTCAATTCCTCCCAGTGATACCAACAACAATCAAGACTTAACTACAACAAGGCTGTACACACAGTCCACAAAGGGGTGCACCAAGAGTGTCCCCCTCAGGTAACTGGGAGGCCGACCCACTGGGCCATATAGGAAACCTAGCACACAAAGCTACCCTACCAACTCAAGGAAGCAGTGAAAATGAGGTGACAAAGAAACAGATCACAAACAAAAGAAACGGAGGAAAACAAACGACTGGATATAGAATTCCAAAACCACGGTTATAAGTCTTTTCAAGAATATCCTATAGAAGGCCGATAAATATAACGAGACCCTCGAGGATATGAAAAAGGACCAACTAGAAATTAAACATACAATGACTGGGAGGAGGAATCCAAGATGGTGGCGTAGGTAAACACCTAAACTGCTGCCTCGCACAACAATTTAAACTGCAACTAAAAGACAAAACGTCTATCACCCAGAACCATGGGAAAGCTGGCTGAGTGGAAGTTCTACAACCAGAAGGAAAGAGAAAAGAGCATTGAGACGTGCACAAGCGCTGAAAAGCTGAGGTACGGAGGTGCGGGATCTGGGCTGGCAGCAGTCCTTGCTTTTTTCAACCCAAAGGGGAGACAAGCCCCCGATTACTCTGAAATACAGTTTCTGGGGAGACGTGGGGGACCCAAACTCCTACGGGGAGAAGCTGAATTGTCTGCTACCGGGTCGGAAAGTGTGGGGGGCCTGCTTGCAGAGCTGCACACAGGCATAATTGTTTATCTGCGCTGGGGCACAGGACGGGACACAGTTGGAGACACAGAGCCAGCTAACTAGCAGCCATTGCTGTTTGCCACGCCCTAGCCTAGTGACGCCCTGAGACCCCGCCCCACACAACCTACAAACCCACCCAAGCTCCAAGCAGTGGCTTTTGCATATGAATGGACTGCCCTATCGCAGCTTAACCTAACAAACTTGCAGCCCGGATCAGACAGCTCCAAAACCTCCAAACCCCAAGCAAAGAGGAGAAAACTGTAGCTCTCGCTGTAGCTCCTGCTGGGTGGACTCAGACAATAGCTGACCTGCACCCCATGGGAGATCCAGAAGCCAGTGTACCTAGTGGTCAGTGTGAGACACCAGATTTCAACTCCTCACATCCATAAGTGACACATTCAAGAGGCAGACTCAGCGAGCACCAAAGCCCCACTGAAACAAGTCCTGCACCATAAGCGTGTCTCCAGCATGGCAGTTCTTATAGACACAGTGAGTCCTCACAGCCGAATGTCCTGGAGGTCAATTCCTCCCAGCGTACCAACAGCAATTAAGGCTTAACTACACCAAGACTTTGCACTCAACCCACAAAGGGGTGTACCAAGAGCGTCCACATCAGGTGATTGGGGAGGCTGAGCTACTGCCCCCTATAGGTCACCTACCACACAAAGCCACTCCATCAACACAGGGAAGCAGCCAAAATGCGGAAACAAAGAAACATGTCACGAATGAAAGAAACGGAGGAAAGCAAACTGCTGGACGACATAGAGTTCAGAACCACATTTATAAGGTTACTCAAGAATCTTCTAAAAACCACCGAGAAACTTGATGACACTTCTGAGGAGCTTAGTGAGACCTTTAAGGACCTTAATGAGAATGCCAAAAAAATGGAAAAGGACCAGTCAGAAATTAAGCATACACTGTCTAAAATAAAGAATATACAGAAACTCATCTGTAGATCAACGTACCCCAAGAATCAAACCAAAGATCTGAAATATGAGGAAACGAAAAACACCCAACCAGAAAAACAAAAAGAAAAAAGATTCCAAAAATATGAAGATAGTGTAAGGAGCCTCTGGGACAACTTCAAGCGTACCAACATCCGAATTTTTGGGGTGCCAGAAGAAGAGAGAGAGCAAAATACTGAAAACCTATTAGAAGAAATAATGACAGAAAACTTTCCCTACCTGGTGAAAGAAATAGACTTACAAGTCCAGAAAGCGCACAGAACCCCAAACAAAAGGAATCCAAAGAGGACCACACCAAGACACATCATAATTAAAATGCCAAGGGCAAAAGACAAAGAGAGAATCTTGAAAGCAGCAAGAGAAAAACGGTTAGTTACCTACAAGGGAGTACCCATACGGCTGTCAGCTGATTTCTCAGCAGAAACTATGCAGGCCAGAAGGGAGTGGCAAGAAATATTCAAAGTGATGAACAGCAAGAACCTACAACCAAGATTACTCTACCCAGCAAAGCTATCATTCAGAGTTGAAGGTCAGATAAAGAGCTTCACAGACAAGAAAAAGCTAAAGGAGTTCATCACCACCAAACCAGGATTACATGAAATGCTGAAGGGTATTCTTTAAAAAGAGGAAGAAGAAGAAAAAGGTAAAGATAAAAATTATGAACAACAAAATGACATCAAATACATACCTACCAACAAGTGAATCTAAAAATCAAGTAAATAAAAAATCTGAAGAACAGAATGGACTGGTGAATAAAATAGAATCAGGGACATAGAAAGGGAGTGGACTGACGACTCTCAGGGGAAGCAGGTGTGAGGGGTGCGGGAAGAGATTGGACAAAAATCTTACTCCTATGGATGAAGACAGTGGCAGGGGGTAAGGGCATGGGGTAGGGTGGGGTGGGGAATCAGGTGGAGGGGACCTTAGGGGGAAAACAAAAAGAGGAACACCTGTAATCTCAACAATAAAGATTTATTTAAAAAATAAATAAATAAATAAATAAATAAAATAAAAAATGTGGTACAGCTACACAATGGAATTCTATGCTGCTGTAAAAAATAAGGAATTCTTACCGTTTGCAACAGCAAGAATGGAACTGGAGAGCATTATGCTAAGTAAAATAAGCCAGCCAGAGAAAGATAAATACCACATGATCACACTCATTTATGGAATATAATGAACAAAATAGACTGATGAACAAAAATAGATCCAGAGGCGGAGAAGCATCAAACAGACCATCAAACCTCACAGGGAGGCAGAGGAGAGATTACGGGGGTGGGAAGAGTAAGAGATCAACCAAAGGACTTCTATGCATGCATAGAAGCACAACCAATAAACACAGACACTAGGGAAGTGAGGACATGTGTTGGGTGGTGGGAGTGGCCAGGGAGAAGTCAATAGGGCCAAAAGGAGACATATGTAATACTTTAAACAATAAACAATTAAAAATAAATAAATATAAAATGACAAGGCATCACCTCACACCTGTCAGAATGGCTACCATCAACAAATCAACAAATGACAAGTGCTGGTGAGGATGTGGAGAAAAGGGAATCCTAGTACACTGTAGTCATTACGGATAACAGTATGGAGTTTCCTCAAAAAATTAAATATGGAGCTGCTATTTGAACCAGTGATCCCACTTCTAGGAATATATCTTAAGAAACCTGAAATACCAATAAAAAAGAATGTATGCACCTCTATGTTCATAGCAGCACAATTTACAATAGCTAAGATCTGGAAACAACCCAAGTGCCCATCAGTAGATGAGTGGATAAAAAAGCTGTGGTACATTTATACCATGGAATATTATGCAGCAGTAAAAAAGAATAATCTCTTACCCTTTGAGACAGCAAGAAGGGACCTAGAGAGAATTATGCTAAGTTAAATAAGTCAGTCAGAGAAAGACAAATATCACATGATCTTACTCATATGTGGAATCTAAGTAACAAAATAAACTGATGAATGAGTGGATCCAGAGACATGGAAGGATGGAACAGAGTGTGGAATCTCAGAGGGAAAATGGGGGAAGGTGGGTGGGTGGGAGGTAATTATCCAAGGACCTTGTATGTTTATGAACCTTGTATGCCCCTAGACATAGACAATGGGGCAGTGAGTGCAGGGGTGGCTATGCAGGCTGGAGAGGGTCAATGGGTGAAAAGAGGGAACATATTTAATACTTTCAACAATAAAGAATTATTAAAGAGAAAAAAGAAATCAAAGAAATACAATTTACTTTTTTTAAAAAAGGAAAAGAAAATGTAAGAAAGTAGTGGTACAGGATTGGGTCACTGAAATCATCAGATAAAGGAGTTTCAGGGAGGGATTGATCAAAAGTGCCAGTGTTGATGACAGGTCATGGAAAATGAGAATCATTACCATGATATGAGACCTGAAAGGGATATTCTATATAATAAAAGGCTAATATGCAAGTAGATCAAATGGCAGAACAATGAAACAACCGGTCATTATGACATGCACTGACCACCAGGGTGTGTGTGCAGAACATGGCAAGCATCAGCTGTGGCAGGATGGTGGAGCAGGTGAGCGGGAGAGACAGACCAAAGCGGGGCACCAGTTGCTGTCATTGGAGCAAGCCACTGGTGGTTACTGAAACTTCTGTGCTCCCACGCACCGTGGTCCCCCCCAACACTCACACCTGCTGCCAGCGCAGGCCCCACTCATACCCGCTACCAGTGCCAGAGCCACCACTTGTACCCACTGCCAGTGCTGGTCCCGCTTGCACCCACAGCCAGCGTCAGAGCTGCCACTCACACCCGCTGCCAATGCCCAGCACCAGTCCCGATTGCTCAGCACCATCAGTGGGTGTGAGCAGTGGCTGCCAGCCCTGATCACTCCTGAGGGCTTCTCCACCTCCTCCTGCTCTTAAGGGGTGATCAGGAGCCACCCGCTGCTGGCGCTGGCCCCAATCACTCCACGCCATCAGCAGGTATGACCGGAGCCGCCACCATCAGTGCATGGGAGCAGCAGCGGGAGCAGGGGCTGCCAGCAGACAAGGGACCAGGGGCCATGGATGGAAGGGCCGGGTGGGGGTGCAGAGGATGGGCCGAGACCTGCCCCTGTGCCTTTAGGCCCACAGTTTATTTCAAGGTGCATGAATTCATGCACTAAGCCCCTAGTTCTAAAATAAGGCTCTGATTTCATAATGTTGTGTTATGTACAGGTACACACTCCACTGGACTGTTTTATCTGCCCACATCTCTTTAACAAGGTCAATCAAGCATAATAAGAAGATTTTCACTTGGGATTGTTCTGGAAACAGGATGGCTAATACATTGGCCATAAGCCTTCTCTGCCATCATCTCAGATCCCTTGAGCTCATTCAACCTGCAATTCAGGTGGCTGGAAAATAATACAAGCCAAAACCCAACTGTCCACTGAGAAAGCCTTTAATAAAAGGTCAGAATCATCTAATGAAAGCTTCAGTTCTTCACTTTAGCTGAAGCCAAAGAAAAGTAGGAAAAATGGTATTAGAATCAAGGGAATTTAAACAGGTCCTAAGAAGCACTGAGAGTTCTATTTCCCACTTATTAAAATAACAGAACATAACCCTACAAGGGCAGTTGGAGCTACTGAATTTTTAAGTAAATTTATATTGGGACACTGGCTTATATTTCTTATTCTACTCAGTTATCTTTGTGCAGAATTCAAGCATACCTTTTGTTTGTCGGGCAGACCCCACCTAGCCTTCTATTAGCTGGTTAAGGATTGTTTCTGACTAATGTAAAGCATGCCTGGGACCTCTGACTTGTACTACATTATGGTGACTCTTCACCTTTCCCATCTCAGACTCATGCGTAGAATCTCCAAGTCTTCAAGTCGTGTGTCTTTCCAAAGAAATTTTTAAATTGATTATAGAGCTAAAGGAAAGGAGAGGGAGAGAGAAAGAAACATTGATCAGTTGCCTTCTATACACCCACAACCTAGGTGTGTGCCCTGACTGGGAATCAAACTGTGATCTTTTGGTGCACAGAATGATGCTCCAACCAACTGATCCACACAGGCCAGGGAAAATCCGTATGTCTTTATGTTATCTGACCCTCTGTATTGTTTATACCATCCCCTATAATATGAATACTGCAGCCACTCCTTCTTAGCCCATTTATTTTATTCAACATTTACTGAGAACTTGCTATGGGACTGGTACTGTTCTAACTGAAGGTGAACAATAATCAAATAATTATGTAGTTTGTCAGATGGTTATGAGTGATATGAATAAAAATAAGCAAGTATAGGGGAATGGAGAGTAAGATGATGGTGGAGCTATTTTAGAAAGAGAAGTCAGAGAATGAGGTAATATTTGAGCCTAGTCACTAGCAAAGTGGAGGACCCAGACACAGGGATATAATTAGGTTATAAACTACTTTAAAAAAGGGGAAGGAGTGTGTTATTCATTTCACATTCCCTCAAAACATCTACTGCTCTGTCTTGCACTAAGTAGTTTCTCAGTAAATACTAGGGGAACAGTTATTTGGGAGTGGGGAGGAGACCTACTCACTGTTATAGTGGACTAAAAACATTTGTTGCACAGAAACTTTCTCTAGAGGGAACTTTATTATAATTAGATATACTCAGTATTTTTATACAGGACATGAATGATCATGGATTTGAAAACATTTTATTATATTTTAAAACAGCACTCCTCTTTGTAGTAATAATTATTATAATAAAATTTTAGCTATTGAATTATCATTATTAGTTAGAATTTTGTATATTTTATTACATATAAATTTCATTAAAATTTTCTGTCATTCTTATAAAAATAATTATTTCAAATAGGCAATACATTTATAAGATTTAAAAATCAGAAAGTATAAATAGGTACACGGTGTAAAATCTTCCTGCCACTGCCCAGTTCCCTCCTCACTCCTAACACATACACTTCTATTACTAGTATCTTGTATCCTTCCAGAGTTTCATTATCCTACATAATAAAGAGGTAATATGCAAATTAACCCTCATGCCCTCACAAGATGGCTGCCTATGACCAGGCTGGCAGGGGGGTTAGTGAGGGACGACCAAACGACTGAACAAGCAGGCTGTGTGGGGAGAGCAGGCTGGCAGGGGCGCCGTGAGGGGCGACCAAGCTGGTGGGGGGGGGGGGCAGTTGGGGTGACCAGGCCAGCAGGGGGGGCAGTTATGGGTGACCAGGCCAACAGAGGGGGGCAGTTGGGAGTGATTAGACTGGTGGGGGGCAGTGAGGGGTGACTAGGACGTGGGGGGAGGGCGCAGTTGAGGGTAAAAAGGCCGGTGGGGGGGCAGTTGGGGGTGACCAGGCTGGCAGGGGGGGCAGTAGGTGTGTCCAGGCAGGCAAGGAGGGGTGCAATTAGGGGAAACCAGGCAGGCAGGCAGGTGAGCAATTAGGAGCCAGTGGTCCAGGATTGTGAGAGGGATGTCCGACTGCTGGTTTAGGCCCAAGGGGTCCCAGATTGGAGAGGGTGCAGGCTGGGCTGAGGGGACCCTCCCCCCCAAGCACAAATTTCATGCACCGGGCCTCTAGTGTATATATAAATAAGTACAAATATATATTTTTATCCCCCACTTTTTATACAAATAGTCCATTCTGCACTTTACTGTTTAAAATTTCTTAATGCGTCATAGAGGTCTTTCTATATCAGTAGATAGAGGGTTTTTCATTTTGTCTTAATAGTTGCATAGCATTCCATTCTATGAGGGACCATGATTTATTCAGAGTGTCACTGATGGCCAATTAGTATTCACATCTTTTGTTGTTAAAATAAACCTTCAATAAATAACCTGTAACATTTATCATTTTACACCTATATGAGTATAGCTATAGAAGAAATCCCTACAGGAAAAATGACTGAATCAAAGGATATGTTAATTTGTAATTTTTATAGATATTGCTAAGCTGTCTTCACTAGTTTGTACCATTTAACTGTCCCACCAGCAATTGATGAGAAGAACATTCATTTCTTTTTCTTTCCTTTATTACATATTTATTGAATCTCTGAAGCCTCTTAGGTACCATGGGAAATACTAGAAATATAAATCAAATAAGACATGGTTTTTTCCCCAAAGGAACTCACAATCTGGGGCAGCACAACTGGGGCAATTTTACTCCCTATGGGACGTTTGGTAATGTCTGAAGACACAACAAACAAGTATCTGGTCCAAAGGGTCAATGATTCCAAAGTTGGAAAGCCCTGGTCTAGTGGGAAAGACAAAGATTCAAATGTGCTGTGGAAAAATTGTGTTTTGAAACTTAGAGGAGTAGCTTCTGGAGAGCTCTTTCAGAGGAGCCAATCAAAGAAGGGAGGATGAGTGAGAAGGGAAAGAGAACAGCAAGTGGTGTGGAAGTGTGAAACAACTTGAAACACATGAGTGGTTTTTGAATGGCTAGACTAGTGAAATCTGTGTGAGTGAAGCATGTGGAGCAAGGCCAGAGAAATAGTCATGGATCTGACTTACAAGGGCTTTAGTTGCTAAGCTGAGAAATGGGATCTTTAAGCAATGTGAGAGTCAATGAAGGTTTTAAGCAGAGGAGAGAGGTGTTTAGATGTATATTTTAGAAACTCAAATTAGCTACAGGGTGGAGGAGGGATTAGATGGGGGTCAGATTGGTTAGAGGCAGAAAAGTTAGGAGTCTGTGGTATAATCCAGTTTAGAAGTGACCAGGGCCACCACCATCGTGAGAATGGAGGAGAGGGGATGGGTTCAGGAGATACAAAGGAAGGTGTAATCATGACATAGAGGTAAGAAGGAGATTTATAGAATGATTCCTAGGTTTCTGATACGTAAGCAATAGGTTGGACAGAGAAGACATTCTCTAAAATAGAGAAGGGTTAGAAATGTTAACAGATATGTTGAGTTTGAGTCAATGAGCTGGTGAATAATCAGACCTGTAGTTCAGCAGCCCAAACCTAGCATACCCATTTAAGAGGTTCAGCAAGTAACTTTCATTTGAAGCCCTGGGTACACATGAGGAGGAATGCAGAAAGAGAAGTGGATGGAGAACACAGCTCTTGGAAACAGCTGTCGATTAACCTCCATTGGACTTCGTGAGGATTGCTGTTCTCATTACTTCTGGCAATGTTGACAATGCTGCTCTCTATTTTATTCCAAGCAAGCGTCCTAATTTTTGCCAATTCTTTAAAAGGTATGCAACTCTAACTTGTTATCAATATTGTTATTTTCATGATCCCAATTGCTCATCTGGCACCTGAAAGCCTCTACAACATATCCTCTGCCACCTTCCAACCCCTTTGGTGACACTTCATCTTAGAGCAGTGGTTCTCAACCTTTCTAATGCCGCGACTCTTTAATACAGTTCCTCATGTTGTGGTGATCCCCAACCATAAAATTATTTTCGTTGCTACTTCATAACTGTAATTTTGCTTAATGAATCGTAATGTAAATATCTGTGTTTTCCGATGGTCTTAGGCAACCCTGCTAGCGGTTCTCAACCTGTGGGTCGCGACTCACAGGTTGAGAACCGCTGCTGTAGAGCCTAAGACCATCAGAAAACACAGATATTTACATTACGATTCATTAACAGTAGCAAAATTACAGTTATGAAGTAGCAACGAAAATAATTTTATGGTTGGGGATCACCACAACATGAGGAACGTATTAAAGGGTCGCGGCATTAGAAAGGTTGAGAACCACTGTCTTAGAGTCTCCAACAACTAAGACAGAACTTGACACTTAGGCATTTGAAAAATGACTGTGAAATGAATGATTTTGAATTCTAAGAGATTTCGTTTTTTAAATTTTTTCTTGTTGAAAGTATTACACAGGTCTCCCTTTTTCCCACATTAACCTCTTCCAGCCCACTCCCGTGCCTCGCCCAGGCCCTCACCACCCCAATGTTTGTGTTCATGGGTTATGCAAATATGTGTACAAGTTCATTGATTGATCTCTTCCCACCCACCCTTCCCTGCCTTGCCTCTGAGTTTCAACAGTCTGTTCATGCTTCTATGTCTCTGGGTCTATTTTTTTTTTTCCATCAGTTTATTTGGTTCATTAGATTCCACATACAAGTGAGATCATGTCATACTTATCTTTCTCCGACTGGCTTATTTTGCTTAGCATAATGCTGTCCAGGTCCATTCATGCTGTTGCAAATGGTAAGAGTTCTTTCTTTTTATTGCTGCATAGTATTCCATTGTGTAAATGAATCACAGTTCTTTTACCCACTCATCTGCTGATGGGCACTGAGGCTGTTTCCAAGTCTTAGCTATTGTAAATTTTGCTGTTATGAACATAGAGTGCAGACATTCTTTCTGATGAGTGTCTCGGGTTTCTTAGGATATATTCCTAGAAGTGGGATGAATGGGTCATATTTAATTTTTTGAGAAAACTTCATACTGTTTTCCATAATGGCTGCACCAGTCTGCAGTCCCACCAGCGGTGTACTAGGGTTCCCTTTTCTGCACAACCTCACCAACAAGTCATTGGTTGATTTGGTGATGGTAGCCATTCTGACAGGTGGAAGGTAATAACTCATTGTCATTTTGATTTGCATCTCTTGGATGATTAGTGACTTTGAGCATTTTTTTCATATGTCTCTTAGCCATCTGTATGTCCACTTGGAAGAAGTGTCTATTTAGGTCCTTTGCCCATTTTTTAATTGGATTGTTTGTCTTTCTTTTGTTAAGTTGTAGGAGTTCCCTATATATTTTGGAGATTAGCGCCTCATCAGATGTATCATTGGCAAATATGTTCTCCCATGCATTGGGCTCTCTTATTGTTTTGTTGATGGTTTCTTTTGTTGTGCAGAAACTTTTTATTTTAATGTAGTCCCACTTGTTTATTTTCTCCTTAGTTTCCATTGTCCTAGGAGTTGTATCTGTAAACATATTACTAGGACAAATGTCTGAGATTTAGGTGCGTATGGTTTCTTCTAGAATTTTTATGGATCTAAGTGGTTTATATCCCACGGCAGTCCTGCTTTATACCTGTTGCTCTCACATAGTTATTAATAATGACCTCTTGCCTTGGCCCACATGGTTTAGTTGTTAGAGCATCATCCTATGCACTGGAGAGTCACTGGTTTGATTCCCTGTCAAGGGCACATACCTGGGTTGCAGGTTCGATCTCCGATCCTGGTCAGCGTGCATACGGGAGGCAACCAATCAATGTGACTCTCTCACATCAGTATTTCTGTCTCTCTCACCCTCCTCCCACTTTCCACCCTCTTGAAAAATCAATGGAAACAAATATTCTCCAGTGAGGATAACCAAATACTAGTAAATAAATAATTAAACCCTTACTTTCCAAAAAAAAAAATAATGATATCTTCTTCAATCTCAAAAGTGCACCATTTTGGAAAGTAAAGTACTATATGATTACCCTATGTACAGAACACCTAATTGTCATAGCTGGTCCTAACTTTTGGCAGGTGTTTCTGTTTATATGACATTCCTAACCAGAGATACCAGCAGACACATCAGGGCATATTACTAGTTCTAATCAACATTAAATAATAGAAACCACTTTACTGAAATCTTGAAACAGAAATGAGATACTAGAGTTGTGGAAAAGAGATGGAATTTAGGCAATAGCTAACTTTAAAAACAAGTTAGCTATTGAATCAATATAAAAAATGATCAGTGCAAATAGAATGGTACAATGATAAGAATCAAGAACTATAGTATTTTGCAGATATAAGAAGCCTCATAAATGATGTAATACAATAATTCATTGTATAAATAAGGAAATGCAGTCCCAAAGACTGGTTATGTTGTATTGACTAGTTATACAAGTGATGTAAAAATTAGGCCTGGACATTAGAATAATCAAATAGATCAATGAAAGAAAGTAGAGAACTCAAAAACAGACCCAGACTTATAAATTATTTGATTTTGAATAAAGGTGCCAAAGCAATCCAATTGGGAAACTATTTTCAACTAATGGTGTTGGAACAACCAAATATCCTTATAGGAACAAATAAACCTTGACATCCACCCCCTCTATCTCACACCATTTAAAAAAAATTAATTTTAAATGGATTAAATCTTTGAAGTATGCTGTTGCTATTTTAATGGGGATTGCGTTGAATTTATAGATTGGTTTGGGTAGTATGGACATTTTAATGATGTGATTCTACCAATCCATGAATATGGTATATTCTTCCATTTGTTCATGTCTTCCTATATCTTTTTTTTTTAGCATCCTGAAATTTTATGAGTATAGGTCCTTTGTCTCCTTGGTTAAGTTTATTCCTAGGTATCTTAATTTTTTTGTTGCAATGGTAAATGGTAATGCTTTTTAAATTTCTCTTTCTGTGAGTTCATTATTGGTGTATAGAAATGCCATAGACTTCTGGGTGTTAATTTTGTATCCTGCTACATTGCCGAATTCATTTATTAAGTCTAGTAGTTTTTTGATGGAGTCTTTTGGGTTTTTTATGTACAATATCATGTCATCTGCGAATAAGGACAGTTTTACTTCTTCTTTTCCAATTTGGATGCCTTTTATTTCTTCTTCTTGTCTGATCGCAATGGCTAGTACTTCCAGTACTGTGTCAAAGAGGAGTGGTGAGAGTGGGCATCCCTGTCTTGTTCCTGTTCTCAGGGAAAATGGTTTTCATTTTTGCCCATTGAGTATGATATTGGCTGTGGGTTTATCATATATGGCTTTCACTATGTTAAGGTATGTTCTTTCTATTCCCACCTTGCTAAGAGTTTTTACCAAGAAAGGGTGTTGGATTTTGTCAAGTGCTTTTTCTGCATCAATGGATATGATTATATGGTTTTTATCTCCCAGTTTGTTTATGTGGTGTATCACATTTATTGATTTGTGGATGTTGTACCATCCTTGCATCCCCAGGATAAATCCCACTTGGTCATGGTGTATGATCTTTCTAATGTAATGCTGGATTCAATTTGCTAGAATTTTGTTTTTGTTTTTTTTTCCAAAAATTCATCTGGAATAAAAAATAAAAAAAATAAAAAGACCCCGAATAGCTGCAGCAATCTTGAGAAAGAAGAACAATGTTGGAGGGATCACAATACCAGATATCAAGCTATAGTACATAGCTGCTGTTCTCAAAACTGCCTGGTACTGTCCCAAGAACAGACATATAGTCCAGTGGAACAGAACAGAGAACCCAGAGATAGATACAAGCCAGTATGCTCAATTAATATTTGACAAAGGAGGCAAGAGCATACAATGGAGACAAGACAGTCTCTTCAATAAATGGTGTTGGGAAAATTAGACAGATACTTGCACAAAAATGAAACTAGACCACCAACTTACACCATATACAAAAATAAACTCAAAATGGATAAAGGACTTAAACGTAAGATGGAAAACCATAAAAATTTTAGAAGAAGCCAGAGGCAACAAAATAGACATTTGTCGTAGTGATATCTTCACCAATACAGCTCCTAAGACAATGGAAACTAAAGAGAAAATAAACAGATGGGACTATATCAAAATAAAAAGCTTCTGCACAGCAAAAGAAACCATCAACAAAACAAGAAATCCCACTGCTTTGGAGACCATATTTGCCAATGTTATGACCGATAAGGGTTTAATCTCCAACATTTACAGGGAACTCATGCAACTTAACAAAAGGAAAATAAACAATCCAATAAAAAAATGGGCAAAGGACCTAAATAGACACTTTTTGACAGAGGACATTCAGAAAACCAAGAGACATATGAAAACATGCTCAAAGTCACTAATCATCTGAGACATGCAAATAAAAACAACAATGAGATAACATCTCACACCTGTCAGAACAGCTACCATCAACAAATGACAAGTGCTGGAGAGGATGCAGAGAAAAAAGAACCCTTCTTCACTGCTTGTGGGAATGCAGACTGGTGCAGCCACTGTGGAAAACAGTATGGCATTTCCTCAAAAAATTAAAAATGGAACTGCCATTTGACCCAGTAATACTACTTCTAGGAATATATCCCAAGAAAACAGAAACACCAATCAGAAAGGATATATGCACCCCTATGTTCATAGTAGCGCAATTTACAATAGCTAATATTTGGAAACAGCCTAAATGCCCATCAGCAGATAAATGGATTAGAAAACTGTGGTACATCTATACAATGGAATACTATGCTGCTGTAAAAAAAAAATAACAGAAGGAATTCTTACCATTTGCAACAGCATGAATGGATCTGGAGCGCATTATGCTAAGTGACATTAGCCAGGCAGTGAAAGAAAAATACCACATGATCTCACTCATTTATGGATAATAAAGAACATTACAGACTGTTGAACAAAAATAGACAAAGGCAAAGAAGCATCGAACAGACTGACAAACTACAGCAGGAAGGTAGGGGAGGCTTGGGGGGTAAAAGATCAACTGAAGGACTTGTATGCATGCATATAAGCACAACCAACAGACTCAAGACACTGGGGGCCAGGGGATGAGGGCAAGTGCCGGTAGGGGAGGCCAGGGGGAGGTCAGTGGGGGAAAAAAAGAGACATATGTACTACTATTTGTAATACCTTAAACAATAAAAAAATTTTTAAATACCCTGATGAAATTAAAAAATAAAAGTAAAATGGATTAGAGACCAAAATGTAAAAACTAAAATTATAAAGTTTCTAGAAAAAAAACCATAGAAAGATATTTTTGTGACTTAAGGAAGATAAATATTTCTTACAGAGGAAACAGGAAACAGTACCCATAAAAAATTGACAAATTAGTGATTATTAAAAATGGCAGTGGAGGAAGTGGATACTACACAGACATGCTCCCAGCACCAAACTAGAATTACAACTGAAATACAACAACAACAACAACAATCCTGAATACTCAACTGAAGACTAGCTGGAGAGAACCCTGACAACCAGGGACAGAAAGTGGAGCCAAATAAAGACTAGTAGGAAGGGTGGAGGCATGAAAGGGCTGGCTGGGCTCCCACCAGCGCAGTTGAAGTTCCAGAGAGATATCTCAGCTGCAGGGTATTGCCACTGAGAACACTGGGGTCTAAACCCCAAGTTGGGCCCCCCAGCATACAGCACCAGAACTGAGAAAGGTGCCCACCTAACATCTGGCTGTGAAAAGCAGCAGGGTTGGTGTCTGCCAAGAAGAGACGGCTGGAAATGCAGGCACCCTCTTAAAGAGCCAATGCATAAAATTTTGTGTGTAGCCACTCACCTTGACTCCAGCAAAGGGAAGGCAGAGTGGACTGGAACTATGTGAGCAGAAGCCAGGGGTGGGGGCTCTGGGGTTAGAGCTTGGAAGGCAGACACCTTGGTTTCCTGTGCTGAATCATTCCTTCACACTGCAGAGGACAGCTTTCTCAGGTAGACCTTTGCTCTCCAGGTGGTTTTTGCCTGGGGGGAAGGCAGTTACCCACCCTGTTGAAAAACCCTTTGCCCCACCCTGTGGAGTTTCTGAGGCCAATTAAGAGACTGAGAATAACAATTAGCCTCCAGGCAGAAGCAATCGCTCTACCCTATTGGAAAACCTCCCACCCCATCTGTGGACAATTGCCTGAGGCTACTCAAAGCTGAATCCAATCAGTCTTCAGGCAGAGCTGGGTCTCTGGAGATTTTGAATCTTTGCCTGATCTAATTAGTCAGAAACAGTATTTGAAACTGTCCTGCACTAGAGATTAGGAGGTGTAGCAGATCTACCTAATAAATAGTCACAAACCCAAACAGGCAGCCAAAATGGGGAGACAAAAATACAACCCCCAAATAAAATAACAAGAGAATTCTCCAGAAGAAGAGCTAAGCGAAATGGAGATAAGAACTTTATGAGATATAGAGTTCAGAATAATGATAGCAAAGATGCTCAACAGCATGAGAAAATATATAGTAACTATGAAGAATTACTTAGCACTAATAAAGAACACAATGGAAGAAATACACATCAGATTAGGGGAAGCTGAGGATAGGATCAATGGATTAGAAGATATGATAGGAAAAAATCATGCAGAGAACCAAAAAGAAAAAACAATTTAAAAAGGGAGCAGTGGGACAACATGAAACCTAACAGTATTCACATAATAGGTGTGCCAGAAGGAGAAGAACATGAGCAAGGGATAGAGAACATGTTTGAAGAAATAATGGCAGAAAACTCCCCTAATCTTGTGAAGGAAAAAGTCACACAAGTCCAGGAGGTACAGAGTCCCAAGCAAGAAGAATCCAAACAGGCCCACACCCAGGCACATCATAATTAAAATGTCAAAAATTAAATACAAAGAGAGAATCTTAAAGGCAGCAAGAAAAATTGACAAATTAGATTTCATGAAAATTAAAAACTTCTCATCAAAAGATACTATTAAGAAAAGCAAGCCACAGACTGATAAATAAATTTGCAAAACATATATCTAATTAATATCTATTAGTTACAAAGGGAAAAATAGTAACTTTGCAGTGGAGAAATCTGGCAGATTCTACCTTAACTAAATGATTAAAGTTAATTTCACCAGCAATGGAACAAATGGACATCTCTGACCTCTTGATAGGGTGCACTGAGAAGGATCTAACCTTTCTGTGGTAAACTGCCCACAAAATGCAAAACCTCAATCTAATCATGAGGAAACACCAGACAAAACCAAAATGGAGGAAAATTCTATAAATTACCTGTCCTATACTTTTCAACAGTTTCAAGGTTATAAAAGAAAGAAATGCTGAAAAATTGATCCAGATTACAGGAGACTAAAGAGATATAATAGCTGAATGAAATATGTGAGCCCAGATAAAATCTTGGACCAAATGAGTAATATTAATGTGTTGATTGGTGAACTTTTAGTAAGGCCAAAGTTTAGATAATAGTATTATGCCATTGTTAATTTCTTAAATTTGATAATTGTACTGTTGTTATGTAAAAGAATTTACTTTTTAAAAAAGGAAATACACACTGAAGAATTTAGAGGTAAAAGGACACCATGTCTGCAAGTTGCTTTCTAACGTATCAGAAAAAAAAATGATAGCCATCTATTTAGAGAGAGAGAGAGACAAAGAGAGAATAACTGATAAAACAAGTAGGGTAAACTCCTAAACTGTGGGGAATATATGTAAAGGTTATATAGGAATTCTCAGTGCCATTTTTGCAATATTTTGGAAGTCTGAAATTATTTCAAGTTAAAAACTTTTAAAATATAATAACTATATATGTATATATATTTACATTATATATGACAAAAGATTTGCCTCCAGAATAGATCAAGAATGTATATAAATCAGTCAAAACAACCCAATTAAACACTGGACAAATTATCTAAAGGGATACATCACAAAGAAAATATGTTTTTTTAAATAAATCTTTATTGCTCAGATTATTACAGGTGTTCCTCTTTTTTTCCCCCCATAGCTCCCCTCCACCTGATTCCCCACCCCACCCCATGCCCTTACCCGCCGCCACTGTCTTCATCCATAGGAATACGATTTTTGTCCAATCTCTTCCCGCACCTCTCACACCTGCTTCCCCTGACAATTGTCAGTCCACTCCCTTTCTATGTCCCTGATTCTATTATATTCACCAGTCCTTTCTGTTCTTCAGATTTTTTATTCACTTGATTTTTAGATTCACTTGTTGGTAGGTATGTATTTGATGTCCATAATTTTTATCTTTACCTTTTTCTTCTTCTTCCTCTTCTTAAAGAATACCCTTCAGCATTTCATGTAATCCTGGTTTGGTGGTGATGAACTCCTTTAGCTTTTTCTTGTCTGTGAAGCTCTTTATGTGACCTTCAACTCTGAATGATAGCTTTGCTGGATAGAGTAATCTTGGTTGTAGGTTCTTGCTATTCATCACTTTGAATATTTCTTGCCACTCCCTTCTGGCCTGCATAGTTTCTGTTGAGAAATCAGCTGACAGTCGTATGGGTACTCCCTTGTAGGTAATTAACTGTTTTTCTCTTGCTGCTTTTAATATTCTCTCTTTGTCTTTTGCCCTTGGCATTTTAATTATGATGTGTCTTGATGTGGTCCTCTTTGGATTCCTTTTGTTTGGGGTTCTGGGTGCTTCCTGGACTTCTAAGTCTATTTCTTTCACCAGGTGGGCGAAGTTTTCAGTCATTATTTCTTCAAATAGGTTTTCAATATCTTGCTCTCTCTTTTCTTCTGGCACTCCCATAATTTGGATGTTGGTGAGCTTGAAGTTGTCCCAGAGGCTCCTTACACTATCTTCATATTTTATTAATTTTTCTTTTTGCTTTTCCAGTTGGGTGTTTTTTGCTTCTTTGTATTTCAAATCTTTGACTTGATTCTTACAATCCTCTAGTCTGCTGTTGGATCTCTGTATGTTATTCTTTATTTCAGTCAGTGTATGCTTCATTTCTGACTGATCCTTTTCCATTTTTTTGGCATTCTCATTAAGATCCTTAAAGGTCTCATCAAGTTTCTCAGCGGTTTTAAGAAGATTCTTGAGTAACCTTATAAATGTGGTTCTGAACTCTATGTCATCCAGTAGTTTGCTTTCCTCCGTTTCTTTCATTCGTGACATGTTTCTTTGTCTCCACATTTTGGCTGCTTCCCTGTGTTGATGGAGAAGCTTTGTGTGGTAGGTGATCTATAGGGGGCAGTAGCTCAGCCTCCTCAATCACATGAGGTGGATGCTCTTGGTACACCCCTTTGTGGGCTGAGTGCAAAGTCTTGGTGTAGTTAAGCCTTAATTGCCATTGGTACACTGGGAGGAATTGACCTCCAGGCCAATTAGCTGTGAGCACTCGCTGTGTCTATAATGGAAGAACTGCTGCGCTGAAGACACGCTTATGGGGCAGGACTTGTTTCAGTGGGGCTTTGGTGCTCACTGAGTCTGCCTCTTGAATGTGTCACTTATGGATGTGAGGAGTTGAAATCTGGTGTCTCACACTGACCACTAGGTACACTGGCTTCTGGATCTCCAGTGGGGTGCAGGTCAGCTACTGTCTGAGGCCACCCAGTAGGAGCTACAGTGAGAGCTACAGTTTTCTCCTCTTTGCTTGTGGTTTGGAGGTTTTAGAGCTGTCTGACCCGGGCTGCAAGTTTGCTAGTTAAGCTGCGATAGAGCAGGGCTTTCTTATGCTAAATCCGATGCTTGGAGCTTGGGTGGGTTTGTAGGTTGTGCAGAGCGGGGTCTCAGGGTGTCACTAGGCTAGGGCGTGGCAAACAGCAATGGCTGCTAGTTAGCCGTCTCTGCTTCCCGACCGCGTCCCGTGCCCCAGTGCTGTAAACAATTATTCCTGCGTGCAGCTCTGCAAGCAAGCCACCCTCACTGGCAGACAGTCCAGCTTCTCCCCATAGGAGTTTGGTTCCCCCGCGTCTCCCCAGAGACTGTATTTCAGAGTAATCGGGGGCTTGTCTCCCTTTGGGTTGAAAAAAGCAACGCTCGCCGCCAGCCCGGATCACGCGCCTCCGTACCTCAGCTTTTCAGCGCTCGTGCACGTCTCAATGCTCTTTTCTCTTTCCTTCTAGTTGTAGAACTTCCACTCAGCCAGCTTTCCCGTGGTCTGGGTGATAGACGTCTTGTCTTTTAGTTGTATTTTTGAAATTGTTGCGCGAGGCAGCAGTTTAGGTGTTTACCTACGCCGCCATCTTGGATTCCCCCATCAAGAAAATATATTTTTAAAAAATAAACACAGGAAAACATGCTGAAAATAATTAGTCATTAAGGAAATGCAAATTATAACTACAATGTAATTCTACTCTACACCCATTAAATTAAAATGATTGAGAACACTAAATGTTGAAAAGAATATGGAACAACTGGAACTCATAAATATTGTTAGTGGGAGTGTAAAATGGTACAATTATATGGGGAAGAGTTAAAAATTAAACATATACCTCTTCCATAACCCCAAAAGAAATGAAAGCCCATGGCTACAAAAAGACTTGTACCAGAATGTTCATAGCAATTTTATTCATACTGGCCAAAATCTAGAAATAACTTAAATATCCATCAACAGGAGAATGGCTATACAAAATGTGGAATATTAAAACAAAATACTATTCAGTGATATAAAGAACAAATATGTATCAACATAGATGAATCTCAAACACATGCTGAGTAAAAGAAGACTTACACTCAAAAATATGTACAGTCTGATTCCCTTTAAAAATATTTAAAATTTAATTAATTATTTTTTTCTGATTCTGTTTAGATGAAGTTCTAGAACAGGCAAAACTTAATCTAAAGGGAAATTATCAGCATAGCAGTTCCTTCTGGGAGGCTGGGCATTTGAATTGACTAGAAAGGATATGAGGAGAGAACTTTCTGGGATGGAGGTAATATTATATCTCTTTTTTAAAAATATCTTTTATTGACTGTGTGTGTGTGAGAGAGAGAGAGACCAATGTGAAAGCAAAATTTCATTCAGCTGCCTCCTACATGCCCCTTAACCGGGATCAAGCCTGCAACCCAGGTATGTGACCTGACTGAGAATGGAACCAGCAACCTTTGGTGCATGGGATGACTCCCAACCACAGCGGCCAGGGTAATCCTATATAATAAAAGCCTAATATGCTCTCTTCCTCCTTTCTACTCTCTCTAAAAGCCTAATATGTCTGGTCGTCCAGTCAGCCTTTCAACCAATCAAAGCGTAATATGCTAACAATATGCTAAGGCCGCTCAACCATTCACTATGATGTGCACTGACCACAAGAGGGCAGATGCTCCAACCAGTAGGTTAGCTTGTTGCTGGGGTCCAGCCGTTTGGGACTGAGCAAGATGGGCTGGACATGCCCTGGAGCCCACCAGCAGTTCCTCCCTGGCTGGCCAACCTCCCGCATCCCTCCCCGGCCCCAGTCGTGTACCAGTGGGGTCCCTCAGACTGGCCTGCACCCTCTCACAATCCAGAACCCCTCAGGGGATGTCAGAGAGCCAATTTCAGCCCAATACCACAGTCCAGGCTGAGGGACCTCACTGGTGCACAAATTTGTGCACCGGGCCTCTAGTATTTTATATTATGATAGAAGTTTGGGTTACTGAGGTATATACATCTGTCAAGCCTCATTGGCTAGAACACTTAGGTTTATTTATTTCACTGTATGTAAATTGTACTTATGAGCCCTGGCCAATGTGGTTCAGTGGATAGAGTGCCAGCCCGTGTACCAAAGAGTCCCAGGTTCGATTCTTGGTTGGGGCGCATACCTGGGTTGCAGGTTTGATCCCTGGCCCTGGTTGGGGTGCGTGTGTGAGCCAACCAATTGATGTGTCTCTCTCACATCGATGTTTCTCTCTCTCTCCCCTTCTCTCTCCCTCCCTTCTACTCTCTCTAAAAGTCAATGTCTTCAGCCTGGCCTGTGTAGCTCAGTGGTTGAGTGTCAACCCATGAACCAGGAGATTGTGGTTCAATTCCCAGTCAGGGCACATGCCTGTGTTGTGGGCTCCATCTGCAGTAGAGGGTATGTAGGAGGAAGCTGATCCATGAATCTCTCTCATCATTAACGTTTCTAACACTCTCTCCCTTTCCCTTCCTCTCTCTGATGTATTTTTAAAATGTCCTCAGGCTATGGCCGGTTTGGCTCAGTGGATAGAGCATCAGCCTATGGACTGAAGGGTCCTAGGTTCAGTTCCAGTCAAGGGCATGTACCTTGGTTGCAGGCTCAATTCCCCACTGTGGTCGGGGCAAGTGTGGGAGGCAACCAATCTAAGTGTCTCTCTCACATCGATGTTTCTCTCTCTGTGTGTCTCCCTCTCCCTTCCACTCTCTCCAATGGAACATCAAGGGAAAGGTATCCTCCGGTAAGGATTAACAACAACAACAACAAAATGTCCTCGGGTGAGGACTAACAACAACAAAAATTACTTAAATAAAAAGAACCATGCCCTAGCCGATTTGGCTCAGTGGATAGGGCATCAGCCTGCAGACTGAAGGGTCCCTGGTTCGATTCCAGTTAAGGGCACATGCCTAGGTTGGGCTTGATCCCCAATGGTGGATGTTCAGGTGGCAGCCTATCAATGATTCTCTCATCACTGATGTGTATATCTCTCTCTCCTTCTTCTCTGAAATCAACAAAAATATATATATTTTTTAAAAGATAACCTTTAAAGAAAAAAAAATAAACAGCTACTGAACTTGTTATTAATATGCATATTTAAGAGTTTATAAGTGAGCTATACTGATGTCTGCAACTTATTTTGAAACACATTCATAAATAAGACCAATTTTAATATATGGCTGTGTGGAATAGATGAGTGGTAAAGCAAATAGAACAAAATGTTAATTTTAGAATATATATATATGTGTGTGTGTATATATATATATATATATGTAGCAGGTACATGTTCACTGTATAATTCTTTCAATTTTTCTGTTTGATATTTTTCTTTTTTAATTTTTTTTTTATTGTTTAAAGAATTACAAATAGTACATATGTCTCCTTTTCCCCCCATTGACCTCCCCGCGACCACCTTCACACCCCGGCACATGCCCTCACCCCTCCCCCACACCAGTGTATGTGTCCATTGATTATGCTAACAGGCATGCATACAAGTCCTTTGGTTGATCTCTTATGCCCACCCACCCTCCCCTGCCTTCCTGTTGAAATATGACAGTCTATTTGATGCTTCTCTGTCTCTATATCTATTTTTGTTCATCAGTTTATGATGTTCATTAGATTCCACAAATGAATGAGATCATCTGATATTTATCTTTCTCTGACTGGCTTATTTCACTTAGCATAAAGCTCTGTGGTTCCATCCATGCTGTTGTAAATGGTAAGAATCCCTTATATTTTATATCAGCATAGTATTCCGTTGTGTAGATATACCAGTTTTTTAAATCCACTCATCTGCTGATGGGCACTTAGGCTGTTTCCAAATCTTAGCTATGGTAAATTGTGCTGCTATGAACATAGGGGTGCATATATCCTTTCTGAATGGTGTTTCTGTTTTCTTGGGATATATTCCTAGAAGTGGGATTACTGGGTCAAATAGAAGTTTCATTTTTATTTTTTTTAAGAAACTCCATAATGTTCTCCATAGTGGTGGCAACAGTCTGCATTCCCACCAGCAGTGCAAGAGGGTTCCTTTTCTCCGAATCCTTTCCAGCACCTGTCGTTTGTTGATTTGTTGATGATAGCCATTCTGACAGGTGTGAGATGGTACCTCATTGTTGTTTTGATTTGCATGTCTCAGATGATAAGTGACTTTGAGCATGTTTTTGTACGTCTCTTGGCCTTCTTTATGTCCTCTTTCAAGAAGTGTCTATTTAGGTCCATTGTCAATTTTTTATTGGATTGTTTATCTTCCTTTTGTTAAGTTGTATGAATTCCCTATAAATTTTGGGCATTAACATTGGCAAATATGTTCTCCCATGCAGTGAGCTTTCTTGTTGTTTTGTTGATGGTTTCTTCTGCTGTGCAGAAGCTTTTTATTTTAATGTAGTCCCATTTGTTTCTCCTTAGTTTCCATTGCCTTAGAGGCTGTATTGGTAAAGATTTTGCTACAACGAATGTCTGCTATTTTGCTACCTATAGCTTCTTCTAAGATTTTTATGGTTTCGAGTCTTACAGTTAAGTCTTTTATCCATTTTGAGTTTATTTTTGTGTATGGTGTAAGCCGGTGGTCTAGTTTCATTTTTTTGCATGTATCTGTCCAATTTTCCCAAAACCATTTATTGAAGAGACTGTATTGACTCCATTGTATGCTATTGCCAAATATTAATTGAGCATAATGGCTCGGGTCAATTTCTGGGTTCTCTGTTCTGTCCCATTGGTTCATATGTCTGTTCTTATGCCAGTATTAGGCAGTTTTGAGAACAGTGGCTTTGTAGTATAGCTTGATATCTGGTATTGTGATCCCTCCAACTTGGTTCTTTCTCAAGATTGCTA
Source organism: Corynorhinus townsendii (assembly GCA_026230045.1). NCBI lineage: Eukaryota > Metazoa > Chordata > Mammalia > Chiroptera > Vespertilionidae > Corynorhinus > Corynorhinus townsendii. The sequence continues at coordinate 110,172,647 of JAPDVU010000003.1, read as the reverse complement.
CAGCTATTTGGGGTCTTTTTTTTTTTTTCATTATTCCAGATGACTTTTTGAATATTTTAGGTCTTTGAAGTATGCCATTGGTATTTTAATGGGGATTGCATTGAGTTTATAGATTGCTTTGGGTAGTATGAACATTTTAATGATGTTGATATTACCAATCCATGAACATGGTATATTCTTCCACTTGTTTATTTCTTCCTCTATCTCTTTTTTCAGCATCCTGTAATTTTCTGAATACAGGTCCTTTACCTCCTTGGTTAAATTTATTCCTAGGTATCTTAATTTTATTGTTGTTGTTGCAATGGTAAATGGAATTTTTTTTTAGTTTCTCTTTCTCTGAGTTCATTATTGGTGTAGAAAAGAGCCATAGACTTCTGGGGGTTAATTTTGTATCCTGCTACATTGCCAAATTCATTTATTAGGTCTAGTAGTTTTTTGATGGAGTCTTTAGCATTTTCTATGTTCACTATCATGTCATCTGCGAATAACGACAATTTTACTTCTTCTTTTCCAATTTGGATACTTTTTATTTCTTCCTCTTGTCTGATGGCCATGGCTAGTACTTCCAGTACCATGTCAAACAGGAGTGTTGAAAGTGGGCATCCCTGTCTTGTTCCTGTTCATAGGGGAAATGGTTTTAGTTTTTGCCCATGGAGTATGATGTTTGCTGTGGGTTTGTCATATATGGCTTTTATTATGTTGAGGTATGATCATTCTAATCCCACCTTGTGTTTTTCTTTTCTTTCTTTTTTTTTTTTTTTTTTTTGAGATTCAAAGCGATTTTATTTCTCTCGTTTCAGCTTTTTTTTCTTTCTTTACTGATTAAAGTATTACATGTGTGTCCTCTTCCCCCTATTAGCCCCCCACTCCCCCAATCATGCCCTCACCCTCTGGTGTCTCTGTCCATTGGTTAGGCTTATATGCATGCGTACAAGTCCTTTGGTTGATCTCTCCCCCTTACCCTCATCCTAAACTACCTTCCCACTGAGGTTTGGCAGTCTGATCAATGCTTCTCTGTCTCTGCATCTGTTTTTCTTCATCAGTTTATGTTGTTCATTATATTCCAAATGAGTGAGATCAGGTGCTACTTATCTTTCTCTGACTGGCTTATTTCACTTAGCGTAACGTTCTCCGGTTCCATCCTTGCTGTTGCAAATGGTAAGAATTCCTTATTTTTACAGCAGGGTAATATTCCATTGTGTAGAGGTACCACAGTTTTTTAATCCACTCATCTGTTGATGGGCACTTAGGCTGTTTCCAAATCTTAGCAATGGTAAATTGTGCTGCTATGAACATAGGGGTGCATACATCGTTTTTTATTAGTGTTTCTAGTTTCTTGGGATATATTCCTAGAAGTGTGATCACTGGGTCAAATGGAAGTTCCACTTTTATTTTCTTGAGGAAAATGCATACTGTTCTCTACAGTGGCTGCACCAGTCAGCATTCCCACCAACAGTGCATGAGGGTTCCTTTTTCTCCACATCCTCGCCAGCACTTGTCATTTGTTGATTTGTTGATGATAGCCATTCTGGCAAGTGTGAGATGGTCATTTTGATTGGCATCTCTCAGATGATTAGTGACTTTGAGCATGTTTTCATATGTCTCTTGGCCTTTCTTATGTCCTCTTTCCAAAAGTGTCTATTTAGGTCCTTTGCCCATATTTTGATTGTGTTGTTTATCTTTCTTTTGTTAAGTAGTATGAGTTCCCTGTAAATGTTGGAGATTAAATCCTTATTGGTGATAACATTGGCATATATGTGCTCCCTGCAGTGGGCTTTCTTGTTGTTGTTGTTTTTTTTGTGTTTTTTTTTTTTTGATGGTTTCTTTTACTGTACAGAAGCTTATTATTTTGATGAAGTGCCATTTGTTTCTTTTCTCTTTCATTTGCATTGCCCTAGGAGCTGTATCAGTGAAGATAATGCTTTGGCATATGTCTGAGATTTTTCTGCCTCTGGATTCCTCTAATATTTTTATGGTTTCCTATCTTACGTTTAAGTCCTTTATCTATTTTGAGTTTATTTTTGTGTATGGTGTAAGTTGGTGGTCTCCTTTCATTTTTTTGCATGTATCTGGCCAATTTTCCCAAAACCATTTGTTGAAGAGACTGTATTGACTCCATTGTATGCTCTTGCCTCCTTTGTCAAATACTAATTGAGCATAATGGTTTGGGTCGATTTCTGAGTTCTCTACTCTATTCCATTGATCTATATGTCTGTTCTTGCGCCAGTACCAGCAATTTTGAGAACAGTGGCTTTCTAATACAGCTTGATCTCTGGTATTGAGATCCCACCTACATTGTTCTTCTTTCTCAGGATTGCTGAAACTATTCGGGTCTTTTTTACTCCAGATGAATTTTTGGAGAGTTCATTCTAGGTCTATGAAATATGCCGTTGGTATTTTAATGGGGAGTGCATTGAATCTATAGATTGCTTTGGGTAGTATGGACATTTTAATGATGTTGATTCTACCAATCCATGAACACAATATGTTCTCCCATCTGTTTATATCTAACTCTACCTCTTTTTTCAGTGTCCTGTAGTTTTCTGCGTATAGGTCTTTTACCTCCTTAGTCAAGTTTATTCCTAGGTATCTTAATTTTTTCGTGTGATGGTAAATGGGATTGTTTTTTTAATCTCTCTTTCTGTAAGTTCACTATTTGTGTATAAAAATACCATACATTTTTGGGCGTTAATTTTGTATCCTGCTGCATTTCCAAATTCATTTATTAAGTCTAATAATTTTTATGGAGTTTTAGGGATTTCTATGTACAGTATCATGTCTTTTGCGAATAATGACAGTTTTACATCTTCTCTTCCAATTTGGATACCTTTTATTTCTTCTTCTTGTCTGATCACTATGACTAGCACTTCTAGTACTATGTTGGACAGGAGTGGTAAAAGTGGGCATCCGTGTCTCATTCCTGTTCTTAGGTGAAATGGTTTTAGTTTTTGTCCATTGAGTATGGTGTTGGCTCTATGTTTGCCATATAAGGCTTTTAATATATTGAGGTATGATCCCTCTATTCCCACTTTGCTGAGGATTTTTATCAAGGAAGGGTGTTTGATTTTGTCAAATGCTTCTTCTGCATCAACTGATATGTGATTTTTACCTCTTAATTTGTTTATGGGATGTACCACGTTTATTGATTTGTGGATATTGTACCATCCTTGCAGCCCCAGGATAAATCCTACTTGATATGGGGTATGATCTTTCTGATGTAATACTGGATCCTATTTGCTAGAATTTGTTGAGGATTTTGGCATCTATGTTCAAGAGGGATATTGGCCTGTAATTCTCTTTCATGGTGTTGTCTTTATCTAGTTTTGGTATTAGGATAATGCTGGCTTCATAGAATGAGCTTGGAAGCGTTCCTTCCTCTTGAATTTCATGGAATAGTCTGAGGAGAATAGGTTTTAGTTCTTCTTTGAACATTTGGTAAAACTCCCTTGTGAAGTCGTCTGGCCTGGGACTTTTGTTTGCTGGAAGTTTTTTGATGATGCTTCAATTTCTTCCATAGTTATTGGCCTATTGAGATTTTTAGATTCTTCCTGATTGAGTTTTGGAAGTTGTATTTTTCTAGGAATATGTCCATTTCCTCTAGTTTGTCTAATTTGTTGGAATAGTATTTTTTAGAATCCTTTGTATTTCTGTGGGGTCTGTTGTTATTTTGCCTCTTTCATTTCTGATTTTGTTTATTTGGGTCCGCTCTCTTTGCTTCTTGTTGAGCCTGACTAGAGGCTCATCAATCTTGTTTATTCTTTCAAAGAACCAGCTCTTGGTTTCATTGATCTTTTGTATTGTTTATTGTTTTTGTTTTTTCATCTTTATGTCATTTATTTCTGCTCTTATCTTTATTATCTCCTTCCTTCTGCTCACTCTGGGGTTTCTTGTTGCTGTCTTTCTAATTCTTTAAGTTGTAGAGTTAGATAATTTATTATCATTTTTCTAGCTTTTGGAGGCCTGTATAAACTTAGCTCTCAGGCCTGCTTTCACTGTGTCCCATAAGTTTTGGATTGTTGTGTTTTCGTTGTCATTTGTTTCCAGGATATTTTTTATATTTTCTTTGATCACTCTGGTAACCTAATCATTGTGGGTTTTTTTAATTTAATAAATGTTTATTGTTCAGATTATAACAATTGTTCCTCTTTTTTTCCCCCATAGCTGGCCTCCACCCAGTTCCCACCCTACCCTCGGCCCTTACCTCTCCCCTCCTCCCCCCCCCCCACTGTCCTCATCCATAGGTGTATGATTTTTTAAAAATATATATATTTTATTGATTTTTTTTACAGAGAGGAAAAAAGAGGGATAGAGAGCCAGAAACATCGATGAGAGAGAAACATTGATCGGCTGCCTCCTGCACACCTCCCACTGAGGATGTGCCCGCAACCAAGGTACATGCCCTTGATTGGAATCGAACCTGGAACCCTTCAATCCACAGGCCAATGCTCTATCGACTGATCCAAACCAGTCAGGGCCATAGGTGTATGATTTTTGTCCAGTCTCTTCCCGCACCCTCCACACCCCGTTCCCTCTGAGAATTGTCAGTCCACTCCCTTTCTATGCCCCTGATTCTATTATATTCACCAGTTTATTCTGTTCCTCAGGTTTTTTATTCACTTGATTTTTAGATTCACTTGTTGAGAAACATGTATTTGTTGTTCATAATTTTTATCTTTACCTTTTTCTTCTTCTTCCTCTTCTTAAAGAACACCTTTCACCATTTCATATAATACTGGTTTGGTGGTGATGAACTCCTTTAGCTTTTTCTTATCTGTGAAGCTCTTTATCTGCTCTTCAATTCTGAATGATAGCTTTGCTGGGTAGAGTAATCTTGGTTGTAGGTTCTTGCTATTCATCTCTTTGAATATTTCTTGCCATTCCCATCTGGCCTGCATAGTTTCTATTGAGAAATCAGCTGACAGTTGTATGGGTGCTCCCTTGTAGGTAATTAACTGTTTTTGTCTTGTTGCTTTTAATATTCTCTCTTTGTCTTTTGCCCTTTGCATTTTAATTATGATGTGTCTTGGTGTGGTGCTCTTTGGATTCCTCTTGTTTGGGGTTCTGTGCATTTTCTGAACTTGTAAGTCTATTTCTTTCACCAGGTGGGGGAAGTTTTCTGTCATTATTTCTTCAAATAGGTTTTCAGTATCTTGTTCTCTCTCTTCTTCTGGCACCCCCATAATTCTGATGTTGTTACGCTTGAAGTTGTCCCAGAGGCTCCTTACACTATCTTCAAGTTTTTGGATTCTTTTTTCTTTTTGCTTTTTCGGTTGAGTGTTTTTTGCTTCTTTGTATTTCAAATCTTTGACTTGATTCTTGCGGTCCTCTAGTCTGCTGTTAGGTCTCTGTATAATATTTTTTATTTCAGTCGTTGTATGTTTAATTTCTAGTTTGTAGTTTTTCATATCCTCAAGGGTCTCGCTAAATTTATTGGCCTTTTCTAGGAAATTCTGCAAAAACCTTTTAACCGTGGTTTTGAACTCTATATCTAGTCATTTGCTTTCCTCCATTTCTTTCATTTGTGACCTGTTTCTTTGTCTTTGCATTTTGCTGCTTCCCTGAGTTGGTAGAGTAGCTTTGTGTAGTAGGTGTCCTATAGGGCCCAGTGGCTCAGCCTCCCCCAGTTACTTGAGGTGGACACTTTTGGTGCACTCCTTTGTGGACTGCATGCACAGCCTTGTTGTAGTTAAGCCTTGATTTTTGTTGGTATCACTGGGAGGAACTGACCTCCAGGCCAATTGGCTGTGAGGATCAGCTATGTCTTTGCTGGGAGAACTTCTGTGCTGGAGACACCCTTATGAGACAAGACTTGCAAAATTGCAAAAGCTTCTGTGCTCAGTTGGATGGGGCGGAGTCTCAGGGCGGAGCAGACAGCCTTGGCTTCCCGTCAGCCCTGCCCTATGAGGCCCCTGGGTCTCAGTGTCCCTCAGTAATCATTGCAAGCACCTCTGAGAGAAAGCCGCCCTCGAGTTTCTCCTGCTGCCAGACAATCCAGTTTCTCCCCGAATGAGTCCGTGTTCCCAGAAACTCACCCGGAACTGGAGTTCAGCGCAGTTGGGAGCTTCTGTCTCCCTCCCACTTTAGAAAGCTAGCCAAATACTCAGCCACCTGTGCACTCAGCAGTCAGTCCTCTCTGTGCAGGCACACCTCTGGACCTCTGCCTTCTGCAGCTCCCATGAGTCTCAGTGTGCTTTCTCTTTCCCTGACAGTCCACATTCCCCCTGAATGAGTCTGGGTTCCCAGAGTCTCGCCTGGGACTGGAGTTCAGCGCAGTTGCGAGCTTCTGTATCCCTCCCACTTGGGAAAGCCAGCCACGCACTCAACTGCCCATGAACTTAGCTACCCGTCCTCTCCGCGTGCACATGTCTCCAAACCTCCGCCTTTTCCAGCTCCTCTGAGTCTCAATGTGCTTTCCTCTTTCCTTCTAGTTGTAGAATTTCCACTCAGCCAGCTTTCCTGTGGTTCTAGATGTGTCCATTTTGTCTTTTAGTTGTAGTTTTGATATTGTTGTGCGAGGCAGCAGTTTAGGTGTTTACCTATGCCACCATCTTGGTTTCTCAGGGCCTAATCATTGCTTAATAGCATGCTATTCAGCCTCCAAGTGTTTGAATTTTTTTATTGTTTTTATTGTAGTTTATTTCTAATATTATGCCTTTGTGGTCTGAGAAGATGCTTGATACAATTTCAATCTTCTTGAATTTGGAGAGACTTTGCCTGTGACCCAATATGTGCTCTTTCTTTGAAAATGTCCCATGTACACTTGAGAAGGTTGTACATTCTGTGGCTTTAGGGTGAAATGTTCTGAAGATGACAATTAAGTCCATCTGATCTAGTGAGTCATTTAGGATTGATGTTTCTTTGCTGGTTTTTTGTCTAGAGGTTTTATCTAGTGATGTCAGTGGTGTATTAAAGTCCCCTGCTATGATTGTAATGTTGTCAATCTCTCCCGTGGTATCTTCCAGGAGTTTGTTATGTATTTGGGTGCTCCTGCATTGGGTGCATATATGTTTACCTGGGTTATATCCTCTTGTTGTATCAATCCCTTTAGTATTATGAAGTGGCCTTCTTTATCTCTTGTTATGGACTTCACTTTGAGATCTATTTTGTCAGATATAAATATTGCTATCCTAGCTTTTTTCTTATTTCCATTAGCCTGAAAGATATTTTTTCCATCCCTTCACTTCCAATCTGTGTGAGTCCCTTGTTCTGAGGTGGGTCTCTTGTAGACAGCATATATATGGGTCATGTTTTCTTATCCATTCAGTTACTCAATGTCTTTTGATTGGATCATTTAGTTCATTTATGTTTAACTAGTGACCCAGTGCACGAAATTGGTGCACATTAAAAGGGAATTACTTAGAGGAAATATTTTAATATAGCGATTTGACCTTTCTCTATAATGAAGTGGCAGAGATGAAAGAAAATTAGTAAAATGTGTATGAAAATCTTCCTCCTGTAAAAGTCTGGGGTGCACCACGGCAACCAGAGTCAAGTCCCTGCCCACCCATATGCACCTTGAAATTGCACAAGACCCAGACCTGGCCATCCCCACCCTCATTGGGCTAGATCCAGACCTGGCTGGTCCCACTCCCATGAAGCCCTGCGGGGTGTGCAGTGCGGCCTCAGATTGCCTGGCCTGGCACTGGGGAACGGGATGCAGCCTGAGGTCCCCCATCAAGCCCCACCAGGCAGGGGACACAATCTCACATCCTCCTGCCCGGCGCCGGGTTGGGGGGAGCCGCAGCCTCATGTCCTCTAGCCTGGCGCCAGGGCAGGGGGCAAGGTCTGAAGTACCCCAGCCCAGCACTGGTGTGGGGTGTGCACCCTGAGGTCCCCCATCATGCCCTGATGAGCAGGAGGCATGGCCTGAGGTCCCCTGTCAAGCCCCACCAGGTGGGGGAGCGCAGCCTCAGGTCCGATGGCCCAGTGCGGGGGTAGGGGCATGGCCTGAGGTCCCCCAGCCCAATGCTGGGATGGGGGCATGGCCTAAGGTCTCCCATCAAGCTCCGCCCGGTAGGGGGCATAGTCTGAGGTCCCCTGTCAAGCCCCACCAGGCTTGGGACACAGCCTCAGGTCCCCTGACCCGGCCCAGCACCACACAGCCACAGGTCCCTGCTGATTGCTCATTAAGACTCGTTAGGGGAACTCGGCCTCCTCTGTAGGCACAGCCATCTTGTGTTACAGAATCCCTGCCTCCACTGTGGGCACAGCCATCTTGTTACAGCATGATGGTCAATTTGCATATTCCCTCTTTATTAGATAGGATGTTATTATTGATAGGTACTTGTTTGTAGGCATTTATACTTTTTGTACCTGTGTTCCTTCTTCCCTTTTTATGTATCCTTTTTACACCAGACCCTTTGGCATTTCTTGCATTGCTGGCTTAGTAGTGATAAACTCTCTTAGCCTTTTTTTCTGTCTGCTAATTGACAGAAAAATATAGAACCAACCTGTCTTTATTTCCCCTTCAATTTTGAATGATAACCTTGCTGGATAGAGTATTCTTGGATTCAGTCCCTTGCTTTGCATCACTTTGTAAACTTCCTTCCATTCCCTTCTGGCCTGATGTGTTTCTGTTGAGAAATCATTTGATAATCTAATGTGAGATCCCTTGGACGTAACTTTCTGTCTCTCTTTTGCAGCCTTTAAGGTTCTCTCAATGTCCTGAACATTTGCCATCGTAATTATGATGTGTCTTACTGTCGGTCTTTTTGAGTTCATCTTGTTGGGACTCTGTGTTTGTGTGATTTTTTCCCCCCAAATCAGGGAAGTTTTCTGACATTATTTCTTCAAATAAGTTTTCTAACCCTTGTTCCTCTTCTTGTCATTCTGGTACCCATCTTATTTCTATGTTGCTTCGTTTCATGTTGTCTCCAAAGCTCCCTTAGGTTCTCCTCCTGTCTTTTAATTTTTTTCTCCAATTGCAGTTTAGTTTGTGTGTGTTTTACTGCCCTGTCTTCTAATTAGCTCATTCAGTCCTCCACTTCTCCTAGTCTACTGTTGAAATTTTCCATAGTGTTTTTTATTGTAGCTATATCACTCTATTTCCTCTTGATTCTTACTTAAGTTGTTGATTTTTTTCATCCATCTGGTTTATGAACTGTATGACCCTTATTTTTAATTCTTTTTCAGATATATTGCATTCTTCCGTTTCACTTAGCTCCTTTTCTGGTGATTCCTACTTTTCTGTTTTGGGGGTTTCTTTGTCTACCCATTTTTGTTCTCACTGAAGGATCTAGGTGTTGAGTCGAGCAGGGGCTGTTCCTCAGGCAGCAGTGGCTACTCGGGCAATGGCTGCTCCTTGGGCAGTTGTGGCAGCACCTGCTCCTCAGTTGGCAGTGGCTCCTCAGGTGGACGCTGCTCCCATGACTTCTTGCAGCAATGGTGGCTCCTCTGGCTGGCAGGGACGGGTTGCTTATGCAGGTGCTGCTCCTCAGATGGGGGCGGGCTGCTCATGGCTACTGCTCCTTGGACCGGGATGGTCTGTGTATGGCTGCTGCTCCTTTAGACAGAGGCAGGCCACACAAGGCTGCTACTTCTTGGAAGGGGGCAGGCTGCTCATGGGGCTGCTGCTCCTCATATGGGGGTGGGCTGCTCATGGGGCTGCTGCTCGTGTGGTCATGGCTCCCTGGACTAAAGCATTGGGCTGGCCAGAGGGGAGTGCGTTTCAGAACTCACAGTAGCCCATGGCTGGAGTGCTGGAGTCACAGTGTCCATGGGACCATAGCCGAGGCAGCAGGTCCCTGGAAATGGTGGCTAAAAAGTCCCAGGTGGTGTCTGAGGGCACCCTGGGTGGAGGTGAGGCTGGGCTCCCAGTCACAGCAGCTCTCCCCTTCAGGATGGCCTCTGTGGTAGAGCTGGCCAACTTGGGACTTTTTTCAATGGTAGCAGAGGCTGCCCAGCTAAGCGAGCCTGGTCCGATAGCCTCTGAAGATCCGGTGGGATCTACCTGTCACACACACACACACCATACATCCACACACTCCCCTTTCACTCCCTCACTCACTCACACCCTCTCCTCACTGCTGCCATCATCCTACCTCTGTAGTTGGGTCTGGAGTGTTATTGACCTGTTCGTGGATGGAGTCTCTTCTGCAGGTGTCTGGTTATGTGGCTCACTGTCTACCACATTGATCAAACAGGACAAAATGCAACTCAACAAGATGTGACACAAAGGGAACAAAATACGAATGTACTCATGACACCAATAACCCCCATATAAGTGACTGCCAGAGAAAAGAGAATTAAGAGAGAGAAAAGAGCACAAAAGATATCGAGGAGAGAAAAAATGGTAGGAGAGAAAAGAAACAGAAGAAAAAGGAAAAATATATACGTATATGGGGATAAAACACCACAGAACAGATAAATCAAAAAAATGGAAACAACAAACACCCAGAAAAGAGGATGGGGGCAGAATCTGTAGAGGCCAAGTTTATATACAGAAAGTAAGGCTAAGGAATTGGATGAATATGGGGAGGACCTCAGTTCAGTATACAGGAGGTAGAAAGAGGATGAGTGGATAAGAAGAAAAAGAAAGAGAAAAGTAATTTTTAAAAAAAATTTTTTAAATAGGCTCCAACAATAAAAATAGAATGATGAAAAATAATGCAAAAAGAAATAAAAAATAAAGAAACAAACAAAAGAGAAGAAAAAATAAAGAAAAGAGATAACAAAATAAGAAGAAAATTAAAAAGTGAAGCGTCATTTGTTTACACTGCATTTTAATGCCCCACAGAAGCTGGTTTGAGATACTACTCTTCTGTCCTGTCTGCCACTTCTCAGTTTTCTATTAAGTAGTCAGCACCACGTTGAAGTTCCAAGTGGTCCACTGCTCCTCTGTTTGTGTCTATCTCCACCACCTTGACTGCCAGCAGGCTGGACCAATCTGCCCACTTAGCCTGTCTGCTCGCTTTCAATATTAATGTCTCAAGCAGCGGTTTCTGACAGGGCTATAGTTGGGGAGGTTGCCATATTGCTTTTTGGGACTGAATGGCCCTGAAGGGCTCTCAGGGACTATTCCGAATTTTTTTTTTTTTTTTTGTATCCTTTGTACCACTCAGGGTGTAGTCTGAGTATGGCTGTATTGGTTGCCTAGAGACTGCAAAGAGGGGCTATCTCTTCAGGAGAAAATGGCTGCTTAGGTGCAGAGTGTCAGGTATGATCCAGTGCCAGACTCCCGGACCTGCTCTTCTCCCCAGCCTCTCCCCAGACTCCACAAGTCCACACCTCCACTTGCACTTCAGCCACAGATGAGCATTTGTATTTGAAAAGTCCCATGAACTGGGTTTAGCAAATAAAAGTAAAGACCTGAAAGAGGGGAAAGAGCTGTGCCACTGCAAGTTTCTCTCCCCTTCACCCCTACCACGCCCCGGCATCGTGAGGCTCGTGCACTTGTTCAGGCTGCCTCCTCCAGGCTCAGCCTCTCATGGTTGTGGGCTTAGGTCTAGAATTCCCTGCTGCCAGCAGCACTGTGGATTTCCTTTCCACAATCAGATGTTACGCCTGTCCCAAGGGACATGGCAGCCACGCAGCTTTCTTCTGACCCTCTGGGCTCAGAGGTCTCACAACTCTCTCCAGCCTAGATCCCCGATTTTACCATTCTCCAGACATCTTCTGCCCTTCCCAGCTGCAAAATGTCTCACCAGCTGTGTCTACTTTGCCAATTCTGGGTGGATGTTATTTGATTTAGTTGCTCCTTCTATCTGCTCCAGGATAAGGCTCGGGACACATCTGCCTATTCGGCTGCCATTTTGTCTCCTGGGAGATTTTTAATTACTGCTTCAATTTCATTAAATTATTATTGGTCTATTCAGGTTTCCTATGTCATCCTGATTGAATTTTGGAAGATTGTATGTGTCTAGAAATTTGTCCATTTCACCCAGGTTGTCCAGTTTGTTGACATATAGTTGTTCATAGTATTTTCTTACAATCCTTTGTATTTCTGTGATGTTGTAACCTCCTCTTTCATTTATGATTTCATTTATTTGGATCCTCTATGTTTGTTTCTTGGTGAATCTGGCTAAAGGTTCATCAATTTTTTAAAATATGTTTTTATTGATTTTTTATAGAGAGAGGGAGAGATAGAGAAATAGAAACATTGATGATAGAGAAACATCATCAATCAGCCTCCTCTTGCATGCTCCCCACAGGGGATTGATCCCGCAAGCCAGGCATGTGCCTTGCCCTGGAATAAAACTGGTGGCCTCTTGGTTCCTGGGTTGACATTCAATCACTGAGCTACACTAGCCAGGCAAGGTTCATCAATCTTGTTTATCTTTTAAAGAATCAGCTCTTGGTTTCAGTGAACTTTTGTATTTTTTTTCTTTTTTTAAGTCTCTATGCCATTTATTTCCACTTTGGTCTTTCTTATTTCCTTCCTTCTACTTCCTCTTGGCTTTATTGTGTTTTTTCTTGTTCTTTTACTTGTAGGATTAGGTTATTTATTTGAAATTTATTTTCTTGTTTCTTAAGATAGACCTGTAATGCTATGAAATTCCCTCTCAGGACTGTTTTCACTGCATCCAATAGATTTTGGGGTTTTGTGTGTTCATTTTCTATTGTTTCCAGGAAGTTTTTTATTTTTTTCTTGATCTCACTGGCAACCCATTCACTATTTAATAGTATACTAGTTAGCCTCCGTGTATTTGAATGTTTTTGATTTTTTTTATTGTAATTGGCTTCTAGTTTCATGTCATTGTGATCTGAGAATATGCTTGATATGATTTCATTCTTCCTGAACTTGTAGAGACTTGTTTTGTGTCCTAACATGTGGTATATCTTTGAGAATTTTCCATGTGCATTTGAGGAGAATGTATATTCTGCAGCTTTGGGATGAAATTATCTGTAAATATTAATAAATCAGATTTATATAGTGTGTCATTTAGGATCACTATGTCCTTTTTTCTGAAACATCTATCCATTGATATCAGTTGGGTATCAAAGTCCCCTACTATAACTATGTTGCTGTCAATCTGTCTTTTAAAGTCCCCTAAGGAGGTTTTTTTATATATTTAGGTGCTCTTATATTGGGTTCATATATGTTTACCTCTTGTTAGATCAATCCCTTTTGTATTAGGTAGTAGTCTTCTTTGTCTTTTGTTATGGCCTTTGTTTTGAAGTCTATATATCAGATATAAGTATTGCTATACCACCTTCTTTTTTGTTTCCATTTGCATGGATTATTTTTTTCCATGCCTTCATTTTCAGTCTTGTGGGACTTTTATTCTGAAGTGGGTCTCTTATATTCGAGCAGCCAGGCGAATATGTGGGTAATGTTTACTCATCCATTCAACTACCCTATGTCCTTTGACTGGAGTATTTAATCCATTTACATTAATAATATTATTATTGGTAGGTAATTATTTATTGCCATTTTTAGTTTTTGTGCCTATGTTCCTCTCCCTGTCTAGTTCTTCTTAACATTTCTTGCAATGTTGGTTTGGTGGTAATAAACTCCTTTAGCCTGTGTGTGTGTGTGTGTGTGTGTGTGTGTGTGTGTGTGCACGCGCGCACATGCACACATGCATGCCTGGGAAGCTCTTTAATTTCCCTTCAATTTTAAATGATAGCCTTGCTGGATAAAATAGTCTTGGTTTCCAATCCTTGCTTTTCATTACTTTGAATACTTCATAGCATTCCCTTCTAGTGTTTCTGTTGAGAAATCAGATGACAGCCTCATGGGAGTTCCTTTGTAGGTAACTAATTGATTTTCTTTTGCTGCCTTTAAGATTCTCTCTTTGTCTTTAATTTTTGGCCCTTTATCATTATGTGTCTTGGTGTGGGCCTCTTTGGGTTCATCATGATTGGGACTCTCTGTGATCCCTAAACCTGTGTGACTATTTCCTTCACCAGCCTTAGGAAGTTTCTGTCATTATATCTTCAAACAGGTCCTCTATCCTTTGATCACTTTCTTCTCCTTCTGGCATTCCTATTATGTGAATGTTGTTACATTTCAAGTTGTCACAAAGCTCCCTTAAACTGTCTCCCTACTTCTTAATTATTTTTTTCATTTTGGTGCTCTGACTGATTTTTTTTCTATCCTGTCTTCTAATTCTCTGGTTCAATCCTGTTTCCTCTAATCTACTTCTTATCCCTTCCAGATTATTCTTTATTTCAGCTATATCATTCTTCATTTCTGACTTGTTGTTTTTCATGATTTCTATATCTTTTTTTCATGGTGTTGAGAATCCTTATAATCATTATTCTGAGCTCTATGTATGATAAATTGCTTATCTCCATTTCATTTAGCTCTTCTTCAGGAGAATTCTCTTGTTCTTTCATTTGGGGCCTGTTTCCTTGTCTCCCCATTTTGGTTGCCTCTTTGTGCTTATTTCTATTTGTTAAGTAGATCTCCTGTGACTACTAGTCCTGCTTTGTGAATGCCGCATCCATTTGCAATTAGGGTTCAAGGTCTGGAGAAGGGGCTGACACACAAATGAATATACTAGACAAGAAATATAAATTTAGAAGGTATGAGGGAGCCAGGCGAATAACTTCCCTCTAGTGAAGAAGCTCCCTGAAACCCCAGACCCATCAGCTTTTATTTACTTGAATACACATTTTTCCTTTAGCAAAGCAAACAGGCATATCAAAGGTAAAATTTAGCAAACAATAAAGGATTATCAGGTTAAGGCATTGGTCGGCAAACTCATTAGTCAACAGAGCCAAATATCAACAGTACAATGATTGAAATTTGTTTGAGAGCCAAATGTTTTAAACTTAAACTTCTTCTAACGCCACTTCTTCAAAATAGACTCACCCAGGCCGTGGTATTTTGTGGAAGAGCCACACTCAAGGGGCCAAAGAGTCGCATGTGGCTCATGAGCCACAGTTTGCCGACCGTGGGGTTAGGGGATTGCCTCAGCCATTCAGCCAGTAGCAGGGTAATATAATGCTGATTTTCAGCCCTGCTGAATATCAAAGTCCATCAGCCTTCTAACGGACTTCTCGCATTTATATGTTAACTACTGTTGGTCTTTGCCTCCAACACTAGTTGGGTGGCTTTCTTTAGTGGGTGTCTGTGGAACCAGGAGTGTACGCTTCTTGATCTTCTGAGTGGGGTGCTCTACGAATGTCCCTTGTATGGGTTATGTGGTTCCTCCTATTTTAATTGGCTCTTGGTTGCTGTTATCTCATTTGTGGATGGGCTCAGCCTTCAGGCTGGCTGACTATTAGGCTCAATGCTAATCACATCATGACAACTGTTGTACAGATGCTAACAGAATAAAACAAGACCAAACAAGACAAACTGGAAATAATACCCACATGCACGCATGTGCATACACACACACACACACACACACACACACACTAAAAACTAATAGCAAGAACAAAAACACTACCACCAACACCAAAAAAGAATAACAAAAGAGAAAGAATACTGTATAAGAAAAGACCAAAAGAATTAGAGCAGAAAGGCAGAAATGAAAGAGTAAAATGTGAAAGAAGGTGTAGAAAAGAAAAAAATAAGATTGACAGAGGAGAAGATATACCCTGGCCAGTGTTGCTTACTACATATAGCATTGGCCTGTGCACTGAATGGTCACAGGTTCAATTCCTGGTCAAGGGCATGTACATGGTTGTCAGGTGCATGAGGGTTTTTCTCTCTCTCCCTCTACCAACTCCCTCCCTCCCTTCCATTCTCTCTAAAAAATCAATGGAAAAAATATCTTCAGGTAAGGATTAACAAGAATATATATGAAATAATAATTTTAAAATGTAATAATAATTAGTAAAATAACATGGGATTGGAAAAGAAAAATGGGGGGAAAATATAGATGAAGAAAAGGATAGAGAGAAATAAGGGATATGAGAAAGAAAAAAGTAAAATATATATATTTTTAATTTAATACAAAATAATAAAGAGCCCTAACCGCTTTGGCTCAGTGGATAGAGCGTCGGCCTGCAGACTCAAGGGTCCCAAGTTCGATTCCGGCCAAGGACATGTACCTTGGTTGTGGGCACATCCCCAGTAGGGAGTGGGCAGGAGACAGCTGATTGATGTTTCTCTCTCATCGATGTTTCTAACTCTCTCTCGCTCTCCCTTCTTCTCTGTAAAAAATCAATAAAACATATTTTAAAAAATAATAATAAAGAAAAGATTATACACAAAGTAATAAGAAAGAAAAAGGAAAATGAAGTTGAGTTCGTCTCCACAGATTGTATTGCCTATTGCATTCACCCTTTGGATCTGCTATTTATGGTGCTTGCTGGATTTTGCTCAGATGTTGTCTAAGACTGGCCCCTTGGTGTGCCGTTCACAGGCCTCACTGATAGGTTCTCTTGTATAGTCAATGTCAGTCACTGTCCTGGCCTGATCTTCAACCACCAGCCCAATGCTCAGCAGAGTAGAGCCCCAAACAGTTCAGTGGGCAGGGCCTCCTAATCCCAGAGACTCTACATCTGCCTCCAGTCTGTATCCTTGAATGTCCCTGTTCTGAGTTGCCTTCTCTTCCCCCATGGATCTATGCTATGTGGGGACATCCAGGACCTGGCCTGGGTGGTTTAAACAGACTGGTGGTGAGGGTGGTGCTTGTAATCTGTAGGCGTCGAGGCAGGAACTTCCTCTCCTTCCCAGGGCTGCACTGACTGCTGGCTGTATTCACTGGGGAACTCGAATCTGCTTCCCTGTAATGCTGCTGAAGGGCCCGGCAACTGCCCCCCTGTCTTCCGGACAGAAACCCACCCAGGAGACACTATTGCCAAATCTCAGTCCACCTGGGTCCCTGGCAGCCCCTCACCCCCACACAAAGTAAGAAGGATCAAAAGGTATTCACTTTCACTCCAACTGGCCAAATGTCGGTGTGCCCCATGCCGTCAGACCAAGCAGTACCAGCACCAATTTCTAACCCCATGCCATTTTCCTTTGGCTTAGATCACAGCATAAAGGGGCAGGCCTAGTAGGTTGGGGGCTGGAGTGGCCCATGGGCTTGAGGAACGCAGACTAGCACACCCTCCCGCACCCCTCCATCCCCGCCCCCCAGCTCTCTACCCAATGTTCTACCAGGGAGTGGTGGACCTCTCAGGGTCTCTGCTGGCCAAGCTCTGCAGTGTGAAGCTCTGCAGTGCAAAGCTCTGCGGTGTGGCCCGACCCCCAGTCCCAGATCAGAGCTATTTTACTTGCGGTTGTTGCAAAAAGGAGATTGCCTTAGATGTTGTGGTTTGAGCTTCCCAGGTGGATGGCATCTCCACTGCTTTACACCATCCGGTGCTACATAGGTTCTCCTTCCCTTCTCTGATTTACTGAATCAAGGATCCCTGTGTGGGGCTGAGACCCCCACACTCCCACAGGTGTATGGGCTCCACTGCCACAATATCCCTTGGCTTCCTAGCTGCAAACCTAAGCAAGTTGACTTACCCACTCTGTGTCTCCTTCTGTTTTTCCTCTGTTTTCTCTGTTCACGATACTTCAGATCAGCTACTTTAACTTGTTTTTCAAGCCAGTTGACCTGCAGTTCAGCCAGAAATCTGTCTGGTATTGGGAGCAAGTGGTCAGAGCTTCCAACTTCTCTGCAGCCATGTTGGATCTCCAAAATTTGGTATAATTTTTAAAACATTCCTTTGAATAATATTATAGCAATACATATATATATATACACAGGACATCCCCCAAAATTTATACACATTTTGAATAATAAAAAGGCAGTTTTTATTAAAATACATTTCATTTTCAGCCCAGCTGGTGTGGCTCAGAATTGAACAGCTTATGAACCAGGAGGTCATGGTTTGATTCCAGTCAGGACACTTGCCCAGATTGTGGGCTCGATCCCTTGTCATCTTACTCCTTAGCCTAATTTCACAAGTGTACTGTCATGCCAACTTGCATATCTGTTCACAAGGACCACTTCTAGCTTATACCTAAGTATTAGATCTTGGCCAGCCAGTCTCTCTCCAATGGGGTGTGTGGTCCCTGCCTCTCTTGATTTTCTGTCCTCTATAATTCTATTATAGAATAAGACATAGTTGAGCTGATTGTTCTTTGATACCACCACCCCACTCTACCACTTTTTTTCTGACTCTTGTCCATCCTGTTAAGTAATCCAAGAGGCTGACCTCTAAATATCTATCACTTGGGCTCCCTTACTAACTGGTTGGGTCTGGTCCCTTACAGGCACCAGAAGATAGGAGCAGAGAGATGAGATCATTTCTTACTATGCTCTCTCCATGCTCTGGTACCTTCGCTCTTGGATGTGTTTTTCTATGGATATCACTCTAAGAAATCCCCTCCTCCCATTGCCCCTTCAGGCTAGAGGTGGTGATGGCTGCCTGTCACTGCTGGTTCCTGAGTGCCTCAGCATCCCTTGTTTGTTCCCCCAACCTTGACTATACTTCTTTAAAAAGTGCTCAGTTCATCCTGGCTGGTTTGCTAAGTGGTTAAAGCATCAATCCATGTATGGAAGGGTTGCCGATTTGATTCCTGGTCAAGGGCACATACTTGGGTTGTAGGTTCGATTCCTGGACCCAATCAGGGCTGTGTGGGAGGCAACTGATTAATGTGTCTCTCTCACATCGATGTTTCTCTCTTCCCCCCACCCTTCCTCCCTTCCACTTTCTTACTGAAAACAAAAATTAATGGAAAAAAATATCCTTAGGTGAGGATTAACAAAATAATAATAATAATAATAATAATAATAAAAGTCCTCAGTTCATTATCTTCTGAATTCCATCTGAATGTGCCTCTGTATCCTGCTGGAACCAGGGCTAATAAAATTACATTATAATTGTTTCCTTACTTCTGTTTCTCTTCTCCTAGACTAGAAGTTTTCTGAAGATAGGGAACTTTATCTTTCTTTTCACAGCTTACAGCATCATAACATGATTTTTGACAAATGAGTATTAGTTGAAGAATCTATATATATGAAAGATTAATATACAAAGTGTCCCCATGGGAGTTCAACCGGGAGTTCTATCACTCGCTGACATGTGCTGACCACCAGGGGGTGGCACAGAATGAAAGAAGGCCTTGGCCAGCAGCTGGAAGGCCCCAATTGGCCCTGATCGCCAGCCAGGCCTAGGGACCCTACCCATGCACAAATGTCATGCATTGGGCCTCTAGTAAATATATATTGATTAACAAATATAAGAAACCAACTAGTATGCTTTAATAGTTTAGACTTTCTTTTAGGTATTTTACTTGAAATAAATCATGTCTTCTTTTACCTCTATCTAACCAGCTACCCTGATCCCCTTCCTGAGACAAATAATCTTTGGAATGGCATTTTAATAAAATCTGAATGTGTAAAACCAATATTCATATTCCTCCATTTCTTTAAATTTGGATAACACTGATCTAATATACTTTTTAATTTATTTGGGGACTGAAGAAAATTATATGAATTTCTTGACTCAGATAAAAATTTGGAAATTTCAAGCTCAAAAGGACTTCAAAGCACACTAAAAATTTTTTATTAAGAAGAAACAAGTTGTTCTTAGCAAAAGTCCCAGGAGTTTGGTGTGTAGAAGTGCAGAGTAGGCAGATAGAACAGACTCCTGGGACAGGCCATTATCTCTCCTAGAGGCTTTGGAGCCTGGGTTAGAACCTGGCTTATTCACTTTTTCTGGTTTAAAATTAAGGAGGTATCTTTGACTTATCCCTTTCCCTCAGACTGAATAGCCAAGCCAGCTTTCTGAGTCTACCTTTAAAACTTCTCTTCAACCATTGCTCTGCCTTTCCACTGTTGTGAAGATAATTTTGGCAACTAATATCTTGGTGTGGTCTTTTGCAAGTATCCTAAAATAGCTTCACTGATTCCAGTGCATCTTTCTTAAGTCCTTCCTGGCCCTAGACAACTTATCCAAGCTGTTTCCCACCAGAGACAGCCTGATCTAATCCACCTCACAAGCATGCCTGTTCAACCTGTCACTGCCTGTCCCTTTGTTTATGTTGTTCCCCATATATGAAATGCCTTTCTGCTTCTTCTCTGGCTGACCAAATCTCACCCATAGTTCATGTTCACCTCAGATTTCACCTTCACCATGAGCTTTCCTCCAAAAACTCTAAACCACAATAATTGCTCCCTTTCCAGGCATCCCACAGTACTTAGTTATAGAATCAAAGAGCTGGAAGGAACCTTAGTGATCACAGATTAAAGCATTAATTTTACCAAATAAGAAAACAGATCAGGGAGATAATGAATGATCTATCCAAGAATACACAGTTGGTAAGTAGTAGAGCAGCAAAAACAATCAAGACCCCAACTGTTAGTCTAGTGCTATTTCCATTACTTGGTGCCATTTCCCTCCCACATGTTTCTACATTTAATAGAAATTTGCTTGTATTATTTGTATTTGTTTCATGGAACAAAGTTGTATCTCCCTATGAAGATTAAAAGTCTCTCTTGAGATTAGAAAACATATATTTTCCTTCTTTTGTATTTTCACAGAAAATAACAGGCACTTAAAATATCTTTGTTTTATCAAATTTTAAAAAATGTAAACTCAACAACTCCACCGTACCTTGCACATGATGAGCACATAGTAGATAATTCAGAAATATTAGTTGATTAATTAGCTAAGTAAAAGATATACACACACTCAGGCATTTCTTTATTCATTCAACTAAAAATGATATGCATTAATATAATCTAAGTGCTAGAGGTACACAGATTATGACACATATGACAAAGTTTCAGAGAAGATGAATATGCACACAGCATTACCATTGAAAAAAATAAGAACCTACTAGAGGTGTGCACAGCATAATAAGTATTGGGAAGGCAGCAAAAAGAGATTATTTTTAAAATGAGTCTTGAAGGAGGACTACAATAATATCAAGTATAGAAAAAGAAGAAAAGTTTCAGGAATCAGCAGACACACAGAGGCAGAAAAGTGTGCCAGTCAGCTTCCTGTATCTATCTTTGAAACTTTAAGGGATGAGTGGTGTGAGGGCTATGTTTGTTGGAGAAGGTGAGAATCAAGACAGGTAGGTTGCCATCAGCTTGTAGAGGGCCTTGCAAGAAGCACTAAAGGGTTGAAACTTTATCCAGTAGGCAGTGGATAGTCAGGAAACTTTTTAAATCAGGGAAATGACAGAATCAGCTACCTGGAAATGAAGTGGGAAGGTTCGCCTGGAGAGAAGAGCCTGGAGGCAAGGAAGCCAGTTAGGACACAATTCCAGGTATCCATGGAAGAAAGGTGAGCAGAAGGCAATAAGGGTGGGGTGGGACAGAGAAGAGGCAGTTGTAGTGCAGAGAGATTTTTTTCCTCCCTGTTATGTTATACATGAGAAACAAGCCTAGAAGGATAAGCACAAAAATGTGAACAGTAATCTGTGGGTAACAGTATCACAGGCAGTTTTTCTTTTTTACATGGTGGTTTTGGGGTAGTATTTCTTAAGTTTTACACATTAACATATATATTATCATATTACTGTTTATTATATTGTATATACTTGAGGCCCGGTGCACAAGATTTGTGTACTGGTGGGGGTGTGGCCTGCAGGGATCAGCCAGCTGTGGGAGCGCTGCTCATCCAGGTCAGCCAAGCGTCTGTGGACCCGCCCTCTGCAGCAGAGTGTGCTCCCACTATGGGAGTGCACTGACAACCAGGCAGCAGCTCTTTCATTGAGCGTCTGCACCCTGGTGGTCAGTAAGCATCATAGTGACTGGTCAGCTGGTCGTTCTGGTCTGTCTGCCCTTCGGTCGCTGGTCTTTTATTATATAGGATTACTATGATTAGAAAAAGTAAATACTACTTTTTAAAGGACACATGCTCAGTATAGAAGACTTTAGAAATACAAAAATGTGGGGAAATTTTAAATCACCAATAAAAATGCTTACATTTTAACATTAAGGGGAAAAGGATACAAAATTATATATTTTTATTAAAATAACTTAGGTTGAAACTGCTGAAAGGAAATATATCAACATGTTAACAGAGTTATTTCTGATAGTGGGATTATTGGCAATTTTATTTTATATATTTTGTTTAGTTTATTGCTAAAATTTCCACAATTAGTATGTATTTCTTCTTTTTCTATTAAAATTTAAGTTTATTGCCTTTTTTCTTAGAAAGAGAATACATGCCCTGGCCAAGTAGGTCAGTTCTTAGGGTATCCTCCTAATAGGCCAATATTCTGGGTTTTATCCCTGGTTAGGGCACATATAAGAATCAACCAATGAATGCATAAGTAGGTGGAACAACTAATAGATCTCTCTCCTCTCTCTCTCTCTCTCTCTCTCTCTCTCTCTCTCTCTCTCTCTCTCTCTCTCTCTCTCTCTCTTTTCCTCCCTCAAATCAATAAATCAAATAAAAAAATAAAGATAAGACAATCATAATAGACTATTTGGAAATGCATAAATGTGAAAAGAAGGTTGGGCATCTGTTTTTATACAACCTAAAGAGACTCACAATATTTTTGTTATGTTTCCATAAAATTATAATTACTTTAAAATTTTTTACTTTTATTGATTTTAGAGAGAGAGGAAGGGAGGAAGGGGAAGAGAGAGAGAAACAAAATTTCTTGTTCCACTTATTTATGTATTCATTGGGTGCTTCTTGTATGTGCTCTGCTCAGGGATTGAACCCACAACCTTAGTGAATTGGGACAATGCTCTAACCAACTGAGCTACCTGGCCAAGGCAATATAGTTACTTTAAAAAGAAAACAAAAACATTTACTGTGTATCAGGAATACTACACTTATTTAATCCTCACTACAAAACTTGAGATATAGAGAAATTAAGAAATTTGCCCAGCTGTAGTTGCTCAGTGGTTAAGTGTCGCCCTATAAACCAGGAGGTCACAGTTCGATTCTCTGATTCCCAGTCAGGACACATGAGAGGGTTGACGACTCAATCCCCATGGTGGGGCATGCAGGAAGCAGCCGATTAATGATTCTTTCTCATTGTTGATGTTTCTATCTCTTTCTCTCCCTCTCCCTTCGTCTCTGAAATCAATAAAAATACATTAAGAAAAAGAAATTAGCCCAAGAGGAGAAAATTGTGAATGATAGAGCTGGGACCTTGTATTATTTTTTTTTAAAGACAGCTTTAATATATCATTATATATTACTTTTTAAATGAAAAAAAAATACATTTGTTTATTTAAAAATCGCAGAACACTCCAGTTTCAAGAGAGAAAAAAATCACTGTTAGCATTTGAGCTACTTTCGTGCTGTGAATGTTATCTTCCATAATTGAGATCTTCTTTCTGAGACCCCAGAGGAAGAGAAAGACTCAGTCAGGTCTAGGCCTCAAAAACAGTGAAAATGGACTCAGAAGCACAGCAGAGTCCAGTGTAGAAGTGGGGAAGGAAAACTAGGGGAAGAACTGAACAGAATTCAAGGTCAGGGAAGTGACTACTGATGGCTCTCTTCTCTGTAGTACATGAGGTCATCTGCTGGGAGTGAGAAGGCAGACCAAGGTTGGACAGGGTCTTGAGGTATATGAGGACAGGTTAGAACAGCTGCAATGGATATAGCTACTCCGTCAAGAAACAGCCAAACAGAAACTGTTTTCAGATGTGAGCCTGGACTGTAAACAACTGCAGAGAAACAGCTAATGTTTTGATCTCACACAGCTTGAACATGTCCCTCTCCTCCTACATGCCCTGTTTTGCTCTTTTGTGTACTCTATATAACCTTTACTGTCAAAGTCTGGGTTGCAGTAAAATTTCACCAGCTGCCCGCCCTCCCCGCTACCTCCTGTGTAGCCAGTCTGCAGGCTGATGGGACTTGGCAAAAAACTTCACTGGTTGGCCACCACCAGTGTGCACGTCCTAATAAACCCATGTCTTTGGAATCTGCAAACAATATGTGAAAGTATTTTCAGACCTCAGCACTCTTCATAACAGGCCTTTCATAACCTGACTCCAGATATGCCTTTAGCCTTCTTCTTCTTCAACAACCAACCGAATATCCACTTTCTGCACTCTGGACAACTTGGCTATTTTATGCCACTGTGTCTTTGCTTTCCCCTTCTCCATCCAGCTGGCTCTACATCCTTCAAAATGCACTGAAGCAATGCCTCATTCAGAAAGAATTCTGTAGTGTCTTACTTAAGCTTGAAAATGCTTTATACAACATTGTGCCTACACTTAAAACTGTAATCCTTGATTTATTCATTTGCCTTCCTCTCTAGACTTTGTCAAAGACCCTGGCTTATTGAACTTCATAAATCTAAATCTAAGTCAAATACTATGCATGGCACAGAAAAGGTATTATTAAATGACTAGAGGCCCGGTGCAAGAAATTTGTGCATGGGGGGTGGGAGGGTGTCCCTCAGCCCAGCCTGCACCCTCTCCAATCTGGGACATCCCTCTCACAATCCAGGACTGCTGGCTCCCAACCACTCGCCTACCTGCCTGCCTGATTGCCCCTAACCACTTCTGCCTGCCAGCCTAATCACCCCCTAACCACTCCCCTGCCAGCCTGATAGACATCTAACTATCCTCCCCTGCAGGCCTGGTCGCCCCCAACTGCCCTCCCCTGCTGGCTCGGTCACCTCTAACTTCCCTCCCTTGCCAGCCCGGTCACCCCTAACTGCCCTCCCCTGCTGGCCTGATTGCCCACAACTGCACTCCCCTGCTGGCCATCTTGTGGTGGCCATCTTGTGTCCACATGGGGATGGCCATCTTTGACCACATGGGGGCGGCCATCTTGTGCATTGGAGTGATGGTCAGTTTGTATATTACCTCTTTATTAGACAGGATTTTTGGTTTTATTTTGTTTCAGTTTTACTTACTACAATGAAAATGCTATATATATATATCTATATCTCCCTAATATGCAAATAGACTGAAGAATGGAACCACCGAACAACTGATCACTATGATGTGCACTGACCACCAAGGGGTACACGTGGAACATGGTGGGTGTCAGCAGCAAGTAGCAGAGTATGGAACATGGGGGGCATCACCATGGTGGGATGGTGGAGCAGGCAAGCAGGGGCACCAGACCAAGGTGGGGCACAAGTTGCTGTCATCAGGGTGAGCCTCTGGTGGTTACTGAAAATTCTTTGCTTCCACATGCCACGGTCCTGCCAGATGCTTGCACCTGCTGCCAGCGCTAGCCCCACTTGCACCTGCTGCCAGTGCCTGGCGCCAGCCCTAATCACTCAGCACTGTCAGCAGGTATGAGCTGCGGTTGCCTGCCCCAATAACCCCTCAGGGCTTTTCCACCACCCCCTGCTCCTGAGGGGCAATCAGGGCTAGCAGCCACCTCTTACACCCACTGCCGGTGACAGCCCCAATAGCTCCACACCGTCAGCAGGTACAAGCGGGGCCAGCACTGTCAGCACATGAGAGCAACAGCAGTGGAAGCAGAGCTGCCAGCAGACAGGAGACCAGGGGTTGCAGAGGGAGGGGCCAGGCGGGGTGCGGAGGATGGGCTGAGACCCGCCCCTGTGCCCACTGCAGCCTCATGGCCCACAGTTCCTTTCAAGGTGCACGAATTCATGCACTGGGCCCCTAGTACAATTATAAACAATCCAGACCTCAGTACTGCTATAAATTAATTAATGAATGAATAGTTAATTCATTAATTAATTCTGATTAAATGAACTTGGAGTATTACTTACAAAAGAGAAAAATCTTAGAGTGGCAATGACTCAAGTCTTAAGGACTTATTAGGTAGAAGAGAAAGTAACACATTTTTATCTTGCTCTTAAATTAAGAATCACTGAGTAAATTTTATAGAGAGGTACATTTTGCTTCTTTGAATAATTAGAATTGATCAAACTATAACAGTCTGGCTGACAATGACAGTGATCAAGTAAAGGCTAACAGCATCCTTCCATGGTGGAGGTTGACCTGGAGAGTCTTTTAAGGCCTCTCTAGACCATGAAAACGTGATTTACTTGTAACTCCCACTCCATTCGGTGGTTCATCTTGCAAACCACCTTTGTATAGTGGTAGTCCTCTCACTATCAACTTCAAGAATTAATGTATACCATTTTTTCTAACTACTTTCTTTTCTTTCATTGCCTGTCCCTATTATGCAGAAACATACCCAGAATCTCAGTTATACTCTTTTTGAATACATTTTTATTGTTGATAATATTACAGGTACTTCAGATTTTCCCCTCCCTTTACCCACCTCCTTCCAGCCTCTACCCACCCCCTTAGGTCTTCATTACTCTATTGCCCATATCCATGGGTATGCATATAAGTATATATAAGTTCTTTGGTTTATCTATTCTCATCCCCCAACACCACATTGAGGTATGTCAATCTGTTTCATACCTCCATGCTTCGGGTTTTATTTTATTGGTCAATTCATTTTGATCATTAGATTCCACATATAAGTGAGATCATGTGATATTTGTCTTTCTCAGATTGCTTTCTTTCAATTAGCTTATTTTGTCGTCCATCCATGATGTCCCAAAGGAAAAGAGATCCCTCTATTTTACAGCTGCATAGTATTTCATTCTGTCCACAGCTTTTTTTATCCATTCATCTACTGATGCGCACTTGGGCTGTAACCAAATCTTAGGTATTTTAAATAGCACTATGAACATAAGGGTGCATATATTCTTTCTGAATGAAGTTTTTGGGGTTTTTAGAATATATTCCAAGAGTGGGAATGCTGGGTCAAACGGAACTTCCATTTTTAACTTTTTTGAGGAAACTCCATACCATTTTCCATACAGGCTGCACCAACCTGCATTCCCACCAGCAGTGAACTAGTGTTCCCTTTCCCCACACTGTTGCCAGCACTTGTTTGGTGATTTTTTTATGGTAGCCATTCTGACAGGTGTGATGTGATATCTTCGTGAATTTAATTTGCATTTCTCTGATGATTAGTGACTTTGAGCATTTTTTCATATGTCTCTTGGCCATGGCCATTCATATGTCCACTTTGGAGAAGTGTCTATTCAGGTCTTCTGTTTTTTAATGGGATTGTCTCCCTTTTGTTGAGTTGTAGGAGTACTTTATATGTTTTGGATATTAATCCCTTTTCAGATGTATCATTGGCAAATATGTACTCCACACTGTGGGTTACCTTTTCATTTTGAAGGTGATTTCTGTTGTTGTGCAGGAGCTTCTTATTTTTATACTAGAGGCCCGGTGAAATTCATGCATGGGAGGGGGTCCCTCATCCCATCCTACACCCTCTCTAACCCAGGACCCCTCAGGGGATGTCCGACTGCCTCTCACAATCTGGGACTGCTGGCTCCTAATCGCTTGCCTACCTACCTGCCTGATCGCCCCTAACCCTTCTGCCTGACTGTCTGATCACCCCTAACCACCTCTGCCTACCTGATCACCCCTAACAACTTCGGCCTGCCTGCCTGATTGCCCCTAACTGCTCCCCTGCTGGCCTGATCACCCCTAACCGCCTCTGCCTCACCATGCACCTGGGACCCAAGATTCCCTCCTCCAGCTGGCCACAGTTACCCAGGACCCTGGCCAGCTTTGCCTGAGCCAGCCGTGGCCACAGCCACAGGGGACCATGAGAGGGTGGCTTCACCTGGGCCGCAGCTGCAGGTGCTCAGGACCGCAGGGCAGGTGGCTTGTCCCTCTCCCAGGCCATAGGTGCAGGCGTAGCTTTTGGAGCCCAGAACCGCGGGTGACTTGTCCCTCTACTGGGCCATAGCCTGGCTTGTCCTCATTCCTCTCTCATGAGCTCATTTGTGCCTGGCTTGTCCCCATATCTCTCTCCCCAGTGTTGAGTGTCTGAGCCGTTACAGTATGATGGCATGAGGGCATGACAACCATTTGCATATTAGCTCTTTATTATATAGGATAGTCCCATTTGTTTATTTTCTCCTTAATTTCCTTTGCCCAAGGAGATGTGTCTGTAAATATATTACTACTAGAAGCCCAGTGCACGAAATTCATGCACAGGGGGGTTGGGGGGTGTCCCTCAGCCCAGCCTGCACCCTCTCCAATCTGGGACCCCTTGAGGAATGTCCGACTGCCCATTTAGACCCGATTGCCCCTAACTTCCCTCCCATGCCAGCCTAGTCACCTTTAACTGCCCTCCCCTGCTGGCCTGGTTGCCCCCAACTGCCCTCCCCTGCTGGCCCAGTCACACCTAACTTTTCTCACTTGCCGGCCTGGTTGCCCCCTAACTACCTTCCCCTGCCAGCCCGATTGCCCCTAACTGCCCTCCCCTGCCAGCCTGGTCACCCCTAACTGCTCTCCCCTCCTGGCCTGGTTGCCCCCAACTGCCCTGCCCTGCAGGCCTAGTCACCCCCAACTGCCCTCCCTGCAGTCCTGGTCCCCCCCAACTGCCCTCCCCTGCCAACCTGGTTGCCCCTAACTGCTCTCCCCTGCTGGCCTGGTTGCCCCCAACTGCCCTCCCCTGCAGGCCTGGTCACTCCCCTCCCCTGCAGGCTTGGTTGCCCCTAACTGCCCTCCTCTGCCAGCCCGGTCACCCCTAAATACCCTCCCCTGCCAGCCTGGTCGCCCCTAACTACTCTCCCCTGCAGGCCTGGTTCCGCCCAACTGCTCTTCCCTGCAGGCCTGGGTTCCCCTCAACTGCCTTTCCCTGCAGGCCAGTCACCCCCAACTTCCCTCCTCTGCCAGCCGGGTCACCCCTAACTGCCCTACCCTGCAGGTTTGATTGCCCCCAACTGCCCTCCCTTGCAGGCCTGGTCCCTCCCAACTGCCCTCCCCTGCTGGCCATCTTGTTGCGGCCATCTTGTGTCCACATGGGGCAGCCATCTTTGACCACATGGGGGCAGCCATCTTGTGTGTTGGAGTGGTGGTCAATTTGCATATTACTCTTTTACTAGATAGGATATGAGATGGCTGAGATTTTACTGCCTATGTTTTCCTCTAAGATTTTTATGGGTTCATGCCTTACATTTAAGTCCTTTATCTATCTTGAGTTTATTCTTGTGTATGGTGTAAGTTGGTAGTCTAAGTTCATCTTTTTTGCATGTGTCTGTCTAGTTTCCCCAGCACCATTTGTTGAAGAGACTGTCTTTACTCCATTGTGTTTTTGCCTCCTTTGTCAATTATTAATTGAGCGTAATGGTGTGGGTCAATTTCTAGGGTCTCTGTTCTGATCCATGGGTCTATATGCCTGTTCTTGTGCCAGTACCAGGCTTTGTAGTATAGTTTGATATCCAGTGTTGTGATCCCTCCTACTTCATTCTTTCTCAAGATTGCTGCAGCTATTTGGACTCTTTTATGGTTCCATACAAATTTTTGGAGTATTTGTTCTAGCTCTGTGAAGTATGTCATTGGTATTTTAATAGGGATTGCATAGAATATATAGATTGTTTGGGGTAAGTATACACATTTAAATGATGTTAAGTCTTCCAATCCATGAACATGGTATATACTTCAATTTGTTTGTATCTTCCTCTATTTGTTTTTTCAATGTCCTATAATTTTCCAAGTACACATCTTTTATCTCATTGGTTAAGATTATTCTTCAGTATCTTATTTTTTTGTTGTTGCAATGGTAATTGAGATTTTTTTCTTTTGGTCTCTCTTTCTGAGAGTTAATTATCTATATATATAAAGAGCCAGGGTCCATCACATCCTAAACAACCAGATGGACGACCAAACAGCAGGCTCCATTGATCAGGGGATGGCTAATGGGGGAACCAGGGTCCCTCAGGCGATGATGAATCCATGGCAGCAGCAACTGGTGAGATGAGTGGGTAGGTGGAAGGCAGACCGCTTGGTCCCTCCTCCTCTCAGACTCCAATCAATTGGTGGTGGAGGTGGGGCGGAACTGGGGACTGGCTCCCTTAGTAGTCCTACAGTGTCAATCTCTAGAGAACAGGCCAGGCACCAATGGACCAGCGCCACCGGCATGATCCTAATAGTGCTGCCGGCCTCCTGGAACTTGGCTTCAGGCACTCTAGCCTCTTCCCCTCCCTAGATACTCCACAAGGAAGAAAGGATATCGCCAGCAGCACCAAGGGTGACCAGCGGTTACTGTTCTCCCCATGCTTCCTCCAGGTTGCCCGCCCCGCTCCAGATGAAGTACAAACACTGCACACAGGAGGAGATGTGAGTAGATAGCACACAGGCAATTAATTTCAAAAGTATTTGGACCAATCATTTCCCTCATTGGCCTGTTGGTTTGTTCCTCTCTAAGTATTTCCTCAATAACCTCACAAAAGGAGCAGATACTAATAGGAATAGTCCATTAAGGCTTATTAAAGCCATTAAAATTAATTTTGTTTGGCGATTTATTGGGAAATTTGGGATTCCCATTGGGACCATTGATGCAAGCCGGGGAGTCACCCAGCGGAGCCCCTGAAATGACTGCTGCTGGGGGCTGTGATGCATGGCTGCCCCCCACCCTGCAGGCCTGGCGCCGGCTCTGAGGGGCTCCAGTGCTTTCGCAGCTCAGCTCATCATCGCAGCTGCACTTCCAACCCCTTCAGGTTGTGAGAGGAAAATAAGAGGGTGTGAACTGTGAAGCCCAAACTGGAAGATGTTTTCACAAGAAGGCAGACCCAGCCATCATTTTTATGATGTGGTTTGTGAACCATTAAATGTCCCCCCTTTAAAATATATCTTCAGGGTGTGCCCAGTGCCAGGGAGCCCACGGGGAGTGGAGCCCTTAGATGTGAACATTCTGTGCGTTTCCGGGTCTCCTAAGGGCGTACGTCCCCTGGAGGACAAACCATAGGCTTCAGGGAGGCCTCAGACCATTGTTTGAACGTACAGCTCTCACAATGTGTGAAGGCAGGAAAACCGGCTGACATTTGCATCCCATCCCCAGGTGTTACAGGGCAACACGCAAAACTAAATGGGTGGAATTGAGATGGCGCCTCAGCTGACTGAGGCAGGAGGGTGCCCTGAATCCCTTGGCCTCTGTGATCGCGAAGTCCTTGCATGGGGTGAGGGAGGCAGAAGGAGGACCTGAGGAAGTGTGAGGGGCTTGCCTGTTCTTGCTGAAGGAGGAGGCTGGACTCGGAGACAGTGGTTCTCCAGAGCCCCTGGGCAGAAACACGCCTGCCACACCCAGTGCTGCTGCTGTGTCCCCACGGACAGAACTGGAAGTCCATCAGTGTGCGCTGTTGTCAACCCATGTGTGTGGTCCTTCGTTGCAGGAGGAGGGAAACTGGCCCCCAGGGGGATGGGGTCAGAGGCTCTGTGGCCAATGAGCAAGCAAGTGGAGAGAAAGTGGCGGGGAGGGTGAGGCCAGCACTTCAGAAAGCGAGGTGCACTTAGGAATACACGCCGGTGCGGGGGGGGGGGGGGGGGAGGGGGCGGTGCGGAGAGACACTGAGCAGTGCAGGAACACGGGAGCTGGGCAGGCAGACAGCAGTGCTGCACGAGAGGGGAGGTGGTGGGAGAGTGCAGCGGGGGCAGTAAAACCCCTGTGAACTCAGCTAACAGCAGGCCTGGGTCTCAAAGGTCCTGTGGTCAGAGTGGGGCAGCTTAGCGGACCCTCTGCTCCAGCTCTCACACACTGTGCAAGGCTACGGCAAGCGGGAAGCCTTCTGGCCCACGCTGCTGATGGGGACGCTGGCAGAACCCGTCCTGGGGACTGTCTGACTAGAAGCCCAGCTGCGTGCTGGCTGTGGACAAAGATTCCCTGAGGTCCTAGAGGCCACGGCTTCTCCAGTTCCCAAGGGGGCCTCCCTGTCCCGCCTGCTGCTGCCTCGACCGAGCAGAAAAGGCCCCAGGTATTCGCGGGAGCCACATCCCAGCTTCCTGGCTGGCTGGGCTGTTAGGAGCAGCCACAGCCTCTCCCACACTTGAGAGGAAATGTTCACACCAGGCAGGATATCGGGGCCACTGGGGTCTGCCCACCACAGACACCAGTCACCCTGGACCCTGTCACAGTGTTGCCTGGATCCTAAATGTTGGGAAACGTGTGACTCCTGCCAACTGTTTGTCTGAGAAAATGACGGGTCCATTCTCCATGGTCCCCACGGGCAGTTGTCAAATCTCCCAGGAGGCCTTGCAGAGGCTGTCTTGCTTGGGGGCCTAGAGACTCAGATCTTTTTGTCAATGTGAAACGGTCCAAGTCTAGCATGTCAGACACAGATTCCACTGTAAAAAATGTACAAATGAACAAAACAAAACAAACCTGAGAGATAAGCCAGTGTGGTGTCTGTTCGCAGTGTCTCCTCAGAGGGGCACTTGGGATCATTGGTAGAAATTCTATCACTTGGGAACCCACAGAAAGACTGCTCAGGGCTAGAGAAAGCGCTGGAGATGTTGGAGAGCTGGTTTCGGCGCAACAGTGGAATAACCAGTCACTATGACACACACTGACCACCAGAGGGCAGATGCTCAATGCAGGAGCTGCCCCCTGGTGGTCAGTGCACTCCCACAGGGGGAGCACTGTTCAGCCAGAAGCTGGGCTCATGGCTGGTGAGTGCAGTGGCAGTAGTGGGAGCCTGCCCTGCCTCTGCGGCAACACTGAGGATGTCCAACTGATGGCTTTGGCCCCACTCCCTGTGGCGGGGAGTGGGCCTAAGCCGTCAGTTGGACATCCCCTGAGGGCTCCCAGACTGCGAGAGGGTGCAGGCCGGGCTGATGGACCCCGACCCTAGTGTATGAATTTTGTGCACCGGGCCTCTAGTCCTATCTCATAAAAGAGCAATATGCAAATTGACCACACCTCTGTCACACCCACAAGCCACACCCACCAGCCAATCAGGAGCGAGTATGCAAATTAGCCCAACCAAGATGGCTGCGGCCACAGAGTGAACAGGAGGCTTGGGTTCCCCTGGCAATGGAGGAAGCCAAGCTTTCCACCTGCCCTGGCCTGCCTTGGCCTCTGCTTAAGGCTACAAAGTTTCAATTATAGAAGATAAATAAATCCCAACAAAAATGGTGGCAGCCACAGAACTGGAGAGAGCAGGAGGCTTGAGTTGCCCCCAGCGATGGAGGAAGCCAAGTTTCCCCAGCCCTGGCCTGCCTTGCCCTCCACTTAAGGCTACAAAGTTTCAATTATAGAAGATAAATAAATCCCAGATACCAATGCCTCCACTTAGGTAGCTGGGGGGTGTGGCCAGCCTGCAAACCACCATAGGCCCCTCGCCCAGGTCATCCCACACTCCAAGGGAACCCCCACCCTGATCCGGGACACCCTTCAGGACAAACCAGCCAGCCCCCACCCATGCACCAGGCCTCTATCCTATCTAATAAAAGAATATTCAAATTGACCATCACTCCAACACACAAGATGGCTGCCACCATGTGGTCAAAGATGGCTGCCCCCATGTGGACACAATATGGCCACCATAAGATGGCCAGCAGGGGAGGGCAGTTGAGAGGGACCAGGTCTGCAAGGGAGGGCAGTTGTGGGCAATCAGGCCAGCAGGGGAGGGCAGTTAGGAGTGACCAGGCTGGCAGAGGAGGGAAGTTTGGGGTGACTGGGCCTGCAGGGAAGGGCAGTTCAGGGGACCAGGCCTGCAGGGGAGGGAAGTTGGGGTCAACTGGGCCTGCAGGGGAAGGTAGTTAGGGGCAATCAGGCTGGCAGGGGAGCAGTTAGGCATCAATCATTCTGGCAGGGGAGTGGTTAGGGGGTGATCAGGCTGGCAGGCAGAAGCAGTTAGGCACAATCAGGCAGAGGCAGATGAGCAGTCCTGGATTGTGAGAGGGATGTCTGACTGCCCGTGGAGGCCCGATCCCGGTAGGATCAGGCCTAAATGGGCAGTCAGACATCCCTCAAGGGTTCCCAGATTGGAGAGGGTGCAGGCTGGGCTGAGGGACACACACCCCCTGCATGAATTTCATGCACCGGTCCTCTAGTCTACATATATAAAGAGCCAGGGTCGTAACATCCACAATGACTGGAGGCTCAACTGAATGCCAGGCTGCGCATGCAGCAGGTAAGCGGGCTGAACTGCTGACCTCTTGGAGAGAGAGAGAGGCAGGTCTGATCAGCAGTCACAGCAGTCTGGTCACCCTGCTTCTCTCTCCCGGCCTCGCCAGCAGCCAAGCCTCTCTCTCTCTCTCCCAGAGATCGGCAGTTCAGCCCACTGGCCAGCAGCCTGCGGTGGCTGCTGATCAGCCCTGCCTCTCTGATCAGGCCCAGAGATAGGCCCGGAGATGCTGACTGGCACAGAAACCAACCAATCAGAACCAAATCTAGGTGAATTGCAAGGAGCCAATGGCTGCCTAGGAGGCAGTGTTTTTGACACTGACTGGTGTAGAAACCAATTAATTAGAACCAAATCTGGGTGAATTGTGAGGAGCCAATGGCTGCCTGAGAGGCAGAGCTTTTGACACTGACTGGCATAGAAACTGACCAATTAGAACCAATTCTGGGTGAACTGCGAAGGCAGAACCTAAGGTGAGGGCTCAGGAGAGGTTTTAAGGGCAACAGCTGTTTTGTGTAAGGTGTAAGAAAGTGATTCAATTTTTTAATGACCAGTTTGGCAGTATAGTGCATATGGCTGGCTATCAATCCAGATATAGGGATTATGTGTTTTTGTCTGCCAAGAACATCTCCTCCTGCTGAAAAGGCGTTTCCCCCTATTTAAGCAATCTTATCCTATATAATCTATCTATACTGCTAAAAGGGTAATATGCTAATTAGACCGGGTTAACCAGCCATCTTCCAGACGTCCGACTTCCTTCTGGACAAAGCCATAGTGGTGGGGGCGAGGCAGAGGCAGTTAGGGGCAATCAGGCTGGCAGGGGAGGGCAGTTGGAGGCGAGACCAGGCCGGCAGGGGAGGGCAGTTAGGGGCAATCAGGCCAGCCAGGGGGCAAGGTAGGAGTTATCAGGCAGGCAGGCAGAGGGATTAGGGGCAATCATGCAGGCAGGCAGGTGAGTGGTTAGGAGCCAGTTGTCCCGGATTGTGAGAGGGATGTCTGACTGCCAGTTTAGGCCTGATCCCTGTGGAATTGGGCCTAAACTGGCAGTCAGACATCCCCTGAAGAGTCCCAGATTGGAGAGGGTGCAGGCCGGGCTCAGGAACCCCTCTCTGTGCACGACTTTCATGCACTGGGCCTCTAGTTGGTGTATAAAAATGCCATTGATTTCTGGATGTTGATTTTGTATCCTGCTACCTTGCCAAATTCATTTATTTAATTTAGTACCTTCCTGGTGGAGTCTTTAGGATTTTCTATGTATAATATCATGTCATCTGGGAATAATGAGAATTTTGTTCCCTCCTTTCCAATTTGAATACCTTTTATCTCCTCTTGTCTGGTTGCTATGGCTAGGACTTCTAGTACTATCCTATAAAATAAAGATGTAATATGCAAATTAATCCTCATGCCATCACAAGATAGCTGCGCCCACAGCAGAGGCAGGGTTCCCGTAACACAATATGGCTGCACCCACAGCAGAGGTGGGGCTCCCATAACGAGTGATCAGCAGGGACCTGAGGCTGCGTGGCACCAGGCCGGAGTCAGGGACCTCAGGCTGTGCCCCCCGCCCTGGTACTGGGCCTGAGGACCTCAGGCCATGCCCCTCGCCCTGGCACCGGGCCAGGGGACCTGAGGGTGTGCCGGGGAACCTGAGGCTGTGCCCCCTGCCCAGCATGTGCCGGGAGACCTGAGGCTGAACCCTCCGCCCATTGGGGCTTGATGGTGGACCTGAGGCTACGCCTCCCACATGGTGGAGCTTGACAGGGGAACTGAGGCTGTGCCCCCCAAACCCAGCAGGGCTCTATGGCCTGGGGAGGCTGGCCAGGTCTGGATCTTGGGCGATTTCAAGGCACACGCAGGTGGGCAGGGACTTGACTCTGGGTCCCACAGTGCACCCCAGACTCTGACAGGAGGAAGATTTTCATATACATTTTACTAATTTTCTTTCATCTCTGATGCTTCTATTATAGAGAAAGGGCAAATAGCAATATTAAAATATTTCTTCTAATTAATTCCTTTTAATGTGCATGAACTTCATGCACCAGGCCACTAGTGTTGAATTAGAGTGGTGAAAGCAGACACCCTTGTCTTGTTCCTGTTCTTAAGGGAAACACTTTTAGTTTTTGCCCATTGAGTATTATGTTGGCTATAGGTTTATCATATATGGCCTTAGTTATGTTGAGGTATGATCCCTCTATTCCCACTTTACTGAGAGTTTTTATAAATAAAAAAAAAGGTGCGGCCATAACTGGTTTGGCTCAGTGGACAGAGCGTAGGCCTGCGGACTGAAGGGTCCCAGGTTCGATTCTGGTCAGGGGTATGTACTTTGGTTGCGGGCACATCCCCAGTGGGGGGTGTGCAGGAGGCAGCTGATTGATGTTTCTCTCTCATTGTTGTTTCTAACTCTCTCTTCCTCTCCCTTCCTCTCTGTGAAAAATCAATAAAATATATCTTTAAAAAAAAAAAAAGGTGCTGGATTTTGTCCAATGCTTTTTCTGCATCTATTGATATGATCATGTGTTGTTTATCTTTCGGTTTCTTTGATTTGCCAATATTAGACCAGCCTTGCATCCCCACAATAAATCCCACTTTATCATGGTGTATGATGTTTTTAAAATATTGCTGGATGCTATTTGGTAATATTTTGTTGAGGATTTTAGCACCTGTGTTCATCATTACAGGATGTTGGCCTGTAATTTTCTTCCTTTGTAGTGTATTTAATTGTAGAATTAGATAATGTTGGCTTCGTAAAAAGAGCTTGGAAGTGTTCCTTTCTCTTGAATTTTTTGGAATAATTTGAGCAGGATAGGTGTTAGTTCTTCTTTGAATGTTTGGTAAAATTCACCATTGAAGCCACCTTCTTGCCCTAGCCGGTGTGCCTCAGTTGGTTGGGTATTGTTCTCTGCACTGACAGGTTGCCAGTTCAATTCCTGGTCGGGGCACATGTCCAGGTTTCGGGCTCAATCCTTGGTAGGGGGTATGAAGGAGACAGCACTCACATCGAAGTTTCTCTCTCTAAAAATCAATTAAAAAAAAAGACTCACCAACTTCCGAATGGCACTGAAAATTGAGATACTACAAAGCTATTTGATCTGGCATCAAGAAACAAAAAGAGATGCCACAATAAGATAGGCCAGAAATGAACACTTCAGAAATTTAGAGAGAAATTTTGGAACAGCACAGCATAAACATGGACTAAGCAACCCAGAGGCAACAAGAGAACTCGTTCATAGATGAAGTTTCTAGAATAAAATTAAAGAAGAGTTCTTTAGTGGGCAATAAACTCTGGTGAGGTTGAGTTAGGTAGCAAAGAGAATGCCCACGGTAGAAAAGATTCTGCTTCTTTTTACTTCCCCCCTTGAGTGCTAAATTAACTATGTGCAATAATCTTCTTTATGCCAAATATGGTGTTAGGATGCCACCCCAGCTGTGGTTCCTGGGCATTTAAGTCATTAAGTAGCTTCTCCACTTGGGAGTAGAGATACAGGCTCACTTTCTAACCCCAAAGCCAGGCTAATTTAAATTTTTAGAAGTTGTAGAAAGTGAATTAGCCTGGCTTTGGGAATAGGTGCATTATGGAATGCAGTTCTTTAATTAGAAAAGAAGGTTGCGTGTGAGAGTATGTCAAGAATTTGTGGGGCACCTAAACTTCAGTTATACACAGGCAACTAAAGTGAGAAAACAAGGGTTATATTCTACTCCAGCTCCAACTTGATTCTGGGACTGAAACAAGGAGTATCCAGTTCAGGCTGGTAGACAAAAAGAGAGAAAGGACAATCTAACTAGAAGGACAAAGCAGCATAATCCATAGAGAGAAAACTGGATGAATAATTAGATTTGGATTGTAGTCCTAGTTAGCAGTGGTTATGAAAGAAGCCACATTTTTATGTGTCCCATGCCTTCCAAGGTTCAGATAAATCAGGTTATGAATGTTTGTAGCTGATCATTTGAAACTTGCTATGTATTTTCCAAAGAACTGTGTTATAAAAAGCTGTTTACCTGGTGTTAGGGTAGTTCATGATGACAGGGCCTGGTTTCATCACTGTGTCCGGGACAGGGACCCCAGTGGCTGATAGGCAGTCCACAGGTCACAACCTCTTTGTTGAGGGACTCCTTGAGTCCTTGCAACTTGCCTTGCAGCAGCTTGACTCTCACTCTCACATCCATGGAGTCAGAGAAAGCCAGGTAGAGCTGCAAGAGCAAATTGACAACCTATGTACCAAACTGTGTCATATCAGTGCAGGTCAGAAAGTGGCCCTGGCTCTCTACTCCTATGTGGAGAAGCTTCTTAATGACTTAAATGCCCAGGAACAAGCTGTCTCCATCAACAACATTCTACAGAATGCTCAAGAACCACTGCGGCCTATAACCACAGTGTTGCCAAGGAAACAGCCCAAAAAAGGGCAATGCTGGATTCAGAAGCTTACTATCTTAGTTTCCAAGCAACAGGCCAGAAGATAATCCCATGGCCTCAAATAGCGCAGGTACTATTTTTTCAGCTGCCTCATTTCCTCCAGGACACCCTATAAACCTTGGGACATCAAAACAGTCCTATGTTTTATGTTTGAAGCACTTAAAGTCTTTTTTTTTTTTAAATATATTTTATTGATTTTTTTACAGAGAGGAAGGAAGAGAGATAGAGAGTTAGAAACATTGATGAAAGAGAAACATTGATCAGCTGCCTCCTGCACACCCCCCACTGGGGATGTGCCCGCAACCCAGGTACATGCCCTTGACCGGAATCGAACCCGGGACCCCTCAGTCCGCAGGCCAACGCTCTATCCACTGAGCCAAATCGGTTTCAGCTGAAGCACTTAAAGTCTTACCCATTTATGGCGAACCAAAGAAATGTATGTACTCAGAGGATTTATTATAGTCTGGACTCCTTCCAAGAAAGCTACATACTCAAGGCCCACCTCTACCCTCAAGCCTAGTTAACTAGAGAGCGGCTTCTTGTTGCATGGCCGGTTGTTGAGTCCTCAGCAGCATGTCCTTTACTTGTGACTTCTCATTTTCCTGTTTACATGGAGGATCTGGAAAGAGCATGCAAAGCCAATGGAATGACCCATATACCCTCTTTTGTGGATTTTACTGGCTTGAACACAGTAGCAATCTTGCTAGAACCATTTAATTCAGTAAATGCTTAAACATTAAGAGGAAAAAAAGTGGTTAGTTTCTCATATCCTCCAGAAACCTATAAAAATCCCATCATAGCTGAAATTACTGTATATTTTGCAAAGTACAGTTGACCCCTGAACAACCCTTGGGGATTAGGAACATTGACCCTCTGCGCAGTAGAAAATTCAAGTGTAACTTTTGACTCCACAAAAACTTAACTACTGATAGCCTTACCGATAACATGGTCAACACATGCTTTGTATGTTATATGTATTATATACTCTATTCTTTTTTAAAAAATGTATTTTATTGATTTTTTACAGAGAGGAAGGGAGAGGTATAGAGAGTTAGAAACATCGATGAGAGAGAAACATCGATTGGTTACCTCCTGCACACCCCTTATTGGGGATGTGCCTGCAACCAAAGTACATGCCCTTGACCGGAATAGAACCTGGGACCTTTCAGTCCGCAGGTCGAAGCTCTATCCACTGAGCCAAGCTGGTAGGGCTATACTCTATTCTTATATTAAAGTTACCTAGAGAAAAAAAAGTTACTAAGAACATCATAAGGAAAAGAAAATTTATTTATAGTTCTGTATATATTTATTGTAAAAAATCAACATATAACTTAACCTGCTTAATTCCAAACTCTATTATTCCAGGGTCAACTGTATAAATGTTTTTGCACGTTAATTAATAAGCAAAACTGATTAGCCAAACTAATTATTTTTTTATTTTAAAAATATTTTATTATATAACATTATACCCAAACTGTACTTTATTATTTCCTATCCAATGCTACATACTTTAACCTGAGGACATTTGCAA
Source organism: Corynorhinus townsendii (assembly GCA_026230045.1). Taxonomy (NCBI): domain Eukaryota; kingdom Metazoa; phylum Chordata; class Mammalia; order Chiroptera; family Vespertilionidae; genus Corynorhinus; species Corynorhinus townsendii. The sequence continues at coordinate 110,133,014 of JAPDVU010000003.1, read as the reverse complement.
AAGCATTACATTTCAGAAATTCTGGGAAAAATTCCACGACTATAAGCTATTTAAATACTGCTTACAAAAACTATCAAAAGATAGCCAGCATCGTGTAAACAGTATACACTTCAACAAGAAACAGAAGCGCATATAAGCACAACCAATGGACACAAGACACTGGGGGGGTGGGGATGAGGGCATGTGACGGGGGTAGGGGAGGATGGAGGAAGGTAAATGGGGGGGGGGGAAAGGAGATATATGTACTACTATATGTAATAACTTAAACAATAAAATAAAATTTTAAAAAAAGAGACAGAAGCTTAACTTACAGAATGTTATGTTTTTTATTCACTGATAAGCTAAAATTCCATTTCTAGATGTTTTTTCCCTCATGCACTTCATTTGTTTTATTAATATGCAAAGCCCTATAAAGGGTTGCTTAACCGAGTTCTCAGACTCAGATCCATCTTCATGTCGACTCATCTGAAAGTAATGAAGTTCAGAAGTCTCTTTGTCAGATACAACTACATGAAACCAAGCACAAAGACTGCTCTTAAGGTATTTCTTGATAAGATATTTTAAATTTATTTTAGAGAACTGTTTCTCAGAAACAACCGTGATTTTATTCTTGAAGCATTCAAAGTGAACAACATTCCCAAGATTTCTAATTTTTCCATTGAATTTAACGGTTTCCTATAGAAATTGTTCAAAATTTCCAGAATAAAAAATTCCATATTTGGCTCTGGCCAGGTAGCTCAGTTGGTTAGATACACCAACTGATACACCAAGGTTGCCGGTTCAATCCTTGGTCAGAGAACATACAAGAATCAACCAATGAATGCATAAATAAGTGGAACGACAAACAAATGTTTGCCTCTCTTTCTCTTTCCCCCTTCCCCTCTCTAATCAATAAATTAAAAAATATTTTAAAAATTCTATCTTCTACTTGATAAGTAAGGTCCAAACCAAATCCAGATTGTCCTTTTAAGATTCTTGACAGATTATCTTTTTTTTTGACAGATTATCTTTAAGATAATCTGTGAGATCAGAGAATTTATTGTGCATTTTTTCTAATCAAAACCATTTAATTAGAAGAGAATATGAAACTGAAGGATATATATATGAAAGAGAATTGCTTCTTGGCAATCTTTTTTTCCCCCAGAGTTCAAAATCTTTTTAATAATAAGAAAAGAAGATTAAAAATGGCAGCAGAGTAAGTGGATGCTGCATGGACACTCTCACAGGACCAAACTAGAATTACAACTAAAAGACAGAAAACCTTACTGAATAATCAACAGAAGACTCACTAGAGAGCACCCAGATAACCAAGGACCAAAAGTGGAGACTGCATAGAGATTGGTAGGAGGGACAGAGGTGTGAAAGGGCTGCTAGAGATCCCATAGACAACCACTGAAATTCTGGAAAGATATCTCAGCTGTGGGGGGTTGTCACTGAGGACTCTGGAGTCTAACCCCCAAACTGGTCCCTGCATCAGAGAGCACCAGAACTGAGAAGGGTACCACATAACATCTGGCTGTGAAAAGCAGCAGGGTTGCTATCTGCCAGGGACAGATGACTAGAAATGCAGGCACCCTCTTAAAGGGCCAATGCACAAAATTCCCTGCGCAGCCAGCCACCCACCTTGTGCTCCGGCAGAGGGAAGGCAGAATGGACTGGAGCTGTGTGAGCAGAGGCCAGGATTGGGGGCTCTGTGGTTAGAGCACAGAAGGCAGATACCCCAAGGCAGACACCCCAGTTTCCTGTGTTTAATCATTTCCTCATGCTGTAGAAGTCATCTTTCTCATGCAGACATTTGCTATACAGGCAACCTTGCCTGGGGGGGAAGACAATTGATCCACCCTACTGGAAAATACCTTGCCCCATGGTGTGGAGTTGCTGAGGCCCATTAAGAGATTGAGAATAACAATTAGCATCCAGACAGAAGCATTTGCCCCACCCTGTTGAAAAAAAAACAAAAACAACTCTTGCTGAGGAGAAACCAAGATGGCGGCATAGGTAATCACTTATACTTGCTGCCTCTCACAACCACATCAAATCCACAACTAAATGGCAGAACAACTACCACCCAGAACCACGAAAAAGCTGGCTTAGAGGAAGTTCCACAAATAGAGAAGTGAAGAAAGCTCATTGAGACCGGTAAGAGGTGTGGAGGGGTGGAAAGTGCTGGCACCTGGGTGTGCTGCTCTTTAAACCTGGAGGGACATACAAGTTCCCGCTTGCTCTGAACTCCAGTTCCAGGCGAGACTCTGGGGGACCCAGGCACACACAGGGAAAAACTGGATTGTCTGGCATCAGGATAGGAACGCGAGGGTGGCTCTTAGAGGTGCTCACAGCAATCATTGTTCCTGCATGGGGGCGCGGGACACGGAAACCAGGGACTTCTCTGGTTCAGGACAGCCATTGCTGTTTTCTCCGCCCAGGTGATTCCCAGACACCCCACCCCACCCAATTTACAACCCCACCCAAGCTGTGCACAGAGGCTTTTGCATATGAATGGCCTTTTCTTTCGCCTAAGAGGAACTGCAGCTGGGTCAGAGAGCCCCAAAGATTCCAAAAGAAGGTCCACTACCTGGCAGCAGCAGTGGCCTTGCTTCACAGCTGGGCCTCATCTGGGCACTTCCAAACCCCATACAAAGAGGAGGAATCTGCAGATGTGTCTGTAGCTCCTGCTGGGTGGCCTCAGACAGTGGCTGACCTTGCACCTCCTTGGAGATCCTAGAGCCAGTGTACCCAGTGGTCAGAGTGAGACCATACTGGATTACAACTCTTCACATGCATAAGAGACACACTAAAGGGGCAGACTCAGTGAGCACTAAAGCCCCAATGAAGCAATAAGGGTGTCTGCCCCATAAGGGTGTCTCCTGCACAACAGATCTTCCAGTGTAGACACAGCTGGTCACCACAGCCAATTGGACTGGAGTTCAATTCCTCCCAGTTATACCAATAGCAATCAAGGGTTAACTACAACAAGACTGTACAAACAGCCCACAAAGGGGTGCAACAAGAGAATCCACCTCAGGTGACTGGGGAGGCTGAGCCACTGGGCCCTATAGAACACCTACCACACAAGGTCACTCCATCAACACAAGGAGACTTAGCAGCTACCCAGTACATAGAAACAAACACAGGGAAGCAGCCAAAATGCGGAGACAAAGAAACAAGTCACAAATGAAAGAAATGGATGAAAGCAAAATACTGGATATAGAGTACAAAACCACTGTAATAAGGTTACTCAAGAATCTTCTAGAAACCTCCAAGAAATTTAGTGAGACCCTCAAGGATATGAAAAAGGACCAATCAGAAATTAAGCATACAATGACTGAAATAAACAATAATATACAGAGATTCAACAGCAGACTAGAGGATCCCAAGAATCAAGTCAAAGATTTGAAGTACAAAGAAGCAAAAAACACCCAACCAGAAAAGCAAAAAGAAAAAAGAGTCCAAAAATATGAAGATAGTGTAAGGAGCCTCTGGGACAACTTCAAGCATATCAACATCCAAACTATGGGGGTGCCAGAAGAAGAGAGAGAGCAAGATACTAAAAACCTATTTGAAGAAATAATGACAGAAAACTTCCCCTACCTGGTGAAAGAAATAGACTTACAAGTCCAGGAAGTGCAGAGAACTCCAAACAAAAGGAATCCAAAGAGGACCACACCAAGACACATCATAATTAAAATGCCAAGGGCAAAAGACAAAGAGAGAATCTTAAAAGCAGCAAGAGAAAAACAGTTACCTACAAGGGAGTACCCATACGATTGTCAGCTGATTTTTCAACAGAAACTATGCAGGCCAGAAGGGAGTGGCAAGATATATACAAAGTGATGAATAGCAAGAACCTACAAAGTGATGAATAACAAGAATACCCAGCAAAGCTATCATTCAGAGTTGAAGATCAGATAAAGAGCTTCACAGACAAGAAAAAACTAAAGGAGTTCATCACCATCAAACCAGTATTATATGAAATGCTGAAGGGTATTCTCTAAGAAGAGGAAGAAAAAGGTAAAGATAAAAATTATAAACAACAAAGTGACAACAAATACATATTTATCAACAAGTGAATCTAAAAATCAAGTGAATAAAAAAAATCTGAAGAACAGAATAAACTGGTGAATATAATAGAATCAGGGGCATAGAAAGGGAGTGGACTGACAACTCTTGGGGGAAGGGGGTGTGGGGCGTGTGGGAAGAGATTGGACAAAAATCTTACACCTATGGATGAGGACAATGGGGGTAAGGCCATGGGATGGGGTGGGAACCGGGTGGAAAGGAGCTGGGGGCAGGGGGAGAGGAACAACTGTAATAATCTGAATAAAAAACATTTATTTAAAAAAAAAAACCCTCTTGCCAAGCCTGTGGATAATTGCCTGAGGCAATTGAAAACAAAATCCTATCTGTCTGTAGCAGAGGTGGTCTCTGGAGGTTTTGAGTCTTCACCTGCTCTAATTACAAACAGCATCTGACACTGTCCTGCACTAGAGATTAACAGGTGTAGCCGATCTACTTAATATGAAGCCACAAACCAAAACAGGTAGCCAAAATGAAGAGACAAGGAAACAACCCCCAAATGAAAGAAAAAGAGAATTCTCCAGAAGAACAGATAAATGATATGGAGATAAGAAATTTATCTGATACAGAGTTTAGAATAATGATGGTAAAGATGCTCAACAGCATTAGGAAAGATATAGTAACTATGAAAACAGAAATGACATAGCACAAATAAAGAACACATTGGAAGGAATACACAGCAGATTAGGGAAGCTGAGGGTCTCATCAGTGAATTAGAAGACAGGGTGGAAAAAAATCACTTAATCAGAGAACCAAAAAGAAAAAATAAATAAAAAATAAGAGGACAGCTTAAGGGAGCTGTGGGACAATGTGAAATGTAACAATATTCAAATAGCTGGCATGCCAGATGATGCAAAAAGGTACAAAGGGATGGAGAACGTGTTTGAAGAAATAATAGCAGAAAACTTCCTGAGCCTGGTAAAGGAAAAAGTCACACAAGTTCAGGAGGCACAGAGAACCCCAAGCAAGAAGAACCCAAACAGGCCCATGGCCAGACACATCATAATTAAAATGCCAAAAATTAAAGACAAAGAGAGAATCTTAAAGGCAGCAAGAGAAAAGCAAACTGTCACCTACAAAGGAGTTCCCATAAGGCTGACACCTGATTTCTCATTAGAAACTCTATAGGCCAGAAGGGACTGTCATGAAGTACTCAAGGTAATGGAAAGCAAGGATCTGAACCCAATATTACTATATCCAGCAAGGCTACCCTTCAAAATAGATGGTGAAATAAAGAGCTTCCCAGACAAAAAAAAGGGCTAAAGGAGTACATCACCACCAAGCCAGCATTACAAGAAATACTAAAGGGACTGCTGTAATGAGAAGAAATAGAGAGAGAAACCTAGGCATACAGAATTAAAATGGCAATAAGTAAGTCCCTATCAATAATAAACTTAAATATTAATGGATTAAATGCTTCAACCAAAAGGCATAGGGTAGCTGAATCAATACAAAAACATGAACCAACTATATGCTGTCTACAGGAGACCCACTCACAGGATGAGAATGAAGGGATGGAAAAACATTTTCCATGTAAATGGAAATGGAAAAAAAGCTGGAGTAGTAATACACATAACTGACAAAATAGACTTCAAAATGAACTCCATCACAAGAGACAACAAAGGTCACTAAATAATACTAATAGGATCTATCTTACAAGAGGATATAACTCTCGTAAACATATTCACCCAATACAGGAGCACCTCAATATATATATATACTTCTAGAGGACTTTAAGGGAGAGATCAATAACAATACAATCATAGTAGGAGATTTTAACACTCCGCTGACTTCACTGGATAGATCTTTCAGACATAAATTAACAAGGAAACAGTGACTCTAAAGGACACACTGGATTAGATGGATTTAATTGACAGTTATAGAACATTTCACCCCAAAACTGCAGAATATACATTCTTCTTAGGACACGAAACAAGTCCCTATAAGTTCAAGATGATTGAAATCATATGAAGCATCTTCTCAGACCAGAGTGGAAAGAAATTAGAAATCAACAACAGTAAAAACACCCAAAAAACATTCAAACACATGAAAGCTAAATATCATGTTATTAAACAATGAATGGATTACCAATAAGATCAAGAAAGACATAAAAAGACTTCCTAGAAACAAACAGAAATGAGTACACAACAACCCCAAATTTATGGGAAACAGTGAAAGCAGTCCTGAGAGGAAAGTTCATAGCACTACAGGCTTACCTAAAAACAAAACAACAACAAAAAATCAACAATAAACCATTTAACACTACAACTTAAAGAACTAGAAAGAGAACAACAAGAAAAGCCCAGAGTAAGTACAAGAAAGGAAATAATAAAGATATAAATATTAGAGCAGAAATAAATGAAAACAATACAAAAAACCCACAACAATACAAAAATCAATGAAGCCAAGAGCTGGTTCTTTGAAAGGATAAACAAAATTGATGAACCATTAGCTAGACTCATCAAGAAACAGAGAGAACCCAAATAATTAAAATAAAAAAGGAAAATGGAGAAATAAATACTGATACCACAGAAATACAAATGATTATAAGAAAATACTGTGAAAAATTATATGCCAATAAGCTGGACAATGTGGATGAAATGGACAAATTCCTCAAAAAATACAATCTTATAAAACTGAATCAGGAAGAACCAGAAAACCTGAATAGGCCCATAACAACTGAGGATATAGAAGCAGAAATCAAAAAACTCCCAGCAAACAAAAGCCCAGGTCCAGATGGATTCATAGGGGAGTTTCACCAAACTTTCAAAGAAGAATTAACACCTATATTTCTCAAACTATTCCAAAATACCCATAGGAAGGAACACTTCCAAGCTCTTTTTATGAGGCTAGCATTATCCTAATTCCAGAACCAGATAAAGACACTACAAAGTAAGAGAACTACAGGCCAATATCCCTGATGAACATAGATGCTAAAAACCTCAAAAAATATTAGCAAATTGGATTCAGCAATATATTAAAAAGATCATAAACCATGACCAAGTTGGATTTATTCCAGGGATTCAAGGCTGGTATAATATTCACAAATTAATAAAAGTAATACATTACATTAACAAATTGAAAGACAAAAATTACATGATCATATCAATAGATGCAGAAAAGCGTTCGACAAAATCTAAAACCCATTTTTGATAAAAACTCCCAGCAAAGTTGGAATAGAGGAAGCATATCTCAACATAATAAAGGCCATGTGTGACAAACCTACAGTGAACATCATACTCAATGGGCAAAAATTAAAACCATTTTCCCTAAGAACAGGAACAAGACAGAGATGTCCACTTTCACCACTCTTATTCAACATAGTACTGGAAGTCCTGGCCACAGCAATCAGACAAAAAGAATAAATAAAAAGCATCTAAATTGGAAAAGAGGAAGTAAAACTCTCATTATTTGCAGATGACATGATACTGTACATAGAAAACCCTAACGACTCCATCAAAAGACTATTAGGTTTAATAAATAAATTTGGCAATGTTGCAGGATACAAAATCAATACCCAAAAATCAATGGCTTTTTTATATATCAATAATGAATTCTCAGAAAGATAAACTAAACAAACAATCCCATTTATCATTGGAACAAAAAATTAAAATACTTAGGAATAAACTTAACCAAGGAGGTAAAAGACCTGTACTTGGAAAAGTACAGGACATTGAAAAAATAGATAGAAGAAGATATAAACAAGGGGGAGAATATACCATGTTCGTGGATTGGTAGAATCAACATCATTAAAATGTTCATACTACCGAAGGAAATCTACAGATTCAATGCAATCCCTATTAAAATACCAACAGCATATTTCACAGATCTAGAGCAAATACTCCAAAAATTTATATAGAATGAAAAAAGATCCTGAATAGCTGTAGCAATCTTGAGAAACAAAAACAAAATTGGAGGAATCACAATACCAGATTTCAAATTATACTACAAAGCCACCATATTCAAAACAGCCTGGTACTGGCACAGGAACAGGTACATAAATCAATGTAACAGAAATTGACCCAAGCCATCATGCTAAATTAATATTTGACAAAGGAGGCAATAGGTTCAAAATATTCTCTTCAATAAATGGTTTGGGAAACTAGACCACCAACTTACACCATACACAAGAATAAACTCAAAATGGATAAAAGAATGGACTTACATGTAAATGTAAGTTGTGAAACCATAAAAATCCTAGAAGAAACCATAGACAGCAAAATCTCAGACATCTCTTGTAGCAATATGTTTATGAATACACTAGAGGCCTAGTGCACAAAACTCGTGCACGGAGGTGTGTGTCCCTCAGCCCAGCCTACACCCTATCCAATCTGGGACCCCTCGAGGGATGTCCGACTGCCCGTTTAGGCCCGATGCTACTGGGATCGGGCCTACATGGGCAGTCAGACATCCCTCTCACAATCCAGGACTGCTGGCTCCCAACTGCTCGCATACCTGCCTTCCTGATTGCCCCTAACTGCTTCTGCCTGCCAGCCTGATCACCCCCTAACCACTCCCCTGCCAGCCTGATTGATGCCTAACTGCTCCCCTGCCAGCCTGTTTGCCCCCAACTTCCCTCCCCTGCAGGCCTGGGTCCCCCCAACTGTCCTTCCCTGCAGGCCTGGTCGCCCTTAACTGCCCTCCCCTGCAGGCTTGATCACCCCCAACTGCCCTCCCCTGCTCGCCTGATCACCCACAACTGCCCTCCCTTGCAGGCCTGGTCCCTCCCAACTTCCCTCCCCTGCTGGCCATCTTGTGGCAGCCATCTTGTGTCCACATGGGGGCAGCCATCTTGCGTGTTGGAGTGACAATCAATTTGCATATTACTCTTTTATTAGATAGGAGGATAGAAAGAAGCCTGGTGCATGGGTGGGGGCTGGCTGGTTTGCCCTGAAGGGTGTCCCGGATCAGGGTGGGGGTTCCCTTGGGGCATGGGACGGCCTGGATGAGGGGCCTGTGGTGGTTTGCAGGCCAGCCACATCCCCCAGTGACCCAAGCATAGGCCAGGGCTGGCTGGAAGCAGGTATCTGGGATTTATTTATCTTCTATAATTGAAACTTTGTAGCCTTGAGCAGGGCCAGGGCAGGCCAGGGCGGGTGGGAAGCTTGGCTTCCTACATCACCGGGGGCAACCCAAGCCTCCTGCTTGCTCCAGCTCTGTGGCTGCCACCATCTTGGTTGGGATAATTTGCATACTCACTCCTGATTGGTTGGTGGGCGTGGCTTGTGGGCATAGTGGAGGTACAGTCAATTTGCATGTTTCTCTTTTATTAGATAGGATTTCGTAGGACAAAGAAAACTGAGGAATAATTAAACAAATGGGACTAGATCAAAATAAAAAGCTTCTGCACAGCAAAAGAAACCATCGACAAAATGAAAAGGGAGCCCACTGTATGGGAGAATATATTTGCTAATGATAGATCTGATATAGAGTTAATATTCAAAATATATAAGGAACTCATACAGCTTAACAAAAAGAGACAAACAATGCAATTTAAAAATGGGCAACGGACCAAAATAGACACTTCTCTAAAGTGGGTCGACATACAGATGGAACAGAGTGCAGAATCTCAGAGGGAAGGTGAGGGAGGGTGGGTATGTCGGAGGTAATCAACCAAGGACCTTATATGCATATATGAATGGCCCATGGACACAGAGAATGAGGCAGTGAGGGCTTGGGGCAGGGGGTGGGGACAGGATGGAGGGTACTAATGGGGGGGAAAGGGAGACATGTGTAATACTTTCAACAATAAAGAATTTTTTTTTTTAAGTAATAAGAAGAAAGGATCACCTGGCTGGCATGGTTCAGTGGTTAAGCGTTGAACTATGAGCCTGGAGGTCATGGTTCAATTCCTAGTCAGCGCACATGCCCAGGTTGTGGGCTTGATCCCCTGTGTGGGATGTGCAGAGGCAGCTGATAGATGATTCTCTTTCATCATTGATGTTTCTATCTCTTTCTCCTTCTCCCTTCCTCTCTGAAGTCAATAAAAATACATTTTTTTTTTTTTAAAAGAAGAAGGCAGGATTTAGGGTTAGTTTTTGTAGTCAAGGCTGGCCAATACCTTTGGCACAACTGGAACTCTTGTCCCTCAGAGCAAACACTGGGTTCGAACTTGGTGTTCCCTGGCCCTTTCCCAAATGCCTATACATCTCTTGGCACTGGAGAACCAGAGAGCATGATGGTGCCAGTCTTTGAGGGAGTCCAGGGCTAGCTAGTCCAAGGTGAGGATCTTGTCCCTGGTTTTGGAGAGTGGGTTCCCAGGGTTGCTCACACACTGTGCACACATCTTCAGTTTGAGCACCTCCTATACACACATATCCTGGGTTATCACCCCTACAACCGCAGTGGTTTTGCTGTCCTGGCCAGGAAGCTTCATTCTTCGGATCATCAGGGGAAGAAACAGAGGTGACTGGGTGATGCTACTTATGAATAACTTCTTCAGCACCACTTGGTTGAACATGGAATTGATTCATACGGTCATAAACCTGTACAGCTTGATCAACAGCCTTAGGTAGATGTCCTTGCTCTTGGGCTACCTGTACTCAACCTTTCAGTCTGTTGTGCTGACATGGACTCCCAGGACCAGAAAGAGAGAACTGCTTCATGGCACTTTCAGTGGCAGTAGCTCACAAACAGAAAAGAAGCAAGAGAGAGAAAGGGAAGAAAGGAAGAGCTGTGTATGTTTTTAAGGAATATGATACAACTAATGTTTAGAGGGTGAAAAAATTGGCCAGGCTGGAAAAAACTAGGAGACACCAGTTTGAATCAAAGGAAGAAAGGAAGAGGGGAGGGGCAAGTGTCTAACATCTAGGTACAGGGGTCAGTAATCTAGATTCCAGGAGATTAGGCCAGAAACACAGTAAGAAAATAGATCTGAGGCTGTTAAGTCCCAAGGGAAAGGTGGGACAAATATTCAAAGCAGGGTCAAAGATTCAGGATATCAATTCTAATAGAGGCAGAGGCAAGGGTCAAATTGTGAGATTCTAGTTAGAACTCAAACTCAGGGAACATGGAGACCACACTTTCAGCCAGACCCAAGACATGTAACACTCATTAGCTGCTCGGACCAGAATTGGTTCCAGACTGTGGATGAAAGCTGGGGTGAGTGGAGAGCACAGTGAGGAAACCAAGCAAAAACTATAGAAACTGAACCAGAGTTAGAGATATATAGAAAGAAAGAAGTCTAAAGCTGATGTGCCTATCCATATGAACACTGAGAAGTGGCCCTTAGAAGAAAAAAGTAGAAGGCAAATCATTCACAGGGAAAGAAGGTGCACAGGAAGAGACAGGGAGAAGTCTGTGACCACCACCAGGGGGGCACCTCCAGTTCCAAGACAGATTTGTTGATTTACAGCAGGACTGGCACACCCTGAATTCTTAAAACATGCTATACCTGACTCCATAGGCACTGACCTCTTTTCCCTTAGATTGTCAAAGAAAATGACAACAGCCAACACAATGATAACTGTCTGGTGTGAATGCCATAAATATATCCTACATAATAAAAGGCTAATATGCAAATAGACCAAACAGCACAACAACTGGAACAACTGGTTGCTATAACATGTGCTGACCACCAGGGGACATGTGCGGAACATGGTGGGCGTTGGCTGTGGCGGGATGGTGGAGGTGAGTGGGGGCACCAGACCAAGGTGGGGCACCGGTCACTGTCATCAGGGCCTCTGGTGGTTACTGAAAATTCTTTGCTCCCACGCGCCATGCTCCCACCAGGCACTTGCACCCACTGCCAGCGCTGGTCCCACTCCTACCTGCAGCCAGCGCTGCCACTTGCACCCACTGCCGGTGCCCAGCGCCAGTCCTGATCACTTGGCACCATCAGCAGGTGTGAGCGGTGGCTGCTGGCCCTGATTGCCCTTGAGGGCTTCTCCACCTCCCCCTGCTCCTGAGGGGTGATCGGGGTAGCAGCCACTGCTCGCACCCACTGATAGCACCGGCCCTGCTCACACCCACTGCTGGTGCTGGCCCCAATCACTCTGCGCTGTCAGTGGGTGTGAGCGGGGCCAGCACCATCAGTGTGTGGGAGTGGTGGCAGTGGGAGTGGGCCTGCTGGCAGACAGGGGACCGGGGGCCGTGGAGGGAGGGGCTGGGCGGGGGCATGGAGGATGGGCCGAAACCCACCATGGTGCCTACCGCAGCCTCTGGGCCCACAGTTCCTTTCAAGGTGCATGAATTCATGCACTGGGCCCCTAGTAGGTCATAAAATAGAGTTGCATCTTATTGGTCACATCATATAATAAAGTTGCATATGATTGGTTAATTCTTGGTACCACAAATCTTTTTACACAAGTATAGACACCTGATTTTTTTTATTTTTTATTTTTTAAATTGTTTAATCCTCACCCGAGGACACTTTTTCCATTGATTTTGAGAGTGGAAGAGAGAGAGAAAGAGAAACATCGATGTGAAACACATGGACTGGTTGCCTCCTGCATGCATCTTGACCAGGGCCCAGGTTAGGGAGGAGCCTGCAACCCAGGTACATGCCCTTGACCGAAATCTAACCCGGGACCCATCGGTCCACAGGCTGACACTCCACTAAGCCAGTGGTCGGCAAACTTGTTAGTCAACAGAGCCAAATATCAACAGTACAATGATTGAAATTTCTTTTGAGAACTGAAAACCGACTTCTGCGCATGGGCCACGAAGTTTCAATCGCACTGTACATGAGCGACCGCATGTGATATTTTGTGGAAGAGCCACACTCAAGGGGCCAAAGAGCCGCATGTGGCTCGCAAGCCACAGTTTGCCGACCACTGCACTAAGCCAAACCAGCCAGGGCTAGACACCTGATTTTTTAAAGTCACTTTGGAGCAAAAAGGGTAGGTAATTACTATCACTATTATTTTTGTAAATAAATCAAAATTAAATATTTTTTGTCAGATAGGCAAAAAATATATTTCTTGGTTTTTGCAGAATTTTAGTCATTAGTTTATGTGTGCTATGAGATGAAAAAGATGTAAATCGCTGATTTACAGGATTGTGGAGGAGAGAAGAGGACAACAGAGTAGCCTTCAAGTGGAGGTGGGAGGATTGTAACCAGCATTCAAACATACTAGAGTAACCAAAACATGGTTTCTAGTATTGTTAACTGTTAGAGGCACTATTACCAACCTGGCTAGTGACAAGAGGCCAGGTAAAAAGGTTAAACAATGATAAGAGATAAAGGCAAGAATTAAAGAAAAATACCACATGATCTCACTCATTTGTGGATAATAAAAAACACATTATAAACTAATGAACAAAAAGATAGATACAGAGGCAGTAAGGCATCAGACAGACTGTCAAATTACAGTGGGAAGGTTAGGGAGAGGTGGGGGAAATAAGAGATCAACCGAAGGACTTATATGTATGCATATAAGAATAACCAACGGATGCAAAACATTGGGGGGGGGGGGTAAGGGCATGTATGGGAGTGGGGTGGGTGGGTGGGGGGCAATGGTAAGATATGTACACATATAATACCTTAATAAAAAATGAAAAATAAAACGGAGGAAAACCAGGAAAAAGAAGGTGGGGAAAGAACAGTCAGGATATAATGGATTCAAAACAAATGTTAAAGGAAAGCAGTAACCCTTTAATAAAAGAGAGGCAAGTGTGGAAAGTCAAACTGATATGTGTGGAAATGAAGAAAAACGGGAGAATGTCCAATTAAAGTTATGTGATTAATTCCACAGTGGCTTGTCACCCTTTTACATTTTATCTATTAATAGAATATCTACATAGTAGCTGTGCTTTAGAAACACACCAAAATGTACCCTCTGCTCTTTAAAATATATGGTAGAATTTGAGGATGAATTTTAAATCATTAATAATGCCAGGTAATAAAAGAGCAAAACTACAAACCTTGGGGCTGTTTCTATGCAGAGGTGGGGTGAGGGTGGGGGAATATTAGAAGATGAAGTATTTTGAAGTAGTTGATTCATAAAAGATACACTGAAATATACATTTTCCAAGAAGTTGGATTAAAAAAAATGCTTCCTTATAAAAACAAAACAGGTTATTAAAACTACCAGAATAAAGAGAGGGAGAGGTGGGATAGAAGTACCCAGACTCCAAAATCTATCACATAATGTTCATCACGTTTGCCATTCTCTCCAGACTTTACCCTGCTCAAAGGTAGAAGAGGATCTTTGATTTCACCACCATACACTTTGTGTTTGTACCTGTCACTCAGTAAGTACTTGATTAATCTGGGAGAAGCATCAGGAGCAGTGCTTCCTGTCTGAGAGGTCCTTCGAGACTTGAGTAGAAGCAAAAAATACGAAATTGCAGTGATCGGTACAAATATCTGGGCATTCATTGTAGTTTTTCCAAATTTCGGGTCAGTTTTGGAGGTGATTTCCCCTTCCCCCCTTCCCCCCCCAAGCTTAGCATTCTAACATACTGTAGAATGTAACATTTCTGAAGTGGAGGACTCAACTTCCTTCTCCTAATCTTCTCTTAGCCTAAGGCGTACAGGTCTCCACCCCCAACACAACACACTCCTCAGACATTATCTCCCTTTTCCCACCCACCATCTTTCTCTTTACACTGTGACGGCAGCTTTTCTGCCGCCAGAGTAGTTGTAGGACTCCAAGCGCGTCTTTTTTAAAAAGCTTGTCTTCTTTAGGGCGGTCATACATGTCCGTTTCCGGGGATGATGGGAGGGGGTCGCTCTTTCCACAGCTCTGCTGATTGGTGCCTCCCCTATCCAACCCTTCCCCCTGCCTCCATCCTATTGAGTTCCACCTTAATCAGCCCCTTCCACCTTCTTCCCTTGGAGAAAGCCAGCTCCTTAGTTTCTTGTATGGAATAAAAGTGTTAAATAACACGTGGAAACCACTTAATTTCTCTGGGCCTTAGATATCTGCTGAGCACAGTCCACTGGTTCTCCGTACCACCATCATGAGCACAAATAACATCTGACCTCCACGTGCGTCTTTCAGGATCTAGCTTCAGAAAGAACCACCCAGCGGGCCCTTTAAAAGGATGTAACCACTAAGGCCAAGTTGGGGGTGGGAGAGAGAACCTTATTGTCCTTATTTATCAAAGTCATTAAACTCCTCAGCCCCAGACAAGCGGAGTGCATCTCAGAGCAGTTCATAGGGTGCACCTCGCTCCCTTCTACTTACACTTGTTTCTTGGGGCGCTCAGTTCCCTCTCCCCTCCCCCTCTTCCCGTGCAGCTGTTCGGGGCCCGGGGTGGGGGCGGGGTTGTTGTTGTGATGGGGCAGCCCCGCCCCCTCCTCGTGGCAGCCCCTCCCCCGGCCCTCACTCGGCCCTCTCCCCGCCCCCAGCCCCATCTGTTTTTGCTGGCTGTGAGATGATTACATTGTACGGGGCTGGGGGCGGCTATAGCCGTAGCCGCAGCCGCAGCCGCGGGATGGGGCGAGGGCGCGGAACCCGCGGAAAGCGGGAGCAGCCGCCGGCTCAGTGACTGAGTCCGAGCCGCCGCCCCCCGCGCGCTCGTCCGCCCTCAGCTCATGCACCCGCCGAGCGGCGGCAGCAGCGGGAGGAGCAGCCGCCCCCGCCCCCGCCCGAGGAGCTGAGGCGGGAGTCCGGGTGGGCGGGCAGCGTGGGGCCGCTAAGAGCGCGTCGAGCACGGGGCCGGCGCTCCCGCCGCCACCGTCGGGAGATGTGCCCAGAGGAAGGCGGTGCGGCCGGGCTGGGCGAGCTCCGCTCCTGGTGGGAAGTCCCGGCCATAGCGCACTTCTGCTCGCTCTTTCGCACGGCGTTCCGTCTTCCCGACTTCGAGATTGAGGTGAGTGGCCGCGCGCGGCGCCCCTTTACCCTGCCCCGCGGGTCGTCCGGAATTCCACGCGGAAGGGAGTGGCGCCGGAGACGCGGCCAGGCGTCGGCCCTCAGAAGAGGGCTCGGCGGGGGCATGCGGCGCGGACTGGCCGGAGGGCAAGAGTCTGAGCTCCGGACGTTGCCGGCGGCCTCCGCGCGCACCGCGCCTGCTCCGGCGAGGCGGAGCGGGCGGCGGTAGGGAGGGGAACTCGCTTTTGTGGGAGTGGGACCGCCGCTCTCCTCGGGCTTCAGGAGCTCCCTCTTGGGGCGGTGAAAGCGGCGAGCCAGCTGCTTTGGCGGGATGGGGTGCCGGGCGAGGCTCGCCCCCACCTCGGGGGCGCCTTGGGCTAACTCGGGCGGCGGGGACTGGGGCCTGGCTCGGGGCTGCGGCGCTGCGGAGGGAAAGTTTAGGACTCCACTATTATTTGATAGTGCCCTTCCCCTCGAAACGGACGGCCCTCTTTATGTAGGGACCTCGAGAGCTCTTGGAGTCGATTTCGCCATTATCCCAACGGGCGATCGTGGAGGAGGATGGCTCCGGCCAGGCCGAAGGTGCTTTCACACCCGAGGCTTTGTGATAGCCGCCCTCAGACCAGGGGTCCTAGCAGCAGGGCTGGTGGCGGGAGTGTGAGGAACCGGAGGTACAGGATCGCCAAAACGGGCAGCTGGCCCACCGGCATCCTCCTTTTTTATTTTTGGAAGGGGGTGTGAAATATGTGATTGGTTGGCAGATTGAATTGCTTTCTCGCCTGTAGCAATATGCGCTGTGACTTATCACCTTTTGCCTTTGGAGAAAGATAAGTGGAAACTTGATCAGTTTTTCTTTTCAGTTCTGCCATTGAGTTCGCCGGTGGAGTAATCAAAATAAGAATCACCCATTTGGAGGAGCAAATCGTGGTTGTTGCCTCCCCACCCCCACCTATCTTTCTGCCGTTTTCAGATTATTTTAATTCGTTTACTCCTAAGGTTTTTGTCTCATCTTTAGTTTTAGATTCTTTGCGCAGATATCATTTGCTTCTCATATGAATGAAGTGTGAGAACTTGCTCTTGTTGCAGAGTTAATGAAATCGGGAAATAAAACGATCTAAAAGTGTAGGGTGGAAGATGAAGAGGAATGTAGGCTAATAAACTAGGACCATTCACTGGCTTTCGGCGATTCTTAGTTCCTTAAACTGATGAAAATAATGTGATTAAAATGTTAGGAAGGTATAATAACTTGGGTATTTTAGGTAGCACCATAGTGTTTATTTTCAAAGTTTGAACGTAACTGTAGAAAGCATGCTTTTTACTGAAAAATTTAGTGGCACAACTGTTTATATTGACTGAAGAGGAGAAACAGGGCTACAAAAATGAAAGGTTGGGGAATGCTAAAAGTCAAGAGATTTAACAATTATTCTGGTAATCCTGTGCTTTCTTTTAGTTGCCATAAAATAGTGAGTAGTTTATATGCTGATCCTCAAAATGGTGGCTGTTGTGGGAGGTGTTGCCTGCAACGATGCCATCTTGGGTGCTGGTAAACTTGCCTCCAGCCCCAGGTAATGAAACTGAGGTGATTTTAAGGACCTATTGTAAAAGTACTGTGGAAAAACTCATCTTTCAAAATCGATATATTCCCAGTTTGTTGATGGAAAAATAGAGGTAACTAATTTTGCCTTAAGTTGTTACAGATATTTAGAGTATTCTATAAATTACTTATATTAGTTCTAAGAAATAAATTTGTGGTTTCTAAGTATTAGCTAGTTTAATTCCTAAAGGAAATGTAAGCTGACCAAAGAGATCAAATTTGTATGTATAACAAATGAAAAAATCAGTTACAGTTGAATAATGGGGCTATTTGAGATGTCTGTTTCTGGGCAGTGACACTTTTGTTGGTAAAGTGTATGCTATTTGAAATACATGTGTCACAGGAATGAATATTTGGACTCCATTTTGGTAACTACTCATACCTGTTTTTATTTGGAGATGTTCAGTAGATGGACAACAAGTGATAGTGATATTTTTACTTTGCAGTCCTTGTATAATTTTTCTCCTTTCTCATGTAAAGTGTGTTTTGAAATGCTTAATGTGAAATTTAATTTAACATTTTCAGTAGTTATCAGAAATTAAACATTTTAAATTTATTTTAGGCTTCTAATAAATTCAACTCAGTGACAGTGCAGAGCTCATCAGAAACAATATCAATTTTTATTCTCTAAGTATAAGTAAATTGATTTTTATTTTGCTTAGGTGATGTTTTAATCGAATAGTGTATTGTCCTGACAGTTTGAGAAAACAATTCCTTGGTTAGAGTTTATGATGCAGTGGAAGACCCTTTAAAAAATCCCAAAACAGTTCTAATGCTGAGTTGTACCTTGTTAGGCCAGCTAAAAAGGCCCTACAATCTTAATTTATGGCAATCTTAAAAGATAAAATTGATGTATAATACTAAGTGGTAGAAGTTGGATATCAGATTTTAGGTAGCCAGTTTTCACCTGTGGGAAAAATATCATTTTTTACCCTGGACCACCAAGCTGAATCCATGGATTTAAAAAAATTTAGGAAGCAGAATCCTCAAGGACTTGGCTTCTATTTAAAGTGAAGCAATCTTTCAGAGTTAAGGGTTGTAAAGATTCATGATGCAATTCTGCCAGAGGTCAAGACCTCCTGCTTATAGAACTGGTCCCCAAAGCACAGATACTATTTTTGCATGTAAAAAAACACACCTTTGTTCTCTCTTCACCGTGAATGTACAGGGTTTCTTCAGGAAGAGTCAATATACTTGATTCTTACTTTGGGGATATGTTTAAGGCGTTACATGTTGTAGCCCACCCCCCAGATGGGTGTTCTCTAAACATCAGATAAAAAAATCTGAGTGTATAGGTCAGGGGTGGGGAACCTTTTCTCTCAAGGGCCATATTTATAACATCACTTGCAGGCCATACAAAATTATCAACTTAAAAATTAGCCTGCTGTATTTGGTCAAACATTTAATTAACTCACCCCTAATGCCTTGGCAGGGCCAGACCAAATGAGTTCTCAGGCCTCATATGGCCCATGGGCTGGACATTCCTTACCCTAGTTAGGTAGTGCTGTAAGTTGTTCATAATTTCTGGTTTTAAAAATAAAAACATTATATAAAACTTAAAAATTAAAGCAAAATATAGGTAAGAGAATTAAAGTCACCATAATCCCACCACTCAAAGATAAAAGCTGTTAACTGTTAACATTGGGTCCCACCACTCAGGGATAACAGCTATTAATTGTTAACAAATTAAGAGATTACCAAATATTCTCACAATGTATTCGCACCATAGATTGGGTGTTCTTTTTATTTTTCAGATGAGGCTATTGAGGTATTGCTGGACAACAGTGGATTAATGACACTGCATTCAGTAGTTGGTATTGATTGATCTGCGCAAAGATTTCATACTGATTTTTCTTTTTCCTAGCCAAATTGTTTTTACAGTGAATATAGTATGTTACTTGACCAAGGTAAAGTAGAGGAAGACAGAATCATTTTAGATAATCTGGTCTGGAGTTAGTCAAGATGGGTGTGGGGTTGAGAACAGAAATTTCATCACAAACATTTCTGCATGTTTTCTCTAAAGAATTTGAGACCTTGATGTCTTTAGGTGACTATTTGAAAATGGTCATGTAAAATTATCTGAATGGTTTCTATATAGTATAGCAGCATGATAAAAAGAATCTATTAGTCCTGTCTGCTGCTTTTTTCCCTGAGCTTCCTGCTTTTGAAACCATTGCCTTCTTTGTAGCTCCTTTCTGGTTGTGATTTGTATGTGGTTAAAGTCCTCACGTAATCAGCATGATGATCTGGGGGCAGTACCTTTAATTCAGATTCCTGAATTCTACTCTTGGTGTTTTCTTGGATCCAGCCTCTTAGTTAAGACCACCAAGGCATGAATTATTCAGGAAAATAAGAAATAAAAATTGCTGAGGGTACATCAGTATATCAGTGGTTCCTAACCCTGGGGCCTGTGGATGGGCTGTGGGAGTTTAATGTTGGTGTATGTATATGCACTTTGCCGGAGGAGAGGGACTCTCACTCTCATCAAATTCTAGAAGTGATTCCCAATTATATAATGTTAACTAAGAGGCCTTGAACTAGATGAAAGAATAAGTTGGCCCTGAATAGGGGAATCGGAAGCCTAGTTTCATGACACAAGATGCATTGGACTAGGAGTTAGGAAACTTGAACTCTTACTCTAATTGTGCCATTAATTAGCTCTTGTGACTTGAGGCAGGTTAAAATAACCTAGTGATAAATGCCACTTGTATAGTAGCACTTTATATATTTTCCAAATGTTATTTTGTTTTATCCTTAGTCATCCTTAACCATCACCATGAGGTAGAAGGCATCCTCATTTTACAGATGAGGAAATTGAAAATTAAGAGAGGCTAAGTTGCTTGTACACAGGCTTTCATTTGGATTTCAGGTTCTTTGATACCAAATTCTATGCTGGTGCTACTACCTCACACTATTTCTACATCAGTTTTCATTATCTATAAAATGAAGGGCTAGACCTAAGTAATGACTAAGATTCCACAATGCAAATCTAGAGTTCTTTGGTTTTTAATAATGTGGAATGCGAAGATCGTTTTAAAACTTATGCTTAATTTAGTACAGAAGAACGAGTTCATAATTTCATTTGTTTCTTTCAGTAAATATTTTTTGAGCATCTACTATGTGTGCTAGGCACAGTGTGTACTAGGTGCTGGAAGTACAGATGTGAACATAACAGAAATACCTGCCCTCTTTTTAGCAGAAGGAGACAGACATTAAACTGTCTCAGAGGATGACAGGAAATCAAGTAGGATAGAGGGTAGCCAAGTTGATCGGGTGGGTTGTTGCAATTTAAAATAGGCTGATTAGAAATTGCCTCAATGTGAAAAGATGGTATTTGAACATGCCTGGAGATAATTTATCTAAAATGATTTAAAAATAAGTGGTTTGTCACACGTATCTATTTAATGTAAGATAACACATGATAAATGTCTTCTAAAGGTTTAGGATCTGCTCCTTCTCTGACAAGGAAAGCCCAAGAACAGGATGTGAATTATAGAGGGGCAAATGTATATGCCGTTTGAAATCTTGAAAGGGGAGATAGAATGTTTTGTCAGCGTGTATCTCTCTAAAAGTGAATACTAGATCCTTTTCTGTTTATACCAACATCCTGAAAGGGCAGTCTTTTATTGTTTATTTGTTTTTCAGTTTTTGCCTGCTATATGAAGCTTCAAAGAGGTAATTGGGAGCTTCTACAGTTGTAGAAAGGACATTACCCTCTCATTTCTCTCTGAAGGACAGTCTATATTGGCATCTGACTTGTTTTATGACAGAAGTTCAGTTGGGTCTTAATTAATTTTCTGGAACACAGTTAGGATAGCCTAAAATAAAACTTGGCTGCATTCGGTACAACCAACCGTCTGCCCTTTGATCAGGAGAGTGCTGGATTCTTGCAATTTGTTATAGGTAAGAATGAGGAGCACTACCAGAATGCTGGAAAATCCAAGGGCAAAAACTGGTTTATGTGAAAATTCAGTGTGAACAGCCAAGATGGACAGAACTGCATGGCTTCTAACTATATGGTCTTAGATCTAGTTGATGGATTTTCAGACCTGGCCAGTGTGACTCACTGGTTAAATATATCAGCCCTGAAGGGTCCGGGTTCCATTCCCAGTCAAGGGAACATACCTGGGTTGCAGGTTTGCTCCTATCCTGGTTGGGGAGCATGCAGGAGGCAACCAATTGATGTGTTTCTCTCACATTGATTTTTTTCCTCTCTCTCTCTCCCTGCCTCCTCCCCTTCCACTCTCTAAAAAAGTCAATGGAAAAAAATAACCTTGGGTGAGGATTAATTAAAAAGAAAAAGAAGAAGAAGAAAGAAGAATATATTTTCAGAGGGACCAAAGGGAGTTTGTCATTGAATTGTGATCTTAAATCACTTTTGGTTTCAAATGCCCCATTTTTAAAATGGCAATTTTAAACTAGATGATTTCTACATTTTTCCTAGAACTAAATGTCTATGATTTTAGTACTGTTTCTCACTGGTTTTGAGCTGTGTGAGAATCTGTGTTTTACAAGTTAAATTTATACCAAATGAGAACTGCATAACCATACTTGTGTGTTTGTGGTTTATATGAATTTGTCTTTCTCTGGAAATCTTATCTGCAAACTAGAGGCCCAGTGCACAAAGTTCGTACATGGGTAGAGTCCCTAGGCCTGGTTGGCGATCAGGATAGATCGGGGCCTGTCAGCTGACGGCCGGGGCCTCCCTTCCACACTGCCTCCTGGTGGTCAGCCCACATCCTAGTGAGCGATCGAACTCCCGGTCAAACTCCTGAGGGGACACTTTGCACATTAGGCTTTTATATATATAGAAGATACGCTTTGAAAGGCGCTTTCAAGGCTTGAAGATTGACATTCTCACTCTTTCCAAGGTCTTCAATCTGAGCTAATATTTTGAGGTTATGCAGAATTTTGGAGGATGAAAGTCTTAAATTATGTTATGTTCCCTTCACTTTTGTTTCTTATATTGAGCATGAGTTTATACTTAGAACTTGGAATGAAATCCAGTATAGCTTCTAGCTTGTGGTTTGTCTTTCATTTTATACTGTACCCTCTTCAGAGATCTGTTTTACCCTTCCCCTGAATTTTCATAGTTCATTGGATGCTGTTCCTTGGATGCTTATATTATATCTTCTTTAAATTAGTCTCTAACACTAATCAGCTTATACTGGAAAACTTGGGAAATTCTTTTTTTCAGTAGTTCTTATGATTGAGAAAGGAATTGCTGGATGTTTGAGCTCAGGATTCTGTGGGTTTCTTTAGTGCTCAGGGTTTCTGAGCCTCACCACTATTGATATTTTTGAACCAGATAACTCTTTGCTGTGGGAAGCTGTAATATGTATTTTAAGATATTTAGCAGCATCCCTGACCTCTAGGTGCCAGTAGCAACCCCAGTTATGACAAATAAGAATGTCTCCAGACATTGCCAAATATCTCTTGGGGGTACCAAGATTATCCTGCTTAAGAATCATTTCTTTAGCCCAGCCAGTGTGGCTCAGTTGGTTGAGTCTCATCCCATGCAACAGGAGGTCACGGGTTCGATTAAGGTTCAGGGCACATGCCCATGTTGCTCTTGCAGGCTCGAACCCCAGTAGCAGGAGATAGCTGATGGATGTTTTTATTTTTTCCTCTCCCTTCCTCTTTCTGAAATCAAAAACATTAAAAACAAACAAACAAAAAAACAATCACTTTTTTTAGAGTGTAAGTAGGGAAGACCTATGTGTTGATCATTGTATAGAAGGTACACTATATGAAGTAGATGAGTTTTTCCTTCTGATAATGATTCTTTTTCCTAAATGCAAATGTTTAATATTTTTGTTAATAGAAATAGAAATCAAAGTTGCTTCCAGATGTGCATGTCATTAGCAGTTGCACATGCTGGGAAACATATGTAATTTTTTTCTTGTGTAGTCATTTAAGGAGAGTGGTTTGGGGGTAGTGGAGAAGAGGGTGTGAAGCTGACTGGGTCCTATAAAGAAAGTCCTCCCTCAGGCAGGGGCTAGTTGCTTGATGCTCTTGTGAAAGAAGGTGTGTTTTGATGCAGCCTCAGGCTGGCTTGCCCTGCTGCCATTGCCTGTCAGGGCTCAGGCTCTTCTTGACAAATCTCTTGAACATTGTCTAGTGGTGGACTGTTGGGGGTGGATGAGGGCGAGGATTAGTCATAACCAGGTCAAAAGCTCAATGAGGCCCAAGCTCTGTATTTGTGTGTGTGTGTCCCAGTCCTGCCATGCACATTTCGGGACATATGCAGATACCAAGCTATATAAAGTTTATTTTTCCAAAGACTTCAATTTAGAACATACCAACCACAGAATCTTTCTTGATGTTGCTCTAAATATTTTTATGGTTTCTCCCATTGGATTTTCCTCTTAGTATGGCAAAATATTTATGGATTTAAAAAAATTTTTGTTTGGGTTTGGGGGAAAAAATTGTGATGATGACTTAAGCAGTTATAAATAGTACACTGAAGGGCTTTGAGTCTTGGAAGAATAACTGTAGAATTCCAATGTGATGTTATCATTTACCTGTGGCTTCTGAAGGTGTGTTTTTACAGAAGAGTGTCCATCTTTGCCACCTTGGGGTATCTGGTTCCAGTGCCTTATTTTTCGTTCTTTATCTTTTTGGCTGGGAAGTAAGACCTGGATACACTTTTTTTTTCTCTTGCACCATTGTTGTGCTACTCTACCGATGTCCTAGGGTTTGCTTGGGCTATGGTGGACGAGTGGTTAAATTTCTGGCCTGCATCGGGTATAAATCCCAGAATTTGTATAAATAGTGTGAAGTCGGTCACTTTGGCAGCCAAATGAAGTTTTCTTTTGGAGAGTGATCCTTCAAACTAATTCTCTTATATGCTCTGTTTTGTACTTAATGATCCCCACACCCATTTAAAATATAATATGGTTTATGTAAAAATGCATGGAAGATGGTTTTTCAGTTTCCTGTTTAAAGTCCCTGATCTCAGGTGATCTTTGTGATAGATATTTGCCTGGTTTAACTGATGTCATATTCTTGTAAGTTCCACACTAATGGTCAGCTCTTAGCTCGGGTAAGGCCTGGGCCTGTCAGGAGAAGGAGATGGTGGGAGGGAGGTTGCATCAGGGCTGGGCTGGTTGGGTGAGGGGCTGAGGGCGATTGGCTGGCAGGCCCCTCTCCCAATTGGGGTGAGTGGCCGATTGGGGGCAGGGCCAACTGTGGGGAGGGGTGAGGGGCT
Organism: Corynorhinus townsendii; assembly: GCA_026230045.1. NCBI lineage: Eukaryota > Metazoa > Chordata > Mammalia > Chiroptera > Vespertilionidae > Corynorhinus > Corynorhinus townsendii. The sequence goes on along the minus strand of JAPDVU010000003.1, from coordinate 110,108,377 downwards.
GATTGGGGGTCAGCAGCCGGGGGAGGGGCCATGGAAGGTTGGCCGTCCAGCTCCACCCTCGTTGGTATGGGGGGGCAGATTAGGGAGAGGGGCCACAGGCCAATCATGGTAGTGGGGCCCCTCAGGGGCAGGGCTGGCCAGGGGGAGGGGTTGCAGGCCATGCCCATGATTGGAGGGATCAAGGGTGGGGCTGGCCCTGACTGGTTTGGCTCAGTGGATGGAGCGTCGGCCTGCAGACTGAAGAGTCCCAGGTTTGATTCCGGTTGGGGGCGTGTACCTTCGTTGCGGGCACATCCCCAGTGGGGGGTGTGCAGGAGGCAGCTGATCGATGTTTCTCTCGCATCGATGTTTCTGGCTCTCTGTCCCTCTGCCTTCCTCTCTGTAAAAAATCAATAAAAGAAAAAAAAGGGTGGGGCTGGCTGTGGGGGAGGGCCTTGGGGGGTTGGCAGGCCAGCACCACCTCCCATTGGGGGGGGGGTTCTCTGGCCTCAATGGGTGTCATAGTGGCCAGCCATTATGGCATTTCAGTCGCTGGCTTTTTATATATACACTAGAGGCCCGGTGCACGGAATTTGTGCATGGGGGTGTGTGTCTCTCAGCCCAGCCTGCACCCTCTCCAATCTGGGACCCTTCGAGGGATGTCCAACTGCCTGTTTAGGCCCGATCCTACCTGGGTCCAGGTAACATTGGGCCTAAATGGGCAGTCGGACATCCCTCTCACAATCCAGGACTGCTGGCTCCCAACTGCTCGCCTTCCTGCCTTCCTGATTGCCCCTAACTGCCCTCCCCTGCAGGCCTGGTCACCCCTAACTGCCCTCCCCTGCTGGCCATCTTGTGGCAGTCATCTTGTGTCCACATGGGGGCGTTCATCTTTGACCACATTGGGGCAGCCATCTTGTGTGTTGGAGTGATGGTCAATTTGCATATCATCCTTTTATTAGATAGGATTAGATAGGATAGAGGCCTGGTGCACTGGTTGGGGCTGACTGGTTTGCCCTGAAAGGTGTCCAGGATCAGGGTGGGGGTTCCCTTGGGGCATGGGGCAGCCTGGGCGAGGGGCTTGTGGTGGTTTGCAGGCTGGCCACACCTCCCCGGTGACCCAAGTGGAGGCCCTGGTATCTGGGATTTATTTATCTTCTATAATTGAAACTTTGTAGCCTTGAGCAGAGCCAAGCCTCCTGCTTGCTCCGTGGCTGCAACCATTTTTGTTGGGATTTACTTATCTTCTATAATTGAAACTTTGTAGCCTTGAGGGGAGGCCTGGGACTGCAAGGGCAGGCAAAAAGCTTGGCTTCCTCCATTGCCGGGGGCAACCCAAGCCTCCTGCTCTCTCTGGCCACAGCCATCTTAATTGTGTTAATTTGCATACTCGCTCCTGATTGGCTGGTGGGCGTGGCTTGTGGGTGTAGTGGAGGTATGGTCAATTTGCATATTACTCTTTTATTACATAGGGTAGATAGATAGATACTGCCCAGCCTGGTTAGGAGGTTTGTTGGACCTAATTTTTCCCTAGGGTGGGTTTGCTAGAGTAATTGCCTGACTTGGCAATATGTCACTGAGGCATGTGGCCACCTGAATTAAATGTGTGTGAGTGGTTGTCACAGCAGACTGTGTACATCTTTCTGTGCCCCTTCCCCCCTCCCGCCCAAAAAAATAAGTAAAAATAGAGGAAGTAATAGGGTCACGATTACACAAACCACTTCATGTTTTAAACGTTGAACTTTTAAATCATCTCCACTTAGTAATTCCTGAGAATAAAGTACCAGGTGTACTGGTTAATAATGCAGATTTTGTAATCAAAGAAAACACGATAATTTCAAGAGAAACATCAAAAGTGCTTTATTCAAAGTAATGTCTATCAGTAGCCACACATTTCCCCCATCTTTCAGGTAATTTGTGGCTACCGTCCTAATAGAATTTTTCTTGTTTTGAGGCAAACCATTCAGAGACGCAATTTTTCATTTCTTCATACGTTTTGAAGTGCTGCTCAGAAAGTGCATATGCCACTGATCGGAACAAGTAGTAATCTGAAGGAGCAAGGTCTGGTGAATACAGCGAGTGGGTTAATACTTCCCAGGCAAGATCTTTTAATGTGTCTTTAACTGGTTTGAATTGTGTGATGGTGCGTCGTCATGAAGCAAAATTACTTCACCGTGTCTTCTGGTACATTCTGGACGTTTAACGATCAAAGCGTGGTTCATATTGATTATTTGTTGTCGGTAGCAATCAATATTAACAGTTTCACCTGGTTTTAGAAGCTCATAACACACCACACCTTCCTGATCCCACCAAATGCAGAGCATTGCCTTCTTTCCGAAGCGATTTGGCCTTGCAGTTGATGTTGATGGTTGAACTGGATCAGCCCATGGTTTTGTGCATTTGGGATTCTCCAAATAAATCCACTTCTCATCACCAGTCACAATTCGATGCAAAAAAGACTTTTGTGCTGTTGAAGCAACATTTTACTGATGACTTCGTTTTCCATTTGTTTTTCGTTCAGTTGATGTGGCACCCATTTTCCTTCCTTTAAAATCTTTCCCATTGCTTGTAAACAATTGGAAATTGTTTGCTGAGCAACGTTTAATCTTTCTGCAAGTTGTTTTTGAGTTTGACATGCATCTTCATCCAATAATGCTTGTAATTGTTGGTCTTCAAACTTTTGGTTGACCTGGACGTTCTTTGTCTTTCACATCAAAATCATCACTTTTAAAGCGTTTAAACCAGCATTCACAAGTATCTTGAGATGGAGTATATTCACCATAAGCTTCCTGAACTAGACGATAACTTTCAGCAGCACCTTTCTTCAAAATAATGAATTAAAACTTCCCATAAATGCTCTTTTTTTGGGGCATGAAATTAGACATTTTAAAACGTAAAAATATCTATGATGTTAACACCAGAAAATTTGACACATGAAGTTTTGAAGCTTGCTATCAATACAACAAAATAGCATAAATATCAAATTGCATATATATCAACATATATGTAACTCCATCTATTGAAAAAAATTCCACATTAACACTTTATACATCCTTAAAATTGAAAATATTGTTAAGCAGTCTGATTGAATGCAAGAGTGTTGTTTTTTTTTCCCCTCCTAACCAGTTCCATTTTAATAAATACCCTTTCCCTGAGGGAGAGTACTCTGTTCATTGTTTTAGGAACAATGGCACTAAGGACATTTGATTTGCTTGACAGAAAATGTGTTAAATTACTAGGTCTATTTCTTTAGCAAATCTTTTCTTTTCCCTCATTTCCACGTGTCTCTTATTTCTCCTTGAAAGGTTGTGTTTGCAGATTTTTTTTTTAGGTATGGGTGACAATTTTTATAATCGGTGTCCTGGAGTTCTTTGTTTGGGGGACACTGTTATATGGGGAGTCGGAGGGAGGGTGATTTATTTAGTAAAACTTGATAGATTCACTTATTTAAACATTAAAAAAATTTTAATCACAGTTGACATTCAATATTATATTAGTTTTAGGTGTACAACGTAGTGGTTAGACATTTATGATTTATGAAGTTATAAGGGCTAAGTACCCATCTGACACCATACATAGTTACCACAATATTATTGACCGTATCCCCTATGATGTACTTTATATCTCTGTGACTGTTTTGTAACTGCCCATCTGCACTTCTTAATATCTTCACCATTTTCACTCATCCCCCCCAATCCCCTTCCCATCTGGCAACCACCAGTTCCCTGTATATATGAGTTGCTGTTTTGTTTGTTTATTGCCTTCTTTAGATTCCTCTTACGAGTGAAATCATAGGGTATATGTCTTTCTCTGTCTGACTTAGTTTACTTTTAATACCCTGTAGGTCCATCCATGTTATTGCAAGTGGTGATATGTCCTTTTTATGGCCAAGTAATATTCCTTTGTATACATGTGCCACATCTTTATCACATCGTATGCCAATGGACACTTAAGTTGCTTCTTTATCTCAGCTATTGTATATGAAATATCTTTCTTTGTCTCTTGTTGTACTCTCTATTTTAAAGTCTAACTTGATATAAATATTGCTACCCCTGCTTTGTTTCTTTTCATTTCCATTTGCATGAAATGTATTTTTCCATCCTTGTACTTCTAGTCCGTGTGTGTCTTTTGATCTGGAGTCTCGTGTAGGCAGCATATATATGGGTCTTATTTTCTTAGCCATTTAGCCACCCTGTGTCTTTTGATTGAAGCATTTAATCCATTTACAATTAAAGGAATTATAGGTTTATAGTTATTACCATGTTATTCCTTTTTTTTCTTCTTAAGTCCCTTTTACATTTCTTAAAATACTGGTTTGGTGATGGTGAACTCTTTTAACTTTTTTTTTTTGGTCTGGGAAGCTCATTATCTCTCTTTTGATGGTAAGTGATAGCCTTGCTGGGTAGAGTAATCTTGGTTGTAGGGCCTTGCTTTTCATCACTGAGTATTTCATGTCAATTACTTCTGGCCTGTAAAGTTTCTGTTGATAGATCAGCTGACAGTCTTATGGGAGCATCCTTGTAACTATCTGCCTAGGTAACTAACTGCCTTTCTCTTGGCTGCTTTTAAGATTCTTGTAATGTTTGGCATTTTAATTATGATGTGGCACTCTTGGTCTGGGCCTCTTTGGGTTCCTCTTGTTTAGGACTCTCTGTGCTTCTGGGACTTGTGTGTCTATTTCCTTTGCCAGGTGAGGGAAGTTTTCCATTATTTCTTCAAATAGATTTTCAATCCTTTGGTCTCTCCTTTTGGTACACCTATGATGAGAACATTGATACACTTGGTGTTGTCTCAGAAGTCCCTTAAACTGTATTCATTTTTTTTAAATACGTTTTTATTGATTTTTAGAGAGAGAGAGAGAGAGAATTGATTTGAGAGAGAAACATTGAAGTGAAAGCATCGCTCTGTTGCTTCCTATATGCTCCCCAACCACACATCAAACCCACAACCCAGGTGTCTCCTGCCCAGCACAGACAGCTACCAATCACAATCACAGAGAAATAGTCCTGACCAGGAATTGAACTTGCAACCTTTTGGTGTACAGGATGATGCTCCAACTAACTGAGCCACAGGGTCAGAGGAAACGGTCCTCAATTTTTTAAAAATTAATTTTTCTTTTTGTTGATCTAATTGGATGCTTTTTACTAAGTTATCTTCCAAGTCATTGATTCCATATTCTGCTTCAATTAACCTACTGTTGATTCTCTGTGATATTCCTTCATTTTAATTATTGTATTCTTTATTTCTGACTGATTTTTTTATGTTTTATGTCTCCATTTTTATTTTCTTGAAGAATAATTTTTTTAGAGGGGAAGAGAGAAGAGAGAAACATTGATGTGATAGCACAACATCTATTGGCTGCTTCCTGCAAGCCCCCTACTGTAATGGAACCTGCAACCCAGGCATGTGCCCTGACCGTCAGTTGAGCCAGCAACCTCTGGGTGCATAGAATGATGCCCAGCCAACTGAGCCACCTGGCCAGGGCTCTGTCTCCATTTTTATGTTGCCTATATCTTAGTTAAATTCTCACTGAGATCATTGAGCTTTCTTATATCCAGTATCTTGAAGATTACTTGCCTCCATTTTATTTAGTTCTGGAGTTTTGTCCTGTTCTTCCATTTTAGACACATTTCTTTGTCTCCTCCTTTTGGCTGCATTTGTTTGGTTCTCTGTACTAGGTTGATCTATATCTCCCAGTCTTGGCAGAGTGGCCTATGTAGTAGATGTCATGTGGCGAATTCTCCCTCTTGTTGGAGTTGAGTCTTGATTGCTGAGGGTGGGATTGACTCTCAGGCAGACAGATGGGAGGACTGATGGTGATTACAGAGGAGAAGCTGTTGTTGGGGGCTAACCCCATGGAGTGAGATTCACTGTGGTGGAGCTTTGGTCCGTGCTTTAGTCTACCCTTTGGACATGTCCTTTGTGGAGCTGTGTTATGTAGTGCTCACTATAGTCTGAAGCCAGCCAATTGGTGTGCTGGGCAGGAGACACCTGGGAGAGACTATGCTGCAAGGAGAGCTGCTGAGGACGGCTACTGCTAATGCCAGGCTGGGAGGCCACCTTGCAAGAGGTCATTTTAGGGAAGTCGCAGGGCTGACCAATGTTGGCTACTTTTAAAAGCACTGAAAGAGGTTCAGGCCAGTGAGTGAGATGTGTGGGGTGGGAAAGGGTGATTTAAAGAAAAAATTCACCTGTTGTCATAATTAAGGGACTTAATTTTGGATTTTCCACCTCTCTTACATTGGTATTTATTAAACTTGTATCCTACACAAAGTTACTAACTACCCGCTCCCCCCCCCACACACACACACATTATTTCTGAAAGGATTTTTCCATTTTTTTCTTTTAAAATATTTTGTTAATATTATTACAAGTATCTCCCACATTCCCTCCTTTTATCCCCCTTCTTCCAGCCTCTACCCATCCCCCCAGGTCTTCACTACCCTATTGTGCGTGTCCATGGACTATGCATGTAAGTATGTAAGTTCTTCGGTTTATCTCTTCTCCTCCCCCCAACGCCACATTGAGGCATGCCAATCTGTTCCATGCCTTCATGCTTTGGACCTGATTTTTGTTAGGCAATTCGTTTTGTTAATTAGATTACACAAATAAGTGAGAGCATGAGATATTTGTCTTTCTCAGTTTGGCTTATTTCACTCAGCATAGTATTTTCCAAGTCCATCCATGCTGCACCATAGGGTAAGAGATACCTCTTTTCTACAGCTGCATAGTATGCCATAGTGTAAATGTCCTAGTTTTTTATGCATTCATCTACTGATGGGCATTTGGACTGTTTCCACATCTTAGCTATTATACAAACAATGCTGTTATGAACATAGGGGGGCATATATTCTTACTGATTTGTGTTTTTGGGTTTTTATAATATATTCCCAGAAGTGGGATTGCCTGGTCCATTTTTAATTTTTTGAGGAAATCCATACTGTTTCCCATTGGTGCTGCACCAATCTGCATTCCCACCAGCAGTGAACTAGTGTTCCCTTTTCTCCACATTCTCCCTAGCACTTGTTTGTTGCTTTTCTAGAAATATATTTTTATTTGATTTCAGAAATAGAGAGAGATAGAAACATTAATGATGAGAGAGAATCATTGATTGGCTGCCTCCTGCACCCCCTGCCTGGACTGGGGATCTAGCCTGCAACCTGTGCATGTGCCCTGACCGGGAATTGAATTGTGACCTCCTGATTCATAGGTTGATGCTCAACTATTGAACCACACTGGCTGAGTGTTGATTTTTTGATGATAGCCATTCTAGCAGGTGTAAGGTGATATCTCATTGTGGATTTAAGTTGCATTTCTCTTATGATTAGTGACATTGTGCATTTTTTCATATGTCTCTTGGCCATTTGTATGTCCTCTTTGGAAAAAGGTCTATTCGGGTCTTCTGCCCATTTTCCAATTGGATTGTTTGTCTTCCTTTCATTGAGTTGTATGAGTACTTTATGTGTTTTGGATATTAACTCCTTTTCAGATTGGCAAATATGTTCTCCACACTGTGGGTTACCTTTTCATTTTGAAGGTGGTTTTTTTTTTTGGTTGTTCAGGATTATTTTGATATAGTCCCATTTATTTATTTTCTCCTTAATTTCCTTTGCCCAAGGAGATGTGTCTGTAAATATATCACTACTAGTGGCCCGGTGCATGAAATTCGTGCACATTAAAAGGATTAATTAGAGGAAATAGTTTAATATTGCTATTTGCCCTTCCTCTATAATAGAAGTGTCAGAGATGAAAGATAATTAGTAAAATGTATATGAAAACCTTCTTCCTGTCAGAGTCTGGGGCACACCACGGGACCCAGAGTCAAGTTCCCGCCGAGTCAAGTTCCCACCCACCCACCCACATTTGCCTCATAATTGCATGAGATCCAGACCCAGCCACCCACCCTCCCTTTTGAGCTAGATCCAGACCCGGCCATTCCCACCCTTGTCAAGCCCTGCTGGACAGGGGACGTAGCCTCAGGTCCCCTGGCCTGGTGCCAGGATGGGGGTCATGGCCTGAGGTCCCCCAGCCCAGACCAGGACCGGGGGCATGCCTTGAGGTCCCCCGTCAAGCCCTGCCAGGTGTGGGACATAGCCTGAGATCCCCTGTCAAGCCCCACACTAGGTGGGGGGCATGGCTTGAAGTCCCCCATCAAGCCCTGCCAGGCGGGGGTGCACAGCCTCAGGTCCCCCAGCCCGGCACCAGGAGGAGGGCAGAGCCTCAAGTCCCCCATTAAACCTTGCTGGGCGGAGGGCACGTCCTGAGTTCCCCCGACCCAGCACTGGGGTTGCACCTTGAGGTCCTCCATTAAACTCCGCTGGGTGGGGAGCACGGCCTGAGGTCCCCTGTCAAGCCCTGCTAGGCCAGGAGGGTGCAGCCTCAGGTACCCTGGCCCAGTGCTGGGGTTGGGGGGGGCAGGACTGAGGTCCCCTGGCCTGGTGCTGGGGTGGGGGCTGCGGCCTGAAGTCCCCTGTCAAGCCCCACCCTGGTGGAGATCACGGCCTGAGGTCCCCTAGCCCAGCACCAGAACGGGAAGCACACCTTGAAGTCCCCCAGAAAGCCCTGCCGGGCAGGGGATGTGGCCTTAGGTCCCCTGGCCTGGTGCCGGGGCAGGGGTCACGGCCTGAGGTCCCCATCAAGCCCCACCGGGTGGGGGGCGGGGCCTGAGGTCCCCTGTCAAGCCCCATGGGGGTGGGGGAGGGTATAGCCTCAGGTCCCTGCTGATTGCTCATTAAGGCTCCTTATGGGGACTTGGATTCAGCTGTGGGTGTAGCCATCTTTGTGACAGAGTGATGGTTAATTAGCATATTCCCTCTTTATTAGATAGGATAGGATATAAGATGGCTGAGATTTTACTGCCTATGTTTTCCTCTAAGATTTTTATGGGTTCATGCCTTACATTTAAGTCTTATATCTATCTTGAGTTTATTCTTGTGTATGGTGTAAGTTGGTAGTCTGATTTCATCTTTTTTTGCATGTGTCTGTCTAGTTTTCCCAGCACCATTTGTTGAAGAGACTGCCTTTACTCCATTGTATGTTCTTGCCTCCTTTGTCAATTATTAATTGACTGTAATGGTGTGGTTCAATTTCTAGGGTCTCTGTTCTGATCCATGGGTCTATATGCCTGTTCTTGTGCCAGTACCAGGCTTTGTGGTATAGTTATAATGGCTTTGTAGTATAGTTTGATATCCAGTGTTGTGATCCCTCTTACTTCATTCTTCTTTCTCAAGATTGCTGCAGCTATTTGGACTCTTTTATGGTTCCATACAAATTTTTGGAGTATTTGTGCTAGCTCTGTGAAGTATGTCATTGGTATTTTAATAAGGATTGCATTGAATCTATAGATTGTTTGGGGTAAGCATACACATTTAAATGATGTTAAGTCTTCCAATCCATGAACATGGTATATGCTTCAATTTGTTTGTATCTTCCTCTATTTGTTTTTTCAATGTCCTATAGTTTTCCAAGTACAGGTCTTTTATCTTGTTGGTTAAGATTCTTCAGTATCTTATTTTTTTGTTATTGCAATGGTAAATGGGAATTTTTTTTCTTTTTTTGGTTTCTCTTTCTGAGAGTTAATTGGTGTATAAAAATGTCATTGATTTCTGGATGTTGATTTTGTATCCTGCTACCTTGCCAAGTTCATTTATTAAGTCTAGTAGCTTCTTGTTGGAGTCTTCAGGATTTTCTATGTACAATATCATGTCATCAGGGAATAATGAGTTTTGTTTCCTCCTTTCCAATTTGATTACCTTTTATCTCCTCTTGTCTGGTTGCTATGGCTAGGACTTCCAGTACTACCCTATATAATAAAAGCCTAATATGCTAAGTGTCCAGTCGTCCAGTCGGCCGTTCAACCAATTACAGTGTAATATGCTAATGATATGCTAAAGCTGCTCAACTGTTCACTATGGTGTGCACTGACCACCAGGGGGCAGACAGTTGACCAGTCGCTTTGATGTGCTCTGACCACCAGGGGGAAGACGCTCCGACCGCTAGGTGAGCTTCCTGCTGGGGTTCGGCTGATCGGGACTGAGCAAGATGAGCCGGACATGCCCTGGAGCCCTCCTGCGGTCCCTCTCTGGCTGGCAACCACCTGCATCCCTCCCCCAGGCCTGATTGTGCACTGGTGAGGTCCCTTGGCCTGGCCTGTGCCCTCTTGTAATCCAGGATCCCTCGGGGGATGTCGGAGAGCTGGTTTTGGCCCGATCCCACAGGCCAGGCCGAGGGACCCCAGTGTTGAATAAGAGTGATTAAAGTAGACACCCTTGCCTTGTTCCTGTTCTTAAGGGAAATATTTTTAGTTTTTGCCCATTGAGTATTATGTTGACTATAGGTTTGTCATATATGGCCTTTGTTATGTTGAGGTATGATCCCTCTATTCCCACTTTACTGAGAGCTTTTATCAAAAAAAGGTGCTGGATTTTGTTCAATTCTTTTTCTGCATCTATTGATACTATCATGTAGTGTTTATCTTTCAGTTTGTTTATGTGATGGATCACATTTATAGATTTGCGAATATTAGACCAGCTTTGCATCCCCGGAATAAATCTCACTTTATCATGGTGTATGAGGTTTTTAAAATATTGCTGGATGTGGGGAATCCAAGATGGCGGCGTAGGTAAACACCTAAACTGCTGCCTCGCGCAACAATTTCAAAACTGCAACTGAAAGACAAAACGTCTCACCCAGAACCACGGGAAAGCTGGCTGAGTGGAAGTTCTACAACTAGAAGGAAAGAGAAAAGAGCATTGAGACTTGCACGAGCGCTGAAAAGCTGAGGTACGGAGGCGCGTGATCTGGGCTGGCGGCGGGCATTGCTTTCTTCAACCCAAAGGGAGACAAGCCCCCGATTACTCTGAAATACAGTTTCTGGGGAGACGCGGGGGACCCAAACTCCTATGGGGAGAAGCTGGACTGTCTGCCAGTGAGGGTGGCTTGCTTGCAGAGCTGCGCGCAGGAATAATTGTTTACAGCACTGGGGCACGGGACTCGGGGATGCTGACGGGGACACAGAGCCGGCTAACTAGCTGCCATTGCTGTTTGCCATGCCCTAGCCTAGTGACACCCTGAGACCCCGCCCTGCACAACCTACAAACCCACCCAAGCTCCAAGCAGCGGCTTTAGCATAAGAAAGCCCTGCCCTATCGCAGCTTAACCTAGCAAACTTGCAGCCCAGGTCAGACAGCTCCAAAACCTCCAAACCCCAAGCAAAGAGGAGAAAACTGTAGCTCTCACTGTAGCTCCTGCTGGGTAGCCTCAGACAGTAGCTGACCTGCACCCCATTGGAGATCCAGAAGCCAGTGTACCTAGTGGTCAGTGTGAGACACCAGATTTCAACTCCTCACATCCATAAGTGACACATTCAAGAGGCAGACTCAGTGAGCACCAAAGCCCCACTGAAACAAGTCCTGCCCCATAAGCGTGTCTTCAGCGCAGCAGTTCTTCCATTATAGACACAGGGAGTGCTCACAGCTAATTGGCCTGGAGGTCAATTCCTCCCAGTGTACCAACAGCAATTAAAGCTTAACTACACCAAGACTTTGCACTCAGCCTACAAAGGGGTGTACCAAGAGCATCCACCTCATGTGATTGAGGAGGCTGAGCTACTGCCCCTTATAGATCACCTACCACACAAAGCTACTCCATCAACACAGGGAAGCAGCCAAAATGTGGAGACAAAGAAACATGTCACGAATGAACGAAACGGAGGAAAGCAAACTACTGGATGACATAGAGTTCAGAACCACATTTATAAGGTTACTCAAGAATCTTCTTAAAACCGCTGAGAAACTTGATGAGACCTTTAAGGATATTAATGAGAATGCCAAAAAAATGGAAAAGGATCAGTCAGAAATGAAGCATACACTGTCTGAAATAAAGAATATACAGAAACTCAACTGTAGATCAACGTACCGCAAGAATCAAACCAAAGATCTGAAATATGTGGAAACAAAAAACATCCAACCAGAAAAACAAAAAGAAAAAAGAGTCCAAAAATATGAAGATAGTGTAAGGAGCCTCTGGGACAACTTTAAGCGAACCAACATCCGAATTTTTGGGGTTCCAGAAGAAGGGAGAGAGCAAAATATTGAAAACCTATTAGAAGAAATAATGACAGAAAACTTTCCCTACCTGGTGAAAGAAATAGACGTACAAGTTCAGGAAGCACACAGAACCCCATACAAGAGGAATCCCAAGAGGACCACACCAAGACACATCATAATTAAAATGCCAAGGGCAAAAGACAAAGAGAGAATATTAAAAGCAGCAAGAGAAAAACAGTTAATTACCTACAAGGGAGTACCCATACGACTGTCAGCTGATTTCTCAACAGAAACTATGCAGGCCAGAAGGGAGTGGCAAGAAATATTCAAAGTGATGAACAGCAAGAACCTACAACCAAGATTACTCTACCCAGCAAAGCTATCATTCAGAATTGAAGGTCAGATATAGAGCTTCACAGACAAGAAAAAGCTAAAGGAGTTCATCACCACCAAACCAGTATTATATGAAATGCTGAAAGGTATCCTTTAAGAAGAGGAAGAAGAAAAAGGTAAAGATAAAAATTATGAACAACAAATACGTATCTATCAACCAATAAATCTAAAAATCAAGTGAATAAAAAATCTGAAGAACATAATGGACTGGTGAATATAATAGAATCAGGGATATAGAAAGGGAGTGGACTGATGATTCTCAAGGGAATCAGGTGTGAGGGGTGCGGGAAGAGATTGGACAAAAGTCTTACTCCTATGGATGAAGACAGTGGCGGGGGGTAAGGGCATGGGGTGGGGTGGGGAATCAGGTGGACGGGAGCTATGGGGGAAAAAAAGAGGAACACCTGTAATAATCTGAACAATAATGATTTATTTTAAAAAAATATTGCTGAATGCAATTTGGTAATATTTTGTTCAGGATTTCAGCATCTGTGTTCGTCAGGGATGTTGGTGTATAATTTTCCTTCTTTTTAGTGTCTTTATCTAGGTGTGGAATTATATAATGCTGGCTTCATAAAAAGAGCTTGAAAGTGTTCCTTCCTCTTGCATTTTTTGGAATATTTTGAGGAAGATAAGTGTTAGTTCTTTGAATGTTTGGTGAAATTCACAATTAAAGCCTTCCCGTCCAGGATTTCGTTTGCTGGAAGTTTTTAAATTCAATTTTAGTAGTTGTTATTGACCTCAGGTTTTCTGATTCTTCCTGATTCAGTTTTGGAAGATCGTATGTTTCTAGAAATTAGCCCGTTTCTCCCAGGTTGTCCAGTTTGTTGGCATATAGTTGTTTATAGTATTTGCTTACAATACATTGTATTTCTGGGGTGTCTGTTGTTATATTGCCTCTTCCATTTCTGATTTTATTTATTTGGGTCCTCTTTGTTTCTTGATGAGTCTGGCTAGGGAATCATCAATCTTGTTTATCTTTCAAAGAACCAACTCTTGGATTTATTGATTCTTTGTACTGTTGTGTGTGTTTTCTTGTTATTTTGTTTTTTCGTCTCTATGTCACTTATTTCTGCTCTGGTCTTTATTATTTTCTTCCTTCAACTACCTCTGGGCTTTTCTTGCTATTCTCTAATTCATTTAGTTGTAGGGATAGATAGTTTATTAGTTCTTTTTCTTGTTTCTTAAGGTAGGCCTGTAGTGCTATGAACTTCCCTCTCATGACTGCTTTCACCATATCCCATAGATTTTGGCTGATTGTAGGTTCATTTTCATTTGTTTCCAGGAAGTTTTTAATTTCTTGCTTGATCTCATTGGTAACCCATTCATTGTTTAATAACATGTTATTTAGCCTCCATGCATTTGAGTGTTTGAGTTTCCTTATTGTAGTTGATTCCTAACTTCATGCCATTGTGATCTGGGAAGATGCTTGGTATTATATCAGTCTCTTTTGAATTCGTATAGACTTGTTTTGTGCCCTAACATGAGGTCTATCTTTGAGAATGTTCCAGGTGCATTTGAGAAGAATGTATTTTCTATTGCTTTGAGGTGAAATGTTCTGTAAATATCAGTTAGACCCATCTTATCTAGCGTGTCATTTAAGGCCTCTGTTTCCTTGTTAATTGTTTGTTTAGAAGATCTATCCAATGATGTCAGTGTAGTGTAAAGTCCCCTCGTGTTAGAAATAAAGCCAGAGGTGGTCCATGTTCAAGGCAAGGCATTTTAATGTGGAATGGAAAATTACTGCATGGTGGTCTTTGGACTTGACAAAGCTCATGTACCTGGAAAGCCCCCAGGCAAACAGGATGTTAGAAAGGGGGAGGATGTATCACAATGAAATTAGGAAGTGGTAAAGACTGTATATATGTCAGAAAGCACATAACACAGGAATGCTTTCCCGCCTCAAAGAGACAAAGGGAGATGGAGACAACTAAAAAGCCTACAGCCCACTTTTTATATAACTCAATAGGAAATAATGAAACTTAGGCAATATTTAGGAAGAATGTGCACCCCATAGTACTCAGCCAATGAGGAACCCGGGAGGGACTCGCATACTAGGGATACATTCCTGTTGTAACCATCCTTGTTGTGCCTGTCCACTAGACACCCGATCTTGCAAGACCACCATTAAAAGTTTTGCTTTAGCTGTACTTCATGTCTTCCAAATCCATTATTTGAGATTGGACAGGTGAGCATGTTTCTCACACGTACTATGATTTCTCTCCCTTACAGTCCTTCAAGGGTTTTTTTTTTTTATTTACTTGGGTGCTCCTGTATTAGGTGCATTATATATTTATAAGTGTTATATCTTCCTGTTTAATCATTCCCTTCAGTATTATAAACTGGCCTTCTTTATCTCTTGTTATGGCCTTTGTTTTGAAGTCTATTTTGTCTGGTGAGTATTGCTACCCAGACATTTCCATTTGCATGAAATACATTTTTCCATTCATTCACTCTTAGCCCACCTCAGAACAAAAGACACATATAGACAGCATTTATATGGGTCATGCTTTGTTGTCCATTCAGTCACCATGTCTTTTGACTGGAGCATTTAACCCATTTATATTTAAGGTTATTATTGGTAGGTATTTACTTATTGCCATTTTTATTTCCTTTATGCCTATGACCCTCTCTCCTTTTTTTTTCTTCTTAAAGCAGTCCCTTTAACATTTCTTGCATTGCTGCTTTGGTGGTGATGTACTCCTTTAGCCATTTCTTGTATAGAAAGCTTTTTTATTTTTTCTGTAATTTTAAAGGATAGCCTTGCTGGATACAGTAGTCTTGGATTTAGGCCCTTGCTTTTCACTACTTTGAGTACTTCATGCCACTCCCTTCTGGCCTGAAGTGTTTCTGTTGAGAAGTTAGCTGACATTCTAATGTGAACTACTTTGTAGGTCATTAATTCTCTCTCTCTCTCTCTCTCTCTCTCTCTCTCTCTCTCTCTCTTTCTCTCTCTGCCTTTAAGATTCTTTGTCCTTAATGTTTGCCATTTTAATGTTGATGTGTACATACGGATCTCGGATCTCTTTGGGTTGATTGGGATGCTCTGTGTCTTCTGAACTTGTATGACATGTGCCTTCACCAGGTTGAAGAGATCTTCCGTCATTATTTCTTTAAGCAAGGTTCTTGCTCTCCCTCTTCCCCTTCTGGCATTCCTGTAATGCAGATGTTATGTTTCATGTCCCAGAGCTCCCTTTAACTATCTTCCTGTTTTTAAATTCTTTTTTCTATTTGCTGCTCTAATTGGGTATTTATTTCGACCTTGTCTTCCAAGTCGCTGATTCGATTCTCAGGTTCATCCAGTCTACCTTTAATACCTTCCGGTGTGTTCTTGATCTCAGATATATCATTATTTCTGTCTCTTTGTATTTCATGGCCTCTGTTTTCTTTTTCATGCTGTTGTAATTTTCACAAAATTCTTTAAGCATCTTTATAACCATTGCTTTGAACTCTTATGTCTGATAGGTTGCTTGCCTCCATTTCATTTAGCTCTTTTTCTAGAAATTTCTTTCATTTGGGGGTTGTTCTTTTGTCTCCCAATTTTAGCTGTCTCTTTGTATTTGATATTATGTATTAGAACTGTTGTGCCTTTGTGGGTTAGCCTAATGTAGAAAGTGAGGCATCTAGTGTTGCAGTCTCTTTGTTCACCTGAGCTGGGCGCGCTAAGAATGCCCCTTTTGTGCATTGTTTGGGCTCTCCTGTTGTAATTGGGACTTGATTGTTGATATCCTGTTCTTGGGAGGGGTCTCCTCTTTGACTTGTTGCCAGTGTGGTTCAATCCCAGTGTCGTCATGCCAGCTGGTATACAGGTGCTTTCTGTATGCCATTTGTGGGGCTCGCTAGATTTTTCTCTGATGTTGAATCTGCTCCCTTGGTATGTCTATCCTGGGCCTCCTGGGAGCTTCTCTAGGGCATGTGAATGTGAGTCACTGTCCCTTTCTGGCTCTGGACATAACCTGATTTAGGTCCAAGAGGTTAAAGCTGTAGTAGTCTAATGGTGGGGGACTCCTTAGCCCAGAGGGTGGATCTGATTTGAGTCTCATGCCTTGATTGACCCTGCTGTGAGCAGTACTCACCACACTGAGTTGGTTTCGCAGGCCCCAGGCGCTTGGGGTCCCACTGGCTTTTGTCTCACCTAAGTGCAGGATTGTGTGTCTGGTGTGTGTGTGTCTGTGTGTGTGTTGGGGGGAGGGATATGTGTGAGGTTCTGCTGGTGTTTGCCTCCCTGCACTGTCTCCTCCCCTTCTTTCTTTTTCTTTTTCTTTCTTTTTTTTTTTTTTTATGTGTAAAGCAGCTACCCAGCCCTCCTCAGAGGATTTTGGGGATTGGGAGAGACGTGTTTTACTTGATGTTGAGAATACCTGTTCCCTCATAACACTAGAATATCTTCACTTTCAGTGAAGGAGCCCATCTTCATTACCACTGACTGTGCTTGAATTTCTGTAATTTGCACCTCTTTAAAGTAATAGTGGAGTTAAAAGAAAAGAAAAACTTCAAATCCCAATCAGTTTCCTGTTTGTTTATTAGTAGTATTAATGTTCCAGAGGTATGTGACAGGGCTGCTATTCCCACTGCCCTGGGGGTTAGAATTTTATTTTTTTGTTTCTTAAAAGGGTGAGTTGCTGGTAATGATAGTGTAAGACCAATGTTATGTGCCAGATGAGTGTTAGAGAATACAGTTGCTGTAGAAATTCTGAAGCAGTCAGTGATCATATGCGAAATGCTTTCTGGAAAAGGCAGTCTTGGAGGTTTGTGTTAAATATGTCAGTATAGCTAACTAGATTAAAGTGTTCTTTTCTTATGGAAGGCTAGCAAATAATGATGTTGAGAGACAGTAGGCTGGACATCATAGCAAGCCATCAACGTCAGGCTCTAGTATTAATCACTTTTATTCAGATATTGAATGAATGACAAAATCTTAGACTAAGAATGTCCTGTGGCCCTGATTTGTTGGAGTGTCGTCATGTGCACCAAAAAGGTTGTGGTTTTGATTCCTGGTTGAGGTGCATTCGGGCTGCAACTGATTAATGTTTCTCTCATCAATATTTTCTTCCCTCCCTCCCTGTGTCCCTCCCTCCCTCTCTGTCTAAAATCAATAAACAGCTTTAGCTGGTTTTGCTGAGTGGATAGAGCATCGGCCTGTGTACTGAAGAGTCCCAATTTTGATTCAGGTCAAGGGCACATGCCTGGGTTGTGGGCTGGATCCCCAATAGGCGGTGTGCAGGAGGCAACCGATCAGTGATTCTCATCATTGATGTTTTTATTTCTCCTCCCCTTCCTCCCTGAAATCAATAAAAATATATTTTAAAAAATAAAAAAATTAATAAACATATCCTCAGGTGAGCATTTAAAAAAATAAGAATGTTCTGAGTACTAAATGTTTCAGATGAAATCTGGTGTTGGTAGCTGTGATAGAAAGAGTAGATGAAGAAAGACTACTTTTGGAGTGGAATAGGTGTGAACTTCTGAAGGTAGTGGTAACAAGAAAGGACATTTGTCACTAGTATTTAAGACGAGGTAGGAGTAGATGACCAATAATATTGGAGTGTATAAATAAGGTATCAGTTAAGGATGCTGTGGCTGTGCAACTAATGGAAGCTGTACTAACAGTGGAATGCTGTACTAATAGTGACTTAAAAAACACTGGATTGTCCTATAAACATGAAATCTGCAGGAAAGTGGCTCCTGGAAGATATGGCAGCTCAGTGATCGATGTTGGTAAGCACTCAGACAGTGGCACTGCTCATGGTCCCAGAATGGATTCTGTAGTGTGGAGTGATGTAGAGAAGTATAGGAAAATTACAATTGTAAACAGCCAAAGATAACTTCAGAGAAAGCTGTTTGAAAGAGAAAGCGGTTAAAACTGCATTCTCTTGGAGTGAGAGAGGGAAAGAGCTCTCTAGGAAGTGTAAGAGAATGGTGGAAAAGAACTAAAAAACAAAAACGTTTTTGCCCTAGCTGGTTTGGTTCAGTGGATAGAGCATCGGCCTGCAGACTGAAGAGTCGTAGGTTTGATTCTGGTCAAGGGCAAATCTATTTTACTGGGCCTCTAGTAAGATAATAAAATGGGGGTTGTGGGCTCAATCCCCAGTAGGGGGTGTGCAGGAGGCAGCCAATCAGCGATTCTCTCTCATCAGTGATGTTTCTATCTTGCCCTCTCCCTTTCTCTCTGAAATCAATAGAAATACATTAAAAATCTATATAAAAAGCCAGTGACTGGAACGCTGTAACAACCAGAACAACTGGTTGCTATGACACCCATTGCAGCCAGCGAGTGGGCCAGCAAACCAGCCTGATCTGGGAGTAGGGCTGGCCGGCCAACCTCCTGTGGCTCCTCCCCCCAACCAGCTCTACTCCAATCAGGGGCAGGGCCAGCTGGCCAACCATCCATGGCTCCTCCCCCAGGCTGCTGGCCCTCAATTAGCCCCCTCCCATTCGGGGCGGGGGCAGTCAGCCCACTGCCCAAAGCCCTTCCCCACAGCCAGACCCACCCCCGATCGCCCCCACACCAATCGGTCGTGGAGCTGGCTGGCCAACCTCCCCCATCCTGCTCCTGCCAGGCCCAGCCCCAATTCCCCAATTGGGGCCAGGCTGGCCGGACCCCGCCCATGCACGAATTTGTGCGCTGAGCCTCTAGTAAAATAAAATAAAAACATGTTTTTGCTCCTGGCCCATGTGTTCAGTGGTTAGAGCATTGCCCTGAGCACCGAAGGGTCATGGGTTCAATTCCTGGTCAAGGGCAAGTACCTGGGTTGCAGGTCCCACCCCCCTTGGGGTGTGTTTGTGAGGCAACTAAATCAATGTGTCTCTCATATCAATGTTTCTTTCTCTCCCCCCACTTCCCAATTCTACTTGGTCTGAAAAGCAATGAAAAAAGTATCCTCATATGATGGAAAAAAATCCATCTTTTTCATGAATAAGATATAACTATTATAATAAAAAGAAATCCCAGTTTTACATGATTAACATTTTAGTGTTGCGGTGAAGAGGTCAATTGTATTTACCCCCCTCCCCCTCTCCCCACACACACACTCCCTGTTTGTAAAGAAGAAAAACCAACCTCTTTCCAAATTCTCCATGTTTTATACTAGCAAACCTCTTCTCTCTTCTATCCACTCTGATTTTGTTACCCTACCATAAGGTTTTCAATTTAGTGAAATGAAATGAAAATCCAGACAAATGTACCCTCTTTTTCATTAGAATTTTAGATTTACTCTTGCTTGACTATTAGTTTTTTAGAATACTTTTAGTTTGTCTTTAATGAACTACAAGACTGAATGGGACTCTGATCCTTTTTAAAAAATATATTTTTTTATTGATTTCAGAGAGGAAGTGGGGGAGAGAGATAGAAACATCAATGATGAGAGACAGTCATTGATTGGCTGCCTCCTGCATGCCCCTACTGGGGTGGGGAGGGACTCTGATCCTTTTTAAAAAATACTAATTTTTGAGAGAGAAGAAGGAAGAGGGAGAGAGAAAATATCAATGTGAAAGTGAAACAGATCGGCCACCTCCTACACAATGGGGATCAAGCCCACAACCCTGGCATGTGCCCCTTCTGGCAACCTTTCTGTGCACAGGATGACACCTAACCAACCGAGCCCCACTGAGCAGGCTCTGATTCTTTTGTAATGAGGATTATGTTCAAAAAATATAGTGAGGTATTAATTAATGTTATGTGTTTTGTTTAATTACAGGTTCCCAGTGCCTGGGGAAGTTTACAGTTCAACTGAAAGGCAGCTTTTCTTTTTTTGTTTTATCTCCCCTTGATTCTAAAAAAATTTTGGGAGGTTATCTGACAGCTCCACTGGCCCCTTATCCCCTTTTCTACTCTCCCCTCCCAGGTCAGTTAAAGTTATATCCTGGCTAGTAATCTACCCACATCTTGCAAGAAAAGATGAATTGGTCAATCAAAGTTCTGTTCTTGGGAGTATAACCTAGGAAAACCAAAGATTATCTATTTATATAGGAAATAAACTAAAAGGTAGGTCGCCGTGAGAAGCCATGATGCAAGATAAAATCTTGCATATGAGGGACCAGAAACTTAGAACCCAGCATTAGAGTAATTAATAGGAAGGCTCTAACTCCAGCCCCTTGGTTGTATGTATTACAGAAACCCCCTGCATCTGAGGGAGCCTGTATTCCACATTCCCCAAAGAGCTGAACACTTTGTGATTTTTCTCTGTGTGCATATCTATACTAATAAAGCCTCAGTGGTCCTTGCGTGTTGCCCTTATGTCATCACAAGATGGCTGGCAGGGGAGGGCAGTTGGGGGCAAACAGGCCAGCAGGGGAAGGCAGTTAGGTGTGACCAGGCCTGCAGGGGAGGGCATTTGGGGGAAAGCAGGCCTGCAGGGGTGGGCAGTTGGGGGCGATCAGGCCTGTGGGGAAGGGAAGGCAGTTGGGTGTGACCAGGCTGGCAGGGGAGCAGCTAGGGGGCGATCAGGCTGGCAGGAAGAAGGGTTTAGGGGCAATCAGGCAGGCAGGCAGGTAGGCGAGCAATTAGTAGCCACCAGTCCCAGATTGTGAGAGGGTGGGGGACGGGCTGAGGACCCCCCCCCCCACTGTGCATGAATTTCATGCAATGGGATTCTAGTATTAAATATTTTGTAAACATAGAATTATGTTTCACCCACTCTACTGAATCCTGTTTTATTCAGTTACTATTACATGACATAGAACGCTTTTTCAGCACATACATTATGAATTTTAATAGCTGCAGGATATTATGGTTCATTTAACCAATTTTCAACTTTTCAATATAAAATATAGTATATACTATAGATAACATGCTGTACATTATTTTTCTAGAACTTATTTATAACTGGGAAGTTTGTAGCTTTTCACTCCCTTTACAAACCATTGTGTACAACCCTCATCCCTGCCTGACAAACCAGCAATTGGTTCTCTACATTTGTGAGTTCCAGGTTTTAATTTTGTTTTTAAAGTTTCACATATAAGTGAGGCCATACAATATTTGTCGTTGTCTGGCTTATTTCACTTAGCATAATGCCCTCAAGGTCTATTCATGTCACAATAGAACTACGAGTAATATTCCACTGCATGCATGTGCATGCCCACAGCACATTTTCTTTTATCCATTTACTAGAGGCCCGTTGCACAAAGATTCATGCAATAGGCCTTCCTTCCCCCGGCTACCGGCACCGGTTTTCCTCTGGCACCCGGGACCCAGGCCTTCGCTCTGGCCGCTGCCTTCTGTCTTTGTTCCGGCCAGAGCCTTCAGTCTTCACTTCAGCTGGAGCGCCGCTCCTGTAGCTTCCTCCGCTTCATAGCAGGCAACCCACCCGGCCGCTCAGCGAGTGCATGTGTGCTGCCCAGAGGCCCGGAGCAGCTGGGGGGTGGGGCCGCTGCCATCTTTGTTGGGTTAATTTGCATACTCCTGATTGGCTGGTGGGAGTCATGAAGTGACGGTCAATTTGCATATTTCTCTTTTATTAGTGTAGATTTGTCAACACACATGTCTTGACTATTATAAATCTTTCAGTGAATATAGTGATGCAGATATATTTCTCAAGATAACCGTTTTCATTTCCTTCAGATAAATACCCAGGTAGTTCTTTTATTAATTTTTATAAGAATGTTTTTATTGATTTGCTTAGAGGGAGAGGGAGAGAGAAACATTGATTGCCTGCTTGCTGCACACACCCTCTACTGGGGCTTTGAGACTACAACCCTGGTATGTGCCCTGACTGGGAATTAAACTGGTGACCTCTTGGTGCATGGGGTGACACTCAACTGAGCCATACCAACAAGGGCATCCTTTTTTAATTTAAGGAACCTTCATACAGTTTTCTACAATGGTTGCATCAATTTACATTCCCACCAACAGTGCACAAGGGTTTCCTTTTTCCCCCACATCTTTGCCAACATATTGTCATTTTGTTAATAGCCATTCTAACAGGTGTGAGGTGGCATCTCATTGTGGTTTTTATTTGCATTTCCCTAATGATAGTGCTGTTGAGCACCTTCTCATGTACCTGTTGGCCATGTGTATGTCTTATTTGGAAAAGTAACTACTAATATCCTCTGCCCATTTTAAAAAATATATACATTCATTGATTTCAGAGAGAAACGGAAAGGTAGAGGTTGAAACATCAATTATGAGAGAGAATCATTGATTGCCTGCCTCCTGTACATCCCCCACCAGGGGTTTGAGCTCACAACCCGGGCATGTGCCCTGACTAGGAATTGAACCATGACTTTCTGGTTCATAGGTTAACCTCTGAGCCACACCATTCTCTGTCCATTTTTTTTTTTTTTTTAATGATTGTGGGTTTTTGCTATGGAATTGTATTCATCCTTTTAAATTCCTCCATGAGATAGGCATTACCTTTATTCTTCTTTGTAAATGTCACACAGCCAGTCGGTGGCAGAACCCATAACTGACCCCAGGAAGCTCCACTTCAATAAAATGCTTTGGCATTTATTGGTAAGGAACTGAATGGTAGTGTAGTCAGAAAGCAAAATTGATATCCAGTGCAGGTTACTTAGGGGCCTGTTGGAAGGTATAATTGTGGCATTAAAAAGGACTCTCAAGCATAACTGTAGAGAGCACTACATTGAACCAGGAAATTACATTTTAAAAGTGAAACTCAATTTTTCTTTTTTTTAACTTTATTATTATTATTTTTTAATTTAATAAATCTTTATTCAGATTATTATAATTGTTTCCCCTTTTCCCCCCATAGCTCCCCTCCACCCAGTTCCCACCCCACCCTCTGCCCTTACCTCCCCAACACTGTCCTTATCCATAGGTGTACGATTTTTGTCCAGTCTCTTCCCGCACCCCCCATACCCCTTTCTCCCTGAGAATTATCAGTCCACTCCCTTTTCTATGCCCCTGATTCTATTATATTCATCAGTTTCTTCTGTTCCTCAGATTTTTAATTCACTGGGTTTTTAGGTTCACTTGTTGATAGATATGTATTTGTTGCTCATAATTTTTATCTTTACTTTTTTCTTCTTCCTCTTCTTAAAAAATACCTTTCAGCATTTCATATAATACTGGTTTGGTGGTGATCAACTCCTTTAGCTTTTTCTAACCTGTGAAGCTCTTTGTCTGACCTTCAATTCTGAATGATAACTTTGCTGGGTAGAGTAATCTTGGTTGTAGGTTCTTGCTATTCATCACTTTGAAAATTTCTTGCCACTCCCATCTGGCCTGCATAGTTTCTCTTGAGAAATCAGCCAACAGTTGTATGGGTGCTCTCTTGTAGGTAATTAACTGTTTTTCTCTGGCTGCTTTTAGTATTCTCTCTCTGTCTTTTGCTCTTGGCATTTTAATTATGATGTGTCTTGGTGTGGTCCTCTTTGGATTCCTTTTGTTTGGGGTTCTGTGCGCTTCCTGGACTTGTAAGTCTGTTTCTTTCACCAGGTGGGGGAAGTTTTCAGTCATTATTTCTTTAAATAGGTTTTCAGTATCTTGCTCTCTCTCTTCTGGCACTCCCATAATTCTGATGTTGGTACGATGTTGGTACGCTTGAAGTTGTCCGAGAGGCTTCTTACACTATCTTCAACTTTTTGGATTCTTTTTTCTTTTTGCTTTTTCGGTTGAGTGTTTTTTGCTTCTTTGTATTTCAATTCTTTGACTTGATTCTTGCATTCCTCTAGTCTGTTGTTGGGTCTCTGTGTAATATTTTTTATTTCATTCACTGTATGTTTAATTTCTAGTTGGTCCTTTTTCATATCTTCGAGGGCCTCGCTACATTTATCGGCCTTTTCTAGGATATTCTTGAAAAGACTTATAACCGTGGTTTTGAATTCTATATCCATTCGTTTGTTTTCCTCCATTTCTTTTGTTTGTGATCTGTTTCTTTGTCGCTGCATTTTCACTGCTTCCCTGAGTTGGTAGGATAGCTTTGTGTGCTAGGTTTTCTATATGGCCCAGTGCGTTGGCCTCCCCAGTTAACCTGAGGTGGACACTCTTGGTGCACCTCTTTGTGGACTGTGTGTACAGCCTTGTAGTAGTTAAGTCTTGATTGTTGTTGGTATCACTGGGAGGAATTGACCTCCAGGCCAGTTGGCTGTGAGGATCAGCTGTGTCTACACTGGGAGAAGTTCGGTACTGGAGACAGCCTTATAGGATCAGACTTGCAAAATTGCAAAAGCTTCTGTGCTCAGCTTGGATGGGGCGGAGTTTCAGGGTGGAGCAGACAGTCTTGGCTTCCCGTCAGCCCTGCCCTTGTGCGCATGCCTCCAGACCTCTGCCTTCCGTGGCTCCCCTGAGTTTCCTCCTGACAGTCCAGATAGCCCCCCCCCCCCCCCGTAAGAGCATGGATCCCCAGGGGCTCGCCCGTAACTGGGGTTCAGTGCAGTCGGAACTGGGGTTCAGTGCAGTCAGGAGCTTCCGACTCCCTTCCGCTAGGGAAAGCCCACAGCAACCTCCGCATTCAGTCTTCTCTGTGAGCACTCGCATGCGCGCCTCCAGACCCCTGCCCACCGCGGCTCCCCCGAGTCTCTGAATCTCTGTGTGCCTTTCTCTCTACCTGACAGTCCAGAATCCCCCTGTATGAGCCTGGGTCCACCCGCTCATACAGGGGGTGGGTTTCGCCCGCAACTGAGGTTCAGTGCAGTCGGGGGCTTCCTTCCCCCTCTCGCCAGAGAAATTCAGCCAGACACTCAGCCGCCCTTCTTCTCTGCGGGTGTGTTTCCGTACCTCAGCCCTTTGCCGCTCCTCTGATTCTCTGTGAGCTTTTCTCTTTCCTTCTAGTTTTAGGATTTCTACTCAGCCAGCCTTCCTGTGGTTCTGGATGATGTCTGTTCTGTCTTTTAGTTGTAGTTTTGAAATTGTTGTGCAAGGCAGCAGTTTAGGTGCTTACCTATGCCACCATCTTGGTTTCCTCTCAATTTTTCTTATTATTTAAGTTATGTGCACAATGTGTCAATATCTTTAAAAATAAAAAAAATGTTTTAAAGTCTTCAGCCAGTGTTCCCGTAGAGTGGGACAGTGCAAAGGTAATTCTTAAAAGATATTGTCAAATTTACAGAGTAGTTGTAAGACTTAGTACAAAGAATTCCTGAGCCCCTTCACCCAGTTTCCCCATTTGTTTTATCATACCTTCCCTTTTCCCCCACCTCCCCAACCCTCCATACATCCATCTTTTCCTATATAATACTTTTTCCCTACATTTTCTAAAAGTTGCAGATGTGATATTCCTGCACCCTTAAACATTTCAGTGTTTTTATGCCTTAAAAACAGTCATTCTTTATATAACGCAATTATCAGAATCAGAAAATTAATACTAGATAAGATCCTACATAATAAAATGCTAATAAGCAAATTGAATGGTGGACCGACCAGTTGCTATGACGCACATTGATCACCAGGGGGCAGATGCTCAATGCAGGAGCTTCCCGCTGGTGGTCGGTACACTCCCACAGGGGGAGCGCCACTCACAGCTGGACAGCATAGCGGCAGTGGCAGGAGCCTCTCCTGTCTCTGTGGCAGTGCTAAGGATTTAACTATCCCCTAAGGGCTTCTGGACTGCAAGAGGGCGCAGGCAGGGCTGAGAGGACCCCCCCCCACCGAGTGCACAAATTTCGTACACATCTAGTCTATAACTAATAGTATATCAAGTTTTACCAACTGATCCAATAATACTAATGTATATAATTAAGAAATTATTTATGTGGTCAGGCTTTCTATCTTGGACCATCCATTGCATTTAGCTTTTGGGTTTCTAGGCTCCTTTAATCCAGAGTGGTAGTTCTGTCTTTGCCTTCCCTTTTGGATTGAATACATTTTAATGACTGTTCCTCAATTTGGTTTTGTTGAATCTATCTTCATGATTAATTCAGGTCCTCTGTTTTGGACAGGAGTGCTAGAGAAGTGATGGTGTGTCCTGTGTGCATTCTATCAGGAGTTACCTGATGTTGATGGTTCCCATTATTGGTGGTAGTTGTTATTAGTAACTTTGGTCACTTGGTTTAAGGTGGTGTCTGTCAGATCTCTCCACTGTGGAATTAGTTACTGTTTTACTTATGTGATGGGGAGACAGACACTATGTAAATGTACTGTTTCTCATAAAAATTTCATCAATTGTTTATTACTAGAGGCCTGGTGCACGAAATTCATGCACTGGGGGGGGGGGGTTTGCCCTCAGCCCAGCCTGCACCCTCTCCAATCTGGGACCCCTTGAGGGATGTCCAACCACCACGGGAAATTGGACATCCCTCTCACAATCCAGGACTGCTGGCTCCCAACTGCTCACCTGCCTCTGCCTGATTGCCCCTAACCGCTTCTGCCTGCCACCCTGATCACCCCCTAACCACTCCCCTGCCAGCCTGATCGACACCTAACTGCTCCCTGGCCAGCCTGATTGTCCCTAACTGCCCTCCCCTGCTGGCCTGGTCACCCCTAACTACCCTCCCTTGCCAGTCTGGTTGCCCCTAACTGTCCTCCCCTGCAGGCCTGGTCGCTCCCAACTGCCCTCCCCTGCAGTCCCGGTCCCGCCCAACTGCCCTCCCTGCCCTGCAAGCCAGGCCTGGTTACCCCCAACTGTTGTCCCCTGCTGGCCTGATCGCCCACAACTACCCTCCCCTGCCGGTCATCTTGTGGCAACCATCTTTGACCACATGGGGGTGGCCATCTTGTGCAAGGATGTGAGGGTCAATTTGCATATTACCTCATTATTATATAGGATTTTTAATTGATACTTGATTCTTTGCCGGAGTCTATTATTATATCATAGTTGCTAGTTATTTTCAAATTCCATCATTCCTTTTACATTTATAAGTTGGCATACATAGTGTTTATTTGAAAAACTTTTTAATGTATGATAAGAATATAATTTTATAAAAAGTTTTTGTTGGAAATTTTTTCAAGTGGACTGTGACAATATTCACAAAGTGAAATCATTTTTTAAAGCTTTCAATATCGTTTTTTCATTTTACTTTTATTAAAAATTTTCAAACTTACAGTTAGATTCACCAGTTAACATTTCACTGAGTTAGCTTTGTGTTTTTTTGTTTTGTTTTGTTTATTCTGAATCCTTTGAAAGTAAGTTGGCAATGTGATGATACTTTATCCAAAAATACTTTTTTGGTGTGCATTCCTTTGACTAGGAACCTTCTCCCAAAGAGCACAATAGCATGCTCACATTTAATAAAATTAATAATAATTCTCTAATAACATGTAACCAGTCCATATTCAAATACCCTTGTTGTCTCCACAATGAATTTTTTTTTTTTTCATAGAAACATTGTCATTCCTCTTATAGATGCATTCATTGGATGCTTCTTGTTTGTGCCCTGACTGGAGATGGAACCTACAACCTTGGTATTTTGCCCACCAACTGAGCTACCAGCTAGGGCCCACAATAACTTATAGATGGTGTTCCACACCTCTATCCAGGTTCATACATTGTGATTGGTTGTTAGGGGATTAGTTTTTAAGCTGGTTGAAGCCAATCCATTTATCCTAGTAATAGGGGGAAAATGGTAAAATTATTTTAAGCGGTAAGTATATTAGGTGAAATAATAAGGGGGAAAAAAGAGTTTATTGGAAAAATGTGGTTCCAATCTAGGCTGTACTTAAGGTCTGGACAAGCCACTTAACCTCTCTGAGCCACAGCTTCTTCATTGGCAAGTTTGTCACTTTGTAGAGTTATGATGAGATTCAAATGAGTTAAAGCATATGAGGTCTTGGAACAAGTAGGTTTCAACAACTGGTAATTATTGGTTGGGTTTTTTTTATGTTAGATTTTGATAGCTTTATTGAGGTATAATTGATATACCATACAATTCACCCATTTAAAGTATATAGTTTAGTGCTTTTTAGTATAGTATTCCAAATTAGTGCAGCCATCACCACAGCCAATTTGAGAACATTTTCATTACCTCAAAAAGAGCCCCCACATTTTGCAGTCACTGCTACCTCCCATCTCCCCCTTTACCCCAGTTGTAAGCAACCACTAAACTATTTTCTATAGCTATAGGTACCCCTTTTCTAATTTTTCATAATGAATGGAATCATACAGTATGTGGTCTTCTGTGACTGTCTTTTACTTAGCATAATTTTTTCAAGGCTCATCTATGTTGTAGCAAGTATCAGTACTTCATTCCTTTTTATAGCTGGATAATAATATTTCACTATATGGTTATATTATTTTATTTACCTACTAGAGGCCTGATGCATGGATTTGTGCACTGATGCGGGGTGTGGCCTGCGGGGATTGCCCACTGCAGGAGTGCCGCTTATCCTGGTCAGTGTGCGTCATAGCAACTGATCGACCAGTTGTTCTGGTCGTTCCTCCGTCAGTTACTGGGCTTTTATATATATAGGTTGGTGGACATTTAGATTATTTCCACCTTTGGCTATTATAAATAATACTGTTATGAACATTGGTGTGCAAGTTTTTGTGTGGTCATATGTTTTGATTTTCTTTGGGTATATACTCAGGTTGGATATTGCTGGGTCATATGGTAACTATGTTTGATATTTGGAGAAACTACTTGATTGTTTACCAAAGAGGCTGCACTATTTTCTGTTCCCACCGTTCCTTTATGAGAGCTCTAGTTTCTCCACATCCTTGCCAACACTTAACTGACTCTTTGGGTCTAGCCATCTACATAGTGTGAAGTAGTATCTCAGTGACATCTTGTTTTGCATTTTCCTGATGACTAATGATGTTATGCATCCTTTCATTTACTTACTGGCATTTGTATATCTTTCTTAAAGAATTATCCAGATCCTTTGTCCACTTTAAAATTGGGATGTCTTTTTATTTTTGAATTATAATAATTCTTTAAATGTTGTAGATATGTCTCTCATAAGATAAATGATTTGCAAATATTTTCTCCCATTCTATGGGTTGTCTTTTCATTTTCTTGATGCTATCCTTTAAAGAACAAATGTTTTAAATTTCTTTTTTCTTTTCTTTAGAGTAATCATCTTTGCTTTTAAAAATATTTTTAGTATCATTTATTATTGCTTACCTATTTTATGTATTTCCATAATGTTTTTTTTTTGTATTTTACTATTACTATTGTTATCAATAACCATAGCTCTGTAAGATGTTTTGTGGTACTTGAGAAAAATGTGTATTCCTCTAATGTTAGATGGGATGTTTAGTATATATAGCTGTCTGCTTGTTCTAAAGCAGCAATTTTCAACCCATGGCACACCAGTGTGCCACAAGAATTTTTAAAACTTGCAGTACCTGACTAGTCAGGGGAGCATTGACCACTTTTCCCCTGGATTGTCAAATTAAAAAAATGATAACAGCCAAAACAACCATAGCTGTCTGGTGTGAATGACCTGTCTTGGACCATACATATATAGGTTATATAAGACTACGTCTGGTTGGTTGTTTTTTTTGTTGTTGTGTTTTGTTTTTGTTGTTGTTAATCCTCACCTGAGGATATTTTTCCATTGATTTTTAGGGAGAGTGGAAGAGAGAGGAAAGACAGAAACATCGATGTGAGAGAAACACCTCGATTGGTTTCCTCCTGCAGGAGCCCTGACCAGGGCCCAGGCAGGGAGGAACCTGCAAGCTAAGTATGTGTACCCTGTGTACCCTTGACCGGAATCCAACCTGGGACCCTTTGGTCTGTAGGCCAATACTCTCTCCATTGAGCCAAACCAGCTAGGGCTGATTGGTTAATTCTTGGTACCAGAAATCCTTACATGCAAGTGTAGGCACCTGATTTTTTAAAAATCACTTTGGAGCAAAAAGGTAATAACTGTTATTTATTATTATTATTATTATTATTATTATTTATTTTGGTGTGCTATAGAATTTTATTAATTAGTTTATGTATGTCATGAGATGAAAAAGGTTGAAAATAGCTGATCTAAAGTATGGTTAAATTTATCACTTTTATTTATTTATTTTTTTGTCTTGAGAATACATTGCTAATAGTAGGGTATTAAGTTCTCTACTGTTATTGTGTCTATTCCTCCCATAGGATCTATTATATTTTTTCTTTTGTTGCTCATACTTTTGGTCTCATATCTAAGAATCCTTTGCCAAAACAAGGTCATAAAGATTTATCCTCATGCTTTCTTTTAGAATTTTGTAGTATACTAGTGGCCGGGTGCACAAAATTCATGTATGGGGAGGGGGAACCCTCAGCCTCACCTCCACCCTCTCCAATCCAGGATCCCTCTGGCAATCCAGGACTACTGGCTCCTAACCGCTCACCTGCCTGCCTGCCTGCCTGATCACCCCTAACCGCTCTCCCCTACTGGCCTGATCCTCCTAACTGCTCTCCCCTCCTGGCCTGATCCCCCTAACTGCCTAACTTTTCTTCCCCTCCTGGCCTGATTCCCCTAACTGCCACCTTCTCCCTTCTCCCATGGCGCTGGCCTTCTCACCTTCTCCCTTCTTGTGCGGTGCTGGCCTTCTCCCTTCTCCCGGAGCGCCACCTTCTCCCTTCTGCCTTCGCCCATGGCCTCTGCAAATGGGACTGTGGCACTGGACTGGCCCTCATGGCTGCCAGCCCTTGGCCCTTGCAGCCACTGTGGCTTTGTCTGGAAGGACGTCTGGTCTAATTAGCATATTACCCTTTTATTAGTATAGATAGTATAATTTTCTAGTATTTAGGTCTTTGATCTATTTTACATTAATTTTTTTGTGTCATGTCAGTAAAGGTTCAATCAAGTTTATTCTTTTTCATGAGGCTATCCAGTTGTCCCAGTACCATTTGTTTAAGACTATTCTTTTCTCATTGAATGATCTTGGTGTCCTTGTCAAAAATCAGTTGGCCATGGATATAATTATGTTTCAGTGACCTGTGTGTCTGTTCTTGTGCCAGTACTACGCTGTCTTGATCAGTGATGCTTCATAGTGAGTTTGGAAATTCTGGAAGTTTGAGTCTTCCTTCGTTTTTTTTTCAGGATTGTGTTGAATTTGTAGATTCGCTTTGGGGCTATTAGCATTTTAACAACTTTTAAGTCTTCCAATCCTTCAATATGGGATGTTTTTCCATTTATTCAGGCTTTCTTTCAACAATGTAATGCAGTATTCTGAGTATTTTTGGTGCTTATGTTAAATTTATTGGGAAATTTTAAAAAATTTTTGTTACTGTTGTGAATGGAATTGTACTTTTTCATTTTCAGATTGTTCACTGACAAATTTTTTTTTCAAATCAATTTCATTGACCTTTGATACAATGAAGTGCATCCTGTTTAGATATATAGCTTGACTTTGAACAATTACCTGCATCCTTGTAACTATCACCACTTCAGTTAATATATAGAACATTTTTCCTTGTGCCCCTTGGCATTTGACCCTCATCCCTACTCTGGTCTAAAGCAATCACTGATCTGCTGTCACTGTAGATTACTTGCCTTTTCTAGAGTTTCATATAGTCTTATAGTTTGTGTTCTTTGTATTTCCCTTCTTTCAGTCAGCATACATGCTCCCTACTGGGGATGGAGTCCACAACCCGGGCAGCAGCTGGCAACCTTTTGTTATACAGGACAGCACCCAACGAACTGAGGCACACCTGCCAGGGCAGTCAGCATAATGATTTTAAGATGCAGCATGTTGTGTGTATCAGTGGTTAATCGCTTAAATTAGTAATAGTATTCCATTGTAAGGCTGTTCTAGAGTCTATCCATTGATAGACATTTCATTTCTTTCCAGGTTTTGACAATCCTATATAATAAAAATCTAATATGCAAATTGACTGAACAGCAGAACAACTGGTCACTATGATGCACACTGACCACCAGAGGGCAGATGTTCAATGCAGGAGTTGCCCCCCTGGTGGTCACAGCGCTCCCACAGGGGGAGTGCTGCTCAGCCAGAAGCCAGGCTCATGGCTGGCGAGTGCAGTAGTGGTGGTGGGAGCCTCTCCTGCCTCCGCATCAGTGCTAAGGATGTCCAACTGATGGCTTAGGCTCCTGGACTGCGAGAGGCCGCAAGCCAGGCTGAGGTGGACCCCTCTCCCCCGCCGAGTGCACCAATTTCATGCACTGGGCCTGTAGTTTTGAATAAAAGCACTGAGTATATTAACATACTAGAGGCCCGGTGCACAAAATTTGTGCACGGGTGGGGGGTAGTGTCCCTCAGCCCAGCCTGCACCCTCTCCAATCTGGGACCCCTTGAGCGATGTCCGACTGCTCGTTTAGGCCTGATCCCAGTGGGCCTAAACGGGCAGTCGGACATTCCTCTCACAATCCAGGACTGCTGGCTCCTAGCTGCTCACCTGCTTGCCTTCCTCCTGATTACCCCTAACTGCTTCTGCCTGATCACCCCCTAACCACTCCCCTGCCAGCCTGATTGATGCCTAACTACTGCCCTGCCAGCCTGTTTGCCCCTAACTGCCTTCCCCTGCAGGCCTAGTACCCCCCACCTGCTCTCCCCTGCAGGCCTGAGTCCCCCCAATTGCCCTTCCCTGCAGACCCAGTCACCCCCAACTTCCCTCCTCTGCCGGCCTGGTCAACCCTAACTGCCCTCCCCAGCAGACTTGATCGCCCCATCTACCTTCCCTTGCAGGCCTGGTCTCTCCCAACTGCCCTCCCCTGCTGGCCATCTATGGTGGCCATCTTGTGTCCACATGGGGGCAGGATCTTTGATCACATGGGGGCAGCCATCTTGTGTGTTGGAGTGATGGTCAATCTGCATATTACTCTTTTATTACATAGGATAGAGGCCTGGTGCATGGGTGGGGGCCAACTGGTTTGCCCTGAAGGGTGTCCCAGATCAGGGTGGGGATTCCCTTGGGGCGTGGGGTGGCCTGGATGAGGGGCCTGTGGTGGTTTGCAGGCTGGCCACACTTCCCCAGTGACCCAAGTGGAGGCCCTGGGGTCTGGGATTTATTTATCTTCTACAATTGAAACTTTGTAGCCTGCAGTGGAGCCAAGCCTTCTGCTTGCTCCGTGCTAGCAGCCATTTCTGTTGGGATTTATGTATCTTCTATAATTGAAACTTTGTAGCCTTGAGCGGAGGAGGCCAAAGCAGGCCAGGGCTGCAGAAGCTTGGCTTCCTCCATGGCTGCGGGTAACCCTAGCCTCCTGCTCTCTGCAGCTCCGTTACTGCCGACATTTCCGTTGGGCTTTATTTATCTTCTATAATTGGAACTTTGTAGCATTGAGTGGAGGCCTGGGCCAGCAAGGGCAGGCAGAAAGCTTGGCTTCCTCCATTGCCAGGGAAACCCAAGCATCCCTCCTGCTCTCTGTGGCTACAGCCATCTTGGTTGGGTTTATTTGCATATTCCCTCCTAATTGGCTGGTGAGCGTGTCTTGTGGGTGTAGTGGAGTTGCAGTCAATTTGCATATTACTCTTTTATTAGATAGGATAAGTCTCTGTGTGGACATATGATTTCAATTCTCTTAATACCTAGCAACTTAATTACTGGGTCATATCTAAGTGTCTGTTTAACTTTATAAGATTGTTTAACTTTATAAGATACAACCATGTTGTTTTACTAATTGCTTTTTTTAATTGATGTGTAACTTATACAAAGCCTTCTTTCACCCCCATTTTTGATAAACATTTTTATGACTTTTGCTATATAATCACTGCCACAGTCAAGTTATGTAACATCTTCATCACACAAGAAATTTTCCTCTTGTCTCCTTGTAATCAACCCTTTCCTCTAGCCTTTTGCAACCACTTATTTGTTTTCTATCCCAATAATTTTGGATATGCCATATAAATGGAATCATATAGCATGTAGCTTTTTAAATCTGGCATCTTTAACTTCACATATTTGTGATTCATCCATTTTTGTTGCTTGTATTAGCACTTCATTTGTTCTTATCGCCAAATAACATTCCACTGTTGGGACAAACTAGTTAGTTTATCCATTTACCTGTGGAAGAATGTTTGAGTTATTTCTAATTTTGACAGTCATGAATAAATTTGTTTCCAGATGTACTTAGGATTATTGCATCATATAGAAAAATGTGTATTTTGGAGCACAGTCTTGTTATTTCTGGTATTCCGACAAGTAGTATGAGTTTCAGTTCTTCTGCTTCCAGTGTTTGTTACTGTCATTGGTTTTGTTTTTATTTTCTAATGCTAGCTTAATAGTAGTGTACTGGTATCACATTATGATTTAAATTTACATTTACCTAATGACTAATACTGAAGTATCTTCTGCCCATTTCTCAAACTGGGTTTCCTTTAATACTATTGCAATTTGTGAATTCTTCATGTATTTGCAATAAGTTCTTTATCAGGTATATACTTAGCAAATATTTTCTCCCAGTTTCTTCATTCCCTCTCTCTCTCTTTTTTAAAATATATTTTTGTTGATCTCAGATAGGAAGGAAGAGGGAGAGAGAGATAGAAACAACAACGTGAGAGAATCATTGATTGGCTGCCTCTTGCACGCTCCCCACTGGGGATCGATCCCGCAACCAGGACATGTGCCCTTGACTGGAATTGAACCTGGGACCCTTCAATCTGCAGGCCGATGCTCTGCCCACCGAGCCAAACCTGCTAGGGCTCTTCATTCCCTTAATAGTGTTTCTTGAAGAGCAGAAATTTTTAAATGTCAAAAATCCAATTTTCCTTTTTGGATCACGTTATTAAAGATTTGCTTAATCTGAGATTGAACAGGTTTCTTTTATGTTTTATTCCATAAGTTTTACAGTTGCGTTTAAAAAGCTTTTATTAATAGTGTGTAAGAAGAAAATTGCTCTTCACTTAATATTTAAAACATATTTGCATGGAACTGTTTTATCTGGGACGGTCTAATGGACTAATCTTTAGAAGCAAAGTTCTGACTTTTTACAGCTCAATTTTGAGGCAGAGAGAATCATTCTACACTGGAAAAGACAAATCTCCCTTTTAGGTTGATGAAAGGGGATTTTCCTCACGTTGGTTGCAGTGGTGTTGCAGAAGTATAAACATTAATGTGTTTTACATCAGTTTGCTCTGGGATTTCCAACTGGAATTCTCTGACGAAAATAAAATAGGTTATTTAAATAGTTAGTATAGGATAATTTAAAAAGCAAACACAATCTTTCTTGTCTATTTTATATTTGATTTTTCAAGTACTTAGTGCTTTACCCTTGTAGATAAATGGGATAAGAAGTCAAGAGTGAACAATCTTATGCAAATTAATAAAACTAAAATGGGAAATGGAATAAGATCAGTGGATGGGCCTTGGCTTAGTGGTTCATTTGGTTGGAGCATAGTCTCGTACACCAAAAGGTTGCAGGTTCGATTCCCAGTCAAGGCACATACCTAGGTTGCGGGTTCATTCCCCAGGCACGTACACTAGGCAGCCAGTTGATGTTTATCTCTCACATCGATGTTTCTCCCTCTCTCTCTTGCCCTCCTTCTTTTCTCCCTAAAGAAAATCAATCAATCAATCAATAAGCATATTCTTGAGTGAGGATTAAAAAAAAAAAATCAGTGGATGTTATCAACGTCAGTGTCCTAATTGTAAATTGCAGTTTTGCAAAATGTATTACCATTGGGGAAAACTAAGCAAAGTTTACAAATATCTCTGTATTATTTCTTAGAACTGCTTCTGAATCTGCAATTAATGAAGATTTCAGTGAAGAAAGTGTTCATTAGGATGGTAAGAAAATTCATTAACTCAAAAGATTTCAGAGCTAGAAGCTGATTTGGTGGTCATCCCTCAAATGAGTGATGCAGAAGAGAAATTTTGCATTTAATAATTTGCCCAGGGTTACTTGGCGAGTTAATGACAGAGCTAGATGAAAGGGATAGTTCTTTTGACCAAGTTGTTTATGCTGCCTTGTTGCAAACACGTGCATAGTAATACAAAACCAACTCATGAAAAAGAAGCAGAACTTGAAGCAAGCCAAACAGTAAGAAGCAGAGGCATTGCTGCCTTGAGAGCAGTGGGTGTGTAGAGTAGCAAGCCGTAGACTTCCCTGGCCTCACAATGTCTCACCTGTATTTCCTTGTGTGATTGTGATTTTTTTTTCAATGTGTAGATTGAACACTTCATCTAAAGCTGTTTAGAATCTGCCTGAATTATATCAAAAAGTCTGTATAGCAGAGAAGAGGAACTAATAAGTCAATGATTTTGATGTAACAGACATCATTTTGATTATATGATTTTTTTACTTTTTTATTTTGAAAGATTTCAAGCCTACAGAAAATTTGAAAGAATGGGGAACAACCACATATTCTTCATTTAAATTCCAGTTATTACTTTACCAAATTTATGTTCTCTCTCTGAATATATATGTGTGCATGTGTATATAAACACAAATATCCACTTTTTTGTCACACATATTTCATTTTAAAATAGTTTAGTGTACATTGCCTAAGAATGATATAAAAACAACATTCTTCCTACAACCACAAACCCATTGTGGTTGTAAGTACTTTTAAGGAAAAATTATTTTTATTTTGTTTTTAAATATATTTTTATTTATTTTTAGAGAGAGAGAGGAATGGAGAGGGAGAGGTAGAAACAGTGTTGAGAAAGAAACATCAATGTAGATCCACTGCCTTCTGCATGCCCCCTGTTGCAAACCAAGCCCTCAGCCTGGGCATATGCCAGGTCATGGAATCAAACCTGCAAACTCCTGTGGTTGACGTGCAACCACTTGGCCACACCAGCCGGCCAAGCAAACTTTTAAGTTTTATAATACTATCTAATAAAAGCCTATGTACTAGTAATAAAAACCTAATATGCTAAGTGTCTGGTTGACCGGTCCGCTGTTCCACAAATCAAAGCGTAATATGTTAATGATATGCTAAGGCCACTCAACTGCTTGCTATGACGTGCACTGACTACCAGGGGGCAGATGCTCCAACCGGTGGGTCAGCTTGCTTCTGGAGTCCGGCCTATCAGGACTCAGTGAGATGGGCCGAACACACCCTGGAGCCCTCGTGCGGTCCCTCCCTAGCTGGCCAACCTCACACATCCCTACCTGGCCCTGATCATGCACTGATGGGGTCTCTTGGCCTGGCCTGCGCCCTCTTGCAATCTGGGACCCCTTAGGGGATGTCAGAGATCCAGTTTCGGCCCAATACCACAGGCCAGGCTGAGGGACCCCACTGGTGCACACATTCGTGCACCAGGCCTTTAGTAGCTTTATAATATCTAATATGAATTTCATGATAGCACCCAATCATAATATCTAATATTCAGATACCCTTCATCACAAAAATATCTCCTTGTCATTGGTCAAGGGTCTCATCAAGGTTTCATACTTTGCACTTGGAAATTATTTAATTTCTTTTTATCTAGAAGTCTCCTTGACTTTTTGCTTTTTATAACGCTTTGAAGAGTCTGGGGCAGTTGTCTTATAGGATAGGACATGTTTTGGATTTTTTTACGGTTTCCTTAAGGTTAGATTTAAGTTAAACATCTTTAGTAAGACTGTTTCATGCGTATTGCTGGGTACTTTCTGCTTCACATCGGAAGCTTCATAACTTCAAGTTTACTGATAGACTTATTCTCATCACTTGGTTAAGGAGATTTTAAAATACTATATAATTCTCATTGTTGGCAGTATTATAGATGTCCCCTGACCCTCCTCCCCCCTTACTAACCTCCATCCAACCCCCACCCCAAGCAGCAATTTTTTTTTTTAATTGAGTGATATCAATAGGTTTCTTAATCAAGTTATCCCTGAGGATGGCTCTGTATAGTGGTCACCCTTAAATGTTGTTTTGCTTCCCATGGTTTCATTTACCTGTAGTCAGCTATGGTCCAAAAATATTACATGGAAAATTCCAAAAATAAACAATTCATAAGTTTTAAATCGCCTACTGTTCTGAGTAGTGTAGTGAAATCTTGCATTGTCCTGCTCCATTCTGCCAAGGATGTGCCCAATTCTTTTGTCCAGTGGATCCACTCTATACACCCCCACTTAGTAGCTGTCTAGGTTATCACATCAAATGTTTCTATATCACAGTGCTGTGTTCAAGTAACCTTGATTTTTCTTAATAATGACTCCAAAATGCAGGTCTAGTGATGCTTGCAATTCAGATATGCCAGTGAAGAGTCATAAAGTGCTTCCTTTAAGTGAAAAATTCTCCATTTAAGGAGAGAGAAAACATTGGTTGCTGAGATTGCTAAGATCTACAGTAATAATGATTCTTCTATGAAATTGTGAAGAAGGAAAAAAGAAATATGTTCTGGTTTTCCTGCTGCACCTCAAACTGCAAAAATTAGGATCACAGGGCATGATTAAGTGGAATGGGCATTAAATTTGTGAATGGAATTCCTGAATGGAAAATGTGTTCCAGTTGACAATTTGTGTCAGAAAGCATTGAGACTGCATGGATAATTTCTGCAAGGGATTCCCTGAAATGAGATACCACATTCACATAACTCTTATTACAGTTTGTTATAATTACAGCGCCTAATTTGTAATTAAACTTTATCATAAGTAAGTATGTATAGGAAGAAAATGGTATACAGTTAAGACCTCACTTAACATTGTGGACAGGTTTTGGTGATTTTAAGCAAAATGGTGTGTAATGAAACCAATCGTACATAATTTCATTAGCATTGTATTACTATTTGAGGGCCTGCAGTATATAGAATCTGGTGTTGTCTGCAGTTTCAGACATTCAGGGGGATGTCTTGAAATGTATCCCCTACAGATAAGGTGGGGGACTACTGTACACTGACAGGTGCCAGAAAATGAGGCAAAGGATAGGGTTACTGCCCACAGAGTTGAAGAGATAAAAAAAATTATAGGAAGAAAAAAAGGGGGCTGAATAGGTAGACATGTTGTGCACCTCTTCCCAGGGCCACACTGGAAATACAACTAAATCAGAGAACATCCATACAGAATTAACACATTAGGCACAGCTGAGGAGACAACTTACAAGGAAGGGCAGAAAAAGCCTGGAGATCAGGAACAGTGGTGAGGGGTGGTGCCCCAGCGGGCTCAGAGGGAGAAGAGGAAGCTGCATTGCACCAAAGCTGTGTCCCGTGGTGGCATGCATAACATCCAACTGTGAAAAGGAAAAGCCACAGGTTTGCTAGCTGCCAGGGAGTCTGGACCCAAGACCACAGCTGCAAAAGGCGGCCCCATGAAAGGGGAAGTGTTGGGAGAGAAAGCCACAGTTTTGTTGTTTTGGTTTTGTTTTTATTCTCTAAACACAGAACACAGGCCTTTTCAGTTGCAGTCACTCACCTGAGGCTTTGGTGCAAGGAGGA
Organism: Corynorhinus townsendii; assembly: GCA_026230045.1. Taxonomy (NCBI): domain Eukaryota; kingdom Metazoa; phylum Chordata; class Mammalia; order Chiroptera; family Vespertilionidae; genus Corynorhinus; species Corynorhinus townsendii. The sequence goes on along the minus strand of JAPDVU010000003.1, from coordinate 110,068,877 downwards.
AGGCACAGACTTGAAGTGCCTGAGGAGAGGCTGGGGAGGGAAGCAGGACAGGGAGACATGGCCAGGGGTCTTGCATTGGGACATCCTTACGCTTCCAAACCTAAGCGGCCATTTCTCCCCAGAAGAGCTTGCCCCTCCCAATAGCCTCAGGGTAGGTGATACAGTCTGTCATACCCTGCATTTTTTTAAAATGTATTTTATTGATTTTTTACAGAGAGGAAGAGAGAGGGATAGAAAGCTAGAAACATCGATGAGAGAGAGACATCAATCAGCTGCCTCCTACACACCTCCCACTGGGGATGTGTCCGCAACCCAGGTACATGCCCTTGACGGGAATCGAACCCGGGACTCTCCAGTCCGCAGGCCGATGCTCTATCCACTGAGCCAGACCGGTTAGGGCCATACCCTGCATTTTGAACTTTACAGAGGAAACAAAGGCAGAGGCCAAGCTTATGGGTCTAAATAGTCTCAAGGAGCCCTCAGTGATTGGATTGGAAGAGGGGCCACTCTGTTATTCTGGGAACCAGAATGATAAAAACTCCAGGTTGCCAGCCAAGCCCATTAGTCTCCATACAAGAATATCTGACCAACCAAGGTCAGAGTAATATTTTGGGCCACTCTAGGAGGAGTAGCTCTGGGTCAGGAAAAAAAAACACCCATCTTATTCCCTAAAAGCTAAATAGCACCAACCTCACTTAAAGTCCTATCCGAAACCGACGCTTCAGTGATTAAGGTTGACAGCTGGCAGAAAGGCAAAGAGGGCAGTTTGGCCCTGCCTTCTTGCAGCCAGTTTTCTCTGGAAACAGAAAAGCAGGGTACTGGTGGATCACATGGAGCTTCAAGCAAGGTTCTAAAAGCCAAAAGACAGTGCCTTACAGTGATCAGTACCTAAGTATCTAACAGGAAGTCCAGAATTGGCAGACAGAATAGAAGAGAGGGGTCCTAAAATGGCTCCTATGGGGCATTAAAAACTGCTGAAGCAAACGGCATTTTGCTTTTTTAAAATTTTTATTTAAAAAAGGTTTTTTTGCACCTTTTTCTTCTTTTCTGATTTTCTTCTCCTTTCCCCATTTTAGTTTTTCTCGTTTCCCCTTTTAAAACTTGATCTTTATCTGCTTGATTGATATTATTCTATTCTCTATTGGTTTATTCATATATCTAATTTCCTCTTCCTTCTACTGCATTTCCCTTTCTTTTTCTTTACTACATTTTTTCTCTCTTCTCTTCTAATTAATTACTTTACTTGTTTCACTTTCTAAATTTAGGCCTATCTGCACTCTCCTCTTCACCTTTTTGAAAAAATTTATTTTTTCTTGTCTTTATTTCTATTCTCTCTCTTCTGTTCTAAACCCTAGTCATTCCCCTATTCATCCAGTTCCTTAACCTTGTTACTTTAAGCTCTGCATGTACAAATTCACACACACACACCTGTTTTTCTGGGTGTTTTTTGTTTGTGCTTTTTGGTTTATTTGTTGGTTTTGTTGTGTTTTATACCCATATTTCTTTTTTTTCTCTTGCTATCATTTTTGGTTGCTTTTCTCTTTCCTAATCCTCTTTTCTCTAATGATCACTTTTATTGGGGTTATAGATGTCTTCTGTGCATCATGTTCTATTCCTTCTGTGTTGTGTTTTGTGCTGTTCAGTCAATGCCTCCACGACGTGATAGGGAGTGAACCACATAATCGGACACTCTGAGAGGAGACTCCATCCACGAACGAGACAATAGCATTCAAGATCCAACTACATCAGGAATACCCAAATATCTCAAGTAGAGGGCCTCCCTAGAACACCCAGCCCAGGAGACCTGAGAGGTTGCACCACTGGGTTCCACAAAATGTCTAGTACTTAAGACCAATTCAAAAAATCTGGGTGGCATAGCAGTTTGATATAATACATAAAAACAATTACAAAGGAACAACAAAAATGGGAAGACATAAAAACAACCCCAAATGTAAGAAAAGAGGAATCGCTAGAACAGGAAATAAGTGAAATGGAGGAGAGCAATTTGTCAGAGAAAGATTTCAGAGTAATGGTTATAGGAATGCTCTGACATCTGTATGAGAAATTCACCAGTATGTGTGAGGATGTCCCAATGCAAGACCCCAGCAATATAAGAAATGCTAAAGAGATTGCTGTAAAAAGAAGAAACAGAAAGGGAAGAAGAAAATGAAAAGGAAATGCAGAATGATGTAGCTGGAATAAAGAACACAGTGGAAGGTTTCAACAGTAGACTAGAAGCTGAGGACCGAATCAGTACGTTAGAAGACAAGGTAGAAAAAAATACCCAATCAGAGCACCAATGTGGAAAAAAATTTAAAAGCAGGAGGAGAATCTATGGGAGCTCTGGGGCAAAATGAAACTTCTGCATAATAGAGGTGTAAAAAGAACAGGAAGCCAAGCAAGGAATAGAATACCTGTCTGAAGAGATAATGATGGAAAACTTACCTGACTTTGGGAAGAAAAAAAGGCACACTAGTTCAAGAAGCAGAGTCCCAAACAGCATGAACTCAAAAAGACAAACATGAAGCTACATCCTACCTAAATTGGCAAATGTCAACGACAACGTAAAAATCTTATAGGCTGCCAGAGAAAGAAAGTTACCTACAAGAGATCTCCCATTAGACTATCAACAGATTTCTCAACAGAAACACATCAGGCCAGAAGGGAATGGGATGAAGTATACAAAGTGATGCAAATCAAGGGACCAAACCCAAGAATATCCAGCAAGACTATCATTCAAAATTGAAGGGGAAATCAGGAGCTTCACAGACAAAAAAAAGGCTAAGGGAGTTTTATTACCACCAAGCCAGCAATACGAGAAATGCTAAAGAGATTGCTGTAAAAAGAAGAAACAGAAAGGGAAGAAGCAACACAGGCATAAAGAATAAAAATGGCAACAAACAAGTACCTGTCAATAATAACCTTAAATGTAAATGTATTAAATGCTCCAATAAAAATACGTAGGGTAGCTGAATGGATAAGAAAACATGACCCACATATCTGCTGTCTACAAGAGACCCAATTTAGAACAAAGGACTCACACAGACTGAAAGTGAAGGGATGGGGTAAATTTTCAAGCAAATGAGAAAGAAAGAAAAAAAAGCTGGGGTAGCAATACTTACATCTGACAAAATAGACCTCAAATTGAAGGCCATAAGAGATAAAGAAGGCCACTTCATAATACCAATGGAATCAATACAAGAGGCTATAACTCTGGTAAATATATATGTACCCAATATAGGAGCTCTAAACATATTAAAAACCACCTGGAGTATATTAAGGGAGAGATAGACAGCAATACAATCATAGTAGGGGATTTTAATATCCCACTGACATAACTGGATACATTTTCTAAATAAAAAAAAAAATCAACAAACAACAATCCTAAAAAACACTCTATAACAGAGGGAACTAATTGACATCTTCAAAACATTCCACCCAAAAGCTATGGAATATACATTTTTCTCAAGTGCACATGGGATCTTTCCAAATATAGACCATATGTTAAGACACAAGCTAAGTCTCTACAAATTCAAGAAGATTGAAATCATGTCCGTCATCTCAGACCACCATGGCATGAAATTAGAAATCGGCTACAACAAAAATATTCAAATACATGGAGGCTAAATAGCATGCTGTTAAACAATGAATGGTTTACCAAAGAGATCAAAGAAGAATAACTTCTGGAAACAAATGAAAATGAACATACAACAATCCAAAACCTTTGGAACATAGTGAAAGCAGTCCTGTGAGGGAAGTTCATAGCACTACAAGCCTACTTAAAGAAAACCCACAAGATCATAAGTTATCTTACCTTTCAACTAAAAAAACTAAAAAGGGAGCAACAAGAAAAACCGAGAGTAAGTAAAAGGAAGGAAATAAAAATCAGAGCAAAATAAATGTCATAGAGACAACAACAAAACAATACGTAAGATCAATAAAGCCAAGTGCTGGTTCTTTGAAAGGATAAACAAGATTGATGGACCTCCTAGCCAGGCACACCAGGAAACAAAAAGAGAGTATCTAAATAAACAAAATCTGAAGTAAAAGAGGTAAAGTAACAACTGACCTCACAGAAATACGAAGTATTGTAAAGTATTTGGAATGAATTTATTTAATCAAACAGGACAACCTGGAAGAAATGGACATATTCCCTAAAAAATACAAGCTTCCAAAATTCAAACAGGAAAAATCAGAAAAATTGAATCTGGCAATAATTATTGATGAAATTGAAGCAGTAATTAAAAAAAGGTCCCAGCATATAAAAGCCCTGGTCTAGATGGATTCACTGGGGAGTTTTACCACGTTTTCAAAGAAGAATTAACACCTATCTTCATTAAGCTATTCACAAATTTCAAGAGGAAGGAACGCTTACAAACTCTTTCGATGAGGTCAGCATGACTGGAATTCCAAAACCAGACAAACAAAACAAAGAGAACTGCAGGCCAAGATCCCTGATGGATATAGACGCTAAAATCCTCAACAGTATTTTTGCAAACTGGATACAGTGGTACATTAAAAAGATCATGACAGCATGACCAAGTGGGATTTATTCTGGAGATGCAAGGCTGGTACAATATTTGCAATTGAATATATGTCATACAGCACATAGATTGCAAGACAAAATCTCATGATCATATCAATAGATGCAGAAGAACATTTGACAAAAAACCAACACATTTTTTTACCAATGGCATATTTCACAGAGGTAGAGGACACACTCCAAAAATGTATGTGGAACCAAATAGCTGTACCTATCTTGAGGAAGAAGAGCAAAGTTGGAGGAATCACAATACCAGATGTCAAGTTATACTAAAAATCCACTGTACTCAAAGTAGCCTATAACATGGATTGGTAGAATCAACATAATTAAAATGTCCATACTACCCAAAGCAATCTATGGATTCTGTGCACTCCCCATTAAAATACCAACGGCATATTTCACCAACCTAGAATAAACTCTCCAAAAATTCATCTGGAATTTGAAAAAGATACTGATTAGCCACAGCAATCCTGAGAAAGAAGAACAAATGAGGAGGTATCTCAATACCAGATAGCAAGCTCTATTACAAAGCCACTGTTCTCAAAACTGCCTGGTACTGGCACAAGAACAGACAATGGAGTAGAATAGAGAACCCAGAAATTTTCCCAAACTACTATGTTCAATTAATATTTGATAAAGGAGGGAAGAGCATACAATGGAGTCAAGACAGTTTTTCCATAAATGCTGTTGGAAAAATTGGACAGATACACGCAAAAAAAATGAAAATAGACCACCATACACAAAAATAAACTCAAAATGGATAAAGGGCCTAAACATAAGACAGGAAACCATAAAAATCCTAGAGGAATCCACAGGCAGCAAAATCTCAGACATATGCCAAAGCAATTTCTTATTGATACAGCTGCTAGGGCAATGGAGACTAAGGAGAAAATAAACAAATGGGACTACATCAAAATTCAAAGCTTCTGCACAGCAAAAGAAACCATCAACAACTCACTGCATGGGACAACATATTTATTAATGATATCTCTGATAAGGGTTTAATCTCCAAAATTTATAGGGAATGCATACAACTTAAAAAAGGAAGATAGGAGAGAATTTAAGATGGCGGCGTAGGTAAACACCTAAACTGCTGCCTCGCACAACAATTTCAAAACTACAACTAAAAGACAAAACGTCTATCACCCAGAACCACAGGGAAGCTGGCTGAGTGGAAGTTCTACAACTAGAAGGAAAGAGAAAAGAGCACTGAGATGTGCACGAGTGCTGAAAAGCTGAGGTATGGAGGCGCGTGATCCGGGCTGGCGGCAGGCATTGCTTTTTTCAACCTGAAGGGAGACAAGCCCCCGATTACTCTGAAATCCAGTCTCTGAGGAGACACGGAGGACCCAAACGCCTACGGGGAGAAGCTGGACTGTCTGCCAGTGAGGGTGGCTTGCTTGCAGAGCTGCGCGCAGGAATAATTCTTTACTGCACTGGGGCACGGGACTCACGGATACCGTCGGGGACACAGAGCCAGCTAACTAGCAGCCATTGCTGTTTGCCATGCCCTAACCTAGTGACACCCTGAGACCCCGCCCTGCACAACCTACAAACCCACCCAAGCTCCAAGCAGCAGAGTTAGCATAAGAAAGGCCTGCCCTATCGCAGCTTAACCTAGAAAACTTGCAGCCCGGGTCAGACAGCTCCAAAACCTCCAAACCGCAAGCAAAGAGGAGAAAACTGTAGCTCTCCCTGTAGCCCCTGCTGGGTGGCCTCAGACAGTAGCTGACCTGCACCCCATTGGAGATCCAGAAGCCAGTGTACCTAGTGGTCAATGTGAGACACCAGATTTCAACTCCTCACATCCATAAGTGACACATTCAAGAGGCAGACTCAGTGAGCACCAAAGCCCCACTGAAACAAGTCCTGCCCCATAAGCGTGTCTTCAGCGCAGCAGTTCTTCCATTATAGATACAGCGAGTGCTCACAGCTAATTGGCCTGGAGGTCAATTACTCCCAGTGTACCAACAGCAATTAAGGCTTAACTACACCAAGACTTTGCACTCAGCCCACAAAGGGGTGTACCAAGAGCATCCACCTCTGTGATTGAGGAGGCTGAGCTACTGCCCCCTATAGGTCACCTACCACACAAAGCTACTCCATCAACACAGGGAAGCAGCCAAAATGTGGAGACAAAGAAACATGTCACGAATGAACGAAACGGAGGAAAGCAAACTACTGGATGACATAGAGTTCAGAACCACATTTATAAGGTTACTCAAGAATCTTCTTTTTTTAAATAAATCTTTATTGTTCAGATTATTACAGGTGTTCCTCTTATTTTTCCCCATAGCCCCCTCCACCTGATTCCCCACCCCACCCCAGGCCCTTACCCCCCGCCACTGTCTTCATCCATAGGAGTAAGATTTTTGTCCAATCTCTTCCCGCACCTCTCACACCTGCTTCCCCTGAGAATCGTCAGTCCACTCCCTTTCTATGTCCCTGATTCTATTCACCAGTCCATTCTGTTCTTCAGATTTTTCATTCACTTGATTTTTAGATTCACTTGTTGGTAGGTATGTATTTGATGTCATTTTGTTGTTCATAATTTTTATCTTTACCTTTTTCTTCTTCTTCCTCTTCTTAAAGGATACCCTTCAGCATTTCGTGTAATCCTGGTTTGGTGGTGATGAACTCCTTTAGCTTTTTCTTGTCTGTGAAGCTCTTTATCTGACCTTCAACTCTGAATGATAGCTTTTCTGGGTAGAGTAATCTTGGTTGTAGGTTCTTGCTGTTAATCACTTTGAATATTTCTTGCCACTCCCTTCTGGCCTGCATAGTTTCTGTTGAGAAATCAGCTGACAGTCGTATGGGTACTCCCTTGTAGGTAATTAACTGTTTTTCTCTTGCTGCTTTTAAAATTCTCTCTTTGTCTTTCGTACTTGGCATTTTAATTATGATGTGTCTTGGTGTGGTCCTCTTTGGGTTCCTCTTGTATGGGGTTCTGTGCGCTTCCTGAACTTGTAAGTCTATTTCTTTCACCAGGTAGGGAAAGTTTTCTGTCATTATTTCTTCTAATAGGTTTTCAATATTTTGCTCTCTCCCTTCTTCTGGAACCCCAAAAATTCGGATGTTGGTTCGCTTAAAGTTGTCCCAGAGGCTCCTTACACTATCTTCATATTTTTGGACTCTTTTTTCTTTTTGTTTTTCTGGTTGGATGTTTTTTGTTTCCACATATTTCAGATCTTTGGTTTGATTCTTGCGGTACGTTGATCTACAGTTGAGTTTCTGTATATTCTTTATTTCAGACAGTGTATGCTTCATTTCTGACTGATCCTTTTCCATTTTTTTGGCATTCTCATTAAGCTCCTTGAAGGTCTCATCAAGTTTCTCAGCGGTTTTAAGAAGATTCTTGAGTAACCTTATAAACGTGGTTCTGAACTCTATGTCATCCAGTAGTTTGCTTTCCTCCGTTTCTTTCATTCGTGACATGTTTCTTTGTTTCTGCATTTTGGCTGCTTCCCTGTGTTGATGGAGTGGCTTTGTGTGGTAGGTGACCTATAGGGGGCAGTAGCTCAGCCTCCCCAATCACCTGATGTGGATGCTCTTGGTACACCCCTTTGTGGGCTGAGTGCAAAGTCTTGGTGTAGTTAAGCCTGAATTGCTGTTAGTACGCTGGGAGGAATTGACCTCCAGGCCAATTAGCTGTGAGCACTCCCTGTGTCTATAATGGAAGAACTGCTGCGCTGAAGACACGCTTATGGGGCAGGACTTGTTTCAGTGGGGCTTTGGTGCTCACTGAGTCTGCCTCTTGAATGTGTCACTTATGCATGTGAGGAGTTGAAATCTGGTGTCTCACACTGACCACTAGGTACACTGGCTTCTGGATCTCCAATGGGGTGCAGGTCAGCTACTGTCTGAGGCCACTCAGCAGGAGCTACAGTGAGAGCTGCAGTTTTCTCCTCTTTGCTTGGGGTTTGGAGGTTTTGGAGCTGTCTGACCCGGGCTGCAAGTTTTCTAGGTTAAGCTGCGATAGGGCAGGCTTTTCTTATGCTAACTCGGCTGCTTGGAGCTTGGGTGGGTTTGTAGGTTGTGTGGGGCAGGGTCTCAGGGTGTCACTAGGTTAGGGCGTGGCAAACAGCAATGGCTGCTAGTTAGCTGGCTCTGTGTCCCCGACGGCATCCTGGAGTCCCATGCACCAGTGCCGTAAACAGTTATTCCTGCGTGCAGCTCTGCAAGCAAGCCACTCTCACTGGCAGACAATCCAGCTTCTCCCCGTAGGAGTTTGGGTCCCCCGCGTCTCCCCAGAGACTGGATTTCAGAGTAATCGGGGGCTTGTCTCCGTTTGGTTGAAAAAAGCAACGCACCCAGTCGCCCGCCGCCAGCCCGGTTCACGCGCCTCCGTACCTCAGCTTTTCAGCGCTCGTGCACGTCTCAATGCTCTTTTCTCTTTCCTTCTAGTTGTAGAACTTCCACTCAGCCAGCTTTCCCGTGGTTCTGGGCGATAGACGTTTTGTCTTTTAGTTGCAGTTTAAATTGTTGTGGGAGGCAGCAGTTTAGGTGTTTACCTACGCCGCCATCTTGGATTCTCTCAAGAATCTTCTTAAAACCGCTGAGAAACTTGATGAGACCTTTAAGGATATTAATGAGAATGCCAAAAAAATGGAAAAGGATCAGTCAGAAATGAAGCATACACTGTCTGAAATAAAGAATATACAGAAATTCAACTGTAGATCAACGTACCGCAAGAATCAAACCAAAGATCTGAAATATGTGGAAACAAAAAACATCCAACCAGAAAAACAAAAAGAAAAAAGAATCCAAAAATATGAAGATAGTGTAAGGAGCCTCTGGGACAACTTTAAGCGAACCAACATCCAAATTTTTGGGGTTCCAGAAGAAGGGAGAGAGCAAAATATTGAAAACCTATTAGAAGAAATAATGACAGAAAACTTTCCCTACCTGGGGAAAGAAATAGACTTACAAGTTCAGGAAGTGCACAGAACCCCAAACAAAAGGAATCCAAAGAGGACCACACCAAGACACATCATAATTAAAATGCCAATGGCAAAAGAAAAAGAGAGAATCTTGAAAGCAGCAAGAGAAAAATGGTTAGTTATCTACAAGGGAGTACCCATACGACTGTCAGCTGATTTCTCGGCAGAAAAAGAAAGATAAAAAAAAAAGGAAGATAAACAATCCAATCAAAAAATGGGCAAAGGACCTAAATAGACAATTTTTGAAAGAGGACATACAGAGGAACAGGAGACAGATGAAAATATGCTCAAACTCACTAATCATCTGAGAGATGCAAATCAAAACAACAATGAGATACCATTTCACACCTGTCAGAATGGCTATCATCAACAAATCAAATGACATGTGCTAGTGAGGATGTGGAGAAAAAGGAACCCTCTTGTACTGCTGGTGGGAAGACAGACTGGTGCAGCTACTATGGAGAATAGTATGGAGTTTTCTCAAAAATTTAATAATGGAACTCCCATTTGACCCAGTGATCCCACTTCTAGGAATATATCCCAAGAAACTAGAAACACCAATCAGAAAGCATGTATGCACCCCTATGTTCATAGCAGCACAATTTACACTAGCTAAGATTTGTAAACAGCCTAAGTGCCCATCAGAGATGAGTGGATTAAAAAACAGTGGTACATCTACACAATGGAATACTATGCTGTGGTACAAAAGAATGAATTCCTACCATTTGCAAAAGCATGGATGGACCTGGAAATCGTTATGCTAAGTCAGTTGGAGAAAGATAAATATCACATGATTTCACTCCTTTGTGGACTATAATGAACAATATAAACTGATGAACAAAAACAGATCCAGAGACAGAGAAGCATCGATCAGATCGTCAAACCTCAGAGGAAAGGCAGGTGAGGTTGGGGGTAAGGCGAAGAGACCAACCAAAGGACATGTATGCATGCATATAAGCATAACCAATGGACAAAGACACCATAGGGGGAGGGCATGAGCCAAGGGGTTGGGAGGGCATTGGTGGGATAAGGACACATGTAGTACCTTTATCAATAAAGAAAATTTTAAAAAATTAAAAGGACAGGGAGATATCACTTCACATGTTTCAGAATGACTATCTTCAACCAATGACAAGTATGGTAAGGTTGTGGATAGAAGGGAACCCCAATACACTAGTGGTAGGGATGCAGATATTTGCAGCCACTGTGGAAAACAGTATGGAGTTTCCTCAAAAAAGTGAAAATGGAACTCCCATTTGACCCATTTATTCCACTTCTGGGAATATATCCTAAGAAACCTAAAACACTATTCAGAAAGAATATATGCACCCCTATGTTCATAGTTGTGCAATTTACAATAGCTAAGACTTTGGAATAGCTTAAGTGCCCATCAGTAGAAGGGTGGGTAAAAAAACTATGGTACTTTTATGTAATGGAATACTACCTAGCAATAAAAAAGAAAGAACCCTTACCATTTGCAATAGCATATATGGTCCTGGATTTTATTATGCTGAGCAAAATAAGCAAGTCATATAAAGGTAAGTATGACATGATCTCACTCATATGTGGAAACTAATGAACCAAGTAAACTGTTGATCAGAAAAAAGATGCAGAGTCATAGAAGCATGAATAAATTGTTGAACCTCAGTGGGAAAGCAGGGAAGAGGGTGAGTGGGAAGAGAAAACCAATGATCATGTATGCATATATTCATAACCTGTGAATACATATAATAGGGCTGTGGGGGCCTGGGTAAGGAGCTCAAAGAGGGTGGGGGGGTGTAGGACCTATGTAATACTTTCAACAATAAAGACTTATGGGTTGTTTTTTATAATTTCAGAGAGAAGGGATAGGGAGAGCGAGATAGGAACATCAGTGATGAAAGAGAATCATTGATTGGCTGCCTCCTGCACACCCCCCCCCTAAAGGGGATCAGTCCTGCAATCCAGATATGTGCCCTTGACTGGAATCGAACCTGGGACCCTCCAGTCTGCAGACAGACACTCTGTCTGCTGAGCAGTCAACCATAAAGATTTGGGGGGAAAAAAACCCTATAGGGATGAATGTTTGATGTTTGTTTTAATAGAAGTGTGGAAGTTACAGTGGAAGAAATAGTTAAGCCTGTTTAAGGGAATTGGGGAATGTTTTACATCTTGAATAGAGCCTGGAGGGCTGGGTACAAATCAACACCTGGATAGGTAGAGAAAGGGTCACTTGATAGAGATTACAGGTTGTGTAGAAACTTGGAAGAGAGAGAGTGGGGAGTATCAGGTATTTTTTTTTTAATTATTTTATTTTTTCATTAAATCTTTGTTCAGATTATTACAGTTGGTCCTCTTTTTCCCCCACAAGCTTCCTTCCACCCGGTTCCCACCCCACCTTACCCCCCCCCCCCACTCTTCTCATCCATAGGTGTATGATTTTTGTCCAGTGTCTTCCCACACCCTTCCCCCTCTCCCCCAAGGATTATCAGTCCACTCCCTTTCTATGCTCCTGATTCTGTTATATTCACCAGTTTATTCTGTTCATCAGATTTTTTGTTCACTTGATTTTTAGATTTATTGGTTGATAGATACGTATTTGTTGTTCATAATTTTTATCTTTACCTTTTTCTTCTTCCTCTTCGTAAAGGATACCTTTCAGCATTTCATATAATAGTGGTTTGGTGGTGATGAACTCCTTTAGCTTTTTCTTTTCTGTGAAGCTTTTTATCTGCCCCTCAATTCTGAATGATAGCTTTGCTGGTTAGTGTAATCTTGGTTGTCGGTTCAGGCTGTTCATCACTTTGAATGTTTCTTGCCACTCCCATCTGGCCTGCATAGTTTCTGGTGAGAAATCAGCTGACAGTTGTATGGGTACTCCCCATACAACAGTTATAGGTAACTAACTGTTTTTCTCTTGCTGGTTTTTATATTCTCTCTTTGTTTTTTGCTCTTGGCATTTTAATTATGATGTGTCTTGGTGTAGTCCTCTTTGGATTCCTTTCATTTGGGGTTCTGTGCGCTTTCTGGACTTGCAAGTCTATTTCTTTCACCAGGTGGGGGAAGTTTTCAGTCATTATTTCTTCAAATAGGTTTTCAGTATCTTGCTTTCTCTCTTCTTCTGGCTCCCCCATAATTCTGTTGTTGGTATGCTGGAGGTTGTCCCAGAGGCTCCTTACACTATCTTCATATTTTTGGATTCTGTTTTCTTTTCCAGTTGGGTGTTTTTTGCTTCTTTGTATTTCAAATCTTTGACTTGATTCGTGCAATCCTCTAGTCTGCTGTTGGATCTCTGTATATTATTCTTTATTTCAGTCAGTGTATGCTTAATTTCTAGTTGGTCCTTTTTCATATCCTCGAGTGTCTCACTAAATTTATCGGCCTTTTCTAGAAAATTCTTGAAAAACCTTATAACCCTGGTTTTGAACTCTATATCCAATCGTTTACTTTCCTCCATTTCTTTCATTTGTGACCTGTTTCTTTGTCTCCGCACTTTGGCTGCTTCCCTGTGTTGATAGAGTGGCTTTGTGTGGTAGGTGGACACTCTTGGTGCACCCCTTTGTGGGCTGTGTGCACAGTCTTGTTGTAGTTAAGCCTTGATTGTTGTTGGTATCATTGGGAGGAATTGATCTCCTGACCAGTTGTCTGTGAGGATCAGCTGTGTCTACGATGGGAGAACTTCTGTGCTGGAGACACCCTTATGAGGAGGGACTTGCTTCAGTGGCGCTTTGGTGCTCACTGAATCTGCCCCCTGAGTGTGTCCCTTATGGATCTGAGGAGTTGTAATCTGGATGCTCCCTCTCTGACCCCTGGGTACACTGACTGGCTCTTGGATCTCCAAGGAGGTACAAATTTAGCCTCTGCCTGAGGCCACCCAGCAGGAGCATCGGCGGGATCTTCAGATTCCTCTTCTTTGTTTGGGTTTTGGAGGTGCCCAGATGAGGCCCAGCTGTGAAGCAGTGCAAGCTTCTGTGGGGCCTTGGGCCTTCTTTTGGATGTTCTGGGTCTCTCGGAATCAGCTGCAGTTTGTTAGGTAAGTTTAGATTTCAAAGGACCAGTTCATTCATATGCAAAAGCCTCTCGGCACCAGTTGGATGGGGCAGAGTCTCAGGGTGGAGCAAACAGCATTGGCTTCCTGTCAGCCCTGCCCTTGGTAATCACTGCCAGCACCTCTGAGAGAAAGCTGCCTCGAGTTCCTCCCATTGCCAGACCAGTTTTTCACTGTATGAGTCTGGATCCTCAGAGTCTTGCGTGGAACTGGAGTTCAGAGCAGCTGTGAGATTGTGTCTCCCTACAGATTGAAAAAGCCAGTGGTGTACTCAGGTGCCAGCCCTCTTCTGCCCCTTAGCTCCTCTCAGTGTGCTTTTCTCTTTCCTTCTAGTTGTAGAATTTCCACTTAGCCAGCCTTCCTGTGGTTCTGGATGATGTCCGTTTTGTCTTTTAGTTGTAGTTTTGAAGTGGTTGTGCGAGTCTGCAAGTTCAGGTGTTTACCTATGTTGCCATTTTGGTTTCTCTGGGAGTATTAAGTATTGCAGGAGCATATATGCGTGACTTATAAGAGTTCTAAGAGATGAGTCACTGTCATTAGGTAGATATTTAGATAAGAAGACTATGTTGGATTTTATCTTGAAGGTTGGGGTTTTCACACTTGTAAAGTGGTGACTAGCTTTGTTTAAAGTAAATCTTACGTTTAAACTCTGTATTAAATACAAGTTGCCCTGTCCTGTGCCCACAGAGTGTTGGCCTGTGTACTGTAGGGTTGTGGATTCGATTTCCAGTCAAGGTCACATACCTAGGCTGCAGGTTCAATCCCCGGTCCTAGTTGGGGCGTGTGGCAGGCAATTAATTGATGTGTCTCTCTCATATTGATGTTTTAATCCCCTCTTCCCTCCACTCTCTCTAAAAATCAATGGGAAAAATATCCTCTGGTGAGGATTAACAACAACAAAAAAGACATAAAAGTGAAGCATTGCTTTAGAAGCTGTTGAAGTTTCAGCAGGGGAGAGTGATATGATTAATGGTTAGAATTTGCCCGGTAGATAATCCGTATGCCATGAATATTTGTTGATTGAATGGATAAATCTTTTTTTTTTTTTATCTAAAGTTTTACATATGTCTCCTTTTCCCCCCACTTAACCCCCCAACACCCCCCCCACCCAGCCATTCCCACCCTGGACAAGCCTCCACCACCCCAGTGTCTATGTCCATTGATTATGCTAATATGCATGCATAGAAGTCCTTTGGTTGCTCTCTAACCACCCCCCCCCCCCAACCCCCCGATAAATAATCTTTGTAAAATAGAAGTTTCACTTCACTGTTAGTGTAGAAAGAGCAGACTGGAATCATAAAGACAATTTAAAGACCATTGCAGTAGCCTAGCTGAGTGGTGACAAGACCTGAATTAGAAAAAGGATAACATTGAATGATACTGGGTATGAGAATAGGAGATGGATTTAATGACATGTTTGGACAATGGCTTGTTAGAGAGGAATAATCTAACACAGTGGTGTACCATCCACAGGGCCACATCCTCCCCAAGGAGTGCTCTAGGATTGTGAAGGAATTTTTGAGATTTAAAGACAGTGCTGGCATTTATTTAGTGGATGCAGCAGGCAAGCTAGATGTTATACAGTGTGTAGGACATTCCCTAGCAATGAAGAATTCACCCTCACCCTTAGAACTTTAACATATGTGGAAAAAAATTTTTTTTTGTATTTGAGTCTAAATATAAACTTCAATTTTACATATGAGTAAAAAGTAATTTTTGGAGTGTTCTAACATACTAAAGATTTTAGGCATTCAACTTCATGTGAATTAAGAGAAGATTACTGTTTTGTTTGGACCATTACTAGCTTTTCACCAATATGAGAAATTCTGTATCATATCTTCATCACTGGACATATTTCAATTGCTTATACTACAGCACTGTGTCAAGTCTGGATTTGTGCCTTTAGGTTCTGTGTTTAAAAACAAGCATCTGACTGAAATCTTCTAGTGAGGTCATGCTTAAGCATTTACATTATCTGTGAATTTCACATCAGGAGAATGAAAGTGGACATTACAATATTTGTGTTTAAAGAAAGGAAACAATGGGTCTCACAGAATTGAAGAATCTACTGTAAGTCCCAGTATTCTGGCTTGATGACTACCTAGGTGTGTTACTCTTCATTTCAGACAGGGAAAACTGAAAGAGGATTGAGTCTGGGATGAAGGTAATAAAGAGCAGGGCATGCTGAATATGAAGTTCATATGGGACATTAAAGTATTGTGGATGGGGATTTGGAGTTCAGGAGCAAGATCTTGACTGTGGGAACATAAGTTAACATGTACTGAGAACGGTTAACATTTATTGAAATGTCCAAATCATTCAAGTTATCTATAACCAGTAAATTAGCTGGGCAAGCATGATCTTGATTGTGCACATTTCCCCAGCCTACATTGTAAGCCCTTGCAATTTCCTAGAGTCCTAAGGCAAATAGAAGCCAGTGGGTGATGGTTATTAAGACAGCTCAGAGTTTTTAGCCTTAATTTCAAGGGATTATGTCTTGGTATGCTCATCTAAGTTGAGGCGTGTCCGCCTTTAACCCATGTATGATGGGTCCAACCTTGCTCTGCAGTCGGAATAGCAGTCTCTCCGTGGTATGCAAGACAAGGTAGGGTCCTTCCCAGGAAGGTTCCAAGTTGTTTCCCTTCCAAGTCTTGATTAGAGCAAACGTATCAGGTAGATGATGAACCGGCAACTCTAGAGGAGGTCTTTGAGCCAGAAGGCCTTCTAACCTGAGAGACAGTAAAGTAGAAAAGATACCCAGTACATAGTTCTTAAGAAATTGTATGAAGGTCTTGAGGTATTCCAGGGCCTGTTGGAAGCACCTAAAGCCAACTCTAGGTCCAGTTTAACTCCATTTGCCCTTGGGTGTGATCAGCAAATGACACTAATTGGATTTCTGTTATCTCCCTGAGTATGTTGTTATAAGCTATTTGCCCTCTGGTTAGTAAATGGCTGAGTATCCTCAGAAGCTGCACTGTCGTTACCCTATTCTGATGTCTGGTAGAATTGCGGGGGATCCTTATTTGTGGCGTTTCCTAGCTGTTGGAGGGGAACTTGTACTCTGATACAACTGGCTATACCTTTCACTTTGGCATATTGTAAACCTTTTTCAATGAACAGACAGACTAGGGAAAAGAGAGAGAGAGAGAGTCCAGGGGGCTCCTTTGATCCCCATATATACACAGATCCCATTGGAGTTCCAGGAGGAGTCCCTAATGAATTTAAAATTAGGAATCAGATAGCAGGATTTGTATTCTTCTGGTGGTCAACTATTAATCCCATCTAATAAAGAGGAAATATGCTAACTGACCCTCATGCCGTCGCAAAGATGGCGGTGACCACAGCCAATAAGGAGGGAATATACTAATTGACTGCCACGCCCTCAAAGATGCTCGGTGCCGACAGCCACAAGATGGCAGCACTCAGTCCCCTTAACCCCACCGGGGTGGCAGGTGTGCGGCCGAGGCTGGGCCCGCCCTGCATGCCTGCCTCCAAAGTCCCCCAGTCCCCTCAGCCCCCCAGCCTCCCAGAGCCAGCTCTAGGTGCAGGCAAGCCTCAGGTGGCGGCTTCCAGCCGCCCAGAGCTGGCCGAGGCTTGTGCTGCCAGCAGCGGCAGCAGCAGAGGTGTGATGGGATGTCACCTTCCCCTGATCACTGGGTCACCCCCCGCCCCTGAGGGTTCCCAGACTGTGTGAGGGGGCAGGCCCGGCTAAGGGGACCCACCCCCCTCCAGTGCATGAATTTTCATGCACCAGGCCTCTAGTATTTGTTATAATCAGCAGAGGTTTGTCAATTACACTAGAGATGTTATCAAGAGAATGATTTGGGGAAACCAATTATCACTAGATACAATTTTAGCAGGAAGGGGCAGAATATGTGTAATGATAGGAGGTCAATGCTGTACTTTCATCCCTAACAATATGGTACCTGATAACCCCATAACCAAAGCCCTTAGGGTTTAACAACACTAGCCAATGAATTAGCAGAGAACTTGGGTATAGATGACCCCTTCTCTAGTCTAAAGGAGCAGTGGTTTGGGAAATGGAAAGGAATAATGACTTCAACCTTAACCTATCTTATTGTGGTAATTGGGGTGATGACAGTAATAGGATGTTGCATTATTCCATGTATGAGAGACCTTATCCAAAGGTTGAGACTGTATTAACCAACCAAACCCCAGTAACATATCAGCAGAATAATCTAGATACTGCAGAACATGAAAATCAGACTGTTAGCCAAATTTGGAGAAAAGAGTCAAATAAAAAAAGGGCGGGGTCTGTCAGAGTGAACGAGCAATCTTTTCTGCCAAAGAAAGGAGCTTGATGCCATCTTAGGTTCCTCCATTTTGATATGACCTTCAGATTCTTAGGGGCCGCCAATTTGGGTTCCGCTGTACCCCGCCCCTTCCTCTGAGTTACCAATCACGAAATAATGGGAACCCAAGCTCTGAGCCCTGACCAGTCAAGTCAGAGTCAGAGTGAGGGGCACGGCAGACCCTGAACAGATTTCCGGTTAGGTGTGCTTTGCCCATGATTTCCAGCTGGCAAAAGCACCCTTCTGTGCTGTAGTAAATTTGCCTTGCCAATCCAAAAAAAAAAAAAAATTATTGAGAGATAGTTAAGAATACACATTGTAGAATCAGATTGGGTTCATTTCTCATACTCAGTATGTGTATGACATTTTACAACTTACATAACTGCTCTTAAACACAGTTTCTTTATCTTTAAAAATGGGTATAATAGTAACTACCCATTGAGTTAATGTGAGAATTAAATGCCTTAAAACATGCAACAAAAGTTGTATACAAGTTAGTCATTGATATTCACCAAAGGTTCACTAAGTGTCAAGAATTGTGAGTTAATATGTGAATTATTTCATTTGGTATTTATAAAACAACTAGAGGCCCAGTGCATGAAATCCGTGCACCAGAGGGAGGTGTCCCTTAGCCTGGCCTGCGCCCTCTCGCAATCTGGGACCCCTCAGGTAGGGCCCCTAGGCCTGGGTGGAGATCAGGGCCTATTGGGGCTTTCCTTCCCCCTGCTCCTGGCAGCTAGCCCCGCCCCACTGCTGCCACTGCTTGCCATCTGGGTGGTGCTGGGCCTCCCACCTCCTTCCCCCACCACCGGTTGCTTCCCCTCTGCTGGCAACAGGCGTGGGGTGGGCTAGCCTGGACCTCTCTCTGCTGGACAATTGCTGGCTGGCCCCGCACACCTGCCACAGATGGCTGATGGCCTGGGCCTCCCTCTGTGGGGTGATTCATCGTCGGGCATCCAGATCAATCGCCCCACAGAAGGAGGCCCCACCCAACTGCTGCAGTGCTGCCGCCGGCCTAGCCTGGGCTTTCCTCTTTGGGGCGATCGATCAGGGGCCTCCACTATCGATTGCCCAGCAGAGGGAGGCCCCTCCACCCATCTGGCCGGGGCTCCACGATTGATCACTGCAGAGTATGGCCTGGGCCTCCTTCTGCAGGGCGATTGTGGGGCGATGGCGGGACCCCCGACCAATCACATTGCACTCCCTTGGCAGGTGTCATAGCATGGTTGTTCGGATGGTTGTCTGGACTGTTGGTTTGCTGTTTGGTCATTCACCGATTTACATATTATGCTTTTATTATTATAGATTATTGTAGATACGTTTATGAGAAAACTGAGGCTTAGGGAGATTTCATACAGATTTGGGAGTTATACGTAATACAGTAAGTAGTAAGTCTAAATTGGATAGGATAGAATCAAATGCTATCAGACTATTCCTACTCCATCTGTGATCCTGAGCCCAGCAGCTCCAGCATCATGTGGGAGCTTATTAGAAATGAAGAATCTCAAGCTTTGCCCTAGAT